>OY978440.1:0-4807079 GCA_963854805.1 Plagodis dolabraria
TTTTTTTTTTTTTTCTCGCTGGGAAAAATGCGTTACGCATACCCCCCCATGGGGGATGGGGGGGTTATGTGGGACTCCCCAGTAGAAGACCGGTATACCCACTAAACGACCCAGCGGCATTCCAGCATCGTCTGTATGGAGGAGGACTGGGAGACTGGCAGAGCCTTTACGTCCAGTCCTCCGCCGACGACCGCCCGCTTTACAGCGGGGCCTACACGCCCCTCCCTACGGGAGGGGCTCGGGAATGACCAGGAATGCGTGGCCATTCCCGCCCGACGGAGGTGGTGAATAAGTGCAATGCGAGAGAAGGCGCCCCCGCGTCTGTCTCTCGCTATTCACCACCGGGAGGGGGAAGTCGTCTTCTCCTACCCCTTCTTCGCCGTCGCAGTGGCGCCGCAAGGGGGTCCTCCTCCCTTGCGCGCTCTGCCGCCTCCTTTTGGGAAATCGCTTCCTCGCAAAAGGAGGCGACCGCTGCCCAGGCCACCTCACCCTGCAGCATGGCATTTACCACACTGGGGAGCGAGAGGTCCGGCCCGACTATGGTGACTAAGTCACAGCGCAGCTCAGACCACGAAGGGCACACCTCCAGGGTGTGCTGCGCCGTGTCCTCCGCCGCAGCACAATCATGGCACGCTGGTGTTTCCTCTCTTCCGATCCGGTGCAGGTATGATCCAAAGCATCCGTGCCCGGATAACACCTGCACCAGACGGAACGAGAGGAAACCATGAGACCGCCCGAGCCATTCTTGTAGGACTGGCCCTAGGGCGTCCAGCGTGCGGCGGCCAAATGCGGCGGCGGCGAGGTCCTCCGTCCAATGCTGGACGACTGCTTCCCTCGCCTCACGCCGGACGGCCTCCCGCTCTTCCAGGGCGATGCGCTCCCCGAGCGCCTTTCGCCCCGCCGTCCACTCGTACACTTTGGCGAGCACCCCTGCCTCAAGCTCCCAAGGAGGGGTGCCAGCCAGAGCGCACGCTGCCGCAAATCCTACCGAGCGGTAGGCCCTCGCCACCCGCAGTGCAATGGCCCTTTGGGGCCTGCGGAGCGCAGTAGCATTCTCCCTCCTTCGGAGGGAGTCCGCCCAAATAGGGGCCCCGTAGAGGGCCATGCTCTTCAGTATGCCGGCATACAAATGCCGGCACCGTCCACTAGGCCCCCCCATATTTGGGAGGAGCCAAGAGAGTGCGCCCGCGACCTTCAGCAGGCGCGTCGACAGCCCGCTGAAAACCTTTTTTTTTTTTTTTTTTTTTTTCACCCGGGAAAATCCTTTATGGATACCACCCGCCCCGGGGGGAGCGGAGTGGTTATGTGGGAGTCCTCGCCTGAAGGGCCTTACTACCCCCACGGGGGGGTAGTAAGTGAGGTTACCCACTAAAAACCCGGGATGAGCAGTCTGCCGCCTAGTAGGGCGAAATGGGGTAGCGTTAGCAGTCACCATCTCGCCCCGGCGGCCGGCCCGTCACCGATGACGGGCCCCGGCCAATGGAGGGATGACCCGGCTCATTGAGGCCATCCCCCAGACGTGTGGGATCGTGCAAGCCAGTGGAGAATCCCCCGACTCTCCACCGATGATCCGCACAGCACTAGGAAAGAGCGAGAAGGCGCCCGAACCGCCTTCTCCTCCCCCCAGTTCGTCTACGCCGGAGCGGGTCCGCGAGGACGTCGTCCTCCCTCGCCCGCTCCGCGGCCTCTTTCTGCGCCATCACCGCTTCGCAGAAAGAGACCACCACCTGCCACGATCCGTCGCTGCTGAGCTTAGCGTTAACCACGCTCGGCAGCGACAGATCTGCGCCTATGACCGCTGTGAGGGTGTGCCGCATGGGACTCCATGCGGCGCACTCCTCCAGCGTGTGGAGCGCCGTGTCTTCTGGCGCTCCACACTCGTGACAGGCGGGGGTCGCCTCCCGTCTCGCGATGTGATGCAGGTACTTTCCGAAACATCCGTGTCCGGAAAGCACCTGCACCAATCGGAAGGTCAGCGACCCGAATCGCCGCCCTACCCACCTCCGGAGGACCGGGCGAATGGCATCCACCGTCCTGTGTCCAGGGACCGGTGGAGCCAGGTCCTCCGTCCACCGCCTCAACAGGGCGGCCCGAGCCCGCCGTCGCATGCGCGTGACCTCCTCCCACGCTGGAGGCTCCCCGCGGGATCTCCTCGCCGCCACGAAGTGGTAAACTTCGGCGAGGATCTCCGCTTGGAGCTCCCAGGGGGGATCACCGGCCAGCACGCATCCCGCCGTCCAGGACACCGTCCGGTACCCGCGTATCGCCCTCGTCGCGATGACCCGCTGCGGACGTCGCAGCAGGGCCTTATTGGCGCGACCGAGGGCGTCCACCCAGACAGGTGCCCCGTACAAGGCCATACTCCGGATCACTCCGGAGTACAGGCGACGACATGTGGCGTTCGGGCCGCCCACGTTGGGCAGCAGCCTCCCAAGGGCGGCAGCGGCGCCTATGACTTTTGGGGCCAGTTGAGTGAAGTGGGCCCCAAAAGTCCACCGCCCGTCCAGGATGAGACCCAGGTACCTCATCTGGGTCCCAACCCGGACCAGGACCCCGTCCAGGTCTATCCGCGTTCCTGGAGGGGGTCCCCCCCGAGGCCCATGGAACATTAGGGCCTCGGTCTTGGAGAGGGCGACCTCCAGCCCCAGGGCACGTATGCGGCCGACCACGAGTGTCGTGGCCACCGTGGCCCGCCGCACCGTTTCCCTGAGGTCCCTCCCCTTGACTACGACTAGGGTGTCATCCGCGTAGCACGCAACCCGCATACTTGCGGGAAACGTGCCGCGGAGCACCCAGTCGTAGCCAATGTTCCACAGGAGCGGTCCCAACACCGACCCCTGTGGAACCCCGCAGGACACGCGACGTCGCCTCAGACCGTCGCGTCCCTCCACCAGGACCTCGCGGTCCTGGAGGTAGTCAGCCAACAGCCTACGCAGATACAGGGGCACTCCGTGATAGCGGAGCGCCTCCCGTATTGTTCCGTGCGGTAGGCTGTTGAAGGCGTTGGCAATGTCCAGCGAGACAGCCAACGCCTTTTCCCCCCCGCTGACCACGTCCTGCGTCCACCCCTTGATCCAGAGCAGGGCGTCTATCGTCGACCGCCCTGCTCTGAATCCGAACTGGGCCTCTGAAAGCTCAGGCCCAGTTCCCCCCAGATGCCGGATGACACGGGAAGCTACGATTCTCTCCAGCAGCTTCGCCGTGTCATCCAGCAGCACGATTGGCCTGTATGCGGCGGGCGAGTCGGCGTCTCGCCCTTCCTTCCGCAACAGGCACAATCGCCCGTCCTTCCAGAGCTTCGGGAACTGACCCGACGTGAGGCACGCGTCGAACAGTTCCCGAAGCTGACCGCCCATCTCCCTAAGGGCGATCCTGAGGACCCGCCCGGGAATCCCGTCTGGTCCCGGGGTCTTCTTGCCACTCAGGCGAGAGACTGCTACCTCCATCTCCACCTCTGAAATAGGCGGAATGGAGGCCAGGTCCTCCTCCTCCTGAAAGGACGGTGTGGCCATCGGTGGAGGGGTGTAGTGGGGGTCGCTGTCGGGAAATAGCCCCCCCAGAACCCTCTCCAGGAGCTCTGGCTCCAGGGACTCTGCGATAGGGGGCGCGCTGCCCCGGAACTTATTCCGGGCAGCCTTATACGGGCGCCCCCATGGGTCCCTGTCGAGGCCCTCCAGCTCCTCATGCCAGCCGAGGGCCTTAGCCCGGCCAATGGCCAGCTTCAGCTCCTGCTTGGCTATCTTCACATCGCCATGCAGGAGCCGCTCAGCCGCCAGCTGCTCCGCCGGCAGCTGGTCGTCCGTCCGGCCGTGACGCCGCCTCCTGCAGTGATAGTAGAGGCGGCGCGTCTCCGAGCATCGCGCTCGGAGATCCTCTATCTCCGAGCACCACCAATAAACCTGGCGGCGCTCGGGGCGGCGTCGGGACCTCGGCATGGCGGCGTCACAGACCGCCGTCACCGCCTCCCGGAAGTGGCCCGCCGCGATGTCCACCTCCGGGTGCACCGGGGTGGCCAGCCACGACTGGACGATAGCCGCCTCTTCAGCCAACTCGGCATCGAGGCGACCAATCGCCCAGCGCGCGAAAGACTCCCTCTCTACGCGCCGAGTCCCTCCTTGGTGGGAGGTGGCGATCTCGAACCGGATGTAGTTGTGGTCCGAGAGAGTCGCCACCTCCGCCTCCACTCTCCAGGCCTGAACACGTGCCGCGACCACCGGGGTGGCGAACGAAAGGTCCACCACGGACCCCCCGTTGTGTCGCACGCACGTGTGGACCGACCCCCTGTTGAGGAGGGTCAACCCTGCGGCAACCGCCCACTCCACGACAATCTCCCCGCGAGTGTCAGTGGAGGGGTTGCCCCAGGCCTGGGCCTTGGCGTTCAGGTCCCCCATGAGGAGGACCTCACGTGGTGCCTGCCTTCTCACCGCCGCGGCCAGGAGGTCTAGATAGACCTCCAGCTCCGCGACGGTCCTATTGGGGGAGAAGTATGTGCCCACTACTGCATACCTCTCCCACTTGGCCACCACGTACCCCGAACCTCTCTCTAACACCGAAAGGGGGGGGCCGCCACCGGCACGTCCAATAATGGCTACGGAGCCGTCCAAATCCCCAGCCCAGTAGGGATGGGACTGGGGAATGTAGTACGGCTCCGCGGCGACCGCCAAATCAATCCGCCACTGCGCCAGGGACTGCATTAGCAGATCCTGAGCCCTGACGCAGTGGTTCAAATTCGTCTGGAGGAGGTTGTACTGTCCGACTTGATCCATCAATCGGACGTGACAACCTCCATGCTCGCCGCGCGGCGAACAGCCTCAGGTGCGGCTCTGGATGCCGGTCGGGGGATGGCCGGGGTCCTGGCGGCCTGTCCCTTCGTCTTTGGGGGGACACAATTTTGTCCCCCCATCCTGTGCTCGGCGGGTCGCCCCGACTCTGCGCAAATCGCGCAGTGTGGGGCCCTTCTTTGGCAGCTCGCCGCCCTGTGGCCTGCGCCTCCACAACGGAAGCACAGGTCCCCCCTGTCTGCCGACGAGGGACACTGGGGGCGCGTATGGCCGAGTCCCATGCATTTGAAGCAGCGCATGGGACGCGCCGCCAGTGCCACCACTCGCACCGAGCTCCACCCCACCAAAAGCCTGCCCTGTGCCAGCAACACTTTGGCTGCTGCAATCGGGCAGGAAACAAGGGAGGAGCCAGTCCCGCCGTAGCTGCGCTGTACCTCTCCGGCTCTGACGTGGAGAACGTCACAGCCTCCCACCTTGGCGACCGCCGCCGCCACTTTCTCCTTTGTGGCGGCGTCGTCCAGGCCCGTCACGTGCAATTGCACGGACTTTACGGGCCTGGAGACGTTGGCCACCTCGGACAGGACACCACGGAGCTTCTCCGCGAGCCTGTCCGCTTTGTCGCCGCTTTGAGAGCCAGGGATTTCGAGCATCCTAGCTCCCGTGGCCGTCTGGCGGAAGTGGATGCGGTCGATCCCCAATCCTTGAAGATCGACCTTCTCTTGCGCCGCCTCGACGATGGTTTTGTATGTAACCCCGTTTTCCGCGGCTTCGGGCTGCAGCGTCAGCACAACAGCCGCGGATTTGGGGGCTTTCATCGTCTTCGCCTTCTTGGGCCCGGCGGCAGCGGAAGCCTTCTTCGTTTTAGGCTTCACGGCGGAGGGGGGGGCAGGGGCACGAGCTGCTGGAGCCCGCTGAAAACCTAACCTAACCTAACCTAACCTAACCTAACCTAACCTAACCTTAAATGTTGTTTTCTTATCTTCTTGTCTTCTGGTTGGGTATGAGGTCTTGCCTGCACGTGTAGCGGTTGTCCAATGGGTTGTGAAGGGGGTACGCTGACCCCTCCAAATTCCTAATCCCAAATTCCAAACTCAGGTCCCCATACTTCATAATATGATGAGATTTTGCCAAAACTTGCGGAGGTCAGCAGCACCTTGGCAAGCCTCCGCAAGGTTTGGCAAACACATAACTCCTTGGACATATGGGTTACTACTAGTAGGAACGGCCAGATGCGGGGGCTTGCGAATGCTCTCTTATCAGGACAGTTTTCGCAAGCCCTGGCAAATAATCCAAATTATTCAAGTGTAGGCACTTAAATGTAATCACACTAAAGCACAAAAGATAGTTATCATTTAAAACAAAACACATTATAATGGTTAAACACAGACTAAGAATATTGTAAAACCCTATTCATATTACTGGTTGTCAGATTAGAGATGGAAGAGATTGACCGAATGTAGGAGCTGCAAACCTTTACAGGCCTTGACAAGCACTCAACATTGTTGGGGCGGGCGAATGCTCTCAGCTCGGATCAGGAGAGTTTTCGCAAGTCATGGCAGATGGTCTCTAGAAACGGTGTCCTTGGTTTTCTGGGCACAAGCACTTATATAAACCACTGAGTGCTGTAGCTTGCGAAGACTCTCCTAATCAGAGGGTTTGGTTGTCAAATTGTTGTCAAATTGGATACTGGGAAATAATTAATGGTAGGCCGCTCCTATACTGTAAAGATGTCGAACGGAGTCTGTGGAGGCGGACAACTTTGCTGCGGATCTCTGCAGGCCTTGTACGGACACATCACAACATATTGTAATATTTATAGAAATAATCAAATGCTGGTACCTGCGAAGACTCTCTCATTAGGAGAGTTTTGGCAGGTCCTGGCAGATATGTATAGCATTGTAAGCATTGTAATTACATTTAGGTACTGTAAGTTGTCATACCATTGAAAGTACTGTAAAACCATCTAATGCTGAGGCTTGCGTAGACTCTCTGATTAGGAGAGTCTTCGCAAGTCCAGGGTGGAAAACACTGAGATTTGTGTTTCAGCGTAGACATTCGAAGATGATTATTTTACTCATTGTTCGCTTATCGAATTAGATACTTATAAAAAAAAAAAAAAAAAAAAAAACTTAATAGTAGGCCGATCCTCTACTGTAAAGAAGTCGGACGGAGTCTGTTGGAGGCGGACAACTTTGATGTCGAACGGAGTCTGTGGAGACACTTCACTACATACATTGTTAGATTTATAGAAATAAACATATGCTGGTACCTGCGAAGACTCTCCATCAGGAGAGTGTTGGCAGGCCCTGGCAGACATGTATAGCAATGTAAGCATTGTAACACCATTGCAGGCACTGCAAGTTGTCATACCATTGTAAGTACCGTAAAACCATCGAGTGCTGCAGCTTGCGAGGACTCTCCGATTAGGAGAGTTTTCGCAAGTCCTGGGTGGAAAACATTGAGATCTGTGCTTCAGTTTGCTCGAACGTAGGAATTCGAAGATGATTATGTCGCTCATTGCTTGCTGTCGAATTAGATACTAAGAAATTATAATTAATAGTAGGCACCACACAACATACATTGTTATAGTTATAGAAATTATCATATGCTGGTACCTGCGAAGACTCCCCATCAGGAGAGTGTTGGCAGGCCCTGGCAGACATGTATAGCAATGTAAGCATATAGGTGGAAAACATTGAGATCTGTGCTTCAGCTTGTTCGAGCATAGATACTTGAAGATGATTATTTTGATTGATGACATTGTCGAATTAGATGCTAAGAAATTATAATTGTGGTAGGCCGCTCCTCTACTGTAAAGATGTCGGACGGAGTCTGGGGAGGCGGACAACCTTGCTGCGAGTCCCTCCAGGCCTCGGACGGACACTTCACAACATACATTGTTATATTATACAAATAATCATATGCTGGCCCCGCGAACTCTCTCATCAGGAGAGTGTTGGCAGGTTCTGGCAACATTGTTATACTACTGTAAGTGCTGTAAGGGAAAAAAAAAAAAAAAAAAAATTTTTAGATATTAATAATAACAACAATAATATGTATATATAAATATTAACTTAACTATGTACTTAACTAACACGTTTGATTTAATAATGTATTATTATAAATCACATAAATAATAACAGTAATAGCAAAACACTCCGGCTTAAATGGTATCCCATATTCGACAGGGATAGTTGATCGCGGAATAATAAAAAAAAAAAAAATAAAAAATAAAAAAAAAAAAAAAAACCTAACCTAACCTAACCTAACCTAACCTAACCTAACCTAACCTAACCTCTCGTGATGGTGACGCCCCCTCCGTGTTCGGGGGGCGTCACACGAGGTGAAGGGGTGTTCCTATTGACACCCCTCACCGAGGAGAGCCCGCCACTTTACAGCGGGCAGCGGCGTCGACGGGGGCTGCGGTAGAATACTAGCGGTCCCGCGCCCCCCGTCATCAGTCGAAGACGCTGGAACACCGTGGTGGTTTTAGACGGTATGGGTGCCTTCTGCACCGAGTCCGTCATATCCCGTCTGCTCCCCCGGCGGACGGGAATGCGTAACAGCATTTCCCACGAAAAAAAAAAAAAAAAAAGGTTAGGTTAGGTTGGGCGGGTCTGGGTTTATTCATTAATAGTTGCTTTGCCTAGCTTGCATGTCTTGCGCTGCTTGTTTTGGATAAACTCAGGCCTTCCTTACTCATCCCGGATGGGTAAGGAGGCAACGGTCTTAGGGAAGAGCGCAAGTCGTGATGATCCCTAAGGCAAGTCTGACGGATACCTTCACGTGGTGCTGCCCGTTATTGGTTTGTTTCCTTCTGAAGCAAACGTAACAGAACTTCGTCAGGCGCCGCGTCATCGCATCTCATTAATTTCATGATCATCAGTCCATTTCGTTTCACCACGTTATCATTCATCTTTTTTCATTTCCCCATACTTCGTATCTCTTTTTAAAGAGAGCCTGAACTGTGGTGTGAGATGGGCCTTCGTCTCATTATCGTTTCGTTATTTTCCATTTCTTTCACTTCTTCATATACACCTGCGTCACCCTAACTCAAAGCTCGATGATGCCTGGCGATGGGATGGATGCATAGGGCACAGTGGAGGAGTAGCGACTCCAAGTCGCTCTTGGCAGTGGGCCTTATAGGCCCTGGGCGCAGCAGGGAGGACCAACTCGGGCACCCTGTCGGGCAAAACTGGAGGGGCAGCTGCCTTACTGCAGCTGCAGTGGACCTTCGGGTCGTGGGATGGCCGGTCTGCAAGGCCGGCGGCGCGGCAGGGAGGGTCAACTCGGCCACCCTGTCGGGCACCTTCTCGGACGGCAGTCGCGTTACAGTGGCTGAAAGAAGGCTGCCCCATCGTATCTGGGGGGGGCAACAACCGCTTCGCGGGCCCCGGCCCGCGCACCGACGACTCTGGCAAAGCAAAAATGGACACCGATTCTGCACTTTAGGTTAGGTTAGGTTAGGTTTTTTTTTTTTTTTTTTTTTTTTTTTTTTTAAATCCTCTCCGGGAGCAACATTGTGTCCCGGCCCGCGAGCTATCCTACTTCTACCTCTGACATGATCAGAGCCCTTTTCTACTCATTTTCGCATCGCGCTTTCTTTCTTCATACTGTATCTTTCTTTCGTTCATCTTTTCATTCATTCCTAATACTGGTGGGATGCCAGTATTAATTTATCTATTATATACAGGGGGATAACAACTAAGGGTTTCATTTATTTATTGTGTTTGCTTTTTCTTTCATAAATATTACACCATAATATTTTTTCTTATAATAATAATAATAATAATAATAATGATAATAATAAATTTATTCATAAGAATATTGTAGGTACATAAGGTCTTATAATATATTCAGTCCAGTCCAATATTCAACCGCTGCCGGTGTACAAATATTTATAAAAATTGTAGTACATAAAAATAATTACACTATGGATTAATCTAAACTACAAAAAATAATTTAAAATTCCATAAATTTAAGTAATAACTATTAAAATCAAAATTTTCAAAATGTATATAATATAATGTCAATATAAAATAATGCAAAATGTCATAAATTACATAATCTTTAATAATACATTCATATATTCTGCTTAAATTTGTCAACTAAAAATTCATCAATGGTATAATAACATTTATCGATTAAAAAGTTAAATAATTTTCTTTTAAATATACTAGGTGTCAGTTCCTTGAAACTCTTTGGTAGGTAATTATATAAGCGTATAGCCATACAGTGAACATTGTGACTAAATACGTTAAGGATCTGGTTCGGTACATAAATATTGAATTTATTTCTATTGTTAACTCTTAATGTAACATCGTTATGCTTTTTAAAATAAAGTGGGTTATTATGTACAAATATACAGATTTCATAAATGTAAAGGTAATATACGATTATTTTTAAACAGTGGTTTACAGCTGTCTAGTGGCTCAGACATGAATGATAACGTGGTGAAACGAAATGGACTGATGATCATGAAATTAATGAGATGCGATGACGCGGCGCCTGACGAAGTTCTGTTACGTTTGCTTCAGAAGAAAACAAACCAATAACGGGCAGCACCACGTGAAGGTATCCGTCAGACTTGCCTTAGGGATCATCACGACTTGCGCTCTTCCCTAAGACCGTTGCCTCCTTACCCATCCGGGATGAGTAAGGAAGGCCTGAGTTTATCCAAAACAAGCAGCGCAAGACATGCAAGCTAGGCAAAGCAACTATTAATGAATAAACCCAGACCCGCCCAACCTAACCTAACCTTTTTTTTTTTTTTTTTCGTGGGGAAACGCTGTTACGCATTCCCGTCCGCCGGGGGAGCAGACGGGATATGACGGACTCGGTGCAGAAGGCACCCATACCGTCTAAAACCACCACGGTGTTCCAGCGTCTTCGACTGATGACGGGGGGCGCGGGACCGCTAGTATTCTACCGCAGCCCCCGTCGACGCCGCTGCCCGCTGTAAAGTGGCGGGCTCTCCTCGGTGAGGGGTGTCAATAGGAACACCCCTTCACCTCGTGTGACGCCCCCCGAACACGGAGGGGGCGTCACCATCACGAGAGGACCTATCTCTGAAGGGTGCCGGATGCCCCCGCATCCGACGACCCAGGCCCTCTCAGCGGAGATGGAGTGCGGGCTCGGTTAGCCCGCCGCCGTGTCCGCGCTCTCCGGAGCGGAAGAGAGAGAGGGCCTCTCTCCCTCTCGCGCTCCGCCACCTCCCTCTGCGAGACAATAATCTCGCAGAAGGAGGCTACTGCCTCCCAACATCTCTCATTGGCGACCATCCCGGCGAGGATGGTCGGCAATGAGAGGTCCCCCCCCACGACCGCGACCAGAGCCTGTCGCGGTTCTGCTCCTCCCGGACATGCCTCCAGCGCGTGCTGGGCGGTGTCTACCGCGTAGCCGCACTGATGGCATGCCGGGGAAGCTTCTCTCCGGGCGATTCGATGCAGGTAACTCCCGAAACAGCCATGTACCGAGAGCACCTGCGTCAGCCGGAATGAAAGCTTCGGCAGGTAATAATGAATAAGCATAAAAAGGCTCGAAAAAAAAAATGAATACCAAATCACCTTGTACTTGACAAGGTGATTTGGAATCCTTTTTTTTTAACGAAAGAAATGCATATTGTTCTTTAACCATAAAGATAGACATATACTGTCGCGCACTTTTTTGTAGATAATGATGAATACTATAAATATGTGGAACATAATTTTTATGTATCATCAATACTTTTCGCAGCGCATGCGAAATAATGTAATTTTATGGCAAATAATCAGTACTCATTACAAACATACAAAAAATATATTTCTAGCTTTCGTATTATGGTCGCCTAGGCTGCGCTATCTCTAACTCTTATGTGACGCAAACGAAGTTGCGCGGGCCGGCTAGTTTATTATAAAGTTGTTCTCATGGTTCTTAACTGGTTACTTAGTACATCAATTGAATACAGTAATACCGCGGACTTACGCGGTAGGTGGGTCCGAGCGATTGCCATGTAAGTTGAATTCGCGTAAGTCGGGGTTCAACTGTGCATATAAATACATATAATAATAATAATAATAATAATAATAATAATAAAGCCTGTTTATTCCTTAAATAAAATAAAAACAAAACAAAACCAACAATTTTATAACTAATTATTATTTAAGGACCCCTCTTTGGGTAAAGGCCTCCTCCATTCCCAGCCACGCTTTTCTATCTTTGGCTGCTGAAAGCCATTTTTGGCCGGCTATTTTAGTTATTTCATCAGCCCATCTTTCCTGTGGTCTCCCCCGTCTTCGTTTCCCTTTAGGGCCTGCCCATATAGCTACTTGTTTGGACCACTTTGTATCTGGTGATCGTGCTACGTGGCCTGCCCATTTCCATTTCAGCTTTTGTGAATGTTGCAGTGCATCTATTAGCTTCGTTTTTTTTCGTATAGCTGTGTTCTTTTGTTTGTCTTTTAATTTGATACTTAAGATGCTTCTCTCCATTGCTCGCTGACATACTTGTAATTTATTTCTAGTCTCTTTGTTGTAAGTCCATGTTTGGCTGGCATACGTAAGGCAGGGAAGTATACAGGTATCCATGACTTTCTTTTTTAATTTTAAAGGTAGGTCGCTTTTTAAGACGTCCTTGTGGCTCCAAAACTTGTTCCAGGTTATAGCTATTCGCCTATCTATCTCTTCTTGGCTTCTGGATTGTTTAAATGATATTTGTTTGCCTAGATATATATAGCTTTCCACATATTCAAGCAGTATTCCTTCTACAGCTATTGGATGTTCTATGCTATTTGTTGCTACCTTTGTTTTAGAGATATTTAGGTTCAATCCTATAGAGGTACTTGCACTGTTGAGTTCATTTATCATCGTTTCAAGATGTTTTGAAGACTCTGAGAAAATTATTATGTCATCTGCGAATCGTAGGTTGCTTAGATTCTTTCCATTAATATTAATTCCTTTTCCGTTCCAGTTGAGATCTTTCATAATGTGTTGTAGTACAGCTATAAAAATCTTAGGCGATATGGGGTCTCCTTGTTTTACTCCTCTACATATTTTTATTTCCGGCCCCGTTCGATCTAATTTTACTCTGCTCGTGCTTTGTGTATAAATATTTTTCAAGATGTCGATATAGATTTGTGGTATTTTTTGGCTTTTGAGGGCACTCCATATGCAGTCATGCGCTATAGAATCAAAAGCCTTTGCGTAATCAATAAAGGCCAGATATAGAGGTTTTCTGAACTCTATATATTTTTCAATGATAATTTCTAAACAGTATATATGATCTATAGTACAGAAACTTTTGCGGAACCCAGCTTGCTCTACCGGTTGATGTTTCTCTATTAGTGCTCCTATCCGTTTCTCTAAGCATGACGCAAACAGCTTATACAATGCTGGTAGTAGACTAATAGGACGATAGTTACCCACATCGGTAGGGTTCCCTTTTTTGTAAAGAAGTATTATCGTCGACTCCGTCCATACTTTGGGTACTTTACGTTCGTTGAGTATTTTATTAAAAAGAACGGTCATTAAAGGAGCTAAGAGAAACCTTCCAAGCTTAATGCACTCATTGGGTATATTGTCAGGACCAGGGCTTTTTTCATTTCTAAGTTTATCTATGCTTCGGATTATTTCCAGTTCATTAAATTCCATAATGTGTGTAGAGTCCCATGTTTCAGCAAATGTCTCTATGGTGCTTAAGCATTCTGTGTTTCGTGCTTGGTAGAGGCTTCTGTAAAATTCGGTAGCTGTATTAACTATATTTTTTCTCGTTTGTGTCTCATCTGGATGTGGGTTTAGATTTGGTATCCAGATTTTATCTTTTTTTAATTGTTTGTAAGCTTTCTTTAAACTTCCCGTATTCTTTAGGTGATTTTCTACTATTTGCATTCTGTGGTCTTGATAGTCTTTTCGTAAACTTCTGTTCGTGCTTTTGTAGAGTTATGAAAGTTCTTGCTTTTCTTCTTTATTAAGCGAAGTTTTATGTTGGAGTTCTGCGCGTTTTTTTATTAATTCTTTAGTTTTTGTTGAGATAGGATTGTTGCTTTTAGTGGATTCTTGCGTTTTAATGTTGTTTAAGCAATTTTTTATAATGTGTTCTATCTTTTTATAAAACAATTCTACATCGCCTTGATTGTAGTAGAGTTCGTTCGTTTTATGTTCTAAGATGCTAAGATAGTTATCTTGTTCCTTTTGTTTTTGTAGGTTTATGCGAGTATTGCTGTATTTCCTTCTTGATTTCTTCTCTGTTTCGAGGATAATTGTTCCACGAACAACTCTATGGTCTGAAGGAAACATGTTATTATTTACTACCTCTATATTCGTAAATAGTTTTGGCTTACGACAAAGGATGTAATCTATCTGATTCTTTATCCGCTTGTTAGGAGAGATCCATGTCCATTGGTTTTTTTGTTTTTTCTTAAATATAGTGTTTACTATAGTGAGACTATTTTCTAGTGCATATTGCAGCAATAATTCGCCTCTTTGGTTTCTGTTTCCATGGCAATAAGGTCCAATTACTTTATGCTCTCCTTGTTTGCGTTGGCCTATTTTTGAATTAAAGTCTCCTATCAAGATAACATTGTCACAAGAAGAGTTTTGTGCCTTCCTTAGTGTATCGTAGAATATATCTATTTCCTGGTCTGGGGCGTCTAGAGTTGGTGCGTATACTTGTATTACAGAGAGTTTGATTTTTCCGAATTTAAGATTAAGTAAACAAACTCTTTCTGAAAATCCAGTGTAGCTTTGAATGTTAGCTTTGTATTCTTTTTTGATAAAAAATCCAACACCATGGTGGCCTCCGGGCTGCCCTGTATAGCAAAATATGTGATCTTCATCTTCTATTATATTGTTGCCGGGTCTTCTTATTTCTGATAGACCTATGATGTCATATTTCATTCTTGTTACAGATTCTTTAAGTAGTAAGAATCTTTCCGGTGAGAGCAGTGACCGGACATTATATGTGCATATGTGTAGTTTTTGGAATGGAGGGTTATAGTCATTCTCTCCCGCGGGGACTAGCCGTGTTGGGAGAGGGAGAGGGGTAGCGATTAATTGCTATTCCGTGTCGTAATAAGTTTGAGCCGATGATTCTGGCATCCTTGGTTTTTGTGTTAGATATTGTTGGATATTCGTTTTGTTTTTTTTCAGGGGTTGTTTTGACACTTTATCATGTATCTCTTTTGTTTGTGTCGCTTCAGGGGATTCTGAAAGATTTCTTTTGCTGCGATTCGAAGAATGTACAGCTTCTTCATGAGTATGGTTTTCTTTTAATATTATTAGTTTATCGTATTTCAGAAATGCTTTCTTCCCCTGTTTTTTGGCTTCGTTCAGTTTTTCCTGTAATTCTTTTCGCTTTTTGAGAACTTCCAATGGGAAATCTTCCTTAATATAGTACGGTGTATTGTTAAATTCTTTCTTTTGTTTTAGTAGTTCTATCTTCATTCCCATTGTAGTAAAAGTTACGTTTACAGGTCTTACTTTATCGTTCTGCTTGCTTAGTCTTCGGACGAACTCTATATTTGTATTTTTACAGTCAATTTTCATATGAGAATTTATTATCTCTACTATGTTTTCTTCAAGATCGTGATAGCTTTTTTCTTTTTCAGCAATACCAAAAAATATTAGATTTTTCTTTCTCATTGCTCTATCAAAGATCTCTATGGTACGGTTTTGACTCTCTAACTTTTCTTCTAATATTGAGTTTCTGGCTTCGATATTTTTAAACTTCTCGTTTATATTCTCATTTATAGATTTTGCTATTTCTTGTTTCATATTTTTTATTTCATGTTTTTGTTGCTTCATTTCGTCCTGAATATTTCTCAACATTTTTGTTATTTCTTCCATAGCTGTTGATAACGCCCTCTTACGTTGCCTTATGAATTGTTTAGATAGCTCCCGTTCGTTCTTGTAAGGGTTTCACTCGGCGCGCGCAACTGTGCGTGCGCAGTTAGTCAACAGCTATCTAGTATAGCTACTCGACGGTAGATGGCGCTGATACTAGTTTTGATATATGGAATGATTAGACAAAATGTTTGTAAGGTTATAAACACTAAAAAACCACACAATAGTTTGTTTTCTGCACTGATCTTAACCGGATTTAGTTTGTTGCGATTAGCACTATTTGTTTTTAAAAGTCCACAAGTTCCCAGCACAGTAATGTTTGAATATCACTAAAAAACCGTTACGATTTTACTAACGCTTATTTAACACTTTTTTTACATTTGCACTTTAGAACTAAATGTTTTTTAGGCGAATCAGCACTGGTTCTTTGCACTTTAACGGAATTTATTGGTAAAATGTCTTCTTAAATAATTTTAAAACTTTTTTAATGACGAGTCCGATGTAAACACTGGCAAGGTGGCGCCCTCTCTTCTTGTTAAATCGGGATCAGAGTTTAAAGAAAACTATAATTTAGAAGTAAAATGTTGAGTGAAGTGTAAGACAATAAAACAATTTACATTGTTATGAATAAAGTATCCTAAGCCAAAGTTATTTTGATGTCGAAGGCTTCATATATTCTAAAAATCTTGCCTGAAGAGTTAAATTTTTCTTCTTCTCACGCAAAATTTCCTCGTAGCATACCAATTTTTTTTTTAATCCCCGTTTTGTAGTAGATACGCGTTCTTCATTAGAATCAAGTTTTTCTAAAATTTGTAACCACTTTTCTATTGAATTGAGTTCTTCTCTTAAGTTTGCAATTCCGGTATGTCAAATTTCTTTGCCAATTCACAAATTTTAATTTTTGCTTCAAATACGTAATTATATACAGTTTACACTCCAAAGGCAGTGCTTTTCTTTTCTGGTTAGCTCAAATTACTCATCTTTCGTTTTGTTAGATGACATAACTAGAGATTATAAGTAAAGCGCACTGCGCACATAAAACAGTTCCACGCGGAACACGTTAAACCTGTCGCAAACTGAACTCCGAGGAGCCGAAGCGCGCGGCAATCAAAATGAAAAACCGCGTATCTCGAATTCGCGTAAAACGGGGTAGCGTAAGTCGGGGTATTACTGTATTTCAAAGTCAACAAGATGACATAGATTATACTCGTGCTGTAAAGATACCTATAAAATATCCTTCTCTACCCATCCAAGTCATGACCGAGGCGGACGTTGCTTAACTTTGCTGATTGATTCAGAATGGCTAAGCAAACTTCGCTACGAGTGCTTCATAAACTTAAACACGTTAACTATTATTAAATCTGTAGCCCAAGCACGAACATTTCGATAGACCGTAACGTAAACGTCGAGTTTACAGTACGTTTACGTAGGAGGCAATGGTTGACAGCACGACGCATCGTTTGTTGGCTAAGGTGAACTCGATAGGATGACAAAAGTGACGTCATCCGGCGTAAATAAAATTTATTGTGCCTTCTTTCTAAGAGCTAATGATTCATTCCAAAAGAGGTTTGAATTCTTTTCCAGTGTAACGCCTTATTTTCAATTTATTTCATTTTTAAATATTTCAATTTAAATTTACCGCTAATTGACATTTTCTCCTCATTCGTGGAATGAAACGTAGTTTACGTACTCTGTATTTGTTTATGGAAAATTAGTGATTGCAAAATCTATTGATCGCTTAATTAGGCCTACACAAAGTCTTCTATGATTGATGTTTGTCGATTTTGGTGTTTTATTTATTCGAACTTACGTTAAAATTGGGTTCGTGCTCGTGATTTCATACAAAACTTTTTACACGAAGAAACGTTCTCGTTAAAATCTCGACACGTTAATTGTCAAAACCTTTCAATATGCCAAAATTTAGTTCTTTTTACTACTGTATGGGCGCTGATCAAATCCTATATAAAAACGGAGACGTTTTCGCAAGTTATTCGTGCTAGGGCTACAGGACAATAAAACAAGTGGGATCAGAACGGAACGGAAAATAGGACGGGATCTGAACGGAATTTAGTTTTATAAATATTCCGAGTAGCAGACTAACGTACCTAATCTATGCAGAAAGTAGGTAAGTACCTATATCACAATACCACGGTAATATTATCTATAAAAATTACCGTGACAATACATACCTACCCAAGTAGGTAGTTAGTACTGCATACGAACCTACGTAAGTTGGTATTATACCATGATTGATAGGTATCTACCTATTTTGTTTACGTGCTTATTCATGGTTATTCTTTAAGAACTAATTATTATAAATTACCTAATAAATAACTAATTAACTGTTTATTATCATGAAAATCAATAATTAAGTATCTACCGAGGTTCACTATGTAGTTCCTACAGGACTAGGTAATCTGTGGTTGCTACCTTGTTCGATAGGTTTTTGTTATACCTATCAGTTTTAAAAATACCTATAAAGTAAGTTCCTATTATATTTTTTTCCAATAAAGATATTATAATTGAATGAAAGTACTTTCATTACAATACAATAATACCTACCTACATACATTACACAATATATATGAACAACCAATGACCTTAAACATTATGTATATATTTATTACTCACTAGGCAATAGAATGAAATAAAGAGATAATCACAAATTCTGTTTTTCAAGTTATTTCACACTTTTGGGTGTTGGAGTCGGTTCCAATTTTTGTTTTTTTTTTATCAAGTATCGTAGTTCATTCAGATCCTGTCCGTTGACTCGTGTCCATCCAAGATAAAAGACATACTTTTCCGAGATCTACGAAAAAACGTGTTCAGGTAGCTAGATTAGGTAGTACCTATTTAATGTTCACGTTCATTAGATATACTAAACTCTCTAATTATATGAAAACATGGAAACTCGAGATACCTAATAAATTTGCAAGCATTGTAATTGTAAATTGAACACGCGTCAGAAAACTTAATTGTACGTAAATATAATACGTATCAAATAAATAGTAATACTAATAAAAAAGGCACCAAAAAGAATCTAAGTATGTGAGATTCGATCCACGGTAATCGATCTTCCGATTCGACTTCAGTAGTTACAAACTATACAGTCATTGACAAAAGTGTTGAAAATTACACACATATCGTTTATGCCTTACTGTCAGATACATTATATTGGTCCACGTACATACGTAAAATTATTATTGTATTATTAAGAATTATGTCTAAAATTAAAATTTGACCAAAAAGAATATCTTTATGCTATTCGATCCACGTGCCTCTTAATTGCGAAGCGATGTTACTTACTATGCGCTATTTGAACGGCGATCGATTAGTCGAAAATTATGTACATAGCCTTTGTGCCTTATTGTCAGAAACTGTATAAATTAATCATGATGCATCTAAAATAATTATTACGACACATTCATTAGGAAATATTCTGAATATTGCTTATAATAATTATTTTAGGTAGCTAAAGTTGTACCTACGTCTTGTAAAATGTTTGAAGTGTTTTTTATATTGCGTTAGGGTTCACAATCATATGATAATTTCATTAATAAGAGAAATATACATACATGGAGAAAGGAAGCCATAGATGCTTACCTTATTATGTCCATCATGCGTTTTTGACGACTTTTATACATCTTTTTACCACCAAAGCGTTTATTTCTAACTAGCTTTCCGGGCGCGGCTCCGCCCGCGCGTATGTCGGTTATCGCGCGAAAACATTAACATCTTTTTGCGCAGTCGGATAAAAACTATCCTATGTTTTTTCCCGGGGCTCAAACTATCTCCATACCAAATTTCATTCAAATCGGTCCAGTAGTTTTGGCGTGAAAGCGTAACAGACAGACAGACAGACAGACAGACAGACAGACAGACAGACAGACAGAGTTACTTTCGCATTTATAATATTAGTACTGATTTTACCCATTTTTTATTTTAATCGCCCAGAAAAGTGACGCAGGTCCGACGCACGACGCGGCTGACCGCGATATGAGCGAGGATGATAGCAATATAGGTATATCGCTGGAGTAAATAGTGCGACATGATGTTAACGCTTCTCGGAATGAAAGGGCGTATGTGAAATTTTGTAAACAGGCTCAGTACGCATTAACTGTGCTTTTTTTGGAGAAAAATAATCAATGAAATTTATTGTACTTTAAAAATCAATATTTTAGGAAAAAAAAAACAAATTTTAATACACTAAAATCTGGCGGAAAAAGTAGGAATCCTCTATTTTCAGAGGTGTTTTTTGTCATTTTTTTCTATCGAGCCAATTATTAGGAAACATGTTTTGAAATCGATGAAAGTATTACTTATATCCTTGAGTATCGTGTATTTAAATTGCAGTACCGTCCGGTACCTGGTTTATGAGATTTTTCCATATCATGTTGGGACTATTTCGTAATTTCTGAGCCTTAAGAGAGAATCCTGTAGACGACTGGCTGCTGCCACACGAAGTTTAGTTGAGACACTTTCCGGTTTAATTACTGCATGATGAGGCAGAAAGAAACTTTTGGTTTCTTGTAGTAGATCTGTAGATGGATTAGGTGCATAAGATGCATGGCCTAGGCTTAAATATTCAGATATATAGTCTGAGTACTGTTTGTGTAGAGTAGGATTGTTTATGAATTTCCTCTCTAATATAAGAAAGCATTTATGTGCTATTTGGTAGGTGTCCTTGAGACAGCTTTTCCTGTATAATTGGAAGACTAACGGTAAACCAACCTGATGAATCTCTAGTGGTTGTACGTTTGAAAAGCTCTTGGCAATATAAATGTTCTGGTGTAGCTGTAGAAGAGGATGTGACTTCTTCTTGCTCCCAAAAGCATTTTAATAATTGATCACAACTGAGTTGATCATGTTGATCTGTTGACCAGGTTAGAGTTTGCATTGTTGCAAGACTCTTCATTGACTGTATTAGTCAGAGTGTGACTGTATAATAACTCATTCGTTGTATTATGGGCTGTATCATTAAATAATGTTAACCAAAAACTGTGTAAACTAATAATGGCTGGGTTTTACCTAATTGAATTCTGCCAGGTAATATCAGAGAACAAAACAATTTTGCACCTATCAGAAGGTCTATCCCTTTTGGTACATTGAATAGAGGATCTGCTAAATTGCAGTCTTTTGGTATTTTAAACTGACTTAGAGGAATGTACCTGTGAGGAATGTCTACACAAATCTTTTCTGTGACAACACATGAGAGTGAGGTTGTGTAGTTGCTAGTTCTACTACCTATATCTGAGATTGTTGACAGAGATGAATATACTGGATCTTCACTTACACCATGTATAATGTACTTTGTGTCTGTAATGCTTGGAAGCTGTAACCTATCAAACAAAGCTTTTGTCACTAAACTTATCTCGCTAGCACAGTCTAGTAAGGCTATGCATGTAATCTAATCACCATTAACTGCATTTATCTTAATAAGCACTGTAGATAAGTAAGTTTGCGCTTGCAAAACATGAACATGTACAACTGATATATTTTCTAGTCATAAATCACTATTAATATTAGTTTCACTGCTGATGCCAGTCAATTGAGGCTCTGTCACTTTGTTTAAGTAAACAGGGTTATCCATTGCTAAGGTGCTGCTAGTTGTGGTAGCTACCGCGGCTGACTGGTTTGGATCTATATGAATAGTACCGTGTTGATGCTTATGTATGGCAGACAGAACATGTGTTTTCGAACAAGTATGTTGGTATTTGTAGGGTTTAAGGCAATTAAAACAAAGTTTCTTTGATTTGACAAAAACATTACGCTTGGATGGGTTCATTTCAAGAAATTTTGGGAATTTATACAAGTCATGAGACATGTTACAGAGAATGCAATTAGTTGATGCTGTCGTCATATGGGTGGAGACATGAATCCTTTTAGTTTTTAAGTTATGGTTTACATTTGTATTGGTATCATTATACATAAGTTCGTAGGCCGCAGCCCTGTGCCTGAGAAATTCAATTAATTGATTCAGTGTGGGCAAGTCATTACATTTCCTATCAAGCTCCCACACTGACCTTAAGCTATGTTCTAATTTATTTGCAATAATGTAAATTAAAAGCAAATCCCATGAATTGACTGGAACGTTACGCGCTGACAATGAATCGGAACTTTGTTGAAATGTAGTTAAAAATTGCTGTAAATTGGCTTTTGAAATAATTGATATTGACATAATATATTTAATATGATATATTTTTTTTTTAATCATCATAGGTTCTTTTTAATCAGATGGCAGATGACAGATGACAGATGACTGATGACAGATGACACCGCGTACATCGAGCTTCAGCCGTCCACGGCCAGTGTCAGTGTCAGTGCTAGTGGTGCCCATATCCGGGCTAGTGATGCCCTTGTCCGGGCTAATGTTGTAAATAGTGCGCGGTTAAACGTAAACATGGCTGAACGCGTCAGTCAAATAATTTTTATGATGTCGTAAAACAAAGTGTCGCGGACAAAGTGTGCTCATCTTTGCCACGGAAAACGTTAAGGACTCGTATCACCTCTTACTAACATTTTTAATATAAGTTTTTTACTGTCATCATCTTGTCAACATTTTCCATTCTTACATTGTACTAACACTTATCTGTATCATCACAGCATCTTCATCTTTGAGGTCCCGGAATATGTTTGGTACAATACCAAACATTTTCCTGACACGGCACAATCCGCCGTGTGTCGCAAACACCTAATTACTCAAACCAACGATTTACAAAACAGTGCACGTTTGGTCTTCGCGGCATACGGTAGCATTCATTAACATTTAACATTTTCATAACAATTTGACATTAAGAACATTTTAACAATAAATTAGTGATTTAACAGTGAACAAACATTAAACATTTATTTTCAACCTCTGCAACCTCGTATCACCCCGAACAACTTCTGTAATATTCAATCTCATCATTTGTCATTATTCTTTTTCCAAGTTCCCAGAATCTTTGTAATTCGGAATCTAGTACTAGTTTTACGCGATGAGTTAACGTTTGAGTTGGTTGGTTATTATGTTTTTCATTGCGACCAGAAATTAACACACCCAGTGAAGTTTCTTGTGCCACAAGTGTATTATATTGGTTTCTATATACCATCAGACCTGGTTGGGAAATATCAGTGAACACGTCAGCTCCTAAATGGATATCAACGCGAGCTGGCTGTGTGTATAAAGGATATGCTAGTTGAATGCTATTGACTAATGGCCAATCAACTAAATGAGTACGCTGTGGTATGTGTGACGTTAAGTTTCGCAAGTGATTTTGACTGTATTGTTTGGGTCATGTACGGACATTTTTTCAAACTCTACTATTGCCTTGGTTGTGGTTTCCACGTCCAGCAGAATTATCAAATATTATCCATTAATCGCGGGTGACCGATCCTCCGTACTTACCTCGATTGTAAGTAAGTAAGTATACCATCGAGCTTACAAATTATTATACCGTCTGAGTATCAGAAAAGGGCGACCCACAAACAAGTAAGCCGCGCTTCAAATCACCGTTGATAAGAAGAATATAGGATGCAAAATTGGCAGTGATGGTTTCACTTTTACTAGGAAAAAAAAGCCGATTACGACAGAAGCGCAACCTTTGCTGCACATCTTCGACCTAAAAAGAACAGTTCTACTAAAAAATACAACAATAATATAATTACATATTCAACATTATCATTCATGGTCTGTCAATATTTTACTTTGAAAAATCATATTATTGTCACCTTTGTCAAAACAGAGACAATGCGGTCAGTTAGGTACGTCTCGCTCGGCACAAACAAGCTCGATCCAGTTGTGTTTATTGTTTAGAAGATCCTTGGTACAAAGTGAGCACAAATTGACTCTATGTGCATAAAGTACTTTGTATTCTATAAGTATCATAGACGAAAATTGTACGCCACATGAATAAATGTCAAATTCTTAGTTTTTAGCAATAAAAAATATGGATGAAATTTCTTATTTTATAAATAGCAGTGAGAATCGGAGGTGTTCATTATAGCAGGTCGAGGGTGTGGTTTAATGCGGGGTCAGGTCGGCAGGGTCGGCAGGGTCGGCAGGGTCGGCAGGGTCGGCAGGGTCGGCAGGGTCGGCAGGGTCGGCAGGGTGGGGGCGATGGCGCGTGTGATGGTGGTGGCTCTGGCTTGCTGCGCCGTGCGAGCGCAGGCTGAACAGTACGGAGGCGGCGCGCTGCCGCAGTACGGGGCGCCGGACTACGAGCGCGGCCAGTCGCCCGACGAGTACCGCAACCAGTCGCCCGACGCGCCCGCGCCTCTCGACTACAAGTACGAAGAGGAGCCGCCAGGTACCTACTCTACTGTTGCCGTAGCTCAGAGTTCACTTCATCTTGCACTAATATCTCATTCTTCACATTATCCAAAGTGCACGACATGTATTGTTTCTCCACGACGTTGTTCATCATTTGTATTTGTTTATTCAGTAAAAATATGCAACACTACAGCTTAAAAAAAACCAAAGTGTTACATACAATATCATGTGACAACATTTGCACACACATTAGCCTTCTTCTACCCATGATCTGTCCATACCACGCCAGTTAATGATTTTTCAACCCTAAAACTAATATTCTTTATATTTATTGAAATATATATAATATATATTACAGGTGAGACCGAAAAGCCACATAAGTATGTCGACAATGTGGAGCGTTGGTGGAAGTCACCAAGAATACAGAGACGCCCGCTGCGGGAGGACGGGAAAGAGGAATTAGAACTGCAAGGTTTTGATATCGATCGGAAATCTAATCATCCATGGCCAAGGAAGAAAACGCGCGGAAGGCGAGAAAAGGTGCGGCGAGTAGACACACCACCCCCGCGCCGCCGGATCACCCGCTATGGCCGCGCAATGCACGATAATGAAGATGCAAATTATATAGATAACGTTGATTATCGAGACTATGCTGTCAATAATTTAGAAAATGACGACCGTTCTCCACTCAGTGATGCAACTGCCAAAATTATTCGAAGGAAACCGAGAGATAGAGTATTTGCCCCGGCGCCTCCAGCGCCACCAGGTGAAGAATCAATAAGAGATGAAATATCAGAACAAAATCAACAAATGAAACCTGATCGACCAGTTCACGATAAAAGCGATGAGTTAGAGTATTCAAGTGGCATTGAGAGTGAGGGTGACGAATCCGATGTTCGTGTAAGACCCCTTATGCCAATACGTGATTTAATTAGAAAAAATACGACCATGTTGAGAGGCACGCCTAAACATAATGTGGCTTATCAAGATTACACCGATTACTCTAATATGAGACAATTTAATATAAAAAGTGACATACCGCTTTTGCTTCGAAGGACTACTAGTAAGTTCTTTTATTTATTTACGCCATCAGTTGCACCCGTGATGAAATCGATTGGAATATGTTTTTTAGGTAACAAATTAGTCAGTTGGGGAAACAGTAAATAATACTGGATAACTCACATGAATATGTTAGCTGACTTACTCACGGTATGCTCCGTTAGCTCTGACTATAGTTACGACAGCATCTTGTGGTCTTATTCGTGTAGTTCTTGTGCACATTTGCCGAAATGTATCCGGTAAAAGAAGTAGGGAAGTGACTTTACGGCGGTGCTCGAGGCTTTGTAGTCGAGACTCTCGCTGCTCTCAATCGACTCAAGTGCCTCAAGCTGGTATTTGGTAGAACCGTCCCAGAGGTGAGAGCAGTACTCAACACAAGACCTTACTTGAGCTTTGTACAAAGTAAGCATCTGTTCCGGTGTAAAGTACCGTCGCTCCTTTAAGAGGATGCGAAGTTTTTTAGCGGCTAACTGAGCCTTTGACTCGGTATACGAGCCAAAATTTAGATTCGACGATAGAGTGACACCAAGGAGGTCTAGGTGGTCTGTGACCGGCACAGATGAGACGTAGGAGACGAGCAAGTAGGAGATAGTTGGAATGGTCTTCTTTTAGCGGAGAACAGACACGCCTGGATTTTGTTGGCATTGAACTTGACCAGATCGATTTGCATGGTGGTAGGGCACTTTGCAAATGCCCGCCTGGCTAGCTACCACCCTCAAGTTGAAAATCTGTCGCCAATCTCCTAACGGTGTGTTCCGGCAGCCATCCTTGAGAGCCAGTAATTCTAGGTTAGCCTGAACAACATCTTCACTTACCATCAGGTGAGATAGTGGTCAAAGGCTAACAGGTATAAAAAAAAGAAAAATTGGCATCGTCCTATTCAGAGACTGCCTTAAAGGACAACTTCAACCGTTCGACCATAGCTTCTCTGAGTTTCTGGATCTCCGGCTCACATGTTCGTGCGGTAAATATACAGCTCTCTAAGTAAGATAAGATAGTTAACAGACGTTGCTACTGTTTAGGCTAATTTATTTCGCGTATTTCCAGAGTATTATGTCGTATGGTGTATTACTGTTGAGAGTTGATACTGAGATATAGACAATCTTTATCTTACAATACCGTGCAATTAGAGCCGTACATGAAATGGATCGTAGGGAATCTAAGGGATCTTTTTAAATTCTCTTTAATCTAAGATCTTTTTAAAGAAATTGATATTTTTATTAATTTTCCTGACTTTGTATGTATATATTTTAAAGTAGTATGTATGTACCTAAAAAAAATTGTTAAACAGTGACAATTACGATTGCAACATTAGGAATAGAGATAAAATAGCGGTACCTGGTTTTAGATCAGCAAAGACAAATAAAATGTCTTTTTTTAGTTAATTGTCACTGTAAATAAATCTTACTAAACAGTTTGTGACTATCGCCTGCTACCAACATCATTAAACAAATATAAATCAAAATATTTTGTAACACATTGTTAAACGACGTTTTAAAGAATGACCACGGGTTTCTTGCCCATTTTTTCGCTCTATATTTTTTTTGCTGAACGTGGCAAATAATGTAGATTGCTTCAATAATAACATTTGCAATTGACCTTCATACAAGCGTCGTAGATGCCTAAATTGAATAAATGATTTTGACTTTAACTTTGTCCGATTTGCAAAAGTAATATTAAATTGTGAATACTATTGAGGCCCTTGGGTTCGTCAAATTCGCACTTTCTAAAGCGAACTCCTCCGTAACCGCTGAAGTTGAAGATTTAGAAAAAAAAATATAGATGAATTCAAGTACAACATTTGCAACATATGATTTTACGGTATTACTATTACTTTAAAAAAATTCAAACTACATACTATTTCATGACTTATATTGCGAACTCCTTCTAAACGGCTACGATTTTGGAAAAATAAGTTGTAAGTACCATACAATTTCTAGATAGACATAATACAATTACAACATGATTGGATTATGTTCGTTACACTTTGAATGGCATTACGTGTCCGTCCGAACTCGCTCAAGGCTATTTAAATATTATAAATAAAACCGGCAAAAACACTCACGTTGGGGATCGAATACGTCGACCCGGGTTTCGAGTATATCAGATACTCATCATCAGGGCGAGTGCATAGCTGCGTCTGCGAGCTCCCGACGGGAGCTCGCAGACGGGAGCTCGCAGACGCAGCTGTGCACTCGCCCTGATGATGAGTATCTGATATACTCGAAACCCGGGTCGACGTATTCGATCCCCAACGTGAGTGTTTTTGCCGGTTTTATTTATAATATTTAAATATGTGTGAAACTCACGAGAATTTCATTTCAAAAATCGCTCAAGGCTATTCCACATTAATTTTGTTCTTCAAATAAATACCCTTAAATGCGGTAAAAAGTGAAGTTAAAGTATTCGACTGCATATCACATTGTAACTATATATCTAATCTTAGCATCAGTGGTTACTACAAGTCAATCCGTTCGGTGGTTCTGTTTATATAAGTGAATTTAGTTTAAATATTTTGCCAACGGCTACCATACAGTGCGATCGGTGCTTGGTCGAGCAGCGGTGAGGCATCGCCCCCGGCCCGGCCGCTGCTCTCTGTGGCTGCGAGCCCGCACCGCATGCCGGCCCACCTGTACCTGCCCCGGCCGCAAGTTTTGTGTACATTTTATAGCTGTACGCTAGCGTTGGTCCGAATCGCTTCACTGCTGTTCCGCTGCCGCTTTGTAAGCTTTTAGCTCGTTGTTACATTGCACCTAACTACTATACAACTTGCACGTCACGCTTGGAAAATGACAAAATTTGTAAAATGTAATAGCTGTAATATTGTTATAAGTGAAATTTTGGCGTTTATTCAGAACCAAGTGGATGTAATGAATGAAGATAGTATCATAAGATTGTGTACAACGACATTTTCTCCTGAAGACGTAGTAGCAGCAAAGGATCTGCTGTACCAGTCTGTGCCTACCACGGAAAGAAATGTGACAAGAAAAGGAAAACCTGATGGAAAATTACAACGTGACCTTGAAGATATTATATCCCTCATCAAGTGTACGTCAACAGAGCTTCTCCCTATTTTCGTAGCACGAGAGTTGAGGAAATTGCCAGTTTTGGCCTGGGACCACATTGATGTGTCCAGATTACTTAAGGACATATTAATTCTAAAGGAACAGGTTGAAGGGGTAAAAGAGCAATATGTGAAGGTTGAACAGTTGAATGAAGTTAAAGCTGATATTATAAAGTTAAAGTTAAAATTAATAAAGTTAAAACGAGCTTCATTAGTCAATACCTTTGATCAAGAAAATAATAATATCAACATGAGAAGAGGCTCACGTTATTTATTAATACAGAACGAATCGATCACACACATCGATACAACTTATTTTTGAAGCTCTCGTAGCCAAGTTTGCTTAGCCATTCTGATTCGATCAGCAAAGTTAAGCAACATCCGACGCGGTCATGACTTGGATGGGTGACCGCTGGTGACATTACTACTGAGCGCTTCCGTGCTTCGGAGGGCACGTTAAGCCGTCGGTCCCGGTTGTTGTCTTAGGATAGCAGTCGTTACAGCATGGTGGTAGGGCACTTTGCAAATACCCGCCTGGCTAGCTACCACCCTCAAGTTGAAAATCTGTCGCCAAGCACTTAACGGTGTGTTCCGACAGCTGTCCTTGAGAGCCAGTAACTCTAGGTTAGTCTGAACAACATCCTCGACCACATCATCACTTACCATCAGGTGAGATAGTGGTGAAAGGCTAACCTATCAGGCATAAAAAAAAAAAAAAAAAAAACTTAATATTCGAATGTGACAACAACCCGTTTGGTATTTTAGATATGATTCCGGAGCAGGTAGTTACAAGAAAAACATATGACCGTATTGAAAGTCCGCGAGGACAGCGCAGAGCTCAAGGTCAGGGACGAATATCCCTATCGCCTTCAAGCGCGAATCGTAGTCATCAGAATATGTCTGTTTCGAACAATCGCAATAGTGTAGAGCCTACCGAACGGGGAGCAGCATGTAAATCGGATAGAACAACGCAGTTGAATGATAATAAAAAGTAAGAGAGCCAAGTACTTTCTCGCAGATAGCGCAGGAAGGTGGTAAATTTACTCATGTAAGAGATGATAATTGGATAACTGTACAAAGAAAGCGGCATAGAAATAGGTTCGTTGGCGTGCAAGGGCAGTCGAAGGATCCTACGGGCAAATGTAAGGCAGCAGATATAAAAGTCCCATTGTTTATCAACAATGTAGATATAGAATCGAAAGCCGAGGATATCGCTAAGTACGTTTTGAGCAAGACTGGTGTTATTGTACAGTTAGTTGAAATAAAAATGAAAAAGCATAGATATTACAACGCATATACAGTGTTTGTGCCAAGACATAAAATGGAAATATTTTTGGATCAAAACCTATGGCCCGAAGGCGTAGCTTTAAGACGTTTTGTAAATATTAAGGAAAGAAATGTAAGTTTGTATGCCCCAACTATGGGTACGAAAGAGGCGAGCAATAACATAAATAATAAATAATGGATAGCACAACTGAAAGTAATGCGATAAAACTTGTTAGTTTTAATTGTAAGTCGGTCACAAGATCTGTAGAAATATATGTAAGTCGGCCCATGTGGTTGCCCTTCAAGAAGCATGGCTCCCACCCCATGATGTGACGTATGTTGGATCAATTGACAAGGATTTCGACTTCACCAGCAAGTCAGCTGTGGACACATCGTGCGGCATACTTAGTTGTCGGCCATATGGTGGCGTCGCGATTATGTGGAAGAAAGGTGTATTCTCTTCAGTCACTGTTGTCCCATGTAATAGCGACAGACTGTCAGCTATTAAAGTTTGTGTTAATGACAGAAGTTTCTTAGTGTTTTCAGTGTGCATGCCTACGGGCAGTGTAAAAAATTTAGTAGAATTTACGGAAGTGCTTAGTGAGATTTGTGCAGTGGTTGAAAGTTGCGAACTTGAATCAGCAGTAATGCTCGGTGATTTTAATGCCCACCCACAGGAGTTGTTTTATACTGAACTTATAAATTTCTGTGAAGAGCAAAGTTGGTTCTGCGCTAACATGATACAGCTAAAGCCAGACACACACACATACGTGAGTGATATTCATAAAAATTGCAAACGCTGGCTGGACCATTCTCAAGAAGCGGCTATGCGATGTGTAAGTAATGTTAAAGTTTGTCAAGACGTGTATTGGTCCGACCATTATCCACTGGAAATTCAATATAAAATTGGATGTTTGCCTTCTAGAATCCTTCAGAAGGAAACTGTTTACAGTAAGGTGAAGTGGGGAGAAAGAGATGCTGAACAGGTTCGTAAATATAGTGAAATATGTCATGGACAATTAAGAAATATTGACTTTCCAGTGGAATTACGGTCATGTGCTGATAGGATATGTACTAACACTGAGCATCATATTGTTATCGACAGATTGTATGCAAATATTGTAAAAGTGCTAAGGGAGGCGGCTACAATTACTTGTCACTTAAAGAAGCATCATAAACGAAAACATGTTACTGGATGGAATAGGTATGTCGCGGAGGCCTATCAGTTGGCACGATGCAGTTATCAAGTGTGGTTTGTTTATGGTAAACCCTCATGTGGTGAGCTATACAATAAAATGCAGGATAGCAGAAGGCTTTTTCAATCCAAGTTAAAGTGGTGCCAAGATAATGGAAAGCAAATTAAAATAGATATCTTGGCAACGCACCTTTGTAAAAAAGATTTCAGAGGCTTCTGGAAGCGCACGAAAAAACTGGACTCTGGTCCTTGCATGCCTGCTTGTGTCGATGGTCAGTCTGAGACAGCTCAAATTTCTGAATTGTTTATGAAGCATTTTCATGTAAAATTACCTCTAGCACTAGTGAAACAGACGGTTGGTACTGCGAGAAAAAGTAGTGATATTGTTAGATTTACTGCTAGAGAAATCGACCTGGTTATAAAAAATATGATGCGGGGTAAGTCACCAGGTCAAGATGAACTTAGTATCGAACATCTGCAATGTGCGGGTTCTCATCTACCCAGATTGTTGGCGATGCTTTTTAACTTTTGTATTAGTCATGCATACCTCCCGCAAGAGCTTATGAAAACCATTGTTGTACCAATATTGAAAAATAGAACAGGCGATGCCTCCGAAAGTTCCAATTATAGACCGATATCGTTAGCCAATATGATAGCAAAGGTGCTGGACTGTCTGCTCGAGCACCAAATGAGTAAGCACATGGTTCTGAACGAGGCTCAGTTTGGTTTTAGACCGGGACTATCGACTGAAACTGCTATTCTCAGACTCAAACACACTGTGCAGTACTTCACAACGAGAAAAACACCAGTGTATGCATGTTTTTTGGACCTGTCGAAGGCATTTGACATGGTCTCGTACAATGTCTTGTGGGATTAGTTACAGAATGAAACCAGTACACCTGCCGAACTCATAAATGTATTTAGGTATTGGTACCATAACCAAACCAACATGGTAAGATGGGCTGACTCATACTCAGCGGAATATGGACTGTAGTGTGGAGTGAGGCAGGGAGGCTTGACCTCACCTCAACTTTTTATTTTACCTTTACATGAATTGCTAGATCGATGAGCTTAGCAGAGCGGGCGTCAGCTGTTCTATAGATGGGAAGTTTGTCAACAATATCAGCTACGCAGACGATATGGTTCTGCTGAGCCCATCGATCAGGGCACTTGAGGTTCTTCTAGGTATCTGTGGGAGGTATGCGGTGAACCACGGCCTCAGGTATAACTCTAAAAAGAGTGAACTACTACTGTTTAAGGCAGGGAACAAAACACCCAAGTCTGTCCCTTCGGTGAGACTTGGAAAAGTACCTCTAAGTAGAGTCACGAAAGTTAAATATCTGGGCCATTGGGTCACTGAGAATCTCACTGATAACCTAGATATAGAGCGGGAGCGTAGAGCATTGGCTGTGACGTGTAACATGCTGACTCGTAGGTTTGCAAGGTGTACAAGAGCGGTTAAAATCACACTATTTAAGGCGTACTGTCAAACTTTTTATATCGGTGAACTACACTAAAAAATCGTTAAATGCCCTACGCGTCCAGTATAATAATGTCGGGGTTGCCACGCTACTGTAGTGCATCGGGGATGTTTATAGAAACTAACACAGATTGCTTCAGAGTAATAGTCAGGAAAAGGGTGGCCTCCTTGATGCAACGCGTGCGAGACAGCACCAACAGTCTCCTAAATACGATTTTAGATAAAATACATTGTCCCGTGGTGCGTCACTGGAACACTCTACATATGAGGTCGGTCGGGGAGAAATTTAATGTTAAATTTAATATTAAGTGACTCTTATATGACATTATTCATTCTATTTATTTATTTAATTATAATAATTATTCAATTAAGTATCTATTGACATGTACAAAATATGGATTTTTCTGAAATAAACGATTGATTAATTGACAACAGCATTTGTAAATCCATTGAAATTTTCCTAAGAAAATGTCGAATTATTCAGATTCAGAACGCTACCAGTTCCGAGGTGCTCTGCGCGGACGCAGGCGGCAGTGTTGCGCAAGCGTTGGCACGGGGAGGTTGTGTCGCTCGTAGCTCCGCTCGCGCTTTCGACTGACAACGATCTTGTCTTTGTATTAGTGCATCGACACGCGAGATTCGCAGCTGTGTGCGTACAATGATTATCTCGCTGCAGAGGGCCAACTGATTGCGACGTGAAGTATATTGACGCTTTATTATAGGTACTTTCAAGACAAATTTTATTTGATTTTTATCACTTATGAAAAGAAGCAATACATGTATTTGACAATATCGTAGGTACTTTACAATGGGCGGCATTATCAATAAGATAAATGAAAGGTTTAGGTGGATAATACATGTACAAAATAAATTAGTTATGTCTATAACGCTGTCATGATATAAGTGGTATACATACTAAAGACTTTTTTTTTTTTATAATGGTAGATAGTTTCCGGTTTTAGTAGTTTGTAGGGTACAAAATGGTTCTCTACTACATTAAGAGTTTGTATGGGGCGTTTTACATCTTTTGGAAATCTAAACTGTTCTTGATAAATGTATTAGGCACCACTGTTTCCGGTGTCGATGCGGCAAAAGCGTTCGCCACGTATTTTAAGTCGGTATTCCTAGCTGACATACCGACTCTGTCTGCTGAAGAGGCGGAACGCGAGGCTGCAGAGTCTCTGAGCTCGTCTCGTATAGCGGTAGACAACGTTGGGCCGGGTGATTTATTATTTGCTGTTCGACGGTTAAAGGCTTACTCTTCAGTAGGACCGGACGGCATACCGCCTTATTTCGTTAAAGATTGCTATGCTATACTTAAAGCCCCACTGTTGCATATATTAAATTTAGCATTAAGCACCGCAACGTATCCGTCTCAGTGGAAGTTGTCCAGGGTCACTCCAGTACCCAAGGATGGCTCTAGGTCCAAGGTCGAAAACTATAGACCTATAGCGGTTTTATCGGCCCTCGGTAAAGTGTTCGAGACAATACTGAACCGCGATATCGTTAGGCAGATCAAGGCGCAACTAAGCGACTCTCAACACGGGTTTCGAGCTGGTAGGTCCACGACTACTAACCACATAAATTTTGTGGACTACGCTGTTGCTCAAATGGACTGCAAAAAGCAAGTGGATGCTGTTTATTTAGATTTTAAAAAAGCCTTTGACCGCGTCCATAATGACGTTTTACTAAAGAAATTTTCATGTATAGGCTTCACTCCAAATTTGTTAAAACTTTTTGCTAGCTATTTTGCGAACCGGCTACAGTATGTGCAGCTTGGAAACTGCCGCTCAGATCCTTATTTGACCTGTTCTGGCGTGAGCCAGGGCAGCATTCTTGGTCCAACCCAATTTTTAATCATGGTTAATGACTTGCCGAGGGTCGTCAAGACGGCAAAATGCCTCATGTTTGCGGACGACCTAAAGCTATTCTTGGGAATAAGAAATTCCGCCGACTGTGAAGCGCTGCAGAGGGACATTGATAATGTTGTAGCTTGGAGTGAACGTTACCATCTTGAGTTTAATGTGACGAAGTGCAAAACCATAACTTACACTCGCACTCAATCGTCCATGTTGTACCCCTACAGCATTGGTGGTGTTCCTCTCGAGCGCGTGGAGCAGTTACGTGACCTAGGATTGACCCTGGACACCGAGCTGACATTTAACTACCACATCGCTGAGATTACTGCCAAAGCTCATAAAGCGCTCGGTTTTGTCATCAGGCAATCCAGGCAATTCCAAAATAGGAGTACCATTATCACTCTTTACTATGCTTTTGTCAGGAGTAAGCTTGAATACAATTCGATTGTATGGGACCCTCACGAAGGCAAGTATAAACTCATGATCGAAAAGATACAAAAGCGGTTCGCTAGATTTCTTTACAATCGGATTTATGGCTACTATCCTTATTTATATCCGTCCTTATTCGTATCGGGCATGTTAGGCATGAACACCTTGGAGCTGCGGCGCAAATGCGCACTCATGCTACACTACTTTCATTTGGTGCGCGGTGAGATCGATAACCCCTCAGCACTGTCCCGCGTGGGGCTGGTAGTGCCAGAGCACCTGCTGCGCCCGAGCCGGCGGCGACTGTTCACGCTAGTTGCACCCTTTGCGCGCACCTGCACCTCACAGTTTGCTCCCACCAGTCATGCCATCTCTCTACTCAATGCCCTGGTTGCTCAATTAACAGATCTTGACATTTTTAATATAAGATCATGGATGTTTCTGAATATATGTTTGAATAATTTTATAATCTAAATATATACCTAAAAATGGATTAATTTTATGATATTTAAAACTTGACATTATTAATTATATAATATTTAGAGACTTGGTTAACAGATTTTGACATTTTTAATATAAGATAATGGATGTTTCTGAATATACCTTTAAATAATTTTACTATACCTAAAAATTGATTAATTTTATGATGAAATTATCGTGAGTTTCACATTGACATTACATTTAATAATTTTATGATATTTAAAACTTGACATTATTAATTTTATATAATAGTTAGATACTTGATTAATTGACTCTATGATAGTTTGTCATATAAAAATAATAATTCTAGTTGTTCTCTAATTGTTGTCTAGTTGCATGCCTTGGCGTTGCTGTAAATGTAACTGGTAATTGAAATAAATAAATAAATAAATAAATTAGGTATTTTGATATGGGTTAAATAATACTGCACAAAGATAACGAGTAAGCAATAGGTAAGGGAGATTTGAAAGGTATGTCTATGTCTATTTGAATAATTATCATAGGGAATCGGCAGAACAGTAAAATGTTAATTAAAGTCTTAAATGGCGGATTCAAGATTCTAAAAATCAAAACTAGTCCGATTTTTCTGAAAATCGATATTTAGGTTTTTCTGGACGACCTTATTCCAAATCTGGAATTCAATAATTATTTTTCAATGACGTCTGCAAAGTGAAGATAGATGACGTATCTCGAAAACGCTAAAATATATCGGATAAGAGTAAGAACATTATGATAATCAATCAATTGAATAATTGATTGATTATCATAATGTCATGTCATGTGATCATCTCTTAATACCTGAGAAAGTAACTCGGTTACCTTTTCATGATGGAACCAATCCTTACAATACAGCTGTAGATAAATTGCCCATATTATTATTGCCTAGACCTAAAAGAAAATATCATTTTCATTTCTCATACTCGAAAAATGTATATATAATACATTTTCAGATAAATCGAAATTACTTTTTTCACTTGGCCGATGTCATAGTAAGCTTAATTCTTAAGTTGGAATAAAAACGTTCAGAAAAACCTATATATCGATTTTTTAGCCAACTCGGAGTAACTTTTGTTATTAGGCAGAAGTTATTGAAAATAAATTCCAAATTCAAAATAAAGACGTCCATAACAACCTAGATATCAATTTTCAGCCAACTTTTTTTTTCTTTACTGTTACTTGGCAATCTGTCTTTAAAAGACAATAGTCCAATTGGCTGACTGAGGATCTCTGAATTCGTGTCATTAATGGAGAGATTTATCCAGTGAGTCATCTCTTAGTCTGTTTTTGCAAATCTGTCTGGAAGGCCTTGAATGCTATGTTGTTTTAAACGACAAAATTTTAGGCTCCCGGTCCTTGCAGTTGAGCTGCGAGTACATTCCTATGTTTGTTCAGTCTAGCCTGATAGCTTTTGCTATAAGATTCCACTTCCTGCTTTACTGTTTTCTGTTTTATGTCCATTTTACTAATGTATAGATGTATATAGAGCATGTTCCACACTGTTTTATTCTGGAACCTTTCCAATATTTCGAAGTTGCTGTTACTGGCTGATCTCCATAACTACCATACGTTATGGAGATCAGCCATAACGTATGGTAGTTACCATACGTCCAAATGGGCTTGATAATAGTTTTGTATATGGCCATTTTGCTATTATATGTGAGCTGGGATTTATGACCGATCAGCCAGTACAGGTTACGGATTTTGGTGTCTAGTTGTTTGCGTTTAGTCCTGATATGTTTTTGCCATGTTAGTCGTCGATCTAGGTGCATTCCTAGGTGCTTAGCATCTTCCTCCTGAGGGACAGGTATAGTACGACAGGTGTACATGTTTGCCGTCGCAGTGTGTACGTTACTTGAACCGATTTGTCTTTATTGGCTCTGATCCGCCAATTATCAAACCATTCTTCGATCAGGTTGAGGTGCCTTTGAAGGTTTTTTGATGCTATTTCTGGGTTTTTATTTACCGACAGAATGGCTGTGTCGTCTGCATATGTGGCGATGGTGATTATTTCATCTAGTGTGGGTAAGTCCGCAGTGAAAATCAGATACAGCACTGGCCCCAGGATACTGCCTTGTGGCACTCCAGATTTAATTTCATGCATTTTTGATAGTTTGTCATTGTGTTTAACTTCAAAGCATCTTTTTTCTAAATAAGATTTTATGATTTGAAAGAATGAATGTGTAAGCTTTTGTTTTATCTTGAAAAGCAGGCCGTCGTGCCTGACTTTGTCTAATGCCTGGCTGATGTGCAAAAATATTGCAGAGCAGTATTGTTTGGTTTCTAGGGATCTGTTAATGATGTCAACAACACGATGAACTTGCTCAATCGTGCCATGTCCTTCTCTGAATCCAAACTGATGTTAAGGCAACGTTTCCTGAATATGTTCTTGCATTCTACTGAGAATAATTTTTTCAAGTAGTTTTCCAGCAATGGGCAACAGGCTTATGGGTCTATATGAAGACACTTGTTGGGCTTGTTTGCCTGGTTTAAGTATCATAACAACTTGTGCTATTTTCCATTGGCTGGGAAATGTAAGACATCTCAAGCAGGCGTTAAATATATAGACAAGGTAGAGAATCCCTTTCTTCGGTAGGTTTTTAGGAGGGTTGCATCAATCTGATCATGACCTGGTGCTTTACTATCTTGGTGTTTGAGAATTTCTCTCGTGAGTTCTCTTGGCGAGACGCTTTTTAGAGGAGGGCACATTTGTATAGCTGATCCAAGACAGTTTTCTATATCTTGGTCATGTTGTTTACTTGTGCTAGCTAATGGTTGGAATATTTTGTGCAAGTGGTTTGCAAACTCTTCAGCTTTTTCTTTGTCAGACCGGGCCCATGTTCCTATTTCCGTTTTTATTGGAGCGATTTGCATTTTCAGACGTTTTTAAGCTTCGATGTCGCCTTCCACAGTGATTAGTTTGTGTCACTTGTTGGGGTGAGTGTGCTGAGATAGTCCTGAAGGTTATCATTATTCAGGTCACTGATTAAGTTTTTTAGTTCTTTTGATGCTCTGTTGAAAACAGTTTTATCCCTTTTCGCCCTAGTGTTATGCCATATCTTACGTAACTGTCGGCGTTCATTGATTTTATCTTTTATAAAGTTCGGGTATACATGTTTTTTTGGTACTAACTTTTTGTTTCTAGGGGTCGCCTCAGATGCTGCTGTATGTATAATTCTGGTAAAGTTTTCTATAGCTTCCTCTATTTTCTCCGTGGTCTTCAGCCAAATCGGAATCGGAAATAAATCCAAATTCGGAATAATGACGCCCAGCACAACCTAGATATAAATTTTCAGCCAAATCGGAGTAACTTTCTTTACTTGGCAGTAACTTAAATAACGTCTTCAACAACCTAAATATCAATTTGTGGCCAAATCGTAGTATTTTTCTTCACTCGGCGGATGACATTTTCAGCCAAATCGCAGTTATTGTTTTCACTTGGCAGTCGTCATCGAATAATGAAATCCAAATTTGGAATAAGGACGTCCAGAAAAACCAAGATATCGATTTTCAGCCAAATCGAAGTAACTTTTATTACTAAGCAGACGTCATCGAAAAATTAATTCCAAATTTGGAATAAATACGTCTAGAAAAACCTAGATATCGACTTTCAGCCAAATCGGAGTAACTTTTTTACTTGGCAGACGTCATAGGAAAATAAATTCCAAATTTGGAATAAAGACGTTTAGAACAAACTAGATTTTGAATTTCAGCCAAATCGGAGTAACTTTCTTAGTACTTAGTAAGTTAGTAGACGTCATCGAAAAGTTAACTCCAAATTTGTAATAAAGACATCCAGAAAAGGTAGGCACACTATGAATTTTCATACTGATCTCAGTCGCAGTTGCAACTGCGGATACTCACTAGAATCGTACGGTGGGCATATAAAGTGCCATGTTACCGGAGCGCATCGCGCATCTGCCTATACTTTGACCGTTATATTTGTGCCGCGAGCGCCGAACGTATGTTGATTACTTGCGGCGATGCGCTGGTAAAGTAAGCTAGATTAGGCCCGGATGCTCAAGGCCATTGGCGACTCTATACGCCTTAAGTACCAATATCTGAGTTATTACTTCGTCTCAGTGATCTCTTGCACATGACAAGACGCGCGGTGTGTGCGTCAAGTATATAATAGGCATAGGTAGGGCTGCCATCCGTCCGGGATTCCCCGGATTTGTCCTAGTTTGGAGGGCGTCCGGTGGGCGTCCGGTAGAGACTTTCAAACAGTGTCTGGGTGAAACCCGGACAGTGCCGCATACAAGTTAACTCCGGCGCTCCAAAATCTACAACACTAGAAAGTACCCCGCGCGCGCCGACCCCCGCCATTAAGGACTGCTGCCGACCCCGATCATTCACTCACAGTGTTGTCGTTTTGGCGCATTTGGCGCTAGATCTATAACTTTTCTAGGACTTTTTTTCTCATTACCATACGCTAAAAACATCTGGTGAAATCTGGCAGATAAAATGATAATCTTGATATTAATTGGCAACCCTAGTTATATTGTGAGATTTTTCGCTAGCCTTGCGGCAATGGACGAAGGAGAAAAACTCACTAAACATACACACGGTTTCTTCTCTGATCAAAATAAAGAATGATTTTAAGAACCTGAGTTGCTTTGACTTTTACTAATTCTTGTTGGAAAAGAAAGCTCACTTTAGCAATAATTGGAACATTTGAGATATTAAATTTTTTGCCAAAGTGGCCTTTTTTATCTTTTCTTTTTGGCGTGGCAATGCCGAAATAATTAAAATTCACGAGCTCGCCAAAATTTAAATTTGTTTGGATATTTATTTTTAATTTACATTTAAAAAAATGTTTTACGGTTTTGGGTAATTCATCTTTTGGCATCCGAGATAACGATAACAATAGAATTTCTTTGCATGGTGGTTGGGCACTTTGCGAATGCCCGCCTGGCTAGCTACTACCCTCAAGTTGAAAATGTGTCGCCAAGCTCCTAACAGTGTGTTCCGGCACATGTCCTTGAGAGGCAGTAATTCTAGGTCAGCCTAAACAACATCTTCGACCACATCATCACTAACCATCAGGTGCGATAGTGGTCAAAGGCATTTATAAATGGATGATGTCGTCCACGCCACATCTACGTAACGAAAAAAGGTGACTTAGCTTTTTTGATACAATGTAGCTGGTAGTTTCTAATTAATATTTATTTATTAGATTATTTATGAGACCGAAAATTATAATTTATTTTTATATGATGCCAAATAACAGTTTATTGTTCTACATTATTTTTATCATCAGATCACCTCAGAAAGAGAAGAGTGAATAATATTGTTTGTGACACTGTAGTTGTTCGTAAAGAAGCTATATAAATGAAAATATATATGAATAATGTTGTCATGGACAAAAATGGAAAAAAAAACTCAATTTCACCCAATTAACCGGATTTTTTAAAGATTTTGTCCGACATCAGTGGTTTAGGTGATGGCAACCGCAAATGGCCTAATTTCACTTTTAATTCCTAGTCTAAATATGATATACAAGGGTTATATCGTAATTATAAAATGATCGGTGAGCTTTATGTTTAACAGAATCGTTTTTTTTTTGTATATGTATGTATAATACTTACTACATAAATACAAAAAATATTTTGTATATAAAAATATTTCTTTTGAATTGTGTATGTGCCAGTGTTTTTAATCAGTCATAATTTATGGTGAAGTCGGAGAATAATAGCAGTGTTATATGTGTGCTCAGCATCGCGGCTGCGGGCTGGGGGCCGCACCTCCCCTGTGGAGCTGGTGCAGGCGCTGTGGCCGGCGAGGCGCGCGATGACCGAGCTCGGGCTTCCCTCCGCGGCCTCCGCGGCCCCCACGGCCTCCGCCTCGTCTCCAGTGTGGCCTCCCTCTGCTGACCCCACCCCACTTGAACCCGCCACGTCGACCACCGCCGGCGCCACTCCGACCCCGGAATCCGGTGACACAACAGAGCTCTCCCTGGCGGAGAAATCTAGATTATCCATTTTGAAAAAGGCAAAGTTAAAGGAGAGAGTTAAAGAGAGCGCGACGAAGAAGCCGCCAGTGCTGCTGCGGGTGACGAGCCGGCTGCCCACCGTGGTGATGGTGGAGCCGCCCACTAGCGCAGACCCGTGGCTGCGGGCGCGGGAGGTGGCAGGCGACTCGCCACACACGCTCGAGAAGGTGAAGCGCCTGATGCGCCAGAAGCTGGTCGCCAACGCCAAGAGTATCCGCGATCTCACCGACGATTGGGATGACACCGTCTGCGATTACATCGACGTCTCCATGCTTCAGAACAGAGCGTCTACCTCCGCTCCTCCAACAGTCGCTCTTTACATATGCCTTTTTATGTGTTGCCCGATTTGTACGAGTATTCTTATAGTGTTTCTTTAATGTTCTGAAAGCTTGTTCTTAAATTGTTATATACAGATATAATTGGGAATAAATAATTGCATTGTATTTATTAATCTAAAGACCAACCAGTTAACCAACATACACCTGTGGGGCGATCACGTATTTTCTGTAGCAATGAACTGCTGATTGCAACAATCAAAAATTACAGTTTGACAGATGAAATCAAAAGTCAAAAGACAGATTGGTAGAGGAAAGGGGGGTAACTTGGAATACTGCTGGAATAGGAGGGTTTCACTGAAACTAGTAATGCTATCTTGTTTTAATGGCCGTAAAATATAAAAGATAGACGCCATCGGTCCCCATGTTAAATCGGTTAGTTTTCAAAATTCTCGAGATGGCGATCAGAGACCAGAGCAGGGTAATGTTATCTATACAGTATTTTAACTTCATAGAAACGGACGAATCGCGAGCTATACCTAAGTGCCTCGATCTCGGCCTGCGCTCGGTACGCAGACAGTCGCAACTGTACCGCAGTGACGAATGAACGGTGTGTTATTTTTTTTAACAATAACCACGCGACTTTTACACTAAAAATAAGTTTATGTACATATTACCTTCCGTGGGGTGCCGCTGATGACTGTAACACAGTTTATAACTACAACAGGCATCAACCATCCAATTAGATAGTTTTTACAACTTTTATACTCGTTTTAAGTGCATTTTACTAGAAGCTATATCCAATATGTATAAAAATTCCGAAACATGGTCAATAAACTTATTATTATATTATTATTATCTAGAAGCTCAACCCCCCACCTCTTCACGTGGGTGTCGTTAATAGCGACTAAGGGAAAAATACCGGAAGGTGGGCAGCAGCGCCTTCTGAGAAATTCACACCAATAACTGCGATCCCCAAGACGCCTGCCAAGCGTGGGGATTATGGCAAAACCCCCCTATGAATAGCACAATAACAATTCGGCCCCCACTCTCCGGCAGCTCTATTATTCCTGGCCCTGGTAGCGGGCCAGGTAACGGTGGAGCAGTGGGTACAAAGAATCACCAGAAGATGCCCGGCTACCAACCTCATAAACGACGACCCTTGGCCCTGGCAACACACAACATACGTACGCTCAGGGAGGACTACAAGATTGTCGAGCTGGAGGAAGAATTGAACAAGTTACGCTGGGATGTCATGGGGTTATCGGGAGTCCGAAGACAGGGACAGGACACCGTTATCCTTGACTCAGGCAACTTGTTATTCTACCGGGAAGGTCACCAAAAGTCTCAGGGTAGTGTTGGGTTTCTCGTCCGGAGGTCCCTTGTTAACAATGTTGTAAAAGTCGAAAGTGTGTCGAGCGGGGTAGCGTACCTTATACTCAGAACCACCAAACGGTATTCGCTGAAGGTCATACAGGTTTACGCACCGACCTCGACACGCTCAGATGATGAAGTAGAGGCAATATATGAGGAGATATCTGAAGCCATACATTCCTCCGAAACATACTTCACCGTTGTTATGGGGGACTTCAACGCTAAGTTAGGCACATGGAATGGCGACGAGTTGAGAGTGGGGCCATTTGGATATGGGCAGCGGAACCAGAGGGGCCAGCGGCTGGTCGACTTCATGGAGAAGGAGGGACTCTTTGCGATGAACTCCTTCTTCGAGAAGCGACCATCCAGGAAGTGGACGTGGATAAGCCCCGATGGTTCAACAAAAATGAGATCGAGTTTATCATGACGACCAGGAAACAAATATTCAATGATGTCTCTGTGATCCATCAGGTGAAAACCGGTAGCGATCACCGTATAGTTAGAGGCACATTGAATATCAATGTAAAGCTTGAGAGGTCCCGTCTGATAAACTCCACGCTCCATCCTAGCGTTGCACAAATCCAAAACCCCGAGAGCTTTCAACTCGAACTACATAACCGCTTCCAGTGCCTAGATGAATGCGAAACAGTGGACGAGATAAACAACGGGTTGGTGGAAGCTGTCCAAGCGGTGGGGTCTCAGTTCTTTAAGACCTCCCACCGAAATAAACCGAAGAAACTCTCAGAAGAAACCATCAATTTGATGGAAGACCGGAGTAAGATGAGACTGCAATCTTCAGCTGATATGTCTTACTACGGCAAGCTCAATAGACGAATTTCGAAGGCACTGCAACACGACTTGCGCGTCTTCAATGCAAATCGTATTAAGATCGCAATAGAGCGTAACCAAGGCTCCAAAGTGTTCGCAAAAAATTCGTCTATAGGGCAAAGCCATATGATCAAGCTGAAGATCGACGATGGCAGAATCATCTCTTCAAAACCGGAGATTCTGAGAGCTTGAGAGGTTTTATGAACAGTTATACACCTCGACACGAGAACCCGTTGTCAGTACAGCTCAGGACATGAGAGCTAAACTGACCCGACACTATACCGAAGACATTTCGTACATCAGCCTTTACGAGATTAGAATGGCTCTCAAATAGCTTAAGAACAACAAGGCCAGCAATGACGGAATCACGACAGAACTTCTGAGAGCGGGTGGAAAACTGGTACTCTCAGTCCTCCAGAAGTTATTTAATTCCGTCATCCTTGAAGGTAAAACGCCAGAAGCATGGAGCAGAAGTGTAGTGGTACTGTTCTTCAAAAAAGGTGACAAGACCATGTTGAAGAACTACAGGCCCATTTCACTTCTGAGCCATGTTTATAAGCTGTTCTCGAGAGTCATTACGAATCGTTGCTCGTAGGTTTGATGACTTCCAGCCTCCCAAACAAGCCGGGTTCCGAAAAGGCTTTAGTACCATAGACCACATACATACGCTCCACCAGATAATACAGAAGACTGAAGAGTATAATCGGCCATTGTGTTTAGCGTTTGTGGACAGTGAAAAAGCCTTCGATTCAATCGAAACCTGGGCCGTACTGCAGTCTCTTCAGCGATTCCAAATTGACTATAGGTACATCGAAGCTCTGAAGTGTTTGTATAGGAACGCCAGCATGTCGATTCGACTACAGGACAAGAGCACAGAACCAATCCAACTGCAGCGAGGCGTGAGACAGGGAGACGTTATTTCTCCGAAACTGTTCACGAATGCGTTGGAGGAAGTTTTCAAGCTATTGAACTGAAAAGAATTCGGCATCAACATTTATGGCGAATACATCACTCACCTTCGTTTCGCCGATGACATAGTCATAATGGCGGAGTCGCTTGAGGAACTCAGTACAATGCTCAGCGACCTCAGTAGAGTTTCCCAGCAGGTAAGTCTTAAAATACAAATACAAATACAAATTGTTTATTTCCAGTAAAAACAAACAGGATAATATTAACTTAAATATTAAGGTCCTAAGGTAAAACACAATATATTTAACTTCCATTAGCAGCCGTACTAGGCGAACCTGTGTTACGTCTGCTAAGCAAATTCCCACAAAAATGAATACTTAATAAATACATTTGTTACATACTGCAATAGTTGTAAATTTAGAGACCCATAATCCAATTTAAATAACACAAAAAAGTACACAATATGAAAAAACATACCGTGTAGCCACCTGCTACCTCATTATTTTACAGAATTCCTAACATGTAATTAAACAAAAAAACTAATTTACATAATATATTTAAAAGATATCCTATGAATATATAAAACAAAAACTAAAAAAAGAATTACTTTGTTACCCGCAATACTTTATGAGTGGCAGTTATAATGCAAGGATGTGGTATGTTACTCCTACAGCGTAATATGAACATGAACAAGACGAAAATGATGTCTAATGTCCATGTTGCACCCGTACCAGTAGTTGTTGGGAACGATACGCTTGAAGTTGTAGACCACTACATTTACCTGGGACAGACTGTCCAGTTAGGTAGGTCCAACTTCGACAAAGAGGTCGCCCGAAGGTCGCCCAACTCGGATGGGCAGCGTTCGGGAAGTTACGCGACATCTTCTCGTCGAAGATCCCGCAGAGCCTGAAGACCAAAGTCTTCAACCAGTGTGTGTTGCTAGTTCTGACTTATGGAACTGAGACGTGGTCCATAACTGTGGCCCTCATGGACAAGCTCAGAGTCGCTCAACGAGCTATGGAGAGAGCTATGCTCGGAGTTTCTTTGCGCGATAAAATCCGGAATGTGGATATTCGCCAAAGAACCAAAGTCACCGACATAGCTCTCAGAATTTGCAAGTTGAAGTGGCAATGGGCGGGCCACATTGCTCGACGAACCGATAACCGTTGGGGAAGAAAGGTTCTCGAGTGGTTACCACACTACATCGAAAGACGTAGAGTTGGTAGGCCCCCCACTAGGTAGACTGACGACATCGTGAAACTCGCTGGTAGCCAATGGTTACAAGCGGCTAATAGCCGTTCTTTGTGGCGCTCTATAGGGGAGGCTTTGTTCAACAGTGGACGTCTTCCGGCTGATGATGATGATGATGACATATTACATATTTAATATGACGTGAAGGATATATTGTGCTGTTTTTGGTTGCGTGAATAAATCAAAAACGCATCCAGAGATAACTTTTTTTAGATAACCTGGAAACTGAAAGGTATTTTATAGTCTACATAGTTGACGGTACATAATGTATATCTTTTTGATGGACAAGTATTTCCTTTCCCCCGATAAAAAAATTGTCTCGATTAATAAAAAAAATGACACGAGTGAAATAGGTAGTTATAAGCTATATACTAGAATGCGGATTTTTTATACCTTAAAATTTAATAATAAAGCATTTCGTACGTCTCACAAATATTTTTCGGTCGAAAATTTTTAGGACTGATTTTTTATTCAAATATAAAAATGTTTTTTTTATTAAATCTACCTACTAGCCAAAAAACAACACGAATTTTTAGTGAACACTTCCTGTTCATTTCACAAAGAATTTTATTTGTTTATATAAAAAAGTATATGTACAATCACAAAACTAAATGAAAACGCAAAGTAGACAAATGTAATTAAAATGCTGGAGGCAGGTAGCCCTATCGCATGTTTACGTACAGCGCGGCTGTAGGTAGTTATTTCAGTGTGATTGAAAATGTTTGAGGTAAGTATATAACCAATTCACATCGCCACAATTTGTAATGTTTAGATAGTTTAGCTTTATAATAATAATATTAATAATTCTTTATTTCGACCAACTTAGATCATACAATATTAAATTTAAACAAAACTTACAATGGAAGTTACATAATATTTTCAATCAATAAAATAGAAGAGACATTGCAAAATATTGGTTTCAACTTTATTATAGCTATATACATAATTTAAATAAAAGGAACGGTAATTTCATTAATGTCAAGTTATAAGTAATAACTTCCGAATATATTAAATTAAATTGAAAATATGAAAATAATTAAATGTCAATAAAAATAATAAATTATGACGTATAAAATATGAAACAAAATACTTAGCATCATCAATTCCATGTCAATATAGCTCAAAGTCAATTATGTCCTATTTATAGTCAATAAGTGAACGCTAGAGCACTGGTTCAAGTACTGGCAATCAAATCTTTCACCAAATACCTTCAGGACGCTATTAGGGCTGGCCCGAATCCTGCGCACCAGGGATGTGCTCCGTTTCCGCATGGTTGCATAGAAACAATTCACACGCGATTCGGCAAACATCCCTGATGCACTACAGAACCGTGGCAACCGTAACAGAACCCTGAATGCATTATTATATTGAACTCGCAGGGCGCTCTACTGCTTCTGAGAATAGCTTAACCACAGGCTGCTCGTGTAGAAAGAGGTACAAAAGCTCTGAAGAGAGTGATTTTGACCTCATCCGAGCAACGAGCAAACCTGCAGGCAATCATGTTAGCTCTCACAGACAGCGCCCTACGTATATTGTACTTTATGTATATTGTAAAGTGGTCTATAAATTTTGCAAATTGACTTTGATATCAGCAGTTTATATATTTATAAATAAATAATATGAAGTTACAATCCAACCCATCTTGTTGCTAATTTAGAATACTTGATGTGATGGTAGTTTGGAACATTCCAAATTATCATCAGTTTAATATGCATAGTATCCGTTAATATTCACTTTCCGGCGTCCAATTGAGCTAAAATTTGGCATTGGTTAGGAATCCTACGGAAGACTCATGTTTCCCGTAGACGGTACGCGTGCTGTCTTATCAAGCTAGATTCTATGTTTATGTTTTTTGCCAAGAGCCTATTAATTTAATTAACTAACTGATTAATACTGCATTGAAGTGATTATAACTGTTTAAAACTAATTAAAGCTCATTATCTATATAATAAATATCCTTTTTATACAGAAATAGTTTAGTCAGACCTCAAACTCACTTTTAACGAAATATTCCGATCTGTCCCCCTGCTCTGTCCCCTCGGGGTGACAGAACGAACAAAAAGTTTGATCTGTCCCCCTGTTAGCGATAAGGGGACAGTACGAACTTTATTCACCTCCTTAATGTTTTATCTGTCCCCCTATTGGCATTAGGGGGACAGATAAAACATTTCTATTCCTGTTTGTCCGCAATAGAATTATATAAGTATAGGTATATATATTCTTAAAAGTAATGCAACCTTTTATTAAATAAAAGACAAAATGGTTTCGGTTTGTAATCACCTTTATTACCATAAATTATAAATATTTATTTTATATCTCTAATAATTATTAGTCTCGTTAATCACAAAAGGTATATTTTACACAATCAGTCTTATTACCGATACAAATATCTTGTTTAATCGTGTCAATTAAATTACGGTTAAGTATGTATTTTGTTTCGCGTCATCTAGCATCGTTTTATATAATTATCATGTGTTATGTTTAGTTCGTGTTTTTAAACTAAATGGCACTGTACATTCCTAACACACGCTAACGGTTGTAACACTGAGTTGCTGTTAGGGTAACATTTTGATCTGAATACATTTGTCCGATCGAAACTGCCTTGCATTTTTATTCATACGTCAGGGCTTTTATGGGCTTTGTACATATATATATTTAAACTTATCCATCAACATAAAACCGTATATATTGTACATATTATAATCAGTCTTCTTATTTGATTTGCTCACCTATTTACTACAAACGACAATTTGACTATTAAACTAAAAGTTGAAAATAATCTCAAACCATAATAAACATGTATTTTATTCTCTTGTGGTTTAACAATAAAGAGTATTATATTCTATAACGTAATCAACATTTCCATAATTTGAAAAATTAACTTAAATAAAACGTTCATTTGCCGTGGTACCATTGACTCAATGTTACTACAAAACTGCTGATTTCTTTTAATTAATAAGAATAATATAGAACTATTTTTATGTTAATATTTTTTATTACGGTAGATATTGAAGTGACAGCTTTCAAATGTGACAGTTTCCAATATGACACTTGATGTCGTTAATTATTTTATGATTCGGATGAAGACAATCTTAAAAGATATAAGAAAATAGGTGTTAGATGTGTCAGATGTCAAAGTGACACCTGATGTCATAAGCCTCGATTTAACATTTTTTTTGAAAGCTTACTAAAAATGGCTAGGACAAGGGTTTAAGATGTGACAGTTTATGTCAGATAGACGGGTGTGATTTGTGACAGGTGTCAAAGTGACAGTTGGAGTTGTATTTTGTTTTCCGGACAGTTTAGGCAAATAGCGCTCGAACGTATCTCTATAGAATTAGATAAGTACGCATAGCCACACGCATAGACTAGCCTCGAATTACGCGACGCGGTCAACGACCTCCAGTCCGAAAAGACAGCGTCACAGTGTAAAAATTACAGTTTCGCAAGCTTAACATTTATTACAATATTTTTTTCCACGTTTTGCTACAATGACAATCATGTTAAAAGTGTAGTTTCTATGGCTTTAAACTGCAACACTACAGACACGGACGAAGTAATAATATGACGGGTGGATTCATAATATTTACGTGCGTAATAGTAGATTATTATACAATTGCGCTAAGTTGCTCATTACAGACGAGGCTGGGGGTTTGCAGCCCGAGCGTGTGAGTAGGCGAGGGCGTAAATCAGCCGAGTGTATAATGAGCAAGTTGCTCACGAGTTTCATACTCACTTTTTCAACACCCTTGCGAGAAAAAAAATTGCACAAATGCGATACAAACAACATACGAGAATTATGGAATGTAGCGCGCAAGTTTTTTTTTTTGCACGCGGCAAATGTATGATGTTGATTACATATAAACCTCTTTGTTGTAACAAATCTGTATAACCCGGTTAAATTGAAAATGCTCTGTTTACTTGCATATAATTAGCTGTTTGGTAATAACTTAACTTTGTAGGGATACATTACCCGGTTAAATTAAAAATGCCCATGTTTAATCGCATATAATTTGATAGATTGATATACACTTTATTGAAACACCGTATAAATAGTTTAAGCAGAAACACAATTTAAAATAATGTAACATTTGGCGGTCTTATCGCTGAAAGAGATCTCTTCCAGACAACCATTGGAAGGAGAGACAATTGTACTTACACTGACAATTAACTTATATATTACCTACATTACATAAATACAAAAATATAATTAGAATACTCATTTATATAAACAAATAATATTCGATAATAATACATGCATATATACAACATAATAATATGATATACATACATAAATAATGAATGATGTTCATGACTATAAGACACATAAGACACATATTAACAATGGAACAACGATTATATATATATATATTCATGATATATATATATATATATATATATATATATATATATATATGTTCATAGGGAGTCAACGATTTACTAGATAAAAGGCTTGTATAATTTGCAGTTAGGTACTAATTTAACTTTGTAGGGATAATTCTATTACGCACTAGTGTGTAATATTATTATGCATGAGGGTGTTATAGTTCGGTTTATGGCCCTAAGAACGATATATTAAAGCTCACTTTACGGGCGAGGGTGTTGAAAATATATGTATGTCATACTTATGTTCAATTTCGAATATAATCGTAATAGTAATCAGGAATAATCGTAAACAATCAGGTAAGGGTAATAGAAGATAAAGTATCAAACTTTTTTAGAGTCAAAATGCTGTTTAGTAATCAGTTAAAATATAATATCAAATAATGCGTATTGTATAAATTCTATATGTAAAAGTAACACGGAATAGTCATATCCAATAGTTTTAAATAAAGTCAAAATAGGAGATTTTTAATTTAGGAGGGTGTCGGTAGATACACAATTAGGTAAGATTATTAAAAAGCCAGGATACTTTTAAGAATTTGATTACGTCTGCCAAGTATGAAAAGTTACTCCGGTTTGGATGAATATCTAGGTTGTTCGGGATGTCCTAATTCCAAATACAGAAATAAATTTTCAATGACGTCTGCCAAGTGAAAAAAGTGACTCTGATTTGGCTGAAAATCGATATCTGGGTAGTTCTGAACGTCCGTATTACGAATTCAAAATTTGTTTTTCAAGGACGTCTGCCAAGTGAAAAAAGTTACTCCAATTTGTTTGAAAATAAATTTCTAGCCTGAAATGGACGTCGTTATTCTGAATATGTATTTTTTTCGGATGACGTCTGCCAAGAGAAGACAAATGACGTATCTCTAAAACGGTATTATGGAGTGTAAATATCAGTAAAATATTTACAGTTGTAGTGCCTACTGGGTTACACGGTGTCTTAGTAGGAAGTAGGTACTAATCCGAAATTATCTCAATGTAGACCTACCTACTCTTTTGATAAACGTATTATTCCTAACACTTTCTGAATACGGTAAAATGAAATATGAACTGTTCCACAGAAAAAGTAATTCACTCTCGCTTAGCTAAATATATGGAAAAGCATATTTTCAGGTTGGTGCCACAGTAAAAGTTCTTTATAATGACAACGCAAAGGAAGGGAAGACTTCAATCAGCTTTTTTCGACCGTTCCGTGTTACCATATAAGAATGTACAGAATAATGCAATTACAATACCTTCCTTCTATATTACGATGCTAAGTTGATACTAATTATTATACACATTGAAGTAATAAACTTATTCTGAGATTATACATAAGTATTTGCTGTCATTGATATTTTGCATACCCGCTACAAACTCAATAATCAAAAAAAAAATTATAAAGATTATGGTTTATTTTTAGTTTGTCCAATCCTTACGCTAGTAGATAACGTATAATAACCTCGATCTTTATGGCAGTTCGCAATGGGGTGGTGTACAACAAACGAGATAGTATACTTTACCTCGGAATGGGAACGCAAACCTATAAAAAAAAACAGATATAACTGAGTAACGTAGCTAGTAATTTTTGGAAGTAAATATAATCGAAAATATGTACCTAATTATAAAGTATATAATTAGCGAATTGACTGTAGATTATCTTCAGTTTATAATTTTCCATAGTAAAGGATGTTATAAGTACCTACTCTGTCCTTGAGAGCCAGTATTTCTAGGTTAGCCTGTACAACATCTTCGACCACATCATCACTTACCATCAGGTGAGATAGTGGTCAAAGGCTAACCTATTAGGCATAAAAAAAAAAAAAAAAACCTACAAACCTACTCACTTACTAAATATAAATCTTGAAATTATAAATTTACCTTTTTGTACTTACTAATAATTGCTATAAGTAGATAGATTTATAAGGGATTTATAATTATGACTTATGAGGGTAGGATTGTCTACATTTAAATTTTGTACACATGCTACGATATACAAAGAAACAGTAGCATATGAAGCAGTGATGCCTGAGTAGTGTTTCGTCAGCAGTGAGAGTCGGTAATTTTAGTCACTTTACCATCCTTGACTATATCCTATACTCGTAATTTGGTTTGGTATACACATGTTGTAAATATGATAATAGTTCAATTTACATATAGTAAATCATGGTTTTAGGGAACTAGGCGTGTCGCAACTTATAGACAATGGTGGTAGCGCCCAGGAGCCTTCTGACAAATCTTTTGCCAACTTCAAAATGACCTTGGTTTCGAGAGTTGAGTAAGTACTTGTCTAGATTTTTATATTTGATGTATTTTATATAAATACATCTTATCATAACTTTTTTTCAGGTATTCGGACGGCGCATTTCAAGATAGAGACTGTAGTAATTCAGATAACTCTGAACTGACCAATAACTTAAACATCTATGCAGAAAATTAGTATGTAAAGTTCAAATATACAAAAAGCAAACGATAGAAGTAGTTTTTTTAATATAATTTGTGATTTTATATTCCAGTGTTGAAGAACAACTGACAGAACTGACTGTTGAAACGATCAGTGAGTCAAATGATTTTTACCCCGTTACTGGAAGAAGATTTTTTGATTTGAATGATTTTCTTGCTCAGCTACAAAATAAAGGACGCTTCAATGGTTTGTCCGCTTGTAAGACTGAAAATTTTAGATTGGTGGACGAGAAAAGATTAGGACTGACATCGAAATTTAAATTTGAATGAAATATGTGCCATGAATTAGTGGTGATTAAATCTGAGGATAGCATTGATGAAAAATGCGTAAATGCAAATATAGCTGCTACTAGCGGAATCATAGCTTTAGGCATCGGTTACTCTCAGTTTCAGGAAGTTTTCTCTGCATTGGATGTACCAGTCATTTCGACAAAATATTATGGCAAGATTCAAATTCAGGTTTATGAGAAATGGGAAGGAGTTGCAGTTGAATCAATGGAATCTGCAGCATTGTGCGACAAAGAAGCTGCTATAGCAGAGGGTAGGACTAAAAATGGAGTAAGAACCTTTAATTGACAATTTTGTCCATGGGTCTGCAAGGTCAGATGGTATGAAAAAAATTATGAAAGAGGATACATTTTTGGGGACAAAAAATGAAACCACAACTTGTAAAATTTTACATGGACTCTCTTCTACCGAAATAGTAATTCTTTGAAAGATAAGAGGGATAGAGATAAGAAAAATAAAAGGAACTAAAGAAAATAATTTATTACTTGTAATTATTATATTTTAGTTATCTATATTAACAAATTAAACTGCATTTTACTCTCAAAATATTAAAATACTTAAAAGTATCCTGGCTTTTTAATAATCTTACCTAATTGTGTATCTACCGACACCCTCCTAAATTAAAAATCTCCTATTTTGACTTTATTTAAAACTATTGGATATGACTATTCCGTGTTACTTTTACATATAGAATTTATACAATACGCATTACTTGATATTATATTTTAACTGATTACTAAACAGCATTTTGACTCTAAAAAAGTTTGATACTTTATCTTCTATTACCCTTACCTGATTGTTTACGATTATTCCTGATTACTATTACGATTATATTCGAAATTGAACATAAGTATGACATACATATATTTTCAACACCCTCGCCCGTAAAGTGAGCTTTAATATATCGTTCTTAGGGCCATAAACCGAACTATAACACCCTCATGCATAATAATATTAATACTCCCTGCAGGGAGTCAACGATTTACTAGATAAAAGGCTTGTATAATTTGCAGTTAGGTACTAATTTAACTTTGTAGGGATAATTCTATTACACACTAGTGCGTAATAGAATTATCCCTACACTTATGTTCAATTTCGAATATAATCGTAATAGTAATCAGGAATAATCGTAAACAATCAGGTAAGGGTAATAGAAGATAAAGTATCAAACTTTTTTAGAGTCAAAATGCTGTTTAGTAATCAGTTAAAATATAATATCAAGTAATGCGTATTGTATAAATTCTATATGTAAAAGTAACACGGAATAGTCATATCCAATAGTTTTAAATAAAGTCAAAATAGGAGATTTTTAATTTAGGAGGGTGTCGGTAGATACACAATTAGGTAAGATTATTAAAAAGCCAGGATACTTTTAAGTATTTTAATATTTTGAGAGTAAAATGCAGTTTAATTTGTTAATATAGATAACTAAAATATAATAATTACAAGTAATAAATTATTTTCTTTAGTTCCTTTTATTTTTCTTATCTCTATCCCTCTTATCTTTCAAAGAATTACTATTTCGGTAGAAGAGAGTCCATGTAAAATTTTACAAGTTGTGGTTTCATTTTTGTCCCCAAAAATGTATCCTCTTTCATAATTTTTTTCATACCATCTGACCTTGCAGACCCATGGACAAAATTGTCAATTTAAGGTTCTTACTCCATTTTTAGTCCTACCCTCTGCTATAGCAGCTTCTTTGTCGCACAATGCTGCAGATTCCATTGATTCAACTGCAACTCCTTCCCATTTCTCATAAACCTGAATTTGAATCTTGCCATAATATTTTGTCGAAATGACTGGTACATCCAATGCAGAGAAAACTTCCTGAAACTGAGAGTAACCGATGCCTAAAGCTATGATTCCGCTAGTAGCAGCTATATTTGCATTTACGCATTTTTCATCAATGCTATCCTCAGATTTAATCACCACTAATTCATGGCACATATTTCATTCAAATTTAAATTTCGATGTCAGTCCTAATCTTTTCTCGTCCACCAATCTAAAATTTTCAGTCTTACAAGCGGACAAACCATTGAAGCGTCCTTCATTTTGTAGCTGAGCAAGAAAATCATTCAAATCAAAAAATCTTCTTCCAGTAACGGGGTAAAAATCATTTGACTCACTGATCGTTTCAACAGTCAGTTCTGTCAGTTGTTCTTCAACACTGGAATATAAAATCACAAATTATATTAAAAAAACTACTTCTATCGTTTGCTTTTTGTATATTTGAACTTTACATACTAATTTTCTGCATAGATGTTTAAGTTATTGGTCAGTTCAGAGTTATCTGAATTACTACAGTCTCTATCTTGAAATGCGCCGTCCGAATACCTGAAAAAAAGTTATGATAAGATGTATTTATATAAAATACATCAAATATAAAAATCTAGACAAGTACTTACTCAACTCTCGAAACCAAGGTCATTTTGAAGTTGGCAAAAGATTTGTCAGAAGGCTCCTGGGCGCTACCACCATTGTCTATAAGTTGCGACACGCCTAGTTCCCTAAAACCATGATTTACTATATGTAAATTGAACTATTATCATATTTACAACATGTGTATACCAAACCAAATTACGAGTATAGGATATAGTCAAGGATGGTAAAGTGACTAAAATTACCGACTCTCACTGCTGACGAAACACTACTCAGGCATCACTGCTTCATATGCTACTGTTTCTTTGTATATCGTAGCATGTGTACAAAATTTAAATGTAGACAATCCTACCCTCATAAGTCATAATTATAAATCCCTTATAAATCTATCTACTTATAGCAATTATTAGTAAGTACAAAAAGGTAAATTTATAATTTCAAGATTTATATTTAGTAAGTGAGTAGGTTTGTAGGTTTTTTTTTTTTTTTTTATGCCTTATAGGTTAGCCTTTGACCACTATCTCACCTGATGGTAAGTGATGATGTGGTCGAAGATGTTGTACAGGCTAACCTAGAAATACTGGCTCTCAAGGACAGAGTAGGTACTTATAACATCCTTTACTATGGAAAATTATAAACTGAAGATAATCTACAGTCAATTCGCTAATTATATACTTTATAATTAGGTACATATTTTCGATTATATTTACTTCCAAAAATTACTAGCTACGTTACTCAGTTATATCTGTTTTTTTTTATAGGTTTGCGTTCCCATTCCGAGGTAAAGTATACTATCTCGTTTGTTGTACACCACCCCATTGCGAACTGCCATAAAGATCGAGGTTATTATACGTTATCTACTAGCGTAAGGATTGGACAAACTAAAAATAAACCATAATCTTTATAATTTTTTTTTTGATTATTGAGTTTGTAGCGGGTATGCAAAATATCAATGACAGCAAATACTTATGTATAATCTCAGAATAAGTTTATTACTTCAATGTGTATAATAATTAGTATCAACTTAGCATCGTAATATAGAAGGAAGGTATTGTAATTGCATTATTCTGTACATTCTTATATGGTAACACGGAACGGTCGAAAAAAGCTGATTGAAGTCTTCCCTTCCTTTGCGTTGTCATTATAAAGAACTTTTACTGTGGCACCAACCTGAAAATATGCTTTTCCATATATTTAGCTAAGCGAGAGTGAATTACTTTTTCTGTGGAACAGTTCATATTTCATTTTACCGTATTCAGAAAGTGTTAGGAATAATACGTTTATCAAAAGAGTAGGTAGGTCTACATTGAGATAATTTCGGATTAGTACCTACTTCCTACTAAGACACCGTGTAACCCAGTAGGCACTACAACTGTAAATATTTTACTGATATTTACACTCCATAATACCGTTTTAGAGATACGTCATTTGTCTTCTCTTGGCAGACGTCATCCGAAAAAAATACATATTCAGAATAACGACGTCCATTTCAGGCTAGAAATTTATTTTCAAACAAATTGGAGTAACTTTTTTCACTTGGCAGACGTCCTTGAAAAACAAATTTTGAGATCGTAATACGGACGTTCAGAACTACCCAGATATCGATTTTCAGCCAAATCAGAGTCACTTTTTTCACTTGGCAGACGTCATTGAAAATTTATTTCTGTATTTGGAATTAGGACATCCCGAACAACCTAGATATTCATCCAAACCGGAGTAACTTTTCATACTTGGCAGACGTAATCGAAAAATAAATTCCAAATTTGAAATAAGGACATCCACAATAACCTAGATATCGATTATCAGCCAAATCAGAGTATCTTTTTTCACTTGGCAGGCGTCATAAAAATAATTCCAAATTTAGAATGAGGACATCCAGAACAACGTAGATATTGATTTTCATACATATCGTAGTAACTTTTTTCACTTGGCAGACGTCATCGGAAACAAATTTTAAATTCGTAATATGGACGTTCAGAACTACCTAGATATCGATTTTCATCTAAATCAGGGTAACTTTTTTCATTTGGCAGACGTCATCGAAAAATAAATTCCAAATTTGGAATGAGGACATCCAGAACAACATATATATCGATTTTCATGCAAATTGGAGTAAGTTTTTTCTATTGGCAGACGTCATCGGAAATCAAATTCTAAATTCATAATACGGACGTTCAGAACTACCTAGACAGCGATTTTCAGCCAAATCGGAGTCACTTTTTTCACCTGGCAGACGTCATCAATAAATAAATTCCAAATTTGGAATAAGAACATGCAGAACAACCTAGATTTCGATTTTCAGCCAAATCAGAGTATCTTTTTTCACTTGGCAGACGCCATCGTAAAATAAATTCCAAATTTGGAATGAGGACATCCAGAACAACCTAGATATCGATTTTCATCCAAATCGGAGTAACTTTTTTCACTTGGCAGACGTCATCAAAATAAGGTCTGCATTCGGAGTGAGGACGTCCAGAACAACCTAGATTTTTATTTTCAGCCAAATCGGAGCAACTTTCTTCAGTTGGCAAATGAAATCGTTATTGATATTGATATGTTGACATGCGCAACCTAAACGGCGACATAATAAGCAAATAAGTCGTCCAGTAAGATGAACCTGAGTAATAGGGAAATATCAAAACGTGGAATATACTAAGCATTTACTTATGTCATTATTATACCAATAGCTTTCCGGGCGCGGCTCCACCCACGCGTATGTCGGTTATCGTTCAAAAACATTAACCTCTTTTTGCGCAGTTGGATAAAAACTATCCTATGTTTTTTCCCGGGTCTCAAACTATTTCCATACCAAATTTCATTCAAATAGGTCCAGTACTTTTGGCGTGAAAGCGTAACAGACAGAAAAACAGAGTTACTTTCGCATTTATAATATTATAATAATAATAATACTGAAATACTGATACATATGAAATGTATTTGATTTTATTTTCTACACCGACAAAGGCCATCATGTCGCTTATTCATTTGATAATAGTTACTTACCTACTAGTTAGTACTTACCGATTTCGATTTCTAATCAATATCATAATATGCTCCCTCAGCTGACGTAAGCGTTCCTTATTTTTTATACTGTGGTTTCCTATTTTTTTATTCGTCGATTCCGAAATAGCGTATATAATCCGTGCGCGAAAGAAACGAGCACAGTACCGTCGTTGACAGCGGTCACGGGCGTACTGGCGACACGGGCACAAGGGATCTCGTAGTTTATAATGAGAAAAAATTGCCAGAAAATCATCCACTAAAGATATTGATAAAATATTAAGCAAATATTTAGATATACTAATAAACTATCGAATAAAAATGGACTTGGAATGGACAACGGCCAACTTACCGTATTAACTTTATTAGATTTTAGCAACGCCTTTAACACTGTTAATTTTGACATTCTTCTTGCTCTCCTTCGCTCAATTAACATTTCTCCAACGGTAGTTGATTGGTTTCACAGTTATCTGTACGGGCGCAGACAGCGTGTTCGCCTTGAAGATAAATACTCTTTGTGGTGTAACACGTCAGCAGGCGTCCCGCAAGGTGGCGTCTTATCTCCTTTATTGTTTGCTTTGTTTATTAATTCCATTTCTCACAACCTCACTTCTTCCTACCACCTATATGCAGACGATCTACAGATTTATTCTAAGGCACCAGTGAATAAACTATCTGAAGCAATTCAGACTGTTAATGCTGATCTTGATCGTATAGCTAAATGGAGCAATTCTTTTGGGTTACAAGTAAATCCCATTAAGACACAAACAATAGTAATTGGTAGCTCAAGATTGCTGTCTACAATAGACTGGACATTACTTCCTCAAGTTTTCTTTGGTGGTATTGCTATTCCCTTTAGTAGCAGTGTAAAGAATCTTGGAATAACAATGGATCGCTATATGAGGTGGGATCAACAACTACAAATCACCAGAGGCAAACTATTTGCCGCAGCAGGATCCTTAAAAAGGTTGCGCAACTTTCTTCCAACAGCCACTAAAATTGCATTAGCTCAATCTCTTTTACTTCCTATTCTTCACTACGCTGATGCCTGCTATCTAGATCTCACGGAGGAACAGCTAGATAAACTTGAGCGTCTTCAAAATTTTTGCATTAGATTCATATTTGGTTTACGCAAATATATATATATATAAATATATATATACGTATCTCAGTTTCGTTCTAAGCTCAATTGGCTGAATATACGTTTTCGCCGGAATGCTCATATTCTCAGTCTCCTTTACAATATATTGTTCAGTCCTACATCCCCGCGCTATCTCAAGGAACGCTTCGATTTCCTTCACTGTTCTTCATACACGTTAAGGTCATCAGAAAATCTCACACTTGAAATCCATCCTCATACGAGTTCGTTTTATAGCAAATCCTTCACTATTCAGGCTGCCCGCTTGTGGAATTCTCTTCCTGTATCAATCAGACAAGCACCGACTCTCAATATGTTCAAGGATCAAGTTAAAAGGTTTTATTTGTCCAATTAATTTTGCACTATATTTTTATATAATTTATAGGTATATGTATATATCATTATCTATTTATGTATGTTGCTATGTTTATATATGTAGGGGTAGTTGGGTCTGAGAGAAAATACTGTAATAGTTGGCTTTATGTACTTTTTTATTATTCTCTTAAAGAAATTCACACCTTTACAACGTCCATCTTAAAACGAGAGAGAGAGCACCCTTTTTTCCATCCTACTTACACCCTAGTTATGTTACATTTTCTTTAAATTAGCATGGCTACGTTCCGCTTCTATACGGTATACAATTAGGTAAGCATTTTAAACATAAATAATTGTTCTAAAAGTCCTACAACTCGGCTATCCTGCTACTGAGTCTGCCCTCAGACTACAGCTATGGTTAGGTTTACAGCAAAAATATCTTATCAACATTTACATTACTGAGATAGCATAATAGCCTTAATACTGATTTACAAAATGTTCGGCATTAGTACCTGTCTTCAAAAACTTGGATTAACAATTTAAATTATAGTCTTAATAATATTTTTTTTGTACATACTTTATTCAAAAATCTAGTGTTTTTTTTTCTACTGTATTATACTCTAACTTATACTTAGGTAATTTAACACTTGTAAACAAAAGATAAATAAACAAATCTGAAAACCACACTTTCTTTTACTAACATTCTTACTTTACTACAACAGTAACCCAACTAGGTAATTACTGGTTTTAGTGAATTATGCAGAATTTCAATCTAAAGACTTATTTTATTACATTATTCATCTTAGAAAAAATTAAAGATAGGCCAGTACTTGTTAATTACTCCTTAAAATAGTTGTATATACTAGATGCAGTTATTGAGTGATATAAATGTCTTATTAAAAAACTTACAAACTTTTTTTTTTCTGAGGTCTACTGCGAGTTGTATTCAGCGGCAAGTTATGCTTGGAAAATAAATGACTTAGTCCCCTAAAATAGTAACCCAAGATGAATATACTATTAAATAGCAATTAATTATTTCAACTGCAAAATAATGATTATTTATCTCATAATTTTATGACCATGAAACAGGCAAGATTGAACTAAGGCCACCGTTTCATGTAGTCTACACCTGATGTTGTCTTATTGGGTCCTTCCTTACTTCTATCATTTTTTTCTACTTCATATCTGTCCTTTCCTAACACCTTCAAAACTCTATAAGGTCCATAAAATTTATGTCTTAACTTCAATGCATTTCCATACTGTGTCCTCTGTATAGCTACTAAATCATCTTTTTTGTACTTCTCTCCTTCTTTCCGTTTCTTATTGAATGTTTTTCTATTTTCCTCTTGTATTCTTAAAATCTGTGCTTTTGCCTCTCTTCTCAATTCATCCCTCTTCTCTGTAAATTCTCTCCTACTTTCTTCTTCTAAAAATTCTAATATTTTGATATCTTCCTTAATCCTTAATTTAGCACCTGTCAAAAGTACAAATGGCGATGTATTGATTGATCGCTGGTAAGTGCTGTTTAGCACTCTTTGTAGTTTGCTAACATACTTGTACCACAGACCTGGTACTTCTATAGACATCTTGGCTAATATAGATATAATGATTCTATTCATCCGCTCAACCTGACCATTACCCCGAGGAATACCAGTTGTTATTGTAATATGCTCAATTCCTTCTTCAGAACAATACTCTTGGAACTCATGTCCTGTGAAAGCTGTACCTCTGTCTGTTATAATACGTCTGGGGTTTCCATAGTCTTTTTGATGCAACTTCATCTTGTCTACAGTCTCCTTTGCTGACACAGTCTTGACTGGATAAATCCAAACAAACTTAGTGTATCCGTCCATTACTGTCAATATGTAGTTGTACATCTTTTTTGTAGCATCCAACGGTCCTAAATGATCACAGTGTAGTGTGTCTAACGGTAGGTCTCCTTTCTCAATGGGGTTTAGAAGTCCTTCTTTCTTCCCTAACTTTCTGGTAGCCAATAGACATGGAACACAAGCTGAAATAACTTTGTCAATCTTACTTTCCAGTTTAGTTATGTAGTAGTCTCGTTCAATCATATCTTTGACTTTCCTTCTTCCAAAATGTCCTACTCCATGTGCTCTTTTGATCATCTCCATATCCATTATCTCAGGTAGTACTAACTTCTTGTCTATTCCTTTATAAATAACATCATTTTCCAGAAAATAGTCTTCATAACAATTTTCTTTGAGAACCTCTTTTATCGCCTTTAATGCATCATCTTCTTCTTGAGCCTTCTTTATTCGAGCATGTAGCTCTATGTTTACAACACATATGTTTCTGCTTAGCGAATCAACATGTTGCATCTTATCACCAGTTCTATGTTCAATAGTATAGTTGAAATCCTGTAAGAACATAATCCATCTTGCCACTTTAGCTGAAACATCTCTCTTATTCAAAGTTTTTTGAAATGCTTCACAATCAGTTACTATTTTAAATGGTATACCGATTAGATATCTTCGAAATTTCTTTACTGCTTCTATAACTGCCATTGCTTCAAGCTCATAGCTGCTAAGTTTTTGTTGAGATTCTGTTGTCTTCCTGCTCATGTAATGTACTGGATGCATCTTACCATCTACTGGATCTTTTTGAATTAAAATTCCTGCATAACCATTTTTGGATGCATCTGTGTGCAGTTCTGTCTCCAACTGTATATCAAATATTTTTAGTACTGGTTCGCAGCATAATTTAGCTTTCAATATTTCAAATGCATATCTTTGTTCTTTTCCAAAATAGAACTCTCCTTGTTTCAATAAGTCACTCAAAGGCTTAGCAATCAAAGCATAATCCTGAATAAATTTCCTAAAGTATGACGTTAGCCCAATGAAACTATGTATTTCTTTCAAACTCTTTGGCTCCGGAAATTCCATAACTGCTTTTGTCTTCTCCATTGATGGTTTTACTGTTCCATTCGACACAACATAGCCTAGATACTCCACAGATCTTTGTAGCAATTGCGTCTTCTTCCAGTTGATTTCAAGTCCGTATTTAGCAGCTACCTTCAGTGTATCTCTAAGACGTTCTATTCCTTGCTCTTCATCTTCAGCTAGTATAATCACATCGTCTATGAAAATCTGAACAAAACCTTTTCTTATAAAATCAGAAAATATGATGTTTATGTAACGGGTAAAGTACTTAGGACAAATGGATAATCCAAAAGGGGCTTTTAAAAATTCATATTGACCTTCAGGACTGCTGGTAACAAAAGCTGTATACTTCACAGAGTCTTCTTCAATTGGCAAATGAAAAAATCCATTTTTTAAGTCAATGGTACTATATACTCTAGCCTTACTCAACTTGTCTATCTGGTCATCAATGACTGGCAATGGGTGTTCATCTTTTATCATCTTTTGGTTTATTTTTCTATAATCCACACAAACTCGCATATTGCCATCCTTCTTTCGCACTAAAACAAGTGGACTTGCATATTCAGAAAAGCTAGGTTGAATAATGCCTTTGGCAAGCCATTCATCAATTTGTTGCCTCACTACCTCTTCTTCTGTCAAAGCCAATCGTCGTGGTCTTTGGGAAATAGGTATATCATCTTTTAACACAATTTTCATCTTTATCGGTGATTCTTTTATCTTTACAGGCTTATAGTTATCTATTATTTCTTGTACAGCAGGTATGTTAAATTCCTTGTCTTCGCTTGAGAGGACATACATCTGGTAAGAGCTATCATAAAAGTGTGGCCTCACCTCAACCATACCCTTATTAATTACAGTGATGGTATTTAATAGAAAAGGCTGCCCTAAAATAATCTTGTATGGTATTACATCAGTTGGCACAATGTTAAAAGTGATGTTATAACGGTGACCATCTATTGTTAACTCTGCATTAAACTTACCCATTGAATAAACTCTACAAGACCCCAATCCCGTCAATAACATACAATCAGATTGGTACTCTGATACATTCAAGCTACTAAACAATTTAAATGTTATTAAATTTAACTCACTGCCGGTATCAATGAGACAATCATCAACTGTTATATTATGAATTTTAACTATTTTGACACATTTATTGAACATAATTGGACTTGTGTTTACACTTAAAACATTTGGAGGAGTATAAAAATGTTTACTGCTATCACTCTGGACTGACTGAATGCACAAATCAATTGCTCGCTCACCTGAACCCATATCATACTGTGCATCTGCAACCTCAGTCTCGCTCTCTGTTGGCTGCTGGATGAACATTGAGCGCCGACTTGTTGATGGTTGTGTAGTCTCTTTTCCAGTCACACCTTTACATTCTGAACCAATATGTCCATACGAGTTACACCTGAAACATTTTATACCTTTAACACATACATTAGCAAGGTGTCCTTTATCCCCGCACTTGTAGCAACGTTGTGTTCTTCCTTCTGTTTCTTTGTTTTTACTTGAAATTTGTTTTAATAGCATCTTTTCACGCTGTGGCCTCTCCTGCTTTTTGCTTTTCTCCTTAAATGTTTCATAGAGGACCAATTTCTCCTTGAGAGCTGTATATGACGTCACGCCGTAGAATAAAAGTTTATTTGATTCATAGTCAGTGATTCCATCTATGATATATTGCACCGACACATAGTCAGGAAATTTTGCTCTTCTTCCTAATTCTTTCATAACGAGCATGTATTGGTAGTATGTTTCGTTACCACGCTTCTTGCGGTTGCTCATAACTTCGTGCATTTGTTTGCTGCTCGTAGCCTCCGGAAATTCTCTCACCAGAGCTGATTTAAGTTCGTCATACGTCTTGAAAGTTTTTTCCGTCTTTAACCAGAGCTCCGCAGTGCCAGATAATGATCTTCGAGCGATAATTAATGTTTGTTGCGGCGACCAGCCAAATATTTCATCATTATCTTCAAGATCTTGTGACCATTTTGTAGACGAATAGGTTAAGTCATCGCCTGTAAATTTCGGTATAGAATCCAACATGTTCATCACACCGTAGTTGTACTTTCCATCGTCGTTTTTGCTCTCTGCCATCTTCTATTGTTGAAAATATTCGGAAACTTAGTGAATTCAGCCACGTTTGCACTTCTTCGTAATGGCGCCACGCCGGCCACGCCTTTGTCGTCTTGAAGATTTCCTTAAAATTTGAAATTATATTCTCAGACCTCAACCTGCTCGTGATCCCGGACGAGAGATTGTAGGGGTAGTTGGGTCTGAGAGAAAATACTGTAATAGTTGGCTTTATGTACTTTTTTATTATTCTCTTAAAGAAATTCACACCTTTACAACGTCCATCTTAAAACGAGAGAGAGAGCACCCTTTTTTCCATCCTACTTACACCCTAGTTATGTTACATTTTCTTTAAATTAGCATGGCTACGTTCCGCTTCTATACGGTATACAATTAGGTAAGCATTTTAAACATAAATAATTGTTCTAAAAGTCCTACATATATATATATATATATATATATTATATATATGTTTAAAATTGTATTTGTTTAATTATTATAAAAACCTATATGTATGCTATTTTTTATATATTTGTTTAGAAATTACACTAAAATACGTTTTATTTTAAAATGTTTTTACACCCGCCTCTATTGTTTTATTCGTTCAACTCCATCCTAAGGTTGCCTGGTAGAGATCACTTTTAGTGATAAGGCCGCCCATTGTAACACTATGCTATTATAATTTAATGTGTAAACTTTTATAATTCTAAAGTGGTGTAACAATAAAGAGTTTTCTATCTATCTATCTATCTAAAACCAGTTTAGTGTTAATATTTATTATAGTTTTAAGATATCGGCGATAATAAAATTTAAAAAGCATATTTTTCAAAAATTAAATCTATCAAGGTTTTTTTACGTAATCGTGTTTTTGCCGAATTAATAATTATGGTACATAGGTAATCGAACAAGTATTTTATCTCGATTTTCAAAGATGTTACTTTGTCAGACTATATCGCCTTAAATACATGTCGTTTTCATGACATCTGTCGAACTTCTATAGATCTCATAGATAGATATTTTCATTTCAGAATGTCAAATTCAAATAGGGTTTATCTCGGAAACTATTGACCCTAGAAAACTAGTTTCTTCACAGATTAGGTAGATTTCATAGAGATCTCCATGTTAGATGACAGCGATCACATTAAAATAGGGTTTATTTCGAAAATGATTGACCCGAGACTACTTGTTTCTTCACAGATATGGTAGATCTCATAGAGATCTTCATATCAGATGACAGCTGTCAAATTAAAAATTTTAAATGCACTTAAAATTTTTAAACTTCATCTCGAACCGATTTGGAAATTATTAACAGGTATATTATTAGTTTATTTATTGAGAGTTTCATCAACGGCTTAGGTAACCTATAAACAATAGAAAATTAGTTACACAATTACAGATTTACGAGAAAATTTTAAGTCACGTGCTGGATCCAAACCCGCGTCCATCCGCCCCATTTAGCCGGGATATGCTCCAACCATTTGAGCTATTATGAAAACCAGTCATAACTCAAAATTTTCCTGTCGTTCTTTTACCATCGTATTGGGATGGAGCGACATCTATAGTTCAACTTACGTTGTACTACAAACAAGACTTATATATATACAAATAAGCTTTAAACTTGTGGATGATGACGCAACCCTATAATCCTATATAATCAATATAACCCTATTTATTTACCATATCCGTGAAGAAACTAGTAGCCTTGGGTCAATAGTTTCCGAAATAAACCATATTTTAATTTGACAGCTGTCATCTTAAATGAAAATCTCTATGAGATCTATAGAAGTTCGACAGATGTCATAAAAACGACAAGTGATTGAGTACAAAAATACGACACCATCTGTCACAAATCACACCTGTCTATCTGACATAAACTGTCACTTTGACAACTGACACATCTAACACCTATTTCTTATATCTTTTAAGATTGTTTTCATCCGAATCATAAAATAATTAACGACATCAAGTGTCATATTGGAAACTGTCACATTTGAAAGCTGTCACTTCAACATCTACCGTAATAAAAAATATTAACATGAAAATAGTTCTATATTATTCTTATTAATTAAAAGAAATCAAGCAGTTTTGTAGTAACATTGAGTCAATGGTACCACGGCAAATGAACGTTTTATTTAAGTTAATTTTTCAAATTATGGAAATGTTGATTACGTTATAGAATATAATACTCTTTATTGTTACACCACAAGAGAATAAAATACATGTTTATTATGGTTTGAGATTATTTTCAACTTTTAGTTTAATAGTCAAATTGTCGTTTGTAGTAACTAGGTGAGCAAATCAAATAAGAAGACTGATTATAATATGTACAATATATACGGTTTTATGTTGATGGATAAGTTTAAATATATATATGTACAAAGCCCATAAAAGCCCTGACGTATGAATAAAAATGCAAGGCAGTTTCGATCGGACAAATGTATTCAGATCAAAATGTTACCCTAACAGCAACTCAGTGTTACAACCGTTAGCGTGTGTTAGGAATGTACAGTGCCATTTAGTTTAAAAACACGAACTAAACACAACACATGATAATTATATCAGTTCTCGCTCAGCCGCATAATAGTGAACATCGCGTCGGTACAAGATAAATCTATCCGCGAACTACCCTCGTCATGGCTAAGTGTGACAATTGTAATAAAATAATAAACAAAAAGAATCCTATGTTAGAATGCAGCCGCTGCCAAAAAGTAGTTCATGCCACCTCGGTATGCTCTGGACTGACTTCCAAGCAACTCGGTGCATTGAGAGCAGCAGAAAATCTAGAATGGACATGTAATGATTGTAATCAAAACACGTCACGCAGGAAGTCTTTCGCGACTCTGGGCGTTGATGATGATGAAGAGGAGGAGTCCAGTAGTCTAGGTAGTAACAATATGGACATAAAAAAGCTACTTCAAGACCTCAAAAAGGAAGTAAGCAGCATTGTGTCACAGGAAATGAGGGCAGTGTCATCTTCGGTTCAATACTGTAGTGAGAAGGTGGATGAATTCGCCGAATCAATGGATGCCTTAACTGGCAAACTGAAGGACATGGAGAAGAAAATAGTTCACCTCGATAATCAAAATAAATTTTTACAACTCAAAATTGATTCCTTAGAGCAACGTAATAGTGAAATGGAACAGCAAATGCTTTCCGAACACGTAGAGATGTCAGGAATGCCGGAATCAAGCGACTTGGATCTTCCGACATTAATTGATAAGGTAGTAATAAAACTAGATGTGCCAAAGGATGAGATAATTTCAGTAAAACGTTTACCAGCCCGCCAAACTAGGCCCGGACCAGTCATTGTGAGAGTGCGTCATGAATCTACCCGCCAACGCCTATTATCTTCAACTCGCGATACCACAATTACTGCAAAAGATCTTTTACCAAACCTAACAGGACCCAATGAAAAGATCTACATCAGAGAGGCGTTAACATCTTATCATAAAAATCTATTGTGGCATGCTAAACAAGACCTACGCGGTATTTATAAGTTCATCTGGATCAGGGATGGAAGACTCTTAGTACGCAAGAACGAAAGTGCTAAAGTGTATAAACTTCGCTCTAAAAACGATATTCAATCTCTTCTTAAATCCGGTAATACCAACTAAGTATCTACTATATAAACTTATCTTTGTAACCTATACGTATACTTACCTATTATTTACATAATGGATACCTTATGTGACAGCGTCAATCAACTAAGTAATTGTATAACCTATTCTAATTATATTAATTTAGTTCCCCGTAACTCAAATAACGTGTCAATTGTGCACGTTAACATAAGATCTTTGATAAAGAACTTTTGTAAAGTAGAACAGCTTGTGAATTCTAGTACTTTAATTGACGTTATTGTTATCACTGAAGCCAACATATCCGATCGCATTCAATCACTGTATAATTTAAAAGATTATACAATGTACACCGAGTTACGGAAGAAACATAAAGGTGGTGGAATAATTGTTTACGTCCATAATAAGTACACTTTTACGCGAAAGAAAACCACTACGCTACACTATGAATGCCTTATTGGTAAAATCACGACAACCACTTATTCCGTAACTCTGTGTGCAGTGTACAGGCCACCAAAAACAATCAGAAACACTTTATCACTGAGTTGGACAGAATGCTTGATAACCACACTAACACTGATTTAGTATTTTTAGGTGACATAAATATTGATCTCAAGCACAACAACCCTGTCAAAAAATCATACATGAATGTCATGAGTGGGCACGGTCTGTCGTGCGGTATCACTGAGTACACTAGGATTGAAATTTCAAACAGACGAGTATCTAAAAGTTGTATTGATCACATATTTATACGATCCCGCACGAGAGACGTCTATACCGCCGCACTATCCACTGTAATGGCAGACCACAGACCGACAGCGGTTACGTTAGCCACCAGCGGTCATATACATCATGATCCATTTTATGTTACACGATTTGATTACAAAAAACTAAACAATCTGCTAGAAAAAATCGACTGGAGTTCGACTGAAAATATGAGTTGTCCTAACGAAATTTACACTTACATAAATAAGAATATTAATAACTGCTATAATGAATCTAAATATGAACAAAAATCTAGTAACTCTAAACGTAATTTGTGTGGCTGGATTAATACGCATATTATAAAATTATGTCAAAAAAGGGATTATTTATTTTCCGAATGGATAAAAGATACCAGTGATAGGGAGCTACGAGCTAAATATAACAAAATAAGAAATATAACAAACAAAGTTGTTCACAAATCTAGAAACAAATACTATAAAGATGAAATTACAAAAAACAAATCAAATACCAAAAAATTATGGCAAATAATAAATAAAATATCTGGTAAAATATACAATTCTATTGATAGTAATATAACTAAAGCCTTCAGCGCAGTACGTAGCAACAAAAATATTGCAAATAATTTTGCAAACCAATTCCAAACAAATATAAAATCTATAATACCGAACTGCAAGCTCAAACTTTTGAATGCATCCAATTATGTCAAACCTCTAGACAGATCTATATACTTCAACAAAGCAACTAGCTCAAAAGTACGCAAAATTATTAAGAACATAAATCCTTTTAAAGCACCAGGCGCCGACGGCATTCGAGCCGTTGATATCATTCGCATAGCTGATAGAATAGCCGGTGCAGTCAGTAGGCTAATAAATATTAGCATTTCTACTGGAACCTACCCCGACAACCTCAAAAAAGGTATTGTACGACCTATTCATAAGGGTGGTAGCACTGAAGACTACGAGAAGTACCGCCCTATTACAATTTTACCTGTACTGGATAAAATAATCGAAAAATACGTCTGCGGAATTATACAGAAATTTTACCACGCTAACGATGTTATAGCAACTCAACAATATGGGTTTCAGGCTAACAAAAGTACCACGCATCTACTATCTCGTTTTAATGATACTATTAACTCTTTCTTAAATGACAAACAACACGTAGTAGTTGTATTTATAGATTTCAGTAAGGCATTCGATACACTACAGCACGACTTGCTACTAAACAAGTTGGACAGTACAGGCGTGAGAGGAACTTTATTAAATTGGTGCAAAAACTATCTCAATAACCGAAGCTACCAAGTTAGAATCGGTGATGCCTACAGTGACAGTATTTTTGTCACTGAAGGAACAGCACAGGGCTCAGTACTGGGCCCCTTGCACTACTTGGCGTACGTAAACGATCTCAACAATATTATTGAACACTGTACAACCTATCAATTTGCCGACGACACGTGCCTTATTGCTGCTAGTAAAGACATATCCGTCGCGCAAAATCATATCCAAATGGACTTTAACGCCATATGTAAATGGTCTCACGATGCAGGCCTAGTAATAAACTCTGAGAAAACTAAATTTATTCATGTTCACTCTTGCCATAACCCCTTACCCTTAAATCAACAGATTGAAATAGTAGCTCATAGCCACAATTGCCTGCACAGTGGCTCCTGTACAAATTCTTGCAGAGGCATTAAACAAGTTAGCGAGCATACTTACCTCGGCCTCGTGATTGATGATAGATTTAATTGGAAAAGGCATATTCATTATACTTGCACCAGATTACGGGCGGTTATGGCTAAATTCTACATCATCAAAAGCAGAGTACCTTATGAGGTATTAATTACTTTATATAAAGCTCTAGTTGAAAGTATTATATCCTACGGGCTCAGTTGCTACGGACGTACGTTCAAATCATACCTTGATGAAATTTACAACATTCAACTTAGATTACTTAAATTAATAGTGCCTCTTAAAATTAAAAATAAATATAGGAATAATGACATGGGACTATTTCAACACTGTAAAGTCATCCCCATTCATAAAAAAGTTAAATTAAACCTACTCATTGAACAATTTTTTCGAAGCGAAATTCAAACACCTATCAATCACTCAATAGTCACTAGAAGCATAACTTATAAAAAGCTAATTACACCTAAATACAATAACTTTTACGGCAAAAGAACAACTAATTATATGATTCCTCGACTTATTAATAATTTACCTAAGGAAATAAAAAATAAAATTACCGAAAAAAATATTAAATATATTCTAAAAAAATATTTTTTACTACAAAACAATATAGCGTAATATGGAGCACCCTTAGCAATGCGTAAACGCACACAACTATAATACACTGACGTTACGCACCTCACGTATACCAAACTGGTTCTGTTGCTTGCTGATGCAGCGCCGGCCGCTTCATATCGCTCCAATTATTAATGATATTGAATGTATTGTTTATGTTAAACCTGTTTTGTAAGTCTTATTTTGTGTTTACTATTGTCGATATCATATTTTTAAAGCTAACAACGAGAACTTAATGTCTAGACAAACCTAATTTAGGTTTAAGGACATTACTAACTAACCCTTTGATTTGTATTAAATATTTTGATAAATAAAAAAAAAAAAAAAAATATAAAACGATGCTAGATGGCGCGAAACAAAATACATACTTATTCCACAGGTTTTGTTGTTCTCTCTCAGTGTGATGACGTAGTAGTTCCCGCACTTCCATTGCTGATGGCTTGCAAAGGATCTTTATGTCAGCACATACCTGTTTTTTTGCTCCTTTCTTTGCCAGAATATCTGCCATGGTGTTACCCGGGCATGCACTATGTCCCTTTGTCCATGTTACCATTATTCTGTAGTTGTTTGACAGCCTTTGTAAGGCAGCATGACACTCCGCTATGACTCTAGACCTGGTTACTGGTCTTCTGAGTGCATATATTACAGCCGCACTGTCTGTAGTAAAAATAAGGTGCTTGTCCTCACGGTCACTTTCTAAACTGGGTGTTATGTCTAGACGTGATATTGCCCTCGCAGCAAGCAGTAAGCCCATTGCCTCTGCTTGCATTACTGTAGTGGTCTTATTCAGCCCTTTTGAGTCTGAGATTCCAAGTTCCGGTGAGAAGTAACCGCAACCTACACCAGTCTTGTTTTTTGCGCCATCTGTGTAGATATTGTATGATGGCACTAGATCTGCCAGGGCACTGTTTTCAGTAGACAGTTTGTACTTCTTATTGTCAAGGTGGGTACTGGCTAATTTGTCAGTGCCTTGCTTTGATTCGGGGATTATTTTAGTGGCCTTGTCTAGTATTTGACAATGGTTTGTGATTTGTCCCGTGCCTATCCACTGGTTTGTTGACTTTATCCTTAGTGCTGCCGCCATCGCCTCTTGCTGTATATGAAGATGCAGTGGCGTCAGGCCCAGGATGACATCAAGAGCAGCTGATGGTGTTGATTTTATACAGCCGCTGATCAAAGAGCAAGCCAATCTTTGGGTTTGCTGCAGTTTCTTTATTGTAGTCACCAGACTTGTTCGTGGCCACCACACTACGCAGCCGTAGGTGAGGACAGGTCGTACAATGACTGTGTAGATCCATCGACAGAGCTTCGGTTTAAGACCCCAGTCTTTCCCTACTGCTCTTGTACTTTGCATCAAAATTTTTGTAGCTTTTGTTGTGATGTGTTCAAGGTGTTTTCCCCACAAAAGCTTGCTGTCAAGCCAAATGCCGAGATATTTAACCTCTTTACTTAGGGCCAATTTTGTTCCAAACAGCGTAGGAAGGTTAAAATTTGCTAACTTTGCTTTCCGTTTAAACATGACTAATTCAGTTTTCTGTGGGTTTACAGATAGACTGTGTCGTTGACACCATTCCTCGACTATGCGAAGAGCCTTCTGCATTTTTTTGCAGAGGGTCGCCTCAAATAGTCCAGAGACCATTATAACTAGGTCATCTGCGTATCCTACAGTGACCATGCCATCCTTGTTCAGGAGTTCAACCAGCTCATTCGCTACTACTACCCACAGCAGAGGTGACAAAACTCCTCCTTGTGGGCAGCCTCTCATAACACGACAACGGGTTGTCTCAGAGGTTTCGATTCTTGCTGCTCTCTTAGAGAGCATGTTGGTAACAAAAGTATTCACTCTATCATTTACACTCCTATTTCTCAGTCCATGGTTAATACTGGAAAAGGTGGTTTTGTCAAAGGCTCCTTCAATGTCAATAAAGATAGCTAAACAGGACTGCTTGTTTTCCAGTGCTGATTCGATCTTGTGTACCACATGGTGGAGAGCAGTCTCTGTAGATTTGCCAGATTGGTACGCATGTTGGTTTTTGTGGACAGGGTTATCCGCTAAAGGTCCATTTCTTAAGTATTTATCACAAAGTCGCTCCAAGGTTTTTAACATGAATGAGCTAAGACTTATCGGTATTGGATTAGTATAATCTGTTTTACCTGGTTTTGGTATAAACACGACTCTGACTTCCCGCCATGATTTAGGTATATACTTCCATGCTAGACATGACCTGAAAATGGCCAGAAGGTGAGTTTTTATCTTGTTAAGGGTCCATTGCAGAAGCGCTGGGAAGATTCCATCCGTTCCAGGAGCCTTGAATGGTTGGAAGGTACTTACTGCCCAAAGAAGAGCTTCTTCAGTCACAATTTTGTCTGCAAAGGCCCAGTCTTCATCGCCAGGCTTTTGCATAGTTTCCATTTCCCATTCTTCTTTATTGTCTATCTGACAGTCTGGAAAGTGGGTTTGTAAGAGAAGTTCAAACTGTTCCTTGTCTGACATGGTATAAGAGCCGTCAGGCTTCTTCAAGGTTCCTAGCTTTGCATGGGAGTCGCTAGATAGTACTTTTTTAAGTCTGGCAGTTTCACTTTCGGATTGGATAGAGTTACTGTATTTTTCCACGATTTCTTCCGACTTTCTTCAACTGTAATCTTGAATCGGTGACGTGTTTTTCTATACTCTTGCCAATCTTCATCAAGATCGGTATTCATTGCTCGGTTGAAATGGTGTCTCATTTTCTTCCTCGCTTTGCGAAGTTCCTTGTTCCACCATCTCTCCTTTTTGTTCAGTATTTTAGTACTTTCCGTTTTTAAGGGACAAGATTTTTCATAGCTTTCCTTTAACGAACGTGCCACAAAATCTATGGTCTCTTCAATGTTTTGGGGCCCCAACTCTGTAGTCGCCTCGACATGCGGCCCTATCTCTAGTGCCTTTTCAAATGTTTCTCTGTAGAGTGTTCTATCAGTATTCTTTGGGTTTCTGTAGGCGCGCGGTTCATGCTTTCTTACCTGTAAGCTGGACCTTATCCTTCTATAGTCCGATCCCGAGGCCTCATTTGTTGCTACCCGCCAATCGTTTATCGTGTCTGCAATTCCGCTGGTAGCTAAAGTAATGTCAATTATAGTTCTGGCATTGGACCTAACATAAATGGGTTCAGTGCCTCTATTTAGAACTATGAGATCATTTGGTAGGATAAAATCTAATAAATCCTTACCTCTGTTATTTGTGTCTGGGCTTCCCCAAAGAAAGCAATGGGCATTGCCATCGCAGCTCATGACGCATTCTAATTTATTTACTGCACAAAAGTGCAGTAGCTCTTCAACTGCTGAAGGTGGTGCTTCTGTCTCTATGTCCATATAAACCGAGGCCACTATAACTGTACTATGTGGTCCTTGCAGCCCCGTCTCTAGTTTAACTACTGTAAGGTCAACGTTGCACAAATGTGTTAACAAAGATGCTTTGTATAAATTTGGTACGTAAACAAAAGTCCGCGTTTTAACTTGCACAGGGGGAGTGAACAAATTGCCCCTTAGGGCATTGAAACCACTCACCTTTCCACGACTGAGGTATGGTTCCTAGACCAGTGCTATTGTGTTAGGTTGCTCTTCCAGGGTTCTTCACAGAGCGGCGAAACCTGAGACGCTGTGTTGAAGGTTAGCTTGGATAATATTAATTTTACAATTTATGTCCAGCCTATCTATGCCAGCCGCATTGATGGTTGAGTTTTGAGAATTATAATTTTGATTATTTTTGTTTTGTGGATCCATTATTAATTAGAATGTATTACCTACGCAATTGTTTATTAGTGGAAGTGATCGAGAAGCGATACGCTCACTTAAATATTATTGGGGTTTGACGAAGGAGTATTAGCACGTTCAGCATCCATGATGGACGACGCCGGCGACAGAATGTTGAGGCTCATAATGTCCCCCAAGATTCCATCTTCATCGTCGTCCCCCATTTCCAGCAGACGGTCCACCTCCTCCTTCAACCAGCCCCTCTCCTTGGTTAGGTCCGTGTCCGCGCCTACGATGGCGGGCGGCGCAGGCCCCGGCCCGCCGCTCACCGCATCGACAACAGCGTCACCAGCGCCGGCCCCGCCCGACACCACCACCGCAGACCCTCCAAGTCCCTCCAAGTCTATATCGTCTAACCTTGACGAAGACCGTCGCCGACATTTATTTATTTATTTATTTATAAAATCAATTACAACATCATTACAGAATTACCAATGACATATAATGCAGACGACAGCCCTCGTGTTGGAGTTTTGCTAAATCCTCTGGTGGTATACCCATCACAAGGATATGGCTATAAGTGTCGCCCATAGCGTCCTATGCTCGCCCTATATCGCTTCATGGGTGAAAAGTTGCCACCTCTCCACTCCAACTCCCCGATTTTGGGCGACGAGTACGTTGATGATCAGGTCAGGTCGTTTAATAAGATCCTGCCTTCCCCGCCTAAAGTCCGGGATAAAGATGACGCCCGTGTGGTACTTGGGCACCTTGCTTTCCGGGACGACCATGTACCCACCCGACCCCTCCCACAGAGGTGGCAGCTGCTCCACTGTAGAGGTGAGCCAGGCAAGCGCATAATCGTCCCGTGCTGCATATCTTACACCGCCGCGGAACGGTCTCGGCAGCGACGTGAACTGGGGCAGGACTGTGTCCCGGCTAAAGGCACTTTCGAGAAGCGTGCTGCAAATCGCCTCGTCGACGGCCTTTCTGATGTGGACAACACGAAGGTCGTCCATTTTTATTTGATTGCGGTCTAAGACCACAACCCTAAACGCTAACTTGGCCGGTTCCGAATAAGTCGGCCTATTGTCTATTGAGGAAGGAACCGAGACTCCAGGCGCGATAGCGGCAGTGGCGTGAGGTGTGTTGGGGTGCGGGAGGGGAGATAAGACGAAACGTCCGCTCAAGAGAATAATAAGTTTATTACTGCCATAATCCTAAGTTACATATTGATACTTATTCTATTCTACCACTACATCTCCTCCCTTAATTAAAAGAATTTTCACATTCTTTGTTAAAATTCTTAGTCTAGGTAATGATAATATTCATATTATTTTTAAGTTTTAAAGACATTATTAGAAAAAAAAAAAAACATTAAATTTAACTTTTAATTGTTAACAGAAAAATATTAGCAAAGCAAAAGCATAATCTTATACATAAACAAGTACGATATAATTTTTCTTAATATCTAATTTTTAGTATACTAACGTTACTTCTAATAGTCATGACTAAGTAATCGTAAGTTTGCTTACAATAATATTACTCAATATTTTTGTATAGTTTCGTTCTATTCTTGTGTATGATATAATCTTTATCATTCTTTAGTATAATTACATTTGGACTCACGTCCTTTGTTACAAGATATGGACCAGAATAAATGCTCTCGAGTTTCTTTGTATCTTCTTCCTTTATTAAAATTAAATCACCTTCTGAGTATGTAATAGGATTAATCGATTTATCATAGTTAATTTTTCTTGTTTGTTTTGAATTTAATAAATTGTTTTTTGCATCATTATGAGCTCTCTGTAGTCTAAATTTTAGTTCATTAGGATAATTGTCAAAATTGTATAACGGTTCTACCTGGGATTTTAAATTATTTGGTAACAAACAAACGTGTCCGAACACTAATTCATAAGGTGTATATTTTGTTTCACTGTGTACTGTCGTATTAAATGAAAATTTCCAATAATTAATCCACGAACTCCATGAACTCTGATTATTATTTGTTTGTATTCGTAAAAAGTTTCCCAAAACTTTATGAGAGTTTTCTAATGCGCCAATTGACTCATGATGATATGCTGTTGAAAATAATTGCTTAATACCTAAAATCTCACAAGTTTCCTTCATCACATTTGCAATAAATTCGGAACCTCTATCGGTAGCAATTTCTCTAGGAACTCCATACGTTACAATAAAATTTTCTACAAACGCTCTCGCTACTTCACTAGCTGATTTTGATTTTAATGGATAAGCTTCTACATATTTTGTTAATTCACATTAGGTATGATTATTCACTGCACTTCACTCTATGTTCACTTCACTTTAATTCTACTAACTATTTACGCATTTTCTTCGTTACTTTCTCCTCTAGGCTGGATCCTGCGAAATGAATCCCGAACTCTAGTAATTGCGTGCAGAGTGATTTGATCACGCATCCATTTTTTATGTAATTCTCTATATTTCCGAACCAGGAAATAAACTATGGTAGCCCCCAACACTGACAGGATTACGATAATCATAATATGTAGTATATCCATCTGACCTTTAATGTGCTCTAAAATAGAGTCGTTGGTACCTCCTGCTGCATTTTGGTTGATGAACACCTCGTCCTTCTCTATTTTGGAGTTGCACATCTCGCTGCACAATCTTCACGACACATAACAACCATGAAAAAGCCGGAACTTTAGATAAAATCCCACAATAAAAAAATTATATAGTCTTCTCCACTTAATATAAAAGTTCACCTTTTTAACAGTTTTTATTTTTAAATTTTTATTCACGAAATATAGATATAATATACGCTGACGCGCTTCAACCCAGACCAGCAGCGCCCGACGCATGGCAGGGTCGCCATGAGGTGTGTTGGGGTGCGGGAGGGGAGATAAGACGAAACGTCCGCTCAAGAGAATAATAAGTTTATTACTGCCATAATCCTAAGTTACATATTGATACTTATTCTATTCTACCACTACAGGCGGTTCCACCCTCCAAGCACACTTTTTTGTCCGCTACGACTTGGGAAGGGGACACAAGGTCAGTGCTCCGCTGCCTCTTCACGCCCCGAGTCTCGTCCTCCCCCTGAATATTTTTTTCCACGGTGCCATCGGTACCGGACGCATCTCCCTTTCTATCTCCATTCGCCACTGCGCGCCCCTTCTTTCCTTTTCTCTTACCCTTGCCGGTAAAACGACCTGGGTTCGGGTTGAGTCCGGTAGGGGGGCGGGCCGAAAGCGTTACCGCATCCGCAGGCACCGCGTTGTCGTACCGCTTTGCGAGGTTAGGGAGCGTGTTAGCGTGAACTTCATGATGGTGCTCCGCGGCAGCGCACGGGTCGACACGGGCCATGCACGCCGCGACAGAAGGCGCAAGCGCCGACGTGCCGGGAAGGTGAATGACTCCTTCCCGCTGTTGCTGCCGGAATACCGAGTCCATCAGTTCGGCGTCACGCTTCCGACGCTCCCTTTGTTCAGTTTTGAGGGCTTTGCCGCTCTTGAAGCTTTGGGAGGCATCGGTAGGCTTGTACGGCTTCCCGATACCTCGCCCGGTACCTTCCAACACAACGTGCGGTCCCGCTGTGTTCTCGCCCCTTTTCCTCAGCTGCTCCCTCTTGCGGTAGTTCGCCACGTGGTCTCCGAGCATTGGTCCAGGCCCTGGAGGTACCGCCATCGTCTTCGTGTTCGCCATTATCGGTCCAGTAACAGCCGCAACAGGCGGGGCCTGGGACACACCCCACCGTCGCCATCGGTAGCCAATTTCCCACCCTCCGGCCCGGGAACCAAAGGGCGCCGGGTGCTGGCCGGTTCGCATGGCATCTCGTTCTCAATTACAACTTTGTACATATTTATATTTAGTTCTGTGGAGCAGAGTGTGTATTAGTGGGCGCAAAGCAATAGTGAAGACAGTTGCCCAGGCTGTCTTCCCCTGATATTTCGCGTACGGTTGTTGAAGAAGCCAACCAGAAGAAACACAAAAGTTTGGCTCGTTCCACAACAATACGCTGGCCACAGGCTGCCCCGAAGGAGGGGTTGTGTAGCTCGGCATATCGCCGAATGAGACGGCATACCGCCCTATCCAACCCCTACCGGGTGCCCTCCCTCTTTATCCGGGCTAGGGACCGGCCCCATACCTAGGTATTGTGCTGTAAGCGAAAGCGGTGCACAGCGGATGATAAGCAATAACTAAATATGGAGGCGAGGTTACTAAATATGGAGACGAGGTTACTAAATATGGAGGCGAGGTTACTAAATATGGAGGCGAGTTTATACGTTGCGTTAATTGCCAGCGCCTAAGACTGGAGACATTAGAACCTTCAAAATTATGATCCGGAACAAGATGCAGCGGTTCTCCAATGAGAAAATGTCCCGGGGTCAACGGGGTAGGGTCATCAGATCCATCACTCATACGCGATATTGGTCTCGAATTGAGACATGCCTCAATTTGAGCCAACACCGTTGTAATCTCTTCGAAGGTCAGTGTCGAATGGATTACTTTTTCGAGGTGATTTTTCGTGGAGCGGATGCCTGCCTCCCATAATCCTCCAAAATTTGGACTATAGGGAGGTATCCTATGCCTAGTCGTCCCATTTGTTGCAAGCCAGTCAGCAATCTCAATAGCGATATTTGACTTTTCTGCTATTAGTAAATTCTTCAGTTCGCGTTCTGCGCCAACAAAGGTGGTCCCATTATCGCTCCAGAGATCGGCACAATGGCCACGTCTGGAGACAAAACGCCTGAAGGCTGCGAGAAAAGTTGCAGAAGTGAGATCACTGACTACTTCCAGATGGATGGCTCGCGTGGCCATGCAAACGTACAAGCAAATGTATCCTTTTGTGGATCGATGACCGCGACCCTTAGTGGTCCTTACCGCTATGGGACCAGCGCAATCCAAACCACTTTGGAAAAAGGGTCTACTAGGCGTTATTCTAGATGGAGGCAATTGACCCATCAGTGGATGTACCATCTGAGTAGAGTAGCGTACGCAAGTCACACATTTATGAATGTAAGATTTTACCAGGTTTCTGACATTTACAATCCAGTATCTTGCCTGAATGTAGTTGATCATGAGGAGCGGGCCTCCATGCAGAATTTTTTTCATATGCATCACCTATGATCAACTACGCTAAATGAGACTGGCGTGGTATCAAAATAGGATGCTTGCGGCCTTCAGATAAGCTAGCCCTCTGCAACCTACCACCAACACGCCAAACTCCATCACTGTCTTTGAAGGGGTTAAGAGCAGAAAATTTACCTTTCTTATCCTTAAGATCAGTGGTCAAATAAAGTTTCTGAGTTCGTTTGATACAAGGTTGCAGCACATCGTGCAGTTCTTTAGCTGTTAACCATGGCTGCATATCAGATGGTAAATAGAACCGCCTACACCAAGACAATACGCGAACTAATCTTCTTAAACTGGAGAATCTTTCAAGGAATGGATCACGGTCATCAGTTATGGTGGTGGTAGCATGACATTTCATTATGTTTTTTTCTTCTAGAGTTGTGTCTTTTAAATCTCCCTTACTATAGACAATGTCTTTAAGATGCAGCCACTCTGGACCGCGATTCCATAAGTAATTCTCTAATAACTCCGAAGACATTCCTCATCCCTAAAAGCAGTAAACGTCGTGATGTTTGTCCTGTCCCTAGATGGAATTGTGAAGTTGCTAGGAGACATTATGACCATCTTGCTCTCATTTTTTACAATAAGTTAAATGATATTAACATAATTAAACAGAAACTATGGCAAAGCGTAAAAATCGTAATCAATGACTAGTTAAGTAAAATGAACTATGATGATGTGGAAGATTTACTATTAAAAATGCAATAAAAACTACAAGATATAATCGGTACATTAACTTTCTTCACTACTATAGGTTTCTTCTTTGTGCACACACCCACCCACACATACACACACCCTCCCTCGCACACACACACACACACCCACCCTCACACACACACACACACACACACACACACACACACCCTCGCACAAACACACACACACACAACCAATAATCAAATATGTTTAATTTACTATCACCCTTTTTTTTCAATTGTGAAATATTAAAACTGTTCAAATATTAAAACTGTAAATAATGTGCAAACTTTGGGAAGACGCTGCCTTTTGTAACACAGTTCTATAACTAAAACAAAAGGCAGGGTAATAATTAAAATTTGTAACCTAACTTAAATTTTTACAATATAATATTTATATTTATTATTCCTCTTGAGGCGCAGTCAGCGGGATTGTCCTTCGAAGCGACGTGAGACCACTGACTTGCATCCGTAATCGTGAGTATCTCGGAGGTTCTGTTCGCAATGAAGGTTTTCCAGCGACTATGGTGACTACCAAGCCAAGCCAGAACTATTGCTGAGTCTGTCCACGCATGCAGGTGCTGTTTAGGAACGCTCAAAACCTCTGCATTAAGAAGTTTAGCTTATAAGACAGCACCGCACATTCTAGGCGTGGTATAGACACCTGCTTAATTGGGGCTACCCTAGTCTTGGAAGTCACCAAGTTCACATGCACGTTTCCATCATGATCTGTGACGCGCGAATAAACCACAGCAGCGTAGGCTACGCTGGAGGCATCTGAAAATCCCTGGAGCTCTAGACACCTATCGTCTTTGCTCGAATTGATCCATCGTGGTATGCGGATTTTCTGCAGTTCCTCTAAATCACTGCGAAATTCAAACCAGTCTTTGTGCAAAGACAATGGAAGTGGGTCATCCCATTCAATACCGGATAGCCACAACCTTTGTATAAAAACCTAAGCCGTTGTGATAGCAGGGGCCAGCCACCCTAAAGGATCATAAAGTCGAGCATGAACCTTCAATCGGAGGAAGCGAAACCGTGCATTGAAAAGTGTCGGCTTCCTTATTCCATGTCAGGCCTAAAATCTTCATAACTTCATCCGTTGAGTTCTAAATCAGTGTCTGATCGACATTCGTTTTGGATATGTTCCATCAGCCCAAGATTATTGCTTGACCTCTTATGCATGGGAAAACCTCCACGAGCAAGAAGAGTAGTCATTTGCTCATGGATTTGGACGCCTTCACTTACAGAATTACATCCCGTCATGAGGTCATCCATGTAGAAGTCTGTCAGCACGCGATTTTGAGCCAATGGCATATCGTCACCATCATCCCTGGCTGACTGTTGCAGAAAACGCACAGCCAAGTATAGTGTTGATGATGTTCCAAACGTGAGTCTCAGTAGGCGTAGATGCTTTAGATCAGCATTTGAATCATCGCGCCAGAAAATTCGCTGCAAGTCAACATCTTCTTCCGCAATCTTCACCTGTCTGAACATTTTGACGATATCTGCAACAATTGATATCGTGTAGCAACGCCAACGCATCACTAAATGTCTCAACTCCGGTTGAAGACTAGGGCCAGTCATCAAATCATCATTGAATGAGACCCCGTTTGATCCAGAACAAGACCTATCAAAAACCACGCGTACCTTGATGGTAGTTTTATCTTGTCTCACAACGGCGTGGTGAGGCTGGTAAAAAGCATCCGATGTATCAGGGTTGCTGACCTCCTCCATATGACCCAAGCTAATATATTCATTTAAGACTTTCGAATACTCACTCTTAAGTTCGGGAGTTTTGCTCAACCTTTTCTCTAGCATAAGAAATCGTTTGCGAGCTATGTTCTTGGAACCTCCATACTTACATAGTGGGTCGTTTGTCTTAAATGGGAGTCGGACCACATAACGCCCTGACTCGTCTCTAGTGGTGGTTCGAGCAAACAACTCTTCGCATTTTTGATCATTTACGGTCAAATGCTTCTGCTTCTGGGAGGATGGTTCCGGCTCCATCTCCCAGAACTTTTTAAGCAGTTCATTTTCAAACTGCTGATCGATATGCGCTAGGTGCATATTCACAATGCTGTGGCACCGTTTGCTATGGTTGGTATTGCCAGCAGAGTGCACAGTTCCAGATAAGATCCAGCCTAGTCTAGAGTTCTGCGCAATCACTGACCCAAGCGAACCTTTGATCAAACCATATAACAAGATCTGGCTGTGCACCTCCGCCCCCAGTAGCAGATCTATCCTACTTGGTGTCCCAAATGGATCTGCTAATTCCATAGTTGAAAGTGCTGGTAAACCCTGCAAGTCAAGCAGTTTCATGATTATGTTAGGAACTATTCAAAAATTTTTAAGTCTGTTTGCTTGTGTGCTAAATCTCTTTTTATTAGAGACAAAATTAGCAAGTCTAAAAATAAAATAAAAACCATTTGGAAGACTATAAATACTGAGACTGGTAAGAATAAACCTAGAGATTCAACATATGTCTTAACTATTAATAAACATCAAATCTCTGATCCAATACAAGTGGCGATTATATTTGAAAAAATTTTTTCTAACTTACCCCTAGAAGCCACTAAATCATTGGATTCTTGTCCCAATGTAGCAGAAGCCCTATTAAAACATAATTTTCCCTGCAAAACACCGGACTTCTCTTTCAGATACACAACAAACTTTGAAATTATAAAGACATTCAAAAGTTTAAACATAAAGAGTACTGAAGACTTGTGGGGTATGTCAGTTAAAGTGGCAGAGTCTATTATTTGCATTGTTGCACCATACTTAGTAACAATATTCAATCTTTGTGTTGATAGAGGAAGTTTCCCCGACTTAATGAAACTAAGTAAAATCACCCCAATTTTGAAGTCGGGGGCTGCATCTGACCCTTGCAATTATAGACCTATTTCCATCTTACCCGTTCTGAGTAAAGTATTCGAAAAAATTATGCTCAAACAACTTTTATCTCATTTTAATGAGCATAATATATTGAATGAGAATCAGTTTGGTTTCACTAAGAGCAGATCGACAACAGATGCAGGTGTTCAATTGATGTCACATATACTTGAAGCCTGGGAGAGTTCACATGATGCTATTGCCGTATTTTGTGATCTTTCCAAGGCATTCGACTGTGTAGAACACTGCACTCTGATTCGTAAGCTTTCACACTATGGTGTTCGTGGAAAAGCTTTGAATCTAATAGAGTCATATCTGTCTGACAGGCTACAGATGGTTGGAATAAATGGCAATACTTCTTCCGGGTCTTTGGTAAAAATAGGTGTACCGCAGGGATCAATTCTGGGACCTTTTCTGTTCCTAGCGTATATTAATGATCTGCCTTGCATGGTCAAAGATTTCTGTGATATTGTTTTATTCGCGGATGATACCTCTCTGATTTTTAAAGTAGATAGGAAAGATAGTGAACTCATTCATGTAAATAATGTGTTATCTATGATTTCTGAATGGTTCGCCGCTAATAATCTTCTGTTAAATTCAAAAAAGACCAAATGTTTAAAGTTTTCTTTACCAAATGTTCCTTATGTTGAACCAAACATTAAGCTTGGCCTAGATAAACTCTCTATTGACAAAGCGACAGTCTTTCTGGGAATCAAAATGGATTCAACTTTACAGTGGGATCCACATATACATGATCTAGCCGGAAGACTTAGTTCTGCTGCATATGCAGTTTGTATAAGACAGTTAACAGATGTAGCTACTGCACGGCTAGTTTATTTCGCATACTTCCACAGTATTATGTCGTATGGTGTATTGCTGTGGGGAGCTGCTGCTGAGATAGAGACAATCTTTATCTTACAAAAGCGTGCAATTCGAGCCATATATGAAATGGATCCTAGGGAATCTCTAAGGGATCTTTTTAAAGAAATCGACATATTAACTTTACCGAGTCTGTATATATTTGAAAATATTATGTATGTTCGGAAAAATTTGAGTAAATTTAAATTAAACAGTGACAACCATCATTACAACACTAGGAACAAATATAAATTAACGGTACCATGTTTTAGATTAGCAAAGACAAATAAAAGGTCCTTTTTAGGTAATTGTGTGCGGTTTTATAATAAAATTCCCGAACATATTACAATGCTCACAGAAGGAAAATTCAAATTGCACGTGAAAAATATTTTGATTAAGAAATCCTACTACACAGTTTGTGATTACTTAAACGACAAAAATGCTTGGAAACTTCCACCTCTGCCAAGCCATCACAAGTCTCCTACGTAATTTAAACAAATATTGTAATAATTGTATTATATTGTTTATAACACATTGTAAAAAGACGTTTAAAAGAATGGCCCCGAGTTTCTTGCCCGTTCTTCTCGCAGTGGCTCTATAAACTTTTTTTGCTGAACGTGGCAGTACAATGTAGAATATTTCAATAGGTATTAAAATTTGTAATTGACCTTCATAAGAGCGTCGTAGACGCCTAAATTGAATAAATGATTTTGAATTTGAATTTGAATTTGAGCGTTGTACTAGGTGAAAAGCACGATAGCTTATTCAATACGTGTGCCTTTACCGTGAGGTGAAGTTTGGATCAAGACTGAAGGGACTGGATTGACAACAAAACAGTGTGCTTTGACGCAATAGTCGAGCTTCGGTCGCCGCCTAGCCCGGTAACTAAACCAGTCTCAAGTTTCTTTTTAAGACCTAATAGCTGCACCGCAGCTTCTGTGAGAAAAGTCGCCTGAGATCCCTGATCAAGAAGAGACCTTAAATCAACAGTCGTTTTCTTGTTGGATTCCGCTTTTACCAAGGCGGTAGCCAATAGGACTTGACTGGGCGAATTTACAAAACAGGTAGTGATCTTTGTTGAATCTGATCTTTCGCCTAGAACCTGTGAATTTGGAGAACCTGATGTTGATGCCGTAACTGTAGCAACAACACTCTTATTCACAGGCTGATCAGCCTTGATATTGTCAGTAGTTGATTTTAGGCCTTTGGGGTGTAATAAGGTGTGGTGTTTCTTTCTACACAAACGACACCTGGTCTATATAGTACATTGAAAAACTGTATGGTGAAAAATTGCGATATACGCAATTTTTCTAAGTCGATGAAAATATTTAAACGTGCTAAGTGTTTAGAGCCTTGTCGGAGTCAATTCTATCCACATTTGGACATGGATTCCCCGTATGTACACTTTTGACGAAAAAATTCTAAGTCATGCAAACACAGAAAAATATTACAAGTCGAAGAAAAGAGAACTTTTGTTGTTTAAAGTGTCTAGAACTTTGTCATACTAAATCTTCATGCACTATTTCTTCTAAGTTAAAATCTTCAAGAGAATAAGGTTCAAATTATTATTATACTCACAAATTTTTACCACCACTAATGAACTCACGCTTGACCATACACTTCACTAGTATTGACGTCACCACTATGACGCTTCCTTCACGTCACTCCATTGACGTCACTGGGCAGCAACTGTAGCTAGGGCACCCTCTCGCGCATGGGATGTACGTTCCGACTTCCGGCAATATTCCGCTTGCACCTAACTTCGGGGCGCGGTGTGTGACTCACACAAATATATTGCAGTGAAGTGACTATGTTCTCCTTCACTGGGAGCTTCCACCAGGTAGCACTCAGAGCTAGAGGGACATTCCACTCCTTCGCAGCGATGCACTTCCTACGCAGCAGTTATGCTGCTGGTTAGGAACTACACTACTGCCACCAATTAATTATGGCAGCACCAAATAGCGATCCACTATTGTGTTCCGTGCTGCAACGGTCAATGCCACAGTCGACCAAGTGTCACCGTATTTCCGGCAGGACGAAGGACCATGTACTATGCCCAAAAAAGCCCAAGGTTGCATTACTTTTAAGAATATATATACATATATATAATTCTATTGCGGACAAACAGGAATAGAAATGTTTTATCTGTCCCCCTAATGCCAATAGGGGGATAAAACATTAAGGAGGTGAATAAAGTTCGAACTGTCCCATAGGGGGACAGATAAAACATTAAGGAGGTGAATAAAGTTCGTACTGTCCCCTTATCGATAACAGGGGGACAGATTCAAACTTTTTTGTTCGTTCTGTCACCCCGAGGGGATCTGCCCCCCCCCCCTAAGCTCTGGCATGGGGACAGATCGGAATATTTCCTTTTGACTACCTAAATGGTATTCCAAATTACCTTCAGTCAAGTTACGCACCAGTTTTAAAGTGTTGCTCTTCAGGATATTATTTGCGTTTATAGATCTTGTACATTCTTCTAAAACAATGGCGTAATAATACCTTGTATAACTAAGTTCTCTCTCTCTCTCTGTTAGTCGATCCCTCAGGTCTGAGGATCGTGGGCAGCATCAGGGTTAAATCACTTGATCGGTCCATCTCGTTGGTGAACGACCACGCGATCTTTTGCCTTCGTTGTTCCCAATCACAATCAGTCTTTTCAGATTATCGTCGTCTCTGCGCATTGTGTGGCCGATATATGAAAGAATGCGCTGTTGGCATATGATGGACAAGGGAGTTTTTACTCGTAGCTGGATCCGGATCGATGCATTGGTGCATTTCGCAGTCCAAGGTATTATCAGCATTCGCCTCCAGCACCTCTTCTCGAATGCATCGATCCTTTGTCTCTCTCGGGCCAGGATTGTCCACGTTTCCACTCCATACAGGAAGATAGGAAAGACCAGAGCTCGTATCAATCTGATTTTGGTTTTGATACCAATTCCTTTCTTCTTCCAGATGTTGCTTAACCGGGTCATCGCTTCCTTTGCCATTCCGATTCGCCTTTTCATCTCAGGGTTACAGCTGCCGTCATTGCAGATTTGGGAGCCCATGTACACGTAGTGGTCGACGATATCAATACCAGGAATCTTGCAGGTGATATTTGTAAGCTTTCCAGCTTGATCTACTCATCATCATCACCTTGGTTGTTGCTCTGTTTACTGTGAGACCAATGTTGCCACTTTCTAACTCGAGTCTTTAGAATAGTTCACTCAAATCTTCCATGGATGTTGCCAGAAGAACGGTGTCATCGGCTTTTATTTTATATCGGAGATTTGATATTCTTTTTCCACCTATAGGAACTCTTCTCCCAATTTTCGATCGTCTTTTGAATAGTGTACTCTCCATTAATGTTAAAGAGTGCAGGGGACAAGATGCAACCCTGTCTCGCTCCCTTTTTACACGACTGCCCAAAAAAGGAGAGTTATGTTTTCAGGGCTCATGTATGTATGTTTGTGAGTTTCTTTATTCCACCATAACTTCTAAACGGCTTAACCGAGTTGGATGTAAGAGATATCGTTAGATTCGTCTTGATAACCCATCCTGACAAAAGAATGGTTTTCAGCGTACAGACTCTAGATTAAAGCAACGAGGTGCTCAGGGGCTCCCATTTCGAATAGCACATTCCACAGTTTGTCTTTTTGCTGGCAGTCAAAAGCTTTTGTGTAATCGATAAAGCATAGGACCACGGGGCTGTTGAATTCCCTGCTCTTATTATTTGGAGTTACGTATTTGCTCCCGTGTTCCTTTGCCCCTAACGAAACCTGCCTGTTCTTCGGGTATCTGTCGGCTTAAATCTGTCGTATATAATTAATACATCCTACAAAAACCTAGGTTTTATTCTAAGAGCTAGCAAACCGTTCTCTTGTATCAAATATTTAAAAGTATTATATTTTAGCATATGTTGACACCTTCCTACCTAAGGTTGGTAGTGAGGAGCATAAGAAAAACAAGAGAGAACAGAATTAGAAGTATATTCGTCAGAATAGGGATCGTGGATCTCAGGTGGGACAATAGCGAGCTTCCTTGTTCGAGGACTTATCTCCGGTTCCGCTAGCAATCAGTGGATGCTCAGCAGCAGGTCTGCCGTGCAGTAGCGCAGCTCCAACCCCGCCGTGCCGGTAGGCTGTCCCAGCTAGGTGCTGTAGAGACTTGATTTTTGGCAGCGGTCGGTGCGGGAGTTCAGAGGACGGCCGGAGTCGGGGTCAGCCTCGTCAGGAGGTCAGCCTCGTAAGGTACTGGGAGCCTAGTACAGGTACCCTAGTACTGGAACCCTGGAAGGCATGTGCTCCGGTCAGAATCGTTCCAGTAAAATGTTGAGCTGGTGGTTCCACTGTTCCTCTGCTACTGAGCATGGCTAGGAACACGCAGAGGCTTCAAGGATGTGGCCCGCCAGCAAACAATGGATACCTTAAGGGCGTAGATAATAATTTTTGTGGTTGTGAAGCAACCAAGAAACACAGAAAAACACATAAGTTAAACAAGATATTTATGCTTATAGCTAGAAGAGCTATTAGCAATGTAGAACATAATGGACACAATAAATAGCAGTGAGAGTACATACCAAGAATAAGATACACATAAATTAGAGGTTAGTTTTATGGTATTAGGTCAAACACATATTCAGTCACCCGTGAAATGGGGTTTCTTAATATTTAAATTATGAAAAACTGGTTATTAATCAAAGGCTGAGTATAATCATCAACAATTTCTAGTGAAGCACAAATTCAGTTAATGGATCTACTCGTGGCTTGTGGCGAAGTGATTTGAATTTGCCGTTTAGAGCGACTAGGCCACTGAGCCCCGGAAGTTTGTAGCTCGATTTATCACCATATATGGTGGTGGACGCGGTCACAAAACCGTTGAGATAAAATAGCCCAATGGCTCACGTTTATATGAATTATTTGAAAATACAACGTGCGTTTATCGGAAATGAGAACTATCACCGTGGCCATATTTGACGTTTGACAGATAGTTGACAAGACAGTCCTGACAGATACTATTATTGGACCTATAGTTTTTTATTGTTATATAGTCCTATTAATAATTGTTATTTATTTTAAGATTTAATTATTATTTAGTTAGCTAGATATATTATGAAAATATTTTATCTCCTAAGTCGACATCTACATTCACAGATTTGGTTTGAGAATAGGCGACCTCTCTCAGATCATTGATGTACTACTTCAGCGAGCAATGCATGCACAATGGTAGTGAGATCCATTTGAGAACGGATAGATATTTCTTTTTTGCAGCCTAATAGGTAGATGGCGCTAGTAGTAAAATGAGTAATAAAATGAGTAGTATTACGTTAAGTTAATTATTATTTGTTCACCTTTCAGCAAGGTGACAATGTCAGAAGTACTCTGAGTATTACAGTAACGTTTGGTCACCACAATACGTAACTTATGCGCAAGATCTAGAAAAAATGCAATTTAAATTTATAAAACATATTAAGTATCGAGCAGGCCATAGGTACATTGACTATGAAGAATCGTGTAAATTCCATAATGTAATGACTCTCAAAGATAGACGCAAAATGTTAGATATGTTATTTGTCCATAAAGTGTCACGTTGATATTAACAGCATAGAACTCACAGAACTTTTCCTGCAGCTTGGAGCCGCCACGTTACGTACCAGACACACTAACTTATTCCACATCCCACGTTCATATACTAATTACTCAGCTAATTCAGTAATCCTTAGAACGCAGAAATGTTATGACGAAGAATCGTATTGGGGGACTAGTCTTGGAGAGCAGCGGGATCCGAGGCATGGTTATCCGCTGGCCGATCGCAGACAGTAGGGAGCCCAAGTAGTGTACTAGCCACACACGAAAGGCTGTCCCGCCATCTAGCGAAAAATCCCGAGATGCGCTATCGTGCCGTTTGGCGCACGGATGAGAGGACCCAACGGACATTTCTGGAGGGGCTCGGGCGTCCCCGCGATCTCCAGACTAGTCTGCAAATGGTGCGGTATTGGAGTTGAGTGCCAATGAGTTGGCAGGTAGTGTCTCGTCCCACTGCTGTCCTCCAACCTTACTTCAATCTACTAAATATCAAAACAGGAAATCTATGCCAATGTCTAACGATAGCATAGCAGTAATCAGGAGACGACCAGGCTTATGGACTATTTAAGTGCGAAGGCAGATGTGGTACAACTTCAGTACCCTTCCGCTCAGCTAGTGTTACTGGGGGATTTCAATACCCACCACCAGGAGTGGCTGTTCCCACACCAGAACACGGGCCACGCTGGGAGAGAGACGTATAAGCTAGCCCTGATGTTAAATCTCACCCAGCTGGTTCATAGCGCTACAAGGGTTCCTGACGTTGACGGCCATGCAGCCAATTGCTTGGACCTTCTGCTGACAACAGATCCAGACAGATACTTCGTGTCAGTTTCTTCACCTTGAGGTAGCTCTGACCACTGTCTGGTGAAATCTGTATCAGTATACTCTCCGCCCGACCTCTGCCTAAAAGGAAACCGGCGGGTATGGCGTTACAAGTCAGCAGACTGGGATGAGATGCGCTGTTTTTCGCATCTTATCCTTGGCAGCCTGTTTGCTTCTCTTCTGGCGATCCCTCGGTTTGTGTGGATGCAGTAACGAGTGTGGTGCGTCAGGCTATGGAGTATTTTATTCCATTTACTGATTCACCACAGTCAGGCAAAGCTTGTCCATGGTTCTGAGCTGAATGTGGACGCGCTGAAGCGCAAAAACATGTAGCATACGTTGCATGGGCTGATGCTCGAAACCAGAAATCGAAGGAAATTCGCGACATGAAGAGAGCCTTTAACAAGGCTGCCAAGTCCTACAAAAAGGCTTTAAGAAGGGCACGCTTCAACCACATAAGCCGTATAGGGGCTAAACTTGCTTCTTACCCCGCGAGTGGCAAAGCTTTTTGGTCACTGGCAAAGTCGGTTGAAGCTAACTTCTGTCGCTCCTCCCTGGCTCCACCGCAGAGGAGAAAGCGAACTTTTTTGCTTCTCTTTTTGCGGAATCTTCACGTCTGTATACTGCTGGTGAAGTACCTCTGTGTCTACCTAGATGAGAGGCATCAATGCCAGAAATTCGCATCCGTCAGACCAAGGTTCGTAAAACACTGCGGAATCTGGACATGAACAAAGCAAGTGGTCTGGATGGGATACCAGTCATAGTCCTGAAAGTTTGTGCTCCTGAGTTGTCTCCTGTGCTAACGCGCCTCTTTCGCCTCTCGATGGAGGCTGGAAAAGTGCCGAAAACATGGAAGCTTGCTAACGTGCAGCCTGTGCCCAAGAGAGGCAGTCGTGCTGACCATGTAAACTACAGGCCCATTTCAGTCACTTCCATACTTTGTAAAAGTATGGAACGTGTACTCAACAACAGGCTCTTGGAATACCTTGAAGCGAATGACATCCTAAGTGACCGTCAATACGGATTTCGCCAAAAACAGTCTACTGAGGATCTTGTTGCGTATGCCATTCACATCTGGAGCGAGGCCATAGAACGGTACGGAGAGACGCTTGCCGTTTCTCTCGATATTTCGAAGGCCTTTGACAGGGTGTGGCACGACAGCCTTACTAGCAAGCTTCCCTCATACGGCTTACCCGCTGGCTTATGTGCCTGGGTAACGGACTTTCTGAGGGAAAGATCAATACGAGTGGTCGTGGACGGCTGCTCGTCAGATCAATTGGCAATTAATGCCGGGGTACCTCAGGGGTCGGTTCTCTCTGCAATCCTCTTCTTGCTGCACATCAACGACCTCCTTAAGCCCGGTATTGTTGGGTACGCGGATGACAGAACTTTTGTAGAGAGATATTTGTCCGATGCTCGAGCTAGTGGAGCTCAAATCCAGTCTCTTAGAGAGGCCATGGTTGAGCGTATGAACTTGGCCCTGCAGGCAGTCTCCGATTGGGATGATGCCAATCTGGTCAGCTTCAACGCTTCCAAGACCCAGGCGTGTCTATTCACCGCCAAACGGAGTCAGTTGTCTGACTCCGTTTGGCTTCTCTTATCTTCTCTATCTGACTCCCACTTTCCGGAATGTATCTTTACCAGTGACGAGAAAACTTGAACTGTTGGGTGATACCCTAACATCAGACCTCAATTTTGGCTCGTACATTGAGTACAAGGCTAAATTAGCTGCGAAAAAATTGGGAGTCCTAGGGATGGTTAGTCGGTATTTCACACCAAGACAGCTTCTTAACTTGTACCAAGCACAAGTCCGGTCATGTATGGAATACTGCGGCCACTGGGGTGGGGTGGCTCAGCGAAATACCAGCTCGAAGCCTTGGACTCTATTGAAAGACGTGCAAAGAACCTCATCGGCTGCGATGCTTTGGTGAAGACCAGACTCCAAAGCCTTGAACATCGTCGCAAAGTTGCCGGTCTTTCAGTGTTCTACAAGATACATTTCGGAGAGTGTGCGATGGAGTTGCATAACTTAATTTCTGCATCTCCTTTCCACTACCGGACTACAAGACGTACGAAAACACGGCATCCGTATATGGTTCATTCCTCCTGCCCGCACAAAGCGATTTGTTTTCACGTTTATAATGCGAACAGCGAAGGAATGGAACACCCTCCCAGCATCTTTGTTCCCCGACAGCTACAATTTATAATGATTAAGTATTTTCTAGACAAGCATGCTCCACCGTCGACCGCATCGTCACTTACCATCAGGTGAGTGACTGCGGTCAAATGCTTATTTTTTTTTTATCCCTCATAGGTTAGCCTTTGACCACTATCTCACCTGATGGTAAGTGATGATGTGGTCGAAGATGTTGTTCAGGCTAACCTAGAAATACTGGCTCTCAAGGACAGCTGCCTGAACATGACACCGTTAGGTGCTTGATGACAGATTTTCAACTTGAGGGTGGTAGCTAGCCAGGCGGGCATTCGCAAAGTGCCCTACCACCATGCTGTAACGACTGCCATCCAAAGACAACAACCGGGACCGACGGCTTAACGTGCCCTCCGAAGCACGGAAGCGCTCAGTAGTAATGTCACCAGCGGTCACCCATCCAAGTCATGACCGCGTCGGATGTTGCTTAACTTTGCTGATCGATTCAGAATGGTTAAGCATACTTCGCTACGAGCGCTTCAAAAGCTTGTAGGTATATAAGCAATAAAAATAAATTAATAGATAAATAAAGTATGTTTTCAAGTGTTATTAACCTACTACACTCTTTTTCTCTTCTTACCTGTTTCATATGTTTGTTTTTTTTTTTTTTATTTATTTACTTATTTATTGAGATAAAAACGACACAGGTTCAATTACATTTATCTCACAATACAAAAACAAAAATAAAAGGTAATACATTACAAATTATATCCATCAACATTATTATTGAATTTCGAAATTCATAATCTGTTTACTATGAACATTTAAAATTTATGATGATCAATGCCAATTAAAAGATATAATTAATATGTTGATACAATACCAAACAATTAAAATGTTCATAAAAATAAAATTATCAATAATTTAAATTAAACAATGTCAATACAATGAAATCAAAAAATAATCAAAGCATAAATAATAATAATTATAATTTATATCAAATCGTCAGTGTTGTGTAACTTGTATGAATAATGTACACGATTAGTTGTACAATATGCCGCGATTCGAATATTCAAATCAACGAGTTCCGTTCACTATAACCTAACCAATGAAACTTTACAGTCACTCACCAAATCCGTCCCAAAACAGTTTCTTAACGGGCGGCGTCTTCTTGTCGGGCGCGCCCGACTTGCTGGCTTCTCGCTGTTTTGGGAGAAAAAAAGGTTGGGTTCACCGCGTGCTCGCGGTGTCTATATAATTGCCTCCAGCTCTGGTCCGATCAAAATGATCGGGCTGTTCGGCCTCCGAGAACAAACTAATATGCACTAAGTTTTATCACAATTGCAAATACTCCTTTTAATAATACATCACCAATTTGTAAACTAATTAGAGAACCATTCCAAACAGAAGCACACCAAAAACGCCATGATGCCTTTTTTCATACATCCTTATCTGTCAAAGTTCAGTCGTTCGCCGCGCCGTCCGTACTTGCCAGAGACAAAACGCGGTGGTTCTACCCCGCGCGTGTATTTTAAAACGCGGCCCCGGGTTGGAACCGAACAAATAATGTATATTTTGTACTTCTGCTCTCTTTGTTATAAAATTATATTATTAGAAAGTAAATTATGTTATGATTTGTGGATTTTGTGAATTAGATAAAAAAACAAAAAAAGAAGTAGTTGAGACGACGATTAACTACATGGAGGATTATCTTACTCGCATGAGTCGCATTGGTCCTGTGATTTCTGCAATCCTTTCAAGAGCCTTTTTTTTTTTTTTTTTTATACAAAAGGTGACAAACAAGCAGACGGTCCACCTGATGATAAGTGGTCACCGCCGCCTATGAACACCCGTAATATCCGCAGCATTACTGGTGCGTTGCCTACCATTGAGTGAAAGGACTCTACTCACGCATCTTTTGAAGCGGTTTAGGTTGTAGACCTGAGGAAAAACCTCAGGGGGAAGAGCATTCCACAACTTACAGGTACGTGGCAGAAACAGACGATTAAATCGGGTAGTGCGAGACTTCCACGTATCTATAATGTGTGGGTGGCCCTTCTGACGATAGCGGCCAGTTCGGTAATAAAAGCGTGAAGGTGGAATGAGGTCAAAAATATCTTCAGGGCATTCCCCGTTATAGTTCCTGTAGAACAGGCATAGCGAGCCAACGTCACGACGTACGCTCAGCGATTCCAACCTGTTGGTCAATTTTGGGTCATCGACAAGTCTGACGGCTCTTCTCTGTAAGGAGTCAAGTGGGTCTAACTGATACTTCGGTGCACCGCTCCAGAGATGAGAGCAGTACTCCATGTGCGGCCTAACCTGCGCTTTGTATAACAAGAGGCGTTGGTTAGGCGTGAAGTTTTGCTTGGCTCTATTGAGTACACCGAGTTTTTTAGCAGTTAGTCCTGCTTTGCTCTCCAAATGACTCCTAAACTGGACCTCGCCAGATATGTCGACTCCCAAAATGCCAATGTTGTTCGTCAAGGTAAGGGGAATGCCTTGAAAACGTGGAGTGAGGTTAAATGCGCTTTTTTTGGCAGAGAACGCGATGGCTTGAGTCTTCGAGGGGTTAAATTGCACCTGGTTTCGCTTACCCCAGTCAGTAACTTGCTCTAAGGAGCACTCAACGGAAGACACTAGCTCTGCTCTCTCCTTCGTCAACTCAGATATAGGAGCATTTGCACGGCCTAAATAACGGGCATCGCCAGTGCTATCATCCGCATAACAATGAATATTACTTATTTGCAATAAGTCATTGATATGCAAGATGAATAGTGTGGGTGATAGCACAGACCCTTGTGGAACTCCAGCATTAATTGACATGGTCTCTGAACAAGCTCCATCAACGACGGATCTTATGCAGCGACCATGCAAAAAATTGCCAATCCACGTGCAAAGCCTCTCTGGTACGCCGTAGGAAGGTAACTTTGCTAGAAGCGCCCTATGCCAGACCCGATCAAAGGCTTTTGCGATATCAAGCCTGACTGCAAGAGCTTCGCCTCTACTCTCGATGGCCTCTCCCCAGCGGTGAGTGAGGCACACAAGAATATCACCAGCAGATCGACCGTGACGAAAGCCGTACTGGCGGTCACTAATCAGCTGATGTTCCTCTAGGTACCTCAAGAGCTGGGAATTAATCACTCGCTCCATCACTTTGGAGAGCAAAGAGGTAATCGCTATAGGCCTGTAATTTGTTGGGTCAGAACGGTCACCCTTTTTCGGAATACATGACATGGACATGGGAAATTTTCCAGCTAGACGGCACGATACCAGAATTGTAGGAAAGAGAGAACAGACGCGATAGGGCGGGAGACAGTTCCGGTGCGCATTTATTTAATACGATGGCCGGAATACCATCCGGCCCACTCGACTTCCTTTCATCAAGAGTCCACAGTACCTTCCGCACAGCCGCCTGCGTGATGCGAATCTCCTGCATCGAACATGAGCAATTAGGCAGTGAGGGAGGCACTGCGCCCCCGTCATCAAGGGTCGAGTTCGAGGCAAAAAGAGAACCAAGAATATCGGCTTTCTCTTTTGCGCTATGGGCCAAGGAGTCATCCGGTTTGCGTAAAGGTGGTAGAGCAGATCGGCAAAAATTACCTTCTGCAGCCTTTGCTAGCGACCAGAAAGCACGACTGCCAGAGGGGTGACTTGCTAACTGATCGCCGATCCGGCTTATGTGGGCGCACCTTGCTCGATTAACAGTTTTCTTAGCTGATCTGGAAGAGGCATTCAGTTTTTTCTTGAACTCATCAGTTCTTGGATCTTTGTCCTTCGACGCCGCAGCCCAGGCTTTATAAGCTGCAAGCTTGGCTTTTGCAGCGTCGGCGCAAGACCTGTTGAACCACGGCTGACTACGGCCGCCTACGCGCACTTTGGAATTAGGAATGAAACATTCCATTCCTTGGAGTACGACGTCAGCAATAGAGTCAGCACAGATGGAAGGATCATCTGATGCAAAACATAACTGAAGCCATGGATATGAAGAAAAAAACTCACGCAACCCATCCCAGTCGGCAGATTGATAATGCCACACCTGACGCGTTCTGAGAGGTACAGCGTCAGGTAGAGTTGTCAGCACAGTTGTTCGTACCAGGCAGTGGTCTGATGAACCAAGCGGTGCATTTACCGCTACCTGATAATTGGCTGGACGTGTAGTCATTATCAGGTCGAGTAAGGAGGGTTCGTGGTTGTGAACATCCGGCAATCTAGTAATTCCAGTCACAAGCTGAGAAAGACCATAGGTGAGTGCGAGTTCGTGAGCAGCTCTCCCTGCATGATCGGTTTTACGAGATCCTAATTAATCGGCATGGTGACCGTTAAAATCACCTAGTACCACAATTTCAGCAGAGGGGAACTTTTCAAGCACTCTGTCCAAACCGTTTGAGATATTCTCATAAAGACGAGTAGTCTCTGCGTCGCCAGAATGCGACCTATACACACACACGTACACACGAGATTGACCACCATAGTCAACACTTGCCCATAAGGTAGAAAAATCTAGCACTTCAAAACCGCTTAGGCGGCGACAGCAAATATCGTCCCGGACGTACATGCACACACCGGCGCGAGGAACAAACGCGTGCTCTAGCTTATATCTAGGGTAGTGCAGATATGAAGTGTCGGCCGGGGGAGAAATTTGCGTCTCCGTCAGGAAGAAAAGGGATGGCTTTGCCGTTTCTAGGTGGTGATGCACGTCGTTAAGGTTAGAGTGGATACCGCGAATATTACAGAAGTCCACTTTGAATGTGGAATTTGGAGCCGCTGATGAAACCAATTTCCTTTTATTTTTATTAGCCATGATTGTTAAGTAGAGTACTTAAGATTAGATGATATACTTCCAACTAATAACTTCAGAACAAGAACAACAGTGTTACAAGAAGCAACTGGAGAAAACAGCTAGGTGACTGGTGGGTGTGGGGTACGGAAGGGCCCCCGGTCCCCCCTGGAAGCAACTGCCGGGATCCACACCGGTCTCCTACTCCGGCACGACAGTCACTTCGCAGGATTATGCGCGGAATGGCAGGACAGCTTCCCTGGGCGGAGGTAATACGTGATCCCTGGGTTCAGGTCCCTAACTATCCCGCGGGCGGCCAGCGGTCAACCATTTCACCGGGTCTCCCTGGACCCCAGGCCCACCCCTCACAACTGCAAACAACAGTCGCTCCCTAAAAACACTCGGTCCCAAAGTATTCGCCGGTATAGTACATCATCTGGGGGGGACTGGTTCTCCCGCAACAGTGGCGGAACACGTTGTCAAGAAAGACAACATTTGGCGACACGCTTACACGGCCTTTCTTGTGTAAAGGTATAAAAACCGATTCTGTCCAGTCTTTTGGCCATCTTCCAGTACTCCAGATGGTGTTACAGATTTCGGTAATAGCCTCTGCCTTGTTGACCTAGGTTTTTTAGGATTTCGGTTGTAATAGCATCCTTACCCGGTGATTTTTTGCCAATGACCTTCTATACACAAGGACATATCAGGCGCACGCTGCTTACGGGACGGCAAAAGTGTGCTTAAAGGCGATGTAAGCACACTTTTCCCTTTAGTCGTGTGTTGATCGCAAAGCCGTAAGGATGCCGAAGTGTGTCATAAAAAAGTGCCGAAATAATAACCTAACCACGAAAAAAAAAGTTCATCATAATGTAAATATTACGCAAATATTATAATGACAAATTTTTCAGCTTTCCTTTACACGAAATTATGAGGGAAAATTGGCGCAAGAGAAAGATCTGAATAAGTTACAAACCAAATAAATCAAGCGTTATTAGCTCAGATCATTTCATTGAATCTGATGTATAATATCTAAAGGGTTTAAACGTTTAAAAAAGACCGCTGTTCCACATATTGAGGTTAGTAGTGACTAATATTACACAAGTCGTACCATTCAAGTTTGCCAATCGCATATGTGCAGCCGTTACTGCGACAGCGGCAAACTTGAATAAGTTTGGTTGTACATGGCCTCTTTCTCAAATATTAATAATTATTCTTGTAAATATTTCATTTACAAGAACAAATTAATAGCCAGAAAATTAATTTGACTATTCAATATTTTCCACCAGCCACTCAAAACGAGTGGTTCCATAAACTAGTCGATTTGAATGACATAGGCGGCTTATGCTATGCGTCGGAGGGAGTCTTTGTGGTAAATTCCAAAACAGAAAACATAATAAGACATTACTATAAACTTAGCGGTGGCAAGTTCATGCTCAAAAAGTATGACAATACCTTTTTGACATTAAAAGTACTGAAATCTCTTTCGAATGTCAACATGTTTACACAAGTTGATGCGCACACAAAATATCAGTTTAGCCACAATTATGATTTGACCAAAGTCATACAAAAATATATTGATGTTCGTTTACATTATATGTCAAAAAAAGATACCTTGGATAAGTCTAGACGACAAGTTTATAATAAATTAAATTTATTCCAGGGCACTTAGTTTCCCGATTATTTTGTGTAAATATGAATATATTGTTTAAAAATGTTGATTTTTATGGTCATTTTTTATCAAATTCGCATTCACTAAAACACTTACTTACTCATTACGAAATCTGATAAGTACTCGTAATATACAAAAATGATTTTAATGTCATATCAATTACCTCTCAAAAAAAACAGCCCGTAGCTACTCCACTGTAGTCTCTGTTCAACTTAAATCCTAAAATCACCATATGAAGCTTCAACTGCTATGTTCATACATTGCCGTAATGTAAAAGCAGTAATGTAAAAATAAATTCCAAATTTGGAATAAGGACGTTCAGAAAAACCTAGGTATTGATTTTCAGCCAAATCGGACTGGTTTTGATTTTGAGAATCTTGTATCCGCCAATTTGGATTTATGACAAGTGTCATTTGACTGCTCTCCCGATTCCCTGCGATAATTGTTCAAATCTCCAGTCATTGAAAAATACATTCAAAATTCGGAATAAAGACGTCTAAAACAACCTAGATATCGATTTTCAGCCAAATCGTAGTAACGTTTTTCACTTGGCAGACGTCATCGTAAAACAAATTCCAAATTCGGAAAAAGGACGTCCAGTAAAACCTAGATATTGATTTTCAGCCAAATCGGACTAACTTTCTTCACTTGGCAGACGAGCGACGTCGCGATATGAATTCCAAATTTGTAATGCAGACGTCCAAAAAAACCTAGATATCGATTTTCAGCCAAATCGGAATAACTTTATTCACTTGGCAGACGCCACTGAAAAATAATTCCAAATTCAGAATATAAAACTGCCAGAACAACCTAGATTTTGAATTTCAGCCAAATCGGAGTAACTTTATTCACTTGGATGACGTCGTCAAAAAATTAATTCCAGGAATAAAGACGTCCAGAAAAACCTTGGTAGGTATGAATTTTCGTACTGATCTCAGTCGCAGTTGCAACTGCGGATACACACCACAAAAACTAGACAGTATATCAGTGCCATATGAACTAGTCCATATCTTCAAACTGTAGTAACATCTGGAACTTCAGTCCATGTGCAGAACTCATCCACTTCTCGTAAAAGTTCCTGACATTGTATTGGGTTCCGTGTCAGAATTGCAAGGTAGTCAGCAAAAGCAAAGATGGACTCTGTGTATCTCTTATATATGATCTTAAACCGATAGCCCCACTTTTTTCATGACTAATTAGCTTATCAATTAAAATGTTAATTACTATATTAAATGCTATTGGTAACAAGCAACACCCTTGGAACAAACCTACATTGTATTGCAATGTGTTAGTGTGCCCCTTTTTTGATGATATAACAAATTTTAACTGGGAGTAATATGATGCGATGATGTCGCTGATCACAGGTGGAAAGTTATACCAAATTCAAAACCATAAAGCCTTGGATCACTATAGGCATAGTTCGATGTATTAGAAAAAGAAATTTAATGCAAAAACAATCAAAAAAATATGCCGACAATGATGAATTTCAAACCAAATTTAAAAAATACAGAAATAAATGCAATCTATTAATTAAATCGTTAAAACAAAATTACTACAAAAAACAACTTGAAGCTTCGCGAGGAAATATGAAATCAACGTGGTCCATTATCAAAGATCTTTGTAACTATTTATCCAATAAAATATTATCAAGTCCTCTACTTAAAATAAAATCCGATCCAGTGGAATCACTTAACGAAGTAAATAACTTTTTTACTTGTGTGGGAAAAAAATTGGCCAATAATACGTTGCACAAACTTAATAAATCAGACATAGACTTAGCTGCAACTGCTTCTACAGATCATATTTTACCAAAAAACTATTTATCATTGTTTTTGACAGATGCCAAAGAAGTTAAATGTATTGTTTCAAGCTTAACAACACAAAGCGCATCGGGCCATGATAAAATATCTACCTCTATAATTAAATCTTGCGTAGAGTCTTTAGCAGAGCCAATAGCACATTTATGTAATTTAAGTTTCACAAATGGATTTTTTCCCAAAGTACTTAAGATAGCAATAATAGCTCCAATTTACAAAGCAGGTGACAAAAAAGAACCATCCAATTACAGGCCGATTTCTCTCTTACCAACGCTCTCCAAAATTATCGAAAATATTGCCAACAAAAGGTTAATGTCGTATTTGGAAAAAAATGAAATACTGGCAAAAAATCAGTATGGTTTTCGTGCAGGTAAATCTACCGATGATGCGGTGCTTCAACTAACATCGATTATTACCAATCAAGTCGATAAAGGTCGAAAATGTATCAGTGTTTTTTTGGATCTCCAAAAAGCATTTGATACAGTCTCGATACCTATACTTTTGGCAAGAATGGAGAGCGTAGGGGTTAGAGGAGTTGTTCACAAATGGTTTAAAGATTATCTATCAGACCTTAAACAGCAAGTAAAGGTGGATAATTACTTGAGTGACAGTGCAACATGCAACTACGGAGTCCCTCAAGGATCTACGCTCGGTCCTTCTTTGTTTTTAATTTATAAAACAAAGAATGTATTAAAATTATGTAAAACAAAGGCAACAACTGCTGAGCTGCTCATGTTTGCAGATGACACTGTCCTCCTTTTTCATGATACTAGTTGGGATGAAGTATACAGGAAAGCAGAATTAGGCTTATCCTCAGTTATTGGATGGTTGGAAGACAATCTTTTGTTACTGAATTTCAACAAAACAAAATACTTATCATTTAGCAAAACAGAAGCCAGCAGGCCATCAAAAAATCTCGAAATTAAAGCTCACACATATCCCTGTAACCGTATATCTTCCTCCACTATCTGTAATTGTAGCGTATTGGCTCGCGTAGACTCAATTAGGTATTTAGGAGTAATAATTGATCACCATTTAAGATGGGATGCTCATATAGATACAGTTTCTAAAAGAATCAGAAAATTAATTCATGTTTTTAAGACACTTAAAACGGTAGCTGATGAAAAACTGCTCCTTCAAACTTATAAAGCCTTAGCAGAGTCTACAATAAGTTACTGCATTAGTTCCTGGGGAGGTGCAGGTAAAACCATTATGTTAAGCGCAGAGAGAGCACAAAGAGTGCTTTTAAAAATAATGTACGGCTACGCGTTTACATTTCCTACTACTGAATTGTACCAAACGGCCAATGTTCTTTCAGTAAGAAAACTGTTTATTTACAAATGTTTAAACAGATACCACCGTGAAACAGTCCCATATTTACCTGTTATTAAAAAAAGAGTTGATAGATGTCCCGTTCCCAGTTATCATTGTCTTGCAGCATGGAGGCACTATAACCACTTGGCTCCTCTTTTTTACAACAAAATACATGCAATAACGAAAATAAAAACCCTTACTACGTTTAAACTAAAACATACAATATATGATTGGCTTAAAGATTTCGACTACGACGCAGTAGAAAAACTATTAGAGATCGTTAAATAGTATAAAACAGATATTTAAATATTTATCATAACCCATACACTTATCCCATCAAACAAACCGAAATACACGCATAAACACACCCTCGTTTTCCCACATACATAAACACACACACGTATAGATTACACAAACTATTAATACAGTTTCCCGTAAAGTAAATATTAAAATTAATTTACTTTATGTATTATTTGCATAAATATCTATCAATACTTATTTATATACTACCGTAAAATTTATATTGTAATCATTAATCATAGTCACTAATATTTTTATAACAGAACTATTTCATTACTGAAGATTTTATAGTCACAGTTATATCAGTATATTTTAAATTGTTATTAATGTTGTTATCCCAGATTGTTTGATCCTAGGTTAGTACTTTGTCGTCTGTAACAAATTTACTGTAGGTATCTACTGTAGTTTAGTTATATTAGTTTTATTGTTAAACTTTGATATTAATCTATGGGAGAGACTGCCTTTTGCAACACAGTTTCTACTAAAGCAAAAGGCAGAGTTTCAACAACTTATGTGCAATGTAAGTTTTTCAATAAAGATATTATTATTATTATTGCAAACAACAGCAGTCTGTGCTGCACAGAACCAAACGCGTTCTCTAAGTCTATCCAGCATACCGTTATTTGTATTTCAAATCATTAATTAGTTGTATTTCTTAATGAAATACCTATTATTTACCATAAATTGTGTCATTCTAGTTTGTAAAATTAAGAAAAATATTTTGGATATTGTGTTGGTTAGTGCCTAGTATCTTTTGGGTGAGTTACTTCATCTTTTTTTGGAATGAGGACAAAAATTGCTTTTCCGAATGCCACTGGTATTTGCTTGCTTGACCAGATCTTAATGAAAATATTTAAGAGATGTTTACGAACCGATGGGCACTTTTTATATACTATATATGGGATACCAGCAGGACCTGGAGCTGATTTAGATGTTTTCTTTTTTGATTGATTGGTTATTTCCTCCATAGTAGGTGAGTGGTTTTAAACTCAACATGAGGATCATGTGGCCTTTTGTTTGTGGGATCCTCATTTGAACTCCCATGCTTGGGCACTTCGTATGTGTTTTTAAAGTGGTCGTAAATCTGTTCATTGGTCAAGAGAAGGATGACTGCCAAGTTTTGGTCATGTACTTTCCAAGTTGACTGTCTAAGGGATGCTAAGACGTGTCCGGATGTTAATGGACTCCTGGTAGTTATCACACAATGGCTCACCTTGGGATTTGTGAGGGTCTACTCTATCCGCAGTGATTGTTGAAGAACTTACCGACGGCTGTCGTGCTTCACCTCCATCTCGTGTCTTTAAATGCTTCAAGTACCAGGCTCGTCTCTTGTAAATTTTCCCGCACGTAGGGCGTTTCAAGTCCGTATTATCGCCATGGTCGTCGTGGGAATCAATCGGTGGACAGTTCTTCCGCCCCCCCTCTCGGACTGTCCCAGGAGTATTTTTCTTTGTCGGACTTTTAGCTTTAAAAATTCCCGGCCTCGGCTTGCTAGGCCATAGCCCTCGACTGTCTTTCCAGTAGTCCGTCGTCTTTCCAACAGCCATCTGTCTTTCCAGCTGCCATCTGTCTTTCCAGCGTCAGCCCGTCTCTCCGGGCTGTCAATTTATCATGAGATGAATTACTTAGCACTAATGCACTTTAAGGTAGGTCGTAAAAGCTATTCAGTAATGCAGCTCGATGGAACTCCTCTATATTGGGTAAAGCATTTCAAGTACCTGGGCCACTGGGTCACCGAGGACATTCAGACGATATGGACATGGAGTGAGAACGTAGGGCATTGTCAGTGAGGTGTAATATGTTGGCTCGCAGATTTGCACGATGTACAGACTCAGTAAAAGTCACATTGTTTAAGGCGTACTGTACATCTTTTTATACATGCAGTCTGTAGGCCAATTATACACAAAAATCTTACAATGCCTTACGTGTTCAATACAACAACGGCTTCAGAATGCTGTTGAGGCTACCGAGATTCTGCAGTGCATCAGGCATGTTTGCGGATGCGCACATTGACGATTTCCACGCCATTATGCGCAAAAGAATTGTGTCCCTGATGAGCCGCTTGCGCGGGAGCACCAACAGATTTCTAACTGTTGTAGCAGAAGATGTGTACTCACGTTACATAAGACACTGGATGGGTGTGCTCAGCCCGGTTTCCCACCTAGTGACGACATAACTTTGCTATCGTCAGTATTACTGTTTTACTAAGCAAATTTTAATTTAATTCATATTATAAAAACTTACGTTCATATTTATATCTAATATATGAAAAACACGGGTGTTTGAGCGTGAACTTACTATGAGTCGATATCGCTATCGACAATGTTTCGGCTTCTACCGGAAGCCTTCCTCAGGATTTTGAGTGTGGTACGTCCGCCGCGGTCGCGTCACGCTTCACACTGCGGGCGGCAGCTCGCTGTGCTCGAGCCGACGGCGCTGGCGGCGGGGGTCGCTGCGGGGAGTGTTGTGGCGAACGCTGCGTTTTTGTTTGTTTTATAGGAGAAACAAAAAGGAACGTGTCCACAAGGCTCGGAGAACACATTCGCTCTATGAGAAACGCGGACAGCCATCAGTCTGCTGTGGCAGAGCACGCCCTGACATCTGGGACGACGCACTACATCCGTTTCGACAAAGCCCGGGTTTTAGCTAAGGAGAAGTTTTACGTACCGCGCAAAATCCACGAGGCTATAGAAATTAGTCGTCGTCCTAATTTTAACAGAGATAGAGGGTGGGCGCTGTCACAAAGCTGGAGAACTTGTCTTCATGGAGGTTTGAAAAATGTGAAGCAGGAGATGGTGGACACAGTTAGTTTTGCTTGTCGGACTGCGATGGTGTCATCTGAAGAAAGCAGTAGCGATGAAGATGGTGCATCGCATCCTCTACCGAAAACGCAGCGTTCGCCACAACACTCCCCGCAGCGACCCCCGCCGCCAGCGCCGTCGGCTCGAGCACAGCGAGCTGCCGCCCGCAGTGTGAAGCGTGACGCGACCGCGGCGGACGTACCACACTCAAAATCCTGAGGAAGGCTTCCGGTAGAAGCCGAAACATTGTCGATAGCGATATCGACTCATAGTAAGTTCACGCTCAAACACCCGTGTTTTTCATATATTAGATTTAATTTAATTGTATGTATGTTACTAACAATTAATATGGATGCTAAATGTCTGAAATAAAAATATTTTGATTTTGATTTTTGATTTTAGTTCACGTCTCTCATGGATGATTTGGATCGTCTCAGGTGTATTGAAATCATTTATAACATGTTTCACCAGCTTATTATCTCTAGCTGTTTCCTCTATCATCTGTTTGGGAATGGGGCCCCTTATGATCCTCGTAGTCCCAAACTATACCACGATGTCGTGGCGTATTCAACTGGGCTCCTAGAATGTCACAGGAAGACACCAGCTGATATATATGCCCTTAGGAACGTGGGAATAATGGGCTGGAAGGACCTAACTTCAGAGGACCCGCTCGTCACTCCGTCAAAAGAAGCCTATCACTAGACACACCCTACAAATGATTAATTGATCAATTAACATATGCTACGAATTTTTTGTAATGGATACGCTCTTTTTACCACGCCCGGGCCTCGCGCATTCATTCACAATAGATCGAGATAACACAGATACAAGATTCGCGACAGTGCGTTCTAAAACCGACTGCATTGTTTACCCTTGTTTACCGAACAACCTAAGCGGACGGAGAAGCCGTCCGCTAGATTACTCTACCGGGAGGCGGGAGAGCGTTGCTAGAGCCCGTTGCAAGATCGAGCCTCCGAATAGCATCTCAGCGACGCGTGGTGTCCCATCCGGACCCAAAAACAATTTCAGAATGCGCCCTTTCTCCAGCACAAAGAAGGCGAGTTGGGTTCTTTCAACAGAAGCAAATCACCCTCTTCGGGGGGTCTGACGTTGTTGCAATAAGTGCAGATACTCCAGGGACCAACGACGCCAGAAGTCTTGGCCCATCTGCTGTAATAATTGAAAACTAGACAACCGTGTCATAGTTCTTCCTTCCAAGGGTACAGGGCAGTAAGCGGCTGCCCAACCAAAAAATGACCTGGAGTCAAAACCTCCAAATCGTTAGGATCGGACGACAAAGGGCAGAGTGGACGTGAGTTGAGGACCGCTTCCACTTTACAAAAGCAGTGGCAAGCTCCTCGAAGGTGAGAGCCGTCTCTCCTATCACCCGACGAAGCGTCTTGGCCGATTTTACCGCGGCCTCAAACAAACCTGCCCAGTGGGGCAAACTGGCGGACTCATTCTCCAGGTTATCCCCCTCTGAGCGAGGGCCTGACATCTGTTATGGTCCTCCAAGAATTTACCTACTTCCCGCATTGCTTATGTAATAAACTCTTTAGTAATAAAAAAAATGCTCTATTTACTCGCAAATAATTTGCTGTTAGGTACTAACTTAACTTTGTAGGGATAATTCAATTACGCACTAGTGTATAATATTATCATGCACGTGGGTGTTATAGTTCGGTTTATGGTTCTAAGAACGATAAAGCTCATAATAAAGCTCACTTTACGAGGAAGGGTGTTGATAATAATATTAAGATTTGAAAACAGCTTTGCGACACTCATTTTGTAATGAGACAAATTGAGACCAAAATATATATATATTATAAAGGCTAAGATTAACCTGGAATAAATCATTATAAGTTCTCATAATACGTTCGATCGGTAAATAATGTCCTAGATTTGTATTACTTTGTCTTGGAGAAAAGATTTGCCGAGTATTTCATCTAAAAGTAGGACGTGGCACTTTTATAGATATAAAAATAATAATAATAAAATAGCTTTATTTAATTCCACAATAATAAGATACAAATTAATTAATTAATAAGATATTTGATATCTATATTACTAAGTTACGTTAATTTCCTTCTAATGTGGACCTCCTCAGGGTAACAGCCTTCTCCAAAGAATTCAATTTTTCCCTATCTTTAGCAGTAGTCATCCAGTCTCTTCCTGCTTTGGATACAATCTCGTCCTGCCACGGGCGCCTGGGTGACCTCAAATTCAAATTCAAAATCATTTATTCAATGTAGGCGTCTACGACGCTCTTATGAAGGTAAATTACAAATAACCTCTACTTCTCACGCCATGCGGTCCTTTCCATTTTGTGATGTTAATTGTACATCGATTGTCACCGTATCTCCCAAAATGGCCAGCCCATCTCCATTTGAGACTTTGAGAGAAGTGTAGAGCATCCCGCTCGCGCTCAGTCATTATGCAATGTGACACTTTGCCACCAAGTGTCATGGCGGACCAATAATAAAATTACCTATTGTTATATTTTTGGATTCACTAAACCGATTCAAATAAAATAAAAAGGAAAATATCAATTGATGATTACTTTATTACGATGATTTATAATATGATCTAGTTTTACTATCTATGACAGGTAATACCTCTCCAAAACCAAGATACTATGAAAAATTATGCACTCACCATAGAAAATGTGTAATTAGTCGACTTATGTACGATTATTTTATAAATCTACCTGTTTCTATATAAATAAGACTATATCTTTTGCAGAACTGCATCTTTAGTTTTTTTGTTTTACTCAACATTTCCTAAAAAAATATTATTGAAGTCATTGCAAGCGCACACGTATATAATGTACAACCTCACCTGATCGTACAAATTTATAATCTGGTAAGAACATGCTCCTGAAGAATTTGGAAATGAAAGCCTGTATTATTCATGAGAAATATATTTATTTCATGGAACTTTTCAGTAGATCTCATAAATTTTAACAAATATTATAGAAATTCACTAATCACGACTACTTGCATTTACCCCTGTAGACATACATTAGAAGCACTACTATGAAGTAAAATAGGGTTTATTGACAAAATAAAACAAGTAGAATCATATAAAACTTATATTTATTGATTTCTCGATCTCTTACCATTTACATTATTGTAAAATATACAAATAAATGAATGTTTAGATCATGCAAATATTTGTATGAAAAATAACATTACTTTTAGTGATGTTACGATTATCGATGACATTGTCGATAGTCAAAAATTCATTTTATCGACCATTTAAACGTTTTTTACCACAAAAAGTTTGTTTTCTGAAGAATATAGAGATGTTTTTAAAGATTATTAATACGACTTGTAATGCCATGATTGCTAAGCGGTAGGTAATGCCAATAAACGAGGAGTAAGTAAGGAAACAAACAAGGAAAGACCTTAAGCCTGTTTACACTATTTAACCACTTATGTGTTTAAAAAAAAAATTATGCATGTACGTTGTGAACCGTGGCACTGTGGCGCCCTCTCTCCCTATAGATATATCAGACAATAAATCAGGAGAATACAAAAATCCATTTACAATTTTGAAGAAGCCAATCATATCCATGACATGTGTGACTTGTGAGAAGTTAATCTTTCTTAAAATAGTATAGGCGTTGATCGTAATTGAGATTTTTTGGAATGTTTCTTCCCTTAAAGACAAGGAACCGTGTGAATTGATGTTGAACTCTTTCATTTCTTCCGATATGGTTTTGGGATTCCAAACAGATGATGCGTAAGGTAAAGGCACCTTATTCCGCGGGGTTCTAATATTGGCACCATATTCCGAGGTATTTCGAAAAACGGTGATATTATGGTGCTTATAAATTTATTTTTGCTGTAAGACCCTTTATCTATTAAATAATATATCTTTGCGTAGTTGAGTCATCAAAAGAGCGCTGTTAATAGAAATGTTTCAAAAAATATGTCTTCAATCGAAAATAGTTAACTTCTGTGAGTTTTTCTTAGTAAAATGTAGAAAAAATACAGTTTGAAAATGCCGCGGCATTAGGTGCCAAATATTTAACTCAGTTCTTTATTCCGATGTATGCCACGGAATAGCGATTTCACAGAGTCGGTTTATTTTATTTTATTTTCTGTATTGTTTTTATGATAAAGCATTTCTCACTTTGAATTTGACAACCTAAATATTTATAATATATTGAAATCTATTTACGAGGTACAATAAATCGTCGCATTCCCTAATTACAGCCTGTTGAAAGTGGTATATTTAGGTATTTTGTTAATTCGTTCTATGGGATAGTTTAATGAGAAAATCCAAGTTTATACACAATCTATCCTAATTGTTATCAAGCATTATATATATTTAGGACAACATTGCAATTAATATTTTGTTGTTTCTATACTATGCAAAAATCTCGTATATTTTAATACTCGGAATTAGAAAACTTTATTTTTTTGTATAAAACGTTATTACGATGTACAGTGGGGCGCAATAAGATTCTTAATGCACCATAATACGCGGCATAAGCACAAGTAATATACAATTGTATGCAAATTGTTACGCAGTTTATGATAATGCAAAAAATAAAAATATCACTATCTGACTTTTATAATAATTACGGACCAACTTATATTACAAATTATGAAAGGTGAAAATGGTAAACTTTATGCCTGATCATCAAATAATGAACATATACGAAATCATAGGCGAGCCTCTTATAGATAGATAGATAGATAGATAGATAGGTAACTCTTTATTGACAACACCGTATTAACAACAATAAACTTATTACTAAAACATAAAGCCAAGTGTATCAATGGGCGGTCTTATCGCTCAGAGCGATCTCTTCCAGACAACCCATCAATAAGGGATATGGTCCATATATTGATGGGGGTGTCTTATGGTCTAAATAATTCTACGCATAAATAGTTCATGTTACCAAATTATTAACTAAGTAATTAACCAAAACTACAAAACTAAATGAATACTCATAAGTATATGTACATAAAATATAATATAAGCATAAATGCTTATACTATTATAATAAATAAATACATAAATACGACATAAACATACATATATGAGTTAAAATACATACATATTGCTATATGTTAAACACATATTTAAATTAAAAATAATATTTGTACCGTTGTGTCCATTAGTCTTACGGGCCTGGGTTCGATTTGTTTGCCCTTATTTGAACAGCATTTTTTTTTATTATAATACCACGCCTTTTGATGTAGTCAAAATGTATTCATAGGCAGTCCTTTTTACATATGTAAAGTGAGAAAGCATTGCATTTTGAACACACGGAATTAGGAACCAAATACATCGAAATAAGGATTTTTGCATCGGATCAAGGTGCCTTGGACTTATTTCATATTTAGATTAATTTTGAACACAATTTAAGACTTAATTAACAAATATTTAGTATAGTTTAAAAGTAAAAACAATAACACACGTGATAAAAACATTAAAACCTGCGGAAATGTACAGGAATTGCTTAATTTTTGATGTTATTTCGAGTTTTGTTGAAAATACCTCGGAAATAGGTGCCTTTACCAGAATGGCTTTGTACTAGAGCATTAAATATACAACACATAGAAGAAAAATGTTTGAAATCTTTACTACTTCGTTTGATGAAACACAACATTTTCGAGTTTTTGCCAATAACACAGTCAACATGCTGGACATCATCAAAACTCCGTGGGGTGCCGGGTTAGAATTGCACCTTCCCATATCATCCCGTGGGTGCCGTAAGAGGCGACTAAGGGAAAAATACTGTAAGATGGGCAGTAGTGCCTTCTCAAGAACTGCCAACTTACACTGCGATCCCCAAGACGCCTGACAAGCGTGGGGATTACGGCAAATACCCCCTTAATAGGGGAGGCTGTGTTCAGCAGTGGACGATCCGGCTGTTGGTGCTTCTTATGCTCAAATTGAGAAAAAAATTATGTCTGCCGCAATTGATAGCAATACTATAGTCATTGTCTATTTAGGCCAAAGTTTAGGTATAGACAGGAAACAGGTTAAAGCAAATGTAACCTCATTGTTAAGCCTTAATGCATTTAAAATTATGTTATGTGCTTTTCCTTACTCAGATGCACTAACTAAAAGTCAGAATGAGCATATTAACTGCTTAAATACAATTTTATATAATATGACATGTCGTCATAAAGACAAACTTTTATTTTTTGACTGTAATAAATTTATTACTAAATTTATGTTGACTCAGGATAGGATGTACCTACCTAAGAAATGTAAGAATTTAATTGCTATTTTGATAGCTTATAATATTGAGACGGTTATAAAAAAATATAACTACCTAAGTCTTTTATTGACGCTACAGATTTGAGTACATGTACTAATACGAATGTAGAGTCAAACTGTTTAAACTTATACAACAGGGAAGTCTTTGACATAGCACTGTATTACCAAAATATAAATCGCTTCCCTGGCAAAATACTTGAAATTGAAATGTTCTTAGATAAATATCCTTTTGATATATTATGTTTCACTGAAACATGGCTAAGAACAGATAAAATGTTATTTAATGTTAATAATTTTAGTGGAGGCAGTGCGTTTAACAGATCATCTGCAGAAGGAGGAGGGTGTATTATTCTTGTTAAAAGTAACTTAAAATTTAAAGAACGCCATGACTTAGTCAGATGTTCTGTCGAACGTGTCTGTGAGGTTGCTTGTGTGGAGGTGGACAGGCATCTCGTGTTGTGTGTATATCGACCACCAACAGATGAAGGTCGTGCTCAACATTTTACAGAATTCTTAGCCACTCTGGAAAGTATACTACTAAAAATTTCTAAATGTAAAAAACCCATATTTGTATGTGGTGATTCTAATGTAGATATTTTATTGAAATCTAAAAATAAGACTGATCTTATTTCATTGTTTAAGTCATTTAATTTGAAATTTCTATTCTGTGAGCCCACTAGGATAACAGACACTTCAGCTACCTGTATAGACAATATATACTCGAACTGTAAGACTAAACAAAAGTCAATAATGAAGGGTGTTAGATCTGATCATGAGGGCCTGGCAATGAGATTTGATGGAAGCAGAGAAACAGCGAGGTATGAAATTGAACATAGGCCGTTAACAACCAGTAGGCTAGAAATACTCAGTACCAATATAGAAGCTAAGCTTGCCATTACAAGTTTTTCTCATAGTGACCCAAATGACATTTATAATAGTTTATTTTCTTTAGTAAATACTGAGTTTCAAAAAGTTTGTCCAAAAATAAAGAAACAAGTAAATGGAAAGTTGAAGTTCGGTGATTGGGCAACTACAGGTATTCGAAAAAGTAAAGATTATTTGTATGATCTGTATCGCAGGAAGAATTTGACATCCTGCAAGCAGTTTCGTGATTATGTTAGGAACTATTCAAAAATGTTTAAGTCTGTTTGCTTGTGTGCTAAATCTCTTTTTATTAGAAATAAAATAAGCAAGTCTAAAAATAAAATAAAAACCATTTGGAAGACTATAAATACTGAGACCGGTAAAAATACACGTAGAGATTCTACATATGTCTTAAACGTTGATAAAAATCAAATATCTGATCCAATACAAGTGGCAAATATATTTGACAATTTTTTTTCTAACTTACCCCTAGAAGTCACTAAGTCATTGGATGCATGTCCCGATGTATCAGAAACTCTGCTATTACATAATTTCCCCTGCAAATCGCCGGACTTTTCTTTCAGACACACAACAATATTTGAAATTATAAAGACATTTAAAAATTTAAATACTAAGAGCACCGAAGACTTGTGGGGTATATCAGTTAAATTGGCAGAGTCCATAATATGCATTATTACACCATATTTAAAAACAATATTCAATCTTTGTATCGATAAAGGAAACTTCCGCGACTTAATGAAACATAGTAAAATCACTCCAATTTTGAAGTCGGGGGCTACATCTGACCCTTGCAATTACAGACCTATTTCTATCTTACCTGTTCTGAGTAAAATATTCGAAAAAATTATGCTCAAACAACTTCTATCCCATTTTAGTGAGCATAATATATTGAATGAGAATCAGTTTGGTTTCACAAAGAGCAGATCCACAACAGATGCAGGTGCTCAATTGTTGTCACATATACTTGAAGCATTGGAGAAGTCACAGGATGCTAATGCCGTATTCTGTGAGCTTTCTAAGGCATTTGACTGTGTAGAGCACCGCACTCTGATTCGAAAACTTTCACGTTATGGTATTTGTGGAAAAGCTCTGGATCTTATAAAATCATATCTGTCAGACAGGCTACAGAAGGTTAGAATAAATGGCAATACTTCTTCCGGGTCTTCGGTAAGAATAGGAGTGCCGCAAGGATCAATTTTAGGACCTTTTCTGTTTCTAGCATATATAAATGATCTGCCTTGCATGGTTAAAAATTTCTGCGATATAGTTTTATTCGCAGATGATACCTCCCTAATTTTTAAAGTAGCTAGGAGGGATAGTGAACTTATTCATGTAAATAATGTATTATCTATGATCTCTAAGTGGTTCGAGGCTAATTGGTGGGGCGTAGCCCACCATAGGATCGATATTAGGGAATTTGGGAGTACTTACTGGATGGATGTTTTGGGGTGCTCGAGAGTTGGCCGCGCCTCTGTTGTGTGCGGATGGCGGCGGCGTGGTTTCCGAATGGCGGGCTGATTACACGTGCACTACTCGCACTTCACTAGTTTCACAACTAACTGTTCAGTTAATCTATATAGCGGTGTGGGCAGAAAATGTATAAAACGCGACTGTCATCTGTGCGCGTGCGACTGTTATTTCTAATCTGTGACACGTAGTTCACGCTTGCATCGTCACTCGCGAATGTCAAGGTCAAGCTAGCTAGCCGACCGGGCGGTTGGGAGAGGGTGGCGCGGTAAGGGCAGGGCCCCTCCCCGCGTTCCTCAGGCGTCCCTCACCCGCTCCTGCGTCACGTCTTTGGCGTGAACATCTTCCCGGGGCGTCAACAGTGCTGAAGGGGTGTTACTCGATGGGCAGCCGAGCGACCTTGAGGACGGGGCGCTTCAAGATGCCCTGGGCCGTCTTGAGTTCCACCACTCGGGTAACGCCATCCCTTCCTGGGATCGTCTGGGTGATGCGACCCATGCGCCATTGTAGTGGCGGCACATGGTCTTCCACAATCAGGACCAGCTCTCCGACTTGAGGTGGGCTGGATCGGGAGGTCCATTTGGAGCGGGTTTGAAGTGTGTGCAGATAGGATTTGGACCAGGATCGCCAAAAGTGTTGGGATAGGGACTGGACGAGCCTGAACCTTTTTAGAGCTGAAATGGGCCTGCCTTCTACCGAATACTCCGGTAGGGCTGTGAGCGGACGGCCTATGAGGAAATGACCTGCAGTGAGTACCTCAAGGTCCGCAGGATCAGAAGAGAGAGGGCTGAGAGGGCGTGAATTGAGCACGGCTTCAATTCGAGCTAAAAGGGTTGAGAATTCCTCAAAGGTGAGGCGTTGTTCACCGACCACACGATACAATAACTGCTTGGCGGATTTTACCGCTGTTTCATGTAATGCACCGAACCAGGGTGCTTTAGGTGGGTTCAACCACCATGTTATGTGCTGTTTAGAAAGCGTGTGCGCGATGTTATCGTTGCTTGATGCGAGAAAGTTTTGTATTTCCTTAAGCTCATTCCTAGCGCCTACATAATTCGTACCGCAATCTGATCTAATAAGAGTAGGTACGCCGCGTCTAGAAACGAATCGCTGTAATGCCGCCAGAAACGCTTCTGTGGAGAGCTCAGACACGGGCTCAAGATGGATAGATTTCGTCGCTAGGCAAGTAATAACGCAGAAGTATCCTTTTAAGAGTTTGGCGTTCCGAAGTGTGCTGGATTTTATCAAAAATGGTCCAGCAAAGTCCGTGGTGACTTTGCTGAATACGGGCTGAACGTTCACGCGGTCGGCGGGTAAGTCTGCCATGTACGGGGCCTTAGGTTTAGCACGGAATCGGAAACAATGCATACATTTGTATACTCGATGTCGAATTACTCGGCGGGCTGATAATATCCAGAATTGCTGACGTAAGAGTGAGTGCAGGGTATCAGCGCCTGGATGACAATAAATTTTGTGATAATGATCGATGATGAGATCTACTAATGGGCTTGAGCTGGGTAAAATTAATGGGTGCTGAGCGTCGTAACGCAGTGCAGAATGGGTGAGTCGGCCACTCACTTTTAGTAAATCGTTTTCCAAAAATGGTGACAGACGTTGTACGCGGATTGTACATTCTTTATTGTGGTGTAAACGATGGATGTCGTCAGCAAAACTGTTGTGCTGAACTGAACGCACCCAGTGCAGTAGTGCTTCTTTGCGTTCGCCGACCGTAATGGGCCCGGTGACACGCGCAGAGCGACTCGACTGCCTGCAATTGTGTATGAAGCGTTTTATACAAGCCGTTACGCCTATAAGCTTGTCGAGTGAGCTGAATCGTGTGAGCAGAGTTGTGTCAAGGTCAGGGACCGCTATGTGTGCTACGACCTTTTTTGGTTTAAGGCCGGGTAACGCATGATGACCTAATGCGGGCGGAAGGGATGGCCATGTTTGTGGTGGGTCCTTGAGCCAAGGTGGTGACCACCACAAGTCATGTTTCAAGAGATCTTGAGCTGACATTCCCCTGCTAGCGCAGTCTGCAGGGTTCAAAGCTGAAGAGACATGTCTCCATGTGAGATTGCATTTAGTAGCCTTAATTGAGGAGACTCTGTTGGCTTCAAATACTTGAAGTGAGTGTATCGGTGTATTCAGCCAGGCAAGTACGATGGTACTGTCTGACCAACAGGTGTGCTGATGAATGGAAATGTGAGATGATAGCTGGGTTGAGACGTGGGACATGAGCTTAGCCAATAAGTGCGCTGCTGATAGCTCCAGTTTTGGAATAGTTTGTCGGTTTTTAATGGGAGCGACCTTTGATTTGGACGTGAGCAGATGTACATGTACCTGACCATCGGGTGTGGTTTCATGTAGGTATATAACCGCGGCATAACCTAGTTCTGATGCGTCCGCATATCCCTGAAGAGTGTATGTGGACGCTTTGTTTGAGCAGACGTTTCTGGGTAACCTAAGAGCTGAGAGATGGGGTAGGTCACTATAAATATTTTGACATTCGAGTGCTATGTCACTTGGTACCTGTTCGTCCCAATCTAGTTTTAAGGTCCATAACATTTGAATGAGTGATTTAGCGCGGAAGATGACGGGGCTGATCCAACCGTTTGGATCGTATAGCCGGGCTATAGTGCTGAGTATAGATCGCTTTGTTAAATTATCTACAGTAGGTACTAAGACACTATATGTGAACTCATCAGTTTGTGGCATCCACTGCATACCAAGTACTTTGATGGCGTTATCATCTGGGCTGATGTCAAAGTCTTTGGGTATCTCGCACTGTTCATCTGGGAACCTTTCTAATAGCTGACGGGAGTTGGAGGTCCACTTACGTAGTTGGAAGCCACCCAGGGCGAGTAAGCTAATTAATTCGGTTTGCAATGTCATGGCTTCATCGACAGTGTCATGACCTGTGAGTACGTCATCAACAAATATTGACCGGGAGAGTACTTGAGCGGCCTTGGGGTAGCGTTGACCTTCATCGGCGATCAACTGCTGAATAGTGCGGTTTGCTAAGAATGGGCTGGAGCGCAAGCCGTAAGTTACGGTGGACAACGAATAAGTTAATAAGGGCTGATCTGGTGACGAGCGCCAGAGAATGAGCTGAAACCGTCTGTGGTCGGGATGAACCATGATGTTTCTAAACATTTGTTGAATGTCTGTGCTGAAGACGACCTTGTGGGTTCGGAAGTTTAAAATGATATCTGTGATATCTCGTTGTAGGGCTGGCCCCGTGTGTAAAGTGTCGTTAAGGCTTGTGCCATTTGAGCTTTTACAACTAGCGTCAAATACTGTGCGTAGTTTATCTGAGTTGGCCTTGAAAATGCCGTGATGCGGTATATAACAGTGGGGCTGATCGCGGAATGTCTTTGGGTGACAGGGAGTCATGACCTTTATCTAGGTAATCCTTCATGAATTCAACGTATTTTGAGCGGAGTTCGGGGTATCTTTGAAGTTTCTTTTCGAGGTTGAGAAACCGTCGAAGTGCTATAGCATGGGTAGTTCCTAGCTTGGGAGCGTCTGAGAGGAATGGTAACGTGACCACATACCTACCTGTTGATTCCCTAGTGGTAGTAGACTGGTATATTTGTTCACATTCGTCATGTGCTGAAGTACCGTTGGTAGTACTATCACTAACTTCTTCTACTTCCCAGAATCTTTCTAGAGCTGAATGAACGTCTTGGTTGGACTGTTGTGCCATTTCGTTATCATTTATTTGAGCCGAGTTGACCTGAGGCTGTCTGCCTGAATGTAGGGAAATAGGACCTAATAACGTGAAGTTAAAAATCGTGCCGAAGGCTATTGGCCTGCCGGGGCCTAGGAATACTTTAGAACCATCTAATATGCTACCCAAGATGTCTGACCCTAACAAAAGATCAATCGGTGCAGGTATATTGAACGAAAAATCTGCGAGTGGAACGTTATTCATACTTTCATCCAAACTAGGTAATTTAGTATGCGGTAAAATTCCTGTTACGTTCTTAAGTACATATGCCTTAACACTTATTACGGGCCTGTCCGTATGTACAGGGCGAAAAGTAATGTCGACATATGACGTAGATTTTTCTGAGGGCTGGTCACCTATGCCTTTTATTTTAAGATTTGTGTGCTGAGTGGGTAAGCGAAGTCCCTTCACTATGTCATAGTTAATCAGTGTGATCATGGAGCCACAGTCTAGTAACGCTCTGGCTGTGTGAAAATTGCCATTGCAATCTGCTATCTCTAATGAGACTGTAGGCAATAGTACAGGCCTGTCGTGGACACTGTCTGGGGGTGCAGAGATGTTAGCAGGCCAACCTGATGTGTTAGCGTGGACATTTTGTTGCTGCGCTGAAACAAGTGTGAGCTGATTATTTGTGGGGCGGGCGGGTGTGGCCGTGTGTTTATGCCAGGGTGGTGTGAGCTGAGAGGTTATGGGCTTACGATGTGTGTGCTGAATGTGCCGCGCTAGTCATTGCCTAGGCGGTGTGGGCTGTCGCGGCGTAGGGCGACGGAACGGCACCGACCTTCCCGTGTCAGGTGAGGGACGGCGGCGAGGTGTCTCGCGCAAGTGCTGAGGCAATAGGTGTGCTGAGTTGCGAGTCGGTGACGTGTACCCTAGTCTGTGTAGCGTAGTGTGGTGGTTAGCACTGCCACACTCCTTGCATTGCCCGGTTGTACTGCACTCGTTTTCGTAGTGCGGGCCGAGGCACTTAGAGCATCGGTTGCGCGCCTGAATAAAATCCCAGCGGCCTTGAACTGGCTGGTTGTTGTACTGAGTACATACCCTCAGTTTGTGACCCTTAACATTACACCATGGGCAATAATGGTTTGGGTTTATAACCGGTTGGGGTTGGCGGGCCAGTGCTTGCTGACGATCGCGGGTTGAATCCGTTGAGCATGCGGGTGAATGTGTGGTGTTATATACCACTTGGCGTGTCTGGGCGTGGGTGGGCTGGTAATGACGCCTAGTGTCTTGTCGGGGTGTGTGCTGATAACCGGACGGCCTCGGTGATCGTCGGTTAGTGTCTGTGTTGGGTGTTGTGTATGAGGTGGATGGTATGGGCACGGTGACCTCATTGCAGCGCGCATGCTCTTCAAGGAACCCAATGAGATCCCTCAACGTCGGCAGTCTGTCAGTCGACCCGTGTTGCCGCTCGAAGAGTGACCTCAGTTCGCCTTTAAGTTTGCGCGCAGCAATGGACACGAACACATACCCACACTCCCCATCAGTGGGCATGTTGAGGTTTTGTAGGGCCGACTGTGCTGAAATGAGCGGCGTCAAAAATTGCCGCCGTATTTCTGAGCGACTCGAAATGGTGGGCAGATCAAAAATGATGTCTACGAAGCGGTCTATTAGTAGACGTCGGTTTTCATACCTACGGGTCAAAATGTCCAACGCTACCTGGAAATTCTCATTTGTTATGGGCAGATGAGAAATTAAAGAGCGCGACTCCCCAGACAGACATGACAGTAGGTAATGGAGCTTTATGGCGTCAGATAAATTCGCAACGGTGCCAGTCAAGCTCTCAAAAACCGTTATAAATGACGGCCAATTTTCTAACTGCGAGTCAAAGGTTGGTAATTTTATTTTCGGGAGGACAGTAGTGGGTGCCGACGACAATAATGTGGGCGGATTCGATGATGTCGCGGCAATATCGCGAATTTTCAAATGGGCGACTTGTATTTTTGTGTATGATTCGGCTGCCAAATCAAAATTTTCGCGGTAGAACCGGTCTTGTTTGTCATCCAGGTCAGTTGAATCTAAAATTTCAAAGAACACCTTATCTAATTTTTGCTTTGCGTCTCTTACGTCAGCAAACCTGGCGGTGAAATCCTCCACTGTGTATGTCTGCTCCGCCTTTAAAATTGATTCGGCTATATCATGTAAACTTATAATGTACTTTGACGCTTCACGGAAGCGGGCGGCTTGGCTTTTAGTAGGCATTGCGGAGGCCTTTGTTCACTTTAAAGTAGCAACCGTATCGCAAATGGGCGATTAATGAGAGCAGAAAAGAGAAAGAAAAAAAATTCACAATACAAATCCTATATTATATAAGTCTACCGTGGTTGTAGTAATGTCAACCTTCCTTTACGGAAGTCAGTTATATGATGGCTAACTAGGTATTATATTAATACTAAAACTTCACCTGAGAGCTGAATTCGAAACCGATACACTATTAATTTAAATAACGGAACCCTTGAGTTGTTCACGGAACCCTTATTAAACTCGTGCGGAACGCTAATTTATAACTTAAAACTATGATACCTAACTATTAAAGGTAATGAACTGATAAGAAACACCAAAACATTGTCGCATACAAGATAACAAAGAATACAAGTTAATATGTATCCAATTTAACACGTAGTGTATTAAATTTTATAAATCGCAATATAAACATAAGTACAATGATACAATAACACGAAAATCCAATGCAAACACACTCGGCTTCAAAACTTGCCGGTTAGTAACAGCAGTCAGTAACAACACTTCGTGTAATCGTGAACTTCGTCGATTAATAAACTGCAGGTAGGCGATTTATAAGATATATAAAGCAGTTAATATGTATCCATAATATAATTATATAATATAATTATCCATATAATATAATTATTATGGATACGAGCTGATTGATATTACGGGAAGTACAATAATGGAGACGCTATTTCTATCTGAGGGTTGAAAATAAAAATTCTTAGATTGCTATATCTTTTATGCAAATTTTAAAGTTTGAAATTTGTCACAATGTGTGCAGAATGAAATGATCCTTAGCGTAAGGAGACAAGGTTGATTTACTTTGGCAAAAATGTTACTGCCATGCGGTTTTGCTTGATTTTACCGGGAAATTATTTTGGGTTTTAAAATGAGTGGACTGTAATTATAATGGGATTAGGGCTGATTCGTGACGGCTCGAAGGAAATATTTGGTGGGGCGAAGCCACCATAGGATCGATATTAGGGAATTTGGGAGTACTTACTGGATGGATGTTTTGGGGTGCTCGAGAGTTGGCCGCGCCTCTGTTGTGTGCGGATGGCGGCGGCGTGGTTTCCGAATGGCGGGCTGATTACACGTGCACTACTCGCACTTCACTAGTTTCACAACTAACTGTTCAGTTAATCTATATAGCGGTGTGGGCAGAAAATGTATAAAACGCGACTGTCATCTGTGCGCGTGCGACTGTTATTTCTAATCTGTGACACGTAGTTCACGCTTGCATCGTCACTCGCGAATGTCAAGGTCAAGCTAGCTAGCCGACCGGGCGGTCGGGAGAGGGTGGCGCGGTAAGGGCAGGGCCCCTCCCCGCGTTCCTCAGGCGTCCCTCACCCGCTCCTGCGTCACGTCTTTGGCGTGAACACTAATAATCTTCTCTTAAATTCAAAAAAGACCAAATGTTTAAAGTTTTCTTTACCAAATGTTACTTATGTTGAACCAAACATTAAGCTTGGCCTAGAAAAACTTTTTTTCTCTTTTGACAATGCGACAGTCTTCCTGGGAATTAAAATGGATTCAACTTTACAGTGGAATCCACATATACATGATCTATCTGGAAGACTTAGTTCTGCTGCATATGCAGTTCGTAAGATAAGACAGCTAACAGACGTAGCTACTGCTAGGCTCGTTTATTTCGCGTACTTCCACAGTATTATGTCTTATGGTATATTGCTGTGGGGAGCTGCTGCTGAAATAGAGACAATCTTTATCTTACAAAAGCGTGCAATTCGAGCCATATATGAAATGGATCCTAGGGAATCCCTGAGAGATCTTTTTAAAGAAATTGATATTTTAACTTTACCAAGTCTGTATATATTTGAAAATATTATGTATGTTCGTAAAAATTTGAGCAAATTTAAATCAAACAGTGACAATCACGATTATAACACTAGGAATAAAGATAAAATAGCGGTGCCAGGTTTTAGATTAGCAAAGACAAATAAAAGGTCCTTCTTAGGCAATTGTGTGCGGTTTTATAACAAATTGCCCAAACATATTACAACGCTCACAGAAAGAAAATTCAAGTTGCATGTGAAGAATATTTTGATAAAGAAATCTTACTACACAGTTTGTGATTACTTAAACGACAAAAATGCTTGGACTGGTTCGCCTCTGCCAAGCTAGCGCCTAACACCTACGTAATGTAAATTAAGTATTGTAATAATTTTACTATATAGTATGTACTTAACAAATTGTTAAAAAACGTTTAAAGGAATGGCCCCGAGTTTCTTGCCCGTTCTTCTCGCAGTGGCTCTATAATTTTTGTTTGCTGAACGTGGCAGTACAATGTAGTATATTTCAATATAAAAATTTGTAATTGACCTTCATAAGAGCGTCGTAGACGCCTAAATTGAATAAATGATTTTGACTTTGACTTTGTTACAATAATAACATTTTTGTTCCGTGTTCTTTTTATGTGGTAACATTTGGATGCATTTAATGTCATATTGTTGATCTTACACCAATTATTTACAGCATCTACATCTTTCTGGAGTAGTGTCGTATCATCAGCGGACGCAATGCATTTATACATTTTAAGGTCATCTGCAAAAAGCAAAGCCTTTCTGTGGTGTATATAATTGACAATGTCATTGACAAATATGAGAAAGAACACCGGTGCAAGGTGTGATCCTTGGGGCACTCCGGAGCCATTAACAACTACACGCTGCACTTTATTTTCAAGATAGGACCATTCGTGCTCCATCTAAGACCACACCAATGCTTAACTTCAGGCAGGGTGTAGTCAAACGCGAACCTATAAAAAATAAAAAAAAAATAGTTCCGAGACCAGCTTAATGTGAGCCTTGTATTAAAGTCGTGGACCGTGGACTTATGAGTGAATTAGATTTTCGTTCTCTAGTTTGGTTACAGTGGTCTGTGTCTTTGTAAATTCTGAGCTAACTCTATCATATTCACCACATAAATAATCAAATGATGACTTCATTTCACCAATAACTGCGAGCTAATGTATGGATACCGTGTTCCTGTGCGTCTAGTTGTCCGATGAAGAAAGGAGAATGAGGAAAGAAAGGAGTATGAAAGAGAGGTGGAGAAAATAATCAAACAATGCATATGTTAATTATAGGCGCAATAATATGATTAAATACCTAAGTAGGTATATATTAATTGCAGCACATATGTGTGACAGGCACGGAGAGGCTGGCTGTTCGCGAGCTGCATGCAGCACTGGGTGCTCACCGGCGGCTAAAGGAAGCGCCCTCATCTGCAGCGCCGCCGTCTGCAGCGCCGCCGTTTGCAGCGCTGCCGCTGCACAGTGCTGCACCCACTCTACCCGAGCCGCCGCCCTCCATGCCGTCGACCCTCCCTACGCTGCCGGCCGACGCCGTCGACGCTGCGCTCGCTGACCAGTGGCAACACTTAATAGCAGCTTCTGCCGGCCCCCACCCGATCTCAGACATGCTCTTGAGATATGCCGCATTTTTAGTTTTAATAAAATCATTCATAAGAATATAGATTGATAATTTTATTTTCTTGCAAAATATTATACAACTTTGAAATGTAGTCGCTGTTCGTAAACTCAGGTGAACAATGCAATCAGTTTTTGAACTCGCGGTCGCGGATCTTGTATCTGTATTATCTCGATCTATTGTGAATGAATGCGCGCGGCGCGCACAGCGCCGGCGTTCACCTCTGATTTTGAAGGGCAGTCAGTGCGCTCTCAGATTTTCTCGTACGTGGACGTACGTTTATTCGAAATAAACGGAGTTAGATAGATTCCCGGTCACGGCGATCGGATGTGCTAGCAAAGGATTGCTATAGCTATTAGTTAATATGAACAGTGTTTTTTTTGTGTGAGTGACCGTTATTTTGGACGCCGTGCGTTCCTTTTGGTGGATGGATGAGCAAGATGTTGGCGGGCGGACAACATCGTGGTCAAAGGAGCGTATCCTTTACAAAAAATCCTTAGCATATGTTAATTGATTTAATCATTTGTAGGGTGTGTCTAGTGATAGGCTTCTTTTGACGGAGCGACGAGTGGGTCCTCTGAAGGTAGGTTCCCCCGCCCATTTTTCCCACGTGCCTAAGAGCATATGTATCGGCTGGTGTCTTCCTGTGACATTCCAGAGCCCAGTCGTATACGCCACGACATCGTGGTATAGTTTGGGAATACGAGTATCATAAGTAGGCCGATAGCGCTAGGCTATTTTGGGGTCATAAGTTAAAAAAAAATGTAAAGTTGCTAATTTCTTGTATGTGGATCAATGATTTGTGGCTAATTTATTTGATTCAAATCAAAACTTCCAAAATTATTTTAATGTTTAAAAATTTAAATTAAAAAAAAATTTGGTTTTTTATGCTACCAACGCTTCAAAAAAATATTATAATAACATAAAACTTGATGAGTACAAATATACATGTAATCCCTGTAGTTTACATGTATATTTGTACACAAAGTTTACATTTGTGTCAAAAGGCTGACTAGTGGGTGGTTTACCCTACTTGTTTTGCTGGCGATCAAATTCGATTAATGCATCCTTGTCACAAAACAAGCACTTGTTTTGGAAATTAAACTCACAGCTTGTTTCGGATGACTTTTCCAGTTCTTTCGTTTTCCTCTTCTATTCAGCTCCTATATATTTGGGATTGTTGTATGAGTTTCGGCAGGTTTTATGTAACTTTATTTCAGCACAGTCCTTGAAACGGTATGCTTTACCGTCATCCCTTGCAATGCTCGATTCCATAAACTTTAATATTCCTCTTTCTTTAACGATCACTGTATTCACGTCCACATATAACACAATTAATGTTTTCATTCTCCATATTAGCGTTTACATAAATTTAACTATGATATCAAATAAGATGCACGCACTTGTCGCAGCTTGCAGCGAATGTAAACAAACCACAACACTCCTATCGCTCGCTCGGCCGGCAGGCACCCTGCCCGCGCCCGCGACCGCGCTATACCCCGTGCACGGCTATCGCGCAAAACAGTACGTTTTATATTCAAAAAATAATATTCCATCGATAAAAACGACATAAATTCAGAATAGTGTTTCTTTAATCTATGATAATATTTAAGACGTAAAATCTAATAACTTGTATTTTCTTTTACGGGCTGTTCTAGAATAAATATATATATATTTTTAAATGCCATGGATGAATTTGACACAAAACGTTATGTTCAACGAAAACCAGTGACCTGAAACTAGTAACACCCATTTCACCTATTATAATATTCTTTTGAAACCGTTTAGGCACCATAGTAGGTACTGGTTAAATATCAGTATTCCCGTGGAGAGAAATGACACAAAATACACATGTACATTTGATACTACTTTATTATTATCATAAAAGACAAATTTTCAACTTGAATTTTCTTTTCGTCGGGTAATGCTCGCAAAGACAAATAAGTACCTAAATTTCTACGTAAGCAAGCACCTAATCTGACACAAACTACTGTATTAGGTTTGGCAAATGGTAAGGAAACTATATCCAAAACATAAACAACTTTTATGTTTTTGAAACCTGAAAACCTAGCGCTACCGGTCTACAGGTACAGACTACATTTTTTTACGTTATTTGTTTATAAAATTGTTTTGAACAAATAGAGAAATTCAATATTTTTGAAAAATTTTATTTTTGCTATTTTGTTGTTAAGAGAAAATTATGTTTCATAACCTTTATAGAAAAAATGCATAACCTATGTAAATTACTGCCATTGTTCAATGTGAAAATAGACATAACTAAAAATTAATTGCATAAAAAAATTAACAACTTTTTTTAGATACTTATTTAATTTTGCAATAGTTATAAAAAATCATAACAAACAAATTAATAAACTTTTATGAACATTAATCGCAGGATCTTATAAGTATATATATCAAAAGGGCTCCACGAAGTTTCAAATTTATAGGCCAATTATTTATAACTTTTATCCCATTATTTATGATAACGGAGATTAGGAAAAAATGTGTTAGGTAACAATTGAATAACTTTTTGAAAAATGGTGATAAAACATTTTTTCCAACGGGGCTCGATTCTTTCAAGTGTTAAGAAGATACTAGAATTTTTTTAAATTTTTAAAATGACATTTTATGTTATAAAACAAAATATTTTATTTGATGAACTCATTTTAGCGGCGGCGCGCGCATGCCGTAACAGCCGCGCGGAGCCCTATTTTCAACGTCAAATTAAAATTATAAATAATAGAGATAGAGTTCCGGGAGTACAGACTTTTTTATCGGAAATTTCCTCCTCTTTAACAAGCTTTTTTTTAAATTCCTTAAATATTAATAGTTTTTGAGTTATTAATGAAATACTAAATATCATTTTTTTTTCGTCTTATTTTGTTAATAACAATTGCAATTTTATACCTGCACCAAAATCCTTCAAAAAATTTTTTCTAGAGGTAATTCCGAATCCAATGAGCTATCGCTCATATTTTTAGGACCTTTATTTCTATTTTTCATGTTTTTGAACTTGTTGACTAGACTAAAAACCTATTTTCAGCTTATTTATATGATTACTAACCAAACGGGTTCCCGAAAATAATGTACCTTAGGTACCGAGTCAAATTTTCATACATTTTTCATAATATCTCAATTGGCTCATTCGTGATGCATGTATATAGAATCTGCTCAGTACATCAACGGAAGCACCGTGTTCGAACCCATTGTAAGGTGTTTTAGTTTTGTATCAAATATATTTTTGTGTGTAAAAGTACATTTACAGTAATATTAAAAAATATTTTGTACATGTTTTTGCCTTTAAAATTAAGTTTTTAACCTTAAAATAATTTTTTTTTACTAATAAATAAAGTTTACTAAACTATACAAATACTTTTACCTACTACTTCGAATTGGGTTTGTTGGAGTCTACATAGACCAATGGCAATCCTAGACACGGAATAAAGGCAAAATATATTACGTTAAAACTTCATGTAATATATATAAACAATTTTATTTACCTTGAAGTGTTCGTAACAGTGTTTTTTATTTCCTAGACTGAATATTTATAAATATCCATAATTATGCCACATAAAAGATGGTAAGGTTTTACCAACTTATATATATATGTATGTATATAAATAAATAAAAGTTAACTATTGGATCAAAGATAAAAAAAGACGGTTAATAATAACACGAACCACAACTGGTATTTCAGGTCCAAGGTCAGTTACATATAATTATTTGCTGTGTGGATTGGAGAAGGCAGAAAACTAAAAACGGAATTAATACAGAAAGACGATTTATTTTGGAAACAAAAATGGAAGAAAAATTAAAGACTTTTTATATGACTTACTTATTGCCGGATATAACTCTAAAGTTGTACGAAAACGGTGTAATTTGATATGAACCCATGTTGATCCTAGTTGAAACCTAGCGATGCACTACAAATATAATAAAAATGTTTGCATTGAAAATGCGCACAATGTGGGAACATGCACAAATAACGTAGACAGATATGTACCTAAGCATTATGTTTTCGTTATAAATAACAACTGGTTACAAAATTAAATAGTGTAAGTATCAAAATTGTGACTAAGATAAGTATTAGGCGATTCTGTCAGAAAGGTAGGTAACCCATTGTTAGTTATTGCTAAGTAGGTAATCTTGATGTTTGTACTAACCTATGCACTTTCTCATGTCGAAAAGGTGTACCTGCCGCCGTAGGTACTAGTAAGTATTTAGGCAACCAAGTTAGGTAGGTAGGCGCTTAGTTTTTGTAAATACTGATGATGACTGTAACGGATTAATGTATACTTAATGTAATACCTATTTTACCTATTTTAATCATCCGACATTAACTAAATTTTATAAATCATATGTAAAAATGCTTAAAAAGACCATCAATAAATCAAAAAGAAACCAACATATATATGAAATGAAAATTTCTGATGATAAAACCAAATGTATGTGGAAAATAATAAAAGACCGCACAAATAAAACTACAAAGAAACCTAAAACAAACATAAAACTAAGAATACAAAATAAATTGATTTCTGAACCCACGCAAATAGCTGCTGCTTTTAACGAGTACTTCGCGTCAGTGGGCGCAGCAGGCGGCAGGGGCGCGCGCGGCCGGCCTGCATTCACGCGCACTGATTAAACGATGTTTCTTAGCCCAGCCGAACCGCGCGAAATTCACAATGTAATAAAACATTTAAAATGCAAATATAGCTCTGGTATAGATGAAATTCCCCCAGTCTTAATCAAACATTGCGCAGCGGAATTGACATTGCCTTATTATATATTAATCAATCAATCGTTTAATGAAGGCGTCTTTTCAGACTTATTAAAAATAGCTCTAATAAAACCCATGCATAAAAAATGTCTAAACAAGACCTAAATAACTATAAGCCAATAGCACTCCTGCCTACGTCATCAAAAATATTTGAGAAAGTGATGCAAAAGCGCGTAAATTCCTATTGCGAAAAATATAAGATTTTTGATGAGACCCAAAACGGCTTTCGGAAAAATCGCTCCACTGTCTTAGCGGTATTTAAGTATGTCCAAACTATACTCAATATAATAGAAAAAAATACGCCATTGGGGTCGTGCTCGACATGACCAAGGCGTATGACAAACTGCAATATTACATACTTCTGGAAAAACTATATAACATAGGAATACGCGGGATAGCACACAATTGGTTTAAGTCATATTTAGAAAACCGTATACAATGTGTAGAAATTGAACATTTCGATAGCGACACGGGAACTGTTAATACAATAAGATCTACCCCTATAAAAATAAACAACTCTATACCCCAAGGATCAGTCTTGGGATGTATCCTGTTTTTAATTTATATTAATGACTTACCTAAAACCATTAACGAGTCTTGTGTACTTTTCGCGGACGACATATCTCTTTAGACATCTTGAAAAAATAATGATAACCTAACTAATAATCTCACTGACATGTTTAATAATATAATCAATTGGATGACTGACCACAATCTTGACTTAAATTTCGAAAAAACAAAACTCATACAATTTAGACCCCACCAAAAATGCGCTCTTGACATACATTTTTCCTTTAATTATAATAAATAAATTCCCGTGGGGTGCCAGGTTAGATTCCCGTGGGGTGCCGGGTTAGAATTGCACCTCCCCATCTCTTCCCGTGTGTGTCGTAAGAGGCGACTAAGGGAAAAATACCGGAAGGTGGGCAGCAGCGCCTTCTTAGAAATCTACAACCATAACTGCGATCCCCAAGACGCCTGCCAAGCGTGGGGATTATGGCAAAATCCCCCCTTATGAAAAGCACAAAAATGACTCGTCCCCCAATCCCCGGCAGCTCTATTATTCCTAGTCCACGTAGCAGGCCAGGTAACGGTGGAGCAGGGGGTGCTAAGAATCCCCGGAAGATGCCCGGCTACCGCTCTTATAAACAACGACCCTTGGCCCTGGCAACACACAAAGTACGTACGCTCAGGGAAGACCACAAGATTGTCGAGCTGGAAGAAGAATTGAACAAGTTACGCTAGGGTGTCATGGGATTATCGGAAGTCCGAAAACAGGGACAGGACACCGTTATCCTTGACTCCGGTAATTTGTTATTCTACCGGGAAGGTCACCAAAAATCTCAAGGTGGTGTTGGGTTTCTCGTCCAGAAGCCCCTCGTTAACAACGTTGTTAAAGTCGAAAGTGTGTCGAGCGGGGTAGCGTACCTTATACTCAGAATCACCAAACGGTATTCGCTGAAGGTCATACAGGTTTACGCACCGACCTCGACACGGTCAGACGATGAAGTAGAGGCTATGTATGAGGAAATATCTGAAGCCATACATTCCTCCGAAACATACTTCACCGTTGTTATGGGGGACTTCAACGCTAAGTTGGGCACACGGAATGGCGATGAGTTGAGAGTGGGGCCATTTGGATATGGGCAACGGAACCAGAGGGGCCAACGGCTGGTCGACTTCATAGAAAAGGAGGTTCTCTTTGCCATGAACTCCTTCTTCGAGAAGCGACCATCCAGGAAGTGGACGTGGATAAGCCCCGATGGTTCAACAAAAAATGAGGTCGAGTTTATCATGACGACCAGGAAGCAAACATTCGATGATGTCTCTGTGATCCATAAAGTGAAAACCGGAAGCGATCACCATATCGTTAGAGGCACATTGAATATCAATGTTAAGCTTGAGAGGTCGCGTCTGATAAACTCCACGCTCCGTCCTAGCGTTGCCCAAATCCAAAACCCCGACAGCTTTCAACTCGAACTACATAACCGCTTTCAGTGCCTAGCTGAATGCGAAACGGTGGACGAGATTAACAACGGGTTGGTGGAAGCTGTCCAAGCGGTAGGGTCTCAGTTTTTTAAGACCCCCGCTGAAATAAACCGAAGAAACACACAGAAGAAACCATCAAGCTGACAGAAGACCGGAATGAGATGAGACTGCAATCTTCAGCTGCTATGTCGTACTACGGTAAGCTCAATAGACGAATTTTGAAGGCACTACGACACGACTTGCGCGCCTTCAATACAAATCGTATTAAGGCCGCAATCGAGCGTAACCAAGGCTCCAAAGTGTTCGCAAAAAATTCGTCTATAGGGCAAAGCCAAATGTTTAGTTCGTTTATATCACGTCATCATGTGCAATCCGGAGTCATGCATTTAAGAACTAAATTAATATAAAGTTTACATTGTCTATGAGGCACAAGAATTAAGTCATCTATGGCATAAGTTTGTAGTTAAAGTTCTGCCATAAAATCACAGATGGCGTTGCCCATCGAGATACTTTTTCTAACTCGCGGTGACGAGATTCTCCGGACACTCAACATATTGTAACGAGCATTACCTTCGGGTGTGTTCGGAAATATACTTAGCTATCTGTATAGTCAAGAAATACAAAGCTGTAATAGTTTTCTGTGTATTATTTTTGGGACCTGCTTCAACATTGGTCCTTTTCGAGCTGGAGATTCAGCCTAGACGAGTGTGACGTTGGGACCGACCGGGTGCTGACACAGTGGCGGATTGTTGCTGATGGTGCTGGTAGTTTCACTGGATTGGATTATGATTGGAGCCATCATCGGATCGTAAGCGTACTTGTGATTAAAAGTGAAGTGAATTACCGTGAGTACTTTGAACCTTATTAACAAGTGCAAATTCAGTTAAAACAATCTTGGACTTGTAAAATAATTAAATTAATGCATGTAAAAACTTGAAGCTAGGACTTAGAATAATTTGAGATAAAACGACGGAACGGGGAATCCATGCCCGATTTTCGAAAAGTATAAGTTGTAAAACACTTAGAAAAATTCATAAGTAAAAATGGAGTCCAAAGTTAAAGTGCAGGAAGACACTTATCAACGAATTGTCAAAGCGCGCACCAATTTCAAGAAGTCATCAAAAGAACGACTTTCGTCAGAGGCCTACTTGACAATAAGGCTTAACACATTGGAGGATCTATGGGCACAATTTGCTGCAAACCATATCGAAATAGTAAGGGATACAGACAACGACGCATACCAATCGAGCAGTTATGCAAGTAAAGATCTTTATGACATAACACAAGAGTTATTTACGACATACAAATGTGAGGTAATGGATGCTCTTGACAAATTCAAAGAAAAACCTTCAAATATTGGGCAAGCAACGGGAATATCAACGTCAAAAGATCAGAGCCTTAAACTGCCTAAGATATCCATACCAACTTTTTCCGGGAAATACGCGGAATGGACTAGCTTCCGGGATCTGTTTGTGTCATTAGTTCACAATAATGGCAATCTAGAGGATGTACAAAAACTACATTATTTGAAAACACAGTTGCGCGACGATGCCGAGCAATTATTACGGCACATTCCCATCACTCAAGATAATTATAAGTTGTGCTGGAAGCTACTCGAAGATCGATATGACAACAAAAGATATCTCTCCAATTGTATTCTGAAGAAGTTCATGGGTCAACGGAACCTGACGTCGGAGTCAGCAACTGCGTTAAGAGAAATGCTTGATTGTACTAATGAATGTCTTTACACCCTTAAAAATCTTGGTATCGATGTTAGTTCTTGGGATACTATTGTTATTTACATACTTAGCTTAAAATTAGATAGTGAAACTAGAAAGCAATGGGAACTTAAAATTAGTGAATCATCTAACGAATTACCAACGCTTGGTCAGTTTAAAGACTTTATCGAAATAAGATCCCGTGCTTTAGAGTTTATTGATCCCAAATTGTTCAAAAGTAAATCTCATAATAGTGTCGCACAAGTGCATCACGCAACCAGTGATACACACTCATGTATTTATTGTAACGATAATCACCGCTTATGTCATTGTAAAAAGTTTGCTACTGATGATATTGACATTCGACGTAAGTACGTTCAATCCAGCAATTTGTGTTTTAACTGTTTAGAGTCCGGCCACTCTGTTTACGCGTGTCGTCACATCTCTAGGTGTCGCATTTGTAAAAAGAAACACCACACACTTTTACATCCCAAAAATACCACTTCTTCAACCGACGCTCACCGGTCAACAGAGCAAGATGTTGCTCCTGCAACATCAACATCAGAAGGTGCTACTTCTAGTGCTTCTTCAAACATTACAGCTTTATTTTCCAGAGCTAGCAGCCAGGTGCTACTGGCTACTGCTTTAGTCAATGCCCAATCAAAGTATGGTTCGATGGTAACACTTAGATGTTTACTAGACCAAGGGTCACAAGCTTCTTTTGTGACAGAGTCGGCTGTACAGTTACTCGGTCTAAAAAAGATTCCGCACAAATGCTCCATCGTGGGAATAGGTGGTGATTCGAATGCCTCTTTAGCCTCAAAATCGAGGGTTTCCATTCAAATTCGAGCACTACATGACCCAGATGTCAGTATAAACATTCAAGCATTTGTGCTAAACAAACTCACAGCAATGTTACCTGCAACGCGAACGGTGATTGAGCTATGGTCTCAAATCTCAGGCTTAACTCTTGCGGATCCATCATTTGGAACACCGAACAAAGTAGACATGCTTCTTGGAGCGGATGTCTATGGGCAGATTTTGCTCGACGGAATAATCAAGGGTCCATCAGGTACGCCAGTAGCGCAAAATACTCAACTGGGTTGGATCCTTTCTGGACCCATAGACAATCCGGAACCATCTAACTCAAAATCATGCAATACGGTGGTTTCTTGTTTAGTGAGACACCCAGACAACGACTTTTTAAAGAAATTTTGGGAACAGGAGTCTGAAACAGTACTACCAATACCACACTACTCTGAAGAGGAAGAAAGGTGTGAAGAGATTTTTGCAACAACAACCAAAAGGGACAGCACCGGAAGATACATTGTACAGTTGCCCTTTCGAAATCAAGACCCATCCTCGCAATACGGCAACTCTAAGGAAATTGCTACGAAACGGTTTTTTCAACAAGAAAGGCGACTAACCAAGGATCCCATTCTGAAGCAACAATACGCTGAAGTCATAGCAGAATACGTAAAATTAGGTCACATGGAAGTTGTACCGAAAACCCAGCTACACAATTCAAAAGCTGTGTACTTACCTCATCACGCTGTGGTGAGAGAAAACAAAGACACAACCAAGGTCCGGGTGGTTTTTAATGCTTCTGAGCCTGGAAGTAACGGTGTATCCTTAAATGACGATTTGCTAGTGGGTCCGACATTGCAGGATGACTTGCGTCACATCATCATGCGTTGGCGAACGTTCCCCATGTGTTTAGTGTCAGACATTGTTAAGATGTACAGACAAATCAAAATCAACGAAAAGGATACAGATTTTCAAAGGTTGTTATGGCGTGATAATCCCGGCGAAGACCTGCAGCACTTGCGTCTATTACGGGTAACATTTGGAACAGCCTCTGCACCTTACCTTGCTGTGAGAAGTCTTCAGCAACTGGCACGTGATGAGGGCCAAGCGTATTCCTTGGCATCTGAAAGGATCCTAAAGGACTTTTACATGGACGATCTCATGACGGGCTGTGAAACTATAGAAGAAGGACAACAGATATATCAGGAAATGACAAAACTTCTAAAACGAGGAGGATTTGAACGACAAAAGTGGAGCAGCAATAGCGAAGAATTATTACAGAGAATAGACAAGGATAAAGGAGATACTGATATAAACCTAAGAGTAAAACTCGATACTTACATGAAAATTCTCGGACTCACCTGGAACCGGAACAAAGATGCTTTTGAGTACGTAGTTCAGCTCCCTCCGTTGACAGAACCGGTAACGAAAAGAAAGGTACTATCGGACATATCACGATTATTTGACCCTTTAGGATGGTTGGCACCAGTAATAATAACCGCCAAAATCTTCATACAGAAGTTGTGGCTAATGGGTATCGAGTGGGACGATGAGCTTCCACCTCAATTACTGAAAGACTGGTTGACCTACCGCAATGACTTAAACCACCTCACCAAATTTAGACTTCCACGATGGATAAACACTAAGTCAGACGACGAACTGCATGAACTTCAAGGATTTTGCGATGCATCCAGTGATGGTTTTGCTGCAGTGGTCTACCTTCGCGTCGTAGACAGTCAAGGCAAAGTGCATGTTAATTTGGTTACATCCAAGACAAAAGTTGCTCCCATCAAACAGATCTCAATTCCGAAACTAGAGCTTTGCGGGGCAGTTCTCTTGGCCAAACTTTTGATTGAAGTATCCAAAGTATTGAACATCAACAAAACTCACATCCATGCATGGACTGACTCCTCTATAGTTCTTGCTTGGCTCAACAGTAGACCGAATCGTTGGAAAACCTTCGTCGCCAATCGCGTGACGGACATAATCACAGACGTGGAACCCCAACAATGGTCACACGTTATATCGAAAGACAACCCTGCGGATTGTGCGTCACGTGGCTCAAAAAATTTACAAAATGAAGAATTGTGGAAAGAAGGTCCGACATGGCTGAAAAACGAAACTATTGTTTACAAAAAACTTAAAGGTCAGGATACAAATTTGGAAGAAAAGGCAAACAAACAAAGCATACTTAATACATACCCAAGTTTATCAGTGGAAAATGACCCAACAGAAGAGATTTTTGCAAGATTCTCTTCTTTTACGAGACTTATTCGAGTTGTGGCTTATATCAAACGCTGGCTGAAAATAGCAAAAAGGTCATCGGTATCAGCACGGCTTGAAAGTAGCGATATTCAAGAGAGTTTAAAAACTTGTGTAAGGATTTGTCAAGGAAACAATTTTCCGGAAGAGGTTAAAAAGCTAAAAGAAAATTTGGAAATCAATAAAAGGAGCAAACTCATCACATTGAATCCCTTTGTCGATGAAGAAGGAATCTTAAGAGTAGACGGAAGATTACAAATGGCACTTATAAGAGAAGAAATGAAGCATCCCATAATCCTTCCTCAAAAGTCTGCTTTCACAGAGCTGCTGATAGCCGATGCACATTTAAAAACACTTCACGGAGGTCCTCAGCTGATGCTTAATTTTTTGCAAATGAAGTATTGGGTACTGGGAGCTAAGCATTTGGTAAAAAAACACTTGAGGAAATGTGTTCATTGCATGCGGCATTCCGCTCGTTCTCGTCAACAACTGATGGGCCAACTACCAGCAGCGCGTGTTACTCCAGCCCGTTCGTTTTTCAACAGTGGCGTGGATTACGCTGGTCCCATTCTTGTGAGGACTTCAAAGGGTCGTGGTCACCATGCGCAGAAGGGATACATATGTGTTTTCATTTGTATGGCTACCCGCGCAATCCATCTTGAGCTGGTCAGTGACCTGACCTCGCAAGGTTTCCTCGCCGCTTTTAAGCGCTTTGTAGCTCGGCGCGGTCACTGCGCCAATTTATGGAGCGATAATGGAACCAATTTTGTGGGTGCTGCTCGAGAATTACGAACGCTGTTTGCGGCTGAAAAGTCGTACATCGTGGCAGAAATCGCTGACCATTTGGCTAGTAACGGAACCTCCTGGCATTGGATTCCTCCTCATGCGCCGACATTCGGAGGATTGTGGGAAGCTGGAGTGAAGGCCACAAAACATCACCTCAAACGCATCATCGGAAATTCAACGTTAACGTATGAAGAAATGGCAACTCTTCTCTCGCAAATCGAAGCATGCCTCAATTCACGACCAATTTCCAAAGCAAGCAACCATCCTGAAGATCCAATCCCATTGACACCTGGTCATTTTTTGATAGGTGAGCCATTAGTGATAGCACCGGACATAAATTATGAACATGCCAATATAGGAACGCTAAGACGCTGGCATCTGATCCAAAGAATGACTCAGGACTTTTGGCGACGATGGTCAAAAGAGTATTTAACGCAATTCCATCATCGCTACAAGTGGACTCAACGAAAGCCCGAGCCTGAGGTTGGAGATGTGGTATTGGTGATGGAAGATGATCTGCCGCCAGCAAGGTGGCTGTACGGCATCATAGAGCAAAAACATCCTGGATCAGATGGACTTACAAGGGTGGTCACTTTGAGATGTAAAAGCACAATTATTAAGCGACCGGTTTCAAAACTCTGTTTCTTACCAGTTGCTGATTAGTTATATAGATTTCAATATTTAAATAGGTAACATCAAACATTTCGATTATTCTGTCATTGTGTCAACCTAGTTTTTAATAGTTTTAAAATACAACCTCACTTGTCTTTGCTGCTTGCTAAAAATTGTCCCCTATGGTGAGCGGAATACAAGATATGTAAGGAAAATTTTGTAAATTTATCCTTGGTGAGCGGTATGTTTAGTTCGTTTATATCACGTCATCATGTGCAATCCGGAGTCATGCATTTAAGAACTAAATTAATATAAAGTTTACATTGTCTATGAGGCACAAGAATTAAGTCATCTATGGCATAAGTTTGTAGTTAAAGTTCTGCCATAAAATCACAGATGGCGTTGCCCATCGAGATACTTTTTCTAACTCGCGGTGACGAGATTCTCCGGACACTCAACATATTGTAACGAGCATTACCTTCGGGTGTGTTCGGAAATATACTTAGCTATCTGTATAGTCAAGAAATACAAAGCTGTAATAGTTTTCTGTGTATTATTTTTGGGACCTGCTTCAACACCAAATGACCAAGCTGAAGATCGACGATGGCAGAATAATCTCATCAAAACCGGAGATTCTGAGAGAGCTTAAGAGGTTTTATGGACAGTTATACACCTCGACACGAGAACCCGTTGTCAGTGCAGCTCAGGACAAGAGAGCTAAACTGACCCGACACTATACCGAAGACATCCCGGACATCAGCCTATATGAGATTAGAATGGCTCTCAAACAGCTTAAGAACAACAAGGCGCCAGGTGATGACGGAATCACGACAGAACTTCTGAGAGCGGGTGGAAAACCAGTACTCTCAGTCCTCCAGAAGTTATTTAATTCCGTCATGCTTGAAGGTAAAACGCGAGAAGTGTGGTGGTATTGTTCTTCAAAAAAGGTGACAAGACCTTGTTGAAGAACTACAGGCCCATTTCACTTCTGAGTCATGTTTATAAGGTGTTCTCGAGTTTGATGACTTCCAGCCTCCCGAACAAGCCGGGTTCCGAAAAGGCTTTAGCACCATAGACTACATCCACACGCTCCGCCAGATTATACAGAAGACTGAGGAGTATAATCGGCCGTTGTGTTTAGCGTTTGTGGACTATGAAAAAGCCTTCGATTCAATCGAAACCTGGGCTGTACTGCAGTCTCTTCAGCGATGCCAAATTGATTATAAGTACATCGAAGCGCTGAAGTGTTTGTTTAGAAACGCCACCATGTCGATTCGACTACAGGACAAGAGCACGGAACCAATCCAACTGCAGCGAGGCGTGAGACAGGGAGACGTTATTTCTCCGAAACTGTTCACGAATGCGTTGGAGGACGTTTTTAAGCTCTTGAACTGGAAAAAACTCGGCATCAACATCTATGGCGAATGCATCACTCACCTTCGTTTCGCCGATGACATAGTCACTATGGCAGAGTCGCTTGAGGAACTCAGTACAATGCTCAGCGACCTCAGTATAGTTTCCCAGCAGGTGGGTCTTAAAATGAACATGAACAAGACGAAAATTATGTCTAACGTCCATGTTGCACCCGTACCAGTAGTTGTTGGAAACGATACGCTCGAAGTTGTAGACCACTACATTTACCTGGGACAGACTGTCCAGTTCGGTAGGTCCAACTTCGAGGAAGAGGTCGCCCGAACAATCCAACTCGTATGGGCAGCGTTCGGGAAGTTACGTGACATCTTCTCGTCAAAGATCCCGCAGAGCCTGAAGACCAAAGTCTTCAACCATTGTGTGTTGCCAGTGATGACATATGGCACCGAGACGTGGTCCTTAAATGTGGCCCTTATGGACAAGCTCAGAGTCACTCAACGAGCCATGGAGAGAGCTATGCTTGGAGTTTCTTTGCGCGATAAAATCCGGAACGTGGATATTCGCCAAAGAACCAAAGTAACCGACATAGCCTTCAGAATTTGCAAGTTGAAGTGGCAATGGGCGGGCCACATTGCTAGACGAACCGATAACCGATGGGGAAGAAAAGTTCTCGAGTGGGTGCCACGATACACCGGAAGACGTAGAGTTGGTAGGCCCCCCACTAGATGGACTGCCAACATAATAAAAGTCGCGGGTAGCCAATGGTTACAAGCGGCTAATAGCCGTACTTTGTGGCGTTCTATGGGGGAGGCCTTTGTTCAACAGTGGACGTCTTCCGGCTGATGATGATGATGATAATAAATTACAATGTATTGACGCGGCAACATTATTAGGACTAGAACTAGACTCTCAATAAAATTGGAAAAATCATATTCAAAAAATACAATCCAAATTATCAAGTTTCTCTTACGCGCTTAGGGAAGTACGACGGGCCACTGACCTCAATACAGCTATATCAGCGTACTATTCTTACGCATACTCATGGCTCCGTTACGGTATCACACTTTGGGGTAATAGTGTAAATGTAGATGAACTCTTTGTCGCACAGAAAAAAATAATCCGCATCCTCGCAAATATCAAAGCTCCAGACATCACAAAAATAGAATTTCATAAACCATACTTCATAAAATATAAAATCCTAAATGTTGCATCCATCTTTATCTTAGAAACTTGTAATTTTGTTAAAAAATACCCAGAATATTTCAAAAAACTTTCAGACAAACCACGAAAAAACCCGCTCAGGTTTAAACATAAACTAGAAATACCTAAGTGCAGATTATTAATGCATAGTAGTGGTCCCCATGCTATGGCCATAAAAATATTTAATAAATTACCGGACGAATTAAAGACTGACGAAAATGAACAAGACCTTACTAAAAAACTAAAAAACTTATTGATAGAAAAATGTTATTATACGATAGAACAATATTTATGTGACAAATATTTATAAAAAATAAAAATCGGGCCGCTCCACATTAAGTTGCCATACCTAAACTTGGGTCATTATGTAGTGTTATGTAAATAGTTATTAAGATACCTACATAATATGCAATAAATGATTTGATTTGATTTGATGGATTTGCCATGACTAATACGCTAGGCAAGAGTCTTGGTGATTTTAGTTGAAAATGGAAGTTCTTCAGAAGGCTGCCTACTTTTTGTTATTCTCACAACAAACCATATCCAAAGTATAATGCTATTTATTCTGTGGATAAAGTTAAGTTAAGCATAATATATTCAATAAGAATAAATTACTTGCCGAATTTGCCCTGTCTACTTATTTATAGCTCTACAGGATGTCGTTTATAATAATGCCATCTATTGGTTTCATTGGCCGCGTCACTTGGCCACTATACCTAGTAGTTTGCTGATTCACCGCTCATATAGATATGGCGCTTGGTATCGGAACTATTGTGGGCGTGACCAAAAAATCGAAATCGCAACATTCATCAGCATTTGTCAGCGTCGTGGGTGTGATTCAACGAGATTTAAACCGTTATATAAAGGGTTATTTTCTCGATGGTGTGATTAGTGATTACATACCAATATAACGCCTTCAGCCTGCAGGGGTCCTGCGGAAGTCCTCGGGGAGCCGGCGATCCTTGACGGCGATGTTGTACTTCCTTTTACAGTCACCTCCGAGTCTCTTTTATTATAGAATTACACTAAGAGATTGGGAATGTTATTAAAGTAAATTTCCTTGTCTAATTGATATGTGCGCACGCGCGGCGGTCAGTAGGTACAGCGGTGGAACTGTCTGGTCAGCACGGATGACAGCTGAGTACTGGTCATTGCGTATAGTATTGCCAGCTACGGCTCTTGAAGAAGATGTGACCCGCCACGACGGTCGAGCGATAAATTAGTATGTTTTTTCAATCATCCAATATTACAAATAAAAAGAACCACCTTCTGAAGGTGCTTCGTTTAGAAGCGAAACTAGTCGGATATTCTTCCGGTTAGGCTGCGTGATGTTTGTGACGTCACGTAGATAAAAGGAAAATTAGGCGGAATTGTCACTAGATATATATTTTTATACTTCTTTAAGTGTTTTATTTAAATATTTCTTATTTAATGTTTTTTTAAGACACTTTTAAAAATAATTGTTATTATGTTCATTATTTGTTTATTTATTTATTTCTTAGGAAGACCAACATTCTAACAAATATCTTACATATAACTAATAGCAGCAGATAACCAATTATAGGTCCTCACGGATAACTATCATATGAATATATTTGACCTTTTATGTGTCATCTACAACAGCTTTAGTTATTTTGGGAGTTTTTTTGCAAAAATATAGGCCAGCTAAAACAATGATGGGCCATCACAGCCCCATTTACTCCAAAGAAGTAAGTTATTCAATCCTATTCCTATACACTGAAGCTATTGTCAATATTGTAACTGCAATGTGATCTAATAGATGTTGAATTGTTGCTATTTTTGCACTTGTGTCTGTAATGTCTACTATTCTAGCTGAAGGGTGGATAGCAAGTAGTCTTGCACTTTGTATTATGGTGGAAGCACAAAACATTTTCGTTCGTTCGTTAAATTTCTCGAGTACAAATATTGTGCTTTCGTTAAATCCAAGTCAATAAAAACACGCCCTAATATCAATGATAAATTACAAAACTTACCGCAAGCTATTGATGTAAACAGCAACATTTCAAACCGCAATAGATAACGCAATAGTTTTCCGCTTCCAGGCTTTTATCACATTTGTGCAGGACAGAATCAGACTGTCAATATAAACAATGTATAAATAGTAAATAAGCTTTGAAATATATAAGTTAGCTTTAAGAATCAATGTTACTAAGGATATCGACATAGGACATCACACTTAGTGATTATTATAGATCCCCTTATAGAATAAGCAATGCAATGTAACGTTCGTTTTTGTAAGGCGCTACCTTATGTAGCTACCATTGTTTAATAAAGAACCCCATAGTATAGTATAGCGTAGGAATATACGCATTGTATTTTAGTATCGGCGTTGCCTTATGCAACTACCAGGAAAAGGTATAGGGATCAATGTAAGAGAACCATTGTAAAACGTATTGAGAGAAAATATAGCATAGGGAGATATAAGTGTATAGTAGGGCCTTGGTTAGTTCATAAGGACCTATTGTGAATAGAAATAAAGAATATGAGTTGTGTGTGTCTTCATTGGGTAACGAGACCATAGGTATATAGGCCTATAGATAGGCATATAAATAGCGAATACATGACAGAGATGCATAAATAGATAGCTTTTCATAACAAAGGTAACAGGTGGTAAAGGTATATACATAGAGGTAATAAAATAAAAAAAAAGCATGCCAGTAGCGACATTGACAAAAACCATTTTTAATCAGCAATTATTGTTATACCATATTCGAGAGCGTGGCGTCGCGTCGCCGCCATTGTCTATAGGTTGTGTTGTGGTTATAACACCATTAAATCTTTAATCCTAAAATATCTTTAAGCCTTATAAATCTTATAGCAATTATTAGTACAAATAGGCAAATTTACAATTTCAAGATGTAATTTTTTTTATGGGATAGGATTGCAAACGATCAGGCGGCTCACCTGATGGTAAGTGATCAAAATTTTAAAACATTAGCTAAGTAAGTAAGTACTTATAACATCCTTTACTATGGAAAATTATAAACTAAAGATAACCTAAAACGCTTATTATCCGTATAAATATAAAAATTACGTGTCACGTTGTTTGTTCGCGATGGACTTGTAAACTACTGAACCGATTTAAAAAAAATTGCACACCACGTATAAATAAATATAGGATAGCTTACATCTCAATTTAAAGTCGCAATTACCCGTGCGAAGCCGGTGCGGGCTGCTAGTGTTCTTGTTAGTAAGGTACATTTCGATTATATTTACTTTATACGATTACCCGTGCGAAGCCGGGGCGGGCCGCTAGTGTACTAGTTATTTAGGTACATTTCGATTATATTTACTTTATACAATTACCCGTGCGTAGCCGGGGCGGGCTGCTAGTGTACTAGTTATTTAGGTACATTTCGATTATATTTACTTTATACAATTACCCGTGCGTAGCCGGGGCGGGCTGCTAGTGTACTAGTTATTTAGGTACATTTCGATTATATTTACTTTATACAATTACCCGTGCGAAGCCGGGGCGGGCCGCTAGTGTACTAGTTATTTAGGTACATTTCGATTATATTTACTTTATACAATTACCCGTGCGTAGCCGGGGCGGGCTGCTAGTGTACTAGTTATTTAGGTACATTTCGATTATATTTACTTTATACAATTACCCGTGCGTAGCCGGGGCGGGCTGCTAGTGTACTAGTTATTTAGGTACATTTCGATTATATTTACTTTATACAATTACACGTGCGAAGCCGGGGCGGGCTGCTAGTGTACTAGTTATTTAGGTACATTTAGATTATATTTACTTTATACAATTACCCCTGCGTAGCCGGGGCGGGCTGCTAGTGTACAAGTTAGTGAGGTACATTTCGATTATATTTACTTTATACAATTACCCGTGCGAAGCTGGGGCGGGCTGCTAGTGTGTTAGTTAGTTAGGTACATTTCGATTATATTTACTTTATACAATTACCCGTGCGTAGCCGGGGCGGGCTGCTAGTGTACTAGTTATTTAGGTACATTTCGATTATATTTACTTTATACAATTACCCGTGCGTAGCCGGGGCGGGCTGCTAGTGTACAAGTTAGTTAGGTACATTTCGATTATATTTACTTTATACAATTACCCGTGCGAAGCTGGGGCGGGCTGCTAGTGTGTTAGTTAGTTAGGTACATTTCGATTATATTTACTTTATACAATTACCCGTGCGTAGCCGGGGCGGGCTGCTAGTATACTAGTTATTTAGGTACATTTCGATTATATTTACTTTATACAATTACACGTGCGTAGCCGGGGCGGGCCGCAAGTGTACTAGTTATTTAGGTACATTTCGATTATATTTACTTTATACAATTACCCGTGCGTAGCCGGGGCGGGCTGCTAGTGTACTAGTTATTTAGGTACATTTAGATTATATTTACTTTATACAATTACCCCTGCGTAGCCGGGGCGGGCTGCTAGTGTACAAGTTAGTGAGGTACATTTCGATTATATTTACTTTATACAATTACCCGTGCGAAGCTGGGGCGGGCTGCTAGTGTGTTAGTTAGTTAGGTACATTTCGATTATATTTACTTTATACAATTATCCGTGCGTAGCCGGGGCGGGCTGCTAGTGTACTAGTTATTTAGGTACATTTCGATTATATTTTCTTTATACAATTACCCGTGCGTAGCCGGGCGGGCTGTTAGTGTACTAGTTATTTAGGTACATTTCGATTATATTTACTTTATACAATTACCCGTGCGAAGCTGGGGCGGGCTGCTAGTGTGTTAGTTAGTTAGGTACATTTCGATTATATTTACTTTATACAATTATCCGTGCGTAGCCGGAGCGGGCTGCTAGTGTACAAGTTAGTTAGGTACATTTCGATTATATTTACTTTATACAATTACCCGTGCGAAGCCGGGGCGGGCTGCTAGTGTACTAGTTATTTAGGTACATTTAGATTATATTTACTTTATACAATTACCCGTGCGTAGCTGGGGCGGGCCGCAAGTGTACTAGTTAGTTAAGTACATTTCGATTTTATTTACTTTATACAATTACCCGTGCAAAGCCGGGGCGGGCCGCTAGTGTACTACTTATTTAGGTACATTTCGATTATATTTACTTTATACAATTACCCGTGCGTAGCCGGGGCGGGCTGCTAGTGTACTAGTTATTTAGGTACATTTCGATTATATTTACTTTATACAATTACCCGTGCGAAGCCGGGGCGGGCTGCTAGTGTACTAGTTATTTAGGTACATTTCGATTATATTTACTTTATACAATTACACGTGCGAAGCCGGGGCGGGCCGCTAGTGTACTAGTTATTTAGGTACATTTCGATTATATTTACTTTATACAATTACCCGTGCGTAGCCGGGGCGGGCTGCTAGTGTACTAGTTATTTAGGTACATTTCGATTATATTTACTTTATACAATTACCCGTGCGTAGCCGGGGCGGGCTGCTAGTGTACTAGTTATTAAGGTACATTTCGATTATATTTACTTTATACAATTACCCGTGCGTAGCCGGGGCGGGCTGCTAGTGTACTAGTTATTTAGGTACATTTCGATTATATTTACTTTATACAATTACCCGTGCGAAGCTGGGGCGGGCTGCTAGTGTGTTAGTTAGTTAGGTACATTTCGATTATATTTACTTTATACAATTACCCGTGCGTAGCCGGGGCGGGCTGCTAGTATACTAGTTATTTAGGTACATTTCGATTATATTTACTTTTTACAATTACACGTGCGTAGCCGGGGCGGGCCGCAAGTGTACTAGTTATTTAGGTACATTTCGATAATATTTACTTTATACAATTACCCGTGCGTAGCCGGGGCGGGCTGCTAGTGTACTAGTTAGTTAGGTACATTTAGATTATATTTACTTTATACAATTACCCCTGCGTAGCCGGGGCGGGCTGCTAGTGTACAAGTTAGTGAGGTACATTTCGATTATATTTACTTTATACAATTACCCGTGCGAAGCTGGGGCGGGCTGCTAGTGTGTTAGTTAGTTAGGTACATTTCGATTATATTTACTTTATACAATTACACGTACGTAGCCGGGGCGGGCCGCAAGTGTACTAGTTATTTAGGTACATTTCGATTATATTTACTTTATACAATTACCCGTGCGTAGCCGGGGCGGGTTGCTAGTGTACTAGTTATTTAGGTACATTTAGATTATATTTACTTTATACAATTACCCGTGCGAAGCTGGGGCGGGCTGCTAGTGTGTTAGTTAGTTAGGTACATTTCGATTATATTTACTTTATACAATTATCCGTGCGTAGCCGGAGCGGGCTGCTAGTGTACAAGTTAGTTAGGTACATTTCGATTATATTTACTTTATACAATTACCCGTGCGAAGCTGGGGCGGGCTGCTAGTGTGTTAGTTAGTTAGGTACATTTAGATTATATTTACTTTATACAATTACCCGTGCGTAGCTGGGGCGGGCCGCAAGTGTACTAGTTAGTTAAGTACATTTCGATTTTATTTACTTTATACAATTACCCGTGCGAAGCCGGGGCGGGCCGCTAGTGTACTACTTATTTAGGTACATTTCGATTATATTTACTTTATACAATTACCCGTGCGTAGCCGGGGCGGGCTGCTAGTGTACTAGTTATTTAGGTACATTTCGATTATATTTACTTTATACAATTACCCCTGCGTAGCCGGGGCGGGCTGCTAGTGTACTAGTTATTTAGGTACATTTCGATTATATTTACTTTATACAATTACACGTGCGTAGCCGGGGCGGGCCGCAAGTGTACTAGTTAGTTAGGTACATTTCGATTATATTTACTTTATACAATTACCCGTGCGAAGCCGGGGCGGGCCGCAAGTGTACTAGTTATTTAGGTACATTCCGATTATATTTACTTTATACAATTACACGTGCGTAGCCGGGGCGGGCCGCAAGTGTACTAGTTAGTTAGGTACATTTCGATTATATTTACTTTATACAATTACCCGTGCGAAGCCGGGGCGGGCTGCTAGTGTACTAGTTATTTAGGTACATTTCGATTATATTTACTTTATACAATTACCCGTGCGTAGCCGGGGCGGGCTGCTAGTGTACTAGTTATTTAGGTACATTTCGATTATATTTTCTTTATACAATTACCCGTGCGTAGCTGGGGCGGGCCTCAAGTGTACTAGTTAGTTAGGTACATTTCGATTTTATTTACTTTATACAATTACCCGTGCGAAGCCGGGGCGGGCCGCTAGTGTACTACTTTTTTAGGTACATTTCGATTATATTTACTTTATACAATTACCCGTGCGTAGCCGGGGCGGGCTGCTAGTGTACTAGTTATTTAGGTTCATTTCGATTATATTTACTTTATACAAATACCCGTGCGTAGCCGGGGCGGGCTGCTAGTGTACTAGTTATTTAGGTACATTTCGATTATATTTACTTTATACAATTACCCGTGCGTAGCCGGGGCGGGCTGCTAGTGTACTAGTTATTTAGGTACATTTCGATTATATTTACTTTATACAATTACCCGTGCGAAGCCGGGGCGGGCCGCTAGTGTACTAGTTATTTAGGTACATTTCGATTATATTTACTTTATACAATTACCCGTGCGTAGCCGGGGCGGGCTGCTAGTGTACTAGTTAGTTAGGTACATTTCGATTATATTTACTTTATACAATTACCCGTGCGTAGCCGGGGCGGGCTGCTAGTGTACTAGTTAGTTAGGTACATTTCGATTATATTTACTTTATACAATTACCGTGCGAAGCCGGGGCGGGCTGCTAGTGTACTAGTTATTTAGGTACATTTCGATTATATTTACTTTATACAATTACCCGTGCGTAGCTGGGGCGGGCCGCAAGTGTACTAGTTAGTTAGGTACATTTCGATTTTATTTACTTTATACAATTACCCGTGCGAAGCCGGGGCGGGCCGCTAGTGTACTACTTATTTAGGTACATCTCGATTATATTTACTTTATACAATTACCCGTGCGTAGCCGGGGCGGGCTGCTAGTGTACTAGTTATTTAGGTACATTTCGATTATATTTACTTTATACAATTACCCCTGCGTAGCCGGGGCGGGCTGCTAGTGTACTAGTTAGTTAGGTACATTTCGATTATATTTACTTTATACAATTACCCGTGCGAAGCCGGGGCGGGCTGCTAGTGTACTAGTTAGTTAGGTACATTTCGATTATATTTACTTTATACAATTACCCGTGCGTAGCCGGGGCGGGCCGCAAGTGTACTAGTTATTTAGGTACATTCCGATTATATTTACTTTATACAATTACACGTGCGTAGCCGGGGCGGGCCGCAAGTGTACTAGTTAGTTAGGTACATTTCGACTATATCTACTTTATACAATTACCCGTGCGAAGCCGGGGCGGGCTGCTAGTGTACTAGTTATTTAGGTACATTTCGATTATATTTACTTAATACAATTACCCGTGCGTAGCCGGGGCGGGCTGCTAGTGTACTAGTTAGTTAGGTACATTTCGATTATATTTACTTTATACAATTACCGTGCAAAGCCGGGGCGGGCTGCTAGTGTACAAGTTAGTTAGGTACATTTCGATTATATTTACTTTATACAATTACCCGTGCGTAGCCGGGGCGGGCTGCTAGTGTAATAGTTATTTAGGTACATTTCGATTATATTTTCTTAATACAATTACCCGTGCGAAGCCGGGGCGGGCTGCTAGTGTACTAGTTAGTTAGGTACATTTCGATTATATTTACTTTATACAATTACCCGTGCGTAGCCGGGGCGGGCTGCTAGTGTACTAGTTAGTTAGGTACATTTCGATTATATTTACTTTATACAATTACCCGTGCGAAGCCGGGGCGGGCTGCTAGTGTACTAGTTAGTTAGGTACATTTCGATTATATTTACTTTATACAATTACCCGTGCGTAGCCGGGGCGGGCCGCAAGTGTACTAGTTAGTTAGGTACATTTCGATTATATTTACTTTATACAATTACCCGTGCGAAGCCGGGGCGGGCTGCTAGTGTACTAGTTAGTTAGGTACATTTCGATTATATTTACTTTATACAATTATCCGTGCGAAGCCGGGGCGGGCTGCTAGTGTACTAGTTAGTTAGGTACATTTCGATTATATTTACTTTATACAATTACCCGTGCGTAGCCGGGGCGGGCCGCAAGTGTACTAGTTATTTAGGTACATTTCGATTATATTTACTTTATACAATTACCCCTGCGTAGCCGGGGCGGGCTGCTAGTGTACTAGTTAGTTAGGTACATTTCGATTATATTTACTTTATACAATTACCCGTGCGAAGCCGGGGCGGGCTGCTAGTGTACTAGTTAGTTAGGTACATTTCGATTATATTTACTTTATACAATTACCCGTGCGAAGCCGGGGCGGGCTGCTAGTGTACTAGTTAGTTAGGTACATTTCGATTATATTTACTTTATACAATTACCCGTGCGTAGCCGGGGCGGGCCGCAAGTGTACTAGTTATTTAGGTACATTCCGATTATATTTACTTTATACAATTACCGTGCGAAGCCGGGGCGGGCTGCTAGTGTACTAGTTAGTTAGGTACATTTCGATTATATTTACTTTATACAATTACCGTGCGAAGCCGGGGCGGGCTGCTAGTGTACTAGTTAGTTAGGTACATTTCGATTATATTTACTTTATACAATTACCCGTGCGAAGCCGGGGCGGGCTGCTAGTGTACTAGTTAGTTAGGTACATTTCGATTATATTTACTTTATACAATTACCCGTGCGAAGCCGGGGCGGGCTGCTAGTGTACTAGTTAGTTAGGTACATTTCGATTATATTTACTTTATACAATTACCCGTGCGTAGCCGGGGCGGGCCGCAAGTGTACTAGTTATTTAGGTACATTCCGATTATATTTACTTTATACAATTACCGTGCGAAGCCGGGGCGGGCTGCTAGTGTACTAGTTAGTTAGGTACATTTCGATTATATTTACTTTATACAATTACCCGTGCGAAGCCGGGGCGGGCTGCTAGTGTACTAGTTAGTTAGGTACATTTCGATTATATTTACTTTATACAATTACCCGTGCGTAGCCGGGGCGGGCCGCAAGTGTACTAGTTATTTAGGTACATTTCGATTATATTTACTTTATACAATTACCCCTGCGTAGCCGGGGCGGGCTGCTAGTGTACTAGTTAGTTAGGTACATTTCGATTATATTTACTTTATACAATTACCCGTGCGAAGCCGGGGCGGGCTGCTAGTGTACTAGTTAGTTAGGTACATTTCGATTATATTTACTTTATACAATTACCCGTGCGAAGCCGGGGCGGGCTGCTAGTGTACTAGTTAGTTAGGTACATTTCGATTATATTTACTTTATACAATTACCCGTGCGTAGCCGGGGCGGGCCGCAAGTGTACTAGTTATTTAGGTACATTCCGATTATATTTACTTTATACAATTACCGTGCGAAGCCGGGGCGGGCTGCTAGTGTACTAGTTAGTTAGGTACATTTCGATTATATTTACTTTATACAATTACCCGTGCGAAGCCGGGGCGGGCTGCTAGTGTACTAGTTAGTTAGGTACATTTCGATTATATTTACTTTATACAATTACCCGTGCGAAGCCGGGGCGGGCTGCTAGTGTACTAGTTAGTTAGGTACATTTCGATTATATTTACTTTACACAATCACTAGTTACGTTTCTCGGTTATATCTGTTTTTTTAATATATTATTTGCATTCCTATTCCGAGGGAAAGTATTCTATCTCGTTTGTTGTACTGTTGTACACCATCTGATTGCGAACTGCCATCGAGGTCGGGATTAATACCCGTACCTACGTCATTAGGGTAGGGATTGGACAAACTAAAATTAACCCAAAATAATAAAATTAATCATCATTATTTTTGTTGGATTATTGAGTCTGTGGCGTCGGTGCAAAATATCAATGAAACCATATATATATATATATATATATATAATAAGCCTATTATTTCGACGTGCATAATACTTACTTAGTATCAACTTAGCATTGTAATAAAGTAGGAAGGTATTATAATTGCATTATTCTGTACTCTCATGTAGGGTTACATGGTTCGGTCGAGAAGAGCTGATAGAAGTCTTTTAGATAAAGAATTTTAACTGAGGCACCAAACTGAAATTACGCTCTTCCATATATTTTGCTCTGCGGAGAGTGAATTTAATTTTTGTGAGGAACAGTTCATAGATATTTTATTTAACCGTGTTCAGTGAGAGGGAGTCTTAGGTAAGTAAGTATAGTTAAAACGTCTATCAAACGAGCACAAGGTAGAGCTATCTAAGGTCTATATTGAGCTCATGTCGGATTAGTACTTACCTACCTCCTACTGAGACCGTCCGTGTAACCCAGTAGGTGGGCATGGTGGTAGGGCATATTGTGAATGCCCGTCTGGCTAGATACCACCCTCAAGTAGAAAATCTGTCGCCAAGCACCCTACAACATATACTGATATTTATTTGGTTTTTTGTCTTAAGATTTCGGCGATAATAACATTTTGCGATAAGCATATTTTTCACAAATTAAATCTATCGAGGATTTTTTTCGTAATCATGTTTTTGCTGAACCTAATTTATAATTAAGTTTAAGAACTGAAGATTTATAGATATCAATAGAATGCAACTGGTAATCGCAGAAGTATTTTATTTCTATTTTCAAAAACGTTTCTTTTCCAACCATAATTACCGCCTTAGCCGGGTAATACAGATTTGTAACAACAAAGCATATGCAAAGGCTAGGTAGCTATTGCAATCAACGCATACATCTGCCGCGCGCAAAAAAAAAAACACTTGCGCGCTATTTTCATTGACCTAACGTATATATCTCGATGGCTATTTTCCATAATTTTCGTATGTTGTTTGTATCGCATTAGTGCAATATATTGTTTTTTCCTTGCAAGGGTGTTGAAAAATTGCGTATGGAACTCGTGAGCAACTTGCTCATTATACACTCGGCTGATTTACGCCCTCGCCTACGGCTCGGGCTACAACCCACAGCCTCGTGTATAATGAGCAACTTAGCTCACTTGTATCATAATCAAAACCCGCAACAAGTAAACAACGATACAAACTAAATAGAGTTCTTTTTTGTTTCGAATTTGAAATTAACTTTTATTTTCATAGCCACCCATACTTTTTATAAAGTGCCAATAGCGAGCATGGTTTGGACATTCAAACCTGTTTAGAACTAAATGTTTACTTACCGATATCGTAGCATATTATGTCATCAAATCTGCCCTTTGTTAGGGTCAGAGGTCGAGTGCGTTGTAGGATATTGTATAGGTAAACATATGGTATACTTACTTAGTAATAATAGTTATATTACTATAATTATGATATTATTCTATATGATAGGTCTACCTAAGTAAATGTTTTTTACGTATAATTTTATATATACCTATACTTAATGTAAATGAAAAGCGTACATTTACTACAAACATTTTAAGTATTTATAAAAATTATATTACCTACAGAAATATCTTCTCCATTACATGAAAGGATAACCACTATCATATTTAATTTTCTGCTTTCAACAGACCCAGTACACAGTAGCTTATTTAATATTAATGGGTTCTTAAGTATGGACGTGTATAAAATGTATTTTTTTAATATTTTTTTATTTAGGTATGACCACTTATTAATAATTCTGGATCATTCAATCTTGTTATTTCGTTTTCATTTATATGGGTACATAACACATAATTTAACATATAAATAAATTTGTAAATAGGTACCTACCTATTAGTTGAGTTATTTTTAAGTTGCACTCAATTACCTGAAAACGAGTTTTACCATTAAGTAATAGCAATTCCTGTCGATGGTGAACAGTAGGTAAGTAGGCGCGAAAGAATCGATCTTGTAAGAAAAATGATAACTGAAAAGAGTGTTATTTTTTAAATAAAAACGGTAAGTACAGTCTCTTGACACTTTGGGATAAAACAAACTTGCGGGATTAGGCTATGAATATGAGAGGTCAGAGTATTTTCAATCAGCGTGGTAGGTACATACTTCAACGAGTCATTTCATATTTTTCACTATTGAAAGTAGTTTTAATTTGTTATAATTTTTTGTTTCTTTTTCTGATGTTGGAGTTATATTTCTCAAAATTGAGTGAATTAGTGTGGGCCGGTCGGTATTGGTTAGAGCGCCACCTACGTAGAGAGTAGAGATGCAGTGCGAGTGCGAGTGTGGGCGGCGGCCGGCAGAGGGCGGCGTCGCGAGTGCGGGCGGCCTCTGCGGCGAGCGGCGGCGCGGCGCGGCGCGGGCTCGCGTTGCGATGCGATTGATTGTCAGCCAGCAGTCGCAGCGGGTGGCACTGGCAGCGAGCAGCGACACTGTTCAGTTATTTATTGTGAGCGCGAGCCGCGGGCCGAAGCGGAGGTCGTGTCGTGTAGGAGTGCGGGCCGCGCGGCGCGTCGCTCGTCGATACTATTGTTATTGCGGACCTCGTGACAAGTGACTAGCATGAGTGACAGGGACAGGTCCTCGCCTTCCCTCACGGATACTCCGCTAAAGACGTACATCGGCCGGCACGACGACGACTACCCCCTTATAAACGGAAACGGTGAGTACCTATTCTCTACCCTACCCTGCACTCTACAGTCTGAACCCTGGAGTCTCGAGTCAGAGCGAGGCGACTACATCGCCGCACTGCACTCGACCACTCGGCCACTAGGTCAGGCAGCGCAGCGCGCTCAGCTGACTGCTCCGCGCGGCTTTACTTTGCCGCATTCACTTCTGCGGTAGATTCGATCGACCCGTTCCCGATTTTCTTTCAAAATTCCCCATTGCACGTTTGTCACTCTGATCTGTGTTAAGTAGGAATCGAACCAATTATACGTTCTGAATACGAATGCGTACAAAAAAAAGTTGCGGTGAGTTCTAATAAAGGCCACGCAATAATGAGCACCCAAGAATATGGGTTCGGGCTCGAGTCGCGTGCGTGGAGACCGAACGCCGATGCCGATGCGGATAAAGCGAGATGGGTGGCACGGTGCGGTCTCCAGCTGCCGCGGATCGATACCCGGTGACCTTAAATTCAAAAGCCGGATGAAGTTTGGCCGCTTGCGATACTAAGGTGTAGGAAACCCGGGCCGTCTCGCGGTGCAGCTCGCCGCTTGCTGAAGCTAATGCAACCTCTCGGCTTGCGCGAGCTGCGTCTATCTACGGAGCTGCATACACGCTGCCCACCTACTTGTACTCTGAAGCTGGGTTTGATTTAGGATAACATATTCTTGGGTACAATATCCGTTAACTAACAGATAGCAAAAGGTAACCGATCAGTCGTCGGCTCCTACCGTGCTTCATTCCTTATCTGTCGTTGCCATTGATAGTACATACATACCACCTATAGGTAATCATGAATAATATCATATTTTATAAATTATCGCATAAGTTTAAAGATTACCGACTCGTGTTCAGTGCGCGACGGCGACGCGATGCGTGAATTAGACATATTTACGAGCTACTCAGGTAGGCATCTCGTACTAGCCGTGTTTACTAGGTACCTACCTACAATGATTTACACTTGACTGGATGGATAGTGCTCGACTCGACTTCCGACAAAATACTATCGTAGCTTTGATAAAACGTAAACAATGCGTTTTATTTTGCACCCTTTTACATAATAAGTAAGTATTTCTGCTAGCTGCTGCATAAGTAAAATGAGCTTTTCGTTATACCTAGTCGCCAATGTCATAAAAATGAAAATTCTTATCAGGATGTTCCGTGACAATAATAAGTATAGGTATAGTATAGTACAGGTACCTAGGTATTTTATGGTGTAAGAAAAAACAAAATTTCCAATTAAGTTCAAGAGACAGATAAAATGCGCATCGATGCATGTACCTAGGTAGGTAGGTACCTAACCTAATTATAATTAAACTTCCGAGACAGTAAAAGTGTTAATACAGCTTTATATTTTCAACAGTTGTAGTATAACTGTGACAGTAGTTAGGTAGGTAGGTAGATACGTACCTAGTTGCATCTGTGTTCGAACAAAAGTATTTAAAAATAGCATTGCCCCCTCGGTGACGGATGGTAGTAGGTAGGTACTATCCGCACTACGACATCGGCGCGTTAAAATCAACAATGAGAGTAATTAATCATTTCCCTCAGTAGACGTGGACGCAGCGCAGCGAGGACATAGGATAGTTTTTAGACACGTTCACGGCTCGGCGGAAAATTGTTAATGTGGCTCTATGTCGTATAACAAGCATCGAAGGTTTATTTATCGTTACATTTTTAATTAAATTAAATTTCGATTTCATCATAATCGAGTACAAGCTTCCACAACAATATTTCTAGTACAAGAGTTTCAGAGATTGTCATTAAGTAAATAAGCTTGAAACAAAGGCAAAATCTGTCATTGATTTCATTACTAGAGATTAAGGAATTTCATTGTGTACGTTCAACGTCCAAAGCCTTCGAAACATTCAGTTGATTTAATCGACTCTGTTACAGAAGAAACGAACATTTTGTTAAAGACATGGTCGGACAATCAAGAAGAATAAACCGGACTTTAATTGTATAACCCAGTTTAAACGTGCTTTTGTACGTTCAGGTGCAGTTGCGATATATCACAACACAAATGATACGACCTCCTATCTTGTAACGCCAAATATATATATAATATATCTTGTCGTTGAGAGCCAGTCATTCTAGGTTAAGCCTGTTAACACCTTCGACCACATCATCACTTACCATCAGGTGATATTGTGGTCAAAGGCTTACCTATCAGCAATAAAAAAAAATAAAAAAAATAATAATAATAATAATACCTATGTCGGTCATTCATTATGAACAATATTCAGGACTTGCACGTAACACAAGTACCTACAAGTGTTGCAGATTTATGTGCAGCAGAGTGTGTAATGGAAAACGGCGTCACCTTAATCATGGCAGTCATATATATATGTCTCACCAAATAACAAATTAATATATATATATATATATATATATATATATATTCAGGAGTTCATTCATCGAGAGCTACTCGAGTATTCTAAAGATGTATCTCGACCGCTTAGTAGATGTAACAAAAATTTAAATAAACTTCCACTCATTTTGGCCGTTGATTTTAACATTTACAGTTTCTAGAGGAAGTATTTAATTTAAGAATAAACAATAATCCAGCAGAATCAACAACAAAATATAAACTAACATTGATGCACTTTTTTCAATAATTTAAATAAAATAGAATCCCAAACATATCTTTCCTACTTCAGTTACCACAAGCCAATTATTATTAAAATTGAGCCCACTGATTAAGTTTATATTACATTATATTTGATGATAATATAAAAAATATATCATCTATAATATTATATTACATTATTATTGATGATAATATAAAATCGAAAGGAACTTCGTTTAATCAAAATCTAAAAATTTTAAAAATAATACTATATTTAAGTTCTGCATTATTAAATTTAAAACAAGGATAACTGAGCGCTACATCATCCTGAAAACAATCGCTTAACGGTACAGTTGTGTTAACTCACATAAGGTACTGTCGTTATTTCAGATCCTCACACAGATTACAGAGATCTCTTCCATCTATAACTACACCTTAGTGAGTTCCACAAGTGCACACTCATTCTTTGGGTCACCAAGATACAGGCTGTGCCTAGTTTGGGGCCCTCAGTTTAATCTTTTGCAGTTAATCCTTAAGTATTATTAATACTGTGCATGCAAGAACACTTGTAAAATAACTTGTAAGTGTTTTGGCATATAAAGATTATTTATTTATTTAATCCCTTGACACCTCTCAAGTTTTTATTCAAAATTACTATTTCCGAAAACCTAGCGGATTTTGTGAAGTACGTAGGTATATGTACATCACAAAATATCAACTGATGAACAAGTATAGGCACTTGTTGATCAGTTGATATTAAATGAGTCCAGATTACATTACCTTACGTAGGTAGGTAGGCATCTAGTGATTGAGTCGTAGAGTCGTACAGTAAGAGTGGTGGACGTGATGCTGTACAAGATCCATATAAAGCTTGAGTTAGAAATTGGTGGTTGCTTGCCGCTTGCTGGTTCCAGAGCAAAGCAAACTGTATCTGATTAATGTTCCATTTCCAAACACTCTCACACGGACGTGACATAGGTATAACCAGATCTCATTGTAATTTCGTATTTCAGATTTACCAAAATAAATTAAAAATAAATTAAACATATCTGTGAAGAATAGTAAACATACCTACGACGAAAACACGCTAACCTTGACCAATATCTATTTCGGATATTAGAACATTTTGCATTCTATATGTACCTAAGTACTGTTATCTTTATACATTATTTAACCGAAAGACATATTATATAGCTATATATATATATTGGGAGTATGGTCATATACGGGCAATATGTCAATTCACGAAGTACGGATCGAAGTTCGGATCCGAAAGTGTTTCGTGGTAAGAAAAGGTGCGATCCGTCAAACGAAACTGCGAACTTCGTTTTTGGGAGTAGGCCTCCTGGAGGTCTACTTCGTATTTAGAGAGTAAGTTGATTATGAATGAATGATAATCTCATGATAGATACGCCCTACTGTTACGTCTGTCAGAGTCATCACTGCTTCAATATATATATATTTATAATATGTATAATGGTGATGCGCTTGGTGGTGGAAGAAAAAGTTATGGAACATGAATGTACAAATACCTTTGTATACAAGAGTCGCCGTTACAATAAATAAGAAATCATTCTTGTGTTTTCATGAATATGTTTACCTAATTTAGGAACGCGTTACATGGTTGTTCATAAAATGCAGCGCGAGAAATAGGTACTTACGTCAAAAAGAAGAAGCCCCAAAAATGAGTCTGCTACTTGAGAAAATAAAAACATTCTGACGAACGGTGTATTGAACATATGGGCTTATCTACTAATGTAAGTCCATGGTTGCATTCTAGTTGTCATATTCGAAGTAGAATTTACGAAAGAGTTTATAGTGTTAGGCATCATTCAATTAGGTTCTTTGTTTGTCGACGACACAACCATCAATCTGAAAAATACTTGTTTACTAAGAAAATGGAATTTAATGTAGAATACATTAAATTCCACATACACATTCATGAATAAATAATTTATTAATTATCGAAACATTCTTCTTCACAAATTCTTTTTGGTTATTAGTTTTTGATTTATTCATCATATCTACAACAAAGAACCTGCCCAAAGATCTAAATATAACTCCACTATAATATTTGGCTATGAATCCGAAACGAAGATCGTCCGTACAAGTCGCATCCGAAGTTATTTGGTAGTAGGGTACAAGTTCGATGTTCGTCGTTACTTCGATCCGAAACGAAGCTTCGAACTTCGTTTTTGGGAGTAGACCTCCTGGTCTCAACGATTCTTTATATTATATTGGTAATATTTTTACAACTGTTATTAAAATATTAAAGAGTTTATAGTAGATATTATGATCAGTTGAAAAAATTATTATAAAAATATAAGAAAAAAATATTATTTAATTTTTCGGTGATTGGTAAATTCATGATGACAGCCATAACGTTCCGTTCGCCGATGAACAAGTTCCTTCCTCATTAATTCTGATCTGTTCCCTCGTTAGGAAGGCGTCTTGGGAATGGGGTTAGACAGAAGGCGCCGCTGCCCACCTGCTATTTATCCTTCCGGCGTCGCCTGATACCACTTCCACATCATCCCAGCACCCACCGCGGCTACTTTATTGTGTGTATATAAACATGAACAGTGCCGCATAGAAAATTTGATCGGTTATTTCATCCTGCAATATCAGTACAAAACTCACCTAACTACAAAGATGTTGAAGTGGAGAGTTTGGTAAATAGTTTAGCGGTTCACGGATTACGTACAGTATCTAGTCAAAGCATAGTTACGTTGGGTCGATAGATGCGGCTCTGAGGCTGACATTCACAGACGAGATCGAGTTTAAACTCAAACTTGTTTATGTCAAAATATGAGTCTAGACTCAAACTCCAAACAGTCTTTAATTCACAGTCGAGTCCGCCCTAATAGAGCACTAGTATATGCTCAGCGGATAATGAGACGGACTGAGTCACCAAATAGGTGACTCCAGCCGAACTCAAAAGGCGCGCGGCGCTAAAACGCCGTTAGTTGGAACTGAGATATGTTTTGTATTTAATTTTTTTTCCCTGGACAGAGGACGGTGGATGCCATTCGTCCGGTCCTCCGGAGTGGGTAGGGCGGCGATTCGGGTCGCTGACCTTCCGATTGGTGCAGGTGCTTTCCGGACACGGATGTTTCGGAAAGTACCTGCATCACATCGCGAGACGGGAGGCGACCCCCGCCTGTCACGAGTGTGGAGCGCCAGAAGACACGGCGCTCCACACGCTGGAGGAGTGCGCCGCGTGGAGTCCCATGCGGCGCACCCTCACAGCGGTCATAGGCGCAGATCTGTCGCTGCCGAGCGTGGTTAACGCTATGCTCGGCAGCGACGGATCGTGGCAGGCGGTGGTCTCTTTCTGCGAAGCGGTGATGGCGCAGAAAGAGGCCGCGGAGCGGGCGAGGGAGGACGACGTCCTCGCGGACCCGCTCCGGCGTAGACGAGCTGGGGGGAGGAGAAGGCGGTTCGGGCGCCTTCTCGCTCTTTCCTAGTGCTGTGCGGATCATCGGTGGAGAGTCGGGGGATTCTCCACTGGCTTGCACGATCCCACACGTCTGGGGGATGGCCCCAATGAGCCGGGTCATCTCTCCATTGGCCGGGGCCCGTCACCGGTGACGGGTCAACCACTGGGGCGAGATGGTGACTGCTAACGCTACCCCATTTCACCCTGACTAAGCGGCGGACTGCTCATCCCGGGTTTTTAGTGGGTAACCTCACTTACTACCCTCCCGAGGTGGTAGTATGGCCCTTCAGGCGAGGACTCCCACATAACCACTCTGCTCCCCCCGGGGCCGGGTGGTATCCATAAAGGATTATATCCACTCGTTCGGAGTCCTACTTACTCGTAAATTCCATAAGTCCAGTAAGTAACAAAAACCACTCAGGTGGTTTACACTAGGGCGGAACACAGTGTTCGGTCGGAGCACTACTGATTCATTTTACCGGAAATTATCAACGACAGACAAAACACACTATCCATATATTTTCAACGTTTTAATTAATGAGCGTCTCCTGCTAATATTTTTTCAAAATTGATAAAAAATGAACATGATTTTTTTGGTCGAGACTAAAACCTGGTTTTACGTTTTCCATGACTTGCAGAAAGCATCTAAACATTTACACCCCCGCGTACGTAGAGGTATTTGAATCAACGTGAACCAATGAAATGTACTACAGTGGTGTTTCGGAAAGGAAGTTTTTATGTGTAATAATAATTTCGCTCCGGGCGCCTAAACCACTCGGCCACCGTACATGCTCATTGGAGCCGAAATTTTGTGCTCTAATTGCTAACTTATTAATAACATTGTTTAGTATATTAAACTCTTACTTAGTACCTTACCCAAATAAATAATTAATTTTGTTTTTACCAAAAAAAAAAATTATCATTACATAATTGTATTTTCTAATGCATCACCACTATTGCGCGCATTCACTATTTAATGAATTATCAAGCAGAGGTTTGGAAACTAATATATCAAAGTATTCTTTTCAAGACATAGGTAAGTTTATAAGTATATTTCGTAAGGTAAATTGATTCTAAATTATAACATAAATATATAAACGTAATAAAAAGTTCAGTTTTTATTTATGAATTTACACGAAGGCAGAAACTGCCTTCGCTACACTTTAGAAAAATGGTAATTATCTTCGCCACAACCTACGAATATTATTCGTATAGATAGTCCGATAGCGCTAGGCTATTTTGGGGTCATAAGTTAAAAAAAATTTAAAGTTGCTAATTTCTTGTATGTGGATACAGACGTACCTATAAAGCTTATTATTGCGTTTTGTGCCACATCTCTCACTTGCATTTTCAGCAAATCAATGATTTGTGGCTAATTTATTTGATTCAAATCAAAACATCCAAAATTATTTTAAAGTTTAAAAATTTAATGGCATCGTATCTAAGATAGCCTGCGTGGTGTGCAAACCCAGTTTGTATCATTTTCATCCAGTGCAAACAGACAAACGGACAGTATGTTAAAACAATGTCAAAAAAAAATTACAATTGAAATGGTAAATATTAACTTCATCAGATCACCTAAAAATGGCTATTACATAATTTTGTGCCGTTTTAGACCATGGAATTTTTAGATTTTTAAAAAAGTTGTTTTTTTTATGCTACCAATGCTTCAAAGAAATATTATAATCATTACATAGGGTTCACATATTCAATATTGTGCATGCATGGAAAATAGACACTGTAAATTTGTGTCATTGTGTCATGCATGGCAATTAAACACCAAAAATAAACACGCTGCAAAAATAAGCACATACGTTCGTTCTGTAGGTACGATTACGGTAGGTAAGTTCGTAAAATATTCCATGGATATAAACGACACAAATTCAGAATAGTGTTTCTTTAATCTATGATAATATTTAAGACGTAAAATCTAATAACTTGTATTTTCTTTTGTGGCTTTTACGGGCTGTTCTAGAATAAATATATATATATTTTTTAATGCCATGGATGAATTTGACACAAAATGTTATGTTCAACGGATACCAGTGACCTGAAACTAGTAACACCCATTTCACCTATTATAATATTCTTTTAAAACCGTTTAGGCACCATAGTAGGTACTGGTTAAATATCAGTATTCCCGTGGAGAGAAATGACACAAAATACACATGTACGTTTAATACTACTTTATTATTATCATAAAAGACAAATTTTCAACTTGAATTTTATTTTCGTCGTATAATGTTCGCAAAGACAAATACCTAAATTTCTACCTAAGCAAGCACCTAATATTTATGATACAAACTACTGTATTAGGTTTGGCAAATGGTAAGGAAACTATATCCAAAACATAAACAACTTTAATATTTTTGAAACCTAAAAACTTAGCGCTATCGGTCTAGTAGGCTGTGGCACTCATTTGATTCGGAAATGCTAACGGGTGATATTGTGTGTTTTATGTCTAACTGTTAATCTCAAGTAAAAGTAATAAAGTTTCAAGATTTGATTCATTTATTTTTAGAAATGGTTGTAGGTACTTAGAGAGAATTCAAAAGATGCAGGTTGAATTGATTGATGGAATTGTCCAAGGCGCAGCATATTATTGTACTCGTATCATCAATTTGTACTAATTGTTAGATTAGTATAAAGTGTCAAAACACGTTGATTCTGTCAAAACAATCCTATCTGGCTCAAAATATAGAAAACAGAGAGCCAAAAAGAAAAGAAGGTACAAAAAACTATAGTCTGGCCCATTGAGCAAGGACCTAATATTTTAGTCTGGCCATATATATATATATTGTTACTTACATAAAAACTTTTATTTTCTACTTTTTAATTATTTTTAATAATTTTTTTAAACTTTCGATTTCGCGCCGCCTTACCTCACGATTGAAGAGCATTACATTAAAGGAAAATGATAAATTGTACTCTCACAGTCCTAAATAAGCTGCTCAAGTGTTCGGAAAGGTACAATGTGGTCATCATCCTGCGTCAGTGATGGTTAGGTGGGGCGTGTCTTATCAAAACGTCACAAAACTGCATTTTTGTGAAAAAGGAGTGAAAACATCAGCCAAAGCGGGCGATGCTCCATGCACCTACTGGACTCTCCCACTCCAAACCAACGTTCCGGACTTTATAGAAGCTGGAGACTGGCCCTCATCTAGCCCAGACCTCAGTCAACACTTTAAGCTGCGCTTTCTTGGAAGAATATACAGAAAAAGGCTTTAAAAGTGCCATTTTAACTACTAACCTAGAGAGTTACCTAGTTCTAAAAAAAAGATCTAAAAGTTGAGCCACAACAAGCATTCGTGTAAATCACCAAGCTGGTGAAACTGCCCGCGTTGAGCCAGTAACGTTTGTAAAAGAAATTTTAAGTTGAATTTTCAATTGTCTTTTGAAGACTACGTACCTTAATATCACTCAATAAAAAATTAAACAGAAGTAAATGATTATTGAAAATCTTGGTGTTTTTTTACAATGTAAACAATGCAGGTATTTAAGTAATTTTTTACAATGTAAAAAAGATTCCGGAAAAACCAGACCTTTTCAAACTCTGTAGTGATTTTCAATTGAAATTAACCGTAGACTCTAAATCAGATATAGATGTGGTATGTGAGCTGTGTGATGAACTCATAAGTCTGAAATCTGTTTTATCTTATCAGAATGTCGTTCTCTCGTTATTTTAAATTTTGTTAAAGATCGCGTATCTAAATGTATGGACACTCAGCAAATCGAAAATGAAATAGTGGAAAAATAGACTTCGGTTTATTCTAGATAAAAGAGTTCTGTGGAATTCTATATCTTCTATTCTTAAGGGCCTGTTGTAGTTATTTTAAACATTTTTTAAAATCTGTACCTCAAATAGCACTGAAAATTTAGATTAAATAAAATCATTTACATAAAGTTGAACATACTCTCCAGGAACGTATGAAGCCGAAAACGTGACTATGAACAATTACTTCGATAAAAAAAAAATAACAAACATGACACCATTTCGGTTTTTAAATGACTGGAACTAAAAGATACTATCATCAAACCATGTGGAAATTATACCAATAGATAGAGCTTGTTATTTATTAGTAACGTATGAAGCCACATTTTCTAATTCAGATATAGTTTTTTAACAAGAAAAAAAAACTACAAATCTAACGATTCAAGCTCTCACGCACTCCGTTTTTTAGTGCCCGCCTAGGCGTCATCGAGGTAGGACGCGTGTCGTTTTCTCCAACAAAATTCTGCCGGTCAATTACGTGCTAGAAATAAGTTAAAACAATTAATTAAAAATGCAAAGTACGATGGAGTTGAACAGCCAACAGCGGCAGTCAACATGTTTGTTCTCCCTAAATAAAAAAAAAACTTTCTCGATGGCATTGTTTTCACGCGCCATAGTAAAAAAGTATAGTATGGTTTTGGAAACAGATTATAGCTGTCTGAATCGGGAGATCACGAGAGCATTAGAAGGCCGCTTGATAAAGGTTACCGCTTGGCTACCCACATAATAAAATTAACCGATGCAACTACCGATAAGTTTGGGTATTTTCGTAATATGTAATATTATTTCAATCAAAATATCCTACTGTAATATATATTATAAAACTTGGCCTGGTTAGATATCTCGAGAAGAAAATCTGTCCCCAAGCACTTATCGGTGTGTACCGCTATGTGTCCTTGAGGACCATTAATTTTGCATGGTGGTAGGGCATTTTGCGAATACGCGCCTGGCTAGCTACCACCCTCGAGAAGAAAATCTGTCGCCAAGCACTTTTCAGTGTGTACCGCTATGTGTCCTTAAGAACCATTAATTATGCATTGTGGCAGGGCATCTTGCGAATGAGTGCCTGGCTATCTACCACGCTCAAGTTGAAAATCTGTTGCCAAGCACTTATCAGTGTGTACCGCTATGTATCCTTGTCCTTGAGAACCAGAAATTTTGTGAATAAAGTTACTCTGATTTGGTTGACAATTGATATCAAGGTTGTGCTGGGCGTCATGATTCCCAAAATGGACTTATTTTTACACGATTGCCTAAAAAAGGAGAGTTATGTTTTCAGGGTTCATCATGTTTGTGAGTGTCTTTATTCCACCATAACTTCTAAACGGCTTGACCGATGTTTATGTTAGAGATATCGTTAGATTCCTCTTGATAACCCAAGTGACACTAGGTAAATAAAAAAAAATGAAAAACAAACTAGCGGATTTTAGACCCAATATTGTGAGGTAAAAAAAAATTTTCTTCCAAACCCATCGAGTGGGGTATCAGAATGAAGACCTTTATAAAACAATTTCATAAATATATATTACATTGCAGTTTAAATTTCAATGTAACGATAAATCGCTTAGCGAAAATAAATAACTTGCAGTCAATACTTGTGTCGATATCATCTGCCCACTGAATAAAGTAACTCCGATTTGGCTGAAAAATGATACCTAGGTTTTTCTGGAAGTCCTTATGCCAAATTTGGAATTCATTTTTCGATGACGTCTGTCAAGTGAATAAAGTTACTCCTATTTGGCTGAAAATCGATATCTAGGTTTTTCTGGACGTCTGTATTCTAAATTTGGAATTAATATTTCGATGACGCCTGCCAAGTGTAGAAAGTTACTCTGATTTGGCTGAAAATTGATACTTAGGTTTTTCTGGAAGTCATTATGCCAAATTTGGAATTCATTTTTCGATGACGTCTGCCAAGTGAATAAAGTTACTCCGATTTGGCTGAAAATCGATATCCAGATTTTTCTGGACGTCTGTATTCTAAATTTGGAATAAATATTTCGATGACGCCTGCCAAGGGAAGAATGTTACTCCGATTTGGCTGAAAATTGGTATCAAGGTTGTGCTAGGCATCATTATTCCCAATATGAACTTATTGTTTCAATATCATCTGCCAAGTGAAAAATTTACTCCGATTTGGCTGAAAATTGATACCTAGGTTTTTCTGGACGTCCTTACTCCAAACTTGGAATTTATTCGTCGATGACGCAAAGTGAAGAAAGATACATCGATTTAGCTACCAATCGGTATCTGGGTTGTTCTAGTCGTTCTTATTCTGAATTTGTTATTTATTATTCGATGTTATCTGCCAAGTAAAAAGGGTCCTCCGATTTGACTGAAATTTAAAATCTAGGTTCTTCTGGACGTCATTATTCTAAATTTGGAATTTATTTTTTAATGACGTCTGCCGAGTAAAAAAGTTACTCCAATATGGCTGAATATCGATACCTAGGTTGCTTTGGGCGTTTTTATTCTGAATTTGGAATTCGTTTTACGAAGACGTCTGCCAAGTGAAAGAAGGTCTTCCAATTTGGCTGAAAAATTAAAATTCTAAATTTGAATCGGTCAAGTGGAAATTTTTTCTTTACTTTGCAGACGACGTTGAAAAATAAATGCAAATCCGAAATAATGACGCCCAGGTTAACCAAGATATCGAGTAACTTTCTTCACTTGGCAGGTGACATCAAAAAATAAATTCCAAATTCGGAATAAAGACGTCCAGAACAACCTAGATTTTGAATTTCAGCCAAATCGGAGTAACTTTCCTCACTTGGATTACGTTGAAAAATTAATTCCAGGAATAAACCCCTCCAGAAAAACATAGGTAGGTACACTAATCATTGAAAAGTATGCAATAACTTGTTAAAGTCGGTACCATGCTTATCTAAAATACTCTATTTTCAACTTTGGCAAGTTATTTTATACCAACTATACATATACTCTACAGGCGACCACATACCAGTATGCATTTTTTCAGCTACCTTACTCATATTGGTAACAAAAATAATAAAATAAATAAAGTCTAGTGTTTCGGTAAATCATTCATCTTTTGTTTCGGTAAACATTCTACACAATATATCAAAATTTCAGGTTTGTTACTCATTCCATTTACGAGCTAAAGACCAATGACTTACGGACGGACATGCAGACAGAACTCGGGCACTCATAAATACGGCTCCGTTTTGCGTTTTGGGCTCGGAACCCTAAAACACTGTATACATGTTTTACGTGTACGAACAATGTATACGAACAAAATCTAATAAAAATAGGTGCTTAGTGTGAAACGAATATTTTTATTCAATAAGCGAATAAAAATGTTCACCAGAACAAAATAATTATTTAGATGCAGTTCTGGGTTTAGTAGCAACGATACCTACAGTTGATCAACTTTTTAAATTACACTGTGACGCTAATAGCGTGCGGCTGGGGACATCGAGCGAGCGACGTGAGTCCTGACGCGCGCTGTGCGACTAGAGCGCAACGCTGCGTAGTGTCAATAGCCCGCAACTCTCGGACGCTAAATTTACCTACTGATTGACTAAAAAAGGGCCTTTTTCATGAATTTCAGTGGCTATATGCCACACTCAATCTCGCTGGAGGCGCAGTAAAAATCTCGCCCAGGGCGCTGGTAGTGCTAAAACCGGCACTGTATATACCACATTATTTACATGAATATGTTATATATATATATATAACAATAACAATCAATAACAATATATAACACTATCTCTCCTATCGACTTTAAAAATCAGGGAGGTATCATCTGCGAATAAAACTATATCGCAGATTTTTTTAACCATGCAAGGCAGATCATTTATATATGCTAGAAACAGAAAGGGTCCTAAAATTGATCCTTGCGGTCCTCTTATCTTACCAAAGACCCGGAAGAAGTATTGCCATTTATTCTAACCTTCTGTAGCCTGTCTGATAGATATGACTTTATAAGATCCAGAGCTCTTCCACGAATACCATAATGTGAAAGTTTACGAATCAGAGTGGAGTGCTCCACACAGTCGAATGCCTTAGAAAGGTCACAGAATACGGCAATAGCATCCTGTGAACTCTCCCAGGCTTCAAGTATATGTGACATCAATTGAGGACCTGCATCTGTTGTGGATCTGCTCTTTGTGAAACTAAACTGATTCTCATTCAATATATTATGCTCATTAAAATGGGATAGAAGTTGTTTAAGCATAATTTTTTCGAATACTTTCCTCAGAACAGGTAAGATTGAAATAGGTCTATAATTGCAAGGGTCAGATGTAGCCGCTCGACATCAAAATTGGAGTGATTTTACATAGTTTCATTAAGTCGGGGAAATTTCCTCCATCGACACAAAGATTGAATATTGTTACTAAGTATGGTGCGATAATGCAAATTATAGACTCTGCCACTTTAACTGACATACCCCACAAGTCTTCAGTATTCTTTATGTTTAAACTTTATATTTTCAAATAACGTTGTGTGTCCGGCGATTTGCCGGGGAAATTATGTATTAATAGAGTTTTTGCTGCATCGGGACAAGCATCCAATGACTTAGTGACTTCTAGGGGTAAGTTAGAAAAAAAATTGTCAAGTATATTTGCCACTTGTGTTGAATGAGATATTTGATTTTGATCAATATTTAAGACATAATTATGTAGAATCTCTAGATTTATCTTTACCGGTCTTAGTATTAATAGTCTTCCAAATGGTTTTTATTTTATTTTTAGACTTGCTAATTTTGTTTCTAATAAATCTATTTGGAACTTCATTTTATTTTTGAACAATTATTTTGCTCCTCTGTTTTAAATACAACAAAATGTTTATTTCGTTCGTTTATTAAATAAAAAGAATAGTGGACCATAGATACGCGTATAACTGTTGATTGTGGACCCTAGTGAAGGTACACAACACAGGATCACACCCTGTTCGTGTTTTATGTTTCACTGAAACATGACTGAGACCAGATAAAATGTTAATTACCTATTTATTTTAATTTTCCCAAGACATCTTTCGAAGCTCGTCTACCACCAATATTATTGAAGGTCATGTGTCAGAGTAAGGCCCGGCTATGCGCAATAATTAAGTATATGTGCGTTATCTAGCGCGTTAGATAGCGGCGCGGCGATGCGATGCGCCATTGCGCTGGATGTCGTGCCTTACGCCTATGATAGATAACATACCGCGACGCGATGTGTGCCGACGTACACAAGTTACACACTGTCACCGATTAATGAATATGTTATCAACGTCAGCCCATAAACTTTCCACCGCGCACCGACCGGGGCCCGCAGCGGCACCCGGCCACCCGCCGGGGCCCGCCGCGCCCGCTGCCTGGACCACTGCGCTCTTCAAACGTTCCCATTTTGCACAAGAGCAAACAAAATCATGTTACATATCACTGTGACTTAGTTTATTACAAGTTGCACACATACCTACTGTACGTTGAGATACTGTACAGACGAGTCTCCTCGTAACTTCTATTTTTGAGATAGACTACGAAATAATAATGATAAGAACTGACGAATTTAAACACCCTCATTATTTATACAAATAATGTGTATAGTTGGACACACTAGTGTATGCTTAGACACATTTACAATCAGCGGTGAAAAGATTTGCGCTCGCTGTACGATTACTCACTAAATGAGCTCTAGACGATAACAATGTGTATTCTTATAATATAGGTAAACCCGCTCTAATAAAGAACCGAATCTAACGCTGTCGCCGATAATCAATACCTCTCACTTACACGTTACAGATACGGTGCCAATACAATAATTGCAATAAATTACTTTTCAGTTCAGTTTCAAACTGAAAAGTATTTTTCTTTCATGGAGTGTTGTAATAGAGAACCCCTACAGCGACAGGGTCGTTTCGATATTGGATACGGGTTATAATAATAATAATAATAATAATAATAATATCATTTATTTGCTTTAAATGTGAGTACAATAATGTTGTTAAGAATAAATCAATTTGAGATCTAACACATTTTACCAAATTATTGGCATGCAAAAACTTATAATGTAAATGTAATTTCTAGAAGTAGGTACCTATTCTTATGGTAAACATGTTTCTTAAATGTAATCGAATATAACTAACCATGCGTCTTAAAAATAAAATATTCATCAAGAGAGTAGAAGGCATGATGCAGCAACCAGACTTTTAGCTCATTCTTAAATTTGTGCAAAGGTAATTGTTTAATATATTGTGGTAATTTATTATATATTTTGATTGACATAGAATAACTACTTTTCTGATAGCGTACCGACTTATGAGCATACTTATTTACCAATCTATCACTATTTCTGGTATTTCGAGGATATATTTCACTCGCTGTATTATAAAGGTAGCGGTGTTGTTTAACAAAGCACGATATATCAAAAATATACTGACATGGAAGGGGAAACACTTTTAATTGACCAAAAAGTGGTTTACATGACTCCATAGGGCCAACTCCACAAAGTGCTCGTATGCATTTTTTTTGTACAATAAAGGCTCGGTCGAAATTTGTACTTCGCCCCCACAGAATAAGACCATATCTGAGGAGGGATCCAACATAACCGTGATATGCAACTAGCGCTGTATCTAAGCTTGTAGTTTTTCTTAGCCGTTTTAAAACGTATACGTAGCTATTTATTTTCTTGCATATTTTCTCTATTTGTTTTTTCCAGTTTAATGCCTTATCTATTATTAAGCCCAAAAACAACACTTCATGAGGTCGTTCAATATTTTGTCCATTATAGTCAATTTCAATTTCAATATTATTAAAATTCATACAATATGTCTTAGATATATTTATAATTAAATTATTAATGTCAAGCCAATTTACTACGGAATCAATCGTTTTCTTAATGTCCAACTTATGTTTGTCTATACAATCGTCAGCTTTGTTTTTTTTTGTTGTGACTACAATGGAAAAATCGTCGGCAAATAATGTCGAGCTGTATGGAGTTACACATACTATGTCATTTATATATACTAAAAATAATAATGGCCCAAGTACACTGCCTTGAGGGACTCCGGATCTGTTAGTTTTCCATTCTGACCTTGAACCCTGGATTACATTATTTTCATCAATTGTCGTTATTTCTACAAATTGTCTTCTATTGGTAATATAAGATTTAATCCAGTCTAATCCAGTTCCTCTAATACCATAATGTTGCAGTTTATAAAGTAGAAAATCATGAGATACAAAGTCAAATGCCTTTGTCATGTCAAAAAATAAAGCTGTCGTCAGATACTTCCCATCTATATTTTCCATTATAGTGTTAACTAAGTCAAAAGCTGCTAGTGTCGTCGATTTATTCTTTTGGAAGCCATTTTGTTCGTTTTGGATAACTTGGTGTTTAGAGAAAAAATCATAGATTCTTCGATGCATTGCTCTTTCATATATTTTTGATAATACAGGCAAAAGCACTATTGGCCTGTAGTTGTTAACGTCGTCTTTTGAACCTCTTTTAAAGAGAGGCTTGATGAGAGATATTTTTAAGGCTTCAGGAAAAGAGCCGTGTTCAAAAGATATATTTATTAAGTATGCTAATATTTCACATAGTTCTTCCTTACAATGCTTGACAACTTTAGTTGCTACGCCATCTTCACCTTCGGTATTAGTGTTTTTCAGGTTAGCTATGATAGTTTTGATTTCTGTTGGTAATACCGGGCTTAAAAATATAGAATCTGATACGTATTTGGTATTCATATTTTTTAATTTATTTACTGTGTTATTCGAATTTTCATTAGTTAGATCTATTAAGTGTTTATTTATATAATTTGCTATTTCATACGGTTTCGTAATGACACGTTTTTTTATTTTTATTTCATCTATGAATCGAGGAAGCGATGGGCCTTTATTTTTGATTATGTTCCACGATGCTTTGCAAGTATTTTTAGAATTTTGTATTATTTTGCTATTTTTCACTTTCTGTGCCCTAGTAATGCACTTTTTTAGTACACTAGAGTAATTTTTAAAAATAAATTTAGAGCTTATGTCTTATCCTTATAGTATTTTAGTCGTAAATATCTGTTTCGCCTACAACTTATTTTTAAGCCTTTTGTTATCCATTTAATTTTTTGCGTAGACTGGATCTTTATCTTATGTGTGGGAAAACATAATGATATCAGCATTTTGATAGTATTCTGAAAAACGCCAAAAGCCAAATTTGGATCGTGTATCTCATATACGTCCCTGAAGGACAAGCTGCCAATACATTGTCGGAATTTTTCAAGATTCTCATTTGAATAATCATTTTTTTGAACGTACCAATTTGTGATAGGAGCTTTGATATTATTCACACAAATACTTAAAATCTGCCCTGTTTCATGATCAGAGAGACCAAGAGGAAAAAAAAAAATTCCTACAGCATCTTCTATATTACTAATTATGTGATCTAAACATGCTTTACGTCTTGTGGGCACCGTAATATGCAATTTAAGATTGCTATTCTTTAAAATTTCGGTATAACGTTTTGTGTGTGGGTTTGTTTTTAATATGTTAATGTTGAAATCTCCAGCCAATATCAACTTTTTTTTAGGATTTTTTTGAATGGTATGTAGCAATATTTCTAGTTTATCAAAGAATTTTTGGAAAGAGGAAAAAGAAACATCTGGAGTTCTATAAATACATACAATAATAATTTTTTCGTTTTTGAGTTCAATACCACAACACTCAAATATGTCCTTTACAGCTAACTTTCTAATATTAATTAATTCATTATATAAAATACCCCTCTTCAACAGTATACATGTACCACCTCTTTTTTTTGTCCTACAGTACGATGCTACCAGATCATAGTTGGTAATTTTTAAAGTATGCTCAGATCCTGACTTTAAGAAAGTTTCAGTTAGACAAATGACATCTGGATCACTATTTTTACTTCTAAGATCTAGTAAAGTTGATTCTAAATCATGGAGCTTAGCAAAGACGCTAGCAATATTTTGATGAAATAATCGCATATTAATTGTTTTTGTAGGCACGAAAAAACGCATCTTGTCCATTGTTATCGTTTGTTTTACTAGTTTTAATAATAGGAAAATAATCTTTTAGGGTCCGTTTGATCGATCTGCCTTCACTCTCTGTATGTTTAACATTATTTTTCTTAATTATAGCCTTTTCCGATTTTTTAAAATAGTATTCTATGGTACCTTTAAATGCGGTCTTTTTAGTCTGAGCTTTAGAACGCATTTTTTTAACATTTTTAAAATCCAAAAATTTTGTGTCGTAGTCTATTTGATCAACGACTCCATTAATTTTTTTACAAATTTTAAGCATTTTGATTCTAGGATTCAACACAGACAATTCATTGTTTATATTCAGAAACTTACATTTGGGAAATTTTGTGTTAAATGACTTTAAAGTTTCATTTAAATTTGCCTCTTTTAGATATTTGTTTCTAAGTACGCTTAAAACTAAAACATTATTACAGTTTGTGTTTTGTAGCGTCTTCTCTACTTCCTTACAGACATCTCCTAGATTTTCATCATGCTCGCCAACAGAGAGGATAATTTTATCATCTGCACTTATTTTATACATTTTCATACTCCCACATATTTCTTCTGTAGTTGCCTGCGGTTTAACAAACGATGTAATGTTATATTTTTCATAGGGGCTGTTTTGCCTTGACATTATTAAATTACTTGACAATCCTGCACACTGCTCTCCTCCAAATATATAAATATTGTTTATATGTTTAGTTTTTTTGGTATATTGGTCCTTTGATTCTTTCATTATTTGACTTGCGCTCGTTTTGCTATAAGATTGAACTATTTTCTGCTTTTTTGAAGGGCTTTTGGTTATGTATTCGTTTTGAGAATCATTTGACCCTTGCTTTTTTAAGACCGTATGGTGTGTAGTTTCTATATTTTGTATATCAGTAGCCTCATTCACAAGCTTGTAATTTTTTTCCTTTGATTCATCGCTAAAAATATGTCTTTCTGAAGTGTTTTGATCTTTCTCTGTTTCATTACTACGGTCCATTTCTAACGAGTGTACTTGTGTAGGTTTTCTGGTACTTTTCTTACCAGATGCAATTTTATTCGCCAGAGAACTTCTTCTTGTTGGTGTGCTCATCGCTTCTGTGAATAATTTTTTCCATTTTACTGTTAAATTATCTTTTTCTATGATTTGTTTTTTTAAGTCTGAATTTTCCAAGTTTAAATTCTCTATTTCTTTATGTGCCTTCTCTAATTCTAACTTTAAATGCAAAATTTCATTTCTGAGCATTTCGTCTTCTTCACATTGATGCGTGGATAAATCAGGCAAGCTATGGAGATCTGAGTCTTCTTCGCTAGTTAGTTCATCTTCCTCCGACTTATGTAGTGGCGTGACTGGTAATGGTCTATAGTTGGCTTTTCTCTGGGTAATATTTGCATTTGGGGTGTTCATATTTAACTCTTTGACTTTTTTACACTCAATACATGCCCTACATTTCCAGGTTTCCCTTTTAACTTTTTCCATTAAATAAAACCTTGTACTTGACACCTCTGCGCAGGAAATATCAAATAGTTTTTTACATATTGAGCAGCACAACATTTCTCTGCTTTTTATAGTCTTTTTGCATTTAAAACAAGATTTTGGGCTAGCCAATTTATTCATATTTGTTTTATTATAAAGTTATTGAGCAAAACAATAAAGTAAAATTAGTCAGAAAAAAAAATGAATAGCAAAAAGAATAATCAGCGATCAATAGATTCGGACCACAGGCTTTCGCTTCCCAGTCTCTTTACCTGCCATTGCGCCACGCTTACTTAAATGGTACGGCGAAAATAAGCATCCATATACGCGGTATCTGAGCTATGATCTATTGAGCATTACCACTTGAGGGAAATAAATGAGTCATTGACAGCTGTTAAAAAGTTTAAAGTACCTACCCGTTGTATTGTAACAGGTACTTAGAATTGACATAGAACCTTTTTGGTTTGAGATTTAAGAGTTTTACTTTTTTAAAATCGTACCCGTGAGGTTCTTCTTTTGAAAAATGTGCAACATTCGAATATCGACTTTCACTTATTTTTTATTCAGCTTAGGCAAGAAAGATACTTCGAAAATTCCAGTGATTTTAGAATACGAGCTCCGACGCGGAACTAACGCGGCAGAAACAGCTCGCAATATCAATGTTAAACGTTACCTTACCAACAATATTGACTCATTTGCGTCAAATCAATAAAATTAAAACTAATGAAAATTGGGTGCCTCATGATTTGACTGAACTGCGGAAAGAAACGCGAGCTGAAACTTATGTTCCCTTATTGAATTGATATAGAATTATAGAAATGAAGGAATATTGGATCGAATTGTGACATGTGATAAAATGTGGATTCTTTACGATAACCGTAACCGAAATAGCAATGGCTGACCTCAGGTCAAACGCCGCAACACTGTCCTAAAGCAAATCTTACCAATAAAAAGGTAGGTAATGGTAACTGTTTGGTGTGTCTCAGCATGATGTTATTCACTATAGCTTTCTCCGATCTGGTCAAGCAATAACGGCAGATGTCTACTGTGCCGAACTTCAAACAATGATAGCAAAACTTGCTGTGATATGAAGCCCCGAATCATGAATTTATCTTCACCACTATTGCTTCATGATAACACGAGACCTCATACAGCAATTAGAAACCTTTCGTCACCCTCTGTATTCGCCAGACCTTGCTCCATTATTAATAGTCATTAATATGTTTATAAATAATAGTCTACGTGATAAATAGTTATCTTCCCAGGAGGCAGAACAAAATGCTTTCACAGTTTGTCCAATCTTGATCACCAGAGTTCTATCGGAAAGGCATAAAATATGACTTTCCTATTAGATGGCAGCAATGTATAGATAATAATTATTTTGATCAAATAAATATGTTAAATTAAAAAAAGTATTTAAATTTTTCAGTACATATCGGAAATTTCATACCCAAACCTCTAATATATTATTCAGCCGCTGTAATAAAGTAACTCATCCCTAGTGTGGTAAAGTTATCACGAACAGCTATCACAGAATCAGCCCTTTCAAGGTAGGACGTCTGTGGTAGGATGTGTTCAGAGGAATTGTATGGATCGAAATGTTAAAACGTATTACATGTTTGAAACATTCATATTGACATAGTAGGAATGACAGCGTAAAACAAAATATTATAAAAAATCAAAGATTGAGAGAAAAACCTCCTTCAACATCCTCCCTTTTTCTATAATCTTTATCGTATACCATCATTATCGACTTGTAGAGTAGGGACTTCTCTCAAAGTAGTAATTTCATTGATAAGTATCTTCAGACAAACAATCTCACGAGCCGCTTCACTAGCTGCAACAAGTTCTGCTTCGGTGCTTGAGATAGCTACAGAAGTCTTGCCCAAGAGATTACTCCTCCTGCATAAACGCATAAGATTCCAGAAGTAGAGCGTCCTGTATCTAAATCTCCACCACGTTCAACATCACTAAAACATTCCAAGATTCCAGTTTTGTATCCTTTTTTGTATACACTTGCTTTATCTAGGGTTCCCTGAATATAACGAAGTATGCGTTGAATCTTGTTAACGTTTTCTAAAGAGGGATTAGTAAGTTTCCTGGATACGACACTAATAGCGTATGATATGTCCAGTCTAGTACCTGTCATTAAATAAGCTAGCGCACCAACAGCTTCACGATAGGGCAATTTTACATGTACGTAAACCATAACAGCCCGGCACCCCATGGGCAGCCCGGCACCCCACGGGCAGCCCAAAACCACTGAATGAATTTCAATCAAACTTAGCACGATTTGAGTATACTTACTACGAAGAAGGGCATGGTATACATTTGCTCCCATAATCCAGTTCGGGTCCCTTAGGAGAGGGGATGAAAGTCAAATGTACACTTAGTTGTAATTCATTAATGCGTAGTCTGATTTAAATCTTTCTTTTTTTTTGTTTGAATAGTGGTACTTTAACCCTGGTACTTAAGCACGGGCAGCTCGGCACCCCACGTGCAGCGTGGCACCCCACGGGCAGCCCGACACTTCACGGGCCGCTCGGCACCCCACGGGCGTCTCGGCACCCCAGGGGTGGCCCGGCACCCTTATTTAGTTTTGCAAGCTTGCTAAGAATTCGCCACAATCAGTTTTTTGAACTATCTATCTTTTGCCGGATACATTTCGGAGACTGCGCAATGGAAATATTTTTGTTCTACTGCCAAACAAAACCGCCGTTTTGAAATCCAAATTCTATCTATACGATCGAGACAAGTCTCGATCGTGCGCTCGGTTAGTCAAGACCTCCTGAAGATGCTTCGTTTAGAAGCGAAACTAGTCGGGTATGCTTCCGGTTAGGCTGCGTGATGTTTGTGACGTCACGTAGATAACAGGAAAATTAGGCGGAATTGTCACTAGATATATAATTTTATGCTTTTTTAAGTGTTTTATTTAAATATTATTTAATGTTTTTTTAGGATACTTTTAAAAGTATTTGTTATTATTTGTATGTGCAATTCATACTAAACCTGTTTGGCTGTTGACAATCTCATAACCTTTTGTAAAGTGGCATCCGACATATTACCATCAAAATTAGCATCGCCGTACTATCTATTTTATGAGATGCTTCTAAAGATTTTTCAGAATTTGTTTTAACGTCTGTACTTGCTGTAGTAACTGGTTTTATAAGTTCTATAAGATTTCCATTTATATCATCCAACCCACCAGGAGCACCCCTTAAAAGCAACAGTACCTTACAGCGCCATGTTGACCAATTTTCTTCACCTTCTCAACGACCGATATCAATTTTGCAACTCGTAGACGAAGTCGACATTTTGACAGGCCTTCGTTAGGAATTTTTTGAATAATGTAGTAACAATTTTTGCAAATTGTTTGTTTAAACCTTACTGGTAACTGTACTTAATCGTTTCCAATATAATTAAACGCTCTGCAACATGTCGAGAGGAATATTATGGATCGAAATGATAAAACGTATTACATGTTTGAAACATTCATATTGACATAGTAGGAATGACAGCGTAAAACAAAATATTATAAAAAACAAAGATCGAGAGAAAGAGCTCCTTCAACATCCTCCCTTTTTCTATAATCTTTATCGTATAAGTCCCACTATTCCTGAAATTAGACAACACCGTCCCGCAGCCCGCTCTCTCCTTCGGACAGCGGGGTCCCGCAGCCCGCTCTCTCCTTCGGACAGCGGGGTCCCGCAGCCCGCTCTCTCCTTCGGACAGCGGGGTCCCGCAGCCCGCTCTCTCCTTCGGACAGATAAAAATCGCATTCCAACGAGGTCCACAGATATTTAAATCCCACAGAGCACTAACAAGGATATATCCTTATTTAATGCAAGTATCAATGCTCGTGTTTCGCCGCGTGCAGTCTCAACAGCGGGAGAGACTAGACGGGCTCTCCGCTGGAACATGCCTGCTTACAAGATAAACATTGTTTTTTTATGCTATCTTGATGGATCATGTACGAGGTCTACCTGGTGTTAAGCGGCAGGTAAACTTTGCTTATAACAGACGCAGTTCTAATTCTGCTGTGCCTATAATTTCACCGGTTCCACCCACACACACTGGTTCAAACCGGAACACAGCAATTTGAACATTACTGTTTGGCGGTAGGAGTGAGAATGGCACTGTACCCAGAGAGTTGAAATATTAGAGTAGTTATATCCGAACATCACTGCTCTAAAAGCTTACTAGAATTTACCTATCTACATACTTACGCACATGTATATGCAGTTTGTAATGACAAGGAAAGAACGTTCAAATATTATGCGTCCTATCTGTTGTAAGAAAGAGATAAATATAACCAATTCGTGTAACCACCGAACCGCCACGAGACGTTCCGATCACCATTAAACTGCGATCTCTTTCACTCTCTCACACCAAACGATACACATATCTCGCTCATACATTTCATTGAGAATAGTTCCTTAGATAAAACAAAATGTCGATATTTTCTATTTACTCAATAAAATTAATAATTACGCGTGAAATGAAACAGTTTTCTTATCTCGCACAGTGCTTGTATAATTGGTGCAGAGTCTAAAGACTCAAGGAAGGCATATTGTCCACAGATTATTCCTAAAAAACACGATTAGCGGCGATGTATTCACCGGACGCTCGGAAGTGCAAGACTGGTAGTGACTCTGGTAATTATCCAGAATTCGTTTAGTAAATATGGAGGGCATACAACGCATCTACAGGTAAAAAAATCTTAGACTGTACCTACTTGAATGCCTGCCTAGAAGATACCTATGCATAGTGTATTTGAAGACTCCTAGATTATATGTATCGGGCGCTAGATACGCTGCGCGGCGCTGGTAGGGCGTTGCATAAATCACTCGTACTGATAATAAATGTCGAACGAGATTGCTTCGAGCGTATTTTTGGATATCGATTTGGAATATCGTACAGAAGATGGTGCGTCTTGTTGTCGTTGAAAGGTAATATAGGTATAGTTGGGATAGGATCGAGATGATAGATATGTAGATAGGGCATGCTGCTGGCAACTTTACATCGATATTGATTGCTCTGGAATGTCACTAGCTGATCGTCACTAAAGTTTCTATGAGGGGTTATCTAAAGGGACCAACATTTCGAGCTAGTATTTAAACGACACACCCGCTTCCCTGAATGGCTGCAGTATTCCAAACAAACCGGACTGGGGCTTCATAACAGTTCAGAAGCTGAAAGTCCTGGAGTGAGTTACCGTCTCACTTTTAACACGACTTGGTACTTTATCAAATAGTACGTATCGTGAAGTGTTTAATGTAATTGCCACTAGGTAGGTATTTCAGATGAATTGAAACAAGTTAATTTGGGCTGCCTGTGGGCCTGCATTGGCCTTTAGGTTTAATGCTTTCGTATTTATTAGCTGTAGCGTTATATATAGTTTAGTGCGAATAAAATCAATCAATATTAGGGGTTAAAGTATGAAATTGCCGATTTGTACTGAAAAATTGAAATTATTATTTTTAATTTAACATATTTATTTAATCACTATTATCTATACATTTCTGCCATCTAATATGATATTTATAAAAGAAAAAAAAATCGGGCCGCTCCACACTAAGTTGCCATACCTAAACTTGGGTCATTATGTAGTGTTATGTAAATAGTTATTAAGATACCTACATAATGTGCAATAAATGATTTGATTTGATGAAGGTAATTTATGCCTTTGCGATAGAACTCTGATCATCTAGATTCGACCAACTGTGTACGTATTTTGTTCTGCCTCCTGGGAAGATAACTATTTATCACGTACAAAGTTGTCCAAATCACGTAATACGAGTATGTTAGTCCGTTGAAGCAAGGTCTGTCGAATACAGAGGATAAGGAATGGTACTAAATGCAGTTCCAGTAGAGTTAAAACGGTTTCTATTGCTGTATGGAGTCTCGCGTTATCATGAAGCAGTAGTGGTGAAGATAAATTCATGATTCGGGGCTTCATATCACAGCTAGTTTTGCTATCATTGTTTGAAGTTCGGCACAGTAGACATCTGCCGTTATTGCTTGACCAGATCGGAGAAAGCTATAGTGAATAACATCATGCTGAGACACACCAAACAGTTACCATTACCTACCTTTTTATTGGTAAGCTTTGCTTTAGGACAGTGTTGCGGCGTTTGACCTGAGGTCAGCCATTGCTATTTCGGTTACGGTTATCGTAAAGAATCCACATTTTATCACATGTCACAATTCGATCCAATATTCCTTCATTTCTATAATTCTATATCAATTAAATAAGGGAACATAAGTTTCAGCTCGCGTTTCTTTCCGCAGTTCAGTCAAATCATGAGCCAATTTTCAGTTATTTTTTATTTTATTGATTTGACGCAAATGAGTCAATATTGTTGCCATATAATTTTTTTAATTTTTTTTTATTGCTGATAGGTAAGCCTTTGACCACAATCTCACTTGATGGTAAGTGATGATGTCGTCGAAGGTGTTAACAGGCTTAACCTAGAATTACTGGCTCTCAAGGATAGCTGCCGGAACACACCGTTAGGTGCTTGGCGACAGATTTTCTACTTGAGGGTGGTAACTAGCCAGGCGGGCATTCGCAAAAATGCCCTTCCACCATGCAGTGAAGCTCAAGCCCGCGGCGGGATTCGAACCATCGACCTGTTGCGCGGCAGTCCATAGCTAAAGCCACTGAGCTATCATTGTTTTAGAACCTCAATTATGTGAAAAAGTTGAAGCCAAAAACTCAAACCAAGAAGGTTCTTTGTCAATTCGAAGTACCTACCTGTTACAATAAAACCTTAATTTCATACCTTAACGCCTATTAATATTACGTTATGTAAATTTCATTTCATTACCATGATTTGTATTGTATATACGTAAGTCACACTAAAAGTTTTGCGTAACTTAAAAAAATAACATGCAATAATTAAAATATTATGTTTATTGCTTTTCAAAATACTCTCCTTTACATTGTGATGCGATCGAACCATTTTTAAAACAGGAGGACCACAGATCGCAGACCTGTTGTCTACGCGCTGATTGAACGCTATCACTGCCTCTTCGGAGTTGGTAATAGTGAAACCTCTAATCAAATCTTTGATTTTGGGGAACATACAGAAATCACAGGTCGGGTCCTGCCAATAAGCAGGATGGTGACGAGTTGTACTTTTTCGGAAGCTAAAAATGACTTTGTTTTGTTGGCCGTGCCGTGTGTGAACAAACGTTCTGATGATGTAGGAGAACACGGCTTTTTGGTCGTCTTTCGCGAACTTTTTCTAACATCCTGGGTAAAGAAATGGTAGAAATACCACTCGGCATTAACACTCTTTTGATCTTCAAGTGGAATTTTGCAGATGGACCCGTGGCTAATATAATATAGTAGTAGAGAAAAAAACGCGATCATTTTTATACCAACGTTTCTCGCCTACCTTAATTTTGTTGACCTGCTCTCATTTTCAAAGCAAATTCATATTAATTATTTTAGTATTTTATAATTTCATATTTTTACTAAAATATTTACCTACGTGCTTGTACTTAGTAACCTAGGTAAGTTAAAATCAAAACAAACTCAAATTTACATAGGTACACTTTATGATTCCATTGTTCAGTATAACATAATACCTACCTACTTAGATAATTACTATATAATTTGATACGCTTGCCGTTCCTAGAAGGTAACAATAGAACCTTACTTACCATTACCTATATTAAATTGATACGATATTAACTGTAGGTGAGGTTGTTTATTTCAAAACGTGATATGCGACATTTACTTACAATACTGGCACGACGCGACAATTTAAATCACACGAATGAAAAACGGAATTTATTCATGTCGTTGAAATTGTCATAATTATTTTGTCGCTAGTCGGAATGGGTATGTCGCTCGACATTCTATGTATAATCATTTCTAATTAAATATTTACTGATATGTTCCATATTTGTCGATACATTTTAGCATTATTAACTAACATCTAAAGCGTACTTCTTACACCATAGTCGAGTGAACATTAGAAATATGTATTATTGAACTAAAACGAGAGAAACGAATTTGAACTAAACTACGAAACTTGTAGTAAATGAATGGTGTAGGCTAGTGTTGTCTAGTTGTGGTGTTGGTAACAAGTAACGGAATGACGCCCATTATCAAATTTAAAACAGAGCTTTCTAATAGCTCGTAAGTTCATCTTGAGTTCTTTTCCATGTTTGCGGAGAGCTCAGGTGCTGCCGTCACAGAATAGTCTCATTGTAATAATCATTATAGTATAGTAGTCACGAAGTGTGGAGCCGCGTGTCAGAGGTTTTACAGCTCTCTAGGATGGACCTTATAATTGAAGAGAGCTTGCCTCCATAGACCATATTGAAAAGCAGACAAGATACAAACACGAGCGTTTGAGCCCGGTTGCGTTCACAAGAACAAATACATTTCTCGCCAAATTCAAATTCAAAATCATTTATTCAATTTAGGCGTCTACGATGCCTTTTGATATTTACTTTGAAAAAACTCGGGGTCATTCTTTTAAACTTCTTTTTACAATGTGTTACAGACAATATGATAAAATGATTACAATTATTGTATAGGATTTCTCAATCAAAAAGATTTTCACGTGCACTTTAATTGTCCTTCTGTGAGCGTTGTGATATGTTTGGGAACTTTATTATAAAATCACACAAAATTACCTAAAAAGGACCTTTTATTTGTCTTTGCTACTATAAATCTTGGCACCTCTATTTTATATTTATTCCTAGTGTTGTAATCGTGATTGTCGGTGTTTAAATTTAATTTAGTCATTTTTTGCGAACACACAGAATATATACAGAGTCAGTAAAGTTAAAATATCAATTTCTTCAAAAAGATCCCGAAGAGATTCCCTACGATCCATTTTATATATATATATATGGCTCGAATTGCACGCTTTTCTAAAATAACACAATACACCATACGACATAATGAAACAACCGAGCAGTACCGACGCGTGTTAGCTCTCTTATCTTACAAACTGCATATGCAGCAGAACTAAGTCTTTAAGCTAGATCATGTATATGTGGATCCCACTGTAAAGTTGAATCCATTTTGATTCCCAGAAAGACTGTCGCATTGTCAAAAGAGAGTTTATCTAGGCCAAGCTTAATGTTTGGTTCTACGTAAGTAACATTTGATAAAGAAAAATTTAAACATTTGGTCTTATTTGAATTAAGGATAGATATTTCCTATCTACTTAAAAAATCAGAGAGGTATCATCTACGAATAAAACAATATCGCAGAAATCTTTGACCATGCAAGGCCACCGAGATATACTTTACACAGAGGTCAATGTGCGGCAGATCATTTATATACGCTACAAACAGAAAAGGTCCTAATGCGGTACTCCCTGCAGTATTGTCATTTATTCCAACCTTCTGTAGCCTGTCTAACAGATATGACTCTATAACATATTAAGGTGATCACCGTAGTGAAACGCGCACTTTTGGAATCTTTTTTTACCGAAACTATTCGTTCAAAAAGTGCGAAAAAAATATATCATATTATTTAATTCTTTACTGAGTGAATTAGTTGACTAGTTTATACTAAAACTTATTAGTTCTTCTGTAATAAATTGTAATCGGCGACCCTTTTTAGACTGTTTTTTATTAATTTAAGAGGCATAATTGATGTAATTGCAACGTTTCTTTTTTTTTAAAAAATAGCTAATACTATACTCTAATGAACTACTTACCAACTTGTGTTGAAAACATTTTTATGAATTTTTGGCACAAAATTGCGTGATCGCGAGAAAAAATCTCAACGAAAATCAGTCTGCCCGCAGCGCTCGGGCCGTTTGGACGTGGGAGCTGTGCCGTTCGTTACTCCATCATTTTTTGTGCATTTATTTTACGAAATATACAATATTTTTTTACCAAACGTTAATTTGCAAGTCATAAATTATTGAAACTCAAGTAAAAAAAATATTGGGTAAGTACTTTTCTTTATATTGATTTATAAAATCTTTATAACAACGAGTTGATTAAAGTTCAGACACGGCATTGTTAATTTCTATTTTAGTAGGTATCTAGATTTTTAACCCTAAGTAAAATATTTCATTTGTTATTTATAAGCTACTGTACAATTAAACGAGAACTAATTTCTAATGCACTTAACACACTTTCCGAGACGACCAACTACTTTCTAGGAATTTAGATATTCAATCATTCAAATAAAGGGAAGTTATATATTTATTATAACTTTGACTTTAATAGTTACATAGTAGGTAGTTAGTCGGATTGAAATTTGTGTTACATCTGTATGACTACTCAGTTCTTTCGTCCTACCTATAAAGACATGTACCCGTAACTTTTGAACCGTAACTTCTGTAGATGGTTTCATAGCAAAAGTGATTATGTGAACTATTATTATAATTTTAATAACCGACTTCCAAAAAAGGACGAGGTTCTCAATTCGTCTGTATGTTTTTTTTATGTTTGTTACCTCAGAACTCTGGACTGAGTGAACCGATTTTGAAAATTATTTTTTTGTTTCAAAGGTGATGCTTGTCGTTTGGTCCCATTTTAAATTTCATCAAAATCGGTCAATCCGTTTTTGAGTTACACTAAAATACCTGAAAAATATTTACCTATCTCGATGATATAGTTGTTAAAAATGAATGATAATCGATCCCGTAAGTGGCAAGGGCCACTAAAAGTGTGAAAAAAATTTTAAGCAAAAAATGGAACCGACTTCAACACCCAAAAGTGTGAAATAACTCGTCGAAGTCAGTACCATACGCAAAGTTTTGTGATAATAGGTACTTTTCAACTATCATGGTACCGACTTCAACAAGTTATTTCACACTTTTGGGTGTTGAAGTCGGTTCCATTTTTTGCTTAATTTTTTTTTTATTATAATTATTATTATAATAAGTGGGGTTCCTCAGGAAAAGTGACTAAGAACCCCGGTACGATTCTTCCCGTATAACTTTTAATGGCAGCAGTCGAATTAGAGGTCCGCGCCGCGGTCATGAAAGTCGGCAGCGGCGCGCTGGTAAACGTACCCGGCGCGGCGCGGCGTAGCCGGCGTGTTATTGATTTTTTAACACAGAAGACGATATTGGACAGTGATCTGTCACCTGTCCTCTAAAACCACGGCAGCTATCACACGCCTGTTTAACGGGATCCTGCGCACGGAGCACTTACCCTCTCAATGAAAAATGAGCCACGTGGATATGTTCCCGAAACCGGCAAAGACGTTTGGAGACCCGAGAATTACAGGCCTATCACTCTACTTACATGCATTTCGAAAGTCTTTGAACGCCTCTTCTTAAGTCGGATAGCCCCTCACATGAAGTCTTGACCGGAGCAGTTCGGATTCCGGTCGGAGCACTCCCCCACACCTCAGCTATCCAGGGTAATGCACCTCACGGCAGAAAACTCTAAATTGATTTTCGACGTCGGCGTGAATTTGTTCATGACCTGGCGGCGGCGGCGGCGCGCTGAGGTTACTCCGCGGTGGCACGCTGGCGTGGCGCGGATCTCTAAGTCGAATGAGACTTGTCAAAAACCGAAATGACGGATTCAAGATGGCAGGCAAAATTCAAGATGCCCTGATCCGGCTGAAAATAAACGCCCTAAGCAACCCAGATAGGGTTGCTTAGGGCGTCGTTATTCGGAATTAAGAAATTTCTGCTTATGATGTAATTTTTCAAGATGGCCGCCATACATAGATGTTTTGAAACCATTGGCTCAAATTGTTCAATGGGAAGGAGTCATGGGGAAAGAAAGTATTCTAAACAGAAGATAACAAAGTGATTTTCATGATATAGAAATAATGGAAAATCATAAAATGACGTCTTCCAAGTGAAGATAGATTACGTATCTCGTAAACAGTTACAGATAAGTAAAGAAGTTTTGAACAAATGTCATAGGGAATCGAGAGAGCACTCAAATGACACGCAACAAAAATCCAAAATAGCAGAATTCATACAAGGTTTATCTTCAGTGTGGTCGGATCTTAAATTACATCATTCTGGATTTGCCATTTTGCTCTTCTTATTTATCATATTGCATTTAGAGCACGGATGGTGCGTGAGTTCGAAGGGCGAGTGCAAGGTGAGGCTGCAGTCTAGGCCGAGTCAGTAACTTGCAAGGCCGAAGGCTGACAAGTTGGGAGTATTTTCCGTATCTCCAAATGTTAAAATCCAATCTCCAATGTCTCCATGATGAATGGCCGCGATAACCGAAGCACCTACGAGTGGGGTTCTTTAACCAATGTGACTCAGAAACTTGGTACGATTCTGCCTGTACCACTTTTAGTAGCGGTAGGGTGAATCTTATATAGCGGTTTCATTACGGTTATCTTTTGTATTGAGCATTGCATTGGGATAATACTTATATAAAAATTTTGAACTTTTATTATATTATTATTTGTACCTATGTCATTTCATACTGCATAAAAATAAATGAGACACTGCCTGATAAACTTGTTAGCATATAAGTACATAACAAATAATTAAAAAGTTATGGTTACATAAGAAACGTAATTGTAATTTTTTTTAGATTTGTAACACAATGGGAAATAAACGAAAGTATAAAGTGCTCCATTAACGTCTTGTAGCAACACAAACTGTGAACGAGTTCTTGAGTTCAGTGAGTTATAAATATCGTAAATAAACTTAAAAATTTCGTAATGACTTTCTAGAACTGAAATTATACCTATACATTACATTTATTCACCTATAGATTTATAGAAATATTACAGTAAGCCCAAACACAAATTATTTGACAGTGTTTTGTAAACAAGGTTGTTTAAATTAAATACACATTCTCACCATTTTCCCTTCAGTCTACACATTTCTTTCTGCTTACCAAAACACTGACACACTTTCTTCGCTTTTTCTACATGAGCGTTATCATACATAATAACAATAATAATTAACACCTCAAGAGGCTCTCACTAGACGGTTGGATAAAGGGTCAGATACAGAAGGCAGTGATACTCAACACGACACGCATTGTCCGAAGGTTCCTCTCTCTGCAGCCCTAACCGCTGGTAGCTTGGGCACTACCCCGCTGCCGACGGCATCCTAGTTTTAAGTTTTTTATATTATTTTTTTTTTGTATATGAATGTTGTAAAAATTTAAAATTATGTTGTAAAATAAATTACGTGAATAATAATTTTATTTCATAAAACGTTTAACATGTTGGAGCAGTAAGGAACACATAATGTATACATAGAACTATGAATAACAACAACAAAACACATGTGTAGGTACAATGTAAGTCCTACAGGCACAGATATGCTCCAGGACGTTATCCGCACCAACACGGTGGTTGGTTGAATGTCTTTACTGTAGTAGTACTGTTTTATGTGTATTTTCTACACATACAAGCTACGTTTCGTACCGCTTCATGAAATCGAACTACTTTTTTGAGCACAATACTGACTTTTGAACTAACACGGTACCAACTTTGACAAGTAATTTCACACTTATCAGGAACATAAGTCGGTTCCATTTATGTTTTTAAAATATTATCCACAATTTTAAATTATAAGCTCGTTTTATGGATCTTATAATCTCTGCTAACCACCAAACAATTAAAACTTTTACTTGCAAATTATGTTGATATGGAAGATAGGCACTTTTCTAACAAAATTTCAAGAAAATCGGATCAGGCAATCGAGATAATGACTGGGAAATATACACTGCTCAGACCTCCACCGAGACCACACTTCGCTTAGTCTATTAAATATTTCTATACTTACAAGCGATGATATTTTTTACCGTATAGGTTCGCAGTAACTGCAGATAAAATGTTGTTATGTACATTTCTGTTCTGCCGCTTCTAATAGTACACGAAACTCTACAATTTTAGTGATGCTATCCGTGGTACGGCAACTAGTGCCGCCGTGCGACTGAATATTTTTATGAGTTAAAAGTTAACGCCTATTTCTTTTAGCTCCGCCCGAATTAGAAATTATTTTGACTACTGTCTTGCCCTTAATATCAATATATTATGCTCAATAAAATGGGATAGAAGTTGTTTGAGCATAATCTTTTCGAATACTGTACTTAGAACGGGTAAGATGGAAATATATCTACACACATCAAAAGTGCCTAGAGACCATCTAAATTTGAACTAAAAAAAATATTCAATAAATATTTATAGTTTTAAAATATAAACATTTTACAAGTAAGCCTAGATATAACTGAAAATCCACAAATATTTTACTTATTATATGCATTCAAATCGTAGTATGCTGTAATGAACATGTTTCGAAAAAAAAAATGCTAACTGCGAATGCAAATTTAGTACTTAGGTCAATTTACTTTCATACCATGTTTTTACCTCCTCATATTACTATTAATTTAAATAGTACCTAACCCTTTTGAAAACTTATTTACTTAGTGTAAGAAAAGCGCAGTTGTTAGCGCAGCGCAGCCTACGTAACGTCCGCGTGGAGCCGCGAGGGCGCCATATGCCGGTGGTGGGACCACAATATCAGAACTTCGATTTCAATGCATTGAATGTATACCTACGTATGTTAGTTACATACGATTCAATACCGACTCCATCGCAACTGCGTTTTACGAAACCTTACGTCACGTTTTAATGAAATATGTTCATTAATACACGCACGACGCGACCTACAGTTACCTACGTAAAGCTTCTCCACGTAACTGAATGGGTTCAAAGGATCGGCTGTTTGTGGGTTGAGTGGCGGATTTCTTAACTTTCACGCCTATGTTCCAAAGGGGTAGACAGAGGGTGGCACATGTGTTAAAATAATACACACTTTTTGCCAAACATGCTTTGGGCTCACGTAATAGGAGGAAAAACTATTGCTTTTTACCGTGCACAGTACCTGTGAGCTTGTTACTGTAAATATCTCTGTAAAAAACTCAATAGGTACATAACTAAATCATAATAAACAAACCATTCATAAATTAAAAACAAATTAATGTAGGTACAACTTGGTCAATATTATAAAAAAATAACGCTCTTTCAGCAATATCCATGTTTTTCAGACGTTGAAATTACAAAGAATTCAGAAAAATAGAAAAACTGGAAATAAAAACATTCTTCTCTCAATTTCAATGCAAGTAATTTTCTCCTGAATGAGGCGGGCAGCTCAAAGCTGCATCGTAACGTAATATCAGCGAAAAGACGCTCCGTTAACCTTGCCGAGCCGAGTAATGGCGCGGGGTGAGGGGCGCGAAGCCACTGCAAAACGATGTTTTTTTTTATGCCTGATAGGTTAGCTTTTGACCAGTATCTCACCTGATAGTAAGTGATGATGTAGTCGAAGATGTTGTTCAGGCAACCTAGAATTACTGGCTCTCAAGGACAGCTGCCGGAACACACCGTTAGGTGCTTGGCGACAGATTTTCTACTTGAGGGTGGTAGCTAGCCAGGCGGGCATTCGCAAAATGCCCTACCACCATGCTGTAACGACTGCCATCCTAAGACAACAACCGGGACCGACGGCTTAACGTGCCTTCCGAAGCACGGAAGCGCTCAGTAGTAATGTCCAACCAGCGGTCACCCATTCAAGTCATGACCGAGGTGGACGTTGCTTAACTTTGCTGATCGATTCAGAATGGCTAAGCAAACTTCGCTACGAGCGCTTCAAAAGATACGTGTCCTTTGTCGCGATTAATTATCTTCAGGCCAGTTATGTAGATAGATTAGGTACTGGTTTTAGTGGGGTGGGTAGTTAGTCACTGGTAGTGAATAAGTAATGGGCTAGGGTGAGGTTAGGGTGGCGCGTGGCGCGTGGTGTGCGCTGCGCGTGAGTCATGCGTCTCGTCTCGCCGCCCGCTGTGGAACCGCCCTACGGCTACGGGGGAACCCAGACAATGATGTCATTATAACTACTTGTACCTACTTTCCGAAATCTGTACTTATTTATTGTTATAGTGGTAACAGAAATACATCATCTGTGAAATGTTCAATAGTCTAGCTATCACGGTTCATGAGATACAGCCTGGTGACAGACGGACAGTAGTCTTAGCTATAGGGTCCCGTTTTTTCCCTTTGGGTATGGAAATCTTAAATTCAACTTGATAGGTAAGTACCTACCACCCTCAAGTATAACATATATATATATATATATATGTTAGACTTGAGGGTGGTAGCTAGCCCGGCGAGTATTTGCACAATGTCCCTCCACCGTGCGGTGAAGCTGAAGCGGGCGCGGGCGGCACTCCACACCTAATGCCGTTCATTGTATATAAATATATATTGTACCTACTACTCGAACTGCATGCGCTTAAAAATATTGTTATATGTAAGTAGACAGAAAATATTGTAAAATAAATATTATTTTAGCTTCGACAAATTTAAATATAATGCTATAGTCTCACAGTGGACAGAAGCACAGAAGTAATCGAGCTGTCGAATAGCAAAGTTTTACTTACTAGGTAGGTAATTGTGGGAGTTTGTATGATTCAGTTGAAATGCCAGCATTGTCACGGTTTGTCCCGAACGCTCGTTGAACTATACATAGGTAAGTAAGTACTGTGCATCATAACTAAACCGTTTTGTTTTGTTACGATCACTCGACTCGATAGCGGAAGGAAGGTAAAATATAACGTTAATAACAGTCATCGTGTGTGCTGTACCTACACCACATCACACATATTCATGAATACTTTTTACCTGATACAGAAAATATACTCGTATTCGTATTTATAAGTTATCGATGTCTTCCTGGATTCAACTTTACAGTGCGTAATATTAAACAGTGACAACCACGATTACAACACTAGATTATCGGCATCCAAACCCTTTAAACCCAAATACAGTAAGCAAACATTACTGCTTGGTGGTAGAGAACTTGATGCAATTGTTCACAAAGAGTGAACAAGTTCATCCCAGCAAAGCTGTGTGATAACATCTCATCAATACAACAGTAACAGCAGGTATAACGCAGTGCATAGAAATGGCACATCGACCGACACTTCCATGAAGTAGTTTAACGAGAGTTGGAGGCGTTGGAGCGATGTTCTTCGAAGTTATGGTCACTATTGTGGTAGACAGAAGGGCGAGAACATACAGGTATATGCAACATAGCCGACGGAGGTAAGTAAGAAGGCACGCAACTGTCCGGTAGCGGTACGGGCGGCAGCAGCTATAGGGAGCGGCGGCTCCGCGGCGCGGCTCGCCTTGCTTATCTCGATTCTCGTCCTGGTAAACAACGATTACTAGTGTGGGGGCAAAAGTACAGTCTTTTATGATGTCGTAAATAACTTTTCCATTGTCAACAACTTGCATGAGGAGGATGCATGTCTGTTATCCTGATAGCCTCAGATAGTTATAATCACTATTCCAAAGAAAATGTAATAATACACAAATAGCAGTCGTTGTTAGAGGTTAGATTTGACCCTGCACGGGGGAAATTCATGTCCATATTGCCCAGGCTTAAATAAAAAATGTTAGTAAAATAATAATAATTCTTCCTACCGGGATTTGAACGGTTTGAACCTGGGGTCACAGGTTCCAATTCCCTAGGCTTTATTTGCATTGTTTAATATGATATATTTTATTTTTATAACTGTTACAAATAGTTTCCTACAAGGACTAATGTCAACTGAAAAAAATACCCAAACTACGCTCCCATCATCCGTTCATATCCCGAAGCACAACTACATAGGTAATTGCATGTGGAACCAGTGAAGTGTGTTTTTCTATTACCTACCGTTGTACTACTGATTGTTCATGTTTCAACGATTCATAAATATTTTAAACAGCTTTACTAAATTATCTTTATGTTTCAAGAAACTACTTTCTGCGTCACTTACATTTTTATTTCCAAACGTAACTACTAAAACTTACTCTTCTGCTACTAATAATATATTAGTAGAAACATTGACATCTACGGGATTGTAAATTAAACCACTAATAAATAAAAGTGACGACTTTAGTGCCGCGGCGACAATCGGGTGTGCGAGGTAACGTCGCGTCGCTTGCCGTCCCAAGCGTGACGAGCGCAGACAACGCAACGCCTCCAAGTGCTTGTTGAGTACCTACCTAGTAGATATGGCTCACATTCGTTCTCGCACCGACGCGACGCGATGCGACGCGACGCTGCAAACGGCATATACCTACCTATAGGTAGATTTGATGGTTGTATGAGTTGTTGGTGCCAAAGATTTGAGGTGTAACACGTAAGTAACCAGATTTGAATGCCCATACCTACTTCGTTGTCATGTAGTTACTAAATAAATATGTAACGAATAGATTCAGGGTTACTTTGCGGAAATCCACATTTTAATAATAACAAATATTTACAAAATATTTAAAGACAAATTATTATGTTAATAAAACACTTAAAATATATCTAGTGACAATATACCGCCTTATTTTTCTGGTAAGCCGACGTGACGTCACTAACGCATTGTGCGCTCGTAGAGTCGAGACCTCCTGAGGAAAGCTTAATTTTTCGTGTAGAAGCGAACCGAGTCGAAAATTGTACTAGTTTTGTTGCGTACCGTTGTTTGTGACATCACGTCGGCTTATAATAAATAATAGGTGGAGTTGTCACAGATATATTAACTGTATTTTTTGAGTGTTTCATTAAAATATTATTTGATGTTTTCTTAAAATATTTAAAAAATATTTGTTATTATTAAATTAATATTCCATTACCATGTCGTTCTTACGATATAATTAAGAATAATTAGTTTAGGCATCCGTTAACTCAATTTATTTCAAAGCCAGCAAACCCTTCTTTGCCTTAGAAAACAATTTATATTACTTTTTTATGAATCATCACAAATCTATTAATTATTACTGTCACTAAATAATATGTTAAAAAATAAAACCCTGTAACGATTATCCAAGATTTTGTTAAATTTGTGTGTGATAGAGTGGTAACGATAAGTGATAACGAGATAGTACCTACGTAAGTGGTGCACACAGAACGTGCCCCCGCGTGCCATACATACATACATACATACAAACATACATACACACATACATACATACACGCCGCTTTTTGGAATGAATTGCGGCGCTCCGAAAACATGTTCCATGTTGTGAGAAAGACTCACTATGTAATAAAGTTATGACTTTTCTGGACACACATTTGAGTTGAAAAAAGTTTGTAGAGTAGGCTTTTTGTAGTGAATAAAGTGAGGCAGACGGTGGCAGCAGAGGAATCTTTATCGGATAAGTTATGATGGATATGTTACTAGTTCTCGGCTATGGATTAATAATGTGACAATATAGGGCGGTGCAGGTAAGGATGGCTTTTAGAAGCCAGCAACGGAGTTTAGTGTTTCTAGATAACTGCGAAACACTTTCAAAGCCTAAAATTGTATAGTTCATTCCTACTTAACCTCGTGTGTACATTATGGATTTATTTAATTCACCTAACTTTAGTCAGAATTTTGTTACAAAAAAAATACAGACTCTTATAAATATATCTACACAATCACTGAACAATAGAACCGTTGAGTACGGGAACAAGTTAAATTTGTTTAATTTGCTCCCGCTGGAATAAGTTAAATTTGTTTTTGAGTTTAATTTACTTAAAATAGGTGTAGTTAGTACAAAAATAATTTGGATTTTTGTGTTTTGCCTTTTCACGAGACGTTGCTGAGCGCAACACACAAATTTTCACCTCACTTCGGCAAGAAAATACTAGGTGTAAGAAAAATAGGTTAAAGAATGTAGTAAATTTGCATTTAATAATATTAACAATTTATAAAGAAACACATATTATATAATATAAAAAAAAATTCTTGCACCAATAGCATTTTGCTTACTGTAGTGACGTAAAAAAATGTGTATTTCGGTGACCAGCAAAGCTATAGTTGCGTCTCGTACTTCAGAATCCTTCGCTTCTTGAGGTTTCAATAAAAGTACTCAGTACTAGTAGTCACTCGAGACCCTTCATATGTATTATTGACTGGGTCTGCGTGAAGCGTCACCTCACATTGTAAACTACGGAGGCTCCGTCACTTAGAGTAAGGTGCATCAGGGTAAGTTCGGACAGATTTCAGGCTATTCGTAGAGTGTTTAGTAATAAATTTTTTTTCTCGTTTCTTAAAGTAGTTCTCCATTTGCAATGCTTTGTATAGTGTTTATTAATAAAAATACTATAAGTTCTTTATTTTTTTTATCGTTTAACTTAAACGATAGCTCAATTATGACTTTGTGAAAAACGAATATGAAGTTTAAAATACGACGCAAAGATCGGACGTCCGCATGGTAAGTTCGGACAACTTTATAAAATCGCTTCTGTAGCCGATATCATAAGGTTGACGTGAAGAAAATATCCGTACTTAGACCATGAAAGTGTTCGAAATTTATGTTTTTGTTTTGTGTCACACTACACACAACCGGCGCAACGCGGCGATAGTCGCGGACCGAAGCGAGGGAAGAAACAAAATGATTTTTCTTAACCTGCAGACAAAAAGATATGCCTGCAGGTTAAGAAGTTATTTTATTTATCCGGACTTCCCCTGTATCCGAACTTACCCTGATGCACCTTACTTACCCGCTTGTGTGCTGTTCATTTGTACTTGTGATAAAATGTGCTTCAGCGCGACGCGACGCGACGCGAGTCAACAAGCCCCAGCGACGTGCTAGTACTAGTAGGTACCTTCTTTCGCTATTTAGGTACCTATGAAACAAAATGCACAGCATATAAGTGTTGCTATTTCGTCTCGTACGACACAAGATACCCGTGGAATAATAAATATGCCCCCAGCCACCCTGCCCCTCCCCGGCCACCGCGCCAGCCGCCCACACCCTGTTCTGCCGCCCTCAGTCGCGTGGGTGTACAAAGTTTCGTTATCATTGTCGTTAAATACAAGTTCTTGCGAATTCGCTGCATCTACCTAACTTTAATGACACAGGTAACTGGCGCGATTGAGGGCAGGCCGGGTCGGGCCGATCCGAGCCGGGCCGGGCCGGGCTGGGCCGGCGCGGCGGCGGTGTCGCGTCGGCGGTAGGGTTCCCAGTTCAAGGTTTATAAATTCCTGGACATTTCTGGGGTTCGAAAGGGTTGGTATTTTAACCTCAAGTTCAAATCACTATAAATCGACAGTTGAACTGATAAAATAATATAATATATACATATAAATATTAATACATTTAGAGTTGCCGCGAATAGTTGTTATAGCGAATAGTGGAATACCGATTAATCGCGATTCACTTTGGCGAATAGTCGAATAACTCGACATTACTGTTCGACATAAATAAGGCACATTAAAAATATTTCTAACTTCTTCTAAGGTTGTGAGAAAAGGAAATCTGTTTCATGTAATACATACCTACATATATGTAACGTAGTAATTTATTTTTTCATTTAATTATTATTAACTATTTAATTTCATGAATATGATAGGCACAAGCACATATTGCAGATAATAATTAATACTATGTATTGTTTTATTTAGGAAAATAATAAAAATTGATTATTAACTCCTTAGTTTTTGTTCGATAAAAGTTAATTTTAGACGACTATTCGCCGAATAATAGCTACTATTCGGTATTCGACGAATATCAAAAAAAATGTCGAGTAATGCCGAATACCGAATAATAGCGAGTATTCGCGGCAACTTTAATTACATATAATTAGTTAAATTTAGTAGTTTTATAAATAGGAAAAAAGAAATGGCTATTGGTGATATACATATTTACTTGGCACAAAGATATTTTATCTCAATGAGCCAAAACAACATAATATTAAACTTGAAACAAAATTGAGCCACTCTTTAAGGCTAACTTTAACTAATTATGAAACTTTGGATCAACATTAAACATTTTGTAACTTATATAAGCCTATTAACTTTGAAATAGCACACACGGCCGGCGTATATTGATGCGTATGTATGTGAAACACCTAAAACTAGTGAATTCCGGGACAGCAGAGCGAAATTACTGGTCACGGGACAAGACACCCTATTCCGGATTTCCCGTACGTCTGGCAACCTTAGTCGGCGGGCTGCAGCCGGTCCGGACCGGTTCCATTATGGCAACTCCGCCAGATCACACAAGTATAATGAACCGCTTTCGGGTCGGGATTGTAGTTAACGTCTATTGACATTACAAGCACAATGTCTTCAATATCAATTGGTTTTTTGTAGACACACATCACAATCATTATACCTTCCCGTAGAGCTGTAAAATAAAATCATATATCTACCTTCCTAATACAAAATGCTTTTGCATGTGAGTAATGTGATGCGAGTTAAACGTGTACGCGTAACTATTGCTTACATAATTATATACATGATTTAATGACTAATTAGAGTTCCCTGTATATCTGTCGTAGACTTACTAAATATTGTTTAGTATCAGTATTCAGTACTAATATTATAAATGCGAAAGTAACTCTGTCTGTCTGTCTGTTACGCTTTAACGCCAAAACTACTGGACCGATTTGAATGAAATTTGGTATGGAGATAGTTTGAGACCCGGGAAAAAACATAGAATAGTTTTTATCCGACTGCGCAAAAAGAGGTTAATGTTTTCGCGCGATAACCGACATACGCGCGGGCGGAGCCGCGCCCGGAAAGCTAGTATTGTATAAATGTGTACCTACATGTTATAGATTGTGTAACTTTTTGGCAATAACTAGATATCTTTATACACCGACGAAGGAGGCCGGGATCCTATCGCACGGGTCTGTGTGGACCTAGTTTAGGAACCAGGAGCTCTCTTTACTTGTAATTGTGTAAAATTGCCTGTATATATGCCGAAATAAAAAAAAAATTATAAGATAAAAGCTAAGTATTTTCGGCCCCTGGTTCAATTGGGCCATTACAAAACTACCTTAAGGTGCCCGCTCAGTCTCAATTAACTAAGAAATTTCATATTAAATATAATTATTTTATTGAATTTGTACTGACCCTTTGTCCCGTAATGAAATATTTTATTATTATTAAGTAAGTACTAAAAAGGATACAGGTGACACCAAAAAATAATGTTACCTTGGTGTTATTTGAAATATTTTATTGGGTTTGAGAAAAGATGTGATCGATACATTAATAGTAAGTATATTTCAGGTATCGTCCCGGACCTGCGATGTAACTGACATTAAGTATACTTAACATGGTTTTCTATTCACTTTTGTTCAACGAACACTAGTGCGGAAACTGGATGTAGGAAACGATTTAAAACAAGCTTGTGTTTAAAATTTTTCATGTTGTTGTGACTTTGATTTCAATCACGGTGCTAATAAACTTGACTGACAAATTGTGAAATTGTCTCGGTTGGACTAAGTTTTGCTTCATACATATTTATGTATTCTGTAGCCACACTGACTACGGGTTTTATACCGGCATACGGTTCGGCTCGAGGTGTACAATTGTGTGTCGATCCCTCAAACTATCTCAGCATCTCTGGTTTTCTAACATGTTTACAATTTTTAATCTCTTTTTTTTGTAGTTTTTGCATCCAGGTTATTTGTAAATTACGATCAAAAACCACTTTCTCCGAATGGCCGCCTAATGCGATCATATGATAAGGGCAACGTGACCTCCCAAAAATGCAAGAGATATGTAGTTGGCATAAAAATCCTTACCAAACATATCATGAAAAAATCGTTTATTAATATGACCAACATTTTCTAATATCTCACTTAACACTAAAATATTGATAATATTGAGTCTATGTGCATGATATTTAATCCTTAAATTGTTCGAACAGTTTGTCAGATCTTCAAAATAACATGGGGTCAGCGGAGAAGAGACCCCGTGCGAACAGTTTGTAAGATCTTCAAAATAACATGGGGTCAGCGGAGACGAGACCCCGTGCGAACAGTTTGTCAGATCTTCAAAATAACATGGGGTCAGCGGAGACGAGACCCCGTGCGAACAGTTTGTCAGATCTTCAAAATAACATGGGGTCAGCGGAGACGAGACCCCGTGCGAACAGTTTGTCAGATCTTCAAAATAACATGGGGTCAGCGGATACGAGACCCCATGCGAACAGTTTGTCAGATCTTCAAAATAACATGGGGTCAGCGGAGACGAGACCCCGTGCGAACAGTTTGTCAGATCTTCAAAATAACATGGGGTCAGCGGATACGAGACCCCATGCGAACAGTTTGTCAGATCTTCAAAATAACATGGGGTCAGCGGAGACGAGACCCCTTGCGAACAGTTTGTCAGATCTTCAAAATAACATGGGGTCAGCGGAGACGAGACCCCGTGCGAACAGTTTGTCAGATCTTCAAAATAACATGGGGTCAGCGGATACGAGACCCCATGCGAACAGTTTGTCAGATCTTCAAAATAACATGGAGTCAGCGGAGACGAGACCCCGTGCGAACAGTTTGTCAGATCTTCAAAATAACATGGGGTCAGCGGAGACGAGACCCCATGCGAACAGTTTGCGTTAAGCGTCATGCCCATAGCTGTATCATCAAGGTTCCGTACCCAAAGGGTAAAAACGGGACCCTATTATTGAGACTTCGCTGTCCATCCGACCTTCCGTCCGTCGGTCCGTCTGTCACCAGGCTATATCTCAAGAACGGTGATAGCTAGACAGTTGAAATTTTCACAGATGATGTATTTCTGTTGCCGCTATAACAACAAATACAAAAAATTGTCCAAGTGCCAGTCAGACCCGCGCACGTTAAAACTAATCACGTTAAGTCTAATGTTGTATAGCTAATGGTACGGAACACTACGTGCGCGAGTCCGACTCGCACTTGGCTGATTTCATGATTATTAAGTTAACAAATAGCCGCTTTTCAAGTACCTCTTCATCTGCTGGGACCATCGTATTTTCATCCCACGACAGGTAGGTACTGGGTAGTCCGTCTTTATTAAACATTATGGTTGTCTATCGAATCAGTGTTGCGTGTTTACTTATATAAGAGTCTTCTAAGCGGCCCTCTGGCTACTTTGCCCTTAGAAGACTTATAAAAATATCTGATTCGACACTATGCCCATTTCGGGCACTTATATTTATTAAGTTATACATCGGATCAAATATGAACAAAAAGATATAAATAATAACGACATTGAATTATTAAAATTGTTTGACTGAAACAAGTTAATATTTTTCCTTGCATTGTTATAACCAAACACGTATAACATTATTTATCGACAGTGCAGCCACGCACTGAATCTCACTTTAACCGAATAAATGATGGACGCTCGTGTCGTGACGTGACGTGAGTCGGCTCGTGTCGTGTCGTGACGTGACGTGAGTCGGCTCGGGCGGGATGTTTGTTATGCGGACAGAACGACTACGTTACGCTATCATTTCAATTACTTATCTTTACCTCCTCTGGCTGCTTTGAATTAACTTCTCCTAATCGTATCCTGCCCCAATCTTCGGACTTGCGATAATTCTATATAATATCATCGTAACTGTTTCAACACGCGCTCAACTTCAAAATTGCTCTTATACAAGAAGTCTCTTCTTAGTTGTACAGTGTGTAATGACGCTTGACAGTTTTTTGTAAGATGGTAGTTTTTCAGAAGGCATTTTCCCTTCGTCGTGTCTTACGACTCCCGTGGGAAGATAAGTGTGGCAACCCACGGACAAGAACACACGTTCAATATTGCTCTTGACTCTACTTAGTACGTTTAAGTGAGATATTGACAAATAGAAACGACGTACGTACTTTTTAAATCTATCTATTACAGAAACACCATTATGATAATATGAGCTATCAAAGCTAAAACAATCGAAAATAGGAAACTAAAGTTTTCAATATGTAAAGTTAATCGCTTCTCAGCGGATCGAACGCGTGCAATTTCCTTGTCCTATCTCGTGTTCGAGGCATCAAATTACAAGTCAATCTCAACTCCTGGAAGCGGATGCCATCGCTTTACTCGTCATTTTTTTGTTTATCGGAAAATTGCATCCTAGACAGGAATTTAGCGCTTGTGTTACATACTTGTTACATACAATCTGAATGTACGAAGTTAAAATGGAATATTGAAACGTGTAGGTATCGTTGTCAACACGTTCGCCGAATCATTGCGGCGCTCCAGTAGGTTTAAACCATCGCTAATAGCCCGAGCCGCGCCGCGCCGTTTGCCTCAACCTAAATGTGTATTGTAAAACTTTATAAAGCACTTGGGGCAGACGGTTGCGGCGCGATCGATCGCCTTCGCTAAGCTATGGTACACGGCTCTCGATTCCCATCCCGTTAGCGTCATCGCCTCGTTGTGAACCAGAGAGCTCGCTTTTTCGAATTCACCGAGTAATTGACCCAAATCCGAGTCAACACTTAACTAGCACCGCTCCGAACCGTCGCGCGTCGTCGCTCGGCTGGTCGTCGCCATTATCGAGGACTGTATCTTTGCACGGACGACAGCGGCATTACACTGGATTGCGGACTGCGACCGCGTGGTCGGAATATGATATTTAGCTGCCTCGTCCCGCCTCGTCCCACCTCTTCCCGCCTCGGTGAGACAGGCAATTTCCGTCCGAAAAGCCGACCTCAGTTAGGGCTTATCACAAACAAAGGCCTTGTTGTAATGGATACCTACATATCGGCTCAATACCTACTTTATAATCAACTATTATTCTGTTATCAGAATAAGATACTTACCTATTTAAATTTACTGCTAATTGTAGTTCTTAGGTCTAACTGAAATACCTAAAGCACGGTAATGTTACGAGAATCTATACAGTATTTCTACTTCATAGAAACGGACGAAACGCGAGTTATACCTACGCGCCTCGGTCTCGGCCTGCGCTCGGTACGCAGACAGTCGCGTCTGTGCCGCAGTGACGAATGGACGGTGTGTTATTTTTTTAACAATAATTATATTTTCACTAAAATAAGTTTGTGTACATATTACATATTTAATACGACGAGTAGGATATATTTTGCTATTTTTGGTTACATGAATTTGTCAAAAACGCACCCAGAGATAACTTTTTTAGATAACCTGGAAACAGAAAGGTAATAGTTGACGGTACATAATGTTTGTCTTTTTAATAGACAAGTATTTTCTTTAATCCCCCGAAAAAAATATGTCTCGATTAATAAAAAAAAGTGAATAGAGTAAAGGAAAGTAATTGACACGAGAGAAGTAGGTATTAGTTATAAGATATACATTAGTATGTGGATTTTTTATACTTTAAAATTTAATAATAAAGCATTTCGTACGTCTCACAAATATTCTGCAGTCGCAAATTTTTAAGTCTGATTTATAATTCAAATATAAACATGGTTTTTTTAATTAAATCTACCTACTAGTCAAAAAACAACACGCATTTTTAGTGAACACTTCCTGTTAATTTCACAAATAATTTTATTTGTTTATGTAAATACAAGTATATTTACAATCAAAAAACTAAATTGAAACACAAAGTAGGCAAATGTAAGTAATTAAAATACTGGAGGCGGGTAGCCCTATCGCATGTTTACGTACAGCGCGGCTCTAGGTAGTTATTTCAATGACAGAGCCGTGTTAAGATACTGTATACATAACATTACCGTGCCTAAAGCAAGCTTGACAATCAACAAATGATTATTATTTTGATTGTTACAACTTACAACCCATCGAGAAAGTAGTTGGTCGATGTTACAACCACATAGCGGTATTTGTTTATAAGGGGTTGGGTACGCATATCTGACCTGACACCTATGTAAGTTTGCGGTCGAACGAACGTGTTGAACAGGATAAGTCTAAAATTGCGACAAATGCGGAAACACACTTTTCAACACCCTTGCTCGTAAAGTGAGCTTTATTATTACGTTCTTAGAGCCATAAACTGAACTATAACACCCTCGTTATAATAAAAACCCTCGTACATAATAATAATATACACTAGTGTATAATATTACTCAACTATATAATTAATTATATTTAAAATAACGAAGCGCTGAAGTATTTGTACAGGAACGCCACCATGTTGATTCGACTACAGGACAAGGGCACGGAACCCATCCAACTGCAGCGAGGCGTGAGACAGGGAGACGTTATTTCTCCGAAACTGTTCACGAATGCGTTGGAGGTTGTTTAAAAGCTCTTAAACTGGAAATAATTCGGCATCAACATCTATGGCGAATACATCACTCACCTTCGTTTTACCGATGACATAGTCATAATGGCAGAGTCGCTTGAGGAACTCAGTACAATGCTCAGCGACCTCAGTAGAGTTTCCCAGCAAGTGGACCTTAAAATGTACATTGATAAGACGAAAACTATATCTAATGGCAATGCACTACCAGGGCTGGGAACGATATGCTCCATGTTGTTGACTATTCGACATCTTCTCGTTGAAGATCCCGCAGAGCCTGAAGACCAAAGTCGTCGGCCATTGTCCAATCTAATGTTTTAATTCGTTTATAATATTTTTATTGTTTTACTTAAGATTGTTGATCAATAAAGAATTTAGTATGCTATTGTAATATATACCAGAATAGTATATTATAATACAAGTGAGCTAAGTTGCTCACTGCCCGAGGCTGTGGGTTGCAGCCCGAGCCGTAGGCGAGGGCGTAAATCAGTGAGCAAGTTGCTCGCGAGTTTCATACGCACTTTTTCAACACCCTTGCGAGGAAAACAAAATATATATTGCACAAGTGAGATACAAACAACATACGAAGATTATGTAAAATAGCGCGCAGGTTTTTTTTTTTTTGTGCGTGGCTTATTTATGGTAGTCGATTACGTATAAACCTCTTTGTTGTTACAAATCGGTATTAATCGGTTACATTGAAAATGCTCTGTTTATTCGCATATAATTTGCAGTTAGGTACTAACTTTGTAGGGATAATTATATTACGCACTAGTGTATAATATTATTATGCACGAGGGTGTTATAGTTCGGTTTATGGCCCTAAGAACAATATTATAATAAAGCTCACTTTACGAGCAAGGGTGTTTAAAATTAACATTGTGTAATAATAGTGAATACTTTGTATTATTTAATTTTGTTCCGTTGCAGACGGGCAGGAGAGATGCGGCGTGGACGCTAGCGTCCATACCGCGCTACAGAATGTTGGCTCGCGGCCACTGCCAGGGTTTCCAACCTTTGAAGTTTATTCATCGTGCAGAAGCAGATAAAAATCTTGTATTTTAGCTTTCGAACCTCTAACACTCATATTACGTTTGTGATACATTTATGAAAAAGCATTTTAAAGACGTTTGCTACGTATGGCTATACATTTCCTTCGACAGTTCAAAATTGACGCAGTTTGCAACACGCGTTGGACCTTACATCTGCAGAAAGAAGGGTGCCGTTCACAGTTTCCACACTAAGTCGGTTTCGTATGTCTGTTTTTATTAAATTTACTTTACTAAAAACCTGCTCGCGAGTTTATGCATCTACTCAAAACTGATGAAATCCATCCATCCCCATCTAGACAGACCCAAAAGTTATCTGGCTCACTAATTTCATTCAAACCTTCAGGATTACGAGCTAAATCGGCAATCTTCTCCACTGATTGTCGAATATTTGTTTTATTGCGTTATCAACTGGGGCCAATATACAAAGGACCACGAGGATATACGTAGTTTGTGCCACAGACCATGAACACCTTTAACGTTTATCTCTGTTGCAATCTAATGAATGTGAATTATCAAACAACTATGGTTCATTTTGGTATTTTTTAAATTCAAAATAGAAATTGATTGAATTCGAATGAGGAGATATCAGGGTACATGTTGACATAAATAATCCCAGCAATGAAAATTATTTAAAGTTTGATAAATCAAAATCTTGAACATAATTGTACGAAGCTAATATCCTCCTCGTAGCTCGTACGGAAGACCAGAAATCTCGTAACTGTACGAGGAACCTCGTACGTTTGGCAACCCTGGCACCGCGCACCGTCGCGTCGCATCGGCGGCGCTGACGTACTTACGACCGACGCCACAGATTCAATAATAGATCGTTTGTAAGTTTACAGTGCAGTGCAGTGTACCTACCAGCGAGCGGTGCTAACGATTACATGACGCAACTGCATCATGCACTCGGCTCTTGACGCTGCGCTGACCTAAGTTGTCTGTAGACTCAATCTATTGTGTCACAGAAACACTAACTCTATGTAGTATTTCTTATTTAGTACTTCTAATTGTATCATTTCGTGAAGCTTAGATACTTTATTGACCTGAGTAATTCATTAAACTTGTACAACGTGCGTTTGCCGCAGTAGGTGGTAGGTACCGAGGGTAGCAATTCTCGTTAGAAGTTAGGTAAGTGGGTATCTGTTTGTCTAAACGACAGGAGGGGTAGTGACAAGTACAAGGTAAGACAAGGGCGCGGGCGAAGGGGGGCGCGGGCGAAGGGGGGCGCGGGCGAAGGGGGGCGCGGGCGCGGGCGCGAGAGTCTACGGGTCGCCGCCAAACGCCACTGCGATTACTGTAGCGGTGGAAGGTTTAGAAATGTTCAAATGTCAAGCGTGGAGAGCAGCTAGCTATAGACCGAAACGATTGTAGTTAAATTTAGCCAGCTGCCAGTAAATCAGGCCGGCTGTCCACATTTCGCGTGACATTAGCGGCGCGGGCGCAGGCGGGTGCGCTCGCTAGTGTGCGGCCTCTATTCCAGTCTTGAGCATAAACTGAAAAGAGCATAGCGAGTGTCTGGCCGTTTCCGCTCTACATAAATACACGACGAAACGTTACTTTAAATAACTTTTCCGTCTTTATATAACAAAAAACAACAACATTTTGTTGATCCATCAGCCTCCATCATACCTATCTTATAATCTTATAATACCTTAAACATAAACATCGTTACAAAATGACAAATGTACGAGAGCGTTACTCGTACATTTGTATTCTTGTAATGTAATCCGCAGAGTTATTGCAAACATAAAAATATTAAAAACATAAACAACGATCACGTTTGACAAAATTATAATACGTACATAATAATATGGCAGGTTATATAGTGACAGAACATACATGGAGTTATACTCATAACGGCTACCCATTATGGGTTACACCACTTTTTGCGCACTGACGCTGTCTATATCGCTTACTTTCAAGAGTGCTACCGAGAAGACCACCATAAAAAGTTTCTCATCGTAGATTGAAATTACAGTTAAGACTTGGTCTTTGACAACCGTCAGATTGATGGGGTAGAATGGAGAGCCCACGTTTCGCATGCAATGCAAGTGAGCGAACAACGCAATATTTAAGTAGAGTGAGCCAATTTTTATAATAAATTTATATAAAAGTTACCTTATAGTAACGGAATAAGTCTTTCCGGTACTGACTACTGTATGAAATAACATTTCTATTGATTTACTTTATAGAAACATAATTTGAATTTTAAGCAATCCTTTACATCTGTATTCATTGATAAAAATAATGAATACAGCTCGTGAAATATAATATGGAATCGTGTTTTCGTATCAGACATAGAGTATGTCATATACTCTAGAATAATATTATATATACTATGTTCATACCTATATGTAAAGCGTACACTCTATTACACTATACCGAACTATATGAGATTAGAATGGCTCTCAAACAGCTTAAGAACAACAACGCGCCAGGTGATGACGGAATCACGACAGAACTTCTAAAATCCGGTACTCTCAGTCCTCTAGAAGTTTTATTTAATTCCGTCATCCTTGAAGATAAAACGCCAGAAGCGAGGAGCAGAAGTGTAGTGGTACTGTTCTTCAAAAAAGGTGACAAGTCCTTGTTGAAGAACTACTGGCCCATTTCACTTCTGAGCCATGTTTATAAGCTGTTCTCGAGAGTCATTACGAATCTCCAGCCTCCCGAACAAGCCGGGTTCCGAAAAGGCTTTAGCACATCCACACGCTCCGCAGGATTATACAGAAGACTGAGGAGTATAATCGGCCGTTATGTTTAGCGTTTGTGGGCCGTACTGCAGTCTCTTCAGCGATGCCAAATCGTTTATAGGTACATCGAAGCGCTGAAGTGTTTGTATAGGAACGCCACCATGTCGATTCGATTACAGGACAAGAGCACAGAACCAATCCAACTGCAGCGAGGCGCGGATAGCCAATGGTTAACAAGTGGCTAACAGCCGTACTTTGTGGCGTTCTATGGGGAAGGCCTTTGTTCAACAGTCGAAGTCTTCCGGCCGATAATGACACTCTTTTTAAAAAATCATGGTTGAAAATAGCTTTTTGTGACTTACTTTACCTTAAGGAAATCAATTGTAGATATATAACAGTGTCAAGTGAATCGATAACGATTGGTAGTAGGTAAGTACCGACCAGACGCTTCTCTGATAAGGCTTCCCATTGTGATGGGTACCGCACTGCAAGTTTTCTTTGCAGATATTACACTAGTGGTCATCTTGTATTTTAGTTTTCATTTAAAACTTAGTTTTTAATTTTTATGGCTGTATTATTACAGAGGTGGCACTCATTAGGTAGGTACATATAAATGCGATAGTCAATGACTTGTGAATACGTAATAAGTTGCATAAACCACTACTTATTGCTGAGCTAGTATCTCGGACTGTTGTTATAGAAACATAAATAGTAAAAATTTAAGAAAAATAATAAACCTAGGAAACGGTCTTCAGAATACGGAGTCGGAGCGTCATTCCGCTAAAAGTGACCTTCTTTCTTTAATAGATACATAATATTTAATAATTCTCGTGATAAAAATGAAGACTTAATTATTCTCGAATTAAAATCCAGACAGATTATATTAATATCCATTTGTGACGTAAATATTTTTTAAGTCCACGTAACGTCAGAAACGCTAGGTGCCCAGCCGCACTGACTTTCGACGCGTGTCGATTCTACACGAAGGATCTTCCGTAAGTCGTGTCTGTTTGAGTGCATGATCGATAATTCTCTATTGAATATATAAAATACAAGTTTAATTTTTAAATCACTATACATATACATCCTAATATTCTAAACTAATGCCTAACTGTACAGGCTACACCATGTTTGCTGGATTAAAAAAATGTGAAATTCGTAGGTCCCATGAATTATATACCATGAACTTGTCAGGTAGGTTGGTATCTCAGGAAACGAGGCTTAGGACCGGCCGCTGCCGTCGCCGCCGACCGGCGCTAGGAAATAGAATTTATCTAAACCGTCGATCTAGAAAATATTGTATTTTATCTCTTTGCTTATATTTATTGATGCGTTAAATGTGGTTGAAGTGCCAATAGAAGTGATGTACGGTAATGTACCGCACCGAACACATACGTTTGGTTTACGAACGTGAGTGCTAGTGGCAGTAGCGCGATCAATCATTGCTTGATTTGATTCGATTGTGATATTCAGATTATACATATTTAGAGATGATGGTTGGCAAGTACCACCTGCTTGGGTTGGGATCCTGTTATTAAATTAATTCAATCCCATGGACGACACAAATCTGCAAGACCTCTGGACACTGTCAGCGAATACTGCGTGAATAGGGAACGTTATGATTAATATAAAGAAATTCTGACGGTAGACTAAATAATTTCTTAATAACTCATGGGACAAATAAAACCAATTAGTCACCCCGTGACCGCGATCACTGCAAAGTGTTTGAAACGTCGGGACAAAAATAATGACAAATATACGGGATTTAAACCGTTTAAAGTTGTTTAATAACTATATGTGATATTCGTGTGTACCAAATGATCGTATCTGTAGGACTGTCAAAATGAATGCATTTATGAAGTGGCCGGTAACTGCGGCGCGGTAAAGGCTCGTGTTGGTTAGGGCGGGCGGGGGCGAGTCGGGCGGGCGGCGCGGCTTGCCGGCTACGGCTCACCACATAACGCGTCGTTATCGGGACCTAACGAATGGTTACGATCGCCCCGAGCGGAGCGGGCGCTGCGCTGGCCACTCAGGCGCTCTTGGGTGATAATTGAGATTTTAGCTCCAGAATTAAGCATAATACCGATTGATCTGGTCATTATAGCTAGCTACCCTCAAGTGGAAAATCTGTCGCCAAGCACCTAACGGTGTGTTCCGGCAGATGTGGCATATCTTTGACCACATCATCACTTACCATCAAGTGAGATAGAGGTCAAAGGAAAAACTATCAGGCATAATAAAAAAAATATCTAGGCTTGTATGATGCCGACATTTTAAAAAGATGAGTAAGTTGAACGTATCATATCTGTCAGACAGGCTACAGATGGTTGGAATAAATGGCAATACTTCTTCCGGGTCTTTGGTAAAAATAGGTGTACCGCAGGGATCAATTTTGGGACCTTTTCTGTTCCTAGCGTATATTAATGATCTGCCTTGCATGGTCAAAGATTTCTGTGATATTGTTTTATTCGCGGATGATACCTCTCTGATTTTTAAAGTAGATAGGAAAGATAGTGAACTCATTCATGTAAATAATGTGTTATCTATGATTTCTGAATGGTTCGCCGCTAATAATCTTCTGTTAAATTCAAAAAAGACCAAATGTTTAAAGTTTTCTTTACCAAATGTTCCTTATGTTGAACCAAACATTAAGCTTGGCCCAGATAAACTCTCTATTGACAAAGCGACAGTCTTTCTGGGAATCAAAATGGATTCAACTTTACAGTGGGATCCACATATACATGATCTAGCCGGAAGACTTAGTTCTGCTGCATATGCAGTTTGTAAGATAAGACAGTTAACAGATGTTGCTACTGCACGGCTAGTTTATTTCGCATACTTCCACAGTATTATGTCGTATGGTGTATTGCTGTGGGGAGCTGCTGCTGAGATAGAGACAATCTTTATCTTACAAAAGCGTGCAATTCGAGCCATATATGAAATGGATCCTAGGGAATCTCTAAGGGATCTTTTTAAAGAAATTGATATATTAACTTTACCGAGTCTGTATATATTTGAAAATATTATGTATGTTCGGAAAAAATTGAGTAAATTTAAATTAAACAGTGACAACCATCATTACAACACTAGGAACAAATATAAATTAACGGTACCATGTTTTAGATTAGCAAAGACAAATAAAAGGTCCTTTTTAGGTAATTGTGTGCGGTTTTATAATAAAATTCCCAAACATATTACAATGCTCACAGAAGGAAAATTCAAATTGCACGTGAAAAATATTTTGATTAAGAAATCCTACTACACAGTTTGTGATTACTTAAACGACAAAAATGCTTGGAAACTTCCACCTCTGCCAAGCCATCACATGTCTCCTACGTAATTTAAACAAATATTGTAATAATTGTATTATATTGTTTATAACACATTGTAAAAAGACGTTTAAAAGAATGGCCCCGAGTTTCTTGCCCGTTCTTCTCGCAGTGGCTCTATAAACTTTTTTTGCTGAACGTGGCAGTACAATGTAGAATATTTCAATAGGTATTAAAATTTGTAATTGACCTTCATAAGAGCGTCGTAGACGCCTAAATTGAATAAATGATTTTGAATTTGAATTTGAAATTTGAAAGTACAACGGCATATACACTCTTTTGCAAAAAAAAACGGGCACCTAAGGAAATTTACGTTCTAAGGTCGATTTTAGTTAATTAAATGAAATTTATTTCTTTGACGTAGTCTGTATATTTATCATCGTGTAAATTAATGCGAGTGAAGTGGATTCGAGCAATTAAAAGAAAAAAAAACGATGGATTCTTTAAAATCGATGTACACGCCCAAACAATAAGAAGTGGTCGGCAATAAAGACAAGTTTTTTTCTACTTTTTTTAATTAAATAAAGTTACAAATGTAAATAAAAACCTAATAACGAGTGTGACCTCCTCTTGCCAAAATCACAGCTTGAATCCTTCTGGGCATGCTTTCCACGATGTTTTTAATAACGTTTTGAGGATGTTTTGTGGAGCAGGTTGCATTGATCTTACAAGCCTCTTTAGAACATCCCACACATGCTCAATTGGATTGAGGTCAGGACTTCGAGCTGGCCAAGAGACCGTTCTGGTCGCCAGAACGGTGCGGGCGAGCATTATCGTCCATAAAAATGGAATCTTTCCCAAATGCAGTCAATGTGGGTTGTGCATATGGAAGTAGGACTTCCATTATGTACCGGTGTGCATTTAATGTTCCATTTTCTAGGAAAACTAACTCCGTACGCTCCGTCGAATTAATTGCTGCCCAAAACATAACGGAGCCTCCGCCATAAGGAGTGATTTCTTCGAAACACACTTCGGCATAGCGTTGCCGTGGTCTTCCCAGCACTCGCCGGCGTCGGTCCTCTTCACACAAAGAGATTCTAGCTTCATCAGAAAACAATACTTTATTCCGGTCCTCCAGAGTCCATGAAGCACAGTTCCGAGCAAACTGAAGTCGAGCAACACGGTGCTCATGGAGTAATTTAGGGCCCCGAGCTGGGCGGTAACTCTTGATATTGGCAGCCAAAAGCCTCCTCCTGACCGTCCACAAGCTAACTTCTACTCCTCTTACTTCTTCAAGGCTCTTCTTCAGGTCCACACTTGACGCCTCACGATTACGCAACGCCTGACTCACCAAAAAGCGGTCATCTCTTGGTTCTGTGCGTCGTTTTCTTCCCGAACCGGGTCTTCTTTTGACCGAACCAGTGTCTTGATACCGTTGTTAAATCCTCTGGACAGTTGAACGACTCACATTTAGCCGCTGAGACACGTAAGTTTGCGAACAACCTTCTTCAAGTAGGGCTATAATTTTACCGGCCCTTATCGCTTTATCACTCATACCAAAAAAGGGTATTTAATGTAAAAAGAAAAATTAAATTGTTTAATTTGCAGAAAATATCCAAAAAGTTTTAAAATATCGGAATCAGTTAACAATCGTTTCAGCAATACGCGCCCTTAGTAAAGCAATTTTAGAATAATCCACAATAATCATTATTTTTCTTTTAATAATTTCAAATTTTAAATTTGGAACGTAAAGAATCGTGCCAGGATGCTTCAAAAACATGCCAATACATCGTCAAATTAACAAAACCTATTTCTTGTTCTTCTTCATTGAAGTAGAGAAAAAATCTAAAGTGCCCGTTTTTTTTGCAAAAGAGTTTCGGTAGGTATAGTTAGGTACCTAGGTAGGTACGTAGTGTACGATTGTTGAACCTACGGCTACGGCCCGAACGTTAAGACATCTTGAGCATACACATTTACGCGCAATGCCAAAACACATAACTCTTCCGTTAATTTTGCTGTTGTTGAATAAAAATAAAATACATACGTACAATATCAGTACCTACGTAGTTTCTGGTTCTGAAATGAATGAGTCACCGAGCGCGGCGCGGCGTTCCTTCCTACAAGACATCGCGTCGAGTCGAGTTTGGCACCGGCTCAGCTCTCTGGGACCGCTCCGCTTCCTTGCCTTATTTACAGTACAAACTATTTATTCATCTGTGTTTAAACTTCAACTGTTTGATAGGGCAACGCGCAATTTTTTAATTTTCATCCAATTTCCAATAAAGAGGAGGAATGTCCTAAAGTCCTCCCTATTACAGTGGCCACAGTGACTCAATAAGATAAGGTCCAGGACTTGTAAATGCTGCAAATGAAGAGAGTAGCTGAAATTTACCGTTTATGCGTTAGCACACAAGCGCTGCGGGTTGCACAATGCTTTGCTGTCAGGCTAGATTCTAGGCAAACACTTAACATCAACGCACAAAGCGAACGAGTAGTTTAGTCAAGGTAGCCGAACTATTTACCCAAAGTTGTCGAGCAGTTTGCACTTACATCATTATTTAGCAGGGAACAGTTGTTGTGGGATTGTAACTTATGATAGTTATGGACTCTCTTAGATTACACTTGACTAGTGATAGTCAGGCTCGCCCGAGGACGTTCACCCGACACTCCCGAGATCGTTAGAGCAATTACAATCTAGATCGTTGCTCACCTTGCAGACGAAATATCAGTAGTAAATATAGAAAAGTACTCCGAGCAAATAGTGACAAACGAACTGAAGGAGGTGGCTGGCATTCGAATTGAAATGTAAACAATAGAGAAGCGAGCTTCACAATAAATGTCAAAACTGATGTATGTGTTGTGTATAATGACTAAAGAAAATGGAGATAGCAACAGAGAGAGTTTATGTCAGTGGTGGAGTTATTGGTGGGCTCGATGTTCTTTACGCCTTTTATCGCAGACGATGGCGCGGCGGCCGCTCGGCCGAGGGACCTGCTCGTACTCATTAACATCACTTCTGATGACAGACGTCGAGACTATAATTAGTGAGTGTCAGTCAGTCAGTCATGTTGACATGGTTCCGCGGAGTTTTCCTTCGGCTTATTTATAGGTGCGGCATAGAAGGGCCCCCCTTCGCTGTCCCCTACGCTGGAAGTAGACATTACACAATGATAAGCAAAATTATATTAGGAGAATGGACACCCATAATTATAATTTAAGGAATAAGGAGAAACTTAATGAACCTAGAGTAACTAAGTTCACTTGTCAAGGTGAAAAAGTATGGACCATATAATAAAATTAAAATATATAACATAATACCTACTTCTGTGACAAATTTACCTATGTCTAATTTTAAAACAAAATTAAAAACCTTGGAAAAGAATCCATTCTATAATATAAATGAATTTATGTCTATGAATATGAACGAGTCCTATTTTCCATAGTGACGTTAAAATTATGTAATTTGTTTTACAGAATTGTAATGAATTTCTATTTATTATTGCACCTGTAGTTATTATTACTTTTTATTTGGCATTATTTCTAAATGATAATTTATATAAATTTTGGAATAATTTTTAAATTGTATATTTTGACATTAATTATTTGTAATTCTACTATTATGACTGACATTTTTATAAATATAGTTTGTATCTAGACCTTATAATTATTATTATAGTATGGAATATGTTACTTATATTAGTGATACGATGGTATATATTCATAAATGTGTAAAATGACATACCTAATATAACGGATCATTGTTATAATAAGGAGAATAAAGAATCTGAATCTGAATCATTCCATAAACTATTAATTTCAGTTAATTGCAGGTAGGTAATATTTATGTAAAGCTGTAGTAACAAAAATCAAAAGTCAAAATCATTTTTTCAAATTTTACAATTACAAATTTTAATATTGAAATATACTACATTGCACTGCCACGTACAGTAAACAAAAATTATAGAGCCACTGCGAGAAGAACGGGCAAGAAACTCGGGGCCATTCTTTAAACGTTTCTTAACAATGTGTTCAATACTTAATTTACATTACGTAGGTGAAAGGCGCTAGCTTGGCAGAGGCGAACCAGGTCCAAGCATTTTTGTCGTTTAAGTAATCACAAACTGTGTAGTAAGATTTCTTTATCAAAATATTCTTCACATGCAACTTGAATTTTCTCTCTATGAGCTTTGTAATATGTTTGGGCAATTTATTATAAAAACGCACACTATTGCCTAAGAAGGACCTTTTATTTGCCTTTGCTAATCTTAAACCTGGCACCGCAATTTTATCTTTATTCCTAGTGTTATAATCGTGATTGTCCCTGTTTGATTTAAATTTGCTCAAATTTTTACGAACATACGTAATATTTTCAATTATATACAGACTTGGTAAAGTTAAAACATCAATTTCTTTAAAAAGATATCTCAGGGATTCCCTAGTATATGGCTCGAATGGCACGCTTTTGTAAGATAAAGATTGTCTCTATCTCAGCAGCAGCTCCCCACAGCAATACACCATACGACATAATACTGTGGAAGTACGCGAAACAAACTAGCTGTGCAGTAGCTACGTCTGTTAGCTGTCTTATCTTACAAACTGCATATGCAGCAGAACTAAGTCTTCCGGCTAGATCATGTATATGTGGATTCCACTGTAAAGTTGAATCTATTTTGATTCCCAGGACCAGGACAAGACTGTCGCATTGTCAAAAAAGAGTTTTTCTAGGCCAAGCTTAATGTTTGGTTCAACATAAGTAACATTTGGTAAATAAAACTTTAAACATTTGGTCATTTTTGAATTTAAGAGAAAATTATTAGTGGCGAACCATTCAGAGATAACACATTATTTACATGAATAAGTTCACTATCTCTCCTATCTACTTTAAAAATCAGGGAGGTATCATCTGCGAATAAAACTATATCGCAGAAATTTTTAACCATGCAAGGCAGATCATTTATATATGCTAGAAACAGAAAGGGTCCTAAAATTGATCCTTGCGGTCCTCTTATCTTACCAAAGACCCGGAAGAAGTATTGCCATTTATTCTAACCTTCTGTAGCCTGTCTGATAGATATGACTTTATAAGATCCAGAGCTTTTCCACGAATACCATAATGTGAAAGTTTACGAATCAGAGTGGAGTGCTCCACACAGTCGAATGCCTTAGAAAGGTCACAGAATACGGCAATAGCATCCTGTGAACTCTCCCAGGCTTCAAGTTTATGTGACATCAATTGAGCACCTGCATCTGTTGTGGATCTGCTCTTAGAATCTCATGTAGATATTAGAAGCCATCCACAATTGAGATTCATCAAACGTTCCACAATGTAAGCACCGTATCGCTCAACACATGGTTTGAGACCTTTGCAAACCTGTACACAATATATAATTTGTATAAGAGACAACAGTTGCTTCGTTGTATAAATAAGTAGTCGGCACAGGTATCTCGACCGGCGGCGGCGGGTGGCACGCCAACTGTTCGGATGCCCCATTGCACAGTGTATTTGCGTTAATAGCAGCAGTGAACGCGGCTCGTACCAGAGAGTTCATTAAGCTTATTGTTTGACAACTAAACTAAACTTTATCACGATATAGGTTTTATGGTAGGTTTTTGTACGTTATAAGTACGGTAATTAGGAAATCTAAAATTATATTACTACTGGGCTGATAATAAAAATAAATATTTATTGAACCTGCATCTATTTCTAATTAATTATGAATCATTTTTGTGTGACATATATATTCAATAATGATTATATTTAAAAATCGCTGTAATATTTGTGATGTTATTAATGAATTTAGTATTTTTCTTTGTTTGTATTTAAGGCATGGCTTCATCTCTCCATATTGTACGCCTTCATAGGCAAAGCATGATGGTCTCTTATTTATAATGTACCAACAAATTGCATGATAGTATAAAATGACTCATGTTTCAACAATAAACTTATCTTAATCTTTATATTCAAATGTAGCATAATGTCTAGTGCCTTTTACGCCTAAACAGAGAAGTGCATTTATTTGGACAGAGAATATTTGATACTTCAGTGGACAGACCAAGACGGAATCTTGTTTCAGTGACCTACCACCTGGAAAATATGAAACACCATAACAGCGTCGAAGATGCCGCCGTTACCTACAGAAGGCGAACCATAGTTATCCTCTTATACTTCACCACCTTACTCTATACGATAATAAAAAATATATGAGGAACTTGCCAACAGTTCCTTTTTGTAATTAATTACACATGACTCGATATCGTTCGAAGAAAAATAATTCAGTTGCTTGCATTAAGAATATCCAACCTTTAATTGTAAGCTAATACTTATTATGTCAAGAAGCTTCTGTAAACCACTGTTATACACAAATTCAATTCAGTGTCCCATAAATAAAATAATAAGGGCTTCTTGTTTCAAGATTAGCTTCTCAGTGTGGTATTGTGTATTGTCAAAATGAAGGGTTATTTTGATAAGTACTTATGTACAATACGTAGAACTTTTTGAAACTTTCGCGAATGAGATTCATGTTTTACCTTAACAAGGACTCGCCTCTTCTGTCCTCTCGCCTCATTGCCACCCACAGCCGATGCAAGTCGATCGAAACGTTGATAGTTGATAATAAAACGGGCAAAGTACGGGTTGGACTCCCACACAGAGGATCTGTACCAAAACACATAATGTACTACTACACACTAAGATGCACGAGTCGAGCGCCATCTCAGCTCAGTATCACTCGCGTTAAGTTCCACGTACGAACAAGCTCAACATCTTCTTATTATTATTTTAAGATTTTTGGGGGACTATACTGCTCTCGTCCGTAGGATTTAGCCCTCGATGTCCTACACATGTCCCCTGGGTGGCGCCAAAAGAGCAGTACTTTTCAGGTGGTAGGCTTAGGCCGCGGCGTGTTACCACCCACCAGACAAAGCCATGCCGCCAAGCGGTCGCGTTACGGCATGATGTTTGGTGAAGCCATTATTGGGAATGGGTCGGAAACAGTTGCGCTTATTACTATAGATAGTCGTGACACATCGAAGGTCAAATTACCGGGCAGCCAATCTAGAAGAGCAGCGGGATCCGAGGCATGGTTCTCCACTGGCCGACCGCAGATAGTTGGTGGCCCAAGTAGTGAGCCAGCCACTCATGAACGGCTGCCCTGCCATCTCGAGGAAAATCCCGGAGGTGCGTCATCGTGCTGGTTGGCGACCAGACGAGAGGACCCGATGGACACCTCTGGGGGGGCTCGGGTGTACCCGCGGTCTCCAGTATTGGTTCCCACAAAGATATAGAGGATAGGCCTAATTTGTGTCACGGGTTGGTAGTATGCGCTTAGTGTCCACTTCCGTTACCCTTCATCTATCTTCACCCCCCACACAATGAAAAGAGGTTGTAGGGACCCATGCAACGTGAGCGCAATTTGATGATATTGCAAAAGTAGCCTCATGCGTTCAGCTCAGACCGAATAAAAAGTCTTTATTTGGTCTGAGGCGTTCAGTTGCCCACTCACGTTTGTACCGAGCGTCCGCACTTCAGTCATCTCAATAGTAACTTTTTATTTACCTAAATTTATGTGAAATGTAGAACTTTTATCCACCCATCCCAGTAGACAGTCAAGAACACGCACATGGAAAAAATTAGGGCGCACGTATAAACCTTGATAGGTGACGTGCGCCACGACAGCAGATAAACATTTCATAGAACCTTACAAGGTAAACACAGAATTAAGGTCCAACAGCGGAAGCACGTCCTCTCCCTCCAAGTGCACCTCTCAAATATTCGAGGCTTGCACTCTAATATCAACTCGGTCCACCACCATCTAGAGACCGCAAAACCTCATATTCTGTTCGTCTCGGATACGCAGATCAAATGTCCTGCTGACGCGACATACCTTGCCTACCCTGGCTATGTTCTTGAACATAGTTTTAAGGCCAAGGCGGGAGTCTGTATGTATGCCCGCGATGATATTTGCTATCGGCTTCACCGCAACCTTGAAGACCCCAAATGATAGAAACATGCGGGTTCTGGTGGACAATGGCATGGCAAAAATTCTTTATGCTAGTGTCTACCGTTCGCACAGCGGAGATGAGGAGACAACCAGGCTTGCAAACTACATTAGTGAGGCGGCCGTTGTGGCCCTACAACGGCATGCTTCTGCTCAATTAGTGCTTCTGGGGGATTTCAACGGACACTCAAGACTACAACAAGATCCCCATATCCTACGTCAGAAGGAAAATTCGCGAGGAATCAGTACAAAACTGGCAAGATCGATATGAAACAGCGAGCTCAGGTGCAATTACGAGGTGGATTCTACCGGATGTCAAATAAGATTCCGGTAGACGCGAACTGTGAAATTGTCACCCTTTCATGTGCAAATGATGACGGGACATGGGGGCATATCCGAATACCTCCACAGGTTCAAGCTGAAAGATAGACCAGGGAGCGAGTGCGATCCTAACATCCCTGAAACTGTCTGGCACATTATCTTAGAATGTCCCCGTTTCTTGGCCGCCAGGCACGATTTTGAAACTGCGAACGGAAAGCTGCTGGAAGTGGATCTGCCCAACATCTTTGCGAATCCAAACAAAAGAGAACATATCCTGCCCATCGTAGAGAGGTCTTATACCGAATAGCGGTCAAACAAAACGTCAACCTCCCGCCCTCCACTCGGAATACATCAACATCCCCCCCAACCAAACGTTAGCTCCTAATCTCCTACCCTCCATAAGCTAAATACTATGCCTCCTTGCACTACCTTCCCCAACCCAAACATAGTTTCACAAATCCCTCCAAGTCATCTCAAAAACATAGAAATTTCCGAACTGCTATCACATGGAGAGCAAGGAGAACCAGGAATACGTATCCGTGGTGTTGCTCTGTATATGGACGGCAGTAAGGAAAGACTCGGAATAAGCTTCTGTCTAGCTAGAGCCAAAAGTCGGATACGCTGGTCACCTGGTCTATCATGTTTGATAAACGGGAGTAGCTTCAAAACCACAATGAAGCGCAAAACTTTTGCCAGCGATGGCGGTTGGAGGTCACCCATGCCGGTTAGTACGACTGAAAAACAAGACAGTCATCCTAATCGAATGGGCAGAACACACGCCATTTGCGCAAGCATGCTTGCTGCTCTCTAATATTACCGAAGACACCGAAAGCCCACGAGTGATAAGCGTAGACGCCATGGTAATAAAGTACTGCAAAGGAGCAGTCGAAGACCAACTAGGTTGCATCAAAGCCTCGGAACACCATGAGGTAGTTGTGTACGTGGACAGAGGAGAAAACTTGAGTTTCCTTAAAACCCTTGAACATAACCGTGCAACAGATAGTTGGGGACATCCGATCCCTCAAGCCGAGCTTAAAAAGTGGCTCAGAAAACGCAGCGTAACCTAGGGCAGTGGTCGCGACTGGCGTTCCTGACAGCTTTCAGTGCTGCCGCAGGAAGCTTATTCCGACTACCATCCTCCCTATCCACTACGCAAACAAAAACAAAAAAACCAGCAGAACTACCAGCTCTACCAAAGAAAACAAGAACGAGAGCTAACAAGGGACAAGGCTGTCCCAATACATCCCTGCACAGGAACCATCGAGCTATGCAGCAAACGCCTTCCTAGAGTTCTTAGACAAAACGAAAGCTACAATTGTAGTTAACGCTAAAACCTGCGAAAACATCTTGCAGTCATTTAAGTAAAGAAACGAAAACCTATTAAATAATGCGTGTGCAATTTAATAATGCGTTTAGGGCGTTGTTGCGGCTTCCGCGATACTGCCAGCGCTTCACAAATGTTCACGCAAGCACGCACTGACACATTTGATGCGGTTTGGCGTAAAAAAACAGCGTCGCTGCTGAACAGACTACTCTCAAGCCGGAACAGCATCTTAAACGCAATAGATGAAAAGTATGATTGTCCTCTGATATTTAAAGTCATACAGAGGACAAACTCACTTTTTGTTATTAAATACTAACATAATTAATTCTAAGTTGTAGGTAACTAACTAAAAATGGATCATGTTGTCTGTAATAAAAACATTTATTATTATTATTCACGTCATTTATTTTATAACATAATTTTAATTTTTTTACAATATTCATATATAAAAAAGAAACAAATATTATAAAAAAACTTAAAATTAGGCTGCCGCCGGCAGCGGGGCAGGGTCCAGACTACAGGCGGTTAGGGCTGCAGAGAGAGAAATCTTCGGACAATGCGTGTCGTGTCGGGATCACTGCCTTCTGCATCTGACCCTTGATCCAACCGTCTAGTGAGAGCCTCTTGAGGTGTTGGTCGAGGCTCTTCGCTATTAGGCCGTTCGCTGAAACGACTATCGGGACAATGATCGTCGAGTCAACATCCCACATGGCGGTTACCTCGTGAGCCAAGTCAAGGTACTTGCTGACTTTGTCCTTCTCGGCCTTCACGAGGTTCTCGTCATGCGGGATGGTAATGTCGACGAGCACTGCCCGGCGCTGGGTTCGGTCGACCACCACGATATCAGGCTTATTGCAAACAATAGTCCTGTCCGTGATGATAGAGCGGTCCCAGTAGAGCAATGCACGACCATTCTCGAGAACTGGCGCCGGTGCGTACTGGTAGTACGGCACCTCTGACTCGACAAGGCCGTATTGAAGAGCAAGTTGCCGGTGGATGATCCTGGCCACTTGGTTGTGCCTGTGCAAATACTCACCGTTAGCAAGATGCGAACAACCGGAGATGATATGCCTGAGTGACTCTCCGGGACGGCGGCATGCTCGACAAATGTCGACCGTACCGTCCTGCAGGATATATTTCCGATAGTTGTTCGTCATCATTACTTCGTCTGCAATTGCACAAGCAAAACCCTCGGTTTCTCCAAAGAGGTCTCCGAAGCGTAGCCAGTTCACCGAAGCGAGTAAGTCCACATCAGGCCCTGTTAGGGCCCGGAAGAACCTCCCGTGCAGCTCCTTGCTTTTCCATACTGCCTTGCGGTCTTCGGAGCTCAGCACCGTTGGTTTGCGCCAGTTATCGTTCGCCAAGGAGAGCGGTGTGAAGCCTTTGTCAACCGTCACGACATCGCGATGCATCCCGCACTCATGGTTACGGAAATAATCCCTGAGACTGCACACTTCACTGTTGTGAAGGGTCTTGGCATTTAAAAAGCCACGACCTCCCCATTTCCGTGGAATGTACATATCATTCACAGTCTCATAACTGACGAGCGCGGGTGTAGCATACGATGCAAAGTGAGCAGTTTTTATTATTATTATTATAAAGGTGCGACTTGAGGAAGCAGAAGCTGCAATATACGACAATAACACAAATCAGGTTGTCAAGGGAACGACGTCTGGTCAGTATATGGCGGTCCTAATAAATGGCTTTAAGAAGAAGTAGAGCTACAGCCGCCTCTTGGTGGATGAAGCTCTCATAAACCATTTCGGGGCTATACTGATGGCTTCAAGGTTGTCTGGAGTAGGCGAATTTGTTCTCATCGGAGATGTTACCTTATACCGGCAGAGAAGATCACTTCGAGACAAGGTACAATCGCCCAAACTTGGTTACAAACACCAGCCAAGTATTGCTGGTACCCAATGGATGTCGCGTACGCACTAAGGGAAATATACTCAAGTATATACTCCCTTGTTCCCCGTGTCCAGTCCCTAGAGCAGAAAGGATATACGGATGCGAAAATACCCAAAACCATCCCAAACACCCTGTTCTTGGTTCACACCCAGGAAGAAAATGATACCACGACCAACGAGGGCTATAGAGCAGGCACGGGATCTCGTATCTTCACAATCCACGAAACCAAGGGACTGACATACGAGTCGGTAATCGCAATAAAAACCAAGGGTAGAATGAAGCTGCACGAGAGCGTCCCACACGCAGTCGTCGCAGTCTCAAGGCACACCGGGACTTTCGGGTACTACGCTGACGACGCAAATGATGCTATTGGACGGTTCGTTCGTAGAGCGGTGGCTGCAAGACGCAAGGAGATCCGCGACTATAACTTAAAGATGAGAATCAGAGATCGCAACAGTGTGGTGATAGAGGCCCTGGTGAGAATGGACGTCGGAGAGGCAGACTAAGAAAATTTAAAAGTTTAGTTTTTATTGTAATGCGTAAAAATGTTGTGTTTAATTATAGTTTTCTCCCCAATTACCAAGCGGCTTCGTGCGGGCATTGGAACAGTCATGCTCACGAAAATGTGTTGGCAAGCGGCGGCATCGTGTGTTGGGTCGCCCTCTTGCCTCAAAAATGGTTGAAGAGGACGATGGCTGGCACGCGAGTCAACTCGTGAACGAGTACTGCTTGTGGACACTGGTCCGTTCGGAATGTCTGTGCAAATCTGTTTGCAACTGTTTAGTAATAGTATATACTTTAAAACTGTGTTCCCCCATTAAGTATGTAAGAATGCTCCCCATAGTATTGTAATTACTTAACAAATTTCTCGGTTAACTTCAAAAATGGCACGGACCCCGGAGACTGTAAAAAACAACAAAAAAAAAAACGTGTTTTAAACGTGCAGCTTGTGCCCTAAAAGGGTAGTCGCGCAGAACCTGCCAATTACAGGCCTATTTCAGTCACTTCCTTACTGTGTAAGACGATGGAACGTGTACTGAACCACAGGCTCCTGGCATACCTAGAAGTGAATGGTCTCCTCAGTGACCGACAATATGAGTTTCGCCGAAACCGGTCCACTGAGGATCTTCTAGTGTATGCCACTCACTGGTTAATGCGTTTGGATTTCAGATTTCTTGAGGGGATCGGTCGATTCGAGTGGTCATCGATGGCTGTTCTTCCGACCAATCAGTACTATTCAGTACTATAATATTATAAATGCGAAAGTAACTCTGTCTGTCTGTCTGTCTGTCTGTCTGTCTGTCTGTTACGCTTTCACGCCAAAACTACTGGACCGATTTGAATGAAATTTGATATGGAGATAGTTTGAGACCCGGGAAAAAACATAGGATAGTTTTTATCCGACTGCACAAAAAGATGTTGATGTTTTCGCGCGATAACCGACATACGCGCGGGCGGAGCCGCGCCCGGAAAGCTAGTTGTCTATAAACGTAAAGGATCAGTACTCTCTGCAACGCTTTTTCTGCTGCATATAAATGATCTGCTTAAACTTTTATTTTTTTCTCATTTTTGGGTACACAGACGACTATACCGTTGTGGTGAGTTATACATCTATGTACAGACCAGTGCATTACAAATCCAGTCTCATAGGGAAGCGATGGTTCAGCGCTTGAACTCTTCTTTGAAGGCAGTATCCGATTGGGGCGAAGCCAATCTAGTCCAGTACTAATATTATAAATGCGAAAGTAACTCTGTCTGTCTGTCTGTCTGTCTGTCTGTCTGTCTGTTACGCTTTCACGCCAAAACTACTGGACCGATTTGAATGAAATTTGATATGGAGATAGTTTGAGACCCGGGAAAAAACATAGGATAGTTTTTATCCGACTGCACAAAAAGATGTTGATGTTTTCGCGCGATAACCGACATACGCGCGGGCGGAGCCGCGCCCGGAAAGCTAGTTGTCTATAAACGTAAAGGATCAGTACTCTCTGCAACGCTTTTTCTGCTGCATATAAATGATCTGCTTAAACTTTTATTTTTTTCTCATTTTTGGGTACACAGACGACTATACCGTTGTGGTGAGTTATACATCTATGTACAGACCAGTGCATTACAAATCCAGTCTCATAGGGAAGCGATGGTTCAGCGCTTGAACTCTTCTTTGAAGGCAGTATCCGATTGGGGCGAAGCCAATCTAGTCCAGTACAATGCTGCTAAAACCCAGGCGTGTCTTTTGTCCGCCAAACGGAGCCCCTTTCAGCTGGCTCCTACATTCAGGAATGTGTCCGTGCCGATAAGTAATCATCTCGAGCTTCTTGGCATCTCATTAACTCCGATGGGATGGTTCTGCCAAATACCAGCTGGAGACACTGGAAGCTATTGAGACGAGAGCCAAGAGACTCATTAACGACGACCAACGTGTAAGCAAGAGACTCCAAAGTCTCGAGCATCGCCGCAAAGTCGCTTGTTTATCGGTTTTTTATCGGATACATTTCGGGGAGTGTGCCACAGAACTGCATGATTTGATTCCGCCATCCCCATTCTATAATCGGACATCCAGGGATACTCAAAGCGCCACCGCTATATGGTTCATGTTCCATTTACACGAACAAAGCGATTTGCATCTTCGTTCATCATACGAAACGCCAGGGAATGGAACATTGCCTGAGTCTGTGTTTCCAGTTAAGTACTGGCTGAAGTTGGATTCGATCGACTTCGACAGGGACCAGAATGCTTTGCTTCCCGCAGGGTGAGAAGCTAATTTGGCCCCAACACGGCTTATGCCCTTTTTACAGCTTTTTTGCATGCCTTGGCAGCTTTGTTAAAGGCTCTCTTCTTGTTACGAATATCCTCGGTTTAGCGGGTTCAAGCCGACCCAAGCTAAGTATGCTTCATCTTTCAGCGTTTCAGCGCGTCTACAATTGACACTAAACCAAGGAATTGCTTTGCTGCTCTGCAGCGCATCACAAAATGGAATAAAATACTCCATTGCTTGACGCAGCACATCAGTTACAGCATCCGCGCAAGTAGAAGAATCACAAGAAGAGAAGCAAAGACACTGCCAAGGTTAGGATGCAAAAAAAGACCGTATCCCATCCCAATCTGCTGACTTGTATCTCCATATCCGCCGGGTGCCTTTCTGGCAGCGGTCGGGACGGGAATATAGAGATACAGATTTCACCAGACAGTGGTCAGAGCTACCTAACAGTGAAGAAACTGACACTGAGTAGCGGTCTGGATCTGTCGTCATCAGAAGGTCGAGGCAATAGGCTGTATGGTCAGCAACGTCAGGTACCCTTGTTGCCCCATTAACAAGCTGGGTGAGGTTTAAGGTCAGGGCTAACTTATGCGCCTCTTTCCCAGCGTGGTTGGTATCCTGGTATGGGAATAGCCACTCATGATGGTGAGCATTAAAGTCCCCCAGTAACATAAGTTGGGCAGACGGGTACCGTTGTTGAGCTATATCCGCCGTCACACTTAGATAGTCCATAAAATCGGTAACCTCCTGGTTACAGGTGTGCGATCGATATACTCCAGCGTAAAGAATTTTCTCTACACCGGTTTCCATCAATATCCATAGAACAGAGAATCTGGAGTCTTCAAGATTACGAAGACGCCGAAAACAGATGTCATCGCGAATAAATACGCACGCTCCGGCACGTGGCTTAAAACAATGCTCCAGGACGTAGCCAGGATATGCGTCATCCGGACATCTGATGAGGTGCATTTTTGCAGTCTCGAGGTGATAGTGGACTGGGCTGAGATTTGAGTGCAGGCCTTGAATGTTAGAGAGATGCACTTTGAGTAAGAGGACCTGCATCCGCTGTGAAACCGTTTTCTTCTTTCTTGTTTTCATGTATTTTCGAGTGTGGTAAGGTAGAAGGGCGGCAGTAATACGACCTACCGACTCAGGCACACACACGCATGATGCTGCATTAAAGGATGCCTGGAGACCGCGGGGACGCCCGAGCTCCCAAGAATGTCCATCGGGTCCTCTCTTCCGGTTGCCAACCGGCACGATGGCGCATTCCCGGGATTTTTCGCAAGATGGCGGGGCAGCCTTTCGTTTGTGGCTAGCAAACTACTTGGGCCCCCTACTATCTGCGGTCGGCCAGCGGAGAACCGTGCCTCGGATCCCGCTGCTCTCCGGAGCTAGCCATCGGGATACTACAAACATACTGTGTGTGTAAATTCAGTCGTTTTCAGTGACGCAACTGTTTCGACCCACCCTATGAAGTGGTTACATCAGAAATCATGTCGGAAGTCGGAACTCGGAACACGGCTAGGCCGTTTGGCGACATGGCTTTATCTGATGGGTGGTGACAAGCCGCGGCCGAAGCTTATCACCAGAATTTTTCGCCCATTTAGCACCACCCAGAGATCACGTGTAGGGTTTCGAGGGTAAACCTACGGACGCGGGAGAGAGAATCCCCAAAGTCAATCCCTAAGGTCAAAAGTATTTTTCTTTTTTATCCATTTGTAATCATTCCACTTTTGTGTTCACTAATCACAACAATAAGGAAACAAAATTACAACAAGTATCTTGGCAAGAGAATGTCGCGTCGCGTCGTCAACATACTGAGATGGTTATTAATATCTTAGCAGATAACGTACTTCTGATAAGATTAACCCAATCATATAAAAAGATCTCATCTCATCGACGCGACGCGTCACCATAATAACCGTTTTTAAAACCTTAATTTGATGTTCACATTTTGCTCGTGCCGTACCGTGCCGTGCCGTGCCGTGCCGTGCCGTGTGCGCATTGAGGATGTGCTAGGTGACACTGCTTTCAGCAGCACACTTATGTGTTTGGTTAGAAAGATGGTGTTGCACCTACACTATGTCAGTCACAGAGGAGGAGTATAACTTCAACTGCGTTCTACAACCCGCTCCTAATAAATGCATCATGTAGGGGAGGTTGATTGAAGTGTGGTCTGCAATGGACGTACCCGGCTGCTATTATGAGGATATCCCTTCAGTTGCCAAGCTGCCCGCCGCGGGCACAAAAACAGGTATCGATTGCCGCGCGCCCGTGACGGGCACAACCACTTCAAAGCACTTGAAAGCGGATCGGTATCGTATTTCGTATTTAATAAATACCTGGTTTGTTGAGATGTGTAATGTCGGCCGGATGGTACAAAGGATTGCTCTGTATCTGATTCCTTCACTACGCCTTACCAGTGAGGTTTAGCCAAACTGTGATATGAGTTTATGTCTGATTGTTACACTCGAATACAAATGTTATATAAATGTATAATATAAATAATGATAGAGAGATTTGTATTATTTCCTAAATGCCCGCCGGGCAGCTACCACCCTCAAGTAGAAAATCTGTCGCCAAGCACCTAACGGTGTGTTCCGGCAGTAGTACTTGAGAGCCAGTGAAATTACAGGCCCATGAGACGTAACAACTATGTCTTAAGGTGATTGGTGCAATTCGTGACTTGTGACAAAATGCATCTGTTATAGGCAGAGATTAGTCCGCTTAACAACAGGTGGGCCTCGAGCTAGTTCCGTCAAAATAACATAAAAAAATATAGATTTCCGCAAAGTAACGTTTGAATCTGTTCATTGTAGATAATGTTTCACCAATTTCATGGCGTGGACCGGAACTTCACAACCGTGCGATTCTCCCGATTGAATGTATTCAAGAAAATAACATGATATTATTGTGTGTGAATAGGGCCCCAACGCATCTTTGTTACCTCTGATGTAGCTGTGGCCATTGTGCGAATAAACGCAATTGTATATGACTAAATGCTTGATTCACAAACGCGCCGAAAGGGTCATGTGTTTTTGGCTGCGATTTTTTTTGTCATTCAGATGGCTACGGGCGTAGGCGATCACTGTCACGTGAGCAAAGCCGCGTGTTAGTTCCTCCTCCTATCCAATAAAAAAACAATATAGTGAAAGAACATTCGCCTGCAATAAAAACAATCATCAAATGTTTATTTTGGACACAGACTTACATAATGATCACAGCAATGAGTAGAAGCAGTAACTAGATCATCGCCTCTATCACGTGACAATAAACGCACGACACAACCCCGAAGTAGGCGATCCATTACAACATTATTGTTATTGCAGCTAATGTGATTATTATTGTAATGAATGATACTTACTGTTTAGTGTATACATGTACCTACGCACTTGTACTTATAGTATTATATGTATACCTACACTGCACCGCTTTATAATCAGTTTATCTCGAGACGAGACCTCGGAATCGATAGTCTCCAACATCGCTACGTATTTTTTTTCATAATATAAGAATTGCATTTGTCAAAGGTTAGAAAGCCGTTTGCTTCAAGCATCTATGTAGTATAATATTTTATGAATATATGCAAATAACTGTCGATAACATGTTTAACTGTCGACATATTCATTAACGCTGCTCGTAAAGTCAGGTTCGTCAGATGTGCCTTGTTCCAGTGCGATCTGCAGCCATTTCATGATGCCGTGAATTGTATCGAGACATATCTAGTACGTCGTTCGACATTTATCGCTAATTATATCGATGAGATGAGGGTTACGCCGTTTAGCTATACCGTTTAGTGGGACAACGATATCGCTAACCACACAAAAAAAAACATAATTTGATGTAATTTGTGGAACATACATAAAAAATAATTGTTGGAGGAGTGATACAACCTATAAGTGATAAAACCTATTTTGTAAACTAATAATAAAGTTTAACAACATTCCCAAAATGCTGGCAGCATTCGAATCAAATAGTTGCCTGAATTCTGCGGTTTCCTTATGATTAGTCCTTTCAATATACCTTCTTCAATGATATGGTGGAGGTCCCCGCGCCGCGGTCCCAACGTGTCGGTTTCAAAGGGTCACAAATCAAATACATGAAGGCATGTATATGAACCCAAACAATAACCTACCGGTTACCTACCTTAGTAGCAAGGCCGATCGTCAAACATTCGGCTCTGACTGAACATAATGCCCGCTACTAAATAAATATTATAACGATATGCATAAGCGGGAGTCAGGGATAGCGGCTTATAGCGGGATATGACGATGGATCTAATTTAACTATCACTTACATTACTCATGTTATACTTACTCGTACAAGGAATTAATCATCTAACATTGTTACTTACGAAATTATGTTTTTTTTTAAATATTAATTGATTGTTTGATCGGAATACAAGTGAATGCAAGTGTTGGAAGGGGAAGACCTAGGTGAACGTTCAGAAATCAGATTGAAGACGTTCTGAAAAAAGGCCAGGTCAGGAGTACCCTAAACCGACGCTTATGTGTGATTGATGAGTTTAGATGAAGCGAAAGCGGAATGTAAGGATCGTAGCTAGTGGAAATTTGTGGTTTCTGCCTACCCCTACGAAAAGAGGCGTGATTTTATGTATGTATAATTGATTAAAGTTAATTAATAATATACAAATTGATTTTAACTTTACCTACAGTTCAACAGAGTAGCTTGTCGAAGCGACATAAATAAATGAATTTAAAGCTTGCATATGTTATGTTTTCATTAGGTATTATGGTATTATTGGACACCAATAAATATTTAATACTAGTCAGTTAGCGGATGTGGTAATGGCAACACCGATCCGACAGTGGCACCACCATTTTGACGGTATTAAACATACGACACACTCTGTGATTGGCTGGGTGATTTCCCGCTAAAACGAGTGGTGACTGTTGACACGAAGTGAAGGGCGAGGCATTCTTGAGACGACCACCAGGCTGGAAACATATGAGTCGAAGGGCTGTTCTGTTTTTAACACATATAAGTACCTTTAAAGTCTATACATATATGTATTTGGTATTTTTTTGTTTCTTCAGTATAAATCATTGCTTAAGACAGCTTTTATCAAGAAATATCTATGGTCTATAATCTATTAGACAATGTTAGCTCAAATTAATGAACGGATTGTTCTGCAAACAAAATAGAAAAATAAAAAACTAAAATCCTTCTGAGAAAAATACAATAGAGACATACCTACTACTTAGATTGTTGCGGGCAGTACCGAATACGTCTTATTCAATTATTCTTACATTATAAGAAGTATAAATGTGTTTAAAATTTTATTTGAAGAGCGTGACTGTAAGTAAAAACATTTAGGCATTGTGTCCGTCGTTATCGCGCGGGTCTGTTTAGGTAATTAATATTATTTTGCGTCGTTTTCGCACATTTCGAAGGGAGCGGACCGCGTCGCGTCGCCACGGCGCGGCGCGGCGATGTCTATAGATAACATTACCCTTCACTTCTATAGATAACAAGTCCCTTTATCAAAAGTCAGTTTTGTTGGGTACTGAGTACTGCAGTGCTAGATATTATGCCTCAAAGCAATAATAGTGTGCACACGTTACTGTGTAAAACATATGGCAGGAGCGAGTCAAATATACATAACAACTAACTACCAAGCGCAGTGTAGTGTGAACTAGGACGGAGACACTGGATCTATAATGGACAGGCGTCATCACGTACCATCAGGTGGGTGACTGCTCCGTATCGTCACTGAATAACATAAAAAATATCTACTCGCATTTCAATGAGCTGTTAACTAGAACTTTAATGACTCACCGACATCGAAGCCTCAACAAAGACAAATCACACTGTACCTATAGCTATAGGTACACTCATACATTAGTTGGCGGGCGTCATTAGAGCCACTGCACTGCACTGCACTGCACTGCAGGGGTTTACAAAGTGACTCTTTCAAAACAACATAAATCAAATAGCAGTTATTTAATTATTATTGGTCAGTTTCCATTAGTTTACAAATAATGAGTACTTACCTCATCATGAATCGGTTACCTACAGTAATTACATTCGAACTCACATAATATAATTATATGTATTTGTCTAATTATTGAATCATCACCTAGCATCTCACTCATCACAGACAGACAACAACTATCACATTTTGTGTGATTGATTAATTAACGTTAATTTGGTTATAATGAATAGTTCTAAGTACGTCTGACAACATCGCAACACAACGGACGCAACATAGCAATTACTCGAACGTAATTTGTATGCGCTCTTAGCATTGTTTGATTAGCCGCTCTACTAAATAAAGCGACGTCTGCCGCGCCGCGCATTGCTTGGATGGGTGACCGCCAGTGGCTTACTATACTACTGAACGTGCGCCTCTTTAGACCAGGGGTGTAGGCATTTGCCAATGCTTGCCAGGCTAGCTTCCCGCTAGCAGAAAATTGGTCACCAAGCACTTAACGGTGTTCCGGCAGCTGTCCTTGAGTGCCAGTAATTCTAGATTAGCCCGAACAACATCTTCGAATGCATCATCCCTTACCATAGGAAAGAAAATGCCCAAAGGCTTACCTATCAGCAATCAATAGTTCCCAAGGTTTGAGTTTTCCTTGCATGTACCGGTTGTAGGGACTGGAGAATATCTTGCTAGCTCGGATCTAGTAAAAACTGTAACTACACTTGACAGTGTGTTCCTGCAGCTGACCTCTAGGCCCCCATCTTAGTCAAGTCAAAGTCAAAATCATTTATTCAATTTAGGGGTCTACGACGCTCATATAAAGGTCATTTACAAATTTATTCTACATCGTAATGCCACGTTCGGTAAAGAGCCACTACGAGAAGAACGGACAAGAAACTCGGGCCATTCTTATAAACGTAATTGTTACATACACAGAAAAGAGAAAGATTTTATATCTCTGTGGTAACATACAATATTTGTGTGAACAACGTAGGTGACAGGTGACAGGCGACAGAGGCGGATTTGTCCAAGCGTTTCTGTCGCCTAATTAACTAATCACAAACGTTGTAGAGGGATTTCTAAATCAAAATGTTTTTTACGTGCAACCTGAATTTTACCTTATGAGAAAGTGTAATATGTTTGGAAACTTTATTATAAAACGGCACACAATTACCTTCAAAAGAACCTTTTATGAAGCCTAGCACCATTATTATATATCTATTCCTAGTGTTGTAATCGTGTTTGTCACTGTTTCAGATATAGGTATAGGTACAGACTCGGTAAAGTTAAAATATCAATTTAATTAATAAGATCTCTTAGAAATTCCCTAGGGTCCATTTCATATATGGCTCGAATTGCGCGCTTTTGTAAGATAAAGATTGTCTCTATCTCAGCAGCAGCTCCCCACAGCAATACACCATACGACATAATACTGTGGAAGTACGCGAAACAAACTAGCCGTGCAGTAGCTACGTCTGTTAGCTAACTTATCTTACGGACTACATATGTAGCAGAACTAAGTCTTCCGGCTAGATCATGTATATGTGGGTCCTAGGATAAGCCAGTTCATACACACTTACCATATAGGTGTTATTGGTTAGCCAAATACCAATCTACTACATAAAAGCTTTTAAATTATTTCCACACCAGCAAAAGTTTTGATAAAAAAGCACTTTCAATTATAATAATGCTAGCGCTGTAATAATGTGCAGCGCATATCAGAGATCTGCGCAAGCTAGCGCTGCATTCGCTGCTCGAGATTAGATATTACATCTCATGTGCAAACTTCACTTTACTTACATGTTCCTTCAATCTGAGGCTAGTGTAGACTGGAACTGCTCCGGACAAAGGGAGCTCATGATCGCGTTTATTTAACTCACCACTAATGTATTTTAGCAGCAGTTAAAACTGTATGTCTAGTATGTCGCCAAGCAGTTCGCATTATTACTGTGTCCGGTAAAATTACAAGCACAATAGACTTATATTATGTGTCACATAATATTCAATAGAGTTATATAGTATATTATGTGATGGGCGAAGTGGTGTTCGCAGCTTGTGATCACTTGCATCTGTTGTAGCCTGAGGTTATCGCTTAACACCAGGCGGGACTCGCGCTTGTTCCCTCACGATACAATATAAAGAAAAAAAAACTTGTATGGCTCAGGTCGTTTATTAAGGCCCACGTCCACTTTCTTAATATCTGAAAACCATCTAATTTTTATTAGTATGTTTTAAAAGTTTTGAGTTCCGTGCGCGCGCTTGCCCAGTCGGTCACGCTTGCTTACGCCGCGGTATTACAAAAGCTTTAAAAACCGTATTACGATGGCAAAATCAACTTTAATTTTGCTATAAAATCTATTAGTTAAATTTTTGACTCCTATTGATCAAAAGTTAGTGACTGTGATCAAAGAACTGAAGAAAATGGAAGAAAAAATAGATAAACTTGAGACCAGACAACTTCTTTTGCCCGTTGAGGGTAGCAGTTGCAGTCCACTCACTACACCAATTTCAATCACCAACACAGCCAAACGCGAGCTGCAAACGTGCAAACCGAAGCGGCCTACACACATATCGACCACCCCTATCGTTGCCGCAACGCAATCTCGCGCCCGCTGCAGCCCGCGGCCGCCACGCTACTCGCTGTCGCCGAGCAGACGCCGATCGCCAGTCAGCAGGCGGCTACGCTTGTGGTCACACCAGAATGCAAGCCCCCACAGACAGAGCCGCTTGCACCCGCTTTCTCAAGGTCATTTGCAAATAAACCTAAACATGACGATGATGATGATGATTGGAATGTCGTCAGTTATAGAACAACACATAATTATTATTCGTCGTTTGTAATCACTGTGCCGTGCAGCCAATTTAAGTATTTCACATCGGCTCAAAACTGGCCCCACGGTACTGAGATTAGTGAGTGGTTTCGAAACAGCGCCGGCGTGCGAGAGGCGCGTCCACTCAGGCGTCCCGGCGGCGTATGCCCATCGTCGGAGCCTCCCGAGTCCCGTCCCGGCAGCGAGACCACCCCCGCAGAGACTTCTGCCGTCCACGCGAGACGCTCGCGATAACAACAATCTCTCAATCTGCCACCAGAACGTCAGGTGTTTGACTAATAAGACGAATAAGTTAGAAGTGCTCTTGACACAGGAGTTATCCTGTGACGGTGTTAATTATAACAGAACATTGGCTAAAAAGCCACGAACTAATGTCTGTCACTATTAATAATTTTGACTTGATAGCTAATTATTGTAGGCCGAGGATCCCCCATGGTGGAAGGTCATAAACAGGTACATTACAATACTCGTGATAGGTAGGTATATACCATTCTAATGAAACCGACGACAATACTTATCTAAAACTGTTCGAAAATCTCCTCACAAAGGTATGTGATGACAATTTGGCGCCATTATAATGGGAGATATTAATATTAATTGGTTAAAAACTACTAAAACTAAAAAAGAATTGGTAGATATTTTATCTAGGCACAACTTTGTGCAGCTTGTTACCTCCACCTTATTAGACCACGCATATACAAACCTTCCCGTGGAGCGCATTTCAAGCTGCGATGGCGTCGCGACGCACCTTAGCGACCATAACGCTCAACGACTCACCGTTGCCCGCGTCACTGCATCACCACCGCAGTCTGTAGAAATACGATCAATAACTGACGCAAATAAATTAAATTTTGGATATGCTCTCCAATTTAACCATTGCTATTCTTGGTTGTCTGGAAGAAATCGCTATAAGCGATAAGGCCGCCATTTAGCACTTGATTATTTTATATATAAGCTTTTTTGTAATGCTATTTTGAAGTTCTTGTGCAAATAAAGTGTTTTCTATCTATCTATCTACCTCTCGGGCACATATTTACATTTCCTACCTATTCAACGCCTGCGTCCGCAAACGCGGGTATCCGACCGCCCTTAAACGTGTCAAAATATCTTCTTTGTACAAGGGTAAAATGAAAAAATCTAATATCGAGTCGTACCGGCCAGTATCATTAGTACTCGCTATTAGTAAAATCTTTGAGGTAGGGCTCTATAAAATACTTCTTCATTTCATAGGAGAGTGCAGCGTACTAATGCGAGGGGTGGTGTGGCGTGTGCTGGACGCCCGCGAGGCTGGTCAGCAAGTAGCGTTGCTATGCTGTGACATCTCACGCGCGTTCGATACTGCTGACCACCACTTAATCGCCAATAAACTAAATTTCTATGGCATACGAGGCCCCGTGCTCTCATTGCTGACGTCTTTTATGTCGCAACGTACGCATACTGTGGTCGGTGACCATGGGCGTGTAAGGTTGTCAGAGCTGGAGAATACCATGGGTGTGCCGCAAGGTTCTGCCTGTCAAATACATTGTTTAGCCTGTTGCTGAATGACCTACCAGAGTCTGTGAGCGACGCGCAGATCTACATGTACGCTGACGATGTCCCAGCTATAGTGACTGCGCCGTCAATGCTCGAACTGGAGGTTAAGCTGAATAATGTGGTTCGAAAGCTCGAGCGGTGGTTTAAATCGAACGGTTTGGCCCTCAATAGAGATAAGACCTCAAACCTGCTTTGTGACCTTCCGCCTAAACGGTACTATCTCAACACCCTGTACTGTGACCGCAGGAAACACCGCGCTGCAGATGGCTAACACAACAAAATTACTGGGCTTTTACATTGACAGTGGCCTCACGTGGGAGGCTCATATAGACGACCTGTGCTCCAAGCTAGGCCGTACTTGTTTAGCACTAGGACGGCTCGCTGGCACCGCTTCTCGCAGCGTCGTTCTGTCATGCTACTTTGCAACCGTCCACAGCATCCCGCTCTTCGTGCAAGGCGTGTGTATCTGGAAAAAAGCTTCAGTCAGCTGTCATAACCATACTTTTCTCTTTGATTTAACTTCAACCCGATATTGAGAAATTTTATAATTTAGTTACAATTTTGTATAAATTTGTGTATTCAACAAAAACATACTGTAATTATCTATTTTACCTAAAAAATGCTTTAATTGTAATTATTTTCAGAAAAACTCTTTTCCGTAATGAATGAACAGTTTTAATAATCTGTGCAAAACAGTCTAATATCGAAGTTGCCATTTCGTAATAATCGACACGGTCCACAATTTCACGACCGTAAGACGTCGATAAGAGTTGTCGACAACAGCACCATACTTGCAATAGGCGATACGATTCGTCAAATTTAGCGATCATAGCGATTCGATAATTTAACGAGCCATACTACGGTACTTGCACTGCAGGTTCGCTCGCGCCCTTGTCACCCCCAAGCACAGGCTGTGCAAATCGGAAAGGTCTGTATATATTATGAGTCCCTCCATATACAACCGGCTGCCGGACTCGATAAAAAGGGACGCAACTTCCACCATGGTTTTTAAATCGAGACTGAGAAAATGGCTTCTTGGCTACTCATTCTACTCTGTAGATGAGTTTTGTAAATTGCCCATTGTATAAATGTATTCTTATTGTATAATTTTATTATTATTTTTTTTATCATTTATTTTAATAAATAACTTATTATGTTTTGATCGCAATTAATAATTAATTTTAATTAATTATTTGTATTGCAAATGTATGGACTGACTTGTAACTTGGTGCTATTAATAAATTATTGTATTGTATTGTAAAATGCTTTTGAAATGTACGCAAGCACTGCCTGGTGAAAATTAAAGTAAAACAATAACGTATTCAAGATATAGTCTATAGTAGATTGGTGTTGTTCGTTGAAAACTTGTATTATATTTAAGTTCCTTATTCGTATAACCTCCGGTACTTTCGTACTAAGTAGTCAATAGAGCATAGTCACTCCTCCACTAAAAAAAAACTGGAAGGGCAAGACAGTAGTCAAAATAATTTCTAATTCGGGCGGAGCTAAAAGAAATAGGCGTTAACTTTAAACTCATAAAAATATTCAGTCGCACGGCGGCACTAGTCGCCGTACCACGCATAGCATCGCTAAAATTGTAGAGTTTCGTGTGCTATTAGAAGCGGCAGAACAGAAGTGTACATAACAACATTTTATCTGCAGTTACTGCGAACCTATACGGTAAAAAATATCATCGCTTGTAAGTATAGAAATATTTAATAGACTAAGTGAAGCCTGGTCTCGGTGGAGGTCTGAGCAGTGTATATTTCCCAGTCATTATCTCGATTGCCTGATCCGATCTTCTTGAAATTTTGTTAGAAAGGTGCCTATCTTCCATATCAACATAATTTGCAAGTAAAAGTCTTAATTGTTTGGTGGTTAGCAGAGATTACGAGATCCATAAAACGAGCTTATAATATAAAATTGTAGATAATATTTTAAAAACAAAAACTTACTTACTTTGATACTTAAGTGTGAAATTACTTGTCAAAGTTGGTACCGTGTTAGTTCAAAAGTCAGTATTGTGCTCAAAAAAGTATCAAAAAAGTTCGATTTCATGAAGCGGTACAAAACGTAGCTTTTATGTGTAGAAACTACACATAAAACAGTACTACTACAGTAAAGACATTCAACCAACCACCGGGTTGGAACGGATAACGTCCTGGAGCATATTTGTGCCTGTAGGACTTACATTGTACCTACACATGTGTTTTGTTGTTCTTATTCATAGTTCTATGTATACATTATGTGTTCCTTACTGCTCCAACATGTTAAACGTTTTTTGAAATAAAATTATTATTATTCATTATTATAATTATTATTATGTATGATAACGCTCATGTGGAAAAAGCGAAAAAAGTGTGTCAGTGCTTTGGTAAGCAGAAAGAAATATGTAGACTGAAGGGAAAATAGTGAGAATGTGTATTTAATTTTAAATAACCTTGTTTACAAAAAACTGTCAAATAATTTGTGTTTGGGCTTACTGTAATATACTTACCAACTCTAAAACAGAAACTTACAATTTTACCTTATCATATTTCTATAAATCTATAGGTGAATAAATGTAATGTATAGGTATAATTTCAGTTATAGAAAGTCATTATGCAATTTTAAAGTTTATTTACGAGATTTATAACTCACTGAACTCAAGAACTCGTTCACAGTTTGTGTTACTACAAGACGTTAATGGAGCACTTTATACTTTCGTTTATTTCATATTGTATTACAAATCTAAAAAAATATTACAATTACGTTTCTTATGTAACCATAACTTTTTAATTATTTGTTATGTACTTATATGCTAACAAGTTTATCAGGCAGCGTGTCATTTATTTTTATGCAGTATGAAATAACATAGGTACAAATAATAATATAATAAAAGTTCAAAATTTTTAAAGAAGTATTATCCCAATGCAATGCTCAATACAAAAGATAACCGTAATGAAACCGCCATATAAGATTCACCCTACCGCTACTAAAAGTGGTACAGGCAGAATCGTACCAAGTTTCTGAGTCACATTGGTTAAAGAACCCCACTCGTAGGTGCTTCGGTTATCGCGGCCATTCATCATGGAGACATTGAAGATTTGGAGATTGGATTTTGACATTTGGAGATACGGAAAATACTCCCAACTTCTCAGCCTTCGGCCTTGCAAGTTACTGACTCGGCTTACACTGCAGCCTCACCTTGCACTCGCCCTTCGAACTCACGTACCATCCGTGCTCTAAATGCAATATGATAAATAAGAAGAGCAAAATGGCAAATCCAGAATGATGTAATTCAAGATAGCCACCATAACGTACTCCGACCACGAAGCTCAACCTTACTTCAGCGGGATCGCACTTCAGCACTTTGTATGAATTCTGCTATTTTGGATTTTTGTTGCGTGTCAATTGAGTGCTCTCTCGATTCCCTATGACATGTGTTCAAAACTTCTTTTTTTTATCTGTAACTGTTTACGAGATACGTCATCTATCTTCACTTGGCAGACGTCATTTTATGATTTCCCATTATTTCTATATCATGAAAATCACTTTGTTATATTCGGTTTAGAATACTTTCTTTTCCCATGACTCCTTCCTATTGAACAATTTAAGCCAATGGTTTCAAAACATCTATGTATGGCGGCCATCTTGAAAAATTACATCATAAGATATAATTCCTTAATTCCGAATAACGACGCCCTAAGCAACCCTATCTGGGTTGCTTAGGGCGTTTATTTTCAGCCGGATCAGGGCATCTTGAATTTTGCCTGCCATCTTGAATCCGTTATTTCGGTTTTTGACAAGTCTCATTCGACTGCTGCCATTAAAAGTTATACGGGAAGAATCGTACCGGGGTTCTTAGTCACTTTTCCTTATATTATAATAATAACTATACAAAAAAAATTTTAAGCAAAAAAATGGAACCGACTTCAACACCCAAAAGTGTGAAATAACTTGTTGAAGTCGGTACCATGATAGTTCAAAAGTACCTATTATCACAAAACTTTGCGTATGGTACCGACTTCGACAAGTTATTTCACACTTTTGGGTGTTGAAGTTCCATTTATTTGCTTAAAATTTTTTTCACACTTTTTAGTGACCCTTGCTACTTACGGGATCGATTATCATTCATTTTTAACAACTATATCATCAAGATAGGTAAATATTTTTCAGGTATTTTAGTGTAACTCAAAAACGGATTGACCGATTTTGATGAAATTTAAAATGGGACCAAACGACAAGCATCACCTTTGAAACAAAAAAATAATTTTCAAAATCGGTTCACTCAGTCCAGAGTTCTGAGGTAACAAACATAAATAAAAAAAACATACAGACGAATTGAGAACCTCCTCCTTTTTTGGAAGTCGGTTAATAAAATTATAATAATAGTTCACATAATCACTTTTGCTATGAAACCATCTACAGAAGTTACGGTTCAAAAGTTACGGGCACATGTCTTTATAGGTAGGACGAAAGAACAGAGTAGTCATACAGATGTAACACAAATTTCAATCCGACTAACTACCTACTAAGTAACTATTAAAGTCAAAGTTATAATAAATATATAACTTCCCTTTATTTGAATGATTGAATATCTAAATTCCTAGAAAGTAGTTGGTCGTCTCGGAAAGTGTGTTAAGTGCATTAGAAATTAGTTCTCGTTTAATTGTACAGTAGCTTATAAATAACAAAATGAAATATTTTACTAAGTGTTAAAAATCTAGATACCTACTAAAATAGAAATTAACAATGCCGTGTCTGAACTTTAATCAACTCGTTGTTATAAAGATTTTATAAATCAATATAAAGAAAAGTACTTACCCAATAAATGTTTTACTTGAGTTTCAATAATTTATGACTTCCAAATTAACGTATGGTAAAAAAATATTGTAATATTTCGTAAAATAAATGCACAATAATGATGGCGTAACGAACGGCGCAGATCCCACGTCCAAACGGCCCGAGCGCTGCGGGCAGACTGATTTTCGTTGCGATTTCTTCTCGCGATCAGAGAATTTTGTGGCAAAAATTCATAAAAATGTTTTCAACACAAGTTAGTAAGTAGTTCATTAGAGTATAGTATTAGCTATATTTTAAAAAAAGAATCATTGCATTTAATTCAACTATGCCCCTTAAATTAATAAAAAACAATCTAAAAAGGGTCGCCGATTACATTTTATTACAGAAGGACTAATCAGTTTTAATAAAAACTAATCAACTAATTCACTCAATAAAGAATTAAAGAATACTATATATTTTTTTCGCACATTTTGAACTCATAGTTTCAGTACAAGAAGATTCCAAAAGTGCGCGTTTCACTACGGTGATCGCCTTAAGGAGGCCAGGTTAAATTCGTTATTCGGCGTAGGAATTGCGGCGCAGCGCCGGCGCCGGCGGCGGTGGCGGCGCGGGCGCGTAACTTTTAATACTACTCTTGGCTTTATTTGAACCTTAGGGGTTATTAAATAATTAAGAATTAAGTCGTTTGTATACTCGTATCTGCACATTTGAATTTGACAAGATGCTGGAATTATGTCACTATCGGTTTATACTCGTAATACACATAGCATAGAGAATACGGTCAAGATTAACATATTTTTTTTACTGCTAGAAACAAAAATCGATAAGAGTAGAAATTGTTCATTTTTCTTTTTACGTTTGCCGTCGGCGGTATATACCTTGATTAACAAAATACTAAAAAAAAATATGCTGCCGGCATCCTAAGTCAAGCTGTTACACTTTTCTCAAAGTTGAAAATACTGAAAATTTAATAATTGTCTAGATTAAACTATCTACATTTTTTTCCAAACCGACCAACTTTTCTCTCGAAAAGCGGGGCCGAGGGGTCGCGGGGCCGCGGGGCCTGCTGGCACAGCTTCAACTGCAAACTCTCGCTGAATGCTCCTTCGATCGATGTGCTGCACGGGCCACCGTCGCCGCCCGCCGCCGCCCGCCGTCGCGTCGCCGCCCGCCGCCGCCGCGCCGCCCGCCGCCCGCCGCCGCGATGCCATGTATGGATCTGCAACCTGCCTATGAAGAATAACGCGCTCGTTCAAGTTATCATCACTAATGTATGTTGGCAACAAAATAAAACAATAAAACCGCGATACGCTTAGGAAAAAGGATGCTTTTGTTTAAAAAACTTGTTTCTTAATTAAACATTTTTTTCTATACAATTATTAATAAGTAATCAATCAGTCTTAATTAAATTATTATTGAGTAATTGATTTTGTTAAAAAAATATAATAAGGCTTATGAAGCTGTAACTGTACCACGGTTGGCGCTGGAAACCTTTTAATAATAATAATATTTATTGTTCAGATAACATGATCCATTTTGTTAGCATAAGCTTACGTCAATATGTTATTTATTCTAATATCATGAACACATCAAATCACATTATGTTTTATAAAATAATAATAATACATATATCTTCATCGAAGTCAAAATTAAAAATTAAATTAGAATTTAGGAATCACGGTTAAAATTTAAATATAAATCAATGTCAAAATTAATGTTCAAATAAAAATTAAAATAAAAATCCACAGTACGACATATTAAAATGAAATAAAAATAAAACATGAATCTTATGTGATTGACTACAATAGGACAGTGCACATGTGCCCTGAGGCTCCACCCAGGCCCAGATAATTGAAGGATAGTATTTAGTTGATCATAACTGGAACGTAATGCCTCAGGGTAGGTGCGCGTGAATCCTCAGCAATCATTTTCAGGATGTCGTTTTGTCTCCCTCGCACTCTCCTCATTAGAGACCAACTGTTTTGCGGACGACGCGACGGTGTGGCTCTGCGCAAACATTTCTGAGGCACTGCAAATAATACCGTTATAAATAAATTATAAAAAAATATTTATAACGGTAAAAACGAGAATGTTATAAAATACGAATATGATCAAAGTCAAAGGCAAATCATTTAGTAAATGAAGGCTCATATGAAAGTCTTGGAAATATCACTGTTATGTTTGTTTGTATACATATTGCATGTTTTGTATCAAGTGATTTACTTTTAGTTATGTGGGATGTGTATCTACTCTTGTGAGGTATCTTATTCATTTTGAATAAAACAGTCTGTTTCTGTACTCAACTTTTGGCGTAAGTATCTTTTAATCACAAAATACGGTGATGCGGCATCACGTCCCGTGTACCTACTCTCCCAGACGTCAAGTATTCTATGCACACCTGCGCCGGTGGTTGATCTGCTATATTTGTTTGACATCGAATACATTTTTAGGCTTTTAAAAAAACATTACGATTATTTCGGAACTTCGGTGTGTGAGAACCTACAACTAGACCATCACCAGTTTTATTTACATATAACCGCATATAAAGATCAGAATTGTACATACAAATAACATAGATTTAAAAAATAAATAACACAATCGCGAAACGCTGCAAGAAGAGAGTAGCAGAGATAATGGATCTTGAGGTACGCCGCGCCGCCGCCGCCGCCGCCGGCGTTGATTGCCAATAATGGTTCCAATGCAAGCCCAATTAGAGCACTCGTAACGTAATGCTAGCTAAGGTTGAAACTCGTTTCTGTGGCGAGAAATACAACATTGTGATAGTAAACTATTTCTGCAACTAATCATTGCTCGTATTACTTATAGAAAAGGCTTTGAACACAAAATAAAATTTAAGATACGCAGTATCAATGTGAAACAAACCTAAATCATAATATATAAAATGTCAATATATGCCAAAAATTATTTTAATAATAGTACATGTCCAAAATTGAATTTACCGTATACACTCACAGAGAAACAAACATTCCGACATAATGTCCTTCCATTTGCCAGCAAACACGTCACAATCCTGTTTAGCGTTAAGTAATGCGTTGAGCGCAGTAAGGGATGTCGCACGGACACGGGACAACAAACAGTTCGTGTTTTCTGCCGCGCAGGTACCGGTCAGGGACAAACAGACGGCACAACTCGCTACAGAGATCAGGCGCATCTATCTTTCCCACGAAAATTTTGCACATTGTCGTCAATTGGTCATGAGAGCGCCTGACCTCCAGGGAATTAACCCTTAGGATCCATACAGAAATCTCGTTGGGTACATGAATGGGTAGTACCCATACACGAGCTTATATAAATACCTTAAGAAAGCCTTCTGTACCTTCTCCAACAAGAGTGTATACTTGTGCTCGTGCGGATGCCACACACAGGCACATCTCATTTTTTTTGACTGCATCCATAAGTGGAATCTATGTCCTCCTGCAGCTTCAAAAAGTCCTCTATATATGTATGACGCTAAATAATTTCAAATCATCCGCGTAAAGGAGGCACGTCTTGTGTTCTATAAATGTAGGAAGATTATTGACTATCAAGTTAAAGAGCAAGGGACCCATTACTGATCCTTGCTATCCCTGATAGGTTCCAGACTCATACAGACCATGACGAACATACAACTGACGATGACGGAGGTAATCAGCGAAGAACTTGAGAAGATTTGGGGAAAACCCCCAAAGCACTAAGCTTCTTCAGCAGAATGTCATTGTTTCCAAACGCCTTCGTGAAGTCAATGAACTCTACATCTACGAATACTTGCACCCCAATCCTAAATTGAACTTTTAGCTGTTGTTCAAACACATGCACTATTGGCGCCATTTTGTGACTAAATAGCCTTAGAGCGGATCGGATCACTGCACTGGTGGCATCAGATACTCCGCGCCGCGCCAGTGGGGGCCACACATGTGGCAAGCATTCTACCTCGACAATTGAAACTGTATCCATCTCAGTCAGGGCTCATTGTTCTTTGTTCTAAAACGTCAATATATTCACGATACGAAATGGTAACGAGCGTCAGGTCATGTGTCAGTGCGGCTGGGGAGGCGAGGATCCGACACTCGCATCATTATATAATAAGTATACCCACACATTTTCAGTAAATAAGCCATGTATTGAAATTTTATATATATTCCTCTATTACAGAGTTATCGGTAAAACGCTAACAACCTCTTAGGGCTGACTACTGCTAGTCGTACGTTGATAAATATGCATCGATGCAGTAACATTTTCTATGGAATACGCTGAATTCGATCGACGCATTCGGTACCGGAACAATTTACAGATAGTGCCGCGTTGATCGAGTGATGGCGTGTATTGTTTTAGGGTTCTCTACCTAAAGAGAAAAAGTAGCGCTATCAAGGAGCTAGTCAGGCGGGCATTCGCAATATGTCCTACCACCATGCTCTAAGAACTGACGTCCTGTAACTCCCAAATGCCTTCCAAAATAGAACGGTTCTAAATTGAACAGGTTTCGCTTCCAGCACACACACTCACACACACACACACACTACGACCTACTCAGAACGATCTTCATTTCGTTCCACGATGGGTTCGAGGCACGACATATTATAAGCTGTTGTCGGCTATCACTGGTCGCTATATATAAGGAAAAAAGTATATAAAATCAGCCAAGTGCTAATCGGATTCGCGCTCGAATCCATGCCATTATGTTTACAACATTAGACACTGTGTAATAAACTTGTTGTAGTTTTCACGATGGGCACGGAACCTTCTTGTCACGATTCTGACTCGCACTTGGCAGATTTTTAGTATAAGTTGTTAGTGGCCACAGAAATACATCATAGCGGTTCATGCGATACAGCCTGGTGACAGACAGACTGACAAACGGACAGTGTACTCTTAGTAATAGGCTCCCGTTTTAACCCTTTGGGTATAGAACTCTAAAAATGACGACGACGGACTCGCTATATAGAAAAAAATACCATTAGAATTATATAAAAGCTTAATTATTTCTTGAACTATTAATGTACTAATGACGTTCCTTAACTTATTAGCACGTGAAACATTAACAAATTCTACTATACCTACCTACATACTACATACTACATACTACATACTACATACTACATACTACATACTACATACTACATACTACATACTACATACTACATACTACATACTACATACTACATACTACATACTACATACTACATACTACATACTACATACTACATACTACATACTACATACTACATACTACATACTACATACTACATACTACATACTACATACTACATACTGCTTGTGATTACTTCAATGAGAAAATATTATAAACAGTTCCGCTTCTGCCAAGTTATCGCCGGCCACCTATGTACTCGTACCTAATGTAAATAAATACATAATCATTGTTACATTTGGTTTTTTTTATACTGAACCTTTGACTACATCTCACCTGTTGGTAAGTGATGATGTGGTCGAAGGTATTAACAGGCTTATAGAGATTTAGAATTACTGGTTCTCAAAGACAGTAGCCGGAACACACCATAAAGTGCTTTGCTTGGCGACAGATTTTCTACTTTTACTATAATATAATTTGTAATACATTGATAAAATACGTTTCAAATTAATAACTCCGAATTTTTTGTCAATTCTTCTCGCAGTGGCTCTATATAGATTTTCATTTTGCTGAACGTGGCAGTACAAATTAGAATATTTATATATTTAAACTTGGCATTGACCTTCATAAAAACGTCGTAGACGCCTAAATTGTATGATTTGATGATTATGATTTTAAAAATTGTCCGGTTGAGAACTACTACGCAAGTTATGCAACAATCGCTTCAAATGTCCTCAATCCAACTTCATTTCGCAGCCAAAAAGGTTTTTCGAAGTAAATACTGCTGGTGTTGTCTTATTAGTAAGTACTTAGTACTGCAATAAAAATATTATTATATAACACTAGCTTTCCGAGTGCGGCTCCGTCCGCGCGTATGTCGGTTATCGCGCAAAAACATTAACCTCTTTTATTGCGCAGTTGGATAAAAACTACCCTTTGTTTTTTCCAGGTCTCAAACTATTTCATTCAAATCTGTCCAGTAGTTTTGGCGTAAAAGCAAGACAGACAGTGTTACTTTCGCATCAGTGTTACTTTCTCAGTAACAGCCAGACAGACAGTGTTACTTTCGCATCTATAATACTAGTACTGATAACGTAGCTCCAGTTCAGGTAGCACCGCATCGCTTCCACTATGTTTACTTACACACACGATACACCTGAGCAAAGAAACAATCTCGTCAATGAAACCATCGGAATCACACTTCATTGGTAACTATGCAATAGAAATTTTAACGAAAATACAAACATATTTAACATAATAATATAAAATGTTCTTGAGTGTAGACTTGTCTACATGAAAACTAATTGTATTCTACATCTAGATAGCAAGCATCAAATTAAATTATGACAAAATATTTAACGAAATCATTTAATTAATATTTTATAAAAGACATTAAATAAATATAAAAATATATTAACATAGGTATTAAGAATTACGCCTAATATTTCCTGGTAAGCCGACGTTCTCATTTTCTTTAGTTTTCATTACACACGACCGAGAGCTCTCCCACAGTCAAGGCCTGCCGATGATGCTACGTGTACAATCGAAACACGTCAGAAATGGTTGCGACGGGGTACGTAGCAGTTAAGCATTAAGCATGATGGCGACTACTAAATATTAGCATTCTTCTGCAACTAGAATGATGCAGTGTTGTATTAATATGTACCTATATGATGAACGGACAGATTTTGGGGTGAAATAACTAAAATAAAGTCATGCACACAGTAAGACAATGTGAGTGTTTTGATAAATAGAAATTTCCCATTTTAATTGGGTGGCTCTGGAACAGCTAGTAAACCAATTGGTAGACTTTTCATAATGCTTTAGGAAAACATCCTACTTTTTAACATGAAAATATTTTTTTTTATACGAGTTTTTATGAAATTCTAAAAGTTCCACACAAATAATTTATTTTTAAAATTGTAATAATGTTACTTTCAATGTTTATTACAAATGTATCATTTAATATGTAATTAAAGTTGTTTTTCTTGCACATCAAAGTACCTAAGTCTTAGTCAAAAAAAAAATACTCAATTTAGAAGTCTACGACAATCTTATGAAGGTCAATCACAAGTTTTGATATTGAAATAATCTACATAGTAACGCAACGTTCAGCATAAAAAATATATAGAGTCACTGCAAGAACAACGGGAAAGAAACTCGGGGCCATTCTTTTAAAAGTCTTTTAACAATGTGTTACATACTCTATTATATTATTATTACAATATTTATTTACATTACGTAGGTGACAGGCGATAGTTTGGCTGAAGCGAAATTATCCAAGCATTTTTGTCGTTTAGTAAGCACAAACTGTGTAGTAGGATTTCTTAATCAAAGTGTTCTTCACATGCAACTTGAATTTTCTTTCTGTGAGCGTTGTAATATGTTTGGGAACTTTATTATAAAGCCACACACAATACCTAAGAAGAACCTTTTAATTGTCTTTGCTAATCTAAAATCCGACATAGCTATTTTATCTTTATTCCTAGTGTTATAATCGTGATTGTCACTGTTTAATTTAAATTTGCTCAAATTTTTACGAACATACATAATATTTTCAAATATATACAGACTTGGTAAAGTTAAAATATCAATTTCTTTAAAAAAATCTCTCAGGGATTCCATAGGATCCATTTCATATATTATGGCTCGAATTGCACGCTTTTGTAAGATAAAAATTGTCTCCATCTCAGCAGCAGCTCCCCACAGCAATACACCATATGACATAATACTGTGGAAGTACGCGAAATAAACGAGCCTAGCAGTAGCTACGTCTGTTAGCTGCATATGCAGCAGAACTAAGTCCTCCAGATAAATCACTGTAAAGTTGAATCCATTTTGATTCCCAGGAAGACTGTCGCATTGTCAATAGAGAGTATATTTGGGCCAAGATTAATGTTTGGTTCAACATAAGTAACATTTGGTCTTTTTGAATTCAAGAGTAGATATACATATTTGGCTCAACGAATAAGCATTGCAATTCAACGAGGCAATGCTGCCAGCATGCTGGGCACGCTGCCAACTGGGAGTGGGCTGGAGCATTTGGACTGCCTATGAGTCTGCTATGACTTATAGGTTGTCTTAATGCTTTTACTGTAGTAGCTGTAGTCTTGTATATAGTTCATAGTATTTTAGAGTAGATTATTAGTGGTGAAACATTTAGAGGTCATAGACAACACAATAGTTATATGAATTATTCACTATATTTCCTATCTACTTTAAAAATCAGAGAGATATCATCTGCGAATAAAACGATATGGCAGAAATCTTTGACCATGCAAGGCAGATCATGAATATACTCTAGAAACAGAAAAGGTTCTAAAATTGATCCTTGTGGTATTCCTATTTTTACCAAAGGCTATTAACTGGAAGACGTATTGCCATTTATTACAACCTTCTGTTGCTTGTCACAGATATGACTCTATAAGATTCAAAGCTTTTCCACATATGCCATAGTGTGAATGTTTACGAATCAATGTGCTCTACATAGTTGAATGCCCTGGAAAATACAAACACGCAACCTGGAAATCACAGAATACGCCAATAGCATCATGTGAACTCTTCCCGGCTCTTAGTAAATGTGACATCAATTGAACACCTGCATCTTCTGTGGATCTGCTGTTTGTGAATCCAAATTGATTTTCATTCAATATATTATGCTCATTAAAATGAGATGTTTGAGCATAATAATTATGATTACTTTACTCAGAATAGGTAAGATGGAAATAGGTTTATAATTGTAAGGGATGCAGATTTAGCTAATGTAGATACAGATGTAGCCCCCGACTTCAAAATTTTACTTTGTTTCATTTAGTTGGAGAAGATTGCTCTATCGACGCCAAGATAGATAGATAGATTGATAAACTCTTTATTGAACACCTTAAACTAAACTAAAATTAAAATTATCAGACTTACAAATAGTGAACAATTGGCGGCCATATCGCTCAAAGCGATCTCTTCCAGACAACCGTTGAATGAAGGGGAGCAAGTTTTGAAAAGAGATGGCGGTGTACAATATACTTATTAGTGTTGATATTTATACATATCTACAGAATAATATATATATATAAATATATATATATAAAATACATATAATTATATACTTACACACATACATAAACATACATATTCAATATATAAATATAATATTTAAATGTATGGAGTTTATGCTAGCACGATAGATAAAGAGCTTTGACTTGGTCTTTAAAAACATTTAAGGAAGGAGCTCGCCTGGTATTAAGTGGCAATGCATTCCAGAGTCGGACGGCCTCAACCGAAAATGAGCGGTCATAAAACGAGGTAGTGTGTAGGGGGAACTTAAGCATAAGATTCTCTAATGACCGTAAGCAAAGAGAATTAGAGGCATCAAGGTATTCAAAACGCTCTTTAAGGTATTGGGCTGAAGAAGGGTTAAAGAAAATATTGTAGAGAAGAGATACGATGTGAGCATTCCGGCGATGTCGTATAGGAAGCCACTTGAGCTTGGTATGAATTTCAGAAACGTGGTCGTATTTGCGCAAGCCAAATATGAACCTTATTGAAAAGTTTTGAAGACGCTCAAGTTTGTTTAGCTTGTCCTCCGTAAGGTCTTAGCAGGCGTCTGCATAATCAAGAATCGGTAACAAAAGAGACTGTGCAAGCGCAACTTTAGTGGCTGTTGGCAAAAAGTTTCTCAGTCTTCTGAGTGAACCTGCAGCAGCAAACGTTTTACGGCTTACAGTTTCCAATTGTGGGATCCAGGTAAGGCATTCATCCAAAATAACCCCAAGATTTTTAACTTTTTTGCTGTACGGAATTTTCACACCCTCAAAAAAATGTTAGGTAAAGTATCCCAATCAATTCTACAAATAGTCCGTGAACTGCCTAAAATAATAACTTGGGTTTTGAGTGGATTTACTCGTAGACCGTGTGATTTGCTTCAGTCCGAAATGTAGATAGATAGATAGAAAACACTTTATTTGCACAAGAACTTAAAAAATAGCATTACAAAAAGGCTTATATATAAAATAATCAAGTGCAAAGTGGCGGCCTTATCGCTTATAGCGATTTCTTCCAGACAACCAAGAATATAGGATTTATAATATATTCGATGTGGGAGGCAGTATTACGAAAATTATAAAACTTACTGAAATTATCATAAAGGTACTGCATACAAATAATTTAACCTATATTAAAATTTTACCATGTATATACTTACGTGTAATAATACACATATATGAATACCTATATACATACTACATAATAAATAAACATACATATACCTAAATACTATAAATACCTACTAATACAAGTACAGGAAAGCGAATGATAAAAGCTAGCTATTACTAGATAAGTAACTAGAAATGTAACTAGGAAGAAGTAAGACGTTGAGATATAGTTTTTATAAAAATTGCGAAAAGAAGAGGAGATAAAACGCCGCCTTGAGGCACACCAACAGTGATGTTACACCAAGAGGAGACAGACTCATAAAGGCGAACCCGCTGTCAGCGACCAGACAGATAACTGTGAAACCAGTCAATTGCCGTTGGAGATATGTTAATGGAGCGTAGTAGAGCGAGAAGGACATCAAAGTCAACGGAATTGAATGCGTTGCTGAAGTCAAGCAAAGTCAGCAATGTTAACTCTCTGTTTTCCATTCCAAAACGTATGTCCTCTGTAATTTTTACTCTTGCAGATTGGAAAGGATTAAGGAGTTGGTGATGTATAAGGAATGAGTTTAATTGTTTGTGAACTAGACGCTCGAGGGCTTTGTACAGAAAAGGAAGTATAGATATTGGGCGGTATTCAGAAAAGGATTTAGGATTGGGTTTCTTCGGTAAGGGAATAATTTGTGCTTCCTTCCATATTGACGGGACTGTAGCATTTGATATAGAATTGTTAAATATATTATGGCAAAGGATTGGGAGTATAATATCAAGTATAGGAACTATCATGTTTCGACTGATACCATCTATTCCAACTGCATTGGAAGTGATAGACAATAAGCTCCTCTTACGATCACAAGCGGAAAATTGACTAAAGAAAAATGGTAAATGGTCAGGAGTTGAAATAGTAGAAAGACGTTGTAAAGTTATATTTTTATCTGAATCCAATATATTGGAAGATGAAGAGAAGTGTTGATTTAAAGAATCAATATCTAAATTATTAGGAGCTGAATTTTGGCGAGATTTACCGAATCCAAGTGACCAGAGGAACTTCCAGACTTAAGCTGGATCTTCATTTTCTACAGATTTATGGATATGGCGACGTTGTGCATCTCTACACACCCTATTGCAGCGATTCCGCGATTGAGCATATTTTTTTTTGTGGGCATCATCGGGATAAAGCTTATACTTTAATTTATCAACGGTTTTTTTGTGCATCAGTGATTTGATTTCTGTAGTTAGCCACGGCGCTGGTTGATGTTTTATTTTAATACGTCGTAGGGGAGCATAGACATCATAGAGTCCTGTTATTATAGAATTAAATATACATAATTGCTCATCAATAGATTCTGTGTTCATAACAGGAGACCAATCAAACTTTTTTGCGTTGGCAAGGAAGTGTTCTTCATTAATACCGCTAAAGTTGCGTTGCAGAATAATAGAGGGTCTAGGTTTTGGAGGAAGAATTTTGTAGGACATAAAAATCAAATCGTGATAAGAAAACGCATCGGCAGAGATTTGACCGTGCTTAGCAACATGCTGTAAAGAGGATACAATGATAAGATCAAGAAGCGAAGGAGAACAGTTAGGGAAGAAGTGAGTAGCTGTGGAAGGGAGGATGTGCATGTTGCTTGAATCAATTATGGATCTAAGTCTGGAGGAACGATAGTCATTTTGAATAAGACACGTGTTAAAATCACCCATGATAATGGTGTGGCTATATAAAGGAGTGAGATCCTGTAACCTCATTTCAAGAGAATCAAAGTAGTTGACACGTGAGGAATGGCTATAATAGGCTCCGAGAAGAATTTTGGTGTGGGAGAGGAGAACTTCAATAAAAACGTACTCGCCGCTATTTGGAGGTGGAGGTTGAGCTGACGTGCTTACTACTGAGAAGCCAATATTGGGTATATACAAAGATTGAAAATATCATCTTCCTCGCAATGGAATCTCGCTCGGTGGCAGTTATTTTGCGTCTCGAAACTTTGATATCTTCGCTTCCTCAGGTTCTAATATTATTTCGACTTTGTACTTTGCAGCTAATACGTAACATTTTAATTTTTGAGTAAGACGCGAGACATCGGTAGTGAAGGCTAAGTCGGTTTCACCTGTGTGGTAACGCGTCATGTCGTGCTCACCCCGTGTTATCTATAGTTAGCGAGCGCGGCGCGAGGTCGCTCCTACTCACGGGAAACGTACCTAATGTGCAAAGCCAACAGAACGAACATGTATACACCTCCCTCACCTACCTAACTATCAAACTAACTACCAATAACTTTACCTAAAATTTGTTATCTCTATATTTTACGAATTTTTACATGGCTAGCTAGCAACCTGAAGTAGAAAATCTGTCGCCGAGCAACTCTGTTAGTTGTGTTCAGCAGCAGTCCTTGAGTGCCAGTAAAGTTAAATTACAGTCACAGAAAAGTCACTTGTGACGAAATGCATTTGTTATAGGCAGAGGATACATTTTCACGTCAGCTGGGAACATTGCATATTACGTCAAAATTACAAGAAACGTCGTTGCACGATTTCGATAAGAAATTAGTTTCGAAAAGTAAACGTAACGAAAAAAACATTTGAATGATGGTAATGGTGGTTGACGCACAGGCCATAAAAAATAATTGAGAAATTATAGTAAGTATATATGTGAATGCACAGACCATAATAACAGCAAAATCAATTGAGAAATGGTAGTGTAATGCATAGGCCCTATCAAAAAAGGTGCTCTCTAATAGCACATTTTATGCCTTTGTTATGCAATTTCTATAATATTTTTATAATTTCAGACAATCTAAACTGAGAGCGAAGCTAGGGCAGGAAGGCCGTCACAGAGAATACAAAATATGTAGTACTAGTTACCTATATAAAGTTAGCGTTAATATAAACAAACCCTCTGTAAGGAGCTAAGGAGTCGCTAGTAACTTGAATAAATGTTGTTAAATTGATTATTACTTACTTCATTTATTTTTAACCCTTTGTGTCACGTGCGTACCGGGTGCCGAGAAAAATATTATTGATAGTATCATGGACGATTGCAAAAAGGAATTGAATAAAATTTTGACTCGGTCGTTAAAAAATTTTAAAAACAATTTATAACACTGAAAATTCATTAGACCTGAGTAAAATAAAACGTCGGAAAGATGAAAGGGACGTCCTTTATAAAACCAAATACCTACTTTGTGACGTCTTTTGTAATACGTAGTAGATGTACATGTGACGTTTTCGTGTTTTTAAAAAAACCGAACATACGTGGGATAGGCCAGCTCATAAGATTCCAAATGGACCGCAGGCAGTCTCGTTAATGTCATTGAAGATACACAAGAAATGACTACCATTGTAAATGTCCTTCTTTGTGATGTAAAAAAGCTACAGTTGAGTTGTTCGCAACAACAACTGAGAGAGAATATCGTGTCGTGACGTAGGCAGTGGGCGTCGCGCCTGCATCGAGGACACAAGCTTCACTGAACATGTCCCGACGCGGCGCGGCATTGACACGGCCGCGGCGCGAGCTACTGCACGGTGCCAGCGCTAATTCAATTAGCGGTTAAGAACCGCAACCAAGAATACGTAATAGTATCTAGTCTAAGACTTTCGTCGATTCAGAACCTTGTGTACGTGATTATGGAATTTACGTGTAATCCCAACGAAATAACTTGTAACAACATGTACAGGTAAACATACAACATAACTGTGGGTACATGTACATCTACACGTAGCTCTACGTTATTTGAATTACGAAACAAGAATACAGATGTGGCAAAGATGAGAATGGATGTGTGGCGTACCTAGAATCCACAAGATAATATACGTCTACGTAGAATCCACAAGATAATACCCGTCCATTATATTATAGTGAGAATGAGGTACTAACTATTTGAAACCGAAATAAGTTAATACTGGCTGGTAATACGAGTAATATTGATAAGATACAGGTACTGGCTAGAATATTGATAACATTCAAAAAAGGAAAATTATTTGTGTTTTGAAATGGAAGTCTGGTTTGAAGACTACCGGTGCGTGTTCTGTAAATTAGAAGAAAAAAAAACGAATGGCGCCAGGTCATAAATATATGTGCGCCCAATTTAAACGTGGAACAACATCCATCAAAGACCTCGCTCGGGCCGCTCCACTACATTAGTGATCGCAGAAAAGCTCAAAAGTCGAGCACATTGGTTTTAGCATATCGTCGTGTCTCGGTAGATTTCATAGCCGAAGAAAAGATTTCAACTGATAGTGTGCTACCAACGCTTGGGAAAGAATAAAGTATTCGCGCGCTGGGTCCCCAGAACGCTTACCGATGCACAAAAACAAACCAGCTAGAACATTTCTCGAGCTTCTTTGGAACTGTCAAAATAATTAAAATTCTGATCGTTTTTTGTTCCCGACTTAACCATGGATGAAACGAAACGTGGCTTCACCACTACGATCGAGGTTGGTGGATTCTCTGAGAGGACAGAGATTCAAAAATGATTTAGTAGGTAGTAGTCGCTGCCCCGTGGGGTGCCGGGTTAGAATTGCACGTCCCCATGACATTCCGTGCGGGTGTCGTAAGAGGCGACTAAGGGAAAAATACTGAAAGGTGGGCAGCTGCGCCTTCTAAAGAGCTGCTAACTTTGACGACGATCCCCAAGATGCCTGCCAAGCGTGGGGATTATGGCAAATACCCCCTTAATAGGAGAGGCTGTGTTCAGCAGTGCACGATCCGGCTGTTACAGTACAGTAAAGTCGCTGCAGTTCAGGATGAAAAGTTTTTTTATAGAGCAAAATTTAGCTTAGAGTTAAGGTATTCCATGTGTACATATGCTATAAGGAGGCTCTATGAAATACTTGCGAGGCAACCATTACGACAGTATAGAGATACCTTTGCTGTGCTGTGCGTGTAAAATATTGGCCACACCATTGATTTAAATACCTTTTGGCAACGAGGTCGCATTGTCAGGTGACGCCATCCTTCTTCCGCCAGGCTTCCTTCTATCCTTGGCTGGTTGTAGAATTGGTCCTAATCAGTATTCCGGGCAGGTGAGCAGGGCGCGGCGCGCCTCCACTGTCATCGCACTGGTGCGCTGCACCTCCTGCTCAAAAGATTTAATTTCGGTACCCTACCTATACATTTTCCTTACAATTCAGTTTCTTAATATTTTGAATAAGTAATGGCACAAACTAAATCTAAGGACCTGAGTTTTAATTTATCTGAGACAGTGATCGATATATTAAAATAATTACGCGTACAGCCATGACAACCACCATTTAACAAGGGCCTCTCTCTTCAAAAGTTTTGCCATAATCCCCAAGCTTGGCAGGCGTCTTGGGGATCGCAGTGTAAGATGGCAGTTTTTCAAAAAGCGCTGCTGACCACCTCCTGGTATTTTTCCCTTTGTCGTTACGACTTCCACGGGAAGATGTGGAGGGTGCAATTACATTCCAGCAACGTGCAGGGACTATGTTATAGGGAAGATATATTAAATTAAATTAAAACATATAGCGAAATGAGGGTGTCATCATTTTGGCCTAGTAACAATGTCTATATCAAGCCAAGCGGTGAACATATAAAACTAATGCAATACCGAAATTGTATTTAGAACAGCGCTCCAGCAGAGTGTACAGTTAACTAAATCGTGAGCTAAAACAAGACAAGATAAATTAAATTGTCTTGTAGTTGTTTTCTTAAGGCACGTTCAAAGGGCAATACGTTCGGCACAGTCAGTCCACAAAGTTAACTAAAGTAGGTGATTGTTACGGTAGGTCAAGGTCGCCCTCGGTATTTACGTAACCCAGCGTCGAAGAACAAACGGCGAACATGAGCGCGTTCACAAATACAATCACTTATTCAGACATGGACAACACACAACAACACCAAAAGTTAGCTCAACGGGAAACTTGTTTACAAGTTAACAACATTGTTTTGATTTTGTTTTCCATCTCTCAGTGTAGATTAATTATGTTTAAAGTTAGTTCGTGTATACACACGCTCTCGCATCCTCAATGCCCTACATCTATTTTACAAATATTTCTTAATATAAAATAGATTTTCGAACTCTTCTTATTATATTGTTACACTTTATGTGTTGTCGGACAGATCTGTTTACTTTTTGTTTATGTGATTGTGACGGATCAAGCACGAGGCCCGCTTAATGTTAAGCAGATTAATCTCTGCCTATAATCCATGCATTTCGACATGTGACAAATATCACTGCGCCTGTCACACTGAGACATCATGTGCCTGTAATTTATCTGGCTCTCAAGAACTGCCTGCCGAAATACACTGTAAAGTGCTTGCCGATAGATTTTCTACTGCGGGGTGGTAGCGAGCCAAACGAGCATTCGGTAAATGCTCTTCCACCATGCAGTGAACCTCAAGCCGGCGCCGGTGGGGATCGAAACGATCAAATAGGAAAGTGGGGACAAAATAGGTAAAAAAATTCGTTATTAGAGTGTTGCTCAAAAATGGCTCCACTGATTTTAATCAAATTTTAAAAGGACTACACGGGAAGCACCACCTTTCAAATAAAAAAAGAATCATCAAAATCGGTTCACCAAGTCGAACGTTCTGAGGTAACAAACATGAAAAAATACAGTCGAATTAAGAACCTCCTCCTTTTTAAGTCGATTAAAATATCGGTCGTCTGTTATTTATTGTCAAAATTTGAATATCTTACTTATGCAGCTGTATTGTGTAATATAAACACTCATTTATTATTAATTTCTTGCTCGTAGAGTGAGCTTTATTATATCGTTCTTAGGGCCATTAACCGAACTATAACACCCTCGTGCATAATAATATTATACACTAGTGCGTAATAGAATTATGCCTACAAAGTTAAGTTAGTACCTAACTGAAAACTATATGCGAGTAAACCGAGCATTTTCAATTTAACCGGACAATACAGATTTGTAACAACAAAGAGGTTTAAATGTAATCAACCACCATACATTTGCCGCGCGCAAAAAAAACAAAAATTTGCGCGATATTTTCCATAATTCTTGTATGTTGTTTGTATCGCATTTGTGCAATATTTTTTATTCCTCGCAAGGGTGTTGAAAAAGTGCGTATGAAATACAAGTGAGCCACTTGCCCATTATAAACGAGGCTGTGGGTTGCGTAACTCAGCCGAGCTAGAACTTAGCTCACTTGTAATATAATAAATATATATTAACGACCAGACGGCCACAATCATACAGAGACAATAATTTCTTTATGAATAATCAATCGAAGGCTTAACTAAGAGACGCAAAACACATTATCACGTTTGTATCCCCGAATATGTAGGGAGAGGTGTCTGCGTACCCTGAGGAAGCTATTAAAGTACTTACCCTTCATACCAGGTTTGCAATATTTAGACCTTATTTTTTATTCAGCCAGAGATTTGAAATACAGGTAAAAAAATCTTAGTATTCAGCATATAATATTGTCAACCAACCCCACGACGACGGCACTCAGTCGACGTATATTTGATATAAATATTTTTAATGTCACCCAATATGTTATTTTTTTATAAAGGATAAAATGTACATACGAGCTAGTCCCATTTGAATTTTACCAACATCGGTCTAGTAGTTAAAATTATTTATACATTATGTTTATATTTAATTTAAAAAAAGTATTTGCCAATAAGCCTGGATAATTTAATAATAATTGCAACTCTTGTTACTTGTCACTCAATCAACCTTATTAACAGTATGCATCACTGAAATATGTAGTTATTTGTTATACAAGAGTGCAAAGTTGCTTTTTAATCGCGTGTTCAATTTTGATGACCGATCAAGCGAAGGAAAATTAGAATCCTGAGCGTTAGCGAGGGAATCAAAAGAGTACGAGGTGAAAAATCTTTGCACTCGAGTGCAACATGTAACTTTTAATTCCATCTCGAGGAAATGAAAGAACCGCGTACAAAGCAAATTGAAAAAAGAACACCAAGAAGGTTCCGAGTCTGAGTTTTTAACAAATTAAAAAAAAGTTGTATCATATATTCAGCACCATAGAGGTAGCAGTAAATAGGTTTAATGTTTTTTTTAATTCACAAACTGAGTGCACACGATGTTCTAAATTCAATTTACTTTATCCTCTAGAGAATAAAAACGGCTTTTCCACTCAGATATTGAAGATTAAAAATACTCTTTCCGAGATGGTGGGATGAAAAGAGTATTCTTACGTCTCTGAAAGTATGCAATGACTTGTAAAAGTCGGACCATAAGTTATTTCATGCTTCAGAGTTGAAGTCCAGTATTTTTTTTCTAGATTTTAGAAAGCTTTTCTTTGTGGCAGCATTCTCAACATGCATACGAGTAAGTACCTACTTCATTTGCTTAGGAAAATTTCGCAACTCATAAATACTCGTATGTAAGCTGCGAGTGGCGACGAGTCGCGACGCGGACGTCGGCCGATGAACTCCAATATTATGTCACACTCATATAGATACAATGTAACCTTACAATGTAAGGCGAGCGTGGTCGCGCCACATCTACTGTACTGCACTGCACTGCGCACTACAGAACAATGTGTAATTGTCGAAGTGCATTTTGTAAATGTCAAATAGTTTTTGTTTTTAGGTGAAGCTAATTGCGGACAATTTTTAAGTCGTGCCCTTTTAATGTTCATCCTTTAGGTACGCAATATTTTAAAATTTAGTTGTACGTTGTCTTGTGACCAGTATCTCACCTGATGGTAAATGATGATGTGCTCAAATATGTTTCATGTAATAAAAACTTACGCTCATATTTATGTCTAATATAAGAAGAACACGGGTGTTTGAGCGTGAACTTACTATGAGTCGATATCGCTATCGACAATGTTTCGGCTTCTACCATATAGGTATATGGTCAAATATGTTGTTCAGGGTAGCCTAGAATTACTGGCTTTCAAGGATGCCAACATCCAATTAGACGGCAGATTTCCTACTTGACTAGCCAGGCGGGCAATCCTATAACAACAAGTAGCAATGCGCCCGCTCATCTAGTGTTGCCATCACCGTTCACCTATACAAACGAATGACCGCAACGCTCTACTACACTCGTACTAACGACTAAGCAAACAAACTACGCTGCGAACGATACATAATTCTACTTCCAAGAATTTCCTTTCAGTTGTCTAACGACTTGTAGTACATGACTATAATTTCTCCTCTAGTCAATTTGTAATGTTGTAATTACTTGAGTATATTATAGTAAACTTGACATCAATCTTTTGTTTTTTTTTTCCCAATATTAGGTACTGGTGCATTTTGAACGGGTTTCAGAATCCTCGTCTCTCAAATGCAAAGTGTTTGCAGATGGGTTTGTTGGTGTTGGGCTCACAGCTCCTGTTCCCTTTGGGGGCATTCCGATAGATTTGCATACGCACGGTCACCGTGTCGTGTCATGCTGCAAGTTTATGTAAATTTGCTTTGTAATTCGCTCTATGTATTATCGTGCTATTTACAGCGCCTTTTGCAGTTATGCTAATCAGTTTTGCATCCCACCAGCGCAGCGTAAGGTTTGCTTTGGACCGCGCCGTGTGTAAGTTAAATGCGTTGATTTTGCTAGAACGCGCTAATATTTGATTTTTATAACACACATTTTGGTTATTTTTGATGTGCAGTAAACAAGTTACGTATAATGTTTTTTTTTAACTCCGAACTTGACCACTATATCACCTGATGTTAAGTGATGATGCGATCGATGATGGAGTGCGCTTACCCAGAAGATACCTATTCACTCGCTTCTTGAAGACCCCCATATTGTACTTAACCGGAAACACACCCTCAGTATTCCATACCCTGGCGGTTCGCATGATGAAAGAAGATGCAAATCGCTTCGTTCGGGTTAATGGAATATCCACCATAAGAGCACGCAAGTATGACTTACAACTTTTATGTATGTTTTGGTCTTAAAACATAACTATTTATATCCTACATGTACTTACTTAAACTTTCTCTGGACTCATAGAACACCTATTTGGGTACATATAGTACTTTTGTTGCTCATTTCCTACTGATGACGTCACATTCCTATGCTACACACCGGTTTCAGGGAAATTGTTATTGTCATCATATGTATTATGCACAAACATTAGTAAATTAACCTTTGTATTATTTATTAGACGACATGCTGCATATAACGAATGCAGAGGCAATTAAGTATCTAATCTGTCGTAGAGGGCGGGAACAAAATATTTGTAGTACATAATTTAATTACTTTAGCTTTCATAATATACTGTAGCTAAAAAATGAATGGCCCTGTGGGGTGCCGGGTTAGAATTACACCCCTCCATCCCTTCCCGTGGGTGTCGTAAGAGGCGATTAAGAGAAAAATACCGCGATCCCTAAGACGACTGCCAAGTGTGGGGAATATGGCAAAATCCTCCATGATAAGTACAAACACAACTCGGCCCCCAGTCCCCAGTTTCTCTGTTATTCCTGGCCCCGGTAGCAGGCTAGGTAACGTTAGAGCAGGGGGTGCAAAGAATTCCCGGCAGATGCCCGGCTATCGCCCTCATAAACGACAACTCTTGGCCCTGCCAACGTCTGCCAACACACAAGGTACGTACGCTCAGGGAGGACCACAATATTGTCGAGCTGGAAGAAGAAGTAAGCAGGTTACGATGGGATGTCATGGGATTATCGGAAGTTCGAAGACAGGGACAGGACACCGTTATCCTTGACTCCGGTAACTTGTTATTCTACCGGGAAGGACACCAAAAAGCTCAAGGTAGTGTTGGGTTTCTCGCCCGGAGGTCCCTTGTTAACAATGTTGTAAAAGTCGAAAGTGTGTCGAGCAGGGTAGCGTACCTTATACTCAGAACCACCAAACGGTATTCGCTGAAGGTCATACAGGTTTACGCACCGACCTCGACACGCTCAGATGATGAAGTAGAGGCAATATATGAGGAGATATCTGAAGCCATACATTCCTCCGAAACATACTTCACCGTTGTTATGGGGGATTTAAACGTTAAGTTGGGCACACGGAATAGCGATGAGTTGAGAGTGGGGCCATTTGGATATGGGCAGCGGAACCAGAGGGGCCAGCGGCTGGTCGACTTCATGGAGAAGGAGGGACTCTTTGCGATGAACTCCTTCTTCGAGAAGCGACCATCCAGGAAGTGGACGTAGATAAGTCCCGGTGGTTCAACAAAAACTGAGATCGATCTTCATTCAGTCATGACGACCAGGAAGCAAATATGCTGCGAAACAGTGGACGAGATAAACAACGGGTTGGTGGAAGCTGTCCAAGTGGTGAGATCTCTGTTCAGTAAGACCTCCCGTCCAAATAAACCGAAGAAACTCTCAGAGGAAACCATCAAGTTGACGGAAGACCGGAATGAGATGAGACTGCGATCTTCAGCTGATATGTCCAACTAGAGCAAGCTATTAAGACGGATTTCGAAGGCACTGCGACTAGACTTGCGCGCCTTCAATACAAATCGTATAAAAGTCGCAATCGAGCGTAACCAAGGCTCCAAAGTGTTCGCAAAAAAATCGTCTATAGGGCAATGCCAAATGACTAAGCTGAAGATCGACGTTAGCAGAATCATCTCATCAAAACCGGAGATTCTGAGAGAGCTTGAAAGGTTTTATGAACAGCTATACACCTCGAAACGAGAACCCGTTATCAGTGCGGCTCAGGACAAGAGAGCTAAACTAACTGTACTGCAGTCTCTTCAGCGATGCCAAATTGACTATAGGTACATTGAATAAATAAATAAATAAAATTCATTTATTTCAGATATAAATCCATATTGTACACGTTAAATTAGCATTTGAAAATAAAAATTTTAAGATTTTGAATTACATCACATGTCATACATATTATAATTCTTATCTATAGTTAGTCATATTTTAATATATACATTAATGTCAATAAAAAAATACAATAATTTAAAGAACAAAAACAAAGAAATTGAAACATTTAGGTGTTGCCTCATCTTAACTTATATTTTGGCTTCGATCCGGAGTGCTCAATATGCAACCTGGTCCAGTGCTGCATTATTGAGCAATCCAGATCCATTCTGGAGGCAATCAGCTGCAAGTGGCTGTTGGAACTGTCCCGCACGCGGCGAATCAGGGAGGCAACACGTTTGCGCACTATAGCCCCAAAACTTTCTAGACGTGCATCTGCAAACATCCCCGATGCGCTACACCATGTGGGCAGCCCCACCAGCGATCTGTAGGCATTATTATACTGTATGCGCAGGGTGTTGTGCGAGTTTTTTGTATAACATACCCACAGGTTGCACGTGTAAAAAGACTGGCAATACGCCCTGAAAAGCGTTGCTTTTACCTGTTTCGTACACCATGCAAACCTGCGAGCCAGCATATTTGCTCTAATACACAACGCCCTGCGCTCTCTTTCCATGTCAACGTCATCTGCGAGCGACTCAGTAACCCAATGTCCCAGATATTTAAAAGTGGATACTACTTTAAGGCCATATCCATTGAGCTCTATAGGTGGTACTGTGTATGTTTTTGAGCCCGATTTAAAAACCATAAGCTCACTTTTAGTGGCATTATATCTGAGACCATGAGCCTCTGCGTATCGCTCGCAGATGGCGATGAGCTTCTTGAGGGCTCTGACTGATGGGCCCAGCAGGACCATGTCGTCCGCATAGCTGATATTGTTCACAAACACTCCATCAACCGAGCAGCCGACACCGGCACCGCTGAGCTCACGAATCAGACTATCCATGTACAGGTTGAAGAGGACGGGAGACGTTAGTCCTCCCTGTCTGACACCACATTGCAACCTGTACACTTCCGATAGTGACCCTGACCATTTCACTACATTGTCCTGATTACCATACCAGAATTTCAGCAGTTGAATAAGCTCCACTGGGAGGTCCGTATCTTCCGCCAACTTCTGCCAAAGCCTGTCATACGCTACCAGATCAAAAGCCTTAGATAAATCTAGGAAACAGGCGTAAACAGGCGTGCTCCTGCTGGTATAGTACTGGACAGTGTGCTTGAGACTCAGTATAGCTGCTTCAGTCGAAAGCCCGGGTCTAAACCCAAACTGAGCATCATGCAACTTAACATGCTGGCTCAACTGAATCTCAATCACTCCGTCCAATACCTTGGCAATAACCGTTGCGAGTGATATGGGTCTATAATTACATATACTGGACACATCCCCCGTCTTATTTTTGGTAATCGGAACCACTAAAGTCTTCATCAGCGCCTCGGGCAGGTATGAGTGACCGATACAGAGGGTGAAGAACATAGCGAGCACCCTCAGCAGATGAAACCCTGCATGCTGCAGGTGTTCAATGCTTAGTGAGTCATGGCCTGGGGATTTTCCTCGCTTCATGTCCTTCACCACTTTTGCCACCTGCTTCGCAGTAATTTGCATTATTGGTTCACCCTGACGCTCACCGTAAATCGCATCAGTTTCGGTATCACTCAAAGCCAAAGAAGACTCCACTATAAAATGATCTCTGAACATGTTGGCAATCCGGTCAGTGTCGCTAATGCCCTCAATACTTACGGGAACGCTCGGCCGTGGATTCAGCTTGTTTGTCTCTTTCCAAAATTGCTTAAAATTCTTAGCGTTGTGCTGTGTCGCTAGTATATCCATCTTAATCTGAGTTTCATTGTTTTTGCACCATTTTAACTTACTTTTAAAAACTTTCCGCGTTTTTTTCATTTCATCAAAAATACGACCTTTTCTAGGCTTACCGTAGTCAACCCATTCCTGAAAGCGCAGCCGAGCTTCCCTATGTGCCTCTTTACAATGCTTGTTCCAGCCAGTGACATTTCTTTTCTTTTGTCCAACTTTACTACAACGTTTTGAACATTTCGATGCAGCATCTTTCAAAAAACCTACTATTGTGGAATACATTTTATCAAGAAGAGTCCTATGTTCTAAATTGCTACACGCTACATCTGCACACATATGAAGCTCTGCAGGGAAATTCACATCACGCAATTTGGACGAGCATAGTTGCCAATACTGCTTAATTTGAGCCTCATCCCTCTCTCCCCAGACCGCATCGTCTAGTACGGAGCTTCTTTGCTCGACTTTGGGCACAACAATGTCTAGGTTACACGTCAGTTCCAGAGCAAAATGGTCCGACCATGACATCTCGTATATGATGTTCGCGTGCAAAATGGATTTTTTTGCTACCTCAGTCGTGATCACGTGATCCAGCCATGACGTAGAACCGTGCGCGTCACTCAAATATGTATAAGAGCACGAGTCGATACCGAGATATTCAATGTCTGCGCACACCCATCCCTCTTCAGCACAAAAGCTTAAAAGCTCCCTACCAAACGGGGCACCCGGGTGAGCATTAAAATCGCCTAGGATATACACTGCTTCTACATTACTCGTTTCTACAATAGCACTAATCTTACTTAAAGTCTCTAAAAAAGTTTCAAAATTTTCCGCACTATCCGTATGAAGTGTAGTATGAAGCGGTGAAGTGTTTGTATAGGAACGCCTCCATGTCGATTCGATTACAGGACAAGAGCACGGAACCAATCCAACTGCAGCGAGGCGTGAGACAGGGAGACGTTATTTCTCCGAAACTGTTCACGAATGCGTTGGAGGACGTTTTTGAGCTCTTGGACTGGAAAGAATTCGGCATCAACATCTATGGCAAATACATTACTCACTTTCGTTTCGCCGATAGCAGAATCGCTTGAGGAACACAATGCTCAGCGACCTCAGTAGAGTCCCAGCAGGTGGGTCTTAAAATGAACATGCTCAAGACGAAAATTATGTCTAATGTCCATGTTGCACCCGTACCAGTAGATGTTGGGAACGATATGCTCGAAGTTGTTGACCATTATTACATTTACCTGGGACAGACTGTGCAGTCAGGTAGGTCCAACTTCGACAAAGTATTGCATTATGCATAAGTAACAGATAGAAGGCATGCAGCGATGCATATGATTAAATCCAAAAAACTTATGGAACATCAGTTTAATATTTAATAAGAAACATTTGGACTGTCTAAATTATGAATATTAAACTGTACTGTAACGTGTCAATATATATATATATATATATATATATATATATATATATATATATATATATATATATATATATATATATACTAGCTGCGCCCCGCGGTTACACCCGGGTTCATGGATGATGATGATAAAAATTATAATGTGTTAAGGCTCGGAAATTACGAAATAGGGCCTACATGATATGGGAAATCTCATAAACCAGGTACCGGATGGTACTGCAATTTAAATACACGATACTCAAGGATATAAGTAATACTTTCATCGATTTCAAAACATGTTTCCTAATAATTGGCTCGATAGAAAAAAATCTCAAAAACACCTCTGAAAATAGAGGATTCCTACTTTTTCCGCCAGATTTTAGTGTTTTAAAATTTGTTTTTTTTTTCTAAAATATTGATTTTTTAAGTACAATAAATTTCATTGATTATTTTAATCCAAAAAAAGCACAGTTAATGCGTACTGAGCCTGTTTACAAAATGTCACATACGCCCTTTCATTCCGAGAAGCGTTAACATCATGTCGCACTATTTACTCCAGCGATCTACGTATATTGCTATCATCCTCGCTCATATCGCGGTCAGCCGCGTCGTGCGTCGGACCTGCGTCACTTTTCTCGGCGATCTCAATTAAAATAAAACATGGGTAAAATTATAAATAAACGCTTTGGGAGTGCAAAAAAGATGTATAAAAATCGTCAAAAACGCATGATGGACATAATAAGGTATGCATCTATGGCTTCCTTTCTCCATGTACCTATGTATATATCTCTTATATTAATGAAATTATCATATGATTGTGAACCCTAACGCAATAAAATAAACACTTCAAACATTTTACAAGACGTAGGTACAACTTTAGCTACCTAAAATAATTATTATAAGCAATATACAGAATTTTTCGTAATGAATGAAAAATGAATTATTTTAGATGGATCATGATTAATTTATACAGTTTCTGACAATAAGGCACAAAGGTTATGTAATAATTTTCGACTAATCAATCGTCGTTCAAATAGCGCATAGTAAGTGACATCGCTTCGCAATTGAGAGGCACGTGGATCGAATCCAGCGTAAAGAGATTCTTTTTGGTCAAATTTTAATTTTACGACATAATTCTTAATAATACAATAATAATTTTACGTATGTACGTGGACCAATATAATGTGTCTGACAGTAAGGCATAAACGATATGTGTGTAATTTTCGACACCTTGGTCAATGATTGTATAGTGTGTAACTTCAGAAGTCGAATCAGAAGATCGAGTACCGTGGATCGAATCTCACATACCTAGATTCTTTTTGGTGACTTTTTTATTTGTATTACTTTTTATTTGATACGTATTATATTTACGTATAATTAAGTTTTCTGACGCGTATTCAATTTACGATTACAATGCTTGCAAATTTATTAGGTATCTCGAGTTTCCATGTTTTCATATAGGTAATTAGAGAGTTTAGTATATCTAATGAACGTGAACATTAAATAGGTACTACCTAATCTAGCTACCTGAACACGTTTTTTTCATAGATATCGAAAAAGTATGTCTTGGATGGACACGAGTTGCCACAGCGTAATAGTTACAGTAGAACAACATTATCAATTTACTACATAGTAACAAAGCTATGTTGAGTAAACACCGTCCTTCTGTCCACTACAATAGAAAACACAAACTTTCATACATGGAAAGTTATTGACATATTCATGGTATTATCGAGTACGTAATATATTAGTACATATAAATTAGTAGTAAAAAGATGGCCGTAAACGTTTGATGCGATAGAGATAATGAAATTCTGAAATGAAAACTTAATACAAAAAGAAGAAGCCTAAGCTTCTGCTTTAGAATGAGACTTTCCATGGTTTTCTTGAATAGCATAATAATTAAGAACTGACTAAAAGAAAATGAAATAATTAGCACCATACCAATACTTACGTAAGAACATCGAGTAAGGTGCATTATAGGGGACTTAACTATAACGCCCTTAATAACCAAAGTGTAGCGGATATACTACCAAAGAGAGTATTCCCCAGGACGTTTAACAAAAGTTAAAATTATACACATTATAGCCATTATGTTTTTAAATGTTACATCTTCTGTGTTGTATAAACAACATATGGTAGCCATATAAAGAACCCCATATATTGTAGGATAGGAGGATGCTTCTTGGTTATTGATACTATCCCATAACTTACTTACCAATAAAATTCTTACCCCCGGTTTCTGAAACGCAAATCAGCGACAAATTATTTTAAATGCTTGTTAATCCATTGTCATACGCAGATTGGGTTGCTAAAAACTTCATGTGACTGTTTGTCAACACTAATGTCAAATCTCCAATTAATCGACAATTATTTCAATTTTGGGTTTCTGAAAAGCTTTTCGGTACGTTAACGGTTTGTCAAACTGACTAATTCTAATTGCCCAAAATCGACCAATTATTCTAAGATTAACGTCTTGATATCGTAAAAATATATAAAAATAGTTTTAAGCATTCCTACCTACAACGTTTACTCTAATAACTGATAAGATAGAACAAGAACAGAATTATATCAAGTATGATTACTCTAAAAACACATATTGCTATTTTTCATACCGAAGGTACTGGGTAGCACTTCACCACTATCTCACCTGATGTTAAGTGACGATGCCATCGATGATGCAGCTCGCTTACCCTGAAGATACCTATTCACGTAATTAACCAGAAACACAGACTCAGGCAGAGTGATCCATTCCCTAGCGGTGTGTATGATGAGCGAGTATAGAGGTTAGAATAAATGGCAATACTTCTTCCGGGTCTTTGATAAGAATAGGAGTACCGCAAGGATCAATTTTAGGACCTTTTCTGTTTCTAACATATATAAATGATCTGCCTTGCATGGTTAAAAATTTCTGCGATATAGTTTTATTCGCAGATGATACCTCCCTGATTTTTAAAGTAGATAGGAGGGATAGTGAACTTATTCAAGTCAATAATGTGTTATCTATGATCTCTAAATGGTTCGCGGCTAATAATCTTCTCTTAAATTCAAAAAAGACCAAATGTTTAAAGTTTTCTTTACCAAATGTTACTTATGTTGAACCAAACATTAAGCTTGGCCTAGAAAAACTCTCTTTTGACAATGCGACAGTCTTCCTGGGAATTAAAATGGATTCAACTTTACAGTGGAATCCACATATACATGATCTATCCGGAAGACTTAGTTCTGCTGCATATGCAGTTCGTAAGATAAGACAGCTAACAGACGTAGCTACTGCTAGGCTCGTTTATTTCGCGTACTTCCACAGTATTATGTCTTATGGTGTATTGCTGTGGGGAGCTGCTGCTGAGATAGAGACAATCTTTATCTTACAAAAGCGTGCAATTCGAGCCATATATGAAATGGATCCTAGGGAATCCCTGAGAGATCTTTGTAAAGAAATTGATATTTTAACTTTACCAAGTCTGTATATATTTGAAAATATTATGTATGTTCGTAAAAATCTGAGCAAATTTAAATCAAACAGTGACAATCACGATTATAACACTAGGAATAAAGATAAAATAGCGGTTTTATAATAAATTGCCCAAACATATTACAATGCTCATAGAAAGAAAATTCAAGTTGCATGTGAAGAATATTTTGATAAAGAAATCTTACTACACAGTTTGTGATTACTTAAACGACAAAAATGCTTGGACTGGTTCGCCTCTGCCAAGTTAGCGCCTGTCACCTACGTAATGTAAATAAAGTATTGTAATAATTTTACTATATAGTATGTACTTAACACATTGTTAAAAAACGTTTAAAAGAATGGCCCCAAGTTTCTTGCCCGTTCTTCTAGCAGTGGCTCTATAATTTTTGTTGGCTGAACGTGGCAGTACAATGTAGTATATTTCAATATTAAAATTTGTAATTGACCTTCATAAGAGCGTCGTAGACGCCTAAATTGAATAAATGATTTTGACTTTGACTTTGACTTTAGAACAAGAGTCCGATTATAGAACTACGTAAATATATTACTAAAGACTACGTGATTATAGTGTTGCTGCTCATTTGTTACTCAATAGGGTGCTATAAAATAACCATAGCAGCCATTAAACAAACCGCAGCTGGGTAGATTGTAATACCAACAAAAGCATTTCCAAGATAAGTAGGTTATGGACCTTCCAAACCCCAACCCTCTTTGAGAAAACACCTTTCAGCTAAGGGCGTTAAGATATGGTTTAAAGCTCTGATGTGCGGCTACAACATATTCACGTTGATGTTAGAAGTGGTATTATTTTGTATTGATGCGCAGGAGGTCCATAGTTAGAATCTCACCGCGGTCTTTCACTTCACCGCATGATGCGAGGGCGGGAGTTTTTAGAATCATTGATAGGCTTGATAGTTGTTGGCCTTCAAGTAGAAAATATATTACCAAGCATCTAATGGTATGTTACGACGGCTGTTCTTGCCTATTCTTCTCTACTGACTTCATCATCATCAGAAGTCAATCACTTACCATCAGGTGAGATTATAGTCAAAGCGTAGCCTAGCAGCAATAAAAAATGCCACTCATCATTTTTTTATTTTAATCGATTTTTACGATATAAAGCAACAAGTAAGGGGAGACAAACACGCACATTTTCACGTACGCTAGTGACTTTCACTATCAATAAACTATTACTGACATAATAACTATAAAATTAAAGAGTATTATAATCATCGTGATGGTATTGAGGATAAAGGGTTTTTTTTTTTTTTGTAGCTGATAGGTAAGCCTTTGACCACAATCTCACGTGATGGTAAGTGATGATGTGGTCGAAGGTGTTAACAGGCTTAACCTAGAATTACTCTGGCTATCAAGGACAGCTGCCGGAACACACCGTTAGGTGCTTGGCGACAGATTTTCTACTTGAGGGTGGTCGCTAGCCAGGCGGGCATTCACAAAATGCCCTTCCACCATGCGGTGAAGCTCAAGCCCGCGGCGGGATTCGAACCATGGACCTGCTGCGCGGCAGTCCATAGCCAAAGCCACTGAGCTATCACTGCTGGATTCATAAAAATTAATGAAATTTGATAATTCCACTAGCGATAACCCATCAATGTTGACATTTTAGGGATTAGAGCGTACACTCGCACGACTGGACTCTGTCAATTAGAAATCCGAGCGCAAATAGTATTGTTGGATGTGAATGCCCAAATGGGCTTGTATTTTGACAAATAGGAACGCTTCGAACTCCTCTCTCTTGTTGTTTTACGTTTACGATCATCCGTCATATTTAATTGGTAACCATAGTAACGGTGGTGATGCCAAAAATGATTTGGGATTAATTTCATGTCAAAACAGAAGAGACAACGCTATGTGTTAAAAAAAGACAGAACACTAGAGAATGAATGAATTTGAACGACATTTTCAAATTTCATGTTATCATAGATAAACAAGCATTTTAATCAGGTGTTCTGTAATTTTTCATTAATATGCGTTCCAGAAACCCGTTGAAAGTTAGCGGATTGTTAATTGTGATGGCTTGTCAGATGAATTGAATTTTGATACGCGTACCGAAAACCGGCGATTAATATCGGACACCAAAAATATTATTTGAAAATCAATAAAAGTTTGTTATTTTTCTAGTATAGAAAATGGAGGAGAAGAACGACGCATTGTTGATATACACTATTACACAAAGAGTCTATTAAGACAAATCTCGAAACATTCACCTTTCGATTATTTTTTTGATTAATATGCAGGGTTATTGGTAAAATGCTAAATCCAGGGAAACCCGGACGGATGGCAGCCCTACTCTCATAGAATGTCCGATTTTATGTCGCACTCCGGTGCATCTTCGCAACATAATCTACCTATACAAGTACATACATCAAGTGACGGCACGGGTGTCGTTTACAAACATAAACGTATCTTTCGTAATCTTTGACTAATACAGTTAATAACAGTAATACCACGGTTTTATAATCGATATGTAATATTGTGGTATTACGTATGAATAGTAATACAAAGTAATAAATTTTCAAACAAAATACTTATCTTTCTCCTTGGGTGATTTCAATAATGGTATTATTTTGTTAGAAGTTTTGTTGTTCCACCCATCTACACAATAGCATCCACGAGATGTATTTATTATTATTAACAAATTGAAACAATAACTGTACCTACCTACTACATTCTCCATGTGATTTTTTGTTAGTGAAATCTTAATATGACTTGTAGTAATGACACGAGCAGGTACCCTTGATTGTTAGCGGAAACAAAGCCAGGATCTGAATGAACTACGCTACTTGATAAAAAAAACAAAAATTGGAACCGACTCCAACACCCAAAAGTGTGAAATAACTTGTTCAAGTCAGTACCAGGATAGTTCAAAAGTACCTATTATCACAATATTGTGCACGTGGTACTAGTGTTGGACTTGGACAAGTTAATTCACACTTTTTGGTGATGAAGTCATTTCCATTTTTATTTAAAAAAAAAAACACTTCTTTTATGGCCCTTGCTACTTACGGGATCGATTTTCATTCATTGTCAACGACTATATCATCAAGATAAGTAAATATTTTTCAGTTATTGGAGTGTATGTCAAAAACGGCTTGACCGATTTTGATGAAATTTAACTGGAACCAAACAACAAGTATCAGCTTTCAAACAATAAAAGATTTTTTTAAATCGATTCACCCAGTCAAATGTTCTGAGGTAACAAACATATAAGAAAAAACACACGAATTAAGATACTCCTCCTTTTTTTGAAGTCAGTTAAAAATACCCAATAGTATAACCCGCTATTTGTATTTTGATCAGGGGTAAAAAAAATTTTTTATGATGTTCTGTGTAAATTTTACACAATATACTTGTTTTTGTAATAAATAAACCATCTTTTGTGTAACAGCTTACGCCTTGCATCAAAGTAGATACATAGTTCATGTTCATCAAAACCATAGTTCATGTTCATTAAAAATGAACATACACAAAAACTGCAAAAATCAAACAAGTTGGTAATAATCAAGACTAAACTTGTTCTACTGTAGGTATGGTAAATTTATTAACTCTGTCACACTATGATATTTACAGCATACAATCAACTAATGGTTGGTATCATGTATGCGTACTAGATGGCGCTTCAGCACACATCACATTCGTGTGTGACAAGATAGTTTCTACTAGTTCTACTAGAGAGCGCTCTAAATTTTTAATCAAATAAAATATTACCGTTGACTTACGGACGTGGCGCCATGTACACCGCGAAGTAAACACGCGAGGAGAAGTGGGGACAAAATCTAACATCTGGTTTTAGAATTCTGTCCCTTAATCCAGCGTCTTATCTACCTCAATACCATTAATTTTTGTAAGTATAAATTTATATATGGCTCACGCAAATATGATCATGTCTCCGATTTTCGTAATAAGCTCAAAATGGCTCCCTATTCGTCGTCGCCGGAATTCTCATATATTATCTCTCCTTTACAGTATTCTGTACAATCCTTTATCCCCGCGCTACCTCAAGGAACAATTTAAATTTCTTCATTCTACCCATTCTATGTCGTTACTGTCATTAGATACCTACACCAGTTACAATAATAATTATTACACCATAAGAAACCCCGTCCAATATTTTGACCATATCTATTGTTGATGGATTGTCTGGAAGAAATTGCTCTGAGCGGTAAGACCACCTATTGATAAACTCGGTTTTAATTTATGTTTTAGTTATAAGTTTATTGATGTTATTATGGTGTTTTCACTAAAGAGTTATCTATCACGCTATCTATCATACCCAATTTCATCAAAATCCGTCCAGTCGTTTGAGGGTGAAAAAGAAATGAAAATAGAAACACACTCACAAACGTTTGCCTTTATAATATGAATATGTTACTACCGAATATGCATTAGAAATAAATTATATATTTTTATATTATATATGGTTCACTATTTCAGCGATAATGGCTTACACACAAAAGTTAGATATATGCTGTCGCGAGTTGCTAAATTTAAGATAAACATTTCCGTTACACATTATGTGCGTGTGACACTTAAGGCATTTGCAGCGCACGCCAGAATAGGTCGCATATGGCAGATTTTTTTCTTACTTACTTGACACTTATCGTTATATTTTCGACAATTTACATAATATCTTTATAAATTATAGCCTATGTGTTATTCTGATGTCTAAGCTATATTACTGTTAAAATTCATTAAAATCCGTTCAGTGGTTTTTGCGTGATGGAGTAACAAACATCCATACATCTATACATCCTTACAAACTTTCACGTTTATAATATTAGTAAGATAAGAAGATATATAATAACCTACTGCAATGAAAATAGTACCCTACGAATAATTACAAACTTTCCATATACTTATAATGTTAGCAACTATGACCTTAATCAGTCGTAAGGTACCACAACTGATATAATATTATGTTGATAAACTACCGATAAATAGTGTTGTTCTTCGGAGAAACATACCGACACGAGTATAGACCTACTGATGCTGATTAATTCAGCCTTTAACGAATAGTTGCGAGTGACATGGTGACGAGTGACAGCTACAGAAATAAGACGTCTTCAAGCATCTCCGGCCGAGCGGCGCGCGGCGCGGCGAACGCAATACACAGACAGACACTCGCCACTGAGCGGCCTTTTTACTTACAAATCTATATTTGTTTCATGTTTATAAATGTTTAGCGCTGATGTCCAGTGGACCATGAACCTGCCTAAAATATGTACCTTTAGCCCATATTTGAATTTACCTTCAAAATATTCTCATTTAAGATCAGATAAGATACTTTTATTTGCGACAATATGTGATATCATACAGTAAATAATAATATGCGTGTTGGTTTTAAACCTGGTTTAGAAGTGGTTCTATCCGTTTCTACCCCCGATGCGCGATTACAAACTGTGGTGCTGTTAGAAGCCCTCGCTGTGTGTGAGTGTGGGTGTGTGTTAATCTGTAATATTTTTTCAGATATATTTATATATATATATATATTCAATCCGTATATAAAAAATACGTGCAACGTAGTTTGTTCGCGATGGACTCCTAAACTACTGAACCGTTTTAAATTTGATTTGCACTCCGTGTGCAATTTCGAAAAGATAGGATAGCTTTCATCTCAATGTATAGTCGTAATTACCCGTGCGAAGCCGGGGCGGGCCGGTAGTTTACTCTTAATAGGTATATCTGTCTTCCTGTCTTTATCCCATGCTGAGTGTGGTGCACCACAACAAGTACTTTTCATCCACTTTGTTCTGTTGCTCATCAGCCCACTGCACTGCTCACACCTATCTTCTTCACGCATTCCATCCATACCTTCTTTGGCCTTCCTCTATCTCATTAAATCAGTCCACATTCAATAACAATACTTGCTTTTTTACCTACTTACTACATATAATAAAATTCCCTATGTAATAAAAACGTGACCGATGTCTACGCTGAAGCGATCTGGGAGTGCTCACTATACTATATGTCTATACTTACGTGTAATGTTAAACTAATGTTTTGATCTGTTTTTGTGTTGAAGTGTGTATCATTTTTTGAGTTGCGCTAGTTTAGAATACTAACTATCTATCGACACGGGAATCTCACATTATATTTTCTTTGTTTACAGGTCATACCCTGATCTCAGGTACCTGCACCATCACTTTTAAGTATACATTTTTATTCCTATTCACTTTCTGTTCTAACCATCATCGCTTGCAATATCATATAACGTCTTTGTTTTCTCGATTATTGATATGTCTTGTATCTATAAAATATTTATTTAGGTATTGTAATCATTTTGTAATATGGTACAGGTATACTTTTAAATTTAATTATTCAAAAATTCAAAAATTCTTCCAACGTGCCTGTCTTATTTATTATTTTGCTGTATACTTACGTAATAAAATGTATCCTTAATCAGTGAACTTATTGACACTTATTGAAAATAAGCATGTTTTATTTTGGAAAGAATGATAAGTAGAAACTTGTACAGTTCATAACAATAATTGTTTTGATAATTAATCAGATATTTTGTGGAAGTCCGTTGATTAGTAAAATGTATAAACATAGATATTTATAGATAATGAAGAGATTATGTTTAGAGATAAACTCTCTGACAAAATAGAAGAAAAGACGGAGGCTCGTAAAACATCAAAATGAAGCCATACTTCTATACATGTGTGCGATAGAAGTGTTGTCATATGAAACCAACAATAACTAAATTGTAGGATTTATGGGAGAAAAATGTTTGAAGATATAAATATACAGGAAAATCTGTTCGTAAGAATACTTCACAATAACATAATATTATTTATATTGTGCAATATTATTATAATATTGCAAAAACATCACGATTATTGTTTAATATGTTTCGCAATTTTTTAAAGATGTTCTAGACGTTATATTCTCTTGGACAATAAATAATTGACCAAAGGCGTGTTAGGTTACGTATATGGTATGGTTTCGTCGCAGGTGCCGCAGTTGAAAAGAAAACTACTCGCCGCGTAGGTGGATGAATGTTACTATATATGTATGTTTGTCCACGTATTTCGCAGAAACTAGAAATTGTATTGCAAAAATTCTTATATCATTTAATAAAAGACTTACAACTTAGAAGTTACTGTCATTTTTATCGAAATCGGTTTAGTGATATTCAAGATATGAACATTTTTAATTTAGAAATTTGAGCGTTTCAAGGACTCTGTACAAACTACTTTATCACTTATAATATGTAATTATTGGGTATGTCAAACTTAATACTGCAAAAATTGGATGTTACACTTACAATAGTAGTGAAGTGTGTTTGAAAATGAAACGAATTACCCAGTGAAGATTTGTGAATATTTTTTTTAAGTTGCAAACATAACTAGTATATACTATTAAAAATGAATGAATAAAAGTAATTAAAAAAAACTAAACTGACTATAATCTTAATAACTAAAAGGGAGAAATAACCTCAACAAAGAGTTAATTTACGTACCTACTGAGGTAGACGTCTAGATTTTGATTCATTTCGTGTTATTTCTCCCTTTTTGGGTAATTACAATATTTTAAAGTTGGTTTAATTTTCATAAATTACTTTTAGCACAATATCTATTTTAGGAAAAGGTCAATGACTTTCGAATTTCTAAGGGTTCATAGTTTACTCTGGAACCCCCAAAAATATTACAAGTTCTATTTATATTATGTATCTATTTACTTGAATCAAAGTAGTACAAAATGTTCCGAACAGTACACCTGTAGTAACAGATCCTTCCTCAAGTTTGCTGAAACCTAAAATCATGAAATGGACAAGGTGAATACCTTCATCAATTGTATGATTATATAAAAAAAATGAAATGCAAAAAAACAATAAAAAAATATTACACGAACCGACCATTAAAAACTGCACACTTTTGGAAACAACCTAAAATGTATGTCTGGCAACACTTTACGATTGCACTGTTTACATTTTGGTTCGAAGTTATAACCTAATTTGCGTAGTAATATTAAAGAAAGTACATTAATTTCAATATTTACGTGTGAAAAGTAATTCCAGAAAATTTTTCTTCACCTTAATATGTTCTGTTTTTGCAGTGTTTTAATACGCAAGTGGGCATTTTTAGTTTATTCCGATGTGTGACGTGTGTAATGTGCGACGGTCTAACGTGAATGAGAACAAAATTGGCTGAATTTGGATACGTTTGTGTGAGTGAGTTGTGTCTTACATAAAATTGGCCGAATTTGATGCTTCCTTTTTGATTTTCATTAGACTCCCTCTTTCTTATTAATTTCTCTGAGGATAAACTGTGTACATTTCGTGCATAGGTACACTGATGTGCATAGGTGTATATATATATATATGTGCATACATGTGCATGGCGCCACCTAACTCAGCCGGAACAGTTCCTGACGCTTTTCGATTCTACACGATGCATCTTCTGGAGGTGTTTACTTTTCAAACACGTCGGTGTACCTAAGTAGGAAATTTTGGCGGAATTTTCACTGAATATATTTAAAACTAATATATTATAAATTTAACGAATAATAAATTTAACATTTATTTTGCTGTAATTTGAGATTTTATTCTTTTATCGTAAGAATTAATAGTTTTAAAATTTTAAATCTCAATAAATGAAGATTTAACACAAATTACTTGCACTTTCTTTAGTAGGTATATAGGTTACTTAAAAAGGACTAAATTTCATGAAATCTATTTAACTAATTCGGAAGAGAGCGGCAAGAAACACAAACACACACACATTCTTACTTTTATACCAAGCAGCATTTCTCGCTAACGAAGAAGTTTCGACTAAGGCATCGTGGGAAAAGTTATAGCATTTTCTCCCGGGAGCACTTTAAGACAAATTGGAACCTAAAATTGTTGTCTGAGGTCTTAACTTCACTTGGAATCAATCCATCTCGCACACCCACGCCATCTATGTGCTAAACTTATAACAATAAAGTTCTGTTTATCTGTGTGTAAATCATTTACCATCAGACAGTTATAGTATGCATGGTGATAAGACATTTAGACCGAATGCTCGTCGTGCTACTTAGTAGTAGTAGTTAGTACCGTAGACGGCGTAAAGCCATACGATAATTTGTACCATAATGACACTCCAGGGTCAATCGCTAACTCCTCTGATCGTGTTGATGCGGTTTCAGAACTCGCTTTCCTTGGCTCTGAGGAATAATCGGCAAAAAAACGCATAGAACTTGACCTGTTCCTGCATCATTAATTTAGGATTAGTTTCATTTGTAGGTAACGTTTTCTGGTAAACTAGTTAATAATCACTGCGGCTAATCTCATTGAAATAAAATAAAAACCAGTGCAGTCTCGTTACATCCGATGATTATGAATAACACCATACATTTAATGGTATAGGCGGTGGTGAAAGGCCGTGGCCGCAGTCCCCCCGGGACCACCCGACGCGACGCGACACCCCAAAGTAAAAAGTCAAAGTCAAAATCATTTATTCAATTTAGGCGTCTAAACGAACGCTCAACGAAGGTTAACTACAAATTTTAATATTGAAATATACCACATTGTACTGCCACGTTCAGCAAAAAAAATTATAGAGCCACTGCGAGAAGGACGGGCAAGAAACTTGGAGCGATTCTTTTTAACGTTTTTTAACAAGGTGTTAAGTACAAACTATATAGTATAATTATTACAATATTTATTTACATCACGTAGGTGACAGGCGCTAGCTTGGCAGAGGCGAACCAGTCCAAGCATTTTTGTCGTTAAGAAATCACGAACTGTGTAGGAAGATTTCTTTATCAAAATGTTCTTCACGTGCAACTTGAATTTTCTTTCTGTGAGCGTTGTAATTTGTTTGGGCACTTTATTATAAAACCGCACACAATTGCCTAAGAAGGACCTTTTATTTGTCTTTGCTAATCTAAAACCTGGCACCGCTATTTTATCTTTATTCCTAGTGTTATAATCGTTATTGTCACTGTTTGATTTGAATTTACTCAATTTATTACGAACATACATAATATTTTCAAATATATACAGACTTGGTAAAGTTAAAATATAAATTTCTTTAAAAAGGTTTCTCAGGGATTCCGTAGGATCCATTTTATATATGACTCGAATTGCGCGCTTTTGTAAAATAAAAATTGTCTCCATCTCAGCAGCAGCTCCCCTCAGCAATACACCATATGACATAATACTGTGGAAGTACGCGAAATAAACGAGCCTAGCAGTAGCTACGTCTGTTAGCTATCTTATCTTATGAACTGCATAATAAGCAGAACTAAGTCTTCCGGATAGATCATGTATGTGTGGATTCCAATATAAAGTCGAATCCATTTTGATTCCCAGGAAGACTGTTGCATTGTCAAAGGAGAGTTTATATAGGCCAAGCTTAATGTTTGGTACAACATAAGTAACATTTGGTCTTTTTTGAATTTAAGAGAAGATCATTAGCGGCGAACCACTTAGAGATCATAGATAACACATTATTTACATGAATTAGTTCACTATCTTTCCTATCCACTTTAAAAATCAGGGAAGTATCATATGCGAATAAAACTATATCGCAGAATTTTTTAACCATGCAACGCAGATCATTTATGTATGCTAGAAACAGAAAGAGTCCTAAAATTGATCCTTGCGGTCCTCTTATTCTTACCAAAGACCCGGAAGAAGTATTGCCATTTATTGTAACCTTCTGTAGCCTGTCTGACAGATATGACTTTATAAGATCCAGAGCTTTTCCACGAATACCATAATGTGAAAGTTTATGAATCAGAGTGCGGTGCTCTACACAGTCAAATGCCTCAGAAAGGTCACAGAATACGGCAATAGCATCCTGTGAACTCTCCCAGGCTTCAAGTATATGTGACATCAATTGAGCACATGAGTCTGTAGTGGATCTGCTCTTTGTGAAACTAAACTGATTCACATTCAATATATTATGCTCATTAAAATGGGATAGAAGTTGTAATTTTTTCGAATACTTTCCTCAGAACAGGTAAGATTGAAATAGGTCTATAATTGCAAGGGTCAGATGTAGCCCCTCGACATCAAAATTGGAGTGATTTTACTTTGTTTCATTAAATCGGGGAAGTTTCCTTTATCAAAACAAAGATTGAATATTGTTTTTAAATATGGTGCAATAATGCATTTTATAGACTCTGCCACTTTAACTGACATACCCCACAAGTCTTCAGTGCTCTTAATGTTTAAACCTTTAAAATGTCTTTATAATTTCAAATATTGTTGTGTGTCTGAAAGAAAAGTCCGGCGATTTGCATGGGAAATTATGTATTAACAGAGTTTCTGCTACATCGGGACATGCATCTAATGACTTAGTGACTTCTAGGGGTAAGTTAGAAAAAAAATTGACAAATATATTTGCCAATTTTATTGGATCAGATATTTGATTTTTATCAATATTTAAGACATTTGTAGAATTTCTAGGTTTATTTTTACTGGTCTGAGTATTTATAGTCTTCCAAATGGTTTTTATTTTATTTTTAGACATGCTAAATTTGTTTCTAATAAAAAGAGATTTAGCACACAAGCTAACAGACTTAAACATTTTTGAATAATTCCTAACATAATCATGAAACTGCTTGCAAGTTGTCAAATTCTTCCTGCGATACAGATCAAACAAATAATCTCTACTTTTTCGAATACCTGTAGTGCCCAATCACCGAACTTCAACTAACCATTTCAACTAACAAAAAGATAATCGAACATATCTCGTTATGGATATTCGCCTCCCTCCCGTGTGCATTTAATGCCGTCTCCTTATCTTGTTGTACATAGTTGACCTAGATTAATTGACGTATCGTCCGGATTACGTAAATAGATGTTTTGTTGATGTTATTGTAAAAACTATTTGTGTTTTTGCCTTGCAATAATTGTTTACCTACTTCATAAGCCCAAGTGATTGTTGCGAACCTTGTTTATCTATTGTTGTGTGTAATTTTAGAACTTAATCTTGAAAACACTGTTGTGTAGGCTTGTACCTACCTATTAGTAATTGATAAGGGCCCGTAGACAGGATTCCTTACCTATATACCGATTCGAACGATTATAAACACCTGCTCGGTCTCCTTAGGCATACTTACGATTGGCTGATTGACTCTATTTCCATAATTGATAAGGTTCCAATAGCTCGCTTTTTAATGCGCTTGAGTGACCTTGAATGTAACTATGCAAAGTTTAACGATACCTGTGCGAAATTATTAGGCCATTTGGACCCTTAAATAGATAAATAAACCCGAATATGACGACTTACAGTTGAAAATTAAGTCAGCACGTGAAATTGTAGACGAATTAAAGCTAAAACGTTTTGAAGCCGAGCCAAGCCCACGCGCAACCAGTACCCCTCAGAAAGACGTATCTACATATAGTTGCGATGCCCCGAGTGCTAGACGTTCTGTCCTTCGGAGCTATCCACACCTAACTTTGACGGCAGACCCGATTCTTGGATTAGTTTCCAGCCCGGCTAGCATGCACGCCGCGATTAAATTTTGTCTACCCTTTATCTCGTGTAAAATAGACATATTCACATTATGTCTACGAATGCTAACATGGCAGAGCAAAGAACTCGTCCGTGTTTACGTACATTTTGTGCTACCTGTGGCAACTTGTCGACCAACACTAACATGTGCGCCCTCGGTTTAATCGATTTTTGACATTTATATGCGAGTATTTTCTCTACCTCAGTTTTGAGGACGAGATAAATCGAGTGTTTCTCGCGCGTCTAAGTATAATGGGGGCGATCGACGATTTAATACAAATTTACTTTCCGTCCAGTGTTAGCAGACCCTTGATATATGTGTGCGTACTCTATACAATAACGTAATGTGAACACAGCCTACGAACTCGTGTGTGCGTAGCTTAATTACAATATCTTAGAATAATGCTGTAGGTAGTGTAGGTTGTTTTTTTTCAACAATTTTTAAAGTAAGTAATGGAATTATAGGTACTTCGCTGAGAACTCAAAATAACTGTTATATGTAAATAAATGAGTAGGAATTAAAAATTTATAAAATTTTCATGAAATTTGCAACAGTAAACATTTAAAGTAATCTAAATGAAGTGTTCAAAGCCAAAGTCTTTATTCAAAAACTTTGGCTGTCAGGCATTGGATGGGATTCCCCCCTGAATTATTGCAAGAGTGGAATTCTTATATTACTGACGTACCTCTCATAAATTTAGTCTCCCTACTAAGGCGTATCTTCCCTCCTGACAGTGTTTCCTACTCCTTGCACGAATTCTGCGATGCCTCCTTGGCAAGGTTTAAATCTGTGTGCTACCTACGATCAGAAGACTCCAATGGCAATGGCTCCGTCTATCTCCTGATGTCGAAAACGAAAGTTGCCCCAGTCCGGACCCGTCTGACAATTCCCAAATTGGAATTGATGGGAGCTGTGCTCCTTACTAAAATATTCTCGCACATAGCCCTCTGCCTTCAGAAGTCGATTGTGCTAGACTCTCTTCATTGTTGGACGGATAGCCTAATTGCCGTTGCATGGCTCAAGACCCCCCCTCATACCTTGCAAACCTTTAAAGCTAGCATCTCAAATAATCAGTGCAAACTTACACCAAACCTTCAGATACGTTCCTGGTGACCAACATCCAGCTGACTGTTCCTCTCGTGGTGTGTCAGCCTCTTCTTTAAAAGAACATCCCCTATGGTGGGGTCCTCCCTGGTTAGCTAAGCCCCTAGCTTATGGCCCGTTGATGAGGGATTCTTACCTTCTGCCTTGCCCGGAATTCACTGTTTGCTGGAAGCTCCGGAAACGCCCATTCTGGATTCTTCATTCCTTTTAGAACGTTTCAGTTCCTTCCATAAGCTTACTGGTGTGGTAGGCTTTATGTTAAGGTTTGTACATAATGCCAAAAAAACCTAGTTCACGTCGTTTCCTTCCCTAACTGCCCTTGAATGAAAGTATTCATACGAAAGTATCAATCCGAGAATATTTGTAAATATAACTATGGATTGGGGTGTTTAATAATGCATTTTGTTTTGTTTTTTAATTACTTAAATTTAATTTAAATCATAATTGTTATGATAATATTATGTAACATTTGTACGCCCTATGAAGGGTAGAACATAACTTTGGACATTATTTACCATAACATCTGTATATCTCACTTATGTTCATGCAAATAAACTTCTTATTCTTATTCATATATATCACTCTAAATGCTGACAAGACAAAAGTTGTTGCGTTTAGAGTATCAAGCCGTTCCGCGCCCAAAAACCCTCCACTTATTCAACTTCATACTTGCACTTTATATTCACGTCACCAATGCACATGTCCAGCATTAGAGCAAGTTACAGACATCAAATATCTAGGAATATATATAGATGAACTCTTATCATGGACAAAACAAATTCAGATATTGAGTAATCGCTTACGAAAGTTGTTGTACATTTTCAAAAGGCTCAGAGCGGTGGCAGACTCGAAAACCGTAGCAATGGTTTACTCGGCACTATGTAAGTCAATTATCAGCTATTGTATAACCTCATGGGGAGCAGCTTATGCAACCCACATTATGAAGGCAGAACGTGCACAACGGGCTGTACTAAAAGTTGCCCATAAAAAACCTTTTAGGTACCCAACTGATAAATTGTACCAAGAAACTAGCGAACTCAGAGTGCGTCAACTTTTTATTTTAGCCACTGCAATGAGGTTTCATAAATCGGCCATAACAACAACGAACAGAACACTTTCTAGACCCAGGAGAACACCCAAATGGGACTCAGTCAAGACATATGGAAGATTAGGGCAAATGTGTCACAATTACTTAGGACCCTTTATATATAATCAGCTTAACAAAATACTAAAGGTCATGTATGATACGAAACGCGTATGCAGAAACAAAATAACAAACCATCTTTTATCGTTGGATTACGTAAATACAGAGAGACTGCTTAGAATCAATATATAAGATAAAATTAAATTTAAATAATTATTTTCTAATTGTGATGAACAAAAATGATGTGCAATAAAATCTAACTATTTACAACAATATCAACAAGACTATCGTATGCTTCAATTTCTATGAATTAACAAAATGACTAAAAATAGAATGAAATACAAAAATTACATTAAATTTTGTGAATAATTAACAGAATAGTTAATGTTTACACTTTTTTCTTTTATCGTATATATAAAAAGGAAACATAGCTTTATAGCTAGATCCACATTTCTTGATCACTGCTTTTGTCAAACTTCACACAATTATGTTACACTTACTACGAATCTTATATAGAACACTGCTCACGAACTAATGTTATGTTACTAGCACCCTGGAAGTGAACTAGTCCTCACAAACTCAGGGTATCCTACAGTGAGGACTAGGGATTAACCTCTAACCACTAAGTTAATAATGTACAGATGTAATACCAGCTGGGTGAAAACGTACTAAAAGACGGGCTCAATGATATTGTACATTTTCCTCTTCAATATATATTGTGTAATAGATGTATCTGGTAGTACCTATATTTGAGCAAATAAATATTATTATTATAAATAAATAAATATTATTATTATTATATTATTATTATTATTATTATTATTATTTTTCCTACCCCGCTACTGCCCCTCCGCTACCCGTCTTCACCCCCAGTCTTCTGCCGATAATCGCCTCGCGTGGTGCTGTGCTAAAATTAGTGTGTAAGTACTAAAATTAGTATTAAGTGCACAAATACATCAGTGTGTTGAAAACCTAATACAAATACCCAGTGAAATCGTAGTGAAGTGCGCCGGCTTAGCGTACGCTGGCCCCACCTACGAGAACGTCGTCGAGCCGCGGCCGTCTGACCAGTGAAAACCACGAGGAGCAGTTCCAGTGTCCACCGAAGGTCCCAATTCCCTTCCCTTTTATGAACCCGCATATTGAGGCGGACACATTATTTTTAACAATAATAATACGCCCTCCTCCTTCGGCAGATGATCTGTTAAGCGCACTGCTTACACTAAAATTCTTAACATTAAATAACATTGTATCTGCTTTTAGCCATGTTTACCATTGTGTAACATTGTATCTGCTTTTGTTTGAAGCATAATATATCAAAAGAATATTTATCTAAGAATATTTCAATATCTATTTTGCCAGGTAAGCGATTTATATTTTGGTAGTACAGTGCTATGTCAAAACACTTCCCTGTTGTCTGTCTTATAAGTTTAAACAGTTTGACTGAACATTTGTTGTAGTACACGTACTAAAATCTGTAGTCCGTCTCCATCTCCCGCTCAGGGGGAGACCCCCGACACTACCGCGCCGCGATACCGTTCATCCTCTAATATACAGATCCTAATATCTTTCCGATTGGTATCACATTATACCTCCGATCACATTCATCGGTTTTAAAATAAAGTTCCCAAACATATTACAATGCTTACAGAAGGAAAATTCAAGTTGCATGTGAAAAAATTTATGATTAAGTGATCATACTACATACATAGTTTGTGATTACTTAAACGATAAAAATGCTTGGACAATTCCGTCTCTGACAAGCTATCACCTGTCACCTACGAGATTTAATCAATTAATATTGTAATAATCGCATTATATTGTAAATAACACATTGTTAAAAGACGAATGGCTCTGAGTTATTTGCCCGTTCTTCTTGCAGTGGCTCTATAAATTTTTTTGCTGAACGTGGCAGTACAATGTAGAATATTTCAATATTAACATTTTTAATTGACCTTTATAAGAGCGTCGTAGACGCCTAAATATATTAAATGATTTTGAATTTGAATTTGACATTTATTAAAGTAAAAAAAAATACCCACAAGAGAAATGTCACGAGGGTACATAATATGGTACTAGGTATGTATAATATCTTGTATTTTTTTTAACGTTGATAGCTAGTAGCGTTGTCAAGTTGACTGCTATTATATAATAGTAAGTGGAATAATAATGTCTCGTCTCCACGTAGCACACCCGTTCTACTATGTCTCTCCAAGGTCGAAGGTCGACGGTACACCACCGCAACACTGATTTGTAAACTTTCACAATCTAGTGTTATTGGAACCCAAGGAGCACATACATATCTATACAAAGTCTATAAGATATCTAATAGCATTTAACCATTGACCTCTATATACTGGACTCGACATCTCAAACGAGCAAAGTCGAATAGGTAGGACAAGCTAGCTGGCATGTACTCACCCAGACGCAGCTGGGCACTCATAGAAATCACACGCGCTTTTCGACAAAAATTGTGTATTCAAAATGCCATCCTGCGTCCTCAGATACTGCAGAACCAGTTTTAATCTAGATTTTATATTATCATAATAATATAAAATCTAGATTTAAAAAAGTTATTAACACTTTGTTTCTAGTAAAAAGCCAATTGTACCTTTACTTTCAAAAACCGAATAGCGTAGTTAGTGACCCTCAGTACCTAATACTTAATTTTTTAACTTTATTTTACAATTTTTTTACTAATATACTCTTCACAATGTTTCGTAGGTACAAAAGCCATGTCCGTTCTGTGTGCTGATAGTCTTTGATATTGAGAAACCATACCTCAAAAGTAGTCTAGCGCTGCATGTTTGAATAGTTTGTTAGATATGATGCAATTAGCTTAAGCGCTGTAAGCGAAGTTTTGTAGGAAACATTAACCTACAAGCGTTGTGGCGCTGCGTGTTTGGATATTTTGTTAGACGATATATTTCGTTCCGGACTGCAGTCCGATCTCGTAAAGCGCTGAAGCGCATTTAAGTTTAAAATTACCAAAAATGGCAGGGACTTTTGTCTCAAATGTCTTCTCTAGTGTAACGTATATCTCGATGCATTTAACACGGTTATCTACTATAAGAGTAAAATATCCCTCAAGATCAAGAGAGCTAGTAGATAGACTTAAGTAAAAGTGGGCACAACTTTGTAGAGGTTTACAACGTCTATAGCTACTGTTCGGAGTTAATTCTTAACTGCTCCCTCAAGCAAGCATTCTAGAATGCTACAAGACAATTTTAAGATTACAAATTGGTTCTCTAGTGAGTGTTAAGACTATTACTAGGCTTGGTTGAGATAGCTATTATTGCTAAATAATTTTAAAACCTAAATAACTGAAGATAAACAGTTTTAAGCCAACACTGTTTTATTATAGTTTTAATGGAGTTATATTTACAAAACAAAGATTAAATGCAATATGGCTAATAAATTTTAAGATATATTTTCATAATGTTATGTGATACGTTGTGATATTGTATGCTTCTTGATATGTGCGGATTTAATTATATAGTGGAAGATGCTAAAAAATGTCTTCAAAACAAATGCGCTCACTGTAATTTGTGTATTTTTGGATATTAAATGCGTAAATAAAATAAACTTGAGTTAATTTTTTTATGAAATTATTTAAAGAAAGTATCGATATAGAAGGCACCGCTTTATATGAATAATTGTAGTACATTATTAGGTTTCTCTTGTAAAATATGTCTGAGAGTTAATTTTAAAAAAAATATTTCATGCCAACACAGACATATTTTAAATATTAAAATGGTGACAAGAGGAAACAGACTTTGTGAAAACATCTTTAAGTGCATTTTATCAATACACAAATCTATAGGAAAGCTTTAGAATCGTTAAAGAGTATAATTACTTGCTCTAGTTAATTCACTCCTGTAGAAGAGTAATAGCTCTAATGAAGGTTCTATGCTTGTCTATAAGCCATTGTGTTTCTAAACAGTTTTTTCTTATTACTGTCTGTGTAAAACCTTTTAAAGAGAAAGTTCTTTTTGGAGCACAAAACTGGTTTATGCAACAAATAGCCAAGCAAAATTACTTTGTAAGTAAAGCCTTTAAATCAAAAACTATCACATTTTGATTTGATTACATTTTAACATTAGGTAGGTAAAAAACCCTACATTTGCCAATAAAAAATATCTCCATATCGAATAGGTACCTACTTTTTTTGCTACTTTGCATGCCGAACAGTTGATAGCCTAATAATATAGGGACTGTTCCATATCCTCATGTTGGATGTCATAAATGGAAAAACTGAAAGTAGTCATTCAGTCCAGCTTTTATTCTTGCAACGTAGCATGAATAAAATCCAGACTGAAATCATATAATAATTACCGGTGTGGCCTATTTTTATGTTTAACCGACTGCCAAAAAAAGAGGAATTGTCGCTTGTCTGCGCTTAGATATTTTTTATTTTTATTTATAACTATATTACCAAGATTCGGTTTAGTTACTTATATTATTTGCAGTATTAGCATAGAACATATAATAATACTATTTTATTTAGCATCATTAGTGTAGGTGCAGCGGTTACTGAAGTCTGTGGAACAATACCTGACGTTGAAGGAAATTATGATGGACTATTGGGCAGTTTTGTGGAAATTGAGTGTGATTTTTGTTATTTTCTATACAATGCTGTATACCTTACCTCAAAATCCACCAGATATTTTGATCCTTTTTACTTTAACCATTTTGCATAAAACTGTCCTACATCAGGATTTCAATAGAGTAAAAGGCCCTAATTATAGAACTTTATAATACGAGTATTAATAATCTTCACACGCTCTTGAGGTGATTTATTGCTCTTAACATTGTCTATAAAATCATGATAATAAGAATAGTCTTAAGAAAAATATCCTTAAGAGTACTATAAGACTTAATTGTATATTTATAGAACAAATTTCCTTAAAATAATCTGTTAGTCTGGAGAAGTACTTAAAAAAAAGACTTTAAGTATCAACTTATAGTAAATTTACTCTTCATCAAGTATGTTGGTTTAGAGCAGGTTTTTAAATTCAGTCTTAAAGCAAATTACTCTGATAGAACGTTTACATTTGCCTAGATCCTTTTATAGTGGATATATTCTTAACATAAACCACATATAGACTATTAATAGAATCAATTTACTAAACGCTTCTAAAATTTGCTCCTTGGGAAAAGCTCTGGACCTTTCATAATTATATCTGTCAGATACAGGGTGTACTCCCGATGTCCCCGTTGGCCATATCCCCATCAATGGGGACAGTGGGAATTGAATAAAAAAAATTTAAACGTTCCCGCTGTCCCCATCGCCTGTATCCCCATCAATGGGGACAGCGGAAATAGACCAAAAAGTAAAGAAATATTGCTCACTGTCCCCCCGCTTTTGTAATTATCAATGGGGACATCGGGAATGGAACAAATCGTGAAAATTAATGCCCACTGTCCCCACTGCTCGTCTCACCGCCAATAATAAATAATATAAATAGTTAAAATGTTGTTATTGTTGCGACTACTCAATTATTTATTTCGTTGACTTAAATACTGATTCATCATTAAATATCGCGACAAGCTTTTATGATCATATAAATTGTATATAATGAGGTTATAAGTTGATAGTTAAAATTTTTAAGGTGAAATTTATTTTCTTCTTTGTAGCGTTTAAATAAAAGCTTTTTAAAAAAGGTTTTTTGCTTATAATTTATTTTTTATTTTTTATTATCATTGAACGCATCGTTGTTGCTAGGTCGTTTGCCGGTTAATTTCGAACAGTCTGCATTCCACAGCCTCGTGTATAATGAGCAATTTAGCGAACTTGTATCATAATATACTATTATGCAACAATAGAGGTTATTAATTCACGAGTGTAGGTGTATCGATTTTCATATGTTTTTATTTTATTGATTTGACAAAAATGAGTCAATATTGTTGGTAATGTTACGTTAAGCCTAATTCCTAGGTAGCTTGGCTCGGATCGGCTTCCACCGTCTCTTCCAATCCACTTTTTTATTATAATTATGGAAATTTCGCCATAGTTCTCAAATGGCTCATTTAGAATCTTCTCAATCTGGAAGAGAGCATTGTTATCTTTTGTTTTGCTCGAAACTTCAGTGAATATAAACAGTGTAAAAAAGGTGTCAGGTTTCAACACATACTCCAGAGTCGAATTCATGCCCCACTGAATTACCAGAAGCTTTTAGGAAGGTGGGGAGAAAACATGAAATATCACGTTTTTCTTTGTTTCATTTGCCCACAGTCACACGAAAACACAACGGTTAATTATTCAACATAATTACATATAAGATATCCTTATTTTGGCAAACAACATAAAATCAACAACGTACTGTCATTACGAGTACCAACATTATTCCTGTTGAGTTATTTTGCGGTGGATTGGAGTCAGTAAAGGTTTAGATAGCCAGTAAGACTAAACGTTGCTTCCCTCTGGTAACCAAAGCAATGCAATGTCACTTTGGTAAGTAGTTCGGTCGATTTAAAATAATATTATTCTAAATAATTGTATTCCGTTGAGTCACCCTTCGGCATGATAAAAATCACTTGCGCTATATATGTATATGCAATATCATAGATAATATCGTAAACAGCGTCTATGCTGTTTACGATATAAGAGGTAGGGTTCATTTTAAAGCACCATACGATATACATATGAAGATTGAGCTAGAGCCTAGAAAGATTGACCTAGATTTTTTTAAATCTTTAGGTGCATTTACGAACCCTTTCGTCTTGAGTTAAGACTGTTTTTCACTCCCACTGTGTTTAATATCTAGGTTTACTCGTAATAATATATTAATGATAATCCATTTATTTCAGAAAATTTTGCATTATTAATAACAGAGGCCCATAAAATATGTACCTTAGACTAATATACATAACAGTTTATAAAAATAGACATAACTAGATCTACAATTTAATATTAATCACGTATTTCTGCCTACGTGATGCGCGTGGCACCAGGTTTCCTACTGAAGAAACGCCGGAACTTGACATTCTTTGCCCAAAATTCAGCTTCCATGGATGTGGCAATTAATCAAACCTCATATGACAGAATTTGATGTTTGTTTTTAAAAGCTCAAACCAATGGCTCAAACACTCAGTTATTGCTTGTATTACGTCAAGCGAGATACGTTGATATATTGCAGTTTTTAGTATGCATTTGACCGCAGACTCAAATGGAAAGTGACGACGCGGTCGACGGTGGAACATGCTCGCTTAGCAGATATCTATTCACATATTAGGTATATCTTATGGGGAAATAGAGACGCGACGTTCACTTTCCCGTAGGAGTGTATCTCGCGTCGCGACTAAACTTTGTTTCAGCTCCTCCGTTACTTAGATTCTGTGGGGAAATGTGACTGTGGCAGTGCGGATCGCGAGATTATTCGGTATAATAAAGATTAGCATCAAGTATACGTCGCAATAAGCTATAGATACTTAATTTTAGCCGGCTCCAACAATAAGTGTAAATATGTTATTACGAGTATGACTTGGCTTTCTGATGAAGATACAATTGTGTCAAGTTTATTTGAGCAGAGAGGCATACGAGAGGCGGCGCGGCTGTTTACCGGCTTCTCTCGCTCTGATTCGGGGAATCCGCCCTCGAGCTCGAGCCTAAAGGTAAACGACCCCCACTCAGGGATATAAACATTGTCGAGGGCGGCCGCGGGTGGCCGCCCGTATGTAGGTCACAGCTACCGGCCGATGCGACTCAGAGAGCCCGTTGCCGAATGGCGAGAAGAGAGAGCTGTAATCGACGTGCTTCTGTGTTGTATTTCTTATTCGCAATATGTATAATTTTGGTTCAAATACAAACAAGCTGCTTCGAATAAGAATAAAGTGTTACAGCTTTCGTGCGGTGAACTTTTAGGACCAATAGAATTGAAAATCGTTAAATTGAGTGTCAGTGAGACTTTCAACTCTCATTTTGTGACTGCAATAAAGTTTGTTTGGTGTACCGTGTCGTGTTGTTGTAGTTTTTCATCGAAAAAACAACATAATATTTAAAAAGTTATCGTAACATTCCGTAGCAACCGACAGGTCGCATCGATGTTTATTCTGACTATTGTTTATATCCGATTCTAATCATTCAGATATTGTACTATTTTTTGTAGTAATAGTTGTACTACTAGTGTCAATAATGTTTTATTCTTTTTTACAGCGGAAAGTATTTCAAAGCGTAACTTAAATCTTCACAGTTTGTAAACACAAGCACATTTCCATAACTATAGAATATTTTCATTAAGTATAAGTATATATTTTAATGATATTAACAACTTGTTACAATAAGTTTGTGTGAACATGACAGCAACATGTTGCTGGGGGCTTTACAGAAGTAGAATTTTGGCAAGCATTTCTTGACAAAATCCTGCTTAAACCCGGTATCTTTGAGTACGCAGACGAAAGCACTGTTGTCGAAAGATAGAATCCGATGCACGAGCTGGTGAGGTTCAAGTCCAGTTTGAAAGAGAGGCGATGATTGGACGATCAAACTCTGGCTTGCCGTGTCCAATTGGGGTGATGCCAATTCAGTGAGATTTAATGCGTCCAAAACACAAGCGTGTCTTTTCTCTGCTAAACGGAGAACATTACAACTATCTCCGACTTTCCGAAATGTAACAATACCGGTGGCAAATCGGTTAGAGCTTCTTGGCGTGTCCTTAACTTCGAATTTAAACTTCGGATCTTACATCGAAACCAGAGCACAACTGGCCGCTAAGAAGCTGGGTATCCTCGCAAAGGTGAGGCAGTACTTCACACCGGGGCAGCTTCTAAATTTATATCAAGCTCAAGCCGATCGTGTATGGAGTACTGCTGCCACCTCTGGGATGGATCCGCGAAATACCAACTGGGGGCTTTCGACTCCATTGACTGACGAGCCAAAAGACTTATAGGCGACGATGAGCTGGTTGAGTCCAAACTGCAGATTCTCGGTCATCATCGCAGGATCGCTAGCCTATCGTTATTCTACCGTATATATTTCGGAGACGTTACTGTTTACGTTATCGTATACACGGGTTGATTCCTCCATGCCCCTTTTATCATCTGACAACAAGGCGCTCTGATGGCCGTCATCCTTTCATGGTTGACATTCCTCCAGTTCGCTCGAAGCGTTTCGCTTCCACATTTATCATCCGTATAGCGAAGGAGTGGAACTCATTGCCCGCGTCTTTGTTTCCCTAACAGTATAATTTGGGTGTCCTTACGTATAGAGTGAAAAGGTATTTTGTAGGCAAGCATGCTATAATACACCTTCGGCCGCATCATCACTTTCTAAATGGCATTGCTTTATCATTTGTTTTAACCTTAACTATTCCTTTAATATTCAGCCTTTAATTATATTAAGGTAAACGACAGTAGGGTTGTCGATTTTTACTTAAAATACAAAAAAGAATCACATTTTTTCATTGAATCAAATGGAATAAAATAATTAAAATAGATTTATTAGATTATAAATTTAAAAACAAAAATCTTATTGCCAATGTGCTTTTTTATATAAGCATAAATCATGTTTTCCATTAATCTGCCAATATTTGCCGAAATTTTATTTACTATTTGTTCTTTCCAATAATTTTTAAGCTATTGCATAGCTTCTATCGCGGGCCATGAGCGTGGAGACCGAATCCAGAAATTCCGTAACGAAAATAACCTAACACCCCCCACTCCGACCGGCACAGCGGTGATACTCTAGGAGGAAGTATATCTATGATGGAGTAGCTATGCGCGTATACCCGATAGAGACAGAGTATAAATACCTAATATTGCAGAATTGCCAGTGTCCCATAACATTACCCAAATTACAATGAAGCTTTTAGAAAAAATATTGCCGCGCCTACTGTAAAAATACATTTGCATGGTACTTGCTCAAGGTGGACTGGACCGTTCAATTTGTTATATCGGGGTATTCAAAATTTAATGTATGTTGCTAGATCGGATAACTTTCGTACGTGTATTGTTTTTAAATTGCGCAAATCGGAAAATATACCCTAAAGTATTTTGGCATCATAACTTACAAATATATAATTGTTTCTTAACTGTTTTTGCAGATTACTAGAGAAATATATGAAATCAGATACATATATGTAAGATACAATAACAAAATACCCTAAAAAGGATCTCTGATTTGAGTATATTAAATACCTACAAATATTATTCGATCTCGCAACAAATAGACAGACTGTAAAATTTTGAATTTCTCGCTACAGATTGAACGGTCCGCCCTAATGGCAGAGAAACCAGGTCAGCTAGTTTTAGAAAATTACCATGATTCTAAAACTAACAGAAAATGTACAGAATATATTTTTGGTAGAGTTTAAAACTATGGCATAATAAATACATATATAACTTAACCCATGGTACTATTGGATGACTAGCTTGCGCCTGTGGACTCAACCGCGTCGAATAGTTATGTTTCTCAGCAAAGTTAAGCAACGTCCGCCGCGGTCATGAATTGGATGGGTGACCGCTGGTGCCATTACTACTGAGCACTTCCGTGCTTCGGAGGGCACGTTAAGCCGTCGGTCCCGGTTGTTGTCTTAGGATGGCAGTCGTTATAGCATGGTGGTAGGGCATTTTGCGAATGCCCGCCTGGCTAGCTACCACCCTCAAGTAGAAAATCTGTCGCCAAGCACCTAACGGTGTGTTCCGGCAGCTGTCCTTGAGAGCCAGTAACTCTCTAGGTTAGCCTGAACAACATCTTCGACCACATCATCACTTACCATCAGGTGAGATAGTGGTAAAAGGCTAACCTATCATGCATAAAAAAAAAAAACGGAGTCCCCCGATAATACTCAATATCTCGGAATAAAGGTAGCCTATGTATTAATCCAGGTCCTACGGAATCTATATGCGAAATTTCGTTGAAAACTTCGGCGTTGAGTGACTTGAAGGTTTGTATGAGTAACAAACTCATACAAACCTTAGTACCTATAATATTTCATAGTGTGCACTTAAAATAAAACAAAGTAATAATGTATTTATAGCTTTATGGTATATAAAACATACGTGTGAATAACATTGAGATTCAACGTTTTGGCACCACTTACAAATTAATTAATGAATTATGCAATTTTTTATTTATTTAATTTTGTCGTCCAGTTGCATGAATCCATACACGATGAAGGACAGCATCCTTATGAAAACTGCAAATCAAAATTTAATTGCGTTAATTTTACTGCATAAATGGTCAAAAGTGGTTCATACAAAATTACCCACTTTTATGGGAAATATCTTCGGTCATTAGCTGGTATTCCGAAAATTGCTATAAATCGAAAAAGTATAATTTTTGCTCTATGTTCACACTCTCTTTTCTCCCTAAATAAATTTCATCATAGTAGAGCGAGACAGATAGACAAAAGAACACTGCTTAATTTTTATGGATTATAATCTCAAAATCAAGAAATTATTTTGTAGTAAAATGTAAGATTATCAAATAATTTAACACGCAGACTTCATGTTATGATCAGAAATTCATATATAATTCGCATAGACTGTGTAAGAATGGTGAAGACATATGAAAAATAGCACTTACATGTGATACGTAAGGTGTTCCATATTTCGTTCTGTTCTGTTTTTACAGCCAAGAATTCTGCATTTCAACATGTTTGGTGGAAGCAGCAGCGTTAAATTTAACTTACAATTTACAATACACACTTCAAAATCATGGTCACGAAAAAAGGACACTTTCAAGCAGCGAATAAATTTGTCTGCCACAAAACTGCTTTGTGGCAAACAAAGAAATCGCATACGCCGAGCAAGACAAAAATACTGATGCTGTCTCTTTCAAACTAATGCAAGGGTATATATTACCATTCTTATCTCACAACCAACAGAATATAAATGTCTTCTCCATCATAGATATACTTCCTCCTAGGTGATACTATATTTGTTCAGCGCCTCTACAGTGCGTAAAAGGAACCAAATTTTGGCAGAAAAAAAGGTTTTGACAACTAACGTGTCGAGATTTATAATTGCATAAGTTGATAAAAAATGCTATGTAATAGCATTACCGCGGCAGTCTCCGAGTGCCACACGTCTTTAATATTTTCAATTTATTGTTAAAACTTAGATATATGATTACCTGCAAGTGTACATCCCTGGCACTATCGGTGTTCGATGTACATACTGTGTGGTACAATAAAGCGGATATGCAATTAGTAGCACAAATGGCTGTATATTTCCGTTAGTACCTATTGTAATTGTGGAAGCTAAGCACATGGCTGGCTCCCGTCAACACTATCGCACTACTTTATTAATTAACAATTTTTACGATACATACGGTAATAAAGCAGTTATATCTCAATTAATGTTAAATATCCCAAACATCGTAAAAAATATATATATCACTAGCTTTCCGGCCGCGGCTCCGCCCTGTCGCGGCTGCGCATTTTTTTGCGCCGTTAGATAAAACCTAGTATCCTGTGTCCTTTCCCGGGTCTCAAACTATTTACATACTAAATTTCATCCAAATCGTTCCAGTAGTTTTTAAGTTAAAATATATTTTTTTCCTCTTTATTATGTAGTAGCGTATAGATTTAAACGTTTCAAGTTATCACTTTTCCTTGTGAATTTGTTCCCAACTAATTCCGGTACTATATATAGTAAGTAGTAAGAAGTTCAGTTAAAACTCATTCAAGAACATTCACACGGAATTCAAGGTTTAAGTATTGAAATTTAGTGAAACTTTGTAATTAAGAGACAAATTTATTGCTTTTTATATTTAAAGCACCTTTTATGTTTTTTTATAATCAGTACTAATATTATAAATGCGAAAGTAACTCTGTCTGTCTGTTACGCTTTCACGCGAAAACTACTGGACCGATCTCAATGAAATTTGGTATGGAAATAGTTTGAGACCCAGGAACAAACATAGGAAGTTTTTATCCAACTACGCAAAAAGAGGTTAGTGTTTTTGCCCGATAACCGACATAAGCGCGGGCGGAGCCGCGCCGGATAGTTAGTACAATATAAAACGGCGAGGTAATTAGATTAAATATAAATATTAGATTACAATACTAGCAAAATATCGCCTTTTTATAATATACATATTGTTACAAAATATACAAAACCGGTAAAAGTTAATTTAGTGTCCTTATTGGTTTATAAAATATACTACAGGATAGGTAAGACCGATTGGGATACCGCGTGCGTATATACCGCACTACGGCCGCGTGGTCAACGCGCCTGCGTCCGCCGCGGCCGATACCGCGTGCGTATATACCGCACTACGGCCGCGTGGACAACGCGCCTGCGTCCGCCGCGGCCGATACCGCGTGCGTATATACCGCACTACGGCCGCGTGGACAACGCGCCTGCGTCCGCCGCGGCCGATACCGCGTGCGTATATACCGCACTACGGCCGCGTGGTCAACGCGCCTGCGTCCGCCGCGGCCGATACCGCGTGCGTATATACCGCACTACGGCCGCGTGGACAACGCGCCTGCGTCCGCCGCGGCCGATACCGCGTGCGTATATACCGCACTACGGCCGCGTGGTCAACGCGCCTGCGTCCGCCGCGGCCGATACCGCGTGCGTATATACCGCACTACGGCCGCGTGGTCAACGCGCCTGCGTCCGCACCTTTGTTTGAACAGAGCCTGACACGTCAAGAATGGCTTGCTACGACACGTGCTACGCTACTAGTGACGCGTAGAGCCTTTACTACGTGCTATCCCGATTTGTGGGATGCGCGTTAAGATTAATCTTCCAGGCTGGTTATTATACTTATATTAGGTTATAGAACTGTTAGTCCTGGCTACGCAAAAATATTAAATTTGATAAATAAATGGATCAATTAATCATTATTGTTTATACAATTTTAATGAGTATGATATTGCTATTTGAAAGGTTGTATTGAGTAAATTGACTAACTTAGCTGACGTGCACAATTTGAATACGTTAGTAAGTTAGAGAATTTTATTTTAAAATCTTTCTGAGTGCAAGCGAAAACCCTGGAAAGTTAATTTTATGAAAGGGCGTCGGCCTGATCTTATTGTCCAAAATATATTAATCGTGCATATCAGATTTATATTAATAATCCGACCTAAGAGCAGTCCCAAGACTAATTAGCTCTTAAGTCTGTGGCTCTTAAGAATCAACATCTTTAGGCGTGTGTAAAGATGCTGATGAGAGCGGTCCTGAGATCCAGCTCAAGACCGCTCTTGATACCCGAAATCGTTATTTTTCTTTGTTTAGCTGATAGTGAAGTTACAAATTTCGTCTTAAGATTGATTAATTAAACAGTTTGGCTACTAAAGATATTGCTTAGAGCATACCGAAAGCTGAGATTGGTTTATAAATACTCACTAAGTGCCAGTTGAGGGTTAAGGAGCCTAAACGCCTGGCGTTAACATATTTTTTATAGTAACCTAAGATTGAGGGGCTAAACTTGCAATATCATGGAGAAATACTTTTCTGAAAACAAAGTGGTCTCTGGTTCTTAATATCCAAAAATGAACCCTATTAATGAGTATCCGCTGTCATTCTGTTTGTTCATTTACAAAGAACTCATACATGGAATAAATAGCTGAGGATATTATTATTTATTTATTTAAAAATTACACATCTCAGCATAGAAACACTACCTGGTGTAGGCAGCGTGCTGGTTTTCAGGTATGCACCCATCGAGCAGTTCCAGCAGATAATGTGACTTATTAGCTTATTAGTTAATGCTATTTGCTTTACAATGTTAATTCAACTTTTTGTTAGTGAGTTATTTGTAATTATTTACAGATATTATGTAAAAAAAGAATAAGGAACATTACTTGTATTGTAATCACATCGTCGCAATTTCCGCTGTGAAGACAACTTGTGGCTATGAAGTAACATTTAAATTTGATTTCAAATGTTGTTTTAGACATGGGTTTTCTTAAAGGCGGTGGGAGGTTGTTCCAACATTTAGTTGCTTGATAGCGAAAACTGCCACGGAACGCAGCTGTCTTATTTTTTTAAAATATAAGCAAGTAGCTAGAAGCTCTTGTGTTAAATGAATTTTGTGAAGAAGACCATACAAGTTTTTTGAATAAATATTTCGGCTGTTTTTTATTAGGTCAAATACAAAAGTTGCTAAGTGAATGTTGAAGCAGAATTTAGTACATGCGTTTTGAACGCGTTGTACTAGCCTGAAGCCTAACAGTGGAAGAGAGGAGCCGAGGTCCATAAAGTACGTCTCCGTAATTCAATTCGATTCATCGATGACGACGACGACGACGATGACGACGATGATGATGATGAAAATGAGAATGAGAATTGAGAATTAATATTAGTCATTCACATAACATTATACGGACTTTTTCACTCAATAAGCTCCTAATATTATATACTAACTTAATTCCAAAGAAACAACTTTTGAGTAATTTCTGAATGTGCGCTTCAAAACGCAGATGACTATCCATAACAATACCTAAATTTCTTGATACAACCACAAAATCGATGGCTTGATCCAATATACAAATGTATTAATACAAATAATACATTTGTATATTACACAAATAATATACAAAAATACAAATCTTCGGTTGGACTGCGGCAATTTTTTCAGTTTGTTGAAGTGAGCCAAGAATCATATATTTCGATTTTGTGGCATTCAGCATTAGGGATTTTTTCTCGGCTTAGCGTGCTATTCGGGCAAGATCGTCATTAAACTTCAGTCTGATCTTTCAAAGCTGAATAGTTATTGTGTTGCCGACAAACTAGACCTTAACCCATCTAAATGTTTCGTAGTTACTTTTACCCGTAAAATGAATACAACGCCAATATTTTATTTGCTCCAACAGAAAATACTACAAGAGTGTAACGTCGTTAGAGACCTAGGAGTCCTACATGACTCAAAGTTACTTGTTTCTACAAGGTACTCTGTTTTATAAACACGTTGATGCTATCGTTTCCATGGCCTCAAGAACACTGGGCTTTGTCATGAGAAGTTCGGCTAGGTTTATTCACGCTAAAACCTTCAAAGTACTCCATTAAACATTTTGTAAGAAGCATTCTCCAATATGCATCCCAGCTTTGGAAACCCCGTTACAACATAATATATTTATATTGACAAAATAAAAATAATTCAAATTAAATTCATCAAATATCTCTTTTTTAGGTTAAAAATTCCCGATAAATCTTTAAATTATGATAAACACTGCAAAAAGTTTCATTTTCTTCCACTGTATATAATATATGTATAAAATACGCAAAATTGCCGACCTATCTTTTCAACTAAAAATAACTACAAACAAAATTGATCGTTTTGAGCTGCTAAGCAAAATTTCCATTAATGGCCTTTAAAATCACTCGATGTAACCTTTCTATTTGTACTCCCACTGTAAGAACAAACTACAGATAAAATTCATTTCTATGGCGAGCCAGTACATATAGTAATTCACTAAAATCTGCAGATTTTATTTCTATTTTGTAAGGTAAAATCAGTCAGACAGCGGTTAAGTACTAATGTCTTCAGAGGAGATATTTAAACTCTATTGTAAGTGAATTTTGATATTATTTGTTAATTATTTGATTATAATTTTATATGTTCAAGGTTTTCCTTAAAAATATCATAAATGCCTTAGTTATTACTTTAAGATATTTTACTTATTCTCACATAAATGTGTTTCATAAGTAATTGCGCACACTTTGTTACTATGTTGTGACTATACGTGAAACCTTTCTGTTACTATTAGGGCGCGTTTCAGAATGTCCTAATAAAGTTTCGGGTTGCTATGCAACACATAAAATAACTGAATGATAAAAATGACAGTTGACATGCAGCGCGTTTCAAGCTTTAACCGATGGATAGGCTAAATCGATGACTGTGAAACGCAAAGATAGTGTTTTATTTATTAAATATGTTCTGGGTAGTAAAACCGGAACTTACTCGAACATTCTGAAAGATACCCTAAGTGTTATATATATGTAACTTTGTCATTCGCCACTATTGCTGGCTGAAGGCTGAATTAATCAGCATCAGTAGGTACTCGTGTCGGTAAGTTTCTAAATGACTGACGGGTCTATCCACGCACGAATTTACATCAAAATGATATTTCGACTAACCTCGACGTTTCGATCAAGTTGCATTGACCGCGGTCACGAGTAGACTATAGTCTACTATACGTGGATAGAACCGTCAGTTATTTAGAAACATGAGTTAGTTCACGAAAGTTTAAAGAAAAGATAAGTTTCTCTATCTATTTTCAGTAGGTACCTAATTATATTGATATATTGTGTAGAAAGTTGATGCAAAGATGAATATTGGTTTAAAAATTCAATTGAATGATGTTCCAGGGGGGAGGCAATAAATTATGTGGAGATAGCTGAAAAAAAAAATAAGTTTTCTATGACTTGAGTCAACCTGCCCCCTATTTTATTATCTCTCGGGTATGACATGTTGAATCATGACAAATATTCGTTTAGCAGTTTGAGCTATAGTTATTATAACGTAATATATTATATTATGTAGATTAATAAATAACCTTGTTTGGTGATGTTTGGATACAGTTCTGTTTGGTTGTCCAAGCCGCACCGCAACTCCAAACAAATCTCTGTCAGAACAAGTTGCTAACAACATACCTAGCCTTGCCTTGAATAAGTTACTAACGAGTATATATATAATAACTAGCTTTCCGGGCGCGGCTCCGCCCGCGCGTATGTCGGTTATCGCGCGAAAACATTAACCTCTTTTTTCGCAGTCGGATAAAAACTATCCTATGTTTTTTCCCGGGTCTCAAACTATCTCCATACCAAATTTCATTCAAATCGGTCCAGTAGTTTTGGCGTGAAAGCGTAACAGACAGACAGACAGACAGACAGACAGACAGACAGAGTTACTTTCGCATTTATAATATTAGTACTGATTATAATAATAATAATAATTTTATTTGGCAAAAAAGTATTACAAGTGTTACAATAAATATTTTTAAAACTAAGACCATTCTTTGCATAAGTTAAAAATCACAACACTAACTTATGATTTACAGCGGGTCCCAAACTAGGCAAGGCCTGTATCTTGACGACCCAAATGAGGCTGACAAGGTGCAAACGGTGACTCTCACCTCACATGGCCAGCATAGGTCATAAGTTGTCTTATGCTGATCCATTTCATGAGTGTCACAGCTACACCATGACCCCTCACACCAAGATTTGCCTAAAGAGATATGGCGCGCAGTTAAATAAAAGTGATTTGAAAAACTAAACGTATAAATAACACCTAACCTATATTTTGACAATAATAATACAGGTAAGATATATAATAATAATAAAATATGTTTATTGCCTAAAAGAATAGCTTAACCTAATTACACTTTTACTGGTCCATGTTTACATAATTCAAACTGTGGGTACTAGCGAGCCCCAAACTAAGCGTAAGCCTGTATCTTGGGGCTCTGAGTGTGAATATACAGAATTCATACATTTATACAAAAATAATAGGTGTAATAAAATGTTATACATAAAAGTGATTAACAAAACTAGTAAGTGATATGGAAATTCGATGTTAAGTTATTATTAAAAAATCTCGTTTTAAGATGCGTAGAAAGGTGAGGTTCTGTTCTACTCAAATTAATAAGTATATGTAAACTTGTAAACTATATGTCTGGAATATGATATAAAATAATGTGTGAGATAAAAAGTAATGATGGATCGTGTAAAAGTGTGTAAGTGTGTAAGTGTGATTGTGTGAAAGTATGGGAGAGGGTGCGTGTGTCATTGTGTGAGAGGATGTGTGAACATGTGAATTATGAAAGGGCTTTATGGATATTTTAAGTTACTCATGCCTTACATTGTGCATTAAATAAGTTCCTCGGTTTCATCGTACGATAGCTTCATAACAAATTCTCTAACTTTCTTTTTACATGAGAATACCGTACAATCTTTAATATCGCACAGTTTGCAGACCTTGTTATATGTGTGAGGATGAGAAAACGCTGGACTCCGCCGGGCTAAAAGAGAAGTTGCTAATGGGACAGGAAGTCTAAATGTCCTCCGAGATATGATATGCATATAATTAGAGCTATTTATAAACATTTTGTGTGCTTTTGCGGTGGCCCTTATGATAAATAACTGACGCACCCGTGGTACTTTGAATTCTTCGTAAAGGCTATCCGTTGGGTATAAGAAAGGCTTTCTCAAGGTCACTTTAATAAGGGCTCGTTGAGCTCTCTCCAACGTGATTAAAATAGTTTTGCCGGCACTACCCCAGACTGTAATACAGTACTGTAGGATCGACTCACATAATGACTGGTAAACCAGTCGTATCACATTGGGCGGAGTACAGTCCCTAAGCTTCTTCATAATAAATATTAGTTTTCTAACACGGCTTGCCAATTCATTGATATGAACATTATAACATAAATTTTCATCAATAGTAATGCCTAGATATTTCAGTGTTTGTGTACGCTCAATAGGTCTACAGTTACAATTATTGTACGAATTGGTTTTAGTGCCATTATGAGAACAAGAGTGAATTTTGATCGATAGGTGAGCAGGAGGGCTGTTAACACAAGTTTTTGAGAAAGCTATGTATTTGTTTTTCTTGACATTAAGTGTGAGCAAGTTCTTATCTAATAGTTCTGCAATTTTGGCAAGGTCTTCCTCTGCGTGGTTGTATACCTGTTCCCAACTTTTACCGTGAAAGATATATTATATATATGATTATATTTATAATAATATATACTTATACATATTTACCCACCTGTGCAAAAGAAAAAAAAATATACTTTGTCAGTGTTATTTCCATAATATAATATAATAAAATAAAAATAAACTTATATGTGATATTGTTTAGCAGTGTATTAGATGAGGTTTTGTGAGTGCAGGATATGTGTAGGTTTAGATGTTTAGTAAGGTGTGTGTGATTACGATGTAAAAACAGCAGTATGTGTATGTAGCTGTCTGTGTGAATGCAAGATATTATTAATTGGCCCATATTTATTGTAAGATAAACGAAACCAAACTGGTATCGGTTGGTATTGCTGATATTTGTCTCAGGGATTTGTCTGTCTTACTTGTTAGTAGTTTCCATTTAGTTTTCTAGGCTGCACAACAACTAGTAATAGAACCTAGTTTTTATTTAATTTTTCGGTTTCTTCGTAACCAAGTGAGTGCAACCATATTTTTACCTTAGCTCTGGCTTTTCTGTGAGAACATTCTTTAAGGTCACAGAGCTTACATACTTCATTGTATGTGAAGGCAAGTACATGCGGCGGAAGACGACGTGCAAATACTGTTTTTCGATAAGGGAGATGTATCCTTTTGGGACGCGGTCTTAAGACTTTGGGATTGATGGGTTTGCATGTTTTTTGGCCATCGCACGCATAACGAATAGCTGACGAACTCTGAGGACTCGCACTTCCTCAAAAAGTTTGTCAGTCGAGTACCGTCTCGTCTTGCCAAGCATTACCTTCAAAACAGCCCGCTGAGCACGTTCCAATTCTATAAGATGCGTCTTTGCAGCACCCCCCCACACCCCAATACAGTATTGCAGCATTGATTGACACAATGCCATGTAAACTAGCTTTTTAACTTCTACAGTGGCCGCTGGTCTTAAAAGTTTCATTACGTGGATGAGCTTACTGGTCTTTTTAGCGAGGAAAGGGATATGTTTCAGGAACGTCAGGTTCTGGTCCACTATAATTCCCAGGTATTTGGAGCTGTCCACACGGCTGATATAGGTACAGGTACAAATTGAGTTAATTGAAACATGATGCTCTGCTGCAGGACAGGTATCAGAGTGTACTTTTATTAGGTTTGTGGTGGGTTCTGAGGCAACTGTTATATGGAAGGCTATGAAGTTTGTTTTTTTCACGTTTAGCGTGAGAAGGTTTTTATCAAGCCACCTCGCAATGTGTGACATGCCTTCTTCCGCGGCCTGCACTGCACCCTCCCAATCATCCCCATAGAAAATCGCTACTGTGTCATCAGCGTAACAGATGAGGTCCCCTTGGGTGTCAATATCGAAAACATCGTTCATATATATTGTAAAAAGCGTTGGTGAAAGTATTCCCCCTTGGGGCACCCCAAAGGAGGTACTGCTCTCATTACTTGTGTGTTCTCCGATTTTGACACATTGATCCGTGACGTCACAAAGCCGGCTCCAACGGAAGTGCAGCGCTAGTTCTACACTAGCATATGCTGAGTTGGAGACCGTTTTACGACATGTAGCGAATACCTTATTAATATTCTATTTATAAAATATTTTGTACTTGTTTCTTTGCTACTGTTGTAAATAAATTATTTCATTTCATTTCATTTTACTTAATAATTAATAAAAGGAAGCCTCCTTTGCAATATAACACGTTTGCGTATAAAATAAGTACCTACCTATCTATTTAGATTACTGATCACTTATGTTTGGCCAAAACATACAATATATTTAAAATAGATAATATAGGTATAGTATAGGTATGTAATATACCTATAGTATACAAATTACAACGTAGATAGATACATGGGTAGAGGAAGTCTTCTGCCTTGGTCCCGTCCACATTCGTATCATAGGTTTTTAGTTTTCGTTTTGTGTTCTCATGGAGTTACTGCATAAAGAAGGCTATAAGATAGGCTTGAGCAGTGAGATTACGAGGGACAGTACATATTGAAGGAAAAAATATACGTTAAGATACCCCACCCAGAGTGTGATAAGGACAAAGATCATATTAACCGACTTTCAAAAAATTGACGACGGCGTAAGTTGATGCAATTTAATATATATATATATATCTCAGTCGACCGAGTTGCTTTTGTGTTACACAGGTTACACTCCATTAATTAAAAACTATTAGCCAATAAATGAAACTGTTATCAAGGAGCAGTGAGTAGCGAGTGACAATCGACCATGTGAGTGTCGCATCACTTCCAACACTGGAAAGGATGAAATTACTTACCTACCTATACGAACATACGAGTTGAGGATACACGCCAATCACCGTGACGACTCCCACAAGCTATTTCATAAATACAGTACTGTGTCAGCCGGATCTTCCACTGCTGGACACGGCCTCCCCCATTAAGAGGAGGGGTTTTCCATAATCGCCACGCTTGTCAGGCGGTTCGAGTATAACAGTGTAAGATAGCAGTTCATCGGAAAGCCCTGATGCCCACATTCTGGTATATTTCTATTTCATCACCTCTTACTACTTCCACAGGAGTATAATAAAATACTGCACCAGACACACCATGGGGAGAAAAATAATAATAAAAGCGGTTGACGCAGACAATATTTTGGATAACATTAAAGTTGGTTGCCAGCGTAGAGAGAGATACTCTATCAGTATGCAAACGACTCGGTTGCCAGTTGGCAAGTACAAACGCCACTTAAATTTCGAATGTTTTGTTCTTGTTCATTATTTCTATAATGATGATATGGCATCGGTGCCAGATTTCACCCGAGTTCTCTGTGACGCACCTACCATTAAGCGGCATCGGTGCCAGATTTCACCCGAGTTCTCTGTGACGCACCTACCATTAAGCGGCATCGGTGCCAGATTTCACCCGAGTTCTCTGTGACGCACCTACCATTAAGCGGCATCGGTGCCAGATTTCACCCGAGTTCTCTGTGACGCACCTACCATTAAGCGGCATCGGTGCCAGATTTCACCCGAGTTCTCTGTGACGCACCTACCATTAAGCGGCATCGGTGCCAGATTTCACCCGAGTTCTCTGTGACGCACCTACCATTAAGCGGCATCGGTGCCAGATTTCACCCGAGTTCTCTGTGACGCACCCCATTTACTTGTTATCATCATAGTGGCTTATTAGCAAATATGAAATGATGCGCACAGGATACATTGAATGTGATTCTTGCGTCGACGTGACGAGCACACACACACACGACATTAAAAAACGATTTCTAAAAACCACAAACAGTTGTTTAACTTTTTAACCGTACAGGCTCTAGATGTTTATAAATCACTAATAGGTTGTCCAACCCCATGGGGTAATGGTCTAGAATTGCTCTCACCCTTATCTTCCTGTGGGAGTTGTAAGAGGCGAACGAAGGTTAAATACCTGTAAGTGGACAGTAACGCCTTCTGAAGAACTGCCATCTTATACTGCAGTCCACAAGACGCGTGCCAACTGTGGGGATTATCGTCAATCCCCCCTAAAGGGTGGAGACCTTTCTTCAACGACTGTTTGTTTGACGCTGCGGACTCAATTCGACGTTTCATTCAAGCCACGTAACTTCTACGTGGAGGCATATTATGATTTTTAAACATGAGTTTAGTTCACCAAAGTCTGAAGCACAGATTTCAGAACATTAGACGCACAGTTACGGACACCTATCCAAGTTTGTTTTGGCTTCCTTTAGAATAAAGCGATAGATCTACCTACACAACCTCATTCATCTATCTCCTGTCTTTCACCAGACATTAAGACGCACAGAATGCGACATCCGTACATGATCAATATTCCCAAAAAGCCCCCAAAGATCCGTCGATCGATATTTATTATGCCTAGGTATATCTAATAAACAACAGGTTGATGGAAGCTATCCAAGCGGTTGGGTCTCGATTCTTTAAGACCCCCGTTGAAATAAGCCGAAGAAACTCTCAGAAGAAACCATCAAGCTGATGGAAGACCGGAATGAGATGAGACTGCTATCTTTAGTTGGTATGTCCAACTACGGCTAACCCAATAGACGAAATTCGCAGGCACTGCGACACTGCTTTTCCCCCCTTAATACAAATCGTATAAAAGTCTCAATCGAGCTTTACCAAGGCGGCAAGTTTTCGTGAAAAATACGTCTATAAAGCAAAGCCAATAAATGACCAAGCTCGAGATCGGCAATGGCATTAGTAGACAACAAGAACAACACGGCGCGGCGCCAGATGATGACGGAATCACGAAAAAACTTCTGAGAGCGGGTGGAAAACCGGTACTCTCAGTCACGGTAATGTTATCAATACAGTATTTCAACTTCATAGAAACGGACGAAACGCGAGTTATACCTACGCGCCTCGATCTCAGCCCGCGCTCAGTACGCAGACAGTCGCGACTGCGTCGCAGTGACAAATGGACGGTGTGTGATTTTCTTTAACAAAAAATAAGTTCATGTACATATTTAATACGACGAATAGGATAGTTAGTGCAGTTTTTGGTTGCATGAATTCGTCAATAACGCATCCAGAGATAACTTTTTTAGATTACCTGGAAACTCTGAGAGGTAAGACTATAAAATAAATTTACTTACTAGTAGGTAGGTTACCTACATAATGCGTGTCTTTTTAATGGATAAGTGTATATCCTCCCGAAAAATAGCTAACTGGATTAATAATAAAATAATTGAATAGAGTAAAGGAATGACACGAGTGAAATAGGTAGTTATAGGCGGTTCATGAATCACGATACGGTAGGTACGCTTGTGTTAAAACCTCGGGGCATGTGTGTTTTGTTTTGCTACTTTGTATAATTCAAAATAAAGACGTGGTATTTTATCAGTACTAATATATAATATATAATCAGTACTTATATTATAAATGCGAAAGTAACTCTGTCTGTCTGTCTGTCTGTTACGCTTTCACGCCAAAACTACTGGACTGGACTGAATTTATAAGACTGATTTGTTATTCAAAAATAAACATGGTTTTTTAATTAAATCTACCCATCAAAAAACAACACGCATTTTTATTGAACACTACCTATTAAATTGATAGTCTTTTATTTGTTTATACAAAAAAAGTATATTAAAGGCCTGTTTCAGAATGTTCAAGTAAGTTTTGGTTTTACTACCCAGAACATATTTAATAAATAAAACACTATCTTTACGTTTCACAGTCATCGATTTAGCCTATCTATCGGTTAAAGCTTAAAACCCGCTGCATGTCAACTGTCATTTTTATCATTCAATTATTTTATGTGTTGCATAGCAACCCGATACTTTATTAGGACATTCTGAAACGGGCCCTTACAATCATAAAACTAAATGGAAACACAAAGTAGGCAAATGTAATTAAAATGCTGGAGGCGGGCAGCCCTATCGCATGTTTACGTACCGCGCGGTGGTAGGTAGTTATTATCGCATGTTTACGTAACGCGCGGTGGTAGGTAGTTATTTCGAGGACAGAGCCGAGTTAAGATACTGTATAGATAACATTATCGTGTCTCAATCCTCCAAGTTATTTAATTCCGTCATGCTGAAAGGTAAAACGCCATAAGCTTGAAGTGGAAGTGTAGTGGTACTGTTCTTCAAAAAAGTCATAAAAGTTCTCGAGAGTCATTACGAATCGATCTTGCTCGTAGGTTCGATGACTTCCAGCCTCCCGATCAAACCGCGTTCCGAAAAGGATTCAAAGATTCAAACGTTTATTTGCGTAATTATAGAGTACATAGGATGCTGGTATTAGTGCATGAACATTGTCAATCTCTATAACTTACTATTTAGCATGCAAATTAGTTTTTATACATAACTTGTTTAAGTATGTATAGTTTATACAAAAACTGTTCCTAAAAATATACTGAACATTTAGCATCATATACTGAATATTTTAAACATCTCACGCATTATTCGATTTGATTTCATTAGTAAATTAATGGATTTAAATGTTAATAATATTTCAATACAATTAATACATACAACAGTCACAGAGTTCATTACGCGTCAAAGTTATAAGACATACATTCATTTAATGTGTAAAAACAGTTCATAGTCAATCATTTAAATAATATTTTTTTGAAATAGTCGAAAGGAGCATTTTTAATATTTTTTGGTAAGTGATTAAATAAAACGATTGGAGTGTAGAATGCACTTGTATGATACGCTGTAGTTTTAGGATTAGTAGTAACCAGATCGTCCTTATTTCTTAGATTAATGTTATGTATCGAAGACTTTTTTTGATAATATTTACAAGTGTGCTTTACAAACACGCAACTTTCGTAAATATAAAGAGAGCACAGGGTCATTACTTTTAGGTTTACGAAGTGAGGACGACAGCTCTCAATTTTCTTTATGCCAGTTATAGCTCTGATACATTTTTTCTGAAATATAAAGCATCTATCTTTATCCGTCGAGCTACCCCAGAACATGAGGCCGTACCTTAAGTTCGAATGTACGTAAGCATGGTATGCAGACATGGTTGTTTGTATCGAAGTCACTTGTCTTAGCTTTCTAAGCGCATATACAAATCTGCTTATTTTATTGTTGACTTGATGTGTATGTGCTTTCCAATTACATTCCCGATCGACTACGAGTCCCAGAAATTTATGGTCTCGTACTTCTTCTATTTGTGTGCCATTGACACATTCAGTGGATGAAGCGTTTTTTGAGGAAATCGAAAGCTTATGATTTTGGTTTTATCTAAATTGAGCATTAATTTATTACATTTCATCCACGCATTAATTTTTTGTAAGGGATTTAGCACTATAGACCACGCCCATATGGGTGTGGTCTATATATCCTAATTACATTCTTAGGCCCCGTAATCACGTTTTACTGGCAGTGCCGCGGTCGCGCTCTGTGGCGCACTCTAACTCGCCTCTCGTACGAGCTTTAAGACTATTGAATGGACTTATGGCATCAGCCCCACAGTGTGATATATCCGCTGATAGATGGATGAAAGTATGTGATGCATGTTTGAGGTACTGTGAGAAGATTGATAGTGTAAGGAAAAGTTCTATTGTTAAGTAAATTCGATATTTTCATTATTTTTAATTTACATTTTATTTTATTTAATCCAAAATGTTTTTTGTTTCAATAATTATGTACTTTATTATAAATTTGTAAATAATATGTCTGTATATCACGGCGCATTGGTGTAACTGTAATGCTGTGCTTATATTTTTAATAAATAAATAAATAAATAAATAAATAAATAAATAAATAAATAAATAAATAAATAAATAAATAAATAAATAAATAAATAAATAAATAAATAAATAAATAAATAAATAAATAAATAAATAAATAAATAAATAAATAAATAAATAAATAAATAAATAAATAAATAAATAAATAAATAAATAAATAAATAAATAAATAAATAAATAAATAAATAAATAAATAAATAAATAAATAAATAAATAAATAAATAAATAAATAAATAAATAAATAAATAAATAAATAAATAAATAAATAAATAAATAAATAAATAAATAAATAAATAAATAAATAAATAAATAAATAAATAAATAAATAAATAAATAAATAAATAAATAAATAAATAAATAAATAAATAAATAAATAAATAAATAAATAAATAAATAAATAAATAAATAAATAAATAAATAAATAAATAAATAAATAAATAAATAAATAAATAAATAAATAAATAAATAAATAAATAAATAAATAAATAAATAAATAAATAAATAAATAAATAAATAAATAAATAAATAAATAAATAAATAAATAAATAAATAAATAAATAAATAAATAAATAAATAAATAAATAAATAAATAAATAAATAAATAAATAAATAAATAAATAAATAAATAAATAAATAAATAAATAAATAAATAAATAAATAAATAAATAAATAAATAAATAAATAAATAAATAAATAAATAAATAAATAAATAAATAAATAAATAAATAAATAAATAAATAAATAAATAAATAAATAAATAAATAAATAAATAAATAAATAAATAAATAAATAAATAAATAAATAAATAAATAAATAAATAAATAAATAAATAAATAAATAAATAAATAAATAAATAAATAAATAAATAAATAAATAAATAAATAAATAAATAAATAAATAAATAAATAAATAAATAAATAAATAAATAAATAAATAAATAAATAAATAAATAAATAAATAAATAAATAAATAAATAAATAAATAAATAAATAAATAAATAAATAAATAAATAAATAAATAAATAAATAAATAAATAAATAAATAAATAAATAAATAAATAAATAAATAAATAAATAAATAAATAAATAAATAAATAAATAAATAAATAAATAAATAAATAAATAAATAAATAAATAAATAAATAAATAAATAAATAAATAAATAAATAAATAAATAAATAAATAAATAAATAAATAAATAAATAAATAAATAAATAAATAAATAAATAAATAAATAAATAAATAAATAAATAAATAAATAAATAAATAAATAAATAAATAAATAAATAAATAAATAAATAAATAAATAAATAAATAAATAAATAAATAAATAAATAAATAAATAAATAAATAAATAAATAAATAAATAAATAAATAAATAAATAAATAAATAAATACTTAAATTGCGACGGACCCAAAGGACGTTTTTAAAAAACACAAATTTTTAATTAAGTTTAAAAATGTATTACTTCAAAGAGTGATCAGTACAGACTGACTTAATTCTAAACACCTTAGTGCCATCTTAGAGCTACCTTAATGTCGAGTCGACATCTAGACATGAACATAGTTACTATGCATGGGAGCCAGACTGTGTGGGCGGCCAGACGCTATGCGCTGATAAGGACGGTGCTCGAGTGCATAACTCCTTCCTCCCTAAGTTCGAGATTATCTGATGGATGATCTCGAGTCTTTCTCACACAGTATGCTTTCCGTATAATATATCTAAAAGCCAAAATTATAAGAACTAATGCTAAAATTAACCAGATTACAATGTTACTTATGCTAACACTTTTATAAACACTTTCGTATCCCTCACTATCACTAAATTCATTATCACTTATAATATCGCTTCCACCTTTCAATAAGTAATTGAGGAACTTGACATCATCGGCGAGATTGGCTGAATTAAGGTTTATAGATTTTCTATGTAATATGCTTGATATATTAGCAATTTTCGGTAATTGTACTAACGGCAACTTTTCGTAAATCAAATCTCTTCCGTTAGTTTCATGTCTTCGTAGAGCTATTTCCTTAATTTTGGTAGTACAATCATTATCCATAGTTATCAAGTACGTTCCACGAAGTGTTTCCTGATTAATTTCATTGTCGCAGTACTCAGTTAGCGTTATTTCATGTGTTGTAAAAATTATCCAGCGATTTGTCTGGACAGGATATATCTTAAGGTCATCGATGGTGACTGGAATTTGATGGCAACTCGAAATATTGGTAGTAAATTGTAAGAGTTCAGCAACGCAATCATCTCGAGCTAAAGGCGAAATATCGTTTTCGTAGCACAGGAAATGGTCTTCGTCTGCTTCTGGGCATGGCTGAGAGAGCGGTATTGTTTTCGACCCCTTCGTAAGGATGTATGGATATTTGGGTAGGATAAGGAATGTTTGTCGTTTAAGATCGTCATGGATTGGTAACGGAATCAGTTTATAATAATTGTAAATTTCGTCTGTAATAAGTGGAATGCGCATTATGAATTTTATCTGATTTTGTTTGATATAAGCTTTCATTTCTATACATTGCTCAATTTTAACAATATTTTCTAAATTAACAGGGTATAGCAATTTACCATTTTTCTCAATTTCTCTTAACAATACTAGAAATTCGTCAGTATCAATAATAGACTGGTGTAACACTTTGATTTTACTTAAAGCAACTGCAGTTTCAATTTCATCTAATCTAAGGTACAGTATTTGAAAGTTATGAAGGAAATTACTGTACAAATGAATGATTTTATTTATGTTTTCGTGTATCCTTGATTCGTTTATATAATGATCAATTTCTTGGATACTTTCTTTGATCTGAATGAAGTTGCTCATAGCAGAATCAGTGATGTTAGCAAAGGAACCAACCATTTCGGTGATAATTGTAACTTTCTTAGAAATAGCATCTTGTTTCGACTTAAATTTATTAATCAAACTCTCGTACATTAAGGCGTCGTTATTATCTAAATTGCCTGTAATCATTTTTACTAATGAGCCCAGAGGGTTTATTAAACCACGTTTAACTTTTACAGAAGGAATTAATTGCTTATATTTATCTAAAGTTATATTCATTAGATAATCAGTTTGAAGTTCCGCATCATTGAAATCGGATCCTAAAATTTTATCGTTTAAACAGCTGTGAACGTCATTCTTTATATGAACGTACCTGTTTATATTTAAATCTAATTCCTCGTAAACTAGTTTTAAATCTAATATCTTGATTACAGTCCATTTATCGTAGCTGACGGAAGCCTGACCTTCCCGGACTGGTAATAGTCCCGGATTCTTGTCAATCAGGTGCAGTTGAAGGCCCTGGCTTCGGATCACATGGATCACCAGAAGAGTTAACCTGTGGAGGACGCTTAATGTCTTTAATAGGAACTTTGGTATTACGTTCGCCTGAAATTATTGGTACAATATTTCTATGAGTCTCTCCAGTGACTCGCGCTTTTTGATAACGCGGTTTGTCTTTGCTACGCCTAATATTTACGCCTTTATAAAAAACTGTATCCCCTTCTTTAATATCGAATTTGGTTTCGCCTCCCCGTTTTTCTACTAAAGATTGTTTTTTCTGAATCATTTTATCGGTCAAGTAGTCGTATAAGTGTTTAGTCCGTCTAACGTGTTCTTTAACAAGCTGCTGGGTGAACTGTTTATTAAAATCTACGGCAAATGTACTATTTGATTCAGTGTGTCCAAAAACAACTTCAAACGGGGTCAAATCTGTAGTAGTGTGAATCGAGTGATTATAAGACATCACTGCGTATGTCATAACAGAGGCAGCGTCAGTTATTTTCTGTTCGTACTTAGCTATTCTGTATATTTCTGTGATCGTGGAATGAAACCTTTCGATTAATCCCATTGAATTCGGATTATGTGGTGTACCAATATGAAGGTCGACCTTATAAAATGAAAGCATTTCCTTCATTAGAATGTTATTAAATTCCATCCCAGGATCAGAACTTATCCTGGCTGGAATACCGTATAAAGAGAAGTATTTTATTAATGCTCTAACAACTTCTGGGGTAGATCTATTGTTAATTTCTATTGCCTGGCCTAATTTACTGAAGGCGTCAATAAGGGTAAGGAATATTGTACCTTCTATTGTAAATGTGTCGATGAATATTTCCTGAAAAGGTTTCGTTTGCGTCTGCGTTAATTGTAATTCAGGCTTCAATGGTTTACGAGCATATTTCATCCTCTTACATATTTCACACGCGTTTATTATACTAGCCACAGTCTGATCCATGTTGTTCCAAAAGAAGGTGCGCCTAAGACGTGTTAGGGTTTCTTTTATTCCCCTATGAGAGTTCTTACCTGTATGGTACTTAACAACAATCTCACGTTGTTCATCTTCTTCCTCCACGTAAACAATTCGTTCAGTACACTCATAGAATTTAACGGAATCCTTCCTAAAAAGTGACGCTATGATCTTTGAAAATTGGTTTCGATGAACTTCACTTTCAAAATAAAAGAAATATTTTATCTTAGGTCTTATGTATTCCAGAAGAAATTTTTTTATTAGTTCCGGATTGTTTTCTGGTAAGTGTACTTCTAAAATGTTTTGCTTAGGTCTAGATAAGTTCTTAACAGTAAGATCATTTTTATTCCATGTGTAAATGAGTATTTGGTTCGGCTTAGTGTCTATAGCTTCTTGTAAAATAGGCATACATTCTGAATCTAAATCACGGGCTGAATGAACGGTATCAGTACTACTATTACCTTTTTCAGGAGCCGAATCTGTAGTGCTACCTACAGACGGAATGGAATAAGGAGATCGTCTACCTCCAGTTTCAATGCTCATAGTTTCTTCGGAATCAATAATTTCTGCTTCCGCGGGTGGTAGCCGTTCAGGTTCATTGGTTGGTTGTTGGTGCCTACCTATGGCAGCTATTTCTTCGATGACTTTCTCTAATTCTCGCTGTAGTCTTTCTTCTTTCTCATCAACATTCACTTTCATTGATTCGTCATCACCGCTTAATGCATTTATTTTTATGCGGGATAACGCGTCTGCGTTACTATTTTGTTTACCGTTCTTAAACACAACGTCATAATCAAATTCTGACAAACGTAGCTTCCATCTCGTTATTTTACTATTCGGCTCATTCATCGTCTTTAACCAGGCTAACGGTCGGTGGTCTGTGTATATGGTGAATTTTTTTCCGTATAAATAGGGACGGAAATGCTTTACAGCCCAAATAATTGCCAACATTTCCTTCTCTATTGTGCTATAACGTGTCTCGGCCTCATTTAGAGTCCGGCTAGCATAAGCAACTGGTTTATCACTCCCAATTGGGCCCTGTGAAAGTACTGCACCGATTGCAAAATTCGATGCATCTGTGGTTAAAACAAACGGCTTATCGAAATCTGGGAATTGTAACAGTGGGGCACTGGTTAATAATTCCTTACACCTTTCAAACGCGTTTATGTATTCTTTAGTGATTTCAATTTTATTTCGCTTTTTCAGGCAGGAAGTTAATGGTTGGGTGATTTTAGCGAAATCTTTGATGAACTTCCTATAGTACCCTACCAGTCCGAGGAAGCTTTTTATTTCTGTGGATGTTCGTGGGATCGGGAAATCGAGAACGGCTTGAACTTTATCATTGTTAGGCATAAGGCCATCTTTCGTGATAGTGTGCCCTAGGTACAAAACTTCCTTTCTTAAAAATTCACATTTATCCAATGTGACTTTCAAATTGGTTTCTCTTAATCGATCGAAAATTTTGCGCAATTTTGATATATGGTCTTGAAGACTTGCCGAATAAACAATTATATCATCCAGATAGACCATGCAGTGCAGGCCTTGGAGACCTCGCAGTATGTTATCCATGGCCCTTTGGAACGTAGCTGGCGCCGTTTTTAATCCAAAGGGCATGCGGAGAAATTCAAAATGTCCCGTTTGCGTGGTAAATGCCGATTTAGCCCTGTCCGCGGGGTTAATTTCTATTTGGTGGTAGCCAGAAGCGAGATCGATTGTGCTAAAATATGTGGACTTACCTAATTTATCAAAAAGGTCTGTAATATTTGGCAATGGATATTTATCATCCGTGGTAATTTCGTTTAAACGCCGGTAGTCAATGACCATTCTAAACTTTCTTTCACCTGATGCGTCAGCCTTTTTGGGTACCAGATGAACCGGCGCGCTCCATGGTGAGTGTGACTCCTGTATGACGTTGTCTTTAAGGAGTTTGTCCACTTGGTTTAATATCTCCTCGTTTTGTGAATGTGGATGTCGATATGGCCGAATGTATATAGGGTTTTCATTCACCGTACGAATGTTATGCTTCACTTGATTGGTAAAGGAAAGGGGAATTTTGTCGCAGTAAAATATATCACGATACTCATAACATAATTTGGAAATACTTTCATACTCTTCTTTATTCGTGTGTTCCAGCCTCAATTTTGACAAGTTCTCTTTCAACATAGCATCAACCTCACAGTTATCATTCACAGCATTCACCTCGCACTTTACATTATCAAACACTGTCACATCAAATGGTTTCGTAAAATTAATTGTCGCCTTGTTATCTGAAATGTTCTGTATGACTGTTGTGGCAAAGAAATTATTACATTTAACGAGGGCGGTTGGCATACGTACTCCCTCACTAAACTCCATATAATCCACGATGGCCTCCCCGTTTTGATAATTGGTAGGTATCTTTACCCTTGTCTCAGATCTTGGTTCTATCGAAACCTCGTAAGGGGGATTGTAGAGTATGGGTATCATAGCATTAGGTGTAAGTAAAACTTGATTTCCCATATCCACGTTAGCTGCTAGTTTCTTAAGCAGATCGGAGCCTATAAGCCCATCGTATCTACTATCGACGTCATACACAAAGAACTTGTGAGCAAGTGTACTTTTAAAAGTCTTCAATAGTGGAATACATATCACCTCGTCATGAATACTTTGTGCGTGGGTACTAATAACCGTGAAAGGTTCGTGTTGTTTATAGTCATTGAAAAATTCATTCACTTTGGTTGGGCTTATAAATGATCTACTACTTCCGGTGTCAATAAGGAATTTCGAATTAATTTCTGGGATTTCTATATGGGGAAGTTTTAAAATGCTATCACAATAATTAAGGCTTATCATTTCCCCACACTGTCCGAGGCCTGTGTCTGAAAATTTTCCATGGAAACGTTTTGGTCGTTTGCAACATATTCCGGGTCTTCTGGCATATTGCAATCAGTATAATAGTTCTCTGCGTAGCCACAAGGCTCTGGCTCATAAAAATTCTCGTCATAGTTGTTGGGATAATTCTCGTACGGAGTCGGCTCCTCGGAATAAAACAGGTCGTTAGTGAGCATATTTTGCCTCACAGGCGCTGTGCGCATAGAAACATCGTTTTCGTATTTAAATTTAGGTGCTTGTTGATGTTGCATACCGAATTTAAATTGATTGGCATTTGGTTGTGGTTGTTGAGGGGCACCAAATCTGAAACCCTGATTTTGCGGTATGCCGAACCTAAAACCACCGTTCTGGAATGGCGGGCGTGGCTGCGGTACCGGACCCTGACCAAAGTTTCGTTGTTGCACATTTGGTGATATCCCAAACCGGTAACCTTGAGGAGGTGCAAACCTATTTGGCTGGACAAAATTTGGCTTGAACCCGAATGAATTTTGATTTTGTGGTATGCCAAATTTAAAATTATTTTGATTGGGGGCTTGGCTAAACACGGGCTTAAAATCATTTAGAGGTCGCAGACTATTTTGTGAGTTCTGTTGGGGTACTGGTGTTGGCTTCAATTTCGAATGTCTAGCATTGTACTGCTGAAGGAAGTTAACTTCCTCGGTGACTATGCTTAATGCACTTTCAAGGCTAGCGCAACCCTTCAATCGCACAATACGAATCATGTCCTCGGGGAGATTATACAAGAATACGTTCAAAGCTGTGTTGTTATAAATAATCATTTTTGCTGCTTTAATTCCTTCGTCATTGATTCTATTTACTTTTGCAAACAAAGAACTTCTAACGTTTTGTATCGTATGGCAAAACTGTATGTAGGATTCGCTTGGTTTAATTTTCAAGCTCTCCAACTCGATTGCAATGCACTCTTCTGATCTTGGATCACCGAAATGTTGAGTCAAAATTTCTTTTAATTCATTCCAAGTTGTTAAATTATTATGTTCACTCAGTAAGGTGGCAGCTCTACCCGTAAGCCTACTTGTCACAGAATGAAACACGTATAAATTCTGTGTTGCATTATCTTCGGTTTCAAAGCCTCTTACTACGTAATCACATTTGGTGATGAATAAATTCAAGAGCTTCTCATCACCATCGTACATAGGAATGATACATAAAAGTTCTCGTGGAATTACTTTAATTTCTTTTTTCTCCATTTTTACTTAATTTGAATTGATTTCGGTGATAACTAAACTTTTAAATTTATTTAAAACAATTACACAACACTAATTAAATTGATTGCGATAATCAGCTTAACTTACTATAAGACTTACTTGTATACACTAAGCAACTACGAATGTACGATACTTGAATCAAACAAAATCAGATAAACGTAATTACTTAGACCGACAATTTTGGGTCGGAAATATGTAGGAGTGATAGGGTATAATGAACACAGGTGTGAAGAGGTTTACTCACAAGGTGCTCAATCCCATATCCACCCAGCGCGAGTCTGTCCTGGATCGCTTCGCCTCGTTTCAGGGTTCGATGCACCAAAACGCTCACCGATTGAACTAGTTTTAGTACACTCACGTCGCGGGAGAGTAATTTATTTGATTCGAGGATACCCGACTTTCACTGCACAGTACTTGTTGCAAATAACCGATTTTTAGGTCTTATAGCGACAACCCGACAGCAAGACAACGGATATCCTACCGGCTGCGCCACTTAAATTGCGACGGACCCAAAGGACGTTTTTAAAAAACACAAATTTTTAATTAAGTTTAAAAATGTATTACTTCAAAGAGTGATCAGTACAGACTGACTTAATTCTAAACACCTTAGTGCCATCTTAGAGCTACCTTAATGTCGAGTCGACATCTAGACATGAACATAGTTACTATGCATGGGAGCCAGACTGTGTGGGCGGCCAGACGCTATGCGCTGATAAGGACGGTGCTCGAGTGCATAACTAAATAAATAAATAAATAAATAAATAAATAAATAAATAAATAAATAAATAAATAAATAAATAAATAAATAAATAAATAAATAAATAAATAAATAAATAAATAAATAAATAAATAAATAAATAAATAAATAAATAAATAAATAAATAAATAAATAAATAAATAAATAAATAAATAAATAAATAAATAAATAAATAAATAAATAAATAAATAAATAAATAAATAAATAAATAAATAAATAAATAAATAAATAAATAAATAAATAAATAAATAAATAAATAAATAAATAAATAAATAAATAAATAAATAAATAAATAAATAAATAAATAAATAAATAAATAAATAAATAAATAAATAAATAAATAAATAAATAAATAAATAAATAAATAAATAAATAAATAAATAAATAAATAAATAAATAAATAAATAAATAAATAAATAAATAAATAAATAAATAAATAAATAAATAAATAAATAAATAAATAAATAAATAAATAAATAAATAAATAAATAAATAAATAAATAAATAAATAAATAAATAAATAAATAAATAAATAAATAAATAAATAAATAAATAAATAAATAAATAAATAAATAAACAAATAAATAAATAAATAAATAAATAAATATAGTGCTAAATCCTTAGCCTCTTCGGTTCCATCGAAATCTGGGCCGTGCTGCAGTCTCTTCAGCGATACCAACTTGACTATATGTACATCGAAGCGCTGAAGTGTTTCTGTAAGAACGCCACCATGTCGTTATGACTACAGGACAAGAGCACGGCACCAATCCGTGAGACAGGGATACGTTATTTCTCCGAAACTGTTCACAAATGCGTTGGAAAGCTCTTTAACTGGAAATAATTCGGCATCAACATCTATGGCGAATATATTACTCTTCTTTTGCGTTTCGCCGATGACATATTCATAATGTCAGAGTCGCTTGAGGGTTATTATCTCAGCGACCTCAGTAGAGTTTTCCAGCAGGTGGGTATAAAAATTAACACAGACAAGACTAAAATCATGTCTGGGTGCAACATGGACAGCACCCGTAACAGTAGTTGTTGGGAACGATATACGCTCGAAGTTGTTGACCATTAATACATATACCTGGGATAGGCTGTCCAGTCAGGTAGATCTAACTTCGACAAAGCGTTCGAGAAGTTAAGCAACATCTTATCGTCGAACATCTCGCCGAGCCTGAAGACAAAGTCTGCAACCAATGTATGAAGCTTGTGATGACATATGGCACTGAAACGTGGTCCTCAACTGTGGCCATCATGGCCTAGCTCAGAGGTATGGAGAGAGCTATGCTCGGAGTTCTAGCCCTGCCCCCCAGGGGATTTAGGATTTCGATGATGATGTCTAATAAAGCAAAATATATCATTCTTAATAAGTATACACTAGTATAATATATATATTGACGTGCTTTGTTCTAACAACCCTTACGTTATCGGACGATTTCTGCAAAAAACCTTCTTGAGACAAGTATCAATATACCTATACCTACCTGTATCTTACTAACAACCAAATGCCTCCAAGCTTTATAATTTAATTTAGACGGTCATAAAGGTCCTTCCTAGTAATTTATCATATAACTTTCAATTTTCTTCTCATTATATAGCACAGTAAACGTTAAAAAAGCTATCGGCTCTCAATAACTATAGGTACTACAACCTACCAATGCCTTTTTATTGTAAAAAATAGCACTGGAGTATATAAACGTTGGTTTTACTCCAAGCACTGTGCTATAGTAGCAATATGTTAACTTTATGAGGTTTCCTTCATTCTTTGGGCACTTGTAACATTTCTTGCAGGGTTTCTTATTGTTCACTCTCATCAACGGAATGCAATTGATTGTTTGACTGAGAGAAGCTAAAAATACTCAATTATTTTTAATGTTTACATAAACTACGCAATAGAAGCAATCGTCGCGTTGTATTGAATGAGCAATAGTAGGTACGGTCACAGTGGGCAAGGTCTTAGATAACGGTTGTGACGATAGCGGCCGACGCGGACCCACAGAATCACTCACAGTTACTGCACAGAGAGCACACGTTACGGTGCGCCCGCCGACCTCACTCGGCCCTGACCTCTGAACACACAAACAATTGCTTCTTTATTACAAAAAAAACTATACCTACAGTTTGATATCTTAAATCAATGGCTTGTTCTTCTATGACGATCATATTTATCTAGTAAGGACGCACGTGTGGCTGTAACATAACGCATTGTGAGGTGCACGTGCGAGCATGGGTGGGTCGGGACTCGGGACTCGGGTAGCGCAGGCCGTCAAGAATGGATCGGGGATAATATGGAAATGGCTCAAAAATGTCAGCGTCTAATATTCATTTAATTAAAAAATGATTGTCATTGCCAAGACTGCATCATCAGCCGGAAGACGTCCAATGTTGAACAAATACCTCCCCCATAATAGTGGTACTCGAAAAATTTTTTGAACTTAAATGGCAGTAATCGAAAAGACATGCAGTTTTAAGCAAGTAAGTCAGTCTGATTATCTGGAAGGTAAACATCATACTACAACCGTTACCTCCACCGTTGAACAAACGCCTTTCCCATTAGGGGGTTGGGGTTACCATAATTCCCACGCTTGGCAGGCGTTTTGGGGATCACAGTGTAAGCTATCACGATCTGCTGCCTTCTTACATTCTGGTATTTTCCCTTCATAGCCTCTTACAAAGACCACATGCTATTTCCAAACTTAACGAGGACCTTTCGTGCATAATTACATGGGCAATTAGTAACTGTTTATCGCTGAACCATCTCAAAACCAAATACCTTATATTTGGTAGTCAACACCAGCTAAGAAGTCTCAGCCTATCTGCAACTGTAATGCTTATGAACAATCCTATAGAGCGGGTATACTTAGCGCGCAATTTGGGATTGCAAATGGACTGTGACTTACGGTTTGAACGGCATGTTGCAAAATCAATTCAGAATTGCTTCTATAAATTGAAAATATTATATAGAATGAGGCATTTTTTAGGAGAAAATTTGCGTATTCAGCTTGTGGAGGCACTTGTTTTATCGAAATTAAACTCTATGGATGCAGTTTTTGGTCCTCGTCTGCTAGCCAGAACACAAAAGCTGATTCAGCGAGTCCAGAATGCCTGTGCACGTTTTTGCTTCCACATTCCGTTTAGGGCTCATTTGACCCCATATTTAAAAAGACACTACATTCTCAAGATGAAGCACCGTCGCAAATTACATTTAGCTTGCCTTCTATTTGGAGTAATTACACATAAAGCTCCGGCTTATCTCTATAATAAGTTATCATGGATTTCTGGTCGAAGTTCAACTAGTTCCCGGCAGTGTGCTATGCAACTCTGTATACCTCATCACAGTACAATGGCTTTCAGAGGTAGTTTCCGCTACGCCGCAACTAAATGTTGGAACAATATACCACCGCCAATGAGGAACCTGCTGAGTTTAAATAGTTTTAGAGTTCAATTAAAAAATAAACTAAGTTTGCATCAAAAAAAATCAGGAAACATTAAAGCATGACACAAGTGCAATATAGATATGTTTATTAACTCGCCATTATTTTAAATAAATTTTTCTTTTCAAAAAATCTGTAAGTCATTTTTAAAAGTGATAACTAAAATAAAAAATATTATTTATAGAATTATATCATTATCATTATTGATTTTGCATGTTTAAGAATCATCTTTTTGAGGTATGTCTTTTTTTTGTTGTATTTTAAATTTGTCATTTATAATTTTAATATTTACTGAAATTTTGTAGCATTTTTGTCTTTATTTACTCTTCATTTTTTAACACTGTTGTAGATGTTATACTTCGGTGACGTCAACACTGGGTCCATCGGAAGACCAGCGCTGGTTTACAACTAGCATTTATGCTGAGATGGTTCCAATTTATGACGGGTAGCATTAAATTAATGTCCACCTAATGTTAACTGTTCAATACTGTTTTATTTTTGTTTCTGTACGGTGCTTACCGTACATAAGAAAATTATAAGCAAGTTTATGGAATAAAGTGTTCTTTAATAATCCAAAATCTTAGCTTATTATGGTTAATGGTTGGTGAGTACACGCGGATGGTACGGTGTCCGAAAATGCACTGGTGCAGCGGTTTAGCAATTGTGGCATGTATATACGTAAACCGCTGACCGCGCGCAATGTACTATGCTTACATCGTACATGCTCCCGAGGGAGGAACAGAGAGCTTATGAAGATGTAGAATGATGATGAATGACATGGTACAAGGTGATGAAACAATATATTGGTGATATTACGATGATAAACAATATATGATTTTATCTTAGTCTAGAGTCTTTTAACGTTGGTCAAAATGATTAATTCTGTAAAAACGGGTGAAATCGATTTATCTATACGCGCACTACAAACTTTTTTCACACGAGCGTACTGGTTATTGCTTTGACCACTACTTTGTTCGGATTTAACACTTAAACGTTGATCACTGACACGATACGCAAGACTGGCACTAGGCCCTGGCACCGGCGTCAGCGCAGGCGTGGCCCGGCGGGTCCGGCAACAGCGCGCGCTGCTGCAGTGCGCTGCACGCCTGCGAGGCGACGCTTACGCATGCGTCGCACTGCGTACCCCACTGCTCCAGCTCCCACAATACCCATCATCAAATATATGAGTATATAATGGTGGACGTCGTGTGATGATAATTGGGTTTCGAGAATGGGTTCCATTTTCATTTCATCAATTCGTTTTTTAAGATCTTTCATGTCCTGGTCATCGCTATTTATAGAATGGATCTCACTTAAGGGAATCGTCAAATTACGTTATTTATCGGCGGAATTTCAATGTTTAAAATATCTGCTTGCACCTTTAAACCGTTCGATTGCTGTCTGTGCGAAACTACGGTGACGTCATCCCCTTTGATAAGGCAGTCTTCCCCCAGCGATGTGATCCCGACCTTGCTGAGTCGGTCAGTTGTAACTCGATACCCGCATATAATTCTTATCGGACAAAGCTCACAACAAAAGAACAAGTAGGTATTAGCCTTGGCTAGCTGTGTCCACGTGTCTCTACACGGGATCGAGTCTATTTTGCATCTTTACAATCTTTCGTCTTTAAGGCATAGATCTTCATCGGATTTCATATGGTAGACTGGTCTTTGTAACGGACATAGTAAGGTGTCTGTGTCGAATTGCGTGCATTGTTGAATGTCTAGATCGGATAGTGGTACATACGCATCTTTTGGGAGATTCATAGCAATATGACTAGCAATGGGCGCAAGGGTGACCATGTTGTTGCCAACCTTGTTAGGTATTGGTATCATTTTATAAACTTCATAGATGTCTCGGCTCACAAGTGGAATTTTTATCTCAAAAATGAAAAACGCTTTTGTCATTCTCGCTTTCACTTTCAGTAAATTGTATATTTTTGGTAAATCTGACTGTAAATTGTTTATAGGTAAACATATCTCTTTTGATAGCTGGCCCGATATAATGTTCAAGTCGTCTAGTAGTTGCTCAGGTTTCAAAAGATGTATGTTGAATTTTCCATTGTAAATGTTTGTGACCGTATCCAGTAGAGTATCTTGAATGTTTTTCAGACTCGTCAGTATGCTGTTAGCTGTAATTGCGGATAGTGCAAACTCATCAGTCAGTTTTATGTCCAGAATGTCTTGGTTTAAGACATTTGCATATTTTTCTAAATTATTAAGATGCTGGTTAAACATTTTGTGCTGTTTGTCCATAGCATTTTCCATCCTTTTAAGTAAATTATATTCCGACTCTACAATAGAAGTTTGGTTTTTCCATAGTACGGCGAGATGATTCTGGTTACTTCTTATCAAACTAATGTCTTTTGTATATTGTTCGGCGAATTGGTCATCGAGTACGCCAAATAAGCTGTGTGCAACATTACCGACTGCATTGATAAATCCTCGGGTTACTCGCACGCGCCCCGATGTGAACTGCTGACCGAGCGAGACTTTGTTGTAGTGTTCTAATTCTTTATAACCGTGATTCAATTGCAACAAGATAAGGTTACAATGTGTTTTCATGTCTGACTTCATACAAATTCTTTCCATATGGTTAAGATATTCGCCAAATAGGTTTGTTCCTCGCCAATATGGGTCCATATCGTAATAAACTATAAGCTTCCATTGATCCCGAATGAGATGCATGTTAGATAGTTTGTCGAAATAAATGCTTTGGTTGTTATTTAGATTCGATATATTATAAGAAGTGCCATAGTGATAAGGTAACATGAGCCTTTTCCGTTCGATCGTTTTGCCTGTGGTGTTACGTCACTATTCGTTGTTATGTTATTTGATGCGCTTTGATCAACTGGTTGTAGTAAAGGTTTATTGAGTTGTTTTGTTTGTTTACTGTTTGGTAGAATAGATAATTTAACGGCAGGTCTTTTGAAGGTTCCGTTCTTTGTTTTTAGTGTTACCACTCTAACATACCCGTCTTTGCCCGGATGAAGCTCTATAACTCGTCCTAGAGCCCATTTCCCGGCTGGCAAGTTTGCATCATGAATTAAGACGACGTCATCAATTTCAATATTTCTTTGTGGTTTTTGCCATTTGGATCGTGCTGTTATCTGAGTAAGGTATTCAGACCGCCATCTTTTCCAAATATCCTGGTAGATCTTTTGTGTTAGATGCCATCTAGTGCGTTCGTCTTTTTCTGTTTCTAAGATGGTTAGTATTGGCCCGCTAGAGAGAAAATGTGATTGTGTGAGATAGCCTATGTCATCAGGGTCCTCACTGAGAGCACATAAAGGTCTGGAATTGAGACAACCTTCTAACTGTGCTAATAAGGTAGAATACTCTTCGTACGTCAGTTTTTGCTCTCCTATTACTCTTCGGAGCTGCTGTTTAAGACTTTTCACTGCAGCTTCCCATAAACCACCAGCGTTAGGCCAAGATGGGGAATTTTTGAAATGCCATTCTATTTCCATCCTAGTTATTTCTGAAAAAAATTCATCGTCGAGTGTTGACTTCAGGTCTATAATTTCCTCCTGCATTCTTCGATTTGCTTTAACGAAATTGGTTCCGTTATCGCTGTAGATATGTCGGGGTGTGCCCCATCTGGCGGCCAGTCTTCTCAAAGACGCCAGGAAAGCGGATGCAGTAAGGTCAGAGACCAGCTCATTTTTCGTGGCCATGCAGATAAAGACCACGATGTAACCTTTAGTAGTTTCAATACCTCGGCCTTTAGCAGATTTGACATCTACAAACCCCGTAAGGTCTACTCCAGTATTATAAAAGGGTCGAGTAGGGTTTGTTCTTGCAGCTGGTAAATCTCCCATCAACTGATTTTGTTTGACTGGATCGTGTTTTCTGCAAGTGACACAGTTTCGTAACCTCTTTTTGACAGCACTGTTTCCACTTATAATCCAATACTCTTGCCTTAGCCAAGCCAAAGTCAAGCGGGCACCCCCATGGAACGTCATTTGGTGACCCCGATCTATAAGCAGGTCGGTAAGGTGGTGGTTGTGAGGAAGAATAAGTGGATGTTTCATTTTCTCGTCAACATTGGCATTTCTTAATCTCCCTGTGACTTTCAACAAGCCTTCATTATCGATGAAAGGCCTTAAGTTTAATAACTTGCTCTTGTTGCTCACATGATTAATTTTTTTAATGTTATGTATATCATCTGAGAAAGCTGTCTGTTGCACATATTTAATTAAAATGTGTTTTGCTTTTCTCAACCCTGGTATGGTTAAAAATGATGGTTTGTTTTGGTAACTTGACCCCATACGTAACATCCACGCTAGTACGCGCATAGCTCGTTCAAAGGTACTGTGTTTATTTATTAAAGCAAGTATGGTGTCACTTTCTTGGTCTTTTGTTAAGACGTTAATATATATGTGTTTTGGTTTTTTAATTTCTTCGTCCGTGGTGTACGCAGGAATTTCTTTGGTTTTTTGGCAATCAAACGATGAAAGCCATGCAGGTCCTTTCCACCAAGTCGAGTGTTTAAATAGTTGATCTGCTGTGATTCCCCGGCTAGCACAATCTGCAGGGTTGTCACCTGATTTGACGTAATTCCAACATTCAGGTGGCATGATATCGGTGACTTGCTTCACCCTATTCGCGACGAATGGTTTCCATCGGTTTGGGTCACCGTTGAGCCATCCTAAGACTGCTGTTGAGTCTGACCAGCCGTAAGTTTTGATGCTATATTCAAATAAACATTCTTGAACGGTTTTCATCACTTTTGATAGTAGATGCGCAGCGCATAGTTCCAATCTTGGTAACGAGATGGTTTTCTTAGTTGGAACCAATCGCGATTTTGCTACTACGATGACCACGGAAGAGCCTTTTTTCTGTGACTGATTTTTATTGTTGACTTTGCAATATATTACGCAAGCATAGGCCTTGGTAGACGAATCACAAAATCCGTGTAATTCTAAACTGTCATTTTTATGACTAGTCAGCCACCTTTGCACCCGAATCTGTTTGATGTTACATAGATCCGCTCTTATTTTCTGCCATCTGTTACTAATTTCGTCGGGTAAGACGTCATTCTATTGCAACTGAAGTTGCCAACTTTCTTGGAACAGAAGTTTAAGACTTACTGTCACTGGTGACAGCCAGCCTAATGGGTCGAAAATTTTAGAGATATCTGATAGGAGTTATCTCTTTGTTGGTTTATTTGGTGAGTTTTCGGGGATTTGGAGTTGGAAACTGAACTGGTTGTCATGAGGATTCCAACGCAGCCCCAAAGTCTTGGTCGTTTCTTGGTGTCGAAAATCAAATGCTTGATTATTAAAAACTGTTGATTGGTCATCATCCATTAATTCTACTGCATTAGACGTCCATTTGCGCAAGTTGAACCCTCCTGAGTTCAACAAGGTCATAAGATCTGATCTAATTCGTTTTGCAGATTCAATGTCGTGATGCCCATGAAGAAGATCGTCCATGTAAAAACTACTTTCTAAGATTTTAGCCGCTTCGGGAAATCGGTGTTGTTCGTCTTTGGCTAACTGCTTCAGTGTCATCATTGCCAAAAACGGCGCGGCCTTGAAACCAAATACCACGGTCGACATCTGATATTCCCTCAAAGGTTGTTTTGGACAATCCCTCCAAATTATTTTTTGGTAGTGTTGGTCATCCTTATGAACAAGAATTTGCCGATACATTTTCTCGATATCCGCTGTAAAGGCTACTTTATATTGCCTCCACTTTATGATAAGTGATAACAAATCTTGTTGTAGATTCGGTCCACGATACATAAGGTCGTTTAAGCTACTTCCCGATGAAGTAATTGCATTAAAAACAATTCTTAAAGAAGTTGTTGTTGAGTCTTCGCGAAAAAACAATGGTGCGGTAAGTAGCAATCTTTCGGTGTCTGGTTACCTTTACATTCATGCATGGTACCTAAATGTACATATTCGTTAATAACTTCCTGATAACATTTGGCAAATGTTTCATTTTTGGTAAATTTTCTTTCTAACTGTCGAAATTGGGCCACCGCTTTAGATTTTGAAGATCCTAGTTTCTCATCTATTTCTGGTTTTAGTGGCAATCTCACGACACAGCGTCCGTTTGGTAGGCGCCTGGTTTCTTTTTGATATTGAAGAACGCATTCCTGGTCTTCATTTGACATATCCTTGTTCCTACCTGAGATGTCCTCGATATCCCAAAATCTTTGAATATCTTCTCTGGTCATCATAAGGACATTGCAGTGATATGGTTGTATGTTAGAACATTTCCCACTTATTATCCACCCCAGTTGTGTCTGCTGGGCAATATGTGGAGATGTTTTATCACGCATGAAGCCTGGTAAGATTATAAGTGCATAAACATCTACCCCTAATATAAGATCGACTGGTCGGCTTATATAGAATTCAGGATCAGCGAGTTTGATATGCTTTTGATACGGCAGTAGTGGTTTTTCAAATGATTGGTGTGGTAACTTTTCGTTCTGAATCATGTTTTTCATAACAAAAACTTGCGTGTTTAAAGTAAAATCATTATGTGTAGATGATGCCGTGATATCGATGATACCTTTGCTGTGGTTTGCTTTAGAACATACTCCATACACTATCCACTTGCACCCTTTTCTCGGCAGGTCTAATCGTTGTGCAGCGTTTTCTGTAATAAGAGATGATTGTGCGCATGGATCTATAAGAGCACGCATGGTGTGAAGAGATCCATCTGCTGCTGGTATGTTAACCTTGGCAGTCGCTAAGACGGATTCAGAGTTATAATTTTTTTTTTTTTTTTTTTTTTTATTGCTGATAGATAAGCCTTTGACCACAATCTCACGTGATGGTAAGTGATGATGTGGTCGAAGGTGTTAACAGGCTTAACCTAGAATGACTAGAATCATTTTCTGTTGGTTGCGAAACACATGCAATAAATTTCCGCTGATTTTCTGCCGAGCTAGCTCCTTGCACATTCAAAGTCATTGAACTCGCATAGGCGTCATGTAGCAACGAGTTATGTGCGTCATTACAATGTCGACATGTTTTTTCTGATAAACAATCTTTGCCGTTATGATGATATAGACAGTTTTTACACAGGTCTAATTCAATTATTGTTTTAAGTTTGGACTCTGGTTTTCTTCCAAAAATGTTTTACGTTGGTATAATTGATGTTTATTTGTGCAAAGTGGGCATTTTCGTTGCGATATAGTTTTAGCGGTCGAAAGATTGACAAATGATTTATTTTTATTGAGGTTGTTACTGCTTGGCTCAGCGCCGCGAAATAGTTGACGTAAGCGATTGCGAGCTACGCGCACCGCTCCTTTGTCCACGGCTATGAAGCTCCTTGCAATCTAGACTCTGGTATATGATCTAAATTGCGATTCGTTCACTTTTGGTTGTTCACCTTATAAATACACTAGTACTTATTAAAGTAACTTGGTAGTTCGACAGTCACTGCTTTCACCTTACACGCGGATGATCCTGCACGTGCCAACATGTGCGCAAGGACACGATGCTCGAAGGACCACTATGTACGGTGCTTACTGTACATAAGAAAATTATAAGCAAGTTTATGGAATAAAGTGTTCTTTAATAATCCAAAATCTTAGCTTATTATGGTTAATGGTTGGTGAGTACACGCGGATGGTACGGTGTCCGAAAATGCACTGGTGCAGCGGTTTAGCAATTGTGGCATGAATACGTAAACCGCTGACCGCGCGCAATGTACTATGCTTACATCGTACAGTTTTATTTCTAATATGTGTGCTAATTTGATGTTACAAGATGTGGTAAATAAATATATTTCATTCCATTTCATATTTCATTTCATTTCACATGAAGCTATGGAGAGGTGCAGCTCGGCACCCAAGGTTAATAAATTAAACTTAAAAAAAAATAACCAAAAAATAGAACCCACTTCAACACTCAAAAGTGCTGCTATTTATATGCTGTATTTTCCTGAGATAAGGAAAAGTATGTTTATTTTTATGAAATCTGAAACCAGCTCAAATTACATTTTGGCGTCAAAATATTTCGTCATTTAATAATAATCTCGTAACAACTTCTACAGTAATGAACCTGAAAAGATGTAATTTTACATATGTATAGGGAACAAGTCAATAACGATGGTAAAAGAAATAAAAAGGATAAGGACTGAAAAGTTTTTTTTCCATAGTTTTTGTTTTAACCCCGCTGTGTGTCCCGTCCGAGATTCCGGTAGTCTGAAAAAAAAGGTTTAGTGTGAAGCTTGTATATATCCAATCGTTACTATTCAAACGTTGTTAGTAGCTCGTATCCTTGGCTATACAACACAAAAATTTTCACTCGATACATTTTGCCGCGTAAACACTCACCGATGGAAACTTACGTAATAAATAATCTCGTAAGTACTGAACCTAAACATCTGAAATAATTCAGGTGTATAGATTACATGTCAATAATCATATCAAAAGAAGAACCAAAGTCGTAGGTGGTATAGTTTTTGAAAAAAAAAAATTACGCTTCCATAGAGTTTTTCCGCCAAAATTCTTCAAAAAAAAAATCGCGTTGTTCTAATCTCGTTACTTATTTTAAAATATTTGTCCAAACATTCTGTAATAATTCATGGGTAAAGAACCATAGTAAATACTCATATTAAAAGAAAAAACAAAGTTATAGGTGGAATAGTTTCGGAAATAAAAAAAATAAAAAATATTGATGTTTCGCGCCATTGTCGTCGTGTTTTCAAACCCCTTTTCCGTAAAATTTTCCATGAATAGGTCTATTTTCATTTCTTTTCCCGTAAAGCCTATATGATGAGGATTGCATTGGTACCAAGAAGTTAATATATATGTTATAAATTGCATCAAATAAAACTTTATTTAAAATCATAAAACCTCAAAATCTGTAAAAAATAAATTTCGCTATTTGGTCTACTCAAACTAAATGGATGAAAATGTTATTTTTGTATGGTGCAAGTGATATATTGGGGTATGGGGATATGAGGGTTTTAAGTTTAGGTATTGGAAAACGTCTTAGTACTTAAGAAAAACGTGACGGGGCGTCGACGGATGAAAAGCTTGAGCAGATGCGTGGACGGCTGCAGCGTACCCTGTACAGATGCGTGGACGGCTGCAGCGTACCCTGTACAGATGCGTGGACGGCTGCAGCGTACCCTGTACAGATGCGTGGACGGCTGCAGCGTACCCTGTACAGATGCGTGGACGGCTGCAGCGTACTCTGTACAGATGCGTGGACGGCTGCAGCGTACCCTGTACAGATGCGTGGACGGCTGCAGCGTACCCTGTACAGATGCGTGGACGGCTGCAGCGTACCCTGTACAGATGCGTGGACGGCTGCAGCGTACCCTGTACAGATGCGTGGACGGCTGCAGCGTACTCTGTACAGATGCGTGGACGGCTGCAGCGTACCCTGTACAGATGCGTGGACGGCTGCAGCGTACTCTGTACAGATGCGTGGACGGCTACTGTGTACGTTTGAACTGACAAGTATTGTATTCACACTATTGTCCTAAGAAAAGCAAATGAACACGACAACACGCGTAAGCTTCGTATCTATCAATCAAATGTTCTTTACGCCTACCTACAGCTGCTTCATAATGTATGCGTTACATTAAATCAGTATGTTTGCTTTGATTATATATACAGCTTTGGTGTTAAATTTAGCATCGTATTTATAAATTGTATTATAGTAATGTGTGTACGGAACAGTCGGTTTTGTCGGATTCACTTCCTCTCGTGATCGGAGTCATAAGGCACCGGGCGGGACCGGGAGTCACGGGACTCTGTGTGTATGTATACAGCGTGCTCTATATACAGTGGCGTATTTATAGCTGGAGCCGCCGCGCCGCTGAATGATGCACGAGAGTAGCCATTGATGAAGCGGGCGGCGCGGCGGCTCCGGCCTGCGCTCACCCGGCCCGGGCGAGGCGACGCCGCCCGCCCGCCGAGCCACGCGACCGATGCTCGTAAACCGTTCCCAAACATTTACAGCTATAATTAGTGTTCATTGATATACGTTTTTACGTCAGTGAAGATCACAGTTATCACGAGTTGTGAGGGGACATTAAACTAATTACTCTCGCGACGCGTAAAGCATGCTACCGCGACGACGGCGACGGACGCAATGTTGTAACATTGGCATGAGAAACTTCAATCAGATTAATCTGTGTTTATTGGCTTGAGCGCGGTAATGTGTGTTATGATCGGTTCACAACACATGGGAACAAAATTAACGAACGTTAGTCAAGGCGATACGCGAACTCGGTCCGCGAGTCTGCGAGTCCGCGTATCGCCTTCACTCGCCGGAAGTCAGCCCGTACCCGCGCTCTCCCTGAAATGTTTTTAACCTGACGTTTTCATTCTTTACATATTTTTATGTCCAACCTTGGACTGGAGCCAATAATGTTAAAGCTGATTGATTTTACGGACTAGTATTGCTTCTGCACGATAATTGGTGGCATGTTCGTCTAAACAAACTGTTATGAGTAATGTAGTTTAGTGTTCTCGCGTCGTAGGTTAGTGCGATCCGGTTCGGACCGGTCTGCTACTGTTCGGTGCACAGCTCAAGTATAATTATGTTTGTTTTTATTGTGAAATACATACTGTTCGTAAATATTATTTACTCAATCTAATGTTAATTAGATTAGACAAATATGTTAGATGTAAATAGTTAAGCAGTGCTGGCATATTCGTATATGGTTTGTTTTACAACTAAGTGCTTCCTGACATCGGAGAGCTATTGAGGGAACTAGTGGCTGAAACTTTACATTGTTTACAATGATAAACATTGAAGTTCTAAAGCGAGAAAGAGAAGTAGTTGCCAGTAACAAACTTAGGTTAACAGATATTTTGAGCGGAACTTTATGCATGAGCAGACACATCGCGTGTCGTCTCAACGAATGCTCAGTCACATCTGATTGAGCGTGTCAAGTAACCGACGCGACGTCGACGTCCACGTCAGTGGATTGTGATGGCTAGACTTCACCAATGGCAATGAGGGTAGCTTGTTCCGGGTTGGCCACAAACACTTTATGACAGAAGCGCATCTCTGTCTCGACGCATTATACATACCTACACATACTTTGAATATATCAATAATACCTAAGTAGCCTTCTTCAAAGAGCTACAGATAAAATAATAATAACTAATGTTTAGTATCTATATATTAAGCTCATATCTGCTTTTTTAATGAAAACTTTCAGTTTTGTGTGGTTTGTGGTTTGCCGGTAAATGTGTTTGACCACTTATTTTACCATTATACTTGCGCACAAATTGAACCTAACTGAAATAGTGTACAGAACAGGTTAGTTCTCAGCATCGGGTGGTGTAAACGTGTCAATATGTTTCAAATATGAATGTGGGTCAGCCAGCTCGCAAGAAATAACGTTGGTCTTATACATTTTCTGACATGGTGCAAATATGATTAAATATAAATAAATTTTGCACAGTAGTTTAAACAAAAGTCATATCTAAATTTTATAAATATAAAACGAAACCTTCTTTTCTTACTGCGTGGAATATAGTCGGGCATTAAATATGTTTTTCTGTGGCTAATACATTTGGTTATACATTCGAAATTAGAATACTGACATTTATTATAGAGACGGCAACGCAGTTAATTTTAGAGAATAGTAGCGCACGCGCATGTTGGTATGTACCTATACATATATTGTCTACCGAACACTCATTCCCCACACCGCCCCCCCCCCCCCGCCCCCTCGCGGCGCCCCGCCTCGCTCCGAGCCGCCAGAACAACGCCAATGACTTTTCAACACGAAGCTAATAGCTGCCATTTAAACTGCATTACTGCATTTCTCACTTTTCAATTGATATTGATAAAATAATATAAAATAAATTATAATGTGCATATTTTATACATATTTGTACATTTGAATTTATATTGGTTTCGAATAGATCCGTGCTTTTACTATTTTGATATGCGTTTATAATACCTACTGACCTTAGCATAATGTACCTATTTTGTATTTTTTGAATCGGGAGACTTCATTTCTCTTGAGCACAGTTTGAGCCACTATCTGAGGAAGACTAGGGCGATTTATGTTGGATTCAGCTGACTTCACCAGGGAGCAGAATACTTTTGAATTAGTAAAACTGTTTTTGCTTGGATGTGCAGTTTTATAAAGATATAATATATATCACTTCTGTAAAGAAATCACTTGTTCAGGAAGGTTATAGGTATACACCACTTACAAGATTTTTTATACATTATTTAGTGAGGGAGCAAATATAAGGCTCACCTGTTGTTTAGCGGTAACCAAGTAACCGGTAACAGAATATGCATCGTCACAACAAGCTACCTGTAATGTCACCAGCATCCATACCTACTCTTCAAACGAGAACAAACTAATGTGAACAGTACTGTTTGCCTGTAGACACACGTATGTTGGCAGTAAGTACTTTCCCGGACGAATTATTTCACAAACAGTTTTACTGCTGGTAGGTAGAACTAGTTTGATTGCTGTCATCAGAAATATACACGCTCCAGCAGCTGTTCCTTAGCGCTAGTTTTAATTCTAGGCTTAACTTGATCCATTGACCTGTTCGCTTCGTTACAACTGATTTTTAACCGACTTCCAAAAAAGGAGGAGGTTCTCAATTCGTCTGTATTTTTTTTTATGTTTGTTACCTTAGAACTCTTGATTGGGTGAACCGATTTTGAAAATTATTTTTTTGTTTGAAAGCTGATGCTTGTCGTTTGGTCCTATTTTAAATTTCATCAAAATCGGTCTAGTCGTTATTGAGTTACGCTTCAATAACTGGAAAATATTCACCTATCTGGATGATATAGTCGTTGACCATGAATGAGCATCGATCCCGTAAGTAGCAAGGGTCACTAAAAAGAGTGAAAAAATTTTTTTACCGCAAAATACAACAGACTTCAACACCCAAAAGTGTGAAATAACTTGTTGAAGGCGGTACCATGTGCACAATTTTGTGATAATAGGTACTTTTGAACTATCATGATACCGACTTCAACAAGTTATTTCACACTTTTAGAAGCCGGTTCCATTTTTTGGTAAAAAAAAATTGTTGTTCAGTGTAGGTATATACCTCTCCTTGAGGCGAGAAAACAAGTGTTCTAGAAACAGGAGTAACGCAGCAACAACAGTAGGTTACGCTGTTACGCCTCACCACTCCACGAGGTCCTGTCTTGGTTATCCTTTGCGATATATTAAATGTCTACTACTGTTATTCTAATGTACCTAGTTATCAAAACAGTTTGATTATGTTATTTCAACTCCTGACATAGAATTAAAAATTAATGTGAACTGTATTTTTTATTTTCCATATACCTACAAGTTGGTTTTTACATGTTATGTTCTCGTATACTTACAAACAACACAGCAAACTTTGTTGTTTTGGCAAACACATAGTAGGTACAGTCTCGTGATGATTAAATAATTAGAGAATTTTATCTGTAAAACATCCGCACCTATATGTATAACAACAATCATGTAAGTAATTAGTAAACTAAGTTTATAGGCTATCTGCAGTGCAGATGTATATATAGTCCCCTTCGGGTGACTTTAGCGATTAAACTGTTGACGTATTGAGTGAGACCAGTAGTGCACCGAGATCGGACACTTAGACGTTACCTACACGTGATCGTGTCGCACTATTTATTTATGCATTAGTGCACACGTTAGTAACGCGCCTGACCGTCAAAATCATAGACTTCACACAAAAAATACGACCAAAATAAAAACAAAACCACAAATAAAACACAAATAGCACGCGTGGATAATGTGAATAACTGACACACATTCGAGGCAGATTCTTGACAGCTATTAATTGTATAGTACCTACTAGCGCGGCGGCGGCGCGGCGGCGCTGGCGTCGACTAACGGCGAGATACGTGCGTAGCTGCGGCTGCGGCGCGGCGCGTGTCGCTCGCTAAACACACAGTACACCTCTCCGATCGAGATTAATCGTCAGTTAATGACACGTTATATGCTAATTAAACAGGTAAATTATCGTATCGCACTTTGTAATCGTGTAAATTGGAGTCGCGTGCCAGCACCTCCACGTACGCATGAATGTACGGTTTAACTGTTAATGCTTTTTGAACTTGAATCTTGAGTAATTAAAACTTTACAACTCATCGCAGAGGCAGTAGGTATTATGTTCGTTTGTTGAAGATCCCAAGTATGAAGGTGGGAATCTCATGGATAGTGATGGAATGCATCTTTTGGTTGGCGGGCCAAGGACGAGGTGCTCGCCGCGGCATCTTTAACGGCATTCGACAATAATTTCACATTTAAGTGGGTGTCGCTCGTGACCCGCCTAAAATGTGAATCATGTGATTTGGCACCAACGTTTGCTCCAATAGAACGTCAACGTTAACCAGTTATTTCTGACGCGGCTTGTGTGTGCTTGGCAACAATAAACACACAGTTTTTTGTGAGTAGGCCTATGTGTTGGCATCGAACCGCGGCTCTCCTTGTCCCTGCGCCACTGAACGCTTTGAGCGCGTGTCGGTGTCACAGGTCGGACGAGTGCCTGCCGCCCGCCGCCCGCCGCCATGTGTCGGACGGACGACTCACAGCCGCGCCTCCCTTCTCTTTGTGCAGTAGGTACTATTTGATCAATTTAATTCAGCAGTGCGACTTGCCGCAGGCATCTAGACCTGGTGTCTCTCTGTTCTAGAGGCGAGGTGAATTTAAATAGAAAATAGCCTTTCATAGATTCACTGTGCAGGTGCCGGGCATATGCACTATGTGTTTTTTATTTTTTAAGGACAAATATATAATATTATATAATATATATTTGTACCTAAAACCTTATTTCATGCTTGTCCATTAAGAGTTCGAATGAATTATACATAATAAGGAGTATTTAAGTTTTGTTAAAAAAATATAAAATAAAATCAACTAATAAATAAAATAATTTATCCCTTATTTTATAAAATTAACGTGTCATAAATAATAAAGCTCAGTAACATTTAACATACTTATTTGTTTCATAATATGTTTAAACATTTATATTTTACAGTCATTTTCAGGTTCCCACAGTTTGATCGATAACGCAATACCTACGATACGACACAGCAATCCCTCAGGAATCATTACCGGTTTTTGGGAGCTGTGTAAAACGTGTCAGGTATAAATAGGTTACTTTTTAATCTTTCAAATTGGCCCCGTAAATCGCAATCGTTTTATGGTGTACCTACGTAGGTATTTCGCATGTATTTTGTATTTTGAATGATCTATCCGAATACAAATTTTCAAAACTGGAAGTTAAATACTTAAACACTTTCAAACAATCCTTTTCACTCATTTTTACATCTTTAACGGTTGAATAAAACACCCCTACGTAAAAAGATAAATACACGCTCCAAATTTCAAGTCTCTGCAACCAGAACTTTAGGCTGTGCGTTGTCTGTCAGTCAGTGAGTAAAGACTTTGATTTTCTTATATAGATTGATATATTTCCACTACGAGTATGATTGCCTCCTGGTATGAAAGCGGGGCTCACAATTTTTATCTTAAAATGTTTAGTTATAAGGTATTATTTTTGTTGCTGCTATCTTTTTATATAGTTTGTGAACGATTCAACGTACATTTCTTACTAGCATATTAACTGTGATGCAATCTGTGTTACATACACATTGCATTTATACGTCAATCGGTAAAATACTACGAGGAGTGCTCAATAGACCCGCGAACTACACACACGCGCACCCATTGTGAATTGCCTACTTACAATAATTAAAAATAACGGTGAACGCACTGTTTGACTCCAACTACTTCAAAACCTCAACTCCACTACCAGCACTCACATGTACAGTACTAACGACACTGTACAGTTTCATTATGATATATATGTATATATATATATATATATATATATATATATATATTCCAAGCATGCAAAGCATAAATCTTGGAATACAATATACAAACCGATAAAAGTTTTATACTCTACTGTATCACACGAAACAACGGCTTCTTATTGAAAAAATGTAAATAAATGAAATGAAATGAAATAGATTTATTCATAGCAATACAAGATTATAAAGAAAATATTATGTGATATACTTATTTCTAATTACATGTATAAAAATTGTATTGCCACGAACCAGCCCCAACTCAGCATAATGCTGGTTGCGGACAACCAGCGCTGGTCTTCCGTTGAGACTGGCGGTGACATCACGGACGTTACAGTATATAGGTAAAAGTGCATAGAAAATAAACAAAACAAAAAAAAGTAATTATATAAAATATGATCTGGCTAATAATGTATAACAAGAAAATTAAAATCAATTGAAAGGAGGATAATAATACTATACTATGAAGTTATTCTGTATTCTGTGGTACGAGTTAAAATAAAAATTATAAAATTTAATCAATAAAGTATTTATATATACATATATATATTCACTAAATAGCACTGGTGTCATTTACATGTAAGGCTTCACTTTTTTGGTGCTGAAATATAAAACTCTTTAATTTATTTCTAAAACTATACAAACTTTGCAAGTTCCTTATTGGCGGTGGAATGTTATTCCAGCACTTAGTAGCAGCATAGCGAAAGCTACCCCGAAATGCAGCTGTTTTATGCTTCTCAATACTGAGTGCCAACGAGCAAATACCAGACAAGTGAGGGTTGCGAGCTGACGTCCATGATAACTTGTCGTATAAGTAAGACGGCTCTTTGAAATTTACAACACCAAACATGAGACAAGCAAGGTGTATTTTACGCCGGTGCATCATCTTAAGAATAACATGTTTATTCAGAAACGGAGTCACGTGAGTTTTCGGGGGGATCGGAAAACAAAAACGAGCGCAGGCGTTTTGAACCCTTTGAATGACTTTTTTCGTCCTAGCTAACATCCGCGAATGAGTGACTGTATCCATGTAATTTAATTTTGATAAAATCAACGATTCAGTGAGCTGTATCCGAAGCGTTGTCTCTAGGAATGGCCTCATTCGATATAATATTTTCAACTTATAAAAACAGTCTCTAACACAATTATTAACATGCTTCTCGTAGCGTAGATCACTGTCCATAATCAAACCAAGATTACGCGCTTCGTAAACACGCTCGACAGGCTCATTCATAAGCATTACTGTTTCTGATGGCTTGATATTTTTTAACTGTTGTTTACTACCGAAAATTAGATACTTCGTCTTTGAAGGGTTTAAAACTAAGCAGTTATTGAAAGACCATTCAGCTACGCTTTTGAGATCATCATTGAGATTCCTAATAGCCTCATCAATTTCAGATGGTCGACACGAAATATATATTTGTGTGTCATCAGCATAAACATGAAATTTGCTGTTTCTAATATGATTTACGATATCAGCTGAATACAAAATGTAGAGGATAGGCCCTAAGATCGATCCTTGAGGAACGCCTCGCGTAACAGCTACCATTTCTGACAAAACAGAAGAACCATCACTACGGTTAATCTCTACACATTGCTGGCGGTTGCTGAGGTAACTGTTAAACCAACGTAACGCTTCAGAATCAAATCCGTAGTAACATAATTTAGATAAAAGGAGATCAATATTTAAGCAATCGAAAGCCCTGGAAAAATCTAATAATACCAATATTGTACACATGCCCTTGTCTTGCGCACAGAGAATGTTGTCTGTGACATCAAGAAGGGCACTTGTGGTACTCCGTCCTTTCCTAAACCCAGACTGAGCTGGTGGCAAAATATTAAATTTTTCTAGATATTCAGTCAGTTGTGTACATACTGCTTTTTCTAATATTTTAGATAAGCAAGGTAAAATACTGATGGGTCGTAAATCTTTTAGATCAGTTGGATTAGCATTCTTCGGCAAAGGGCGCACTATTGCGAGCTTCCATATATCAGGAAATGTGCAAGTATCTATTGATGTGTTAACAAGAGCTTGGATACAATCTTTTGTCTCTGGTAACGTTAACAACAACATGTTCAAGCTAATTTCATCACAACCTTCTGCGTTCGACTTCAGACTACTAATGATTTTAATAAGATTGTCGAGGTTGATATGGTTAATATGAAAAACTGCATTAACGTATCTATGATGCTCGAAATATGTTAAATATGATAAACTAACAATTGGATTTCCCGGTGTGTTTAAAAAGTGTTTATTAATGAAGTTCGGGTCGCTGAAAAATGAAGGCAAATCATTTTCAATTGGTGGCAATATAGTATTTTTTAGATTTTTCCAGAGTAGTTTAGGATTGTGAATGCTGTTATTTATATTGTGCTTATAGTAGGCTGATTTTTCATGATAAAGTGCCGTATTGACTGTAGACTTCAAGCTTTTGTAATATTCTTTCTTAGCCAGTGTTTTAGTTTTGTTATAATCAACAGCTGTTTTGTCTCGCAGACTCATCATGAGTTTGATAGTATCTGTTATCCAGGGATAGGAGCGGTTATTTATGGTAACTGACTTGATTGGAGCATGTAAATCAAACAAGGTCAATACACTGTAGTTAAAAACTTTTACCATATCGTTGATGTCAGATGACTGAGATATGAGATCCCATCTTATAGCCTGCAAAACATTTTTGAAATTTTCCATGCATATATTCTTTAAAGGCCTGAATACTACCCTGCGAGGAGCGACTTTAACACGTCTAATGTTGAACTCGCACACCACGAGACAGTGGCCAGTAAGTGTTCCTACAAGCTCGAGAGTAATATTCTTAGCGCATAAATCGCTGCATACCAAATCAATTAATGTTTGGGTAGAGTCACTAAAATGAGTCGGCTCGGATACGAGCTGTTCTAATTTAAAATGTAAAAGAAAAGCCTTAAGTTTATTAGTATTACAATCGTTATCGTTAAAAAAAATTATATTAAAATCACCCAACAAAATTAAATTATCGCATTCTGGAATGGAACTAACTGAATCAGTAAGCGCATCAAAAAACAAGTTACCATTTACCCATACAGGCCTGTAAGCAGTGCCAATCATTAATTTTCTCCCGTTGAGAGTTACAGTGAACCACATTTGCTCTACCACTGCATGGAGCGGATCGACAGGGTGGCGCCATGGCCGTACGGTGACCCCCCGACGCACGTAGAAGCCAACCCCACCCCCGCGCATTCGATGCTCACGCGGTCGCGGGGTATGTCGGAACTGATAACCGGGGATGGCAGGCGCGCGCCCCTCTTGACCCGCGTGGACCCACGTCTCGTTCACAGCTAAAATGTCAACATCGCTCCGGGTAACTGACGCTATGATGCTATGTTGTTTAATATTTACACACAGGATACTTTTAGTTCCGGTTCAGTTTGTGGTCACTCGTAGTTCCGCTGGGAGCTCAGTATAGCCGGTGTATCAGTATTTCCGCGCGAACGGAGCTACGAACACAAACCGGTTTTCAAAAGTGTTTCATGTGCCAATAAATGTAAACCACGCTCTGTGAAGCCGTGCAGTATCCGGCCGGAGCACTTCGCCAGAGGCCCGTACAGTTCTCCGGGTGTACTTGCACACACACATTCCTGTACATCACGCTGTATACTTAAAGGAAACATTTATTTCACTCTCCTGTCTATCCATCTGTAAGTCACTAACGCGTTGAATTACTCACCACTGGATAATGTGCACAATGTTCCACAGCTACCCTTTAATCCATATACGTGGTCTAATTCATGAGAAGGTACGATTGTTAATGTATATAGTTGAGTTTTTTAAGCTGTGGTAACATTAAACAAATTATTTTATATCACGGACAATTCGAGTGGGGAACCCTAAAATAATCAAACTTGGTTTGATTTCCTCATCTGGTTAATGCCCGTTTTCATTTCTACCGCTTTTCATTGTCGATTGGCCACAACCCCCCCGAAGGTAATATATGATGTGATCGAAGATCTGGCTCTTAAGGATAAGTCCTGACACACAGCGTTAGATTACAATTAGAAAAAAATATAGAGCCTCTGCATGAAGAACGGGCAGGAAACTCGGGGCCATTCTTTAAAACGTCTTTTAACAACGTGTTAACTAACTATATGGTAATGGGGTGATGGATGATGATGATAAAATGTATGATACTGTAAGAATCCAGCGCATCATCTACCTCCATACCATACATTTTTTATAAGATTTATATATGGCTTACGCAAATATGATCATGTCTCCGATTTTCGTAATAAGCTCAAGTGGCTCCCTTCTCGTCGTCGCCGGAATTCTCATATATTATATCTCCTTTACAGTATTCTGTACAATCCTTTATCCCCGCGCTACCTCAAGGAACAATTTAAATTTCTTAATTCTATGTCGTTACTGTCATTAGATACCTACACCAGTTACAATGATTATTACACCATAAGAAACCCCGTTCAATATATTGACCATATCTATTGTTGATGGATTGTCTGGAAGAAATTGCTCTGATCGGTAAGACCACCTATTGATAAACTCGGTTTTAATTTATATTTTAGTAATAAGTTTATGGTTGTTATCATGGTGTTTTCAATAAAGAGTTATTTATCACGCTATCTATCATACCCAATTTCATCAAAATCGGTCCAGTCGTTTGAGGGTGAAAAAGAAATGAAAATAGAAACACACTCACAAACGTTTGCCTTTATAATATGAATATGTTACTACCGAATATGCATTAGAAATAAATTATATATTTTTATATTATATATGGCTCACTATTTCAGCGATAATGGCTTACACACAAAAGTTAGATATATGCTGTCGCGAGCTGCTAAATTTAAGATAAACATTTCCGTTACACATTATGTGCGTGTGACACTTAAGGCATTTCCCAAGTAACACAAAACAACATTATAAGAAGCGTACAACAGCATGGACTTACGTGCAAAGCAGTATATGAGCAGCATATGTAGCACTATATCAGCCGTATAAAAGTTTATAAGTGTCTTATAAGCGCAATTTGGGCCCCAAATAATACAGCTTTGAGCATTATTAAATAATATTAATGCTGCTAACCAGCGCTTATAATGTTATTGAAGACAGACATTAGTAAAGTTGTTAGATAACATATTCTAATGTAAAAAGCATTTTGTTAAACGTTAGTACAGCTTTTAAACAGCTTTTTGAATTACAATGCCAAAGTTACGTTTTATGCTAAGGCTGAACGTTTTATTTTCTATGTATAAAAGTATTTGAAAAAACTTATCGAAACTTATGTCCGATTTGATTATTTTGATAAGTGTATTGCAGTGCATGGTGTTGTGTGCGGAGATGTTTTAATGTGTCTTCATTGAAAATGATTTATCATAAGGTAAGTATTAATTTTATTTGTTTTGAATGCAAATGAGCTGGGGGTATTAGTCTTATGTGAAAATATATATATGTTTGTGGTTTATAATTCACGCGCCCTCACAGAAATGCATTTTTAATAAAAATCGGGACAAATTTAGAATCGACATATGACACCTTTTGTAATTTTTTTAACGATTTGATTAATTTTAACTGATAAAATTGCTTCTATCAGTACTTCGCTTATAAGAAAAACATAATAAGTAGTATTTCATTCATGTGGGTGTTATAATTTTATTTTTTATATTAGAAAAAACAGAAAGCAAATGGCGTCAGATAATATTAATGTTTTAAACTTTCAACTAGTATATTTTAATGTTGTCAGTCTTATTGTAGTACTTAAAAAAACGCTAAAGTCATTCAACCTACTTATAAAGTATCTAAGTGATATCTTGAGCATTATTGTAACACTTTTTAGGCATGTTATAATGTTCATTACCCTTAAACGTCAAAAAAATGGATTGCTATAGTGTTAATCAGGGTACCGAAATAATAATTTAGAATCCCTTAATCATATGGTACCCTACTCCACGTCTTTCATATTTTATGTGTCTCCAATTAGTTAATTTGACAAGTGTAAGAATAAAATCACTATCACAATAAATGAGTTGGGGAATGCCCTGAATCATGTGCCCGAATAGAACGAACGGGACGTGCGACCTCATGATAGGTGGGTGGGAGTGAGAAGGATAGTATTAGCGAAATGAGCGGTTGCGCTGCGCAGTCTTGATTTCATTCATTACTATTTGTATTACTACTTGATTCCTGTCCCTGTGACAACGCGCGCTCATTCGCTAAATCTTGTGTATTTTATTTTTTCCGGAAATTCATCCGTTGTAACACAACTTCAGCAGCAGCCAATAGCAGAAAATACTATTTGGCTTTTAGGAGACCCAAATGAAATAGCAGTGAATTCGGAGCCAGTCATTCCACCTCAGCCTGACACACACAAACTGGATACAATTATAAAAAACCAAAACAAAATCATGGATATGTAAAATAAATTTTCCTACAGATTGAGCAATTTCATTATTGAAATAGAAACAACAATTGAAAAAGCACAAGGACAATAAGCCGCCATCTTGATCAATCTGTTGTCAATTTAGGGGATGCCAAAAATGCAACCGAGAATTCTTCTTTCAAGCTAAAAACAATTGACAGCATTAATGATTTAGAGAACTTATAATTACTTTTATTGGATCCAGTAGAAAGAAACAAACAGATGAAAATTTACTCCGTGGTATGCACAACTGCAGAGGGACGTGGGGTATTAATTGGTAGACCTATTATTCACAAGAGAATTTTTATTTATATAATCTGTAAACTAATATAATTTAAACAATTGTAACGAAAACTAAAACACCTAAATAAACAATATTTCTTACACAAAAAATAACAAGGTTTAAATATATAATAAGTTATTTTATTTTATATATATATAGAAAGAAGTACCTTCTGATAACACTTTTGCAAAATAATTTTCAGTTTCACATCTAAAATGTACTACGGAACCACTTGATGGAACTTCTTGACTAGTGCTTGGCTCATACACAACTACCGATTGTTCTGTATTTTGTGTATCAAGAGTATCATTGTTTGGAACACGTTTTTCGTTACTTAAACCAGATATAAAGTTTGAATATTCCGTTTTCATCTTTCTCTTTACTGCACCTGTTCTCTTAGTCTTTTTCCACAGTTTATTCATGACAACAACATTACACGTGCGACATAAATTTACCAATGAGTATACTAACGCACAAATGAAAATAATCATACCACTCATGATTTTATGGCCAAATTATGACCTATAGTCATAAAATTACATCTTTATTTATCTAAATAGTGCTGAAAGCTTTAAAGTAGCAATAATGTAAGGAGATAACAGAGCTAAAACTTTATTAAATGTTTAGCTAATGCTTAGCAGTAAATAAGCATAAGAAAAGATCATAAAAATGCGTTTAATCTTAAAAATGTGTTAATATATTTAAGTTCACTATAGTATATTTCGACAACGTTTATTTAATGTATTAGGTTTTCTTATGTACTAATATAAGGTCTTAACCTTCTTGTCAGTGTAAAAGCTGTTTAAGGTGTTGTATATCAAAAGTAATTAATGTTTTAGTATGATTATAAGTCACTTAACTTTATTTTTTCGACCATACAATGGCTTCATGCATTATACATTTTAACACATTCTCCTCAAAAGCATTTAAACTAAGTCAAAACTGTTTTAAAGTGATAGTCTGATTTTAAAACGTAAATCAGTCTTTACTTCAGTGAATATACAGATTACGTGTTACTTGGGTTGCAGCGCACGCCAGAATAGGTCGCATATGGCAGATTTTTTTCTTACTTACTTGACACTTATCGTTATATTTTCGACAATGTACATAATATCTTTATAAATTATAGCCTATGTGTTATTCTGATGTCTAAGCTATATTACTGTAAAATTTCATTAAAATCCGTTCAGTGGTTTTTGCATGAAAGAGTACACCCTTACAAACTTTCGCGTTTATAATATTAGTAGGATAGTAGGATTTGCTTGCAGGCAATAGCTTGGCAGAGGTGGAATTGTCCAAGCATTATAAGTAATCACAAACTGTGTAGTAAGCTTTCTTAATCACGATGTATTTTTTCGTGCAACTTGAATTTTCCTTCTGTGAGCGTTGTAATATGTTTGGGAATTTTATTATAAAACTGCACACCTAAGAAGGACTTTTTATTTGTCTTAGCTAATCTACAGCCTGGAAGCGTTATTTTATCTTTATTCCCAGTGTTGTAATCGCATATTATGCGGCAGAACTAAGTCTTCCGGATAGATCATGTAGATGTTGATTCCACTGTAAGGTTCTATTTTGATTTCCAGAAAGACTATCGCATTGTCGATAGAGAGTTTTTCTAGGCCAAGCTTAATGTGTGGTTCAATATAAGTAACATTTGGTAAAGAAAACTTGTAATATGTGGTCATTTCTGAATTTAAGAGAAGATTATTAGCGGTGAACAATTTAAAAATCATATAGATAACACATTATTGACATGAAAATTAGTTTACAATCTTTTCTATCTACTTTAAAATCAGAGAGCTATTATCTACGAATAAAACCATATCGCAGATATGTTTGATCGTGCAAGGCAGATAATTAATATACGCTAGAAACAGATAAGGTCCAAAAATTTATCATTGCGGTACTCCTAGACGCCAGGTCAACCTTCACAAAATGCAATGGTACCTACCTATAGTTTTTTTCGCGAAACGCGGAAGCTCTCAATAGTAAATGACAGAAGCGGGCACTTTTCCAAGACCACAGAGAACACTGCTTAACCTTGGGTCGGTAATTCCGCTACGAGCGCTTCAACACCATGATTGTCCAACTTATATGAAAAGCTCTAATGTATAGACTTCTTGCGATAATAGGTATCGAGGATATATATATATATATTATGTAATGAACCGGTAAAATATACTTGATGACACAAAATCATGCTTCAAATTACTTGTTCAAACAATTTATTTACAATGTCGGGGACACAGACTGTATGTACACAATAAAAACTCAGCCTTTGTTGGTCGCTTTCACGTCAAAACATAGAGTTTAGCCTAACAAAATTTTCATCTAAACAGTTTAAATAGCATCGTTTTATAGAAAAGTCGTACACCAGACAGCAAAAACCTACTTTTGCAAACATTATAGGACAGAATTTTCATTTTTCGTGTTGTCTTTGTTTGTTTCCTAATTGTATGTTGTTTTTGTGTTTGTTAAATTGCGCCCGCTGCGCTGGTAGCGGACCGTCCTGCGTTGTTTTTAAGTAATAGTCATTTATTTTCAAAATTTTGTGTATTATTCTAATTATAAATCTATTTTCAACCGTTTTAAATAGCTCCACGCATCAAAACACGCGGGCCCCCGATCCCCGGATCCCCGATCGTGGCCCGCGTGTTTGGATTGCGCGCGATCGGAGCTATACTTTTTTAAATATTACAAAATCTTTGTAAAATTTCACTTAGAAAATCCACCTTATGGGTACCGTTCCCCATACATTATGAACATAAACATAAGCGCAGTGAAGACTGTAGCCGCGACGCGACAGTAACGTAGCCCGCGGCCGCCGGCGCCGCCCGCGCGGGGCAGTGCAGCGTCGTCTCGTGATCGTGAATGCGTCGAGCAGGGTAGGTACGTGTTATAAATGTCTCTATCAATTTTATAAAAGATCTACAGAAGCTGCACTGCGCTCATTACCCTAAATAAAAAAATAAAATAAAGATAAAGCTTCAATCTTTTTCAACAGCGCACTATAAACAATCTTTGGCCCTTTTAATTTTCCGTTTAAAAATGATAATATAAAAACTCCGCACTTACTCAAGTCTGTTTAAAGGTTTTTTAAACTATAAAACAAGTGATTAATATGCGCCGAGAAGGAGTACTTATTGCATTCAACGTGTGAAATTATTAAGCTCAGTAACTCGCAGAAAGCTTGTCGGTGTTGTTAAGGCGCCGCAGAGTCTCGCGTGTCCCGACGGCTGGCGCCTTGCCGGCACCCTCCTCCTCCGCCCCACCCCTACCCCTCGTTCACCTCCTCACCCTGCCGCGTCGCCGCCTCGACCCACTACTATAAGATAAAATATATCCTTCAACTGTTCATGTACTTGTAACGAGCAAAACAATACTAGACTTATAATAAAACTATAATAGATCCTAAGATTTTTTTACCTGTAGATGCGTTGTATGCACTCCATATTTACTAGACGAATTCTGGGTAATTACCAGAGTGACTACCAGTCTTGCACTTCCGAGCGTCCGGTGAATACATCGCCGCTAATCGTGTTTTTAGGAATAATCTGTGGACAATATGCCTTCCTTGTGTCCTTAGACTCTACACCAATTATACAAGCACTGTGAGAGATAAGAAAACTGTTTCTTTTCACGTGTAATTATTGCCTTTATTGCGTAAATAGAAAATATCGACATTTTGTTTTATCTTAGGAACTAATCTCAATGAAATGGATGAGCGTTTAGTGTGAGAGAGTGAATGAGATCGCAGCATAATGGTGATCGGAACGTCTTGTGGCGGTTCGGTGGTGACACGAATTGTTTATATATCTCTTTCTCACAACAGATATGACGCATAATATTTGAACTTTCTTTCCTTGTCATTACAAACTGCATATACATGTGCGTAGGTATGTAGATATGTAAATTCTAGTAAGCTTTTAGAGCAGTGATGTTCGGATATAACTACTCCAATATTTCAACTCTCTGAATAGATCCAATTCTGTACATTGCAGATATTTTGAAAACTATTTTTGAGAGCACTCTGTAGCTGATACTCATACCAAAACTGTATTTTTTATATGTTTGTCTGTCTGTATCCCGGCCCCGGCTGCACATCACTCCAAAACTACTGAATGGAATTAAACTTAGCACGATTTGAGTTCATACTACGAAGAAGGACAAAGTATACTTATTATCCCGAAACTCACCGGTTCCCTTGGGAAAGGGGATGAAAGTCAAAATCTACACTTAGTTGTAATTTATTAACTTGTAGTCCGATTTGAATCATACTTTTTTTGTTAGCATAGTGGTACTTTAAAGATTACCCCGTAAATATTTCAAAGTCGGTTTCGGTTTTGTAGTTCGGAACCTTATTACAGATATCACAACCTAAATATATCGTTCCAAATAACTGGAACCGCGGAATGTTCAGGAACCCTTGAACGTATGGTTCATCTTAAGCTGGCATTCACACTTTATCATAAAGACATAATGGATATATTATATCAGCCGGACTGTCCACTGCTGAACATAGCCTCCACCACCATGAGAGGGTTTGCCATAATCCCCACGCTTGGCAGGCGTATTGGGGATCACGGTGTAAGATATCTTTCCTCAAATCTCCATCAAAGCGCTGCTGCCTACCCTTAGTCGCCTCATACGTCACCCGCGGGTAGTGTTGGTGGGTGACATTCTAGCTCAGCACCCCATTGGCAGCTCCGCTCCCCACAGGCAGTCCGGAACCCTACGGGCACCCCAGTACCCCACGGGCAGCCCGTCACCCTTATTTAGTTTTGCAAGATTCATTCTACCGCCCGCGCCGACCGCCGGCATAACTACACATTCGCGTGAGTTAATTAATATACGCAATATACCTACGACAAAAATGTGTTTCGCGTTTTGAGTAGTTCTGTGGATGTATATACTTTATACTTAAAAATCAAATTGAAATCGAGAACTATCTATCCTGTTTGTATTCGGCAAAACTTTACGCACTAACAAGTAACTGCCAACCAAACTTGAAACTACCTACAAATTCCTTTAGTATTTTTCTGTTTACATTTTTAATTCTGTTAAAATCTTAACCATGAGTAATTGCAGTGCATGTATGCAACCCGTTAAATCGGCAGAGAAAATAACTTGTGCTCGTAGGTCATGTGGAAAATTTGATCACTGCATGTGCGTAAATCTGAAGGCTGACAAACGACCGTCGGGCTGGACCTGCTGCAAGCAGCTTCGTCCGTCGGACAACACCAACACCCCGCTGCGCCAGAATGAAGACGAGCAGCTGGATAACCTCCTTGACGATAACATCACCCAAAGGAAACCACCACAACAGGTACTCGAAGTGTCGCCAGCATCCAGTGATGAGTTATGCTCTTCTCTTCATAATGTCATGAAAGAAGAGTTGCGAGACATGAAAGAGCAGCTGACTTATATGGATAGTTTTGTTAAGTTTATGAGTAGACAGTACGAAGAATTAAAGAAAGCGTTAAACGTCGCTAATAATGATATTAAATATTTAAGAGAAGAAAATAAATCGCTCAAACAGGAAATGAAGACCAATGAGACCAGAATTCGAAATTTAGAAGAAGAGAGCGCCCGTCAGCAGCAGTGGTGTCGTCTGAACAACCTAGAAATTGTCGGCGCCCCAGAGATACGTACTGAGGTGACTTCTGACATATCCAAGTGGCAACATTGCTTGGCATGGAGGTCAGTTCCAGCGAGGTGGAGTTTGCTCATCGCGTTAAGCCTCGGCTACCAACCAGCGCCGAGCGCAGTCGGGCCGTCGTCGTCCGCTTTAAGGACCCAATGACCACGGATAGAATCTTCGCAACAGCACGTCGTTATAAGAGCCTTACAGCGAAAGACTTAGGACTGGGTTGTGACAGTCTCAAAATGTATGTTAACGAACACCTAACAAAGTCGAATAAGGCATTACTAAGAGAATGCAGGCTAAAGGCGAAGGAACTGGGTTATAAATATGTCTGGACAAAAAACTGTCGAATATACATGCGGAAAAACGATACGTCTCCGCCGCAGCTCATCAACACCACGACAGATCTACTCAAGAAAATAGCATTAGTTTGCACAATGTTTCATGTATTGTAATAAAAAGAAACAACACTTCATTTTCCATACTACATTTCATTCATAACAATGCCTATAATATACATACATATATACATACTAGCTATTGGCCTGCATTTCTTTTTTACATACGCGCTGTGGACAAACATTTTATTATTAAAGTAATGATTCTCTTACCATATGTTTTTTTTTTGTTTTTTTTTATGTTATTGTGATGGAACAAGCTCGAGGCCCACCTGATGTTAAGCGGTTACCTCTGCCTATAACAGATGCATTTCGTCACAATTGATGAATTGCACTGCGCCCGTCACCTTGAGACCTAGTTGTTAAGTCTCATGTACCTGTAATTTCACTGGCTCTCAAGGACTGCTGCCGGAACACACCGTTAGGTGCTTGGCGACAGATTTTCAACTTGAGGGTGGTTGCTAGCCAGGCGGGCATTCGCAAAAAGCCCTTCCACCATGCGGTGAAAGCTCAAGCCCGCGGCGGGATTCGAACCATGGACCTGCTGCGTGGCATTCCATAGTCAATGCCACAGCCATCACTGCTTCATACTTCATGCTGCGGTATTTTGAGTATAATAAGCCAAAGGCATCTAATTATTTGAAAATATCCGGGTATTAAGATATTATTAATTTTCTTGTTTTTTTATAATAGATTCTGATAACATTAAGCTTAGTATATTTTATCAGAATGTGAGAGGACTGAGAACTAAGACTAATATCTTTTTCAATAGCTTATCACTCTCTAATTACGATATAGTATTAATATCAGAAACATGGTTATGTGGTAGTATTTTGGATTCTGAGTTTTGTACTGTTGCATATGACGCATTTAGAGCTGACCGGTGTTCGCTTGGTGGCGGAGTTATGGATCTGTGCTCGGCGAGACTCAGTGCACGCGAAGTCCCGAGTGGCAGGTACCCGACCTGGAGTGTTTATGGGTCACGGTGCCGGCTTCATCGCTGGCTTCCAACAAGTCCCTACACATAGCTGTTGTTTACATCCCACCGAATGATGAACTATCGCAACGCATAGACAAATTTTAACAAATCAGTACCCAGGTTATTGATAAGAACTTAAGTGATCACGTATTGATTGTGGGCGATTTTAACCTACCGTGCATCAGATGGGAGGCCTTTGAACCAATATTTCTCAAAAAAGGATCTATTGAACTGCAAAATTCTGCTTGTAATTTAATACAGCAAATGTCATTCTTTGGCCTTAATCAATCAAAATAGAACCTTAGACTTAGTTTTTAGTAATTTTTCTGTAGAAAAAAGAGAGCTGCCTTATCCATAGTCAAAGAGGATAAATATCACCCCTCATTTCTAATTAATGCTTTAGATCTGTCAGTAGCACAACTTAAACCTCTGCCTCGCTTAAAATACCAATATCATAAGGCAGACTTTAATTCTATAAATCAATACTTCTTAAACTGTAACTGGGATTGCCTTAATAGCGGAAATGACTTAGACTGTGCATTAAACACGTTGTATTATCATATAAATTCGGCGATAAATCAATTCGTACCTAAAATAAAGATCACTGAATCACATAGTTATCATATATCACATAGTTATCATATATGATATCACTGAATCACATAGTTATCATTCATTGAGGTTTTGTAAGATTGATATTTTAATTAGTACTTATGAAAATTTAATAAAGTAATAACATAACTATTCACCATAAAGGCGGACAAACATAACAGTTTACATGTATAATGGAATGATAATTTGAATTTATTTACTAGACACGTTCAAAAACGCGCTGCGTAAGGCGTCAGGTATCGCCACACCGATGAAACGCAGGATCTTACACCCTTCGATAGACACTCACCTACCACAGATATATAGGGCTCCTGAGTCAGCTTACATTCAGTTTAAATGTAAGATGACAGTTGACTTCGCTCCGTGACGAGACGAGACGGGACTACTCAACGTGACGAGAGTGATATACCCGTAATACGTAACCAAAACAACATTACGAGTTTAGAATCACTAAAAAACAATATATTAAGAATATAGTCCTAGTAAATTAATCGGCTGTCATTGAATTATTGAGCGACATCAGAGTAGAGCGAAGCACTCACCGAGGCGCAGCGCAGGCGCACCACGCGCCCTGTTCGCACGATCGCAACTGCACCGTGAACCTGCTATTGTGTCACTCACTTCACAATCTTAAACCACATGTATAAATAGTTCTTTATTCATGTGCTTATTTACTTCCTATTTATTTATTCTTTATATGCCTGGGTGACAGTGCGCGATTACAAAAACAAGTGATGTTTTTACTTAGTTAGTTAAAACATTAAGTATTACCTATTCATTCTTCTTGTTTTGTAACGTATTCTTAACATAGAACAGTATTGTGCATTACGTTATACTAGTCCCACTTATTGTATATGTATGATGTGGTATCAACACTTGGAATAATAAAGTAGCTAATAGCAGAGACAAGTTACTGTACCACTTCCCTGCACTGGACCAGACGTCCACTCTACCGGACATAGGAACCGTACGACTAATAGAGTTTTGAACTTGTTCCGATGTTCGCGAGTTTAGAGCTACATTCAGGAAGTTACTATTAGGAATGGCTGATTCGTTTATTGACCTTTTACGAACATTATCTTCATACCCTTTCCTACTCACGTGATGTCGGTACAAATGTTTAGTTTAACAAGGAACAGGACAACACAACAAAATATTATGAATGTGTTTCCGTTAACAGTACATAGAACCACATAAGTGCGTAATTGTAAAAAGATTTGGAGTTGGCTTTATTGTCGTCTATATGCCTAGCTCCAACCTTCCTTGGAAAAGCTCTCATTGGTAGTTTACGCGATGATAACCTCTCAGGATTCTCAACGTGCGCCCAATTTGCAACAATGAACCACTAAATGTAATGATTGATCTTATAGAGTCATATCTTTCAGACAGGCTACAGAAAGTTCAAATAAATGCGAATACTTCTTTTTTTGGTAAAAATAGGAGTACCGCAAGGATCAGTTGTAGGACGTTTCCTGTTTCTTTCGAATATTAATGATCTGTTTTGCATGGCCATAGATTTCTGCGATATTGTTTTATTCGCAGATGTTACTTCTCTGATTTTTAAAGTAGATAGAATAGATAGTGAACTCATTCATGTACATAATGTGTTATCTATGACCTCTAAATTGTTCACCGTTAATAATCTTCTCTTAAATTAAAAAAAAGACCAAATGTTTACAGTTTTCTTAACCAAATGTTACCTATTTGAACCAAACATTAAACTTGGCCTTGATAAACTCTCTATTGACAATGCGATTGTCTTTCTGGGAATCAAAATGAATTATACTTAACAGTGGGATCCACACGTACATGATCTATCCGAAAGTTCTGCTGCATATGGAGTTCGTAAAATAAGACAATTGACAGTTAACAGGCAGTTCTCCGCTCGATTATTTCGCGTATTTTCACAGTATTATGTGGTATGGTGTATTGCTGTGAGGAGCTGCTGCTGAGATAGAGACAATATTAATTTGACAGAAGCTTGCAATTCGAGCCATATACAAAATGGATCCTAGGAAATCTTTGAGGGATCTTTTTAAATTAACAGTTCAGATCATACAAACTTTACGATAATACATAAAAAGTACACCCTCTCATGAATGAACTTTTAGGAAAAACTCTTTGAAAAAACAATACAAAAAGCGCGAGAAATATATTTTTGAGTATATTTTATGTTTTTTTTCAATACTACTTGTCTCTTACCTTTAATGTATATTTTGAAACTTCGTTTAACAGTCAACTGTACAGAATAAAATACAGCTCCCCTAGCTTAATTAGTTACATGAATATTACTACGCGATTTCTTGGCCAAGGAAATATGCGCGGCTAAATGTGCGGCTAAATAAGGATTGATTACTTGTAACCAGAAACAGCTCGTTTCACTTAGGGCTAAATAACGCGGAATCGGTACCAACTCATCAGGAGAGCCGCAACTACTCAGTACCTACTACAGTTATTCCCATAGTCCCAAGGGTTTCATAGAAAATACACAAGGATTCTACGATATTATTTATATTCGGTAGTCGAATAACAAACACCATGATGACAAATATTATATTGAAATTTGCAAAATATGTAATCAATTTACTGATAAGTTGTAACTTGTGTTGTATAAGATTTAAAAACTAGAACTGTCAAACTCTATGGTTTATTTATACTATCTTTGTCATGTCTTGTTCTTTTTCTTCTTCAATAAAATGTCTTGATACATCAACTCAACCTCTGAGTTTTAATAATTAAAATCGTATTTAATCCCAACAGCGACCTATAAAATTCCAATACAATTTTGATCCTTATCGCCGGATCCATACAAGCCAATAATTAAAAATCTTATTTTCCAACTAATTGGAAGCATTTTGGAATAGGCGTCGGTGCCTGGAGACACGCCACACCCGCCGGACAACAGTCACAAAATCTTCTTTTTCCAGTTTTTCAGCATTATTCTTAGCAAGAATGGAATCTCTCGATAGACTTATTCAAAGGCGAAGTAATTTCAGAGGGAGATTAACAAGGATTTACAATTTTGTCGACGACTCTAATAATCACGATAAAGTCTACGAATTGCAAGCAAGACAATCAGATATGGCAGATCTTTTCGTCAAGTATGACAATGTGCAGCAAGATATCGAAAATATCGACCCTAAAAATGCAACAGCGCACGAACAAGAACGGGTTTCAAGCGAAGAAAAATACTATTATTACAGGGCGAAAGTCACGGAAATTGTCAAAGAACAAGAATTGAACTACAGTGCAATTTCCATCAATCACACATTAAACACCAAAACACCTATTATTAAACTGCCAAATTTACAGATTCCTACATTCAACGGGAACTTGTCAGAATAGACCAACTTCAAGACATTGTTCGAGGAGTTATTGATAAAAATGAGCAACTAAGTAAGCTGCAGCAATTCCAGTATCTAAAGTCACTACTAAAAGGGGAAGCAGCTGGTCTCCGAGCTCACTTGCAGTCACTGAGAAGAATTATGACCAAGCTTTATCAATACTTAATCAAAGGTATGACAATAAACTCGTAAACGTCAATTTTCATATTAAACATGTTATGTCAGTATCAATTATTTCAAAAGCCAATTTACAGCAATTTTTAACTACATTTCAACAAAGTTCCGATTCATTGTCAGCGCGTAACGTTCCAGTCAATTCATGGGATTTGCTTTTTATTTACATTATTGCAAATAAATTAGAACCTAGCTTAAGGTCAGTGTGGGAGCTTGATAGGAAATGTAATGACTTGCCCACACTGAATCAATTAATTGAATTTCTCAGGCACAGGGCTACGGCCTACGAACTTATGTATAATGATACCAATACAAATGTAAACCATAACATAAAAACTAAAAGGATTCATGTTTCCACCCATATGACGACAGCATCAACTAATTGCATTCTCTGTAACATGTCTCATGACTTGTATAAATGCCCAAAATTTCTTAAAATGAACCCATCCAAGCGTAATGTTTTTGTCAAATCAAAGAAACTTTGTTTTAATTGCCTTAAACCCTTCAAATACCAACATACTTGTTCAAAAAACACATGTTCTGTCTGTCATACATAAGCGTCAACACGGTACTATTCATATAGATCTAAACCAGTCAGCCGCGGTAGCTACCACAACTAGCAGCACCTTAGCAATGGATAACCCTGTTTACTTAAACAAAGTGACAGAGCCTCATTTTTTTTTTTTTTTTTACTCCGAACTGGGTAGCACTTGACCACTATCTCACCTGATGTTAAGTGATGATGCGATCGATGACGGAGCGCGCTTACCCAGGAGATACCTATTCACTCGCTTCTTGAAGACCCCCAAATTGTACTTAACCGGAAACACGGAGCCTCAGGCAGAGTATTCCATACCTTGGCGGTTCGCATGATGAAAGAGGATTCAAATCGCTTCGTTCGGGTAAATGGAATATCCACCATATAGCGGTGGCGCTTCTGAGTATCCCTGGATGTCCGGTTATAGAATGGGGATGGCGGAATCAGATCATGTAGTTCTGTGGCACACTCCCCGAAATGTATCCGATTAAAAACCGATAAGCAAGCGACTTTGCGGAGATGCTCGAGACTTTTGAGTCTCTTGCTTACAAGTTCGTCGTCGTTAATGAGTCTCTTGGCTCTCCTCTCTATAGCTTCCAGTGTCTCCAGCTGGTATTTGGCAGAACCATCCTAAAGGTGAGAACAGTACTCCATACACGACCGGACTTGCGCTTGATAAAGATTGAGCAGCTGTCCCGGTGTGAAGTATTGTCTCACCTTAGCCAAAACACCAAGCTTTTTTGAGGCTAGCTGGGCTTTAGACTCGATATAGGAGCCGAAATTGAGACTCGGTGTTAATGAGATGCCAAGAAGCTCGAGATGGTTACTTATCGGCACGGACACATCTCTGAAAGTAGGAGCCAGCTGAAAAGGGCTCCGTTTTGGTGGAGAAAAGACACGCCTGGGTTTTAGCAGCATTGAACTTAACCAGATTGGCATCGCCCCAATCGGAGACTGCCTTCAGAGAAAAGTTCAAGCGCTGAACCATCGCTTCCCTATGAGACTGGATTTGTAATGCACTGGTTCGTGCGTTAGATGTATAACTCTCCACAACGTCGCTGTTGTCTTCGTACCCAAAAATACCGGGCTTAAGCAGATCATTAATATGCAGCAGAAAAAGCGTTGCAGAGAGTACAGATCCTTGAGGGACTCCGGCGTTAATAGCCAATTGGTCAGAAGAACAGCCATCGATGACTACTCGAATCGACCGATCCCTCAAGAAATCTGAAATCCAAACACATAAACCAGTGGGAAGGCCGTATGAAGGAAGCTTGCTAATAAGGCTATCGTGCCAAACCCTGTCAAAAGCCTTCGAGATATCGAAAGAAACAGCAAGCGCCTCTCCGTGGTTCTCGATGGCTTCGCTCCAGATGTGAGTGGCATACACAAGAAGATCCCCAGTAGACCGGTTTCGGCGAAACCCGTATTGTCGGTCACTGAGGAGATCATTATCTTCTAGGTATGCCAGGAGCCTGTGGTTCAGTACACGTTCCATCGTTTTACACAGTAAGGAAGTGACTGAAATAGGCCTGTAATTGGCAGGGTCTGCGCGACTACCCTTTTTGGGCACGGGCTGCACGTTTGCAAGCTTCCAGGACTTAGGCACTTGACCAGTCGTCATAGACAAGCGAAAGAGGCGAGTCAATGTTGGAGTCAACTCAGGCGCACACATCCTCAAGACTACAGCTGGTATACTGTCTGGACCACTAGCTTTGTTCACGTCCAGATCGCGCAACGCTTTGCGTACTTTAGATTGTCGAAAGCGGATTTCTGACATTAACGTCCCGCAGTTTGGCAGACTAGAAGGTACAGCATTGCCAGCATCTAAACGTGAAGATTCTGCAAACAGAGAGGCAAATAAATTTGCTTTCTCTTCAGCAGTGTGCGCTAGGGAGCCGTTGGGTTTCAGGAGTGGAGGCAGTGAGGGACGGCAGAAGTTCTCTTCGATCGATTTCGCCAGGGACCAAAACGCTTTGCTACCCGAGGGGTAAGAAGCAAGTTTGTTCCCTGTTCGGCGTATATGATCAAAGCGAGCCTTCTTAAGAGCCTTTTTGCAAGACTTGGCAGCCAGGTTGAATGCTTTCTTCTTTTCACGTACATCTCTAGATTTGCGGGTTCGAGCATCAGCCCAGGCTAAGTAGGCCTCATGCTTTGACGCTTCTGCAACTTCACATTTAGCATTAAACCATGGGCGAGCTTTGCTGGACAGCGGGACGTCAGAAAATGGTATGAAGTATACCTTGACGTAATACTTCTGTCACAGCACCCGCGCAAGTTGAGGGATTGCTAGAAGAAAAACAAACCCGGCTCCAAGGATAAGACGCGAAAAAACAACGCATCTCATCCCAATCTGCTGATCAATCGCCACACTCGCCGCGTGCCTTTTGGGCTGGGATTGGGCGGGGAGTAGACCGATACAGACTTCACCAGACAGTGGTCGGAACTACCTAAAGGTGATGAAACCGACACTGAGTAGCGGTCTGGATCTGTTGTCAGCAGAAGGTCCAAGCAATTGGCTGTGTGGCCATCAACGTCCGGTATCCTTGTAGCTCCTTGGACCAGCTGTGTGAGGTCTAGCGTCAAGGCAAGCTTGCGCATCTCTCGACCAGCGTGGTCTGTGCTCTGGTATGGGTGTAGCCAGTCTTGATGGTGGGCGTTGAAATCCCCCAGAAGCACTAATTGAGCAGAAGGATATCTCTGTTGGGCCACATCCGCCGCCTCACTGAGGTAATTTGTGAGCCTGGTCATCTCCTCATCTCCGCTGTGTGATCGGTAGACACTAGCATAAAGAATTTTCTCCATGCCAATGTCCACCAGAACCCACATGACTGAAAATTTGGGGTCTTCAAGGTTGCGGAGACGCCGATAGCAAATGTCATCGCGGGCATACATACAAACTCCCGCCCTGGCTTTGAAGCTATGTTCTAGCATATAGCCAGGGTAGGCAAGGTACGCCGTGTCAGCTGGACATTTGATCTGCGTCTCCGTGAGGAACAGAATATGCGGTTTTGCGGTCTCTAGATGGTGGTGGACCGAGTTGATATTTGAGTGCAAGCCTCGAATGTTTGAGAGGTGCACTTGGAGGGAGAGGACGTGCTTCCGCTGTTGAACCTTTATTCTGTTCTTCTGGCCTTTCATTCTTACGGGGAGTGAAAATAGGTAAAGGGAAACGGATCAATTGACTGGCATCAGCAGTGAAACTAATATTAATAGTAATTTTTTGAAATGAAATTATCGTGAGTTTCACACGTTATGTTCGTTTGGAGAGGAGATTTCTACCTGCAGATGGATGGAGTAGCGATGGGCTCGCCTATAGCGCCAGTGGTAGCCAACATATTTATGGAGTGGTACGAATCCCTGGCCCTCAGCACCGCACAAGTAAAACCGCGCTATTGGTGGAGGTATGTAGATGATATCTTCGCAATTATGGACAAAAATGCATTGTCTGGGTTTACGGATCACCTCAACAAACTACATCATAAGATCAGCATCACCGTAGAAGAGGAAAAGGAAGGGGTATTGCCGTTCTTAGATGTGCGTGTTATCCGGAGGCCAGACAACAGTCTGACGCACACGATTCATCGAAAACCTACACACACGGATCGATATCTTCACGCTAGCTCGCATCACCATCCTGCACATTTGTCCACCGTACCAAGAGCATTGATGGATCGAGCTCTTAGACTATGTGACCCACCATACATAGATGAAGAGCTCCAGCGCGTGAGAAGGGTACTGGAGGACAACGGATACAGTTGGCGACAATGTTGTCGCTGGGCAAAGATAAGTGAACGTAAGCGACCAACAAGAGTGGAACGTTCTCCGGCTTATCTTCCGTTTGTGAGAGGAATAACAGATAAAATCGGGTATCTCTTACGACGGAAATATGATATCAGAACGTTCTTCCGTCCACCCGGTCAAATAAGACAGATGCTGCGTTCACCGAAGGACAAAGACCGCCTTAACGTACCGGGCGTATATAAAGTACCATGCGACTGTGGCAAGAGTTATGTGGGAGAGACTCGACGCAACATCGCTACTAGACTGACCGAGCACATTAGGAGCATTAAGAATATGGACATTACTAAATCAGCACTCGCAGAACACGCTCATCTCTCGGACTCCAATCACTATATTCGTTTCGATAAAGCCTCCGTATTAGCTAGAGAAAAGTTTTATGTGCCTCGTAAAATACGTGAGGCTTTAGAAATCTATCGACATCCTAATTTTAACAGAGATGGGGGTTGGACGCTACCACCAGCCTGGATTCCTATTCTTAGTGCTACCTCGACGCAGAAGATGTCGCGCAGTCTAGAATGCGACACGGTTAGCATTATATGTCACGGTACATGTGATGATGATGCGATCACAGACGACGAAGGGGGCCCACCGTCTTCAGCCGGGCACGCTAGGACCTCATCACCTAGCACCAGCAGCGCGGGACACGCTCCGCCCCCACCCAGCTTCACGCTGCCGCCGGCGCCGCTATCGCGCCGAGCCGCGCGGGCCGCGCGCCGCAGTGCCCGTCGGGAGCTCGCAGACGCAGCTGCGCACTCGCCCTGATGATGAGCATCTGACATGCTCGAAACCCGGGTCGACGTACTCGATCCCCAACGTGAGTGTTTTGCCGGTTTTTGTATAACATTTATTAATAGTAATTTATGACTAGAAAATATATCAGTTGTACATGTTCAGGTTTTGCAAGCGCAAACTTACTTATCTACAGTGCTTATTAAGATAAATGCAGTTAATGGTGATTAGATTACATGCATAGCCTTACTAGACTGTGCTAGCGAGATAAGTTTAGTGACAAAAGCTTTGTTTGATAGGTTACAGCTTCCAAGCATTACAGACACAAAGTACATTATACATGGTGTAAGTGAAGATCCAGTATATTCATCTCTGTCAACAATCTCAGATATAGGTAGTAGAACTAGCAACTACACAACCTCACTCTCATGTGTTGTCACAGAAAAGATTTGTGTAGACATTCCTCACAGGTACATTCCTCTAAGTCAGTTTAAAATACCACAAGACTGCAATTTAGCAGATCCTCTATTCAATGTACCAAAAGGGATAGACCTTCTGATAGGTGCAAAATTGTTTTATTCTCTGATATTACCTGGCAGAATTCAATTAGGTAAAACCCAGCCATTATTAGTTTACACAGTTTTTGGTTAACATTATTTAATGATACAGCCCATAATACAACGAATGAGTTATTAAACAGTCACACTCTGACTAATACAGTCAATGAAGAGTCTTGCAACAATGCAAACTCTAACCTGGTCAACAGATCAGTATTAACAACACACATGATCAACTCAGTTGTGATCAATTATTAAAATGCTTTTGGGAGCAAGAAGAAGTCACATCCTCTTCTACAGCTACACCAGAACATTTATATTGCCAAGAGCTTTTCAAACGTACAACCACTAGAGATTCATCAGGTTGGTTTACCGTTAGTCTTCCAATTATACAGGAAAAGCTGTCTCAAGGACACCTACCAAATAGCACATAAATGCTTTCTTATATTAGAGAGGAAATTCATAAACAATCCTACTCTACACAAACAGTACTCAGACTATATATCTGAATATTTAAGCCTAGGCCATGCATCTTATGCACCTAATCCATCTACAGATCTACTACAAGAAACCAAAAGTTTCTTTCTGCCTCATCATGCAGTAATTAAACCGGAAAGTGTCTCAACTAAACTTCGTGTGATCTTCAATGGCAGCAGCCAGTCGTCCACAGGAGTCTCTCCTAATGATGTCTTATACGAAGGTCCAAACATTTACTCAGACATTATAGATATTATTTTAAGACTTCGAACCTACAAGTTTGTACTGTCATGTGATATAGTGAAAATGTTTAGAAATATTAAAGTAATTGATGAACATTGCAAATTCAATGTATACTGTGGAGAAACCCTCCTGAAGAACCGCTGAGAGTCATTAAATTAAACACAGTTACATATGGAACCAGATGTGCACTATATTTAGCATTTAGCACATTATTAGAACTTGCAAAACAAGATGGTCATCTTTATCCATTAGCGGCAAAGTGCGTTCAATATCAGACTTTCGTGGATGATGTCCATTGTGGTTCAAACTCACTAGCTGAAGCTCAAGACCTCTGCATTCAGCTTATATCATTATTCCAAAGGGGAGGATTACAATTACATAAATGGTCCTCTAATAACTCTTAAATTTTGCATAGTGCCATTAAAACAAAAGACCAACATTTACCCAATATTTTAATCATTGGTAATGAAACTAGCACACTTGATCTCAAGTACGATCCAGGTACAGATGTGTTTAGAATGAACATTCCAAATCATCAGCATACCCATTTTACTAAACCAATTGTACCTTCTATCATCGCAAAGATTTACGATCCATTGGGTTATTTAGCACCTGTTATAATTAAAGACAAACTGTTCATGCAAAAGCTATGGAAAGAATCGAATTTGACATGGGATACCCCATTGCCTGACCATTTATTAAATGAGTGGTTACCATTTTACAACAATCTTCAGGTTTTGAACAGCATTACAATACCTAGGTACTGTTTTGCAGACATACCTACCAAAGTATACCCTGTAGGATTCTCAGATGCTTCCTTAGAAGCATACGGATGTTGTATTTACCTTGTTGCAGAATATCACAACCTGAAACCTACATCTAACCTAGTAATTAGCAAAACTAGAGTCAGTCCTGTCCGTACAATCAGTATACATAAACTGGAGCTCTCCGGAGCAGCCTTACTTGCAAAATGTATAAAGAAGGTTAAATTAGCATTAGAAATAGCAATCAAAATTGATTCAGTCTATTACTACACAGACTCCACAATTGTTATATGCTAGAATAAATGAAGTTTATGTTGCAAACAGAATCTCACAGATTTTACAAAGTTCTGATCCTAACTCTTGGAATCATACTAGGACATTTAATAAATAATAATGCAGCAGATTTAGTTACACATGGTATCAATCCTGACCAATTCAAGAGCTTTACTTTATGGTTTCACGGTCCTAGCTACCTACAATCACAACTTCAAGATTGGCCCTGCAGTCCAAATAACTTAGAAACTCAACCTGATGTTAGTCAAGTAAAGGAAGTAAGGCCATATGCAACTAGTGTTGTCTCAGACTCATTCAATGATGAAGATGTTGATTATTTTATGAATACATTTGAAAGATATTCTAGTTTTCAAAAATTACTGCACACCATTACTCAATGTTACAGATTTGCTCATAACATAAAATTTAAGCCTAAACTTACAGGCCCTCCGACACTAGAAGAGTTAAAACAAAGTCATAATTTCATAATTAAAATTGCCCAAGCATCCCAGTTCAAAAGAGAAATCATTGAATTAAAATCTGGTAAAAGTAGCTATACTTACACATCCAGCTCTCTGAAAAGATTTTCACCTTTTCTCGACATTGAAGGCATATTGAGAGTAGGTGGTAGAATAAAACATGCTAGTGTTTAATATAATCAAAAGTTTCCTTTTATATTACCTAACAAATGTCACATTACAACACTTGTTATACAAAAGTACCATACAGACTTATTCCATGCAGGTATTAAGAGCACATTATCCAACCTAAGGTTAACATACTGGCCCATTCATGCTAGAGTGGCAGTTAAAAAGGTAATCTACAAGTGCATAATCTGTGTCCGGTATCGTGGACAGCCTTGTAGTCAAAAAATGGCTAACTTACTATACAATAGAGTAAATTTAACGCGTCCATTTCTAAATATAGCTATTGATTTACAGGAGCTATATATGTCAAGTAATCTACTCTGCGCAATGCTAAATTTACAAAGGGATATATACTTGTTATGGTTTGCCTAGCAACTCATGCAATACATCTGGAATTACCGAATGACCTGCAAACCTTCACATTTTTAGGATGTCTTAAAAGATTCTGTGCACGGAGAGGTATATGCAACAGTATTTTAAGTGATAACGCCTCCACATTTCGTTGTGCTGCTAATGAACTACATGAGCTTTACAATCTGTTTAGAAATGAGACATCTTACAGCCACATTCTTAATTATACTAACAGTCAGCATATAAAGTGGAATTTCACCACACCTCTTGCCAGTCACATGGGAGGAATTTATGAATCCTGTGTTAAACAAACAAGAATTTACAAAAGGAAATTAGGAAATCGTAAAATGACTTATGAACATATTATGTGTACAATTCTATGTCAAATTGAAGCCATTTTAAATTCAAGATCACTGTGTTCAATCTCTGACAATATTGATGATCTTAATTATTTGTAAGTCCTAGTCCCGTTTTAAGTCCTGGTCATTTCTGATAGGATTATGTTGACCATGTTAGATATTCCTGAACCTAGTTTAATTCAAATTTCTGACAGTAAACTTAACATTTGGCAAACAATTACTGCAATAAAACAACAATTTTGGAAAGATTTTTATAAATCCTACTTATCAGAAATTCAAAGTCGCCAAAAGTGGTTAAAAGAATTGTGTAACATAACAGAAGGAGTTTAGTTCTAATTAAAAACGAAAATGTGCCTCCTCTGTCCTGGCCACTTGGGAGAATCATTCAGGTTCACCTTTCAAAAGACGACCACCTTACCCGGTCAGTCTTAGTGAAAACTGCCACTGGAGAATATTGGCGTCCAGTAGACAAATTAATATTGTTACCATCACAGGAATTCTGCATATTACAACTGTACTTATGTTTCAACAGTTTAACATTAAAAGACTAATAAAGTCAACACATAGAAGTTAGAACTTCTAATTTAGTTTTATAGGTATCTAATTTAAGTAATACTTGTAAATTAGTGCCTAAATTTAAGTGATTTATTAAATTTTTCTTTGATGCCCTAGATTAAGGAAAACAAGCATTAATTTCTTATATTATTTAATTGTAATTTGTACAAAACAGTAAATATTAAAATACCTATTATAACAACCAGTCAACAGTGAATATTTGCACTAAGTAATTTATAATTTTCCATAACTTTCAGTTCTTTGTCACACATTTCACACAGTTTTTACACATAAATTATACACTTATCTTATTACTGCCTTATTTACTGTATTTTTCAGCTTCTTATTATATAATTTCAGTGCTTTTCAATATATTTATTTTATTATTAAAACATAACCCATGTTGTAAGAAAACATATATTATTGTACCATGACATAACCTGTGTATTAGGGATTTGACATGACACTGACACAGACACATAATTGACGTGACACTGACACATTATTTGACGTTTTGACAATTTGCTTTTCTTTTATTACTGAATTTGCTTTTCTTTTTTCACCTGATTTCGATTATTTTTATTATAACCATTGTATTGTATTCTAATTAGCGGTGAAAATTTTTATTATTGTTATTCAGACTCCGTCAGCGCGAGGGTGTATGTATAAGATTTAAAAACTAGAACTGTCAAACTCTATGGTTTATTTATACTATATGTGCCATGTCTTGTTCTTTTTCTTCTTTAATAAAACGTCTTGATACATCAACTCAACCTCTGAGTTTTAATCATTAAAATCGTATTTAATCCCAACAGCGACCTATAAAATTCCAATACTGTAGTAACCGAATAAATGCTATATGATTGAAATAAAAATTAATATGTAGTTGTAGTATTTTTTTTATTAGGTATAGTATAGCTGATAGGCTAGGCTTTGAACAATATCTCACCTGACGATAAGAGATGATATCTTAGTGTAAGATGTTGTGACAGGGCTAACCTACAATTATTGGATCTCAAGGACAGCTGCCGGAATACCAGAGAGTTGAAATACTTAGAGATGTTATATCCGAACACCACTGCTCTAAAAGCTTACTAGAATTTACCTATATACATACCTACGCACATGTATAAGCAGTTTGTAATCACAAGGAAAGAACGTTCAAATATTATGCGTCATATCTGTTGTTAGAAAGGGATAAATAAGCAATTCGTGTTACCACCGAACCGCCACGAGACATTCCGATCACCATTATGCTGCGATCTCTTTCACTCTCTCACACCAAACGATACACATATCTCGCTCATCCATTTCATTGAGTTTAGTTCCTAAGATAAAACAAATTTACGATATTTTCTATTTCAACAATAAAAGCAATAATTACGCGTGAAATGAACAGTTTTCTTATCTCTCGCAGTGCCTGTATAATTGGTGCAGAGTCTAAAGACACAAGGAAGGCATATTGTCCACAGATAAAAAAAAACACGATTAGCGGCGATGTATTCACCGGACGCTCGGAAGTGCAAGACTGGTAGTGACTCAGGTAATTACCCTGAATTCGTCTAGTAAATATGGAGGGCATACAACACATCTAAAGGTAAAAAAATCTTAGCCGGAATACCTACATCGTTAGGTGCTTGGTGGCAGATTTTCTACTTGAGGGTGGTAGCTAGCCAGACGGGCATTCCCTACTATCATTCAAGATTGTCAATATCTTGAAAGTCATCCCTTCTTGTTTAGACTACTCAATTAAGTGTGCAAAGAAGTAAATACCAATCAGCTCTTCTGCAAGCTGAACTCTAATAGTTTTCAGAGGCGATGCTGGAGTCAAAAACTTCGCGTACTAAACAGAATGTAAACGAGACCTGCCGGGGGGGGACTTTTTGTCTTATGTGTTAACTTTTTAGTTTGAGGTAGAGTAGCGGGACGCGGCGCGGGGGCGCCCTCTCTCACTAAAGTATGCTGCTGAGCTTTATGCTGGGGCCACACTATCGCGATAACGCGAAGATTTGCGTTGTTTGCAGTAAATAATTATTAGCCGCCATGTGATACAGCGCATCCGCCTCGTCCATGTTTTCCGCGAAATGAATTATCGCGACGTTCTGGATTATCGCGACGTACTGAAGGTTTTTTTATGTGGCCAAGCAATTCGTCATGTATCGAACACGAACTTTTAAACACGAATTTTCGCCTTCAAGTCTGGCCTCAGCATTAGCCTGGATTTACCACAATCTGACATACGGAAACAGTCACCGAGCTCGGTGATGTCCCTCTGTTCAGTATTAAACTTGTGTTTGCAATAAATAATATTTAGTTCAGATGTTGTCTAGTAGGTAGCCTAGTGGATAGCTGGACCGTTGCGTTGGTTAAAAATCAATATACGTGTCCTTGTATTGGTCTTGGTAGCGAAAATGAAAAATTTCTACCGGAAGTTGCGGGGTAGATCCTTTCCATGTGCAAAGCGTTGGTATGAAATAGTGATAAAGTAAGCGAACAGTTGGTTTGACTTATATCTGTGACGAGTGTATATTTACTGCCAACAAATTACAAAAAGAACTGCTATATCAAACGTAAGTTTAATTATTTCGTCTACAACCTAAGGCTTAGCCATCCATGTGAAATGTTGAATAATTCAAGATTACCTGCTAGGGCACTCACTATATACTCAGTCAGTACATAAATAATATACATTGTTTCTCTTCACTGATTTTGATACATACATACATATTATTTTATTTTTTTTTACTAAATACTTTCAATTTCAGTTGTGCAGAATAGACATTGACTTTTCAACCGGCAAACTACGTTCTTACTCGTAAATATTAAGATATACCTAGTTGGTGACTCTCGGGATAGTATTTTAGTAGTTAAGCACGTAGTCTTTTGAACTGTACGAGGCAACAAATAAACTTGTTACGAGTTTATTCCGCACAAGCCGAGAATACCAAACAGTCGTCGTTCATAAAAAGAATACGAAGCGAACGATTACATTCAATTGCTGAACTTTCTACTTCTGTATTTTGTACTTTCAATAAGGCATTTGCTTGCAGAACGCCCAACAAACAACAATTATATAAAAAAGGATTATTCTAAAGGATGGCTGATTAAATTAAGGAAGCGCTTAGACTTACAAAATATAACATTTTGCTTTAAAACAAAATTGTTACTCGTATTATGTGTCTCCAATAAACACAGCGTCGGTATGAAGATGCATTTGATACTATTACCTGAATGTCGCCTTTATGGGTGTAAATACCACCTGTATACTGTTCGTTACCCAGCTTGATGTTATCTGTGCACTTCATCTGTCAAGGGTTTTGAAGTTTTATGTCATATCATAGAGTCTTCACCAGGAAGATATTACTGCGACGCTGTGTTTATCTTCCAACACATAATAACAATTTTGTTTGTTATATTATGTGTCTCCAATAAACACAGCGTCGGTATGAAGACCTGTCTGTTATCTGCTGGTGACGAACACAAACCCTATGTTGAAAATAATTGTCCTTGATCAACTTCCTCTGCAAAAAATCAAATCCTTTATCAACGCAAAATAATTAATAAGCATAGAAAAATAACAGCTATTTTCTCTGGTGCTAAGCAATGACAAGGAAATAAAAAATAAAACTCCTTGTCCTTTGAAGGATTACAAGTACCTACTGAATACTAATAGGAATTACCTATTAAAGTTTGCTATTCCCTATTGCATATGAAAATCTGCTCCGAGCAATGTGATATGATATGCAATAGCTTAAACCATACCAACTGGAATCATTATTATTTCCAATAGTTACTTGGATTAAATTTGTTACGATAATAACTAAGAGTTTAGGCATACGCCTTGAATTAAGTAGTTTATCATGTAAAAGCATGTACATACCTTCCCTCAACCATGTGAGCTTAAGTTCAATAAACTGCAAATCTACCCAGATTAGCATACATATATTGTGTATGTAGATATATAACAGGTCAAGTTTCCATTACTGGCCCGTCATTTATCACCCATTACTGAAAGTAGGTAACGACCCAAGTTTGCCAGAAGTTCTTAATATTAAAACAATTTTAAGTAACTTACTCCAGTACTAACTTATACCAGTGTTGGTACATAGACTGTTGACACTGTTTTGTAGTGAATGGTCTGTTGAACATGGCTGACATCTACAGACTTGTCTGGAGGGCCCCAACAATTTGTTCAATTGGTTTGTTCCATGGGAGACAGATGTCATTCATTGATTAAGGTATTGATACCTATATGCAACAAGTAATAATATCTGGTTGATAATGGCAAATTGTTTAACAATGTATCAACCCTGCCGAGCCTTGTGTCTGATATAACGAACTACATCCTGTTTTGGTTTATTTGTCCCAATACATAAATAGGACACAATTATGTAGTAGCAACTATACAAGGGTATAGTTGCTACTACATAATTGTGTCCGTAGGGTCATTAGACTGATAGAGTGTATCGTCGTATCAGTCTTAATAGCAGCTTGCATATTAAATTAAGAAGAACATTGTTCTAAACATACATGAGTAGTGTTCTTATAGGAGTGACTGAATCCTTCTGTGAGATAATAGGCTGATAGGGGAGTTGCCCTGTCAACTTCAACAGTTTGCATTATAGATTTAAATATACCATGTCTATCCAGCAACATGAGCATTCAATTTGTGCTAATCATGATTAGCTTGGAGCAACTGTACCCTTCCGAAAGGTAATTGGCTGATGGGGGGAAATCACCCTGCCAGTCTCAACAGTGCATGTTAAAATTAAGTGGGATATTGTGGCTGTCTCGAAATTATATATATACTTATCATGGTAACGTTGGAGCAACTGTACCCTTCCGAAGGGTAATGGGCTGATGGGGGAATCGCCCCATCAGTCTCTACAGCTTGCATGTTAAATGAAGTGGAATTTTGTGCCTGTTACAAAATCATTAGTTATCCTGATCATCTTGAAACCACTGTATCCTTCCATAAGTAGTACTTTTTGAAGCGCTCGTAGCGAAGTTTGCTTAGCCATTCTGAATCGATCAGCAAAGTTAGTCGGTCCCGGTTGTTGTCTTAGGATGGCAGTCGTTACAGCATGGTGGTAGGGCACTTTGCGAATGCCCGCCTGGCTAGCTACCACCCTCAAGTTGAAAATCTGTCGCCAAGCACCTAACGGTGTGTTCCGGCAGCTGTCCTTGAGAGCCAGTAATTCTAGGTTAGCCTGTACAACATCTTCGACCACATCATCACTTACCATCAGGTGAGATAGTGGTCAAAGGCTAACCTATCAGGCATAAAAAAAAAACTTATGGAACTTAGGCTGCTTAGGAAAATCATCCAAAGCCATCAAAGCCTCAAAAGTTTGCATATTAAACTACTCTAATCCAAAGTCCAATTTCAAGGATCTCTTTTTCCTTGATATGTTATATTTCGCAATCAATGTTAACATAGAATGTGTATGTCAAATGGGCATTCAACTCCTTTCCTGGGTAAAGCTCTTTAATCCAAGCGGATTGAGAACAATAACAACAACAGAATTCCACTACAGTCATTCATTGTTAACTATGCCCTTCCGAAGAGCTGTAAGAAGATGACAGAACAGTGCCACAAACTTGTATGTAATGAGGTAGTGTTCATTATATTTACCCCATAGTAGTTGTTGGGCGGCCTGTTATCTGCACCCATACTGTCTATATATTGCACAATGTTGTAATTGTGATTATCATGTACATTAACAACTGGTATCTCTACTCTCTTAAATAATAATGTTTTTATATGACAAAAAAAATCCCATCCGTTACACAGAAAAGTAGATGCTTTGACCCTCCAGATAAGGGTAAGCTGATCAGAAAATATTTCTCTATTCTGTGGATAACTTGTGTTGTAAATGGTTTAATAATATAATATCACAGCACTATCTGAGGTGTTCTGCTGCTAAAATTGCTCATATCAACACAGTGTTGACCTACAAACAGCAGGTTTAAGGTTCATTTTGATAATAAATATTTGAGAATGTTATAATTGAATATAGAGATTATGCATCTATGCACATGGTGATATTGTGGTGAGGTGTAGCATGACCATTCAATGTATGCATTCAACTTTTAGAAATGTCTCTTCAGCAACTCTATAGCATCTACCATGAAAGTCTAAATTACTCGTATTATCTGATGCATTCCAAAGCCAACCTTATGCTACGGTTACTTTATAGATATACATTTCTGATGTTTGCTTACCTCTAGTAGGTAAGCAAACATCAGTAAGGGCATTTATGTGTACAGTATCATCACTTATTCTCATTAAATGAAAGAAAGAAAATATATCCCTTCTAATTTTGTATCACAATAAATATCAAGTGCCCTAAAAAAGTACTTATACTTAAAGTCTGCCCAGACCAGGAAACTTCCCTTCCATAGTAGGAATGACTCAATATAGTTAATAATAATATTAATTATAACAGTATGTTAGTGTTCCCCATACATGAACATTTTAGGTGACCGGTTCACATAGCTGTTATCTCTGCCACAATGAGATCTTAATATGGCTTACCAAAGACAATGCTCTATAGTTTGAGCTGTTTCAAAAAAAAAAGGGAAACTGGTCAAGTAGCAACAAATTCAAAGCTAGGTCTGTAGAGGTTATAAAGGATCTCCGCAATCCATTATCTTTCTCACTAGCCTAGTTTGTACAATGTGTTAGCAACAAAAGTTCAATTTCCATGCTAAATGTGTTCAAGCAACTTATACTTACTGAGAGCAAGAAGCTCAATATTTATTCTCAGTTATTTGTAACTTAAAATGCACTGCTCTTCTCATTAATAAATACCTACTTTCAAAGGGTTGTTCATTTAACATGTGTTAAAGGTATAATATGGAGAACATGTTCAGTGCAAGCTTCAATAAATTTACCCTGAATGTGGGTTTGATGATTAATATACAGCTAAACAACCTTCTTGAAGTTAGAATTACTTCTCTTTAAGGACATATACCCGCAAGCCAAAGCGTGCACATTTACATAAACTCAACTAGTTATTAAAAAAAAACTCGCATGTAAATATTGTGTATTATTAGACCTATCGTTTCTGGCTTAAATCCTTTTTCTTTTGGACTCATAATAAAGATTTTATTATATAGCATTTAGTATATAGCACGCATTTTTAGGAGTTTGAGCCAGTTATTCGTAGCTCCAGATTTATTTAAAAAGTATAGTACACATGTATAAATAACTTCCCATTATAGAAAGTTCATTATATTCCCCATGTTTGTGGTGCAATAGAAATATTAAAAACATGCTTATTTTTCTTGAAAGAGATGCTTAAAGTTGGGTCTTTCTTTTATCTAAAATTACGAGTTTTTGAGCTGGTGTAATTTCAAAAATGTATAATTTAATGAAATTCTGATGCACCACAAACCTAGATATTAGGGTAGTGATTACGTAGGTAAAAAATCATTGAATTTTATTCGCTATTATTAAAATGAGATTGAAGCTGCGTTTTGTATGGGGGCGTTCGTCTAAAATATATACCCTTAACATGTTTGTACAGTAAAGCTTAAGAACTTCAGCTTTTAACCAGCTAGTTGCTAATTCCCTTAATCATCCTTTACGGCCAATCTGATGAGGCAGTCAGCCATGGCATTAAAGGTATTTTAAGTGAATCAGGTTACCATTACAAGTATTTCTAGGTGACTAGGTATATCGTTCTATGTCAATATATTAGTGATCAGTTAATGATGCTCCAAATACACTTGCGATAATTTTCTACTAAATATAATAAAACAATTATCATAAAATACTGCAGTTTACATATGTATTTATAACATACATAAGACTGGACGGCTATATTTAAGCTTCCAATGTGTTGTTATATTGAACTATGATAGATACATACATATAAGAATCGGTATTTTATCTTAGTTTGCATACTTATAAGTAAAGTGTTCTTGATTATAATATCATGTCAGCATTGCCAGCAAACAGTGTTTTATTTATATGTACTATTATATTCAACATGTTGTATATCATGAAGATTAAGTTTTGTCAAAAACAAATAAAAGGAAAGCACACTATCGCCGAGATAGAAAGATGAGATGGATAAAATCCATAACTAAACTTGATGTGTGTAGGTAAGAAAATATAAGTTCAAACTTACGTATGGTACCTACTTAAATTATCGAGAATAACTCAAAAACACCAATCCACTGTAGATCTTTTCAGATTATTGTAAAACACAGCACAGACTGTGCGTTATCCACACTATATACATTACCACCACACTTAATACGAACTTTTAGCATCTGTTGCTTGTCGTATATCGTTTATATTTCATTGAATTTCATTTTTATTGCGAAAATGCGTAAAGCCGCCATAAAAATATCAAACGCTATGATATGACATAAAACTTCAAAACCCTTGACAGATGAAGTGCACAGATAACATCAAGCTGGGTAACGAACAGTATACAGGTCATATTTACACCTATAAAGGGGAAATTCAGGTAATAGTATCAAATGCATCTTCATACCGACGCTGTGTTTATTGGAGACACATAATAAAAAGATTAAAATATAAAAAAAAATGATTTCCGCACGTAGTTAAATTGATTTTTGTTGTTATTTTGCATTATTCATAATTTTTTTTATAGCATCAATAATCACAAAATTGTGATGTTAGGATTTTAGGATTATCGATGCTATGGTGTAACAACATTTTTTCACGAACTTATTTTTTGGTATTTGTAATTAAAACATCTTATTTATAGTGTCTGAGACTCACGGATATTTTTCGTATTCTGTTTCTTAACCTAACCTAAGGTAGGTGAGGATTTATTTCGCAATCGGGTCACACCCGGTAAAAATACATAATTCCTATTTGACTGGGTCGGGCTGGAATGGGGTGGGTGGCGGATGGTAAATCGGCATCAGTGTTAGTGTCGTCATTGGCGTACCGCGTCAATAGTTGCGTCGCGTCGCGCCAACTGCCGATACCGACATGTGCCGCCGCCGCGCCGGTTGCATGACGCGACATGGAAACTTTCATGTCATGTTGAACGCCATTGTCACGTTTAACGATTCAGGTGCCTCATCTTATGATTATGATAATTAGTACTTCAATTTTAGTCCAAATTCCAAAGCCGAGCTCGCCACTCCACCGATGTAGTTTTGTAAATAAGATCCTGGAATACAAGAACGGCATACACAATAAAAAAGAGCCAATTGAGCGCTTCACTATTGTGCGATGTTGATGATGCGAAAGGGACAAAAAGTATTGTGAATTAATACTTTTTGTCCCTTTTGGAAAGTAGCCGTCACAGAGACATCTATTGATGATTTTCAATAGATGTCTCTGTGACGGCTACTTTCCAACCGGAACAGCGAGAGATTTTGCACACTTAACAAAAAATATTGGGGGTATTTTATCTGATCCGGTACCTTTCGTAATGTCTACGTCTTTAATTAACTTTAGTATATTCTGTTCAGTTACATGTATCGTATGGATTGTGTTGGGATATGAACTAATTTCAACAGCCGACGGCTTATATTGATCATCAGGTGCACTAAAGTTTCCTTGAAAAAAATATTGAACGCTGTACATCTCTGAGTTAACTGTACATACGTTATTGATCGTGGTCTCTCTCTATATGTTTACTTGTAGCGTGTATATAACAATATGTATATTCACATTTCATCCAAGTTATGTCATGTCATGTCATGACTGTATCAAATATGAATTTTTGAAAACCTGCTTAGTTAATGAAACAGAGAAAATAGCGTAGTTATCTTATTTTAATGTTAGTTAATAGTAAATTGTTTTAATAATAATGAATTTATATTATTTAATTTTACAATAATTATATAATAATAATAAATGATTTTCGATTTGATTTCATAGAGATATGATAGCCGAGTGGCTACAGCTAAGGACTGCGGTGCCGCAGGGTTAGGGTTTGATTCCCGCCGCCAGTTTGAGCTTTACTGCTGTTTGAAAGGAAATTGTGCGCCTGGCGAGCTACCACCCCTAGCTAGAAAATCTGTCGCTAAGCACGTAAACACGTGTTCTGGCAGCAGTCCTTGTGAGCCAGTAAAATGACAAGCACATCATCACATGAGACTCAATAACTGTATATCTCAGAATGCATTTGTCATAGGCAAAGGTTACCGCTTAACAATCACCTCGCGTCAGTGCCGTCGCATACACAAATAAAAATTAAAATATTACGTATCATATAAATGTTGTCGTTGTTAGGACACGACACGATGCACCACTCGGCTTCGGCACTCGTCGGGTCGCCTCGGCTCGCGCGTCCGATATTCAGCAGTAAAAACACTTGAATCGGTAAAAGGCCGGATTCACGTTCCAATATCCAATTTACCGAAGTAAATTGCTCACGTAGAACTTTTATACGACATGCTTACTTTATGTTTCCTATGGACTTAGTTCCCGTCTCGTAGAGACCATGCATGCAAACAAAATACCACCCCACCCCATGCCGTCACTCTGTCTTCGCCGCCCGACCTCCGGCCCGCCTCCCCCCCCCCCTCCCCACAAATTGTAGAAAACACTTTCTACTCGTAGAACTAGTCACTTAAAACAGCAATAAGATAAAACCGTGCTGCAGGATAACTTTTTGTTGATACACCAAACAAGACCCAAACGAACTCGACAAACATTGATAGCAAATCCCTTTTTGTTCCGAACTTCAGTTTGATTTTGACGTATTTCATATACCTACCTATAGTAACACTAGTAGCTATATACATACATATCTGCTGTGAACAATTTAGAGCTTGCATCGAAGCTCTACTTCACAAATCGGGTTTAATTTCCTGTCGTTCTAGATTGCGCTCCAACCTCCACTGCTGTTCTCGTACCGTATGTTGGAAAATGGAAAATAATTTTAATGGAAGCGGGTAACGCACACAAACGTAGCTCGAGGTAAAAATAGGCGTAGACATTTCAGATCAGACGACAAGCTCAGCGCAGCGCGCTGATAGAGTACAGCCGACTTCTGTTAACTTCAAAAGTGTAAGGCTGACGACAAACATTCTGAAAGTTTCACCGTCAACTTGCGGTCATTTCGAATATCTACTTACCGTGCACTAGTTTTTATTCGACTAGAACAGAAGTGAGTATGTCAGGAGAGTGTAGTCAAGTGGCTACGAACGAGCCCGCCCGAAGAGTCAGGTTTCGGAAGTGGTTGTTTGGGTGAGTAAGGCGAGCGAGCGTCCCTTGTGCGCACGCGCGGTAACATTACGAGCTACGGGTCTCCGTAGCCACCGCGCCGCGCGCCGCTACGTCTGACCCATCCCGCCTTACCACGCTGCCTAATGCACGATAATCCTCGATACCTACTTAGGTACGTCCACTGAACAATCTGTAAGAGTCATTATCTTTTCCACTCACCTACATTCCATATCTGTAATATGTTTATCGTTAAAGTCTTAACTTGTGTATTTTAGGCGTGTATATCAAAACTTGTGAGATACGTCAGATTTGTGATAAGTTGATAAGTGATCGTTTAGATAAGATACAATACGGCGCGGCGCTCCGCGTCACTAGCTCCGCGTCGCATTACAGATACAATCAACTACCCACTTTATTATATGCAAATACTCGGCGTAATTATTAATTACCTTTTATTGCACTCGCTAATGTCTTTGGTTAATGTATACACGTAAAGATAAAGACAGGCTCTGTTCAAAACTGACGTGTATATAAGTAGTCAGCCGCCGCGCCGACGAGACGCGATGCGACGCGACGCCACGCTCACGTGGTATCAGCTCCTCAGAAGGCCCTGCTGCCCATCTTTCGGTATTACATCTTTAATCGCCAAATACGACACCCACAGGTAGATAGCAATGGAAGGTTGACATTGTAGCCCGGCACCCCATGGGGCACATTTCTGTAGTTAGTGAGTTGATATAAACAACTCACAATTATTAGCCTGTATAATAGTAAGACATTCTTGACAGCAGAATACAGTACTATCGGCACCCCTCCCCTCCCCCCTACCAGCTAGCGTGACCTAGTGCCTAAACTAACCACTATCAATACTTACAACCTACTTATAATTAATTCGTTAAACTGTGATATATAGATGTAAATAGTCATTAAGAATAAATTAATTTAAACATTGTTATTTTTTTAATGAATGTCTGTCAGACAAATAACTCACAAAACTAGTGTTGTGGCAAGTTTAAAGCTTATGTTATAATTATTTTTTTTGTAATTTAATTCATAGATACCTACTTATGCATCCCAGACTTAATACTATAAAAGAGGTCAAATATAAACGATTAATCATTACATCTATAGATGAGAAAATGTATATGGTAATGCACAGATAAGGCCTTTCGTTGTACATTTGTTGTATGCACATTTATTTGTATCTTAATAAATATAGAGGTTGCTTTACCATCCCAATGTCCGTACCGTATCTCACAACAGCACTAGTGTCCACTCTCGTGACAGTGCAGTGCAGTGCAGTGCCGTTTGCTAACCAACAGTCCAACACAGGCACACGACACGAGACAGCGTATCGTATGTATGCTAAAGCGCATACCTACACTACACTAGGATACTAACATAGGTACATTGTACCGTACATAGAGAACCGTACAACAATGTCCTAATTATTGAAATAACTTCTTTTAATAACGCAATATACTCACCGTTTCACTGGATTCCATCTCACACACATCATGTCATTGAATGTGCCAGTATGTGTAAGTTAATAATGCTGTTCTAATTGTGTGTGTGTGTGTGTGTGTTCACAGCCAGCTGCCACTCATTCAACCGACAATGTTTACTTTTTTCCTTTTATTTTCCGTTAACAATTACACGATCGGACAGCTCAAGTACTTACAAGACTAAATATCCGAATCCGTCTGTCTGTATTGCAACCGCTAGCGCTAGCCTGGCTGATGTCGACACTTTTAATTTGTTTTGAATATTTCTGTGGTTTTTTTTAATAAAATCCAGAGACTGTATTTTATTAAAAGAATCGATAGAGAGAGACTCTATAAAGAATCGATCGAGTATGCAGCTTACGTGAATAATTTTTCTACAGTTCTGAAAATCAGGAAAGGTTTTCAATATATCGCTGGTTTGCGAGAATAGCGACGGAACTAAAAATGATTGATTTTAGAAAATGGCATTTTTTAATTTCTTTGTAAATATTTTAGTACATACCGCAAAATGTAAATAATTTATTGAGGGATTGACTTTACTGATTAAAGGAAAATTTATCGTAGTATCAAAAAACATAAAAACATTTTCGAACTTTTATTAAAATTATTTAAAAAATCGTCATACAAAGGGGGGTTTCAGACATCAGTCTTTATTCATGAGACACCAAATTATAAAAATCAAGTTATGTCATTTATTTAGCTTTAAAGCCTCTTAAAAATACAAATTAAAACTTACAACAGTGTTTAAAACTTTTGTACTTATAAGTATAACAAAAAAATAGTTTTATAACAATACAATAGGAACTTTAAATTTAGGTATTTATAACCCTGTTTATCAAAATAAATGAAATAAAAATAAACGTAAATTCTTCAAAATAAGTAATGAAAAAATATCTAAAACAGGAACATTAATTCTTAAAAGGAAATCTAAGTAAAATAAATCATTTATTTTACAACCCCTCATAAAATTGACGATAATAGTTTGGAATTATATTTTTGTTAACTAAATCTACTAGTCCTTTTTTCTTATTTTCTGAGATTCCGTTCCTTTTTTTATAAGCAGATTGCAATCTGTAATTTTCGTCCAAAGCTTTTGATGCACGGCTAGTAATTTTCACACATTTAAATTCATTTTCACCGTAAGATGTTTTATAGAAAAAGAACCCTTTGTGGTCAGCATCTACTTTCAAAATCTTTATATCTGCCATTTTCACAGTCTCATTATCAGTATTTTTATTAAAATTTCTACCCATGTCAGAAGTTAGAGACTTTAATTCGTAAAAACTTCTATGACTCATTTCTACGACTTTGTAAGGAGATCCTTTCTTTTTAGCAGTGCGAATAATTGAAATGTACTGATCCGGTGTATAGATAGGGCCAGATTTCAGAGTCTTTTTGATGCTTCTTTCAATGACAGAATGCACACTGTCTCCTTCGTTTTGTGTGTGTCCTTTTATCAGATATTTATGCGTGATACTATTTATATGAGCTAAAGTAGAAACAGCGTACATGTACATACTAATAATAAATTTATTCTTTTGCTGTCCACAGCAGTTATCAGAATAAAAAATAACATCAAGTTTGGCTTCAGATGTTAGATCTCCAAGACTTTTTAAATACTCTAAAACACAGGTCCCTATTTCTATAGCTCCTCTATTTGCTTCTCCTTCATGCCACACGTAGCAGAACGCATTTTTATTTTTCATCTCATAGATCGTAAAGTTTAAGGTATTCACTTTTGAAACATAGTAAAAATTAGACACATCTCCCCTAGGACATGGCATCACAGCTTGTAAGTCATAAACTGCTACAATAGTTGATTCTTTATCTTCTGCTTCTTTCTTGTCCTTAACCTTCTCCATTCTTGAAAGCTCTTTTTCTTTTAGATGGTTCTCATATTTAGACTTCAGTCGATTTTTATCTTCTCCAGTTGCGTTATTGTAGGCAACACAATCCTCGCACTGATCTTTCTTTGGTTGGTAAAATGCGATATTAAATTCTCCATTAAATATTCTATTAAACATGATATAATTAGCACTTTTCTCTCTTTTTTCTTCACACTGTTTCACATAATCTCTATAAATTTCTGCAATAGTCTTACTTCCATCAATATATTCTTTCTGCGTATCCGCTCGACAGTAATGGCTTTCTATTTTTGGTATCGCCTTAATGAAATTTCTCAAACTATCTTTAATATTATTATCTACGCGACTGTGATTGCCATGTTTCCCTCGAAGATCCTCCACTATAATGCCTGAAACGTCACTTCTTGATTTTTCGGTAACTGTTCGAATAAATCTATCAGATACATCCAGCGTAGACATAAAAAAACTCTTACAAACCCGAATTTTTTCGCCATCTTTGTCTTTAAAATAAAATGCGTTATTATTTCGACGTGTTCCTTTTTTATATTGATATGTCGGGACAATAGAGGTCATATTGAATGCTGCAAAAGTTCTTTTACTTTGCAAATCAGGTAATTTATAATATGCGTCAAAAATATGGCGTCGAGTCTCATCATCAAACTTTGTGTTACACTTTAACTTGCATTTTTCTGTACATCCTGGTCCTAATCGTCTCTCTCGTGTAACTTTATTATTTTTGCCTACATATTCTTTCCCTGCATTTCGTAGACGTTTTGCTACATTCGATTTCCAAAGTCCTGGCTGCATTTTCCTCTTACGTGTAATATTTTGGTTTGATTTACGTGAAATATTTTCTTCTTCATTCTCTTCTACTGTTTCAACCGAATCTGACGATAAATCATGATTTTCAATGTGATAATTAGGATCTGCGATACTATCATCCGATGAAAAATCTCTTTCTTCCTTTTCTTCTTCACTTTCAGCATTCATATTGGTCAGTTCAACAGCTTTTGGTTCACTTTCTATTTGTGAAATACTTTCTACTGCAGTCTCATCTTTATTATTATCATTTACTGACTCTATACTTACCTTATTTTCTTTGGTTTTATTTTCTAAGCTATGGCCGTGGAGTCCTTTTTCATTTAAATTTATAATGTTATTGGATTCTTTATTACATTCTTCTGTTTCTCTATTGCTGGAGGAAGATGAGCTAGAAGACGAGGAAGATGAGCTAGAAGTCGAAGAAGATGAGCTAGAAGATGATGATGACGATATGGATGGTGATCTTTGTCGCAAAATCAATTTATTTTCTTCTGAATTATTACCTGAAATCCAATAAACATTTATTTATTAACAGAATAAATACAAAAAGCAATAGTTATTTCACGGGTTTCTTGCAGAGGAACAAGCTATTATGTAATAGAAACACTCACATTTTTGTAATTCCCGGGAATCGAACCCAGGAGATTACGATCAGCCACTAGCGTGAGCGTAAACTATTTGCAACAGGACAAACTACTACATCGGAATAAAAATGATATCGAAAAATCTTTCGACTGGTTGAATTCAAATATTTTATTTTGCTTACCTGATGTGTTATTATAATTTATATCATTTTCGATATTTTCATCGCAACTTGTTGCATTTAACGGCAAACTGCTTATAAGTGTATTGGAACCTAAAATATTTTAAATAGTTAAATAGTTGAAAGAATAAATAAAATTGAGATAAACTGCAAATATACGAAAATTGTAGGCTAACCTTGTTCACTATTCGTTAAATCATGTTGATCTTCATTTCCTTTATTTTGACTGGCCGCTTCTTTCAACTTTCCCAAGAATAACATTCTTTCTGCCATCTTGAATAATTCTGTTAAAGATAATTATCTAAAACAAATAATTTAACGTAAATAATTAATCATCAAATAATACCATGTAAAAAACTAACTCAATATTTCTATCCCAAAATCTCTTAAACACAGACGCATTTCGTAATAAGAAGCAAAACCATGCCCACTTTTTTCAAAAATAAGGACGTTTCTTATTTACGACAAAATAAAATCCGTTTATTTTTCGTGAATATAGACTCAAGTTACAAAAAGTCGGTATAAAATACAATATCATAAGCAATCACTCATATTTATTCAAGAATACAGGCGTAAATAGAAATGAGACATAAAAAGATACTTACTTTTATCAGGAACAACGACGGATCACTAAATGAGTCACTATTCTTGAAAAAAAATCAACAATTGTTGCAACCAAACTGTAAATACGTCGGTATTTTCGAGAATCGACCGTGCGTTCACTCTGTTGTCATTGGCTCAACTGAGATGAGTCTTTATTTGTGATTACGCTTCGAGTGTTTTGTCTCAAGTGAATAATGACGCTGTCTCTTTCTAACGAAAGCTGGCGCGATATTGGCGTTGCGTCTCTGTTCACGATAAAATATCAAAGATTTATGATTGTTTGGCATACAGAATTCAATTTGACAGAATTTTGAATTACGTCGGTATTCTCGCAAACCAGCGATATCATATAGGTATATATTGTGGATAGAATAGGAGATCAGTAGGTACTGCACTTGAAGTCTGGCTAGGTAGGTAGGTACAGAGAGTCCTTTAGTGTCTGTGACACTCAAACCCAAGGCGAGGGGCATGCAGCCAATTGCTCCGAGTGGCTGCGTGCATTGTTGGATGATCGTGATAGTCCGCATCTTGTTCCGCTTCCTTTATGTCCCGCTTGGTCCGCGTCCCGCGTCTCCCGTCCGTTCACTAATCTCCCATTGATTCGGCGGCGGCCTCGACCTTCGCATCGCAGTGCCACCCCTCCCCCTCCATCTCCCCACCTCCACAGCCACTCTCCGCCCGCCCGAACGACGTTCAAGGAGAGAAGACACTTTCCTAAAGCCCACGGCCTTGCACCATGATATAGCCGAACAATGTGGGGGATGATGTTTTATAACTTATATGATAATTAATATTAAATGGTTACAAAATTGACGGCCTTTCATGTATAATTCTAATTTCTTGTGTACGTTCCATGACATTTTTATCTTTTATATGTGCTTTTCATAAATAATTTGGTGACGCTAAAAGAGTAGGTAGTAAAATATAATTTTATAATATGACATGTATTGCATAGATTTTAAAGCATTAATTAGTTTTTGACATTCATTGATTATTTTAATTTGGACTTAGATGAATGATATGTAATTTTGACTTGGAATAGGTATAATTATTATTGTTTGATAATTTTCTTAAAAAAGGTTGTATTTATATTATTTCTAATTGAATATGATTTAATTTAAATTTTATTGTAAACATGACTTGCCCAATGTAACATTCTCCGTTAAAGGCCAATAAATATTTGAATTTGATTACATACATCTATAACTGTGTAACGGCCCCAGGATCCTTACTAATTTTTTTTTTAACAAATTGTAAAAAAATAAAACCAAATTAATAATTTTAAATTAAATAATAAATTGACTCGGAAACATTAATAACACTAACTAAAACAACCTAACTTACACTGAACTGAACTGAAAAACTGATCCCCATAAATGATCCTATTTTTATTAAACTTAACGATCGTGCTTGACTAAAAATTCTGATCCCAAATTTTCGAATTACTAAAGAAGCCTAAAATAACATATTAAATATTTTTCTTTAATCTAAAATTATTGTGATTTGAAATATGGCATGTGAATCTTCTAGTATAGTGGTAGGACCTTAAGAAGTGACCTATTGTAGTAATCCATTTTCTTTTAAGGTAATTAAGAAAGAACTTGTCTAACCTAACAGATAATACTCCTAAATAATATGTACTTAACCTAACATTTAAATCTATTAAATTAAAATAAGAATCATAAAGATACCTATATGAACCTATTATACAAGTTATTATATTATACTATAGTACTCTTATAGTAAAATATTTGCAAATCACTAATATAATTTAGAATATTAATTGTTTAATTGATGATGTAAAGGAATAGAACGTAGATATTCTAAATAAATGAACAGAAAATAATAAATATCTCATAAAATATTGAAATTAGGTATTTAAGACCAATAGTAAATTATTAGGGAAACTGATGTCTAAAACTAGGTAAATCATTGTAAGAGATGTTACATGAAACATTTGTTTCTAGACCATAATTCAAGGCAAAGCAATTATAAGTGAAGTACCATTAAATCGTTAGAGTATTAATTCATTACACGAATAAATATTTTTGTTGGGGAGTAAATAATTGTTTCTTAGAACAAAATAGAAATTACGGGAAATTGAAATGAAAAACAAATAATATATTTTACAATTAGATAAAAGCAGATATATGAATCCTAAAGTAATTTGTACAAAACCCAAATCTAATACCACGCGTATAAATTATTATTATAAATAATCTCAAATTATTAATAGATACCGGTAAAACATGACATAAAATCTAGATAAAATAAGTAATATAGAATTTGGCTTAAAATAGCATAAGTATAAATAACTATAAATTAGATATGTATTGGCTATTGTAAGGAAAACAATATGAAACTAGAATTTACTTGAATTTTTGTACTCATAATAATATATTGTCATGACTCCTAAGACTTCCTGAGATTTCCCCAAAAATTGCAAAATATATTAAAGCTTAACAATAACAACCTAAGATGCATAACAGCTTATCTAGTATAGTTAGTGAAATATATTAGATGAAGATATTTTCTCTAAAATACCTTACTATGTTAGGTTAGCTTACCTTGACTTTAACTCTAGGAAACTAAGATGTATGAATTAATTATATTATTATTATGTTTTGTGAGAGAGGCTGATAAAGGAAATATACCAAAATGGATAATCAATGAACTCCGTAATCACCTTATATTTTAGGCGACTTCAATCATTTGAAGATCTAAATAGGAAAGAAAAGACATAAATTAATTTAAATTATATACTACAAAATCCGTAATATGTATATCTAAACAAACTTAAATCTGTCGGAAATATAAAGAAAACTACGAAATATTGAATATTGTATTCTAAAATACAAATTGACCATTTACTTCCTCAACTTATGTTCTCAACGTCATATAGTAAAATGGATATTATATAAGATAAAGTATTGAACAAAATTGTTTGATGAAATTTGATTAAGTAAATTGTATTATTTTAAAATTGGTCTAATTAAAAGAGTAGGAGAATGGACTATACTGATAGTTCATAGATTATTTTGACTCTGACTTCGACACTATTAAATTTTGAAAGTATAACGTTTATTGGTAGTAAACTAGCAAATAGGCATTTTATAATATATTATTATTGTAAGATTTTATTATTTGATAAGTTGCAACTTTGATTATTAGATGGATCCATCGTATTTTAGTTAGCAGTTTTAAGGAAAAGTTCAAATTCTGAAGTGCCAGGGACTTGCAACCCCTGGAGTACGTTTCAGAAGGCCTTCTTTACGGCGCACGACGCCAATGCTCATCGGTTCACTTAGGTAAAGCCTTCTCCTTAAATCAAATACTGCTTAACTTCCTAATTTGAACACATTATTGGATAATTCATCATATCCATATAGTGAGTGTCATTGATTGATTATTCTCAATTTACTTTTACATATTTCGTACTCGACATCATGTCTAGATAGTTAATATCATTGATATGATACCTTTTGGTTTGAAATAGAATGTTATTTAAAGTATTATGGTACAATCCATATTATTATTTAATTTCAATGAAAAATTTGGTTATATATTTTAGGACTTACTTTGCCTAAGTTTTGTAAAATCACGTGTTTGTGATATCAAAAGTGAATTATATTTATACTCTGACTCAAGTACTCAAATATGAATATATAAAGTTTAGAGGAGTTATTTATATTCCCTCTGATTTTCTCATGTCGAATATAACATCTTTCATCCTTACAGCAGAAAGACTTATTGAAGTTGTGGTCGCATTTGCACCAATATTCAACAATGTATCATCATGGTTGAATATAATTTATATTTCATATTGTTGTTTACATATATACGAGGACTTACATGCCTCATTCTTGTCGTAAAGGTTTCAATCCATATTGGTTGAACAAACTTAAAGCATTCGTTATATCAACTTAAATACTTGAGTAGAATAATCATACACATTTATAAGTTAGTTTAGACAAAATAAATTTTCTGGAACAATATTCAGAAAACATTGGGGTAGAATTAGGACACAAAATCAATATAATTTACTATTGCAGTAGATTAGATCTGATAGACCCAAGAATACTAGTGTATACTAGTTGAATAGTGTATCAATCCCGTAAATTTTATAATACTCAAATAATTCAATATAAACTTACGTACATAAATTTTCTCCACATAATTTTTATGCTCTCCATAAATCGTTTTTCTAGTATGATTTCTTTCTAGTATCTTCTAATAGTAGGCAAATCATACCTATGTCTTATATTTTAGATTTAAGCGAAAATTACTTTAAAAAATACTATGAGGATTTCAATGTTTCATGTCATTTTGTATTCTTGACAGATCCTCTCAACATTTTCAAACTATTCTATGCCTCTTTCTTTTTAAACATAAAATGAGGTCACAATCTCATTCCAGATTTAAGACATCAAAAAGGTTAGCATACACAAATATTGACTATAAAAATTTCTTACTTAGGATAAATAATTTATTTCTGATCTTTAGGTTCTGTACCACATTCAATTATATTATTAGTATTTAGTGACGGAACTTCCTACTCAAGGTATGTTCCGTTACAACTGGTAGGTACCTATAGTAGGTACGTCGGATTGCCGTGGCGAAATCAGTAAAGTTGCCGCGAATACTCACTATTATTCGGTATTCGGCATTACTCGACATTTTTTTTGATATTCGTCGAATACCGAATAGTAGTTATTATTCGGCATTCGGCGAATAGTCGTCTAAAATAAACTTTTATCGAACAAAAAACTTATCAGTTAAAAATAATCAATTTTTATTATTTTCCTTAATAAAACAATACACAGTATTATTATCTGTAATATGTGCCTGTGCCTATCATATTCTTGAAAATAAATTAGTTAATAATAATTAAATGAAAAGTTAAATTACTACGTTACGTATATGTAGGTATGTATAACATGAAACTAATTTCCTAAACCTTATTGTTTTCTTTTTCCACAACCTTAGAAGAAGTTAGAAATATTTTTAATGTGCCTTATTCATGTCGAATAGTGATGTCGAGTTATTCGACTATTCGCCAAAGTGAATGGCGATTAATCGGTATTCGACTATTCGATATAACAACTATTCGCGGCTACTCTAGAAATCAGTTTATATTTCTGCTAAGATAAGCAACGTCCGTCGGTGTCATGACTTGGACGTGATGGGTGACCGCTAGTGACATTACTACTGAGCGCTTCCGTGCTTCGAAGGACATCTTAAGACGTCGGTCCCGGTTGCTATCTTCGGATGATAGTGGTTACAGCATGGTGGTATGGCATTTTGCGAATGTTCGCCTGGCTAGCTAACACCCTCAAATGGAAAACTTGTCGCCAAGCACCTAACGGTGTGTTCCGGCAGCTGTTAAAAGTGAGCCAGTAACGCTAGGTTAGCCTGGACAACATCTTGACCACAACATAACTTACCATCAGGTTAGATAGTGTTAAAAGGCTAGCTTATAAGCTATAAAAAATAAAAAAAATCTCTTTGTTTTACAAAACAGAAATAGGTAAGTACATGATGGAAAATGCGCGCACGATTATACAGTGGTTACATAGGTATAGATAGGTAGGTAGGTATATGTATTATGTTGCTGCGATGAATTAATGGTACGTTTTTAAGTAAACATCGATTTTAGTGGTTAAGTAGGTACTATGTTTTTGTTGAGATTGTATTGAATTAACGAACCGTTACAATTTACATATAAACATTACATTTATGAAAATAAACAGGCAGAATCAATTTATATTCAGATATAAAATAATTAGATTCAAAACGATAAAATGACATGGTTTACATTCAATTCGATTAAAACTTATAGTTTATCTCTTAGAGTCTATTTAGGTACCAACCTACAATATCGAAAGGAGATCTCGGTTGACAAGTTTATTAATTACATTCAGAATAAAACACAGGTTCAAATCAAATGCACTAGATACCTACCCAATATGCCCCTCCCTGGTGGTGGGGGTGCCCTATTATCTACTGATTTATTTACTTTTTTTATTTAAATAATGTGTCAGACAATGTTCTGCCTTTTTTCGGCAAGCGTCACATCTGTTCATTAAAGTTGCAGTGTCAGTGTCCTGTACCTATTTGGTACTGCACTGCGCCCGTCACTCCGTGACGTTAGTTCATGTACCTATTATGTCTTGATCCTCCATTAATTTATCTAGCTACAGTACCCTTCGTGCCTAACTAAACACAGTAGGTACCTACTGTTTGCGCACTACCGCTTGGAGGTAGGTATAGGTTATACCTATCTGACTTAAGTTCGTATACCTGTGCTGTGACCTCACAATAATTATAGGTACCAACTAATGAACTAGATATGTCTACTCAGCTATCGCCCACTCCTGTAACGACGTTTCATGAATTAGAGTAATGTTGTAGGTACAACTATTAAAAGACAAACGTTATAATATAGTTACCTACCTACCTATATAACATACACATACCTAGGTCCCTCGTTTTAATCAACACGACACCTCCACGGCACGGCTTAATTCAACAATATTTCAACATTATGTAGGTAGGTACCTACCTACAAAACGTAAAGTTGCTTAGTTTGGAAACAACACACCTTATTTTAAATATAAATACTGAATATCAAAAGTTTTTTAATTCATCAAGGTAGAAAACCTTAGACCTTAAAAGTTGTATTTTTTAAAATTATTTATTGTTTTTCTCGAGTTAAGAATAATTACATATACCTAATAGATATGTAATTGTAGAAACAACACGTTTTTTATACACGGAAATGTTTTATTAAGAATCTTTACACTGACTTATCTACAGTTAGTTACCTACGAATAAATAATATTTATAATATAAAGTATGTATTCAGTACCTACCTTAAAAAGCCATTTACATGTCAATTGTTTTATTCGTTAGACTCACTTATTGATATTATCTACTTCTATAATATAATAAGTAACTAGTTTAATACCTATACCTAATTGATGAACACCACCCACTGCAGACATATGTACCTACTTGTGAAATTACTAACACTTACCTACCATCTCAACTATTTAAAGGTCTATATATAATACTAGCCGACCGCGCGCGGTTTCACCCGCTTTACTCCGCTCCCGTCGCTCATAGCGTGATGCGATATAGCCTATGTTCACCGAGGGTAGTGTAGCTTCCTAACAGTGAAAGAATTTTTTAAATCGGCCCAGTACTTTTTGAGCCTATTCATTACAAACATACAAACATACAAAAATAGGTACAAATCTTTCCTCTTTATAATATTAGTATAGATATATACCTACCTGGTCGTTACTCTGTGGACTGTGCATATGTAATATATAACCTAATAACTTGTGGTTTCGAGTTGTTTACAGTATTTTATGTTAATATTAAACTAATAATACTATTACACCATAGGTAAGTAATTAGGTAGAGTATGAAATACCGTAGCTCTAATTTTATCAATGATACTTAATAGCATAGCAATAAATGTAAAGATAACAACCGTCAGCTGCCGTAGACAGCCCAGAAGTGTTCTCTCTGGTTTACTTTACATCTGGCACACTAAATAAAATTAAATGAATTTTGCGAGTTTTCTAGCAGCATCGATGGCGCGCTGTGTGCCACTTATTAAATGTGCTATACTGAATACCGTCCATACGTATCTAATTATCATCTGGTTAGCCACAATTATTATAGATGGTTAGACAGCCTGTACGCGCTGTCAAGGCCACCACGTTGCGCAGTGATGTCTAATCTCCGCCGCGCGCCGCCGCCGGGGGCCGCCTCGGCCGCGTCCGCGCGACCGACTACTGTTCTGTTACGCTAAATTATGTCACACTTGTAATCATGAAAGTAAACAAGCTCTGAGGCGCCCTCTATTCAAATTGAAGTCGCGTGGGAGCCGGCATGGTCGTCACGTGCCCAGGGTACACTGCTTTACCGACCTGTCACCGCCCAACCAATCGCAGCGCGCTCTGTTGCACCGACAGCAAACCACCCGCCAATCGTGTGCCACTACACTTCGGTCACAGTCTGCACATGTGACCGACTCCATATTTTCAACTTTATAATTTGAAATTTATTGTTACCATCCTCCGTATATTATATTTTGTAAATGTTGTGAATTTAGGATTTGAAGTCTGTGACATTTTTGCAGTCAGCAGCTAACAATGAATCGGAACGGTGAGTCCGCATACAATATAAAGTTCAAAGTTTACATATTTCCTTATTTAGATAACCACTGCTAGCGCCTTCCACGGGAAACAGCCGTACTAAATGCAAACGCAGACTGTGCTCTACCTCTTTGAACTAAGATTGAAGAAGTACTGTAAAATGCACACAGATGGCGCTTTAAGAAACTTTTATTGTAGAGTTTGATTAGGTTAGTTTAGAATTTAGTATTATACATTATGGCTAAAGTATAGACATAGAAAATATAATAATACTACGTAATAGATTAAAATAAGTCCATATTAAAAAAAAAAAATATGAACATGACAAAAAAGAAGTAGAAATATTCACCTATAAGGCTTTTTAAAATCTAGTTGCTATATATTTTGTTTTTGAAAATGAAAGGAGAATGTAAATTAATTGCAGTGTAAATGAAATTTTTATGACAGTAAAATGAAAGTATTTGATTCGATCAATTTCGTTTACCCATAAACATTGAATTAAAAATGCTTGTAGGGATGAAGTTCCTATATCTACCTAAAGTTAAGGCATGGCTGTAGATTTAAGCGATGCTGACATTTTTATGAGAACTTACATAAATTATACTTTACTATTAAATCCTAAATCAATAATAATTTCCTTAAATTATAAATATTTTGGTACTTTGTTTATAAGAAAAGACTCTACCAATGTGTTTGCAAATAAACTAAGCAAGTTATATATGTATATTACGGCCTAAGATTTTTTTAAACGCTCTATTGTGAACGCTAATTTGTTTAATTACTATCTTCAATATAACATTATGGTTCCGTACCTAAATGCCAAATTGAGCCATTTTAGTTGAATTCCGACTAACTATGTTTGTCCGTCTGTCGGCATGTAACGCATCCCTAGCTCGTAAACGGAATCACATTATTTTGTTTCTAATGCGCTATTTTAAGTAATACAGTACAATTATAATAAATAAATAAAAATGAAATAAAATTAAGCAATTTTAAGGATATTTTACATCCTACAAGCGGATGTAAAATAAATTTCATTAACTTATTTCATTAGCTTATGGAGACTAAATTATTTTATTTTTGCAAAAATACTTACTTAATATTTTTTTTGTGGTTAGTTAAAGTTTTAAATGTCATTTATCTAAGTGGCGCGAAAATGAAAACAAGTGAAGAACGCGATGAGATCTGTTAGAGGCTGCGAAACATATTTTACGGATTATACCTACCTAAAGCAAATTATTAAAATAAGTTGAGTATGTACTAATCATTTTTAATTTTTACTTTCATTTAAATTTTGTCCAAGAATTTATTTATTGTATTCATGAGTTGTACGATCTAAAAATATTGAATTTATTTTTCTCAAAGTGAAATAAAAAGTACGGTAGCAAACATATTTACGCTACGCTCGATAAATTGTGTGTAGTGCGCCGCGCCGAGGAGAGGAGAGGAGAGGAGAGGAGAGGACGGGTGACCTCTATCTCTGTAACATACCTACATTATACTGAATAGAACCTACATCTCGAGCACACCGTCATCTGTGTTTGTACGCCATGAGTGTGCAACGCTTATTTTCAATGGTTTTTTTAGACACACGAAGGCTACCTCATGCCACTGCGTAAAAGTGACTGCGCCTCGACCATGAGACCCTCAAACATGTAGCTCTCATGTACAAATCGTAAAGTGCTTGGCGTCAGATTTTGTTCTTGAGGGTGCTAGCTACCAGCCAGGCGTGCATTCGCAAAATGCCCTTTCCACCATACGGTGAAGCTGAAGCAGGCGGTCGGGTCGGGATCGTAGAGTGCACAGTGCAGTGCAGCCACTGCACTGTGCACTCTACGAGTATAGCAACTTCGGCTCAGATGTACCTAATGGCTTGTTGATGACGCTTCACTTTCTTGTGATGTAATGGAATTATACCAACTAAATAATATGTACCATTCATTACTTAACATTTAAAAAATATTGTAAGTAAATCAAACTGAAAATATTAACATTTTATGAATATATTTGTTGATAATTCCGTCTAATTTTCCTGCTTATTAGATGTAACGTGTTGAAGTCCACGTAGCCCAGCGCAGCGGTCGCGGAGACGCCTCCTGACTCTACTCTAGCTGGAGTTGTACCCCCCGCCCCCTCCATATCTTATACAGCGATCCCATCAACGCTTGACGTCAATTACGAAGTTTATAGAATTTTTCGAAAATATTATTGTTTAGGTTTGTTACAATATTTCTTATCATTTCATTATGATTAGCTACACGCCGATAGCACTGCGGTGTTGTAGTTTCCATCAACAGACGACAACAAGAGAACAGATTCCTTAGCCGCATTACATACACTGTTGCTGCACATTAGTCACGAAACAACGTTTGTATTGCACCCTTCTGAGCGTTTAGTTAATGACTATTAAATTACTATACCAAAGAGAACTCCAACGAAAATCTGGATAAAAATAACCATTAAACGAGTAAACTATATAAATATATATACTTTGTATAGTAATCGAGGAGCCTTCCAGCTTCTTGGTAAATGATTTGGTAGTGAGAAGTTGTTCTGAAGCAATGATGGCTGAGCGGTAATAACGCACATGAGACTTAACAATCGTGTGTCTTACGGTGACGACCGCAGAGATCAGTCCGCTTAACATCAGGTGGTCTGCGAGCTTGTTCAATCACAATCCCATTAAAACATTAATAAATGACATTGACAAGTGTAACCCAGTTTGAATTATGGCGAAACTACGTTTCTACGGGAAAATCCTTTATTTTTGTGGTTTTCCACAATTGGAAAGCTTTGGAGGCTTTTAGTGTGTTTCAATTAACTTCTCTGGATATATATTAATAACAATATTGTAAGCATATTCACCGTTGGAAAAGTATACAAGAAAATTACTAAAAGGTAGAATATAATGTTAGTTATGGCTTATACGTATATAAATATATACTATATATATAATGATGTGGTTCGAATCCCGCCGCGGGCTCACGCTTCACCGCATGGTGGAAGGGCATTTTGCGAATGCCCGCTTGGTTAGCGACCACCCTCAATTAGAAAATCTGTCGCCAAGCACCGAACGGTGTGTTCCGGCAGCTGTCCATGAAAGCCAGTAATTCTAGGTTAATATTTCTAAATATGATTACAAGCATTATCGCGTGCTAAGCGAAAATCATATATAATGTTTTGTTCTCCAACAATTTGTTTGATATGATTTTCGCTAATTTAGAAATTTGGAAGGGTAACGACATCATACTGAGAGTTAAGTGTTTAAAAAAACACATTGTGGTCAAAGGCTTGCCTATCAACAATAAAATATATATAAGTAATACGTAGGTTTTAGTAGCAGTAAAACTCATTGTGCAAGTTCATCTTCGGAAACAGTATTGTTCAATTTACTGTTGTGAGGCCTCTGAAATTATAGGTATATGAGACTGAACAACTTAATGTCTCAGAGTGATGCGCGCAGTGCGGTTTTCCATTTGTGACGAACAGCATCTGTTAAAGACAGAGCTACCGCTTAAAAATACCCATTTATAACTTTATTTGGCATATCTTCCTGTGGGAGTCATGCGTGCCAAGCGTGGGGGTTTTGGGCCTATAGGGGAGACCCTTTTTTCAACGGTAGTTGAGGAGATATGAATATACTTGTCTGTCCTCGTACATAGTTGGGAGTGGTTTTTGGCTTATAATCTCCTTGTTTCTGCTTTTAGTGATCAAGTGTTATTTTTAATAAGACCTTTTTGGTGAAAGAATAATCTCAAGGGATTTAATGCAAATTTTGAGTACCAAATTTCAATCTTAATATAAAACCAGCGCGTTAAAAAAACCTCCAGTACATATTGAACATTTTTTTTTATTGCTGATAGGTAAGCCTTTGACCACAATCTCACGTGATGGTAAGTGATGATGTGGTCTAAGGTGTTAACAGGTTTAACCTAGAATTAGAATTACTGGCTCTCAAGGACAGCTGCCGGAACACACCGTTAGGTGCTTGGCGACAGATTTTCAACTTGAGGGTGGTCGCTAGCCAGGCGGGCATTCGCAAAAATGCCCTTCCACCATGCGGTGAAGTTCAAGCCCGCGGCGGGATTCGAACCATGGACCTGCTGCGCGGCAGTCCATAGCCAAAGCCACTGAGCCATCACTGCTTCAAAACAAACAATACATAGTCCGGCTGAGCCCGTGCACCAGTAACGACTTCATATAGAGGTGTTGTGTTCCAACCCAACTGCTCATGTACGCACTCATAATACAAGTGAATCATTGTTTCAACCAGTAGTAGTTCAGCCCATCTGGTGGTCTGGTCAGTGATCACAGCATCAAGGATGCGTTCCCAACTTAATGCGTTATTGGAAACATGATTTAATATATTTGGAGCAAGCCTTGTGCTTATTTTAACTTATTCAATAAAATGCAACTCAACACCATGTTAGTTACCGTTCTGATTTTATTTTTATTTCTAAGTTCGCATTGTTTTTATTTTCAGATTTCCTGTGTCACGGGGCTAGTTTCAACAAAAAATACGGTCAGTACCTTCTCGACGCGAACAATCATTTAAACTTGCTTTGATTGTAATCGACATATAGATTACGTTTGGCTTACTTACACTGTGCGAGTTGTAGCGTAATGTTCATGTTGTTGTAAAGTTTAACTGTTAGACAAATACCTATTGCTTACATACTATGCCCATGTGTTAACAACGACAGTTTATTAATAATTAAAGAAGTGAGATTCGTTCTTGCTTGTGTCAAATATATTTATGTACCGCTTCCTCCGGAACCACTCCACAAATCGGGATTCAAAGTACCACATGAGTTATTTCGTGCCAAACAGAGCTGTCTATGAAATTGCAACAAAATCACTGTTGCCGTTTCGGTGCAAAGAAAAAACAAACGTTTTGCAACTGCTGTGGGCGGCGCGGCGCGGCGTACCGAGCTAAATATGGCAACCGACACGTCCGTCTCCTAATATCTTTAGAAAACCTTTCATGTCCTAACTAATAAACTTTGACTTTACAAATTTGCCTAATAATAAAGACAGCAAGTCTAAAATGTAACAATTTATATAATTGGTCTTGTATTCGCATTTGTGGTACACGAGCTGTCTGCTGCAGAAGGAGCTCCCTCCACGGTAGATAATTACTTAATGCGCGTTTGTACACACGTTCCTCCACAGGCCCCGTTTGTACACTGCACTGCAGTAAGTACTACGTCTTAGTGTGGGTATAGATGTTAATGTAATAGGTAAACAGTAAAACAATAAAGTATGATCGGTTGTGTAGCCACTAGTAGTGAGTGACGCACTCAGACACCAGGGAGGGGAGGGAGGGGCGCTACTTTGTGAGGGGAATACTCTCTAAGTTCATTTAGGTAGGTACATAATGGGTGGCACTGCACTGTGCGCCGCCATCAGGCAAAACGAAGAAGAGTTGAATAGAAATAGAGTTGTATTGTTTTGCGATTAGATAAATTGTGATACTGATACCATTGCATTGTCATCGTTAGTCCATTATGTTGTAAGTGCCATGCAGAGGAACTATTAGATCTTGTTGTAATAGATAAGCTGTCGGACTAGATGTGACGCACTAGGATTTCAATGTAGAGTACACTTGGATGGGTACCAAAGCTACTCACTCGATTTGCAAAAACATTTTTAGCTAGAAATGGAACCGACTTCAACACCCAAAACTGTGAAATAACTTGTTGAAGTCGGTACCATGATAGTTCAAAGTACCTGTTATCACAATATTTTGCGCATGGTACCGACTTCTACAGGTTATATCACACTTTTGAGTGTTGAAGTAGGTCCCATTTTTAGGTAAAAAAAAAATTCACCCTGTATGATCCTTGCTACTTACGCGATCGATTGTTATTCACTGTCAATGACTATATATCATCAAGATAGGAAAATACCAGTTATTGGAGCGAACTCAAAAACGCCCTGACCGATTTTGATGAAATTTAAATGGAACCATACGGGAAGCATCAGCTTACAAATAAATAAAAAATCATGAAAATTGGTTCACCCAGTCAAAAGTTCTGAGGTAACAAACATTAAAAAAATTACAGCCGAAATGAGTATCTCCTCCTTTTTTTGTAGTCGGTAAAAAAAATCCATTACCGTGTTTAGTACAAAAACATAGACACGTGATCAAATGCTTCAAAAGACATTTTCACCCGCGCGTTGTATGTTGCTAGAGGTACACAAACTAGTGGAGAAAGCGTCGTACTGCGTATGTATTGTTGACGAGCCCCTTTTCCTTCCCCGGACGTACGAAATGTACTTACCTAATATTCAATATTCATTTTGTTAAATTAATATTTTTAGAGCTGATGCATTAAAAGAATGATTTAGTCTTTGATACAAAAATAAAAGCAATGTTATTCAGGTTCTGCCACCATCATTTATATGTACCGCTGCGCGGCGCTGCGGTGGCAGTGCGTTTTGTAAACGCTCGCTTGGTTACTCAACACACCTGTGATCATACTCCGGTCCCTTGTCTAAGTAATTATTTTTAATTAAGTATGGTGGAATGGCATTTTGCAAATGCCCGCCTGGCTAAATATAAAATCTGTCGCCAAGCCCCTAAAGGTGTGTTCCGGCAGCAGTCCTTGAGAGCCATAATAAGAGAGTGATATAACGGGCATATGAGACTTTATAACTATAGGCTCAAGGTGACGGGTGCAGTGCAATTCGTGACTGGTTACGAAATGCATCTTTTATAGGCTGAAATTAGTTCGCTTAACAGCAGGTGGGCCTCGAGCTTGTCCCGTCCTAATAACATAAAAAAGTAACTAAGTGAGGCTTCCCGTCCCATGGTAAGAGTGACGCCTGCCCACCACAGTTGCAGCGGCACCGTTTTGTGTCACCACTTGGCCTGTTAAAGCAACGTTAGACGACATCGTCACTTGATATCAGAGTTATATATTTATATGAGATTATTGAACAGATAAGATGGTGGTCAAAATATAAGCAATCAGGAATCAACCACTTACTTCACTTCAGTTTTCTGCGCGGTACGCATTAGTTTTCGGGCAGGGGCACAGGCTTGTACCGGAGATACTACAAATGCCACGTGTTCGGTAGCGTTTGGCGATCTACTAGTAGGACCTTTCACTTATCACCTACATTTAAAACTTCTGAATATGCACATCAAATATGTATTTCAATCAGAGCCCCTATCGATGTTTGGATCGGATGTGCTCCTCCGTGTGTGTAAATACGATCCTATATAATGTATTATAAAATCGAAAGAACATACATGTGTACGTATAAATAAATGTGTCCCATAACGACTATTTGATGATGAAACTTGAGGGATTCGACCTGTTTTAGAATGAAATGTACTCGTGTAGCTAGAACTACCCCCTCTCCCCCCATAAATACCGGTGGGAGGCGTGTGACGCGCCGAATGGAAAATAGCAATATGTGAGCGGTAGTAACTTCTAATAATAACAAATATTTTTTAAATATTTTAAGAAAACATCAAATTAATATATTAATGAAACACTTAAAAAATACAAAAATATATCTAGTGACATTTCCGCCTAATTTTCCTGCTAAGCCGACGCTTCTACACGAAGCATCCTCAGGATGTCTTGACTCTAGGAGCGCACGATCGAGAAATGATCGTGCGCTCCTAGAGTCAAGACCTTAAAATATTAATTTGATGTTTTCTTAAAATATTTTAAAAATATTTGTTATTATTAAATATGGATTTCCGCAAAGCAACGCCTGAATCTATTCATTAGTAGTAAGTTGTACAAAAGTGCTATTTAACACTGCGATCCTCAATACGCCTGTCAAGGTGGGGATTGTGACAAAACCCCTGTAACACTAGGTACTTACATTACATACATTTATCAAACATACAAACGGTAACATTTTTGACTACTGTATTATTGTATTGTGCACATACACGTCCAAATGGTGAATATATAATCAATATATATGTAATAGTTCCGTTATAATCAATAATTATGAGACTTATAAGTCTTACTAATATTAATCGACATATTAAAATTACATAAGGCAAAATATAAATAACTATACAATTAAAGAATAAAATATAATTACATAAGAATATAAATGAAGTAAGCATATATGAGAGAAGACATTTAAAATTAAGTGGCTTCTCGACTTTGAGCTCCTTTGTTTCGATCATGTTAAGATTAATAACACGTTCATTTTGACATAAAGTTATCATGATATGTAACGTATGTAAAGATGATATTTAGTTACCATGCATAACGCATGACGTGGGTTTGCATGGGAGTTTAGAAACCTGCCTTAAATATATCTGCATTTTAGTGGTCATGCGACCGAAATATTGATAATAATAATAATTTAACATATTAATATTTGAAGGGAAATCCAAACTGTTTTTTTTTTGGTCGATTAGTATACGAATCTTTCTACAACAATTTCAGTTTTGAAACAGTTTCATGAAAATATATTTTTGTGACTACAAACCCGACAAACTGACAAGTTAAGTAGGTAGAAAATATTATATTTGCGGACCTGAACATTACAGTGAACAATTTGCAGTAAGTATGCAAAGGGCGGCTCTTATTATTGCTCAAAATAATTTCTATTAGACAATCGAACAGAAAGGATTTACAATAAAATCCTGATGCCAGTTTCGTAACCGATCGATGTAGCGCATCCTCATCCTTCTGTAATTCATGTTCCAAAAAAGTTAATGCAAATAAAAGAACATACAATACGTGATATTGTTTATTTCCAAATTCTTTCAAACATAAAACACAAGCCGACATGTTTGCACGTTTTTGAACTTGAAACGTGTTTCCTCGTAAGTTAGTTAGTTTCCTGTCGAGCCCCTTTTGGCGAGACCACTCACGTGTTTGAAATTGGAGACTTTAGGTATATGCATTAATATCTAACTGCATACATAAATATCTGTTATAGGAATAGGTAACCGCTTAACATCAGGTAGGGCCTTGTGCTTGTTCCATCACTGTAGCCTGATAAAATCCTGAATTTCGACGTCTACACACACATCTATTAGAAGTTAGAGTTGTTACTGGAGTGTTTACTCGCCTGTGTCCGTCGGGCGCTATTAGCGAGCGTCAATTTTCTTCGTATGTAGGTCCATCTTTAACTGCTAAGCAGCATCTGATACGGAGATTAAAGGTTAGCCTAATAAAAGACATCGCAAATGAAAAGCCGACGATATAACCTAACACTGCACAATGGTACTCTGCCGAACCTATTATTAAAGTACTCAGCTTGATGATATTTACTTGAGTCGACAAGTGGTAAACTGCACTGCGCCCTTCACCCTCAGATATAAAGTTGGCCAGTCTTATGTGGCTGTAAGTTCACCGGCACCCGGATACCCTTCAAACTGGAACACACACAAGAAAAATATATAAAACTCTGTTCGATGGCAACAATAAAATCCTTCTAAATGTGCGCCGACAAACTTTCTTCATCATTGTTTAACACTTAATTGGTTTTTATTTGTAAAAAATTGAAGACAAAGGAAATGGCAAAATGTACGTCACTTTAGGCTGTTTCAGAGTAAAATTGTTTTTAAATACGAATCCTTATAGAGACATCTTGATTGTTATACCCACAGAATGGTATTAAAGTTTGATTTCGAAATAGCCTACAACGTCACCTAGCTCCTGTTGAAGCAACGTGAGGCGCAACTGCACGTGTTTACGCCAAATGCTTTTTCATGGGTAAATAAATAGTGACCATCCCGTCTGCACAGGTAGACGGGCTCGGTATCATTGGAGCTACCAAATAGTAACAGACTACGTACGTACATAACGCCTCGCCTGTTTCCCGGAGGGGTAGGAGGAAATCACTTCCTAAGATCTTGCGTATGATCAAAGGACATCAAAATTAACCTGGATTTGGTAATTTCGATGTCCTTTGATCATACGCAAGATCTTAGGAAGTGGATATCCGTGATTTCCTCCTACCCCTCCGGGAAACAGGCCAATACAAATTGTACAAATCTTTGAACCAGTCACTGTTTAAATAGTTCCTCTACATCACTGCTTAACGCTTGCAAATGAAAATGGCCCTAGACATAAACGTGTTACCTATACTTAATACTGAAATATAACTAATGTAAAATCCTTCAGAGTTCCTGAGTATCGTCTAAGTTCCAACGCCCATGTGCATTGGAAGTTGTGTTTTTTTTCCTATAACATTACCATATGAATATTTGAAAATGTTTTCTCGTCGTTAAATATCATCCATGAGGCTCAAAAAAGTCAATATAAAATATTCTATTCTGCTTCCACTTTGATCAATTAGTCATCGCCTCATTAATAACTTTCAACTAAATTTTCCCCTCAAGCTTTATGTACACACCGGGGTCATACGTTGTATTAATCAAAAGTGGTTGCCATTTCCCCGTCCTACATTTATCCTGTTTTTCACAACCCGTTCAATGTAGCCGTAAATTTGAATAGTATTATAGAACAAACAGGAATAAAAGAAGTAAGGCGTATGAAACATCTAGTCCACAACAAACTATGTACCATGAAATCCCCAAATAAGAATTCGGTTTCTGTTAAGCTAATTTCAATTATAACTTCCCAATATTACTGAACGAAATTATATCTGTGAAAATGTACTCGTAGTTCATTTAACTACGTAGCGCTACGCGCTGCTACACCTGACTACGTGGCGCTACGATTGCCCTACGCCGCGCCGTGCCCGCTACACATTGAAACAAAATAAGTATGCCAGGATCTTGTATGGTTAGGTATCCACACACCCAGAACAATATGATAATTATGTTACTGTACTGAGCGTTCTTATTGTTAAATGTATAATAAGTATATGATATAAATATAACGCCATATATAATAATAGCCGTCTTTAATAATAGAAATATAATAAATTATTTAATAAAAAGAAGAACTACACTAAATAATGATCACCAAGTATTTCATTTGAATTGCCAAAGATTAGATTTTGAGCATCCCGTGGTGTGTGGTGCTATTCGGAAATAGTAAACATACTGAAAACTATTACAAAACAGAAAACATTAATAATTGATTAAGAATTTAATATATTTTTAGTTACTAAACAATCTACAAAAATTAAAAATGACAAAGTAAATACAAACGGTTGAGAAAGAAAGAGCTCGGTAAACATATTCGGACCAGTATACAAAAATACAAATACAAAATATTATTTTTATTTGACATATCAATGTGTTACAGGTAAACAGTGAATCCATTGGCTCAAAACTAGTGTGAACTGTATTTCAGAGCCAAAGGGTTCCGCCATACAAATTAAAAATATCGTATATGCCAAAGCTATAATGTAGTTAGCAAGGTAAATTTTAAAAAGTATGGAGTACTTATGTAGGGCGTGAGGTCTCCATGTAGACGGGGTCTATGAAGCATATAATGTACTTATGTAGGGCGTGAGGTCTCCATGTGGACGGGGTCTATGAAGCATATAATGTACTTATGTAGGGCGTGACGTGAGGTCTCTATGTAGGGCGTGAGGTCTCCATGTGGACGGGGTCTATGAAGCATATAATGTACTTATGTAGGGCGTGAGGTCTCCATGTGGACGGGGTCTATGAAGCATATAATGTACTTATGTAGGGCGTGAGGTCTCCATATGGACGGGGTCTATGAAGCATATAATGTACTTATGTAGGGCGTGAGGTCTCCATAAGAACGGGGTCTATGAAGCATGTTATGGTATTGAAGGCAACAAAGAGGAATCCTATAACACCGTAACCGGTGCAAATTTGTGTAAATCATTTTAGTATTTTATTTTTTACTAGTTTATTCCAATTAATGCAGTAATCAGTTATACAACGTAATTATAGTTTAAGGCACGACGTTAAATTTGTTTTCAAAGGATTCCTAACTTTCCGTGAAAACACGTGATTTATTTACAAAGACGTCGGCGCGGCGCGGCGGGGTGAACCCTATTATTACTTAGTTATTTATAAAGTAACAAGAAGTGTGGAAATATATATTTTGCTAAATTGCGCGTAAGACATGTCCTTTATACATGCGTCACTTTGTGCACATATCTCATTCATGATGAAACAATACTATGTAATGTTTGCGTCCATACTTAACTACTTTCAGGCAAGTCCAGGCACCCATTGTTAACTGCTTCTGTTGAATGTTCCTTCTATATATCTTTATATCATTGTGTGGAGTCAGGGGATTGCATGAGCCAATGTCAGATATTTCTTCGACAAGACAAGCGGGCATTCGCAAATAGCCCTTCCACCATGGACCCGCTGCGCGGCAGTTCATAGCCAATGCCACTGAGCCATCACTGCTTCAAAATACTTGATGTCACATATACTTGAAGCCTGGGAGAGTTCACATGATGCTATTGGCGTATTTTGTGATCTTTCCAAGACATTCGACTATGTAGGGCACCGCACTCTGTTTCGTAAGCTTTCACACTATGGTATTGGTGGAAAAGATTCGAATCTTATTGAGTCATATCTGTCAGACAGGCTACAGAAGGTTGGAATAAATGGCAATACTTCTTTCGGGTCTTTGGTAAAAATAGGTGTACCGCAGGGATCAACTTTGGGTTGAATAAAATCAAACAACACCTTTTCTGTTCCTAGCGTATATTAATGATCTGCCTTGCATGGTCAAAGATTTCTGCGATATTGTTTTATTCGCAGATGATACCTTTCTGATTTTTAAAGTAGATAGGAAAGATAGTGAACTCATTCATGTAAATAATGTGTTATCTATGATCTTTGAATGGTTCTCCGCTAATAATCTTCTTTTAAATTCAAAAAAGACCAAATGTTTAAAGTTTTCTTTACCAAATGTTCCTTATGTTGAACTAAACATTAAGCTTGGCCAGACAAACTCTCTGTTGACACTGCGACAGTCTTCCTCGGAATCAAAATGGATTCAACTTTACAGTGGGATCCCATGTTCTAGCCAAATGGCTTAGTTCTGCTCCATATGCAGTTTGTAAGATAAGACAGCTAACAGACGTAGCTACTGCACGGCTAGTTTATTTCGCGTACTTCCACAGTATTATGTCGTATGATGTATTGCTGTGGGGAGCTGCTGCTGAGATAGAGACAATCTTTATCTTACAAACGCGTGTGATTCGAGCCATATATGAAATGGATCCTAGGGAAAAAAAGAAATTGTTATATTGACTTTACGGAGTCTGTATAAGTATATTTGAAAAAATTATGTTAATATTATGTATATTATGTTCGGAAAAAATTGCGTAAATTTTAATTAAATAGTGACAGACACGACTACAAATCTAGAAATAAATATAAAATAGCGGTTCCAGGTTTTAGACTAGCAAAGAAAAATAAAAGGTAATTTTTAGGTAATTGTGTGCGGTTTTATAACAAAATTCCCAAACATATTTCAATGCTCACAGAAGGAAAATTCAAATTGCACGTGAAAAACATTTTGATTAAGAAATCCTACTACACAGTTTGTGATTACTTAAACGACAAAAATGCTTGGACAATTCCGCCTCTGCCAAACTATCACCTGTCACCAACGTAATTTTAACAAATATTGTAATACTTAATTGGATTATATTGTATATAACCACGGATTTAGGAGAGGAGGGGATATGGCGCGAGGTATTTATTCTACTGATCCGCATGTCGCAGTTTTTCAATTTTTCATCCCCACTGCGCTTCACACCTACGAATGAAATAATAAACTCTTAAAGTAATGATAAGATAAGATAAGATAAGATTCATTTATTGGCCTTATAACTACGTTTGTTACACTGGGCACGTCAATATAGTACAATATAATAAATTCATTAAAATAGATGTCAAAAATAATTAAATGTATAAGCTAAATATATCAAAATGTCGTTATTAATTTTATTACAATTTCAAGTTACATTAAAGTCAATATTTACATATAAATTGATTAATTCGAGAATGAAGATTCAGTCAAATTAGTTTGCAAGTATTCCTTTAGTGAATAAAATGGAGTGGCTTCGAAGAACTGTTTAATTTTTTTCTTAAAATCATTTGCATGTAAGTTAGCTACAGAATGGGGTAATTTGTTAAACAAATATATCTTAATCCATATTCCTTGTTTCTTCACCTTGGTTAATCGTACTTTTGGTGTCATTAGTATTTTGTTCGGTCTATTCCGCTCTCTGAGGTTGTATGCGTGCTGCGGTTTTGTCATTAGATTTTCCTTCTCGTCATAGATTTCCATTAGGCAATTATAAATGTACATGGAAACTACTGTCATAATTTTGTGTTTTTGAAAATATTTTCGTGCAGAGGTACGTTTTTTTAATCCAAATATTATTCTTATGGCCTTTTTTTGGGTTCTTAACACCTTTATAATATCCGCACCATTGCCCCATACAGTAATCGCATATCGAATAATAGAGTGAATATATGCGTAATACACTGACATCATAGCTCGTTCATCTAATATAGATTTTAATTTCACTAGCGCGTAGTTAGCACTTGCTAACTTCTTACATAGCTTATTTATGTGATTTGCATGATTAATAGTATAGTCAATAGTGTACCCTAAGAAGACATTTTCTTTTACTGCAGGATTCTTTACAATACCTTTGCGTGATTGATAATGCATAACGATGTTTTTTCCTTCGTTTAGTACAATCCCATTTGCATTGAACCATTGCTTAAGAATGTTTTGTGCTTCCATAATTTTTATTTGTATTTTCTCAAATTTCTTGTCCTTTATTCCAACATGAGTGTCGTCGGCAAATAGGCTAATATAAGTCCAATCAGGCATGGCATGAACGAGATCATTAATATATATAAGGAATAAAACAGGCCCTAATATTGACCCCTGTGGTACCCCTATGTCTACTGTAGTTACTTTAGAATTGACTCCATTTAATGAAACAATCTGACTACGATTTTCTAAATATGTACGCAACATATTTAATTCAGCTCCACAGAAACCATAGTGCTGCAATTTTATTAATAATATATCATGCCTTAAACAGTCGAAAGCTTTGGATAAATCACAATAAATACTAGCGCATTTTTGTGACCCATCCAAAGCCTCCAGAATATAATATATAACTTTTCTAATTGCCATCTCTGTTGATCGACCTTCACGAAATCCATACTGTGATGTTGTAAAAAGATAATTTTCTTCAAAATATTTTAATATTCTGGCTTTGATGACTGTTTCAATTATTTTAGAAATTATTGGCAGTATGCAAACTGGTCTATAGTTACCTAGTTCTGTACAATCTCCCTTTTTGAAAAGCGGGATTACCCTACCTTGCTTAAGGCAATCTGGAAATATACCTTTGTCTAAACAGGCATTAAATGATAAATGTAGCAGTTCTGCTAAGCATTCGTTTTGTAAAATGAGTTTCTTAATTGTCTTGGAATTCATATCGTATATGTCAGGTGTAGATTTTTCTTTCATATTTTTAATTATTGTCAATAATTCTTTGATCCCGATCGGCTTAAATTTGATCTTTGAAGTCGGTTTTTTCATTGAATTTAAATATTTTAAACATTTTTCAGTATCTGTAATAGTACTACACGTTATTTTGTGAGCTATGGTTGAAAAAAAGACATTAAATGCATCGGCTATTTCGATAGGATCAGATAGCTCCTTACCATTCGCAGCTTTGATTTTATTTACTGTTTTCTTAGATTTCTGTTTTTTGTTATACTTCACCTGTTCGTTAACTATTTTCCAGGTCTCTTTTATTTTGTTTTTGGAATTTCTTACTCTGTGGCCATATTGAAACTTTTTAGATGCTACATAGACTTTTCTTAAAACTTTCTTATACTTCCTTATTTCTATCACTCTGTCTTTACTTGGATCTAATTCTTGCAATTTCTCCATTTCCGCTAACTTAGTCTTAGATATTTCTATACCTGTTGATGTCCATTTTTTTTCATTGATACATGCTACGACTTTCTTTCTAGGAAAGGCAATGTCGTAATAATATTTAATCGCTTCTAGTATAATATTCATTCTCAAATTAATGTCATTACAAGCCGTTATTTGGTATTTCAAGTGTACAAAATCTCTTCTAATAAGGAAATGAAAAAAAATTATGTTATTAGCTGACATCCGTCTAGTAAACGACACTTGTTTCGTTGGCTTATTGCTTGTAACAATGTCATTAATAACTAATCTAATGGTCTTATGGTCGGCAATTTTATGATCTAATACATCTCCCCTACAGTTATCAAAATTTACAATAAAATTATCAATACAGGTGGCACTTGTACCTTCAATCCTAGTTGGCTGGTTTAGTACAAATTTACAGTCTGCCTTATCTAAAATACTTAATGTTCTTTTAATATATGTATTTTCAGGTTTTAAGACATTTAAATTAAAATCTCCTGCTACCAAAATTCGTTTTCCTTCATAACTAAGCTTATTAAGTAATTTTTTTAGTAATTCAAAAAATAAGTATATGTCTTTGTTTGGCCTATATGCTGCTATTATAACAATTTTGTAAAATTTTAATTCTATTGCCGTAAATTCAAAATTCATTTCAAACGATATTTTGTTAATGTCATTTCTTATTTTATATTCTAAATTATGTCTTACATAAATAGCTGTGCCGCCATGTATGAATAATTTTCGATTAAAATATGCAGCTAGTTCATAGTCCTGTAGAACCATAGTATGTACCCTATCATCTTGACCCCATGTCTCTGACAAACATAGAACGTCACATTTATAATCTTTGAGAAGAACTTCAATTTCTGAATACTTGTTGTGAATACTCTGAACGTTAGCATGTAATACTACGAGGTTCTGATTCTGTGTTCCTTTCTGCAAAAATTTTCTGAATTATCTTTATGGCATAAGTCGTTATCGGGTAAGCATTTAATGAATTGAAGTGTTGAAGATCCTTGAAAATTTTTTGACGAGACTGAACATATAACTATTTGTGCTAGTATATTCTGTATGTTTTTGAAGCTACATAGTGTTCCATTAGTGTTTCTGATATTGGGATCTACATATTTCACATTTTTTACCAGTGTGGCCAGATGCGCTATGTCCCTATTTATATTATAGATATCTATATCATTTATGTTGTTGTATCGTATTCCACAAATAATAACATTAAAAGATCTGTCTTGTGTATCTATTAGTCTTTTTATTAGTTGCACATATCCTCTTTGTCTTATGATGGTTTTTTCAAATTTATTTATAATTATTACAACTGTATCTTTTTGTGTCAATTCATTTGTTTTTTCTTCATAATTCTCTAAAATTTGTTCGTAGGTAGCTCCTGGTTTGCAAAAGTTCATGATTTTATTATTTGTCAGATGATTGGATATGGTAGCCGCTAAACCTCTCCCGGCCACGTCAGAAAAAATAACAGTCTTTCTCATCTCAGTTGCATCATTCTCACTTTCCTTTTTTTTGTTTGATAAGCATTTAAAGTTTACTGTGTCACTTTTATTTACTAAATTATTGTCCTCTTCTATGACGCTCAACCTTGTTTGTAACTCTATGATCTTATGTTGAAGTCGTTCATTTTCAATCTGCGCTCTTTTGCATTGGTTATGAAGTTTTGTCACCTTTTTAGTCATCTTTTTACATAACTTTATCGTCAATATTCTTGCTTTCCTAAATTTTTTTGAAAATAAAAGTGGCTTTTGTTTATAATTTCCTGATTTTTTACAATTTTTTTTTCTGTCTTCTTTAGTTACAGTTTTACATTTTTCTTCCTCTAACCATTGTTTAAGTTGGTTTATTTGTGCGTTGAGTTCCTCAATAGTTTCTATTTGTTTTTCCTGTATCGATCTCTGAAGTTCCATAGACGTAGACTCTCTTTTTTTGGCTAAAAATGGTGTTGAATTTGGATCCATCGAAACGCGTAGTCTTTTCCTTTTCCTACAGTTGCTAGGTGTATTATGGATTTCACCATAGTCAATTTTCTTGTACATGCTTATAATATTGTTACATTTTTCCAGTTCCCTCTTTACTTGAGCATTTTCCATTGTTAATTTGTCTATTTCATTATTTGCTGACTGAAGGCCTATTTCTAGCTCGTTTATTTTTTGTATTAAATTGGGCTGATAATCACTTAGATCTAGGTTTGTTAATGGATGGCTAAGTCTAGTAGATTCGAATAACGACGAATCAGTCAAATTTCCTAAGGAGCTGGCTCTCTGCCGTTGTCGTCTCATAAAATTTACATTCATATTATCTACATTCATTGACTCCATAATTAAATAAGTATATATATATATATATATGTATTCAGTAAGGTTTCCTAATAAAAAATATGTAATTAAAGTCCAAAATGAAAAATAATAATGCAAAAAGACATCTCTGTACTGAGGTTTGATCCAGCTACACTTTGAATGCAAAGCAAGCTTTATATGGCTGAGCCACGCTGTATCCGATATGAAGTTTCAAAACAGTGGAACAGATTCTACGACTGGTTGTTTTACGTCGATTGAACAGCCGTTGTGAATATGAGTCACCTGACGATATTCACGCACTTGTCACTTCTTGTCACAAATTGGAATGAGGTGATTTATTTGGTTTATTCACTGTTGAAACTATAAATATACGTGCACTGTTCTTAAAATGATTATTTTTATGTGATAAATCGTTTATGTCCAGTATTTGTGATCACTACCATATGTTGTAAACAATGCATAGATTTATGGTTTGCTGCTTTATTATTTCGCTGATTTTATCACTTCCACTTAATTTTACGCCAGGCAAACACTATCACTGCACATTTATATCTGGTTTTGCATATTTCACTGTTCAAATTCACAAAAACTAGTTATTTAATATTTATAAACAATTTTTCTATACGGAGCTAACACACTCGCGCGACAGCTACCGTCGAATCTCACTAATATGCACTGAACGCAGAGCTCTCATTAGCTACTCACACCAACTCATTACAGTGCACACTGACGAATCAATCAATGAAAGCAAAGCGCTCGGACATCACAGTAACAATAAAAATTACTCCATACATTTACACGTACGCTAGGGCTTGATACTATCGGTAAAGTGGTATCGTAATAAAAACTACATAGTGTACCTGAATAAGTAATTGAGTATAAAATAACAGTTAAGTACATGTTTTATTTATTTTCATGTCACATAAAGTTTCATGAAAATCTTAGTAAATGAATAATAGGAAAAATAAATGAATATATCTATAAAGCAGCTCGCACTTGGCTTGAACCGTTGTAGGTTATTATTTATTGGATAAATAATACTTGACAAATGACAACACATAGTATGTATGTAACTTTATAATTTTATTTAATTACTGTCCGATACCATTACATCCATACGCTTCGATATGATTGGTTTAGCATTTTTTGTTAGATAATATTTACATATTTTTCCATGACGTCTTTAATAAGCAGTGTAACATGATTATTTATTGGAGACTGCTCATATTGATGATATATTATGTTCGAAAATATATCCATGCCCACGAAATGACGAAGAGCTTTTGTTACAAGTATTTTTTCCAGTTCTTTTTATCTACTCCTATTTTATGCAAGTTCGGATTGATTTTCAAATCTTCATTAGGGATAGCAGCTTTTACTACCTACTTCCATTCTTTTACATATAGTAATAACGTCATAGTATGGATACAAAAGACGACCTTTACTTTATTAAGTGTTTTATTTAAATATTATTTAATGTCTTTTAAAAGTATTTGTTATTATTTAGTGACAACATTTAGCGGGCTCGTTTAAGTATCGCTTGATATATTTCTATAATGTATGGACCACATCACTAACTCTCGGCCGATAGCAGCGGCCGTACTACGCGACGATGCGCACTTTCAGAATATCGTTAACGCAATTCTACATTGCGACATTTGCTTGTTGTGTTGTAAACAATTTTATAACATTAGCAGCAATGGATTTCGATAATGAATATGCCATACTTTTGTCACCGTTTGAACGTTTTCAACGGCTCTGTTAACGTCGTTTGGAATTATGATGGATTTTAAATAATAAAATGTGAATTCTTGTACTTAAATGTGAAATGATATTGCATTTATGCTATAGTTCACCTTATCACTTTTGTTCTTGCACGTAATGACAGCACAACTTGGCATTTTGTGGTAATTACACGATGTTTGCACGACCGTGGACAAAGTGCGACTGGCGCGCTGATATTTACGATTTTAACCAACAAGTTCTCCGGAACTCGTTGCTGCGACACGTGTCACGCCTCCTCAACACATCCCCTCTCTTCCCAAATCCGTGTATATAACACATTGTTAAAAGACTTTTAAAAGCCCTCGATTCGGTGGATGCTGAAGTCGAACGTAAAAGCTCTGTGGTCACCTCTGAACTCCCACCAATCACCTTAGCGACTTACGCTGAGGTGGCGAGACTGATCAAGGCCCTCCGACCGCGCAAATCCCCCGGTGCCGATGGCATCTCCAACAGGGTTCTTAAAACCCTCTCTCCTCCTCTCATCCATCTCCTAGTCAGCATCTTCAATGCTGCTATGAGCCACTGCTTATTCCCAGACACCTGGAAATGTGCAAATGTCATTGGCATTCACAAACCAGGCAAAAGCTCATCTGACCCCACCAGTTACCGCCCCATCAGCCTCCTCAGTGCCTTAGGCAAACTTTACGAGCGGTTACTTGCAAACCGTCTCCAGTCCCATGCTAAGGAACACCACCTTATCCCAGATGAGCAGTTTGGCTTCAGGCCCGGACACTCATGCGTCCAACAGGTGCACCGCCTCACGGAGCACATCATTGAGGGCTTTAACAAGTACCCCAAACCCCAGACAACGCTAGCAGTCTTCCTCGACGTAGCGAAAGCTTTTGACAAAGTCTGGCACAATGGCTTGATTTACAAGCTATACCAATTTGGCGTGCCAGAACGTCTTGTGCTCATCCTACAAGACTTCCTTAAAGCCAGAAGCTTTCGCTATCGCGTGGAAGGCTCCCTCTCCTCCCCCCACCCAGTCAGAGCCGGAGTCCCTCAGGGCTCCGTGCTATCACCCATTCTTTTCGCGCTGTATACCAGCGACATCCCACGCTCTCAGCCTAACGTCCTATTAGCCCAATACGCGGATGATACCGCTATTTATACCACTGGGTGGCATATCAGTAGAAAGTCCATTCCCGCCCTCCAACGGGCCATCACCGAGATCGGTGACTGGTTCCGTAAATGGCGCATCGCGGTCAACCCAGTTAAAAGTGCAGCTATGTACTTTACTGTGAAGGGCCGCCCCCGTTACCCGCAACCCTTAACTTTGTTCGACCAACCCATCCCCTGGGTTAGTAAAACAAAATATCTCGGAGTCACCCTTGATCGGAATCTCACCTTTAGCGATCATATAACAACCGTCCGTAACAGAGCGGCCTTTGTAATGGGTCGCCTTGGTCCCCTGATTCGCAAAGAGAGTAAAATGTCTCTTAGAAATAAGAAGACACTTTACACTGCCTGCATCCGCCCCATCATGACTTACGCATCAGTAGTGTTTAGTCATGCTAGTGAGGCCCATCTCCATAAGCTTCAAGTCATTCAAAACCGTTTTCTTCGTAGTGCAACCGGCGCTCCGTGGTATATCCGGAACACCGAGTTGCATTGCGACCTAAACCTTCCCTCTTTAGCGCAGTTCAATAAGGACTGCGCCCGCCGATACTTTGATCGAGCGCCCCACCACTCGAACCCTTTGGTTGTCCAGGCATCGAACTACTCGACCGCCTCTTCTATCCCATTTTTCAAACCCCCCCGTCGCCGACCACGGCAGGTATTAGACGACCCGGATGACCCCATCGCAGTCATTACATTGGCAGCTTTAGCGTTATCCGCAAGTCGTCGAGGTAAAATCCCCTGGTGTGAGGTAATTAGAGGTCACACAATCAAACACCGAGCTCGCCGGCGAGCTCGAGGCAAAAACAAGGTCACGATAAATTGCTCTCCAAATAGTCAAAGAGTATTATTCAGTAGGGCCCAATTGTGCAACACTGCAGTTGCACAGAGGCATTTTGCTCCAATCCCCCCCATGTCTCTCGACAGCGAGACAAGCCGAGGTCCGAACCACAGTGGTGCCCTTGAGCTCGCTGTCAACCCCTCCTATAATAGCGGTACGTTTTCGGCGTCCGCAGGAGACGGAGGTAGAAAGCGCTTTTCGCCTTCTACGCCCGTCTCGGGAGAAGTGCCTTCGGCACTTCTCCCTCCCGGGCTATTGTAGGGCCAGGCCCTCGCCCAAAACCCGGTGGAGCTGGACGACCGCACAGGCGGTAGCCAGCATCTATGTCCTCCCTAAAAATAAAAAAACTTTTAAAAGACCCTCGCCCAAAACCCGGTGGAGCTGGACGACCGCACAGGCGGTAGCCAGCATCTCTGTCCTCCCTAAACAAACAAACAAACTTTTAAAAGAATGGCCCCAAGTTTCTTGGCCGTTCTTCTCGCAGTGGTTCTATAAATATTTTTGCTGAACGTACAATGTAGAATATTTCAATATTAATATTTGTAATTGATCTTCATTAGAGCGTCGTAGACGCATAAATTGAATAAATTATTATGCATTTGAAATGACTCTTTCTATGTTGATTCTGTGTCATTCGTGGAAACTTAAACTATTATTATAAACATTCAACGTTTGCAATAGTGTATTTGAGTCACAAATATTAGGAATCGAGAAAAGTTTGATCAATTAAAATAAATATCCTTTGGCACGGACCCTGAAAGAGAATATAAATAATCTCGTAGCTTTAGATTTTCCAAACAACGAATTTGAGGCGTGAGAGGTTTACAGAATTAAGAATCGTAAGGATGCCCGAAAACGTTTTATTATTATATATATATATATATATTGTTAGAACCAGAAGTGGAGTTAGTTTAAAATAACACGACTTAGAACAAGAAATCCGTTTTACACTTCAGTAGTCACGTTCAAATATTACACAAAAGAAAGAGTACTCACAGTTCACTTCACAAAAACACTTGTAAAATATACACACAATTCACCATAGAGCTGAACCGAATGACTCAGCCGACATTTTCCTAACAATATATATATAAGTAGTGTGGAGGCTTCATAACATAGGTGTTTTTAATATATCAAAACAACAAACGTTAATTTTACCCCTGAAAGGGAAGCGATAAGTTGTGATGCCAAACAAAATTAATATTCTTGACCGATTTGAGACTTGAGACATTAGTTTTTTCATTGATAGGTTTCGTTGACTTACGAATTCCATTTACTTTTTTTTGTGTAGCTTATGAATTATGAACTGTTTAAATGAAAATAATGAGTATAATAGTAAATAAATAACGCGCACAATGATTATTAAGAGTAGATGATTTTACAGATGAAATTAGATATAGGTAATAAATAAGTTTTAAAAATGTTCGTAGTTAGAATACACAAACAGTGGTGGTCAGATAATTAGAAACATAGAGTTACTTTGAGGTTAAATTGCATATTATGTTGCTATTGCAAATAATTTTGAGTTTATTAATTTATTTATCACATTATAATATTACTATGATAACTCTCATTTAAAAATTGTTATTAACATTCTGTCCAGTAATAAAAAAAATAACAAATATAAGTGTGGAAAAAGTGTTACTTTATAACTTTAGTACCGGCAATTGGACAATTAATTAGAAACAAAATGTGAAATTTCTGAAGAATTTGATTTTGAAATTAGAATTAAATCTTTATTATTCTCATCACTTTAGGCAGTTTCCCGCCTTTGCTTACTCATATATAGTTAACCTAACTATATATGAGTAAGAAAAGGCATTCTGACTCAGAGTTTGAAAAAAATTGGTAAATACAAAAGCTGTGATGCAGCTACAAGGAAAATTATAGTGAATTTTCATTTCAAACGAAAATGTTCTTACAGCAAAATAGCCGTTCACTTAGAGTGTTCCGTAAAGATGCTATTTAACGCCATTGTACATTATAAACAGTTTGGAACATATGATAATGTACCCAGAAAAGCGCGACAAAGGAAGACCACTGTTCGAGGAGATAAGAATATGGTTTGTTTAGCTAAGATAGGCCCCTTTAAAGGTTCGAATATTATTAGAAAAGAAATCTTTTCCGAGGACGACCCTCGCAACGTGTCCTAAAGACTTGTCCGGAGGTGGTTAGTTGAAGGCAAATTGTTCGGAAGACTTGCTTGGAAGATGCCGCTTCTTACTAGGCAACACAGAGAAAATCATCTAGCCTTCGCTAGAAAGTAGGGCATGGCGGTATTGGACTTATTGGCAATACCGGTATCAATATTTTCAATACCGTAATACCGGTATTTCGGTATTTCGGTATTTTTTCGGTATTTCACTATAAATGTTAAAAACGCAGAAAAAAAATATTTTCCATGTGATATTGTCTTAGACTGAATTGATATTTTATTTTAAACCTATTTTATTATAATAAAATCAACGTGAAACAGTATTTTTTTTAATCAACTTAATTTTTATTAATAATCTTTGGTACTTTTACTTATGTTTTTTTATTATTTTTTTTTATGACTGATAGGTTAGCCTTTGACCACTATCTCACCTGATGGTAAGTGATGATGTGGTCGAGGATGTTGTTCAGGCTAACCTAGAGTTACTGGCTGTCAAGGACAGCTGCCGGAACACACCGTTAGATGCTTGGCGACAGATTTTCAACTTGAGGGTGGTAGCTAGCCAGGCGGGCATTCGCAAAGTGCCCTACCACCATGCTGTAACGACTGCTATCCTAAGACAACAACCGGGACCGACGGCTTAACGTGCCCTCCGAAGCACGGAAGCGCTCAGTAGTAATGTCACCAGCGGTCACCCATCCAAGTCATGACCGCGGCGGACGTTGCTTAACTTTGCTGATCGATTCAGAATGGCTAAGCAAACTTGGCTACGAGCGCTTCTAAATTATTATTCCAATAAATAATCAAATATTTATTATATATTATAACAATAAACCATCAGATATAATATAAGTTTGGATAAAATTCGTCACTGGAAACGCTATTTCGGATTCAATACTAATTTGAGGTAAGTTCTTATAAAGTTCATCCCAATAAAGTCCTCTATTGCCGCCATTTTCGTACTGTGTCAGTTCCGTGTGTATAGGTAATACAATAATGTATCGCATCAGATTTCATCATCTTTCGGATCAGAGTCATTGGATTCGTTGTCTATCCCTTGTGATTAATGTAAAATATCCTTTTATGTACTTTCTCTTATAGAGATTTGTCGATCGTTTTATTTAATTCATATTAAATTGAAGCTGAACCGGCACCTCGACACTATCGCCTCAACCAGTTTTGGCACTATCTTCTGATATTGCCGAATGATCGATCTGAGTGAGGTAGATACGCTTTATGGGGCTTATTAAATTTGAATGATAGATTTTTCGTAATATTGTCTCGAAAACTGAAACTACCCACACCGTTCTTACTGTATCAGCTGGATTGTCCACTGCTGAACACAGCCTCCTTCATTAAAGCGGAGTTTGCCATAATGTCCACGCTTGGTAGGCGTCTTGGGGATCGCAGTGTGAGATATCAGTTCATACACAGTTCTTATTACTGTAATATACTCGAAAACTTTTCTTTACGTAAAGAAACACATATCTCTAATATTTCAGTATTTACTATATTATGAATATATTATATATATAAAACTTCCTCTTGACTCACTCTATCTAGTAAAAATATTGCATCAAAATCCATTGCGTAGTTTTAAAGATCTAGAAAAATAAATGGACAGACAGACAGCAAGAAGTGACTTTGTTTTATAATATGTAAGTAGTGAGCGGTTTGTTAACTTGCAGGCTGTACCTGAAAGTTTGACTGATATAGACTGACTTGATATTTACATTTATTTCATGATGAAATTTACTGTATCTTTTTTTAAACATGTAATTTTTTTTTTAAAACAATATCTTCAAAAACGGAGTAATTTCTGTATTCGGGTATTTGAATTTTTTTTTCATGTTCGGGCATAACTCCATCATTTATAAAATCCATTTGTAAAGGATTTGCAAAATTCTTTTTTGTTAAATAGGGTATACTTTCGAAGGGGTGACATTAAAATTTTATTAGAATTGGTTTAGTAGTTTTTAAGTTACACTCAAATAACTGAAACATGCTTGAATGAAATCAGTTCCGTTTTTTTTGAGAAATATTCAAGTGTCGTTGGGGAGCATATCTGCAAATAGTACGTATCTTAATAAATGTGAGTAGAATCACATAATACATAATAGTACCACCTTAAGTACAATATAGATATGTTGGATTAAAATTCATAAATAAGTAGTAACTGTATAAAAATATTACATATTTAAGTACTTACTTAGGTCGATTAATAGATAAGCATACATACCTTACAATACCTACACATAATATACTTGCCAAATATAAAATATTAACAATATCAGTCCTTGACAGTTTTTTTTTCTTTATATTATTTTGTACTAGCTGCGCCCCACGGTTTTACCCGCATGGTGATGAAAAAAGATGATGATGGTGATAATGGAAAATAGCCTATGCTTTAATCCATGGTATAAGCTATCTTCCAAACAAATTTCATCCAAATCCATTCAGCCGTTTAGGCATGAAAGAGTAACAAACATACCATACAATCTTTTGCGTTTATAATATTACTAGGATTCTGTGCTAACCTAGAAATGTGTAGCCTACTGCTACTACTAAGCATAAATATATTTGCTCTTATGTACTTATTTGAACTATTAATTATCTAATCTGCTACCTAGGTTCTTAGGCGATGATTTTAGGAGTAAGTATCCGTCAAAAGCCAGCTAGAAAGTTGTTTCATTCAAGAATCAGATATATCGAATTTTTTTAAGTCAAGATTTTTGATTCTTGATGGAAGAAAGATTAAGAAGTAGGTAAATACCGGGCAAAAGTCGATTAGAAAGTTATTTCATTCAAGAATCAGATTTATCGAATTTACCAAATCAAGACTTTTGATTCTTGATGGAAGAATCATTAATCTTGCCTAATGAGAACAGTGATGATTGGTCGGCTCGATAATTCCAGTAGTGGTCAATGTTGCTATAAAATTTGAGATTCCGCGAGATTTGTGGGAAAAATTACAAGTGCATTGCGGTGAACTTATTTTAATTTTCAATAGAAAGTAAGATTCTGTAAAAATATTTAGGAAGTATGTACCTATTTATTATTTTTGACATTTTTAATATGCTGTGGTACACAAAGGTTGTACATTATAGCCCTGTGCAAGTGTTTTCTAATTCATAAATCAAAGCCAAAAACGCACGAACAGAACATAAATTAATATAGTACCTGTACCATGAATTGGATTCGTTTTATTTACTGCGTATTATTAAGCCGTATAATACCTATCAGCTCGTGTTGATATTTCACAACCAAACAATGTTGTTATATACATACATAGGCATACATATAATCACGCCTCTTTCCCAAAGGTGTAGGCAATGACTATAGATTTTCACTTTCTGCGATCACTCATCAATCCTTTTATACATGCGCGTCGGTTTTGGGTACTCTTGATCTGACCCTTTTCTAGAACGTTCAAAATTTGATTGCGGTACGTTAGCACAGAATAATTGATAGCAGGTACTAACGGGACGTTACCTAGGGAAATGGGTATTTACGCGAACATGTTTAAAAGCTGGTTTTTTCTTGCATGTACGCCAACCAGGTGCCGACCCCAATTACTGGCAAGTTTTTAAAAGTATATTAACGACAGCTTGATTCGATAGATCGGCGCCCGCGCCCTCCCTGTACGTATACGCTACGATACAACGCCATAGAAAATACTTATGACGAAAACCAACTTGCAAGAATTGTGGGGGTCTTACCGGCTCGATTGAACTCCACAGAAAATCAAACTATTCCCATATCAATAAGAAACACTCACAATATTCAATCTCACTACTTACAAGGCAAAGCCTTTCAAGTATTATATTTTCATACGCAATAATGCTCCTTATTAAGAAAGGTTTAACTTCCTACGCTAGAAATTTTAGTTCAGTCATTTCATGCATACGTAATATTGCACTTCTTGTGGTGTTAATTCGATAAAATATACTATATTTTTCGAAGGGTGTAACAATAAAGATATGTTTACCTTGTACAGCCCAATAATCCTAAGACAAAACTTATAGATATTGGATTTGAATTACTTGAACACGGACTCCAATATTATAGCTTCAATATTTGGCAACTAGATCTGGAGTTTATTTGGCAACACTGTATATAATCGAGTCCAGTAGCGGCGTGGCGGTTATACTGAAATAAGTTAATTTACGACTACGTATTATTGTGAGAGATTTGACTTGTGTAAAGAAAAGCAGTGCCCACCGAAATGTTTGGGTTAAGTTTCTTGCAGTGGTTTAAAAATACCCAAAGGTTTATAATAAAAATTATCACCCCGTAGCGTTGCGATGGAAGAAACTATACGTCGTTTGTTATCAGTCTGGGATGTATCGTCAGACGTTCTGGAGAACTTCGGAAGTAAATAACAGAACAATATAATTTAACATTGACAGGGGCCTACCGCACAGTCAATTGAATACATATACTTAACAATATTTGCTCATGTCATGCGTGTGAACCTACTCCCTACTCAGCGGGTGCAGCACTTAATATTAAGATTTTATAAAGAAGTGGTTTATTTTTATGTTTTTTAAAAAAGTGTTTCATAATTACTTAAATAAAAAAATTATATGAATCTCAATTTAGTTTCTATTGCTAGCTTATGCTTTGTTCCCTTTCAAATAGGTTTCGTAAATTTGTATTTGAGATTTATGTTATTTTATTATCAAGATATTTTTATGTTCTACCCATGTTTCAATTCAACTGTTGGAATTGTTTAACTAAACATAAGTTACTGATATCAAAACGTGTCACTTCTTAAATTCAATTAGTTGTAATTCAATTACCTATGTGTAGTGTGTAACATTACGGTAGATAAAATTTAGAATAGTTATACTGATATTAATGTTACTTGTATCAAAATATTTACTTATTTGATAGAATTAGTTTACCTGTGTGTTTATCGAAAGTCAGTACATAGAATTTTAAATAGTTAACATAGAATAATTTGTCAAAAACTATTATCATTTATATACAGTTCTTATTATTTCTTCGGTCATGACTACATGATGGACTTGTAATTACTCCTTCGTTGTGTATTTGTGTGTTTTTTTACAAAAAAATGTAACACTGTTCAACACTTATCAGTGATTGAACAGAATTCTAGGTTAAGCCTGTTAACACCTTCGACCACATCAGCACTTACCATCACGTGAGATTGTGGTCAAAGGCTTACCTATAAACAATAAAAAAAAAAAAGTGTAAATAACTTGTTGAATTCGGAACAATATGCTTGTTAAAAAGTACCTATTATCACTATATTGTGCGCATGGTAACCGACATCGACAAGTTATTTTACACTTTTCAGTGTAGAACTCAGTTCTATTTTTTGGAAAAAATATCCTACGATTATACAACGAAAGAGTAATCACTGTCCATCATGTAGTCCCCCATGGCCGAAGAATAAATTATAGTTGTATACAAATGTGAATAATTTTTGACAAATTATTGTTAACTATTTAAATTTTTATGTACTTACTTTCGATATATACATAAATAAACTAAATCTATCAAATAAGTAAATATTTTGATACAAGTTACATTAATATCTAATCAATACATGCCAATTGTTGAATTGAAACATTAAGTTTCGGTTTAGAGATATAACTATCTCGATAGAAGTAACATAAATTTCAAGTCAAATCATTCCATGGCTAAGTACAAAGAATTTGGATTCTTGACGTAAAAATTAAAGTTACATAGAAGATTTTCTATCTTCTTATTTTAAAAATTAATACATTTAGTTAAAATATATAATATCCTTCCTTCAAATCTGATCAATTTTACAACAAGAATTCTGATACTTTCATTAAAATACTTGAATTCTTAGGTTAATAACTTTCCACTTTTAAATGATGAAATAAAATATTTCAGTAGAAATATACTCGATCTTGGTTTACACACATTTAGCTTTTAAGATAGGAACTTTTCTGTTTTGAATGATGAAATAAAACATTTCAAGTAAGACAAATTCGCTCTTAGGTCAATACATTTAGTTTTTAAAAAAGAGCGTATCAGTTTTGAGAGATATAATAGAATTTTTCAAGTAAGAAATATTCGCTCTTGGGTCAAAACATAAAGCTTTTCAAAAAATAGTTATTCGGTTTTGAGACCCGAAATAAAAATTTCAAATAAAATAGGTTGGCTCTTGGACATTTTATTGCTTAGGTGAAGACATTTTCGACTTTCCTTATATCGAAAACCTAAAAGATCTTGAACCATATAAACTCTCTTGGCCTAAGATATTATTTTTTTCTGTGTACCAAGTACTAAACTACTAACACTAGCTATGAATGTGTTACTCATAGACTTCTTTTATCTTTTATCCAAAGTATTATTATTTGTTGAAGTTTTAAGTATTTATTTCATATGTTTCTAATTAGCTGTCCAGCGAAGTGCGTTGTATTTTAATTATCTTTATATAAATGTTGGCTTTTATAAAAATTACCAGTGGTTATTGTTACTAAATTTATGTTTTTATACTAAAGAAGAACTAACGCTTCCACATAAATACTTAAAATCCTTCTTTTACTAGTAAAAGAATAGTTAACAAGTTACATATTTAATAATAATGGAAGTGTAGTTTGGTGTTTCTAATTATATGACCACCACTGTATGTACTTTTGTATGTTTTATGACTTGGTAACACAAACGTTATCAATACTTATATATTTACTTCATTATTGGCTAGATACAGTAGCAACACGTTTTGATAAATGTTATTCATTAGTAATACGATTGTTATCTTTTTTTATGAGATTGTGGCAAAACAAGCGTGATGCCTGTAGGAGATGCATTTCGGCACTAGTGGTGAACTGCACTGCGCCCATCATCCTGATACATAGGTACATTTGTGGAGTTTAGTGACATTTTTTGGTGTTAGGTGACAGAACTCTACTAGTGAGTGATATATATTATACATATATTTAAGCGCTGAGGCACAAGCCACCGGCGGGGATCGACCCGTGGACCTGGTGCACGGCAGTCCGGAGCTATAACCGCACGTCATCTACTCTCCTCAATCATTTATATTGTTCGCCAAGTAGACTATTTGTTATTAAATCCAATTAAATTGCAGCATAAACGATAAAACATAAACAGAAACTGGTACCTTAAATTGCAGCGTAAACATCGATATTTTATGTTCTAAGTAATAGATTTCGTGATCTGAACGCTCACTTTGTTTGAAAGAACTGTATAGATATCCGTACACCATACTTTATTAGCTTCAACATCTGAGCAGTGCAGTGCAGTGCAGTGTGGGCGCGCACGAACCTGCGGTAATAATAACAGAGTTCTAATCTACTTAGATGATATGTTATAATGAGAAACTGGACGTAAATAATAATCACAAATTATTTGTATTAACTGTATGTGCAATTGAAAAAAGGTGAATATATTCAGAAAAATAACCCACGCCATCTGAAATCATCTAAAGAGCGATCTAGCTCTAATCGTAATACTAATATATCCCGTCACTATAAAGAGCACATGCAGAGAACATGTCACTCCTGAATTAACGGTCAAATAAATATTTGGACCCTCGAAACATATGCTCCGTGTGTGTATTTGTACATTGACATTTACAAGGTGAATTAAGAATACTCATACACGTATAGCAAATAGGTAATTCTGTAAATTATACACAATTTAACGTTGATATGGCTTCTTAGATATTAGTCTCAAGGCTAAGTGTGTACAAAACAGTTTGAACAGTCGGTTATAAAAATATGAAACCAATACTTCTGTTTGGAAGTAGTTTCCTTAACGAGTGACACCAGCCGACAGGTGCTCGCCAGATCTGAAGGCCCCCTCCGCTGCGGCTTGTCTGTACCAGGTGCAGTGGCGTGCCGTCTACTGCAACGCACTCTCCTTCGTGAAAGCAGGTAGTCATTTCGTTTGTTTATAGACTTCAGTTTATGAACATATAACTATTACGGCTATTTTTATGTCAAGACTTTGCGTACGTCCTGATGACCTACACTTTCATTATTGTTTTAATAATACTAATTAATGTTCCATTAATAGATCCTTAACAAAAGTATCTTGTATATATTTCGTAGCACTTTACTTACGCTGCTCTAATTTAAAACTTTTCTTCAAGAATTATAATTTTTAGAATTTACGCTAGACGAAGATACTAAAATTATGTTTAATAGAAAAATAATAGACTTATAATGGGAATAGAGTCCAAAGTGTCTGTAAGACTAAAGAAAAGTCATTAATGAAGGGTATTAGACCAGGCGAATGTCAATAGGCTCACCCCGTAATACCTACCAACACCCAATTGTTGAAACGTGGGTGATTAAACACCTCTGCCTACCCCTTCGGGGAATACAGGCGTGATTATATGTATGTATGCATTAGACCAAGCCCTTTGTGATCGGCCTTGCGATAAAATTTAAGGTAAATAAAGTGGTATGAAATTGCACATAGGCCTTTAACATCCCGCCCCGTTGGCTACAAATACTTAGTATCAACATAGAAGCAAAGCTTGGTGTTACTATTTTTCTCACAATGACCCAAATGACGTTCGTAATTGCATATTTTCTTTAGTAATTAAATACGTACTAAGTTTATACTTAATAATAATAATAATAAAGCCTTTTTTATTTCCCATCACCTAAGTATTACATATATGTACTATAAACAAATCGATTTAACTTAAATTTTCTACTTTCAATCCACTTACTAAATATACACTATTGAACTGTTAAGATTAATATACGAGTATAGATAATATGTATATGTTTCGTTTTTTTGTATTTTCTTGGATAGGAACCCCTATTTGGGTATAGGCCTCCTCCAGTTTGATCCAGTTTTCCCTGTCCTTGGCTTGATCTATGCACTCCTTTCCTGCTGTAGCTATGATGTCGTCGCTCCATCTTTTCATAGGTTTCCCTTTTCGTCTTTTTCCACTTGGGCTTTTCCATCTCGTCGCTTCTAATGTCCATCGCTTGTCGCTATATCTAGCTAGATGGCCCGCCCACCGCCATTTTAGCCTTAGACTGTAGTGAAAGACGTCAATAATTATTGTCTTCTTTCTTATAAATTCGCTTCTTACTTTGTGTATTTTTCTAGAAGGCATAGATATATATATACTCGTATATACATACATCATCTTTTTTCTTCTTCCATAGCTTTTTGGCAACTGACTAGCTTTGTTTTTATTTTAGTGTTGTAGGTCTCCTTGAGTGACCAGTATTTTTTCCAACTCATATTTATACGGCGTTCTACCTCTGCTTCTTCGTTTTTGTCTTCGAATGACAGCTCTTTTCCCAAATAAATGTATTTATTAACATATTCAAGTGCCTTTCCTTCGAGTTTTATTGTATGTGTGTAGCTGTTTGTCATGCATTTTGTTTTAGCTTTGTTTATCAAAAGCCCTGCCTTTTCACTTTGTTCACTTAATTCGTTTATCATTTTATCTAATCTTATACTGCTTTCAGCAAATAGTACGACATCATCTGCGAATCTGAGATGACTTAAGTACCGGTTGCCCATTTTAATTCCTTCGTTTTCCCATTTCAGATTCTCGAAGATGTTTTGCAGCACAGCTATAAAAATCTTGGGGAACAGGGGGTATCCTTGCCTCACTCCTCTTAGAATTGGTATTTCTGGACCTCGTTTCTCTAGTTTCACGCGACTGGTGCTGTTGTTGTATATTTTTTTCAAAATATTTTTGTACCCTTCATGGATATGGCATTTGTACAGTGCTTCCCAGATTGCATCATGTGATATTGTATCAAATGCTTTAGCATAGTCTATGAAAGCTACATATTATGGTCTGTTAAACTCCTTGTATTTTTCTATTGTTTGCTGCAGTACCTGTATATGGTCTATTGTTGAGAAACCTGACCGAAACCCCGCTTGTTCTATAGGTTAAGGATTTTCGATTTTGCTATTGATTCTGCTGAGTAGCATTGAGGTAAAAAGTTTATATGTGCTAGGGAGAAGACTGATTGGACGGTAATTGCCTATATCTTGAGGGTCACCTTTTTTGTATAGTAGAATTATATCTGATTTCTTCCACAGTTCTGGTAAATGTCCCGTTTTTAATATGTTGTTGAATAAATACTATAGTGGATGTGCAAGCAGAGCAATTCCAATGTTCAGGGCCTCATTAGGTATACCATCTGGCCCTGGGCTTTTTTCTGATTTAAGATTTTTTATGTACCTAGCTACTTTCATCGCATTCACTTCTGCAGGCTCCTCTTCTGTGTCGCTATAATCTTTCAGATATTTGATTTTACTTGTACTAGTTTCATCGTTGTTTTTATATAGCTCCTTATAGAACTCTGTGGCACAATCTATGATATCTTTCCTATTGTTAGTACTTGAGGTTTTAATTTTTAAATTTTGTATTCAATTTTTATGAGTACTTAATTGCTTGTATGCCCTTTTGTGCTTCTAAATTGTTTTAGGTTTGATTCTATTTTCTGTTTCCTGTAGTTTGCGTAGTCTTGCTTGACAGCCTTGTTAGTTTTTTTAAATAACATACTTAACTCTTTCTTCGTTTCCTTAGTTTTTTGTTTTATTTTCAGAAGTTCTGAGCGTCTTGATATTAGTTCTACTGTAGTTTTTGTGAGGACTTTGTTTGCAGTGGTTTGTTTTTTTTTCTTTTTGTTCCATTAACATGCTCTTTTTAATTATGTTTTCTATTTTATTATACATGGTCTGCACATTCTCATCGTCGTGTAAAGTGTCTAATTCTTTAATGTTTTTTGCTAAACTTCTAGTGTATGATGTTAATGCTTCTTCTGATTTGAATGTATTTGAAGATGACTTAAAGGATTTCCTGCATTTTTTTATGTTTTGAAGGAGATAAGTGGCTCTTATTAGTCTGTGATCAGAGTTGAACCCTAAACCGTGCAGTACTTCTATCTTCCTTATATTTTTGGGCTGGTTTGACAGAATGAAGTCCACTTCATTTTTTGTTTTTTCATTTGGTGAAATCCATGTCCATTTGCGATTATGTCTCATTTTGAAAAAAGTATTCATAACCGATAATTTATGTTCAAGAGCAAATTCTATGAGGAGCTTTTCTCCTCGTTCATTCCTTTTTCCATAGCCAAATTTCCCAAGGATCATATTTTCGTTTGTTTTAACTAGGCCCACTTTGGCGTTAAAATCTCCCATAACTAATACATTCTCCCCGGCCTGAGTTTGCGCTTCTTGTAGGGTATCATAAAATTTTTCGATTTCTTCCTTAGAGGCTTTTTCTGTAGGAGCATACACTTGAATTATTGAAATCATCTTTTTATTAAACTCAAGTTGAAGTAGTGCAACTCTTTCAGAGAACCCTGTGAAATTTAATATGTTATTTTTGTATTCCTTTTTTATCAAGAAACCTACTCCATGTAGGCCCGGCGTTTCTCCTTTAAAGCAAAATATAAATTCCTCATGTTCTTCAATATTACAGCCCATTCGCGTAACTTCGGCTAAGCCTAATATATCTATTTTTATTTTTTCTAGGGTATGTATAAGTTCTGTGGATGCTAGAGATCTTACATTACATGTTCCAATGTGAAGTGGTTTTTGAGATGATTCTCTTTTTATAATTACTGGAGGGTTTAGGTCATTTTCCCCCACGGGGACCAGCCGGCTTGGGGGAGTGTTTTCCTTTGTTGTTTTTTGTAAGTTTATATTATAATGATTGCTGCTGTTCCGGTTTCCAGTGTGCGTTGATTGGTATGCGTTGGTTTTCTCTCTCATTGAATTGGATCGCCCACGAGCCATATACTCATACGCATTGGTTGTATTGGCTTTCTTCAGAGCTACGTACGATTGTTTTTCTGTCTGTGGAGTGCTGAGACTGGGCGGTGAATATAGGTCTCTCTACCTTTTTTCTCGATTTGAATCTGTTTGATTCCTTATTATCAGTTTATCTACTCTTATGTACGCTATGTTCCCCTTTTTTCGTTCTTCTACTAGCTTTGGTTGTGGTGTTTTGCATGCTTCTAATATTTCTTTTGTGTAGTCTTGTTTCACATATACGCCTGCAGGTAGTTTATTTTTGGATTTCATTATTTCCATTTTTCTCCAGTACGTTACTAGTGAAATTAAAATAGGTCTCGGCGAACTTTTTATCCTTCCAATTCTAAAAGCGTTCATAATTTCGTGTGCCTGAAGGTTTAATCCAAGGTAACCGTTAAGTTTTCTAGTTATGTTTTTCACCAAATTCAATTCTTCTTGTTTGTCTTCCTTTATTCCGAAGAGAAGTATGTTACACTTCTTTCTAGCCATTTGGAATCCTTAACTTCATTTTTAAGTTGTTTGTTTTCTTCGTCCAGCTTTTGAAATCGTTCGTCGATTAGCTGTATACTACATTTTTAGTTACTGCTTCCGTTATATTTATAGTCTGTTCATCTGCTCTTGAATTTTTTCGAAAAATATTTGCATTTGGTTGTCCATATTCAAAAATGACTCGTTCTTTTATTTGTTGTCGTATATAATTAATTTTTGCGTAATTTTTTTTTTTAATCTGACAATATTGACAAATCGTAACTTTTTAAAGTTCTTGTAGTGGCAACACAATCTGTCAAAATAATTTCTTGCGTTTGTTTAGCTCATTTAATTGTCTTTGGTTTGGGTTGGTGGCGAACTTCACTCCATACTTATTTGAAGTTATCTTTATCAGAACAATAACACTTAAAACACTGATTACGAATCTTGTGAAGTAATTTTATTATGAAATGTCTTTTTGTGTTTTAAATTGTGGTTTGTTAACCATTTACACTGGATGTACTTGAATATTGTAGTAAAAGTGAATATTATTATGAGAGCAAATGACAACACGTCTAGTTACTTTGAAACCGGAACCATAGAACTTATACTTATTTCCTCTTAAATAGAAAATGGAGAGCTGAAGTTCAGTGAGCAGAGGCAAATATCAGAAGTATCGATCCGAGACATTATAATGTATTACGATCTATATCGTACAATTGTCTAAGCAATCAGTTTCATTATGTATGTATTACATACACTACGGGTAGGAACTATTTTTTAAAGTATGTTTTAATGAATTATTATGGAATTGTATTCGATATTATTACGTGTAAAAAGTTTGAAGGATAATTCATATTGCGTGTGTAAAGCATTATGATTAAGAAAACGTATAATAATTAGTAAATAAAACACAAATGCTTTCAAAATCCGCCTCCGCCTAGCTGTCTCCTTCGTAATTTAAACGAATATTGTCAAAATGTTATAGTTAATTTTATATAATCTCACTCGGTAATATTCTAATTATGAAATGAAATACCGACTTTTATTGGCATATTTTATACCTATACATCTTTAATAAAATTACAAAATTAAATTAAAGCATCATTCTCCTAACAAAACAATGCTTTAAAACAATTTTTTAATTATTAAAGTACAATGTGTCCCGACCAACGAGGTTTCAATTCAATTTAAGTACACATTATCTGTGGTGAGCAACGCGCTGGTTTTTATATTGCATTTTATTTAAAGTTGCTGACCATAGCCATGACATTAAATAAAGTAGTGTATGCAACTGCATATAATTAGGTATTAAGACACTCGTGTAATCTTATTTTGATACTCACCTGGGGCTCGTTTCAAAATACCCTCATGTTTTAATACCCTCTATTATATGACAGATGCATAAACTACTATTGTAAGACATGGGTAAAATACGTATAAAAAGAATGGCCCCGAGTTTCTTGTCCGTTCTTCTCGCAGTGACTCTTTAGCTGAACATGGCAGTTGAATTAAAAATATTTTTATTTCAATATAATATTTTTTACTTAAATTGTTAAAAGCGTCATTGACGCGTAAATAAATGAGTTTGACTACTATTACTTGACCAACTGCAGGTGTCCAGGTGTGCCGACTGACGGTGAGGAGTACCTACCAGCACAGAGCCTGCAGTGGCGCGGCGTGTGCTCGGTGTCGCCTCGCCTCGGTACCTACTCGTAGATACCCTACAGTTGCATGAACCAGGATAGGATAGTTGTTGGAGTTTTCTGACAAAGTCATTCTACGTAGCAGGTCGGAGTCTAGATGTATGCCTAGTAGATGCCTAGTACGAGGATAGCCATACAGTAGAATCAAAATATGTCTAGTACCGCGCCACACCTGTATATCCCCGGATGGGTAAGCAGTGTATTCATTGCGCATTCCATACCGTCATATTATTTTACATAGTAAGTGTTCTAACTGATCGAAATGTTGCATGCATATCCTTGAGCTCCTGGTGTGTGTAACATCCTACTAATATTATAAACGCGAAAGTTTGTAAGTATGGATGTTTGTTACTCCATCATGCAAAAATGGAATTAACGGATTTTAATGAAACTTTACAGTAATATAGCTTAGACATCAGAATAACACATAGGCTATAATTTATAAAGATATTATGTATATTGTCGAAAATATAACGATAAGTGTCAAGTAAGTAAGAAAAAAATCTGCCATATGCGACCTATTCTGGCGTGCGCTGCAAATGCCTTAAGTGTCACACGCACATAATGTGTAACGGAAATGTTTATCTTAAATTTAGCAGCTCGCGACAGCATATATCTAACTTTTGTGTGTAAGCCATTATCGCTGAAATAGTGAACCATATATAATATAAAAAAATATAATTTATTTCTAATGCATATTCGGTAGTAAGAAATTGAACCTTTTCAAATTAGTGAGTGTGTTTGTATGTTCATTACTTTTTCACCCTCAAACGACTGGACCCATTTTGATGAAATTAGGTATGATAGACAGCGAGATAGATAACTCCTTATTGAAAACACCATAATAAATACAATAAACTTATTACTAAAACATAAATTAAAGCCGAGTGTATGTATGTAATGGGTGGTCTAATCACTCAGAGCAATTTCTTCCAGACAATCCATCAACAATAGATATGGTCAAAATATTGGACGGGGTTTCTTATGGTGTAATAATTATTGTAACTGGTGTAGGTATCTAATGACAGTAACGACATAGAATCGGTAGAATAAAGAAATTTAAATTGTTCCTTGAGGTAGCTCGGGGATAAAGGATTGTACAGAATACTGTAAAGGAGATATAATTAATGAGCATTCCGGCGACGACGTAAAGGGAGCCACTCGAGCTTATTACGAAAATAGGAGATTTATGAATATTATGGTATGGTATATGGTATGGAGGTAGATAAGGCACTTGAATAACACGTATCATACATTTTATCATCATCCATCACCACGCGAGTGCAATCGCGGGGCGCAGCTAGTTCGACTATAAAACTAACAGCTGTTAGTTTTATAGTCCAATGCTACACATCCCGTTCGAATATTAATGTGGGGTTTTTTTTTAATATGTATCACAAAACTACAGCCACCGGGGAAACACCGTAAGAGTCCTTCCTAATGCTGACGTCACTTAGCCATTAAAACTGTGTGTGGATGTGTGACTGCGTGTGACTGTGTACATTACAAGGAATAAAATATCAAAATACCTAAGTTTATTGAACTGTGTCACATTGTAATTCAATAAAAATAAATAAAATAAAAATAAATAATTCATTCCAATTATTTTGTGCATATAATAATTGAAATGAAAGTGTATTAAAAGAGAAACCTGTAAATTGATAAGCATTTTTTTCGTACACTATAATAATAATAATAACGGCCAACGGCGAGTGTTTGCACAGGCACAACCAAGTGGCCAGGATCATCCACCAGCAACTTGCTCTTCAATACGGCCTTGTCGAGTCAGGGTGCCGTACTACCAGTACGCACCGGCGCCAGTTCTCGAGAATGGTCGTGCATTGCTCTACTGGGACCGCTCTATCATCACGGACAGGACTATTGTTTGCAATAAGCCTGATGACGTGGTGGTCGACCGAACCCAGCGCCGGGCAGTGCTCGTCGACATTACCATCCCACATGACGAGAACCTCGTAAAGGCTGAGAAGGAATTGTCCTTAATCCACATGGCGGTTACCTCTTGAGCCAAGTCAAGGTAACCGCCATGTGGAATGTTGACTCGACTATTATTGTCGTTTTGGCGAACGGCCTAATAGCGAAGAGCCTCGACCAACACCTCAAGAGGCTCTCGCTAGAAGGTTGGATCAAGGGTCAGATGCAAAAGGCAGTGATACTCGAGACCACACGCATTGTCCGTAGGTTCCTCTCTCTGCAGTCCTAACCGCTGGTAGCTTGGGCCCTGCCCCGCTTTTTCCTACGCGGCATCCTAGTTTTAAGTTTTTATAATATTTATTTTTTTATTTATGAATTTTGTAAAAAATTAAAAATTATGTTCTAAAATAAATGACGTGAATAATAATCCTTATTTGACATATTTCTTAGGTGATAAGTAATTAGAAAACATTAGGCTTCGGGTCGTACTATTTGTACATAATATAGACATGAACCATTTCTTAGATCGTAGATTAGAGAGAGTATAAAAACTGCACACAGACAACAAAGCCCCTAAGATATAACTATACTATAACTAGGGATTTCGTCGGTATGTAAATAATCAAGTCATCTAGTTAATATAGCATAAACATTTCGAAATAAACAATAAACAGCATTTGGCCTACCAGTAGGCCTGCAAAGGCCTCTAGGTTGCCCAAACGCTTTCGATGTAGTAACTATTATGTTAGATATAGTTTGCAGTGTTTTTGTTAATAAAGGCCTATGTAAAAAAATCAAAGAATATAAGTTCAACAAACATATGCGAGTTGTGTGTAAGTATGCGTGTGAAAGGGCGTGTTTGTGTTTGAGGGTGTGTGTGTGTGTGTGTGTGTGAGAGAGAGAGAGAGATAGAGAGAGAGAGAGAGAGAGAGAGAGAGGGTGTATGGTGATAAGATAAGATTCATTTATTGGCCTTATAACTACGTTTGTTACACTGGGCACGTCAATATAGTACAATATTATAAATTCATTACAATAGATGTCAAAAATAATTAAATGTGTAAGCTAAATATATCTAAAATGTCGTTATTCATTTTATTACTATTCCAAGTTACATATAAGTCAATATTATATTATATTATTTTATTGTAGTCCCAAATTATGTTTATAATTGTAATCGTTGGCACGGGTATCCGGAGCGGTCATGCTCACAGAAAGGTGTTGTCTAGCGGCGGTGTTGTGTGTCGGGTCGCCATCTTCCAGCAAAAATGGTTGAGGAAGGCGATGGCTGGCACATGCGTCAACTCGTGAACGGGTGCTGCTAGAGGATACTGGTCTGCTCTGGATGCTGGTGCTAATGACATTAACGGGAAAAAAAACTTTTAACACTGTTCCCCCTTGGAATGTTGCATGTTTCCTATGTCATATTTCTTGTTTATTAATAAAATATGTCATAGTTGAAAAAAGTCACGGACCCTGGAGTCTGTGGAGTGTAGATTTAAAATTTACTTTACCTTACTTTAAAATAAAAAAAAAAGTAAATATTTAGGCGTGTGTTTGGAAGAAATTAATTTCAGTTTTGTGAGTGTATATGAAGTGATGAGGGTGTGTTATGTAGTGAGATAATGGGATTTTCTGTTTTATTATAGTCTAAGTAAATTATGCAAATAAGACGTTAATTTGTGTTTCACTTCGTACGGTCTATAGTGAAAGAAGGTATATGTGAAGATTATGATTACCTCTATTATACATAAATATAATCGGCTGCTGAGTTTTTGTATTGTAGGTATACTGGCTGGTAAAATGCGAGTGAGTTTAATTTCAGATACACTAACTCTTCTGCGGGTGATTTCGTCTTTTTTTGTCATAGCATAGGTATGCAAGAGATCTATGTTTTCGTAATTCAGTACTTGAGATAAATAGTTGTCTGACAGTGAGAACATTTAATTGCTGGTAAACTTGTAGCACTGTATCTGTTTTATATAAATCCGTGTTGGCTTGTATATGTGATTGCAATTCGCTGAGCAATCCAAGCTTGCTAGAACTCCGGAGATGCATCAAACGGCGCCGGAACAACATCTGCAATGAAAATGAAGCATAAGTTGGTGGCAATCCGTCACTTGCCTAAATACTGCCTAATGGTGCGGATATTGCATACCACCGCACCGAGCCGCGCCGCCTAGTGCCACTGCACAGCGCATTTATTAGATATCTGTAGCTGTAGTAAGTACGAGTTTCCGTTGTTCACGTAGGTAACTATACACATTTTGTTTACTGCCAGATATATTTTTAGTTCACCCATGTTTCCGGTAGTGGCGCTGCAAAAAATGTACGACGAAAACCGTATACATCCATAGTGGCGTTAAAATGTTCGTAAATTCGTACTAAGGATACCAGGCGGGCGATCACCGCTCGGTACCGTCACCATATGAGATTTTTGATGACCCAACTCAACCCAAGTGCTACAATATACTAATGACCACCAAACACCGAAGTATACATCTTATACTTTATACATCAATTAGAAAAGAAAATAAACTTTTATTTGCAAAATATCGGACTCAGTCTATGAAATAAATTATATAACAAAATATTTTTAAACATAGTACATCCGGTCGGTGTAGCTATCCCCACTATTGTTGCCGATTTTTATTTATTTATTTATTTAGATGCACAATACAAATGACAATCATTACATCAACTAAGTGTACAATATGTATATTATATAAATATATTTAGTTTTGAACTGGATTGTAATTTAAACAGATGTGCATTCAGCAAAAACAAAAAGTACCGAACGGGCACTTTTGTAATCCAATAAAATAGGGAGTAATCAAATATTTACAAAAAGGTAATTTATAAACCTGTGAGTTAATATAATGATGCTTATGTGGGCACGAGTGTACGAGCAAGCAAACAAGCCAACCGATGTGCTACAAACTATACGAGTAGACATATTTTCATTTTCTTTGTTAATAATAATTATAATTATCCACATAGCTAGCAGCAAACAGCACCAATTCAACCACCATGTACATACGTGCCCATCACTCACATCACTTATATATTATTTAATGATAATTAACTAGGACCATACGGACACGTTTCATCAGACGTGCCCGAACTTTCCGTATTGGGATAGAGGATATCTTTCAAAATTTGTATATAACCGCTGAGTTTAGGATAGAAAATATCTAATTCTGGATAATTTTTTGATAATTCATTATATTGACGGAACATTCTAACTAGAGGGTTGAAATACGAGATGTTGTTTGTGTAAACATTGAGAACAAATAAATGAGTAGTGTTAGACCGACGTCGGCGGCTGTATTTTATATTCAGGGATATATTTGAAGGTAGATTACCGCGCCGGCGCTCGTCGTTTGAAACAGCTGGTTCGGACAGGGCTTCAGCTCGGCCGACACTTTACACTCGCACACATATAATTAAATCAGCCTGGAGACTAAAAACTTAGATGTATAATATTATAATAATAAACAAACCCTTCCGCTTTTAACATGATTCTTTTACTCAAATACATTATAATTATATGGTTTTAGAAATGATTCCTTTATATTAGGTGTGTCACAAAAACATATACCTAGGTAACAAAAGGTTTTCATTGTGTCAGTGGAAGTGTTTTGAATCGGTTAGTCAGGTGACAGGTGTTACCGACATCATGAATTCCTACAAGGTGCATACAGATCGAAAAAAATGTGTTTTAAAATTAATTCTACAGCTTTTTGCATTAATAGATCAGTTTTTTTTTACCGGCGGCGGTAGTTAAGTTTAAAAAGATAGATAATTAATTATACAAAAATAAACATCTTAATGTTGTGTTTGAGTCGTCTTGAGCAGAACAATATGATACAGAACGATTGCTCTTTGGAGAATCTGGTGGCGGTAATTTCCACCCCTGGTCCATCGGCGGCGCGGCGGGGATGTGAGCGAGGGCGGGCGTGCGGGTGGAGTGGGGGGAGTGGGGGAGGGCGGCACGTGCCGGGCGGCGTGCACGTTGCGAGCTCGCGCACGTGGCGCTCAGCGTGCAGGTCGCGTGTCACTCCGCCGGCTCCTTCAATCCAGCCGCGAACCTCTCCGGGATCGGACGTGTCCCTTCCGCTCTGCTGGTTTAACGGTTGCAACGATTGAGTGTGTAAGGACGGAGCAGGCCGGTCCGTGGTCGCAGTGCTGGCCGGCCGCGCTGCGCTACGACCGGCATGGATACATCGACATGGGCACGGACTCTGGCAATGCTGCGGCGTGCTTCCTGCCGCCGCCGCCGCCACCACCGCTGCCGCTGCCGATGCACACCCGGCGACATCACCTCTTAAACTCCTCCATCTCTCAGCAATACCTCCATCGACCAGCCAGTTCACCCGCGTCGTCTCCGTTAAAATCGCCGTTGCCGACGCTGCTCTCGTTGCCGCCTCTCATGAAGCCGGCAGGTAACGTCTCCAATACGTATACAACCGGCCGCACTGTTCGCGCTTACAACAATGTCAAGATCAGTGGTGCAAGGCCGCGCACCGGCCGGCTAGGTACCTACCTACCTACTCAGTTGTGTTTACGTTTGCGGCTTTGACAGCTTGCTCAATAATGTTACCAACTCAAAAATGCAGTAATATCGCACATGCAGGTTAGCTTATATCAAGTTAACGGGAACCGTATACCTAATGAGTGCTACGTTAGTCTCGTCGGAAGTTATTGCGAATATATTTTTTTCCGTTAATCTGTAGTAAAACCAGTTTTTATTCTTTTAATAAGAGATGGGATAGTTTTGTAAACAAAACTAAATCATAAATTAATTAGTAACAAAACCATGATTATTTAAGCAGCAACTTAAAATGAACTCATATATAGAATTAAATACTTACTCTATTTCCATGGGACCTGTATGGATCTAAAACTTAGGCAACGTGAGAGGCTGTTTGAATTTGGCAGAGAAGCGAATGTTAAATGTAAGTGTGGTGTCAACTACAAAAGAACAGGACAAGGATCGAGTAGATCAGATAAATATGATTATTCGTAATAAGTACCAGTGACAAAAGCTAAAGAATACAAGACTAGGGTGGTAATGGAGACCATGACATGGTCCCCACCATGACATGGTCCCCTTACCTTACCCGAAACAATATTGATACGTGATACAATACACAAATTATACAATGAATTATAGAATATTGAGCATATGAATGTGAAATAATATGAGAGGAGAAGAGGAAGGCATGGATCGACGGTAGGTGTTAAATATTATGTGTGTTGTGTTAGAACAGTCTGACTAGGAACTGAGATGATAAAACTGATTGAAAAGAAATATAGTGTAGAGCTTACGCCATTTAGTGTGGGATAACAACAGGATTATTGTTCTGTTGTACAATATACATTACAAAATGTTGTTGTACGTACAATGGACCGTTTTATTGTCAAAACTCGACGCCTTCAGTCAACCTTTGAATAGAGAGGACATACCTAACATGTGATGGACATTCAAGTGAATTAATTATGAGGAAAGGTGCGTGCGAAGAAAAGATACATTTCCTATTCTCCTATTTTCTCTAGAAAAAATTAGCCGATTCAACTTATTAAGTTATCCGTAAAGTGTAGGCCAGCTTCAGACACGCCCCACCCCTATCATCTCTGTTGATTCAGTAACTATCAGTCAAAAGTATACGTGAAAATCACAAAAATGCCGCGTTTCACCGCCATGTTCATAAGACCTACAGACAAAATTTAAAACAGTTTAATTTAAAATAAACTATAAGAGCCTAACTACAAGTATACTCTTTCTTAAAATTATTATACTTACCTACCAAAAAATAGTATCAATGTCATTATTTATGTTCCTGTTGTTCAAACTCGTGCTTAAGGAGTCCTTAAACAAATACCCACAATACCTACATATTTCACGAACACATAGGTACATTCAAAACAACATACACTTGAATACTTTGTTACGTTTTAAATCATTTGTCCAATTGTGGCATGAACCTTATTGACGTCAATTAGTTAAAGTGCATTTTGAGACTACCGCTGCGTCTGCCAATGATGTACTTATCTACGAATAAACCCACTCCGGCGAACAACTTTAAAACAACCACCAAGTGATCAGATCGCGCATTCAGCTGTATGTCACACCAGGCCCTCGGGAACTGTTGGGGTAAGTGGTACATTATATCTTTGTACTTTTGCGCGCTGTTTGTTTTCTCGCCTTTGTTGAGCAAAAATTACTTTGACAGTCAAACATAATGAATAACTTTCACATCATCAGCCATAACCTCCAACGTTGGACAAAGGTCTCCTCATTGGGTTTGCCATAATCCCCACACTTAGAAGTCGTCTTGGGGATCACAGTGGGAGATGTTAATTCTTCAGAATGCGCCGATGTCTAGCTTCTGATATTTTTCGCTTGGACGCCACTTACGACTCCCACGGCAATGGGGGGGGGGGGGGAAGGGTGTAATTCTGCACTTCAGATCAAACCTTAAGCGGCATCTCAGAAACCCGTGACAGATAGGTACAATAGTTTGGTCACCACTCAAAAACTAGTATTAGTTTCAGTACGAGTATTTGTATATCTATAACAAAGATTTTTGTAATAGAATTTTGGCTAATTTAATTATTACTATGATGTTTTCTGATGACTACTGTGCGCCAACGTGCAGCACAATTCTTGTGGCACATCGAATTGAGTGGAAACAACTATAGGCGCTTTTTTTCATAAGTTACGAATAGTAACGTATATAATGGTCTCCGGGAAAACAAACATTTTTTTGTTCAACTTTTTATGAAACTGGATAAAGTTACAAAATATATAGTATTGTTGAGGATCATAACCGCGCTGCGCCTCGTTGATCGAGTGGCTCACAGCGTAGCTCTAAATCCTCGAGGTAGTCAGTTCGAACTAAGGGATCGATCAGCTATTGTTGGGTTGTTCTGCTAAAATAGTAGTTCACATTGTAGCTTGCCTAGTCGTTTATAACCGATCGACATGTACAGCGTTCATTACCTGCTTGAACAGTGGCATTTACTGGTGAACGTGTACGTGCTTTGGCACGTAGGCATGCACTTCCGGTTTTTGTCTAACTTTTCAGTCAGTCGTAGGGCATTTTGTGAATGCCCGCCTTGTTAGCTACCACCAACACTTAGTTCATTTGTCGCCGAGGAACTGACGGTGTATTACTGCAGTTGTCATTTTGACCGAGTGCATTGAAAGTTAACCCAAATTATTACTAAAACAATATTTAGAGCACATCATCACCCACCATCAAGTAAGATAGTGGTCAAAGACTAACTTAGCAATAAAAAAAATTACCAGTTAAGATATAGTACTGAAACTGTGCACGACCGATGGCAGTAGGCTCGCCCTTAATACATGGGACTAAAACATATCTCGCTGTAAATGAGGACAATGATTCTTCTTTCTTTCCTTTAGAGGATATACCTAATGGGTTGATGATATGTTTTTAGGGTTCAGTACATCGGAATAAATGATGAAACCCGCATACATACACTGCACTACTCTACTAGGCGTAAATGCAGACTGAAGTGGCACAAATTATGGATGGCATATTCACTGTAATTCTAATATTGAGGAATGATATTATTGCAGCAAAATATGAATTATTATCGAATCTACTTTGTAGCAGGAAATATCGCTCAAATTATTCGCGTAATTTTATGTAAAATTTTATGAACAGGTTCGATAATTATATGGACTTTTTGTCGACAGTTTCTTTGAATGTTTTTCGAAACAGCGGGGATATGGCCTTTGTAAACGTAAAATAAACGTTAAATTAGTAATAATTAAATAATTGGTTATCTGTTGCTATTAGTTATATGTAAAATATTTGTTATACTGTTGGTCTTCCTAAGAAAGAAATAAATAAATAAATAAAAAAAAAATGCGCGATTCGTCTACCGCGCACAGAGATACTAGTAACACTTTTGTCAACTCCAGTGACCGTAAATGCAGTTGAATGTTAAAAGTAAATAAATATTCCCCCCTTCGCCCTTTCATCAAATATTATCTTTGAAGAGCAGATGAGTAAAGCCACTAACGCCATCAGTAGTACTGTACTAACATGTAGGTAGGTAGTATAATTGACCACCGAACAACACCGCGTTACCTAAACAATGCTAATTGGTAACTTCAACCCTTAACGGTGTGCAGTGGGCGCAAATGTCGCGGATGACGTACTACTCATAGTACCTACTTTAACCTTAAAATGGCAAACAGATTTGTGTGCATTGTTCGATCGATGTAGAAATTTTACTATATATATATATGTAAATATATATACTAAATATAAATAATTAGACTTTCTACATTAAAAACTTCTACATAATATGCGGAAATTGGAGCTATTATCAATTAATCTAGCTAATTTTATTATTTTCTTAATTAGGGCGGCCCTTAGTGTGGGACGCTACATGCGTAGACACCTTAGCACGGCAACCAACGTGAGGGCTGGCGCTGCGGCTACTTCGGCGGAGCAAATCAACCCTTTTATATATTCCCAATAAGACAATACAGTCACTAACTTGAGAACAGTGCTTAAACATAAATTAAAACTATACATTTGTCATGACGTCTATCATAATGAGTACTATTATAGTAGCCACTCATCCAATGCATTATTTACATAACAGTGATGACATGATGAGCTAGTTGGGTCTTAAATGCATTAAATGAGTTGACACTTTTAATTTTTGAGGGTATCTTGTTGTAGAGCTGTACTCCTATTGGTAAATGTTAGCATTATTTTGTGTAATTAGTTTGGTACGACTAAGTAATGAGCACATCGATTACTTACTTGCTTATTTGTTTAATTAAAGTGAACTTCATATTTTAGCGAACAGTTTTGTTTCGACATATCCGGATAAAGATACAGATATGAATATATGTATATTGTGTTATGTTTCGGGAAAAGGCATATAGGATACGCACCCTAATACCTTGTATTATAAAACAAGCCCAAGGCATTAATTCCAAGTAAGTCATATGATATATTATTATAATGTCGGCTCGGCTAGGGCACAGTGAAGTACCGTACGATCAATTAAGATTGAACCTGTTAACTATATGAGATGCAGAGCTATCTATGTATATATGAGATGCAGAGCTCTCTGCTGCATCCGTTAGCCGTGAATTACATTTCAAAATAAGCACGACAAAACAATTAATAAAAAAATGCAGCCAAGTACTAGTCGCCCGTGCTTAAGAGATAAGGTGCATTTACTTACTTTTTAAAAGAAATCACTCTGAAAGTTACTCTTGAGTAAATTATATTTCTGTCCACAACTTCAAAACAACATATCAAATCGGAGGTTTTTCCATTTGTTACGTAGTAAATAATACTAAACTGAAACCCTATATTCCTAATTTCCTATGTACTCGTAGTTTGATTGTTAAAAAAGACTCCGCGACAAGAATGGTGATCTTATTTTTTACTTATAAAGAGAAAAATATAATTATTATTACTATAATCAATGAGCTTTAGGCGATGAAATATCCAACAAGGGTTAAAATAATGTTTTTCAGATATAATAATGTAGCCTAAAAAAATGCATACATTAGCTAAATTTGGTTAAAAATGATTTGGTTTCCTTACGAATTATTTAAATTATAGCTTTGTTACTTATTCCGTTTACAAGCTAGGGCCTGTGATATACCGACATGCCTACATATAGCTATGCTAATTTGGGATCAGTTTTGTTCTTATGTTATAGTCTTCTAATGATCTTAACAATAAAACTTACTGTAGAATGAATTTGTAGGAAAAATACTGTAAGAATATAAAACTAAAGTGAACGCAATACATACCTTCTGGTAAAGATCCCTCGCGTATATAGCTTACATATTTTCAGTATCGCCAATATTTTATAGACGAGAGCACGGTTCTACATGTACCTATGTAGTGTAGGTTTTTGAGCAGAGTGCACGTTTGTGCGCCGGCGCACGGCCTCGCCTCGTCTCGCCGCGCTTCGCGCTGTTTGCAATATAAAACGGCATTTTCTAGTTATAGCACCCATCCCTCGTCGAGTCTAGATCGAAGTAGGTACATAACTATAGCTTATGCTGTTGACGTCTGGCCGAAGTTAGTCTCACAGGCAAAGTAAGTGTTTCTTATTTCTAGCTATTTTCATTAAAAATTATAAAATAGCTAGAATTATACCTAAATAATAACTAATGTTTAATATCTTTCTAAGTTATTTGCTGATTTAAGATCTTAAGCCACATGATAACTCTCATTGGGAAAAAAAAATCTGACAACTAGTTCATAGAATTAGTAAGTATATAAGGCAGATCCTTTCCCCTATATACTAATCATTGAATATTTTTTATACTTACGTTTAAGTTCGTTTCATAACGCATATTAAATATACTTTTAATAAAAAATAATTCGTTTAGTGAAATAACTTATATTCTGTTCCTCGCTCTTGGAGATGTAAATTTAGCAATTCACAATAATATTTAATATACTTTTTATCGTGGTATTTGGCCGTTGCTTCGCTCGCGTCGCGCACCAATGCAACGGTCTCTAAAGTTAGATTGGTACATATTATATTTTGGAGCGCACCACATCTGTTTTTTTATTTATATTTCAAGTTACCTGGCATAGGTCTATCTCCTTGGTGACATTCTTCTCATATTCCTATCGATTTTAATCGAGTACTTACATTTTTCTTGCTCTATTGCCAGAATATCTGTATTATTAGTTTGTTTTTTTATGATTTCCTGGAAATGATCCTCTCATAACATTAGCTAGTTATCGGTCGCTGCCGGCTCTACATTCTTTGAAGTGGTAGATATTAAATAACGCCAGGACCTCAATTGAACAATGATACAAGATTGAGTACTCAACTTTTCCAAATGCTAGTTCTACGAGTATTCTGTTGTTATATACATGATGTTGATGACTATCTCTAATATCTTACACAGTTTTTCGTCCTTTTGCTAAAAAATATAATAAAGATTTTGCGAACTCTCCAATGTGCAACTACAACACGGAACAAATAAGAATTATTATAACCATTGTATGCGGCCTGCGTGTGTAGTTAGTTGTGAGTATATAATGTTTGATAGTAGTGTTAGTACATAATATTAATAATTTTGATTTATGCGTGTGCTAATAGTAGAAACTATGCTATGTGATGTGGGCCTGTAACTGATAGATGCCAAAAGGCTCGCTTCCTTTAAAATACAACCTTATAACAGCCGCCATGGCGTGGTGGCTTAGTAGTACACCCTGCGTTTATACATTTTGTATTTAATGTTTTTGGGGTGATTTATAAAGTTGAATATAGGTTTTTATATCTATCGTGACCTTCACTGTACATGTGCCATGGCTATGCAAGAACACAAGCTTAATGAATAATTAAAACTAGTCCCTTTGTCCGTGTGTATGTCTTTAGTGTGTGAAGTAATATCAAAGCAACCAACAAACTACCAACAAGCACTTTTAATTTTATTATGAATGTATATGTGGCCGTGTATCGCGGACAGCTGTATTCATGCAGCTTGAAGATGGCTTGGGTAAGAAACGGGCCGCATGCGTATTGGGCTTGCTCACGAAGAGAAGTGCGCGAACACAATGGGGTTTCTCTTATTTACTTCAACATACTTACCAATTGAACAATTTTTCTATTTGTTATTGCATTTTAATGTTTATACCATAGCGTCGTTAATAACGAATAGTGCACGATAATAATAACGAGGTAGGTAGCTATTGTGGTTTAAAGGTTTCATCCATTTATAAGTAGGACTAGTAGACGTCCGAGCCGCGTCGCGTGGCGTCGAGTCGCATCGCGTCGCGTCGAGTCGCATCGCGTCGCGTCGAGTCGCATCGCGTCGCGTCTTGTCGAGTCGATCGCGTCGCGTCGAGTCGAGTCGCGTCGCGTCGAGTCGCATCGCGTCGCGTCGAGTCGAGTCGCGTCGCGTCGAGTCGCATCGCGTCGAGTCGCATCGCGTCGCGTCGCATCGCGTCGCGTCGAGTCGCGTCGAGTCGCGTCGTCGTTAAACGGTTCCGTTGCCCATAATAAGAAGTGCCTTGTTGGAGTACATTCAAAGTGTACACCAAATTTTTTAATAATCAGTTTAGTAATTTTGACGTGATACGAATGCATACAGACACATAGACTATTTTTTCAAACAAAGTCTACATTTGTTTTATTGGTCATTGTTACTCTGCTGTCATATTTCTTCGATTTCTACTAGGTACTAGACTTACCTATATGTGGAGAGTCCTGATCCTTGTTATAACGTTTCAACTTCAGCTCACAAGGGAATACATTTCAAATATTTTTTTGGACCGAATAGATAAATAAACAGGAAAGAAAGTGAGCTATTAAAGATGTGTGAGAAGTAAAATCTTCACCCGTGTTTGTTTTATGAATTAAAAATATGGTTATTAGAGCCTAGAGCACATTGAAAACCTACTACACTCACTGTCAGTCCATATGACGACTGACAATTGTTTCTGCTTCCACCGCAGAGGGAGCCTCTTTCAGCAACCTGTATGAGTGTAGTAGGTAGGTGTGGGGAAGTCGGTCGCGTGACGTTGTACCTACACTCGGCTCAGTGAGTACAGTGCAGTCACGTGGTGCCGCGGGGAGGGGGGCGGGCGGACCACCCTCCACTTCCTAAAAAAGGCTGTCGGCAGAAGCACCAACAATTGTCGATGTTTGTTCGAATATATTTATTTATCATAATGCCTACGGATTTAATCTAGTATTTTTTTCATATTGAAGTAGTGGTATAGTACATATTATATGTAATTACTAGCTTATATATAGTTAATACTTTTAAAGTTGGCTTGGGCATTTTTTTCGTGTTAACTTTTCACGAAATGCAAAGTAAATTTTATAGTGAACTTTTCTTTGTAAGCACTCCTATTTAGGAATGTCAAACAGTTGGGAAACTGCAAGTTTTGATAGGTATCGCTTCCGCGCTTCGGAGGGCACGCTAAGCCGTCGGTCCCGGTTGTTATCTTAGGATGGCAGTCGTAATATATAGCATGTTAGTAGGTCATATTGCAAATGCTCCCATGGGTAGCTGTTCTTGAGAGCCAGAAATTCTACGAAAACGAACGTAGCGTTTTGTACGAAATAAAAGGATTAGTAATAAAAGTAGGAAAAAAAATACAATTTATCAGCGTGCGCTGACCATATGGTTTGAGATAAGCATGTAAGTATGTAGATAGATTTTCGGTACGTAAAGTCAGCGACAGTTCATATTTAATTTTCATTTGTATGTGGCTTATCACTATATTGGTTTTTAAGTATAAAGTTCAAGGATTTTTCGTAGGTAATATTTTTTGTAAAAATAATAATATTTTTGTTATGATGATAATGTCATGTACTTGGATAAAGTTTGCCCATTACAGTGAGTGTTTGGAGTGTAGTATATACCTACCTAGTTAATGTAAAGTAAGTAGCTATAGCTGCACCAACAGAGAGACACTGACACGAACCAACAAAGCTTCGGGCGGAACCTAGTTATAAATTAGAAAAAATATGAAACCGATTTATAACTCTGAGCAGACTGTTTGAATCATGCACAAATTATTTTTAAATAATATCCGTTTGGTAGAGGTTTTTTAAATTTCGTGTTATAGTGCATCATCAGCTCAGTTCCTTTGCTCTCATCATTGGCAAATATAAGCTCGTGAGAGATTGAACAAGTGCTTCTGGTCACCGGGTACAAGTCACACCCTAACATTACGAATTTATATAATTTGATTTCCTCGGTATGCCTTTATAGGTCATTGAACGGTTATAGTTACATTTATCGGATAATATATATAAAAAATCATATTCCTATTCATTTATTTCAAAACATAGGTAAACAATGATGACAATTAGGACAAGTACAGCCATGTTCCGCCTTATCAGCATATAAACATTTCGTTTTAAAATTTACTAAATAATGACATTAAATAAAAGTAATAAATAAATTAAAATTGAATTATTAGTTCATAAATTGCAAAAATTATACAATAAAAAATTTAGAATGAATAATGTCAATAGTTCACAAAAGAAAATATAAGATTCAAAAAGAAATCCATTAAATTATTATTGCACTTTGTTTTCATTCTAAAAAATCTCTTAAGTCATAATATGCTTTTTCCGCAAGGAGGCCATTGAGTGCAGTTTTAAACCGTATAGTAATAAACGGTTTAAAACTTAGAGACAACCCATAAATGCAGAAGCCTTCTTAAGAGAATGAGTGTAAACTGTATGGCACCTTCAATCTATAACAAAATGTCCATTACCAATTAGGTCTCTTAACGTTTTGACATTTTGTTTCTCTTAACGTTAACGTTAAGAGACCTAATTGGTAATGGACATTTTGTTATAGATTGAAGGTGCCATACAGTTTACACTCATTCTCTTAAGAAGGCTTCTGCATTTATGGGTTGTCTCTAAGTCACCTTGACGTCTGCTTCCAGTTGGTTTATATTTAAAGTAATGAGGGTTACATTTAACAAAATTAGCGACCTCACTTATGTACAGCGATGGAACTGTTAGAATTGTATACTTACGAAAGTAAGGTTCACGAATCGTCTGTCAGTACGCCAAACAAATGTCCGTATACATTTCTTTTGGGCTACGAAAACGCTCTGCTTGTCACTAGTATTTCCACAGAACATACATATCCACGATATGCTGCTAAGAGAGTTTCGACATTTGGAACTTAACTTACCAAGTGCGTAGGAAAATTGATATTTTTTTTTAATTAACCGTTAATGCTTGCAATGGAGCTTGAATTGACTTTGGACAGCCCGGAAATTTAAAAAAGCCACACTTTGCATGGTTCGCCTTTCTAGCTACTGATCTGAATCATAAAATCTGTCGCAGGCACTGAACGGTATGCTCCGTGAGCTGTCGTTGATGACCCGACCCTTTTCTAGATTGAGAATTTTTACCATCTTTGACAACATCATAACTTATCGTCCTGTGAGATTTTGGTCGAAGGCTAGGTAAAAAGCAATATAAAAATCTTTTTTTCGGAGGGACGATCAAGTAATTGCAATGTGTATACAAATCATAAATACGTAAAAGGATGCAATCAGTCCATTAACAATAAAACATAAGGCAGGTGGTTGGTGGGTGAGAGACGCGCCGTGGCACAGGAGAGCACTCCAGGTGGCACTATCCCTGTTAGGAACGAGTCGGGTCGGGATGGTGTTGCCTACAAACCAACGCGCCTACTCCATTAATTCATTAGCTCACCTGCTATGCAACAATGTCGCCTAATGCTTCGAACGCAACTAGTTCTAAGTGCTCACAACTGGTTGGATTGCATGTCAATAGCCTTCGTTATGACGTCATAGATTGACAAAAGCTATATGCATTACACTATACAACAGTCTTACTTCATAAACTGTTATGTTGTTCCATACAGTAGGTAGGTATAACAAATGAAAACAACATACTATGAATGAGAATCGTTTTTACACGACTGCCCAAGAAAGGAGTGTTTTGGTTTCACGGTTAATGTATGAATGTATGTATGTTTGTGAGTTTCTTTATTCCACCATAACTTGTAAACGGCGTAACCGAATCTAATGTGTAGGATATCGTTAGATTTGATGTGACCACAAACATTTAAAAAAAAAAACTATTGATCATTGTTAATACCCACCCAGATGTGTTTCTGTTATTGTACCATTTGCCTCAACTCGTTTACGTTTACAAAAACTCCACGGCTAGCACATAAACACAAGCCTCAAATAAAAAATCCGTTGCCAAGCACCAAACAATGTGCTCCGGCCCGGCAGTAGACTTTGAGCGCCAGTGAAATTAGAGGCACATATAATAAATACCTAACAACTGCATGTAGGTATGTCGCAGGCCAGTTCATCACACGGAATGAAATCTGGTCTGAATCTGTTATAGAAAAAACGTACCACTTAACAGCATGTGGGCATCATGCTTGTTTCGTCATAATCCCAATGAAATACACAATTATTTTAAATAACTCGATACCAAAGATGTCACAGTACCTACCGATTTTTCCACTGAAAATATTCATTACTTAATTTGGTCATTGGTTTGGTCGCTGTCTTATAGTTATAATACAGCAGACTTTAAAAATGTGTTATATTATAATGAATTGTTGTTTGCAGCGGTTCGCATATTATCCATATCCCTCAGGTCGCTGGGGACAAGCATTTGCGTGTTTTAAGGATGAGTAGCGCCATCTACCGTTATTGCTGAGAACTCGACAAGACGATCTGTAGGTAGATGAAAACAACCGGAACGGATACCCGGAATGCGGACAGACACACAATACTTATGGATTTTTTGAGACGAGACAGCAAAGGCAGGCACATCAAGGGCTGGTGCCTTAACCGGTATAGTTATAGTTACAAAACGTCTTTAGGAGACTATCCACACATTTTTAAGATATTTTGAACTGCATCTACAGATTTTGTTAAACGTGTACAGTCAGAAAGAAAATTGTCATATTACACAAAAAAAAGATATGCCAATTGATCCTGTTTTTTATAAGGATCAATAGTCTATACTGGGCCGTCTGAGGTTTGAGTACTAGAAATGACAGAAATCACGAAAAAATTTTTCATACATTTGGACGGAAATGCGATGTAAGATAAATTCAGTTTTTGTCAAGCTAGCCGCGTGGCTTACTGTAGCTGGAAATAAAAGCGCCTTCGTGAGTACAACGAAAATCATCATAGTTGCATCGATCATCCTTTACAACATTAGAACAAATTATAATAAAATAAATTATTTTATTATTGTTTACCTACTTGTTGCAATTATTCGCGTACCACACCAATGCAGATTCCGTGTTCCTATTACATATTTACAAAGACGCTTCAATTAAGTCCAAATATTTGCGATTTCTGACATTTTTAGTACTCAAATCTCAGTCGGTCCAGTTGAGACTTTCAATCCTTTAAACTTTCGTGAACTAAACTGATGTCTCTAAATGACTAACGCGTCTATCCACGCACAAATTAACAACAAAATAATATTTTGACTAATCTCGACGTTTGGATATAGTTGCATTGACCGTGGTCACGAGTAGACTGAAGAAGTGGTCATCCTAAGATTTTTTTACCTGTAAATGTGTTGTATGCCCTCCATATTTACTAGACGAATTCAGGGTAATTACCTGAGTCACTACCAGTCTAGCACTTCCGAGCGTTCGGTGAATACATCGCCGCTAATCGTATTTTTTAGAAATAATCTGTGGACAATATGCCTTCTTTGTGTCCTTAGACTCTGCAGTACAGGCACTGTGAGAGATAAGAAAACTGTTTCATTTAGCGCATTATTATTGCTTTTATTGTTGAAATAGAAAATATCGTCATTTTGTTTTATCTTAGGAACTAATTTCAATGAAATGGATGAGCGAGATATGTGTATCGTTTGGTGTGAGAGAGTGAATGAGATCGCAGCATAATGGTGATCGGAACGTCTCGTGTCGGTTCGGTGGTGACACGAATTGTTTAATTATCTCTTTCTCACAACAGATATGACGCATAATATTTGAACGTTCTTTCCTTGTCATTACAAACTGCATATACATGTGCGTAGGTATGTAGATAGGTAAATTCTAGTAAGCTTTTTGAGCAGTGGTGTTCGGATATACCTACTCTAATATTTCAACTCTCTGGTGTCATCGTCTCTCGCTTGGTTTTCTGTAATGTGTTTATCACTGTCACCTCGACACAATATTGGATTCCACGATGTACACAATTTAAATCCATCCTCCCGATTGAAATTTTTGTACTCCTATATTTGAACCGCGTCATCTACAATTCTACAGTAATAACGCCGATCAGTGGAGAGATTTTTTGGGTCATGTAGCTTTTTTTTTTAATTTTAAAATGTTTATTTGCCAGAATACATAATCAAATTACATTTCAAGTTCGTATATAATAATGTTAGGTCACTGTATTCAGCCTGCTAGCAGGCGTGAAAATTTTTAATATTCTATGTTAATTTAATAAGTCAAGTTATTTAAAATGTCATATCAATATAATATCAATTAGCATTATGAAAATAATTAATTAGATTTACATCATTTAGTGAAGTTCAAGTATTCTTTCATGCTGTAAAAACAATTGTCAGTTAGCCATCTATTTAATTTAGCTTTAAAAACATTACCATTCAAGATTTTAATATATTCTGGTAAATTATTATACACCACTATGAACATATTAAAAACATTTCTCTTATAAATATATTTACGGCAGGGAGGTTGATATAGTAGGTTTGTGAACTTGGCACGTTTTTGCCTCGGCATGATTTCATTTCGTTTTTTGAAATATTTAGGATGTGTTTTAACGCATTGTTTAAATAATGGTTTGCAACTGTCCATGAACCATGCCTTGTTTATAGCTCTCACACACCTTTTTTGCATTATGAAAGCCCTATCTGACTCTACTGAGTTACCCCACAATAAAAGACCGTAGCTGAGGACAGATGATACGTACCCGTGGTAAGCAGTTAGGGCTGCTTCTTTAGAAACTGTTTGTCTTAGTTTCTTCAATGCAAATACAAAGCGACTAAGTTTTTGGCAAACTGTGTTGATATGCATTTTCCAAGTTAAGTGACTGTCTAAATGAATACCCAAGAACTTATATGTCTCCACTTCATCAACTTTTTGTTCTTTATATGCAATTTCCATAGGTAAAGGAGAAGTATTATATGAATCAAACTGAATTATTTTAGTCTCAAACTGAATTAATACTTAAGTTATTATAATCTGCCCACCTACGCTCGATGTTATCGTGCTGATAATAACTGACGGGTCTATCCACAGACCCGACAGTTATTTAGAAACTTTAAATCCTTATAAGAAACAGGATCAATAGGAATCAAAAAAAGTTATTGTTTTTAACAATGACAATTTTCTTGGTGACTGTACATGTTTAACAAAATCTGTAGATGCAGTTCAAATACCTTATAAATGTATGGATAGTCTCCGTCTAAAACGTCTACCTGTAACTCTACCGGTTAAGGTACCTCCCCTACAGTTCCGTTTCAAAATTCACCCAAATAAATAATACAATACACTATGTATGTAGTGTTTAAAGCATTTTTTGCCAAAGGTGAAACGGGGACTTTTGTGCACGTGCTTCGCGCTGGGTCAGTCAATAAGTTATCCTGGACCTTGTATTATAAAAATTCAAATACCTCAAAAACTAAGAAATTCGTTTAAAAGCTGTGATTACTTCACGTTTACTTAAGTTTATGACTTTTATAAAAATTGAGACACTTGTTGTAGGTAATCTAATAAACTTAGATAAATGACGGTAAGGACCGAACACCGAAGGGGTTGCCGATTTCTATATAATAGTGGTCGTTTTCATTCCTCTCGCAGGAACTGTACAACACGCGCATAGTAAGAGTACTTTCGTTCGTAGCACTTCGTAGCACTGGACCGCTACGTTACGGATCAAACAACGACGGCACATACTCAAAACTCATATACCATTTGGTGTATAGCGGTCTGTATCCGCTTTTATCTTTCTATACAACTATAGTAGACTCAGCTGTAAAACAATATACTATATCTACTAATACAATTAAAAAAATATGAAAAACAAGTATTATTTTAGAGAAACATTTAAAGACATATTTGCTTCCACGACTATGTATTTATTCATATATCTAGTTCTGTCACGTTTATGTTATTTTATTCGTAGATGTGATTTCGCCTATATTTCTTGCTAAGCCGACGTGATGTCAGAGAAGCCACATATCAATAAAAGTAATAAAAAAACCTTTGAGAAAAAATTAAAGAACACGTGCTGCAATGAAGAGAATCAGATGAATCGTCAGGTACAATCATCAGGTCTTTTATACCTGTAATATTGACAGTAGACACAGCCGCGCCGCGCCGCACAGTGCCACGCCGCACAGTGCCACGCCGCGCAGTGCCACGCCGCACAGTGCCACGCCGCGCAGTGCCACACCGCACAGTGCCACGCCGCACAGTGCCACGCCGCGCAGTGCCACGCCGCACAGTGCCACGCCACGCAGTGCCACGCCGCGCCGCTCGCAGACCTATTGACATTGTTACCAGTGATCTCACAATGCAATATACACGTATTCACAACATTACAAATACGTACCTACATCTAATGGAATAAATATTAAAATCTGTGTCACCTCACGTGGGTTATCTAGTCTAGACATCGTATTGTAACCACGATCAACCTATAACTATATACCATTGTAATTGTAATGCTTGACGGTATGATAGTAAGCCGCCGTTCAAACTTCACAGCTACAAGACATTCATTGAAAGATCCTGCTAATAACAATAAGTTATGAAATAGGTTGGCGTTAGTCATTGCTGTAGTAAAACTGTCGTCTTAGTCCTCGTACATTACCAGTAATGTACCATATGTATGGCAAACGTTATTCATCGTACCGATTCAATTACACACAATAATTAACTAGCTATCCGGGCGCGGCTCCGCCCGCGCGTGTGTCGGTTATCGCGCGAAAACATTAACCTCTTTTTGCGCAGTCAGATAAAAACTATTCTATGTTTTTTCCCGGGTCTCAAACTATCTCCATACCAAATTTCATTCAAATCGGTCCAGTAGTTTTGGCGTGAAAGCGTAACAGACAGACAGACAGACAGACAGATAGACAGAGTTACTTTCGCATTTATAATATTAGTACTGATTGTATGTCTCAGGGCGATGGGTGCAGTTCGAGGCGGAGGGTACCGCTTAATAACAAGTGGGCCTCGTGCTTATTTCATCACGAAACCATAAAAAAATCAAACAAAATATCAAACTGGGATTGAAAAATATATGCGAGTAAACAGAGCATTTTCAATTTAACCGGGTAATTTATCCCTACAAAGTTAAGTTAGTACCTAACTGCAAATTATATGCGAGCAATCAGAGCATTTTCAATTTAACCGGGTAATACGATTAACAACAAAGAAGTTTTATACCGCTGAAGATCCACTTATATTTCTAGAATACATAAATGTGTCACATTTATTATTATCAAATTATTTATAATTCACAATAATTTGTAATAAAATATTTGCATTTTATCATTAAAATTATAATTTTGAAGTAGGTTGTAAGGCTAAGGGCATGTTTCAGAATATTCGAGTAAGTTCCGGTTTTACTACCCAGAACATATTTAATAAATAAAACATATGTAATCAACCAGCATACATTTGCCGCGCGCATAAACAAAACTTGCGCGGTTTATTCCATAATTTTCGTATGTTGTTTGTATCGCATTTGTGCAATATATATTTTTTCCTCGCAAGGGTGTTGAAAAAGTGCGTATGAAACTCGTGAGCAACTTGCTCATTCTACACTCGGCTGATTGACACCCTCGCCTACGGCTCGGGCTGCAACCCACAGACTCTTGAATAATGAGCAACTTAGCTCACTTGTACCATAATATACTATTACCACACTAGCGGATAAAAGGCACATTTTCATGCATATTTCCAGTAATAAACAAAATACCTTTCCGTATTTTCTGGGGAAATGAATTAGTAACAAATGTAATCAATTTAATAAGTATAAAAAAAATATAAAATGTCGTATAAAATCTTGTCCGAATGTCGCGTATTCACGCACAGCAGTGAGACATCCTAACAACAAATCCAAAAAGTTAAGTTTGAATTCACATGCCAGCGTTTACCTTAACATCAAAAAAGCTTCCTGCTCGTTTTGTGAATTGTGAAAACATTGAAGAGAGAGGGCACACGTAGTCGGCGCACGTGACTCATGACTCATGACTCGCGTCGCGTGCCAGTCGCACCTCTCTTTACTCCAAACATTACACTTAGGTAGGTATACTTTGTAAATCAGAGTTCATCTGCGTGAAGCATGCCCACATCAGATCCAGTAAGTAGATCTTTTTTACTTTACCCCAAATGCAACTTGTATACACTAATGTGATGCCTTTTCCTGGAGAGATCTGGTCTGTGCTGTGCCTCTCATAGGTTGCTTTGATGTCGCCGTGTATCCTTCCATCATCAACTCTACTACCTTCCAAGCACACACCAGTAAGATGGTCTACCTAGATGATTCCAGAACGGGCTGTTTTTACGGCTCGTTTTAAAAATTAACTGTAATTCGGTACATACATACACACAGAGAAAATAATATTTTGTGATAAATTTCTCTAATGATAGCATAACAGGCAGTAGACATCATAGCAACAGCTCGTCTGGTTGGATACCACCGCACCGCATTGACACATAGATCGACAGGCTCGAAGCAGCAGTGTTTACACTAGTGTGTATAGGCGTAATGACTGAGCAAACGAGACAAAAGAACTAACGTCTCGGAGTGACGATGGCAGTGCAGAGTCATGCAGAGTAAACAGTGCAATTTTAATGGACAGTCGTAAAGCTCATCATCAGGCGGGTGTCTTTTCCGTGTCAACAGTAGCAGTTAAACTCTGTGAGGGTAAAGGGCGCAGTGCAGTTCGCCACTAGTGACTAACTGCATCTGTTGTAAGCAGAGGTAACCATTTAACAGCAGGTGGGCCCGCGTGTTTGTTCCACGATGATATACTTAACGTATAGAACACGTTCAGAATGACCAGGCAAGCATGCATGTGTACTCATGTTCCTCCTTCCAGTAGGAAAGACTCACTTTATATGTATGTACTGACTGTATAGCAACAAGATCACCTGCACGTATACAGCGTTGTACATTGAGCTGTTACTTCGCTCGGGGTTTTTGCTATTGGGAAAAATGCATTATTATGTTATTGTAAAGCCCTTGTCTATTACAAAAACATAATCAAATTTCGCTATAAAAGATATGTTTCTGTTCCTGCATGACGACTGCTTGATGACAAGTTAACCAAAGGTCAATTGCACAGGTACCTACTAAGTATATAAAAATAAAAAAATATTTTAACCAAAAAATGGAACCGAATTAAACACCCAAAAGTGTTGAAATAGCTTGTTGAAGTCGGTACCATGATAGTTCAAAAGTACCAATCATCACAATATTATGCGCAGTGACCCTAGCTACTTGCGGTATCGATTTTCGTTCATTGTCAACTACTAGGTATATCAACAAGATAGGTAAATACTTTTCAGTTATTGGTGTGTACCTAACTCAAACAAATTAAACTTAAAAACTGAAAACGATGTTGATTACATTTAAATAGGACTAACTTGAAGACAACAACACAAGAACTACACAACAACAAACATTATCATCAAGATTGAAGGATCAAGATCAACAAAAAAAATCGGCCAAGTGCGATTCGTACTCGCGCACGAAGGGTTCCGTTGTAATATGGGTATATTTATACAACATTAGACTCTTTATTTTCACGAAGGGTTTCCATACCCTTCGTGAAAAATCTACAGTATCGAATATCGAATACCGGTCTATATTCTTCTCTTATCGACCATCTTCATGGAAAACCCTTACACCACTTTAGTATATACAAATATACTTATACATATATATCTTATATTACTTTTAAACAACAGCTCCCTCTGGTAAACAAATTCCATAAATTGTACATTCTAGTTACATGACACATAGAACCAGGTTTATTATAGAAACCAGGTTTATTATTAAATCACAGATGGCGCTGAAAATAATTACATCTCACTTGCACAATACATCTTAATAATACATCTTATTAACATATGCGCCATATACCGTTTTCTTTCATCCGTCTCTTTCTTATGATAAACAGTATAATATGTATTACATGTTTTAGATTTTTTCTTTTCATCGATATGTGCATAGGGATCATTTCCCTTTAATCACGTTGTTTCTCAGCACCTACGCGTTTAGCACCAAACAAAGATATTTCACTTTCAGCTGGATGGAACACATGTTTCAATGATACTACAAGTAGAACTGCATGCTACTCTGGTAGCTAATTATTATCCATCTTGCACGAAAAATAAGTTCTTATTCCGACTAACTGATTATTCAGTTCAAGGGGATAGATAGTTATATTTAGTCCCTTCACAGACAAAGCTGCGGGCGTCCGTGCCGTGGGGTGCCGGGTTAGATAGTCACTCTCCCATCTCTCCCGTGGGTGTCATAAGAGTCGACTAAGAGTAAAATACCAGAAGGTGTGTAGCAGCGCCTTCTGTCGAACTGATATCTTACATTGCAATCCCGGAGACGCTTGCCAAGCGCGGCAAACCCTCCATAACAATATGTACCAATGTATTACAGCCCACCCGATACAGCAAAGCTGCGGGCGGCAGCTTCAATACCTACTGTGGTTTCATCAGTATAGATGAAATGTTATCTGTAAGTAACAATAAAATAAATTATTTTCTATTACAGATAATTTCATTGGTAATAAATTGCACGACGTCCATTATCTGCTTTTTATAAATACTTCTCAGCTTTGATACTTCCTACTTATCGTGGAATTTAATCAATAAAACAGATTGAGTACTAGTGCCTCGGAATGTCATTTTTCCTGGTCCTGATCAAAGACTAGAATAAATTGAATTTGTCCGTGAAATCAATAAAAAAATGTGATTAAAGAAAGTGACAATAAGGAAAAAAAAATGTTCTCATCCGCAGTAGGTACATTTTTCATAATAGGTACCACTATATAACGTAGTCGTATATCGATTCATAACGGAATGAAATACTTTCTAGGCAAAGCCTACAAAACATTTCCAATACATTTTCGTAGCAATTTCAACCATTCCAAATATACAGTTACTAAAGTAGTAAATATTGTTTAAGCATTTACTAATAATAATTACCTAAAAAGTGTATACAAAGTTTTTATTTTTGTATTGAGTTTTCTGTTTGAGTACTGCATATAACTAAAGTGAGGTAATTATACAACTGTTGGCATACATATTGTGTCCGTCCACACTTACTGACTGAATGAATTCAGCGTTGTGCTCTGCTACCGGCTACGCACCGGCACCTCCTCAGCGCGCAATCACGCCTCCATTCACTAGTAAGCCTTCAATCCTCGTGGTTTAACTGCCAACCGCAAGATGGCGTTAGCCGCCTAGAATCTAGTTTCTTATATATATCACCATTTATTTATTTATTATATCCCAAGACGAAATTTTTAATTTAAATTCATATTCTAAGTACCTACTTATTATATAAATAAGAAACTTGTTTAATTATTTCTTAAGTCTTCTCACATTCAAGACGAAATGGTAAATAATTATCTAATTAATTTGTAAACTGTATTGCACATGTATGTTTTTAAATCATAGAAAATTCCAATATAAAATAATTACCATCAATTTATAAACTAACAAAAAAATATTACTGTAATTCTTCAACATATTGGATGTGACGTGGGTGACAACAATGTAGGTGTATGTACCTACATAGATGTAGTAGGTACAGCGCTTGGCACTTACATTAAACGAAACAAGGATCGGGGTACCTTTTCAATCAGTAGTCCTTTGTACGCTTAAAATATACTTGTATGTGAGTTAAGACGGGTCACGGGTCTTATTGTCAGTTTAACTAGGTATCAAAGCCGACATTGTGTGGCTGCATTGACAGGACATATTGGGAACGGCTACTTGTATAGGTATATATAATTATATAAAGTGACCCTCGCGCATTTGCAACGAGAATGGGGTTACCGAGGCGTGCAGAATTGAACCGACGCGACGCGGACGGAGTGCAGGAAACGCACTGACTCGCTCCCACGACCGCGCGCGACCCAAGCAGCTTCCCGGGACATCTCCCAGATCTGTTGCGCTCGATAGGCATTGTCCTTGCGCGTGGACATGTTACATGTCGTTGGCACCTGTATGTATCTAGATTGAATTCCTACAAAGAACTATTAACCTGTCAGTCAAATTTGATCATACATCAATTTATATTAACCCAGAATTCCTGATAGATTTGGAAACCAACCTCGCCATAAGTAAACGACCGTATCAGGAAAGTAAAAAATACAGTAACTATGATTTGGCTGCTAATGAAACAAGGCAAAGAGAAACCTGCCACAGCCAGTGTCTAACGGAATGCCCTAACCTAATACAATTAGTCAAAATACCTATATGTTCTGTGTTTCGATTAAGTTATCGCTGTACAGCTATTCGATGAATTCCAGAGATACAATTTTTTTTTATTTTATTCTCTCATAAATATTGAATTATTTTGGAAAACGTTGATTTTTTTTATTTTAGGCATTGTTTGACGTTTATTGTTATATGCCCAGTATGACAATTAATAGAATAAAATGATCTTAAATATAATTTTCTTGTTAAATATAAGTGCCTATGGCGCCAGATGCTAATATCGTACCTATTCAAGTGCTAATATCATACCTATTCTATGACAATAGGAAATATAACTCAAGTGTCAAACTGTATCTAACAGTATCATCGATGTGTTCGAGTAACATTTCTGAAGATTTGGCGGGTAGGTATAGGTACATCCGACCCATTAGTGTGCCTTCAGCGGTCACCACTCGCCTCCAAATAAGATGAAACGGCTTCTAGAGAGAAAGTGGTAGCACTCGAAACAGCCCGTGTAGGTATACAGAGAGATATACTGTCAAGGCCACCGCTCGCTTTCATAACGCCCGTGTATCCGCCCCGGGCTCTCCTATAAGAACGCTACTATGTTGTACGGAATAATGCTTAACATGCGGCTACTTTACTATATATTGTTTGTGCAACCCGTAAAATACTAATCAAATGGCAACAGTAACACTTACCAAACAAAACTTATGCTCCACTGAAGAGGTACAACGGGGTTGTAACGCGGATCGTTATAGGCGTTATTTTTCTTGTGTATAGTTCAGTGATAGGATCTGTTAGGTACCTACCGATACCTCCAGTCGATTATTGTAAGATTGTTGATAAATATATAGCATATGGTCTGCAGGCAGCAGGTGAGCGCCGGCGCCGGGGGTGTAGGTATACACGTGCCATTGTACCTACACCACAATGGCAACATCACTACTCCTAAAGTGGATCGTACCAGTCGCCGAATAACTGCTATGTTAGTCACTCATAATACCATTTAAAACATATTTATTAATGAAATAAAAGGGTACAGAAGGGTATCAATATGGGTTTCATGCTAACACTGTAATATTTGCGAAAAAGCTTACAAAATTACAACAAAAGGAAAATAAAATAAATAGTAGTTAAATTTTTTCCTTTATTAAACAATATACTACGAACTATATACAACACTACAGCTACTATAATAAAAGCATTTAGACAACCTATAAGTATTTTCCAAAACTTATCTTAGCGCTTGGTCGACGCGACACGTGATCAAAATGCTGACTCCTATTTGACTCAACGAATAAGCATTGCAATTCAACGGAGCAGTGCTGCCAGCATGCTGGGCACGCTGCCAACTGGTACTGGGCTGGAGCATTTGGACTGCCTGAGAGTTCGCTATGACTTATCTATGTCTTGAAAAAAAATCCTTAGTTGAAAATGTCTAATAATCAGAGATCGGAATAGGTAGAATGATTTAGGGTCAATGATCTCGAACGTATATGTTAATATGGATAAGCCTCCCAGATTTCGGAATTTTAAATTCATTCTTTTTTTCCTGGAATATCAAAAATATTACGTGGAGTCGTAAGGTGAGTAACGTATCAATATGAGCATTTTTTTCTGTATAACTTTTAATGCTCTTAGAGCGCCATAGGTGACCGGTATTTTATAGCAAAGAAAACTGTGGTGTTCAAAATCTTTAAGTAAAAACCTAACTAAGTATAAATAGGGAACAAATTAGCTCTACATACAAAAAAATTTAGGTAACTATAACTCGGGAAATGGGGTCTTTTGTCACCTTATACTTCGTATGCACAATTGCAACCAATCAGGACTGAGTATCTTCGATGGTTCATTTATTGTTCGTCAGAATATTGCGCACACGTTCACTTCACAGGTAAATAACTCAGTATAAACGGGATCAGATTAGCTATAAATACAATGAATAATAATAAGCACCTATAACTCGGCAAATAGGGTCTTTTGTCACCTTATCATTTGTTTGCACAACTGCAACCAATCAGAATGGCGTATCTTCGATGACTTATTGTTTGTTTGTCAAAATATTGCACGCACGTGCACATCGCAATTACCGGTCTCATCTTCTCCCATCGTAGAAAATGTCCCAAATTTGCATTAAGCAACTCTCCAAAGATTCATATCAGTCAGATGAATTTTTTGGAAACGCACATGGAGAGCAGACAAAAGCATAATGAATTTAAAATGTTAGAAAATTGATTCTGTTAATTTTCAAATAGTTACTGAATCACTATTTTAATAATATTATGTAACGCAATCCCGTGAATATCGGGACTTTCCAGAAAAAATGGCATATCCATGTTATGACAACTTGATGTAAGTACGTAAAATCATTCAGCCTATTCCGATCATTGCTAATAATGCTTTCGTTTTTTTTACCTAGACTGTATAAGTCTTTGAACGGTTTAAAGAACTTTAGTGTTCTAGAAGACTAGATTCTACTACTAAGGCTCGGTTGTCCAACCGTCTGTACGTCCGTCGAACCATAGTAGGTAACCAGCTATATTTTTTTTATACTTACAATATATATTGCGCTAATATGCTAACTTATCAAACTAATGATAGCGCTTGCTTAGAAAAAGTTAAAAATAAACGAATATCACACATTCACAAGCACTGAAACGTATTTTTAACGTTTATTGTTAAGCCCTGTCGTAAAACTATATACAAATACGCATAGGGTAAAACACCCAGTAGTCAGCCTTTTCAGCCGTGTTTGTGTAAGTACCTGTAGTTTACATGTATATTTGTACTCATCAAGTTTTATGTTATTATTTGGAAGACAATTTCTTAAATATTCTAATTAAATCAACAAAAACGCAAAAAGTATTTATAATCATTAAAAAATTCAACCTAAAACAAAATATGGCACTTTTTACCAGTAGTCAGCCTACTCTTCCCCTGTACTCAGCCTCTCACTTAATCACACTCATTTTTCACATAATGGTTTATTAACGACATACTTCATCACCATTCACCTTCGCTAAGCTATTTCAAACTTTTAAATGTTGAAGGTAGTTCCATTTTTTATGTAAAAAAAAATGTAGTTGCCATATTACATCATTATTTTTTTATCAGAATTTTATTATGTCTAAAATACCCACATTGCGTATTCACATACCGTTATTACAAGTTACTTCACACTTTTGAGTGTTGAAGTTAATTTAAACCCATGAAGACACAAGTTTGTGCGTTTACCGCAAAGATATCCCTCTTAGTCGTATCCCTCCGTTTTGAAGACTTGCCACCTCAACTTGCATCGGAGTACTTGGCGTCGACATATGGAACGTCGTTCAACTTCGCTGTCACTTGGAAGATAAGGCTAAATTAGCCTCTAAGAAGCTTGGTGTGCTCGGAATGGCGAGGTGGTGCTTCACGTCGGCCCATCGCCTGCAACTTTATAAGGCTCGGGTTCAACCTCACATGGAGTACTTAACTGCTCGCACCTCTGGGTGGGAGCTCCCCAGTACCAGCGCATTCCATTTGACCGCATTCAACGCAGAGCGACTCGAATCATCAACGATAAAGTTCTCTCCAGTTGGCTCGACCGAGTAGAGATGTTGGATCTGCATCTTTTACCGTATCTATCACGGAGAGTGTTCTGAGTAACTGTTCGATTTACTACCTGCAGCTCAATTTCGCCACTGGACTTCACGACAATGCATGATGTTTCATCAATTTCATGTCGATGTCTGGAAGTCCACAACCTTGCAAATTTCACGGCATTTTCTAACTCGCACTGCCACATTATGGAACCAGCTGCCAGGTGAAGGATTCCGAACAGTTACGACCTAGGATTCTTTAAGAAGAGAGCATATTCCGTCCTAAAAGGCCAGCAACGCATCCTCGGGACCTCTGGTATTGCGGATGTTTGTGGGCGACGGAGATCACTTACCATCAGGGTAGCCACTTTGCCCCCATTCACATTAAAAAAGTCAGTTCCCTTTTTTAGTAATAAAAAAATTCACCCATTTCAGTGATTCTTGCTACCTATGGGATCGATTCTCATTCACTGCCATTGACTTTATTACCAAGGTAGGCGTAACACTTTCAGTAATTAGAGTGTAAGTCATAAACTGTTTATCCGATTTCAATGGAATTTAATTGGGACTACCGCGAGAGTATACTCTATCAAATAAAATAAGAATCTTTAAAATCGGTTTATAATGGGCGAAAATATCGATGAACATACACAAAAAAGTATAATAATATATAACAGACGAACATAGAACTTCCTCCTTATGTAAGTCCTTTAAAAATATAGTCCTATTTAAAAGGCACTAAGATTAAATTTTCTTTAACACAAGCTACGGCTGAGTACTGGGTTTACCAATCTATTAATCGGCCTCATACATTTATACGCGGCTGACTACTGGTGAAATGAGATTTTAATGTTATAAAAGATATGTTAAAAGTTTAAAGTACAACGAAAGCCATTTGCTAAGTTCATTTCAATTAAAATTACGAAAACTACAATAAAACCAGTAGTCAGCCACAACTGGCTGCATTATCAACAAAATCCGAAACCCAGTAGTCAGCCATACAAATTTAAACGTAGTTTACAAATAAAAATCACTTTCAAGCTTAAAACACCACGGAATGAACATTTATTAGTACCAAAAATCTATAACAATGACTGTAAGCCAAAGTGACTACTTACGAAAATCTCGAACGCAGCTTCTAAAAAAAAAATTGTTTGTGACACGTTTGCGGACATGTTGCTGACGGCAGTGCAAATAAACTTTCATAGTTCTACATGCGAAGACGCTATAGTTTTATAGGTGTGAGTATTTACCAATCTGGGGTCACAGATCCTGTTAAAAGTGTCTGGTAACGTTTAAATAAATATGGACACTATTTATATGGAAATAAATGGTGTAAAGGCTGAGTACTGGTGCAGGGCTGAATACCGGGGTATTTACCCTACCACAAGCGTCACACTTGGTAACATTATGGTAAAATATAACAACATTTAAAACAACAGTTTATAATAAAAACCGGCCAGTACAAGGCTCGAGTGTCCATCCGTCCGTCTTGCCCTTAAGGGAAGTGTAGTCACAGCGCTTTCCATATATACGTAGTTTTGTCTAAAATAACAAATGATCAAACTCGGTGAAATGTTGTAATCATGTAGGTACTTGGGATAACATCTTTGCTTCTGGTTTGCCAGTTTTGTGTATCGTACCTACCTATATGTTGTCTTCAAATGTTACAATAGCACCCCACCAGAACTCTGACCTCCACACTTCATTATGAAGATGGCCCGCCATTATAAAAAGCTATTATTTTCCGATATAATTTTGAAAATACACAATTTTACGGAAACCTGGAAAACTAGAAGTAGATAATATATTTTAGGCGCAAGCTCGTGTACGCAACATTTTACCGAGATTGATCTCTTTGTATTTTTTTTTCTGTAAGTACTACCAATATCAAGCAGTTTCTTAGGTAACCTGATTGACGCATTTTATAATCCATCAGGATACTGCTGTGGTGATATTTGAACATACTTAAGCAATGAACGGCTCAAGAAATGAAAAAGAGAGTTATTGTAAGAGCACAAACAGCATGGTGGGCGAGTTGCCATCTCGTACAGAAATAGAGCATTTGGAATTGGCCTGTGAGTCCGCAATGGGTTGCATAGGTTATCTGAATTATTAAATTACAGTAACAATATTGTTGCTAGGTATATAGTTCGAGTATTTTATTAATAAAGACATAGGTACAGCCGATAAAAATTGCTATTAACCTTTCCCTAATATTTTTTTGTACCTAGTAGATGAATGCAATGAATCTAGATATACGGGATTGCAAAAAAAACTTTCTTAGAAATATCAAGCCGATCGCTGAATACCTAAGTTTACTATAGGGACGCCTACTAAAAGACCTAGATGTTGAATTGAAACTGTATCGAGGAGTAGGCTGTCCGTCGCGTCGGTTTCGGGTACAGCTCGCCGCCGCTCCGCTTGCTTATGCTCGTTTAGAAAGTAATGACGAGGCACAGGCTCCCCCCCCCCCCAATTGCCCCCACGCAACCACTGCGCTGTCAGCTATTAAACGTGTTCATTGTTGAAAATGCCGTTGAAACCTTTCCAAAGAAGCTGTCGACAGGAAAGCTCAAGTAACGCGACAACAACCGAGTCCTTTCCCCACACACGCATTTGTGTGGATCTCACTGTAGCACATGGAGGTACCTACCTACTTTGTAGTAGGTATGTGTAGGTATCGTGTTGCTATGGCTCAGAACAATAAACTTGTTTAAGGCCCTTGGGTACGTCAAATTCGTACTTTCTAAAGCGAACTCCTCCGTAACCGCTGAAGTTGAAGACTTTAAAAAAATATATTTTATAGATGAATTCAAGTACAACATTTGCAACATATGATTTTACGGTATTACTATTACTTTTGCCTTAAAAAAAATTCAAACTACATACTATTTCTTGACTTATATGGCGAACTCCTTCTAAACGGCTGCGATTTTTGAAAAATAAATTGTACCATTAAATTTCTAGATTGTTACACTACAATTATAACATAGCATTTGTAAATCTATTGATATTTTCCTAAGAAAATGTCGAATTATTCAGATTCAGAACGCTTGCGGTTCCGAGGTGCTCTGCGCGGACGCGGGCGGCAGTGTTGCGCAAGCGTTGGCACGGGGAGGCTGTGTCGCTCGTAGCTCCGCTCGCGCTTTCGACTGATAACGATCTTGTCTTTGTATTAGTGCATTGACACGCGAGATTCGTAGCTGTGTGCGTGCAATGATTCGCTCGCTGCAGAGGGCCAACTTGATTGCGACGTGAAGTATGCGCGGTGACGCTTTATTATTGGTATTTTGTAGACAAATTTTATTCGAATTGTCTCACATATGAAAAGAATCAAAACTTGAAATTGACAATGTTGTGGGTAAATTACAATGGGCGGCCTTATCAATAAGATCAATGAAAAGTTTTATAATATATGTACAAAATTAATTAGTAATGTCTATAACGCTCTCATGTTATAACTGGTTAACTAGAGATAATATATTTTTTTATATTATGGTAAATAGTTTCCGGCTTTAGTAGTTTGTAGGGTACAAAATGGTTCTCTACTACATTTAGAGTTTGTATGGGGCTACATACATCTTTTGGAGTTCTAAGCTTTTCTTGATAATTGTATTAGGTGTTTTGATATAGGTTAATTAATACTACATAAAGATAACGTCTGCCAAGTGAAGATGGATAACGTATCTCGAAAATAGTGAGAGATAGGTAAGGGAGATTAGCACCGTGGGGTGCCGGGTTAGAATTGCACCTCCCCATATAATCCCGTGGGTGTCGTAAGAGGCGATTAAGGGAAAACTACTGGAAGGTGGGCAGCCACGTGGGGTGCCGGGTTAGAATTGCACCTCCCCATATCATCCCGTGGGTGTCGTCAGAAGCGTCTAAGGGAAAACTACTTAAAGGGGGGCAGCAGCGCCTTCTAAAGAACTGCCAACTTACATTGCGATCCCCAAAAAGCCTGCCAAGTGTGGGGATTATGGCAAATACCCCCTTAAAAAGTGAGGCTGTGTTCAGCAGTGGACGAACTGACTGTTACAGTTACAGTACTGAAAATCGATATATAGGTTTTTCTGGACGTCCTTATTCCAAATTTGGAATTTATTTTTCGATGACGTCTGCCAAGTGAAAAAAGTTAGTTCGATATGGCTGAAAATCGATATCTAGGTTGTGCTGTGCGTCATTATTCCGAATTTGGAATGTATATTCCGATGACGTCTGCCAAGTGAAAAAAGTTACCTAGATTTGGCTGAAATTCAAAATCTAGGTAGTTCTAGACGTCTTTATTCCGAATTTGGTAATATCGAGTATCAGACAAATCTGAGTAACTTTCTTCACTCGGCAGATGACATTGAAAAATAAAGAAAAGGAATAAAGACGTCCAGAACAACCTAGGTAGGTACACTATACATTTTCATTTGACGACTGATCTCAGTCGCAGTTGCGATTGCGGATACACACTAGAATCGTACGGTAGGAATATAAAGTGCCATGTTACCGGAGCGCATCGCGCATCTGCATATTCTTTGACCGTTATATTTGTGCAGCGAGCGCGGAACGTATGCGGCGATGCGCGAGTAAAGTAAGCTCGATTAGGTCCAGATGCTCAAGGCCATTGGCGACTCTAATCGCCTTAATACTCTGTAGCTATGTTAGTATAACCTTGGACTTGAATACTCATTTGTGTATAGTGAATATGTAGCGAGGTTTTACTTTTCCATTCATACAAAATTATGATATTAATAAACTTAATTCCTGTCTTTCATCAGGTGGTAGTCTCTTTATGTCATGTCCGCCTTGGTGGGTACCACCTCAATTTCGATTATTCTGCCTCAAAGCAGTAAGTGTGCAAGTACCTACTGCAGTGTTGGCACTGTAGCAAAGGGAATCACATACGTAGGTACGAGACATAAGAATAAACGTTTCGTAGTGAGGTTGTGGCGGGGCGTGGCAGCACCGCGGGAACGGACCTGTCCAGAGTAACGTTACACTTGCACTGCCACTGTCACTTGACACTTACTCTCAAGCGGACCACTTGACACTTCTTAACATAGAAAACCCTACCTACCTCCGGATAATTTATTTCAAAAAAGCTGTATTTAACAGACTATATAGACTTCTTGTCTTATCCTGAATTTTTATTTAAAAGTCACTCACGTAGGTACCAAATAGTGTCATACAAAAGCACTCACACTAATAATAATTGAAAAATCCCCATCAGTGTCTAAAGACTGCTAAAGATAATTGTAATAATCGTTAATAGGCCCTGCCCCTGGATGCCCCTCCGCACATGTGTGACCGGCACTAACTCAGTCGAATTGCCGATGCACGTATATACCCAATCGTAGGCCTACAACTGGACTGTCTATTGAATTATTTAGAGTAGACCGAACCCAAATAAAAGACATTTGAGAACATAATTATGTAGAGTAAACAAAGCTTTGTAAAATATTGTTTTACTGTGAGCTCGTATTCGTAAAACCAATCACAAACAGTTATATAAAACGTCCACTTGGAGAGGTGCATGGCTCGGCTGGCGGTGCGCGGCGGCGGCGGCCTAACCCGATTACAAATACCTCTCGGTCATTGTCAATGTCAATTCTTGTTTATTTACTGACTACCTACCTGTCAATTACATCACTAACTCGGCTATTTCAAACACAGGGCAATATTTAATACTGTTGTGTCTTCATTTTGGGATTTATTGCCAATGATCCTGAAACATCATTCCGATTCGTTATCCTGATTTTAAAATTCTTCCGTATTTTATCTTTCTTTGATTAAGGTCGTAGCGTAGCGTAGCTAAGGGTGAAATAAGACGGCAGATATCTTCATTAGTCCATGCACAAGTTTGTAAAAATGTATATTTTCATATGATAGATGAGAGATCAGACAATGACAAAGTTATTCCAGCATCTGAGGTCCGCTCGCTCAACTGTTACATAAATCTAGCGGGAACGATAGTGAAAACTATCCAATAGACGCTGTATGTTGATGAGAAGCAGTCGGCCCGCGCGCTACCTACTTGGTATGATTTCACGCAGATTTCGGCTCAGGTGAAAGTGTTCGTGTTTTTGAGAAAGGAAAAGTTGCTCATTTTTTGTGGTGGAAGGTGGGCCTCCCGCCTCGCCTGTGCCTCTCCGCCGGCGCCGAGGCCTCTCATGAAAGTGAAACTTGGCTCGAATTCGGCGGCGCGGGCGCGGGGCGCGGGGCGAGGGGCGAGGAGGACCAAGTATTGCTTGTCAACCGCGTCGATGTCAGTTCGCCTCCTCGCTGCACTTCACTCTCAATCATTAATTGCCTTATTCTTATTACTTAGTGCAGTGGGCTACCTCTGACCCTAAGCTGTTGTACTGTATATGTCATCTGTGATTTGTAAGTACCTACATAATTATACTTCTTTAATTGTTTCTGGTATTAAAAAGATAAATATATAAAGATAAGTAATAAAAAACTATACTTATAAATAATGAAACGACTGATTACGAAGGAACATGTCTACTTTAGACTATCTGTATGTGGAAGCTTCTTGCTGTCCCTTAATAATTAATTCCTAACGAAGAACGTATAGTAGAATGTATTAAAAAGTCCAAACCAAGAGTAACACACTGAAACACACAAAACTAATCCCTGCCCATCCATCCGGTAAAGAATGAACCGGTAAATTGCTTGAACCTTTATGGTTTGCGGTGTTGAGGCACTTTACTAATGTCCGCCTGAAAAGTGGTCACCACACTATAGGTACAAAAGCTTGCAAACCATTTTATAAAAATATTCAAATTCAAATTCAAAATCATTTATTCAATTTAGGCGTCTACGACGCTCTTATGAAGGTCAATTACAAATTTTAATATACCAAAGACCCGGAAGAAGTATTGCCATTTATTCCATCCTTCTGTAACCTGTCTGACAGATATTACTCTATAAGATTCAAAGCTCTACCACGAATACCATAGTGTGAAAGCTTAATAGCATCATGTGAACTCTCCCAGGCTTCGAGTATATGTGACATCAATTGAACACCTGCATATGTTGTGGATCTGCTCTTTGTGAAACCAAACTGATTCTTATTCAATATATTATGCTCATTAAAATGGGATAAAAGTTGTTTGAGCATAATTTTTTCGAATACTTTACACAGAACAGGTAAGATGGAAATAGGTCTGTAATTGCAAGGGTCAGATGCAGCCACCGACTTCAAAATTGGAGTGATTTTACAACACAAAGATTTAAATATTGTTACTAAGTATGGTGCAATAATGCAAATTATAGACTCTGCCACTTTAACTGACACACCCCACAAGTCTTCAGTACTCTTTATGTTTAAACTTGTCTTTATAATTTCAAAGTTTGTCGTGTAGCTGAAAGAAAAGTTCGGTGTTTTGCAGGGAAAATTATGTTTTAACAAGGCTTCTGCTACATTGGGACAAGAATCCAATGACTTAGTGACTTCTAGTGGTAAGTTAGAAAAAAAATTTCAAATATATTCGCCACTTGTATTGGATCAGAGATTTGATGTTTATTAATAGTTAAGATATATGTTGAATCTCTAGGTTTATTTTAACCAGTCTCAGTATTTATAGTCTTCCAAATGGTTTTTATTTTATTTTTAGACTTGCTTATTTTATTTCTAATAAAAAGAGATTTAGCACAGAAGCAAACAGACTTAAACATTTTTGAATAGTTCCTAATATAATCATGAAACTTCTTGCAAGATGTTAATTTTTTCCTGCGATATCACGGGCTAGTTTACAAACGCACTATCGGCACATGTTAATAACATTCCTGTACAAAAAGTGATTAAAACTTCAATTATTTTCATTTGTAAAGATAAAACAAAGCGTTTTGGAATAATTATTGTGTAGTAATAACGTCATTGTAATATGTTTGTCTTGAATGTATAATGAGCATCGAGCCGCCCGCTCCGCCGCTCCGCCGCTCCGCCGCTCCGCCGCCCGCCCGCCGCGCGCCGTCGCCGTCTTCGGAGGCCCTCACATAACAAACATAAAATGTGTTAGTGGCCCCCTCGCGCACCTCGCACCTACGTACCTACCTACTTCCGATCAAAGGTTATCACTTACTTCGTTGACTATTAACTTTATTGTATTTTAATAATGCCTTAGCCTAAATAGCAAATACTATTAATTTTCAATCGAATCGACTGTAATTTTCCCATTTTCCAGAATCGTGTATATATAATTATTTCTTTAAGCCCAATAAATGACAGCTCACTTTGATCACGCATCGCATCGCAAGTTTTGGACGTCTCTACACGGATAGCTTACTTGCGCCTCTTACATACGTATTATATTATAAGCTTTGAAATCGAACGTGCAATGCTGCGAACTAGTGACCTGGAGCATTAGTAGGACTGCATGTAGGCCTGCTGACTCTTAGGTTGCCTAAAAGCTTTCGTTGTAGGTAATAGCTATAGCGTTGTGTATAGTTTGTAGTGTTTAGTTAATAAAGGCAATATTTAACAATATTTTTATTTAAGTAACAATAAGTCTATTTCTATTAAAATAAGTGTTGCGTTTTTATTAGAGTTGTGCACCGAGAAACTAACCTCAAGAGAAGCCATTCTACTTGCTTTGTACGAAATAAATTCAGTCAATTTTTCTCTTATCAAAACGCTTTCTAATTGGCTAAGCCACCACCACGTGGTTTATAGTGATGGGACGTGATTAATGTTCTAATTTAATCGATATCGAAAAATCAATATTTTGATTAAATACAAAATAAGCGTGTATATTCTATCTTGAGCGTTGAGTGTGAATACCGCCGCGGTCATGAGTTGGATGGGTGACCGCTAGTGACATTAATATTAAGCACTTCCGTCACGGTATTATTATCTATACAGTATTTCAACGAATTTTTTTTTCATAGAAACGGATGAAACGCGAGTTATACCTACGCGCCTCGCATCTCGGCCTGCGCTCAGCACGCAGACCGTCTTGAGTGTCGCGACGCGACTGTACCGCAGAGACGAGCTAATGGTTTGTTGTTTTTTAAACAAGAACCGCGCGTTTTGTTCTCATAAAATAAGTTCAAGTACATATTTACATATTACATATGACTAGTAAGGTATATTGTGTTGGTTTTGGTTACATGAATTCATCAAAAACAAATCCAGGGATAACTTTTTTTTAGATTACCTGGAAACTTAAAGGTACTATAATGGTATACTATGATACAAGTGGGCTAATTTGCTCATTATACACAATATACATAAAAAAAATATTGCTTAAATGCGATACCAACAACATACGAAAATTATGGAATATTGCGCACAAGCATTTTTTTATTGTTGATTACATATGTATAAACCTCTTTGTGTAACAAATCTGTATTACCCGGTTAAATTGAAAATGCTCTGTTTACTCGCATATAATTTGCAATTAGGTACTAACTTAACTTTGCATGGATAATTCTACTACGCATTCTATTCTTATGCACGAGGGTGTTATAGTTCGGTATATGGCCCTAAGAACGATATCATAAAGATGATCATAAATAGTGAGTAAAATTATTTTATAGTCAACATATAGTTGACGGTACATAATGTGTGTCTTTGTTGACAAGCATTTCCTTTTAACCCCGAAAAAACACTCAATTAATAAAAAAAAATGAATATAGTAAAAGAAAGTGTTTGACACGACTGAAATAGGTAGTTATAAGCTATTATTACAATACGGATTTTTAATACTTTAAAATTTAATAATAAAGCATTTCGTACGTCTCACATATATTTTATTTATTTTTTAGACCGATTTTTTATTCAAACATAGGCATGGTTTTTTGATTAAATTTACCTACTATTCAAAAACAACACGCTTTTTTAGTGAACACTTCCTGTTCAATTCACAAAGTCTTTTATTTGTTTATGTAAAAAAAAAGTTTAACAATCACAAAACTAAATGGAAACACAAAGTAGGCAAATGTCATTAAAATGCTGGAGGTGGGCGCCCCTATCGCATGTTTACGTACAGCGCGGCTGTAGGTAAATATTTCAAGGACAGAGCCGAGTTAAAATACTGTATAAATAAAATTACCGTGCTTCGGATGGCACGTTAAGCCGTCAGTCCCGGTTTTTGTCTTAGGATGGCAGTCGTTATAGCATGGTTTAGGGCAATTGCGAATGCCCGCCTGGCTAGCTACCACCCTCAAGATGAAAATCTGTCGCCAAGCGCCTAACGGTGTGTTCCGACAGCTGTCCTTGAGAGCCAGTAATTCTAGGTTAGCCTGAACAACACCTTTGACCACATGATCACTTACCATCAAGTGAGATAGTGGTCAAAGGCTAACCCATCAGGCATAAAAAAATTGTTTGAATTAGTGCTTAAGAAATATAGTTTTATAAGTTTTAATTTGAATAAAGGAAAGAAATAAAGTAAGGACTATGTCTCACATCACTAAAATTAAGTGAATATGGTACAATGACTCCCTATATAACCTGTGACATCCAATAGGATTTATGATAAAACTTATCAGTTATAAAAAAAATCAATACTTTACGATTGTGTAAGCACCTCACTAGGAAAAATAATATTTTAAATTTCGAATGAGTGCAATATCAATATCATACATTAGTTGCATGATTAGCCGAACCGTCAATTCCGCTCTCGAGGTTAGTTTCTCGATGGTGTTGTCCAATATTAGTATTTCTTAAATAATGTATTGATAATGATATTTTTTCATACAAAGTATAATTTACACATATATTATAGGACAATTGTATATATATCGCTCTGTAACTTAAGGTGAAGTGAGTGAGCAAAACTGTTATTTTGAAGATTGGTTTTATAAAAACCGCATACGTTAAAGATATAAAATAAATATATATTATTCTACAGGATATAACTTATAACTTGGCTGTTTTGAAAACACGATTGTAAATATTTCCCCCGAAAGAAAAAAATCGTGTAAATGTCTCTGAAATTTTCTTTAATTACGTTTTGTGCCAATACAATAAGTCCAATCAATTAATAAATCATATGTAATTAATATTTCTTAACATTAAAATAAAATGCCTGTTCGTTTTTTTGCGTTTTAATAAACCTTATTTTTTTATAAATTTATTTACTCTTTGTCGCTTACGATATTCCATTATAAGCAACTTGCATATTTCTATTTCATTCGCTCGCATGCGATTCTAGATCTTTTCGTCCTTCGCGCTCAGTCCGGGGGAGAACGTGATGCTGGGTGGACCTGTGTTGCTTTCATCGGCTAAGATCTTGAACTTCCGCGAGTGGATATTATTTTTTAGAAATGGATGACAAATGTTTAGATCGTAATGTGATGTACCGAAGAATGAGTCTGCACATGAGACAAGTCCTAAGATAAGAGTGCTACTATTATGTGATGTAATGTGTTATGTTGTTACTTATATTTATTATATACCTACGCTAGTGCTACTACCACGCTACGCTAGAAAATATGTAGGTAGGTACTTAACTCTCTGTACATAATATTATGTTAACAAACAAATATAACTTTACGAATATGTTTGCTACTAAAAATTTACATAAGTACTTATATATTATTTTTCCGATTGTAATAGAGTAACTACCAAGTATCTATAGGTAAGATATATTTTAGGGTTCCGTAACCATAGGATAAAAATAGGCCCCTTTTACTAAGACTTTATTGTCCGTCTGTCTGTCACTAGGTAGTATCTCATGAACCGTGACAGCTAGCTGTAATTTTCACAGATGATGTATTTCCGTTGCGGCTATAGTAACAAATACAAAGAAATTAAATAACAAATATAATACAAGAATCTACTAAGTGTGTTTTTTCCATATCTCCGACTGGTTTCCATGGTAGGTGCCGGTTATTACCAAAGTACTTAGGCATGGGGTTCCTAATTCCTATACCAAAGTGGATCAGAACCTGGGTAAGATTCTGACCGTACCACTTTTTTATGGCAGTAGGGTGAATCTAATTTGGCGACTTCAGTATGGTTCTTTGTTTGTATGGGACATCGTACATCGTTTAGAGCTTTGATTTTTTTGTGATATTTGTATTGGGTGTTTTGATATAGGTAAATACTGTATAACGATGTCGTCTGCCAACTGAAGATAGTTGCTCCGATTTGGCTAAATACAAATCTAGGTTGTTCTGGACACCCTTAGTCCAGATTTGTTTTTTTTTCGTTGACGTCTGCCAAGTGGAGTAAGTTAAACAGATTTGGCTAAAAATCAATATCTTGGTGGTTCTCGACGTCGTTTTTCCGAATTGATTTTTGGACGATGTCTGCTAATTGAAAAAAGTTATTCCGATTTGGATGAAAATGGATATCTAGGTTGTTCTGGACATCCTTATTCTGAATTAATTTTTCGATGACGTCTCCCAAGTGGAGAAAGTTACTCCGATTTGGCTGAAAATTTATATCTATATTTGTTCCCTATTCTATTTTAATTCCTTCCTCTATTGTTATCGTTATTCCAAATTTGGAATTTATTATCCTATGACGTCTGCCATGTGAAAAAAATTTACTCTGATTTGGAGGAAAATTGATGTTTAGATTGTTCTGGACGTCCTTATTCTGAATTTGGAATTTATTTTTCGATGACGTCTGCCAAGTAAAAAAAGTTAGTCCGATTTGGCAGAAAATCGATGTCTATTGTTATTGCTGTCCTTATTCCAAATATGTTTTTATTTTCGAAGACGTTTGACAAGTGAAGGTAGATGACATATCTCAAAAACAGCTCGGCCTTACGGCCTCACTTCAGCGTTATCGTAGCATATCGTATGGCGGCCATCTGCACACTACCCGAAATACTAGCTTTTGTCCGATTTTTTTCATATAATACAGAGCTCGCAAAATTGCTTTAAAATGTTAGGGTGGGCGTAGTCCTGAACCAGTCACCCGTAGTTGATCACTTGCGTCAATATTGTAGGAGTTATCAAATTGAATCTGATATATCATACCAAACGTCTTTGAGAATCTGCCGGTGCTACTCCTATTTTCAAATAATAAAAAATCTATTTTTTTTTATTTTCTCGCCACATTTCTTGATGACTGTCTCTTATAGTTTGGCTATCATTTTACTATTACAAATGCTAATGATAGGTGAAGTTTAATCCATAAACCTATTACACGATAAACTTAGTTGTTATGAAGTAAACTGTACATATTTTTTTTTAAATTAGCAGTATGACAACAATAAGTTTGTGAAAAACTTGTTTGGCGTTTACTACTGGGACGCATTGGGTGCCGGCTAGGACTCGCGTGATATTTACTGGAAAAATACTTATTTCCATTATTTCCTTCAAACGCACTTTAAATGTAATGACCACATAAATAAGTTTGAACCAAACTTAGCTTCAGAATTGTTAACTATTGGGACGCATTGCGTGCCTATAGTTGACCATGTAGTTAGTTACTTAGGATTCGCGTGACTGAAATGATTCTTATTACACGACTGCCTAAAAAACAGAGTGGTGTGTTTTGAGGGCTCATGTATGAATATATGTTTGTAAGTTTTATTTATTCCACCATAATATCCAAACTGCTTAACGGATTTTGATGAATGAGATACTTATCGTTAGATTAAAAAAACAAGAGAGTTATGTTTTAATACTTCTAAATGGTCTAACCGATTTCAATGTAAGGTGTATCGTAAGATTATTATTTACAGCGCAAGTGAAACAAAGTACATAAGAATGGGTGACAAAATAAACTGGTGGATTTTAGTAGCCGTATTGTGAGATAATTTTTTCTTCAAAAATCTATCGTGTAGGCGTATCAAAATGAAGGGCTTTATAACACGATTCCATAAATAAATATAACTTGCAGTTTTATATACAATATAACTATAAAACATTTAACGAATATGAATAATTTGCAGTCGAGTTTTTTACTTTTTAATTAATTTATACTTGATTTTACTATTTTCTACAAATGTACATTGCACCAAACAAACTGAAAATTTATATAAATATTGAGCCAGTAGTTGACCAGTGGTTTAGGATAGGCTCTTGGAATTGACTAGACTATATGATATAATATACAACAGCTAGATACTTATGTTTAAGACATCCTTCTATAGTGTGCACGATATAAATGTATAAATACGATAGCAATAGAAAACTTAACTAACTTCAATAAACTAGTAAGCAAAGACGAGGGCAGAGCGGGGTCGCGGGGCGGGTATATAGAATGAATCGACGATAAAACTGGCCGGGCATTGAACGCACGCTCGCCCACCGAGCCTCCCTTACCGCTGCCGCCTGCGCTAACTTTATAAATATATTATTGCATTTTATTTGAACCGAGGAACAACCCTTAGGATATCTGGAATTATAAGGACACGTAGATAGGCAGGTCCACAAGCATCATAATTTTATTTTTGTGAAAGTAGGTCCTTTGTTGGTTTGGGATAACTACAATCACCTTAGGTCTTATTTTTAGATAAATCAGACCTGTATCCTCTTGCTGGTATTCACGCTTTCTAGGATCGGCACCACACGTTATTCCACTTTGTTTTATTACCATTTATCAGTACTAAACATAAAGGTTTTGTGTAGTATAAATCATATGTATCTAAAGTATTCCAACACCGACTTATACTTACATTTTATTTTTGTACATATAATAATATTTGAGGTATATGTACATAGATTAATATCACTGTATCACTCCTCAAATCACTGTATCACCGCTCCCCGCAGTGTTTTTGCTGCGGGGAGCGGTGTAGAATCTATATCTGAATATGTTCCACTCATGTTTTTTTTAAATAATACTAATACTATTTTGAACAGCCGACCCCCTACTCACTGTTTGTGGCTTGGAAACATTTATGACGTGAAGTTTCTCCAAAACATCGCTCATTCTTCCCGTATATTTTCTCTTTTTCGTATTTATTTTCATTCCCTATACATTCTTCATCTTTTTCCGTCGAAATTTTATCTAAAAAACATTATATTACCAATTGCACGCAACTCAACTACTAGCCAAAACCGATCTGAAAATCAAATGACAGGATGCCGCAATAAAACACTGCGCTTGAGATTGTTGGGTATTCATTATTATTGTTCTGAAAGCATATGATAGCCACCAACATAATTGTGTAGTTGTCTTTATAAAATCTATTTATCTCGAGATTGCCAACGTTACTGCACTGTTTGTAAATGTGAAAACTTACTTTGTAGATCATGGGATCGAATGCCTTACTTGGTTTGAATTGGTAAAATATTGAACATTTAGAATAATTGCAGTGGACCGTTCTAAACATTAACATTAACGTGAAAGTAGACTGGCGGAGAGATAGATCCCCTGCGTAATGTGGACAATATTGATATTCACTATCTAGCCTGGCGGGATGAAAAAAATCCTTAAGCATTCTGTTACTAAGGAACAATTGCACCAAACTAGTTTAAGATCGCATCCAACAATATATGATAGAACTTTGTCACCATAACCGTCCGATGGATGTTGCACTATTTTAAATTGCCTTTGTATGAACTTTTATGTATTTATTATGAACTTTGAATATGACATCAGACAGACGGTAGTATCAAAATCAAAAAAATCTTATCTAAGAAAAAAAATATGCTTCCCTCCAATTGGAGGTACAGCTCTATAAACTAATAAAATAAATGTCAACTTTACTACAACTGATAGTAGATACTGTTTATGCCTCCACCCTAACATCACATGTCATAATAGCATATTATGATACAAGTGAGCTAAGTTACACATTATACACGAGGCTGTGGGATACAGCCCGAGGCGTAGGCGAGGGCGTAAATCAGTCGAGTGTATAGTGAGCAAATTGCTCACGAGTTTCATACGCACTTTTTCAACACCCTTGCGAGGAAAAAAATATATATTGCACAAATGCGATACACAAACAACATACAAAAAATATGGAAAATAGCGTGTAAGTTTTTTTTTGCGCGAGGCAAATGTATGTTGGTTGATTACATATAAACTTCTTTGTTGTTACAAATCTGTATTACCCGGTTAAATTGAAAATGCTCTGTTTACTTGCATATAATTTGCAGTTAGGTACTAACTTAACTTTGTAGGGATAAATTACCCGGTGAAATTGAAAATGCTCTGTTTACTCGCATATAATTTGCAGTTAGGTACTAACTTAACTTTGTAGGGATAAATTACCCGGTGAAATTGAAAATGCTCTGTTTACTCGCATATAATTTGCAGTTAGGTACTAACTTAACTTTGTAGGGATAATTCTATTACGCACTAGTGTATAATATTATTGTGCACGAGGGTGTTATAGTTCAGTTTATGGCCCTAAGAACGATTAAATAAAGCTCACTTTACGAGCGAGGGTGCTGGAAAATTAGTTTACTTTTTTCACGACAGGAATCCAATAAATTTAAATTTTGCTACTAGGTTTGAAGTTCTATAATTGCAAAGACCGATGACAATTTAATGGTATATTTTATTTTAATTAAACTGTAGATTGGTGAAATTGGGCCTAAAGTTAGTAAAATAAAACAAAATTGTTCCCAATAAAACATGAACAGGTAAGGTTTAGCAACCCTATGTTATATTAAACAACTATAATCAAGCCAATTGTAGTGCATTTTAAATAAACAACTGCTCAACTCTACCAACGTGAACAATGTACTTATCCTTATATATTAATCAATTGTAAGAAATAACCAGCACTTGACAATACAGTCAACTATAGGCACTCTACATTACAACCGTTCCAGTAGTTGACTAGTCGCTAAAATATCTTCAAAAAGTTTTGTTCAATTTAGGTACATAATAATATCTGCATCATTACACTGCTACATAAACTAAACTAACCCGCCTGGCTAGCGACCACCCTCAAATAGAAAATCTGTCGCCATGCACCTTACGGTGTGTTACGGTAGCTGTCCTTGCGGGCCAGTTATTCTAGGCTAAGCCTGTAAACACCTTCTACATCATCACTTACCACCAGGTGATCAATGATCAAAGGCATACCTACCAGCAGTTAAAAAAAAAGTATTGACTGCTGAACTATTGACCTGTAAAAAAAAGTATTGACTGTTGGTTTGAGATTTGGTTGGGACGTCCACCCTATATACATAGTATAGGTATGTATTGTCGAAGTAGATTATGGTACGTAACGCGCCGTCCGTACCGAGCAGCGTGCCGTGTACCGACAGGACAATGCCCCCACATGCCGCCGCCGCCGGCCGCTCTGCGGGGAACGCAGAATGTTTCCCCGCGACCGCGCACCTTTGCTCGGGACGAGGTAGCAAAACTCAAGAACTTTTTCAGTAATGACTTCGTCTTAAGCCTGAAACTACTAAGTTATTTGTGATGAAAAGTTGATTAGGTACAGGCCTAAAAGTGCGCGTGAATCCCTCAGACCATAGTTGCCATAGTTTGCACGTAATGTATGTTAGGGCTGCCACTCGTCCCGGTGCACTAATGAATGTATGTTAGGTTACTATGTTTCAAAGTAAAAAAACATATTATTCAATTCTCATGCTCGTAAACTTGTTGTTTATGCCCGTTGTAAGCGGACTAAAATTATTTTTAAGGTCTAGTGCGTAAGAGCCTGTTTTTAAGTACAAGTGCATATATATATAATTATATATATAAATATAAATACTTTATATATATATATATATATATATATATATATATATATATATATATATATATATATATATATATTTAATCGTTCAACAAGGAATTATTATAAATATGTGTTAAATGTCACTCAAAATAGAACATTGTTGAAATGGGTAGTTCAATTTATTTATTTTTCGATATTTTTTTTATTTCCTCTTAATTAAAGTAAAAATCGGAGTGAACTCGTGCATAAGAACCCCACGACTTAAAGATCAGCCCTAATTTTAGGTTCAGGGTGTTAAACGTTTCGGGTTAATTACAAGTTTTATGTATTCATACTCGCTCGTAACGTGCCTTTAAATCACATGAATAAATAACCGTATTTAAATGCACCGATTTTATAGTCTGTTTTTGTTTAACAAACTAGTACTGAGTATGTCTCTCGCACATTTCCGATATTGACAGAGTGAGATGGGTTATTGCCGTCATTGGTCAATGTCGTTGTTCTTCTTTTAAAATTGTTAAGGCGCGTTCATGTTGCATACTTCTTAAATTTACCGTAGAAAACATTACGTTATTATTTTATGATTTAAACTTGCATACACCAGTGCATACATAGTATATTTGTAACAAAAAAATCTGTTCGCGTCAATGATATAAAAGAATATTTTAATAGTATATAATTATATTATATAGTAGAACATATAAATCAAATGATTCCACTACAATTCTTGTAATCTTAAAAATTATTGTCATCCCTCTGATGTACTCTCTGCAGATACGTCAATAATAAATTGCTCTAACATATTATTTTGTACATGATTGTCGACTCCATACATTTTTGTTTCTATCTTGGTTATTACATGATTGAGACATGACCACCATTTGTATCTATCCATTTCAGCTATTCCTTGTAACAAAAGAGTTCAGACTTCATACATTTTATAACTTTTGTTATTTATTGCCATAACCCTTCACTTGAGACCAAACGAGTTTAATTGGGTTGAGCTCACAGTGATAGGTACGTCTGTAAACGTAATGACGAGACGATTTGTTAACTTGGCTACAACATTTTTTTCAAAACTATCTTTGTTTTGCTTACCCTAATTCAATAGTTGCAACTTTAGTCTTGATTCGATACATTACAAGCAATATTTATCGACGCGCAGGTAGTCCAAGACTCAACTGAATGTACCTACATGTAACTACAGAGTTCATGTGGAGTGGAACGGACTTTATGTTGTTTACGCGGTCCAATAGCAACGCAGTAAAATTTTCAGTACTCGTTTGTTAAAAAAAAACAGACTATAGTGTCATAATTATAGTCTATTACGCACTTGTGCTTTTTGTTTACTGTACCGCACTAGTGTTTTAAATAGAAAAAAAACAACGTTTTCACGCTTCTCACCAAGGAGATTGTAGTTTGTTTCGTTCTTTTTTCATATAAAATAAACCAAAAAGAGAGATACTTTCTGAAGTAGAACTTTATAAGATTTGATGATAAACCGAAGAAGATTATTATTGCTATCAAAACGATCAAGGAAATATTTTCGTACCGAAATTTTCGTATTCGTTCCTCGCAAATGTGTTAAAATTGTCGTATTAAACTCATGCGCGTTGTTTATTACAATCTCTACTCCATTTAGGCCTTTGTAATATACAACTTCGCGTACGTGTTGCATAATGTGCTATTGTAATAGTATAAATTTCAAATATAGGTATATTCAAGTTCCAGCGCAGCCCTGGCACGGTGATGTTATCTATACAGTATTTCAAATTCATAGAAACGGACGAAACGCGAGTTATACCTACGCGCCTCGATCTCAGCCCGCGCTCAGTACGCAGACAGTCGCGTCTATCCTGCAGTGACGAATAGACGGTGTGTTATTTTTTTACACAAACGCGCGATATTTTCACTAAAAATAAGTTTATGTACATATTTAATATGACGAGTAGGATATATTGTACTGTTTTTGGTTGCATGAATTCGTCAAAAACGCAACCAGAGATAACTTTTTTTATAACCTGGAAACTGAAAGGTAATACTATAAAATAATTTTACTTACTAGTAAGTAACATTATTTTATAGTCTACATAGTTGACGGTACATAATGTGTGTCTTTTTAATGGACAAGTATTTCCTTTAATCCCTCGAAAAAAAAATGTCTCGATCAATTAAAAAGGGAATAGAGTAAAGGAAAGTGATTGTCACGAGTGAAATAGGTAGTTATAAGCTATATATTAGAACGCGGATTTTTTATACTCTAAAATTTTATGATAAAGCACTTCGTACTGTTGTGTGGACCTATTCAGTTGTCTTAAAAAAAACAACTTATGGACACACACACATTTATTTTATTAAAAAAATAAAATTATTAATATACACTTGACTTTTGAAGTTCCCGCAACTCACTTTTAACTACTAATTTGGGCAGAGGTTCCACCTGAAGGGTATACTGGTACTGAGTCTGGTGACTCCTGGGGTTATCACAATAAATCTGAACACTTAATTTTGGAAGCCACCGTTTATATAGAGAAAAATACTGCTGACACCGCGTAAATAGGTTTGTGAGGGATTCGGGCCTAGGTCAGCAATATATTAGGTGTAACACCTTCCTCCTTTAGAACGGAACATTCGAAATTAAGGATAGGATGTGAGTAGAAAATAAGTTATAGAAATAGTAATAAATAAAGAAATCATTAAGACGTTATAGTAAGGGACTTGTGAGATGCAAGGACTTTACAATATAATTTATATTTAAAGGAATTAGATTTAGGAAATAGGAATAGCATTAAAAACAATTGAGTCATTAACATAGTAATTATCATTAGGTATTTATACTTAACTACAACAATAATCAAAACACACATTAGCAGAAATAAAACAATAATATCAAATTTCACGTTATCATTTTAAACACAAGTGACTGTATAAAGTTAGAACTTATACATTTAAAACTAAGAAAGTTGCATAGAATAGGAACTTGGAAAATATTTCAAGTTTGCAAAGATTTAGAATTTTTTTTTACTTAAGAAAATAGTAAGTTATTGTATAAAGAATTAGTATTATCATAATTAACAATTATTAAGTATTAGGTATAGTATATTAGTGTATAAAGTAGCACATTATAGAAATACGACATAGCATTAGGATTTAGAAACTTTATTAGATATAGAAAGTAACGTAAAGATAGGAATATAAAAAATCAATTAAAATCAAGGTTTCTCCTCAGAGTTCTTGGTGAAGATGATTATTCGGAAGTTAGTTCGAGATCTGACATCTCGATGCTCGTTTTGCTTTTAACCCGAGTGTTAGATTTAGTATTACAGTGGTTGTATATTTGAACACAACAGCCACTTTTGGCACTAGTATTACAGAAACAGCGATACACCTTATACATTAAAAAAGAAAATACTGAGACGGAAAGAAGAGTTGTTAAAATGCTAAAATAGTAGCCATAAGTAATATGGTATGGTTGGTTCTCTATTTTATTTAATTCATCGACACTTTGCTCAAGGTTATGAGAGGCATATTGTAATGAATCAAGGTTGATCTGGGATAGCTTAATAGGAGTGAGTAGATGGATGCTCTTATTGAGTTTTTCTTTTGAGCAGCAGTCATCTTCTATTATGTTAAAATTAGGTGTCGGTACATGAATTTGGACTTCGTATTCGCGTGATGGAATAAACTGTAATAGTTTATGATAAACTTTACAGTTTTTAGGAATTGAAAGGATTCCAGAACCAACGATATCATAATCATTAATGGAGTCTGTACATTTAGAAGTTATTTTTGTGATATCTGACTGAACATAGAGCCATCTGTTATTACTTATCTTCTGCCAGATATCAATGTTACCTATTACTATCTTAAAATTACACGAACTAGGAATAGTATTTATGTGTTCCGTTAAAATTGTCACTTCGCACATTTCATTAGACACACTTGAATATATATTTTTCATTATGCACAAATAGTATTCGTTTGGTATCACTTTGCACTCACTTAGGTTGTCCAGCGGAGAATACAATAGCTTATCATTAGTTATTGCTAAATATTTAGTACTTGGTGTTATCATTGCAAATGAGTTCGGCTTATTTATGTCATGAGGAGTTGGTAGAGCATAAATGTGAAGAAGATTGTATTCAGTTAATGAAACTAAAGGAATTTTAATTACAAATACTAATTTATCATCGTTCACAAAAGATGCGACGTCTGCGATGTCTAAAAGCGTGTGAATATTATTAATGGAAATTGGGATTGGAAAGTTAGGATGAACATAGACGTTAGAAGATAGTTCATGAAAAAGTTGAATGGGACTAAGAATAGAAGGATGAACAATATTAATTTTACCAAATAAGATAGAGTCAATTAGATCTTTAATATTAGAGTTAAGAATCATCAGAGAACTTTCAAGAGCGCTGAAAGTTATAGCTAGGTGAGTATTTACCTCTAGACGGTTAGTACTATCGGATATAGTTTCTTGGATTTTATTAAGTTTTTCCATGTTTTCGTTAAGATGCATTTCATTATCATTAAGTCGCTTTATGGTTTGGTTAAATGTAGTAATGGTAGAAGATATGACATGGATATTATTTTTCATAAGACCAGCTAAATGTCGTTGGTCATCTTGGACATTATTTATTGCGTCTGTGAATGCCTTGGCGTCGTCTTCGTCCAAGGATCCAAACAGTTGCTTTAAAATAGGACCGCCGAAGCCAAACCAGGCGGCTCTTTTAAATCTAGAAGTGTTAGTTGATGTTAAATGAGATAGTGAATGGAAGTTGTTATTGACATTGGTAAGTATGATTTCTAGAGGAGCTAGGACATTGTTACAGTCTATGCGCATTTGGTAAGAAGGATAGTTAGAGCAAATAGTTTTAGAATGATCTAGGATTAGTTTAAGATTGTTGATGTGCGGATTCAAATATGATATATCAGAAAATGTTAAGATATTGTAGAAATCATTGTAGAACTTGACTGTGCCAATAGGATCATAGTAGATACCGGGACTGTTGATGATTGGTGTGGTAAGATTTGGTATGGAGAGGGCCATGACTGTTATTCCTGGCACGATGGCCCTGGAACAGAATGATGAGCAAGTTTGACTTCGTCGAAATGGTAGCGAACATGTTTTCTATTAATGAGGACTGTGACATTATGATTGCTGTGAACTTTGATTATTTGATATGGACCTTTCCAGATGGGTGACAAAGCCTTACGCAATCTGTGATGGCATTTCACGTAAACCATTTCTCCAACATCGTAAGATACGGTTCGAGACCGTTTGTCATAGTATACTTTTGACCTTTCTTTACTACGAAGAAGATTTTCACGAGCTAGTTTATGCGTCATGGTAAGCTTATGTTTGAGATTTCTTATGTAGTCAGGGTATGTAACGTCAGGGGAGATGTCATAGATAGAACTTGGAATGTGGGGCTTACAGCCGAAGAGTAACTCATGAGGAGTGAAGTTAGTTGATGAATGGACACATGAATTATATGAGACTAATGCTGTGGGAAGATACTTGTGCCAATCGTTTTGATTCTCGTTGACATAGGATTTGAGATACTCTTTGAGAGTAGAATGGCTTCTTTCAAGAGCACCATTCGTTTGGGGATGGTATGGAGTAGAAAAGAGATGTTTGATCTTAAATAAAGCAGTAATTTGTTTGTAAACTTCGGCTATGAAATGGACACCTTGGTCGGAAAGTAACGTTTTGGGAATACCGAAGTGAGAAATGAATTTGATGAGACAGTTAGATGTCTGTTCAGCTGTAGATTGTGTAATGGGATAAGCTATTGAATATTTTGTCAGGTCGTCTTGGAAAGTAACGATATATCTATAATTTTCCGGACCAGATTCAGGTAGAGGACCTACGATGTCTGTGGCTATTCGCTGTAGAGGCTCATAGGATGTAGAAGTTATTTCCATTGGAGCTCGATTTGCTAATCTGAGAGCTTTGTTCTGTTGACAGTAGGAGCAATGCTTAACATAAGATTCTATTTCAGATCTCATGTTTTTCCAGAAATAGAGTTCTTTTAATTTGTTATACATTCGAGCAGTACCAACGTGACCACCTACTGGAGTGTCATGATTGTCTTTAAGTATGATTGGGACTTCAGTTGGTGTAGGGTATAGTATCTGGTTATGGTAAATATTTATTTTGATCTGTGTCTTATTAAAGAGGTAGGCTATCATTTCATATATTAGAGGAAATTTCAGTTTGTCAAATGGGTTTTCAAAGTCAGATATTGCAAATTCTTTAACGTCAGGGTAGTAGATAATGAGTTGATTGCGTAATTCCTTCAGAACTGCAAACACATCTTTGTAAGAGGCAGATTCAAAGTGGTGAACCTTTGTAAAGAGATGGAAAAATGTTTTGTTTTTGGCCGTCGAAACTTTAATATGATGTAATTCTTTTTCCGACTGCATAAAACTTTCTTTGTCATCTATGAAGGATAGAATGTCTTCACAATAAAAGTTGGATTCATCAAGATCAATAGAGCTTGGGTAAGCAATAGTGGGACATGTAGTCTTTAGAAGACTTTGGTTATGTTCCACGATTTGAGTGTCAAAATTGATTAAAAATACCGGACTAGAACGGGACTTGAGGAAAGAGTCATAGGTTAAGTTTACAGTAAGGTCAATGTCAAGATCGTCAATAGCGTTAATAGGAGGGCGAGATAGTCCATCGGCATTGGAGTTTATTTTGCCTGGTTTGTAGATTATTTCATAATCGAATTCTTCCAGTTTCAATCGCCAGCGGACGAGTTTACTACTGGGATCCTTGCAATTAAATAACCAGACAAGAGGACGATGGTCAGTAACAATTTTAAACTTTCTGCCATAGAGATAAGGTCTGAAAGTCTTGACACCGAAGATAATACCTAATAGTTCTTTTTCTGTGACGCTGTAGTTTCCTTCAGCACTATTTAGAGTGCGAGATGCGTATGCGATAGGAAGGTCTTTTCCTATTTCGCCTTGCGAGAGGACGCAGCCTAAAGCGTAATTTGATGCATCGGTAGTAAGGATGAATTCCTTGGAAAAGTCAGGGTATTGTAGGATACGAGCATTAGTTAATAAGGATTTGAGTGTCTCAAACGCTTGCGTTTGAGCGTCAGACCAAATGAATTCAGCGTCTTTCTTTAGAAGAGAAGTTAAAGGTTTTGTAATTTTCGAAAAGTCTTTAATGAATTTTCGATAATAGCCGACTAGGCCGAGGAAAGCTTTAATATTTTTTGGATTCTTGGGAGTAGGATAAGAGACAACAGCTTTGACTTTGTCTGGATTGGGAGAGACACCTTTATCAGTGATGATATGACCAAGATAAGCAACTTCGCGACGTAAAAACTCGCACTTATCAGGTTGCAATTTGAGATTATGCTCTTTGAGAGCTTTGAAGACTAGTCTGAGTTTTTCTATGTGAGAGGACAGATCGTGGCTATAAATTATGACGTCATCAAGATAAATAAAGCAGTGCAGGCCTTGTAGACCTGATAAGACTGTATTCATCAGTCTTTGGAAGGTTGCAGGGGCATTTTTTAATCCAAAAGGCATCCGGGTATGTTGAAAATGTCCGTTTGGTACAGAAAAAGCAGTTTTAGCAGAGTCAGCGTCACTCATTTTAATTTGGTGGAAGCCAGAAGCTAAATCGAGGGTTGAGAAGTACTTGCTGTGTCCCAGCTGGTCAAGGATTTCAGTTATATTCGGGATAGGATATGCATCACCTATTGTAATGTCATTGAGCTTCCTATAGTCAATGACAATACGCCATTTCTTTTGGCCAGAAGCATCTTGCTTCTTTGGAACTACCCAAATGGGAGAAGACCAGGGAGAATTAGAAGGCTGGATAATTTTCTGTTCAAGCATTTTAGATATTTGCTTGTTAACTTCGTCTTTATGAACTTCAGGGTATCTATAAGTCTTAGTCTGGATTGGTTGTGAACTAGTAGTTTTGATTGAATGTTCCAAAGTGTTAGTATGAGTCAAGAGGTCACCGTCAAGATGGAAGAGATCAGAGTATTCGGTGCAGAGGTTATGTAATTCTCGTGTTTCTTCGTCATTAAGGTGAGAAGATCTGATCTGTTCTTTAACTCTTCTGAGTCTGTCAGGAGTCTGAGATGGCGGTGAAATATGATTGCTCTGAGTTTCGTCAGGGAAATCACATGGATTAAGTTCAACACACAAGGATTTAATATTTACGTCAGAGTCAGTAGTGTTGAGAATGGAGACATTAACATGATTATTGGGTTTAACAGAGACAAGGCAACTCGATACAAAAACGCCTGTTTGTATTTCAAATTTATCTATAAAACCGATTGAGACTTTAGGGTTAGCAACGTTGCATTCAATAATCGTTTCAGAACGTGCAGGTATGTTATATTCTGGTTTAGTAAAATGAATGGGTAGACTATATTCTCCTATTTTGAGAAGACTTGATTCATAGTCGATGGTAGCATTTTTCGATTTTAGAAAGTCATTGCCAATGATTCCATCGAAGTTTATTTCAACAGAGTCTGGTATAAGATTAAAATCAGCAAGCATAGTGTGATCTGAGAAGGTAATATCAAATTTAAATTGACCAAAGCTTTCGGTATATTCGGAGTTCTTATCGATGCCTTTGAACTTGATCTTCTTTGATTCTAGTTCAGGCATAGTTTGTAGAGAAGATTCTTTTAGCAGTGATATAGCAGCACCAGAGTCAACAAGGAGCACTAATTGCTTATCTGCATAGCAAGATTTGACATAAACATGAGGCAAATGAATTTTATTATTATAGTTAATTTCATAAACAGTTTGGTAGTGATTTTCACATTCGGGCTTAGGAGTTGCGTCTGATTTTTTAGAATGTTGACGCTTTGAACGTGATTTCGAATACTTTGCCTTTGATTTATTTGAAGATTTTCGTAGTGATTGAGTTGTTTGAGTTCTGTGAGACGATTGAAGTGGTTGAGTTAGGGATTGAGACAATTGAACTGGAGATTGAGTTGGTTGAGACGATGGAGTCTGAGATTGAGTCAATAGAGGCGATTGAGTCGATAGAGTCGAGTGATTCAGGGATTGAGCCGATGGAGACGATTGAGTCGATGGTGACAATTGAATCGGTAGAGACGATTGAGTTAAGGATTGAGGCGATTGAGTCGATGGACATGATTGAGTCGATAGAGACGATTGAGTCGATAGAGACGATTGAGTCGATAGAGACGATTGATTTGATAGAGTCAACTGGTTTAAGGATTGAGGCGATTGAGTCGATTGAGTCGGTTGAGTCGATAGAGACGATTGAGACAGGGATTGAGACGATAGAGACGATTTAGTAGATGGAGTCAACTTAGTAGTGGTCGAACCATAAGATTGAGTCGGTTTAATATAGGATTGAGACAGTCTAGCATAAGATTGAGTCGGCTTAGTATAGGATTGAGTCAATTTAGTATTGGATTGAGTTACATTAGCGTAGGATTGAGTCGGTTTAGCAAAGGATTGAGTCGGCTTAGCAAAGGATTGAGTCGGTTCTGTATACGATTGAGTCGATTTAGCATAGGATTGATTAAAGTAATCATCTCTGAAAGAAATATGTTTATTCGTTTTAGCAGACACAGAGGACATAGAAATAAAACCATGTAATTTATCGAAAATAACGTCGGTTTGTGTAGAAGATTCCGTACGACGTTGAACCGGAATCATATTAAGTTTAAATTATGATCAGATTCGGAGTCAGACATTCCATCATAAAAATGAACCCTATTATTAGACTTAGGAATGTTTGGTTTGCCTTGTAGGCGTGCATTATTGTTATATTGGCGCTTACGACATTGAGATATATCGTGGCCAATATTTTTACAATATCTACAAATAATAGTATTAGAATGCGGAGCTTGTGGTATAGTAGATGTCGACGGCCTTTGCTGCGGTTCAGGTATAGAGTGAATAGGACGCCTGTTCAGGAAGCAACTCCTTTCGGAATGTCCTGTTTTACCACAAGTCCTGCATTTATGAGACCTTGGTTCAGTAGTCCTTGACGAAGATTGCATATAGTTATGTAACTTTTCTTCTTGGATGGCTAGATCTATAGCTTCGTGTAAATTCGAAGGGTTACGACATCTTACGATGGTGGAGATATGGCTCGGAAGACTTAACAGAAAGGTGTGTAAGGCTAGGTCTTCAGTGTTGGCCATGCGACCTTTCATTTCGCTCGGATCTCGGGTTGAATGGGCAATGTCAGTTTGTAAACGAGTCAGACAAGTTTCTAATCGCAGGCTGTACTGCGAAACGGTTTCTGAAGACTTGGGCTTACAGTTTTGGAGGTCCAATAACAGGTGGTCCCTGTGTTTGGTTTCTCCAAAGGTAGACTTCAAAAACAGTTTCAATTCTGACCAATTTTCAAAGACTTTAAGCGAACATGCCAACTCGGCTTTGCCTTCTAATTGAGATATAGTAAATTTAAAAAGCAAATCCGTTTGCGAAGATGATGCTAAATTGATCGCATTATCGCAGTTTTTAATGAACGGTGATAGCTTATGTCGGTCTCCGTTAAATGGTTTAATAAATTTCATTAAAATATTAAAATGAATTTCTTCCGACATCTCTGCTTTGTAAAGTTTGTTGGAGTTGTTAGAAAGAGCCATATTTGCAATGATAATACACTATAAGTACACGAAATAGCAATAAAATAATAATAAGATATTGTATTAGAATTTAGCACTTACAGGAAAGTCAGCGGCAGTATGTAGGTCGACATTCAACCCGTTCCTGCGCGTCAGCGTTTTGTGGCGCGTGCGACCGGCGCTAGCGGTTATTCACCTTGGCTCGGCTGCGACTCCTGGGTCTTCAACTAGGCTATCGGCTTGGTACTCGGTAGTGAACCAAGTGTTTCAGCTCGACAGCAGGCAGCTTGGCTCAGCGGCTGGTTGAGAACCAGACTATGTAGAACCTGGCAGCAGGAAATGTTGGTTCAATATGGTACTCGGGTAGTAAACCCCGGGTATGGTGGAACTCCGGCAGTAGTGGTGGTGCAGGTAGAGGTGCAGTGCCAGGCAGAGAGCCTCAGCACGGGCAGTACTTCGTCTTCTTTAAGTCAATATGGCCAGCGCAGCTGGGTGCAACCGGTCCTCGTGAAGGGCAGGGCGGCAGTATGCAGGCGATGACCAGTGCGGCGAAACCAAAGAAATTGGTCTCAGCCACTCTCGTGCAGTAGGACGACCTCGTCAGGTAGGGCGGCCAAGGGACTAGATCCCATTTAATTCTGACACCAAAATGTTGTGTGGACCTATTCAGTTGTCTTAAAAAAAACAACTTATGGACACACACATTTATTTTATTAAAAAAATAAAATTATTAATATACACTTGACTTTTGAAGTTCCCGCAACTCACTTTTAACTACTAATTTGGGCAGAGGTTCCACCTGAAGGGTATACTGGTACTGAGTCTGGTGACTCCTGGGGTTATCACAATAAATCTGAACACTTAATTTTGGAAGCCACCGTTTATATAGAGAAAAATACTGCTGACACCGCGTAAATAGGTTTGTGAGGGATTCGGGCCTAGGTCAGCAATATATTAGGTGTAACAGTACGTCTCACAAATATTTTTCGGTCGCAAATTTTTAAGACATATTTTTTATTCAAATATAAACATGGTTTTTTAATTAAATCTATCTACTAGTCAAAAAACAACACGCATTTTAGTGAACACTTCCTGTTCATTTCACAAAGAATTTTATTTGTTCATGAACAAATAAAATTCTAAAATATAAAAAAAGTATATTTACAATCACAAATCTAAATGGAAACACAAAGTAGGCAAATGTAATTAAAATAATGGAGGCGGGTAGCCCTATCGCATGTTTACGTACAGCGCGGTTGTAGGTAGTTATTTCAACGAGAGAGCCGAGTTAAGATACTGTATAGATAACATTACCGTGGCCCTGGGTCCGCTAGCGCAAATACACTAAGTGCCTATTAATGAATACGAGTACCTACTCGTGAAATGAACGCTTCGATAGAGAAATAGGTACAAAAGTTGCACGTCCAGCAAAGTGTACATTAAGGCCCGCCTACCATTATCAGCAGTAATGACATTACATACCTACAAACACACTGTACTTACATACTGCTTCAAAGTGGCTACAAATAATTAGTTTATTTGTTACATCAATATGTAGTACAAGTTTAATGACTTTATTTATATCGATAATTTGAGAAGAGCTTCATATTCCTTCAATATTCGTCGAACAATCACCGAGCATAGGCATATTTTTAATGCTTCTATTTCACCTGATGGTAAGAGATGATGCGCTCAAAGACCTTATTCAGGCTAACCCGGATTTAGTGGCTATCTATGGCACCTGTCGGAACAAACCGTTAAAAAGGGCTTGGTGACACATTTTCTAATTGAGGGTGATGTTGCTAGGGCACTTTAATATCTTAAAGACGGCCACTTCAGTAGCATCAATTTCTCATTACAAATTCAGGATTTTCATGGTAAGGACAGCAACTGTATGTTTTTTTTACTTATTAACATTATTTTAGTTTGCTTATTTACGAGTATCTCTCGAGTTTTTTTGTTATAATTTCAACCTTATGCAAATGTTGTGATGGGTAATGTTACTACTGATTGTGTGTGGTGAGCTCAAGACAGGTTGTTGTTTAGTACCTACTGATCAAGTGTTACGTTCATTGCACCGACACCCACTGGTACGACGCGCGCGACATACCTACCTAGCTTGCGCGGGAGTGGACGCTCCAGCGCGTCACTTCCGTTCCGTTGCATGGCCAAGCTAAAGTCTCAAACTCTTATTTTAATTAAAAAAATATTTTTATATAAAATTATTTAACATATTTTCTACAAATAATATGTTAAAATTGATTTTATGTATTCAATCATCATTTAATACAAATAGTTGACTAAAGCATGCGAAAGAAAGTTATTAATAGATATTGTACTACATTCACATTAATTGTTTATATATAAAATGTTATTCTACAATTTTAAATATCTCATCGGGCCAGCATCTGCTGGTTCTCCCAGTTGGGTCCGCTCAATCTCACTCTTTAGTTACACCTGGTAGCCACATGGTTGTCTATTTTCTCTTTTTCTACTGTGCCCGTAATATTACTGGCTCTTAAGAACTGCTGCAGGAACACATGGCGGCCATGGGGATTGAACAGTGGACCAACGCTACGGCAGTCCATGCCGTGGCCGTTACCATTCGGCTACCATTGTTTCATAAATGATCCATTTGAGTATAGTAGTACTGCAGAGCATCAATTAGTTTATTTGTCTTCTTTATGTCTTCATTTTTTTGATATTTAGATATCTATAAATATATGCCTTCATCATTTTCAACACACTTAAAAGACATTTTTCGAAAGAGTTTTCGTAATTAGTAACGACAAAAAAATATGATAGAACTTTTCGTTTATGAATATTGCGATGTAATATTAGATTTTCGTCAGGCGATAGGTACAGCAAGGCACTTATTGGTAGGATGCAATGCAAGGTGCTCCTTGTTTTTTTTTTATGCTTGATAGGTTAGCCTTTGACCACTATCTCACCTGATGGTAAGTGATGATGTGGTCGAGGATGTTGTTCAGACTAACCTAGAGTTACTGGCTCTCAAGGACAGCTGCCGGAACACACCGTTAGGTGCTTGGCGACAGATTTTTAACTTGAGGGTGGTAGCTAGCCAGGCGGGCGTTTGCAAAGTGGACACCACCATGCTGTAACGACTGCTATCCTAAGACAACAATCGGGACCGACGGCTTAACGTGCCCTCCGAAGCACGGGGTCATTATTCACGTCGCTATGATAGAGTCCTCGAAATCATACGAGAAGCGACGAGTCTCTCGGTAACTAGAGCAAAAAAGGTTTGACCGTGAACAAACCACACTTCGTTTTTGTAAAAGAAGGGTCATCTACAAAATCTAAATCCAAGCCTTACTCCATCTTAGGCGCAGCTCCCGATTGGACTCTTTTGATGGACACGTATGGAAAACACTACAAAACTCCTGAGGATGTTGGTGTTTCGTCTTCCAGACCAGACATATTTCTATACTACAAAAATCTAAAACGCATAGTATTTATAGAACTTACTGTGCCATGGGAAAACAACCATAGCTAAAGACCACACATTAAAAACAAACAAATATTATGACCTAACAAATGAATCAACTAGAAACGGTTATGTGTGCGTATATACCAAATTTGGTTAGGTAGGGGAGAAGGCTCGAGCGGGAAGGGGAGCGTTGATGCAATGTAAAGGGGCCCCTTAAACCTGCTCCTGGGTTGCAGGCCCCAGGCCCCTCTAGCCTCGTCCTCTGCAACGCTATGGACCCGGCACCCGCACGGTGAATCCATGGAATGCTAAGTAATTCGTCTTATTACAATATTTAATAAACTTATAGCAAAAAAGAAGAAATCTGGTTAAGTTTATGATCACTTTTCTTAATCTCGTATATCTATATATGCAATTCTGGTAACCCCCCCTCCTAACAGCTTAACCTCTCTATTTTTTGCCCAATAGGTTAGCCTTTGACCACTATCTAACCTGATGGTAAGTGTTGGTGTGGTCGATCAACGGTGTGGTCAGATTTTCTACTTGAGGGCGGTAGCTAGCCAGACGGGCATTCGCAAAAGGCCCTACAACCATGAAAACAAATAATTATGGTCAAATAAAAGTCGAACTGTTTTATTTGATCATGCAATGCGCGGTTTCGTAGAATATTTGAATGTCAATTTTCTGCTGTACGAGTACATATTGAATTACATTTGGTACAAAAAAATATCTATATTTTACGGATTCTGTGGTTACCTATAAGTAGATTGTTGTGCATCGGTGTTCAATAACATTTCAAGATATTACGAGCAATATTATCCCAAAACCACCAAAGCTATGATTATGTAGAATTGTTACCGAAAACTTAGCTACATGCGCGATAAACCTGTTTATATACACACACACACATATATATATATATATATATATGTGTGTGTGTGTGTATATATATATATATATATGTATATATAAGGAAGTAGGACTGTGTAAATAATATAAGCAAAGAATCTTACAAGACTCATTTAAATCACATAAAACTAGAGTGAACTTTAGGTAGCTAGATAATAATGGTTTAGTTTGTTTTTTATTTTACGCGAGTAGGTGGGCATGGTTGGTTCTTGAGCGGCTGCGATATCTCGCGGTGTACAATGAGAGTTGTTATGAAATTCCTGAAACGCGTCATGTTGTTATGAGTGCGCGAGCGCACCTGGCCGCGCCGTGTGGGATAAACACCATTGTGGTCATTTAGCGCTATCGAGTATTCTGTGATTGTGGTCGATATCGCGCGTGTACCTCCCCCCCCCTCCCCCCCCTCTCTCCTCCTCTCCTCACCTACTCTTTGCACTCATTCTACTCATTTAATAGCATTAGAGTGGTGACACATTTAACTTTAACATATATTTGAGTATTGTGAAAGTGGATTGTCTTGATGATCAAGATTCATAAAGCCTAAGCCATGGACTTAATCTCCGTTGCGAACAGCTAATGGAGTTATTGTTTCAAAGATATCCTATCAACATTTTTGTTTTAGTTTCTAAAAATATGATTACAGCAGTATCGCGTGCTGGGCGAAGATCTAATTTCAATATTAGTTTGGTTCCATTAATTTGTAAATGTAATCTTTATCGTAGTGTGAGTGTGCATGCTCTTGTTTACGTAGACTCGCCACATATTACCTATAAGTAACTAAAACATAATAGAAACGTGGGAGTTCAAACACTTATGCACTTCCATTCGAGGTTACATAGGCGTTATGATTTGTTCTACGAACTAACGATGGTTTTGTCTGACTTAATTTATCTGACGATCATATCATCGCCTAATCATAATGCAGTATACAAAGTGAAAATGACAGAATTGCAAACCTGTTCCATTCGCCCACTTACCTATGCTGCCGAGCCGAGTAATTACAAGCTGCACGCAATCGATCCGCCAAACGATCCTGCTGCCTACTGCCTCACTCACTACAACTCACGCATATACTACTTATGTATACTTGTGTATAATGTATACATAACAAATCTATATGTACAAATGTATCATAGTTATGTTATGACTCGTGCCTTACTTCTTTATCTTTCTTGTCCTGCCTGCTAAGTAAAACACTTTGTGCGGTGATTCTTGTAGTTCCGTGGGAATTCCGCCTGACGATCCGGCGGTCACAGCTCCGTATCCTAGCTTAAGCCTTTCAAAATCCTGGCAGTTACGGCATTTTGTATGTTTGCCATTAGCACACTTCAACATAAGAATGTTCACCATTTAGAAGTTTTTCGAAAAGAGTCCTTGAGGGCCGCAAGTATAAGTAGGCGTTTAGCTTCTGACACATTCATATAGGTATGTCTGTATAACCCCATATGTACCTGTACCGCCTTCGCCAGGTGCCGTTTGGATACCTGCTTGATGTAGTGACATTGTGATGTCCAAGTTGTGACGTATTTTTCTTGCATTTCCCTCAACATTCGAGGTCGTTCTCGGTATTTAGTATTAGTATAGCACGTACACGGCGCGGGGGATCTAACTCTTTCACGGATAGTTTACAAATGTGTACAACTTGAAACAGGTGAACTATTAACTAGTAATTATATATTTTTTTATTAATATGCTGCGTAATATTTTATAATGTAGTCGAAAAAAACATTTCTGCGTGCATCATCCGAGCATAGTACAAATAAAATGTTTATTTACTTTAATCTAAATATATACATAAATAGGGTAGGTATATACTTAAGTTTATTACGAGGTTTACATAAAATATTGAACTTTAGTAATGTGAAATGTTGGTATATCCATATACATCATATACAATAACTCTATTTGACCAATAATTCTAAATACTAATTTATTTTGTACTTACATTTGAAGGCGTGCTGAAAACCAACAATATTTTATTTCTATCACGAACTTTAGTATACCGGACCTTGAAAGAGCGAGGTCCGACTCGCACTTAGCTCTTTTTTAGTATCGTCACATTTGGTTACAAGTTGTTCAACGAGATAAATCAGAGAAAATGTTATTAACTTATTTATTCTTGTGGATGACCAGCAGCTAGGACATACTTCGTATACATAAACAAATATAAACATAAAGCCAATTAATGGTTATCCATCATAAATAGCACTCGAATAAATAGTATACAGATAGGAACACCTACAAATATAAAACTACTATTTACATGACAAATTAAACACAACAAAAAATCTATTGAACCGCTGCTTGGCAGCCGCGATGCTTGTACACTTAATAGTATAACTGCCCTTTAGATAACCTTCTGTACATGTTTTCATACAATGGCCATTAAAATCGAAGCATCATATTTTTAATTGGGCTAAGATCTAAACGTATGTTAAAACGTGCATCCAAACTTCGGTACAAAAGAGTTAAACGCGCGCGCTCGTCTCATCACCGCACCGCACCGCGCTGCGCTGTGGTAGGGAACTGCGCCGCCCCGCCCGCCCTAAGATACCATCCGCCTAAAAACGTAGCTCTAGCACATGGTGTCTATAGTACCTAGCTGTTTCGTTATTATTTAACTGATGTTGTTTATATTTTATAAGAGATAGCATGCAATACTACACTAAAAAAATTTAAATTAATATGTTATGTCATTTACGTACGGGATCCTTTGACGGTACTTCGGAAATAGTTTCGTAGGTATTTACATTATAGTAAATCTTCATCTTTGTATTGCCGTGGTCGAGTAGCCCAGTTGTCGACTTTGTTTACACGCGACCAGTGACACGTGCACTCTATGTACCTACGTCGGCGTGCATCGCCCCCCACCCCCCACGCCTCCGCGCCGGCCACAGCGCGCATACCGGATATAATGTATTTAAAATAAAAAAGTACATTCTTGGTGAGGGTATAGCTTAGTTCGGGGTGACAGTGAAGTGGTAGTGGTGATGCGGCTGTGGTGGGTGGTGGGTGGTGGGGGGTGAGAGCGGGAGGGCGGCGAGGCAGCGTCGCGGCGCGTTGTGCAGTCGCGCGTCGCACGTCGCCGCGCACGCTTGCCGCCTCAGGCCGCCGCCGCCCCCCTAGTGCGCGCACGCGATGAGTGATCGCTGAGCGAGCGCGTCGCGAGCGCCTCGACTCGACCCCATGGAGTACCAGCACCAGCCGCTGCAGCCGCTCGGGCCGCCGGCGCCGCCGCCGCCGCTGCTGCCGCCCGCGCCGCCGCCGCTACCCTCGCTGCCGCAGCTGCAGCACGGCCATGCCCACGCCCACTCGCACCCGCAGGACGAGGACCGCTGGAGCCAGTACCACATCTGGAGACAGCACGTCTTCGTTAACGGTCAGTGCGCCCGAGCCGAGCCCGCACCGGGAAGCGCCCGCGCACTTTCTCCGCCGGAGCCCCGACCCGCTCGCGCCATCCGCGAAAAAAGAGAAAGTGTGCGAGCGATAACGGACAAAACTTTTCGGTCGATCGAGAGCTCTTTGTTTCGATGATTTTGTCCTTTCACCTGGTGTACACTTTCGGCGACCGCGTATCCATTCACCGAAGAAAGTTAAGTTGTCGAGCTGAAATGTCATATTTCGAAATTATACCATGCATGAAAATATCTGCACTGAACGTCTTTTAATACTCGCCAAATCTGGCTGCGATAAGAGCGGGCGATAGGTTACAGTGTTTTATTAGCGCCGGGTCACTGTTGGCCGATATTGTGTTCTGATAAGCCGGAGATCTAACATTTCAAGGCCTCAGCACGCGGACGTGGGCACATCGACTACGCAAACAACAATTACCTACCTACTGTACTTATTGTATGTACTTGCCTATTTCTAATCTAAATTTTTTGGTTTTTATGCTTAATAACTGGTAATGAATCTGCGAATCCGTAGTGATATATTTGCAAGTGGAATGTTTAGTTCCCTGTGTCACCAAAGTACTGACCAAAAATTAAACGCAAATCATCGAAATGTCTGGTGCTATAATGTGTATCAAACTCGGAGCCCTTGGTATCACCTATGTTGCTATCCAAGTTGCACGGAGTGGCGCGGCGATGCTTTATTGTATAAATGTACATCAGCTATAAACCCTTTGGACTAAAAGCACTGCCAGAGCAACATTCCCACGGGTACCTTCTAGAAGTCGCGTTTACTCAGGCTGTAAAGGTCACACTCACCACAACGCATTATTTGTTATCAAATTAACATATTTCAAATACCTTAACGAAGTTTTACCCATATTGAGTCGTCAACCGTCTCAATAATATCGCTGCAAGGCAATCTTGGTACTATCCATATTATTAAGTACCATAATTATTGACATCAGATATATATTTTCTTATGGAAAGAATAATTATAAACATTTAAATAGCTATTCCATTTGCCATCATAGGTACTGTACTATCATGGCTTTCATAACGATTACTTTCTAGGAAACTAGTACCTAAATCTCTACTCTAATCGAAGGTTCTCTAAATTACTGCCCTTACTCAGCTGATGCTAACAAAATACACTCACATAAAACATTAAATAATATGTTAGCTGTAATAAATAAACTAGTTATAAATGTACCTCATTGTATTGTTATTGAAAACAATGTGTTAAGATTAGAGACCTATAAAGTTTGACGAGGACTGAGAGAGGCAGTATAGCGGAAGCGAATCGCACCACAAACCAATTAGTTTGGAAGAGAGAAGCCGTAGGTGACTCACCGCCACCCCCTTCAACACCCGCAGCCCTTCCGCCGCGCCCTCTCTATTGTCTCTAACGCACTTTTCCTTCTTATTGAATTTAGTGATAAGTCGTCCCTGATACAAGGTACCTACATCCCTAGACCAGTAACAATGTTATTTTTACTATAAATCGTATATTTCAAACAGTTTAAACATATATTGCTAATAAGCTCTGAAAGACAGTGTGGGTGCTGCAACTCGCCGTTAGGTAATTTGTCACAGATTTTTGACTAGATGGTAGTAGGTAGCTAAAACTCATGCAAACGTAACCTTACTGAAGATCAAACATCCGGACCATAACCTCCGTGGCAAGCCATAGATTATACATAAAAAGTGGTATTCGTGATATTATGTTATATGAGCTTGATCACCCATTTCGGCATAAGGTTTAGGAAAATGATACGAATTCCCAACGCGGTATCAAAAGACCTGTACTGACAGTTTAATACAATTTTTATATTTCAAGGTGTTCAAAAGACTTATTCTGTTTTTGTTGAACATTTACTGACACTCATGCTCATCAACATAATAGTCACTTCTGCCAGATTCATTATTTATAAGAGAAACGATTCACCGAACGAATTATCATGCCATAAATAAATCATTGCAGGAATAATTGGTAGATACTAAATTGAACCCTAGAAGGTCAATTCTTAAGTTCTAGTACTCATACTGTTGGTTTGAGATATATTCAAGAACTTTCTACGTTTTTCTTTTCACTTTGACTATTATATATCATCAGCTATTTTTTTTTTCATTGTGAATGATGCCCCCCTTGATGATAAGTCCCTTGTCCGTTTTTGTTGTTGTTTCTGTATACGTTTCGTAATCTATATCTCGTATCGTTTTTCATTCGTTTTTTTTAACACAATCTCACCTAATGGTAAGTGATAATGTGGTCGAAGGTGTTATAACAGGCTTAACCTAGAATTGCTGGCTCAAGGACAGCTGCTTTTTTCTGTTTTCTTTTTGTTTTATTTAGCTACTAGTTGACGCTTTCAAATAAAGCCGATGTTATTGTTACGCTAGTTTATGCAAGTGTACAAAGCAGGATTGCTTTGTACACTTGCATTAACTATAGAACCGTAGTACCGTAAGACCGTATAGCCCAAGTTCCGACTAACGCAGCCATCACGGAGCACTGTAATGTTGAACACCCCCATTATGGGGGAATTGCGATAATCTCCTCTACGCTAGTTAAATTTTCATTTAATCTCCTTTCTCTCTATCACATAATATTGTCTTTCTATCATATTATATCATATCAATAATCAGACCTTATATTGTATAATTATTTGGTTGATACTTTACGAGATATTTAACTCTAAAATCTTGTTGGCATTGGACAAATATTCCAAAGTATTAATCAAATCATATTGAGTAACATTATGTAGGTATTGACCACAGCGTGGTTTACGCATTTGGATATTTTGATATAGGTATGTTTATTGTAAGTAGTACGTTCCTGTGGGTACAAGCTGCAGCTGGTGGCTTCAAGTCTACAATAAAAGAAAGTTCTACAAACGAATACCTACTATCTACTAATGGATACTATCTTGTTGTCTACAAAATATTCTTATTTCAATTAATCTCGTTATCACTATTCAAAAATGAAGTCCTTTAATTTCACACAAAGTACACGTCACTAAAGATTTCAATTTTTTATTTCTAATTATATTTATTTTGTCCTATTCTAAGAATGTCACTTCCCCCCCTTCTTACCGTAGGTGTGTCGTAAGAGGCGATTAGGATAAAAATACCGAAAGGTTCGGTGCAGCAGCGCCTACTGAACAAGTGACAACTTCTATTATGATCCTACGACGCCTGCCAATCGTAGGGATTAAGGACAATTCCTCCCAACTATAGAAACCTTGTCAACGGTGGACATTTCAGTTGACTTGACCCCACCCCAGGGGGATCCTAAGTTTATACGAGCAGTATAGGTTTTATGTACTCAAAATAAGTGGTTAAGAGAGTTTGTTTCTAAAACTGTACAAGCCGGATTGTCCACTGCTAAACACAACCTGCCCCAATTAGATAAAAAGACCAAATGGTTAAAGTTTTCTTTACCAAATCTTCCTTATGTTGAACCAAACATTAAGCTTGGCCTAGATAAACTCTATTGACAATGCCACAGTCTTCCTGAGAATCAAAATGGATTCAACTTTACAGTGGGATCCACTTATAAATGATCTAGCCAAAAGGCTTAGTTTTGCTGCATATGCAGTTTGTAAGATAAGATAGCTAACAGACGTAGCTACTGCACGGCTAGTTTATTTCTCGTACTTCCACAGTATTATGTCATACTAGCTGCGCCCCGCGGTTTCACCCGCGGGTTGATGGATGATGATAAAATGTGTAAATCTAGCTTATTTATACAATTGCTTTCTGACATTTCTTGTCGAGCTCATTTCTAATCAGTTGTTTTTTGTTTCCATGGCAACGCTGCCCGTTTTTTGTTTCCATGGCAACCGCCATCGCGTCACGGACGACATTGTTGACGCGAGCCTTCATCCGGGTTGAGACGTCGCAAAAATTTCTAGTGTGGCTTATTAACAGCTTTTTTGATATTTTCGTCAATTTACTCAGTATATCTTTATAAATTATAGCCTATGTGTTATTCTGATGTATAAGGTATATTATTGTAAAGTTTCATTCAAATCCGTTCAGTAAATTTTGCGTGAAAGAGTAACAAACATGCATACATCCATACATCCATACATCCATACACACTCACAAACTTTCGCATTTATAATATTAGTATGATGGTGTATTGCTGTGGGGAGCAGCTGCTGAGATAGAGACAATCTTTATCTTACAAAAGCGTGCAATTCGAGCCATATATGAAATGGATCCTATGGAATCTCTAAGGGATCTTTTTAAAGAAATTGATAAATTAACTTTACCGAGTCTGTATATACTTGAAAATATTATGTATGTTCGGAAAAAATTGAGTAAATTAAAATGAAATAGTGACAACCACGATTACAACACTAGGAATAAATATGAAATAGCGGTGCCAGGTTTTAGACGACCAAAGACAAATAAAAGGTCCTTTTTAGGTAATCTTGTGCTGTTTTATAATAAAATTCCCAAACATATTACAATGCTCACAGAAGAAAAAATCAAGTTGCATGTGAAAAACATTTTGATTAAGAAATCCTACTACACAGTTTGTGATTACTTAAACGACAAAAATGCTTGGAATATTCCGCCTCAGCCAAGTAATCACCTGTCTCATACGTAATTTAATCAAATATTGTAATAATCGTATTATATTGTATATAACACATTGTTTAAAAGATGTTTGAAAGAATGGCTCCGAGTTTCTTGCCTGTTCTTTCTCTGGCTCTATAATTTTTTTTGCTGAACGTGGCAGTACAATTTTGAATATTTCAATATTAAAATTTGTAATTGACCTTCATAAGAGCGTCGTAGACGCTTAAATTGAATAAATGATTTTGAATTTAGGGGGATAATCCCCACGCGTGACAGGCGTCTCGGGGAGATATCAGTTCCTCAGAAAGCGCTGCTTTACACCTGGTATTTTACATTTAGTCGTCTGTTACGACACCCACAGGTAGGAATGGGAGGGTGATATTCGTGCCCGGCACCCCACGGGGTCCCGGTACCCCATGGGGCGTGTTTCTATAAATCATCACATAATTAACAATATATGGTATTGCAGAGTTACGGATAGACGTTTCATATTCCGAGGTGTTTCAAAGTGAGTGGCGCGGTACAGTCTCGTCGCGCGCGATCCTTCACCTGCCCACAGGTACAGGGACATCACAGACACGTCATTCGACCTCATTATATCACATCTGTATTTCCATCGAACACTAAAAGAGAAATGTGACTAATCGAATAGTATACCTACGTATACGTAAGGTATTAAAAGTTAAAACACAGTATTTATTATATGGTTAAGTATAGCAGAAATCTGCTTAGTTCTTATTACCTCTAGTTACTCACTTCAAATAAAAGTGTAACTATTTACATACATTTTGCCATACTTAATAAGAAGATACATATTCTTATTATTTCGCGAGTTGTCATATTCAAAGGAAGATCAGCGGGTTTTTTCACACACATAATTATATCAAAATAGAACGAGTAGAGTGAAAGACCGTGGTCAGGAGTGGACCGATCCCTCGTGACCACGTCTTACAGTCTACTCGATGCAACTTAACCGAAACATCGAGGTTATAATAATATTTTTGAATATAAATACTGCGAAAAATAATTATTATAGCCTATTACTATATATAATTGTATATATATATATATATATAGATACACTAGCTATACGCGGCCGCAGTTCCGCCCGCGCGTATGACAATTGAAACTATTAACCTCTTTTTGTGCAGTTGGATATAAACTATCCTATGTCCTTCCCCGGGTCTCAAACTATTTCCATACCATATTTCATCCAAATCTCCCTGTAGTTTTTAAGTTTATTCGTTGCATATAAAAATACAAATGTTGTCTTCTCTCACAGTGTTTATAACAAAACTCTTCCGAAACGGCTTGACTGATTCGGAAGAGTTTTGATTTCATTCAGCAATAATAATAATACCATTAACTTATACCTGCGGGCATTTACGGTGCCGTCGTCACCCCGCGTCGGATCGACACGCACTTGGCCGGTATTTATTCAGTTTTATATTTTTATTTGAGCCAAAATCTAAGCTGATTCAGAAATTCTTAATGAATGCATTTTTATTTTTTAAATTTGTATAATATGACAGCTTTACTGTGAATGTCATCCAATTTCAGATACTTGATTATGCGTGGAGGTCGGGGCTCTTGAGAGTGCCCATTTGGCTAGCAACAACTCTCTACTAGAAAATCTGTCGCGAAGCACCTAACGATGTGTTTGTAATAGTAAGTTTATTAGCCTGAACAACATTTTTGCCCGCATAATCAGTAACCATCAGGTGAAACACCCAGTAGTCAAAGGCTAGCATGTAAACATAAAAAAGTGATGTTTTATCGTCAGAATCGTCATTTGCTCATTGTGTTATTCTTTTCACGTAATGTTCAGTGGCAAGAAACGTAGACTGTCACGCCAGGGGAGCATGGTTCAAATCCTGTTCCAGGTTGAGCTTCGATCGCATAGCACCTTCAAATAGAGACCTCTGGTAACTTGTGTTCGAGAGCTAGTTCGATTGTAGTTTTGTTACACTACTACCCAAAAAAAGAGTGTTATGTTTTCAGGGTTCATGTACGTATGTAAGTTTTTGAGTTTCATATTTCTACTATATCTCCAAAACGTCTTACTTAACCGATTATAATGTGTGAGATATCGTTAGGTTATCTTTATAGTGCAGTTTCATTGATAACAGGGACCTAAAATATAATTTAAAAAGAAACTGGTTGATTTTAGATTTGTTTTTTCTTCCAAACCCATCGACTGGGATATAAATATGAAGGGTTTTTTTAAACGATTCGGAAAATATATATAGGTAATTTGCAGTTAAAATTTCAATAGAATAATAAAACGTTTTTAACCTTTTAATAATTATATAAATGTTTTGCAACATCTTTTGGTTACGTACTTCGTTACATGCTTTATTGTCTAATGAAAATGATCTTCATTTTGAAATTCGAACTTGACGATATTACTTCCCGATATTTATATATTTTTCATACAAATATGTCATATTAAGTCGATGTCCATAACCATTCTTAGAAGTGTAATGCATTTTGACATTGACCTATGTCAACGATACCCATTGTGAAGTTCCAATTTCAAAATTAATTTCTATTTTATTACCATTATTATTAGACAATAAGGCCTAATAATAAACGTTGTACATATAGGCCTGAAACTGAAATACTGTAGAACAGTAGTTGCGCTTATCAGTGGTGGTAACTGTTGCCTGTCGATAACTTGGTCATGGTTTCGAATCGTACCGAAGACTTGAGGCTTATTACGTTAAGTACAAACCTCAAACAGAAAATCTGAGAATAAATCTACCTCCAATAGCTAGAGAGCCTTTACCTGTTGCAGGTATTTTGTTACATGATTGACATGAGTGTTCAAAGGCCAGAGAATAAAAAAAATGTCAAGGTCAGTGATAATAGTGTGGATGGTGATTGTTGTCAGCTTTCCGGGCTAATCGAAGGAGTGCCGGGAAGCGACTTGCATGCCCCACGAAGCCCGACTGCATAGCACTTACGAGGTAGGATGTCCTGCTTCCCACGGGACACCACATACTGTGTACTTGCCTAATGATGCCGTCACATATTGCCCCTCGTGTTCTGAACCAATAACGTCTCAAACATACATACATACATACATGGTAACTGTTGAACATCAGGACAATGGAACGCGTGTCTTGCTCATATAATGGGAAATGTATAATATGTAATCAGTACTAATATTATAAATGCGAAAGTAACTCTGTCTGTCTGTCTGTCTGTCTGTTACGCTTTCACGCCAAAACTACTGGACCGATTTGAATGAAATTTGGTATGGAGATAGTTTGAGACCCGGGAAAAAACATAGGATAGTTTTTATCCGACTGCGCAAAAAGAGGTTAATGTTTTCGCGCGATAACCGACATACGCGCGGGCGGAGCCGCGCCCGGAAAGCTAGTACTTAATACATTTGTAAAACGTAAACGAATCAGTGCAGAATAAGTGCACACATTTTCTGTCTTGTAAAAATACACATATAAAAGAAAATGAGTTTGTAAAGACAAATTAAGTCTTTAAGGATATAAACTATATTAATTATAAAGTAATTGTTTTCTGATACGATTCCAATCGATTGCAAATTATATTAAAAAATGTTTTTAGTATAATTAGCACGGTTCAAATGATCTTTTTAAGTAGAACGCGCCGCGCCGAGTGGACTCGCACTTACCGACGCGACGGTTCCGTACCAACATACTTATACAATATTATTAACTATATTATTATTATTCCTGTTATAACAAAAGAGCAAAAGGAAAGTAAATATATAAAAAAAAACAATATACTTGAATAGAGATCCCTTTTATTTGTCACTTTTGTAATAATTATTATTGTTTTGGCAATCTGCTATAAACATTCTGTTAATATTTCAATACGCTATCTATTATCGTTGTAAGGAAGGACACAGCCCTTAAATGGTCGGACAGAGCTAGACGAACTCAAGGACTAAGCCAACACTTTCGAACTGAAGTTTAGTAATAGGGATTTTCCAGTACCTACGGAAACCTAAAATCAAATAATACTAGGGGTTGTTATTTTAATATACATAAATAGATTATACACTTTAAGTGCCTAAAAAATAGCTTTCAAACGTGTCAAATGTGTTAATTTAGATAGTAGCATTATAATGCTCGTACCCTACCTATAGGTAGGGTACGAGCAGAATGCAGTCACAGTCATCAGGTAACGATTACAATCAATGATCCATGATTGAACTAGCTAAGTTGCGATAGAGTGCATCTATCCACCGTTTTGTATGCCTTTTTCCAACTTTTCGGTTTCGGAAGATTTTGTATTGATTTCCAGTAAGAAGGATTCGTCTTGCCTTTAGAGATTGGTACTATTTAGTGAATTAGATTTAATTTAAATACTAGATTCAGGCGGTATTTAGTGGAAATTCAATTTATTATTAAGCATTTAAAATATAAATATAGAAATTACATGATGTTAAAAAACGTATAATAAATACAAGAAATATGTGACTAGTGACAGTCAAGACCTGAAGATGACTTGTGTATGTGTGAGTGAGCGCTGATAGCCTCAGATAAGTTTTCGCAAAATATAAGCTGATAACAAGGCGAAAATGTGCGAGGGTGTGGGTGTATGTCTGGCTCTTGTCCTTACCGCTGAAACGGCTGCATTGGTTTACGGATGAACGCCCTATACTTATTAACGCATAAAACACTTTACATCGTCATCCATCTTCTCTTATCATCATTATCTACACCGTGGGACCGCGGGGTACATTTACCAATGTAACATATTACATTTCGGGGTACTTATTAAATAAAAACGTGGGCTGCATTGAACTACTTTGCTTACACAAGAAGATTTTTGAAAAAGAATTGACTTTGGCCCGTCTAGCCGCCAACCCTATTACTGTTTTTTGTAGTGTAACAATTAAAGGTGATTGATATAAACGACCCACCCATTGCTCATACAGCTTATAGATATCATGCAGTCCGAAAGTTAAATATCCAATATCGAGACGTTCATAGATGTATAACTTAAGACAACGAAATGTTGTATATAAATGTTAATATAGTCGTCGTATGTCGGTAGGTATAGTTACAGGTCCATGGCTTGCAGACTGTGCACCGAAGCGACCTGTCACCAGTGATGCAGTTATTTATGGTATCGCCCATTATCTATACAGGTTACCCGCACTGCACTCAACTTGCGAAACACTATATATTTACGTAAAAGGTGACAATTATACGAACATGCCTTGAATTTTTGCATCTATGTTTGCATAGAGCATAGATTTGAATATTTCAAATTGAGTGCATCCTGATACCTAAATAGTGCCCACATCAGGTTCAACAGCAAACAACGCACGTTCCTGAACAATTGTAAACTGGAGCTACTTAACTATAACAAATTAATAAAGTTATTCCAAGATAACAGTTTTGATTGTTCATATACAATTGAATAGATTTTGTTAATTGTCATGAAAATCTCCGAACTCTTTCAGAAAATGTCTTTGAGAATTATTTTTTTCCAAGAAAACTTCATCTTTTTTTACTTGAGTTCACTAACATGAAGATAAAATGCGCGTCGTGCAATAAATTGCCTCGTAAAATGTGTCAGTAATTATGTCAGACGAAGATTCTTATTTCCGGTGTACAAGTGATGCGCACGTTAAATAACTATATATGTAATTAAAAAAGTGGCGAGAGTTCTGTAAAGATCGATTAATGCAATAGAACCTGACGATTTCGCGATAACGGCTCGCTATTTTAATGTATTCGAGCGCGGCTTCATGCACTTTCACTCAGAATATTTGGGAAAAAGTGGCGACCTTTTCACGACTTTCTACTCCGACCGCGTCCCGCGCGCCGCCGTGGGGAGGGGGGTGGAGGGGGGGAGGGTGTGGAAGCACGTGCTTGCTTCCGCGTGCTCACAACTACTTTTACTTTCTAACTTGACAATGCGCAGCTTCCTCTCGCCCGCGCCCGCGCCCGCGCCCTGTACAGGCACTGAGCGGTCGGACAAGCTACGCTCTGTCGACAGCTGGCAGCGAATATACATTATTATGAAATATTACAAAGTCCAAATCCACCTTTAAACATATATTTTTGCATACAGTCGTTTTCATATATCATGTAGGTAGGTAGGTAGGTACGATGAAGGGTCAAAAACTAGCGAAGAGCGATTTGGTTTGCTCTTTCAGCATCTCGACATCCGGTTAAGGAGAAATGTCAAGTCAAGTTGTTTTAATTAGGTACAGCTTCAATACAACATTATAAGTATTTTTGGTTAAATCAAATATATATTAAGTAGGAACGTAATGTTTCAGTGTACAATTTGAAATTCCTGACAAACTTAGTTTTGAGATATACCCTGTAGGTAGAGTAACGAAAATGGTCTAAAATTGACAACCGTGGTAGAGTGCACTAATACTTCCACAATGCACAATGTGTTTACAAAAATAAAATAACTGTTGGTTTTGACCACAGCTAGAAAACACATTTTTAATAAATTTTAATTTGTCACATATAAGTTTGAAGCATCTGTTAGTGTAACTGAGGATATGCTTTATTAAATACCATTTATATTACGAACTAGTATAAACTGCTCTTAAATGTATAACTTTGACGGCCTCCATTAGTTTTTATTTAATTCTCTTTGTTCCTTTATACGTAATGAGACTTAGACAGTGACACCTGTTTTGCCGACATTCTTTAGTCTACATAAATATTATTTGAATGAATATTTGTACAATTTTCACCTTTGGGTCAACTTTCTTCATATATTATCAAAATTCCATGTTTGTAACTGATTCCGTTTACGATACATAGATGCGCACGGACGGACGGATAGAGAATCAGCTGTGTCTCGTACATAGATAGGGCTTCTTACATAGGGTAGCCCATTTGGATACCGAACCCATAAAAAATCGGAATGCGTATCGGACCGAGTCTTTCGATGATCGACTCGTGTGAAAATTCTGTTGTTAAGTACGCGTATTCGTATACGTATCAATACAATATCATTTTTTTCATAACAGAAAATTTAACAACCTTCGTAAATATATGGGAAATGTATAAACAATATAATATAATCACGATGACCTCATTCTTAGCCAAATTCACTAATTTAAAGTACTGATGAAAGTGTATGTATTTGCATATAAACAAACACCGTGAGATGCTAAGATAAGAGTAAGTCAGTCTCTCATACCGGGGTTTCCGCCTAACATACAATATGCGTATTAACTCGTATCGTATTAACGAGGGGCGGCTGTCGTGGCGAAAAGTGAAGGTTTCAATTTTTTAGTTTTTAATGTGATCTTCTGCAAGTGAAATACACTTTTCACATCGTGAATATAATGCCTTAATCCCATTGAAAAACAATGCGACGATTCCTCCTGAAAATGGGTCTCTACGGCCGATTTCATCTCATTGTTATCCGTAAATCTTCGTCCCCGTAACTCCTTTTCAAATTTTAAAAAAAGGATGAAGTTACTGGGAGCCAAGTTAGGACTGTAGGGTGAATGATACATTTTTGCGAACCCAGGGGCTGTTAAGGCATCCTTCGCAACGCGACCGGTGTGAACGGGCGCATTGTCTTGCAGAAACAGCACTTTCCACGTCTCTTCTGTACGACTGCTTCACGTGCCTGCAGCGCAGGTACCCTAACTTACCGATCGCTAAATTTGACATATAAAATCGTCTAAGTTCGATAAAACGGGTCATATCGATGTTTGCAAGTATGAAACCTACTTAAACGATCGGTTATTAAATTCGGTAAACGTCGTTAGAATTTAACGAATTTTGACGATAACCCTAGCGTGGAACTTTATGATGACGTCTGAGATTTTGTAGATTTTAACGATTGTTTTGTCAGGTTTAAAAAGAAGCTTGATATAAACGAGACGAATTTTAAAATAGACTTTTGAGCTCCTTTTGTTATTGCAAAAAGAGCGGTGTTGTGCAAATGCTGCAGGGAAGAGGTTGACAAATGCTAACAACCCTACCTATCGGATTATCGGAAGAGTGCTTCAAAAATCTATTTCAAATATCGAAAGATATTGTACTCGCTCTTCGTGCAAGGCTTTGAGAACGATATTAGAAGGACGCGATCTCACGTATCATATTTTGGTCATTTTAAATTTCTTTAAATGAATAGTATAGGCATATGCTTTACTACTAAGTACTGTATTTAAGTGTATTTCTGAATTTCACAAAATTTTCCTTTTATATCTTTTAATTTTGTTATTTAGGAAAATAACATTAATAAATATATTTTCACTGGCACTTTCATCGTGTTTGTTTATTTCTTTTGCAGCGGGCAGAATAATTCTGAGATGTGTTATTGGTTTACGAATAGGTACGCTACACAAAAATAATAACGATTATAAAAAAAAAAAACAAATTTAAAAAACTATGTGTGTCTTTTCTCTTTAATTTAACTTCAACCCGATACTGAGAAATTATGCAATTTAGTTACAATTTTCTATAAATTTTTGTGTTCAACAAAAACATTCTGTAATTATCTGTTTTATGTAAAAAAATGTTTTTCTGAAAATTGTAATTATTTTCAGAAAAACTAACTTCCATAATGAATGAACAGTTTTAATAGCCTGTGCTTTCGAAGTTGCCATTTCATATTAATCGACATATGGTCCACAATTTCACGATCGTAAGACGTCGATAAGAGTTATCGACAACAGCACCATACTTGCAATAGGCGATACGATCTATTTATTTATTTATTTTTAGATACACAAAACAAATTACAATAAATTTTCTTATCTAAAATACAAATGTTTTACAAATTTTGAGCTGGATTGTAATTCAACATATGTGTATACAGAAAGGTAAGATAAATTCCGAGACGATGTAAAAGAAAGTACCAATCCACAAAACAAACTAATATTTGCAGATTGGCAATCTCAAACTGGCACAATATACAATTAGAACTAATAATAAGACGGATCATCCAGACACAACATGGCTGTTGTGTCTGAATTGATTGGTTTAGGTTGGAGAAGATCTTTTATAGTTATAATTGTTATAAGATATGTGCTTAGACTAGGATTAAATACATCTAATTCTGGATTCTTTTTTAACAGATCATTATATTGACGAGCCATTCTTACAATAGGATTAAAGTAAGAAGTATTATTTTTATGGACTTGAAGAGCAAAGAGATATACGATCATAGCGATTCGATAAATTAACGAGCCATACTACGGTACTTGCACTGCTGACCCAATAAATTGGCGTAGTACTGACCATTCGTAGCAGTCCCTTTAGGCAAGTTATCAATTAATAAAATTCTTTCGCTATCCCAGATAATGATTGCCATAATCTTAGACGTAGTTTTTTCGACTTTAAACTTCTTGGGTGGCCTTTCTCCCTTTTTAATCCACTACATATTTGAACTCTGGGTCATACTGACAAATTGAGGTTCGTCTACGGTCACAATGCGGTTACAAATTTCTTCCAACTCTCCACTATGACACAACTCCAAAAAAAATCTTACAACTCGCCAATCGTCGCTGTATGTCGAACGGTGCGAGCATTCGCGCCTTCGCGGTACCCAACGCTCATAAGTTTTTTCATGTGCAAATTTGGATGTAAAATTTCTTCGATTCATTCTTTACTAATCTGTAGATTGCCAAAATTTAATTCGATCGGCTAGAACTATTTTTGATACTTTTCGGGCATTTTCTTCGGTCACTACAGTACCATCACTGGGCGGCCCGGGCGAGGGTCGTCTTGTTAGCTATCTCTTCCTTGTTGAAAAAGCCGAGCCCAATTTTTACCATCAATATGAAGGTCAGATCTTGAAGATCCGACCACATTTCTTTAAAAATGTTTATTGATGAATTTCCTTTTTTACATTGAATTGAATCAGCGCGCGATGCTCAAAATTGCCAGAATATTCAGTTGTTGTCGACATGGTGTTGTTATTTGTTCCAGGGATAAAGTGTTAATCAATCAAATTAAACAATGGGGTGTTATTTATAGTACCAATGAGTCAGGTAACTTGTGTTATCAATAACGCTATGATAAGTAATTGCTAAATACCTGAGGCTACGAACTTATCTCCACCCTTATTTTAGCGAACAGTTACAATACATGATTGACGAACCCGTGTTTAAGACACGAGCCATGAAGTTAGGCTGCAGGTGAAAAGCGTTTATTTCTTGTTGCTGGAGTGTGTTTTCGAAGTTTCGTAGTAAAAATATTGTAAAAAAAAATATTATGTGATTAATGTTCTAAAAATGTAATACTTCATATAATAGCTTAGCTTACCTGATAGATCAGTTATGTACTCCGCTCCGGCTTAACTTGCGCACGCGCAGCGCCTGCGAGCACTACCCGCGTTTTATTTACTTTTGTATCACCCAAAAAATTGTTTTGTTGATTTCTAATTTTAGCAAATGTTTGTTGCTTCTAAAACATACATAATATAAATATAAATATACTCTCCTGAATGTATAACAAGCAAATAATAATAATAATTAAGCAACTTCTAACAGCATAAACTTAGTCATATAAGTATAATATAAGCGTCATTGCTTGCTAAACAACTTTTTACTCCATTGTATGTACTCATTGAATTAAACTTACACTAAAAAAAACATAACGTAAATTTATTGTTTGTACTATAATATGAAATCAGTCATAAAGAGCCACACGGGTTTAGTGAGGTTTAGTTAAATATTTTGCGATCCGTTATATTTATTTCAGACAATAATTAACTATAATATTATGTAAGACAGACGATAATTACATACTTATAATAACAGTAAAGTTCATACAGTAACTTGAAATCAGATAAAATAAATATAGTAATTGATTAGAGTTATGGTGCTTGCTTATTGGTGCTTCATACCTGAAAATGTTGTTCCTGCTGCCTGATTCAATTTTGATTGTTAGGTGCCTATGTCAAATACATTAGTAGATAGGAGAATAAAATGTCCCTTTATACATTACAATAGGGGATGTCCGCCATCACACTAGTCTGTTATAACATTCGTGTAACACAACTCAAAATAACTATAGTAATATGTAATCGAAAGATTTCTTGAAAAAAAAAAATTATCTCGCATATAATTATTTACTGCATCTACCTACCTTAAATAATGTAACATTTATGCGTAGTTGAGAAATATTGAATTTATTGAAAATAAGCAAAGACCGTCTCTGTAGGTACATCCGCCTCACCATTCACACTACATAAATTATCTAAAGCTAAAAAATATGTATGACGAAAGTTTTCTACTTATTGTTACGCAGAACTTATCATATAATATTATGTTCTTATAAATGTTCATATACTTAGCTATGTTTTTCAGCAACGGCTCAGTAATATTTTTGCGGATCGTGCCATTAATAATTGCTATTGACCTTCTTAGTGCGTTGACGCCGAAATTCTTTTAATAATCTTGACTTAGACATTTTTTACTGGTTTATATCGTAGAAACAAACTTTTAGAGATTTGCGCGTTTAATGTGAAATTTGACGGTTTTGCTTCATACACGTAAGTACAAGTATCAATATGACATCTGGGAACTTAAAATAATTGCACATGCTGGCAGAGAACTTCACAATTGCCAGCGTGGCTAGCTAACACTCTCAATTAAAAGAGCTGTCGTCAAACATCTAATGGTATACCATCAGTTACCACTAAGAGCCATTATCATTCTAGGTTAAGCCAAGTCATCACTTACCATCAGGTAAGATTGTGGCATATTTCTTAGCCCGAAGGCAAGAAAATACAGGGGCGTGATTTGTAGTCCTGGGCGTAGCCACAAATGGGTCACCTAGTACCTAGGCAATGAAACTAATTGTGCTTCGGTTGTATGTATTGAGGATAGTATCATGGTCACTGTGTGCGCTTGCGATGTATAGATGTGTAGGTGAGCGCATTGGTGTGCGTGCAGTGCACTAGTGCAATGCGTGCAAGGCGTGCGTGTCCGACCGCACACAGAACACAGGCAGCGCCGAGACCGAGAGTAAAAGTACCTACTCTTCCGCCGGAGTTTCCGCATCGGGCCCCTCCATGCCTGCCTCCATCCCCGCGAGCGCCCTTCCGACTTTTACTTTTCTGACGTAACGCACATTCTAACTGTTATTTCTTTTGCGACCGTCGGTATCTATGCGCCCACGCATGCTTAGGTACCCAGCGCTGTCGCTCCATGTATACCGTCTTTGCCCTATATAATATACCGTATCATTATTCTAGATCTTTCTTAATATTCAAATCAACTCCAAGATATTACCCATCAGTCCCTTCACACTCATTTAAGTTTAGGTACCAATTTTGAAATCACCACAGTCTGCTAATATCAGGGCATTATAATATAATACTTATTCCAGAATATTTTCTCTTAATATAAGTATCTAAAAATAATATATTTAATCAGTTGTACAAGTTTTGTTTTTTGGTAGAATTCATTTAAAATATGAAAATAGAGGCTAGTAGCAATTGGATATGAGGGGAGGAGCGCTGTGTGCAGAGCATAGTTCAGCTACAGTTACTCTAGCCTAAAATGTACAACCTTTTCTAAACAACTCATATATTGTGTAATGTACCTACCTACCTACCTATATTAGGTAGGTATATTTAATCGAAACATTGTGTGGGTAATTTCTCTGAACTAACTTTTATTATTATCCAATAATGTACACTCTCTTTCTCGTTAGTTTAATTTCACTGTTCAGTACAGTTTGTTGTTGCAGCCAAAATGTGTGATATAAAGGCTACGGTAGTGTTGTGTTGTGTTGCAGCGCGTACATCTTTGTTCGCTCGCACGATCCGCGTTGATTGTCACCATTGCATTGCATTGCATTGCATTGCATTGCATTGCATTGCATTGCATTGACACACCAAATCGTTTTGATATTATTTTCCGGCTGTGTACCGTATAACTATTTATTTAAATGGCTCGATGCAATGAAGGACGTAAAGTCGGAAATGTACATAATACTAGCTAGAGGAGACGCTAGTTAGTGTATTTCTTTTGGTGGTACAATTAACTGTTTTTAACTGTATAATACGTATATATAGGTTATCTATACATAAATCTCTTTAATCATTGCCTCTTGTTTTATGGTAAGTTTTGAAGATGATTTTTTGATGGCGTACTTTTTACGATACATAAATTATATTTGAATTGAGTTACTTTTAAGTTAAAATAAATCTAAGAAGATAATATCGTTCTTCTTAATATTTTTTAAATAAAATTTTATATGTAGATTTTTCTTTCGCATAATAAATGTGTCAAAAGACGAGGTTCCAGTAAACGTTCATAACTATGGATATATACATATTTAGGTAACTGAGCACTTTAAGTTTTCTATTTTGATATTTTAACTATCAATATTTTGTCTGATATCTGAAATACTCTAATAACTATAATTATTCCTAAGTCGATCGGCCTTTCAGATTGCGGGCGGGAATGTTTGCAAATAACAATCAATTAAATCCAACTCAATAGTGGGCAATGGGTCGTATTAACATCAAACTAAATGAAATACTAGAAATAAAACCAACAAAATGACCTGCACCTGTACTTCAAATATACTAGAAAATAAAAATTAACTCATTGTTAATATACTAAAGATTATAAATATGGTTTTCATCCGAAATAAAACTTAGGCTCACAACCTCTAAATTTAAATACTTTAAACTCTAAACTACTTTATAATTTCAACAATAATTTGCTTATGGTTACATCATATTATATACTAAACTCGCGGCTCGCCCCGACATTGCACAGGTATTTAACAAATATAAAAATTCTACTTCTTTGAAAATATACTATTGCCCATGTTCATCAGGGATAATGTAAGATTATATTGGTTAAAGAACTTTTCTTATCGGTCCAATAGTATTTAAGTTTATTTGTTACATACAAAAATTCAAATCTTTCCTCTTTATAATATTAGTGTAGATGTAGAGCAAACAAACACGTTACAAGCGTTTACTGTAGCCATGTGTCGAGTCCCGGATAGTGATCGGAGACAAGCAATGAAAAGAAAGTCGTTATTCAGCTGCAGACAGGATGATGGCATGCTAATCCCGTAATCAGTGTTTACATGAAACAAAGGACAGAGGCGCGCTCACACTTTAGGCTTTAGCAAGTCGAGACTTTCTCGTTCACTTTCGCTCAATTCACACGTTTACGAAAATGATTCGCGTCGCCGGAAAACGACTGCTTTCTCCGTTGCGCAAGAGCCGCAGCTACTTCCCGCTCCGTATCCCCCCCTCTCGCCCCACCTCTGCGCCGCCTGGGTCCTCTCTCACCCGCCTGCCTCACTTCACCTATATCAGTAAAACTGAAGAGGAAGCAAATTTATTACGTAAGTCAGCTTTCCATTGAGCGTCAGCGCAGCATTCCGATTGCGACTGTATTGATGGCATAGCCGCAGCCGCGCCCTGTGGCGTATAACCTGTGCCGCCTCAGGCATTACATGTACATTCGAAACAGGTTCTTTGCTTTGCACAAGGATAGGTTCACTGAAAATCTTTAAAAAAACTCAGTACACTCTGATCCCGGCAAAATATTGAAAACATGCAGATACCAAAATTCCAGGTGCTATTAGAAACCTTCAAGCTCTAGCTCTACCGTGAAAAAATCTTATACAACAGGGTAAACAACATTCTGTTCATAGTGTTTGAATTAAAAAATAGGGTGCCTCGTTCTCCTTTTAGAAAGGTCCACGTGCTTCCTTTTGTTCTCATATGCCCTTGAACTTTGGAGGTCTTCAGACTATTGTGGTCGCCGAAGTTATTCAAGTACCAAATATTTCGTTTCAATTTCACACACCTACCTATATGCGATCCGTGTTGTTATAAATAAATGTTAATGAATATACCGGATCAGTTATTTATCTCAATAATCGCCAGCCTCACCAGGCAGTGCCAGAAAGTGAGAGTGGTTTTGGCGCGCTCGCGGCGTGTAAACTTTCTCGAAAAACAAAACCTCCAACAGCCTCACAACGCTCTACGAAGTGGTAATATTATGGAAAAAGCATATTTGAATGGCAATTTGTATTCGGTGAGCACGGCAGTGCTCTGTAATGGTGTAACGCGATGTCGTCACCGAAAACGGTCTGTACGGAGCCACTTTCTCCGGAGGCCACACCGCGCCGCACCGCCGCCGCCGGACTTGCCTATGAAAAGTGAGAGTGGTCACCGCGCGGAGAGGAGGTGTATTGGTAATCGGTGACGTCACAGCGTTGCATCGTCGCACTATCTAGCCCACATTCACGTTGCATCGGTGACGTGGGTGCGCTGCAGTGCGCCGGCGGCTGCACGCGCGGAACAGCGCTAGGAAAGCGTGGCGGCGGCGGCGCTTGCACACGTAACGCCGACAACTAGGTTACTTCCTCCTTCCTGATGCTGACTAATGTTTACTGCGTACCTTCCTGGCTTGATACTTTTTTAAAGAGGAAAGCGTTCGATTATTACTGCTACTCGTTATCCCACGATGAGGAATTGTGAATGATGATGTAACTGTTAGTTGCTGATTTGGAAGAAATTAATCAGGCTTTGTTTTACTATAAGAAAATATCAATCTTACCCAAGAGGAAATAGCAGAGCAAAAAAAAATACAGACGAATTGAGAACTCCTCCTTTTTTGAAAGTCGGTAAAAAAAGGATTCTATGTATCGTTTACAATTTTGTGATAAATCTTGATTTTTATTCTGAGAAAACTGACCATAATTGATGAAAAATGCTTCCTTTTCAAATTCAAGTCGTTGCAAAGTCCCGAAGCAACACGTATCCGTTGTACGTACTGGATGCCAAAACGAACATTGGTTAAAGCTTTGCTATTCTGTTGACCAGACTGCTACTTTACAAATCTACTGTCTGGCCAATTTTTTATCTGTCTTCTACTAATCACCAAATTCTAAACCTTGAAGCATAAGCAAATAAGGCCCGAAAAATGTAGCGATACGACTTGGCAAATTGAGATGGGATGTGGTCTTTCTTTTCATCATATCCTTATCGGCCTTTTGGTTTCTCTTCTAAAGACCCTTCAATTTAAGAGAATGCCCTGACAGAATGTTGGCATGCAACAATGGAGTAGGTATTTCTATCCTTTCTCATACGATACGTCAGTAGCTGCCTCATAGCTCCAGGCTGGCTGTGGACGTGCTGAAGTGATAAAGCATACGACAAACCAATACTGGGTCAAACCAATAGTGGGTCAAAATTTAAAACCTTTGACCAGTGACTTAAATGCCAAGAAAAGTGTATAAAACTAAGCTGATAAGTCGTGCAAGTATACTAGTGCGTTTTATGAAAGGCTCCTTAAGACATTAGAAGGATCGGAAAAAAACGAGCTTCGTACCGAGCGGGTAACAAAATGTTCTCGTCCTGGGCAAAGTAGGTCTAATTGAACATCTATCTGAATCTTTAATTTGATTGTAAACAGATCAAATTTGCTGAAACCTTATCCGATAAGTGGCCGAGACCACAGAAGAGAAAGCAATTTTTATTATTTTCTTATTGTGGAATTTTCACGCCCATACATACATACCGGCGCGGCGATGCGACTTCGCCAACTCCTTATTTGCAAAACGTTTGTGACGGCTATTCGTACTCATCGAAATGAAATTAAAAAAGAAACCCTTAGTAATGTGGAGATGAATAAAGCTAATAATGAACCTGACAATATGCCAACCTGTACACTTGAGCTGTCTTTAGTTCTAACCTCCCTTGTTGTCTTTCACTTAGCTCCTGTTTTATGCCATAAACCTGGAAGCAAACTAATGAGCAGTCCATATCCAATAACGGTATTCTCAGTCGCTTGAACTAGCAATTGACCTCCAAAGTGATTGCCAATATGGGTTATTGCCAACAAATTAGGGTCTTGTTGCGGATGCCACATATTTCTGGAGCAATGTTACTCAAAATAACAAGTGAGGTGGCTGTCGTGATTAGTTCCACGCCCTTTCACTTAGTACCAAGCAGAGTTTGCTGGTAAAGGTACTACTTCTTACATTTCTATAGCATATACATTGATCTATTATTTCTAGAAAGTTCATTTAGTTCTTTGGCTTCCTCCCAATGAGCAAAACAATTTATGATGATTGATGATGCAAACATATTTATAAAAGTTAAGAATTTTAGAGACTTTAAAATGAACAACTCAAGACCATTTTTGTAACGGCATCTTAATGACAGCCACTCAAAACGTTAGGAATTCGGATTCCTTGTAAATAACGGACTATATTATAATACATAATATGTTAAATTGTTTTGAGGCTCAGATATTCAGGTACCTACAAGGGAGGTTTCGGAACAGGAGCACTTTCACTAGCCTGGATTTGTAAGTGTCACTATCAATACATTCATACGAAAGAGAGATAAAGATATATATTAAGTGAGGCTTCACCGTCATAGTTGTTCATAGTAATTATTGTCTATGAACCGTAATTGTTGGTAACTAATATTAAAATTGAATCTTCGAATATCATCGTACGCGTAACATGTACATACGACAGTAGATCGCATTACATTACAACTGAGCTATACAACACTGCACTGTACCGGTAAGGGCATTGTTTTTAACCTGCATCCTAATGAAGGATTGTAATATTTAATGAAAATATTTTGCTGCGATGATCATCTAATTCTCGTCTATGATAAAAGATAAGGCGCAGCTCAGTCTTATTTTTATTTATTCAGCTGACTTCGTCCTGTTTCTTTTGCAATACAATATTTTCGATCGATCTCTTTGATCGCAATACATTACAAATATGCGTGTTCCAAATTCAAACTCATTCACTTGCCCTCTCGAAAATATATTAAATTAAAAGCGGTCGATTGCAGGTGGACAACCATGGGTTCCGACGAGTCTGCCTCTTAGTAATCGGTATATTTAGCTTTTTCATTTTTGTTACCTTTAAGTCTGATGCTTATATGTAAGTATTACTACTTTCACAATGTAGCAAGAAACATTTAAAATAGAACACATTGCTTGTATGTGCTATAAGTACCTCTCTGTAAAAATGATACAGCCCTTTATAGATAGATAGATCGGACGAACAGCTAGGTAGTAGTTAACTATTCAGTTCTTGATTTCTAGTACAACAAAAAAACATTGTTTTTTTGCCCTTATTGAACCAATTATCGTTTTCGAACAGAATTCTGCATGCAAGAATAGTACCTAACCACATGTTGGAAGGTGTTTTATATTGTTGTGTAGGTACTTGTTTTTAAAAGGACGCCTGAAATGTAGTGAAAGTTTAAACGCCGGTGTGTAAGTTTCAAGGCTACCTATGTGTGTGATTTGGAATACTTAGTTGTTGCGAGAGGCTTCTAAGCGTTAATCTCGTGTGTGGCGCTGCACGTGTCGAGACGCGAGGGCGCGCGGCCCGAGGCGCGCCACGTGACTCACGCCCCTCCACCCTTCCTCGCCCCTCGCCTCGCATCCGCCACCACTCACACTACTACCCTTGTTTCTAACAACACAACTATGACTACCCACCCACAAAGTTTATTAACAGTAGCGTCGCCATGAAATATACTTACATAAGTACTTAGCACCGCCACAACAACCTAAGGTAATCTACAGTCTCAACTAAATAGTTACAACTCTTTCAAGGACAACGTTCGGCTGCCGCTAAAAGCCACGTGAAGAAATAATGTCACATAAAATACCTATATATTGAACCTGCCTATTGGTTCTTATAGGTACTTTAGAGATCCAGTACAACAACAATTCTAACGTTTAGTACTAATTCGTGCACACATGTAGAAATCAATTCACATCAGTAGAAAGCCAATGATAAGTAAAAAAAATCTAAGCATTCCATTCCATGGCAACGTTAGAGGTAATTGATCTAGAAGGCTTCGGATGTTGTTTCCGAATAGGGTAATATTCGCGTTTTTTATTGACTTTTTCAAAATGTATACGATGATGTTGTGTGGCACGTGTTGTTTGTGCCGATTAGCTGTCACCTGTAGTGGGGCGGCAGGAGTAGGATACCTCACCTGTATGGATAGCTTTACACGTAGTCGTAGCGCTGTCCTACCGCACAGTTTGTGTCGAAAACCGTTACATTTTATCGCTTTACTTGTAATTATACATTTCACTAACAGCATCACAACTCTCTGTCAGCGCTAGAACCTCTAGATCGTCTTCTCTTCTCGACTAATAAAATACGGTGTTATTTGGGTACCAGCATCCTATATGTTTGCGACTGCGACTAAGTAATGTTATATGTAAAGCGAACGCATTGCGAATGTTTCTTCTCTTTATGTCTTGTTCACGACGTTTATCATCTTATATTGTAACATAGAAACTTACATCCACTCGGACTAACACACTAAGGAGTTTCTTTTCCATTTTCCGTGTGCATTATAAAATGATCTTTAAAATGGTGAAGTACAGTAACTGTGTTGGTTATGTTACGGCGCAACTCGCAAGGGTGACGTCCAATCGTTCAGTGTGAGAGTCGCAAGTCGCAAGTCGCGAGTCGCGGGCCGCGGGCGGCGGCATCGCGTGCGCATCGCGAAGCCGCCGCTACGGTGCGCGGCTGACGCCCGTTTCGCTTGTTACAGGCAAGTCGGTGAACAACAAGGATGCGCTCGAAGACAAGAAAGAAGACAATGACCTCTGGGAGACGCAAGCTGCCTTCCTGGGGCCCAACCTCTGGGACAAGACGCTACCCTACGACCCTGATCTCAAGGTACAAGAAGTCAGTAATCGCAACTTATTACCTATTGCGTGTCGCGTGCCGTGTGCGTCCCCCCGCTGCCGCCCGTCCGCACTAGGTAATACGTGGCTCGTGTGCCGTCCCGGCTCGCTTTACTCCCTCGCTCTTTCCGGCTTCTTCCCGCTTCCTATATTGTTCAAGCTGAGCGCTCCAACTACCTACTCGACGTTTGACGATGTCGCTGAGCGTTTATGTTATTAATAAATCGTCTGTTGCCGAGCGAATTCGCAGTGCGAACACCATTAGGTAACACTGAGAGAGATGTGCAGAGAGAGTCGCGGCCGTGCATGCACTCAGCGGAGGAGGAGTGCGTGCACAGCAGGCGCGTGACAGGTGCCTTCGTCTGGTTGCAGTATGTGGACCTGGACGAGTTCCTGTCGGAGAATGGCATGCCGGGCGAGGGCCTGGGTGGCGCGCACGTCGGCGGCTCGGCCTTCGGGCCCGCGCTCGGTCTGCAGGCGCCTGTCACCAAGCGAGAGCGGTCGCCCTCACCCTCCGACTGCATGAGCCCCGACACCATCAACCCGCCGCTCTCACCTGCAGACTCCAGTGAGTACACCACATGTACACCACGCCGGCGCCGCCCCGACGTCATCTGTTCTGTATACCTATAACGTCCCGTCGCGTCCTGTTTCAGCGTTCTCGATGGCGTCGTCCGGGCGCGACTTCGACCCCCGGACGCGCGCCTTCTCCGACGAGGAGCTCAAGCCGCAGCCCATGATCAAGAAGTCCCGGAAACAGGTAAATGAAGTTAGTGCGCTGATCATTCCTAGCGGCATGTGCCGGCCTGCGGGGAGCGGCGACACTCACCCACCCTTCCACCAAAACTTCCACTCTGCCTCTCCAACAACCCTCCTGCTTTATTAATTTTATACATATATACACCCGCATTACTCACTTTAATCACCATAACATGTTTCTCTAGAACATCCCCAATACCGACACTTCTCTTTCTACCATTTATTGAAACGAGTTGTGTGCTCTGAGCTATTGATTTATGTTTAAGGCCTTAAACCCAAAATAAACCCGTTCATTTATATTCAAGTCAATGCAGTTCCAACTGCAACTTGGACGAACACAAATGAATATATTTCATCGAATAAATTTGAATTTACATGTGTGTGAGTAGATACTTTATTCACATAAACCATTGACTGAAATCGACATGTGATAAAAACTTTTCTCCAATTGCGTACAGAAATATTGAAATATTGGCAATCCGCGTATCACTACGCCTGCACTATTTAAATAGGAAATGATTTCTTAACGGATAACTCGAAACCGTTTTGGACTGATTTTTGAAATGAAATTTGTATATATTCATTTTGAACAAGTACGTTTAATTAAAATGAACACATTCAGCGCCCTGTGATAAGAAGCTCACGTCAAGGGTTTGTAATGTGTTATTTATTCATTAAAAATAAAAACAGTGATAGAAAAACTCCTTCAAAAATATTATATTTATACTGGAGAATTCAACACAAAGTATTCACATTCATATCTATGTTTACTTTAGTTAAATTTAGTTTTGTTTTGCTTATTTTTTATTTATCCGCATGGTTCCTAGTGACGCTTCCAAGACTCCCTGTTCAAACTCTTCAATGATACAAATATGTAAATTGGAAGTGTATAGTGTCTCAGCTGACGCTGAGGTCACCGCTCCCCGCAGGAGCACGTGGTGCATTTTTTATAGTTTTGTAAGAAATTCTGGATAAACCATCACCAACTCGACACTTTCGAACCCAGGACCGTACCTACTTTTATAAATTACATAAATAATAACCTCCCTCCGGCCGTTTTCTTTCTTCCCGACGACGACACTCCGATACACGAACACAGCTTTATTAATGCTTTGAAATACTACTAATAAACTAAACTACAGTTTAAACAAAACCTTACGGATTGCTGCAATCTTACGTACTTGTACATACAGCTCTGGTATCTACAATCGAGCAGCGTCCACCACTAGCAATATAATATAACACTCGCTTATAATTCAATCCGAGCTAAATGGCGGCTTTGAAGATGGCTGCAGGCGTGCTAAGTGCAGCCCTAGTTGTTGCTTACTCTATGTTTAGCCAAAAAAATTACAACGTCTTGCGTCTAACTTTACAGCTGCCATTACTCGCATTGCACTCTTTTCTGAAATTCAAACTCGGCAAATGATATTATTAAAGCATTCACTGGCATTTTTAATACACATAAAATGACATGTCCTCACCAAGATAGATATGGTATTTAATCTTAATCAACTTTTCTAGACGTGAACTTTGTTCAATAGCACATTTTTACTAAATATAATTGGTATAGAACATTAATATAACAGTTTTGTGGGTGAACTTAGGGTAGTGTTTGGTGTGGTGTACGATATTGCGTAGGTACATCTAAACGTGTAGGTGCTGTCATTCCAAATGGCAGAAACAAACGAAACATAATTAGGACAACACAACTAAATCGCAACCTCTTTCTATCAATATTGAATGTTCCCCTAGGTGCGTCATAGATATAGAGAGGCAGGCTCTAGAAGAGCTCTGATTCTGTCAAAGTTAAATCAAATATTAAAAGCAAACATTTCCATAAGGCAACTTCTGTATATCCGGTTAGGTTAAATTTGCAAGTCAACGCGATCCATTTGAAGAGGACGAAGTCAGTTTTATAAGGCATTTAGCAGCTTCACAACTTTTAATGAATCTTTGATTCAATTACATTACGGTATCTGATAGGTCTGAATAATACATTTAAGAGTCGTGCCGGGATACCTAAGTCCTGTCCGAGATGAATCGGTTCAAAATTCAATTTATCGTCGCAGTGTCCGTCGAACTTTAAGCTGACACTGGTAGTGTCATTGACATAGCCTGTTAGCTGATGACATAAAGATTTTAAAAACCATTTCATTATGCAGAGTTGTCGAACATTCTGTTAAAATGAATAAATATCCACATTTCTACATGCTGTCGTCTACCAGGAACAGCAACCTGAAACGATGTAGAATAGTTTTTGTAAAATAATTTCGAAGGGCTTGTCTTACGAAGATTGGCCTTGACCCCACAGACCTGCAAGTGCCAATGCATCCTATAACTACCTATTCCAGTTAGAGACATCGTTTGCTTCCGATTGTAGTAGTAGTACTTCTTCTCTACGATTTTATTAAGGAATGCAGCTCATTTTCGATAACACGATAGAAAAGGGCTCCATGATAAATAATGGAATGCCATGAAGAACTCAGAGCAATAGTCCACTTACGTTATTGACTCCACTTACGTGATAAGCACGTGCTATGTTCTCATGCGTGTTTTATAATATTCATTATTTATTGTATAGTTTCTGGGCAATAGTCTGCTTGTGATCTAGAGTTTATCAGAATTTATAAGTGGGACCTGAATGTGAAGGCGTCTACGACGCTCTTATGAAGGGCAATTACAAATTTTAATATTTATATATTCCACATTGTACTGTCACATTCAGCAAACAAAAATTGTATAGAGCCATTGCGAGAAGAACAGGGAAGAAATCTCATATTGTGTAAGGGTAGTTATTACCTCTGTTCAAAGAAAGACTGGTACTCGCAGGCCTAATTAGATGTCAACACCATTAGATATCAAGAAAACACATGAAAGTATACTCTCGAAGGCCGTTGATTGTGATTTAGGAGAGTCACCTGTGTGTACTATAGAAGATATTGCCTTTTATGGAACAATAGATAATAGTTACTATTAAAGAAACCACATCATCACTTACTATCAGGTGAGGTAGTGAGTGGTCAAAGGTTAGCCTATCAGCTTTAAAAAAAATGTGGACAAATTTTCTAGTGGTTAATTTCCATATTTAGTGTACGAATGCCCATTTTGCGATTTAAATTTACTTTTCAATTATGATTTGAGGTATCGGACTACGTCGCTGCCTGATATAACTACAGTTTCTAAGTACATACAATAGCTGAAGATAAGATGGGTGGTTTACACTATTTATATGATGATACATATGATCTTTTAAATGTACCTAACGTATACAATAGTGCTGTAGCGATCAGTGGAATACAAGAACAACAGGTGTTCAACATGTCAGTGGCCATAAAAAGAACCAAGGTGCCTAATTAAAAACATAGTAGTTAACGTTACCGCGCGTCCACTGAAGATACTGTTTTTTGTTGTTTTGGGCGTCTAACCCACCTTTTTGTAACTAATACGAGTGTAACAAAATTATGTCTTTTTACGATGCCTTTTGTGAAGGAATAATTATATTCTCTCGTACAATTTTTTTTTAAACACTTAGGTATCTCTTTTAGGCCTCCTCATATATTGTATAATCATGTAGACGGAAAAAATGCCATAATACGAGTGTGTTTCGCTATCATTTTCTTAGATTTCAAAGTCTTATTTACCATTTGCCGTTGTTTGAACTCAAAATAAACAGGTTTTAATTCAGTATTTAGTAAAGTACAGATATCTGGTATAATGTTTGTCAGTAAATACGTATATTTAGGGATAATTTTATCATTTAATTATCAAAGATGTCAATCGGAAATGATAATATATTATGTGGACCGCTTTCTCAGTCATGTCAAGTAAAATAGTGATATTTTTAGTACCAAAGTGATTTGAACGATATCTAAGTCGTTCAGATCTTTGCTTGTCAACTTAATATAAATTACTGACAATCATTTGCCAACTTTACCAATGTGTGTTCGTTTGATGCACACAAAGTGTAAAACATTGGTTACGGGCGAGCTGTTTGTGTGCGTGTGTATAATGCATGACTTTTAATTGTTGAGTTTTTATTCTGTTTTTATTTTTTCTGTAACAACTAGTTACGAAGTATTTATATGATCATATTGATTATTCATTACGATGCAACTTTAACTATAGTTATATTATTCATTTTGATCCTTTTTATTATTATTAACAGCTCCTGCCCAATTAACAAAGATCGGATAAGACTTTTCAAAATTGTCGAAAAAACGGTCAAACGCTTTCAAAAATGCGACAGACCCTTTCTTAGCGTTCATCGAAAATAATGTTCCAAAACGACAAAAGTTCGTCGTCCTATATCCACATATAAAATATTAACAGATCAAAAACTCAACGAACCGAAACAGAGTTTTCTCAAAAATGACTCCATGTAGTACAGACATACCTAATGTGTGTTTATTATCCGGTTACAACCGGACACATGCATGCACATGTTGCACGTACCTACTACGTAAAGTACCACTTAGGTACGTGAACCTAGTCGTCATCGGGGGGTGAGAAGGTTCTGTCGGAGATGTTGAGGGGACGGTTCTGGCGATGGTGGGTGCGGGTAAAGTGTGGTTTGGGAGAGTGACACTACGCTAAACCGATATCGTGGTGGTCGGCAGTTCGTGCCCGATGACCTCAAGGACGACAAGTACTGGGCCCGTCGGCGGAAGAACAACATGGCGGCCAAGCGGTCCCGTGACGCGCGTCGCATGAAGGAGAATCAGATCGCACTGCGCGCCGGCTACCTAGAGAAGGAGGTGAGTCTCTTCTTTCATTCTATCTGAAATCAAACTACTGACCTAAAGCTATCATGGTGAACTCCACTTAAAAATGCCCGTATAGCATCTTCCTCCAGTATAGATTTGTACTATATTTGCTATCATACAACTGCAGGTGGCCATTAATGATGATGCTTGATGAAGGAAGTGATATTATAAAATTACAAATTTACGAGCGGAAAAATTTAAGTTATGTGCGGGATTCGAACCCGCGTCAATCCACCTCTCTAGCCGGGGTATGCTCTAATCCAATTGAGCTAACATGACAATGAGTCATAACTCAGTATTTCCTATCTTTCTTTTAACCATCGTATTGCGACATCTATAGTTCAACTTACGATAAAACTTACTCTAGTAAATTTGTAATTTTCTAATGTAAACCGCAGAGCATGCGTTATTGCAAACATAAAAAATATTTAAATTAGTGATAGTTAAAAAGTGTTAATGTTTGTTTGTTCATGTTGAGGCCGCTGCAGGAAGCCAAACGTAGTTATGATACGTTTGTGGCTCCATTACCTACTAACATAATTCAGCATTGCATTATTTTAAAGTCATGAGAAATACACAATTACCCAATTAATAGAATTATTATAAATATATAAAGCATCCCTCGGATATCATTGTTATTTCATACGACAATGATATAATAATGAAAACTTGTAAAAACAAACTGTTATTCACCCGTCTTATACAATATTTTTTTCTAATTGCCTGAAAAAGCAGACCACGTAAAAATCATTTATTTGGCATCTTATTTATATTTGTGTAAGACACACAACTGTGACTGGCCAAATTAAAAGAAACTTGGTAGTTTTTGACGAATATGCAATTTTTCTATATTATGTTGTATGATAAGATAGTCGAGATTGTAATTAAAAAAATCTATATATAAATATGGTTTACGAGGACTTGAGGTCTACCTAAATACAAGGTTAAAATTAGTCTTTTGTTTAAAAAGTATTTCTGCATTGTAGGTAACTGATGATAAACTGTGTTCACGTTACAGAACATGGGTCTGCGACAAGAGGTCGAACTGTTGAAGAAGGAGAACCACATCCTGCGCGAGAAGCTGTCCAAGTTCGCAGACGTATAGAGGCGTCCAACGCTCCAACCATAGCACAAACACGCCGCACCACTAGTACGTACCTACCTACCTGCCTACCTACCGAACCTACTCCTCTTTGCTTCTTCTCTACATTCGAAAAAAGGAAACTATTTCACGCCGGGCCTGTGTTTCCCGTAAGTCTTGGTAGAAGTATACAATATATTTTGGAATATGATTAAGAGCAGTATTTTATGCTCAGCACATTTAGAAATTTAATAAAGTATTTTAAATAAATCATATTTAGAAATATTAGAAGGGTGGGAACATCGTTACGAGAGTACCTAGTGTTTCAAAAAACAGTCTTTTGGTCTCTAAGACCTGTATGGCCTGCATCATAATCAACCTATATTAGTCCACTGTTGGATAAATGCCTCTCTTAATCACGCCCCTTATCCTGATTTTCGTTTCTTCTTTACCAACTGTAGATGGCGCGACGACTTACGGCAAGTCTGGTGACTTGGCGTAAGTCGTCGCGCCATCTAGCTGAAGGGCGTCCAACACTACGTTTGCCGAATTACAGTCTCCGCTCATGGACACGTCTACTGCATCGGTACTCAGTGTTACAACAGATATGACCAGCCCATTGCCACTTGTGCTAACTAATTTTTTGGGCTGTCTATGACTTTCGTTGTCCATCGCATTACGTTATTTCTGATGTAATCCTTTCATAGAAACTCGTATCATATACCCGTCTCTGTAGACGTCTCAGCTATATATGACATGATGACAAGCTTTGCGGGGATGCCCACTAAATTATGTAGCCCACCCCATAGCTGTATATGTAATCTAGCTATGGTTCTTCAAATTTGGGTTTCTTATTTGTTTTTAATTAATTGCCCTGTAATAGTAGTTCGTCCGAGGTAAATACTACTATAGTTTGTCCGAGGTAAATACTCTTTCACAACTTTGAACTCCTCTGAGGGCTATTGGACTCATTGAACATGATTTTAATTTTACCCAGGTTCTACCGACAACCAATAAATACATCTTGTAGAATTAGCTAAGATATTTAGCATCACTTACACTTGCACAGAGTATTGAAACATTTCGTTATTAAGGAAGATGTCGTCTACAAATCTCAAGTGTGTGATGTATTCGCCGTTTATATTTTATATGCCATGGCCGTCAAGTCTAGAGTCTGAAACATATCCTCCAAAACATTAGTGAATAACTTTGGGGATATTAGATCCTCTTGTCTCACTTCTCGATGTAGGTTTGGTGTCCTGTACCGTAATACTTGGCCGAACATTGTTGCGGCAGCATACAGGTATCTCAACACTTGGATATACGAGTACCTAAATCAAACAGTGACACTCACGATTATAACACTAGGAATAAAGATAAAATAGCGGTGCCAGGTTTTAGATTAGCAAAGACAAATAAAAGGTCCTTCTTAGGAAATTGTGTGCGGTTTTATAATAAATTGCCCAAACATATTACAACGCTCACAGAAAGAAAATTCAAGTTGCATGTGAAGAATATTTTGATAAAGAAATCTTACTACACAGTTTGTGATTACTTAAACGACAAAAATGCCTGGACTGGTTCGCCTCTGCCAAGCTAGCGCCCAACACCTACGTAATGTAAATTAAGTATTGTAATAATTTTATTATATAGTATGTACTTAACACATTTTTAAAAAACGTTTAAAAGAATGGCCCCGAGTTTCTTGCCCGTTCTTCTCGCAGTGGCTCTATAACTTTTGTTTGCTGAACGTGGCAGTACAATGTAGTATATTTCAATATTAAAATTTGTAATTGACCTTCATAAGAGCGTCGTAGACGCCTAAATTGAATAAATGATTTTGACTTTGACTTTGACTTTGACCGTCAATCGACATGACATCGTTGCAATGAATCCAGAGCAGACCACGTTTCGATAGAATCAAAAGCTTTCTGAAAGTCAACAAACGCTAACACAGAAGCTCATTATATATACTATTTCGTCTTTTATTTTATCTGCCATACTGTGAAATTAAGACCTATGGTGCCGCTTCCACCTCAGAATCCGACCTTTTCGACGGGTGGAGTATTCTACTCTACGCGTGAGCCGATTTGTGACGACTCTAGAGAACAACTTAAGTATAGACAAAGCTCACGAGAGAAAGGGCCGATATTTTTTTTTAAGGTTTAATTCTTTTTAGCATATCCACCAAGCCTTATTCATGCTTTGGAAAGCCGATTTGTGACGACTCTTGAGAGCAACTTATAGATAAGGCTCAGGAGAGAAAGGGCCGATATTTTTTTTTAAGGCTTATACAGTCGCCAATGTCCTTGAGCATCTGGGCCTAATCAAGCTTACTTTACGCTTTATGATGCGCATCGCCGCAGGTAATCAACAAACGTTCGGCCCTCGCTGCACAAATATAACGGTCAAAGAATATGCAGATGCGCGATACGCTCCGGTAACATGGCACTTTATATGCCTACCGTACGATTCTAGTGAGTATCCGCAGTTGCAACTGCGACTGAGATCAGTACGAAAATTCATACCTACCTAGGTATTTCTGGACGTCTTTATTCCTGGAATTAATTTTTCGACGACGTCATCCAAGTGAATAAAGTTACGCCGATTTGGCTGAAATTCAAAATCTAGGTTGTTCTGGAAGTTATTATTCAGAATTTGGAATTATTTTTCGATGGCGTCTGCCAAGTGAATAAAGTTACTCCGATTTGGCTGAAAATCGATATCTAGGTTTTTTTGGACGTCTGCATTACAAATTTGGAATTCATTTTTCGACAACATCTGCCAAGTGATGAAAGTTACTTTGATTTGGCTGAAAATCGATATCTAGGTATTTCTGGACGTCCTTATTTTGAATTTGGAATTTATTTCGCGACGTCGTCTGCCAAGTGAAGAATTTACTCCGATTTGGCTGAAATTCAAAATCTAGGTTGTTCTGGAGGTCCTTATTCCAAATTTGGAATGAATTTTTCGATGACGCCTGCTAACTGAAAAAAGTTACTCTGATTTAGCTAAAATTCAAAATCTAGGTTGTTCTGGACGTCCTTATTCCGAATTAGGAATTTATTTCTTGATGTCGTCTGCCAAGTGAAGAAAGTTAGTCCGATTTGGCTGTAATTCAAAATCTAGGTTGTTCTGGAGGTCTTTTTTGCGAATTTGTTTTAAGATGACGTCTGCCAAGTGAAAAACGTTACTACGATTTTGCTGAAAATCGATATCCAGGTAGTTCTAGACGTCTTTATTCCGAATTTGGATTTAATTTTTCGAAAACGTCTGCCAAGTGAAATATGTTACTCCGATTTGGCTGAAAAATTGATTTCTGGAGGTCATTATTCTACATTTGGATTTAATTTTTCAACGACGTTTGCCAAGTAAAGATAGATGACGTATCTTTAAAACGCTATGATATATCGGACAAGAGTAAGAAAATTATGATAATCAATCGTTTATGCAAATCTCCTTATAAATGAGGTGATCCTCAAAAATAGTTGATTGTTATACAAGGGTTGAAAGGAATCAATCCCCTTACGAGGTATTTAGACATGAGAAGGAAGCATTTACTATGAGATTTTCCCGCCCTTAGGTGGGAAGCAGAGTCTTCCACCCGCTACTCGCATCAAAAAAACACTACTTTCCGAGTACGAGATATGAGAATGATAATTTCTTGTAGGTCTAGGCAATAATAATATGGGCAATTTATCTAAAGCTATATTGTAAAGATTGGTTCCATCGTGAAAAGGTAACCGAGAAACTTTCTCATTTATTAGGAGATTTGAATAATTGATTGATAAGTAATCATAATTTTCCTGCTCTTATCCTACTGCTGCGTTAGGGAGCTGCTAAGCACCCCACGGGCAGCAGGTAGGTAGGTAAACTCAGGGAATAGGTTTGAAAAGTTTATTAGGCCTTATCAGGTTGCAGAGCCGCACAGTTCTACTGAAGTTACATAGACCGGAAGGAGTCACTGGCCTGATAGTACTCGTGATCCAGGTCCCAGATGTGGCGGTCTTGGCGTCGGCTGATAGTTCTGGATCTCGGTAGTGAGTGCCAAACAACCGTCCTCCGGTTAAATCAGTGAAATGGAATCCTGGAAGGAAGACACCGACTTAGTGGCTGATGTTCCTCAGCCAACTGTTGCCAAGCCGCGCCGACACGATCGTGGTACTATTACCAGTGACTCACATTTTAAAACTCAGTCTAGCGCGGTAGTGCAGCACAGCCGTTTACGTTACATAGGTTTTAGTCAGCACTATGAAATAACAATAATAAATAAGGAACTCACCCTAGAGGGATTCATGCACTTCACAACAAATAAATAACAATTAAGATTGATACTGCGTATTGTATTTTTATTTAGTGGAGGACGAGTGTTCCTTGCCCATAGCATAGACGAAAACGTAGTAAGTAAAAATAATTAGCAATATTAACGTAAGTTTATACTTTTAAGTGGTAGGTAAGTTAGTTAAAGAATTTAATTAGTATATTTTTAGTTTATGATTAACATCTAATGTTTCATATGACGAATAATACTATTATTTAAGTAACGTCAGGCACAACGTTACAGTACATATTATCTTACCGTTTTCGAGATACGTCATCTATCTTCACTTGGCGACGTCATTGATAAATAAACTCCATATATAAAATTGTAGAATAATGACCTCCAGAACAATCTAGATATAAATTTTTATCCAAATTGGAGTAACATTTTCACTTCGCAGACGTCTTCGAAAAATAAATTCCGAATTCGGAATAAGGACGTCTAGAACAACCTAGATACCTATCGATTTTCAGCCAAATTGGAGTAACTTCTTTTACTTGGCAGACGTCATCGAAAAATTAATTCCAAATTTGGAAAAAAGGCGTCCAGGAAAACCAATAAAGTATCGATTTGTAGCCAACTCGAAGTAACTTTTTTGACTTGGCCGACGTCATTGTTAAATAAATTCTAAATTTGGCATTAAGACGTCTAGAAAAACCTTGATATCGATTTTCAGCTAAATCAAAGTAACTTTTTTCACTGGGCAGACGTCATCGTAAATCAAATTCCGAATTTGTAATAATAACGTCTAAAACAAAATAGATATCCATTTTTAGTCAATTCTGAGTATTTTTCTTCACTTGGCAGACGACATAGAAAAAATTATTCCAAATTCGGAATAATGACGCACAGCACAACCAAGGTATAGATTTTCAGCCAAATCAGAGTAACTTTCTTTCATTGGCAGACGTCATCCAAAAATAAATTTCAAATTCGGAATAAAAACGTCCAGAACTACCTAGATTTTGAATGTTAGCCAAATTGGAGTTACTTTCTCCACTTGGCAGATGTCGTCGAAAAATTCATTTCAAATTTGAAACAAAGACGTCCTGAAAAACCTTGATATCGATTTTTAGCCAAATCGGAGCAACTTTTTTTACTTGGCAGACCTCATCGAGAAATACATTCCAAATTCGGAATAAAGACTTCCAGAGCTACCTAGATTTTGAATTTCAGGCAAATCGGAGTAACTTTTTTCACTTAGCAGACGTCATCGAAAAATATATTCCAAATTCGGAATAATGACGCACAGCACAACCTAGATATCGATTTTCGGCCAAATCGGACTGGTTTTGATTTTTAGAATGATGTGTCCGCCAATTTGGATTTATGACTAGTGTCATTTGACTGCTCTCCCGATTCCCTGCGATAATTGTTCAAATCTCTCGTCATTGAAAAATACATTCAAAATTTGGAATAAAAACGTCTAGAACTACCTTGATTTTAAATTTCAGCCAAATCGGAGTAACTTTCTACACTTGGCAGACATCATTAAGAAATACATTCAAAATTCGGAACAAAGACGTCTAGAACTACCTAGATTTTGAATTTCAGCCAAATCGGAGTAACCTTTTTCGCTTGGCAGACGTCATCGAAAAATACATTCCAAATTCGGAATAATGACGCACAGCACAACCTAGATATCGATTTTCAGCCAAATCGGACGAACTTTTTTCAATTGGCAGACGTCATCGAAAAATAAATTCCAAATTTGGAATAAGGACGTCCAGTAAAACCTAGATATTGATTTTCAGCCAAATCGGACTGGTTTTGATTTTTAGAATCTTGTATCCGCCAGTTTGGATTTATGACAAGTGTCATTTGACTGCACTCCCGATTCCCTGCGATAATTGTTCAAATCTCCCTTACTGTAATTGTAACAGCCAGATCGTCCATTGCTAAACACAGCCTCCCCTATTAAGGGGGTATTTGCCATAATCCCCACGCTTGGCAGGCGTCTTGTGGATCGCAGTGTAAGTTGGCAGTTCTTTAGAAGGCGCTGCTGCCCACCTTCCAGTAGTTTTCCCTTAGTCGCTTCTTACGACACCCACGGGATTATATGGGGAGGTGCAATTCTAACCCGGCACCCCAAGGGGCAAATCTCCCTTACCTATCTCTTACTATTTTCGAGTTATCCATCTTCACTTGGCAGACGTTATCTTTATGCAGTATTAAGTAACCTATATCAAAACACCTAATACATTTATCAAAATAAGCTTAGAACTCCAAAAGATGTATGAAGTCCCATACACACTCTTAATGTAGTAGAGAACCATTTTGTACCCTACAAAGTACTAAAGCCGGAAACTATTTACCATAATATAAATAAAAAATATTATCTTTAGTTTACCAGTTATGTCGATGAGCGTTATAAACATTACTAATTAATTTTGTACATGTATTATGCACCTAATTAAAAAAAACGTTCATTGATCTTATTGATAAGGCCGCCCATAGTAAAGTACCTACAACATTGTCAATTTCAAGTTTTGATTTTTTTCATATGTGATAAATTTCAAATAAAATTTGTCTACAAAGTACCAATAATAAAGCGTCAACGCGCATACTTCACGTCGCAACCAAGTTGGCCCTCTGCAGCGAGCGAATCATTACACGCACACAGCTGCGATTCTCGCGTGTCAATGCACTAATACAAAGACAAGATCGTTGTCAGTCGAAAGCGCGAGCGGAGCTACGAGCGACACAACCTCCCCGTGCCAACGCTTGCGCAACACTGCCTCGGAAGTCGGAACCGCCGCGCTGGTGTGCTCGAGTAAATTCGCGATAAAATAATTAAATAAATGAATATTACACAAAAGTAAAAAAAATAAAACAATAGGGATTTGTAATTATATGTAATACACTTCTTGTATTAAACTTATCAAGATATGTTGATAAATACTAGAGTTCTAACTGCTAGAAGATATTTTTAGATCTATGTTCATAATTTTTTTTTACCACGTCAATTGATTGTGATCATGTTTTGGGATCAATAGGAATCTCATAAATATGATCAAAATTTACATATATTTTTTGTTTTGCCACAAACGTAATGGTACGGCTCAACTTTTTTTTTAAAGAACCTTATTTGGCTCCTCACCTCGTCAGCCCCACCTTAAAGAAGTTTTAGTTCTTTTTAGCATATCCACCAAGCCTTATTCATGCTTTGGAAAGTTATCAGAAAATAAGACAGAATTGAATATATTTTGAATGTAAGAATAACATCGCCTGCCTCAAGAAGTTCCATTCCAGGGGACTTTCCATCATTATTTCCTCTAGGCTTTTATTAGCTTTTCGGTAAATTATCGGGTTAGAGTTGCTCTATGATCCTACGTGCCGAGTACGGGATGGAACGTATGTGATGCATACAAGCCGTAAAAAATTTCAACAACCTAAAGAATATCTAATTATGATAAATTTTGTCAGGTGGCTTTTGAAGACATACATTTCCGGTTTTGCTGAATGACTTCTTCTTTCTGATTTCTTGAATATTGGTTGTTTTGGAGTTCCGGAGGTCGCGTCTTACTAAGATTGTAATTTTCTTATTCTTAGCTCTCTGTTCTGGCTAGGTATCTCCTGGATTGTAGCGTCGTATCTGTATAAGTTACAGAAATTCTCCTGACATCTCAGATAGCCAATCGACGCGTCCGACATAATTATTTCCCTTGTACTCGGAGATTTATTATCCCCTGATCAAGTGCAAGCACCTGTCGGTCTGTTTCGGCAGCCTTCTTTGAGAGCCCGTAATTCAAGTTTAGTCTAAAAGTATTTTCGAATGCATCAGAACTTAAAGTTTACTTCCCTTATAGGCAAGCTGTTGACCACACTAAGACATTGGTAAAGACTAACCTTAAAATTATAAAAACAAGTTTAATTTTTTAAACACAATGAAATATTAGGAATACCTCGTAGGGTGCTGGGTTAGAATTGCACCTCCCCATATAATCCCGTGGGTGTCGTAAGAGGCGACTAAGGGAAAAATACTGGAAGGTGGGCAGCAGCGCTTTCTAAAGAACTGCCAAATTACACTGCGATCCCCAAGACGCCTGCTAAGCGATAAGATTATGGCAAATACCGCCCCTAATAGGGGAGGCTGTATTCAGCATTAGACGATCCGGCTGTTACACTAAATATTTGACAGTTTAAATACGTGCCGTCATGCTTACGTAAATTGTTTCTAAAACATTTTTTTTTGCCTCGTCTCGGTCTCACGTTGTACAGCACAAGTTTACTGGTAAATCAAAAACGTTTACATATTCCACAAACACTGGACAAAACGACCAATTTATACTGTTTCTGTATAATCTGCTAAAATAGCACCATAGTCGTCCGATTGAAATAATTTAAAAACGATAAAAAAACTGGCTTGTTCACGAGGCTGGAAGTCACCAATTCTACGAATGATAAGGTTGGTAATGACTACTAAAACAGTGTACACACATTGCTTGGAAGCCAAATTACAGCAGTCGAGTCTGTTTTCAGCCGTCTATTCCAGTTGTTATGCCTAATCAACTAAAATCACTTTTTGGGTTTTCTTAAAATTGTATAAAAATTGTTTGACGCAAATTTTTGAAGAACTGAAACCCGGTTTTCACTTGGATATTTTCCACCAAAACCGTTGTTCATTCCGTCCGTTGTTTCACATTCGGTTAGATACTTGAAGTAACTGTGTATAACTCAAGGCTTCTTACTTTTTCATTATGGCAATGCCAAAGCGGAACGTGGACTTTAAGGACCCTTTAGATAGACATCGATATTCAATCTGTCTCTGACGTAGCGATGACTGCTAGTAATTTTTACCTTGTCGACACAATTATTTGCCTTTTAATCGCCATGATCCAGTCAATATCATGTACCTATGTCTGACTGAACTGACGGGGTGTACCAGGTGTACATAAGGTCGGCTGTCGAAATAAAAGTTTATCGCAAAGAGTCCCTTCTTTTCCATCAAGTCAACCAGACGCAGCCCTTTCTGGTTCCGGTGTCTACATCTACACAACTACAATCTCAACCCATAGACATTCCGCGTGTCTAACTTTATGTGAAACACCCTTATTATAATGGTGAAATATATTTATGGATTTGGATACCTATTCATACCCAACGTTCAATAGAAGGCTCAGCGTGTAGAAGTCGATGCGTGTACCTAATTATAATGATTATATAGATTTGACGTCTCGAATAATCTTCAGCAAATACCATTCTGTGATTTTAAGTATATGCTACGCTGCCCTGGTAGACTCACTATCGACTATTACAACAAGGGACTTGCGGCAGATCATGAACTCGTCATTGTACAAGCCATCTCTGATTGTACATAGGTCAGAGATGGCTTATACATATACGGTCATGACTGTTTTACTTGAATGTTTCACCAGAGTGCCAAAGACCTTTCCTTCGTGGGCGAGGCATCACCTTAGAGAATTGCAGTATTCTCTATTTCACCCTAAAAACAGGAGACTGGGTGCAGTGTGCTTTTGCCGTTTTATATAAAGCTATAATCATAAACTCGGGGATTAGTGAATAGCTTTGACATTGATACAGAGATTGAATTCTTAGTCAATATGAAGGTAGAGAGAATTGATATAATTATATTCTGATTCGTGGATTTTAATGTACCTAGGTATAGTCTTATAGCTTATACCTATTTCTATATATGCATATATGTTGGTGATATCAGAGAGTGGTGAGGCGTGCATGTATTGTGCAGTAGTAGTAGTGTGTAATAATGTGTGTGTTTGCAGATGTGGCGGGCGCTCAGCGGCGCACGCAGCGGCGCAGGCAGCGGCCGCCGCGTCACAGGCCGCCACTCAGCCCGCTGCCGCCGCCGTTCTTCTCAACAACTCGTCAATTGCGACACCGTCCGCTGCGCTCCTCCAATCGAGCAGACACTCTGCGAGCTCCTTCTTGACACCCCCTACTTACTTCTCTGTGTACCGTTACCAACGTTTCGATTTGCTTGCTGGCCGTGAACACCACTGCTAGAAGACCGTATATAAGTACATAGATCTAAGAGTTAAGACAGCTCGATGATGTAAATAAGTAAGAAAAAGCAAATGGAAACGTTACCGCCGTATGACTCTTTACGTTTTAAGTTAAAATATATTTTAATTAATTGTCGCCGCAGTTACCGTATCTTTAACTACTTAGTTAGTAATAGGTGAATCGCAACCAAAGTTCCGTTCGAGTTGAGACCCATCGTCGCGTCATATATATCGGACCGGTTCGTCTTGCAACAGGGTTAGCCAACGACGCACGGACCAACGTTGTTGTTTTTGAATGTACGCGGTATCCCGTCCCGTAGTGCGCCGCGCCCGGCCCGCTCTGCGCCCGCGCACTGTCACACTCCGCGCGCGTGGCTCTAATCTAATAGATAAGTTAATGTTGTTGAATATTGATATGAAAGAAGGCACCGCGGTGGCGGCGCCGCCGTTACCGTGTCGCACCGTGCTGTACCGTGTCGCACCGTGCTGTACCGTGCCGCGCCGTGCCGCACGCAAGATTGCTCAAGTGGCTCGCGTACGCATGCGCAAGTGTAGTGGCTGCGTCTGTGTGTACTGTATATAGATAGTTGTATCGTTATAGGCCCACTCCACACGACTCGACACTCCGGACTCGGACCGCTCTACTAGCTCGCTTCTGTCGTAGCCATCGCATCGCATCGCATCGCATCGTAGCGTAGCGTAACGTAACGTAACGTAGGACGCTCCCGTAACGTGTAGCTGTAGGTACTTAAGTACTATAGATGTATCTACGATACGCGTAGAGTCGGACTACATAACAATACCTTATTGTCGTTTCCGTAGTGAGCGAACACTAGTTTCGTTTCGAGTTTATTAACTTAGTGGATAGTTTAAGTAGTATGTAGACTCCGTAGAGTAGTTGTTTGTTATTAGTCTATTTTTGTTATGGCTGTAGTTGTTAACATTTTTGAAAGTTTATATTATTTTTTTTAGTTAGAAACTTGCGATACTGTTGATATGGGTAGGACCCACTGGACGAGAGGAGCGTGCGCGCAGCGCGCTGCTTCGGTGCGTGCGGTGAGGCGCGGCTCGGTCCGGTCCGGTCCGGTCCGGTCCGAGCCGCGCCGCATGCGTCGTACCTCGCACTGACATGCGTTTCGGACGTGTCCTCTGCACTATAATATTTGACTCGTGCTAATGTTATAATAATTATATTTTTGTAGGGTTTTGTCGTTGATATTGAGTCAATTGAATGTTTATTGAAATTGAAGAAAAATAATGTTTATAAACTAAGACTAAGAAGTTGTTGCATTTGAAAGTATTTTATGAATACAAAGCGAGAACAATAAAACGTTTTTTCTATAAAGGTTTACATAATGAGGGATACGATAAAGTGCGACGGTCGATCTTTTAATGCACTGTTTCATATCAAATATGATATATTATATATGTAATATAACTAATGTTACAAGGCCGCTTGGCATTTGATAATCCATCTTGTTTGTTAAAGGAATATACAATGACTATGCAATGTTGTGTAAAAAATATGTAATACGTTCATTGTATTATAAACTGTTAGCCACAAATTGTAATATGGACTTATGGTTATTAAATTATTATGTATATTATTAAGGTATCGCGTTAAGATGGAGTCGTAAGTAAGAACTTTGCACGGTGGGTGTAACCTACCGAAGCAAGCCGGGCAGCGCGCGGCCGCCCGGTCCGCACCGTTGTCCCGCCGTCCCCCCATCCCGCGTCCCGCTGCGTCCGCCTCGTCCCGCTCTCCTCGCCCTCCCGCCGCCGGCGCCGCCCGGCCTGAGAGGCCCGCACTCCGAACGTGTACCTTTACCTGTAATTGCAAAAACCGTTATATTACATTGTACATGTACGAGTAGTATTTTAGGTATTTGAAATTAATTTAAATGGTACTTTGGATTGAAAATAAATGTTAAATGTTGTATTTATATATAGTTTTGTTTTATTGTATTGCGCGAGGGCTCACGTCACGTCGCGTCGCGTCGTCGCTGTGTGCGTCTCGTATGAACGCGGCGCGGCGGTGGCGGCGCGATGAGAAGGATGCGGGCCCTCGCGCCGAGCCGCGCCGCGCCCGCGTCGGAAGCGTCGCGTCGGCGCTACAAGTAGCGGCTAGCGACCTCACGGCCTCTAGTAATGCGTTACATTGCTGATAGGATATTTCGATCGGTGTTTTATGTAATAAATCGTGGTTAAAATACCTTGCACATTACTTGCCTTTTCATTACCTTCCTTCATCAGTCAGTTACTATCTGTTACAAAAATGGTCTTAAACCGATTAGGTACTGTGACGGACTCAATATTGTTTTTTTGTAATGGAAATTAATCTTGAAAACTTGATCCTAGACAATTCTTATTCGAAATTCATTTGAGATGACAGCTGTCAAAATTAAAACGGCTGTCATTTGTCAGACTGTCAATATAACTTCACAGCTGTATGTCTCTTGCACATACTCTTGTTCTGTTTAGCCCGTAGTTAAGTAACAAACAGGCTAATATTTAAAACTAAGTTGATAGGGCTGTGGCCGTCTTTTGGAAGCTGTTTTGCCTATCGTTAGCGGCAGTCTAGGTATTACGTCGTCTCCACAGGCACTGGCAGTTTTTTGATCATATTGTTATGTAACCTAGACGAGGTGTACCCGGGCGGTGTCAGCCCGGTGTTACCACTGCCTACAACAGATGCTTCTACAGTGCGGCAAAGCTCAAGCTGGCGGTCGGGATCGACCATGGTCATGTGTAGAGCTATCCGGGCCGCACGGCTAGAACTAACTGCCTCAAATGAAATCTCAACAACTTGTGGTGCATTAAACTGCATGTAGGCTTCAAAAGCCGTTACATTGCCAAAGTGTTTTCTATGTTGACCGAACATAGCGAGGTCTCGGAATCTACTGGAAACAAGCAGCATTTGTATTTTTGTATGTATTATATTATGATGTCCGATTAGGTATAACTTGAGTAACGTGGGCCATATCGTCACGATTTTTTATTTATTTATTTTTTATTTATTTATTTTAAGACGCACCAACGACTTATTCACTAAACATTCAAGACAATATAGGGACACAGGTTATTATTTGGTAGGTGAATCAATCAATTATAGGTACGTACAACGCTTTCTGAGAACTATTACATAGCATTATACATATATATAGACTACTTATATACTTAATTTTACTAAATCTTTATATTACATAATATTTAACATAGAAGAAAATGTAAACTAAAATTATACATATAAAAATAACTCAATTTTCCACTCATTTCCATATCTTAATATAAACATATTAAGATTTGGAAACAGCTTTGCGACACTTTTTTTTGAAATGAGATAATATATATTTATATATATATATATATATATGTCACAGTCAAAGTAATAAATCTGGATATTATATATACTGTCTAGCCATTATATATAATGTCTACTCAATTTAGATAAAGTGATAATTGACACAAAATTTTACACAAATAAACGATCGAAATGTATTACTTTTAGTAGTAATTATTGGTAAGCGACACATATTGGTAAAAGTTACAAAAAGGGGTTAAATATCATTTAGTCTACGGCAAAGTCATATTTAGGTGCGACGACGAGCGAAGCGAGGAGGAGCGTTAAGTTACTTGTGACTACAACAACGCCACATAAATTACTACTATTCTTACATTTATTTTTAAGCTCTTTAACCATTCTCGTAAGCCCTCCGTGACCAATAGAAATATGAGTCTCATGAATAATATCAAAATTTTGTGTCAATTATCACTTTACAATTTTTTTTTTATTTTTTTTTAATAATAATAATATTTATTTCAGGGTTACAATGTTTTATCTATATAATCTAGATCTTGGTAATAATAATGCATCTCCAGTTGTGAGCTCCTGTCCCCGTACTAGTTATAAACTGTTTTACATAAATTGATTAGACGTTATAATATATAATGGCTAGACAGTATATATAATATCCAGATTTATTAGTTTGGCTGTAACATATATATACATTTGCCCAACACAATTTTAAGTTCGCATATGAGCTATTGGGCCAAGTGGCTGTTGAACTCAAGATAACGTAAATTATATCACCGCTAAATGACAAATGGTGCCATCTCAAGTAAGTGAAGTCTAATCACGTAGGTAAAAGGATTGAGATGATTTTTTCAAAGGGTGCCATTTACAAAAAACACGGCAGATCTGACTTTACAGGAAAGCGTCCCACGCATGACTACTAAGGTATGTTAACACATACCTTAGTAGTCTGTAATACAACGAGCTAGGGCCTAAGAGTTGTCTGTCTTTATTACCAACTAGAGTTGCAGCAGTGAACGTAGGTGCATAATTCATTCTTTTCTGCACATAGGAATTGAAAGAAGTTTCAATGAATTGCATGAGTATAGACAATATATACTCAAACTGTAAGATTAAAGAAAAGTCAATATTGAAAGGTGTTAGGTCTGATCATGAGGGCCTTGCGATAAAATTTGATGGAAATAGAGAAACAGAGAAGTATGAAGTTGGACATAGGCCGTTAACAACCAGTAGGCTAGAAACTCTCGGTACCAATATAGAAGCTAAGCTTGGCATAACAAGTTTTTCTCACTGTGACCCGAATGACATCTACAATAACTTATTTTCTTTAGTAAATATTGAGTTTCAAAAAGTTTGTCCAAAAAAAGAAACAAATAAATGGAAAATTGAAGTTTGGTGATTGGGCAACTAGAGGTATTCGAAAAAGTAGAGATTATTTGTTTGATCTGTATCGCAGGAAAAATTTAACATCTTGCAAGCAGTTTCATGATTATGTTAGGAACTATTCAAAAACTTTTAAGTCTGTTTGCTTGTGTGCTAAATCTCTTTTTATTCGAGATAAAATTAGCAAGTCTAAAAATAAAATTAAAACCATTTGGAAGACTATAAATATTGAGACTGGTAAAAATAAACCTAGAGATTCAAGATATGTCAACTATTAATGAAAATCAAATCTCTGATCCAATACAAGTTGCGAATACATTTGAATTTTTTTTTTAACTTTCCCCTAGAAGTCACTAAATCATTGGATTCTTGTCCCAATGTAGCAGAAGCCCTATTAAAACATAATTTTTCCTGCAAAACACCGGACTTTTCTTTCAGATACACGACAAACTTTAAAATTATAAAGACATTATAAAGTTTAAACATAAAGAGTACTGAAGACTTCTGTGGTATGTCTATAATTTGCATTATCGCACCATACTTAGTAACAATATTCAATCATTGTGTCGATAGAGGAAATTTCCCCGACTTAATGAAACTATGTAAAATCACTCCAATTTTGAAGTCGGTGGCTGCATCTGACCCTTGCAATTATAGACCTATTTCCATCTTACCTGTTCTGAGTAAAGTATTCGAAAAAATTATGCTCAACAACTTTTATCTCATTTTAATGAGCATAATATATTGAATGAGAATCAGTTTGGTTTTACTAAGAGCAGATCCACTACAGATGCAGGTGTCCAATTGATGTCACATATACTTGAAGCCTGGGAGAGTTCACATGATGCTATTGGCGTATTTTGTGATCTTTCCAAGGCATTCGACTGTGTAGAACACTGCACTCTGATTCGTAAGCTTTCACACTATGGTATTGGTGGAAAAGCTTTGAATCTAATAGAGTCATATCTGTCAGACAGGCTACAGATGGTTGGAATAAATGGCAATACTTCTTCCGGGTCTTTGGTAAAAATAGGTGTACCGCAGGGATCAATTTTGGGACCTTTTCTGTTCCTAGCGTATATTAATGATCTGCCTTGCATGGTCAAAGATTTCTGCGATATTGTTTTATTCGCAGATGATACCTCTCTGATTTTTAAAGTAGATAGGAAAGATAGTGAACTCATTCATGTTAATAATGTGTTATCTATGATCTCTGAATGGTTCGCCGCTAATAATCATCGCTTAAATTCAAAAAAGACCAAATGTTTAAAGTTTTCTTTACCAAATGTTCCTTATGTTGTACCAAACATTATGCTTGGCCCAGATAAACTCTCTATTGACAAAGCGACAGTCTTTCTGGGAATCAAAATGGATTCAACTTTACAGTGGGATCCACATATACATGATCTAGCCGGAAGACTTAGTTCTGCTGCATATGCAGTTTGTAAGATAAGACAGTTAACAGACGTAGCTACTGCACGGCTAGTTTATTTCGCGTACTTCCACAGTATTATGTCGTATGGTGTATTGCTGTTGGGAGCTGCTGCTGAGATGGAAACAATCTTTATCTTACAAAAGCGTGCAATTCGAGCCATATATGAAATGGATCCTAGGGAATCTCTACGAGATATTTTTAAAGAAATTGATGTATTTACTTTACCGAGTCTGTATATATTTGAAAATATTATGTATATTCGGAAAAAATTTAGTAAATTTAAATTAAATAGTGACAACCACGATTACAACACTAGGAATAAATATAAAATAGCAGTACCAGGTTTTAGACTAGCAAAGACAAATAAAAAGTCCTGTTTAGGTAATTGTGTGCGGTTTTATAATAAAATTCCCAAACATATTACAATGCTCACAGAAGGAAAATTCAAGTTGCATGTGAAAAATATTTTGATTGAGAAATCAAAATATTTGTGATTACTTAAACGACAAAGATGCTTGGAAAGCTCCGCCTCTGCCAAGCTATCACCTGTCACCTACGTAATTTGAACAAGTATTGTAATAGTCATATTATATTGTATATAACACATTGTTAAAAGATGTTTAAAAGAATGGCCCCGAGTTTCTTGCCCGTTCTTCTCGCAGTGGCTCTATAAATTTTGTTTGCTGAACGTGGCAGTAAAATGTTGAATATTTTAATATTAAAATTTGTAATTGACCTTCATAAGAGCGTCGTAGACGGCTAAATTGAATAAATGATTTTGAATTTGAATTTGACGAAGCTGCTATGATGCCCACTGCCATTTCATCATAAGTACTTGATAAAATGAGTGTTGTAGTATGCTCGTTGCTGCATAAAGTTGACTACTAGTGCAGGCAAGCTAGACTAGCGCAAGCATAAAAGCCATTTGGTGGTATGTGTTTGTGTACTTGCTAGGAGACCTTAAGGACCTTCCTCCTGTGATGGACCGTGCTTTCTATGACAATTGATTTCCATCCACATTAAACGATAAAGGACAAGTTCTCAGTAGATCGAGAAATAAAATTAAAGTCTTGGAAACAGCCACAGGCAATCAGAATCCGATTGCAACAGTCGTTTAAAGAACTTCTTGATCTTTTGAGTGTGGGAGAATCCACAACAAGTGATATGAGGCTTCTCATGACTTGTGAGAAGTCTTTAATCATCAATGTGAATGAAATCACGAATGCCTTGAAATTTGTACCATACACGAACGTATAATAACAGACCTATTTCCACCTATTTCTTACCTGTTCTGAGTAAAGTATTCGAAAAAATTATGCTTAAACTACTTCTATTCCATTTTAATGAGCAATATATATTGAATGAGAATCAGTTTGGTTTCACTAAGAGCAGATCCACAACAGATGCAGGTGTTCAATTGATGTTTTTCAGGCAGGTCCATGGTTCGAATCCCGCCGCGGACTTGAGCTTCACCGCATGGTGTAAGGGCATTTTTGCGAATGCCCGCCTGGCTAGCGACCACCCTCAAGTTGAAAATCTGTCGCCAAGCACCTTACGGTGTGTTCCGGCAGCTGTCCTTGAGAGCCAGTCATTCTAGGTTAAGCCTGTTAACACCTTCGACCACATCATCACTTACCATCACGTGAGATTGTGGTCAAAGGCTTACCTATCAGCAATAAAAAAAAAATATATATATATACTCGAATTCTAGGAGAGTTCACATGATGCTATTGGCGTATTTTGTGATCTAACCAAGGCATTCCACTATGTAGAGCATCGCACTCTGATTCGTAAACTTTCACACTATGGTATTCGTGGGAAAGCTTTGAATCTTATAGAGTCTTATCTGTCAGACAGGCTACAGAAGGTTGGAATAAATGGCAATACTTCTTCCGGGTCTTTGTTAAAAAAAGGTGTACTGGAGGGATCAATTTTGGGACCCCTTCTGATCCTAGCGTATATTAATGATCTGCCTTGCATGGTTTTCTGCGATATTGTTTTATTCGCAGATGATACCTCTCTGATTTTTAAAGTAGTTAGGAAAGATAGTGAACTCATTCATGTAAATAATGTGTTATCTATGATATCTGAATGGATTGCCGCTAATAATCTTCTCATAAATTAAAAAAAGACCAAATGTCTACGGCACCAAATTTTCCTTATGTTGTACCAAACATTAAGCTTGTCCCAGATAAACTCTCTATTGACAATGCGACAGTCTTCCTGGGAATCAAAATGGATTCAACTTTACAGTGGGATCCACATATACATGATCTAGCCGGAAGACTTAATGTCTATTAGACAGTTAACAGATGTAGCTACTGCACGGCTAGTTTATTTCGCGTACTTCCACAGTATTATGTCGTATGGTGTATTGCTGTGGGGAGCTGCTGCTGAGATAGAGACAATCTTTATCTTACAAAAGCGTGCAATTCGAGCCATATATGAAATTGATCCTAGGGAATCTCTAAGGGATCTTTTTAAAGAAATTGATATATTAACTTTACCGAGTCTGTATTCATTTGAAAATATTATGTTTTTTTAAAAGAAATTGTAAATTTAAATTAAATAGTGACAACCACGATTACAACACTAGGAATAAATATAAAATAACGGTACCAGGTTTTAGACTAGCAAAATCAAATAAAATGTCCATTTTAGGTAATTGTGTGCGGTTTTATAATAAAATTCCCAAACATATTACAATGCTAACAGAAGGAGAATTCAAATTGCACGTGAAAAATATTTTGATTAAGAAATCCTACTATACAGTTTGTGATTACTTAAACGACAAAAATGTTTGGAAAATTCCGCCTCTGCCAAGCGATCATCTGTCTCCTACGTAATTTAAACAAATATTGTTATATTGTATTCCAATAATTTGTAAATTTATGATTTTTGCTTAGTACGCGGTAGTGCTTGTAATCATAATATATAGAAATATAGAAGGGTAGCGACATCATTCCGAGAGTTAAGTGTTTGAAATAACACTTCTTTCGGTCAGATGAAGTCTAGTAGTCTGGTTGATGGCCGCGCACCGTCCCCTATGACGGTTTAAGAAATACGATTAGAGTACGAAATTTCGGCGACACAGCCGTATCCCCGGTAGCTTAATAGATAAAGCATCCGGCGCGAAATCGGAAGGACGCGGGTTCAATTCCCGCCCAGGGCAAAACATTTTGTATTCCAATAATTTGTAAATTTAAAATATTGTAATAATAATATTATATTGTTTATAAGACATTGTAAAAAGACGTTTAAAAGAATGGCCACGAGTTTCTTGCCCGTGCTTCTGGCAGTGGCTCTATAAATTTTTTTGCTAAACGTGGCAGTACAATGTTGAAAATTTACATATTAAATTTTAGAGCGTCGTAGTCGCCTAAATAGAATAAATGATTTTGAATTTCGAAAGAGGCAGTAAGATGCCGTAATGTAGCTTCACTGGAGGCCTTGGATAGGACAATGGCCCAAATCGTATCGAAAAAAAATAACCATATTTATTTATTTATTTATTTATTAAGGTGTCTTGTTGACGAATCACTGATGATGCTTCAATGCATATGCACTTACAATGTGTATTTTGGAAACAATTCAGTTTCATATATACATATATCTTAAAGATACCTTCATACAGTCTTTATCAATTAGATGAATAATACTAGGAAACAAAGGAAAATATAAGGAAACTATGAGACATACAAATTTAACATGCTAAGGTGATTTAGTGCTCCTTATAATTTTTTTTTTTTTTAATATTTAAACATAACATTTTTAAAGCTGAGCAGAGAACAATTTAATATGTCAATCTGCTCAGCCTTAAAAAGAGTATTATGCTCTCGACAGACCAATTATCCAACGCCGGTCTTCTTCCAAAGGTCAACATATTGAAATGAGCCAGACGCTTTGAATATGAGTTTAACTGAGATATTTTTCTTTGATGTACAGTCAAAGAGAAAAAAAATCGCTTCCGAATTCTTTCTATTCTATAAATATGACGGGCTCCAAACATTTGAACCATAATCTAGAATGCTACGAACTAATGTATTGTAAACTACTTTTAAAGCGAGTATACTTTTGAACTGCTTACAGTTACGCCAAATAAATCCTAACATTTTATAAGATCTGCAAATAATATTATCGATATTTTTTTATTTTTTTTATTTATGCCTGATAGGTTAGCCTTTGACCACTATCTCACCTAATGGTAAGTGATGATGTGGTCGAGGATGTTGTTCAGACTAACCTAGAGTTACTGGCTCTCAAGGACTGCTGCCGGAACACACCGTTACGTGCTTGGCGACAGATTTTCAACTTGAGGGTTGTAGCTAGCCAGGCGGGCATTTGCAAAGTGCCCTACCACTATTTTGTAACGACTGCTATTCTAAGATAACAACCGGGACCGACGGCTTAACGTGCCCTCCGAAGCACGGAAGCGCTCAGTAGTAATGCCCAACCAGCGGTCACCCATCCAAGTCATGACCGCGGCGGACGTTGCTTAACTTTGCTGATCCTGTCTCCTACGTAATTTAAACAAATATTGTAATAATTGTATTATATTGTTTATAACACATTGTAAAAAGACGTTGAAAAGAATGGCCCCGAGTTTCTTGCCCGTTCTTCTCGCAGTGGCTCTATAATTTTTTTTGCTGAACGTGGCAGTACAATGTAGAATATTTCAATATTAAAATTTGTAATTGACCTTCATAAGAGCGTCGTAGACGCCTAAATTGAATAAATGATTTTGAATTTAATTTGAATTTGAATTTGATCGATTCAGAATGGCTAAGCAAACTTGGCTACGAGCGCTTCAAAAATGATATGGGGAATAAAGGTCAATTTTCTGCTCAAGACAACACCTAAGTCTCTTATGGATTCTACTTCTTCTAGCTTAGGTAGCCCCAAAGTGTATTCAGTTGGAATACACAAAATCTTTTTAGTAAATTTAATATGTTTACTTTTTTCTGTGTTTTAAGGTAGTTTGTTAACTATAGTCCAATTGAGAATGCAATCGAGATCACGCTCAAGTAATTTAGAATCATCAATGTTGTTAATAGTTTTAAACAATTTCAAGTCGTCTGCAAAAAGAGAAAATTTTGAATGTCTTACCTTTGATGCTATATCGTTAATAAAAGCCAAAAACAAGACAGGACCAAGATGTGATCCCTGGGGAACACCACTATAAGCTACATATGCTTGAGACTCAAAACCGCAAACTACCACTTCTGAGATCGACCGGACAAATACGAAGAAAACCATCTTAAGATTTGGCCATGGACCCCCAGTGCATACAACTTGTTAATTAGCAATTGATGGTCAACTCGATCAAAAGCCTTACTTATGTCAGTATAGACTGCGTCAACCTGCTGGCCATCATCAACAGCTTCAGATAAGTCAGAGACATAGCATACCAAGTTAGATACAGTTGATTTCCTACTACGAAACCCGTGTTGTTCCGGTATGAGTAAATGATTTAGATGATTTGTAAGCAAGGGACATATCAAAGATTCGAATATTTTACCCAAAATACATCAAAGTGAAATTGAACGATAGTTTGCTACAAGATTAGCTTTACCACCTTTAGGAATAGGAACAACAATAGCTGTCTTCCATATAGAAGGAAAAACACCTGAATTTAGAGATCGATTGTAAATTATACTTAGTGGTTTTGACCAACTATCTGCACATTTAATTAAAAAAACTGCTGGTAGTCTATCCGGACCGGAAGATAAGGTAATTTTTAACTTTTTAATAGTTTTTGAAAATGAAAAAGGAGTAACTATGATATTATTTAAAGTTTTAAATATTGGGATATTGTCAGATATTGTATCAAAAATATAATTAATATTAGCAAGACTGCAAGTAGATGAGGCCGAAATATTTTTATCAAATACTGAAGAAAAGTGAGCTGCAAAAGCATTGCAAATAGTGGTCTGACAATTAAAGGTTTCGTCTTTTAAAATCATTTCGTTAGGAATGGTTTCCACAGTTTTACGTTTATTTCGAATATATGACCAGAATGTTTTCATATTGTTCTTAGATATAGAAATCTCTAGCGAGGATTTATAGGTATCATAGCACACTTGAATTAAATTCTGACATCTAGTTCTAGCGGCAATAAAGTCTTGTTCATCAAGGGGATTCTTGAATTTCTTATAATTGATACGATATTTGTCTTTTTCTTTTAATAATTTTATTAATTTTTTAGAGTACCATACCGGATGGGTACTAGATATTTTTTTGGATTTAGGTACAATTTTTTTTATTAACTCACTCAATAAGGAACAGAAATGAGCAACCATAGCATCAATGGAATCAAATGAATCTAAAATGTCATCCCATTTGATTTTATTTAACACAGAATTAATTTTTGTTTATTCAGCGTAAAAGAAGTTTTGCTGTACTGATGGTTTCTTAGACAAGTATTTTATCTTATTACAATTTATTTACAAAATAAATTGATTAGAAGCGGAGGGTGATATGGGTCAACTTTTGATAAGGGGACGGTAGCCTGACTAAGTGTTAAATCGACGTTGTTACAATATACAAGATCAAGGACCCTATTGTCTTTATTATAAATTATGTTATGCTGATGAAGGTTATTTAATGACATGAAGTCGGAAATTAAATTAGCCCAAACTAAACTAGCAGTAATTTTGTTTATACCAGCACCTGGTGAGTCATCGCCAGGGTTAGAACATATCCAATCAATATTATTAGAAGCGTTAAAGTCTTCAATAATGAAGATGTCGTTAGAGCATATGGAAGTTAAACTTTCACTTAAAATATTCAGTTGACATTCTAGCCTTTCACTTGTCATTGGCGGGGGAAGATACACAGCACACAAATAAATTTGTTTTTTTATTACCGTAGACTGAACTGTAACTGACACCCATAAGTCCTCCCTAGGGACTTCTAATTTACTTAAGAGCTTAGAGTTAAATTTTTTAGAAACTCCGATAAGGATTCCTCCTCCTTCCTGCTTCGTACTACTACCACTACTACTACGATCTCTTCGATAAATGCTATACGAATTATTAAGAATTTCAGCATCATATACACTATCAGTTAACAATGTTTCTGTTATTTTAATGACATCATATCCACAATTCATACTAGTTAAATACAAGTTTTGTAACTTACCACGAATGCTTCTAGCATTCTGATAATATATACTTACCATACCATTTACCATTTTAATCAAATGAATGGCATAACATCGTGAAATTATTAGCTATGACAGTAAATCTAGTCCTTAATATTACCTAGCATATCAGCATTTTTTACCCAAATAGTAGTCATCTTTTCTCAGAAATATGCGGCCACGACGAATCCAGCAGTATTTGTATTGTTTGTCTTTTCTTATATATACGTGCTTGCGCGTGAAGATGACTGTTTGAAGGAGACAATTGTTCCACAACAAATATTGGCTGCTTTTCTCCACCAATTCCCAAATGGTGACTGTTAAGTTTGCTTATGGCAGCAAAAGCAGACACTGAAGTTGCACAAGGACACTTAAAAGTACTGCAATCAGCTGTAGACAGCCGGGTGACCGTATGAAATGCCGCTTGTGAGACGTCCTTCTGCAGTTTGATCGCTATAAAGGACCAACCATCAACGGTCGTGGTAGTCAGGACAAACTGCATGTTCACGCACCGTCCAAAATAGGAAAATGGAAAACATGTCAAGATCATTGTCGATGTCTGTGACAAAGAGCTTGCAGCAGGGTGCACGTATGTTGCTCTCTCAAGGACAAAACGTCTACAATATCCTATGTTGGATAGGAGATACGATTTCGAGACTTAAAAATACTAAAATATGACAGTTTAGCAACTAAGAATCGAAGAAGAAATGAGATTAAGTCTATAGTTTAGTGTTGGACCTATATATAGGGGCTCAAATGATTATATATCCATATTATTATCATCCTATATGGATAATAATAATAAGGTGGACATTGTACTAAGATGCGCAAAAAAACTTATCAAAAAAGTATTTAAAAAATTTACATAGATGATAATAAATAATCGTTATAAATTGTAAGTGTATATATTCAATGCAGTGAAACATCTATGTTTGTATGTCCAATGTTAAGTAATCATAATCATTGACACAGTGTCACCTGCCTACCTAAGATTGGTAGTAAGTAGCATAAAGGAAACAAGAGAAGAACAGATTTAGAAATATATTCGAGAAGGGGTCGTGGATCTCAGACAGGTATGGCAATTAGTAAGCTTCCTTGTTGTAGGACTTATCTGCGGTCGCTAGTAAACGAGTTGATGCCCAGCAGCAGGTCTGCCGTGCAGTGGCTCAGGTCCAACACTGCCACGCTGGTAGGCTGCCCCAGCTAGGTGCTGTAGAGACGGGAGATTGGCCGTGGTCGGTGCTGAAGATCAGGGGACGGCCGGAGTTCAAGGTCGTATTGAGGTCAGCCTCGTCGGGTACTGGAACCTTGGTACTGGAACCCTGGAAGGCACATGTGCTCCGGTCAGATTGGGTCCTGTAAGATGTTGAGCTGGTGGGTCCACTGTTCCTCTGGTACTGAGCATGTACTAGGGACTCGCAGAGGGCCTTTAGGGATGTGGCCAGCCAGCAAACAACAGATGCCATAAGGTAAAAAGTAGTGGTTTGAGAAGCAACAGAAAAACACAAAAAATATAGATGGGTTAAACAAGATGGTTATGCTAATAGCTAGAAGAGCTATACATAAAACACAACGTTCCTCTAATAGGAGGTGAAAAAATCACCCGTGACCATTTTTTGACGTTCATTAGTTTGACAGTTAAATGACAAAGCATTCCTGGCAGATTTTATTTTTGGACCTATAGTTTTTATTGTTATATAGTCCTATTAATAACTGTCATTTATTTTAAGATTTTAATAATTATTTGGTTAACTAGATATTTTATGATAATATTTCTACTCTCCATCTCCTAAGGCGACATCTATATATTGTAGATTGAAGGTTTTAGAATATGCGACCTCTATCAGTTTATTGCTGAATTACTTCAGCGAGTAACGCTGGTAGTGAGATCGTACTGAGAACCGATAGGTAATTCTATTTTGCAGCTAATTGAATAGATGGCGCTAATTTAATTACTATATCATGTTCACCTTTTAGCAAGGTGACAACAGTCTGTCCGATCTTCACAAAATAGCATGCAAGAGTCTCAGAGAAATGAATAAGAAAGAGGGAGTCTAATGAAAATCAAATATGAAGCATCAAATTCGGCCAATTTTATGTGAAGACACTAATGTTTATTAGTGAAATCTTAGAGACTATTGTAACTTTTGATTTTCTTTAGACTCCCTCTTTCTTACTTATTGCTCTGAGTTAGGGATGTTCAAACAAAAAAAGGATCGATATTTTTTTCGATATAATATATCGTAGTGTTGTATCGATACATCAAATTCGGAAAATTTTATGTGAAGACACTAATGTTTATTAGTGAAATCTTAGAGACTATTGTAACTTTTGATTTTCTTTAGACTCCCTCTTTCTTACTTATTGCTCTGAGTTAGGGATGTTCAAACAAAAAAAGGATCGATATTTTTTTCGATATAATATATCGTAGTGTTGTATCGATACTTTGCGATATATCGCAGAAACATTTCGATATTTTCGATATATTGTAGAATATGTTTTTCTTGTTTAATTAATTTAGCTAGTCTATAATATTAAATATTTGACAGATTGATATAAGTAGAAACAAATCAGCTTTTTTTTTATTCGCATTATTTTTTTCTCTACACCTTGGATTAAAATATAGGCTTGCATAAAAAAATGCCGTTGCGAAGGTTTTGTTTAAAACAAAACCTTCGTAACTAAATATGTGTACACATTATGATTAACATAATTAGCAGTATGCACTTATATTATACTGTTAAGTAAAGTTAATAGAAAAAAATGATAAAATTAAAGTGGTGTTAGCAACATTTACGATCAATTTGCCATAAAAAACAACTTTGCCAACATTCCTTTTGAATCTAAAGGTTTTGGTCAAACATGTCAATTGAGCTAAGGTGTTGTATCGGTTGAATAATATCGATTGATGTATCGATATACATATCGGAAGTGAAATATCGTGTTCATATATCGATATTATTTGTAATATCGATATATATCGTGCACTCTTACTCTGAGTTCACGATAGGCCGTCGCACATTACACACGTCACACAACGGAATAAATAATCTAAAAAAAACTGCAAAAACTGAACATATTCAGTGAAAAAAAAGTTATCTGGAATTACTTTTCACACGTAACTTGAATTTAAAGTACTTTCTGCTTATTCCGTCAAAAAATATATAAAAAAAACACAAAAAAACGGCACCTGCGGCGAAACAATACCATATACGTAACCTAGCACGCCTTTGGTCAATTATTTATTATCCTGGAGAACGTAAAGTCTAGAACATCTTAAAAAAATTGCGAAATATATTCAACAATAATCGTGAAGATTGTGCAAAATTATAATTATATTGCACAATATAAATAATATTATGTTGTTGCAAAGTATTCATACGCACAGATTTTGCTGTATATTTATATCTTCTAAAATTTTTCTCCTATAAATCTTACTATTTAGTTATTTTTGCTTTCATATGGCAACACTTCTATCGCACACATGTATAAAAGTGTGGCTTCAGTTTGATGTTTTACGAGCCTCTGTCTTTTATTCTATTTTGTCAGAGGCAAGAGTGTAATAAATGTATCTAATTTTAAACGTGAAATAAAATATTTATTTCTGTCTTATCCATTTTACAGTTTGAACGAATTTATAACGATGTGATCCATGTTTTATAGTATATAAATTGGTGACGGTTTTGCATAGGTATTCCTAGCAGGAGAGTTAATTAGTAGTTGTCAAATGTATTTATATTGTTTTTTAGGGTTCCGTAGTCCTGACAAGGAACCCTTATAGTTTCGTCATGTCCGTCTGTCTGTCCGTCTGTCCGAGGTTTTGCTAACAGACCGTTAGTGCTAAAAAACTCAAATTTTGTACGGGTACGTAAATCAACCACGCCGACAAAGTGGTAAAATAAAATTTTGAAAAATATTTTTTTTTGGGATTAATTTTTTTCTTTCCTCCCATACATGTGAAGTAGGGATGACATTTTTTTTGTTGTCTAACCCGTCGTGTATGGCATCGTTGAATAGGTATTTAAAAATTATTTAGGGGTTGCTAAGACTGTTTTTCGATTATGCTCCATTTACGAAATATTAAACTTTAAAGTGCAAATTTCTGTTCCAGCAGAGCGTCCCCCCCTCTAAAAGCTAAACTGCTGGCTTGAAAAATCTGAAAAAATTCAAGATGACAGTGCAGTTCATGAAATTTAAAGGAAAAGTATAGCGGTTTAGATAACTTTATTGGTTTAGCAGTAATAGTCGTTGAACTTGGGTGTTGGATAATTTTGTACCAAATATAAAATCCTAAGAATAAATCCTTTTAAGTGACTAATATGAAGTAGTTGGTTGTTTTTCAAAAGCAAATACTCGCATTGAAAATGTAATCTTAAATAAAAACCTTCATACAATAAGTATTTGGACCTAATTATCGCCGTACCGTACACAAGAAGTATTTTCTGGTCCGACGAACACAAGACTGGAAGCCATATATTATGTTTAATTGCTAACCTAGTCTAGTCCTCGTCCGGAAATTAGTTAAAAATAAGTTATAAGTTACAAATGAAAATACATTTTTTTTATGAAGTTATGTAATATTACTAAAACTGACATGTACGTATTATAAAAAAGCAAAAAGCAATATTCTATTCGAAACGTCCACCTTTATCTGTCTGGCCATAAATCTATAGGTTAACGCACTGTTTCCATGGAAAATTTCGCCACTGCTTGCTTCAGAGATTTAATAAGATATTAGAATATAGAAGTCATTTAGAATAAGCCATAATTTTAAAACTGGACTTAATTTGTACACTTGTGGGTGGGCTTTTGTGGGTTGAGGACTAGGCTAGATGTGGGCCAGAATGTAGCTTTGTGACGCCTTGGTAAGACACGCCCCACCAAATGTTCACTGACGCAGGATTATGACCACGTCGTACCTGTCCAACCACTTGTACAGCTTCTTTAAAACTGTAAGCGTACAGTTTATCATTTTGCTGATTGTACAGCTCTTCAATCGTTTTTTGAATGGTCGGTGAAAATAATATTTTACTGCCCTTTACCTGCGTATCGCGACGGAGGGCATTTAGATCGTGTATATCGACCATAAGGACCGAACTTCAGGTTTTGTTTTATAATACGCGAATATTCATTTCTCGCAATAAGATTATTGTTGAGTAATCATAATATTTTTGCTTCCTAATGGGATTTCGACCAATTATGGCTTTAACAGCATTAACAGCCTTTGTAGTTCTGTTAGAATGCATGTGGCTGCCCTGATCTTCTGACAGATGGTCTTTGACAGGGGAAGTGTTGTTGTATGTGTTGATATTACGATATACGAACATATGGCTGATACAAAGCGTTTGAAGTGTCTGGAATATGACCGACGGCTCCATACCCACTTTGTGCAAGGCGATCAAAGCAATCATATTTTTTAACACTCAATTCCATATTGTAATTTGATAATGAACACGAAAAATATGACAGTGGCGCAAAATCGAAGGACTTTTTAAAATAATAGTATGATAGTCCTTTTATAAGCTTACTTGCATTATCGGTGTATACTTTTTATTTTTCATTAATATAATTATATATATCAACTATTTTAGAATAGAATTGAATAATTATTTATCGCTACACAAAATAAATTAAATGTCAATGTGTTAGAAACAATATACAACTTATAGCACTCAGTTTGAGTTATGGGCACACCTGTTAAGGTGCAACCATAAACTGATTTTCAGTGAATTCCTGAACTCAGGCTAAAATGTTCGCCAAGAATAAAGTTAACTAGAAATAAAAGCGAGTTCAAGAACTACGAATAAACACTTAATAATCTAGACACCGACAAAACAGCCATCTATGAATAGGACTTATTTAAATGGTTAAATAACTTGTACTTTCAACCTATTCACAATCATACAACATTTTTTTACTCAATTTGTGGTCAGTGAAATTGTTCTCACAATAATTACTATAAATAAGAATACTTGGTTCGAATCCTGCCGCGGGCTTGAGCTTCACCGCAACGTGGAAGGGCGTTTTGCGAATGCCCGCTTGGCTAGCAACCACTTTTAAGAAGAAAATCTGTCACCAAGCAACTAACAGTGTGTTTCGGCAGCAGTCCTTGAGAGCCAGTATAATTACAGGCACATGAAACATAATAACTATATCCCAAAACCGGCGCATTATATTCTTCGTGAAATACGTGGAGGAGAATAAAGAACTACATAATCATTCTATATTATGATAATGGACTACTACGGAACCCTAAATTGTGCGTGGCCCGACAAGCATTTGACCGTTTATTAATATGTAATTTGACTGGCCTTGTATAACATTTTAAGTTATTTGGTGAATAAATATTTCTATTGTATTGTATCGCGGCGCGTCCATCCACGTCCAATTCGGTGCGAACTACTACTATTAGTAGTTTTTTGATTCTGTAACGTATTCGTAGCTACGCGTACATCTCCGGTAGCTTTTTAATCTGACGTATAAAATTGGGATAAACGTGTCGGAAATTGTAGAGACTCCTTAGATTGGCGATTTTGCTGTCACAATTAGAGCGTCTCGTATAGTCTGAATCTATGTCAAAAACAATCCAAATCATGATATTATTATGAAGTTATACAAAAATGTAAAAATCATTGCGATCAAAGACGTTGTCTCGGTATTCAAGTAAACAGAGCATTCACTCCACTTTTCACTGTTTATGGGTTCATTATATTTAGTATATTTACATGTAAATAAATGAAATTATTTCATTTATACTGATTGAATTGATAATTATTTAGCATTAAAGTAGTTGTGAAGATTATCGCTCAATTATCAGATTAACTCATAATTATACTCGAGATAACACTTTCACTTTACACTCGTGTATGGTGGTAGGACATTTTCGAATGCCTGCCTAAGGATTTGCACCCTCATTTAGAGAATCTGTCACCAAGCCATCGAGATATACGTTACACTAGATAAGACATTTGAGATAAAAGTCTCTGCCATTTTTGATTATTTTAAACTTAGGTGCGCTATAGCGTTTTACGAGATCGGACTGCAGTTAGAACTAATTATATCGTCGAACCAAATATCCAAACACGCAGCGCCACAACGCTTGTATGTTAATGTTTCCTACAAAAGTTCGCTTACAGCGCTTAATAACTAATTGCATCATCTAAACAAACTATTCAAACATGCAGCGCTAGACAGTAGTCTAGCGCTGCATGTTTGAATTATAGCACCAGAAACCATACCTCAAAAGTATTTGAGGTATGGTTTCTCAATATCAAAGACTATAAGCACACAGAACGGACATGGCTTTAGTACCTACGAAACATTGTGAAAAGTATATTAGTTAAAAAATAGTAAAATAAAGTTAATAAAATAAGTATTATTGAGGGTCACGAACTACGCTATTCAGTTTTTGTAAGTAAAGGTACAATTGGCTTTTTACTAGAAAACCTAGATTTTATATTATGATAATATAAAATCAAGATTCAAAAATGTTAATCGTATTTTGCATACATACATTTAAGTAAATAATATTAAAATATAATACATATAATAATAATTAATACATATTATAATTGTCAGTTTTCAAATATTTAATCCATATCGTTCCAGCCATTTGGGAGTTATGTTGATAAACAGACACGTCAAACTTTATTCATCGTGAGTAAAAAATAGGGAATTTACCCAATGTTGCTAGTTGTCATATCTGTCCACTTAGTCTATGAATTTCAGTACGTCAACGTGGCTGCCTATGCTGTGTCGTCAAGCATTGTCTTTCGCGATTACAAATCGACAAAATAATAATGTATTCGGGCGTGTTTAATTCCAAAATCTGAACTTATATGTAAAAAGTGATTCCATCGCTTTTATTTGTTTTTACCGACTGGTTTCTGCAGTATCTGAGGACGCAGGATGGCATTTTGAATACACAATTTTCGCGTGTGATTTCTATGAGTGCCCAGCTGCGTGTGGGTGAGTACATGCCGGCTAGCTTGTCCTAACTATTCGACTTTGCTCGTTTGAGATGTCGAGTCCAGTATATAGAGGTCAATGCACCAAGCACCATACAGTGTACTCTGGCAGCCAGATCTTGACGTGTTCCTATTCAAAGTTAAATTTGTAGTGGTTATATGTGGACCGTGGTTATTTTAATTGTAGGAACTCAAAATAGCCTTTGTTATGTGATCGTAATTTTGACAACCTTCTTTGATCAAAGTTTACCTTACCTACCGAGCTTCTCAAACAGGCGCCAACAAAAAATCAAAGGGTGCAATTTCCGATTCATTACCATAAAGTTTTGTTTTAAAAATTGTCAGGCGCTAAAAGATTTTATTCAGAAATTATTCGTTATATAGGTACTGTGTATGCGGTTACATGCAGTATAAGCATCATTCTCAAAAACAAACAAAGCGCGCTGAGCATAATAATAATACCTAATCCCACCTAGCTGTTTTCGGCTGCAGTGACTTGGGCTTTAGATTTTTAAATTAAATTTAGGGAATTTGATGTTTAGCCCTTATATGACTAATTTAGCCCTTATATGACTAATTTAGCCCTTATATGATTTTAGCGGTAAACGTGCGGTTACAAGCACCATACGTTAGGATTCTAATTATATACTTACCTATAATTAATGTTAGAAAGCGGTCTTGCTTTAAGTTGATCTCGCTTAAGGTCCAGGACTCGCCTCCTATCCTCTTAAGAATCGTATACTTTCTCGTGTACATGTCTTCTGGCCGTTTCTCGGCAAGAAACTCCCAACTAGAGGGCTGAATACTGCATCTCTTCATAATATGTCTTTTGAGGACATCTTCAAAACGTACGAACTGGTCATTTGTCATTTTGGAACTGGTTTCCGCTTACCAAGTTGTAACTCAGAAAAGAAGCTGAAGAGACAAGGGCATGGCGCAGTCAACATTTTTCATATTTATTGATTTTCATATTTTTTTTATTTTGTTTATATTAAAATTGTTATAATCCTTTTTTATTGATATAACTCGCAAAGTTTAAGTTAAGTGAAGTGAGTATTTAATGGGCAAATTTAAAACAAGTGTTTATAAGAAGAGTGTACGCCTTACAGATAGTTATAATATAATAGTACATTACTGCAGCGGCCAGCAAAGGAGCCATTGATGGACGAACGAGTAAATGTGGGCCGAGGCGAAGCCGAGGCACACATACGTTAGTCCATCAATGCCTAGTTGTGGCCAAGGCTTGTATAGTGCTTTTCTCAAATAATGCGCGGAAATTAAAACAACGTAGTACCTACCTAGGCAGAATTTTTTATTTGAAGATACAGTTGTTAAATGTACAATTTATGAATTTTAAAGTGGACTTTCCGGGGATTATGTTGGTTTGGGATAATTCTAAAGAGGTCAAAGTTGCCTCTAGCTTGTTCTGTCTCTATTGTGACAGAACAAGCTAGAGGCAACTTTTAAATTTCATTAAAAAAAAATAAAAAAAAATTGTATTAATACAAATGTTATTTACAATTACAATGTAGCAACCAAGTAATAAAGTACAAGATAGATTTTTCCGCTTTAAAAAACCTCTCCGTTATATGAATTTATCACTCTATAAATATTGCGTAGTTCGGTTTCGATCACTCGCATGCGAAACGATTTCACTCTGTCCTACGCCCTCAGTATGACATATTTCAAAGATCACTTCGTCTTAAGCACTACACAACACAAGCGTAGGTCCGCAATGACTGCCCTGCTGGCCACACTACGATGGCCTTGAGCTTAGCTGAGCTCTCGACATTCAAGATTGGTCGTCATTATCTAGGTAAGCCACGGCAGTAATTTGAATATCATGCGAGTATTATCAGTTAAACTTTAGATATATAAATTAGAGTAAGTAATCAAAAAACATTATTTATAATGCATAAACACAAAAATACAGCAAGACAAAAACAAATAAATATTGTAACTAACTCAATCTTCAAGGCAATCGCAGGCCGAAAACAGAGCAGACATATGTCCATGGATAGGGTGCCCACAAGGCTGGACAAATTGCCACGTTGAATGGCAATACTAATTCTCTGGCCGAGTGAAGTGCCATGCCAGTTCCTTTATGAATTGTCATTTTCGACAAATCTTTACATAACCAACAGACCTAATGTTTCTACTCAATTCTAGGCCCTTTTTTGTTTCTAACCTATATTAAGATCTACCTTCCATGGTCAAAGATTTCTGCGATTTTTTTTATTCGCAGATGATAACCTCTCTGACTATTGAAGTAGATAGGAAAGATAGTGAACTCATTCACGTAAATAATTTGTTATCGATCCGTAAATGGTTCGCCGCTAATAATCTTCTCTTAAATTCGAAAAAGACCAATTGCTTAAAGTTTTCTTTACCAAATAATACTTATATTGAACCAAACATCAAGCTTGGCCTAGATATACTCTATTGACGATGCGAAAGTCTTCTTGGGAATCAAAATGGATTCAACTTTACAGTGGTACCCACATACGATCTATCCGGAAGATTTAGTTTATTTCACGTACTTCCGACCGAGTCTGTATATATTTGAAAATGTTATGTATGTTCGTAAAAAATAAGTTAATTTTAATTAAACGGTGACAATCACGATTATATTAAAACACTAGGAATGAAGATAAAAATGCGCTGCCAGGCTTAAGATTAGCTAAGACACATAAAAGGTCCTATTAAAGAAATAGTGTATGCGGTTTAATAATAAAGTTCCTAATACAACTTATACAACGCACACACAAAATTCAAGTTTCTGTGAAAAACGTTTTGATTAAGAAATCATACTACTTAAACGACAAAGATGCTTGGACAATTCCGCCTCTGCCAAACTATCGCCTATCACCTACGTAATTTAAACAAATATTGTTATAATTTTTGATACAGTAAATTCTAAATGGACATTGAAAAGAATGGTCCCGAGTTTCTTGTGCGTTCTATACATGGGGCTTTCCACCACTCCAGGGAGTTAAGGCAAACGCTGCATGCTTTGGCGCTAAAAGCATAATATAATTATTATTTTGGTTATGTTGCTAGATCGTCTTTCTATTGTAGTTAATCACGTAAAATGCGAGATTAAGAAAATAATATTGAATTTTTTTTTGGACATTTGTTTAGTTATTAGATTTGATAAACGTAACAATATTTTTTTACAGTTTTAGCGCTAAATTATAGAATCATATGCATTGGTATTCAATAATAAAATTAAAGGATTTACGAGCAATATGATTCTTAATTCGCGGTTACCATGATCTATTATAGTATAATTGTTAAGGAACCTTGAACAACAGTGAAAAAACTGATAAAATTTTTAATTTCACCGTAAACGTCACTTTCCACCTTGAAGTGAATCCGTTAGGTCTCTTGGCAGGTCTTAGTGTCCTTGGTGATCTACTGGGCGCCGCAAAGGCAGTAACAAGGTCCGTTTGTGTTCGACCCAATACGCAAGCTGATAGGATCAGCCCCAATGTCACGTACAAGTTTTTCCTTTAGAGATAAGAGTTTTTGCCATTATTTTTTACGCTTTGTACAAAACTAAAGCTATAAGGTTAAATATACAATCTCAACGCAACTGATTAAAGAGTTAAATCTTACTTAATAAACGCTACTTAAATTTTAAGCATTAATTACTTAGCCGATGTACAGCAAAATTTCTTCCTTATAACTTACTAGCTGCGCCCCGCGGTTTCACCCGCGGGTTGATGGATGATGATAAAATGTGTAAATCTAGCTTATTTATACAATTGCTTTCTGACATTTCTTGTCGAGCTAATTTCTAATCAGTTGTTTTTTGTTTCCATGGCAACGCTGCCCGTTTTTTGTTTCCATGGCAACCGCCATCGCGTCACGGACGACATTGTTGACGCGAGCCTTCATCCGGGTTGAGACGTCGCAAAAATTTCTAGTGTGGCTTATTAACAGCTTTTTTGATATTTTCGTCAATTTACTCAGTATATCTTTATAAATTATAGCCTATGTGTTATTCTGATGTATAAGCTATATTATTGTAAAGTTTCATTCAAATCCGTTCAGTAGTTTTTGCGTGAAAGAGTAACAAACATCCATACATCCATACATCCATACACACTCACAAACTTTCGCATTTATAATATTAGTAGGATTTCTTACTTATCAAGCCACAAATAAGGTACAGGTGTCAAATTAAACACCGTCCCGCCCGCCGTAGTTTAAAATAAATAACAAGATGGCGTATATATTTCAGATTAGCTGATTTATAGGTTATATTGATAAGGGTGCACAATCAGTACTTAATATTATAAATGCGAAAGTAACTCTGTCTGTCTGTCTGTCTGTCTGTTACGCTTTCACGCCAAAACTACTGGACCGATTTGAATGAAATTTGGTATGGAAATAGTTTGAGACCCGGGAAAAAAACATAGGATAGTTTTTATCCAACTGCACAAAAAGAGGTTAATGTTTTCGCGCGATAACCGACATACGCGCGGGCGGAGCCGCGCCCGGGAAGCTAGTTAACTATAAACACAAGACATTTTTTGTTAATAAATCGTATAAAATATATCAAGTAGAAACAAACAATGGCTCATGAAATTAATATTGTACGTACTATTCGTGATCTTATTGAAGAGTATACCGAAGGTACAGTTTCTGTCTAAGAATAATGAATAAATAAGGATGTATTGCTAAATCTTATTAAGCTATTACAATACCTACATTGTCTTATCATGTAATTGTGATGTGGATACGATTTACAACTGGGGGATAGTGAATTGCATGAAATTCAATTCTTCAAATACGATTAAATGCCACGTCGTTACCTTTAGTCGAAAGCAATATCCAATTGAATTCCAATACCACTTAGGCCAGAATGATATATCCAGGTGTTCTTTAGGAATATAGTGTTCATATTCGCGAGGAGGCGATCTGTTGTTAATGTGGGCGGCATGGCGGGCGCCGCGGGTCAGCCCTTTTTAAATTGCTTGTAAGTTCGGCTTATGAGTTCGGCTCGGGAGCTCGTCCGAATTACACACGCAGCCGTGTTTTGTTTTGCTTTGACTCAGAAAACAGGAGGTCCTGTACTGTGTAGCTGCACGGGAGGTTCTTCCGGGCCCTAACAGGCCCTGGCCGCTTCGGTGAATGCCTTGTCGAGTCAGAGGTGCCGTACGAACCGGCGCCAGTTCTCGAGAATGGTCGTGCATTGCTCTACTGGGACCGCTCTATCATCACGGACAGGACTATTGTTTGCAATAAGCCTGATGACGTGGTGGTCGACCGATCCCAGCGCCGGGCACTGCTTGTCGACATCACCAGCCCACATGACGAGAACCTCGTGAAGGCCGAGAAGGACAAAGTCCTTGGACTGAACTGGGTTATAAATAATATATGTCTGGACAAAAAACGGTCGAATTTACATGCGGAAAAACGATACGTCTCCGCCGCAGCTCATCAACACCACGACAGATCTACTCAAGAAAATAGCATTAGTATGCACAATGTTTCATGTATTTTAATATTAATTAAGAACATTCATTACTCAATAATAATAACGTAAAATCATTTTGGTAATTTATTAGAAATATCTAAAATTTCAATTCCAAGCAAAATGTACTTAGGTAATACTACAGCAACAAACCCTAAAAATATTTGTAATCTCTTTATGCGTCAATTTTCGTCTGTGTATCTCCCTCAAAGTTCAGCTGAGTACAAAGTAGATATACTTGTACAAAGTACAAACAACATTACCAACATATCATTACCTAGAATCTCAATTAAGCGGGCTCTTGAAAACCTTGCTGTTAACAAAAGTGCAGGCCCCGATCTTATACCACCGTACTACATTCGTAATTGTGCCCATTCTTTGAGCTATCCTCTTTCTATAATTTATAATAAACTCTTAATACCGGAACTTTTCCAGCCTCTTGGAAAAATGCTAATGTAATCCCTATCCCAAAAACAACTTAAATTAACGATATAAGTCAATACAGGCCTATCTCCATCTTATCGTATTTTGCTAAAGTGTTAGAGAGCTTAGTCTGTCCAGTTCTTAACTTTCATTTAAAAGAACTTCTCATTGAACAGCAGCATGAGTTCCAAAAGGGCAAATCCACTCTGTCCAACTTAATACTTTACAGCGATTATCTATCATCCAATGTCGATTACGGCAAGCAAATTGACGTCATATATACAGATATAAGTAAAACATTTGACAGAGTGAATCACAATATTCTTATAACTAAACTTTCATCTCTTGGTATTAGTGGTACCTTGCTGAAATGGCTAAGTAGCTACCTGACAAAAAGGGTTCAAAAAGTTATCGTATCGGAATATGAATCAGAGGAGTTTGTAGTGCCCTCTGGAGTTCCACAGGGGTCACACTTGGGTCCAATTTTGTTTCTCGTTTTTATTAATGATTTACCAATGTCTTTCAACTTTGTTCATTACTCATTGTTTGCTGATGACTTGAAAATGTACCATACAATAGATAACATTGATGATTGGGTAAGTTACAAAGTGATTTAAATGCTTTAAATACTTGGTGCCAAACAAACAAACTCCCACTAAATGCCAGTAAATGTAAACATATAAAATTTTCTAAGAAACGTAATATTATCCAAAGTCAGTATTAAACATAAAGAGTAAAGAGTATACTGGTAAGAAATGGTGAATTACACCATTTCTTACCAGTATATGAGATTGTGGTCAAACTCTAGCCTAATAACCATTAAAAATGAATGGCGGTGGTTTATAGAAGAATAAAGCCTTGGCCTTTTACGTTTTATCAGGCTAAGGTTGACATTTAGCAGACTGTGATAGTATAGATTACATTTTAAGTAAATATATTTAATTTAGAAGCGTAAGTAAGTCGTTTGGGTCTGTTAATTTTATCCCGTTTAGATAAGTCACGTTCCGGATTAGTTAGAAGTAATGTACCTACATACCTAAGTACTTATATGAAGTAGCTTAGCTAAAGTTTATATTAGAATAGTCTTTGTCTAACAGATGAAATATACATAGCAGTATTAGGTACAAGTATATACCTCGGTACCATTTTCGTATAAAAGTTTTTTTTTATGGTATTGTGACGGAACAAGCTCGAGGCCCACCTGATGTTAAGCGGTATCCTCTGCCTATAACAGATGCATTTCGTCACAAGTCACGAATTGCACTGCGCCCGTGACCTTGAGATATAATTGTTAAGTCTCCTGTGCCTGTAATTTCACTGGCTCTCAAGGACAGCTGCCGGAACACATCATTAGGTGCTTGGCGACAGATTTTCTCTACTTGAGGGCGACTAGCCAGGCGGGCATTCGCAAAAAGCCCTTCCACCATGCGATAAAACTCAAGCCCGCGGCGGGATTCGAACCATGGACCTGCTGCGCGGCAGTCCATAGCCAATGCCACTGAGCCATCACTGCTTCAAACGATAAACACTTTAGATGGTCTATTATTGGAGGAAGTAGCTGAAATAAGGGACCTGGGGGTAATTTTCGATAAAAAATTATCTTTCATACCTCACTATAATTATATAATAAAGAAGGCCAATAGAGCTCTTGGTTTTATTTGGCGGAACAGCAAAAAATTTAAGAGCCCTACCGTGAAAACAATGTTATTTAAGTCTTTTGTTCGTAGCCACTTAGAGTATTGCCCTAGTATTTGGAATCCCCACTATGATTGTCATACACAAAAAATTTAACGAATTCAAATGCGGTTTTTATATTTTATGACTAGATGGTTAGGCAAGAGAAGTGAGCTAACAGATTACGAAAAAAGATTCAAGTACTTCAAATTAACAAACATGGCCAATAGACGGAGTGTAGCTAATCTCGCCTTTTTGTACAAATTATTAAATGGTCACATAAGTATCCCTGGTATCTTAGCATTAATTAAATTTGTCATCCCAAGGCCTTCTTTTCGGCCCCACACATATAATTTTATTAATACGAAAGGTCTCTAAAGAGAATGGGTCGGCTGAGTAATCAACTCTGGCTGGAACATAAAATAGATATTCTGAAGCGATCCCTTATTTCTTTTAAAAAAAGAGCCACTGAGGCTCTTACCCCCTTGTAGGGTAGTTTTTAAGTTTCTTCAAATTTAACTTTTATTTTTACACTGTTATTAATTACATAGTTCGGAGCGTAGTGGTAGACTAAACCATATTATGTATAATATTCATGCTGTGTTTACCATTAATTGGATTGTTACATACGACTCTTAACCACAATACCATGTTATTTATGTTTTTATAAACTGTATTAGTCTGTTGGTAGACCAATAAAAAAAATATAAAAAGAAACAACACTTCATTTTCCCTAGTACATTTCATTCATAATAATACCTATAATATACATACATACATACATACTAGCTATTGGCCTGCATTTCTTTTTCACATACGCGCTGTGGACAAACATTTTATTATTAAAGTAATGATTCTCTTACCATATGGTATTCTGAGTATAATAAGCCTCTAATTATTTTAAAATATCTGGATAATAATGAATAACATATTATTAATTTTCTTGTATTTTATAATGGATTCTGATAACATTAAGCTTAGTATATTTTATCAGAATGTGAGAGGACTGAGAACTAAGGCTAATATCTTTTTCAATAGCTTATCACTCTCTAATTACGATATAGTATTAATATCAGAAACATGGTTATGTGGTAGTATTTTGAATTCTGAGTTTTGTACTGTTGCATATGACGCATTTAGAGCTGACCGGTGTTCGCTTGGTGGCGGAGTTATGGATCTGTGCTCGGCGAGACTCAGTGCACGCGAAGTCCCGAGTGGCAGGTACCCGACCTGGAGTGTTTATGGGTCACGGTGCCGGCTTCATCGCTGGCTTCCAACAAGTCCCTACACATGGCTGTTGTTTACATCCCACCGAATGATGAACTATCGCAACGCATAGACAAATTTTAACAAATCAGTACCCAGGTTATTGATAAGAACTTAAGTGATCACGTATTGATTGTGGGCGATTTTAACCTACCGTGCATCAGATGGGAGGCCTTTGAAGCAATATTTCTCAAAAAAGGATCTATTGAACTGCAAAATGCTGCTTGTAATTTAATACAGCAAATGTCATTCTTTGGCCTTAATCAATCAAACCATTTGATTAACTCACTAAATATAACCTTAGACTTAGTTTTTAGTAATTTTTTCTGTAGAAAAAAAGAGAGTTGCCTTATCCATAATCAAAGAGGATATCTCATTTCTAATTAATGCAGTATTAGATCTGTCAGTAGCACAACTTAAACCTCTGCCTCGCTTTAAATACCAATATCATAAGGCAGACTTTAATTCTATAAATCAATACTTCTTAAACTGTAACTAGGATTGCCTTAATAGCGGAAATGACCTTAGACTGTGCATTAAACACGTTGTATTATCATATAAATTCGGCGATAAATCAATTCGTACCTAAAATAAAGATCACTGAATCACATAGTTATCATATATGGTATAGCAGGTCACTAATTAAAATGATAAAAGAAAAATCGCTAAAACACAAGCACTGGAAAAATTATGGAAACCCAAATTCAAATTCAAAATCATTTATTCAATTTAGGCGTCTACGACGCTCTTATGAAGGTCAATTACAAATTTTAATATTGAAATATTCTACATTGTACTGCCACGTTCAGCAATAAAAAATTATAGAGCCATTGCGAGAAGAACGGGCAAGAAACTCGGGGCCATTCTTTTAAACGTCTTTTTACAATGTGTTATAAACAATATAATACAATTATTACAATAGTTGTTTAAATTACGTAGGAGACATGTGATGGCTTGGCAGAGGTAGAATTTTCCAAGCATTTTTGTCGTTAAAGTAATCACAAACTGTGTAGTAGGATTTCTTAATCAAAATGTTTTTCACGTGTAATTTGAATTTTCCTTCTGTGAGCATTGTAATATTTTCAGGAATTTTATTATAAAACCGCACATAATTACCTAAAAAGGACCTTTTATTTGTCTTTGCTAATCTAAAACATGGTACCGTTATTTTATATTTGTTCCTAGTGTTGTAATTGTGGTTGTCACTGTTTAATTTAAATTTACTCAATTTTTTCCGAACGTTCATAATATTTTCAAATATATACAGACTCGGTAAAGTTAATATATCAATTTCTTTAAAAAGATTCCTTAGAGATTCCCTAGGATCCATTTCATATATGGCTCGAATTGCACGCTTTTGTAAGATAAAGATTGTCTCTATCTCAGCAGCAGCGCCCCACAGCAATACACCATACGACATAATACTGTGGAAGTATGCGAAAGAAACTAGCCGTGCAGTAGCTACATCTGTTAACTGTCTAATCTTACAAACTGCATATGCAGCAGAACTGAGTCTTCCGGCTAGATCATGTATATGTGGATCCCACTGTAAAGTTGAATCCATTTTGATTCCCAGAAAGACTGTCACATTGTCAATAGAGAGTTTATCTAAGCCAAGCTTAATGTTTGGTACAACATAAGGAACATTTGGTAACGAAAACTTTAAACATTTTGTCTTTTTTGAATTTAAGAGAAGATTATTAGCTGCGAACCATTCAGAAATCATAGTTAACACATTATTTACATGAATCAGTTCACTATCTTTCCTATCTACTTTAAAAATCAGAGAGGTATCATCTGCGAATAAAACAATATCGCAGAAATCTTTGACCATGCAAGGCAGATCATTAATATATGCTAGGAACAGAAAAGGTCCCAAAATTGATCCCTGCGGTACACCTATTTTTACCAAAGACCCGGAAGAAGTATTGCCATTTATTCCAACCTTCTGTAACCTGTCTGACAGATATGACTCTATAAGATTCAAAGCTTTTCCACGAATACCATAGTGTGAAAGCTTACGAATCAGAGTGCGGTGCTCTACACAGTCGAATGCCTTGGAAAGATCACAAAATACGCCAATAGCATCATGTGAACTCTCCCAGGATTCGAGTATATGTGACATCAATTGAACACCTGCATCTGTTGTGGATCTGCTCTTTGTGAAACCAAACTGATTCTCATTCAATATATTATGCTCATTAAAATGGGATAAAAGTTGTTTGAGCATAATTTTTTCGAATACTTTACTCAGAACAGGTAAGATGGAAATAGGTCTGTAATTGCAAGGGTCAGATGCAGCTCCCGACTTCAAAATTGGAGTGATTTTACTTTGTTTCATTAAGTCGGGGAAATTTCCTCTATCTACACAAAGATTAAATATTGTTACTAAGTATGGTGCAATAATGCAAATTATAGACTCTGCCACTTTAACTGACATACCCCACAAGTCTTCAGTACTCTTTATGTTTAAACTTTTAAATGTCTTTATAATTTCAAAGTTTGTCGTGTATCTGAAAGAAAAGTCCGGTGTTTTGCAGGGAAAATTATGTTTTAACAGGGCTTCTGCTACATTGGGACAAGAATCCAAAGATTTAGTGACTTCTAGTGGTAAGTTAGAAAAAAAAAATTCTAATATATTCGCCACTTGTATTGGATCAGAGATTTGATGTTTATTAATAGTTAAGATATATGTTGAATCTCTAGGTTTATTTTTACCAGTCTCAGTATTTATAGTCTTCCAAATGGTTTTTATTTTATTTTTAGACTTGCGAATTTTGTCTCTAATAAAAAGAGATTTAGCACACAAGCAAACAGACTTAAACATTTTTGAATAGTTCCTAACATAATCATGAAACTTCTTGCAAGATGTTAAATTTTTCCTGCGATACATATCAAACAAATAATCTCTACTTTTTCGAATACCTCTAGTTGCCCAATCACCAAACTTAAATTTTCCACTTATTTGTTTCTTTATTTTTGGACAAACTTTTTGGAACTCAATATTTACTAAAGAAAATAAGTTATTAAAGATGTCATTCGCCCTGTTGATTACACAGATTTTTCTGAACTCAGGACTAAAGTAAAACGTATTGAAGATATATGTTACTAAAGCTATATTAACTATGCTCAAATAATATTAAAACCAATAGTAAATATTTCTGGTATTATGTTTAATCCAAAAATAGGACTAAGTCTAATTACCCAAAGTCAATGACATATGCAGGCACCGAAATTAATAACCCACAGGAAATTTGTCAAGCTTTTAATGATTTATTTTGTGAATAACTTTAGTTCGCAGTCCCATATTTCTTCTCAGAATGACGCCCATGTATCCATGAATAATAATAATGATGATCTCCACGATATTTGTGTTTCGAGAGAGTTTATATTCAAACTAGTAAAAGGCTTAGATATATAAAAAGGACCTGGAAGTGATTGTATTCCGCCCTTATTATATACAAGGTGTGCTGAAACGCTATCACTGCCTCTCACTGTTATTTTCAATAGATGTATAAAAGAAGGCTACTTTCCCAAAGTCTGGAAGACAGCGCATATTGTACCTATACACAAAAAGGGCCTTAAGACATCCATTAAAAATTTCAGACCTATTTCTATACTAAATGTTGTAAGAAGTGGATGATGATGGCGCTGCTGTCTCGAGAATAAGTCAATGCATTAATTTTATTGTTAAAAATATTCAAAAAAGTTATTTTGAGTTAAAATCAAGTGAAATGTAAAGTAATGTGCACAATTATTACGTCCTAGTGTTTGTGACTAAACTTATATCGTGAAACTAAGCTAATTGTGTCAAAAATTATTTGGTTGCAAGAATTGTGTTGCTTCGAAAATATGAGGCATAAGTGAACTTTGTGTCAAAACAGAACAATGGGTCAGTGAAATATCATTATTTATTACTAGCTTTCCGGGCGCGGCTCCGCCCGCGCGTATGTCGGTTATCGCGCGAAAACATTAATCTCTTTAAGCGCAGTCGGATAAAAACTATCCTATGTTTTTTCCCGGGTCTCAAACTATCTCCATACCAAATTTCATTCAAATCGGTCCAGTAGTTTCGCCGTGAAAGCGTAACAGACAGACAGACAGACAGACAGAGTTACTTTCGCATTTATAATATTAGTACTGATTTAATTCCTTTGCATCTTTGAATAATCAGTAACTAAAAAGTCAACCAGGAACAATAATTACATTTGTTTACATTACCATTGACAGTTCAATATCTGTGCCATTTCAAATTTTATAACTGAACTTTAAGTAGTGTTGTCCTACTCCCATACTCAGTTCTCTTTTCTTAAGTGCCATCTACATTGTTTTGGTTGCAACTTTAGTACATATGCTGTGCTGAACAGATCGTCAATGTGCTCACTTGGTCATGCAATACGGAAATTTGCTCAAACAATTCAATCACCTGTGGCGCATTCGATATAGCTTCGGCTCTCAATCCAACGCACCAGCGTTCCAAATCTCTCAACGTAATCTAATTTTTGATATTTGGTTTTTGGAAGATTTATTATAACCATGAACTTCACTGAAAATATAACGTTTCGTCGAAAACATACTCAATGCATTGGAAGCAGTGGAAGCTCCGTAGAAGGAACCCCTACCAGTTTGCCCGATATATCCAATGAAGATTTAGACCAAATAACAAGTTATAAGGAGCGAATTGAGACGCTAGAATAAGAACTACAAAATGCATACGCAGAAATTGAACGATTGTCATTGGAAAATAGAAATTTAAAGAGAAATAATGAATCAACTATAACGAGCAAAACGTCAACTCAATACAAGACAGTCACAACTGGGCCACAACAAGGAACGACAATTATGAAAACTATACCTAACAGTGAGCAAAACCAAGCCAGCTCCTCACAGAATAAAATAAATGTAATTCGTGATCAAAAACAAGCAACACGGATATCAAAAGCGAACACTCAAAACTCATTAAAACCGCCGAGAAAAATATGCTTATTTAGCAGCAATAAGCACAACATACTTTCAATCGCAGAAAATACGTTTAAATGTTCAGAACTTTGCCATTACCTAACACCTCACAGCAATGTTTTAGAAATGATACGAGGTATTGAAGTAAAATTATCAGAATTCACAATGAATGACTACTGCTTAATATTGATAGGAGAAGAAGACTTTAAAACCACAAATGATTATTTTAATATGATTGGAGATATACGTAATAAACTTCAGAATATAAAAAACACAAACATTATAATGTGCCTACCAACATTGAAATATGGAAATACGACAAATATGTATAATTGGAGAATAGAATCATTTAATAGTTTATTGCAATTGGACGGAATAACACACAAGTATGCACACATTTATGATCCAAATGATAATTTAAAGTACAATCGGCCTCAAATATATCATCGATATTTTGGCACTGTGAAAGACCGTGGTATGCGAATTATATTTAGAAACCTACAAAACTTCATAAGAAATATTCAATATCTCAATAATGTTTCATGCATTAATGAACCAGAAGAAAATACTAGTGATTGCGATCAACATTTTGATGAATCAAAATTTTTTCGTGCATAAACAACTTCATATTCTTCATCAAAACATTCCGGGTTTAATAAATAAAGCCGACGATATTGCCGTTAGTTTGGAAGAACTAGTAGATAAACAAATTAATATTGACGTGTTTTGCATAACAGAGCACTTTATCATGGCGCGTTATGAGACTTATCTACAATTACCAAACTACACGTTGGCACCATACTATACACGAAGTAACAGCAAAAGAGGCGGAGCTTGTATCTTGGTGAAGAACGGACACCAATGGAGAGAATTAACGGAAATTAACAGATTATCACTAAGAGATATCTTTGAATGCTGTGCGATCGAATTAACTGTCTATAAAATTGTTATTGTTTGTATATTAGGTACTCTCTAAGTATAAATACTTAAATTACTTCCTGGATAAATTAGAACAACTTTTTATGAAAATTTGTAGTAAAAATTATGAAAATATAATTATAGCCGGTGACTTTAATATAGATATACTGAAATCTAATAATATAACTTTTAACTTAGAATGTTTATTGAAAAAATTTAATTTTAAATTTGCATTAAAGGAGCCTACTAGAATCATGAGCCAGACTTGTATTGACATCATGATACATAATCACAAGAAAACTTGCAAAACTGAAGTGTTAAATTTTGCCAAATCAGATCACACAGCTCAACTGCTTAAATTTCCCACAAAAAGTGTGCCTATACTTAAATTTTGGCGAAGAAAGCAACGCGATTACTCTCCGGAAAACATTTCCAAATTTGCAACCTGTATAAAAAACCTGTCTTTTGATGAAATATATGACTCCAGTGACCCTAATGCAGCGTACAATCAATTCATTACAAAGTTTAAACTTTTTTATGATTTGTGTTTTCCAAACAAAATAATTACTATAAAAATCAATAAGAAACCTAAGTGGGTGTCTAAAGGAATAAAAATTTGCAGTAAAAAGAAACGAGAGCTTCTTTGGAAGTGTAGACTGAACCCTACGCATGCAAATAAAAACAAATATAACAATTATTCTCGATTGTTTAAAAAAATAATACAGCTAACTAAACGCGCACAAGACAACCACAGAATTAAAACTGCCGATAATAAATCTAAAACTGCATGGCAAATTATAAATAACAGTAGATTTAACTTACGAAACAAATGTATTACCCAAATAAAATATGAAAATAATATGATTACTGATCCTCGTGATATAGCTAATGGTTTCAACAATTTTTTTATAGATAAAATAAAGCCTGGAGCAGGTAAAAAAGTTACCTCGCATATTATACCTCGAAAAAACTCCATGTTTCTTTCTCCGTGCTCACCCCAGGATGTTGAAACCATAATAAAAAATCTTAAGAACACTAAGAGTTGTTGGCTACGATGAAATCTCGACAAAAGTAGTAAAAAGTGTAAATCAGTACATAAGTCCGCACATAAGTCATATTATAAATTTGAGTATTGAAACGGGTATTTTCCCTACATCGCTCAAAATTTCGGTAGTTATACCATCATTTAAAAAAGAAAATACAGAACTGATGGAAAACTATAGACCCATAGCACTTATTTCGGTATTTTCAAAAATATTTGAAAAGTACTTGTACCAGAAAATAAATAATTATCTTGAAATGAACAATATACTTTGTAGAGAGCAAAAAGGATTCAGAAAAAACAAGTCCATTAATATGGCCATTTATGACTTCATAAAAATGATTCTAACAAATGTAGATGTAACTACACGGATTTGTACCGTGTTTTGTGATATGACGCAGTCTTTTGACTGTGTGGACCATCAAATTTTATTTAATAAATTGGACGCATATGGACTAAGGGGAAATGTATTGAATCTGATTGAATCATACTTATCAATGAGAAAACAAGTAACTCAAATCACTAAATAAAATTTTAATACAAAAGAAGAGAAATCTTATTTATCTAAACAACGGAATGTGGCGTACGGTGTACCACAAGGAAGTGTATTGGGTCCCCTCTTGTTTATAATATACGTAAATGATCTCCCGAAATGTACTACAGAACATATGACCCTATTTGCGGATGACAGTACGGTAACTATAGCTTGTAAGAATAATGAAACATATAAAACTGATATTAATAATTCTCTGACATCTATCATTTCATGGCTTGACAACAACAATTTGAAAATAAATCTAAACAAAACGAATATAATGCATTTTAGTCAAAGATTTGACAAAATATCTGACATTGACCTATTTTATAGGAATAATTTAATTAATCAAGTTGACATTGCTAAATTTCTTGGACTAATTATCGACAAAAAATTAAACTGGAAAAGTCACATCGAACACTTATCTAAAAAAATAAGTAAACTATCATATGCTTTGTATAAACTTGCGACTACACTAAATATTGATGCTCTCCTTACTGCATACTATGGCATAATCGAATCTAACCTCAGATACGGAATCATATTCTGGGGTAATTCAACCAATAAAGAAATAATCTTTAAAATGCAAAAACGCTGCATTAGGGCCATGTTTAGCCTTCAGGTAATAGACAGCTGCGTGCCTTATTTTAAGAGACATAATAAATTATTTCTAATTAACTGTAAATTATTTTCAGTGACATATATATTCTATAATTATTATATTTAAAAATCACCAAAATATTTTTGATGTTATTATTTTAATGAATTTATAATTTTTCTTTTTTGTAATTAAGACATGGCTTCATCTCTCAATATTGTACGCCTTCATAGGCAAAGCATGATGGTCTCTTATTTATTATGTACCAACAAATTGCATGAAAGTGTAAAATTACTCATGTTTGAACAATAAACTTATCTTTATCTTTATCTTTAAGTAAAGTAATGGAAAAAATCGTTCACCACTTTATGTATCGTACCATTTCCAAATCCATACCTATTGAACAACATAGTTTCATGAAAGGCAGGTCTACGTGCACTAACCTAGCCATATTTTCTAACGATGACATGGAGTGCGGAGGGCAGGTTGATGTGGTCTACACTGACTTCGAAAAAGCTTTCGACCGATTGCGTAAACTCCATGAACTCGGAATACACGGGAATCTACTTTGGTGGGTTACTTCTTACCTTAGAAATCGTAGCCAGGCAGTAGTTGTAGGTGGTTATAGATTTGACTATACTGACTTCACATCCGGGGTGCCCCAAGGATCAATTTCAGGACCTCTCCTGTATGCAGCATGTCTTTATGATATCAAAAAGTGCTTTCAACACTCAAAATTCCTAATGTATGCAGATGATACAAACATTTATTTCAAAGTTAACGATTTAAATGATTGTTTTAAACTCCAGAAAGATTTAGATGCATTAAATGTATACCACAAAGATAACCGTATAGATATTTATGTTAGTAAATATTTACAAATTAGTTTTACACGCAAATTAAGTCCTATTAAATATTAAAATTAATGATGATACTATACGTAAAACGGAATCAGTTAAAGACCTAGGAATAATTCTAAATTCGAATTTCGACTACTCCGAGCATATTACGAGTATGGTTAGCAAAGCCTATAAAGCCTTAGGTTTTGTGTTAAGAGCTAGTCAGCTTACTTCTCATACATCCGCTCTGTACTTGAGTATTGTAGAATATATGGATCCCCCATCATGTAACATACATTCACGAAATAGAGAAAATACAAATACATTTTTTAAAACATTTGAACTACAGAACATTCGCCTTTCATCACATAGCACCTTTGGAAGACATGCCAATTTTATTAGATATGATGTTTCTGTACAATATATGTAATGGTAAAATTGACGGTATTGACCTTAGCAACCTTATTTTAAGAATCCATACTCGACATACCAATTTATTTTCAACACGAACTAATTACACAAATAATGCAGTTGCAAGCCTCCTTAGGACTTATAATTAAATGTTTGATACCACCGATATTTTCTGCTCTAGCAGACAAGCGTTCAGATAAATAATTTTACACGTTTTGCAGAACAAAGGCCAATAGATACAAATTACACACTCATGCATTTTCACCTTTTATACTTAAATAAAGTTGACATTATACCTTTTAGTAAAACCAAACAAGTACTTAGTTTGCCCTTATACAGCTTGTGACACAGCATGCACACTATGGCAAATATCTAACACGTACAGAGCGCGTTGATCTTTTTAAAGATAACATAATATTCGAGTAATTATACAAGTGCCCGCCGTAGGTAGCTACGAATTTATTTGCAATGTACCAATTCACATTCCATATAAAACTATGAGACACGCACATACTGCGTATCCAGTGGCATTTAAATCCACGAGCCTCCACTCAAGCTAAATTTCTGGTTTTACTATGCTTTTACACTCACACACAATCACATACACCCTCATACAAATGTGCTCATATAATATCCTATTTATTGTCGTATAGTGTAAATCTCATTACTATTGTTTATTTAATATAATAATAATAATATTAATTTCCAAAAAGTTTATACAATTGCTTAACAATTTTCAAAGGTACCTTATCTATCTAATATAAAGAAAACACTGGTAAACATTGATACCCAAACTAGGCGAGAGCCTGTATCTTGGGTATCTGGGTACGATTACTTAACTAACGAATTTTTACTAGACACTTGTCTTCGCTCTTAACTAATTCTTGTTTTTTTAATTATTATTTTATTTTAACTATTTAGTGTAGCGTTTAAATTATTATACAAATTGAAAATAATAATTCTGTTGTCTACGAATTACAGTACATGTAGGTAAATTGTGAATGAAATAATTATTTAACTGTTACATAAATACTTATACATTATTATACTTATATCGATGCCTAACGGCCAAAAAAGGATAACCGCCACTTAAGACATTTTACAGGAGAGTGATTTAAAGTATAAAATAAACGAAATAAATTCATAAAAAATTAAGTACAGCTCCCGAAAGGCTGAAAATGTGTATTTGTAGCCTTTAGCAGACTATCTATTGACTGACATTGTTATTTTTATGAAATTCAGGCTGAAATTATTGGTTACTGTCGGTTACCCCAAATGGTCTTCATTTTACAAAAAGCAAAAATGTCGTAAATAAAATACATAAATTATTAGCTTCCAGCAAAAAATTATGTAACTTCACTTTATGTTTCATTTAATTTGAAGAAAAATAGCACAACTGTGTTTTTGGATTTGGAAATATTGTATAACCAGCTATCTAATGAAAATTTATTGAATGGAACATCGTATTGAGTATTTTTTTAAAGAAATATTAACTATGATTATTAGACTTAGTATTTCGTTGTACTATTTATTTAAAATTATATTTGGAGGAGCAAACATTTCAGGTTCACCCGAGAGGTCAAAATAATAAAACAATATAATTTAATTAATCAGCTCAGTCTTTAATTGATTAAAAATTGGCAGGTGCTTATCAAATGAATCACATATTAAATAACTGTCAACGAGGGACATAAATTAAAGATGCTTTCTTCTTAAATTTTCTATTAATTATGTTAGTACAGAACCCGACAATGTAACTTGCGAATTATAGTATTGCGCACGCGCGCTCACGTCGGTGGTGTAGAGGCAAAGAGAACGCTGGATTGGCGCGAGCCTGGTTCGCCGCCTCCTCGCACCCCCCCCGCTCCCGCGGCTGAGGTATAGGGATGTGGTGAGGTGAGATGTCCGCGCCGACATACTGGGGGCCCTTGAAAGCCTGCTTTCAAGAATCTTGTAAAAGACATAATGCGATTCAGCGCACGTCTGATGATGCCCCTCGACGTGTAGATATCAGCTACTCTCGGTACCTTATCTTCTGAGCCAAAGTACAGTTTTTGTACCCGGCCTAGCCTCCAAAGCATGGGAGGCAGGTTATCTTCCTTTATGACGACTAGGTCCCCTGGTTGTAGGTCTCTGCTACGTTCCTTCCATTTCGATCGCTACTGGAGTTCTGTCACGTATTCCGCCTGCCAGCGCTTCCAAAAGTTTTGTCTCGTCTGTTCGATGACTCGGTAGCGGTCCAGTTTAGTCAGGTTGGTGCTCGGTGACTCTGGTGGGGCCGGGAGCGACATCAGTGGTCTGCCAAGGAGAAAGTGCCCCGGTGTGAGCGCTGAGTAATCATTGGGAGAGGAGGAGAGAGGAGACAAGGGACGGCTATTCAGGATAGCTTCGATTTGAGCAAACAGAGACGTTAGCTCTTCAAATGTGAGATGCGTGTTCCCTAAAATGCGCGTAATGTGAAACTTGGCTGATTTGATGCCTGCCTCAGCGTAGCCATCGCAATTAGGAGCGTAAGCCGGTGAAAATATGAATTTAATATCATGATCAGATGCAAACTCGACAATGGAGCTTGAATATTGCTTAAAAAATGTATTTATTTCTTTAGCAGCAGCAACGAAATTACGAGCGTTATCACAGAATATCTCTCTCGGCTTAGATCTACGTGAGATAAACCGGCGCAGACATAGTATAAAAGCATCTTTCGACAATTCACTAACAGCCTCTAAATGGATACATTTATACCTTAGGCAAATAAAAATGCATAGGTAGCACTTGGTTATTTTACAACCGCGCCCACGCCGATCAGTGATTAAGAATGGCCCTCCAAAATCTAGAGACACAGAAGTAAATGGATAGTCTGGGCTAGTTCGCTGGGAAGGCAGATCACCCATAATATTTGATAGTGGCTTGCCATAGTAACGTCTACATGTGACGCAGTTACGAGTTGTGCGTCGTGCTAAGTCTCTACCAGCAACTGGCCAAAACTGTTCTCGAATGGATGCCAACATGAGCTGTGGTCCAGCATGTAAGAGGCGCTTGTGTTCGTGAGTGAATATGAGTTTTGTAAGAGTGTGTTTTGAGCATAGTAGAATGGGATGTTTCTTATCATAGTCAAGATCTGCCTTGGCTAGCCTACCCCCCCCCCCCCCCCCCCACCCTCATGATTCCCTTAGAGTCAAGAAATGGCGAGAGAGTAGAGAGGGCTGACCTTGGGCTTATACCTTTATTTTGGCGAAGTGCGGCTAATTCCTTTGGAAAAGATTGTTCTTGTGTTAGCCGGACTAAAATGTCTATCGAATTACCGAGTTCACTGACACTCAGTGGGCCATCTGTAATTGTTGTATGTGTTAGTTTCCTGCATTTGTTTATAAAACGTAGTGCATATGCTACTGTACGTTGCAATCTTTTAAGATTTGAAAATCGATCAATGTCTATAAGTGTTTGTGTTTGTATGGTAGTATGAAAAGTAGGTGTCAGTTTGACTTCTGGTAAGTTTGGTACTAGAGAATCTTTGCCTAATGTTGGCCAACACTTCTCTGGGCCCCGGAGGAACGAGGGACCGTGCCACCAGATCTTCTCCGATGAAGCATGCTGTGTGTCTATTCCTCGTGAGGCGAGATCTGCTGGATTCTGCTTTGTAGGTACATACCGCCACGAAGAACCTTTAGTAAGCTCTTGTATGATAGCTACACGATTGGAGACATAAGTTTTAAGCTTAGAAGGGCACGTATTAACCAAGCTAACACAACACTCGAGTCAGACCAGTATACATAGCGTGCTATTGATTTTCTAAGGGCAGTGGTCACAGTGGAGGTTAGACGCGCCGCGAGAAGCGCTGCACATAACTCCAATCTTGGGATCGTGCTAGCCTTAATAGGAGCAACACGGGATTTTGCACAGAGCAGATTGATTGATGTGTCTGTGCTGGTGACAGAAATGGATTTAATATAGACACAGGCGCCATAAGCTGCCTGAGATGCGTCGCTGAATGTGTGTAAATAATGAATATTTCATTGTTTACGGGTGAATCAAAAATAGCTTGATTTCGAATATCCTAGCCTTAACGGATTTCAACAAATAATTATATAGAGGCAAATCATCATAAACGCATGTTTTTTTATTTAACGTTCGATCATTAAAATATTACAAAAAGTTCAAAAAACTTTATTGTTCCCAAATACTTTGTTGATCAACCACCACAAAAATAATCTCATCAAAATATCTGTCGTTTACAACGAAAAAAAATGCCTCGTGTCCATAATTTAACTCCCGCATAAGCGCCAAAAAGTTTCACTTAGAGACATGTAACCCAGACCAAACGACGCGGAAAAAAAGACGATTCTAACTATGTACATAACTCAATATCCCAAAAAATTTCGCTTATCACTTTTCGGCTGTTGGGCATCGATATACATATATTATTAAAATTTACTTTTACGTAAATACAGTCAATTTAGAGTATTATTATAAGTATGTGTATTTTAATGCTTGTATTATAAGTTTAGAAAAAAGGTTATACAGTTAAATTTGAAAGTGATTATAATTTGTATAAGGAAAAAAATAATATTACCATGTGAATAAATTATGATTTATATGAAAGTGGATGAGTCGTGCGTGTGTAAAGGTGTGTAAGTGACAGTGTGTATGGGTGGTGGTGATGCCAAATTGCCTTAATAATGAGAAGGTGAGTTAGATTAAGTTTTCCGTTTCTTCATAAGAGAGGTTCAATAGCCAGCTCTGAACCTTTTTTTTGCAGTTAAAAACGTTACAGTCCTTGATGAAACAGTATAGACAAACTTTGCTATAAGTTTTGGCGTGAGCAACTGCAGGACTTCTACGTGCTAATAGAGATGTAGCAAGTGGAACTGGAAGTCGGTAAACACGTTTGGATAATATACCAGTATAGTCATATCGGTTTAGCATAATTTTATGAGACTTAACTGTTGCTGCCAAAACGAATAGCTGACGCATACGCATTACTTTGAATTCATTATAGAGGGAATCAGTTGGGTATCTGAAGGGCTTATTTAAAGTGACTTTAATGAGAGCCCTCTGCGCTCTTTCAACAGTTATGAAACAAGTTTTTCCACCACTGCCCCAGACAGACATGCAGTATTGCATAATTGATTGGCATAAGGCCAAGTAAACAATACGTAGCACGTCTAACGGCGTGCAGTCTCTAAGCTTTTTCATTATATATTTCAGCTTCCTCAGCCTACCACACAAATCTTGAATATGTTCTTGATAAGAAAGGTTCTCATCAATAACAATGCCTAGGTATTTGATTTTGCTGACACGATCAATGTAGCCACAGGTGCATTCAGATGGTAAATTTGAAAATCTTTTGTGTGAACACGTCTGCATTCTAAGCAATCTATTTTCAGGGGGACTTCCAGCACAGGTTTTAGAAAAAGGTATGTATTTAGTCTTTTTTAAATGTAGGGTTAGTAAATTTTGATCAAGTAACGTTGCTATTTTATTGAGACCTTCTTCAGTGCGACAAAATACTTGTTCCCATCCTTTATCGTGAAATATTATGACTGTGTCGTCTGCGTACGTGATTATTTCAGCATTTGGTAAGGGGCAGTTTACAATTTCATTAATACACAGAGTTAAAAGTGTTGGGCCAAGTATACTCCCCTGGGGGACGCCAAAATTTGTCGGAAGAAGGTCACTATGGAGAGAACCGATCTTTACGCTTTGTTTACGGTTACTTAGGTAACTTCTGAACCAGTTATTAACGACTCCTCTGATGCCCTTGGCTTCCAATTTCTTAAGAAGCAAACCAACCGAAACGGTGTCGAAAGCTTTGGCAAGGTCTAAAAACACCGCAATGCAATTATCGCCATTTTCAACATGGATTGCAACAGTGTTGGCAAGTAACGACACCGCGTCTTCGGTTGACCTGCCTCTCCGAAAACCAAACTGCCTATCAGACAAGACATAGTGCTTCTCAAGGAAACATCATCTAACATCTGGTTGTTCACGATTTTTTCTAAAATTTTAGATGCTATATTTAGAAGCGCAATCGGCCCATAACTATCCGAATTATTTTTATACCGTTTTTAAAAATTGGCGATACACAAGAGGTTTTCCAACACTCGGGGAATACCCCTGATGTTAAACTCAAGTTAAATATGTGGGTGAGTGGAACAACTAGTGAATTGCTGGATTACTTAAATAAACTAATGGCAAATTTGTCAGGTCCGGGTGAGCTATCAGGTTTTAATTGAGATATTATATTTGCAATTTCAAAAGCGTCTGTGGGCCGAAGAAAAAAAGTGTGTGGTGTTGAAATAGATGATCTGTAAAACGAAATAAGATCTTGTTCTGTGACAGAAAGCTTATTTAATATTATATCTGCCAATTTTCGCCCCACTGATACAAAATGATGATTACATTCTTGGAGCGATGCCTCAGGGCTAGATTTATAACTAAGAAGTTCAGTAGATTCGGTCTTATTAACAGGTGTGTAGCAGATACTTTTAATTGTTTTCCAGTTTTTTGGTATCGTATCTACTATCTTGCAACTGCTGACTTGAATTCATTTTTGAGTTTCTTCAACAACTTATTACAAAAATTACGATATCGAGAATACATTTTTCGACGCACAATATCGTCTCGGTGTTTTTTTGATTCAAGATGTAATTTGTCGCGGTGCCGCATGCATCTTAACAGACCCGGGGTGATCCATGGCTTCATTCTCACCCATTTACGTCCGATTTTAATTCTGGATGTGTTTTTGTCTATAATAGCCGTTAAGGTTTGGTTGAAGACTTGCACTGCTGTTATAACACATGTGAGACCAATTATGTGAGCCCAGTCTAGGTTGTTGATTTCTAGTGCAACGGCTTCATATCTACTTTATGTTTAATGCTAGGCTTAGTCATTTGATTTGAAATAGACAATGCGGCAATAGTTATCGCATGATCGGTAATAGAAGTCTCACAAACTAGTTCCATTGAATTTGTATTTGATTTAACAAATATGTGATCCAAACAAGTTTTGTTGTGTGTTATGCTATGTATCGCAGGAAGTAGCCCATGAGACGCCATTATGCACATGTAGTCACTAGTGCTTGAATCTTGATTAATAATGTCAATTTTAATATCACCTGCTACTACAATGTAAGGGACACATTTAAGAGAGTTAAGGGTTGTGTCTAAAGAGTCCAAAAACATGTCGTGATTTTTAGTAGAAGGAGATCGATAGATACCTAGTATAGCTATTTTATTATTTGGTGTTACAACACAAGTACAAGTTTGGTGATTGGGCAACTAGAGGTATTCGAAAAAGTAGAGATTATTTGTTTGATCTTTATCGCAGGAAAAATTTAACATCTTGCAAGCAGTTTCATGATTATGTTAGGAACTATTCAAAAACTTTTAAGTCTGTTTGCTTGTGTGCTAAATCTCTTTTTATTAGAGATAAAATTAGCAAGTCTAAAAATAAAATAAAAACCATTTGGAAGACTATAAATATTGAGACTGGTAAAAATAAACCTAGAGATTCAAGATATGTCTTAACTATTAATAAAAATCAAATCTCTGATCCAATACAAGTGGCGAATATATTTGAAATTTTTTTTTCTAACTTACCCCTAGAAGTCACTAAATCATTGGATTCTTGTCCCAATGTAGCATAAGCCCTATTAAAACATAATTTTCCCAGCAAAACACCGGACTTTTCTTTTAGATACACGACAAATTTTGAAATTATAAAGACATTCAAAAGTTTAAACATAAAGAGTACTGAAGACTTGTGGGGTATGTCAGTTAAAGTGGCAGAGTCTATAATTTGCATTATCGCACCATACTTAGTAACAATATTCAATCTTTGTGTCGATAGAGGAAATTTCCCCGACTTAATGAAACTATGTAAAATCACTCCAATTTTGAAGTCGGGGGCTGCATCTGACCCTTGCAATTATAGACCTATTTCCATCTTACCTGTTCTGAGTAAAGTATTCGAAAAAATTATGCTCAAATAACTTTTATCTCATTTTAATGAGCATAATATATTGAATGAGAATCAGTTTGGTTTTACTAAGAGCAGATCCACTACAGATGCAGGTGTTCAATTGATGTCACATATACTTGAAGCCTGGGAGAGTTCACATGATGCTATTGGCGTATTTTGTGATCTTTCCAAGGCATTCGACTGTGTAGAACACTGCACTCTGATTCGTAAGCTTTCACACTATGGTATGCGTGGAAAAGCTTTGAATCTAATAGAGTCTTATCTGTCAAACAGGCTACAGATGGTTGGAATAAATGGCAATACTTCTTCCGGGTCTTTGGTAAAACTAGGTGTACCGCAGGGATCAATTTTGGGACCTTTTCTGTTCCTAGCGTATATTAATGATCTGCCTTGCATGGTCAAAGATTTCTGCAATGTTGTTTTATTCGCCGATGATACCTCTCTGATTTTTAAAGTAGATAGGAAAGATAGTGAATTCATTCATGTAAATAATGTGATATCTATGATCTCTGAATGGTTCGCCGCTAATAATCTTCTCTTAAATTCAAAAAAGACCAAATGTTTAAAGTTTTCTTTACCAAATGTTCCTTATGTTGAACCAAACATTAAGCTTGGCTTAGATAAACTCTCTATTGACAAAGCGACAGTCTTTCTGGGAATCAAAGTGGACTCAACTTTACAGTGGGATCCACATATACATGATCTAGCCGGAAGACTTAGTTCTGCTGCATATGCAGTTTGTAAGATAAGACAGTTAACAGACGTAGCTACTGCACGGCTAGTTTATTTCGCGTACTTCCACAGTATTATGTCGTATGGTGTATTGCTGTGGGGAGCTGCTGCTGAGATGGAAACAATCTTTATCTTACAAAAGCGTGCAATTCGAGCCATATATGAAATGGATCCTATGGAATCTCTAAGGGATCTTTTTAAAGAATTGATATATTAACTTTACCGAGTCTGTATATATTTGAAAATATTATGTATGTTCGGAAAAAATTGAGTAAATTTAAATTAAACAGTGACAACCACGATTACAACACTAGGAACAAATATAAATTAACGGTACCGTGTTTTAGATTAGCAAAGACAAATAAAAAGTCCTTTTTAGGTAATTGTGTGCGGTTTTATAATAAAATTCCCGAACATATTACAATGCTCACAGAAGGAAAATTCAAATTACACGTGAAAAACATTTTGATTAAGAAATCCTACTACACAGTTTGTGATTACTTAAACGACAAAAATGCTTGGAAAATTCCACCTCTGCCAAGCCATCACCTGTCTCCTACGTAATTTAAACAAATATTGTATTAATTGTATTATATTGTTTATAACAAATTGTAAACAGACGTTTAAAAGAATGGCCCCGAGTTTCTTGCCCGTTCTTCTCGCAGTGGCTCTATAAATTTTTTTGCTTAACGTGGCAGTACAATGTAGAATATTTCAATATTAAAGTTTGTAATTGACCTTCATAAGAGCGTCGTAGACGCCTAAATTGAATAAATGATTTTGAATTTGAATTTGAATTTGAATTTGATTTAGTGTTATTAAAAGAGAGTCCGCTTCAGCTACATCTATTTCTTCAATTGAGTATGGAAAAGTTTTTTTTGTATATATTATTACTCCTCCATTTTTGTTTCGTTGATTGAAAGGTGTTGTATCCTGGGAGAGGATCAATTACCTGGCCTTCGGAGAGCCAGCATTCAGATAAGACAATTGCATCTAAACCGCAATCGCGACGTTGCAACGTCACTGCAAGTTTGTCGAAGTTACAATTAATTGAAGGACAATAATTTGAAATTGTAGTTTGGAACGGATAACATGTTCTTGCAAAGGTCTATGGAGTCTAGAGTATGACAGTCAATATTTACGTGTTCTTCAACATCTTTGACAACGCTAAGTAATGCCATCTTTATAGTGATAGAATTGTATTGAATACAGTGCCTGGAGCCAGTAAGTCAACTCTATAAAAAAGAGAACATATATTTTCTCAAGAGAATTAAGTGTATTGGCAATTTTGGTGCTAACTATATATTTATAATGGTGTAAATGTGTGTGTGTATGTAAGAAAGTGAAAGATGGTGTTCTAAAAGAACACGCGTATTTGAAGAGTGTTTCATAAATGAGGGGCAAGTGTTGTGTAGTGTAAAAATATATTAACAAAATGAACAAACCTAAGTCCAATGTTTTGCAATTTAACATGGCGTTGAATGCAATATCGTTGTTAAGTTTCAATGAGATTAAATTGTTGTTGAAGTTCACGCATGTTTCTGAGCGCCACCGCAGGGTTTCCCTCTTGCTTGCGCACGAATATTGTGCCGTTTTTAACCCAGCAGAATTTGAAACCTGCTGACTTTGCCTGTTGCCTAGCAGCTCGAAATAACTGTATGTTTTCTTGTGTTAAGCGCTCGTTTATTAAAATGGCCCTGGGAGCGCCTTTGACTTCAATGTCAGAGCAGTTTAAGTTGCGTCTACTTCTGCCTGCCCTAAGAAATGCATCTCGATTTTGTCTACGTAAGAAGCGGACAATAAGTGGTCTAGGGGGACGTCTCGTGGAACTCTTTTCATTGCTTGTTTGACCTTCCATGTCTCGGCTGCGGGGTCCGACTCTTGTCACATAGTCTAGGTCGTTGAGATCAGGGGCTGCTCCAATTTTGTGCGAAATAATTTGAACCAGATGAAATGGGTTCTCATCAGCTAATTAATTAATATCCGCAATTTCTATCTCATTCCTGAGAGCAACTTGTGCACGAATACCCAATTCGTGATTTAGTTCCATTATTTGGTTACGATTTGCAAGAATCTCACACACACGGTCGCAGTCACGCTCCTCAACCTGGCGCAGCCTCTCCTCTACATCGACCAGTCTTTTTTCTTGTTCGTCGATACGGGTGACGCATTGTTTGACGTGATCTGTCAGAGTATTCATTTGTGTCTTTATCTCACCTATGTCACCGCGAAGAAGCTTTATTTCGGCTGTAAGTGTGGTTATGTCTTCGTGATCAGCTGATACAGATACTGATGGACTGAGTTGAACCGGCACCTTTCGGTTGTGTTTATTGGTACGAGACTGTGCAAATGTACTGTCTTCATCGAACGCGCTGAAAGCCGCTGTGGCGGGTGGCGCTCACGCCGGAGAAGCAGATGTCGCCGCGCCGCGTACTGGCGTGTTCGAATTATCCTTTTTGGGCTCCATATAATGTAATATCTTATCCATATAAAATGTTAGTCCGTTTTTGGCTGTAATTTTTAGTATTTTTGTAATGTACACATAATTGTAAGAGCTGTGGATTAATAAAATAAATTAAAATTTATAAATTGTAATAGTGAAAAATGTACGTGTCGCGCGGAATTTGTGTTTCCCGGCTTTACGACACCGCGTGCACTAACCGCTCAGGCATCGATACTGGCTGTCCACAGAACAGTAGAAATACAGAACGAGACAAACATTATGTGCTGTAAATATATGTGTGTATGTGTGAGTTTCGATTAGCACCGATTCACAACAACAATCAACAAACATATATTTCCTTTTACGGGCTTTTGCAAGCCGAAATCATAAAAGAGCATGGACCGACACGCACTTTGCCAATTTTACTGGGTGAGCTACTTTTGTTTTATTAATAATAAAAACTAACTTAGAATTGGTACAAGCTTAAAAGTTATATCTCGAGTATAGGTATAATATACTCGTAAGTACCAATTTATTTGTACGGAAAACCTATTCATATAAATTAAGACCAAACACAACAAACAACAGGAAAATGCATTAAAGCCTCTCGATACACAAATAGGTAACTCACACATAAAAACAGACTAACAATACCTGGTTTTTTACAAAACAGATGGGTCCTAAAACTTACGACAAACTCGCAGAAGGTTCGCCAGTCGACGCCAATAGATATGACCACGCCGAACTTTCTACTCACGCGTAATCCAATTTCAATAATCCTCTTATTATTAGGTAGGGTATACCTATATTAAATTTGTACCCGTTTTAATGTCATCAATATCGTTCGATTAGTTTTTAACTTAGACCACAGAATAAAAAGGACGTTAAACACAATAAACTCACCGAGGAACGATTCGTCGAGAATATATCTACGGTAGTAGTCTAGTTGGTGGCCGCGCACCGTCCTCTATGACGGTATTAGAATAATAATATACTCAGCTCTACGGCTCAGCCGAGCGAACCTCGATGGCCTAATATATGGATAAGGCGGCTGGTGTGTTAAATCGGGGTCCTGGGTTCAATTCCACACGAGGTGCGAGTATATTGAACAAAACACAACAGAGTAATTTAAGGAATAATAATAAATAATTAATTGTACCAACCAATCCAATGATTGTATCATCATAAAACTAACTAGGCAATTGTGCGTAGTCCCATTAACAATGAGATGATGTGGTTTATCTAAATGAGCCGATGACTGAGCTGGAAAGTACGCGCTGGCACTTTCCAACGGAACGATCTATTTTGTAATAAATATACTTAACGTGGACACAATGACACGTTACTGGTGTTACTAGGATTCCAACTCAAAGAGCACAACAGTTTGTAGAGCCTGTATGTATATGTCGCTGGTATCCAACTCATAAACATTATGAGTACTAACTTGCATGAAGTTATACTTATTTCAGTGTGGCAATACATGAAAAGGTAGCTGAACAAATAAACTTTGTTCTCATTATATATCACTCATGAAAAGATGTTGCACTTAAAAAAGCATGACCAGACTCACACTTGACTCGTTTTTTAATAGTATATTAATTATGATACAATACAAGTGGAGGCTGCGGGTTGCAACCCAAGCCGTAGGCGAGGGCGTAAATCATTCGAGTATATAATGAGCAAGTTTCTCACGAGTTTCATACGCACTTTTTCAACACCCTTGCGAGGAAATAATAATATACTATATTGCATAAATGCGATACAAACATATTCAACATAACAAACATACAAACATATACAAACATTTATACGCGCGGCAAATGTTTTGTGGTTGATTACATTTACTTCAAAATTATAATCATAGTGATAAAATGCAAATATTTAATTACAAATTTTTGTTAATCCTAAATAAATGAATAATAATAATATAAAAAATAAGAACGATAAAATAAAGCTCACTTTACGAGCAAAAGTGTTGAAAAGTAAATTAGTCGAGTCTGTGCAAAAAAACGTTTATTTTACACATTGATTTCACTCAGAGAATGTGCTACGTTTATTATATTCTTTAGTATATAGTTATTTAGGTATATGTATATGAGTTCCCCGTTATCCTTGTCATATATTAATTCGTTATTTTATGAACATACAGAACACACCAAAATAATCCTTTTGCACTGGGGGCCAACTCTCAATTTTATACCGCTACGTATAAACGGCAATGTAATCGCTCGGCGCTTTGATGACGTCACAACAAATTTTCACTCTACCTCTATTCGCATACTCTGACGTGACATTTGATACGAAGTATTACTGTTTCAACGACTGATCCATCATATAATTTATTCATCTTTAAAAAGTTTGGACGGATTTAAACTTGATTTTGACTATTTCACGAAGAAAATGTATTTAATTATGTTTAAATAAAGTATAATGTTTTTATTTATATTTGTATTATTCTTTGAAATAAATACAGAAAAAATAATTGATGCCCTCATCAAATATTTGTTCTGGTATCACTCAAATTCAAATTAAAAATCATTTATTCAATTTAGGTGTCTACGACGCTCTTATAAAGGTCAATTACAAACTTTAATATTGAAATATTTTACAATGTACTGCCCCGTTCTGCAAAAAAAATTATAGAGCCACTGCGAGAAGAACGGGCAAGAAACTAGGGCAAATCTTTTAAACGTCTTTTTACAATGTGTTATATACAATATAATACAATTATAGTTATAAGTACATGTTTAACGGGACTTAATCGCGATATAACATGTAAATAAAATTAGTCATTACTATACCAATTATCCAGGAGGTATCGATTCTTTTCTTGTTTAACGACCATGCACTTGAAGAGCCAATATCTCCTGAAGATGCTTACAGTAGAAATGAACACTTCGTTATCGATTCCGGATACACTACGTATAGTTTATGACGTTTTGTTGGTTTGAAAGCAAATTTATTTATTTACGCGGAATCAATAGCTGTTTTTGTTGTATTTTTCTAAAATATTAATGGATTATAGTCAGAATATTTGTATTTTTATAATTAATTATTGATTTTAGCATAGTAACGCTTTTTTTCTCAATATCAATATTATATTATATAACCATATCACATAATAGTTTACGGGATTTGGAGGCCAATTGTCCGCCATCGATATCGTATTACTGTCGATATTGGGAAAGTACTTAGTCAGGTCAGGGCAGTAGGTAGTTTAGTTTAACATAGTTAACGTCAATGTCAGATAAGTATTGTTCGATTCCGCCTGTCTTTATTAATTATACTCCTCATCGCCGTACCACTATACTTTTTTGGCGTTCTTTCTATGATCATCCACATTTATATCCCACACTATTTTAGTTTAGTTTATTTAAGTTCTTACATTATTTTAGTTTCTACCCTTCCTCATGAAATACTTTTACCACGTCAATAAACTCTTCAATTTATTTGTCATCCTTTCTACTTCCAAACTATTTCTGATAAACTCTTATCTATTCTGGCACATTCTAGGAACATCTGCACATCTGCCATTCGTTCCAGAGACCAGTGTCCACGTTATCCGTCCTGCAATTATCCCAAGTCTCGAAGAAAGTTTGATGTCATCGTCAATGAGAAAAGCTGGATGCAGATAAGCGAAACTTTTCTTACGACTATAGACTGGGCTACCTCAGAGTCGTTAGACTGACTTGAACTTGATTGCAGGAGTAAGAAATAAGTAAAACAAATACAAAGCCACCCAAGACGATTCATCTGGATGACTGTCTCAGAAAAACAATATAATTATCCTTATGAGGTGGAACTCTCAGTGTGCGTCGTCGCATATTAGCTAAGGCCCACAACGTTTATCTATCAAGAGGAGTGCGCGGCGCGAGGGGTGAGTGCTCCTCCGCACTTGTCGCGCGCTTTTTCATTATCAGTACTCACAGAGCGCTGCACCAGAGCACTGAGTGGAGAACGCGACGCGAAATCAACAGCGAGTGTGCGTCATCACAACCCGAGTTACGACACGACACGTCTTTAGTCTGAGCCGCGTAGCAATCATGTTGAGCGACAGTGACGGCGAGAGTGAGCTGCGGCAGCATGAGCACCTGCCTGCACTTTCGGGCGGCTCGGGGCTGACGATGGCGAATGGAGCAATGCACCCGGCCGAAGTCGCGGCCGCCGCCGCCGCCACCGCAACCGCGCCGCACATCCGGAAACTCACCGTTTCCAAGAACTCGGAGGTGCACTTCGGGCCCAAGTTCGTCTCCGTCACGCAGAACCTGCGCACCACAGAGGTGGTAAAAGGTGAGACAAAAGTCATCGCTTTTGTTCATCGACCATTTTGCTACCTACTGACATGCATGCCTGTATCCTTGTGTTGTTTATGTGCTTACTGATAAACGTCACCAGGACGCGTAGTTACCGCACGCACATTGTTATATAAACTAATTAAATCCGACGCTGCGATGACCAATCACAAACAGCGAATGATAAATTGGAAATTCCAGTTATTTTTTGTTTTCCCTCTTGAGGTCGTGTGGCCGCTCTTACGAAGACGCCTGAGCAAATTCTTAGAGTTACATCGTCTACATAATCTAACTACAAAGTAATTACTAAACCCAGCTACGTAGATAGGTAAGCTACGTGCTATATAAAGTGTTCGTATGTTACTTATGTCGTACCTACCTATGTTCATTATGATTACCTACCTGTGTACGTATCCATATCGTCGCATGAAGAGTCATTAGGTAATTATATACCTTCCTACCAACCTAATTACCTTTTGTATAAATAAACACAGATAGATAGGTAGGTAAGTAGGTATATCATATACTTATTGGGAGATTATTATTATAGTAATGTAGAGTTAGCGGAATGAACCTGCGTGCTATTGCGAATGTTATTGTTTTGTTGCGAATACGAAACTACAGGCACATTGACCTCAGTTCCTTTAACCAATATGTATAGGTATCATATTTACTTATTATATATGTATATCTATATAGGTAGGGGTATAAGTAAGTACTTACATATATGTGAATGATGGTGATGTTATATTGAACGCGTTTAATAAATAAATAGGGCACATCTAAGTATATTTGTAGTTTGTAGATAAGACGCGCTCGTATCTGCAGCATACCTACCTACAATGTTATCAATTTCTAACCTCGACCGTTTCGCACGCATGGCGTGTCGCGTCGCGTCGCTTCGCGTCACGTCGCGTCGCGCAGCCCACTCAGGAATACGTCTGGTTGGATGCCGCTGCCTAGGAGCGTCTGTTATTAAACTTATAAGTCACTTCGTCAACACTATACCTACAGAGGTTGGAACGGCTTCAGAATTATCTAACCCCTTTTTTTCTGGCTAGATAGATATACCTACTTAGGTGCATTTCACTCGCGATGTATCAGGGTAGGTAGGTAGGTGTACCTAATAATTATGTGCTCTAGTGCTAGGAATCGCGCGAAGGTAGGACTTTGGGCTGCTTTGGGGACCAAACAACCATGGAAAAACATGTAACTCGTAATATTTAACAGTTTTTGGTAGGTAGGTAGGTATTAGAGATGGGCCGAACATGGGTTTCACCGAATACGAACATTCGGCCGAATGTTCGGTAAAACTCATACCGAACCGAATATTCGGCCGAATGTTCGGCACAATTGATTACTTACTTAAATAATGCGCCGGACACTCCCTCCCGCTCCCGCGTTGTACCACCAATGTTATTATAGCATCATCTAGTAAACAGTAAAACTTCACCGCGTAAGTTTGTTATGGGAATTTTTATATTTAAAATTTATAAATAAAAAAAAACTTTATTTCTCACAATTAAGATCTGATTATAATAACGTTATTTATTGTAAAGAGTTCACAGTAGTTGTACGGTCCGAGACCGTATTCTAAAGATGATATAAAATGAGAAATAAATCCTTTATTTGCTAGTTGATATAAATGTTTATTTGATATGTAAAATAAATATAGTGATTTAATGATAGTGAGCCGCGTGAGATACGATTAAATCGATGCTAATTACGAACTGGTCATTTACTTAGAACGATGCCAAAAACGATTACGCGGGCGAATATGCGGTTGCACCGTACAGTAGTTTAACCCCAAAACAGCTAAATACTTATAAATTGTTTTTAATAACCATATTTTTTATCTGCTGTTATTGGAAATGAAACTACAGTGTCTACATAAAAATACTGCAAATCACTTACCACATTAAAACAAAATATAGGACACATTTAACACTCAACTCACGATCAATCGGTTTAATACCGTAATAACTTTGAGTAAGTACCTACCCTTTTATCGAATATTCGGTGATTTGACCGAATATTCGGCCGAATACGAATATTCGGCAAACCTGCCGAATATGCCGAATACCGAATATAAAACGAATATTCGGCCCATCCCTAGTAGGTATCAACTTCAATTTTCTTAACTTTTAGTAGGTCAAATCAAAATTACTTGATTTTGTTGCCATATTTACTCAAATCCTTATATTAAAACTCCTTTGACAAAAACATACTTAATGCAATTACATAAGTATCTATTACTCTATATACATTACTGTTATCGTGGTTAGTACCTAAGTAGGTACCTACGCCTTTCTTCACCTTACATCACGACACGATGTTATTTGGTTGTAGGTACCTACCTGGGTACTTGTATATTCAATTTTTATCTTCTCCGTGCAATTAATACATTGATATATTGAATAGAATAAGGATATAAATTGCATAAAAACTTTTTTGAATGCCAATATATATATTGGCATTAAAAAAAAGGTTTAATGCAATTTATATCTTAGGTACTAACCACGATAACGATCATATGGTACATATTTTATCAGATAGGGAAAAAGTACATCGATAGATACATGTCAAGTGAAACGTAAAATTAATAGTTACCAATGTTTGTTTGCTACAGAAGATAAGTAAGTATAAAAAAGTGTACAATACCTTTTGACTTTGATTTACAAAGATATTACCCTGAAATTGGCAGCTACAGAGTAACGTAATTAAAAAGATGAAAGTAATCCAAGTATATAAGAATATCGCAACTGTAGGGGTTTAATTTACGAATGTTTTTGTGATATATAAAAATCAATATAAGTTCTGTCAAAGATAACCAACCCCCCTCTCAGTAAATAACGATAATATTATCATAATATAAAATCTTGATTAGAAAAAAGTAAATCGTAGGTATATTGCATACTTACATACATTTAAGTACATATTATATATTTTTAAAGCTTTTTTTAAATATATTTTATCAATCCTAATTTGGCGTATTTACTTAGTTACTTATTTTAAGAGAATTGTTTATGAGATTCAGGCTTTTTCCTTCGATTGCCCAGAGAGCTGACTGGTCCTAATTTTTCTCTTATTAGGTAGGTATTGTGTTCAGGGCTACCATTACATTCAATACAAGCCAATCACTTACCTTGAAACTATTGAGCAGCTTGCGGGGTTCCGTCCATGTGTGTGCGGTATCGGTAGCACGATACTAAACACCCGGGTGAAGGCACTCTCAAACACTTTTAATACAACTGTTGGGTACAAGCAGAATTCACAAAGTCCGCCGGTGGTGGCACTCTATAACACAGCAGAATTCACCACAACTAGCACCGAGCTAAGTCCGAAGAGCACTGAAGGTCATGTACGTATTTATGTATTCATCGTGTCTTTATCCCAAAACTACCCACTTCTTTCCGCTCGTTCGAATCTCAGCTTGTGACCGACTGCATATTAAATATAATAATAACGCCTGAACATCCCCCCGCCTAACCAAGGCCCGCCTTGGTTCCTAATTGACCATGGGTAGTCGACATAGCTTAGAAACAGGTCTCAGAAGGACACCATTCTGAGTTTTAACTTCCGCAACCCGAAGAATTCCGTCCTTTCCTGGTAGCAATTTAACTAACCGACCACGTTTCCAATGAAGAGAAGGTGTATTATCTTCTTTTATTAAAACTAAGTCATCTAACTTGGGAGGTTCCGCTTGGGAGGTCCATTTATACCTTTGCTGCAGGGTATGCAAGTATTCATTATTCCACCGAGACCAAAAGTGTTGAGTCAATTTTTGAATTTGTTGATATCGAGATAACCGAGTGAAGCTTACGTCAGTATAAGGGTATTCTGGAAGGGCAACTAAAGGTTGTCCAATTAAAAAATGACCCAGTGTTAGGACTTCGAGGTCCGCCGGATCCGTACTTAAGGGACACAAAGGTCTGGAATTCAAAACGGCTTCCACCTTTGTGAAAAACGTTGTTAGCCCTTCAAATGTAAGCCGAGTATCCCCTAAAACTCGTCTAGCATGTGTCTTGGCAGATTTCACCGCCGCTTCAAACAACCCACCGCTGTTAGGGAAACTGGGCGCGTTAAATAACCAAGTGACGTTTTGCATAGTCAGTTTACGCTCAATATCCGAAAAGTTGTTCTTTATGAAGATATATAACTCCTTGATATATTTGTCTGAACCTGTATAGTTAGTACCGCAATCTGATCTTATTAAGGAAGGGAGTCCACGCCGGGAAATAAACCGAGTAAACGTTGCAATAAATGCCTCAACCGATAAGTCCGACACGACCTCCAGGTGCACTGCCTTGCTCGCTAAACAGACAAAAATGCATAGGTAGCATTTTTGTATTTTGGCATTCCGTAAGGTATTAGTTTTGATATAAAACGGGCCCCATAAATGCACGTGCACTTTTTACGCGATCCGGTGGCAAATCAGCCATAAATGGTTGCGTTGCACGAGCTTTTGACCGGTAACATTGAATACAGCGGAAGGTGATACGCCGAGTGATTTGTCTGGCCGAAATGATCCAATAAGACCTAGATAATATGACAGTATATCTGATGATAATACGTCACTAATAATTCAGTGAAATTACATTTTCCTGGTAGTAAAACCGGATGCCTAGCATCGTAAGGTAAATTCGCTTCATTAATTCTCCCACCAACGCGAATAACTTTATTCGAGTCAATAAATAAATTTAATCTCCGTAATGAGTTTTTAATAGGTTTGCCTGACCTTAAGCCTTTTTATTCTTCTTCGAACGAAATTCCTTGTACGTATCGAATCAGACAGGCAACTGCGTTTCTCCGTTCTAAAACTGTTAGATTTCCTGTTAATTTATTTTTTGATGTACTATTTGCTCTAAAGCGCAATATATATGCAGTAATATTAACGAGTTTGTTAAAGGAGCTGTAGCGTTGTACCAAATTGAACTCCGATTCAGTAGTGCCGACATTGGCCGTTGAAGCCTTAAGGCCGGGAAGAGCTGTAGGAATATCAGAAGTATCCTTTGGCCAATTGTATGAGGGTACATGCAGCCACTGCGGGCCCCACCACAATGGATGCTGCAATAGTTCTGCAGCTGTTGATCCACGCGTTGCCACATCCACGCAGTTCATCTCACTCGGTACATATCTCCAATGAATCTTTATTGCTGATAAATTTATTTGAGCAACCCGATTCCCTTCGAAAACTTGTAGCTTGTGTGGTGGGGTTTGTAGCCATGCTAATACAATGGTGCTATCACACCAACCAACTACCTCATCAAATGCGATGTTGTGCTGCATTGACGAGAGAACGCAATTTAAAAGTGTTGTCAGGAGTACCGCTCCGCTTAGCTCAAGTTTAGGTATTGTCCGTTTAGACTTAAGTGGGGCTACTCTGGACTTTGCCAGAAGTAGTCGCAAGAACACTTCTCCGTCAGACTGTTCTACCCGAACATAAACTGCACTCGCGAACCCTACAGAAGACCCGTCACAAAACCCATGCAAGGAATATTTAGCATTATTTATCGGTTTTAAACACCGTGGTAAAGAAATTCTTTCTAAATTTGGTAAATCCGTGATTATGTCTAGCCATTGCCGCACTAAATTTATGGACGCTGGAGCGTCCCAGTCGATTTTCCGCGAAGTGTCGTCATTACTAAGTAGACCTTGTAATAATAACTTTATTTTAAAAACCACAGGGCAGATCCAACCAAGTGGGTCGTAAAGCCGAGCCACTAAAGATAAAATATTTCTCCGAGTAACAGCCCGTTCCGGGGGCAAATTTAGCCGATAAGAGAAAGAGACCGATTTTGGATCCCATTGAATGCCTAGTACCTTAATATAACCTGTATCTTTTGTATATTCATCGAATGAACGAGGGAATTCTAAATACTCTGAAGGTAAGCGGTCTAACAATGCGGGATTGTTTGATGACCATTTTCGCAACTCGTAGCCCGCTGTTTTCATAAGCTCCAGCAACTCATCCTTTAACTCGCGGGCTTCGGTCAGTGTATCAGCACCACCACTCAAATCGTCTACATAAGAATTTTTAAGCAACAACTGCGCCGCCCGTGGATACTTGTGTTGCTCGTCGTAAGCCAATTGATGTAGGCACCGGATAGATATGAAAGGGCTGGATTTTAAACCATAGGTATTGGTTGTCAGCTCATACACCAGCAATGGTTCCGAAGGAGACGAACGCCAAAAAATAAGGTGATACTTTCGATCATCAGGATGGATCCAGGTTTGCCGAAACATCATCCTTACGTCTGTGGTGAACACAATGCGTGGCCACCGGAAGTTGAGAATTATCATCGTTATATCATTCTGTAACCGCTCCCCAGAATATAAGCAGTCATTAAGAGAATGTCCGCCCACCGCGTTTTTACCATCTTGTAAACTTTTGACACTCCCATCAAACACCACACGAATCTTATTGATTTCACCGGATTTCTTAAAGACACCGTGATGAGCAAGGAAATAGTGCTCACCTTCCGACTCTAAATTTCTATTTGATAAGGTCATGTGACCAAGTTCAATGTATTCCGTCATAAACTTAACGTATTTATCCCGAAACTCGGGTTGTCTCTTCATTCTTCGTTCAATAGATAAAAAGCGCTGCAGCGCTACCTGCCTCGACTCACCTAAGCGTTTGTGATTTGGTATAAGTGGCAATCTAACCTTATACTTACCATCAGCACCCCGAGTGGTGGTTGAAGTGAACAAATTTTCACATTCAATATCTGCTGGATCCTTGATTGTAATATTTGGTGGCTCTTCTGACCGCCAGAATCGTTCAACCGCTTCGACAAGTGTAATCATGCTATTTTTATTATTACAATCCGAGTCGCTAATAGTGTCTGAAACCGGACCGAAGATGACAAAAAATAGTTTCCAAGCCGTAGGGTCCTTCCGCGCCTAAGCCGCGTGAGTGAATATTTTACCTAAAATATCACAGCCAAAAATTATATCTACTTGGGATTTATTCCAGGAACCATCATCTGAAATTCGTAAATGACTATTGCTTGCTCCTAATCTACGAGCTAAATATGCCGTAGGATTTTTTAACACCGCTGCTGTCGTCGATAATAAAGGTTGACAGGTCCCTTGAGGTCGAAAGTCAATAGATACCACATATTGACTTCCACTCGTTTGAATACCGCCAATACCTACCAAAGGTATATGCGTGTAATATCGCTTCAACCGTAAACTCGACACAAAATCACTCTTAATAAAGCTTAGTTGCGCACCGAGATCTAACATAGCTCTTCCACGGACAAAGTCTCCGCTTGCATTTTTTATCTCAATAATAACGGTAGGTAAAATTACATTATTATTTAACTTAGGTAATGAGGCGATATTACACGATTGCTGTAATTGCTATTCTGAGGCATTATTCTGACGACGCGCAGTCGCGGCTAGCACTACTGGCTGTGTCGGCGGTACGGTCGGCGGCGAGCTCGACGCGTGGTTGTACACGCCCGCCTAGTGTACCACTGTGTACTGTTACCGTGACTTCGGTTATCCGTGTTTTCATACTCATTATCGCTACGCTGTTGGTAATAACATGTGCTACGCTGCACTTCTCTTGGCGGTGAAAAATATCGCTGGTGATGCAATGTGCTCGTATAAGGTCGAGGCTCATTTGGCGACTGCCTACTACTTGCGAGATTTTCGGTAGTTGAAAGGTATGCGTACCGAGGCTGTTGTTTATCATCCGTGGGGCCATTCGAACGCGCAGAGAATGTGCAGATTAACTCATTATGTCCCGTATTCCCGCATCGACCACACGGTACAAACGTATTAAATGAAAAAGCCGAGTGCTTTCCAAAACATTTATAACATAAACCATTTACTTGTATCCATCGTTTACGATCCAATTCAGTCAAGTTACCGAATTTAAAACATTCCATTACAGTATGACCCGAAATTTTACAATAATTACATTGTTTATACTCGTAATTGCCGAGTTTATTACAATCGCCAATATCGTTTTGAATTAGATGTACGTTCCTTCTTTCAGTTCTGCGAACACGCTCTGCGGAATAAGAAACCGGTTCTCGCACAGCTGCCGCTGTGTCAAGTAATCTACATTAATTTTGCAAGAATTCTATAAGCTCGTCGAATGTAGGTAAATTATCGTTGGTACCCCCGTATTTTTGTTCAAACCGTGTTTTAACTTCTAAAGGAAGCTTTGACAATCCAATATATAGCAAAATATAACTCCATTGATCCGTGGGAAGGCCAAGGTTGTCCAAGGCCCGTGTGGATTCCAATAACGGATTCAATACGCTTATTCTTAGTTCCGAAATCTTATTAAGTATTGGCAAGTGTAAAATCCGGTATATATGAGAATCCGCCAATAAGCGTCTGTTCTCAAACCCTGCCCTTAATATATCCAAAGCCGTATCCAACGAGACATCAACCATCGGTAAATGTCTTATCAACATCCTCGGTTCACCTTCCAAGTGCGAAAACAGATAGTGGAATTTTTCCGTTTTAGAAATATCTTTCCTAGACAAAACCAAGGAGTTAAAAAGGCTAATGAAACTACTCCAAGAAAAAAGATCGCCAGTAAAGGTAATGAGGTCAATCCTGGGTAACCGCGCCGTAGGCGCACTCTCCGTAGGCACATGTATGCCGTCCGAGGTCGGATAAGATGCCGCTACAGCTTCTAATTTATTATAAATTTCCGTGGCTTCCCTATACTTTAACTCGTATTCTTTAACAACTTCATCGTCCTCCTCTGTACAAGCATTCAATATAGACTCATAGGCTTCCGTTAACAGGACATAATAGTTCTCTAATTTTCGCATCCGAGAGGAAATAATACCCGACTGTAGTGGTTTTGTATTGATTATTTCCAAAGAATGATTAAACCAGTCGTACTTGATTTTAAATTTATTTTCAAATACCTTTGACATTTTATACCTAGGACCGTAAACTGAACCTCGCAAGTTAAACAAACTAAAATAGTTATACCAAAATGGAAATGTATTCGGATATGAGTATCACGAAATTATAATTAGTAACCCATAAGTACTACTACCCAGTTACGACAAAAATAAATACGACTCGTAGGAACAAATTATGTTTATGAGATTCAGGCTTTTTCCTTCGATTGCCCAGAGAGCTGACTGGTCCTAATTTTTCTCTTATTGTGTTCAGGGCTACCATTACATTCAATACAAGCCAATCACTTACCTTGAAACTATTGAGCAGCTTGCGGGGTTCCGTCCATGTGTGTGCGGTATCGGTAGCACGATACTAAACACCCGGGTGAAGGCACTCTCAAACACTTTTAATACAACTGTTGGGTACAAGCAGAATTCACAAAGTCCGCCGGTGGTGGCACTCTATAACACAGCAGAATTCACCACAACTAGCACCGAGCTAAGTCCGAAGAGCACTGAAGGTCATGTACGTATTTATGTATTCATCGTGTCTTTATCCCAAAACTACCCACTTCTTTCCGCTCGTTCGAATCTCAGCTTGTGACCGACTGCATATTAAATATAATAATAACGCCTGAACAAGAATACTTACGAGTAAGTGACATTGTGTAATATATTTGTGAGGGGAATAATAAAGCACAGCACAGCCATTTGGGAGCTATGATGATAAACAGACACGTCGAACTTATTTCGTCGTGAGTAAAAAATAGGTATTGACTCAATGTTGCTAGTTGTCTTATCTGTCCACTTAATCTATGAATTTCACTCCGTGAATATGGCTGCAAATGCTGTCGTGAAGCATTGTTTTTCGCGATTACATTTCGACAAAATAATTAAGTATTCGGGCGTGTTTTATTCCAAAATCTGAACTTATTTGTGAAAAGTGATTCCATTGCTTTTATTTGTTTTTCCCGAGTGGTTTTTGCAGGACGCAGGATGGAATTTTGAATACATAATTTTCGTCGTAAAGCGCGTGTAATCTCTACGAGTGCCCAGCTGCGTGTGGGTGAGAAGTTGAGAACTGAGAATATGCTGGCCGGCTTATTTTACCTGGTCGACTTTGCTCGTTTCAAATGTCGCGTCTAGTATTAGAGGTCAATGCGTGCTGAGCGAAAAACACATTTAGAAATTGGAGGTAGCTAATTGCACCGTTAGGTGCTTGGTAACAAATTTAGTTAACTAGGCAGCGGGCGCATCAGACACCTACTGTGAGATAAGCTTGCAAATAATATCTAATGTATAAAGCCAACCTTATTCTTCCATTGCTTTTGTTTCATATGACAAGCAAGACTCACAGCACAGGTGCAACGCAAGGCATTCGGACATGAGATACCATCATCATAGAGATATTGCTTTCTCTTTTATGTGGATACCATATTGATATACCTACAGATTCATACCTAAAAACATTTTTAATCGGCATTAATTGTCAGCAAGACGCAACAGGACAGTGTCTCTTTTTCTAGTACAATTAAAATAATCTACGAACCTTCAAGTAGAGGAAATTCTCCATTATGTGACAATACCGTGTACGGTTAGACATTTTGAAATGAAACATACTCGTAGTTAGATAATGACGACATTGCTCACTGAGTTTGGAAGTGGATAAAGGCAGGCAGGATACAACTCTCGACAAACCTATATACCCAATGGAAAAATATGTCCTTGAACCCAATGGAAGTAAACGAGCCCTTACCCGCCTAGGTCGACGATATTGCATGCATGCAAGCAAGAGTCGTTTTGTTTGTGGGTAAAGGAGTTCAACGCGGCGCGGGCGGCGGAGTAATACCTATTTGACGGTTGCCGTTTTCTCGCTTATAGGTACCTAACTAGCTTTCCGGGCGCGGCTCCGCCCGCGCGTATGTCGGTTAACCTCTTTTTGCGCAGTTGGATAAAAACTATCCTATGTTTTTTCCCGGGTCTGAAACTATCTCCATACCAAATTTAATTCAAATCGGTCCAGTAGTTTTGGCGTGAAAGCGTAACAGACAGACAGACAGACAGACAGACAGAGTTACTTTCTCATTTATAATATTAGTACTGATTAAGAATTCAATTACTTGTAATTTTCTGTATTGATTTTAAATATGTACCTATAGATCGAATTCGGAATAATTAGAAGTGGTTATTAGATTATGTGTATTTTATTTTTAGTTTTGATGTTAACATTAAATACAGTGTTGAATTTTTTATATTTATATAAATATTTTCATAGATATAGAGTCGCATTTTTTTATTTTGTATCCATGTATAAGTACGAGATTAGATAGAATTGTAATAAGAAGTTGGCCATGTGCGAGTAGGACTCGTAGATACGTTCCGTACCAACACAAAATGTACCTACCTACATAAGATTATTTTTATAGAGTCGAGGCCCAGATTTTTATAATATGAGCAATATATTACTCATTGATTGTAGCAAGTTTGACGCCTCAATGTATACCAACGAGTATTACCATTTTTAGAACAAAAACAAAAGCGTTCATAAAAAATCCAAACAAGTGTGAGCAGAACTTGCAGACAGAGTGTTCCGTACCTAGTCAGAATGTTAATAAAAAAATCTTATCAATAAAATATTTATGTTTAATAAAAAATACGTATCAATAATCTGCACTTGACTATTTTTTAGTATATTTTGTTGTAGGTTAGATATTGAACTAAAATCAAATCAAGTTTGACGCTTATCACGTTGTATAGGACCCCTATTTACTTAAAAGTTTTGCGATTATTATTATTTTTAATATATTATTATTTTTAAGGCAATCCGACATACCAGCACAGAGAAATTCAACCGGTTACCTACTGCGCTTCCAAAGATGCAGCCCTATATAGGTTGTAGAGTAGATATACGCGCGGACGGACGGAAAGCCAGGAACAGGGCCCCGTTTTGTAGTAGGTACAAAACCCTAAAAAAAAACGCTCCTTGTATGGGAACTTCTATAGCTTAAACAATAGTTAATATCTATATTTGTTAATCAATTTAACATACTGACACATTCAGTGACAATTACATATATCTGATTAACTACCGATTATCATTCTAAAGTACTCGTATATTCCTGTAAAGGGCGGGCCGACGGACGGACAGATTTAGCAACATAAGTCCCATTTTCTGTTGGGTACGAATCCCTGAAACTACATATTATATCGATGTCTATTAAATCTATTAAATTATTACAAAATGTACATCACGAGTTTTAAGTTCAGTCAATACTTATGTTAAATTTGCATGTAGGTATTTGGACATGTCTGCAAACAAGTTGAGACTGCGGTGACGTGCATGTAGCTTGTAGGTAAATAGAAATATTGTGATAAAATACAGTTCAAGAATAACTAACGTTGAATTGAAATAGCTCATACACCATCTCAACGTAGTCGTATGTTGATAATGATCAACACGCGACTTGTGGACCGTTACCACCGAGGGTTGAGGAGCTCGCTGACATTTTTATTTATTTATTATATATGATTTAGTTATGTAGATAGAGATGATCGTTCAGATCAATACAAACAAATCGATATTTGTTTCAATTAATGAAGGCCGAAAGTCACTGCGCTTATGAGTTACATTATCCCACAGCTTACCCTCGGTAAGTAATCTGATCTTAATCCACAGCTAAATGTGTTACACACGTAACGTGGTAGGTACACAAGAGACGAAACGACCTGCATGGAACAGTTCTTAAATAGTTTGGTGCTCTACTCCCGTAAAGCAAATAATTCGTCTAGCGTAAAAAAATCTTAGGTCTAGCGTCGTTTATTATTCCTAATCGGAGTCCATACTTATTTGTGTTAATATCACACCAGACCAACTGTATTGAGTTTGGTCTGGCTGGGTGGTATAAAGGCAAACGCAACACTTCATGTCGGTTTCTTTTTAAATTTTGTTTATATCTACTTTTCGTGTCGTGACATTATGTTGAACTCGTCTTTACGGCCGTGGTTCAGAATATATACGAAAACGAAGTAAATCAAAAATGTGTCCGGTTCTGTATTACCACGGACGTACCACCTAAATATGTGAAAAACCTCCACTAATAATTTGTATATGATAGGTAGGTACGATGTGTCCATGACGAAAACAAAAAATTAAGTTGACATACACTTTAGCGACACATTCAAAGTCAAGTGGGGTTGATTTATAATTTGTATTTTTTTAATCGAGTCAAATTAGACGCAAATCTTTTAGGTAATTTAATAAAAAAATAAGCAGACGCGAGCATAATTAATATAAACCGCATACGTAAGTACCTATATCAGAAGCCAATTCGATTTTCATCTCAATTTGAGAACCTTGAGCATCAGTTTAAGAGCCAGGCATGCACAAACTATTTATTTATTTAGCACATCTGTTCTTACATTTTTGAAGCGCTGCTAATTTTCAACTCAGCTCTACCATAGCGGAACACTATTTGTTTCTGCTGTTTCACATTGTTTTCAATCGAATACTCCGGGAATACGAGTATGTCAAGTGTACAATTCAAATATAAGTTTTTATATAAATGTAATATGCTTAAATCCCACCGTAAAAATATATAAGTGCCTAAGAACCTACTTCAAACCGGAAGATTCCAAAATGAATATATAGCTATTTATTGATTCGAATTAATTGTGAACATGTGAACCAGCTCGTGCCTAACAAAACCAAAATCATATCATACCTTTCACAAAAACATCGATGCGTAAAACGATATCTTATCATCCACTTTGCCGTTCCACAAAATTGATATTTGATATCCATATTATAGACTAGCGTCCGCCCGCGGCTGACCCGCATTCTATTTTGTTTTAACGGCGGTATTATGCATTTATTTAACAAATATACCTATACAATACAAACTGTTGGCTGCGGCTTCATCTGCTTTTACTTAGGTCTTCTTTAAATAAAATTTTACATATTATGATATAAACATTCTCATTTCAGTTTCATAACTAATATTAAAAGATTTACAAATTATACATTATTAAAACATTTCAATGGTTATATTATCCCAACATTGACCTTAATGAATATTTACGACTACCTCGACCTTGACTCTAAGTTATTTCGATGTGTATTTTAATTTTTTTGACATTAAACGTAATACTGAATTTTATACTCCTAACTTCAAAAATAAAGGACAAATGTTGAGTCCCAATTAGAATCTCTTAATTTTGCCTTGTTGCAAAAGCCGTTCTTAGCCGACGTCTCCTAGGTATATATGCACTACTTACCTTCGGAGATTGAAGCTCCTAATTTTAAAACCATAGGACTTTCATAAAAACTTTTTTTGCGAATTCGACCTCTATAATTCGGCACTGCTCCTATATTTGGTCCTATTAACTGACTTCTTCTATCTATGAACTACCTTAATGCCAAGTTTCATGTTCCTAATTTACATGTTCCCAATAATGTAGGACATTCATACGAACTGATCCCCAATTTGGCCTCCATAATGAAGTGTGCAAATGCGCCTGTCAAGCTTGAATTGCCAAAGTCCAGACTGTTGACCTCATTTCGAAAAGCGATTAATGCCACCTGCTAATATGTCGATCTCTCCCGTCAATATACTCGTATATAGAGTGAAAATGTGTGAGTGTCCAAAAATATACATGAAACTATATTTCACTGTGTAGGTAAATAAAAAGGTATTTTCTAGTGCTTTGAAGCTGCTGCGGCATGTGCGCTTCGCTCGGTTGGCTCGCACGCTTTTCAACGCACTGCTCGTTGCCGCGTCTATATACGACTTAGACACAGAATAAAAATTAATTAGACTAGAATAATTCACTAGAAATCATTTACAACAGAAATTAAAGTAGACTTTTAAAACTTAAATCCTTACGATATATCATCCATCAGGTGTTTAAACTATATTAATCCTACGAAACTTTTAAGTTAAAATAACATTTAAATCGGATAACCATTAGTTATTGTAGTCACCCTTTCAGTTCTGTGCCTCGTTCTTGAACAGTGATAGCCTAGCGGTAATAGCTACTGCTGCCGTGCATCAGGTCCATGGCTCGTTACCCACCGCCGCGGCTTGAGCTTCATCGCATGGGCATTTTGCGAAATCTCGAATGTCTACCCTCAAGTTGAAAAGCTGTCCACAAGTGTCTTATCAGTGTGTTACCAGCAATAGTCCTTGAGAGCCAATAAATTACAGGCACACAACAGTATGTCTTCTCGGAACAAATATAAAATAACGGTACCAAGTTTTAGACTAGCAAAGACAAATAAAAGGTCCTTTTTAGGTAATTGTGTGCGGTTTTATAATAAAATTCCCAAACATATTACAATGCTCACAGAAGGAAAATTCAAATTGCACGTGAAAAACATTTTGATTAAGAAATCCTACTACACAGTTTGTGATTACTTAAACGACAAAGATGCTTGGAAAGTTCCGCCTCTGCCAAGCTATCACCTGTCACCTACGTAATTTAAACAAATATTGTAATAATTGTATTGTATTGTATATAACACATTGTAAAAAGACGTTTAAAAGAATAGCCCCGATTTTCTTGCCCGTTCTTCTCGCAGTGGTTCTATCAATTTTTTTGCTGAACATGGCAGTGCAATGTGGAATATATCAATATTAAAATTTGTAATTGACCTTCATAAGAGCGTCGTAGACGCCTAAATTGAATAAATGATTTTAAATTTTTGAATTTTCTCGAGCGGGCGCAGTGTTCGGCGCACAAAAAAAAACTCCTTTATGAACGCATTTACCTCGAGCTATTTAAATTTGACGTTTTAGTGATTATCTTATCTGTATTGCACGGAATCGTCGGAACCGTGCAATAACTGCTGTATGAGTTATAACACAGTTTTGCACGACATATTCTCATTCTGGATCGACAATTTTCCTGTCTCCATCAAAATAAAAAGAAACAAATATTTTTCTTTAAATATAAACAATTGTTGACATGTAAGAATATCTGGTTGAAAAAGAAAGTGATAAGTAAAATAAAGCTCAATGAATAAGCATTGCTATTTATTCTACGAGGCAATTCTGCCAACATGCTGGGCACGCTGCCAATTGGTATTGGGTTGGAGCATTTGGACTGACTGTGAGTTTGCAATGACTTGTAGGTTGTCTAAATGCTTTCATGGTTAAAGCTGTAGTGTTGTATATACTTGTAATTCGTAGTATTTTGTTAATAAGGCGGCACACAGTGTTAGAAAGTTATATTCTGTAATAAATAATCAACAATGTTCCAATTACAATTACTTGAGGCGTTAAAAATATTGCTTATCAATCTATAAAAATAAACGAAGTACATAAAATAATGTGAGACGGAGCATTGGAATTGTATTATCTAAAAAATATTGAACAAGCTCCTCAGGAAGGACTAACAGCTAATTTGTTGTAACCACAAGTAGACAAGAACTATGTGGCATTCAAGATAATAAATCTGCGAACTACTTTTATTTCAAACAAACAACATGAATTTAATAAAACCAAAAAGATAGATGGCAATCCCCTGTTTGCATCTAAAGTGTAATTGCTGCATCATTCCTTCTACTCTCTCGAAAATACTTCTAAAGTAAATTATACGTTTTTTAATTCTCAACATTTCGATACCATCTAAAGGCTTTCAAAGGTATAAAAAGCGTTCTGATTTATATTTTCAAGAAAGAGAAAGTAATGTTATTTCTTTTCTTTGCGAGGTATCTTATCGCTTGTGCGTCCGGTCTGTCACTTATCTGTATCATTAATCATAAGTTAATATTGTTTTTCACGTAAATATATGAACTTTACTAAAATATATTATAATCGATTGTTCTACCGACATTATGATATCCTTCCATCTTTGTCGGTTAAAACACAAACATTAACATACAAAGGCAGCTGTACTGGATACATAAATTGTATTTTTATTAAATTCTCGACTTGAGCAAGGTTTCGGATCTTACCAATAACTGTCTGAGATGGGAATAATTAATAACTTCATGTTCATTAATAAAATCGTATTTGGGCTCTTACTCCCAAAGGGCAAATAGGCCGCTCTGTCTATTTGTACGTCCGTTCTCATGTAAAATGTCATCTGGGCCTCTAAACTCGTAAGAGCAATGAGTTGCTCGAAAAAGAAAAAAAAAATCATAAAACAAAGTTTGTTAGGACTAGCAGAAGTCAACCCTAAGAGGTTGTTAGCCATTGACCAATAACCCTGTTTACGACAACATAGCTACTACAACGTAAGCAATTAGACTACCTGCAGGCCATTGAAGGCTCTCAAGCAGTCCAAACGTTCCACTCCACTAGGTACCAGTTGTCAGCGTGCTTAGCATGATGTACTACTTTGTAACAAAGGCACATAGCCGTAGTCTGAATGATGTCGGACTGATAGCGAAGGACGGTGAATGATGTCGGACTGATAGCGAAGGACGGTGAATGATGTCGGACTGATAGCGAAGGACGGTGAATGATGTCGGACTGATAGCGAAGGACGGTGAATGATGTCGGACTGATAGCGAAGGACGGTGAATGATGTCGGACTGATAGCGAAGGGCGGTGAATGATGTCGGACTGATAGCGAAGGACGGTGAATGATGTCGGACTGATAGCGAAGGACGGTGAATGATGTCGGACTGATAGCGAAGGACGGTGAATGATGTCGGACTGATAGCGAAGGACGGTGAATGATGTCGGACTGATAGCGAAGGACGGTGAATGATGTCGGACTGATAGCGAAGGACGGTGAATGATGTCGGACTGATAGCGAAGGACGGTGAATGAAACCACGTTTCTCATGCGAGTAAGCGAAACAGAAATGCCAAATATTTTAATAGTGTGAGAGTGTTTTATTTTTTCATATAGCTTTTTTAAAACAGTAACATTTTTTAGGTACCACATGGTTACCACATGGTTACCATATTATTAATTAGAAATATTTTTCGTTGATCCTATTTACTATGAGGACACAACTTGACTAAGATAAATTTCGAAGTTGTATTAATATTTTTTTTATATAAGTAGATAGAAGTAAAATCAAAAAAGTATTTTTCATATCCTTTACCATCGAATTTGTCAATTGTGTTTGATTTCAATATTTAACGTAACGTAGGTAGTTAGAGATCTGGAATTTCGGTATATTATGTAACGCTTATATAAAATGTGGTGTGGTTGGTGCGGTTGGGAACGAAACTAACGTCACTTTGAGGAATCCGCTCAGTCACCCGCACCTATGTAACCTACCTAAGTAGGTATGTACGTAGGTTACCTACGTGTGACTTTAGACCGACCCATATGCCAAAGCACGTAGTAGGTACATTCTGCGGGTCGGTGTAAACGAAGCCTCACCCTCTCGAAGCTCATCGCCGCGGTACGAATCAAATCATGAACATCCGAGGCGTAGGTTCATGTCTCGTCACCACAACAATTCGTACAATTACTCAGTAAGCCTAGTCAAATTTTCAACGCAATATTTAATGAAGGCGGAGCCATCTTGTACAAATATTGACGGTTTTGGCAAAGCTGAATCTACCATGTTCAATCAATACATATATTATGTTAATAACGTTGTCAAGTAAAGTCCTCTTGTGCAGGTGTATGGCTTACTCTGACTAGTCAACCTTGAACTGTAATGGTAGGTTTTTTTTTTTTTATTGTTGATAGGTAAGCCTTTGACCACAATCTCACGTGATGTTAAGTGATGATGTGGTCGAAGGAGTTAACAGACTTAACCTAGAATGACTGGCTCTCAAGGACAGCTGCCGGAACACACCGTTAGGTGCTTGGCGACAGATTTTCTACTTGAGGGTGGTCGCTAGCCAGGCGGGCATTCACAAAAATGCCCTTCCACCATGCGGTGAAGCTCAAGCCCGCGGCGGGATTCGAACCATGGACCTGCTGCGCGGAAGTCCATAGCCAAAGCCATTGGAGCTATCACTGCTTCAAAAAAAAAGGTGGTTGGTTCTTTCACTGTTGTACCTTCGATCATTAACACATGTATGTGTTTATGATCCAAGTGTCTCACATAAAACACAACGCAGATGTACAACTTGTTGACGTATCAATGTCACCTCGCCTCCTCGCCTCCATGCCGCAGCGCGTAGTGGACGAGCCTCCAGTGGACGATCGTCCACTATAAACAAACACTATCAGTTTATATATAGTATTGAGTAACAATACTTATTCAATATTTATGTCGATAGAGCACACTTTCCCGATCTAATGTAACATATTAAAATCACATAATTTATTTAGTCTCACTCTGTTAAGTTCTAAATAAAGCATGGAAAATTAAAACATCTTCCTTTACCTACATGGCGATGGGCTTAACTAGATGTTACAAGAATTATTTCGATTTCTCGAAGAGCAGATCAACAGCAGATACGGGTGTTCGATTGATGTTACATAATATACACCAATCCTGGGAGAGTTCACATGATGCTATTGGCGTATTTTGCGATCTTTCCACGGTATTGGATTACTGCACACTCATGGTACCATAATACTTATACTACGCCACGCCAGGTATTACTCTCGGAAGATCTAGACGGCCCGACCCGACCACACAACACACAGTTTGCGAATCTCTGTGCATTGTGCATGAGCGAGAACAAAATAGATGCACATTGCACATCATAAACGTGCGACAGAGACGGCGATATTTGTCAAAATGGTGGAACCATAGGGAGACAACTTTTTTCATACCATTTTCAGTGATGAACATTGATTCATGTGTGACGTCCGATTAGGCGTTTGAAATAATGTATTGATATTTAATAACAAAACATTTACAGGAAAAAAACCATGAACTTGTATGTTGCTACAATCATATTAAGTATAATAAAGAGCCAAATTGGTTGTGACGCAAGCTTGTGTTTCTTCGGTAATAGAAGACCTTTGTTTTCTTAGATCATGCGCACACTGATTTGACAACTTTCTCATTCGACTAACAGATAGAATTGACAGATTCATATCTGTAAAAGGTTACATTAGTTCTAAAAGGATACATTTTAGGTTGTTTTCTATTTCTGGCTCATATTAATCACCTCATACCCTTACATGGTCAAAGATCTATTCTACATTTTTTAATTCGCAGATGCTACCTATGTGACTTTTAAAGTCGATAGGAAAGATAATGAACTAATTCAAGTAAATAATCAAAAATAAATTCAAGTAAGTGTTATTTAGAATATCTAAATGGTTCGCCGGCTCTTTTTTTTATAATACATGATAGGTTAGCCTTTGACGACTATCTCACCTGATGGTAGGTGATGGTGTGGGCGAAGATGTTTTTCAGGCTAATCTAGAATTACTGGCTCTCAAGGACAGTTGCCGGAACACACTGTAATGTGCTTGGCGACAGATTTTCTGTCATCTGACCCTGCTATAACGACTGCCATCCTAAGACAACAACCGGGACCGACGACGGCTTAACTTGCCCTCCGAAGCACGTGCACGCTCATTGCAGTAGTAATGTCACCAGCGGTCACCCATCCAAGTCATGACCGCGGCGGACCTTGCTTAACTTTGCTGATCGGTTCAGAATGGCTAAGCAAACTTCGCTACGAGCGCTTCATTCCTATTAAATTCGAAAATCAATCAATCAATCATTTATTTCGAAAATCATCCATATTATACATAATTTTCTTCACCATCCTCATTTTTCTTTTTTTTTTTTAATCTTAATTTTATTTGGAGCTTTAGTCGTGGTACGACTATGCCAGCTCCATTATGTACATTCATTTCAAGTCTACTTTAAAATCGTATACATTAAAACCAACAGAGACTTTGCCGCGTCACTTAATGGCGCGGACAGGATGACTTGAATAGCTCCTACCTCAAGAAGATTGGATCCGTATTTACTTAGCATATGCGCTCTCACAGATTGGCTCCGCACACATTCCACAAGGACGTGATGTACGTCCTCTAACACTCCACAGGAGCCACAATTAGGGGAGTCTGATATTCTCATTAGGTGGTTAAATTTATTTAGTGGAAGGTGCCCAGAGCGAAGTCTGTGAGCTAAAACTATAAATTTCCTTTGCATGTTACAATTCACAAACCATGGTGATTTCTGAGGTTCATGTTGCAAAATTTTGTACCAAACTCCTTTCTGAGACGAGATGACATCATACAGGGATTTCCATTTTTCAAAAACCTTGTATCTATATTTACATAATATTTCAGAAATTTCAGGCATTATGTATACTTCCGTTCCCATAGTGATAGCGTCTTTTGCAAGTCTATCTACTTCCTCATTTCCTCGAATACCTACATGTGAAGGAATCCACTGTAGTCTAAAATCAACATCACAGTTACTGAGGTGTGAGATTTTTTTCACGATTTCATATGCTACCGAAGCACCTCTGATACCAGAGGCGCATCGAGCAATATGCTGCAAAGCACTTCGGCTATCTGTAAAAATAACCACCCTCCTCTGGCCTAAATTGAGTACATATGATAGTGCCTCTGAGATAGCAAATAGTTCGACAGACATTATTGAATTACCCTCAGAAGTAACTTTATATACCTCTTTTATATTTTTCTGAGGATCATAAAAAGCAGCTCCCATGCCACTATCACCTTTAGATCCATCAGTGTATAGCTCATACCATCCCGTGTAATTAATGTTCATCATATGTAGTGTATTATAATTAAGTATTTTGGCATCATATTTATTTTTAGCTTGTCGTATTCCTTCAATTTCTGTGCATATAAAATCCATATTAAAGTTTGTTATCCAAGTACATAAAGTAAACATATTAAGTGGGGATCGAACTCTTGTTTTTTCTAATTTAGTTTCTGCAAAACATAAAGACAACAGAGGCTTTTTCTTTTTTCGCCAATATCTTAATTCTGTCAAACCGGCAAGTTCATTTAATGCATCTATTGTTCCTGGAGAAGAGAACTGAGCTTTTAAGCAATATTTTGTGGCAAGGTACTGTCTCCTTAAATGCAATGGCTGGATGCACAGTTCGCATTCCATAACATGTATAGGCGTGGTTCTGATGAATCCACCCACGACACGCATTGCCATATTCTGCACCTTCTCAATTTTATACAGATTAGATTTAGAAGCAGTATCATACAAAAAGCAACCGCAATCTATCCTACTACGTATTAGGGAAATATACAATCTGCGCAAATGTTTTGGGTGTAAACCCCATGTTGATCCTGCTAATATTTTCAATACGTTCATCGACTTCGATATTTTTATTACAGTCTCATTAATGTGCTTTCCCCATGTTAGTGACCTATCTAACCACATACCCAAATATTTTACGTAATCAACTGTGTTAATATTACAATCATTGACAGTTAGAGTTACCCCACTACTACCCCTACCTCTTTGAAACATACAAACTTGTGATTTTGACGCCGACACTTGTAATCCTAATTGTTCGAATCGACTAACTAGTGAATTCAACGCATTCTGAATATATACCGTACTTAAATATGTGTTTCTGTTCTGTGTAAACAGAACAAAATCATCAGCATATTGAAGAATATGAACATTTTCTAGATTCAAACTTATATGTTGTGTTATTATATTGAATAAGAGAGGAGATATTGGATCTCCCTGTGCTAAGCCTCTACCAGTCCATCTAATCATAGTTTCGTCACCGCCAAAACCGTTACTTATTTTCAAAATTCTTTTAGTAAGAAAATTCCATAAATATTGACATATCTGATATCCAAATCCTAATTTATTTAACACGCAGACTAGTTGATCAACCAAAAAGTTATTATACGCATTTTCTATGTCTATAAAAACTGCAAGGGTTGAGATATGTTTCGAAAATCCTATCTGAATTTGCAGCAGCAACCGCGTTAAGCTATCAATACAGGATTGGTTTTTTCTAAACCCTGAAACAGTAGGAGGTAATATTTGATTACGTTCTACGTACCATTCTAATCTCTTACACATCATTACATGAAAAATTTTACATAGACAAGAAATTAGTGATATGGGTCGAAATTTTATAGGGAAATTGTGGTCGCAGTTAGCTTTAGGTACAGGGACTATTTTAATAGTACGCCATTGGATAGGTATCACACTTGATTTAAAAATGGTATTATAAAGTTTAAGCAAAAATAATTTTCCTTGTAAAGGTAAATTAAAAATCATCGAATAGGTTATTTCATCGTCGCCGGGCGCGGTATCTTTCTTTTTAAGACAATTTAAAAACTCGGTAAATGAAAAGTCTTCATTAAGTATGATGTTGTCAGTGTTCAGAAGCGGCTGTGGTGGCGTCACAAAATCGGGTGCCATAGACATTAAGAGTTCTTCTTTTTTATCTAGTGAAATAAAGCAATTTTGTCTCTTTATACCCTTAACCCAACGCATTCTACGCCACATTTCTGACGCATTGATTTTTTCATCAATATCGGTGTGAATTTGTTGCCAATGAGTTGATTTGTACTGCCTATGAACGCGTTGTGCAGTAGCAATTTTATCTGTAAGTTTGTCTAAGTTATTAGTAGTGGGATTGCGTCTGAATGTTTTTAAAGCCAACCTACGTTCGGCAATAGCTAACGAGATCTGAGAGCACCAATAAGATTTAGGTGTAAATGTTTGTGTCGGATCTGTACAATTTTTAATCATTGGTATACTTTTTCGGGCTGCACTGTTAATGATATTTATAAACAAGTTGTAACTACTTTGAATATTATTTTCATTTATTAGTATATCTGTATTAAAACTGTCTTTTAACAGCTCTTGATATAACTGCCAATCAGCTAATTTAAAATTCCGCCGTGTAACAAAGCTACGAGTATCGCTATATTGCAAAGAAATCTTAATAATTAAATGATCGCTGCCTAAATTTTCCCGTGTGACTTTCCACGTCATATATATTGCTATATCTGAAGTGACAAACGTGACATCCGGAGCTGATTTCTGTAAGTTGCCGTTAACCAATTTAACCCTTGTAAACTCTCCACTATTGAGGTAAACAAAATTATGTTCCATAGAAGCATCTAACAATTGCTTTCCTCGACTATCATTTTTATATGACCAATTTGTATGATGGCCGTTGAAATCCCCTGCTATTATTGATTTCGAGACAAACTTGGAAAAGACGCTATCCCAATCGGATTGGGAAGTGGATATCGACTGCGGACAATAAATAGCTACAACATTTTCTATGTATTTGCAGTTAAAAACCTTAACATGTAATATTTCAATATTTGAATTACCAATGCTTATTGAACTTAATTGTGACCTAATGGATTTGTGCATCAAAATTGCTACACCACCATAGGAATCTGACCTATCTCTTCTGAAGATGTTGTAGTTATTTATTCGTAGGATTATATCTGAATTAAGCCAGGTCTCGCTCAGTATACAAATTCCTATCTTTTCCTGGTTTAAAAGGAGTTCCAAGTCATGTCTTTTTGGCATCAGGCTCTGTGAATTCCATTGCGCAATGTTTAAAAATTGCGCAACGGAACCCCCATAGCCCGATGCTCTTGCAGATGGCATAATAGAATGGATGTTATCCATAATTGAGGAGACCAATTAGTTTACTAAAAACCTCCCCAGTACTAAAGCTTCTTACAAAAAAAGTAATAATTTCATCAACAATTACTTTTAACACATTTTGTACCTTATCCTCAAACCTGTCATTCGCTATTAAAGTCTCTTTAATCTTACATAGTACCGCAATAAAGTAGCTCTTCTTCTGTTCATTTCTCTGTACTTCATCCTCTTCTTCCTGTCTATTTTTCTGCACTTCATCTTCTGCGTCTGACGCAATAGTTACTGTTGAGTTTTGTGCGTTTTCTGTGGCACACATTTTTCTTTCCCCTTTCTTTTTATTCTTTTTGAGATTCTGTTTTTTTGCACCATGACATGTTATTCTAGTGGTTTCCACTTCACTGCTGCTTTCCTTTTCTATATTGTCATTCACAGGGATTTGCTTTAAAACGGAGCTGTATGACGTACCTGACGTCGAAGGTTGGCTTTTCTCCTCATTGTTGACTATTTTATTACTATCAGTGTGTTTATTAAGTTCACTTTCCATTTGAAAAGATTTATTTTCAATATATCTCAATAAAGCCATCTTGTACGTCAAATTATGTTGAGACATTATTGTACGAATTTCTTTTTCTTTCAAATATACTGGGCGTTGTTTACTAAAAGAAATCTGTTGTCCTCTACAATTGACACATTTAAATTTGGTGATTTCGCAGTTGGCATGGTTACCACCACACTTAGGGCAAATAATCTTGTTAGATGGGCAGGTGCGAACTAGGTGCCCATATTTCCAACAGGAGGAACACTGGGACACCGGAAAAGTATAGGGTTCGACCTTAAATCTACATTCGTATCCATAAACAAATGGTGGTAGCACAGAACTTTTGAAACCAAATCGCACAGTCTCACTATTAACCCACTCGCTTTTTTCTGAAAGACGTTTTAATCTTTTCACGGAAACGATTTTATAATCCGAGCTAAAAGATGTCATTAGTTCCTCATCTGTCATGTCTAGTTCTAGGTATTTAACTACTCCATAGCTTAAATCTACCTCCGTTGTAAGGTGGCACCGATACCCCTTCTCCGATATTTTTACGTTATTAATTAATCCATATGCATCTTCTTTCTTGTCGAAGCTAATAATAACTTTATACGCATTTTTATATTTAATCTGCGATGCATTAACGATACCCTCCGCTTTAAATAATCGTGCTAAGCCGATTTGTTTAGGTAACATCTCATAAGAGGTTAAGCAAACATCAAAGCTACTATTGTTGCTATCAAATATCGTACTTCTCTTCGCTTTATTCAACGCATCTCGTTTATTTTTCCTCTGCACAAGAATAAAACCGTTTTGATCATGGTTAGACTCGTCACTGTCAAGGTCAGCGCGATAACGCTTCGCTGGTATGGTAAGTAATATCGGCGAGTCAGCTGGTTCAACTCTGCACTGGATTTCTTCATTTTCTTGCATCTCGTCCTCACTTATAACTTTACTCATTCCGGACGGAGGCCTAGAAAGGACCTCGTCCATTGTTAAGCACCCACTGATTAATCCAAATGTAAAATAGATAACACGGAAACCAATAAACAAATAGGGTACGTGTGCCCGCTTTGCTGCACCGCGCGACACTGACCATCCTCATAAATCTTATTAAATATAATTATTGTAACACTAAATAAAATAAAATTTAACATTTTGAGCGGAGTGCTGGGTAACGTAACCTCTGGAACGCATGGGTAATATTTGGTGCCCGATTTGAAAGCCATCAACTCGCTTTTTGTGGCGTTGTACTTGAGGCCATGAGCCTCCGCATAACACTCGCAAATGCTTACCAACCTGCGCAGAGCACTAATTGAAGGGCTCAACAACACCATGTCATCGGCATAGCTAATATTGTTAATATTCTATCTATCCATAGAGCAACCCACCATGGCGTTGCTGAGCTCCTCAAGCAGACGATTCACATATAGATTGAAAAGCTTGGGTGATGTTAGCCCCCCGTGCCTAACCCCACTTTCCAACCCATACGGATCCGATAGTGCGTCTGCCCACCTAACTACATTACTCTGATGACTGTACCAATGTTTAAACAATTCAATTAATTCTGCGGGTAAATTTGTATCCTCATAAAGCTTTTTCCAGAGTTTGTTGTAAGACACTAAATCAAACGCCCTCGAGAGATCCAAGAAACACGCATACACCGGCGTTTTTCTCTCCGTGTAGTATCGGACAGTTTGCTTGAGACAAAGAACTAAAGAACTGCAGATTCAGTGGAAAGATTCAGAAAAAATTGGCCTGTAGTTCTTAAGATCAGAAGCATCACCCGTCTTGTTCTTGATTAATGCACTACCACGGTCTTTGTCATATTTTTAGGCAAGTATGAATGGCCTATAAATACATTAAATAGTAAAGCGAGCACTCGAGGCAAATGAACCCCTCCATGCTGCAAATGCTCAATGCTAAGAGAATCATGACCAGGGGATTTTCCCCTCGTCATATTCCCTACCACTGCCGCTGTTTCTTTAGTAGTGAACATGTGCAGCTCTCCCTTAGGACTCCTACACATAAGCACCTCAGTGGACATATCTAGTAGTGGCTGAACCTTAAAATGGTTTTTAAAAAACGCAGCTATCTCCGCAGATTTACTAACATCCCCAACACAGGCCGGCCGACTTGACTTGGGTATTTTCTTCTTTCCAGAAATTGCAAAACTTTTTCTTAGAATTGTGATCCGCTAAAATATCCATTTTAATTTGTGGAGCATGACCCTGACACCGCTTCAATCTCTGCTTAAAATGATTCCTAGTAGATGCCATTGTATCAAAAATTTGACCGTTTTTGGGTTTACCATAATTACCCAATTCTGAAACCCAAGTCAAGCCTCCGCATGTGCTTGCCTTACATATCTATTCCAGCCTGTAACTTTCTTCTTACTTAAGTTTGGCTTAATGAAACTATCTGTAGCCGCATTTCTTAAAATGTCAATAATGTTATCATACAAATTGTCAATAATATTTTTGTGATTTAAGTCTATACAAATTTTTCCAATACATTGTTGAAATTCTGCTGGAAAATCTACATTTCTTAATTTGCTATAACATAATTCTGTATACATTAATATTTGTTGTGAGTCTCTTACGCCCCAGCGAATATTATTTTGTTCCTGTTTATCACATATAAATTTAGTTCTTACAATATTAAGGTCACATGTAATCTGCATCGGAAAGTGATCAGACCAGTACGTACTTTAAATTATATTTACATCAGTTACGCGTATTCCAAGCTGCCTCCGTCACTACACAGTGCTCTAACCAACATACGATCTTATGTGTGATTTATGGGCTCCGAATAAACCCGAAAACAAAAAATTTAAGGAACTATTGACCATCGTTGGACAACATCTAGAACCCAGGCGATCGGACATAGCAGAAAGGCATATTTTTCGTCTGCGTCGGCAAGGGCCAGGGGAAGAGCTGAGTATATATCTACAACATTTGAAACATCTCGCGAGTACATGCAATTTCGGCGAAAAACTCGAAAAGAACCTGAGGGATCAGTTCGTCTCCGGCCTCGCAAGTGACGAAATGCGTAGTCGTTTATCTACGACAACGAGAAAGGATTTGGGGTACAGACGGGCGGTAGACTTGGCGCTGGCATTAGAGGCTGCAGAGAGGCACGCGGTGGCGAGCGGCTCGGGCAGCACAGTGGTGGCGGGCGCGAGTACGGCTGCGAGCGCGGCCGCGGGGCCGTCGTCGGCCGTGCACAGGATCGGTGCTGCGGCGGCGACGGGCCCGGCGGCGCACAACTATCGGCAGCAACGAAATTGTTGGAAGTGCGGTCGTTAGCACGCTCCAGACAAGTGTCGCTATAGGCGTTAAATTGTGATGAGTTAGAGCGGGGCTAAGGGCCATCTCAAGGCTATGTGCAAAAATGTGCGTCATATAGGTGATAATAACAGTCGTATGTCAGGTAATGTGCAGCGGAAAAAACAATTTTACATCGAAATGGACTCGGAAAGTGAAGACTGTGATTTCTTTAACATCGTCGTGGATGGAGAGAACGATAAACCGTATTTAGTGAACATATTATACTCTTATATTAATGACATTCTATGAACTTTGAAATCGACACGGGAAGTAAGATATCGGCCATTAATGAATGTGATGACAGGATATATTTTATAAATTGCATGTTATTTAAGTGTAATCTTAGATTTAAGGCTTACACGGGAGGTAAAATCTTGCCGATTGGTTTCATCAAAGTATCGGTGTGTTATCAAAGTGCAGGGGAGAAGCGCGAGGCGCGAGACATGCCATTATATGTGACACCTTGTGGCGGCCCACCGCTTCTCGGACGCCAGTGGTTACGACAATTAAAGCTGAAAAATATTGAAATGAAAGTTCATAATATTGACGCGAATTGTACCATTGATGAAACTGATCGTGCGGTTGTTTCACTGAAGCAGGAATTTCCTGATGTTTTTGCCGATAGCTTAGAAACTTGTTTGTACTAAGATGTTTTCTTTGAAGTTAAAAGATGACGAGCCTATATTTCACAAAGCGCGGAACTTACCATTAGCGTTAAAAACACCCGTCGAGAACGAGTTACAACGTCTTGTAAAGGAAGGTACAATAGTTAAGGTGGAAACCTCGGAATATGGTACTCCTATCGTACCGGTCGTAAAGAAGTGCGGAAGTATTCGTATCTGCGGCGATTACAAGGTGACGATTAATCCAAAATTAAAACGTGAACCTTATCCATTGCCGCTTATTGAAGAGATTTAATGTTCACTTAGAAGAGCAAAGATATATACAAAGATTGATTTAGCGCATGCTTACGAGCAGGTTTCATTGACTCCGGAGTCTAGATCGTGCACTACACTTAGTACTCAATACTCATATTGGAAATTTCGAGCACGTCCGCATTCCTTACGGTTTGAGTTGTATTCCTGAGAAATTCCAAAGATTAATGGAAGAGGCTCTGAGAGGCGTACCGATGACAGTGGTCTATTTTGATGATGCGTGCATTGGAGGGGTCTCCAAGGAAGATAACCTAAAGAATGTACGTGAAGTTTTAAAGCGCTTGCAGATGATAGGACTTAGAAATAAATTTGAAAAATGCGATTTTTTTAAGCCCGCTGTTTGTTATTTGGAGTCTGTCATCGATAAAGATGGTTTACATCCTGACATAAGGAAAGTCAAGGCCATTTTGAAGGCTACACGTCCCACCGACGTCCACCAGATTAAATCATTTTTAGGTCTAGTAAATTATTATGGGAAATTCGTCCCTCATTTAAGTAAAATACTATACCCGCCATATAATTTACTCAAGGGCAAAGTTCATTGGACTGGAGCTCGGAATGCGAAGAATCATTCGAGCAAGTAATAAGTGTTTGGCTCACTACGATCCGACCTTGCCGCTTATCCTCAGCGTCGATAGTAGTGCGTACGGACTCGGTTCGGTATTAGCTCACAAGTATCTGGATGGGTCTGAGAGAACAATTACACTTTCCGCGCTCTGAATGAAGCAGAAAAGTCATATAGTCAATTTGATAAGGAGGCGCTAGCAATTTTTTTTGGAGTAGTCAAAACCACCACTATTTATTCGGAAGATCGTTTACTATTCGTACTGATCATAAACCTTTGTCATATTTTCGGAGACAAGGTTGGCATTCCGCAAACAGCAGCCAGTCGACTGCAACGATACGCTGCCCGCCTCGCAGCTTATGATTTCAATGTAGAATGGGTGAGTTCTGCTAGAAATGGCCCAGCAGATTGTCTCTCGCGTTTACCTATATTAACGCATGAATCACAAAAGTCAAGCGGGGCGTGCATAAACGCGGTGTCATATTTAATGTTTTTGGAAAACGAGTTTCCAATTAACCACACGGAGATTACTAATGCGACGAAAGTCGACCCTGTACTGCGTACTGGTGATATATAAAAATATTTTGTTTGGATGGCCAGACCATACCGATGTCGAACAAGAAAAAGGTTATTTTAATCGCAAAGACAATTTGTTTATTGAACATGGCTGCATCGTGTACAATTACCGTATAGTTGTTCCGCCAAAGTTTAGACAATACATATTACGAGAATTGCATGAAAGTCATATGGGAGTCGTGAAAATGAAAAACATCGTACGTAATTATGTATACCGGATTAGATTCGGAGATCGAGCAGCTGTGCAGGTCATGCGAGACGTGCCGCCAACAGCGCGACGCGCCACCGCACGCGCTCCTCACTCCATGGCAGTTCCCGTCGCTGAGTGTAAGGGCAAACATTACCTTATTGTTATCGACGCTCATAGCAAGTGGATCGAGGTATTTCAAATGTGTAGTACGACTGCTAAATACGTGATAAATATTTTTCGAGATTTGTTTGCCCGTTTCGGGTTGCCTTTACAAGTCGTGTCAGACAATGGGCCCCCGTTTACATCACAGGAGCTAAAAGAATATTTCGATAGAAATGCAATCGTACACTCACTGACAAGCCCATATAGACTGAAATGAAATGGAGCCGCGGAGAACGCGGTTCGAACAGTTAAGAGCTGTATTAAAAAAGCATATACAGACGGTACCGACGTGACACTAGCTCTTAGCAAAATGCTTTTCCAATACAGAAATTGCGAGCATGCCACTACCGGAGTGGCCCCTGCGGTAGCTTTGATGGGCCGGAGAGTGCGCGGCCGAGCACTGAGGAGCGCGTGCGCGACAAGCAGCGCCAACAAGTACAAGACGCGGGCGGCACCGCGCGCTCGGCGTGCCCCCGTGATACGGTTTATGTTCGTGATTATAGTAAAAATAATAATAATAAATGGGTGGAAGGACAAGTTAGGAGTCAGGTAGGGCCTAATTCGTTTGCAGTGAACCTACCGAGTTCTACCGTACGGCGTCATATAGACCAAATGATTGTTCCAAAAACTCAGAAAAATAGATTTTCATTGTCGTGTACACCCACCCTTGACCTAAATAACGAGGTAAACAGAGAAGGACAAATCGCGTCGAGTGGCGCCGCAGCCAGCAGCCCGGAGCGAGCTGAATCCGTCCGTGCTAGTAACTATTTCACCTAATCGAAATGATGAGGATAAGAAGGTTGAAGAGACTCGCTCAACGCCGCCACCAAATGAAAATACCATAAGTTCTCGTCCTCGCCGCAAGTGCCGGCAACTTATATTCCAAGTAGACTTGTTAGTTACATAAGGTCATTCTCTTAGTTTAAGTTTTAGCGCTAACAAATATCAGATTATATTTCAGCTAGTACAAATTGTTTTCCACCTTCACTAATGCAGGCTCTGCACCTTTTCAAGAACGATCTCTTAATAAACCTTAAATAACTAGCCGATGTGGTCACAGTACCAACAAATATGGTTAAAGGTATTGATTTTCCGAATTTTTATAAATTTGTCAGTTAAAATTTAAATATCCAATAGGGTTTTTTTTTTTATTTTTCCCGGGACTGGTGTGACCCCTATTATAGTATTCTTTTAAAACCGTTTAGGCACCATAGTAGGTACTGGTTAAATATCAGTATTCCCGTGGAGAGAAATGACACAAAATACATATGTTCATTTAATACTACTTTATTATTATCATGAAAGACAAAAAAAAAATATTTTCGTCGGATAATGTTCGCAAGGACAAATACCTAAATTTCTACCTAAGCAAGCACCTAATCTGACACAAACTACTGTATAAGGTTTGGCAAATGGTAAGGAAACTATATCCAAAACATAAACAACTTTAATGTTTTTGAAACCTAAAAACCTAGCGCTACCGGTCTATATCACGTTAGGGGTTGATAAGGTATGTAAAGCCTTAAAAATAACCCCGGTGCCCGTTTAGCTTGTACTTACGTTATCATGCATGTGTTAGTGGACAAAAATGCATAATCGTATAAGGCACTCCATAAACACTGTATGTTCATAATACTAAATTGGGAAACAGCCGCAGCTTGAAAATTTTCTTATTGTGCATGCCAAGAATGCAAACTGAAATATCCAGTTGAACTCAGCAGGTAAAGATTTCGCATCTGTATAATAAATGGCGGAACGGTTGCCATAACTGGGTTCATAAAAATGTATGTATAGTATATATATGAGTAGGTTAGAGCATTACCTATATCTGCTATACTATATAAGTACTTATCTATAGGTATACCTAAGTATACCTCACTATTATATTGCTCTACTTTCTAATCTTTATTTGGAGAGGATTCCCAATCCAGTGCGTTACCAAATCAGTTAAGTTACTTTTCCTTAGCTAAGTTTTAATACATTTCCCACGTTATCAAAGATCATCACTACCTACAGTGTTATCGGCGAACATCAGCGAATGTAGACCTGATATAGTAGTATCTGTCACCACAAACTTAAATGTGTGTTATGTAGGTACAGTGTACTAATTATTGGCGTACACTGGATTAAATAAAAAAATATTAAGTATTAATTTATCATTATTATCGTAGCGAGGTAGTAATACTGCGCCATTCATATTAAATCTGCAAAATGTGGAAACCACTGAAATCAAATTAAGTAGTTATTAATAAGGTTATAATTAACGATTACAATTTTATTCTTGATTAGAATAGAAGCAAGTTAGATTATGATTATTATGAGTATGGCGTAGCAGTAACTGTGGTAACCACGGATTTACCCTTCCTAAATCCGTGGTGGTAACCGATAGGTGTATATGTGACGCAAACTCACAAAACTTAGCACAATAGAACAGGTGGCGTCACTTGTACCTAATACAGACATTTTACTTTCAAATTGAGGTATAAGGACAAATACCTACCCAGACAGAGATTAAAATAATTACAAAAAGGCAGTGTTAGTATTGCTGTAACCAGAATGTAGTGTGAGAGTTAGCGTTCGGTGTTGCAGGATACGTCCTGGGACTCGAGTTGGAAGTGGAGGTGGGCCGGAGCGGGGGCAAGACCCCGAGTGAGGGTTGTGGTGGCAAGACACGTGCTCAACGTCTGCGCTGCAGTGTGGCCGTGTTCGTCTGCTGGGCGCTGGTGGTGGCTGTCGGAGTCACTCTCTATTTGCTGTGCGAGTACGTGCTGGCAGAACGGTCTGAACGACTAGATCTAGGTAACGTACGCACCCAATCTGGTCTTCGTTAGCTACGTGACTCGAGCCAACACTCATCCTGCATTTCTTACGATGCAGGTATAACAGACCCGTGGTTCCTGCGGCGCGCCGACTGGCAGGCAATGCCAGCGTACGGCACGCTGGAGCTGCTTAAGCGGCCGGTGCGGTACGCGCTCGTGGGCCACAGCGCTCGACCCTGGTGCAACGAACGCTTCCGCTGCACCAAAGAAGTACTAAAAATCCAGGGAATACATCAGCGCTTGGGTTGGGTTGACATCGGACCCAATTTTCTCATCTCCGGGAATGGGCTGGTATTTGAAGGGCGTGGTGCAAATGTAGTCGGTGCCATGGTGCGTTTTTGGAATAGTCACAGCGTTTCGATCATGTTTCTGGGGGACTACAGAATCAACCATGATTTGCCGTCGAAGGAGCAGATGCAACACTTTGGCGAGCTGCTGTCAGCGTTGGTGCGCGCTGGCGTACTGGATCAAGAATACACGCTGCTGGGGCATTGTCAGGTGACTTCCAGCAAATATTACTCGCCGGGACAACGTATTATAGAAGAGCTGGCAAAGTTCAAGCATTGGGACGACATCAACAACTCTTCCTGTATAAGGGGATGAGCTAATGCCGTGCCGGCGCCGGTCGATTCTCCAACGAACGGGTCTTATGAAGACGAATGAATCATATAGTCAGAGACGTAATCATATGCACGTACTAGCAGTACTGGTGATGATACAATTACAAGTACTCTTAGCGATCTGTGCTGCTTCATGACTTTAAGATGCTTCGATGGCTGAATAACCCATCATACGTCGGCGTCTTTCTTTATGGTTAGTCTCTTGTTACTTTGTATATGTAAAAATATAAAATTACTAGATTTCTACCAGTGGTTCTTCGAATCTATTTTTATCGGTTTAAATGCAGGATTAGATAATGTATCTCTACCTTACTCAGACAATTGAAAATAATCAGGTCAATTAATTTACGACCACGATTTATCATTTGGCGTCAAATGAAATTAATTAAATTTACGTAATCTCTCTTTTTCCATAAAGTTTTAGGTGTATATACATTGATAAATACGAAATAAATTATTTGACTGATATCTGATATTATTTAGAAAATTTATTATATACATATTAAGTTCTGTTGTGCACCATAATATACGTACCACAACTTAATTTATATAAAACGTTCTCGATTATAAAAATAAACACCAAAAAATGGAACCGAATTCTGCACTCAAAAGTGTGAAATAACTTATTGAAGTTGGTTCCATTTTTTGGTAAGAATAAATTTTTCTCTCTTCTTAGTGAACCTTAGTACTTTCGGGATCGATTGTCATTCACTATCAACGACTATATCATCAAGATGGGAATACATTTTTCAGTTATTGGAGTGTCAAACAGTAACTCAAAAACAGCCTGAACCATTTTGATGAAATTTAAATGGGACGAAACGATAAGCATCACTTTCAAATAAAAAAAGAATTATTGGAATCGGTTCACCCAGTCGAAAATTCGGAAGTAACAAACATAAAAAATACCGTCGAATACCGAACCTCCTCCTTTTATTTAAGTCGGTTTAAAACAATCATCACATATAGTTGAACCATAGATAGACCTGTTTGATTAGTAGGATTGTTGTCAAAACCTAAAAAAATTAAATATAAAATAATTTAAATAAGGTTAATTCAATTTAAATATCTAACAATAAACAAATATATACCGAAAAAATGTTTACATAGGTCATTCTTAAAAATTGTCTAATACAAGAAAAATGTAAAAATATTCCCTCAAGTCAAATAGGTACGTGTATTAATATTGAGTTGTGCCAAGCGGAGAGCCGGTTAAATATTGTAAAAAAGTGAAATATATAGTGAGCTTGTTTTGATTATCTACCTACTAAGTTTGTTCTTCAATAATCAAAATTATACTTAAAAATATACTTAACTTTCTACTAATATGAAAATATGTAATAGTGTGTGTAATAAAATAATAGAACCATCCTCGGAGTTTGTTTGCCGAGGTAGGAAATAATTTGGTTCGCCTTCTCTTCTCGTAATGAACAAATAATCATTACAAGTGGTAGTTCTGATACTTCTGTAGGTAAATAGGTATTTTGCGCCGAACCCAACTACTTATTATTGATTGTACATAGATTACACTTTTACAATTTCTCTGGTAGCATTTTGTGTTTAATATAACATTACCTAACCACAACATTCTACCAATTATTTTATTGAATATCAATGTCACCGCATTAAAATAATAGCTATTAAACACATATATTTCAATCGAGACGCTCCTATTATTTGTTAGATATGGCAATCATCTAGCAAATTTATTATTTTAATTATATCTAGCAAATGTCTAATACTGCTGGCAAATTACTCGTGAAATTTTATATTTTATTTATAATACAACAAGTAGGTACCTAAATAAGTTTCAATTATTTATTTACGTTATTCGACGTGGACAAATGAGATATTGAATTTAAGGACCTACTATTAAAATATGCTGCATATAAAAAGAGATGGTGTGATTTATGGTATTTTTCTCGTCATAACCATCCTACAAAATCAACTATTCATTCAAACTTGGGTAAACCGGTTTTTTAAACAACCAACACCAATAATACCTCAGCGAACGCAAGGTCTGATGAAAACATCGCTTCTGTGTGCGTAAGAATATATGTACGGGGAATCCCATTAAAGTAGGTAGTCAATTTATTCGTCTTACACAAAAACTTGGGCTTACTGCGTTACGAACTTTGAGTCAGGACCTAGGTCTGCACCTTTATAAAACCTAACTAATCCAGGAACTAAGGTTCTAATCTAAGAGAACACTGCGCGCTCGCTGATTGGACTCCGGAGCAGTTGCAGGTTTACCCAAATATAGCTAGGTATATGAAAAAATCGGCCAAGTGCGAGTCGGACTCGCGCACGGACGGTTCCGTACCATTAGCTATACAACATTAGACTTGATATTTTAACCTTTTTTTGTTTTAACTTGCGTGAGTCCGACTCTTGGCCAACTTTTTGTATTTGTTGTTATAGCGGCAGCAGAAATACATCATCTCTGAAAATGTAAACTGTCTAGCTATCACCGTTCTTGAGATACAGCCTGGTGACAGGCGGACGGACGGACGGACGGACAGCGAAGTCTCAGTAATAGGGACCCGTTTCTACTACTGATGGGCCGAATGTGGTTTGAACCGAATACGAACTTCGGCCGAACATTCGCTATAAATGAAAAATTCGGCCGAAGTTCGGCCGAACTTCTTATCAGGTTTTTCATGTTGTGACTTGTGTAAACAGCACGGCCCTCGCTCGCTGTAAATGTCCCCCGCCCGCACTCCGCGCTACCCCGCGGGCCCTTTAGGCGGCCGGGCCGGTCAGTTGTTAATACGTCACCAGCTCGCCACATGCTATTGTTTATATTACGCAAATCAATTGTTTTAAAGTGGTTTTTGTTGGTATTATTTCTATAGAGATATTTATTTGCGAATTGTTTATAGATGAATGGAAGAAAAAAAATCAAGTGTTTGGACATTTTATACAGACACTGACGATCAGAACAAAGTGAAATGTGTTATATGTGACGATCAACCGACGTCTGTTGTAGACGATGCGATTTAAAAAATGAATAATAAGTTAAACGAATTTCGGTTCATCCCTAGTTTCTCCCTTTGGGTACGGAACCCTAAAAACGACGTCTTCAAATCACGCGGCGTCTGTATCATCTTCGATAACCTTGTTCCTCACGTTGGAGTGCCGTGATCTCTTCTTACCAAACAGTAGATAGCACTATTTCCTAACTGTTTAACTATAATCGATGGCTTATTTCGCGAATATATGTCTAACTGCTATTCTTTATGCTATACCTATCTCCCAATGATTTCGAGCAACAACTCCCATGGCTATAAATCGTTTTAGGCACCTACCTACTCTTTTTGCGATATAACATTATCATATCAGGTTTAAAACATACTAGCGTTATTTTCGAAGACGCTTTAATATTGTTATGTTTTTATATACCTAATAGAATATGGAGTTCGGTCTTATGGTACAGCTTACAAGCAATTAATTGAAACGACTTGATTTTCGATATCGTTCTAGATAGAACGATACAAATCGCATTTGAGATAATCATAGAAAGATTCGTAGATATTACTGCCATTTAACTATTATTAGTCGTTACAGTAAACATATTGACGGAATTGTATAAATAACAAATATAATCAAAATATAAAAAATATATATATATATATATAAATATAATAGCTATGATAAATATAATAGCTATGAGGGGTAATATAATCCAACTTAAAATTACCCCTCATAGCTCTCAGTACTACAATAAGTCCTTCACAGTACAGGCTGCACGACTATGGAATGCTTTGCCACTCGAGATTAGACGTGCTAAATCTCTTGGAATTTTTAAAGTAATGTTAAAAAATCACTACTTATCCAGTATATAACATTATAATTATTTGTTTATTGCGTTAATAAGTAAGTTTATTTGAGATATATATATATAATCGAGCTTTATATAATATAATATATATGCATATATATTATATATTTATATTATATATTTATCATCATTTATCATATATTAGATTTATGTATATATCTGAATGTAATTATCTAAACATAATTTATTGTTCACCACCGTCCACCTCTTCCTTAGTTTCTGTCCATCCAAAGGTTGTCTGGAAGAAATCGCTACATAGCGATAAGACCGCCCATTGTACTACCATAGAAAATAAGTCTTAATAAGTGTTATTTACTTCTACTTTGGTAAACAATAAAGAATTTTTGTATTGTATTGTATTGTAAATATTCCGAAACATAAAGACGTATATCTAGAAACAATTCCGCCTTATTTTCCTGCTAAGATTATAACGTCATAAACGCCACGTAGCCAAACCAGAAGGATATTCAACTTTATTTTTAATTCTTTCTTACCTTCTCATTATGTTTTCTTGACTCTTTAATAAAAATCGATCTACTCGTACATTATTGAAAAATACTTAAATAACAGACAGGCAGTTTAAAACTTTGTGCGTGCGTGAGTACCTACTCTTAAGCATATGGATAACAATAACTTTCGGAGGACCACACCACGACAAACTTGCCTGTGCCTCATTATCTAATCAAATCAAAATCAAAATATATTAATGTCAGACATAACACCGTCTATAGATCCTACCTAACACAAACACATAACACATCCGTAGTCAATATCAATAGTGCCTCATTAAGTCATTATAAATCACTGCTAAAGTAATTTAGGTTGTGGGTTTTATCTATTGCATAATGAAAAAATATATTAACCGTTAGGACGTCTTCTTCTTCTTATCCGTTACGCTCTTGACAGAGCGGCCGTGATCGTTATGCAGTAGTACTGGCAGGGGCAGATGTGATGCGCCTCACGATGTTTCGCCACCTTTGCCTGCTGGAGGTCATTCTGCTGCACTGGTTCAGGGAACTTCCGATGGCAGACTTGATCTGGTCAGTCCAACGCGTGGGTGACCTTCCGCGCGGTCTAGTGCCCTCTACTTTTCCTTGGACGACAAGGCGTTCTAAGGACTGATTGTCGCACCGGGAAACATGTCCGAAGAATGTAAGGATGCGAGATTGTACTTATTAAAAATAGACGCTGCTTTATACCGAGTTCTCGAAGTATCGAGACGTTCGTTCGAAACTCAGTCCACGAAACCCCGAGCATTCTTCTCCAGCACCACATTTCCAGAGCGTCTTTTTTCTGTTTTTCCACACCTCGCAGAGTCCACGTTTCAGCTGCGTATAAAGATATGGGGAATATAAGTGTCCTCACGAGCCTGGTTACAGTAGCCTTGGTTACTTTTCTGGACCTCCATATTTTTCTCATATTGTCCATCGCCGTTCTTGTGGTATTTTGATCTCATCTATGCACGCGCCGTTGTATGAAATTAAAGTCCCAAATTCAAATTCATTTATTCAATTTAGGCGTCTACGACGCTCTTATGAAGGTCAATTACAAATTTCAATATTGATATATTCAACATTGGACTGCCACGTTCAGCAAAAAAAAAATTATAGAGCCACTGCGAGAAGAATGGGCAAGAAACTCGGGGCCATTCTTTTAAACGTCTTTTTACAATGTGTTTTAAACAATACAATACAATTGTTACGATATTTGTTTAAATTACGTAGGAGACATGTGATTGCTTGTCAGAGGCGGAATTTTCCAAGCATTTTTGTCGTTTAAGTAATCACAAACTGTGTAGTATGATTTCTTAATCAAAATGTTTTTCATGTGCAATTTGAATTTTCCTTCTGTGAGCATTGTTATATGTTAGGGAATTTTATTGTAAAACTACACACAATTACCTAAAAAGGACCTTCTTTGCTAGTCTAAAACTTGGTACCGTTATTTTATATTTGTTCCCAGTGTTTGTTGTCAATGTTTAATTTAAATTTACTCAAAAATGTTCCGAACATACATAATATTTTCAAATATATACAGGCTCGGTAAAGTTAAAATATCAATTTCTTTAAAAAGGTCCCTTAGAGATTCCTTAGGATCCATTTCATATATGGCTTGAATTGCACGCTTTTGTAAGATAAAGATTGTCTCTATTTCAGCAGCAGCTCCCCACAGCAATACACCATACGACATAATACTGTGAAAGAATGCGACATAAACTTGCCGTGCAGTAGCTACATCTGTTAGCTGTCTTATCTTACAAACTGCATATGCAGCAGAACTAAGTCTTCCGGCTAGATCATGTATATGTGGATCCCACTGTAAAATTAAATCCATTTTTACTCCCGAGAAGACTGTCGCTTTGTCAATAGAGAGTTTATCTGGGCCAAGCCTAATGTTTGGTACAACATAAGGAACATTTGGTAACGAAAACATTAAACTATTGTCTTTTTTTAATTTAAGATAAGATTATTAGCGGCGAACCATTCAGTGATCATAGATAACACATTATTTACATGAACGACTTCACTATCTTTCCTAGTAACTTCTGTAAGACATGCTCTCCTTGTCCGTCCCGGGGAACAAACCCCCTATGTAGTACATTAATATGTTATTATGTAACAATAATGTATCCAACTGGACCAGTAAGGAGGTATACGAGTACGTATGTTGTATATGTACCTAGTCTACTAAATAAAGCCGTAAAACAAAAAGATTGTTTGGTTATGTTAATGGCACGTCCACAAAGATTGTCTTAACCAAATAGCCTCGTTTTCTCATGGACATGTATTGCGTGATGCGAGTTTCTGTAACCTAACTATACTTAGGCAACTGTTACTTTAGGTATCTTAGTTAAAGCTGTCTCCATATACCTACTATAAAGTTGCGAGAAAGCGGGAAACAGTACACAATGTTGGCAACACAAAAGCGGCATTCGTTGTGTTCCCAATTATAGCCTATATAATATATAGGTATTATATATTCCCAAATATAGCATATTGATGACAAATTGCCAATTTTTGTTTACAGGAGATTTTTGTATTTGGCAAATTTGTTGGGTGAAGTTTCCTACTAAGTACTAGAATTATGATCATATAACTCGTTATCTGCTACGGTAAGACATCTGCCGAGAAGTATGTTTCGATATAATCAAATCGGCTTTATTCAATATATTTAGGAGTTTTATAAATGTAAAGTGCTATTTTTATATATATTTCCCAGTTATAAATAACATAGGCTTTAAATAACAAGATAACCTTAAATTGCACTCGAACTTTCTATACCTAGTACAAATCATGATTGAAAGATGTTTCAAATAGTTTGTTACAATTTCAACAGTATTTGTATTACTTCTGTAATCATCAAATTATTATTTCGCATGTAAACTACTAGAGCTATATCCAACATAGGTAGATTCTTATTTAGCGACAAATTGGAGGACAAAGATTTATTTTTTATATACAGAACCGACTTCCTACACAACAAAGTATGAAATAAATTATTGAAATTGGTAACAGGCATGCTGTCTCAAAATGCTGATCTAAGATTCAGTACTTCTACAAGTTATTTGATACCTTTCAGTGTTGGAAACTGATCCATTTATTGTAATATATTATATTTTAGTGATGCATAGGTACTGCTTACAAGATCATTCGGCTTAGGAATACCTATGCTCTTCGCAATGGACAACAGTTACTAGGTATTAGGTACTATTTACTCACCCAGTCACCTATGCGATCATATTTTTCAGTTAATAACTTATAAAATCCTCAACTTAACATTAAGGACCCGTTTCAGAATGTCCTGATAAAGTTTAGGGTTGCTATGCAACACTTAAAATAACTAAATGATAAAAATGACAGTTAACATGCAGCGCGTTTCAAGCTTTAACCCATTGAGAAACTAACCTCGAGAGCGGAATTGACGGTTCGGCTAATCATGCAACTAATGTGTGATATTGCACTTATTCGAAATTTAAAATATTATTTTTCCTAGTGAGGTGCTTACAGTATCGTAATGTGATGTTTTTTTTATAACTGATAAGTTTTATCATAAATCATATTGGATGTCACAGGTTATATTATAGGGAGTCATTGTACCATATTCACTTAATTTTAGTGATGTGAGACATAGTCCTTACTTTATTTGTTTCCTTTATTCAAATTAAAACTGATAAAAATATATTTGTTAAGCAATTTTTTTATGCCTGACAAATATAAACAATTTTTTTATGCCTGATAGGTTAGCCTTTGACCACTATCTCACCTGATGGTAAGTGATGATGTGGTCGAAGGTGTTGTTCGGACTAACCTAGAATTACTGGCTCTCAAGGACAGCTGTCGTAACACACTGTTAGGCACTTGGCGACAGATTTTCTACTTGAGGGAGGGAGGGTGAGAAGCTATAATGACTGCCATCCTAAGACAAAAACAGGGAGCGACGACTTAACGTGCCCTCCGAAGCATGGAAGCACGGTAATTTTATCTATACAGTATTTAACTCGGCTCTGTCCTTGAAACAACTACTTACAGCCGCGCTGTACGTAAACATGCAATAGGGGTGCCCACCTACTTTGTGTTTCCATTTAGTTTTGTGATTATTAATATACTTTTTTTTACATATATAAATATAATACTTTGTGAATTGAACAGGAAGTGTTAACTAAAAATGCGTGTTGTTTTTAGTAAGTAGGTAGACTTAATCAAAAAACCATGCTTACGATTGAATAAAAAATCGGTCTTAAAAATTTACGACCGAAAAATATATGTGCGACGTACGAAATGCTTTATAATTTAATTTTAAAGTATTAAAAATCCGTATTCTATTAATAGCTACCTATTTCACTCGTGTCAATCACTTTCCTTTACTCTAGTAACATTTTTTTATTCATTAGATTTACATTAAAAAGACACACGTTATGTACCGTCAACTATATGTAGACTAGAAAATAATTTTACTTACTAGTAAGTAAATCAATTTTTCAACCTTTGCTCGTAAAGTGAGCTTTATTATATCGTTCTTAAGGTCATAAACCGAACTATAACACCCTCGTGCATAATAATATTATACACTAGTGCGTAATTTTTGTATGTTGTTTGTATCGCATACGAGCAATATATTTTTTTATGTGTATTGTGTATAATGAGCACACTGGCCTGTGATTGCTAAGCTCTGTGACATACCCTTTTTACAGACAAACACTTCTCCAACGCAGTTTATGTGACTCATAAGATATCATACATGGACTCAGGCTATCCCTCGATGTTTCAGTTTATGTGACTCATTAGATATCATACATGGACACAGGCTATCCCTCGATGTTTCAGTTTATGTGACTCATAAGATATCATACATGGACTCAGGCTATCCCTTGATGTTTGAGTTTATGTGACTCATAAGATATCATACATGGACACAGGCTATCCTTCGATGTTTCAGTTTATGTGACTCATAAGATATCATACATGGACTCAGGCTATCCCTCGATGTTTCAGTTTATGTGACTCATTAGATATCATACATGGACACAGGCTATCCCTCGATGTTTCAGTTTATGTGACTCATAAGATATCATACATGGACTCAGGCTATCCTTCGATGTTTCAGTTTATGTGACTCATAAGATATCATACATGGACACAGGCTATCCTTCGATGTTTCAGTTTATGTGACTCATAAGATATCATACATGGACTCAGGCTATCCTTCGATGTTTCAGTTTATGTGACTCATAAGATATCATACATGGACACAGGCTATCCTTCGATGTTTCAGTTTATGTGAATCATAAGATATCATACATGGACACAGGCTATCCCTCGATGTTTCAGTTAATGTGAATCATAAGATATCATACATGGACACAGGCTATCTCTCGATTCGTGTGATGTAGATCGAACATAATTTTACAAAATATACTCAAATTATAATTTTACAAAAATATTTTATTGTTTGTTGAAGCACTTGGGAGATTTTTATCATTCATTACATTAATTTTCATTATAACTTAGCAACGAGTGTTTTTGCCTTCTGACATTTATGAGTAATTATATACCATTATATCGCTCCTATAGTGATAAAGGAAGATAGAAGATCCATTTATATTTATATTCACGAGTAGTGCCTATACCAAAGGGTACGGGTTCAGACGTAACGGATTACAGGCCAATTGCGGTGTTGTCGGTTTTTGGCAAATTGTTTGAGTCAATTTTGCAAAGTCGAATTAGTAGGCAAGTAGAAAGTCAACTGACAGAAGCGCAGCGTGGTTTCAGAAAAGGTCGCTCCACCTCTTCAAACTAACTTGCTTCCTGGTCATGAATAGTAAAATCTGTTGACCCTGGCCCGCAGGTGGACGCGGCTTATTTTGACTTTTGCAAAGCATTCGACACTGTGGACAATGACATTCTTTTGCAGAAACTCTCGAGAGCCAGATTCACTCCTCATTTGCTCCGCTTCTTTAGTTCATATTTGCGTAACCGTCAACAATACGTACAGTTCAAAGGACATATTTCGGAGCCATACTATACATACTCAGGCGTGAGCCAAGGCTGTAACTTAGGGCCTCTGCAGTTTTTGTTGATGATCAACGATTTGCCGGTGGCCGTCAACACTGCAAATTGTCTGTTGTTTGCGGATGATCTAAAATTATTCATGGAAGTCAGAGATGATAGTGATTGTTTTCTTTTCCAACAAGATATTGACCGAGTAAAGCAGTGGAGCGATCGCAACAAACTATTTTTCAACGAACGAAAATGCTCAGTTGTTTCGTTTACCCGATCTGTTAATCCACTCATGGTGCAATATAGTCTCGGTGATGTTACTATTCCTAGAGTTACAGTTGTTAGAGATCTTGGAGTTTTTCTTAGTGGTGAATTATCATTCAGCGTGCATATAGGTAAAATATGTGCTCAAGCATTTAGGACTCTAGGATTCGTTCTGAGACAGTCACGACATTTGGACAGCATTCTAGCCATAAAGTCTCTTTACAATGCTTTTGTGAGATCCAAACTTGAGAGCAATGCTATAATTTGGAACCCATATGAAGTCAAATACATAGAAATGGTAGAAAAAATTCAATAAAAAATTATTCGGTGGCTGTATCAAAAACAATTTGGTTACTATGTTGGTTATCCATATCTATACCCTAGTTTATTTTTACTTGGTATGATGGGATACAACAGTTTAGAAGTAAGACGAAATCTATCACTTATAGAATACATAGTGCGACAACTATACTAGAGCCGGATACCATAAGTTGTTAGTTGAGCCGTTACGTTTTACCCAGCTAGGAAGACATGCACCTTTAGTACGAGCGGTATGCCTTATTAACGAACTTATTTACCGGAACCAAGATCTGGATTTGTTCAATTGTACGCAAAACGAATTTCGTAATGCGGGAATGGATTTAATCACAAAATGTCCGGAACTAGCACGATAAAAATTAAGCATTTGTTTTTCTTCCTTGTACCTGTACTTATATCATGAATAACTTAATATGTAATATCTTATATTTTTTTATATAATAGTATTGTTCTTGTGTATTTTGAACCTTGGGTGGGTGACTTGGGAGACTGTTATGCCCACCCAAAGGAATATTTCAATAATAAATAAATAAATAAATTTATTCGAGACAAATAATGATAGATATACGTACCTTGCACGGTAGGTATGTTACATTTCCGTACCCGACCGGGGACATACAGAGGCAATGAGGGTATGCACTATGCTGTCTGTGTGTCCATACTTGTGTCAAGGATCTTTAAATTGTAGGTACCACCAATGTGTGAAAACGTAGCTGTAAAGAACAAATAGAACCTTAGAAAGTACTGTATCATAAGTGTAAGGCTCGTTGGGTAGGAGCACACACACATAATTATAGATTTTAATATTATTATTATATTTAATAAAATAAAGACATAGGGTAATGTCATAGTTATAAGTAAACCATGTGTGTAACGAAAACAAACTCAAATATTGAGGAATCTGGACTTTTTATTTTGTTATTAGATTAGATATTAATTGCGGTGATGATATGAATTAAATTTATTTTTAATTCACATATGTTTACTCGTTTATAGTCGTAGACACTTGTATAACGTAATTAATTCCAATCTCGCCGCCGCCGGCCGGGCCCGCCACCGTATCGGCACTATCAGCAGCGCCTCGTCTCGCGTCGCGAGTACTCGAGAGGCTAATTGGCGTTACGACGCACAGTGGTCCAAAAATGAGATATAGTGGACATACGACCTTAAGTCAAAAAATCGCAAAATAAAAAATTGTTTCGGGTAGCAATTTGTATGCTGATCAACATTTATTGTAGTCAATTTTTGAAATAAATGAGCCTTTCACTCTTTAAAAAAATATGCGATTTTTTGACTTAAGGTCGAATGTCCACCAAATCACCACAGGCTCGTGTCCGCGCTAGGACGAGCCGAGCCTACACGGACGGCGATCCGTCGTCCGTGGAGGCTCGGCTCGCGTTAGCCCGCGCCGTCTATCACCAGCTTAAGGGTTCCACCTGATATGGTGCATGAGGTAGGTACTTCTGTTTGACGCAGTATAGGGTGCGATCCGAATCACGCCAACATTACTAACGGTGCTAAAAGTAAGTACGTACCTACACTGAACTACTTTGAATATAGACGCTCACTGCCGGTTGCATTAGGTACTATCAACACAGACCGAAAAAAACCTTGCATAAGATATCTCCCATCCACATAAACAAATAACTGTTTAATATACTTACTTATCTAATCATCTTACGATCCACAAAACAACTGTAAACGGTCTGATTTTCTATCGAGCTATATAAGAGGAATAGCGTACCTAATTCGGACCGCACCCGTACTAAGATCAACAAAATCAAAGATTATAGTGTCACGTGTCCTAAAAATATATATTCCTTGAGCGAGTCATAGCACTACGGTCATACCTACCTATTTATTAACCATCGTTGTAGTCTTATTGACTTCACACGGAACGGAGCACCGAGATAAACTTAAGAAGTGCTTATAAAAAGATTTAACCAACCTTCTTGCCAAGGTTCCTCAAATAACACTTCTTCATTTACTAAATCCTTATAACAATATTTCGTCTAACGTGACTCTCTTTATGGATAATTAGGTATACCTACCTACCTATATATGATGTATATTTCTATTATTTTATTTAGTTTTCGTAAGCTAATGAAAACGATCTATGTAATAACCTTGAATAAGTTTATTTTTAAGGTATATAAAGCAATAAAGTCTTTATTATTTTTATAATAATTATTATATTTTTTCTGATTCCTTTATCATTTAATTGTTGACAATAACACAAGTAATGCACCTGCAGGCAGAATTGGCAGAATCACACTTTACGTTCATATCGCAGCTTGCCTAGTCGTTCTTAACTGATCAACAAGCAAAGTCCGCTGTGTTCATGACTTGGATGGGTGACAGCTAGTGGCATTTATGTACTTACCTACTATTGAGAGCTTCTGGACTTCAGAGGATACTTTAAACCGTCTCTCCCGGTTGTTGTCTTAGGATAGCTGTTGTTATAGCATGTGCTAGCTCCTTATCCACCATTCAATAGAAAATCTATCACCAAGCATCTAACGGCGTATTCCAGGAGCTGTCCTTGAGAGCCAGTAATTCTAAGATGCCTGAACAATATCTTCGCCCACATCACTTGCCATCAGCTGAGATGGTATGAGATGGAAGCTATACAGACATGTTTAGTCCGGTCAAATTAGACCAAAAAATAAGAGATGCAGACCTTTGACCCTGAATATTTTTTTTCCATAAAGGGGAAAGATGGGGAACTCTCAAATTTTATTTTTAATCATATTTTAAACAATCTTACTGATTTTCATAAGGGAATTTGTGATGGGAATTTATGTAACTTCGAATGTCTAAATTGACCGGGCTATGTTGTTATTATTTTAATACGAGATGGAAGTTTTTTTAGGATTTTAATAATTGTGAATTATTTGTTATTAAAGGCTGCAAATTTGTTATTTGGCGAGTTCGTAGGTAATGGTAAACCTGAAAAAATAAACCCCGAACGAAACTCATTCTTAACCTTTTTAAAATTTTTAATGCGTACTCCGAGCCAAGAGCGGCCTTCGCACAGCAACACTGGACCGCGTCGTGCTCCCTTTGAATATTTACATCGAGCAAAGTAATAAAAAATATGAAATAATACATTACAGGCACAAGAGACTTTTAATATCAGGTGGTCCTCGGACTTATTCTGTCAAAAGACATTTTAAAACAATAAAAATATCGCCTCAAAATGTGTGTTAGGACTAGCAGAATATAGCAATAACCCTGTATAGAGGTTAATTATATTTTTTGGTACTGTTTCGAATTTTGCAAACCAGCTGACACAACACTTAGCTGATAAAAATCTCTTTAGCACGCAGATTCTAAATAACACCAAAACTCGTGAAGTTGTAAGGTGAACAATGTGTAGTTGCTAGTACTCGTACATAGGTAGTTAGACCTAAGATTTTTTTACCTGTAGATGTGTTGTATGGCCGCCATATTTACTAGACGAATTCAGGGTAATCACCTGAGTCACTACCAGTCTTGCACTTCCAAGCGTCCGGTGAATACATCGCCGCTAATCGTCTTTTTTAGGAATAATCTGTGGACAATATGCCTTTCTTGTGTCTTTAGACTCTGCACCAATTATACAGGTACTGTGAGAGATAAGAAAGCTGTTTCATTTCACGCGTAATTATTGCTTTTATTGATGAAATAGAAAATATCGTCATTTTGTTTTATCTTAGGAACTAATCTCAATGAAATGGATGAGCGAGATATGTGTATCGTTTGGTGTGAGAGAGTGAAAGAGATCGCAGCATAATGGTGATCGGAACGTCTCGTGGCGGTTCGGTGGTAACACGAATTGCTTATTTATCTCTTTCTAACAACAGATATGACGCATAATATTTGAACGTTCTTTCCTTGTCATTACAAACTGCATATACATGTGCGTAGGTATGTATATAGGTAAATTCTAGTAAGCTTTTAGAGCAGTGGTGTTCGGATATAACTAATCTAAATATTTCAAATCACTGAGTTAGACTACTTAGGCTATCGTGTACATTAATGTATTTCAGTTGAGATGTAAGTAGTATTGACAGATGTTCCATACATTAAAAGTCAAAAGTGCTTCTTAACATATCTTATAATATTTCCAACAATATATGTTTTGGTCAACGTTCTTCTCCAAATATCACCTAAATGGGAAAACGAGGATTTGAAATTCTACTAGTGGAGCTACTAGTGGAACTAAGCAATGGAACCAACAGGTTGTAATCGAAAAGGTCAGTTCATAACATTTTTATCTTAAGAATTGTCTTACTTAGGTACCTAATAATTTACTGTTTACGTCTACGTAATGCGAACATATTATAGGTAGGTACCTAAGTGTTAATGAAATTAACTTTTTGTTCGATAACAAACTTGTAGTAAGTAGGTACGCAGGGTGATGTCGGTGCTGCACGGCTAGAGTGCACGTACAGCTTTCCACACAAACATATTTTCAATACCACATGTTCAAACTCGGCTAAATTTTGCATGCATATGTGTCTTGTAATCAGAACCAACAAACAAATGTCTTTACGTGGAGTTCCGAGGTGAAACTCTAGTAAAACGAGACCTTACTCGAACTTTGCCAGTTTATTTGTACATATTTAAATACTTCAACGTCAGCGTTTTTGGTTTGACGATATTTATTTGAATGTATTTTAGACAGAAAATTTGCTTTGACATCGAATAAAAAATAACGTGCCTACTCGTAAACGGGCAAAAGAAGGTCACATCAGTTACTGCCGTGGGGGCGACAACATCAGAAGACAGAGATTTCTTCATATTTTCCGATGTGATCAACGTCCTCATTACGTTGAATCAGCTGTTCCGACGCGGACCACACTGATGTGGTTGAGAATTAGGCAGGCTCCCAACCAGAACCAGTTTACGGAGTAACGACCGGACCTCCCGAAAGTGTTTATAACTATGTCCTATATAACCTACAAATCCGAAGAAATTTCGTTTGCGCGATGCAGAAATGATATTTTTTATGATGTTATGGTTGAAATTAAAATTACGAAATTAAAACTACCAATAGAAAATAATGTAAACAATGATTTTAAAATTTTATTTCATGATAATATTTATTAATTTTGTAAATAATAAATGTTTAAGTCTTGTGAAGTTTTATACGAGATTCGCTCTAGAGCAAAGAAGAAGGAATGATGTTCGGAAGTTTTCCCCGCCTACTTTGATTGAACAATTGACAATTGAACCTTAGATTGGTAAAATGGGCCCAACTTACAATAAGTTTATTTTTTTATTATTTCTAAAATCGTCTGGTTTGGTCTGGATCCGGAGTGCTCTTGCTATCTTGCTATTTTACCCTCTGCTGTTTTATGGCAAATATTCTAACAATGGAAATCCATAGTCTCTGCATACTTTTCCGGAAAATGGGAAGGAAGGAAAAACAGGATAGATGTATTATTGTAACGGGCGGTAGTAAGTAACTAATCGAAATGTGTAGTGTTGCTCTATAGGCACAGCTTAGGACGGACGTCTTACTTTGCGGATGTAACTACATACGATCTGTACCTGCACCTCTGATAAGGGTTATTCTTTTTTGATGGCGCGGTGGTGGTAGCGAGACTGCAAGTATCTTTGTACCGTTATGTTCTTACAACGAGATTCTATCATATGTATAGGGTGAGGTTTCTGTTCCTATATTATGTTGAGAGGTATAGTATAGATATGGATGGATGATTGCAGAGATGGGGTTGGTGCGGTATGTGTGGGAGTGGTGCCGGCGCACGTCACGTGCCGAGCGCGTGGCGTGCTGCGCAGCACTGGGCGCGCTGGCGCTGTGCGCGGTGCTGGTGGGGACGCTGACTCGCGCACCCACGCCGCCAGAGGAGCCAGACTCCGCGCCTCACGAGTGGAACATCACGCGGCACATGTGGCTTGCCAACCCAGAGGACCCCCAAAACGACCCTTGGTTGGAGGCCATGCTGCCGCTGCGGCTTGTCATCGTGCAGCATACTGCCGGCACCGAGTGCTTCAAGTTCGCGGACTGCGCCGCCACCATGCGCGCCCTGCAGACCTACTACCTCACTGAGTACGAGTACGACCTGCCGTGAGTGTCACTTAGTACTAATACACCGATCCTTTTCGTGATCCCAACATCGATCTCAGCTGGTAAGCTCTCAAGACTGGCCCTCATCTCAATGCAGTCGCTTATCCATAATTATATATCAATAGCAGCACATATAACACTACTTTCAAAACTGCTTTTGACTACTTTATTGTATAAATAAGCTGAGATCGAGCTCTCAAGTATGAAATATAATATGGTTATATTTCATATTTGAGAGATATATGATTTTTTTTATATATAGCTGATAGGCAGCCTTGGACTACTATCTCACATGATGGTAAGTGACGATGTAGTCGAAGATATTATTGAGGGTAACTTGGAATAACTAGCTCTCAAGGACAGCTACCAGATTTTTAACTTGAGGGTGATAGATAGCCTTCGCAAAATGCCATACCACCATGCCCCGTCGGTAGTTCAGCAAATGCCTCTTGAGAGCATATCCGAACCTGAGATAGGTTGATTAACGCAGACATTACACACATACACACATACAGTCTCTCAGGCTATATACCGTACCGTTATGCATGCGCAGGTACAATTTCCTGGTGGGCAACGAAGGGCGCGTGTACGAGGGCCGAGGCTGGACAGGGCAGGCTGCGCACACGCGAACCTACAACAGGTGTGCGCTTGGACTCGGGTTCACCGGTACGGTAACTTGCCCATCACTACATACCTCTACCCAACCTAACTACAAATAAGGAAGTGGCATCTCTCGAAACTTCATCTTTCCTAATACGCAAATTATGACAACCATGCAAACTATATGCAACACTACAGCTACTAAAGCATTGCAAGCCCACAGCCAGTCCAGCCAACGCGACCACCAGTTGGGAACCTGCCCTTCAGCATGGCCCCTCGGATTGCACTGCTTATTCGTTGGTGTCAACATTCTCATCACGTGTCACATAGACCAAGCGTTTAGATAAGTTGGACACTGAGATAAACCCCCGGCTTATTCCTTCAAATATCGCATTATGGCTGCTCGATGATCATTGGTGATATGATAAATGAGCGAGTTAGATGTATCGATATCGTTGTTATTATATCGTTGTTTGGAACCCGCATCACGTGACATACACCTTGATGCTGGATAAGGTTCAAAAACGCTTTTTTGCGGTATCTGTTCAAGCAAATGTATGGTTATTACCCGTACCTTTACCCTACTAAGTTTCTTCTAGGAAAGCTTAGTTTTAACTCGCAAGAAGTTAGAAGGTCCGTGGAACAGCTTTCTACCTGCTGCAAAATTCTAAGAGGCAACATCGATTGCCCTCACCTGCACAACCTCCTGTGCGCACTGTAGTTCCTGATAAATATATCAGTCACAGGTCGAACTGTAGACACGCGCTGTTCGCTACTCCCAGTAGTCACACCGTTGCCCGAGCTCAGTCCCCCTTGTGTCGTACCCTGACTAGTTTCCACGCATTCCTTGACGCCAACGCCGAATGTGACATGTTTTGTGATAAATAGCATTATATTTTTTAATTACTACTGACATTTTGTGAAAAATGTGATACTTTATAATTATCATTATTATTATCGTCATTTATTTTATAACATAATTATATTTTTTTTACAATTATTCATAATATCAAAATAAAACAAATATTATAAAAACTTAAAACTATAGGATGCCGCCGGCAGCGGGGCAGGGCCGAAGCTACCAGTGGTTAGGGCTGCAGAGAGAAGAACCTTCGGACAATGCGTGTCGTGTCGAGTATCACTGCCTTCTGCATCTGACCCATGATCCAACCTTCTAGCGAGAGCCTCTCGGTGTTGGTCGAGGCTCTTCGCTATTAGGCCGTTCGCCGAAACGACTATCGGGACAATAAACGTCGAGTCAACATGCCACATGGCGGTTACCTTGACTTGGCTCAAGAGGTAACCGCCATGTACACATTCGCAATTGCAAGGTGCATATATATGCAGACGATATGCAGATTTACATCTCTTGCAAACCGTGTGACATTGACAATGCCCTAAATAAGCTGAATGAGGATCTCTCATCAGTGGCCGCATGGTCATCGAGTAACTGCCTGTTGTTGAATCCAACCAAAACTAAATACATGGTTTTCGGTAGCAAATACCAACTTGCGAGTCTCCCTCCGTCGATAAGAGTCACAATACTAGGCGAACCCATCGAACGAGTATATGAGGCGCGTAACCTGGGCTTACACATGGATTGTGAACTGCGGTACCAAAAACATATAGCTGACTGTATGAGGACTTCCTTTTATAAATTAAAAGTTTTATATAAATTAAGACCCTACATAAAAGAAAGTTTGCGTATACAGTTGATTGAGTCATTGGTTTTATCCAAGTTAAACTATATGGATGCAGTTTACGGTCCGAGGCTACTTGCCAAAACTAAAAAATTGGTACAACGGGTGCAGAACGCATGTGCCAGATTCTGTTTTAACATCCCGATCAGGTCACATGTTACCCCTTTTCTTAACAACGCTATGATGTTAAAAATGATGCATCATCGAAAGGTACACTTGGCGTGTCTCCTGTTTGGCGTTATAAATTATAAAATGCCGTCTTATCTGAGCAATAAGTTGAAGTGGTTGGTAGGTCGTGGGCCCCAAGGCTCCCGACAAGCTTCGAGGCAGTTGGCGACTGAATGGCACTGCTCAGCCGCCTTTAGAGGAAGTTTCCGATACGCTGCATCGAAATGTTGGAACAACATCCCACCACCAATAAGAAATCTGCATTGTTTGCATACATTTAGGAGTAATCTCAAAAAATTTGTATATGCCCATCAAAAAAGAGAGGAACTTCATCTTCATGACACCACTGCAATTTAGCTAGTTGTATGTGATATTCACTTATATTAGAAAATTTATATTTAGTGAAATCATATTTAGTTATTATTAAGTTTGTTAGAAAGACAAGATTAGAATTATTAATTAATTAAGTTAGTATATCAATAAATGTTTTTATTAATGTCTGTTCATATGGACAAACGGGCTTTTGTTTCTAAATATGTATTATTTGAGCGTGCACTGTTTATTTACACGTGCGTGAGGTCACCTCCCTATACTAACGGAAGACCAGCGCTGGTTGCAAGCAAACAGCTTTTTGCTGAGTTAGTATAGGGTTGTGACAAACACTTTGTTTATTTTTCAATATGTTCATAATTATATATTTTACCATTATGTAAAGTGTTTGTTGCAATTAAAGTTATTCATTCATTCATTCATTCATTCATTCATTCATTCATTCATTCATTCATTCATTCATCCATGTGGATTAAGGACAATTCCTTCTCAGCCTTTATGAGGTTTTTGAAGCGCTCGTAGCCAAGTTTGCTTAGCCATTCTGATTCGATCAGCAAAGTTAAGCAACGTCCGCCGCGGTCATGACTTGGATGGGTGACCGCTGGTGACATTACTACTGAGCGCTTCCGTGCTTCGGAGGGCACGTTAAGCCGTCGGTCCCGGTTGTTGTCTTAGGATAGCAGTCGTTACAGCATGGTGGTAGGGCACTTTGCAAATGCCCGCCTGGCTAGCTACCACCCTCAAGTTGAAAATCTGTCGCCAAGCACCTAACGGTGTGTTCCGGCAGCTGTCCTTGAGAGCCAGTAACTCTAGGTTAGTCTGAACAACATCCTCGACCACATCATCACTTACCATCAGGTGAGATAGTGGTCAAAGGCTAACCTATCAAGCATAAAAAAAAAAAAAAAAAAAAATGAGGTTCTCGTCATGTGGGATGGTAATGTCGACGAGCACTGCCCGGCGCTGGGTTCGGTCGACCACCACGTCATCAGGCTTATTGCAAACAATAGTCCTGTCCGTGATGATAGAGCGGTCCCAGTAGAGCAATGCACGACCATTCTCGAGAACTGGCGCCGGTGCGTACTGGTAGTACGGCACCCTGACTCGACAAGGCCGTATTGAAGAGCAAGTTGCTGGTGGATGATCCTGGCCACTTGGTTGTGCCTGTGCAAACACTCGCCGTTAGCAAGATGCGAACAACCGGAAATGATATGTCTGAGTGACTCTCCGGGACGGCGGCATGCTCGACAAATGTCGACCGTACCGTTCTTCAGGATATAATTCCGATCATTACTTCGTCTGAAATTGCACAATAGCGATGGCTGGCACATGCGTCAACTCGTGAACGGGTGCTGCTAGAGGATACCGGTCTGCTCTGGATGCTGGTGCTAATGACATTAACGGAAAAAAAAGAAAAAAAAAACTTTTAACACTGTTCCCCCTTGGAATGTTGCATGTTTCCTATTTAATATTTCTTGCTTACTAATAAATTATGTCATAGTTAAAAAAAGTCACGGACCCTGGAGTCTGTGGAGTGTAGATTTAAAATTAAAAAAAAAATAAAAATAAAAAAAAAAATTGCACAATTATTATTTTTATTACTATTTCTTAGTATTATTGACATCTATATAATTTAATTTTAATGGCATTTGATTTGAAATGCATTTTCAGAATTTTTCATTAAAATATTTGTAGCAAAATTTATTTGTTTAAGTGACATTCAATAATAATGATATGTATTAATTTAAATGAATTAAGTCAATGTTATGTATGCTTTATGTTAATAATATTTTCTAAATTATGATAGTTATAAGTGTAATTGGTAACTGCCGTGCTTATATTAATAAATAAATGAATCGAAAGACCGTTAGGTTGATTCTCGAAGACAAATCGTAATATTATCACTATGATACACAGTAGGTATTATATATATATCTTGAAATGGGCCAACCTCTTACCGCCCACGTGCTTAATTTTGTAACGTATTACATATATACTAAAAAAATACTTTGGACCTTAAGTATATTTGTAAAATGCCGAACCACATACGAGTATACACTTGATTCTGGAGACATTGACTAAGACCATTTTATCTGTTGATTCTCCATTCTGTGACGCACATCAGTCTGTCTCGAGCTACATAAAACACACTCTTCAGTTGATGTTTCATCATCTAATAGATAATCATATGAATTCTTACATTAACTTAAGTTAATGTATACTTACATTAACTTAGTTTACATTGTCACCTCTACCTCTTTCTACCTCTAGCCTACTAACGGATAGAAATAAAAAAAACAAGGAGTGATCTATGAAAGTAATAAATTTACTAATCCGGAAGCAGTTTGGTAGGGCAACACAAAATTTGTGGGTCGTGGAGGTACGGCCTGTCTGTTCTCACTCCGCAGTGCAGGTACTATCCTGGGAAGTCCGGGCGTAGATGGTGGGTGCCCCCGCAGATGGTACGGTATTTCGGTGTTCAGCTCCAAAGTAAATATAATTCCCAAGTACGTCCCCCGTGCTGTATGACGGTGCGGGAACGGCTCGGTAGTGAAACTTAAGTAAGTTTTGAGTTGTTCTGAGTTCCTGGAAGTGATAATACCACAATGCTATGAAATGGCATATCAATCATCCTATCTGGGATACACCCACACGGCATCAGGATTAATGAACCTGCCTATTAGTAGTAGTATTGCCGTGGTGGTATATATCCAGAACGGAGTTTACAAATTGTTACAATAAATAATTAAGTTAAAAAAGCTAAGTTATACAAATAAATTTAAATAAGTTTTAGAAAAGAATTAATGTTTAAGCTAATGTTTATTTGAAAAATGGAAGGTAGTTAATTAAAAAGATGATGCAATTTCAACATAAATGTAAAAGATGATAGAGGTAATTATGATGGTGTTGAAAAGCATAGAAATGATGATAACAACTCTGAAAATTAATAGGTACTTAAGTAAACACAAACACAGTATGAAATTTAGAACATGATATAAGTAAAAGAAAGGCAATTTATGGGTGTTTGTGTGCTATTTGAAACTTACCCTACCGCGGGAAGACGCTTTCCAAATGAATATAACAATGTAGTATATTTATTAAAGTTATTTTTCTACTTAAACACTTATTTTAAATGTAAGCAAAATTACGCGCAACCGGCTAGAGCGCACGGGATTGCATTAAGTGGCTTGGACACGCTTTGTGAACAGTCTAGTGACGACTGGCGGGCGCCGGCGGCGGCCGGGTCGACCGCTTGGAATGTCGTCGCATGCGACCCTCCGTTCCGCACGCCCGTCACCCGCGGCTGCCTTGTGCGACTCATAAGGACCGCCGACCGTGCGCATATAAAAGACGTTATTATGGACCTTTTACCTATATCTGTATAATATATGTAAATAGATAGTACCTAGTTTATTTTAAAAGAATATTATTGATTGGTTTTATTGTTTGTAAATATAACTAATTAAAAGATTTAAGTATTACGTTCTAACATTATTACTAGTTATGTAACGCTTCGTTACAACATAAAGTGGAAAAGTTATTTGTTACAAATTTTTATAAACATGCACTGATCAGGATTTCTGTCGTGTTTTGTTTGTTTTATGCAAATTCCAATGATATTATCAATCACTTTTGAAGCGATAACCTCCGAGGTGGCTCAATAGATCAACGTGCTAATTGCCAGCGATCAGTATATTATCGCAAGGTGAACGTATCAACGGTAGATAACGCCGCCAGTACCTGCAGAGAGCAGCCGACCGGTGCAGTGCAACACAACGCAAGCCAATGAACTAATAATTCATCGGCTTTACTCAATATACTGTATCAGACAGATCGTCCACTGCTGAACACGGCTTCCCCTATTAAGGGGGTATATGCCATAATCCTCACGCTTGGCAAGCGTCTTGGGGATCGCAGTGTAAGTTGGCAGTTCTTTAGAAGGCGCTGCTGCCCACCTTCCAGTATTGCTCCCATAGTCACCTCTTACGACATCCATGGGATGATATGGGGAGGTGCAATTCTAACCCGGCACCCCACGGGCGTCACACTCTCACTCAATATATTTCCAACAATTTCAACACAAAATCTTGAGTGAGCATGCTACCTACCTACTTTACCACACATCTAAACAGGTGAGAGACCTAGGTCCCCCATAAAGTGAAACCATCTATCTCTACTGTTTTGTAATTTATGGAAAGATTCCTTATTTAGGAAATAAATTAAGGGCATTTTTTTTTTTTTTTTTTTGTACCGATCTGGGTAGCACTTGACCACTATCTCACCTGATGTTAAGTGATGATGCGATCGACGATGGAGCGCGCTTACCCAGAAGATACCTATTCACTCGCGTTTTGAAGACCCCCATATTGTACTTAACCGGAAACACAGGCTCAGGCAGGGTATTCCATTCCCTGGCGGTTCGTATAATGAACGAAGAAGCAAATCGCTTCGTTCGGGTAAATGGAATTTCCACCATATAGCGATGGCGCTTCGGAGTATCCCTGAAAATCTAGGTTTGGTTCAGTTTCTGGTTTGACAAATCGAGGATTTGTCGTGTCTATAATTTGACAAATAAATATTTGACGATTATATAATATGACGAATCAATGATTTGACAAGTGTCTGCGAAATCGGATGTCCGGTTAAAGAATGGGGATGGCGGAATCAAATTGTGAAGATCCGTTGCACACTCACCGAAATGTATCCGATAAAAAACCGATAAACTAGCAACTTTGCGGCGATGCTCGAGACTCTGGAGTCTTTTGCTTACTAGTTGGTCGTTGTTAATGAGTCTCTTGGCTCTCCTCTCAATAGCTTCCAGTGTCTCCAGCTGGTATTTGGCAGAACCATCCCAAAGGTGAGAACAGTACTCCATACACGTCCGGACTTGGGCTTGATACAGGTTAAGCAACTGTCCTGGCGTGAAGTATTGTCTCACCTTAGCCAACACACCAAGCTTTTTTGAGGCAAGCTGGGCTTTGGACTCAATATAGGAGCCGAAATTGAGAGTTGATGTTAAAGAGATGCCAAGAAGCTCTAGATGGTTTCATATCGGCACGGACACATCCGTGAAAGTAGGAGCCAGCTGGAAAGGGCTCCGTTTGGCGGAGAAAAGACACGCCTGGGTTTTAGCTGCATTGAACTTAACCAGATTGGCATCGCCCCAATCGGAGACTGCCTTCAAAGAAAAGTTCAAGCGCTGAACCATCGCTTCCCTATGAGACTGGATTTGTAATGCACTGGTTCGTGCGTTAGATGTGTAACTCTCCACAACGGTGCTGTCGTCTGCGTACCCAAAGATACCGGGTTTAAGCAGATCATTAATATGCAGCAGAAACAGCGTTGCAGAGAGTACTGATCCTTGAGGGACTCCGGCATTTATGGCCAATTTGTCGGGAGAACAGCCATCGATGACTACCCTAATCGACCGATCCCTCAAGAAATCTGATATCCAAACACACAAACCAGTGGGAAGGCCGTAAGAAGGAAGCTTGCTAATAAGGCTATCATGCCAAACCCTGTCGAAAGCCTTCGAGATGTCGAGAGAGACAGCAAGTGACTCTCCGTGGTTCTCGATGGCCGCGCTCCAGATGTGAGTGGCATACGCTAGAAGATCCCCAGTAGACCGGTTTCGGCGAAATCCGTATTGTCGATCACTGAGGAGATCGTTTACTTCTAGGTATGCCAGGAGCCTGTGGTTCAGTACACGTTCCAACGTCTTACAGAGTATGGAAGTGACTGACATAGGCCTGTAATTGGCAGGGTCTAAGAATTTTAGTGTAGGCAATGCGTTTAACAGATCATCTGCAGAAGGAGGAGGGTGTATTATTCTTGTAAAAAATAACTTAAAATTTAAAGAACGCCGTGACTTAGTCAGATGTTCTGTTGAACGTGTCTGTGAAGTTGCTTGTGTGGAGGTAGACAGGCATCTTGTGTTGTGTGTATATCGACCACCAACAGATGAAGGTCGAGCTCAAAATTTTACAGAATTCTTAGCCACTCTGGAAAGTATAATAATAAATAAATAATAAAATAGCTTTATTTAATTCCACAATAATAAGATAAAAATTAATTAATTAATATGATATTTGATAATTATATTACTATTATTATAATACTGAATTTCCTTCTAATGTGGACCCCCTCAGGGTAAAAGCCTCCTCCAAAGAATTCCATTTTTCCCTATCTTTAGCAGTAGTCATCCAGTCTCTTCCTGCTTTGGATACAATCTCGTCCTGCCACCGGGCGCCTGGGCGACCTCTACTTCTCACGCCATGCGGTCCTTTCCATTTTGTGATGTTAATTGTCCATCGATTGTCACCGTATCTCCCAACATGGCCAGCCCATCTCCATTTGAGACTATGAGAGAAGTGTAAAGCTGTTTAAATATAAAACTGAGAGATAGAGTAAGAAACATAAAAATTCGGAATATAACTAAGATTCCTTAATCTTAGTTATATTCCGAATTTTTATGTTTCTTACTCTATCTCTCAGTTTTATATTTAAACAGCTCCTTTCCATTGCCCTTTGAGTTGTCTGTATTTTGTGTCTTGCCTTGTGATCATAAATCCATGTTTGGCAGCCATAGGATAGACAGGGTAAAATTGTTGTATCTAAAATTATCCTTTTCAATTTAATTGGTAGTTGCGATTTGAGAATCTCCTTTTGTGTCCAGTACTTTCTCCATGTAATAGCTACTCTCCTGTCTATTTCCTCTATGTTTCTGTCTTTACTAAATGAAATTTGTTTTCCAAGGTAAGTGTAGCTCTCTACATACTCGAGTGGCACTTCATTAACCAGTACTGGTGTCATCTCGCTGTTAGTCATGATCTTTGTTTTTTCTAAGTTCATTTCCAGGCCTACATGAACACTAGCAGTCTGAAGTTCGTTGGTCATTGTGTTGAGCTTATATGGACTGTCAGAGAACACGACAATATCGTCTGCGAAGCGTAGGTGGCTTAGATATTTCCCATTTACATTAATTCCTTGCTTTGACCACGGTAAGTATTCCATGACATTTTGTAGGGCAGCTATAAATAATTTCGGTGATATAGGGTCGCCTTGTCTGACACCTCGGTTAATACTGATCCTGGTGCCTACTCTATCTAGCTTGACTCTACTAGTACAATTAACATATATGTTTTTGATAATATTTATATACTTAGCGTTTGTATTTTGTTTGTTTAATGCTTCCCAGATGCTATTATGAGAGATAGAGTCAAAAGCTTTCTTATAGTCAATGAAAGCTATGTAGAGCGGTTTTCTATATTCTAAATACTTTTCTATGACCTGGTCTACAGTGTGGATATGATCTGTTGTGCTAAATCCACTTCTGAATCCCGCTTGTTCAATGGGTTGGCATGAGTCTATTTGTGGGGACATTCTGTGAAGTAAACAGGATGCAAAGAGTTTGTACAAGCAAGACATTAAACTTATCGGACGGTAATTTTCTATATCTTTAGGATCGCCTTTTTTATATATTAAGATGATTTCGGATTCTGTCCATTGTTCTGGCACAATTTCTTCTTCCAATATTTTATTGAAAAGTATTGTAAGAGGTGTTAATAAAAGTGTTCTACCGACCTCGATGCACTCATTACTCAAACTGTCAGGTCCTGGGCTCTTATCTGGTTTTAACTTATTTAATTGTTTTAGGATTTCAGTTTCAGTAAAATTTTCTACAGCCGATGTGTTCCTTAGTTGATCTTGTTCTGTGTTTTCCATTGAGCCTGGTGTAGAGCTATAAAGGCTTGTATAGAACTTTGTGGCTATGTTTATGATGTCATTTCGGGATTTGCAAATTGTAGACCCCCGCTGCAGAGACGGGATCCATTTTTTTGATCTGTCCAGTTCTTTGTATGCCTTTTTAGCTGATCTTGAGCTTTCTATACATTTTTCCAGTATGTCTAATCTGTGATTTTCGTAACATTTTCTGATTTCTTTATTTGTTTCTTTATATAACTCTTTTAGTTCATCTTTATCCTTTTTAGTAAGATTTCTTTTATTTTGTAATGTTGTTACGGTTTTTTTGTGAGGGTCGGAACGATTTGTTTGTTCCATCAAGTGAGGTTCTGAACGCACCCCTTGCACAGAGTATTAATCCGTTTTCTTGTGATTGAAAGGAATATTATCTGTTTTTTTTGCCTCCCCTCTGATGGAAGGTTCGAAAGATCCCGAAACTTATAAATAGGCCTGCAAAGGCCCGTTACACTTCTTTTTCCGCTTGGAACTTTAAGCAGCCCCCAATCGACGCACTGCCTGAAGCGAGGTAAGAAAGGAATCATGAGGCGTCTGTCTGCCCTAGTGGCACGTAATAGCAATTCTTGAAAATTCATTTGATCTTTCAGGGCTGCAAAACGAAGCCAGGCAGTGCTCCTTTCGACGTCCGCCTTCCAGGGGATATAATAGACCTACCGGTAAGCAACCAACTCCGATGAGAGCATACATCGCGTTCTTTATGTGAAGACGGAAGTAACACACCATTGTTCATTGCAGGCTGAGAAAAAGAAACAATTTAACCGAATACAAGGAGGCGACTTCGTTCCTGGACTCGTGACGCATCCACGTGGCGTCCTCCGAAAGCCTTCGAACCTCCCCAAAAATAAAGGAGTTCTTGGTTAGGGCTGGTAAAATACCCAACCATACCCACGTCTACCATAGCCCCAACTCCGGTAGACAGCCAGAGCAGTACCTGTGGTCAGCGCTCTGCCTGATATCCCGGACTGCTCGCCTTAACTGAGTCTTCGGTCCAAGGCTGTGATTCTCCACGGTGCACCGGTATTTATGAATTTCCCGGTCTCCTATAACCGGGTGGCGCCCTTTTCTTCTTTTTTTACTTTGCGGAATTCATCTTTCACCCTTTGCGACTCACGACCTTACCCTGAGATCTAAATAGAATTTTCTGAGCAAGCTGGTTTATATATTTTTTTTACCTACACTTATATACTAAACTATAGAATAATATCTTCATAATAAACTTAAATTTTGGGGATCTACGTTGCTGGCACACAGAAATTGTAAATTAAGTAGTTAAACCTAAGACATAATAACTTAAGTAAATTGTTGTTCGCTAGTACCAGTGATTGCTATCAAATTTCCATGTTCTATGTTACTCTTTGTACCTGGTACTAACGGATAACCCGACCTAATTAAGGAAAGTGTTCTAGATGTATCTATTCCTTTTTTAAATGAGTTTTGGTGAAAATTTTAATTTTAAATAAATATATTTAAAAAATTGTTGAACGCTTCAATATTGTTTTTTTATTGGTGTATCTGTCGACATCCTAAAGTAGGTAGGTAGTGTAGTTAGGTGTCTGGAGGCTTCTCTTCCTCACCTGGAGAGTGGAACCCTCCGTCCTCTCTCCCCTTAATTTTTTTAATTTTTTATTTCATAACCCCATCTGTACATAAATCGTAACAATGTGCTTCTTTTTTCCATTAATTGAATTGCTTTTTTTGATAGAATTTTTCTTTTTCTTGATCGTATTTTGTTTTTATATTTAAGGCTTGTTAATATAGAGTTTTCTATATATTTGTAATATTCCGTGACTGTATATCTTTCCTGGTTTTCTGTTAGTTCTGGTATAAATTCATTTAAGCTTTTTAAATAATTGTCCATCTCATCCAGAGTCTTTAAAGAGTTTCTGGGACTAGCGTAGTTTCTTCTGCTCCGTTTTTCCTTACTCAAGCTTAAAGTTGCTCTCAGAAGTCTATGATCTGTGCCAAAGGAGAAAGAATTCAGCACATCATATTTTGTGAATAATTTAGGCTTCGTTGTTATTATATAATCAATTTCTTTTTTAGTATTTTTGTCAGGTGAAATCCATGTCCATCGTCGGTTAGCTTTCATTTTATACATTGTATTTATTATTTTCAAATTATGTTCATATGCATACTGAATTAGCCGTCCTCCTCTTTTGCTTCTGTTTCCAAAACCGTGAATACCTGCTATTCTGCTCTCAAAGTTCTTTGGTTTGCCGATCTGTGCGTTGAAATCGCCCATGACTATTACATACTGTGTAGTGATCAATTCATGAACCTCATCTAAGTCTTTGTAGAATTTATCTAAGTCTTCTTGTGTTGAGCCTTCTGTTGGTGCGTATGCCTGTATAATGGTGAAGTGTAAGTTCCCTAAGTTTATTTCCAATATGCAGATCCTTTCAGATATACCGGAGAAGTTTATGATATTTTCTTTGTATTCTCTTTTGATTAGGAAACCTACTCCATATAGACCCTTTGTTTGTCCTATGTAGCACATAATATAATTTTCATCTTCTATTATGTTTTCACCTAGCCGGCGCACCTCGCTCAGGCCCAATATATCGTGTTTTATGTTACTGAGAGCTGTCTTCAGTTCTAATAGTTTTTCAGGTGTTGATAGTGATCTGACGTTGAGGGTGCAGATATATATTGAAATTTTATCTCTTGAATGATTATACTTTGAAGGGTATACTACTGGAAAGTATAATACTAAAAATTTCTAAATGTAAAAAACCCATATTTGTATGTGGTGATTTTAATGTAGATATTTTATTGAAATCTAAAAATAAGACTGATCTTATTTCATTGTTAAAGTCATTTAATTTGAAATTTCTATTCTGTGAGCCCACTAGAATAACAGATACTTCAGCTACCTGTATAGACAATATATACTCGAACTGTAAGACTAAACAAAAGTCAATAATGAAGGGTGTTAGATCTGATCATGAGGGCCTGGCAATTAGATTTGATGGAAGCAGAGAAACAGCAAGATATGAAATTGAACATAGGCCGTTAACAACCAGTAGGCTAGAAATACTCAGTACCAATATAGAAGCTAAGCTTGCCATTACAAGTTTTTCTCATTGTGACCCGAATGACATTTTTAATAGTTTATTCTCTCTAGTAAATACTGAGTTTCAAAAAGTTTGTCCAAAAATAAAGAAACAAGTAAATGGAAAGTTGAAGTTCCGTGATTGGGCAACTACAGGTATTCGAAAAAGTAGAGATTATTTGTATGATCTGTATCGCAGGAAGAATTTGACATCCTGCAAGCAGTTTCGTGATTATGTTAGGAACTATTCAAAAATGTTTAAGTCTGTTTGCTTGTGTGCTAAATCTCTTTTTATTAGAAATAAAATTAGCAAGTCTAAAAATAAAATAAAAACCATTTGGAAGACTATAAATACTGAGACCGAAAAAAATAAACCTAGAGATTCTACATATGTCTTAAATGTTGATAAAAATCAAATATCTGATCCAATAAAAGTGGCAAATATATTTGATATTTTTTTTTCTAACTTACCCCTAGAAGTCACTAAGTCATTGGATGCATGTCCCAATGTAGCAGAAACTCTGCTAATACATAATTTCCCCTGCAAATCGCCGGATTTTTATTTCAGACACACAACAATATTTGAAATTATAAAGACATTTAAAAATTTAAATATGAAGAGCACCGAAGACTGGGGGGAATTGTGGGGTATGTCAGTTAAAGTGGCAGAGTCTATAATATGCATTATTGCACCATATTTAAAAACAATATTCAATCTTTGTATTGATAAAGGAAACTTCCCCGACTTAATGAAACAAAGTAAAATCACTCCAATTTTGAAGTCGGGGGCTACATCTGACCCTTGCAATTACAGACCTATTTCTATCTTACCTGTTCTGAGTAAAGTTTTCGAAAAAATTATGCTCAAACAACTTCTATCCCATTTTAATGAGCATAATATATTGAATGAGAATCAGTTTGGTTTCACAAAGAGCAGATCCACAACAGATGCAGGTGCTCAATTGATGTCACATATACTTGAAGCCTGGGAGAGTTCACAGGATGCTATTGCCGTATTCTGTGACCTTTCTAAGGCATCTGACTGTGTAGAGCACCGCACTCTGATTCGAAAACTTTCACATTATGGTATTCGTGGAAAAGCTCTGGATCTTATAAAGTCATATCTGTCAGACAGGCTACAGAAGGTTAGAATAAATGGCAATACTTCTTCCGGGTCTTTGGTAAGAATAGGCGTACCGCAAGGATCAATTTTAGGACCTTTTCTGTTTATAGCATATATAAATGATCTGCCTTGCATGGTTAAAAATTTCTGCGATATAGTTTTATTCGCAGATGATACCTCCCTAATTTTTAAAGTAGATAGGAGGGATAGTGAACTTATTCATGTAAATAATGTGTTATCTATGATCTCTAAGTGGTTCGCGGCTAATAATCTTCTCTTAAATTCAAAAAAAGACCAAATGTTTAAAGTTTTCTTTACCAAATGTTACTTATGTTGAACCAAACATTAAGCTTGGCCTAGAAAAACTCTCTTTTGACAATGCGACAGTCTTCCTGGGAATTAAAATGGATTCAACTTTACAGTGGAATCCACATATACATGATCTATCTGGAAGACTTAGTTCTGCTGCATATGCAGTTCGTAAGATAAGACAGCTAACAGACGTAGCTACTGCTAGGCTCGTTTATTTCGCGTACTTCCACAGTATTATGTCTTACGGTATATTGCTGTGGGGAGCTGCTGCTGAGATAGAGACAATCTTTATCTTACAAAAGCGTGCAATTCGAGCCATATATGAAATGGATCCTAGGGAATCCCTGAGAGATATTTTTAAAGAAATTGATATTTTAACTTTACCAAGTCTGTATATATTTGAAAATATTATGTATGTTCGTAAAACTTTGAGCAAATTTAAATCAAACACTGACACTCACGATTATAACACTAGGAATAAAGATAAAATAGCGGTGCCAGGTTTTAGATTAGCAAAGACAAATAAAAGCTCCTTCTTAGGAAATTGTGTGCGGTTTTATAATAAATTGCCCAAACATATTACAACGCTCACAGAAATAAAATTCAAGTTGCATGTGAAGAATATTTTGATAAAGAAATCTTACTACACAGTTTGTGATTACCTAAACGACAAAAATGCTTGGACTGGTTTGCCTCTGCCAAGCTAGCGCCTAACACCTACGTAATGTAAATTAAGTATTGTAATAATTTTACTATATAGTATGTACTTAACACATTTTTAAAAAACATTTAAAAGAATGGCCCCGAGTTTCTTGCCCGTTCTTCTCGCAGTGGCTCTATAATTTTTGTTTGCTGAACGTGGCAGTACAATGTAGTATATTTCAATAGTAAAATTTTTAATTGACCTTCATAAGAGCGTCGTAGACGCCTAAATTGAATAAATGATTTTGACTTTGACTTTGACTTTTGGTCTGCGCGACTACCCTTTTTGGGCACGGGCTGCACGTTTGCAAGCTTCCAGGACTGGGGCACTTGACCAGTCATAGACAAGCGAAAGAGGCGAGTCAATACAGGAGTCAACTCTGGCGCACACATCCTCAAGACTACAGCTGGTATACCGTCTGGACCACTAGCTTTGTTCCAAACATACTGACATACAAACTCCCGCTCTGGCCCTGAAGCTATGTTCTAGAACGTAGCCAGGGTAGGCAAGGTATGCAGCGTCAGCTGGACATTTGATCTGCGTCTCCGTGAGGAATAGAATATGCGGTCTGGCGGTCTCAAGATGGTGGTGGACCGGGTCGATATTTGAGTGCAAGCCTCGAATGTTTGAGAGGTGCACTTGGAGAGAGAGGACGTGCTTCCGCTGTTGGACCTTTATTCTATTTCTGTTGCCTTTCATTTTATGAGGAGTGAAGATAAATAAAGGGAAACGGAAGTGGAAACGAGGCACAAATTACCAACCAGTGACACAAATCAGGCCTTTCCACCCAAAGAGAACCAATCCTGGAGACCGCGGGGACGCCCGAGCCCCCCCAGAAGTGTCCATCGGGTCCTCTCATCTGGTCGCCAACCAGCACGATGGCGCACCTCCGGGATTTTTCGCGAGATGGCGGGGCAGCCTTTCATGAGTGGCTGGCTCACTACTTGGGCCCCCAACTATCTGAGGTCGGCCAGCGGAGAACCGTGCCTCGGATCCCGCGGCCCTCCAAGATTGGCTGCCAGGCATATTGACCTTCGATGTGTCACGACTAGTTATAGTAATAAGCGCAACTGTTTCCGACCCGTTCCCCATGATGGCTTCACCAAACATCATGCCGTAACGCGACCGCTTGGCGGCATGGCTTTGTCTGGTGGGTGGTAACACGCCGCGGCCTAAGCCTACCACCTGTCAGTACTGCTCTTTTAGCGCCACCCAGGGGACACGTGTAGGACATCGAGGGCTAAATCCTACGGACGCGAGCAGTATAGTCCCCCAAACATTTCAGGCATTTCAGAAATGAACGCGTTTGTTACCTATTTAAATATATGAACTTATAAAATACCTAGATAGTTCAAGCGTTCGTAATATAGAATAAAAATATCTTACAATTTTAGAGTTCACTTTCGAAAACAATCTTGTTACAAAATTACGGATAGATATTTAAATCAAATTGTTTTTCTTATTTTATTTATCTTCTTAACTAGAAAACAGGTATACTGATTTAATAAAATATATATATATATACACATAAATGTAACATGTAAAATCATAAGGGTGATTAGTGTTTACATACTTAAAATATTCGTTGAGGGTGATGAAGCACAAATACCAATTTTAAAAAAGGGAGTTTATTATAATATTTCTATACAAAGCAAAATTGAAATTAGAGTCAAATTATATTTATATCATAAATTGTATTATTTTTTTGTCTTGTAGTCGTTCACAAAGTTACTTTCCGCATCGTTCACAAAGTCACTTCCGCGCATTTTGGAGTCGTCATAACTGAATTCATACGCAGTGCTGCTCAAATCCGACAATGTCTTGAAATAAATGTCGTCAATCTAATTTTCTGTAAACTCGAGGTAATTCAGCAGATATTCTTTATATTAATGAATAGTACGCCATACACTTAGGTAGGTACTAAAAACAGAAAATAGTAAAATTAAAAGAAAATTACAATTAAAGTATATCTACACACGGGGGGAGGTGAATATATAATATCTACCTCGACTCGTACCTGTATTATTAAGGTTTATTTCCACTAGTTGCGATACACCAGGCTGCACCGCTGCATGGACGCTTGACTACTTTACGTCCTAAACAGCTGAAATATTTTTTTAAATATGTGCGGGGGGTGGGGGGCTCGTTCCCTCACCTGTGGTGCTAAGTATAAGCCTTTAATTTTTATTAAGTCCCAGTTACACTACCCAGAACTTATTCGGTACTTCGTGACAAAATGCATCTGTTAGGCAGAGGTTATCGCTTAACATCAGGTTTGCCTAGTGCTTGTGACACAACAACATAAAAAAAACATAGAAAGTAGATTCTCATATCTACCTACTTACAGGTCTAGGGAACTAATATTATTTTATAACCGGCGGCGGTATGCCTTAATTAAAAAACTACTACGACTATAAGATAACTTTTATGAAATATAAAAATAAAACTACGACCAAACCGAACGCGCGAAATAAAGTAGCATTTTTATATTTAGGTTGGAAATGGTAACCCCAAATGGCGTTATGGGCCGCCATTTTGTGACGCTAAAACAGTCGTCTGTTATCGTTTCGTGCGCATAGACCACGTTCTCCAAGTGTTTTTGATCTGTTTTTATTTGATTACTCGGCTCGATTGTGTAATGTATTGCGTTCTTTTTACTTTTGGTGCATAATTATGCCTAAACGTGGGCAAACATTGAAAAGTGGAGCCCGTGAGTTAATCATCAAGCTGCAAGATTACTTTGAGCGGGAGCGGCAAAATTATGGACCCCTGGTACCTGTCGAACAAGTACAAGAACGCGTCTTTCAGGCGCTTGGAGTTAGCAAACGAACGATAGAAAATATTAATAAAGAAAATTTCGGCTCTATTGGCAATATTGGCATGGAAGATAATATTTTACGTACTCCGAAGAAGAAACGTATAACTAAACCCATGACAGATATTGACACCTTTGACGCCGATGCAATCAGAAATCATATATATGGTTACTATTCCAGAAATGAATATCTCAACGGGAAGAAGCTTTTGGCATCGTTAAGAGAAGCTGGACTGTTTAGCGGGGGTAAAACTGTTTTAACCAAAATCTTAAAAGATATTGGTTTTTCGTATATAAAAACAGACAAAAGAAAAATTTTATTAGAACGATACGACAATTTTAAAACGGATAAGCTTTATGAGAGAAGCGAAAAAAAATGATAACTGGGATAATGTCGTGTTCATTGACGAGACATGGCTAAACGCCAATCACATGGTTTCCCGTACTTGGACGGATGATACACAAGCGTCGACGTCGAAAGTACCAATGGGTAAGGGGGCCCGTCTGATAATATGCCACGCAGGTTCTGCAAAATACGGCTTTGTGGAGAAAGCGTTTCTGGCATTTCAATCAAAAACCACAAATTACTACCACGAGGAAATGAATGCCACTACATTTAAAGAGTGATTCATGAACGTGCTTTTGCCCAGCCTACCAGAGCCTTCTGTAATATTCATGGAAAATGCCTCTTATCACTCGGTTCAAATACGGAAACCACCTACCCAAGCTAATAAAAAAGAAGAAATGATGGCTTGGTTACAAGCAAAAGGCATTGACGCAAATATGCAGATGCTAAAAGCAGAGCTAATTAAATTAGTTAAAGAAAATTAACGCGGCAAATGTGCGACACCAATATAACGCGATCGAGCTAATCTGGGCTCAAGTAAAAGGTTACGCCGCCCGCCATAATAATTCCCCACCATTCAGCACGAAAAAAATGACCCTATTAAAAGAAGCCTGCGGGGAAGTCACAAGAGATGATTGGGCAAAAGTTGTTGAGAAGACTAAAAACCTGATTTTGGAACATTTTGACCGAGATATCAGGATTGATTCTGTTATTGATAATAATACAATTATACATGTAGGCGAAGATGATGATGAAGACACCACCTCCTCAAGCGAATCGGAGTCTGATTAATATTCTGTACGCACATTCAATTCAATGTACTTTATTGCATAGAAATACAGATTGTAACTTTGTAACAAAGAATAAATAAAACAATTTTATTATATTAATATTACCTTGTTTGGTTTCCACTTAAATAACTAAAATATAAATTTTAAATGATTCCGCCAATTTAAAACGAAAATAATCTTAAAAATAATGCGGCGCGGCGGTTCATTTTGGAGGAACGGTAACGAAATCAGTGTTATGTTGTGCCCATCACTAGTCGTGACTAACTGATAGGTGTCACGAACGCATTCTCTGAACGGCCGAACTATAAAGTGACAATATTTCTGGAATATTTAGAAAATCTACACAAAAAACTTTTGAAAAAAAGGTGCCCAAAATTTTATATTATGTTGGGATTGGAATATTAATATCCTCAATCACAACAATATCTACAAAAAAATTATTTCTATCTTGAGTAACTATAATATAAACACCCATATAACGAAACCAACCCGCAAAAACTCCTGTCTTGATTTAAGTTAGATTTAATAATTTTAAGTAGTCCACTCTTTAGCACGATGTCACAAACAAATGTCCCTGTAGCGCCCACTTCCACCGAGGCAGCACCATCCGCCACAAAAACAGAGTCCCTCCATAAAAAAATATTGAAAAAGTTAACCACAGCCAAATCCACGCAACCACCGAAAATCGAGCGACCGATCAAGTCAAGAAGTCAGAAAGTGATAGGGCGTCGAAAGCTCCTAATAAAATATCTGAGCAAACGCACTGCCTCCGAGTCCACAACAAAAACCGCGCCGTGCACGTCTGCAGAATTGGAGACAGTGCTACAAGCACTTAACCCAAAAAAAACCCCAGGTGCAGATGGGCTCACTACTGACATATGCGCTGCAGCCATCCGATGTGAAAGGGAGGTATTCATGGCGATAGCAAACAAATGCTTGTCACTAAAATACTTCCCTAAGCAATGGAAAACGGCGCACGTCATCATCCTAAGGAAACCCGGCAAATCCGACTATACACATCCAAAGTCATACCGGCCAATAGGTCTCCTGTCAGTTCTCGGAAAAATAGTCGAAAAGCTCCTAGTCAGCAGACTCCAATGGCATCTCCTCCCAACTCTCAGCCCAAAACAGTACGGTTTCATGCCTCAACGCGGCACTGAAGACGCTCTCTACGACCTAACAGAGCACGTTAAAACAGGCTTAAATGATAAAAACATAGTAATTCTGATCTCTCTGGACATAGAGGGCGCCTTCGACAATGCATGGTGGCCCGCCCTGAAACATCAGCTTGCGAAAAAAAGGTATCCATCAAATCTCTATCAGATGGTATGCTCATACCTCAACGACCGCAAAGTCAAATCCAATTACTCTAGAGCAGAAAGTGAAAAGGATACCACGAAGGGATGTGTCCAAGGTTCCATCGGTGGACCAACCTTCTGGAATATTATCCTTGATCCATTGCTGCGAAAACTGGAGCATGAGGAAGTGTACTGTCAAGCTTTCGCTGACGATGTCGTTCTCGTGTTCACAGGCCAATCGGGACAGACCCTTGCGCAGAAGGTCAACACGACAATGGACATGGTAGTGGAATGGGGATTCCGCAATAAACTCAACTTTGCAGCGCACAAGACCAACGCTATGCTGCTGACAAAAAAGTTGAAGTACGACCCCCCAAATCTCTCCATGGCTGGAGTCACACTTGACTACGTCGACCAAATCAAACTGCTAGGCCTAGTGATAGACCGTAAACTCACCTATAAAGCACATGTGTCCGCCCAATGTAAAAAGATAGCGGATATATACAAACAGCTAGCACGTGCAGCCAAGGTGACCTGGGGACTTAACAGCGAAATCACGAGAACGATATATGTCGCAGTGGTGGAACCCATCATACTTTACGCGGCAAACGTATGGGCACATGCAGTAGATCTAGAAATGAACAGATCACAGATATGTGCCCTCCAAAGAGGCTTTGCTCAAAAGATATGTAAGTCCTACCGTACTGTTTCCCTCACCTCCGCACTTATCCTATTAGGTCTACTCCCCCTTGACTTGAGAATCCAAGAGGCAGCGAGCCTGTACAGAGCTAAGAAGAATATCTCTCTAGACTACCTTCCCCCGGATATGGAACTCGAACAAAGCGTAAGTGTAATGGACCAATCACATCCGTCCATGAAAGCATACGTAGAGTACGAGCTTCTCGAAACCATCACCAGCCACATTACTGGACCCCAAATATACACAGACGGTAGTAAAATCGAGGGTCAAGTAGGTGCTGCCTTAACTTGGTGGGAGGAAGATAGAGAGATCGCATCATCCACCTTCAAGCTCCATCCCGTCTGCACGGTCTTCCAATCGGAACTTTATGCCCTTTACAAGGCGACTCAACTAGTGACACACAGCACCAAGCCACTGGTGAACATCTTGAGCGACTCCAGATCGTCACTCGATTTGCTCAGGAGTCCTAAAACGAGTCATCCCCTCGCAAAGGGGAATATAATAATAAGGAAAGGAAAATATTGGAAAGATCAGGGCAGAAGGCAGAGATGTTCGGATGTTTTGGTTGAGAGCACATGTGGGAACCACCGGAAACGAGAGAACCGATGAGCTCGCGAAATCGGCGGCACTCACATGCGCCACTCAAGATTACAACAAGATCCCCATATCCTACGTCAGAAGGAAAATTCGCGAGGAATCCGTACAAAACTGGCAAGATCGATATGAAACAGCGAGCACAGGAGCAATCACGAGGTGGCTTCTGCCGGATGTCAAAGAAGCATTCCGGTTGACGCGAACTGTTAAATTGTCACCCCTTCATGTGCAAATGATGACGGGACATGGGGGTATATCCGAATACCTCCATAGGTTCAAGCTGAAAGATAGCCCAGGGTGCGAGTGCGACCCTAACATCTAAATGAAAGCTGCTGGAAGTGGATCTGCCCAACATCTTAGCAAATCCAAACACAAGAAAACACTTCCTGCCTTTCGTAGAGAGGTCTTTCCGAATAGCAGTCAAACAAAGCGCTAACCTCCCGCCCCCCACTTGGAATACATCAACATCTATCACCATCCCCCCCAACCAAACGCTAGTTCCTAATCCTCTAACCTCCATTAGCAATACTATGCCTTCTTGCACTACCATCCCCAACCCAAACATAGTTTCACAAATCCCACCAAGTCATCTCAAAAACGTAGACATTTCCGAACTGCTCTCACATGGAGAGCAAGGGGAACCAGGAATACGTATCCGTGGTGTTGCTCTGTATATGGACGGCAGTAAGGAAAGACTTGGAGTAAGTTTCTGTCTAGCTAGAGCTAAAAATCGGATACGCTTGTCACCTGGTCTATCATGTTTGATAAATGGGAGCAGCTTCAAAACCACCATGAAGCGCAAAACTTTTAATGCGATGCCAGCGATGGCGGTTGGGGGTCACCCATGCCGGTTAGCGCGACTGAAAAAAAAGACAGTCATCCTAATCGAATGGGCAGAGCACACACCGTTTGCGCAAGCATGCTCGCTGCTCTCTAATATTGCCGAAAACACCGAAAGCCCACGAGTAATAAGCGTAGACGCTATGGTAAAAGAGTACTGCAAGGGAGAAGTCGAAGACCAACTAGGTTGCATCAAAGCCTCGGAACACCATGAGGTAGTTGTGTACGAGGTCAGAGGGGAAAACTTGAGTTTCCTTAAAAGCCCTGAACATAACCGTGCAACAGATAGTTGGGGACATCCGACCCCGAGCTCGTAAAGTGGCTCAGAAAGATTACAGGAAAAAGCAAGGGCCGAAACGAATCAGCAACGCAGCCCAACCACAAGAAGCGGTCGCGTCTCCGCGTTCCTGACAGCTTTCAGTGCTGCCACACGAAGCTTATTCCGACTACCATCCTCCCTATCCCCTACCCAAACAAAAACAAAAAAACCAGCAGAACTACCAGCCCTACCAAAGAAAACAAGAACGAGAGCTGACAAGGGACAAGTCTGTCCGTCCCAATACATCCCAGCTCAGGAACCATCGAGCCACGCAGCAAACGCCTTCCTAGAGTTTTTAGCCATTACGAAAGCCACAATAGTAGTCAATGCTAAAACCTGCGAAAAGATCTTGCAGTCGTTTAGGTTAGGAAACGAAAACCTATTAAAGGTGCGCCTTGAGGAAGCAGAAGCCGCAATATACGACAATAACACAAACCAGGTTATCAAGGGAACGATGTCTGGTCAGTATATGGCGGCTTATAATGCGACACGTGGTTTTGTGATCCTGGACGAGGGAGAAACGGAACGAACAGGCAAACCAAAGTACGTGACACCCCAAAATGACCCCATTGTAGTCACTGCCCGGTGTACTAAGATAATGCTCAACGACCGGATCCTTGAAATGGCTAAATCCATTTCGGAGAATGCGGAGGTCGAGGCATGTTGGAAACGCTGGGAAGTACCTAATATACAGTGGGTCAATGGAGTGCCGGGATGCGGCAAGACAACTTGGGTGATACGCAACTTCGATGTAGACAGAGACGCCATCATCACCACAACAAAAGAGGCAGCCAAAGACCTGAGGGAGAAGCTTGCGCACCGAATTGGTGACTTGGCAAAGACCAAAGTGCGCACCATGGCTTCGGTCCTCGTAAATGGTTTTAAGAAGAAGGAGAGCTACAGCCGCCTCTTGGTGGATGAAGCTCTCATAAACCATTTCGGGGCCATAGTGATGGCTTCAAGGTTGTCTGGAGTAAGCGAACTTGTCCTCATCGGAGATGTAAATCAGTTACCTTATATCGACAGAGAAGATTTCTTCGAGATAAGGTACAATCGCCCAAACTTCACAAACATCAGCCAAGAGTTGCTGTGCACGCACCGGAACCCAATGGATGTCGCGTACGCGCTGAGGGAAATATACTCAGGTATATATTCCTCGGCTCCCCGTATCCAGTCCCTAGAGCAGAAAGGATATACGGATGCGAAAATCCCCAAAACCATCCCAAACACCCTGTTCCTGGTTCACAGACAGGAAGAAAAAGAGACCCTGACCAACGAGGGTTACGGAGCAGGCATGGGATCTCGTATCCTCACAATCCACGAAGCACAGGGACTGACATACGAGTCAGTTATCGCAATAAAGACCAAGGATAGAATGAAGCTGCACGAGAGCGGCCCACATGCAGTCGTCGCAGTCTCAAAGCACACCGGGACTTTCACGTACTACGCTGACGACGCAAATGATGCTATTGGACGGTTCGTTCGGAGAGCGGTGGCTGCAAGACGCAAAGATACCCGCGATTACAACCTGAAGATGGCAATCAGAGATCGCAACAGTGTGGTGATAGAGGCCTGGTGGGAATGGACGTCGGAGAGGCAGACTAAGAAAATTTCAAAGTCCACTTTTTTATTGTAGTGTTAAATTTAGTACTTAGTTATAGTTTTCTCCCCCTTTAGCAAGCGGATTCATGCAGGCATTCGGAACAGTCATGCTCACGAAAATGTGTTGGCAAGCAGTGGCATCGTGTGTCGGGTCGCCCTCTTCCCTCAAAAATGGTTGAGGAGGACGATGGCTGGCACGCGAGTCAACTCGTGAACGAGTGCAGCTTGAGGACACTGGTCCGTTCGGAATGCCAGTGCAAATCTGTTTGCAACTGTTTAGTAATAGTGAATTCCTTGAAATTGTGTTCCCCTAGTATGTAAGAATGCTCCCCCTATTAATGTAATTACTAAATAAATTCTCTGTTAACTTCAAAAATGGCACGGACCCCGGAGTCTGTGGAAAATGAATTAAACAAAAAAAAAAAAAAGAAGTTATATCATAAACCCTTCTTTCATAAAAGGTGAATTCCCGACACGCCTAAAATTATCTGTTGTCAAACCGATGCATATAAAAGGTGATATAGATAACATGAATAACTGTCGTCTAATAGCTCTCATTCCTGTAATATCTAAAATCTTCGAAAAGGTTATGTATACAAAATTACTCAGCTTTTTAACAAAAAACAATATCCTTAAGAAGGAACAATTTGGTTTTAGGAAAAACAGATCCACCACTTTTGCTTGTTTTTCACTAATTAAAACTATAACCGAGAGCCTAAGTAGAAAAGTGCTAATTATGTCTATTTTTCTAGACATGCCTAAAGCTTTTGACTTTGTAAATCATACCATATTACTGAATAAAATTGAAAAATATGGTATTAGAGGAAATGCATGGAATTGGTTAAAAAGTTATAATTCAAACCGTATTCTATATGTTGAAATACCTACTTTCTCAGAACTTAATTAAAGCATGTGCAAGTCCTAGTGCCTAATGAATAAACGTAGAGTTCCACAGGGTAGTATATTAGGCCCCTTACTTTTTCTCTTATACATTAATGACTTGTCTGAAATTATTGCTCATAAATGTATTCTTTATGCTGACGATATTACCCTCCTTATTGAAGACTTGACATGAACACAATTGAACTTGACATAAATAATTCATTAAAATGCATAATCACCTGGCTTAAACAGAATGACCTTTATGTTAACCTAATTAAAACTAAATTTATTCAGTTCCAAACATATAATAGCACCCCGTTGCAACTTAATGTACAATACAATAATAATTTATTTTGGGAATGGTTATAGATAGGCATTGCAACTGGAAGGAGCATATTGAAAAAATCTATACCAAGCTTGACCAATACGTGTATGCTCTTGGGCGAATTAGGCGTATAGCCACCGTTGAAGCTGCACTGAGCGCTTATCACGGCTATGTCTCGTCAGTATTGCGGTATGGTCTGCTCATTTGGGGCAACTCAGTTGATTCTATAAAAAAATTTATAGCTTAAAAAAATGCATGAGATCACTTTATGGTGTTTGTTTTCTAGAAAGTTGTAAACCACTATTTCAAAGGCATAAAATATTGCCCCTTCCTTGTCTCTATATATTCTAGGTTAGTATATATGTCCATCGAAACCATGCCTTGCTTAAAAAACAAAATGACAATGTTATCAGAAATAGACGACGAAAACACCAATTAAATGTTCCCAAACAACGTATTGTGATGCACTCAAATAACTCCTATTGTATGAGTATTAGGATATACAATAAGTTTCCAGAACACTTAAAGATTTACAGTTTTAATAAATTTAAACATCAATTATTTCAAATTTTATTAAATTTCTTGCGCCTATTTTATTTGTATAATGGAAAACTGTCAATTTTTTAAAAATAATTTTAACTAATTGTTTCAATATGTAATTTTAAAGACTGAATATGTAATGTAAATAACAAACATTTATACACCGGAAATGGTAGAATATTTGAAACTTACTGTATTTTTTTAAGATCTGTATTATGTACAATATTCTTATAAATAAATAAAATTGAATTGAATTGAATTTATGTTTGTTAGTCTAGGAAGAGACAGCAACAATATCGTGTTAGTTTGATGGCTCGATTGCAATGCTACCGCCACCGTTCATATCGAACAAATTGGATGATCCTGTTCGTTTAAAAGTCAAGTACCGACGCGACGAACCACCCTCTTGTAGCAGATATAAAATGTAAAGTATGCATATTGGTGTGTGTGCAGGTGACTACGGGCGGGCGGGGGGCGGCACACACGCTACGGCTCAGCAGCTGAACCACACGCACCTCCTGCTGCAGGGTGGCGTGCGGGACGGCATGATGCACGCGCGCTACATCGTGCTGGCCGCCCGCGACCTGGTCGGCACAGACAGTCCTGGAGAACACCTGTACGAAGCACTAACTGCTCTCCCACACTTCGTCAACGACACGCAGCACTACCGGGGCCGCACCTGTGAAGATATCTACGCGGAACTCGAAGCCCTCGACAAGGGCCTCAGCAACGCTACCACACCACGCTCTCGATAGCCCACGACAACCTAATGTGTTTAAATGCATGCATTTGAACACTTGTGTGCTGCTCCCGAGTGCCGTTTATTTATACACGAGTACTCGATCACTCTTCTAGTCGATTAAAATAACATTTAAATAACGTATTATTAATTAATATAAATTATACTTTCTAAATTTATACAATACACAAGTACTGTACGGTTACGGTTGTGATTAATGAATGGAAATAAAAAAAAGTTAATTTCACGTAAATAGTTTAATTATTTATGTAGCTCTTTGTGTCTAACGTAACGCTCGATGTTGAACTATCACTTTGCTCATTTACACTGCCATTGCACGCGGGACGATTGAATATAGCACACTTCAACGAAAGAAGCTATGTTAGATTGCATTCAAAGTTTTGTTTAATCGCTTTCTAATAACGGTTAAAAGTTAATCAGTACTAATACGAGTATTATCAATGTGAAAGTAACTCTCTTTGTCTGTCTGTCTGTTACGCTTTCACGCCAAAACTACTGGACCGATTTGAATGAAATTTGGTATGGAAATAGTTTGAGATCTGGGAAAAAACATAGGATAGTTTTTATCCAACTGCGCAAAAAGAGGTTAATTTTTTGCGTGATAACCGACATACGCGCGGGCGGAGCCGCGCCCGGAAAGCTAGTATAGCATAAAAAAAATACCTTGAAATTTGGCATTTTATTAAAACACTAGCTGTACCCGCGACTTCGTTCGCGATTGCCGTACCTGCAGACTAATTACTCACCTTTGTGCACTGTTTATCTCATATTAAGCAACACTGTGGTCTACGGTGAAGCACTCTTATAGTAAACCATAACTTAGAATGGAGCTTTTTACTTTGAATTTCAAAACTCCCGGATTGTATTTTCCAGAAGACAGTAGTTATGTAACTCAGAGAGTTCTTTCCCGGTTCGCACAATAAATGTTGAAGAAAAGTACCTTGTGCGTTTCTTTAGAATTTCGATTTTAAAATGGCGGTTTACTTGACAGAAGATCGAAAATGAGGTGCCAGGTAATAATTGCACCTCCCCATTTCATCCCGTGTGGGTGTTGTAAAAGTCGACTAAGGGAAAAATACTATTAGAAGGTGGGCAGCAGCGCCTTCTTAAGAACTATGCTATCTTGCACTGCGATCCCCAAGCCGCCCGCCAGGCGTGGGGATTATGGCAAACACCCCCTAAATAGGGGAGGCTGTGTTCAGCAGTGGACGATTTTTTATTTCTCATTCTCTTGAAAGTAGTGTTTGTTTGATCTGTGTAGCGGGTGGGAGACGCTCCTTCCCACCTAAGGCCGGGAAAAACTCATAGTAAATGCTTCCTTCTCTTGGGCCGGAATGACTTGTAACCATGGTAACCATTGGTGTAAGCAAAGTTATATGTCTAAGATTTTTCGTTGTAAAATACTCTGTTGTTATAAAACAACTATGTTTGGCAGGAAATAACTAAATATAAGGTAAAAACTGTAGGTTAAAAAAAAATAACTAAAAATTTTCCTAAATTTCATTGTTCTAACTCCAAGTGTAGCTTTGTATCTTCTACTCATGTTTATTATTTTTAGTATATATCGCACGTTTAATAATAAACCGTAATAAGTCAAAAATTAAGGATTCCCACTTTTGTTAATAAAACGAACTAACTCCGATTGAAGAATCTATCGGTAAAATCCCGCTATGCGAAACAAACCATAATGGCCGATTTTTAGATCACCCCTCTCTTTATTACAAAAGCACGCGAAAAGTCAATTCATACTATAAAGAATCATTCAGTGATGCGGCGATCGTCTTGTGTGAAATGTAGCGTTGTTTTGTGACTATAGTGGAGTAAGGTAAAATAATTCGGTTTATATTCAAACACAGGTGAAACTATTCTACTTCATTGTTTTATAGACTGTCATGTTTTCGTTTTAATTCACTTCAGTTGAAAACGGTGTTACAATACAGCATGTACTATTTGAACTTGTTGCACTTTATCTTTAAATTATAGTTGTATAGTTAAGAAGAAATGCGTATTAGTGCGTTTTAGCATTAGATTATTACTTTTATTCGAGAATTAATTAATTTTACATTACTTTATTGCCAAAGCTATCGCTAGATTTATATAATACTTGTATTTATTTCGGTTTACATTTAAAATGATCCTAAAGTCTAAAAGTACTCTAGCCACTGCTGCAGTTTATTACAAAATGTCCTTTAATTTTATTTTAAATACTGATTAATAAAAAGTATTAAATCACTAGTTCCATAGTTTAAATCCTGTAGAGGAAGCCTGAAAATAGGAACCAGCATCGCCTAAAACTTTTTGTAATAAGTTTTAATGCTTGATGTACTGATAAGGATATAATGTTGGATGGACTGTTACGAATAATTCTAAGCCAGTCGAAATATAAATAACGTCGTGATTACGTACTTACATGTGCATTACCCCTGACTGTAAATTTACAAATTTGTAACCTTACTATCACGTTTGCGTTAAGATTTTTTATTATAACCCTTATGTTTTTAGCATCATGATCTTTGAGTAAAATTTTAACGCAAACGAAATAGTTAAGTTTACTTTCATTCATCTTACACTCCTCGGGGTACAGTATCCATAATACATTTCACGTAATATTCTCTGAATTATTTTAGTAAATAATACGGGATAACTTACGTCAATCAGTCAGGTAGCTCCGACTATAGTTTTAACCACAATAGGTGGTCTTTTCGTTGGAAAAGACGAAGCTCGAGAAGCCCGCGTTGACGTCTCACTTAGCAGGTTAGGTTAGGTTAGCTATGCGAAACGTCAACGCGGGCTCCCCTTGAAAAAGACCACCGCATGTGGTTGAAACTATAGTTGGAGCAGTTTGACTGAATCACGTGAGTTATCCCGTATTATTTTCTAAAATAAGTGTTAATCACGTTAGTTTCTCTGAATTAATTGAAAGTTTTACCTTTTTATTTAATGTTGTGTATAAATTCTTTGAGAGTTTGTTTAACGAAATAGACGATCAAGTCCAACACAGCATACAAAACACAAGATCTCCAGCTCACGATGGAAGAAGTCAAGGCCGCCACGTTAAAATCACCACCATTCAGAAAGTTCAAGTCATCATACCACCACGAAAATTATTAGGTGGTACTTCAAAGTGGAAACAAAAGTTAGCCAAACGTGTACGTAACAAGATATCAAAATACGAACGCAGATTATTAGGCATGTCCGAAAACCCAACAAAGCCTATTATTTTATTATTGGTAATTAACAAATTAGATTCTTTAAACTTTTTTTCAAAGCTACCTTGGACATTTTGATTCGAAAGAGATGTGTGGTGAACACAGCAAAAAACAGCAATAACTTTATAGAACGTGGAAAAAATGGTAATTATAAAAAAATAATCCCAAATTGATAATTAAAGAGCAAATAAATATATCTTTCTTCCGATCTAAAAAAAATGTATGCATCATCTTTGTTTGTCCTATAAAAATTCAACTTTGGAGCAAGCACAAGGGCTTAGCAAAAATATGACCAACATCGTGAGTACAAGATACTGAGTAGATGAGAATAAAAGCTTGATCGAAAAAAAATCTGATAAAAAAATACCGCCTGGTTCATGATATACCTTTATATCTAGGAAAAACAAACTACCATCACGATTTTCTTTAACCGTCACCTATATTTTTGAGTGTGATGAAATTAATTGGGTGTTAAATAACGGCAACTCTTCTTTGGCCATCGAAAACATCATCTTCATAATGCCACCAGTAACATGGTTTTTCTCTAGCGCTCCTCATGATCTCCCTCAAAATGGTCCATATAAATATTGGCCACAACTGGCGCTTTAGGAGAGCCTAGGTGACTCCTTCCATTTGCATGTTATAATTATTCGCTAAAGAACCGTTTGACACAAAACATTCACACAGCTCTGTGTAGTCATTGGGCATATCAGCTCCGTGGAGTAGGTCAGCAATGATTTTTATAGCTTCTTTCAAGAACACATTTGTGATAAGTGATGTCACATCGAAACTTATAAATATTTCCATCGGCAGAATACGTACATCTACTAGCAAGTTAACAAAATGTCTGGAATCCTTTACGTAGGATTGGGTTTTGCTTGTAACTGTTGCAGGACATTTGCTAAGTATAGAGACTGTTTGTAGGTAGGTGCATCTATCTGACTGACAATAGGCCTCAGTGGCTAGTTGGTAGTAACTGAGTCGTTTCAAACAGATAAATGAGGCGCTTTTGAATCTCTAAATAGTTTTTTTTGGAAGGAATCGGATGCGAAGCTTGATTAAAATGGGTACGTGTATTTGGAAATACTTGGAGCACATTAGTCAGGACGCACAAGAACCATTGAACGTTATTTTTTATTCTGATAATGTGCAGGTCAGAATAAATATAATTTTATAATGAAAATTTATATGTATGCTGTTTATCTTTTTAAAATCCAAAGCACATCACTCCTAATTCATGATTCGAAGGCATACGCAAAATAAAGCAGACAACATAGGTATACAGTCTGATAGACAAGAAGTTAAAAAAATGTTAAGTCATCCCAATCTTTATATAACACCACCAACACCCAGTTCAATATATAACAAAATTTGACCCCCCGATCAATCAGTATTTTGGATCTTCAACTGTTACAAGAAGAATAGGACTTAAATTTTTGTACAGACGAAAGCAACCAAAATGTGAACTGCAATGATATAAAAGTATTATTTAACTTAAAGATATCTTACAACGACGACAACTTAATAGGCGAAATAAACCAAGGCAGATGAAATCAGTCATAGAAATAACCATGAAGGCAGCATATACGCAAAAACAGGAGATAAGTGCTTATTAAAATTAAGTCTAAGACTTAATTGCAAAGGGGCGGATTTCATCTTATGTTATGCATGTTTTTACAACTTAATTCTTAAACTTTTTTGATAAGTTTTGATTAATATTTTGAGAAATCACAACTCACGAGACTGATTAAGACAAATAGGTAAAATCTACGACAACTAATTCAAAGTAGACATTTATTATAAGTCCCTAATACGACTGATTATTATAATAATATGATTAGGTTAAGAAAGCTGTTACAATGACTTTTAAATGTATTTTACATTACCAAATTATAGGTAAATTGCAAAATATTTCTGTATTTTTGTTTCCATTTTAATTTTAAAATGTAATAAAAATTATAAATCTGATAAGATCATATTATTTATTAATACTGTACAGAATTATGACATATTAATTTACACATTTTTTGAAACTTGATAATTGATTTTTATACTAAATTGACATAAGTCGAAACAGTAGAAAATAAACTTCATTTATTAATTTGATATAAATAAAATAATGATTTTGTTATGTCAACTATATTCGCTATACATCTGGCTTTAATTTAAGACCAAGAATGTAAAAATAACACTAAAAACACGTGAAAACCATCAAAATGTTTTCAACAAGGTAGATACTCAAAACTTTGAACGCGATTTCCTAAAAAAGTGATTTTTTGTCTTATTTCGGTTTATTATTAAGCGTGCGATATTAAGAAAAGCTACTAATTTTTTACCCTCCTCATATTTTAAATGAAAAGTAGTGTATAAAACGGATGTAAGTCATCGATTCCTACTTGGACTATAGCCGCATTAATTTTAAATAGGTACTGCTCATGTTATTAAAATCAAAATAAATAATATAAAAAAACGTACTATTTTCATATCGTTATTCCTTATATTAGAAGTGAAAAGCAGAGAGATTCCTATTCGGGCTATAGCCGCCCGTAAATATTCCAAACAAAATTTTACGTAATATTTCACAAATAGTTCTAACCTCTCAATACATTTTTAGTAAGTATGTTTTTTTTTCAATGAATATTTTTTAGAAAAGCTACTTTATTTACTTTCTTTAAATTCGAAATGAAAAGTAGAGAGCTAAACGCGGGTGAAAGTTATCAATTCCTTTCGACCCTTGTATAACAATCTACTAAAGTTGTGCACTTCCAACTTTAAACGGATTAAATCACGTAACACGTTATGACGCATTATTTTTGTCCCGACAGTCACCCCGTGACCAAGATCACTACAAAGTGTTTGAAACGTCGGGACAAAAATAATGATATATATACGTGATTTCAACCGTTTAAAGTTGTTTAATTACTAAGTGTAACAATCGCGAAAACCTAACATTGTGCACTACCATTGCGCAGTCTCCGAAATGTATCCGTCAAAAGAAAGATATGGAGTAAAAAAAACTGATTGTGGTGAATGTACCACATTTTAGAGTTTTATCGTAGCAAGCTTGCAAAACTAAATAAGGGTGCCGTGCTGCCCCTGGGGTGCCGGGCAGCCCGTGGGATGCCGGTCTGTCCGTGGGGTGTCGGGCTTCCCGTGGGGTTCCGGGCTGCCTGTGGGCATAAGATGAGCCGTACGTTCAAGGGTTTCTCAACACTCCGCGGTTCAAGTTATTTAAAACGAATTATTTAGTTTGTGATATCTATAATTTCTTAACTACAAAACTGAGGACATTGAAATATTTACAGGAAAATACTTAAATTACCACTATTGTAACAAAAAAATAATGATTGAATTCGGACTACGCGATAATAAATTAAACTAACTGTACATTTTGACTTTCATCGCCTTTCCTAAGGGAACTGTACTGAATTTCGTGATAAAAAGTATCCAATATCTTTTTTCGTAGTATGCACTCATATCGTGCTAAGTTTCATTCTTTTGGAGTGGTCCGACTACAGACCTATCTGATATACCTATACGATAAAGTGCAAACGTTACGTTCAAAGGTTCCTGTACATTCTGGGTGTCAAGTAATTTGGAACGTAATATTTAGGTTGTGATGTGACTTTGAAATATTTACGGGATAAATATTAAAGTACCACTATTCATATAAAAAAATCGGCCAAGTGCGAGTCGGACTCGCGCACGAAGGGTTCCGTAACATTAGCTATACAACATTAGACTTCATATTATAACCTTTTTTTGTTTTAACGTGCGCGAGTCTGACTCGCACTTGGCCAACTTTTTGTATTTGTTGTTATAGCGGCAACAGAAATACATCATCTGTGAAAATTTCAACTGTCTAGCTATCACCGTTCTTGAGATACAGCCTGGTGACAGACAGACGGACGGACGGACGGATGGACGGACAGACGGACGGACGGACAGCTGGACAGACCGTTTTTACCCTTTGGGTACGGAACCCTAAAAAGAACGAATGAAATCGGACTTCGCGTTAATAAATTACAACTAAGTGTATATTTTGACTTTCATCCCCTCTCCCAAGGGAACCATGCTGAATTTCGGGATAAAAAGCTAAATTGTCCTACCTTGTAGTATGAACTCAAATCATGCCAAGTTTCATTGAAATCCATTCAGTAGTTTTGGAGTGATACGCGGCCGGGATACAGACAGACAGACAGACAGACAGACAGACAGACAAAAATAAAAAAAAATACAGTTTCGGCATCAGTATCAGCTACAGAGTACTGTAATTTTTTTTTTTCAAAATATCTGCCATGTACAGAATTGGACCTGTTACAGTTTTATTATAAGTATAGATTGTGCAAGAAAATGTTTAATAGACTATAATCTGAGTTACTGTTGCCGTGCGTTACAAGCACGGCAACAGTAACTCTACTCAACCAAAATAACACATACAAATAATTATAAAGTACGACGAGTAACGAGTACTGTATCAGCCGGATTATCCACTGCTGAACACAACCTAAACCTTTAGTCTCGTAACCTTTAATACTGAGTAGCTGTCCGTGTGACAGATCAGCAGAAGGTTTAACATGAGCAGGGAAGTCATCCGCATCTGGGATACGCGTAGACGAAGGTGACCATTTGTGTCAGATCATACGCTAAAGCAAAGTCGTGAACAGATCACCCTGCGTGGACGGTGGTGTGCGAACCAAGCCATTCGGCATGGTGGACGATGCAATCGCTAAGTATCACGATCTCTGCGGTGGGATCTGCTCAAGTACGGAATCTGTAGCCATCTGTAGGTGCTCCATGAATTGATCTATTTCGGCATTACCATTGTTACAAGACCTATAAAAGCACGCGTAGATTCGCGGATGGTCCTCGGGGTCTACGCGCAACCAAATGTCAGGTAGGCCCCGTCCTTCAAGGCTGCTAAGACGATGAACACAGATATTCTCTCTGATGTAAAGACAGACCCCTGACTGCGGCATAAAGGAATGTTCCAGTTGCAGTTTATATCAGGATAACTGAGGAAGACGGTGTCTGTTGGAGAGCATAATATCTGTGTTTGGGTCATAAAGAACAAGGTCGGCTTAGCAGTCTTCAGGAGTAATGGACGTCATTCAAATTAGAACGGAGACCGTGTATTTCGCTAACATGATATTCTTACTACTTAAATGCATTATCGTTAAGATTCTCCTGCTTAGCCTTTTAGAGTCTATTTTAAAGACTATATATAGATATGTCTTTGTACTTCATTTATCAGATTCAAATATTTATTGCAGCCATACATACAGTACAAGGTGTAATAAAATTAAACTTTGTCAGTATAATTGGTACATATGCATAGATTGATATGGACCGCGTCGGCACAGCAAATTAGAAGAGAGAAGGATAGGTAGATAAAATTATAAAGAGAAGGATTTAAAATTGAATGGTCAGTATTTCCATAAAATAAATGAAAAAAAAACATTTTATGGAGTCTGGCAGTCCTCCGCCTGCAGCAGACTGCAACGTATCGACGTTGGTTGGCCATTGCCACCTGATGTATTAGTATATTTTTTATTTTATTCTATTTTATCATGACTATTTTTTTGTATAATGGATCATGAATCTGAAATAAAGTCTTATTATTATTTAACATGTAAAACGTTTATTTATATGTCATAAAAATTGATGTTAAAAATTATTACGAGGTTTTTTTGAATGAGTAGTCATAATTTTTATTCAATGGAAGGCCCTGTGAGTAAGTTACTGTTTAATTTTTTTTATAAATTGAATATCACTTTTATTCTTTTCAAATCTTTCATTGTAATTTCAATTTGTGGTTACTATATTGTCAATTCATATTAAAATTATGTTTTGGCATTGATCAGGATTGATTTGGCAATAAAATGTGGACTGCTTGTAGATTTAGCGTTTAAATAACAAATAAAATAAGGACTTGATAGTGCGGATGTGTGTAAGTATGTATAAATTTAGAGGAAAATGGGGACTGACGATGACGATGTGTAACTTCGTTCGATATGCCACTAAAGAGCGGACTATTTGCATGTCGGAACTCGGACGTAAAGTAAAGAGCGGACAGTGTGTGGATCGGTACTAAATTCCACTAATAAGCAGGCAGTGTTTAAATCGGTACTAAATTCCACTAATAAGCAGGCAGTGTTTAAATCGGTACTAAATTCCGCTATTAAGCGGACGGTGTGTGAATCGGTACTAAATTCCAATAATAAGCGGACTGTGTGTAAATCGTACGTCATTCCAGTAAAGAGCGGACGGTGTGTAAATTGGTACGTAATTCCACCAAAGAGCGGACGGATGTGTAAATCAGTACGTATTTTTACTAAAATGCGGACGGTCCGCACAAGATTCTGGGCCCGCAGAAGCCGCATTTTTGTCTAAAACTTTGATTGCTGCTATCTCTTTCTCAGGTGTGTGTATAAGGTATTCGAATAGATTGCTATACTAGAAAGAGAAAGGTTTATCTTGCTTAGTTACTCACACTCGTCTAAGTCAAAAGGAAAGGTAGGTCCGCGTATTAGTGGATTTTGTAACAGTCCCCATAATACCTTAGCCGCGAACAAGGGTGTGTGTGTGTGAGAGAGAGTGTGTGTGTGTGTGTGTGTGTGAGGGTGTGTATTTATGTGTGTGAGTGTGTATTGGGTCAGTGTGTGTTAGGATGAATAGTGTGTTATGTATAGAAAAGAGGGGAGTGTGTTAGAGTATTTATTAGTCTATATTAACTTCTCAGTGTCATTATAAGACAAATTAAGTAGCCATTGCTTAACCATTTTTTTGCAGCAAAAGACGGCACTGTCGGTAATACTACAGTGTTTTCGAAAATTATTATATGTTTTTATTAGTGAAAACCTGGGGCAACGTTTTGCCAAGCATGAAGAAGCTTTAGGAATCGGAAGTCTAAATATACGTTTTGTCATAATTTTATTGTAATCAGATCGTTTTGGAAGACTTTTGTGTATTTTCATTGTAGCATTAAGGATGAACAGTTGACGCACCCGAAGAACATTAAATTCCGAATAGAGTAGGTCTGTTGAAAAGCGGAAGGGTTTTTTTTAGCGTTACTTTTATAAGTGCGCGTTGAGCTCTTTCTATTGCAATAAAATGCGTCACTACCCCTCACTGATATGCAGTACTGCATTATCGGCTGGCAAAGAGCTAAATACACACGGTGTATTATACTTTCAGGTGTACAGTCACGGAGCTTTTTCATTATAAATATTAGTTTTCACGAGCGTGCAGAGAGGTCAGATATATGTTTCCTAAAAGTTAAGTTCTCGTCTAGATGGACACCTAAATATCGTGTAGAGTATCCGTGTTTGCACGGACAATCGCACTACAAGAACAATGTAGTGGTAAAACTATATTACCAGGATTACATGAATGTAGTTTTAATTGATGATTTCCAGGACTTCCTGCAATTGTTTTTGAAAAGGCTAAGTAATTTGTTTTAGTTATATTTAAAGTTAAAAGGTTCTTGTCTAATAATTTAGCGATAGAAGAGATACCGGATTCTGCTACAGAGTAAACTTGTTCCCAGGTTGTGCCATAAAATAAAATAGCTGCATCGTCGGCATATGCAATAATTTCAGCTTTGGCTAGTGGTGTGCTGACTATGCTATTTATGTAGAGAATGAAGAGCGTTGGGCTCAGAATGCTGCCCTGGGGCACGCCATAGGTTACTTGCAGACGTTCACTGCAGTGTGAATTTATTTTTACAAAGTGAACCCGGCTCGATAAATAACTTCTGAACCGGCTAAGTGAAACTCCTCTTATGCCCATGGACTCCATTTTGCGAAGTAACAAACCAACCGCGATGGTGTCGAACGCTTTAGCTAAATCCAAGAATATAATATTAGCTCATTTAAAGTACATCTTTGAAAATATCATTTATGTATTGGAATCTTAGGATGGCCGTCGTTATAGATGGTGGTAGGGCAATTGGCAAATCCCATACCACCTACCGTAGGCTATAATTATATGTATGGTGGTCAGCTATCCCTCACCCAATTCCTACTCAAAAAACATAGATACCTAATGCTTTTTGATCTTTGGCTTTAATAAGGTGGATTTTTGACTTAAATCTCAGGTGAGATGGTAGCCTATCAGCAGTAACAGAAATGCATGACGACTTGATGGAAAGTGTTTCCTTCGACTGTCACGTCGCGTCGGTGCGAACTCGACCGCCACACGCGGAAAATCGCTTTTCTTTTGCTACTTTTGGTGGTTCTAGATTGTTCAGGATAGAAACTCAAAATACACACTACGTACCAAACTATATGCATGCAGTGAACTATTCCCAAAGACAAACTGAACCTCCCGCGCTAGCTCCTCTCCCTTCCCACTTAATGTTGCCTCAAAACACGTTAAATTTTTTGTGGAGAAAACTGTATTGAACGTAAACAAAGACCAGATTCCTTACATTAAAGCGAGATGATCTGCTACGCTAGGACACATATCTAAAAAATCTTTCCATGCTAGTTCGCAATGGTTCTGATCCCGCTGTCTCTGAAAGAACAAAATCTTCGGGAATTCAGTATTTGGACCAGACAATCCCATGTATTTTTGGCTTCCGCGAGGTATGCTACATTAAATGAACCTATGGTGCGTCATTTTTTGAGTTTTTGGGGTTTGTATGGCTAGAATGTCAAACTCCCATTGCTAAATGTTGGGTGCTGTAAGAGGCGATTAAACCGGAAGGTAAGAAGCATGCAGCGCTTTCTGAAGAACTGATATCTCAAACTGCGATCCCCAAGACGCCTGCCAAGCGTGCGGATTATGGAAACCCCGCTTTAATGGGGGGCGGCAGTGGACAATCCAGCTGATGTACCATGACAAAGTTTACCCTTGTCTTCCAACCTCACAGGGAGGAAGGCTTGCAAACAAGCCCTATCATCCACCTCAACATGCAAAACCGCTACCTTTACTAACTTGTCTAAGCTTAAAAGTCGCTCACTGTGTTTCCACAGCGGACAACATCTCAAATTATATCTAAATTGTGGAACAAAAAAGCATAATCAAATGCCTTATAGAAAAACCCACATCGACGTTAATTTTTAGCAATGTATTAGATGAATATCTAAACTTCTAAATTTGTTGTTCGACAAAAAGCGACAATGATTCGTCAAGAATGGCTGAACTAAAAAGACGAAGCGAACTTATTTCTTCAAAAATTTTAAATATCGTATAACCGCTAGGAAATAACGTTTTGAATAATTATGTTATGTAACACTAAACCACCCGCTTTACGTTATTTCAAATAAACCACTTATTTTAAAACGTGTCCCTCCTAACGAGGAGTCACACTCGTGTCAAAGTGCCAATAGGTACACTGCAATCAGTACCGGCGTTAGGGTAGGGCGAGGTTGGGCGACCGCCCAGGGCGCCAGGTATGAAGGGGCGCAGGCGCCCCTTTTTATTCGCTCGCTCGGAGTTCTACTTACTCGTGAATTCCTTCGAAAGTCTAGTCACAAAAACCACTCAGGTGGCAACACTAGGGTGGAATCCTCGACGACAGACATAACACATTATCCATGTTTTTTCAACGTTTTACTGAAAGACCGTCTCCTGCTATTATTTTTCCGAAATTAATAAAATTTTTTTTTTGGTCGAAACCTAAACCTGGTTATATGTTTTCAATGGCTTGCAGAAAGCATCTAAAATCTTCTCTTGAATTTTAAACTTCATCTGATCGAAAGAAGTGATTTTTCAAACACTTAACTAACCCACGTAATGATGTCACTCACACGCTGCTATATTTCTAAATATGATTACAAGCACCATCGCATGCTAAGCGATTTTAAGATATCTACACATTTTTTAGGCAACTGGCGTTCATAAAATAATTTGGCTTGGGTTCGATTCCCGCCCTTTTTTACTAATTTGTATAATAGGAAAACGGTCGGAGAATATATTTACATACTTAAATAGTTAAAAGTAGTTTTAATTACAGTTAACTCAGGTAAAATTGCAGAAAACTGCAGTGCGTTTGTGACGTAGGTAGTAACCGATGTTCGACTACATTTGAAATGAATTATTATACCGTCTTATCGGTAAAGTTATTTTTTCTGGTAATAAATACCATTATTACGTATTTTAAATCGATTAAAACAACGCCCTTACTTATTTGCCTTACCCAAATAGATAGTTAATTTTGTTTTATCAGAAAAAAAAATTATATGTACTTAGGTAATTGTGTTTTCGAATGCATTATTTGCATTATGCGCGCATTCACTAATTATTAATTTTTTCAAGCAGGGGTTTGGATCCTACAATTTCAGGGTATTATTTTCAAGATATATGTAAGTTTAAATATTCAAGATACAAGTTTTAAGTATATTTCAGAGTCTGCCTTCGCTAAATATTAGAAAAATTGTAATTATCTGCGCCGTGGCACTCATTTGATTCGGAAATGCTAACGTTTGATATTGTATGTTTCATGTCTAACTGTTAATCTCTAGTAAAATTAAAAAGGTTTCAGGATTTAATACAAAACATTTATTAAAAAAAAATGATTGTACCTACTTAGAAGGAATTCATCAGTTGCAGATTCAATTGAATTTTTACTAATTATTTGGTCAGTATAAAATATCAAAGCATGTTAATACTGTCAAAACAATCATATCTGGCTTAAAATATAGAAAACGGAGTGCCAAAAAGAAAATAAATTGCAATTTTTTTTTGCAATTTATTTTCTATTTGGCACTTAAAACACAAAAAAATTGTAACTATAATCTGGCCCATTGAGCAAGTTATTGTAAATATTGTATTCTGGCCATGAATACTGTACCTACATACAAACTTGTTTTGCTACTTTTTAATTATTTTGAATTTGGAATGCATTTATTATTTTAAAAATCTCTTTCAATTTCGCCCCGCTAGCCCGCTACACATAATTTTTCGTGTTCATAAGCAATTAACAATATGGGATCAGCTGCTAAAGTTTTTTTTTTTTTAAATAATAGAACCGACTTCTACACCCAAGAGTGTGAAATAACTTGTTGAAGTCGGTACCATGATAGTTCAAAACTACCTATTACCGCAATACTGTGCGCATGGTACCGACTTCGACAAGTTATTTCACACTTTTGGGTGTTGAAGTCGGTTCTACTTTTTGTAAAAAAAACACACTTTTTAGTGACCTTACGGGACTTTTTGGTACTTACGGGATCGATTATAATTCATTGTTAAGATATCATCAAGATAGGTTAATATTTTTCAGGTATTTTAGTGCAACTCAAAATTTGATGAAATTTTAAATGGGACCAAACGACAAGCATCACCCTACAAACAAAAAAAGAATTTTCAAAATCGGTTCACCCAGTCCAGAGTTCAGAGGTAACAAACATAAAAAAAATACAGACGAATTGAGAACCTCCTCTTTTTTGGAAGTCGGTTAAAAATAGGATTGCAATGATCGCCTTGCACAAAGTGGGTATGGAGCCGTCGTCGATCATATTGCAGGCACTTCAAAAGCTTGGTGTCGGCCGTATGTTCGTATATCGTACTATCAATAGATACAATAACACTTCCTCTGACGAAGACTATAAAAGATCGTTGCAATCCCATTAGGAAGCAAAAAATCATACGCCTTCCGTCGCGACACGCAGGTGAAGGGCATCCTCATTATTGAAGAGCACTACACTAAGGAAAACTATAAATTGGACGCTCACGGTGGTCGGAAAGGTACAACGTGGTCGTCATCCTGCGTCCTTGATGGTTTGGTGGTGCGTGTCCTATCAAGGCATCACAAAGCTACATTTTTGTATAAATGGAGTGAAAACATCAGCCAAAGTGTATCAGGAGACAGTCTTGGATCGTGTTGTGAAATTTTTCAGCAATACAATTTTTAAGAATGTACTGTGTTTTTTTTTTATTTATTTTTATTTTATACCACTAAGGTGGCAAACAAGCATACGGCCCGCCTGATGGTAAGCAGTTACCGTAGCCTATGGACGCTTGCAACACCAGGGGTATCACTCGCGCGTTGCCGACCCTGAAGAAATCTCTTCACGCCCTTTTTGAAGAACCCCATGCTATACTCCATCGGGAAAACCGCGGCAGGGAGCTCATTCCACAATCGAAGCGTCCGCGGAAGGAAACCCCTTTGAGCCCGCACAGTTCGATACCGTTCTGGTTCCAATGTGTGAGGTTGGACTCCCCGTCGATGGTGAGAGTTGCGATGGTGGAAGGTAGCCGTGGGCATCAATTCGAACAATTCTTCAGAACACTCTCCGTTGTACAGACGGTAGAACACGCATAAGGAGGCAAAGTCTCTCCTTAGACTTAGGGGCTCTAAACCGCTTGTGAGCTCGATTTTCCACCAGATCTCTGCACCTGGTCATAAGGCACGAACTACCCATGCCCTGCTTGAAACCAATGTTTCGGACTTTATAAGATCTAGCTAGAGACTGGCCCTCATCTAGCCCAGACCTCTATCTCCCTTAAGACTACAAATTATGGTTAGTTTTAGAGGACATGGCTTGCTCTAAACGACACGGCAACATTGAGTCTCTTAAAGAAGCGAAAATAAGTAGTGTTAAAGACTTCCGTTATGGAATAACGCAGTAAGAATCTCGCCCAGGGCGCAGTAGTACTAAAACCGGCACTGACTGCAATACAATAGTTACCTATACAATGTTAGTTTCAACGAATCAACTCATTACATATAAGAGTTATTCTTTATTTTGATGTGTTCTATGTTCAACAGTGCCGGTTTTAGTACTACCAGCGCCCTGGTATTTATTGATAGTACGATATACGAACATACGGCCGACACCAAGCTTTTGAAGTGCCTGCAATATGATCGACGACGGCTCCATACCCACTTTGTGCAAGGCGATCATTGCAATCCTATTTTAACCGACTTCCAAAAAAGAGGAGGTTCTCAATTCGTCTGTATTTTTTTTATGTTTGTTACCTCTAAACTCTGGACTGGGTGAACCGATTTTGAAAATTCTTTTTTTGTTTGTAGGGTGATGCTTGTCGTTTGGTACCATTTAAAATTTCATCAAATTCGGTCAAGCCGTTTTTGAGTTGCACTTAAATACCTGAAAAATATTTACCTATCTTGATGATATCTTAACAATGAATTATAATCGATCCCGTAAGTACCAAAAAGTTCCGTAAGGTCACTAAAAAATGTGTTTTTTTTTACAAAAAGTAGGACCGACTTCAACACCCAAAAGTGTGAAATAACTTGTCGAAGTCGGTACCATGCGCACAGTATTGCGGTAATAAGTAGTTTTGAACTATCATGGTACCGACTTCAACAAGTTATTTCACACTTTTGGGTGTTGAAGTCGGTTCTATTATTTTAAAAAAAAATCTTTAGCAGCTGATCCCATATTGTTGATTGCTTATGAACACGAAAAATTATGTGTAGCGGGCTAGCGGGGCGAAATTGAAAGAGATTTTTAAAATAATAAATGCATTCCAAATTCAAAATAATTAAAAAGTAGCAAAACAAGTTTGTATGTAGGTACAGTATTCATGGCCAGAATACAATATTTACAATAACTTGCTCAATGGGCCAGATTACAGTTACAATTTTTTTGTGTTTTTAGTGCCAAAAAGAAAATGAATTGCAAAAAAATAATTGCAATTTATTTTCTTTTTGGCACTACGTTTTCTATATTTTAAGCCAGATATGATTTTTTTGACAGTATTAACATGCTTTGATATTTTATAATAACCAAATAATTAGTAAAAATTCAATTGAATCTGCAACTGATGAATTCCTTCTAAGTACAATCATTTTTTTTAAATAAATGTTTTGTATTAAATCCTGAAACCTTTTTACTTTTACTAGAGATTAACAGTTAGACATGAAACATACAATATCAAACGTTAGCATTTCCGAATCAAATGAGTGCCACGGCGCAGATAATTACAATTTTTCTAATATTTAGCGAAGGCAGACTCTGAAATATACTTAAAACTTGTATCTTGAATATTTAAACTTACATATATCTTGAAAATAATACCCTGAAATTGTAGGATCCAAACCCCTGCTTGAAAAAATTAATAATTAGTGAATGCGCGCATAATGCAAATAATGCATTCGAAAACACAATTACCTAAGTACATATAATTTTTTTTTCTGATAAAACAAAATTAACTATCTATTTGGGTAAGGCAAATAAGTAAGGGCGTTGTTTTAATCGATTTAAAATACGTAATAATGGTATTTATTACCAGAAAAAATAACTTTACCGATAAGACGGTATAATAATTCATTTCAAATGTAGTCGAACATCGGTTACTACCTACGTCACAAACGCACTGCAGTTTTCTGCAATTTTACCTGAGTTAACTGTAATTAAAACTACTTTTAACTATTTAAGTATGTAAATATATTCTCCGACCGTTTTCCTATTATACAAAATAGTAAAAAAGGGCAGGAATCGAACCCAAGCCAAATTATTTTATGAACGCCAGTTGCCTAAAAAATGTGTAGATATCTTAAAATCGCATAGCATGCGATGGTGCTTGTAATCATATTTAGAAATATAGCAGCGTGTGAGTGACATCATTACGTGGGTTAGTTAAGTGTTTGAAAAATCACTTCTTTCGATCAGATGAAGTTTAAAATTCAAGAGAAGATTTTAGATGCTTTCTGCAAGCCATTGAAAACATATAACCAGGTTTAGGTTTCGTTCAAAAAAAAATTTTATTAATTTCGGAAAAATAATAGCATTCACACCTGGCGCCCTGGGCGGTCGCCCAACCTCGCCCCACCCTAACGCCGGTACTGATGTTCAATGTATCTAAGTATACCTTATTTATCATAATAATTGTAATCATAATCCAGCTACGGGTCTGTGGCCTCAGAACATAAGTAAGTATATGTATACAAATATGTTACGATTGATGCTTTTGATTAGAAAAAATCACATATTTAATACCTAGGGATGTTAAGTTTGCTCTCTATTTCAGTATAATATACAAATATTTACTATTAACATTCCAATTGACGTTTGTGTGTATAACCGTTATCAAACAAGTATTAAATATATAATGATAATTTTATCCTACTACCTATTGCTTTATAGATCGGAGGGACGGACAGCCGAGGCTTGGTTGGTCCCGTTTTCTAGTGCTGAACCCTAAGAAGTATTAATTAAAACAAGACGATGATACTGTGGTAGGTACAAGTATATTTAGAGCTCAATTAAACAGCGTGTAGATGAACAGTTTATGTGAGGCTTGAGGTCGGCGTGAGTAGTGGTGAGGCAGAGGAGGCTCGAGAGGCAGGGGCAGCGGGCGCAGCGGCCGAGGATGCCCCGACGCCGGCGGTGGTGACGGAGTCGAGCGCACGGTTGAGCAGCTCAATGTGCCGCAGCTGACGCACAACGAGACGCACGTGTGAGTCGCGCAGAGCGCGGACCCCTCGCACCCACTCTGGAGTACCTCCAGCCCAGTGCCCCACACCGGCACCGCCTCGAGCCGCAACCCCTGCGACGCCCGCGCCCTGCTCCTTGCACTTCTCAACTGCATAAACACATTAAACATTTCACAAAATCAACATTTAAAGTTTTTCTTGTGGTAAGTAAGATCAATCAATCAAAACACATCAAAATCCCCATGCATTTTAGTATAGAAAAATCGGCAAAGTGCGAGTCGACCTCGCGCACTAAGGGTTCTACTTATACCATTAGCTATACAACATTAGACTTCATATTTAAACCTTTTTTAGGGTTCCGTACCCAAAGGGTAAAAACGGGACCCTTTTACTGAGACTTCGCTGTCCGTCCGTCTGTCACCAGGCTGTATCTCAAGAACGGTGATAGCAAGACAGTTGAAATTTTTACAGATGATGTATTTCTGTTGCCGCTATAACAACAAATACAAAATTTCCTATTTCCCGCCCGGGGCAAAACATTTTGTATTCCAATAATTTATAAACTTAACAAATACAAAAGTTGGCGAAGTGCGTGTTGGACTCGCGCACGTTAAAACAAACTGTCACATGGGTGACAGATGGACGGACAGACGGACGGACAGCGAAGTCTCAGTAATAGGGTCCCGTTGTTACCCTTTGGGTACGGAGCCTTAAAAAAACCTGTTATTAGTAAGCTATTAATAATTAATATAGATACGATTATGTATAAACATTAGTACAGTTGGAACGCATTACAGTGAAATGTATTAAAGATTAGGCATTACATGCAGATACATCGTCCATCCGTCTCTTTCTCTGGAGTCTGACATAAAATACATGCATAAACTAATCAAATCAAGCGCCCTAACACTAATCAGACTCGGCTTGTCGTCTATTTATTTATTTCTACTCACTGTTTTCGTATTTTTTTAAGTTGATCGCCTCCGCCCTGAAACAAACATAACTTAAGCTATGTGCACACCAGACGCGGGGCGTGCGCGGTAGGCGGCGCGTGGCGGTCCCGCGCTGTCTGAAATGTATGGGGTTGTATGGAGGCGTTCACACCGAGCACCCGCGCGGGACCTGCGCCGCGCGCCGCCCGCGCTCGCCTCCAGCGCTGCCAACATCACCGCAACCGCGCTCCTCGGTGTTACTAGTTTTGTTGATGGTTCCGATGTTTTCATTAGGATAAAATCAAAGAACTACTATTTAATGACGAAGTTGCTTTTTCGAAGCTCTGCTCTGTATAAATTTGTATGCGTATGTATATAATATTTGGTTGTGGTTTAAAAATGTAAAATTGGTAATCGGTTTTTAAATCTAATTCATCACAGCGTGTAGTAAAGTCTGAAATGCTTAAGCTAAGGCTTATTACTTTTAAAAAGTTGTGTAGAAGTATCGATTCTGATTTCAGGTTCGATATGTCTATTGAATTTTTTTGGCGATTCAGTTTTTTGAAACTTTACAAAACGATAGTTATATGGGGTTCTAAAACTTTAAAATGATCTTATATCTGCCATATAAAAAAATAATTGACAAAAGTGTTGATTAATTATTGTGTCTATTTTAAGAATATTTCGGAGCAGGTTACACTTGGATTTTAACTACTTACCAACTTTGGCTTTTCTTTATGCACTACGTTTCATACTGATTGGAATATTGATGTATGGATTTTATTGACTTTGATTTTACCTACTGTTTGGAATAGGTATTATGGAACAGAGAATTGATAAGGAAATGAGTGCCGGACCAAACAAATTGAGATTATTACCAAGTGAGCACGAAGCGTCTCCGTTTCAGCTTGGACAAAAATGTTTTTCTATCTGTCCAGGTATTCTCCCCTACAAGTCGCAGTTCGCAACTGAATATCGTGCAACATTGTAAGTAGGTTAGATAATTACATAAAAAAATAGTTGAATCAGTTTTTAGATTTTTTTACCAAAACGGAGGTGATTAAATCGTAAGAAAAATATGGCTACATACGAGTCGGACTTGTGCACGAAAGGTTCCGTGTCATTATCAATACAACATTAGACACTGTGTATATGCAACCTTTTTTAACCGACTTTAAAAAAGTAGAAGGCACTCAGCATGTCGTTTTTTTATGTTTGATACCGCAGAACTTTTGACTGGGTGTACTGATTTTGAAGATTAATTTTATCTGAAAGTTGATGCTTCCCGTGTGATCCCATTTAAATTTTATCAAAATCGATCTAGGTATTTTTGAGTAGTTGTATTTTTTTCCAATAAGTAAAATGTATTTTCATATCTTGATGATTATATTCATTGATAGTGAATGGCAATCCATCCCGTAAGTAGTGTCACAAAAAAATAATGAACCTGAAAATTAACCGAATTGCACACTTAAAATTGTGAAATAACTTGTAGAAGTCGGTACCATGATAGTTCAAAAGTACATTTTATCACAATATTGTGCGCAAGGTACCGACTTCAAGAAGTTATTTCACACTTTTGAGTATTTAAGTCGGTTCCATTTCCGGAGTAATGAAGAAATGCAAATTGCCTGTGTCACATCAAATTGTGACCCATTTCCCCATGTGCGTGCGCAGTGCACCTTTACTCAATTGTAAGCTATGCAAGGGTAGAAATTCGAGGATTATGGTTCCGAGAGCCACTAGTTATAAGAGTCATGACTTTCTGATTACACATATCTTCATGAATTATAAGCTATCATTAGAAAAATATGAGAGTTGACTTAATGAAGGAATTCCTGAAGTTATTAGATGGATGATTATGGAGTTATATCAGAAGAATTGATCTAAGCGTGAGTCTTGTCGCATCTATATGAAATATTGATAGATAGGTTAGTGACGTAGCGTTATAGTTGCTGATCAAGGCGATGAAGCGAAGCACGAAGGAGTGTGGTAGGCGTGACGTGAGGTAGGTATAAATAAAAAAATATCAAGAATGCGTACGTGTGGCGTGTCTTGCAGTACAGGGCGCAGTGGGCTATGTCGCCAAAAGAGCAAAAGTTATCTATCTACTAGGTCAAAAACCGATAATTTATATATACAATACTCTAATTTGGATGGGTCACTATTAGTGGGATTTAGAATTACGCTCCTATATGCCCAGAAGTGCACGTTAAGCCGTTGCGTCGTCGATCGATCCAGGTTGTTGTCATAGGATGGCAGTCGTTATAGGATTGAGGTAGGTTATTTTATTAATGAACGCCTGGCCAGATACCATACTATACTAGCAAATCTATCTATCACTAATCACCTAACTATGTGTTACTATACATATCCATCAATGTTTCTTATAAATGCGACAAGGCTTGATAAGATATTGCTGACAACATTTAATAATAATACAATACAATATTAGTTTATTTCAGAAGTCATAAGCACTATAATTACCGACGGCATGAGTATGAGTAGATTATTTATTTTGATATGTTTTTAAGCAGATTGCTGCAATTAGGTCACTAGAATGTGAAAATTCTTAAAATTTGTAGCCAATGGTAATCTGTATCGCACATCGAAAATCATTATAAATTAGGAGAAATCTGTATATATGGCAACGCTGGCGGCGGGCACGCGCCCACACGCGCCGCCATTTTGAATTTGGTGTGAACGCCTACCGCGCGGCAACTGCCGCGCGCCCGCCAGCCCCGCTACCGCCAGGCGCTTGGTGTATTTACTCCTTTAATTAAGACGCTGACAAATGCTACACTGCTACTATCGCTATCGAACTGCAAAGGAGTGAAAGAAGCAGCGACGGCGACGCGGACGGTGGAATCGCGATCCGATTGGGTCAAAAACTAAAATAACCGTGGTTACTATCACAAAACTAATAACTTCAACTGAAAATGTAACTTGTCCCTCATGAGGTTTTGCTATTTTATTATTATAAATGTACATATATAATTAAGATATACGTTACAATCGTACATAATTTAGAGTTAATTTTCCAATTTTATTCCATCGACAGAATTTTAAGGACTCGTGATTTGGAATGAACTTAGCCTTAGAGAATATGATCAAGACTAACATAACGTTATTTTCTTAAAAACATTTTGCATAAAATCTGTTCAAGTGTTGCTATGTAGCTCTTGTCAGACCCCTTGGTTGGATCGGACCAATTTGCATATGCATGCTCACGGCTATTTGCATTAATAACTTTTTGGACCAAGCAAAACCGTATATATATTATATATTAAGCGTAACCGTGTATATGAAGTGTTGGATCGTACGTATGCAACAGAATGTGGACGTATCTAAACAAATACATCAGACTCTTTACGTAACCAAAAAAAATACGGACTTTAACCGTAATACATTACTTGAGAGACAGAATTGCGAGCTGTAAAACAACTGTAAATGGTCTCACAATTTAAACTTTTTATTTGTTGTGAGTGTTATGCCACAGATTCGTAAGCCCGCCATTGCTTGGTCCGAAAGGCGCTCGGAGCGCTATCTCACGACTGTAATGGACAGGCGTGATGCTTACCATCAGGCGACTTGACAGTCTTTTCACTTTATCACATATAAAAAGCGGAACTGACTTCCAACTCTGTAATGTATGAAATAACTTTTTGAAGTCGGTGCCATGCTGATTCTAAACACTGACCTCACATTATCATACTCTGAGTTTCACCACTTAAGTATTTCATAATGTTTAATGTTGGAAGTCAGTGACGTTGTTTTATTTCACTCTTTTTACCAACCATCAACCAACCTGAAGATAGACTCTATACATAAAAAAATAATCATCAAAATCGATTGTTACGTAATTACTCCACCAAAATTACGTAATTACGTAACAATCATACAAAAAATAACATACCATTAGAATTGAGCGTCCTCTTTGGGAATTACGTTTAAATACAATGCACATTGGTCTGTATTGTGGAAAATAACTTGACTTTTTAATAGTCATGCCCTAATTTGTACCCCGTGGGGTACCGGGCTAGAATGTCACCCCCCGTTGCTGCCTGTGGGTGTAGTAAGAGGCGACTAAAGGTAAAATACCGCAAGGTGGGCAACAGCGCCTTCTGAGGAGCTGAAATCCTACATTGCGATCCCCAAGACGCCTGCCAAGCGTGAAATTATGGCAAACCCCTGTGTTCAACAGTGGACAATCTGAAGGATCATGATAAAACATAGAGTCTTGACGACGATTCACGAGTAACTCTTTCGGTACCTATCATTCAAATCTTACAAACAAGCAGTCGTCTCCCCTAGTAGAGGGATTTTAGGCATCGATTCCAATTGTGGTGTGCCTATCTATATCACATAGGTATTAATTATGTGCACTATTTCGTATACCTTATTACTTAAGCTTTTACCACAGATTAAAGAGGACCAGCGAGAACAGTCTCTTTTACACAAACTTTGATCTTTCGCCGTAAAGCAAACTAAAGCCCGCAATTCACACCACTACACCAATCCACCGATACGTGTGAACGCGCTGCGGCCTGCGCCCGCGCCGTACCAATCCCTGCATGTGTTACTTACTGTGTATGCACTCAAAGATTTGCTGGCCACTTACCATTCAATATGTCTTCAGTGATAAATTTTGAAATGAAAATAGTTAATTAATCATTCAGGAAGGAATTGTCACCAGTAAGATAATTATATATTTTTTATTGTGTTTCTAAAATATTTTTTGTGTATTTGTTACTATAATAGGTATTACGCTATAACGCCTGAATGTATACGTGCAATACTCACTAAGATTCATAAGTGACTGAAACAAAGAAAATATACGAGTATATACTGAGTACTGACACCAGCTTGACTGTGGGCTCGTGTAGTTACGACGGATTCGTTCATGGATTAGCGCGAGATCGAGTGCGCCGCGAGGCTCATAATGAATGATGGGGGCTTAGCCCTTTGTGCGCAATGATCAGTAGGTAGGTGATAGATAAAAGAATACGTATATAGAGGTAAGAAGGAGTACAACAACATACCTGTGTGCTTGCACGGCGATGCTTCGACAGAAGTCAGCAGCGACAGAGACTTCACCGTGGAGACCGTCCACGTTCGTGGCGGCGGCGGCGGCGGTGCAAGCTGACGTGGCTCGCGGACGTGATCTTTCATATAAAATAAGTTAATTCTTTTATAGTACATACTTACTTAATAATATTTATATAACATTTTGAAGCAGTGATAGCTGAGCGGTAATACTCGTAGCTATGGACTGCCGTGGTGCATGATAGAAATAGCCCTTTTGCAAATGCCTATCTGGTAAGTTACCACCCTCAAGTAGAAAATCTGTCGCCAAGCACCTAACAGTATGTTCCGGCTGCAGTCCTTGTTGTACCCCTACAGCATTGGCAGTGTTCCACTCGAGCGCATGGAGCAGTTCCGTGAGCTAGGATTGACGTTGGACACCGAACTGATATTTAACTAGCACATCGCCGAGATTACTGCCAAAGCTCATAAATCGGGTTTGTCACTCATCATGCAATCCAGGCAATTCCAAAATAGGAGTACCATTATCATTCTTTACTATGCTTTTATCAGGAGTAAGCTAGAATACAATTTGATTGTATGGGACCCTCACGAAGACAAGTATAAACTCATGGTCGAAAAGATACAAAAACGGTTCACTAGATTTCTTTACTATCGGACTTAGCCATAACTAAGTACTATCCTTATGTATATCCGTCCTTATTCGTATCGGGCATGTTAGGCATGAACACCGTAGAGCTGCGGCGCAAATGCGCACTCATTAATTTCAGTTGGTGCGCGGTGGCATCGATAATCCCTCAGCACTGTCCCGCGTGCGGCTGGTGGTGCCAGAGCACCTGTACAACCCAATTAATTTCAATAAGAAATCCAAACCCCAATCGACGCTAGCAGTCTTCCTCGACGTAGCGAAAGCTTTTGATAAAGTCTTGCACAATGGTTTGAATTAAAAACTATACAACTTTGGCGTGCCATAACGTCTTGTGCTCACCGTTCAAGACTTCCTAAGGGACAAAAGCTTTCGCTACCGTGTGGAAGGTACTCTCTCCAACCCCCACCCAGTCAGAGCCGGAGTCCCTCAGGGCTCCGTGCTATTACCCATTCTCTTCGCGCTGTATAGTACTAGCTACATTCCACGCTCCCAGCCTAACGTTCTCTTGGCCCAATATGCGGACGATACCTCTATTTATACCACTGGGTGGCATATCAAATAGACAAACCTATTTCGCCCTTCAACGAGCCATCACCGAGATCGGTGACTGGTTCCGAAAATGGCGCATCGCGGTCAATCCAGCTAAAAGCACAGCTTTTTGCTTGCTTTACTGAGATGACACGCCCCGTTATCCGAAACCTTTAACTTTGTATGATGAACCTATCCCCTGGGTGTGTAAAACCAAATATCTCGGAGTCACCCTTGACCGGAATCTTACCTTTGACGATCACATTAAAACTGTCCGAAACAGGGCGGCCTTTGTAATGGGTCGCCTAGGTCCTTTATTTCTTAAAGAGAGTAAAATGTCTCTTAGTAATAAGAAGTCACTTTACACTGCTTGCATCCGCCCCATCATGAAGTGTGTAACACTGCAGTTGCACAGGGGCAATTAGTTCCGATTCCCCCAATGTTACCCGGCAGCGACTCAAGCCGAGGTCCGAACCAGAGTGGTGCCCTTGAGTCAACAGTCAATAGCGGCACGTTTTCGGCGTCGGCAGGAGAAGGAGGTAGAAGGCGCTTTTCGCCTTCTACGCCCATCTCGGGCTATAGTAGAGCGTTCCCTCGCCCAAAATCCGGTGGAGCTGAACGTCCGAACAGTCGATAGACAGCATCTATGTCCTCCCTAAAAAAATCCTTGGTCGGGACACATTCTACTTTAATAATTAAAAAATTGTTTTAGAGCATTGTTTTGTTCGGAGAATATTGCTTTACCTATTTAATTTTCTTAAAGAAGTATATAAATAAAATATGCCAATAAAAGTGTGTATTTCATTTCATAATTAGAATATTACGAATGAGATTATATAAACAAATAAAAAAAACTGTCTACGGTGCCAACCAACATATTTTTTACAATTGATAGGTAGTCTGTCGGCAGAAGGCTAGCTGCGATGACACTAATCAGTGCGTCCGAATTACATAAAATACTACAACAGATGAATGGAGCCAGGTAAGTGATTAACAAAATCAATTCCGAAAAAAGATTCCTTGAGGTGCATGTTCTTGAATTCATCTAGGGAATAGAGTGTGTTTCAAAAACTGCTTAAGGACTTTTAAAGTAATTTATGTTTAATTTTGATATTGCCAAAGGTACCTTATTGTCATTGAAATTTTATTGCAGATTCCCTGTTTTCGGACCTTTGTCAGTCTAACTTTAGGCTTAAATAACTTTTCTTTGTTGCGCAAATTATAGTTTTGAACGTTTCTTTTTTAAACATTATTTTATTTCTTTTTCCTTGTCTTCACGTATCTCCAGTCAACTATTATATATATATATAGAGATATCACCGTCATTATTTGATTCTTCTTAAAATGTGTTCTAACTGGTATGCGTTTGCGCAGTCCATAAATGATCCCAATTGCCCTTTTTTGAGACTTTAGAACCTTATTTATGCTTGCACCATTCTCCCAAATAGTGATGGCATATCTTGTGAGTGACTGAATATAAGCATAATAAATTGACAGCAAAGAAGTTTTTTCAAGCAAAGGTTTTAGTTTGAGAAGAGCGTAATTAGCACTAGCCATTTTTTTGCACAGTTTTTCAAAATGGGCTGAATGTGTTATCGTATATTCCACGGTATATCCAAGAAATAGATTCTTTGTCAAATCGATTTTGTCTTTTAACTGCTTTCGTATTTTATATTTCATAATAACCTTCTCATCTGTATTAAGGATAATTCCGTTTGCGTTAAACCATTCTTTTAACATACTCATTGCATAATTAAGTGTGTATATGTGACATCAATGAATGTAATCTGAATATTAATATTTAGATTACATTCATTGATGTCACATATTCCTACGTGAGTATTATCTGCAAACAAACTAGCATATGCCCAACTTGGCATAGCATTAATAATGTCATTAACGTATATTAAGAATAGTACTGGCCCGAGTGTTGACCCTAGAGGTATTCCTATATTTGGTATATATATTGATGAATTAATGTCAATTACTGTAAGATTTTTTTTCTATTATTTTAAGTAAGAATGCATCATGCTCAGCTCCGTACCATCAAACCCATAGTACTGAAGCTTTGAAATTAATATATCGTGTTGCAAAAAATAAAATGCTTTAGATAAATCGCAGTAAATACTAGCGTATTTTTGTGATTTGCATAAGGAGTCAAGGATATAATGAATAACTCTTCTAATAGCCATTTCAGTCAGACCTTTACGGAATCCAAATTGTGCCACTGTAAAAAGCTTATTTCTTTCAAAATAATCAACTATTCTCCGTTTTAGAGCAGATTCAAGGATTTTTGAAATAACAGGTAGAAAGCATATAGGTCGATAGTTTCCAAGTACAGAGTTGTCTCCTTTTTTGTGTAATGCTACAACTCGGCCGATTTTAAGACAATCTGGAAATATGCCTTTGTTTAAGCAGTCATTGAGTACAATATTCAGTAATTCTATTAAGTATTTATTTTTCAAAATTAATTATAGCATTCAGGTCATTAGCATCTGGTGAGGTTTTTTGCTTCATGTTTCTAACAATAGTCTGAAATTCTTTGTAACTTACGGAGTAAAATTTTAGTAACGCCAATGGTGTTTCGTTTATGTCTAAGTACATAAATATAGCATAAATATAGAATAAATATAGCATCCTCACCTAAATTGACCATAAATGGACCAACGTGATCATTGAGGATTTCTTCCACATATCTTACGCTAGTTAAAGAGCCGTTTTCTATGATCACCAGCTCTGTGCGACTTTCAGAAGAAATTCCGGCCCACACAAGTACAGACCCACCACCGTAGGCTACTTTTTCTTCGATGCATGCTTGCTTGAATCTTTACCCTGGTCTTCGATACACTCTGTGTCTTCCATCGTGCTTGTAGAGCATAAATTTTGATTCGTCGGAGAACATAACTTTTGACCAATCTTCAATACTCCAATTTACGTGGCTCTGGGCTTATCTTAGTCTCGAAATACGATGCCCACGCTCCAGTTTAGGGCCGTTTGCAGGTCTAAGGGGTTTTAAGTTAGATTCAGCAAGCCGACGTCTTACTGTCCATGCACTTGGGTTACTTCCTCCGAGGCGTCGAAACTGATTGGTGAGTTCAGTTCCTGTGAGAAAGCGATTTCGAAGCATGGTGTTCACCAAGTATCGGTCTTCTCGTGCTGTGGTACACCTGGTTCTGCCCGTTCCTGGTCTGCGTAGGTTAGAACCAGTTTCTTCGTAACGTCGGAGAACTCTTTGTACTGTTGACAGCGACACACCGACTGGCTGTATCGCGCTGACTCCGGCCGGTTTCCAGCATTGTAAGTATTCTGGTGCATTCTTCAGGCGTAAGCGACATAATTTCAGCTTGAATAATGAATATAGAGCACTATCAACATGGTTTATGTACCCACATAAATGACAGATTACAAACAAAAGCAAAACCAAATGCTGTAATTTCGTAGTTCCATCTTCGAAAGTGGCCCTTTTTCAAATTTGATTTTTTTATGATATAACTTTACAATAACTAAGAAGTTTTAATACCTTCATTTAAGGAGTATTACATTGTCTATTAAATACAATTTATTGCATTAACCTAGCATTTTTAGTTTCCGAGATTTTTAGGATTCTTTAAGTGACCCGGATTCATTGCTCTCGAGTGTATTTCGTATATTTGTCAATGTCTGTTTCAGATTTACAAGTCAATTTGTGTGCAATATTCTTGATGAAATTATTGAATGAATCTGCCATTATTTTACTATTTATTTTAATAATTTATTTGGTACATACCACCTAAAACATACAGTTTTGGGTGGTATATTAATAGCTTATTGTAAGTATAACAAAGTTAATATTCCTAGGGAGATCATTGGCATCCAAACTAGGACAAACCTATGATATGGCATGCCAATGCGGACGAACAGGGAATTTACTAAAATAACACAGAGTAGTGTGTCATTATTTATCAACGAACTGCCAACAATATCAAATTATAATTATAGTAATAGAATTTAAAATAGGTTTTTTTTCTTTTTTCGTTTACTTATTCATTTACCTATATCTCACGTGTATGCGTGTATCTAAGGTTGTCACCGTATGAATAATTATTATACTTACCTACCTAACAATATTTAGATACTATTATTAGTCGTCTTGCATTACTTTACATTTCACTCTATTACTTATACAATAATAGATACCTACACTACACTATACAAAACGTATCATTCCAAGTTTACATTTCACTCTATTACTTATACAATAATAGATACCTACACTACACTATACAAAACGTATCATTCCAAGTTTACATTTTATACAAGTAATGATAATAATTACAATCACAATAATAATTTGTGTTCTTCTTGTTTAATAAACAATCACGAAGTGTGCCGCGTGCCAACTGTGGCGAAGGTGGGTATGTGCTTTTGAACGTGGTATGCGATGTGATATTAATTTAGACAGGATATATTTATATTCATTTATTTACAGAAAATTAACAAACAAACAACTTGACTCAAAAAAACAAACATTATCGTTATAATAAGTGCATTTAGCTATTTACATATTTTTTACTAGTGCGGCATATTTGCACAGTTATATAAATCAATCATTCATTTTAGATCCAGGAAAACTGATTGGTGGATGTAATAACATTGTATAGACAATTTAAAGCTATACAATTACTACACTTATCCGGGTTATATTTGGTTACACAGACCTAGTCGTCGATCCATTGAAGGTGGAGGTGACGAGGTGTGGAGGCAAATAAGGTTCCTTTAAAAAAAAGTTGAGTCAAAAAAAACGCCACAAACGTCTTTTAAAAAAAACGTTTGTGGCAAAACAAAAAATATTATGTAAATTTTGATCATATTTATGAGATTTCTATTGATCCCAAAACATGATCACAATCAATTTACGTGATAAAAAAAAATTATGAACATAGGTCTAAAAATATCTTCTAGCAGTTGGAACTCTAGTATATATCGACATATCTCGATAAATTTAATACAAGATGTGAATTACATATAATTACAAATCCCTATTGTTTTATTTTTTTTTACTCTTGTGTAATATTCATTTATTTAATTATTTTATCGCGAATTTACTGGAGCACACCACCGCGGCGGTTCCGAGGTGCTCTGCGCGGACGCGGGCGGCAGTGTTGCGCAAGCGTTGGCACGGAGAGGTTGTCGCTCGTAGCTCCGCTCGCGCTTTCGACTGACAACGATCTTGTCTTTGTATTAGTGCATTGACACGCGAGATTCGCAGCTGTGTGCGTGCAATGATTCGCTCGCTGCAGAGGGCCAACTTGATTGCGTTGCGACGTGAAGTATGCCCGTTGACGCTTTATTATTGGTTCTTTGTAGACAAACTTTATTTGAAATTTATCACATATGAAAAGAATCAAAACTTGAAATTGTTAATTTTGTAGGTACTTTACAATGGGCGGCCTTATCAATAAGATCAATGAAAGTTTTTTAATTAGGTGCATAATATATGTACAAAATTAATTAGTAATGTCTATAACGCTCTCATGACATAACTGGTAAACTAAAGATAATATTTTTTTTTATATTATGGTAAATAGTTTCCGGCTTTAGTACTTTGTAGGGTATAAAATGGTTCTCTACTACATTAAGAGTGTGTATGGGACTTCATACATATTTTGGAGTTCTAAGCTTTTTTGATAAATGTATTAGGTGTTTTGATATAGGTTAACTAATACTGCATAAAGATAACGTCTGCCAAGTGAAGATGGATAACTCGAAAATAGTAAGAGATAGGTAAGGGAGATTTGCCCCTTGGGGTGCTGGGTTAGAATTGCACCTCCCCATATCATCCCGTGGGTGTCGTAAGAGGCGCCTAAGGGAAAACTACTAGAAGGTGGGCAGCAGCGCCTTCTAAAGAACTGCCAACTTACACTGCGATCCCCAAGACGCCTGCCAAGCGTGGGGATTGTGGCAAATACCCCCTTAATAGGGGAGGCTGTGTTCAGCAATGGACGATCTGGCTGTTACAATTACAGTAAGGGAGATTTGAACAATTATCGCAGGGAATCGGGAGAGCAGTCAAATGACACTTGTCATAAATCCAAACTGGCGGAAGTTGTGAGTTACTCTGATTTGGCTAAAAATCTATATCTTGGTTGTGCTGTGCGTCATTATTCCGAATTTGGAATAATTTTTTCTATGTCGTCTGCTAAGTGAAGAAAAATACTTAGAATCGACTAATAATGGATATCTAGGTTTTTCTGGACGTCTTTATTCTGAATTAAGAATTGATTTTTGTATGACGTCTGCCAAGTAAAAAAACTTACTCCTATTTGGCTAAAAATCGATATCTAGGTTTTACTGGACGTTTTTGTTCAAAATTCGGCATATATTTTTCGACATCTGCCAGGTGAGGAAAGTAACTCCGATTTGGCTAACATTCAAATCTAGGTAGTTCTGGACGTTTTTATTCCGAATTTGAAATTTATTTTACGATGACGTCTGCCAATGAAAGAAAGTTACTCTGATTTGGCTGAAAATCTATACCTTGGTTGTGCTGTGCGTCATTATTCTGAATTTGGAATATTTTTTCTATGTCGTCTGCTAAGTGAAGAAAAATACTTATAATTGACTAATAATGGATATCTAGGTTGTTCTGGACGTCTTTATTCTGAATTTAGAATTTATTTTTGGATAACGTCTGCCAAGTAAAAAAAATTACTCCTAATTGGCTGAAAATTGATATCTAGGTTTTTCTGGACGTTTTTGTTCAAAATTTGGCATACAATTTTCGACATCTGCCAGGTGAGGAAAGTAACTCCGATTTGGCTCACATTCAAAATCTATGTAGTTTTGACGTTTTTATTCCGAATTTGGAATTAATTTTTCGATGACGTCTGCCAAGGGAAGAAAGTTACTCTGATTTTACTGAAAATCTATATCTAGGTTTTTCTGGACGCCCATATTTCAAATTTGGAATTTACATTCCGATGACGTCTGCCAAGTGAAAAAAGTTCCTCCGATTTGGCTGAAAGTCGATACCTAGGTTGTACTGTGCGTCATCATTCCGAATTTGGAAAATGTTTTTCTATGTCGTCTGCCAAGTGAAGAAAAATACTCAGAATTTACTAAAAATGGATATCTAGGTTGTTTTAAAGGTTATTAATGCAAATTTGGAATTTGATTTACGATGACGTCTGCCCAGTCAAAAAAGTTACTTTGATTTAGCTGAAAATCGATATCTAGGTTGTTCTAGACGCCTTAATTCGAAATTAAGAATTTATTTAACAATGACGTCGGCCAAGTGAAAAAAGTTACTTCGATTTGGCTACAAATCGATACTTTCTTGGTTTTCCTGGACGCCTTTTTTCCAAATTGGAATTAATTTTTCGATGACGTCTGCCAAGTAAAAGAAGTTACTCCAATTTGGCTGAAAATCAATAGGTATCTAGGTTGTTCTAGACGTCCTTATTCCGAATTCGGAATTAATTTTTCGAAGACGTCTGCCAAGAGAAAATGTTACTCCAATTTGGCTAAAAATTGATATCTAGATTGTTCTGGAGGTAATTATTCTACAATTTTATATATGGAGTTTATTTATCAATGACGTTGCCAAGTGAAGATAGATGACGTATCTCGAAAACGGTAAGATAATATGTAGTGTAACGTTGTGCCTAACGCCGTTACTTAAATAATAGTATTATTCGTAATATGAAACATTAGATGTTAATAATAAACTAAAAATATACTAATTAAATTCTTAAACTTACTTACTTACCACTTAAAAATATAAACTTACGTTAATATTGCTAATTATTACAAATAATTTCGTGCGGAACCCACAGACATATCTTAGCGTTTTAAACACGATATATCTTAGCGTTTTCTTCTATGCAAGTGGCAAGGAACACTCGTCTTGCGCTAAATAAAAATACAATACGTAGTATCAATCTTAATTGTTATTTACTAGTTGTGAAGTGCATGAATCCCTCTAGGGTGAGTTCCTTATTTATTATTGTTATTTCATAGTGCTGACTAAAACCTATGTAACGTAAACAGCTGTGCTGCCCTACCGCGCTAGACTGAGTTTTAAAATGTGAGTCACTGGTAATAGTACCACGATCGTGTCGGCGCGGCTTGGCAACAGTTGGCTGAGGAACATCAGCCACTGCCGCCAGGACCCAGGCCATCTCCCGACCGGCTGCCAGGGCCGCCCCTGAGGTAGTTCGCCGTGCGGCGAGCATGGAGGTTGTGCCGTCCGATTAATGGATCAAGTCGGACAGCACAATCTCCTCCAGACGAATTTAAACCACTGCGTCAGGGCTCAGGATTTGCTTATCAGTCCCTGGCGCAGTGGCAGATCGATTTGGCGGTCGCCGTGGAGCCGTACTACATTCCCCAGTCCCATCCCTACTGGGCTGGGGATCTGGACGGCTCCGTAGCGATAATTGGACGTGCCGGTGGCGGCCCCCCCCTCTCGGTGTTAGAGAGGGGTTCGGGGTACGTGGTGGCCAAGTGGGAGAAGTATGCGGTAGTGGGCACATACTTCTCCCCCAATAGGACCGTCGCGGAGCTGGAGGTCTATCTAGACCTCCTGGCCGCGGCGGTGAGAAGGCAGGCACCACGTGAGGTCCTCCTCATGGGGGACCTGAACGCCAAGGCCCAGGCCTGGGGCAACCCCTCCACTAACACTCGCGGGGAGATTGTCGTGGAGTGGGCGGTTGCCGCAGGGCTGACCCTCCTCAACAGGGGGTCGGTCTACACGTGCGTGCGACACAACGGAGGGTCCGTGGTGGACCTTTCGTTCGCCACCCCGGTGGTCACAGCACGTGTCCAGGCTTGGAGAGTGGAGGCGGAGGTGGCGACTCTCTCGGACCACAACTACATCCGGTTCGAGATCGCCACCTCCCACCAAGGAGGGACTCGGCGCGTGGAGAGGGCATCTTTCGCGCGCTGGGCGCTTGGTCGCCTCGATGCCGAGTTGGCTGAGGAGGCGGCTATCGTCCAGTCGTGGCTGGCCACCCCGGTGCACCCGGAGGTGGACATTGCGGCGGGCCACTTCCGGGAGGCGGTGACGGCCGTCTGCGACGCCGCGATGCCAAGGTCCCGACGCCGCCCCGAGCGCCGCCAGGTTTATTGGTGGTGCTCGGAGATCGAGGATCTCCGAGCGCGATGCTCGGAGACGCGCCGCCTCTACTACCACTGCAGGAGGCGGCGTCACGGCCGGACGGACGACCAGCTGCCAGCGGAGCAGCTGGCGGCCAAGCAGCTCCTGTATGGCGATGTAAAATTAGCCAAACAGGAGCTGAAGCTGGCCATCGGCCGGGCTAAGGCCCTAGGCTGGAGTGAGGAGCTGGAGGGCCTCGACAGGGACCCATGGGGGCGCCCGTATAAGGCTGCCCGGAATAAGTTCCGGGGCAGCGCGCCCCCTATCGCCGAGTCCCTGGAGCCAGAGCTCCTGGAGAGGGTGCTGGGGGGGCTATTCCCCGACAGCGATCCCCACTACACCCCTCCACCGATGGCCACGCCGTCCTTCCAGGAGGAGGAGGACCCGGCCTCCATTCCGCCTATCTCAGAGGTGGAGATTGAGGTAGCAGTCTCTCGCCTGAGTGGCAAGAAGACTGCCCCGGGACCAGACGGGATTCCCGGGCGGGTCCTCAGGATCGCCCTTAGGGAGATGGGCGGTCAGCTTCGGGAACTGTTCGACGCGTGCCTCACGTCGGGTCAGTTCCCGAAGCTCTGGAAGGACGGGCGGTTGTGCCTGTTGCGGAAGGAAGGGCGAGACGCCGACTCGCCCGCCGCATACAGGCCAATCGTGCTGCTGGATGACACGGCGAAGCTGCTGGAGAGAATCGTAGCTTCCCGTGTCATCAGGCATCTGGGGGGAACTGGGCCTGAACTTTCAGAGGCCCAGTTCGGATTCAGAGCAGAGCGGTCGACGATAGACGCCCTGCTCTGGATCAAGGGGTGGACGCAGGACGCGGTCAGCGGGGGGGAAAAGGCGTTGGCTGTCTCGCTGGACATTGCCAACGCCTTCAACAGCCTACCGCACGGAACAATACGGGAGGCTTTCCGCTATCACGGAGTGCCCCTGTATCTGTGCGTAGGCTGTTGGCTGACTACCTCCAGGACCGCGAGGTCCTGGTGGAGGGACCGCGACGGTCTGAGGCGACGTCGCGTGTCCTGCGGGGTTCCACAGGGGTCAGTGTTGGGACCGCTCCTGTGGAACATTGGCTACGACTGGGTGCTCCGCGGCACGTTTCCCGCGACCGAGGCCCTAATGTTCCATGGGCCTCGGGGGGGACCCCCTCCAGGAACGCGGATAGACCTGGACGGGGTCCTGGTCCGGGTTGAGACCCAGATGAGGTACCTGGGTCTCATCCTGGACGGGCGGTGGACTTTTGGGGCCCACTTCACCCAACTGGCCCCAAAAGTCATAGGAGCCGCTGCCGCCCTTGGGAGGCAGCTGCCCAACGTGGGCGGCCCGAACGCCACATGTCGTCGCCTGTACTCCGGAGTGATCCGGAGTATGGCCTTGTACGGGGCACCTGTCTGGGTGGACGCCCTCGGTCGCGCCAATAAGGCCCTGCTGCGACGTCCGCAGCGGGTCATCGCGACGAGGGCGATACGCGGGTACCGGACGGTGTCCTGGACGGCGGGATGCTTGCTGGCCGGTGATCACCCCTGGGAGCTCCAAGCGGAGATCCTCGCCGAAGTGTACCACTTCGTGGCGGCGAGGAGATCCCGCGGGGAGCCTCCAGCGTGGGAGGAGGTCACGCGCATGCGACGGCGGGCGCGGGTCGCCCTGTTGAGGCGGTGGACGGAGGACCTGGCTCCACCGGTCCCTGGACAGAGGACGGTGGATGCCATTCGCCCGGTCCTCCGGAGGTGGGTAGGGCGGCGATTCGGGTCGCTGACCTTCCGATTGGTGCAGGTGCTTTCCGGACACGGATGTTTCGGAAAGTACCTGCATCACATCGCGAGACGGGAGGCGACCCCCGCCTGTCACGAGTGTGGAGCGCCAGAAGACACGGCGCTCCACACGCTGGAGGAGTGCGCCGCATGGAGTCCCATGCGGCACACCCTCATAGCGGTCATTGGCGCAGATCTGTCGCTGCCGAGCGTGGTTAGCGCTATGCTCGGCAGCGAAGGATCGTGGCAGGTGGTCTCTTTCTGCGAAGCGGTGATGGCGCAAAAGAGGCCGCGGAGCGGGCGAGGGAGGACGACGTCCTCGCGGACCCGCTCCGACGTAGACGAACTGGGGGGAGGAGAAGGCGGTTCGGGCGCCTTCTCGCTCTTTCCTAGTGCTGTGCGGATCATCGGTGGAGAGTCGGGGGATTCTCCACTGGCTTGCACGATCCCACACGTCTGGGGGATGGCCCCAATGAGCCGGGTCATCCCTCCATTGGCCGGGGCCCGTCATCGGTGACGGGCCGGCCGCTGGGGCGAGATGGTGACTGCTAACGCTACCCCATTTCGCCCTACTAGGCGGCAGACTGCTCATCCCGGGTTTTTAGTGGGTAACCTCACTTACTACCCCCCCGAGGGGGTAGTAAGACCCTTCAGGCGAGGACTCCCACATAACCACTCCGCTCCCCCCGGGGCGGGTGGAATCCATAAAGGATTTTCCCGGGTGGAAAAAAAAAAAAAAAAAAAAGGAACATCAGCCACTAAGCCGGTGTTTTCCTTCCAGGATTCCATTTCACTGATTTAACCGGACATATACTTTATATGCCTACCGTACGATATGTTACCGGAGCGTATCGCGCATCTGCATATTCTTTGACCGTTATATTTGTGCAGCGAGCGCCGAACGTTTGTTGATTAACTGCGGCGATGCGCTGGTAAAGTAAGCTCGATTAGGCCCAGATGCTCAAGGCCATTGGCGACTCTACAAGCCTCCAAATCAGCTAACCCGAAAATATTTAGATAGTAAATATAAATTAAAATTTTTGATACAATATATTTACGTCCGCGGATCAATAATCATGAATTTACAATGAATGGATGAATGTCGGCGAATGAAAATAAGTACTCAAAACAGACTTTTTAAATTAAAAAAAGAATCGTCAAAATTGATTCCAAACCAGTGAATATAGGTACATATAAATATACAAATTGTAGAATCTCCTTCTTTTTTAAGTCGGTTAAAACTTGCAAAGTAGTCGCCGTGGTTTCAATAGTAAAGAAAAAATATGTCCATTTACTTTATGCGATACGCTGTTACATATACACTTGTTTCGTTGCGAACGAAATTCGATATGCAGAGATAAGTGTGCGAGTGAAATATTTGCGAAAACTTTTTCACACGAAAATTTTCTACAATAATCATTTTTAAATAGCCGTTTGAAAAAAATCGTGTGGCACGTCCCGAGCTCAAGGCAGCTCAGTCAGCCCAGAATCGGTGGTGGGGTGAGGAAGGCTCGACAGGAGTGACCATTCTATACGTAGTATTATTATATTATGTTCTATCCTCAGACCGAATAAAAACTCTATTCGGTCTGAGGTTCTATCATATGACTTCAATTTTTCCTCTCGTAAAGGAGAATGTTCAAAGGCAGGTCCCCTATATGGCAGAGTGTCCTATTAAAATATTATGCTAAAATCGTTACATATTTTTTTGCTCTTCTCTCATTAACAGCGTATTTCTTTTCACCCTAGCATTAAAAGTTTTCTTAAAGAGTACATTTTTTATAAATTATTTATTTCCTGTTATTTCAAAACTAGCAACCAAAGATAATATGCACTACATTTTTTTTATTTATTGGCAACTGGATACATAGTCCTTATGCCTCACTAAAAAATAATTGCCAACTTAGAATTGCCAGTTATTTATAGTTCCCATTTTTCCAGAATCTTAGATCGATTAAAAATACAAAGCTATGATTGAATTCATTGCTATTCATATAGTTTTTTTTTACACGTTGTTAGTTTTGCCTTTAATTGAATATCTATCGACAGCGCAGAAACGATCCATACCGTAAGTATACTTATTGAATATACTATCGGTACTATTGATAGTTTATGTAAGTTTTTTATTTTATTTTATAGCCTTTGACCACTATCTCACCTGATGGTAATTCATGATTTGGTCGAAGATGTTGTTCAGGCTAACCTAGTTCGGTAGCTAGCCAGTCGGGCATTCGCAAAATGCCCTACCACCATGCTGTAACGACTGCCATCTGAAGACAACACCGGGACCGACGGCTTAACGTGCCATACGAAGCGCGGAAGCTCTCAGTAGTAATGTCACTAGCGGTCAAGCATCTAAGTCATGATTTATGACGTTGCTAACTTAGCTGATCGATTAAGAACGGCTAAGCAAACTCCACTACAAGTCCTTTAAGATGTATATTTATAGATGCCTGGTATTCAATACAATATGGCTTTCTGTTAGGTGTGCCACCGGGCTAGTAGCAAGGTGAACGTTAGAATTCAGCGAGTATAAAATATAATAAAATAACGATTTATAGCAGCCATATATAAAAGCATCAGTGATGGTATAGCGTGGAAGCACGGCTGTCTTAACACACTCTTAAGTCAGGGAACATCGATATGGTGTGTCTCGATTTAAAAAATGTTAACTGGCAACACTACTAATATTTACGTGCTACTGTCAAGAGTGTCAAGTCGATAACGAGCTGATAGCGTGAAAGAAAATCGTTTCTTTTGAAATGTCTATTTTATTCCAAAATGGCATCAAGTTATACACTAACCGGCAAAAAACTCACGTGTTTTGCCGGTTACTGTACTGTACTGTACTTAGTGTACTGTGCTGATTAGTTTTTTGGGTTAAATGTAAATGATTTAAGCAGATTCGCATTAGGATCTTATCAATACAAACAGGCAAAATCTTACAACTTGGAGCATGTGTGAAAAAATAGTATATTTATTGTCATATTGTCTAGAAAAAAGCAATGAATTAGAAGAGGATTGGGCATTAATATTAAATCTGAATAATTATTAAGGACCAGAATAAAGTTGTTGATACTACCTCCTAAACTATCACGGTGCGGATTTTGATACTTATGGTATCATTCGATTTGTCTAAAAAGTATTATAGTCTTAATATCTAGATGATTGATAATTTTTGTAACTTAAAAATTAAATTACTCTTAAACCAGGGTAAAAATATGAAAAATGGCTACTGATCCTAAAATTAGACGTTTTTATTAACATATTAAAAAATAAATTATCAGGACACTAAACTTTTTCAGGGGACCTAAGTCTCCTAGTGAAATGGGCATTCTCCTTTGTAATTTTGTAATAATATTCTTAATATTGCTTTGATCATAAAAAAACAGATCTGTCATTTTTCTTAATAGTATAAGTAAATGTAAAATTGTCAAAACAATTGTCGATGCTTGTGTCGGCAACACGTGAGTGTTAAATATCACGTGAATAACCTGTTTTAATCAATTAATCAAAATGTGCATGAGTTCTTATTAGTAGTTGAATGTTTCATATGCATCGAGCTTGTTACTTTTTAGACGTTCGTATGTGAGCATTTTTTTAACTGTCAGTTTTATTCTCTTTCTTTTTCTGTTTTTTAATCTTTCGATGGGGCCGAAAGGTTCTCTAATGGAGGACACAAACCAGCAAGCGCAGCGTTGGAAGCCCACCCACAAAGGGGACGGACGACATAACTAAGGTCGCAGGAAGGCGCTGGATGCAGGCCGTTTCCAACCGTTCTAATTGGAAATCGATGGGGGAGGCCTTTATCCAGCAGTGGACTTCTTGCGGCTGAAATGATGATGATGATGATGAAATCTTAAATGGGCTCAGCAGTTTTAACCCTTGTGTTTCAATTATAGACTGTTTCGCTAGGTCGGAATTTAAATTCGTCTCTCACCAAAAATAACTTTCCTCACTTGTTTATTAAATAAATTCTAACACTTATGCTACTATAAAGTTAACGTCATCATGACACTCACCCCCCAGCGCGAGCAACTATACAAAACGACAAGGAGGACAAAGATCCGGTAGCGGCGTCAACCGGCACCTTCTCGACCTCCCCTCGATTGGTTGGGCAAGGTGGACTTCGGGACAGTGGCAGCTGCGCTATTACATCACGGAGCAGGCTGCGAACTCTTCGTCTGTTACGTATTCTCTAAAACACAAGAAGCTCCGATATATTTCCCACTCAGCGGACATGTGGCAGCTGCATGCTACTCAAAACAACAAATTCATATGGTCCACCTGACTTTGACAACGATTTCACTTGATGTTACCGTTGAATGTTCTTGACAGATTCTTACTCCTACTAGTATGGAAACTAGCGACTATTTTCAAAACTTATTCTATTGTAAAATTTGTGCTGTATGTCGAGCTAAGGAGTGAAATACCTAATGTAATAAAATAGTGCGTACCTCTCGTGAAACATACTTTTTGGGAGTTTCTTGTGTAGGGAATATCACAAGGCGTAAAGGTTCCCCTGGGGGTGAAGACGAGAAATAGGCACTGCAAGCAACTTTCGCGCTGCTCGCTACTTCTCTAAGCCCATCGCCAATTGCGCCGGTGACAGTTGAAGGGGACACAGGAGAAGGAGCGGGTGTGGGGGAGGGATGCCGAGCGGGAGCTGGCACCAGCTTCGTAGGCAGCGGCGAGTGCGCTACGGACGGGCTACGGATACTCCTCCGTTCCTTTCCATCTCCCATTCTACAATGCAACAGTGGCATTTAGCCTCGTTAGCCGGAGAAACCTGTGTAACTTCGAGGCGGTGGCCTCGTTTTGCCGACAATTGTCCCACAGAGGGTGGCGGAAGAGCGGGAAAGGGAGAGAGATCATGTCTCTGTTCTGGTCCACAGAGCGCGGACGTCTCCGCTCAGAGAACCTTGGGTTTTGACCGTGGGAACAGCTGGCACCCCACATCAATCAGGGCTAGGTCCTCATGAGGTTATTCCCAGAGGCTGGGCCCATTCAAGCGGGCAGCGACGTCGATAGGGCCTGCAGATAAGAGCGACAGTGCTCCCCGCGACCCCTGTCACTAGTTGATGACGACGGAACACCATGAGATTTTTAGTCGGTAGTGGGAACCCTATTGACCCTGAGTCTGACATAACCACCTGCTCCCCGGCGGATGTGTATGCGTAAATGCATTTTCTTCATGGCAATAAAAAGAAAAAACAAAGCCTCGATAGCTCAGTGATTATGGCACCCCGTGCGGTAAACAGGGGGACGCGAGTTCGGTTTCCGCTGGAGATGAAATGCTTTAAACAAAATCCAATTAAATATACCAACTCACATTGACGGGAACGGAGGCATAGTGCTCATTAGGTGCATTTTCTTGTGAGTTGCCTTTCACGACACCCAACAGGAAGATATGGAGCATTCCTTATCTTCTTACTCACTTAGGTACTTGTCGTATAAATAGTGATGGGCCCGTGGTTCCACCAGTTTTACCAAACGGTGGAACCACGGTGAACTTCCACTGGCTTTTAGTCCCACCTATATAGTTGGACCACATGCCCACGGTTGTATTGCGTATATTAAAATAAACTTAGTGGCTTAACTTTTAAAAACCTACCTATAAGACATCGACTGTAATCCCCACGTGTATTAATTTCACAAAAAAATACTTCAAATCGTTTCATATCAATAGATGACGTAATGGCGTAACAATGCATACAAAGTAAACTCGACACTAACCGGACTGGTGATCCACTCAACCTACTGCCCCAGGCACCATCATCTGAAATCAGCATCAAATGTTTACATAGTATCGAACTACATCCATTTCTTGGTTTTTGTGACCCCTAGAAATATTCACTACGAGGGGTACTCTAAAACTTTCAGGAAACGATACAAGATACAATATTTGATAGGTACCTGTAAGTTTCTGGTTTTTTAATCTTTATTTCTGGTATGAAGGCTATCCGCCCTTGACCGCAATCTCATGTTGATGCGGTCGAAGAGGTCTTTCAGATTTACTTAAAATTACTGGCTCTCAAACACAGTATTCAGAACACACCGTTAGGTGCTTGATAACAGATTTTCTACTTGAGGGTACCATAATACATACCTCCCGACGCCATCCATCCTTGGAAACGCCTTTACTCGTAGTATACATACTATTCTTCGGCTAATATAACATAGTGATATTGGGTTTTAAAGTACGTTAAAGTGACGACATTGAAAGGCGCTCGGAAAAGATTGGAAGGCAGGAATTGCATAAAGAAGAGAACTATTGTGGGAATGGCTGGATCAGAACCAAAGATATAGCAACAACCTCAGATCAAAGATACAACTCTCCACTTAATTTCCAGAAAATTCCAGAAAGATAAAAGAGAGGTTAGTATCAACTACTCCTACAAGTCGACTTAAGCTGTAAGCCGTAAAGTATAGCAGTAGAATGTTTACCAGACTTATCTAGTAATGCTGGGTGTAGAGCTCCGGCCATAAACACATTTCTGCCGGCGTCCAGGCACGAGTAGAGGCTGCCGGTGGAGCCTTCGACGGCAGTGCGGGTGATTGCAGCGGGAAGAGTTAACGGATTTGCGCCACGTTTTATTTCAAACCCATTGCTGGAACAAGGGCACGTGCATCATTTTTATGGAATACGGTAAATAATTGTACTTTTTTCCCCTTTTGTTTCATTGGTTGCTCATACGAAAAGACTAGGTATAAACCCAGTTGACTAACAATACGGCTTCCCCTCAGGAGCCAATTAAAAGTGTATTTCAACTGTTAGCCACTGGCGACTTAGGAATGTTCGATTTAGGTGCTTTGTATTGCTATTCTGGATCGTAATACACTGTACCGATCCTATAGATTCGATACAATAATATACAATAATATAAATGATTTAAGATTTTTTTTAATTGCTGATCAGTTTAATATAGGTATATATTTCAGTTTATTTGAGCGCTATGTTAATGATACGAGTTTTATTTGAGCATACTTTATTGAGGCGCACTGTAAAACTTAATGACTATCAATTACCCTAAGATATACTAATGTACTACGATGAATGCACCAGAAGACGAACCCACAAGAAGACTACTAAATCGAATCTGGCACAGCTTTTTTTGTCCTCATGGCGCCATATGTGCCTGCCAGTTGCAAACGCTGATCCATAAGCAATCACCATTCAAATATACTGCTTCGGATGATGTGGAAAATAAAGAGAGGATTTTGCTTAAAAATTAGTTTTATTACTTTCTAGAACAGCGGAGAGATAGGAATATTGCAGTTATTACTTACGCTGATTCATCGCTTATTAACATTCTGACCAAATTATTAAACACATAAATTTATATAGTATTTCTTGACGCAAAATTTTCCGTATATAAAAAGTACTTTGTGCGCAAAATGACCAAAAATGTTGATTATATTGTTTATGATCACAGATCAGTATAGATCACAGATCAGTAAAAATGTATAGAGAAAAGTAATACACCAGAAATACAATAGTGTGAAAATTGAAAATTTTTTAAAGTTGTATTATCTTGCTTTGAAATAATAAAAAATGCATGCAATACGTAGCAAACATACTCGTGTCGTAACTAAGAAGTTCAGTGGGAACTTAGGACCAAGTATCTCTACCGAGTAGGAAGAATAAAAAAATACGAAGTGTTATAGTTTATATACGTTTGTAGGTATCTAGGAGGAAGTATATTCATAGAATACTTCCTCCGAGGTATATTAGACAGCGCCACGAAAGAAGTCCCGCGGCATTTAGAGGAACTAAATTTTGACAGGATGACTTCCGCACCCGGCCCCCAGCCATTTTGTAGTTGTCACTTCTTTTATTTTGTCAGAGGTTATCACGAGTTCTTTTATGATTGTTGTGTAATGAATATTTAATTGATTTCGCTGTGATAAACGAGTTTTTAAGATGCAGTAGTTAAAAGTGCTGGCAGAGAAACTATTCTCAAAGTCAAGGAGTTTTGTGAAGCAGAAAAACACAATCAAAGCGTTCTCATCCCACTAAACAATGTTCGAGCAAGAGCCGCAGCCATGACAGGTAAACATTTTTTCATATTTGGGTTGCTAGACAAGGAATTTTTACCGACTATTTAGTGGATATTTTCTTCCGAAAATGAGTATATACATAAAGCAAATTTTAATTACAATTGATTATTTAAAATATTTTTCTATGCAATTTACCTATATGTAATAATTGAAAAAAAAATCAGGTGTTTCTGAGAAAACCGTCTCACGAATTACGCAAGAAGGCAAAAAAGCTGCAAGTACATCAAAAAAATCGTAAGACCGGGAAAGAGTCGTCCGCATAAAAAAAAGTTAATATGGATGATTTTGACCTCTGCGCCATACGTCAAGTAATTCATCAATTTTATGTTGTCAAGAAAGAATTACCTACAGAGAACAGTCTAAGATTAATATTAAAAGAAGATATTAATTTTCAAGGAAGTAACACAACTCTACGCTGGGTATTAAAAATTATCGGATTCAAATTCAAGCGATGTCAATCAAAACGAAAAATTCTAATAGAGCGTTATGACATAACTGCTTGGCGGGCCAGATATCTTGAAAGAATGAGGAAAAATAGAGTTATAGATAACATACCTGTTGTGTTTCTGGATTAAACATACATTCACCATACCACACAAAAAGTTGTTGGCAAAGTGAAGAAGAACCAGGAGTTCTCGTATCGGATTCTACCGGGACTCGATGGATAATTGCTCACGCTGGTTTTGAGAGTGGATTCGTTAACGATGGGTTGTTAGTGTTGAAATCAAAGTCAAAATCTTCAGATTATCATGATGACATGAATTCAACAAACTTTTTGAAATGGATGATAGAGAAGGTAATACCAAATTTACCAGAAAGATCTTTCGTTGTAATGGATAATGCCATTGCCATACTCCATACCATTGCAAACAGCTAAATAAAGCTCCCACTATGTCGACAGTAAAAGCGGAATAATGCAAAAATGGTTGCAAGAAAAAAATAAGCATTTTGAAGAGAGTTGGACGAAACCCATTTTATATGAACTAATTAAAAATAACAAAGACCAACCAGTTTACGAAATAGATGAACTTTTGTAAAAACATAATCATGAGATTATAAAATTGCCCCCACATCACTGCGACCTTAACCCCATTGAAAAAATTTGAAGCCTGCTCAAAAGGCGTGTGGCAGAAGAAAATGTAGGCCAAGACCCTAAACAAATTGTCAAATTGACAGAAGATGCATTTCAAAGCATTACTTCAGACGATTGGTGTATTCAATGCAAACATGTTCAACACATTGAAGATGAATATATCAAAAATGATAGACTAATTGATGCAGAAATGGATAGATTTGTTATATTTACAGCGAGTGATAGTGACACGGAATCAGATCACGATAGTGATGTAGAACATTCAAGTGATAGCGATTGTAGTATGTCAGGTATTACCCCACTAGGTGAGCATAGCTATGCAAGAGACATATAAATTAATTTAAACTTTATATTATTTAAAACCAACAAATACCAATTAAAAAATTCAAGAAGTTCATTCCAGTCCATTCAATTGAAATTTAGTTCAGGGGTCATGAAGTTTTTATGCGACTTAAAAGTGTCGTTTCGATAGCCGGATAGAGTAGTCGCATACAGCGACGACTCGATGCCTGACCCAGTTTTTATACACGTGTTGGAATTATTGCGAAATGGCGCAATCAAAACGTTGGGATACTATCATCGTCCATGAAGCACTTGCTTTCATCCAGCAAAAACTGGATGTGATGGATGAAGTTAGCCTGGAGCAGATCTGTTCATCCCATTTTACGGAGGCTCAGGTTCTAGAAGCCAAAAAAGTTGCTGATACTGCTGTGACCAGTGTTCGTTTCACAGTACGACAAGGGGACGGCCGAAGAAAAAAGGATCTTTACGACATTTTCCGAGTATTTAAGGAGACTGACGAAGATAATCTGCCCACCTACGTAATAAAGGACCTCAATGTGATTCCAAGCATTAGTTTCGACCACGTTGATGACAGTGCGCTCCTGAAGGACATCGTTATATTGAAGTCCAGTGTTACGGAAATTCGCTCTAAGCTGGAAATTTCAGAGCAGACAGTTGACCAGTTGAGAAAGGAAATATGTGATTTGCGGGGTAAAACGTTTTCACAATCGCCTAGTCTGCAAAACGTTAACCTACATCGAGGCGTCACTCGACAACAGATATCGCCACTCTGCAGTTCAGCGACAATATCGCCTACTGAGTCACCGCGGGGCCAAAACCACCTGCACCTGATGTCACGCCATCGTCACAGCCTATGACGTCCACTCCGACTGCAACTATACCACCACCTACAACACGGCATCAGAAGAAGTCATACGCACAGGTTTCGAAAACATCTCAAACTGCTATAAAAACACAGAGACAGATTGAGGATGTACAGCGTGCTGTACCCCGTGCTGTTCAGGATGACAATGGGTACACCCTTGTAAAAAAGAACAGCCGTCAACCTCGGCAGAACCGCAATCATCGCGGCACAGCTATTGCTACGACCTTTACACTACGGGTCGTAGCACCGACCGTTAAAATATACCTTTCTCGACTGGACAAAAGGGGACAAAAGGGGAAGATATCCTATATATATAAAAGTGTGAAATAAATTGTTGAAGTCAGTACCATGATGGTTTAAAAGTAGCTATTATCACAATATTGCGCATGGTACCGACTTCGACAAGTTATTTCACACTTTTGGGTGTTGACGTCGGTTCCATTTATTGTTAAAAAATTTTTTTCAATCTTTTTAGTGTAACTCAAAAACGGCTTGACCGATTTTGATGAAATTTAAAATGGGACCAAACGACAAGCATCAGCTTTCAAACAAAAAAAGAATTTTCAAAATCGATTCACCCAGTCAAGAGATCTGAGGTAACAAACATACTAAAAAAAAAAAAAAAAAAAACAGACGAATTGAGAACCTCCTCCTTTTTTGGAAGTCGGTTAAAAAGGGGAAGATATCCTGCGTTACGTCCGGGAGAGACTGAAGGGCCGGTGTGAGGAGCAAATCTCTCTGAGTTTGATGCGGTTGGAGCAGATTAGGGTCACGGACTTTAAGTCTTATACCCTTCAGGTCCCAGCAGCTCAATCCAAGATGTTCCTGACACCGGACTTTTGGCCTGCAGGGGTGGTATACCGGTTATTCAGGGAAAGGAAGCAGAGTCAACCTGTTTTGTAGTGTCACGGAAATATAAAATTTTTGATATATATATTTTGGATTAAGGTAGTTATGTTCTATGGGTCCGTACATTTTTAAATTTATTTATTATGTCTGTTACCTGAAAAAAAGATTTTATTATTATTTATTAAAAGGAACCGTTCTGTTCATAATGTACAACAATCGTTTCAAAGGCACAATATTTTTTTATATCAACACAAAATATCAATTTAGTGTTGCCAGAGTTGTGGGTAAATACAAATAAATTTATACATGGTAACGCTCCGTTGCCCGACTATATAGCGCCACGTCTGTGGGACTTCTTTCGTGGCGCCGACTCTAGGATGGAATAATGTATTATTACTTTTTTATATGGTTAGTATACCATAGAGAAAAGTAATTCTAAATTAAGTATAACTTGAATAAATAAAACATAATACCCATGGATGTATAATATCTATGGATAGGAACCAAAAAGTTGAATATCGAAACGATAATACCTTTCCTTTCCTCATATGACTGTTCAGCGTGTATTGAAAAGAGATAGCAATATAGGCAACGCTCCGTATTGAAACCTAGCGCGCCACCAGCCGAGACTCTTTGTAGGCCACTGGCCTACATCATTGTTCGTGATTTTTGGTTAATTGTGATTAATTAATGCAAGATTAGCGATAAATATCTTACTGTGTGTATTGCTAAAACACCATGGCTTGTGCTGTAAAAAACTGCAAGAGTTCCTACAGGAATTCAAAACACAAACCCGGAATAATATCCTTTCATCGGTGAGTGACCTTCCATTTTTTTTCAATTATTCAACATAACTAGGCCGTTTGGTAAGCTTTTCTTTGCAAAAAATACTGTAGAAAACGCATATATTTTGTTTATAGATAGATAGACAGAAAACTCTTTATTGTTACACCACTTTAGAAATATAAAAGTTTACACATTAAATTATAATAACATAGTGTTACAATGGGCGGCCTTATCACTAAAAGTGATCTCTACCAGGCAACCTTAGGATGTAGTTAAACGAATAAAGCAATAGAGGCGGGTGTAGTCCAAATACATAATCAAATTTCATAAAAACATTTTAAAATAAAACGTATTTTAGTGTAATTTCTAAACAAATATATAAAAAAATAGCATACATATAGGTTTTTATAATAATTAAACAGATACAATTATAAACATATATACAATATATATATATATATATATATATATATATATATATATAGTCCTCTCATAGTAATATTTTGCTCCAGTAACAAACGTTAACTAAAGTTGCTCCACCTTTTAGGCCTATATACTTTGCTTCCTTTTATTATTTTTCGATGAATGTGGCATACATCAAATCCGACCGTGACGACGGAGGATCGTATACGATCGGGAAATCGAATACTCGCCATGACATATTTACCATTACTTTGATCTGTAACGGACTGAATTATTACACTCATATTAACTTTCCTGATCCATTTTGTATTTGATATGACCATATAATAGTTGATCAGAGCTAAAGCGGAGCCAAGCTTTACGATAATATCGGCGATCTATCATAATAACCGTTAGAAAGTGATAAAGTGCTACGTCAAAAAGAGATAAATGCATAGATGAGAAGAGACTCTTTTCTCTGTCTGCTACAGTTTAAAATTAAGAATATGTTTTACAGTATTTTCAGTCGTAACTTTAACGTGGGTGTGTTACTACAACGTTATCGTAATAAACTCTTCTACATCTACTAAATAATAAATAAAAGTAGTAAGCACGTCAGCTCAACCTCCACCTCCAAATAGCGGCGAGCACATTTTTATTGAAGTTCTCCTCTCCCACACCAAAATTCTTCTCGGAGCCTATTATAGCCATTCCTCACGTGTCAACTACTTTGATTCTTTTGAAATGATGTTACAAAATCTCACTCCTTTATATAGCCACACCATTATCATGGGTGATTTTAACACGTGTCTTATTCAAAATGACTATCGTTCCTCCAGACTTAGATCCATAATTGATTCAAGCAACATGCACATCCTCCCTTCCACAGCTACTCACTTCTTCCCTAACTGTTCTCCTTCGCTTCTTGATCTTATCATTGTATCCTCTTTACAGCATGTTGCTAAGCACGGTCAAATCTCTGCCGATGCGTTTTCTTATCACGATTTGATTTTTATGTCCTACAAAATTCGTCCTCCAAAACCTAGACCCTCTATTATTCTGCAACGCAACTTTAGCGGTATTAATGAAGAACACTTTCTTGCCGACGCAAAAAAGTTTGATTGGTCTCCTGTTATGAACACAGAATCTATTGATGAGCAATTATGTATATTTAATTCTATAATAACAGGACTCTATGATGTCCATGCTCCCCTACGACGTATTAAAATAAAACATCAACCAGCGCCGTGGCTAACTACAGAAATTAAATCACTGATGCACAAAAAAACCGTTGATAAATTAAAGTATAAGCTTTATCCCGATGATGCCCAGAAAGAAAAATATGCTCAATCTCGGAATCGCTGCAATAGGGTGTGTAGGGATGCACAACGTCGCCATATCCATAAATCTGTAGAAAATGAAGATCCAGCTAAAGTCTGGAAGTTCCTCAGGTCGCTTGGAGTCGGTAAATCTCGCCAAAATTTAGCTCCTAATAATTTAGATATTGATTCTTTAAATCAACACTTCTCTTCATCTTCCAATATATTGGATTCAGATAAAAATATAACGTTACAACGTCTTTCTACTATTTCAACTCCTGACCATTTACCATTTTTCTTTAGTCAATTTTCCGCTTGTGATGTTAAGAGGAGCTTATTGTCTATCACTTCCAATGCAGTTGGAATAGATGGTATCAGTCGAAACATGATAGTTCCTATCCTTGATATTATACTCCCAATCCTTTGCCATATCTTTAACAATTCTATATCAAATGCTACAGTCCCGTCAATATGGAAGGAAGCACAAATTTATTCCCTTACCGAAGAAACCCAATCCTAAATCCTTTTCTGAATACCGCCCAATATCTATACTTCCTTTTATGTCCAAAGTCCTCGAGCGTCTAGTTCACAAACAATTAAACTCATTCCTTATACATCACCAACTCCTTAATCCTTTCCAATCTGGATTTCGACCTGGACATAGTACAACTACGGCTTTAGTAAAAATTACAGAGGACATACGTTTTGGAATGGAAAACAGAGTGACTTTGCTTGACTTCAGCAACGCATTCAATTCCGTTGACTTTGATGTCCTTCTCGCTCTACTTCGCTCCATTAACATATCTCCAACGGCAATTGACTGGTTTCACAGTTATCTGTCTGGCCGCCGACAGCGGGCATCGTCTTGATGAGTCTGTCTCCTCTTGGTGTAACATCACTGTCGGTGTGCCTCAAGGCGGCGTTTTATCTCCTCTTCTTTTCGCAATTTTTATAAACACTATATCTCAACGTCTTACTTCTTCCTACCACCTCTATGCAGACGATCTCCAAATTTACTCCCAAGTCCCCCTTAATCGTTTAGATGAAGCGGTAAACATTGTAAATAATGATCTACGTTACATTTCGGCATGGAGCAAATCATACGGTCTAAGAGTAAATCCACTCAAAACCCAAGTTATCATTTTAGGGAGTTCACGGACTATATGTAAAATAGATTGGGATACTATACCTAACATTTTCTTTGAGGGTGTGAAAATTCCGTACAGCAAAAAAGTGAAAAATCTTGGGGTTATTATGGATGAATGCCTTACCTGGATCCCACAATTGGAAACTGTAAGCCGTAAAACGTTTGCTGCCGCAGGTTCACTCAGAAGGTTGAGAAACTTTTTGCCAACAGCCACTAAAGTTGCGCTTGCACAGTCTCTTTTGTTACTGATTCTTGATTACGTTGACGCCTGCTATTTAGACCTTACGGAGGACCAGCTAAACAAACTTGAGCGTCTTCAAAACTTTTCAATAAGGTTCATATTTGGCTTGCGCAAATACGACCACGTTTCTGAATTTCGTACCAAGCTCAAGTGGCTTCCTATACGACATCGCCGGAATGCTCACATCCTATCTCTTCTCTACAATATTTTGTTTAACCCTTCTTCACCACAATACCTTAAAGAGCGTTTTGAATACCTTGATGCCTCTAATTCTCTTTGCTTACGGTCATCAGAGAATCTTATGCTTAAGTTCCCCCTACACACTACTTCGTTTTATGACCGCTCATTTTCGGTTGAGGCCGTCCGACTCTGGAATGCATTGCCACTTGATACCAGGCGAGCTCCATCCTTAAATGTTTTTAAAGACCAAGTCAAAGCTCTTTTTCTATCGTGCTAGCATAAACTCCATACATTTAAATATTATATTTATATATTAAATATGTATGTTTATGTATGTGTGTAAGTATATATATATATGTGTATTTTGTATGTATATATATATATATATATATTGTTTTGTAGATATGTATAAATATCAATACTAATAAGTATATTGTACACCGCCTTCCCTTTTCAAAACTTGCTCCTCTTCATTCAACGGTTGTCTGGAAGAGATCGCTTTGAGCGATAAGGCCGCCAATTGTTCACTATTTTTTTTTAAGTCAAATATTTTTAATTTTAGTATAGTTTAAGGTGTTCAATAAAGAGTTTATCTATCTATCTATCTAAATATTTATTGTGTACTTTAGTTAAAAACTCACCTGCTCTAATAAGATTGGATACATAAAATGGCTGAAAGAACAGAATTAGATGATGATGGTAGGTACTTATTTTTGTTATTTTATGGTAACTATATAATAGTAAAATTGTGAACAATATTTCAGCTCTTTCTACATAAAGAAACCTAGGGCTTATTGTTGTAAATAGATTTTATGTTTGGATTTTGCTACAGTATACCTACTGTTTAATATTCATTTATTGTAGATTAAAAGACATATTTATCATAGTTTTCTCATGACGGTATGTATTGATTATTATGAACAAAATTGATTATTATGAATCTATGCCATGACTGGCTTACAAGTTTACTACAACGATCCTAGTTACTACTACTGAACGAAGAGAAAATATGCTGTAGGTATACCTTCCTAGAATATTTACATAAAAGCACTTGTGACATAAGTTGACCTAGGTGAATTTGTGTCGAAAGTTGCAAGTGGACTGAATTGTCTATATAAAAATTAGCCTGCATTTTGTATATCTACCTGCCTGCATAGGTAAGTGCCTATAAGAAGTAGGTTTTTATGACAATGTTATATAACAGTGAGAGATCTGATCTGATGATGGAAACGATATGAAGCCGGACGATTGTTACAAAAATCGAGTTCTCCTTAATTAATACCTACCTACTATACCGCGCTGTTTTCGTTTTGTGATTAGAATTCATCATCTTCAAAAGCCAGAAGACGTTCAACATTAAACAAATGCCTCCCTCAATAAACGGGAGGAACTGCCATAATCTCCATGCTTAGCAGGCGACTTAGGGATAGGGCTGCCATCATCCAAACCACCGATGCCGGACAAGATCTTAAAAAACCCGGACATTTGGGTGAAATTGAGTTTTATTCCCGGACACCTATGAAAACAAATTTCATATTTTTTAGGATTCCTTACCCAAAGGGTAAAACCGGGACCTTATTACTGAGACTTCGCTGTCCGTCCGTCCGTCGGTCTGTCACCAGGCTTTATCTCAAGAACGGTGATAGCTAGACAGTTGATGATGATGTTTTTTTTGAAGCGCTCGTAGCGAAGTTTACTTAGCCATCTGAATCGATCAGCAAAGTTAAGCAACGTCCGCTGCGGTCAGGAGTTGGATGGGTGACCGCTGGTGACATTACTACTGAGCGCTTCCGTGCTTCGGAGGGCACGTTAAGCCGTCGGTCCCGGTTGTTGTCTTAGGATGTCAGTCGTTACAGCATGGTGGTAGGGCACTTTGTGAATGCCCGCCTGGCTAGCCACCACCATCAAGTTGAAAATCTGCCGCCAAGCACCTAACGGTGTGTTCCGGCAGCTGTCCTTGAGAGCCAATAATTCTAGGTTAGCCTGTACTACATCTTCGACCACATCATCACTTACCATCAGGTGAGATAGTGGTCAAAGGCTAACCTATCAGCATAGAAAAAAAAAATGTTTCTGTTGCCGCTATAACAACAAATACAAAAAGAAGGCCAAGTGCGAGTCGGACTCGCACACGTTAAAACAATAAAAGGTTACAATATGAAGTCCAATGTTGTATAGCTAATGGTACTGAACCTTCGGTGCGCGAGTCCGACTCGCACTAGGCTGGTTATTTATTTTTTCATTTATAGAGAACACTGATATTTCGCATGAAGTTAAAAATAAATTATAATATTTGGATTAATAAATAATCATATAACTAGTAACTAGTTAGAAACTATAAATTACGTAGTATCCATTTTTTTAAGTCATCTTGTTTGGTTACGTAGATTTAGTACCCAATACCGTAAAACTTTTTTTAATGTAAATCAAAAGTAAGTAGGTAACAAGTTAAATTTTTACGAGCTCAAGATCTTTTTACTTTACAAAATTACAAATTTACGAGTAAATTTGTAATTGCGGTACCGCGTCATCTACCCCTTTAGCCGGGGTATGCTCTGATTTGACCGACTGAGCTTGACAATTAGCATTGTAACAATGGTCATGTTAGCTCGGTCGGTCAAAGCATACCCCCCAGTGGATGACGCGGGTTAAAATCCCGCACATACTATAATTTTTCTTCGTAAATTTGTAATTTTGTAATGAAATCCGCAAAGCATGTGTTATTGCAAACATAAATATAATTAAATCTTTTAACTATTTCCGTATTTTTCAGATGTTCAAATTTTTGTCAAAGTGATCTTTCTTTTCCAGCAGGAATTTGGAAAAGTCAAAGCAACTCAGGTCGTTAAATTTATACTTTGTTTCGATCAGAGAAGAAACCATGTGTTTTTAACCGACTTGCAAAAGGAGGAAGTTCTTAATCCGTCTTTTTAGGGTTCCGTAGTCCTGACAAGGAACCCTTATAGTTTCGTCATGTCCGTCTGTCTGTCCGTCTGTCCGAGGTTTTGCTAAGAGACCGTTAGTACTAGGAAGCTGTAATTTCGTATGGATATGTTAATCAATTACGCCGACAAAGTGGTAAAATAAAATTTAAAAAATTATTTTTTTTTAGTGTACCTCCCATACATGTGATGTGGAGATGAAATTTTTTTTTGTCGTCTATCTCATTGTGTGTGGTATGGTTGAATAGGTCTTCTAAAATGACTTAGGGGTTGCTAAGACTGTTTTTCGATTTAATGCTCCATTTTCGAAATATTAAACTTTTAAGTGCAATTTTTTGTTCCAGCGGGGCGTCCCCCCCCCCCCCCTCTAAAAGCTAAACTGCTGGATTGAAAAATCTGAAAAAATTCAAGCCAATAGTGCGTTTCATGAACTTTAAAGGAAAAGTATAGCCGTTGAGATAACTTTCTTAGTTTAGCAGTAATAGTCGTTGAACTTGGGTGTTGGATAATTTTGTACCAAATATAAAATGACTAAGTTTTTTTTTTTTATGCCTGATAGGTTAGCCTTTGACCACTATCTCACCTGATGGTAAGTGATGATGTGGTCGAGGATGTTGTTCAGACTAACCTAGAGTTACTGGCTCTCAAGGACAGCTGCCGGAACACACCGTTAGGTGCTTGGCGACAGATTTTCAACTTGAGGGTGGTAGCTAGCCAGGCGGTCATTTGCAAAGTGCCCTACCACCATGCATAAGATCTAAGATGAAGTAGTTGGTTGTTTATAAGGGGTAATAAAGACTGGCATTGAAAACTTAATCTAAAATAAAAAATCTTAAAACGATAACTATGCCCTATGTCATACCACTAGGTGGAATGACGATATCGTGAAAGTCGCATGTAGCCAATGGCTACATGTGGCTAATAGCCGTTCTTTGTGGCGATCTATGGGGGAGGCCTTTGTTCAGCAGTGGACATCTTCCGGAAAATTGAGGCAGCATCAATTGTGTGGCATCCCTACGAAAGTTCTTACGCCTTGCGTCTGGAGAAGATATAAAAGGCATTTTTGAGGTTCTTGTACAAGAAATTGTATGGATATTATCCTTTCCTATATCCTACAATATTTTTACTTGGAGTACTCGGCTTTAATTCTTTAGAGGCTAGGCGTAACTATAATCTACTCATGACAGCTTGTCGGATTTTGCGCGGTGATTCCGATTGCCCTGAATTGGTGACAAAAGTCGTAAGACTGTCTGTTCCCCTTGTACCTAATTACCTTCTTAGGCCCCGTAATCGCGTTTTACTGGCAGTGCCGCGGTCGCGCTCTGTGGCGCACTCTAACTCGCCTCTCGTACGAGCTTTAATACTTTTGAATGGACTTCTGGCATCATCTCCACAGTGTGATATATTCGCTGATAGATGGATGAAAGTATGTGATGCATGTTTGAGGTACTGTGAGAAGATTGATAGTGTAAGGAAAAGTTCAATTGTTGTTTAAATTCGATATTTTCATAATTTTTAATTTACATTTTATTTTATATAATCCAAAATGTTTTTTGTTTCAATAATTATGTACTTTATTATAAATTTGTAAATTATATGTCTGTATATCACGGCGCATTGGTGTAACTTTAATGCCGTGCTTATATTTTTAATCGATAAATAAATAAATAGATAAAATAAATAAATACGCGACACTTTCCTAGAGGGAATCTACATTTCTCGCAATAAGATTATTGTCGAGTTATTGTTGAGTTATCATAATATTTTTACTTCCTAATGGGATTTCAACCAATTCTGGCTTTAACAGCATTAATTTGTAGTTCTAAGACACGCGGCTGCCCTAATCTTTTATGGTCTTCGACAGAGGAAGTGTTGTTGTATCTGTTGATATTTTTTTTTTTTTTTTTTTTTTTATAATTAAACTACGCACTACAGACTCTTGGTCCGTACTCTTTTTCGATCAAGTTCTATTTATAACATATTACAATCTTACAAGTGTCATACTCCATTCATCATTAGATTTACTCTTAACACTTAGATGTAAGTTAGTGATCAAGGTGTTGTATCTTAAAAACTAAGTGAGTCCATTATTTTTTTTTTTTTTTTTATTATTATTATTATTATTATTATTTTATATTCTAAGTTTTGTTAGTGTTATGCTAATATTATTTAATTATATAATTTTCACATGCAGTTTTTACATTAAATTTATAAAACTAAATTAATCTAATTTTAAGATTTAAGAAAATTTAAATTATTACATTTAAATTTATATTATTAATAATTTAAAATATAAGATTAATTAATTAATCTTAACATTTATTTTGTCACGGATGGACCTGCCACTGACTCTGGGGTCCTCTTTCTTTTAAACATTTCCTCCACGACCTCTTCATTACGATCTTTTAGTGCCATTTTTAGGTTGTTATCTGTTATTTCTTCCTCCGTCGCTTTTACCGCCCGCCGCACAAAACCACCGATGGCGTCTGAGCTGTCATCGGTGTAGTAGGTGCAGCTCTCTCTATGCCGCGACAATGCCACAACCGCATGCGGAACGCTGTCCCTAAGTTTTGTCACCTTTTCTCTCCTCTGGATGACAATGACAGCCTCGTATGTCAGTCCCTGTGCCTCATGTACGGTCAGTGTGCGAGACCCCTGGCCGCGCCCATACCCTTCACTGGTCAAGGAAGATTTCTCCTCCTGAGTCAGCGTTAAGTATAGGGTGTTTGGGAGGTCTTTTGGTATTAAGGCACCTGTGTACCGTTGAAGCTTCAGGGAGTGTACACGAGAACTGGAGGAGTAGATGCCCGGGTACACTTCGCGCAGGACGTATGCCACATCCATGGGATTCCGGACGACATATGAACATAGCTACGGCTGATACCAAGCTTTTGAAGTGTCTGGAATATGAACGACGCGACAGCTCAATACCTACTTTGCACAAAGCGAATACTACTATCATATTTTCTTTAACACCTCATTTCATATTGTTATTTGATAATGATCACGAAATAATATATGAAATGGCGCAAAATAGAAAGAATTTTTTTAAGTAATAAACGCGTTCCAAATTCTAAGTTCCCCGTGGGGTGCCGGGTTAGAATTGCACTCCTTCATATCATCCCGTGGGTGTCGTAAAAGGCGACTAAGAAAAATTACTAGAAAGTGGGCAGCAGCGCCTTCTAAAGAACGAACTGCCATGCCATCTTACACTGCGATCCCTAAACCGCCTGCAAAGCGTGGGGCTAATACCCCCTGACTAGGGGAGGCTGTGTTCAGCAGAGGACAATTCGGCAGATACAATAAAAAAAATCTAAGTAATTCTAAAGATTTTTTTTAAGTTACAGTATTTATGGCCGGACTAGTTATATAGTATAATAGCCCATTTATAAGCTTACTTGCATATGTCGGTGTATACTTTTTATTTTTCTTTCATATATATATCAACTACTTTATAATAGAATAATTATTTATGCTACAGCAAATAAATTAAATGACATTCAAATTCTTACAATGTACCAACGTATTCTGAATCGCGCTATCGTTACGTTTTCATTCGAGTAGACTACCTATAGAATTCACAAACGTATTTTGTTTAATTTTCGAATTATAATTGAAATAATAACTTGGCGGCAATCGTACTCTTATTTCTTAGATTTAGAAGGAAGAAAGTGGAGGAGAATAAAGAGCTACAGAATCGTTCTATATTATGATAACGGGCTTCTACGGAACCCTACATTGTGCGTGGCTTGACACGCACTTGACCGTTTTTTTATGTTTGTTACCTCAGTCGTTGACAATGAATGACATTCGATCCCGTAAGTAGCAAGAGTCACTAAAATGAGTGAAATAAAATGTTAACCACTCAAAGTGTGAAATTACTTGTCGAAGTCAGTACCATGCGCACAATATTGTGATAAAAGGTACTTTGAACTATCATGGTGCCGACTTCAACAAGTTATTTCACACTTTTGGGTGTTGAAGTCGGTTCCGTTTTTTGGTAATTCTTTTCTAATGAGTTTTTTCCTTTGTCCATTGCCGCGAGACTAGCGAATAAACTCACAATGTGACTTGAGTTGCCAACTAATATCGAGATTATCATGTTTTCCGCCAGATTTCACTACACGTTTTTAGCGTACGGTAATTAGAAAAGCGCTAAAGACCCTAGAAATATTCTAGACCTAGCGTCAAAACTGAGAGTGAATGATCGGGGTCGGCGGCAGTTCTTTATGGTGGTGGCCGGCGGTGGCGCGGCGCGGGGGATGTATAATTTATGATAAAGTCGTTGACAGTTAACGACGTAAACATTATTTATCTAAAAAGTGGAACCGACTTCAACACTCAAAACTGTGAAATAACTTATTGAAGTGAAGATAATAGGTACTTTTGAACTATCATGGTACGATAGTTCAAAAGTACCTATTATCACAATATTGTGCACGTGGTACAAACTTCGACAAGTTATTTCACAGTTTTGAGTGTTATAGTCAGTTCCATATTTCGGTTACAAATATATTTTTCACTCTTTTTAGTGATCCTTGCTACTTACGGGATCGAACTATATCATTGATGATGTAGTCGTTGACAGTTAACGACATTTGATCTTGAGATTGATGATGTTCCTATCTTGAGATAGGAAAATATTTTTCAGTTATTGGAGTGTAACTCAAAAACGGCTTGACAGATTTTGATGAAATTTAAATGATACTAAACGACAAGCATTAGCTTTGCTTTGCAAACATAAAAAAAAAAATCAGTACACCCAGTCAAAAGTTCTGAGGTACACAACAATAAAAATAACAATTACAGACGAATTGAGACCTCCCCTTTTTTTGAAGTCGATTAAATATGACAAAACTACGTTTGTATCGAAAGCGCTCCGTGCACTCTACTCTTAACGTGCCCTCCGAAGCAAGGAAGCGATCAGTAATAATACACTAACAACGGCCACCAATCCTAGTCATGACCGCAGCGGATGTTTTTTAACTTAGTTTTTCGATTAAGCACTTCAAAAAGTATAAAATATTAACTAAGAAAATATGACATACTTACCCTGCCAATATAATATCAATTAGAATACACGGCCATATCATAATTATATAGAATATAGTTGCCTACCTAATTTATGCGTGAATAGACCTGTAAGTGATTAATAATAAAATTATAAACATGACTATTATTTCTTGAAGATTTGAACAGTACTTGCCCGAAAATAGGTACTTAAGTACTTACCTATTATAAGTAAGTATTTAATGACTTTGAAACTTGATGTTATTCGTAACAGGTGTTTTTTATAGCCGATAGGATAGTGTTTAACCTGTATCTCACGTGATGGTAAGTGATGATGTGGACGAAGATGTTGTTCATCCGTCACACATCCAACTCATGACCGCAGCGGACGCTGCTTAACTTAGTTGATTGCATGAGAACTTGAGCACGGCTAAGTTAACTACACTACGAACGCTTCAAAATTAGGTAATGTAAGCAGGTATTCCCATATTTAATAGGTTGGAAGGTACATATATAACTATTTAAGTACTTAATATTACTGTTATTGTTTTACATACGTAGGTGTAATTACATAAATATCTGTAAGTACGTAAGTACCTAATAATCCTAACCTAAGTAGGTTAGGATATAAAAATATTATTTTAGTATCTGAAGGAGTTCGGGTCCTGGATCCTCTTTTACCTACTTACTAATTTAGGATAGCCCGTCCAGAAAAAACAAAATTATTTCGAAACTATGGGTTACTATTTAACATAATTCGGAAAAGTAAGTGCCGTAACGAAAAAAATACTTATCAGGTTTTATAGAAAAAATCATAGCATCTTAGGTAAGTATTTTCGATAGTAGGGCATTTTGCAAATGGCCAACTGGGTAGCTACCGCCTTCAAGTAAATATTCTGTCGACAGCAGCTGTCCTTGAGAAGCAGTAATTCTAGGTTAGCCTGAACAATATCTTCGACCACATCATCGCTTACCTTGAGGAGAGAGTTCAAAAAGAAACCTATACGGTATACAAAAGAAGGAGAAGTGATTTGTTTTCAAACCTAAAACTATGTTGATATGAAAGAATCATTCCTATACAAACGTAACTAGGCTAATATTTTAAACACTTTTTTTTAAATACAGCTTCTAAATTAACAGTAAACCAAGGTTTAATTTTTATTTAGAACATAAGATGACAAACAGGTATCGCAACTTTGAAATACACATTAAGTACCTAACTAAAAGAAAAATCTTATAGTTAATTAAAAATTATGGCAGTGCTGCAAATAAAATGCATCCATAATCCACATTCGCATGCAACGCCGCCACGCGCCGCGATAAATCTGGCAACGCCGCCGAATCTAACGCTCGCCAATCAGGAGTAAAAAGCCTGTGATTGGTCAGTTTGAATTTGTAAATCGCATGAACAAACGCACTCCGGTGGATTTGTATATCGGATCTTAAGAGGGTTATTGATGGTTAACGTACTTAACCGTATTATGTAGCTCCTGAAAAAATGACCCTGGAGCCATTTTAGTACGCCACATGTTACATTTGGATCAACAAAAGAGGTATAGATCAACAAAAGCCAACAGATCAAATAAGTGCTCGTGGGACACCGCGTTTGATCAACATTTTACGAGAAAAGATCTCTATATATATTATATATATATATATATACATATACATAGCAAAATACATAAATAGATAATGATATATACATATACCTATATATTATATAAAAATATAGTACATATTATAATATTATCTCATATATAGCATAGAAATTGACAAAAATATAGTGCAAAATTAATTGGACAAATAAAACCTTTTAACTTGATCCTTGAACATATTGAGAGTCGGTGCTTGTCTGATTGATACAGGAAGAGAATTCCACAAGCGGGCAGCCTGAACAGTGAAGGATTTGCTATAAAACGAACTCGTATGAGGATGGATTTCAAGTGTGATATTTTCTGATGTCCTTAACGTGTATGAAGAACAGTGAAGGAAATCGAAGCAATCCTTGAGATAGCGCGGGTATGTAGGACTGAACAATATATTGTAAAGGAGACTGAGAAGATGAGCATTCCGGCGAAAACGTATATTCAGCCAATTGAGCTTAGAACGAAACTGAGATACGTGATCATATTTGCGTAAACCAAATATGAATCTAATGCAAAAATTTTGAAGACGCTCAAGTTTATCTAGCTGTTCCTCCGTGAGATCAAGATAGCAGGCATCAGCGTAGTCAAGAATAGGAAGTAAAAGAGATTGAGCTAATGCAATTTTAGTGGCTGTTGGAAGAAAGTTGCGCAACCTTTTTAAGGATCCTGCTGCGGCAAATAGCTTGCGACTGGTGATTTGTAGCTGTTGATCCCACCTCATATAGCGATCCATTGTTATTGCAATACCACCAAAGAAAACTTGAGGAAGTAATGTCCAGTCTATTGTAGACAGCAATCTCGAGCTACCAATTACTATTGTTTGTGTCTTAATGGGATTTACTTGTAACCCAAAAGAATTGCTCCATTTAGCTATACGATCAAGATCAGCATTAACAGTCTGAATTGCTTCAGATAGTTTATTCACTGGTGCCTTAGAATAAATCTGTAGATCGTCTGCATATAGGTGGTAGGAAGAAGTGAGGTTGTGAGAAATGGAATTAATAAACAAAGCAAACAATAAAGGAGATAAGACGCCACCTTGCGGGACGCCTGCTGAAGTGTTACATCACAAAGAGTATTTATCTTCAAGGCGAACACGCTGCCCGCGCCCGTACAGATAACTGTGAAACCAATCAACTACCGTTGGAGAAATGTTAATTGAGCGAAGGAGAGCAAGAAGAATGTCAAAATTAACAGTGTTAAAAGCGTTGCTAAAATCTAATAGAGTTAATACAGTAAGTTGGCCGTTGTCCATTCCAAGACGGATATCATCAGTAATTTTGATGAGAGTAGTTACAGTGCTATGCCCAGGTCGAAAGCCAGATTGAAAAGGGTTTAAGAGATTGTGACTAGATAAGAATTTGCTAATTTGGTTGTAGATAAGACGCTCGAAAACTTTTGACAGGAATGGAAGGATAGAAATGGGTCGATAATCGGAATAAGATTTAGGGTTTGATTTTTTAGCCAAGGGAATAATTTGAGCGTCTTTCCAAATTGAGGGAAATACTCCATCAGAGACAGAGTTATTAAAAATGTGACAGATAACAGGAAGTATAACATCTAAGATGGGCATAACCGTGTTACGACTTATGCCATCAACACCAACAGCATTGGAAGTGATTGAAATTACGCTCTTCTTAACATCACAAGCGGATAGTTGATTAAAAATAATTTATATACAATTAACTATACTTTATCACAAAACAAACAATAGAAACACATTTTATTTACTCGCCATTGGTCTTTTAGTGTTGTACGGTGCAGATATCAGTTATCGATAATCGAATTAATAAACTTTCGTTCAAATATTCAATGATAGTAGTTATATATCATAATTAATAATAGTCCTATTTCTTTTCGGCAAATTTAATTTAAAAACATTTTTTTCAGTTTTCCGTCAGAATCAGAATTTGAAATTGAGGTGGTTGAAAAATAAGGGAAAAAGGCTGGCTTCCTCCAAAAAATGCAAGAGTGTGCAGTATGCATTTCGAAAAGGGTGCTTTGTAGCACCCTTTTCGAAATTTATGAATTACAAAAAAAATCTATCGATTTATGCTGTTCCTACAATTTTTGAAAATCGACCAGCAACCGTTCAACGGGAAATTATTGTATTCTGAATTATGATCACTATAAAATTTGATTAAATCTATTAGTTTCATAAGTGTTCCTAAGTGTTTGTGATGTACGTACATAGGTATATATAGCTAATGTATGATTATTATATATATTATTTTATATTGAAATATATATTTGAAACGCTTAAATCACGGAAACTATAAGATATAGTTAAAATACATCATTACTGAATGTCGTATTAAGCTTAATAAGGAGTTGTAGATGTATCTAGTTGCAAATATGTATATTTTATTAAATAAAATTATTTTTTTAAAAATAAGATTATTTACTCTATTTTATACCTACCAGCGTAAAATTCGGTTATATGGGAACGCTTCAAAATTCTGGGATAAAACGTAGACTATGTCCATCCCAAACGTCTAATCTATCTCTACTAAATGTCATCACAATCGATTCAGGGAATTGGGCGTGAAAGTATAACAGACAGGGTTAGTTTCACATGTATAATATTCATCATCAGCATTATCTCAGCCGCAGGAAGTTCACTGCTGGACGTATGTCCCCTCCAAATGTTTTTGAAGTGAAAGTGGAAGAAGTAACTTCGTTTTATCAATTGACTATGACTATATATTGAAATGAAGTTATCGATAATTTTTCATCACGAATGCTGCATCACTATAGTACTATATAATAATAAATAAGTTTGTATAGGCAAAACGGTGACAATTCGATGTTTAGTGGCAACAAACCGAATATGTATGTCTCATTTTTTCAAATGACTTTCATAGTGAATTTAAAAGAGATGCAACCGGCATTTAACATTTCACTTTTTATTCGGGATCTAAACTTCTTATTCTATATCTTAGATAATACCGGTTCCATAATAGTCAGATAAGGATATAAAGATATTTTTTTTAAGTATGGCTAAAGGTTAATACATGCATACAATAGAAAAAAGATACCGGAAAATCTAAGATTTCAGCAGCCTAGGTTTTTTTTTTTTTTTTTTTATTTATTCAATCTTTTGCACTACAGACTCTGGGTCCGTACTCTTTTTAGATTTTCCTTTTTGTTATCAATTTATTACAATTTATAAGTTATTTGTCGTCTCCAATACATCGTCTTCCTGAAGGGAAGGATGTTAGTATGTAACAATCTTAACACTAGGGTGAGTCCTTTTTTTTTTTTTTTATTTTATATTGTACATGTTTTGTTATATATATATTTTTCTTAAATCTAGTTTGTTAGCAGCCGACATTTACATTAAATTTATATTTACAGTACATCTACAGTCTACATCCTAGGTTGAAAGGCCGGCCACTGGTTCCGGCGTTGCCCTTGATGTTTGTATGTGAGCCTCTACAACCCCTTCGTCCCGGTTTTTTATGGCCATTTTTAGGTTGTACTCGCTTATTGCTTTTCCATTTGCCTCCGTTGCCCGCCTCATGAATCTGCCAATGGCGTCCGAGCTGTCGTCCGTGTAATAAGTGCAGTGCTTTGAGTGTCGTGAAACTGCTACTACTGCGTGTGATACACTGTCTCGGAGCTTGGTGACTGTTTCTCTCATCTGTACTATCTGTATATGCCCGGGTACACTTCGCTAAGAGCGTATGCCACATCCATGGGATTTCTGTGCAACTGTTGGTTGATGGAAGCCAACATATTTGGATTACCGTATCCTATATCGAAGAGGTTTTCTCTATCGATATAGGGTAGTTGGTTAACATCTCCGATGATGATGATGACATCCTCAGCCTCCAGCAACCGCGCTGCCATTATGATGGCCCCGAAGTGGTTCATGTGAGCCTCGTCTATGAGAAGACGTTGTTCACTGCGTCCCATGAACCCATTGGCTAATACAGAGGCCAGGGTCCGCACTTTGGATTTGACTCCATCGCCTATGCGTTGCGCTACCCTGTCTCGTAGATCTTTGGCTGCTTCGGTTGTCGTGGTGACTATGATGTCCTTATCAGCATCGAAGTTGTCAACCATCCAAGTTGTTTTGTCGCATCCTGGAACTCCATTAATCCGTGTTATGTTTGGCATAGTCCAAAGCTCGCGTGCTGCTGATAGATCAAGAGACCCCGAAATGGTTTTGGCCATTTCGAGGATTTTCTCCTGCAGCATTATCTTCGTGCACCGGGCAGTTACGACAAGGGGATCGTTGGGTGGAGTGTTGAAGATGTTTTGGCCAGTCCTTTGTGTTTCGCTTTCATTTGATTTAACAAAGCCGCCTGTGCAGCTGAACGCAGCCATATATCGACCTGACATTGTTCCCTTTATAATTTGAGAAGTGTCGTTGTCGTATATGGCCGCCTCCGCCTCTGCAAGTCTAACGTTCAACAATCCCTCGTTTTCCCAGCGATATGCTTGCATGATGTCTTTGCAAGTGGCCAGATTTACATCACGTGTGGCCTTTTCAATCGCCAAGAATTCAAGGAATGCATTGATAGCGTAGTCTATGGGGTTTGTCGTTGGAATGTAGCTGGGCGGACTGACCTGCCCCCTGTCGGCTCTTGTGCGTTTTTTCTGAGGCTGAATGGGTTTTTGGCGAGGTCTATTGAAATCTTCAAGGGCTGCTGCTTGTTTATCTGCCCTTTGATATTTTGTCCTTTATTCCGTGTACAGCAGCACTGACGACATCCATAAAGGTCTTTGTGCGTCTTGCTCGTTCAGCTTTCTCAGTCGGATTTGCTTTCTGCTTTGCGCTGGATTTAAGGGCTTCCATTTTTTGCTGAAGGCGCTCAGACCCAGTTTGGGTAATCGAATGCGGCTGGAGGATTCCCGTGGTGTTTATGGGTGAAGTCACAGCGGCTGCTTTGAGGAAACTAAGGTCTTGCCCTCTATCCTCGTATGCTATTACTTCGTGATATTTCGAGGCTTTTATGCATGTGATCTGCGACCTCTCCTCTTTCGTATCCGATTACCATTGCGTCTATGCTGATTTTTCGTGGTGTTGTGCTAGCGCCTTCATCAGCCAATCCAAGTTTCGAAAGCACTATATTCGCCATAGCAAAAAGAGTTCTCTTGCCCCAATCGATAAGTACAATTGTTTTGTTTCGTGATCGCACTAATCGACACTGGCAACCGGCTAAGGTCATCTCCGCTAACTCATTGTACTTCTTGCGTTTAATGGTGGTTTTTGTAGTGCTCCCATTTAGCAGTGCGGCCAATCCAGGTGAGATTACAACGCGGTTTTTAATATTTGCGTTGCAGTAACTGATTACGAGTCGTTCGCTGCTATTATCCATGAAGAGGGCCACCCCGCGAACCTTAATTCTTGGCTCGCCTCTCTCCGCGAACTCCAACAGTTGTTCTAGTGAGGTTCGCTGTGGGGAGGCTCGCTGCTCATCGGGCCCGCGGTTTGTAGCCCCAGAGATGGATTGGATCATGTTAGGTCGGCTCGGTTCAAGTGTGTTATGCCTTTTTGCTGCAGATTTGAATACTTTTTCAGCGTAGCTCAGGAAGTGCGGTCTACTTTCTGGATCTGCCATGATGGTCTGCAGATTTTTCATTGTAAGTCTAGTGTTCATCTGAACCTCCAGATCATGTCTTAATGCCAGAAAACGTGGACACTCCAGAACCACGTGCCTACCGTTTCACATATATTGGGATCGCACTCGCAACCTGGACTTTCCAATAATTTGAACCTGTGCAGATATTCAGCTCTACCGCCGTGCCCCGTCAGTACTTGCACTTGTGTAGGTGTAAGCTTTGTCGTTCTAACTATCCGGTACGACTTGTTGACATCCGGTAGGAACTGCTTAGTGACCTTTCCTGTGCTGGAGGAGACGTACCTGTCCTGCCATTTGCGGACCGTCTCTTCTCTGATCTTTTTTTTGACGTAGGACAAAGGGGCGTTACCGTAGTCCGGATCAGAGGCTCCATGTAGGGCTGCGGATTTAGCTAGCTCATCAGCTCGCTCATTTCCCGCAGTACCTACATGCGCTCTAACCAGAAGAACCGCACTTGTCTTCCCTCCATTTGCATTTCTCTCGTGCACTCTTTGATGGATTTTGTCAGGGGATGGGTCAATCTGGGATTTTCCAGCAAGTCGAGTGAAGATCTCGAGTCACTCAGAATGTTGACTATTTTGAACTCACTGGATTTTGCAGATTGGACCGCCCTGAAGAGTGCATAGAGTTCCGATTGGAACACTGTGCAGGAGGGGTCCAGGCTGAAGGTGGAGAAACATGTCTCTTTACCTTCCTCCCACCATGTGAGGGCTGCGCCAACTTTTCCCTCAATTTTACTACCGTCCGTGTAGACTTGTGGACCGGTAATTTGGTGGGAGTGCAGGGTTTCCAGATTCATGTCCTCAAGGAGCTCGTACTCAGTTGTTACGAGTGCCGATGGGTGAGGTTGTTGTAAATAACTCACATTTTGCTCCAACTGCCTTCTTGGTGGTATGTAGTCTGATGACAAGCCTTTTTTTGCCATATATAGGCTGGCGGTTTCCTGGATTCTCATATCTAGCGGTAACGTTCCTGATAGGGCGAGTGCTGATGTGAGCGATACCGTGCGATATGCCTTGCAAATTTTCTGTGCGAAGCCCCTTTGAAGTGCATCCAGACGTTTTCTGATCATTTGGAGCTCTGTCGATTGATACCATGCACAGGAGGCATACATCACGATTGGCTCAATAACTGCAACATATATTGTCGTAATTATTTCCGTGTTCAAACCCCATGTGACTTTTGCTGCACATGCCAGTTGTTTGTATATCCCGGTCACTTTCCTGCATATTGCATTTACATGCGGTAGAAAGTTCAGGTTTCGGTCAATGATGAGGCCCAGGAGTTTTATCTCGTCTACGAGGTTTAGCCTGCAGCCTGACATGAAGATTATGGGGAGATCATACTTAAGTTTCCTCGTTATCAGCATCACATTTGTTTTGTGTGCCGCGAAGTTTAACTTATTATTTTCCCCCCACTTCACTACTGTATCTAGTGCTGCATTGGCTGATTCCTCCGGGGTACTGACCACGTGCCCGGAAAATACGATTACCACATCGTCTGCAAACGCCTGGCAATATACTCCCTCGCTAGACAGTTTCTGCAACAGCGGATCCAAGATGATGTTCCAGAAGGTCGGTCCACCGGTGGAGCCATGGACACAACCCTTCGTCGTACATCTCTTCGCTTGTTGCTCTGGCATAGTTGACCACGATCTTACGGTCACTGAGGTATGAGTCTATTATTGCGTAGAGGTTCTTTGGACAATTTCTGGTTATCAACTGGTGCTTCAGAGCCGTCCAGTGAGACTATGATGACGATCTTGCTCTTAGTCACATCTAATCGTACGTGCCTCAATAGGTCATATAGAGCGTCCTCGGTTCCCCGCTGCGGCATGAAACCATATTGTCTTGGGCTAAGAGTTGGGAATATGTGCCATTGGAGTCTACCTATCACAAGTTTTTCGATAATTTTTCCCAAGACTGAAAGCAAGCCTATTGGACGGTAGGACTTTGGATGTGTGTAGTCCGTTTCCTGAGGATCACGACATGGGCGATCTTCCATAATTTGGGGAAGTGCGCCAGCGATAAGCATTTGTTGGCTATCGCCATGAACACCTCCCTTTCACTATGTATGGCCTTCGTGCAGATGTCGGCTGTAAATCCGTCCGGTCCTGGGGCTTTCTTTGGATTTAGTGATCTCATCACCATTTCCACTTCTGCCCACTGGAATGGCGGGTCATCGCCGGATAGGCCTTCGATCTCCTCGGGTGGCTTGTCTTGGGTCAGTCTTCGGAGTTGCCTATGGTATGGGCCATCTGTTGATACTGAGTCATCAGGATAAAACGTTTCCGCCAGAAGATTAGCTGATTGAGCGGGACTTAGTGTGTGTCCGTCAGCACTTCTGAGAAGCATGTCTTCTTGCCTTCTGGCCGTTTTCCTGATAACCCTGTATATCCCGTCCCATAGGCTTTCTCTGTCTTGTTTTGTGCAGAACTCTTTCCACCTCTTAGTCTCGGCTTCGTTTGCTCTTTCCGCATAGGTCACTCGCGCGATTTGGTAATCTAATAGAACTGCATCGAGTCGTGATGGAGCCGCATTTTTGATTCGCCTTTTTTTGCGAAGAACGTCATTTTTCAGGGTTTCGAGATCCTTACACCACCACTGCGGTAGTGATGTTACCTTTCTTTCGCCTATCTTTGGAATTAATTCATCACAGGTCTTTTGGATGGTTTCCCTGTAGGCTACAATCATGGTTTCCAGTTCCTTCTTGGATGTGATATTAAATCAGTAGCAATTGCTCAAACTGCTCGACAATTATTTTTAACTAAGGGCCCAGTCTTCCAGTGCAAAATACAAAATCACGCTCTGTGTGATGGCACAGAATAGGTATTAGTGCTTTATGTTTAAGCGTCTCCGTCGCGGAGATTCATTCTCCGCAATCATCTAACAAGAGATGAGTGGAATAAAAAGTTGCTCTACTCTATAATTTATTTATCATACTGATATTTGTTATTGGATAATGATGGCACAAAGTGCAAAAAAAGAAAATAATTTGATAAAAAAATATATTACATTGGTGTGGATGCTTTTATATTAAATTTTTATATGAATAATGTTATAATAATAAGTTAATTATAATAATAAGTTCTCTAGACAATTTTTTTCTAACTCTTTGTGTTGAAAACATCCTATTTTACCACATTAACACCTTATTTCGTAATTGACTACTGTCCTAAATACATATTTCATACACCGACTCTTCATTCAAATTCAAAACAATCGCCACAACTGTCACTTACCTAGTTTGATGGGGTTAGTGGCATACGCACCCAATGTCAACTCCCCCCGTGTCAGTTGCCCACGATCTCAGTTCCCCCCGATAAATTTTGAGCGAATTTTATTTTTGTGATTTGTACTGTCAGCAGCGAAAGTGTATTTAAAGTTATTTAAAAAAAAAATGAGGGCACACAAGTTTAGGTTGGTTACTGTAATAGTCTAGAAATTAGGCTTAATGAGGAATTAGTCATTTTAGGTGTATATCGATCTCCCTCTTTTAACAATATAGATAATTTTTTAACTTCACTCAATGAAAAAATGGCACAGTATACAAATGAACAGTGCGTTGTTTGGACTTGTGACATAAACATCGACCTTGAAAACCCATCAACCAATCAATGCACTAACTACCTCTGTCTTGCCGCCGAACACCAAATGGTCTCAGCTATCTCAGTACCTACACATTTCCGTAACCTGCCTTGACCATACTGTAGACGACTTCGCGTTCTGCAGGGGTTCACCATGGCTGTGCACACAGATGTGGCAATGCATGCACACACACACGGTCTCAGTGGACTGTATATTTTCTTGCGTCTACGTGAATGCCGGTCGCAGGGTTCAATTTAGGTGCAGGAAAATTCCGGGGTTTCTGTGTTCTTAGGCGGATTTATTTCTTCTTATTTCTAGTTGTTATTTTACTTGTTGTATCACAAGACCACATAAATTCAATGAAAATAGTTCTTTCTTATATTACAATTATCAACTATGCATATAACTTACACACCGCTTTGCTAATTACATCATTTGACCCAATTAGAACACCGTACTACCCTTCCCTATCTCACGTTCAAGGTCAATTGCACTCGCACCATTTGATTAATTGGCTATAATTAATCGGCCATCTGACCTAAAGCGGCGCTGTGATTGGACGCCCTATTTTACAAAGTGAACTTTGACATGATTCATTTTCTCTATCAATATCATACATATTGCCCCCTAATTACCAAAGTTCTGGCTTATGGCCGGTAATCGAATACACATACTGTTCCAGGGGTTAACCTTTACCTAATATATACCTCTGATGGAGGTATATAATCCCTAAATGTTTATAATCTTACATTTTCCGTCTTTCTTGTACACAGTCTGACATAAAATATCTGTTTAAGCCTTATATCTAACCTAATCATCTTACTTTACTTATCTTTATTGCTAACTTAATCTACGCTTATTATAACTAAGTACATTTGTCTATTCTACGTAACTTATTATCACTAAAAAAGGGACTTCAACTAAGCTTTATTGAAACAATGAAATCCTATTGTTATTATGCGCTATACAAATCGACATACTATAGATACCTATGTCTATATATAGTGAACAATGCGGCATTTGAGCGACTTTCGCCGTACTCGCCTACACATACATTTATAAAGCATGGCTACGACGCAGTCGGAGTTGTATGTGATACGGATATCACCGACCATAACTTGTGGGTGATTGGTTTGAACACCAACATTAATCAACCGAAAGTGAAGTCGACTCGCACCGATCTTAAAATTTTCTACCCAGACATAATTAACGAACTAAAATACACTCTGGACCTCTGTCACTAGCAAACAGGACGTTAATGAAGCTTTAAATTAATTTAACTCTATTCTCACCTCATGTGTCTCAAGACACAGTAGCGTGGCCCGCGAGCCTAACATAGTCCTAAACAGGAGTATTTACGTCAACGGACTATAATGCTACTGACAGTCGACCCGCGGTTAACGCGCCGCATGCATCTCCGTAAATGTATATGAAAATGCCGCGTTGTGCTGTTATAAATTGCAGATTCAATAGCGATATCACAAATGTAAACAAAATAGGAATATCCTATCACCGGAAAACATAATAAATTGTTCCTAAATGTTTTATATTTCGCTGATGAACAAAGTCGGTGCAATCTACATATAGTGATTGATGATTTTTTCTATCGACAAAATGTTGTCGATAAATTATTATTGTTAGTCACTAAATGTCACCTCATTCCAATATCTGATTTGGAGCTTTCTTGTTAGACTTACAGAACAATAACCATCTGTTATGCTGCTTTTAGTGCATATAGAACTTTTATCAGGACGTAAAAATAGACGTGTAGATCAGAAGGTTAACATCAATTAAATTAACAAATTATTCAAATATTTACAAGATTAGGCAAATTTTAAAGTTTAGGATTTCAACTTAAACTCTTGTTTTGTGGCTCCTTTAGGCACCACCACAATTTCGGCAATGTCACGTAGATAGACCATCAAACGAAGGAGATTGTTTAGTTTCAATGAGTTATGTCCGGTGAGAACTGGCCAAGGCAAAATTGGTGCTGAAACATAAGATATTAGTTCATCTGTCTACTGGACGAACACAAATACACACACACCCTCACACATACACCCTCACACACACACACACACACACACCCACAAATTTATTATATATAGGGGAATAGGGGAAATATAGAACACCTGGGAACAACTTTTGGATAAGTTATATAATATGTAGAGCGAAGAGTTTATTTATAACCTATTATTTATTTATTTAGTGTAACGTAACTGCTGTTCACGTGTTGTGTAGGGGTTTAAGTTTGTTGGCTTTGTTCTTCCTAAATAGTTTGCCCATTTGATTATATCGTTGCGAACGGTAACTATAAACATTTACAGAATTAATCCATGTGAACCTAATGTATTATGTTTATTAAAGTGATCAATGTGTTCCTATAAATGTTGTATCTTTTGAGTTTACCTTATGATTCCCTTTACGTAGAAAATCTAGTAAGATAGGTAGTTAATTACTAACTCAATATATCTCAATCATACTAACTTAACTAATAGTACCTTATTACATGGAATCGCATCCTGCCAAACATCTTATAAGTTATTGAGCCTATGTATTTTTGCTAACTGCTCTCTATCTTGGCAATTCTCACAAATTCATCTGCAATTTACCTCTTGTTATATATACCACGACTTCGACCTTGACCTCGCCTTTTATTTTTATAAACCCCTATCTGTGCCTATCTCTAATACCACTCTTTACGCGAATTTCATGTGTTTGTAATAATTTTACTACAAATAAGCAAGCCTATTATAACATATTATTAAGCTGTGAAATTAAGCTGTGCTTCGCAGTAATAGCTTTATTTTATTTTTATCGTCTTTTTCTTATTCAGCATCATCATTGCTGAAGGTCATGTCTAGGTCTGAAGTAGTGTTAATCGCTCGATGTACTATGCTCTTCCACATGCTTCTGTTTTCAGCGGTCTTTTAAGATTTTGGTATAGAAATACTAGTGAGCTATATGGTTCAGTCAAGATGCTTAGATGCCTGTCATTACTACATATTCAAATGATTATATAAAACCGCATGAAAACTTATTATAGCACAAACGCACAGCACATCAACGCATAACCTATAAATCGTTTTAGGTCGAAGGAAAAATTTATCGATAAAATGTACTACATCACTGGCTAGGATACCACTTTTTGTACCGAATAAATAAATAAAATAAGATCAAATTTGACTAGCTAACCCAATAAATATATTCTCGTAACCATTTTTTGTGCAGTTATTTGTGAACTATTTTTCAATTGTCTTATCTCAAATTTTACCAAGGAACGATTTTAAAATTGAAATCATACTTGACTGAGCCGAGACTGCACAATTACTGTACAGATATTGTCAACTGGCAACTTGCGATAGCTTGACAAAGTTCACAAGAAATTCAAACTTAGCACTATTTAGATAAGGTGTATTTTCAACTGTTATAAATTGGCTTATTAAACGTTTCGATTGGGTAAAAATGGGACTAATCAGGGAATCGGATTGTTTGCAGTGAACAATAAAGATATAATGTCACGTATCATTTACATGTGTTGAACTGGCTACGCTCGTTTTCTAAGGAAACTGACATGGCTGCCACTCTAAATAGTATTTTATATCTCTATGGAACCAACAGACCACGTTGAAGTCAACAAACTAATATTAAGCCTAAAGTCAGACAGCGCCCCTGGCATAGATAGTTTCACTACAACATTAATAAAGAAAATTAGTTACCAAATCTTGGAACCCCTTGTATGCATATTTAATCTCAGTATAGAATGTGGAGTCTTTTCAGAAACTTGGAAGGTTGCTGTTGTTGTTCCTATACATAAAGACGGAGCTAAGAACCATCCAAGTAATTACCACCTAATTTCCCTTTTACGGGATCTTAGACCAAGAAAAGCTTTCTTACTCCAAGGACGGGATGTTCATGGTCACTGATGATCTGTGATCGTTAAGGTAACACCAATACTTAAACAAAAACGGCACAGTAGGTACCTACACTACATATATAAACACTTTTTTGCAAAAAAAACGGGCACCTAAGAAAATTTACGTTCTATGGTCGGTTTTAGTTAATTAAATGAAATTTATTTCTTTGACGTAGTCTGTATACTTACATATAATCGTGTAAATTAATGCGCGTGAAGTGAATTCAAGCAATTAAAAGAAAAAAAAACGATGGATTCTTTAAAATCGATGTACACGCCCAAACAATAAGAAGTGGTCGGCAATAGTTACAAATGTAAAAACCTAATAACGAGTGTGACCTCCTCTTGCCCAAATCACAGCTTGAATCCTTCTAAGCATGCTTTCCACGATGTTTTTAATAACGTTTTCAGGAATACGTTCCCACTCTTCTGCAATGACTCTTTTTAGCTCCCTGATGTTTTGTGGAGCAGGTTGCACTGATCTTTCCCGTCTCTTTAGAACATCCCACACATACTCAATTGGATTGAGGTCAGGACTTCGAGCTGGCCAATCTAAACGACGGATCCCAACTTCTTGCATGTACGCTTCCATGTCGCCAGAACGGTGCGGGCGAGCATTATCGTCCATAAAAATGGAATCTTCCCCAAGTGCAGTCAATGTGGGTTGTGCATATGGAATTAAGACTTCCATTATGTACCGGTGCGCATTTAATGTTCCATTTTCTATGAAAACTAACTCCGTACGCTCCGTGGAATTAATTGCTGCCCAAAACATAACGGAGCCTCCGCAATAAGGAGTGATTTCTTCGAAATACACTTCCGCATAGCGTTCCCGTGGTCTTCGCAGCACTCGCTTGCGTCGGTTCTCTCCACACATAGAGATTCTAGCTTCATCAGAAAACAATACTTTATTCCAGTCCTCCAGAGTCCATGAAGCACAGTTCCGAGCAAACTGAAATCCAGCAACACGGTGCTCACTGAGTAATTTAGGGCCCCGAGCTAGGCGGTAACTCTTGATATTGGCAGCCAAAAGCCTCCTCCTGACCGTCCATAAGCTAACTTCTACTCCTCTTACTTCTTCAAGGCCCTTCTTCAGGTCCACACTTGACGCCTTACGATTACGCAACGCCTGACTCAACAAAAAGCGGTCATCTCTTGGTTCTGTGCATCGTTTTCTTCCCGAACCGGGTCTTCTTTTGACCGAACCAATCTCACCGTTGCCAAGTCCTCTGGACAGTTGAACGGCTCACATTTTAGCCGCTGAGACACGTAAGTTTGCGAACAACCTTCTTCAATTTTACCAGCCCTTATCGCTTTATCATTCATATCAAAAAGTGGTATTTAAAGTAAAAAGAAAGATTAAATTGTTTAATTTGCAGAATATATCCAAAAAGTTTTAAAATATCGGAATCAGTCAACAATCGTTTCAGCAATTCGCGCCATTAGTAAAGCAATTTTAGAATATTCCACAATAATAATTATTTTTCTTTTAATAATTTCAAATTTTAAATTTGGAACGTAAAGAATCGTGCCAGAATGCTTCAAAAAACATGCCAATACATCGTCAAATTAACAAAACCTATTTCTTGTTCTTCTTCATTGAAGTAGAGAAAAAAATCTAAAGTGCCCGTTTTTTTTGCAAAAGAGTTTAGTTCCATAATACTTACTCGTAAAATAAGTAAGTACTAAAGTTTTTATAGGAAACGTTTTACTCTCTATTCATGAAAAAATAATAATAAATTAATAAAATTATTTTATTTACTATAAAACATATTGAATATGGCAATGTAGAGTATCATTTGTTGTATATACAAAAAAAAATTACGTCTTCGTATCCATAAAGTAACTTTGTATATACGTCGCGTCGTATCTGAAAGAGCCAAAACTTGGTATTGTTTTGAACATATTTTTTGCTTTTATTTTGTAAGTAGCTGAAATGTAATGATGAGGACCATTTTCAGAATTGGCTCTATTAAAATTATAAAAGGCATTTATGCCTTTTACATTGATGCACCACAAAATAATTTTAGTTATAAAAAACTCGTACAAAAGGTATCTGAGGGAGATATTTTTTAACGACTGCGGGTTAATATGATTGTGTTGACATCTATTAGGTACCTACGTGTGCCAATCGGCTATCCTGTACATCGATTTGCGGCTATCCGTCATTTCGTATACCTATGTACTTTGTGATCGTTATTGAACTCGTACGCCGCCATGATTAACCGCCTTCAAAAGGGGGAGGAATTTCTCAAATCATCTATTTTTTTTCTCAGAACTTTTGACTGGGTGAATTGATTTTGATAATTATTTTTTTATTTGAAAGCTGAAGCTTGTCATTTAGTTCCATTTAAATTTCATAAAAATCGGTCTAGCCGTTTTTGAGTTACACTCCAATAACTGAAAAATATTTTCCTATCTTGATGATATAGTCGTAGACAGTGAATGACAATCGATCCCGTAAGTAGCAAGGGTCACTAAAAAGAGTGAAAGAAAATTATTTACCATAAAATGGAACCGACTTCAACACACAAATTGTGAAATAAGTTGTCGAAGTCGGTACCATGTGCACAATATTGTGATAATAGGTACTTTTGAACTCTGCGGTACCGACTTCAACAAGTTATTTCACACTTTTGAGTGTTGAAGTCGGTTCCATTTTTTGGTATATTTTTTTAAATTTACCTACCTAATTGAAAAATCTTGCGGTTACTTTAACTGTCAACGACGCCACATAATACTTGTGTATATATATATATATATATAGTTCTAGACCATAAGCTAAGGTATAGTTCTAAGTAAAATACGTAATAAAGATGATACAACCACATAGAATAAGTTAGCAGTAAACAGTTCATAAGCGCTTTATATGTATTGCTATATAAGTATAGATAACGTATGATAAGAAATAGGTATTCTTTTAAGTAAGTAGAATGTCGCAAAATGGAAAACCGCGTAGCTCCAGTTCGGTTCCAAAAGAGGTAGGATAGGAATGTAACTAGGTTATAGAGAAAACTCTTGCCTATCTCATACCACTTGTCACTCTCGCATAAGTCCCCGGGTTTTCCAGAAAAACACAGGGAAAGTCAGGGAATAATATTTTTGAGATAATGTATAATGTTATAAAATAACTTTAGATAATGTAGAAATAACATAGGTAGTCTATAATTACCTATTACGAATATTTGTGAAGGTAAAATCACATAAAAACCAGACACATGTAGTCTTCTCAGACAGCGTAGCTGCCTCAGGTAAAGGGGTGTCAGGGCGGTGCCCTCTTTCCCCGGCTCTTCTTCACCCATAAATATGGGTGAGTCTCTTGTTTGACCCGTCGGTCCGGAGTCTCATGACATGTGACAGGACCGCCCAGCGGCCATTATGTGTCTGGGCGATCACGGAGGCCCCGCCGGGTGAATCCCGCTGGTGGGAAGCCCAGCGCGCCGATCAGCGACCAAGACAATGGCCGCCGGGGGGTTTGTCACGTCATTTCTTTTCTCTTCTTCTTCTTTTTGATCGGCGTCTCTGATTAACTCTCTGGCTAGTGGAATCGTTTTCTTTTTTCGTGTGATTTCTGGCGGTCTTGAGTGCAGCGGCGCTATGCCTCTGATGTGGGCGTGTCCTGAGGCATCTGCTCGTTCAAACATCTTCGAGGATAGTCTTTTGATGAAGGTTTCGAGTGTCTCCACTTTTAGGTCTCGGGCCACCGTAGAGTTGCGCACGTAGCGTGGCGCTTTCACCATGGTCCGGAGGCATTTATTCTCTTCAGTCTGTAGCTTCTTCTTCTGGTGGTTTGATAGCTGAGCATACCACGCCGGGGCCGCATATGTCAGTCGCGATCTGATATATGTTTTGTAAATCATGACCTTGGCCCGGAGTGGTAGCTTGGATTTGAGTAATGGCCTCAGTTTTCTAATCGCCCTTCTGGTCGTGTTGATAGTGGTCTCAACGTGCTTGTTGAAGCGGAGGCTTCTATCGATTGTTACTCCTAGGTACTTGACTTCTGTTTTCCACTCAATGTTTTGACCCATTAGCTTCAGTTGCGTCGGTAAATTGCATCGGCTTGTTATCAGGGCTTGTGTCTTTCCCACATTCACGGAAAGCCTCCACTTCCCCAACCATTCTGGAAGGGCATCTAATGTCGGTTGTACCCTCTTCACGGCGTTCTCTGTTTTGAAAGATGCCGCATAGTAGGCTGCATCATCCGCGTAAAGGGCCAGCTTCGCGTGCCCAATGACTGGGATGTCATTGGTGTACCACGCGTAGCAGAACGGGGAGATGCAGCTACCTTGCGGAACACCGGCCAAAACTGGTTTCTCAGTTGAAATGGCGTCTTCGACTGCTACCACAATCGTTCTGTTTGCCAGGAAGGATGCTATTGTTTCGACGATTCTCCTAGGTGCGGTAGACATGGATAGCTTATACAGAAGGCCTTCGTGCCATACTTTATCGAATGCTTTCTCCATGTCTAGGAGAACCGCCACTACATACTCTTTCTTGTTCGAGCAGACTGCCATCTCGTTTATGAGCTTCGTCACTTGCAGCGTTGTAGAGTGTTCTGCCCGAAAGCCAAACTGCTCTTCCCTGGGTTTTATGTGTGGCGTCAGATGGAAGAGCAGTAACCTCTCAAACAGCTTAGAGAGTGTGCTTAAGAGGGTGATCGGGCGGTAACTTTCTGGCTTTCTCGTTGACTTCCCTGGCTTGTGCAGCATGATTACCTTACCCTTTTTCCACGCTGTGGGAAAGTGGCCCGTGCGCATAATGCCGTTATAGATTCTTGTCAGGGCGGTAATCGTCTTCACAGGGAGGTGTTTTAAGGCTTCATTTGTTATTTGGTCTAAGCCGGGGGCTTTTTTAGATGGCAGCCGCTTTATAAGTCTTGCAACCCTTCCTGGCGAGAAGAATATCTTTTCTTCTGCGTCAGCGTCCTTGTCTGCGGGTGGCTGACTGAAGTACTGCAGGAGGTGCTCTTTAACAGTTGCTTCGTGTTCTGGGTATGCTACCGGGTTGGGTTCAAACTGTTTTTGTAAATGGGCTGCAAATATTTCCGCTCTGCTTTGGGCTTCAAACATTAGGTTACCGTCGGCGTTCAGTAGGGGTCTTGTTGGTACCTTCTCGGTTCCCAGGCTTCTACATAAGCGGTGAACAGAGGGGATTTCTTCACTAACACTCTCTATGTGTGTTTCCCATGTTCTTCCTGCGTATATCTGCAGCTCATTTTTAACTTTTTCTACCAGGGCGTTCATTTTGGTTTTGAGTCTTGGACACCGCGTCGTCTGCCACTGTACTCTCGTGTCTCTCTTCTCGCGTATTAAGTTCCTTATCCAGGTTGGGAGAGAGTCTCTGCTCCCTCTCGGTTTGGTGGTGTGCGAAGCTGTTTCAAGGGACAGTTGAATAGTCGTGGTCAGTTCTTCGGTGGCGCTGTCTACGTCTTCTGGCGTCTCTATTGGTCTCGTCTTGGTCCTGTCCTGGACGTCCGAGCCGAAGGCCTCCCAACAGATTTTCCTTCTCCTCACGGGGGCGGCTACTCTACTTGGGAGGTCCTTCAGTGTCAGTAGTACAGGCCTGTGGTCAGACGGTAAGTCGGGGAGCACCTCCTGAGTGGGTAGCGTTTCAAACCCTTTTAGTAGGGTTAGGTCGATGACGTCTTCTGTTCCGATCTCACTGTAGTGAGTCGGATCTTCTGGCCCAATGACTTCATAGCCATAGTCCACCGAGTGTTGATATAGCTTCCTTCCGAATCTGTCTGTTCTTGAAGAATTCCAGATCGTGTGTTTCGAGTTAGCATCGCCGGCCATGAGTGTTGGTAGGTCTGAGTTAAGTATCGTCTCCAGTTCCGCTGTGTCCCATTGACTATGTGGCGGCCGATACATCGCAAACACTCGATGGTGATGACCGGCGATGTTTGCGAGTATTCCTAGCGCTTGGAACGACTGGAATTCTTCTTCTGGTATCAGCTGGTGAACGATTCTTCGGTGGACTATGACTGCCAGCCCCCTGTACGCTCTGCCCTGTTCATTCATCTCGTCCTTTCGGTACACGAAATAATTTGGAATCTTGAACTTGATTTCTTTCTTTAAGTGCGTCTCGCTGACCAACATAATGTCTATATTGTACTCGCGGAGAAAGTTGGTCAGCAGTCGTGCTTTCCCCGCGAGTGTGCTGGCATTCCAGTGTACTACTCTAGTCCCGGTGTGATCCATGTTGGAGTATGCGCATCAGGCCTTGGAGGGTTGCGGTTTCTGGATCGGTACCCTGCTGTACCGCCTCCAGGATTTCTTTTAGTACGCCTATAGTTTGCCCGAGTGAGTCCCGGCGAGGCGCTTGTTTGTCTGTGGCTTCTGGCCTTTTTGGTTGTTGAGCGGCGGTTTCTTGTTTAGCCTTCTGAGCGGCTTTCTTCTTTGGTTTCTTTTTCTTTTGTTTAATCTGTGGCTTCGGAAGGTTGGCCGGTGCCATGAGTGACGTGGCCGCCGTCTCGTCTACGGTCGTAGGTATGACCGGGGCAGTGCCTCGCCGGATTGGGATCGTTTCTGCGATCGTTCCGGCCCTTTTATTGCGTGTCTCTTGTTTAAACACGGGACAGGCTGCATAGTTTGCTGGGTGGGTGCCCTGACAGTTTGCACATGTTGCAGGTTCCTCTCTGGGGCGCGGGCATTCACTGGCCATGTGCTGGTCTCCACAACGTACACATGCCTGGGCTCTATGGCAGTTGTGTGACGAGTGCCTGAACTTTTGGCACCGATGGCACTGTGCTGGTCCTCTTTTGGCTCGCCAAGCTTCTATGACGACCCCTGGCATCATTAACAGCTCAGTGACCTCGTATATAGCAGGGGTGATGTTCTTGTGCACATTCACCGAAATGTATCCGGTAAAAAACCCATAGACAAGCGACTTTACGGCTGTGTTCGAGGATGCGAGGACTACCCCAGAAAGTCGCTGGCTATCAACCTCTTGGTCTCTCAATCAACTCAAGTGCCTCAAGTTGATATTTCGCAGAGCCGTCCCAGAGGTGAGAGCAGTACTCAACATCTTCTTTGCGCTGTGTGCAAAGTTATAAGTCACTTTTTTATTTAGTTAGACACATAATAAATCTTATAATAATTACGAGGTTAGGTGCATGAGACAACATATATTACCTCTTCATATCCGACGCAAAAATAGACATCTCTCTCTACTGTCGTTTCGCCATTTCTGAAGGTCGTGGTCACTCATGGCTTAGTGGGTTCGGGCAAACTGTTTCCATTGATTTCGGTCTGTGGCCTTCCTCACTGCGGCAAAGAATTTAGATGAAGGAGTGGTGTCTCTGATCTAGTCAGACCGTCCTCTTGATCTCTTTCCTTCGGTTTTGCCAACTATAACCAGTTTTTCCAAACTATCGTCACCTCTCCTGATTGTGTGTCCAAAATACGTGAGAATGCGCTAATGACATAGTGTGGACAAACGAGTCTCAATTTAAAGTTGTGCGTAAGAATGGATGCATTGGTCCGTTTTGAAGTCCAGGGTATTCTGATCGGCGTCTCTGATTAACTCTCTGGCTAGTGGAATCGTTTTCTTTTTTCGTGTGATTTCTGGCGGTCTTGAGTGCAGCGGCGCTATGCCTCTGATGTGGGCGTGTCCTGAGGCATCTGCTCGTTCAAACATCTTCGAGGATAGTCTTTTGATGAAGGTTTCGAGTGTCTCCACTTTTAGGTCTCGGGCCACCGTAGAGTTGCGCACGTAGCGTGGCGCTTTCACCATGGTCCGGAGGCATTTATTCTCTTCAGTCTGTAGCTTCTTCTTCTGGTGGTTTGATAGCTGAGCATACCACGCCGGGGCCGCATATGTCAGTCGCGATCTGATATATGTTTTGTAAATCATGACCTTGGCCCGGAGTGGTAGCTTGGATTTGAGTAATGGCCTCAGTTTTCTAATCGCCCTTCTGGTCGTGTTGATAGTGGTCTCAACGTGCTTGTTGAAGCGGAGGCTTCTATCGATTGTTACTCCTAGGTACTTGACTTCTGTTTTCCACTCAATGTTTTGACCCATTAGCTTCAGTTGCGTCGGTAAATTGCATCGGCTTGTTATCAGGGCTTGTGTCTTTCCCACATTCACGGAAAGCCTCCACTTCCCCAACCATTCTGGAAGGGCATCTAATGTCGGTTGTACCCTCTTCACGGCGTTCTCTGTTTTGAAAGATGCCGCATAGTAGGCTGCATCATCCGCGTAAAGGGCCAGCTTCGCGTGCCCAATGACTGGGATGTCATTGGTGTACCACGCGTAGCAGAACGGGGAGATGCAGCTACCTTGCGGAACACCGGCCAAAACTGGTTTCTCAGTTGAAATGGCGTCTTCGACTGCTACCACAATCGTTCTGTTTGCCAGGAAGGATGCTATTGTTTCGACGATTCTCCTAGGTGCGGTAGACATGGATAGCTTATACAGAAGGCCTTCGTGCCATACTTTATCGAATGCTTTCTCCATGTCTAGGAGAACCGCCACTACATACTCTTTCTTGTTCGAGCAGACTGCCATCTCGTTTATGAGCTTCGTCACTTGCAGCGTTGTAGAGTGTTCTGCCCGAAAGCCAAACTGCTCTTCCCTGGGTTTTATGTGTGGCGTCAGATGGAAGAGCAGTAACCTCTCAAACAGCTTAGAGAGTGTGCTTAAGAGGGTGATCGGGCGGTAACTTTCTGGCTTTCTCGTTGACTTCCCTGGCTTGTGCAGCATGATTACCTTACCCTTTTTCCACGCTGTGGGAAAGTGGCCCGTGCGCATAATGCCGTTATAGATTCTTGTCAGGGCGGTAATCGTCTTCACAGGGAGGTGTTTTAAGGCTTCATTTGTTATTTGGTCTAAGCCGGGGGCTTTTTTAGATGGCAGCCGCTTTATAAGTCTTGCAACCCTTCCTGGCGAGAAGAATATCTTTTCTTCTGCGTCAGCGTCCTTGTCTGCGGGTGGCTGACTGAAGTACTGCAGGAGGTGCTCTTTAACAGTTGCTTCGTGTTCTGGGTATGCTACCGGGTTGGGTTCAAACTGTTTTTGTAAATGGGCTGCAAATATTTCCGCTCTGCTTTGGGCTTCAAACATTAGGTTACCGTCGGCGTTCAGTAGGGGTCTTGTTGGTACCTTCTCGGTTCCCAGGCTTCTACATAAGCGGTGAACAGAGGGGATTTCTTCACTAACACTCTCTATGTGTGTTTCCCATGTTCTTCCTGCGTATATCTGCAGCTCATTTTTAACTTTTTCTACCAGGGCGTTCATTTTGGTTTTGAGTCTTGGACACCGCGTCGTCTGCCACTGTACTCTCGTGTCTCTCTTCTCGCGTATTAAGTTCCTTATCCAGGTTGGGAGAGAGTCTCTGCTCCCTCTCGGTTTGGTGGTGTGCGAAGCTGTTTCAAGGGACAGTTGAATAGTCGTGGTCAGTTCTTCGGTGGCGCTGTCTACGTCTTCTGGCGTCTCTATTGGTCTCGTCTTGGTCCTGTCCTGGACGTCCGAGCCGAAGGCCTCCCAACAGATTTTCCTTCTCCTCACGGGGGCGGCTACTCTACTTGGGAGGTCCTTCAGTGTCAGTAGTACAGGCCTGTGGTCAGACGGTAAGTCGGGGAGCACCTCCTGAGTGGGTAGCGTTTCAAACCCTTTTAGTAGGGTTAGGTCGATGACGTCTTCTGTTCCGATCTCACTGTAGTGAGTCGGATCTTCTGGCCCAATGACTTCATAGCCATAGTCCACCGAGTGTTGATATAGCTTCCTTCCGAATCTGTCTGTTCTTGAAGAATTCCAGATCGTGTGTTTCGAGTTAGCATCGCCGGCCATGAGTGTTGGTAGGTCTGAGTTAAGTATCGTCTCCAGTTCCGCTGTGTCCCATTGACTATGTGGCGGCCGATACATCGCAAACACTCGATGGTGATGACCGGCGATGTTTGCGAGTATTCCTAGCGCTTGGAACGACTGGAATTCTTCTTCTGGTATCAGCTGGTGAACGATTCTTCGGTGGACTATGACTGCCAGCCCCCTGTACGCTCTGCCCTGTTCATTCATCTCGTCCTTTCGGTACACGAAATAATTTGGAATCTTGAACTTGATTTCTTTCTTTAAGTGCGTCTCGCTGACCAACATAATGTCTATATTGTACTCGCGGAGAAAGTTGGTCAGCAGTCGTGCTTTCCCCGCGAGTGTGCTGGCATTCCAGTGTACTACTCTAGTCCCGGTGTGATCCATGTTGGAGTATGCGCATCAGGCCTTGGAGGGTTGCGGTTTCTGGATCGGTACCCTGCTGTACCGCCTCCAGGATTTCTTTTAGTACGCCTATAGTTTGCCCGAGTGAGTCCCGGCGAGGCGCTTGTTTGTCTGTGGCTTCTGGCCTTTTTGGTTGTTGAGCGGCGGTTTCTTGTTTAGCCTTCTGAGCGGCTTTCTTCTTTGGTTTCTTTTTCTTTTGTTTAATCTGTGGCTTCGGAAGGTTGGCCGGTGCCATGAGTGACGTGGCCGCCGTCTCGTCTACGGTCGTAGGTATGACCGGGGCAGTGCCTCGCCGGACTGGGATCGTTTCTGCGATCGTTCCGGCCCTTTTATTGCGTGTCTCTTGTTTAAACACGGGACAGGCTGCATAGTTTGCTGGGTGGGTGCCCTGACAGTTTGCACATGTTGCAGGTTCCTCTCTGGGGCGCGGGCATTCACTGGCCATGTGCTGGTCTCCACAACGTACACATGCCTGGGCTCTATGGCAGTTGTGTGACGAGTGCCTGAACTTTTGGCACCGATGGCACTGTGCTGGTCCTCTTTTGGCTCGCCAAGCTTCTATGACGACCCCTGGCATCATTAACAGCTCAGTGACCTCGTATATAGCAGGGGTGAGGCCTGGCGTTTTCTTTAATTGCACGTGAAAAATGCTTCCAGGGCGGCCTTGTCTGCCCTGGATATTCTTAATGTATTCCGGTTGGAATCCCTTGGCTTCTAAGGCTTCTTGTATTTCTTCCACGGGGGTGTCATATGGCAGTCCTCTCAATGCCACTTTCAGGCTTCGTTCACTCGGCAGAGAATAAGAGAACCAGCTTATATTGTCAGTCCTTTCCAGTTCAGTAAGGTATGACTGTATAACCCGGTACTCGTTTTCATCCGTCGGGTTGAAACGGATGCCCTGTCCGTACGGGCGTCCGTTGGGTGCTCTTCCTAATTTTGTGGCCAGTATTTTGAAGTGCTTCGTCCAGCAGTCTATGCGCTCGACCACTAACGGCGGATAACTTGGTGGCTTCGTGGCAGTTTGCACTTGCTGGCTCTGTGCCATCGGCGCTTGGGCGGCTGGGGCGGGCGGCGCGGCTCGGGCGGGCGGCGCGCCGCGGGCGGGCGGCGCTGCTTGGGCGGGCGGCGTGGGGGCGTGGCTGGGCGGCGGGGCTTGCTTGGGGGCGTGGTTCGGCGGGAGTGGTACGGCGGTATGTTTCTGTCCCGCTCTTGGTACGAGTGGTGCGGCCTCATATTGCCGTCCCTCTCTCACACTCGACTGCCCCGGTAAAAACCAGACTTTTCTAGAAAATGTAAAAATAGGCACGTTTTGGTCCCGCCCCTAAGTCATCGAGAAAATTCCATAAAATGTTGATAGAATATTAACACCTAACACTTGAGTATTAGAGATCATATTAGTATACACAGAATTATGGAAACGCCCCGAAATGTTAGACAAGGACTTCATTTTATGACAAAGACAGAGATATAGAAAATTCTCGAGAGGAGTAAAAGGAATAGTCAAGTGAGCGGGACATAGATATAATGAAGCGCTACTATTGGTCAATCGCTCCCTTTAGCCAGCGGAACTAACGCTTAGAAGCTGAATTTGGTTATCTATAAATATTGTGTGATTTTATCTCAAGTAAGACACTCATTCCGACCTGTGCCGCCACGCCGTGCACACCTGTCTACAGCTCCGCCAGTATCTCCCAGTGAGACCGCAATAGTCCCCGCACTATTGCCGTCTCACTCGGGTCATCGTTCCGACGCTAGTTGCAGACCAGTGCCTTGGAATACGCAGTCCTGACGAAGTTTTTGTTTTGTGTGCAGAAGCTGAGCAGCCGCCGAACGCCGAGCAACGCGAGCTACGAGCTCGCCGTGCCGTCGCGCAGAGGCGCTCTAAGACGTCTGGCATTACCACCTACCCAGTCCCTTGTTTCGGACGAACAACATCATATCGGGCTGGTGGTCTTGCTTCGACCGCACTTTTCGGTGCGCATTTCACCACTTTACTATCCGACACAACATAGTAACAGTCGCGTAACAACACACTTTGTGCTGTTAAGCGACGTCGTTCAGGCGTGGGGTAGCGTCAGCCAAACCCGTCTGAACGATCAAATCCGCCATTTGCTGCGGTCGCAGTGTGACACCCTACGGTGACAACGGCCACTGTTGTTGTTTTGGTTTAACCTTGCACCGTGGCCTTTCCCGCTTCACGGGTCAGCCGAAGCAAGCTGGGCTCCGGAATTCTGGCCTTGGGGTCGCCCCTAGTCAAACCCGGAGTAGCGCTTAGGAGCACCCCTCTCCGCCGAGAAAAAAGCTCGGAGAGGGTACACAACTAGGGCACACCGTAGGTACACACTCCCTCTCACACAGTGAGCTCACAAGGTGTGTGAGGGAATTCAAACCCTGGATAGGGCGTCCTGAGTATTCCCCTCAGGATGCAGTCCCGTCCCTCTAACGGTGAGGTGCAGGTCCTTCAGACCTTCGCCCTCCGCCACCCCGATCTATACGTTGCACATATGCAACTCCTAGAAGAGGAAGAGAATGCCCGCTTCACGGACACTCTCATCGCTCCCTCCGGGACTTCAAACCCGGAGGCCAACGTCCCTCCTCTGACCCGGTCCTTCTCAGAGGACAGTCCGCTTTCGCCCGCTCCGGGCCCAGACAACAGACGCACGGTGGCAGCCCCTCCCCGTGAGAGGTCTCGCTCGCGCTCACCGATCGGGAGGCCAGCGAGCACCCGTCCCTCCATCGCCGTTGTAGAGCCCACTTCGGACTCCGAAGCGGAGATGGAGGTAGATCCGAGTCGCGCCTTACGCACTGACTCGGACTCAGATAACGACGGCTATACCGTCGTAGATAGAAAGCGCAAGCGTGCTCCTAAAGCCGCTAGTTGCGCAACTTCCGCCCCTCCCGCCAAGGCACCCGCTAAGGCCCCCGCCTCCGGCAAGAAGCCGACCCCCGCCCCGCGCCCCGTGTCTCCTCCCTCCGCTCCGGCCACCACTGCCGCGTCCCCTCAGGACGCGAGCGCGCGCCGCGAAAAACCGCCTCCGCCCCTGTTCATTCAGGACAAAACCAAATGGGACATGCTGTCCCGTTTAGTTTCGGATCGTGGGATCCATTATACTAATGCCCGCTCCACGCAGCAGGGCATTAAAGTCCAAGTCTCCTCCATTAGCGACCACAGAGCGCTAACAAAACTCCTCCGCAACGAGAGCATAAGTTTTCACACTTATGCGCTCGAAGAGGAGAAAGTCCTCCGAGTGGTCATCCGCGGTGTGCCCAAGGAGGTACATACCGATTCGGTATGTGCCGACCTGAAGGCACAAGACTTCCCCGTACATGCAGTTCACCGCATGTACAGCGGGAAGGACCGCAGTCCCTACGATCTAGTACTCGTAGTACTAGATCGTACTCCTGAAGGCAAGGCCATTTTTAATTTAAAAAAGGTCTGTGGCCTCTCAGGACTCGATGTCCAAGCCCCATACAAGAATGGGAGTCCCTCGCAGTGCCACAACTGCCAACTATACGGGCACGCCTCCCGATTCTGCTTCGCTCGCGCTAGGTGCGTTAAGTGCCTAGGCGATCACGCGACAGCAGCGTGCACTCGCACCCGGGATTCGCCGGACCCACCCAGCTGTGTGTTATGCGGCGCTCAAGGGCATACCGCGAATTACCGTGGTTGCCCTAAAGCACCACGAGTGAACCACAGGGTGGCAAGGCATAGGCCAACCCGTCCCTCTTACGACCGTTACCAACGGGTAAGCCCCAAACTAACGGTAGTACCTGCCTCACAGGTAATACCCGCGCCGCTCCCAGCCCGTAACGCATGGTCTAAACCACCCAGTATGGTTAAGACCGTCGCTACCGCCCGCGCCCCGGCCCGCGCGCCCGCACCCGCGCCCGCACCCGCACCCGCCCACGCCGCGGCCCCTGCCCGCGCACCGGCCCCGGCTCGCCCCGCGCTCCCGGCACCCGTCGCCAACACCATTCGCGCGCCTCCCCGCGCCGCTTCCCGGCCACAAGCTCCACCTATGCCATTGATGGCTGCCCCTCTTCAAGAGGCAATCAACCTAGTCAGCGATCTGGCTATGTCGGTTGACATCAATGAGGTACAAGAGCTATTCCACAAGATGCAATACGCTCAATCCCCAGCGGACGTGATCCAATACACATTGGAACACGCGAATTTACTTAGCGCCCTTAAGCGCTTCGTTCCCCAGGCCCCTCCCCAGTACAACCACTATGGGTAGTACAACCGAACGCACGAAACCGTACTCAGTTTCGTTAGCGTCATTTAACGCTGACGGCCTCTTCAAACAACGTGACCTCGTCCACGACTTTTGTTGTACCCACCTTATCGATATCATATGCGTGCAGGAAACCTTTCTAAAACCGGGGAAGGCGAACCCTAGGTTTGCCAACTACAGAACGGTACGTGATGATAGAGTGAACTCCCGTGGGGGAGGCACTCTTATCTATTACAAAAGGTCCCTGCACTGCATTCCCCTACCTACCCCGACTCTTGTTAATATGGAAGCATCTTGTTGCCTCCTAGCTATGACTGGTCATCAACCTATAGTCATAGCATCCTGTTACCAAGCTTGCAAAAAGCCGATCGTCCGAGCTGACTTAGAAGCCCTATTCTCATTAGGAAGCGCCGTCATTCTGATTGGCGACTTCAACAGTAAGCACATCCTATGGAATTGTAACGTCAACAATCCCAGAGGTATTGCACTTGAAAACCTAATCGCAGAACTTAACTTTGACATAATTGCGCCCACTGAGCCCACTCACTACCCTTATATGGAAGACCACCGATCTGACTTGCTTGACATGGCACTATTCAGAGGCGTAACACTCCGGTTACGCTCCATAGAAGTGGTTCACGAGCTTCACTCTGACCACCGACCCATTATACTGCGACTAGGTCCCGACCCAACGACTGACCTCCCCCGCCCCACTTAGACGATAGTGAACTGGAAGCAAGTAGGCGATGCCCTAAAGGCTATCAGTTCACCGGACCTAGACAAGATCCCTGACGATATCCTGACAAAAGATGACATAACCCTTGCGATCGATTCGTTCACCAATCACCTCTCCACCGTAGTAGGTGCATCCGCAAAGGAGGTCATAGTGCCGGATGACCGGCGCCTTGTCATTCCAGCGGATGTGAGACGATTGGTGACGGAGAGTAAAGCAGTGACCCGACATTACGACTCTTACCCCAGTAAAGAGAACAAAACTAAGAAACGCCACTTTGAACGCATGGTTCAAAGTCGCATGTCTGAGTTGCGTGATCAACAATGGGGCGATAAACTTTCAAACCTCGTGCCAAGCCACCATGCTTACTGGGACTTGGCGCGAGGCTTGAAAGGAAGTAACCATAACGACATGCCTCCCTTATACAGACCAGTCCCACTTGTCCCAGCGTTCTTTGACGAAGACAAAGCTGAGTGCCTAGCTGATAGCCTAGAGGCTCAGTGTTCCCCTAACGTAGATCACGTTGACCAAGCTCACCTCGATTCGGTGGATGCTGAAGTCGAACGTAAAAGCTCTGTGGTCACCTCTGAACTCCCACCAATCACCTTAGCGACTTACGCTGAGGTGGAGAGACTGATCAAGGCCCTCCGACCGCGCAAATCCCCCGGTGCCGATGGCATCTCCAACAGGGTTCTTAAAACCCTCTCTCCTCCTCTCATCCATCTCTTAGTCAGCATCTTCAATGCTGCTATGAGCCACTGCTTATTCCCAGACACCTGGAAATGTGCAAATGTCATTGGCATTCACAAACCAGGCAAAAGCTCATCTGACCCCACCAGTTACCGCCCCATCAGCCTCCTCAGTGCCTTAGGCAAACTTTACGAGCGGTTACTTGCAAACCGTCTCCAGTCCCATGCTAAGGAACACCACCTTATCCCAGATGAGCAGTTTGGCTTCAGACCCGGACACTCATGCGTCCAACAGGTGCACCGCCTCACGGAGCACATCATTGAGGGCTTCAATAAGTACCCCAAACCCCAGACTACGCTAGCAGTCTTCCTCGACGTAGCGAAAGCTTTTGACAAAGTCTGGCACAACGGCTTGATCTACAAGCTATTCCAATTTGGCGTGCCAGAACGTCTTGTGCTCATCCTACAAGACTTCCTTAAAGCCAGAAGCTTTCGCTATCGCGTGGAAGGCACCCTCTCCTCCCCCCACCCAGTCAGAGCCGGAGTCCCTCAGGGCTCCGTGCTATCACCTATTCTCTTTGCACTGTATACCAGTGACATCCCACGCTCTCAGCCCAAAATATTCCTAGCCCAATATGCGGATGATACCGCCATTTACACCACTGGGTGGCATATCAACAGACAGTCCTATTTCGTCATGCAACGGGCCATCACCGAGATCGGTGACTGGTTCCGAAAATGGCGCATCGCGGTCAACCCAGCTAAAAGCACAGCTATGTGCTTTACTGAGAAGACACGCTCCCCTTACCCGAAACCGCTTATTTTGTTCGACGAACCCATTCCCTGGGTTCCTAGAACAAAATACCTCGGAGTCACCCTTGATCGTCATCTCACCTTTAACGATCACATAACAACCGTCCGTAACAGAGCGGCCTTCATAATGGGTCGCCTTGGTCCCCTACTTCGCAAAGAGAGTAAAATGTCTCTTAGTAATAAGAAGACACTTTACACTGCCTGCATCCGCCCCATCATGACTTACGCATCAGTAGTGTTTAGTCATGCTAGTGAGGCCCACCTTCATAAACTTCAAGTCATCCAAAACCGTTTTCTTCGTAATGCAACCGGCGCCCCGTGGTATATCCGGAACACCGAGTTGCATTGCGACTTAAACCTTCCCTCTCTAGCGCAGTTCAATAAGGACTGCGCCCGCCGATACTTTGATCGAGCGCCCCACCACCCGAACCCATTGGTTGTCCAGGCATCGAACTACTCGACTGCCTCTTCTATCCCATTTTTCAAACCCCCCCGTCGCCGACCACGGCAGGTATTAGACGACCCGGATGACCCCATCGCAGTCATTACATTGGCAGCTTTAGCGTTATCCGCAAGTCGTCGAGGTAAAATCCCCAGGTGTGAGGTAATTAGAGGTCACACAATCAAACACCGAGCTCGCCGGCGAGCTCGAGGCAAAAACAAGGTCACGATAAACTGCTCTCCAAATAGTCAAAGAGTATTATTCAGTAGGGCCCAATTGTGCAACACTGCAGTTGCACAGAGGCATTTTGCTCCGATCCCCCCCATGTCTCTCGACAGCGAGACAAGCCGAGGTCCGAACCACAGTGGTGCCCTTGAGCTCGCTGTCAACCCCTCCTATAGTAGCGGTACGTTTTCGGCGTCCGCAGGAGACGGAGGTAGAAAGCGCTTTTCGCCTTCTACGCCCGTCTCGGGAGAAGTGCCTTCGGCACTTCTCCCTCCCGGGCTATTGTAGGGCCAGGCCCTCGCCCAAAACCCGGTGGAGCTGGACGACCGCACAGGCGGTAGCCAGCATCTATGTCCTCCCTAAACTAACTAACTAACTCTCAAGTAAGACTCATTCCGACCTGTGTCACTCATTCCGACCTGTGCCGCCACGCCGTGCACACCTGTCTACAGCTCCGCCAGTATCTCCCAGTGAGACCGCAATAGTCCCCGCACTATTGCCGTCTCACTCGGGTCATCGTTCCGACGCTAGTTGCAGACCAGTGCCTTGGAATACGCAGTCCTGACGAAGTTTTTGTTTTGTGTGCAGAAGCTGAGCAGCCGCCGAACGCCGAGCAACGCGAGCTACGAGCTCGCCGTGCCGTCGCGCAGAGGCGCTCTAAGACGTCAGGCATTACCACCTACCCAAGTCCCTTGTTTCGGACGAACAACATCATATCGGGCTGGTGGTCTTGTTTTGACCGCACTTTTCGGTGCGCATTTCACCACTTTACTACCCGACACAACATAGTAACAGTCGCGTAACAACACACTTTGTGCTGTTAAGCGACGTCGTTCAGGCGTGGGGTAGCGTCAGCCAAACCCGTCTGAACGATCAAATCCGCCATTTGCTGCGGTCGCAGTGTGACACCCTACGGTGACAACGGCCACTGTTGTTGTTTTGGTTTAACCTTGCACCGTGGCCTTTCCCGCTTCACGGGTCAGCCGAAGCAAGCTGGGCTCCGGGATTACTGGCCTTGGGGTCGCCCCTAGTCAACCCCGGAGTAGCGCTTAGGAGCACCCCTCTCCGCCGAGAAAAAAGCTCGGAGAGGGTACACAACTAGGGCACACCCTAGGTACACACTCCCTCTCACACAGTGAGCTCACAAGGTGTGTGAGGGAATTCAAACCCTTGATAGGGCGTCCTGAGTATTCCCCTCAGGATGCAGTCCCGTCCCTCTAACGGTGAGGTGCAGGTCCTTCAGACCTTCGCCCTCCGCCACCCCGATCTGTATGTTGCTCATATGCAACTCCTAGAAGAGGAAGCGAGTGCCCGCCTCACGGACACTCTTATTGCTCCCTCCGGGACTTCAATCCCGGAGGCCAACGTCCCTCCTCTGACCCGGTCCTTCTCAGAGGACAGCCCGCTTTCGCCCGCCCCGGGCCCGGACAATAGACGCACGGTGGCAGCCCCTCCCCGTGAGAGGTCTCGCTCGCGCTCACCGATCGGGAGGCCAGCGAGCACCCGTCCCTCCATCGCCGTTGTCGAGCCCACTTCGGACTCCGAAACGGAGATGGAAGTAGATCCGAGTCGCGCCTTACGCACTGACTCGGACTCCGATAACGACGGCTATACCGTCGTTGACCGCAAACGCAAGCGTGCTCCTAAAGCCGCTAGTTGCGCAACTTCCGCCCCTCCCGCCAAGGCACCCGCTAAGGCCCCCGCCTCCGGCAAGAAGCCGACCCCCGCCCCGCGCCCCGCGTCTCCTCCCTCCGCTCCGGCCACTACTGCCGCGTCCCCTCAGGACGCGAGCGCGCGCCGCGAAAAACCGCCTCCACCCCTGTTCATTCAGGACAAAACCAAATGGGACATGCTGTCCCGTTTAGTTTCGGATCGTGGGATCCATTACACTTATGCCCGCTCCACGCAGCAGGGCATTAAAGTCCAAGTGCCCACCAGTAGCGACCACAGAGCGCTAACAAAGCTCCTCCGTAAAGAGAGCATAAGTTTTCATACTTATGCGCTCGAAGAGGAGAAAGTCCTCCGAGTGGTCATCCGCGGTGTGCCCAAGGAGGTACATACCGATTCGGTATGTGCCGACCTGAAGGCACAAGACTTCCCCGTACATGCAGTTCACCGCATGTACAGCGGGAAGGACCGCAGTCCCTACGATCTAGTACTCGTAGTACTAGATCGTACACCTGAAGGCAAGGCCATTTTTAATTTAAAAAAGGTCTGTGGCCTCTCAGGACTCGATGTCCAAGCCCCATACAAAAATGGGAGTCCCTCGCAGTGCCATAACTGCCAACTATACGGGCACGCCTCCCGTTTCTGCTTCGCTCGCGCTAGGTGCGTTAAGTGCCTAGGCGATCACGCGACAGCAGCGTGCACTCGCACCCGGGATTCACCGGACCCACCCAGCTGTGTTTTATGCGGTGCTCAAGGGCATACCGCGAATTACCGTGGTTGCCCTAAAGCACCACGAGTGAACCACAGGGTGGCAAGGCATAGGCCGACCCGTCCCTCTTACGACCGTTACCAACGGGTAAGCCCTAAACTAACGGTAGTACCTGCCTCACAGGTAATACCCGCGCCGCTCCCAGCCCGTAACGCATGGTCTAAACCACCCAGTATGGTTAAGACCGTCGCTACCGCCCGCGCCCCGGCCCGCGCGCCCGCACCCGCGCCCGCACCCGCACCCGCCCACGCCGCGGCCCCTGCCCGCGCACCGGCCCCGGCTCGCCCCGCGCTCCCGGCACCCGTCGCCAACACCATTCGCGCGCCTCCCCGCGCCGCTTCCCGGCCACAAGCTCCACCTATGCCATTGATGGCTGCCCCTCTTCAAGAGGCAATCAACCTAGTCAGCGATCTGGCTATGTCGGTTGACATCAATGAGGTACAAGAGCTATTCCACAAGATGCAATACGCTCAATCCCCAGCGGACGTGATCCAATACACATTGGAACACGCGAATTTACTTAGCGCCCTTAAGCGCTTCGTTCCCCAGGCCCCTCCCCAGTACAACCACTATGGGTAGTACAACCGAACGCACGAAACCGTACTCAGTTTCGTTAGCGTCATTTAACGCTGACGGCCTCTTCAGACAACGTGACCTCGTCCACGACTTTTGTTGTACCCACCTTATCGATATCATATGCGTGCAGGAAACCTTTCTAAAACCGGGGAAGGCGAACCCTAGGTTTGCCAATTACAGAACGGTACGTGATGATAGAGTGAGCTCCCGTGGGGGAGGCACTCTTATCTATTACAAAAGGTCCCTGCACTGCATTCCCCTACCTACCCCGACTCTTGTTAATATGGAAGCATCTTGTTGCCTCCTAGCTATGACTGGTCATCAACCTATAGTCATAGCATCCTGTTACCAAGCTTGCAAAAAGCCGATCGTCCGAGCTGACTTAGAAGCCCTATTCTCATTAGGAAGCGCCGTCATTCTGATTGGCGACTTCAACAGTAAGCACATCCTATGGAATTGTAACGTCAACAATCCCAGAGGTATTGCACTTGAAAACCTAATCGCAGAACTTAACTTTGACATAATTGCGCCCACTGAGCCCACTCACTACCCTTATATGGAAGACCACCGATCTGACTTGCTTGACATGGCACTATTCAGAGGCGTAACACTCCGGGTACGCTCCATAGAAGTGGTTCACGAGCTTCACTCTGACCACCGACCTATTATACTGCGACTAGGTCCCGACCCAACGACTGACCTCCCCCGCCCCACTAAGACGATAGTGAACTGGAAGCAAGTAGGCGATGCCCTAAAGGCTATCAGTTCACCGGACCTAGACAAGATCCCTGACGACATCCTGACAAAAGATGACGTAACCCTTGCGATCGATTCGTTCACCAATCACCTCTCCACCGTAGTAGGTGCATCCGCAAAGGAGGTCATAGTGCCGGACGACCGGCGCCTTGTCATTCCAGCGGATGTGAGACGATTGGTGACGGAGAGTAAAGCAGTGACCCGACATTACGACTCTTACCCCAGTAAAGAGAACAAAACTAGGAAACGCCACTTTGAACGCATGGTTCAAAGTCGCATGTCTGAGTTGCGTGATCAACAATGGGGCGATAAACTTTCAAACCTCGTGCCAAGCCACCATGCTTACTGGGACTTGGCGCGAGGCTTGAAAGGAAGTAACCATAACGACATGCCTCCCTTATACAGACCAGTCCCACTAGTCCCAGCGTTCTTTGACGAAGACAAAGCTGAGTGCCTAGCTGATAGCCTAGAGGCTCAGTGTTCCCCTAACGTAGATCACGTTGACCAAGCTCACCTCGATTCGGTGGATGCTGAAGTCGAACGTAAAAGCTCTGTGGTCACCTCTGAACTCCCACCAATCACCTTAGCGACTTACGCTGAGGTGGAGAGACTGATCAAGGCCCTCCGACCGCGCAAATCCCCCGGTGCCGATGGCATCTCCAACAGGGTTCTTAAAACCCTCTCTCCTCCTCTCATCCATCTCTTAGTCAGCATCTTCAATGCTGCTATGAGCCACTGCTTATTCCCAGACACCTGGAAATGTGCAAATGTCATTGGCATTCACAAACCAGGCAAAAGCTCATCTGACCCCACCAGTTACCGCCCCATCAGCCTCCTCAGTGCCTTAGGCAAACTTTACGAGCGGTTACTTGCAAACCGTCTCCAGTCCCATGCTAAGGAACACCACCTTATCCCAGATGAGCAGTTTGGCTTCAGACCCGGACACTCATGCGTCCAACAGGTGCACCGCCTCACGGAGCACATCATTGAGGGCTTCAATAAGTACCCCAAACCCCAGACTACGCTAGCAGTCTTCCTCGACGCAGCGAAAGCTTTTGACAAAGTCTGGCACAACGGCTTGATCTACAAGCTATACCAATTTGGCGTGCCAGAACGTCTTGTGCTCATCCTACAAGACTTCCTTAAAGCCAGAAGCTTTCGCTATCGCGTGGAAGGCACCCTCTCCTCCCCCCACCCAGTCAGAGCCGGAGTCCCTCAGGGCTCCGTGCTATCACCTATTCTCTTTGCACTGTATACCAGTGACATCCCACGCTCTCAGCCCAAAGTATTCCTAGCCCAATATGCGGATGATACCGCCATTTACACCACTGGGTGGCATATCAACAGACAGTCCTATTTCGTCATGCAACGGGCCATCACCGAGATCGGTGACTGGTTCCGAAAATGGCGCATCGCGGTCAACCCAGCTAAAAGCACAGCTATGTGCTTTACTGAGAAGACACGCTCCCCTTACCCGAAACCGCTTATTTTGTTCGACGAACCCATTCCCTGGGTTCCTAGAACAAAATACCTCGGAGTCACCCTTGATCGTCATCTCACCTTTAACGATCACATAACAACCGTCCGTAACAGAGCGGCCTTCATAATGGGTCGCCTTGGTCCCCTACTTCGCAAAGAGAGTAAAATGTCTCTTAGTAATAAGAAGACACTTTACACTGCCTGCATCCGCCCCATCATGACTTACGCATCAGTAGTGTTTAGTCATGCTAGTGAGGCCCACCTTCATAAACTTCAAGTCATCCAAAACCGTTTTCTTCGTAATGCAACCGGCGCCCCGTGGTATATCCGGAACACCGAGTTGCATTGCGACTTAAACCTTCCCTCTCTAGCGCAGTTCAATAAGGACTGCGCCCGCCGATACTTTGATCGAGCGCCCCACCACCCGAACCCATTGGTTGTCCAGGCATCGAACTACTCGACTGCCTCTTCTATCCCATTTTTCAAACCCCCCCGTCGCCGACCACGGCAGGTATTAGACGACCCGGATGACCCCATCGCAGCCATTACGTTGGCAGCTTTAGCGTTATCCGCAAGTCGTCGAGGTAAAATCCCCAGGTGTGAGGTAATCAGAGGTCACACAATCAAACACCGAGCTCGCCGGCGAGCTCGAGGCAAAAACAAGGTCACGATAAACTGCTCTCCAAATAGTCAAAGAGTATTATTCAGTAGGGCCCAATTGTGCAACACTGCAGTTGCACAGAGGCATTTTGCTCCGATCCCCCCCATGTCTCTCGACAGCGAGACAAGCCGAGGTCCGAACCACAGTGGTGCCCTTGAGCTCGCTGTCAACCCCTCCTATAGTAGCGGTACGTTTTCGGCGTCCGCAGGAGACGGAGGTAGAAAGCGCTTTTCGCCTTCTACGCCCGTCTCGGGAGAAGTGCCTTCGGCACTTCTCCCTCCCGGGCTATTGTAGGGCCAGGCCCTCGCCCAAAACCCGGTGGAGCTGGACGACCGCACAGGCGGTAGCCAGCATCTATGTCCTCCCTAAATACAAATACAAATCTCAAGTAAGTTCACACAATCAAACACCGAGCCCGCCGGCGAGCTCGAGGCAAAAACAAGGTCACGATAAATTGCTCTCCAAATAGTCAAAGAGTATTATTCAGTAGGGCCCAATTGTGCAACACTGCAGTTGCACAGAGGCATTTTGCTCCGATCCCCCCCATGTCTCTCGACAGCGAGACAAGCCGAGGTCCGAACCACAGTGGTGCCCTTGAGCTCGCTGTAAACCCCTCCTATAGTAGCGGCACGTTTTCGGCGTCCGCAGGAGACGGAGGTAGAAAGCGCTTTTCGCCTTCTACGCCCGTCTTGGGAGAAGTGCCTTCGGCACTTCTCCCTCCCGGGCTATTGTAGGGCCAGGCCCTCGCCCAAAACCCGGTGGAGCTGGACGACCGCACAGGCGGTAGCCAGCATCTATGTCCTCCCTAAACAATCTCAAGTAAGCACTCACATTCCGACCTGTGCCGCCACGCCGTGCACACCTGTCTACAGCTCCGCCAGTATCTCCCAGTGAGACCGCAATAGTCCCCGCACTATTGCCGTCTCACTCGGGTCATCGTTCCGACGCTAGTTGCAGACCAGTGCCTTGGAATACGCAGTCCTGACGAAGTTTTGTTTTGTGTGCAGAAGCTGAGCAGCCGCCGAACGCCGTGCAACGTGAGCTACGAGCTCGCCGTGCCGTCGCGCAGAGGCGCTCTAAGACGTCAGGCATTACCACCTATCCAAGTCCCTTGTTTCGGAACAACATCATATCGGGCTGGTGGTCTTGTTTTGACCGCACTTTTCGGTGCGCATTTCACAACTTTACTACTCGACACAACATTGTAACAGTGCGCGTAACAACACACTTTGTGCTGTTAAGCGACGTCGTTCATGTTGGCGCGCCTACTATTTTACGTATAGCAACTTTAAATGTGTCATGTGACAATTTATTTCATATGTGTTTAATAAAGGGTAGGCTTTTTATAATTCTCTTCTCTAAATTCCACGACCGTGTTCGGTTCATAAAAACTGTAATATTTCTAAATATCGTTATTAAAACACTAGAACTGGACAAAGTCGATTCATTTACAAAATCCATCAATCATATTTCATTAATTCGATAAAGAATTAACATTGGCGACCGTTCGGAAGAAATCTGCAATCAAAAATTTGCGGCGTCATATTACGTGCTTCGGACATGATTTATGTCTCTGCAAAGGATCCGAGAAATAGTTTCTATTGAAGCCGTAACAATTTCCATGAAAGGATACCTATATAAAGGCCGGACCTTTATAATGAACAAGGAATAATAATCTGGAAAACAAAATTAGATGGCGATTGAACTGGTGATTGTCACCTTTGGACCCCGGAGGCATATAAAGTTGACGCCGATGTGAAACTTGGAACCAATCGAAAAAAGCAGTGCATTCACTGTGTCTTAAAAGTGCACTTGGATGTCTTTGGTCTAGTGGAGTACCTAAAACTTTCACACCGCAGGACAACAAGCCAAGAAAGTTAAGTGCCCTTCCTTTACTTTATTATCAAAAAACCTACCTACCTACCAAGTTCTTTCCTAAATCCCGAAAGAAAATACATTTAATATTTGATCATAACATGATATATTCATCCTTACCTACCTAAGAATAATAAATCTATCCAAAATGTGTATCACTCTTTGCTAAATTGGTTTGAGTGTACGTTATCTCATTGATCACCAAATTGCAGGTGTAATTATCATCCAAAGATAATTATATCATATTAAAGCTCATAAGGAAAAGTACCTATCTACTTTAATAAATTACATAAATAATAAATTAACCTTATGGTATTAAAACACTCCACTTTTTATATAATATTTAAAAATCATTACACATTAGCATAAATATCCATTTATCATTAAAACTTGCATCATAGTCATAAAAATAATTCAAAACACATCTAAAATACTCTTAAACTAACATTTGTAGATGAGTACCTACGTTAATTTAGTAAGTGATTACTTACTTTACCCATTTTTTCATATTATTTCTTACAATTTGAATAAACAAGATCAATGTATTTTACCATTCTGAAAGATATTTGCCGATCAATTTCAGGAGTCGTGTACCCAGTAAGTGCATAGTGGATCGGAACCGACCATTGAATGTTGACGGGTTATCGTTATCGCTGCGGAACATAACAAATCGGCTGTTGTTTATCCCGTTACGTGAAGTTGCCGGCTTCCGTGCTGTACTGCATTACATCAGACATCGCCAAGATAAGGAGCGTGAGAATAAACATTTACCTTTTATCATAGAATAATCATCTAATTTGCGTTATTGTAAGCTTTGTTTAGTAATTAACTATTAAGTAAGTACATATTTTTCCTTCTAAAATTATAGTTCAATTTGTTCACTTATTTTCTAGTCTTAATATATAAAGTAATTATAAAATGGACAACTTAAAAGCATTAATGACTAAACGAAGCTCAATAAAAGGCCAGATAACCAAGTTTAAGAAGTATCTAGATGAATTATTAAGTAGAAAAAATGATTTAGAGCCTTTAGAGTACGCAGAATTAACTCTCAAACTAGGTAAACTCGAAATGTTGTCTTCTAAATTTGAAGAGGTGCAGGGTGGGATTGAAATTTTGAATTATGCATCCATTGAAGATGAGATTGATGAACGAGACCTCATTGAGCGTGATATTATTCATTTAATGGCCAAAGCTAAAGATATGTTAAATGAAAACAAATTCAATTTAGAAGTTTCTCGAAGGGACTCCCACGCTCACTGCAGTCACGATCATCAAGACCTAGGCATAAAGTTACCTAAGATTGAAATCGCGAGGTTCGATGGTTCCTACTTTCGCTGGCTAGAGTTCCGCGACACATTTACATCTCTCGTACACAACAATGAACGCTTATCCCCAATACAAAAATTTCATTATTTGATTTCTTATCTAGAAGGTGATTCGTCTAGAATAATCTCTAATTTGGAAGTATCTTCTGATAATTACAGGACAGCTTGGAAGTTATTGATGGAGCGATATGACAATAAAAGATTGTTGGTAAACCATCATCTTAAATCATTGTTTAACGTTCAACCGATTAATCGCGAATCGTAAAGCTCATTGCGTTTTCTTGTTGATCACGTGACAAAGAATTTACGAGCGCTGTCTAGTTTGGGTCACCCTACTTCTCATTGGGACATAATAATTATTTACATGTTATCTTCCAAATTGGACAGTCGTTCTCTTGAGAAGTGGCAAGAGACGCGCAATGGTCTTTCTGATATTCCCTCATTAGAAAATTTTAACAAATTTTTAACAGATCGGGCAGACGTGATTGAAGCTTTGAATCGTAACAAAAACTATAATACAAAATCATTAATTAGCAATTGTAATAAACAAAATACAATCAATCAGGGATCTTTATATAACAACAATCAACAAAATCGCTCCAACAATAATCAACAGTTTCGAAATAACAATTATAACAATCAACAATATCGTGTCAACAATAACAATAATAGTCAAACTAAATCATTTACAACTGCTACGCAAAAGCCAAGTGTGCACTTATGCATAATTTGTAGCGCCAATCACAAAATTTACGATTGCCAAATTTTCAAATCTAAAAACATTCAAGATCGAATGGCGGATGTATCTAAATATAAATTATGTATTAATTGTCTTAGACAGGGCCATCCAGTGAGCGAATGTCGCATGGGGTCGTGTCGTGAGCAAGGTTGCAAAGAAAAACACAACTCGCTGTTGCACAATCGAGCTGAGGTGCAACATACAGTAACAAATTTCTCTACAAAATGCAGTACCAACACAGGTACTAGCCAAGTTATTTTATCTACAGCCATAATTAACGTAATAAATCCTCATACAAATCAAACCGAAAGAGTACGCGCATTGTTAGATTGTGGAAGTCAATCATCATTTGTTACTAAATCGCTACAGGAAAGATTGGCTCTAAAGTGCAATCCTATTAATACTATTAATGTTATCGGAATTGGAAATACTTCAAATAACAAGGTTACCGAAAGCTGTGTAGCTCAGTTAAATTCAATGACCACACAGTATAGTGTAACCTTATCATGTTTTGTACTTGATGAACTGACTGGAGAAATACCAAAGTCTCCAATAGACATCAAGAATATAAAAATACCACAATCAATAAGATTAGCTGACCCTAATTTCGATCTTCCAGGTCCCATCGATATTTTAATTGGCGCAGACATATTTTGGGATATTCTCGGATGTGATCAGCGTTCGTTAGGAGCCAATAATCCAAAACTTAGGTCATCAAAATTTGGTTGGTTAATAACTGGACAAATACTCTCGACAAAATTCAAATTACAAAACATAAATTGTAATCATGTAGTTGTGTCAGATTATACTGCAAACGATAATTTTGACGAAATGCTAACCAAATTCTGGTCGCTTGAAGAGCTACCACAAAAGTCCTTTTTGAGCCCAGAAGACAAGATGTGCGAAGAGCATTTTGTAGCTACTACATTTCGGTTGGAGTCAGGCAGATTCTGCGTGGAGTTACCTCTAAAGGACTCTCCAGACTGTCTCGGTGACTCGTACACTTTGGCTAAAAAACGTTTTTTACATTTAGAAAAAAGGTTTCGAAAAAACCCCTCACTTAAAATAAAATATGTAGACTTTATCCGCGAATATGCTGCACTAGGACATTTAACAGCATCACCAGTTATTAAGCCGGAACAATCATATTTTTTATGCCATCACCCCGTAATAAAAGAATCCAGTGAGTCGACACGTCTTCGTGTTGTGTTCAGCGGTGCAGAACCTACATCATCTGGATTCTCAGTGAACGACCTTTTATTAAAAGGTCCGCATGTTCAGGACTCTCTTTTCTCTATTCTGGTTCGAGCACGTCAGTATCAATATTTACTTACGGGTGACATAGATAAATTCTATCGTCAGGTTTATATTGCAACGAATCAAGATCGAAACCTGCAGCTCATTTTATGGAGAGAAGAAGAGTCGTTTCCACTTCAAACTCTGCAACTAAATACTCTTACTTATGGTACCACAAGTGCGAGCTATTTAAGCACGAGATGCCTCTGGCAGGTTGGGGAAGAATGTGATGATCAATTAATAAAAGGTATAATTCAGCATGACTTTTATGTCGACGATTTGATCACTGGGTGTGATGACGAAATACAGTTACAATTTATTCTAAATTCTGTAACAGAAACTCTAAAATCTGCTTGTTTTAAATTAAGAAAGTTTAAAACGAATGCTCCAGAATTGCTAAAAGAAATTTCACCAAGTAATGATGAATCTCTGTTGCTTAGTGAATCCATTAGCACTCTTGGTCTTGGTTGGAATCCAGCTAATGATTCATTACATTTCCCGTTCGAAATACCTTCTAAAGGTATAGCCGATATAATAACTAAACGCTTTATATTGTCAAATTCCTTTAAAATTTTTGATCCTCTGGGATTATTGAGCCCTTGCATAATACAACCTAAAATATTGCTTCAAAGACTATGGCAGCTTAAAATAGATTGGGATGAGCCGGTGTCAACAAAAATAATAGAATCATGGGTTGAGTTCGCCAGTAATTTGCCTGTTCTTTCAACATTACAGATTCCCAGGAAGGTGCTTTGCAAATCACCTAAAGATTTTGAAATGCACGTTTTCAGTGATGCGGCGCTGTATGCTTACGGTGCTTGTTGCTATATGCGCTCTGTTGATGCAAATAATGACGTCATGGTGAATCTGCTATGTTCGAAATCCAAAGTAAGTCCACTTAAACCTACAACGATTCCTCGCCTGGAGCTTTGCGCTGCATTGCTTGCAGCCAAGCTAGCCAAGACCGTTGTTGACTCTATTGGTGCAATTCCAGCATCGTGTTATCTTGGCTTGCCAGTGACGCTAGCAAGCTGAAAACCTTTGTAGCTAATAGAGTTGGTGAAATCATTGAAATCTCATCTCAAAGCTCGTGGCGATATGTACCAACTAAAGAAAATCCTGCTGACATTATATCTAGAGGTGTAAATGCCAGTCAACTTCGCGATCTAGAGTTGTGGTGGTCAGGCCCCAATTTTTTAAATTATTATGAATCCCAATGGCCAACGCTGACACAGACTTATAATCAGGACTTACCTGAAATTAAAGCGGTGCCTGTATCAATGGTAGATCCTATAGTAAAATTTCGTGACTATTCTAATCTCAATAGAATCCAAAGAATATTTGCCTTTGTAAAAAGGTTTGTATACAACCTAAAAAATCCTAAAACTAAACTATTCGGTCATTTAACTGTAAACGAGCTTAATGATTCATTTAATTATTTGTGCTCTGTTGCGCAAAAAGAATCATTTCCTGATGATTACAAATTACTGTCTAAAGGTAGTTCTCTAAATCACAAGTCTAAGTTGTTGTCTATGTCTCCATTTTTGGATGAGCATGATTTGATCAGAGTCGGTGGTCGCATCAATTCCTCAAATTATTCTTATGAGAGCAAGCACCCAATAGTGCTTGACTCGTCTCATCAATTCACAAAAATTTTATTTGAGCGAGAACATCTACGCACTTTTCATGCTGGACCTCAACTGCTTTTGGCATCTATTCGTCAGTCTGTCTGGCCTATCAACGGGCGTCGACTCGCTCGCCAAATAGTCCATCGATGTGTGCGATGTAGACGCGTGCAAGGTAAAGTCTTGCAACCAAAAATGGGTGATTTACCCACATCACGCGTAAACCCCGATTTCCCTTTTATCTCAGTGGGAGTGGACTACGCCGGTCCCTTCCACATTGTGAATCGTAAAGGACGTGGTGCCAAACTACAAAAGGCTTATCTATGCTTATTTGTGTGCTTGAGATTTAAATGTGTCCAATTGGAGGCCGTGTCTGACCTGTCTAAAAATTCATTTATGATGACTCTGCGTAGATTTGTCGCGCGGCGGGGTAGACCCATCGAAATTTTCAGCGATAATGGAGGTAACTTTATTGCGACCGCTAAAGAGCTAGGTAATTTTTTGAAACTAAATTCGGAATCTCTTGCTGACCTTGCATCTCAGGAAGGCATTAATTTTATTTTCTCACCAAGCTACGCTCCTCATTTTGGCGGTATTTAGGAGGCAGGTATTAAATCGGCAAAGTATTTAATTCGTAGAATAATGGGCAATGCACACTTAACATTTGAAGAGATAGGTACTTTATTTGCGCAAGTGGAGGCAATCTTAAATAGCCGCCCTTTATGTCCGCTCTCCTCCTCTCCAAACGATTTCCTTTTCCTCTCACCAGGGCATTTCCTAATTGGGAGGCAGTTGACCGCAATGCCAACTCCAAATTTGTTGGATTTTAAAGAAGGAAATCTTCAACGTTATAATCGAGTAGAAAGACTAAGACAGCATTTTTGGCAAAGGTGGCAGAAAGAATATATTTCTGAGTTGCAACTCCGCAAAAAATGGAAGACTGATACTAGCACTCTCAATGTTGGCGATTTGGATTTGCTGCACGAAGACAATGTTCCTGCTTTAAACTGGCGTCTAGGCAGAGTAGCTAGACTGTATACGGGACCAGATGGAATAAATCGTGTTGCTGACGTCAATACTACCCGTGGCTGTCTTCGTAGAGCACTTGTCCGTCTATGCCCATTGATGAACGAAAACGGAGAAGACTTTCGTGGTTGAAAATCAGGATTTTCAACGGGGGGCAAGATGTTGGCGCGCCTACTATTTTACGTATAGCAACTTTAAATGTGTCATGTGACAATTTATTTCATATGTGTTTAATAAAGGGTAGGCTTTTTATAATTCTCTTCTCTAAATTCCACGACCGTGTTCGGTTCATAAAAACTGTAATATTTCTAAATATCGTTATTAAAACACTAGAACTGGACAAAGTCGATTCATTTACAAAATCCATCAATCATATTTCATTAATTCGATAAAGAATTAACAGTTCAGGCGTGGGGTAGCGTCAGCCAAACCCGTCTGAACGATCAAATCCGCCATTTGCTGCGGTCGCAGTGTGACACCCTACGGTGACAACGGCCACTGTCGAACTTTTGGTTTAACCTTGCACCGTGGCCTTTCCCGCTTCACGGGTCAGCCGAAGCAAGCTGGGCTCCGGGATAACTGGCCTTGGGGTCGCCCCTAGTCAACCCCGGAGTAGCGCTTAGGAGCACCCCTCTCCGCCGAGAAAAAAGCTCGGAGAGGGTACACAACTAGGGCACACCCTAGGTACACACTCCCTCTCACACAGTGAGCTCACAAGGTGTGTGAGGGAATTCAAACCCTTGATAGGGCGTCCTGAGTATTCCCCTCAGGATGCAGTCCCGTCCCTCTAACGGTGAGGTGCAGGTCCTTCAGACCTTCGCCCTCCGCCACCCCGATCTATATGTTGCTCATATGCAACTCCTCGAAGAGGAAGCGAGTGCCCGCCTCACGGACACTCTTATTGCTCCCTCCGGGACTTCAATCCCGGAGGCCAACGTCCCTCCTCTGACCCGGTCCTTCTCAGAGGACAGTCCGCTTTCGCCCGCTCCGGGCCCAGACAACAGACGCACGGTGGCAGCCCCTCCCCGTGAGAGGTCTCGCTCGCGCTCACCGATCGGGAGGCCAGCGAGGACCCGTCCCTCCATCGCCGTTGTCGAGCCCACTTCGGACTCCGAAGCGGAGATGGAGGTAGATCCGAGTCGCGCCTTACGCACCGACTCGGACTCAGATATGACGGCTATACCGTCGTAGATAGAAAACGCAAGCGTGCTCCTAAAGCCGCTAGTTGCGCAACTTCCGCCCCTCCCGCCAAGGCACCCGCTAAGGCCCCCGCCTCCGGCAAGAAGCCGACCCCCGCCCCGCGCCCCGCGTCTCCTCCCTCCGCTCCGGCCACCACTGCCGCGTCCCCTCAGGACGCGAGCGCGCGCCGCGAAAAACCGCCTCCGCCCCTGTTCATTCAGGACAAAACCAAATGGGACATGCTGTCCCGTTTAGTTTTGGATCGTGGGATCCATTATACTAATGCCCGCTCCACGCAGCAGGGCATTAAAGTCCAAGTGTCCACCATTAGCGACCACAGAGCGCTAACAAAGCTCCTCCGTAAAGAGAGCATAAGTTTTCACACTTATGCGCTCGAAGAGGAGAAAGTCCTCCGAGTTGTCATCCGCGGTGTGCCCAAGGAGGTACATACCGACTCGGTATGTGCCGACCTGAAAGCACAAGACTTCCCCGTACATGCAGTTCACCGCATGTACAGCGGGAAGGACCGCAGTCCCTACGATCTAGTACTCGTAGTACTAGATCGTACACCTGAAGGCAAGGCCATTTTTAATTTAAAAAAGGTCTGTGGCCTCTCAGGACTCGATGTCCAAGCCCCATACAAGAATGGGAGTCCCTCGCAGTGCCATAACTGCCAACTATACGGGCACGCCTCCCGTTTCTGCTTCGCTCGCGCTAGGTGCGTTAAGTGCCTAGGCGATCACGCGACAGCAGCGTGCACTCGCACCCGGGATTCGCCGGACCCACCCAGTTGTGTTCTATGCGGTGCTCAAGGGCATACCGCGAATTACCGTGGTTGCCCTAAAGCACCACGAGTGAACCACAGGGTGGCAAGGCATAGGCCGACCCGTCCCTCTTATGACCGCTACCAACGGGTAAGCCCTAAACTAACGGTAGTACCTGCCTCACAGGTAATACCCGCGCCGCTCCCAGCCCGTAACGCATGGTCTAAACCACCCAGTATGGTTAAGACCGTCGCTACCGCCCGCGCCCGGCCCGCGCGCCCGCGCCCGCTCCCGCACCCGCCCGCGCCGCGGCCCCTGCCCGCGCACCGGCCCCGGCTCGCCCCGCGCTCCCGGCACCCGCTGCCAACACCGTTCGCGCCCCTCCCCGCGCCGCTTCCCGGCCACAAGCTCCCCCTATGCCATTGATGGCTGCCCCTCTTCAAGAGGCAATCAACCTAGTCAGCGATCTGGCTATGTCGGTTGACATCAATGAGGTACAAGAGCTATTCCACAAGATGCAATACGCTCAATCCCCAGCGGACGTGATCCAATAGACATTGGAACACGCAAACTTACTAAGCGCCCTTAAGCGCTTCGTCCCCCAGGCCCCTCCCCAGTACAACCACTATGGGTAGTACAACCGAACGCACGAAACCGTACTCAGTTTCGTTAGCGTCATTTAACGCTGACGGCCTCTTCAGACAACGTGACCTCGTCCACGACTTTTGTTGTACCCACCTTATCGATATCATATGCGTGCAGGAAACCTTTCTAAAACCGGGGAAGGCGAACCCTAGGTTTGCCAATTACAGAACGGTACGTGATGATAGAGTGAACTCTCGTGGGGGAGGCACTCTTATCTATTACAAAAGGTCCCTGCACTGCATTCCCCTACCTACCCCGACTCTTGTTAATATGGAAGCATCTTGTTGCCTCCTAGCTATGACTGGTCATCAACCTATAGTCATAGCGTCCTGTTACCAAGCTTGCTCCAAGCCGATCGTCCGAGCTGACTTAGAAGCCTTATTCTCATTAGGAAGCGCCGTCATTCTGATTGGCGACTTCAACAGTAAGCACATCCTATGGAATTGTAACGTCAACAATCCCAAAGGTATTGCACTTGAAAACCTAATCGCAGAACTTAACTTTGACATAATTGCGCCCACTGAGCCCACTCACTACCCTTATATGGAAGACCACCGATCTGACTTGCTTGACATGGCACTACTCAGAGGCGTAACACTCCGGTTACGCTCCATAGAAGTGGTTCACGAGCTTCACTCTGACCACCGACCCATTATACTGCGACTAGGTCCCGACCCAACGACTGACCTCCCCCGCCCCACTAAGACGATAGTGAACTGGAAGCAAGTAGGCGATGCTCTAAAGGCTATCAGTTCACCGGACCTTGACAAGATTCCTGACGACATCCTGACAAAAGATGACGTAACCCTTGCGATCGATTCGTTCACCAATCACCTCTCCACCGTAGTAGGTGCATCTGCAAAGGAGGTCATAGTGCCGGACGACCGGCGCCTTGTCATTCCAGCGGATGTGAGACGATTGGTGACGGAGAGTAAAGCAGTGACCCGACATTACGACTCTTACCCCAGTAAAGAGAACAAAACTAAGAAACGCCACTTTGAATGCATGGTTCAAAGTCGCATGTCTGAGTTGCGTGATCAACAATGGGGCGATAAACTTTCAAACCTCGTGCCAAGCCACCATGCTTACTGGGACTTGGCGCGAGGTTTGAAAGGAAGTAACCACAACGACATGCCTCCCTTATACAGACCAGTCCCACTAGTCCCAGCGTTCTTTGACGAAGACAAAGCTGAGTGCCTAGCTGATAGCCTAGAGGCTCAGTGTTCCCCTAACGTAGATCACGTTGACCAAGCTCACCTTGATTCGGTGGATGCTGAAGTCGAACGTAAAAGCTCTGTGGTCACCTCTGAACTCCCACCAATCACTTTAGCGACTTACGCTGAGGTGGAGAGACTGATCAAGGCCCTCCGACCGCGCAAGTCCCCCGGTGCCGATGGCATCTCCAACAGGGTTCTTAAAACCCTCTCTCCTCCTCTCATCCATCTCTTAGTCAGCATCTTCAATGCTGCTATGAGCCACTGCTTATTCCCAGACACCTGGAAATGTGCAAATGTCATTGGCATTCACAAACCAGGCAAAAGCTCATCTGACCCCACCAGCTACCGCCCCATCAGCCTCCTCAGTGCCTTAGGCAAACTTTACGAGCGGTTACTTGCAAACCGTCTCCAGTCCCATGCTAAGGAACACCACCTTATCCCAGATGAGCAGTTTGGCTTCAGACCCGGACACTCATGCGTCCAACAGGTGCACCGCCTCACGGAGCACATCATTGAGGGCTTCAATAAGTACCCCAAACCCCAGACTACGCTAGCAGTCTTCCTCGACGTAGCGAAAGCTTTTGACAAAGTCTGGCACAATGGCTTGATCTACAAGCTATACCAATTTGGCGTGCCAGAACGTCTTGTGCTCATCCTACAAGACTTCCTTAAAGCCAGAAGCTTTCGCTATCGCGTGGAAGGCACCCTCTCCACCCCCCACCCAGTCAGAGCCGGAGTCCCTCAGGGCTCCGTGCTATCACCTATTCTCTTTGCACTGTATACCAGTGACATCCCACGCTCTCAGCCCAAAGTATTCCTAGCCCAATATGCGGACGATACCGCCATTTACAGCACTGGGTGGCATATCAACAGACAGTCCTATTTCGTCATTCAACGGGCCGTCACCGAGATCGGTGACTGGTTCCGAAAATGGCGCATCGCGGTCAACCCAGCTAAAAGCACAGCTATGTGCTTTACTGAGAAGACACGCTCCCCTTACCCGAAACCGCTTATTTTGTTCGACGAAAAATACCTCGGAGTCACCCTTGATCGTCATCTCACCTTTAACGATCACATAACAACCGTCCGTAACAGAGCGGCCTTCGTAATGGGTCGCCTTGGTCCCCTACTTCGCAAAGAGAGTAAAATGTCTCTTAGTAATAAGAAGACACTTTACACTGCCTGCATCCGCCCCATCATGACTTACGCATCAGTAGTGTTTAGTCATGCTAGTGAGGCCCACCTTCATAAACTTCAAGTCATCCAAAACCGTTTTCTTCGTAATGCAACCGGCGCCCCGTGGTATATCCGGAACACCGAGTTGCATTGCGACTTAAACCGTCCCTCTTTAGCGCAGTTCAATAAGGACTGCGCCCGCCGATACTTTGATCGAGCGCCCCACCACCCGAACCCATTGGTTGTCCAGGCATCGAACTACTCGACTGCCTCTTCTATCCCATTTTTCAAACCCCCCCGTCGCCGACCACGGCAGGTATTAGACGACCCGGATGACCCCATCGCAGCCATTACATTGGCAGCTTTAGCGTTATCCGCAAGTCGTCGAGGTAAAATCCCCAGGTGTGAGGTAATTAGAGGTCACACAATCAAACACCGAGCCCGCCGGCGAGCTCGAGGCAAAAACAAGGTCACGATAAATTGCTCTCCAAATAGTCAAAGAGTATTATTCAGTAGGGCCCAATTGTGCAACACTGCAGTTGCACAGAGGCATTTTGCTCCAATCCCCCCCATGTCTCTCGACAGCGAGACAAGCCGAGGTCCGAACCACAGTGGTGCCCTTGAGCTCGCTGTCAACCCCTCCTATAATAGCGGTACGTTTTCGGCGTCCGCAGGAGACGGAGGTAGAAAGCGCTTTTCGCCTTCTACGCCCGTCTCGGGAGAAGTGCCTTCGGCACTTCTCCCTCCCGGGCTATTGTAGGGCCAGGCCCTCGCCCAAAACCCGGTGGAGCTGGACGACCGCACAGGCGGTAGCCAGCATCTATGTCCTCCCTAAACAAACAAACATCTCAAGTAAGACTTCCTTAAAGCCAGAAGCTTTCGCTATCGCGTGGAAGGCACTCTCTCCTCCCCCCACCCAGTCAGAGCCGGAGTCCCTCAGGGCTCCGTGCTATCACCCATTCTCTTCGCGCTGTATACCAGCGACATCCCACGCTCTCAGCCTAACGTCCTATTAGCCCAATACGTGGATGATACCGCTATTTATACCACTGGGTGGCGTATCAGTAGAAAGTCCATTTTCGCCCTTCAACGGGCCATCACCGAGATCGGTGACTGGTTCCGTAAATGGCGCATCGCGGTCAACCCAGTTAAAAGTACAGCTATGTACTTTACTGAGAAGACTCGCCCCCGTTACCCGCAACCTTTAACTTTGTTCGACCAACCCATCCTCTGGGTTAGTAAAACAAAATATCTCGGAGTCACCCTTGATCGGAATCTCACCTTTAACGATCATATAACAACCGTCCGTAACAAAGCGGCCTTTGTAATGGGTCGCCTTGGTCCCCTGATTCGCAAAGAGAGTAAAATGTCTCTTAGTAATAAGAAGACACTTTACACTGCCTGCATCCGCCCCATCATGACTTACGCATCAGTAGTGTTTAGTCATGCTAGTGAGGCCCATCTTCATAAGCTTCAAGTTATTCAAAACCGTTTTCTTCGTAATGCAACCGGCGCCCCGTGGTATGTCCGGAACAGCGAGTTGCATTGCGACCTAAACCTTCCCTCTTTAGCGCAGTTCAATAAGGACTGCGCCCGCCGATACTTTGAACGAGCGCCCCACCACCCGAACCCATTGGTTGTCCAGACATCGAACTACTCGACTGCCTCTTCTATCCCATTTTTCAAACCCCCCCGTCGCCGACCACGGCAGGTATTAGACGACCCGGATGACCCCATCGCAGCCATTACATTGGCAGCTTTAGCGTTATCCGCAAGTCGTCGAGGTAAAATCCCCAGGTATGAGGTAATCAGAGGTCACACTATCAAACACCGAGCTCGCCGGCGAGCTCGAGGCAAAAACAAGGTCACGATAAATTGCTCTCCAAATAGTCAAAGAGTATTATTCAGTAGGGCCCAATTGTGCAACACTGCAGTTGCACAGAGGCATTTTGTTCCGATCCCCCCCATGTCTCTCGACAGCGAGACAAGCCGAGGTCCGAACCACAGTGGTGCCCTTGAGCTCGCTGTCAACCCCTCCTATAATAGCGGCACGTTTTCGGCGTCCGCAGGAGACGGAGGTATAAGGCGCTTTTCGCCTTCTACGCCCGTCTAATATTAACCTTATTTGTTATAAAAATTAAGTTTGACGATGTCAGAATAAAAATGAAACTTCAAATTGACATTCAGCATTGATTCAGTAACAATGCAAAATTTCCGTGTAAGTGGGTAAATGTTTTAAAAAAATCTACACCTATCTAAAAATAATGCCCCTCCATTCTTTCCATTGTGATGTCGATGTAGTAATATAACAAAGTTATGAGCGGAAAAGATAAACAAAGCGCTAAGTCTGCGGAAGGAGAAGACTGCTGCAATGCAGTCCAGCAGACGAAACAAAGAGGGTGTCCACCTATCCGCAACGTCACACATCCTCTGGTTAGTACTCTTCAACAAAAAAATGAAGATCATCTAATCCCTTCCTTCGTTATCGGTAAACTGGAAAAGTGTTCATCTGTATGCAGCGGTTGCTATTGTAAACTTGTTCTCAACTTTATACTAGTCCTTCCGTGTAGCCACAATACTCGCTTATTAAGCAAACTCAGTAAATGTACCTAAATGTTTGAATACTGGTTTCCAGCGCTACTACGAGTACACTCCAGAAGAAATTAAGGCTTTAGAGGAATGCGACAAAGAGAGTTTCTATCAGAGATGCTTGCCCTTCAGCACGCTGTTCGCGGCTTCTACTTATGCTGCTATTAAATATGGTGAGTACTTAGAGTAGATAGCCTAGTCAAACTGCCGGTTTGTGCTCGCAGTGTTGGAGGGGACGCCACGAAAATTTTCATAGAAGTAACATACGGTGTCGTATGCTAAAACCTTGCATCGTTCGTTCGGAACGCCAGGGCCATAAATTATTCCCTAAAGAAATTTATGAAACCTACCTTACGGATTCCCTTTTCCACGGTTTTATTTAAATAAACTTAGTGGCGTACCCGCCAACCGCTTACTTCTATGAATATTTTCTTTTAGGTTACGTGAACAGGTCACCGCACTGGGGCGCGACACCGAAGGTGGCAGCGGCAGTGGCGGTGGGGCACCTGATGGGGCGCGTGGCGTACATCCCGCACTGCGAGCGCAAGCTGCGCAAACTGCCCTCCTCCAGCTACCTGGGCACTGTGATGCGTGAACATTATGCTGCTAACAACCCTCCGCCTGATCCCAAGAAGAAATAGACACCTGACTTTAGCTCAATAAACGTTACGTCTCCTTGCATAGATATTCATACTACATCTTCGTATTACCCACACCTACCCTGCACACATAAACAGAAAGCCATTTGAAATCCCAAGGAAAGCCACCACTAAATAATTAATGTATTTTTAGAAATGCTTGTGTAAAAAATAAAAAATTGTCTACAAGCTTAATATTTTGGTTTAATTAACGCAAGAATCAAAAAATCCGGTGCTTATATTTTTCAATTACATTCTAATCAAAATGTATCGTTAAATATATGCCTTCATAAAATAATTGCCAAATGCCTCAATAGACTAAGAAGTAGATTGACTAACCATGTATGCCTAGACATATTTATTGATTGCCTAAATGTTATTTCGACTACTTACAAATCAGAATGCATTAACTGCACATGGCTCTTCAATGCTTAATGCGTAAGTTTGTATGGAAACTCTTTTGTTGGGTTGTAATTGGATACTATAATAGCACTTCCAAATGTAATCTATTTTATCCTTGTGCTCAGTCAGTATTTAATACGAGTAATTTATTTGTAAAGAATAATCACGCGTGGAGTGATCCAATGAATCTGTGACATTTTACATTTTAGTGACTGTGCTCATAATAGACCGAATGATTCATGCTGTGCGACACCAGGCATCTGTTATGCTCGTTAGTCCCAAGATCACATAAGGTTCGTTGAGAATATGCGAGAACTAGTTAATTCCGACCCAACATTCATAAAAAACACTGTTACTGTTAACGAGAAGTGGTTTAATGAGTTTGACATGTGAACAAAATGTTCAGAGTGGAGCCTTCCACCTGAACCGAAACCGAATGAATAACTCAACTCTATTTGGGAAAAAAGCGTTTTTAAAATGGTTTGATGATAGGATTATTTGTTGGCGTTCTAAAGGAGCATACATTGAAGGTGATAAAATAAATTTGGGGGTATAACTAACATTTTGTGTATAAGATTGGTAATTTAATCCTGGTATTTTCTTGAAAAAGTAGTAAGGGAGACGGGGAGAACCACGATTGCTTTTGTCTTAGTCATTGCCTGATACGATCTAAGGTAACAATCGTGCGCAACCACCGTAACGTGCCTCTTGGTCACTACAGTCTGACGCGCCTATTCCTACGCTCCTACTTCAAAGGATGCGTGCCGTCTTCGTGAAAGGATGCTCATGTACACCCCATTCCAAAGAGTCATTTTGCAACCTGGAATCTTCCTGCATTGCAAAGGCTGGAAGGCACGCAGGCCAATATACGGGTTATTACAAATAATTTAAGGATTTTTTTTTATTTTTCGGTCAGTTCCTTAACCGCCTATTGTTGTGAGCATCTTCAGCGCGTTGTAAAACTGCTGACCTCCTATCTCACCTTAAAATAAGGCCTCTCGCACCAAGAAACCAGGTTAGTTCGCGATATAAAACACCTTTGCTCGAAGACATGATGAGTACATACCTACCAAATCCGAAGCAAAACAAACAAGTAACTCGTTAATACTTAAATACCTAAATAAGCAAACACGAAAGAAACGTAATCATACAAATATCAACAAATTATTATCATACCCGTATTTGTATATATAATGTCAACCCGTATTTGATCGTAAACACTGTAGGTACATGACGCAGGCCTAAGAAATCAAGCATTAACTAATGTAAACAAACACAGCGTCCCACAGAGAGTTGAAATACATAGAGTAGTTATATCCGAACACCACTGCTCTAAAAGCTTACTAGAATTGGGTTCGTTGCATACGCACCCAATGTCAACTCCCCCCGTGTCAGTTGCCCACGGTCTCAGTACCCCCCGATAAATTTGATTGAAAGAAATAACTACCATATATTAAATGTACCGTAAGCAAAAAAGAGTTTTTCTTGATAATAATATATTTATTTCAATGTTATATTTCAATGTCATAATTGCTAAAATTACATTTAGTCAATTGTTTCGAATGGTTTTTATATGTTATCCAAAAATCTTACGTATTAATAACACATACAATTGTGTTATTAAAATGCAAGATTCAAAATTCAAAATGTATGCATACTAGCTAGGTATTATATTGGGGAAACCACAACTGCCGGTATTATGAATGAAATTCTATTGTTTTCGTAATCTTTCAATTCTGACGGGTTTAACTTCTAATCCACCAATCAGTCCAGCGCATTTCTTACAAATTATAAAATTTGGGTTACTGATAACAATAGTACCCATAATAGTACGGCACCCAGAAAAACAGATGAAAGTTAAAAAAGAATTATGCAAAAACTATAAATCAGTGCAAATCATTTTTGAAAGGCGTATTTGAAATTTTTGAAAATTAAAATATAACTGTCGTAAATTGGACATTCCAGCATTCAAAAGTGTGAAAAACACATTATGTAGAAAGCATAACAAAGATTTGAAAGTTCCAATAACAAATTTCAAGGAACCACTTCGTATATTAATCCTAGCAAAATGTGAGCCCCTTGTATTGTTTGATTACATCAAAGATGAAAACAGAATTATTGCATGAACCTTATTGTAAGAGAAATAAAAAATATAACCGCAACAGTGTCGTAAATGAAAGTTCACCAAGGCAATGGTTACTGTTTGGTGGTCTCAGCATGGTGTTCACTATAGCTTTCTCCGATTTGGTCAAGCAATAACGGCAGATGTCTACCGTACCGAACTCCGAACAATGATAGCGAAACTAGCAGTGAAACATCCCCGACTCATGAATCGATTTTCACCATTATTGCTTCATGATAACGCGAGACCTCATACAGCATGAGAAACCGTTTTAACTTTTCAGGAATTGCGATTAGAAACCATTCGTCACCCTCCGTATTTTTTCGTGATTCGGGCTAGTGTGAGAGGATTTCTATGTGATAAAAAGTTTTCTTCCCAGGAGGCAGTACAAAATGTTTTCACACAGTTTGTCGAATCTAGATCACCAGAGTTCTATCGCAAAGGCATTGATGACATTCTTATTAGATGGCAGCAATTTATAGATAGTGATGGTATGTGGTATTTTGATTGTATAAAAATATTTAATCAAAAATAACAATTCCAATTTTCAGTACAAAACGGCAATTTCATACTTGACCCCTTATAGTAACTTTATTTTTTCTTTTAGTATTTTTAAGTGTTTTATGATTTGTTGATTTCCTCTGACTGAGTGTTTAATATTGTTAATTTTATATACTTTGTATACTTTTAAGTTAATTATAAATGCTGTTTTTGCCTGCTTTAATGTTAATATTGTTGTTGATTTTTACAATGAAACTTTCAAATTAATAAATGGTCGTAGAAAATAAGTCTTTCCTTTAGTTTTCTTATAATCCTTTATTTATTCTTATAATTGCAAAAAATACACAGTAAGTTCTTATTATAAGTTTTACAAAGTAAGCTTATCTCTAACAAAAATCTCTTCCAACCAACCTAAACTTGTGTGCCCTAATTTTTTAAATGACTTTTAATACACTTTCGCTGCTGACAGTACAAATCACAAAAAAAATATTCGCTCAAAATTTATCGGGGGGAACTGAGATTGTGGGCTACTGAGACGGGGGGAGTTGACATTGGGTGCGTATGCAACGAACCCCTAGAATTTACCTATATACATACCTACGCACATGTATATGCAGTTTGTAATGAAAAGGAAAGAACGTTCTTTTTTTTTAAGCTTGATAGGTTAGCCTTTGACCACTATCTCACCTGATGGTAAGTGATGATGTGGTCGAAGATGTTTTTCAGGCTAACCTAGAATTACTGGCTCTCAAGGACAAGCTGCCGGAACATACCGTTAGGTGTTTGGCGACAGGTTTTCTACTTGAGGGTAGTAGCTAGCCAGGCGGGCATTCGCAAAATGCCCTACTACCATGCCACAACGACTGCCATCCTAAGACAACAACCGGGACCGACGGCTTAACGTGCCCTCCGAAGCACGGAAGCGCTCAGTAGTATGTCACCAGCGGTCACCCATCCAAGTCATGACCGAGGCGGACGGTGCTTAGCTTTGCTGATCGGTTCAGAACGGCCAAGCAAACTTCGCTACGAGCGCTTCAAATATTATGATATTCAAATATTATGCGTCATATCTGTTATTGGAAAGAGATAAATAAGCAATTCGTGTTACCACCGAACCGCCACGAGACGTTCAGATTACCATTATGCTGCGATCTCTTTCGCTCTCTCACACCAAACGATACACATATCTCGCTCATCCATTTCATTGAGATTAGTTCCTAAGATAAAACAAAATAACTAGAGCTCAAAACTAAAACACTGTAAATATCCCGGTGGTTATAATAATTATAATTTTAATGACCGTGACTGTTTAAAAACTCATAAAATAACAATATTTTCTATTTCATCAATAATTACGCGTGAAATTAAACAGTTTTCTTATCTCTCACTGTGCCTGAATAATTGGTGCAGTGTCTAAAGCAACGAGATTTAAACCCCGAGAGGGGAATTGATGGTTCGCCCGATCATGCAACTGGTGTGTGATTTCTAACACATTAAAGTCATAGCATGAGCGCACATAAACAGTACGCGACCAGAAGCTTGATCCGTACGTACGTGTCAGAAAATATTTTTATTTTTGACGATTGTAGGCATTCATTGTAATATAAATGACTACCTGCTCCATTAAATGGTGCGGGAAAAATAGCAAAACATCCAATAATAAAACAGATGGAATTACCTTCCACAAGTAAGTAAAATTTATCAATTAACGTAATTTATCGGCTTCATTTTTAATAGGTCAAGTTAAACTGGACAATCTAATAGTGTTATTTTCTCGATGGTCTAAAGACACAAGGAAGGCATATTGTCCACAGATTATTCCTAAAAAACACGATTAGCGGCGATGTATTCACCGGACGCTCGGAAGTGTAAGACTGGTAGTGACCCTGCATTTGTCTAGTAAATATGGAGGACATACAACTCATCTACAGGTAAAAAAATCTTAGGCGTCCCACGTTTTATTAAACGCCTTAGATCGCTAACAAAGCGCCCGGGTCAGCTTCCAGGCAACGATGCAATGCAAAACACATAACGTACTCAACAATAATATTTCATATAATCGTGTTGTCTCTGTTCGTTTCCTAATTGTGTGGTGTTTTTGTGTTAGGTAATTTGCAGCCGCTGGTAGCGGACTGTCCTGCGTTGTTTTTAGGTCTTTAGTGTCAATAGTAAAAAAGTTATCACCATTTTATAGTCATATATTTCAAAATTCCGTGTATTTTCAAAATTAAAAATCAGATTTCAACCTTTTTAAATAGCTCCACGCATCAAAACACGCGGGCCGCGATCCCCGATCGTTTGCCGTTGGATTGAGCGCGATCGGAGCTATACTTTTTTAGGGCGTCCGCTGCGTTAAGCGGGTGCAGGCCCGGGCGCCCGCGCGGCGTGCTGTTTCTTGTAATCTCATAGATCAGCGCTGCGTGCAGCGGGTCGCCCGTCGCACGCGGCGCGGGCGGCGGGACCCGCACCGCGGGCGACGGGTGTCCGTGTGACGGAGCACGCGAGCGGAGATGTTTCTATAAAATCAGTCAGCGCCGTTGTGTTATCCGTGCCGCACGTTCCTTGCTTTACAGTCTGTCCCATAATTTGATAGCAAAGAGTATTATTGGTGTCATTTTAGAAGTCCAATGTCGCCTGCGAGAGGCGGGCGTCCGTCGCGGGCGTCCGCGACGGGTTAAATTTGTCCGCGACGGAGCACGGCGCGGGTCCCCGCGACGGACACCCGCGCTGTGCGCACGCCTAACGCAGCGGACGCCCTTAAATATAACAAAATTATAGTAAAATACCTAACTTTAAGATTTACAGTTAATTTTAATTATAATTAATAAATATGGAGGGCATACAACTCATCTACAGGTAAAAAAATCTTAGGTGTCCCACGTTTTATTAAACGCCTTAGATCGCTAACAAAGCGCCCGGGTCAGTTTCCAGGCAACGATGCAATGCAACACATAACGTACTCAACAATAATATTTCCGTATATTATTTATGCGAAGGTATTTTTAAAACTCATTCATTTGGTAATTATTTTCACCTAGGATCTTCCGATGATCAATAAATATCTACAAGGAGGTAGACTTAACAAATGATATCGCCGCGATATCTAAGTAGGTAGGTATTGCGTCATGCAAATTATGTTCCGAGAATCTAGTAAACCTACTAACCATATATATATATATATAACTTATGCTGGGCCCAATTAATTGAAGTTAATTAGTTGATAAAGTGATGCTGAAAGAGAAATTCCGGGATTTATTCCCCCAATATTGCATTCGTATTGGGTACAAACTCTGTCAAAATAGAAGAAAGGACGGAGGCTCGTAAAACATTAAACTGAAGCCACACTTCTATACATGTGTGCGATAGTAGTGTTTCCATATGAAAGCAAAAATAACTAAATTGTAGGATTTATGGTAGAATTTTTTTTGAAGATATATTTATACAGCAAGATCTGTTCGTAAGAATACTTCGCAATAACATAATATCATTTATATTGTGCAATATTATTATAATATTTCACAATCTTCACGATTATGTTCCGTATTATTTTTTTATATTCTAGACCTGATTGACATCACATGACCCATGGTACAATAATATACTACGCCAGGTATTACACTCCGAGACCGGATGTCATGTACCGGGACACAAGCTTGTCAAGCATACCGTCATCAACGGCTCTCAAACTTTATACCTAATTTGAGGAAATTAGGGGGCAGTAAAATAACAGTTAATAGATTTCACTATATTTTTAATAAAGAAAATCACGTGAAATTAGTGTTTTAGATTACACAGATTAGTGATTCTTGAATGAATTATGGTTATCATATCAAGTTCGTACAGAATGTTTGACACCGAATAGTTTTCTTATGATGGGTACCGTCGAAGCTACTGGCTAAATTTTTCATAGACTGAAATCAAGTAATTGTTTCCTATGCCAATAAATGCAGTTATCTGTATTAAGGTGTTCAGTATAGTTTCAGTCAATTCCTAGTCTACTGCATTTGAATTTCATTCAACAAGAATTTTCCGCAGAGGATTGAGATAGTCTGAAGGCAAATGGTGATTTGAACACACTCTCCCTAGAAAACAAAAAAATATTATTTGAGTGATTCTCCGAACCCTAAATTTTTGATGTCTTGAGGTTTATTTTTGTAACTAACTGACAAATCAGTCTGCAATTAATTTTAAAACATACCTCAGATTTGCACAAGTTAATTTTTTTAATAATATTTATTTAAATATTTCAAAAATATATTTAAAAGTAGTTCTTCTGACTAATATGGTGTGTCCGTAACCCAGTTTCTTGAACGTTAGTAACAATAACATTTTTACTTATTCATAAATTGATGTGAATTATAATTATTACGAAAGCATATTAGTTGTTTCTTTACACCAAAAAAAATTTTTAACAAAAAATGGAACCGACTTCAACACCCAAAAGTGTGAAATAACTTGTTGAAGTCGGTACCATGATAGTTCAAAAGTACCTATTATCACAATATTGTGGGCATGGTACCGACTTCGACAAGTTATTTCACACTTTTGGGTGTTGAAGTCGGTTCCATTTTTTGTTAAATTTTTATTTTCAATCTTTTTAGTGTAACTCAAAAACGGCTTGACCGATTTTGATGAAATTTAAAATGGGACCAAACGACAACCATCAGCTTTCAAACAAAAAAATAATTTTCAAAATCGGTTCACCCAGTCAAGAGATCTGAGGTAATAGACATAAAAAAAAAAAAAATACAGACGAACTGACAACCTCCTCCTTTTTTGGAAGTCGGTTAAAAATTGTACTAATATTTACGATTGTTTATTTATAAATAAAAAAATAGTGAGTGTCCGACACAAAAGTCTGATTCATATTCACGCGCTTCACTAGAACGTACCCAACTAAATACGAAACATCAGGCAACCCCTCCCTGCGCTGGCGGTAGCCAGTGGCTCGGCTCACATAGTCGCGACGTGACGTGTGGCTGGTTCGTGTCTTCCCGAAGATTTATTTATTTATTTATTTTATTTATTTATTTATAATTAAAACGGTTTACACCAATTACATTAATTAAACACACATTGGAATATATAATGTCAGATTACACTCAGAATTATACAGTACAAATTAAATCATATTTAAATAAAGTATACTTACTTTATTTAAAAATGATTTAATTTGACTAAGTCACTAAGACTAATAATAATTATAATACAAATAATACATAATTCTAAACAATACAAATTATATTATCAAAATATCTTAAGTCAATAATTAAAATACAAATAATACAGATATAAGATATAAAGGTAAATATCTGATTCATATAGCCTTGGTACACCTGTGTTTCTGATTAGTATGTTCGTTTTATAATTAAGGTAAATGGTTTTCAAACTTGAATCTGCGGGAAATATAATGCCATTGGGGAACAGAAACCTATGTATAAATAACAATCCTTAATTGCATACGTGTGATGATTTATCGATGTTAATGGGCAAAATTCTGATTGATATGTATCTGATTCATATGGTAAAAATACCATATTAATCAGAATATCACACATATTGTTAATGATACGTTACATTGGCGGCCCGTTACGCCTGTAACAATTCATTTCGTATGAACCGAATAGCCAAACGACCAGAAAGCAAATTTTACAGGAGACATTAATTTTAGTTTGCTTTTGATTCAGGGAAATTTTATTATAACTAATGCTATTATATGATTGGTATAGATAGACTCTTTTTGGAAATATACATATATCATTAAAATATTAGCCAAGTACTGCATATTTTCAATTTATACGTGGAGGTTGGGCAAAATACCTCAATCGAAATTGCGTAGATGGATATAAGGCACAATGATCAGAATTTAGGGCACTCATATTTAGTGTCAGTTACGTGCTTGTTTGTCTGAACAACCTTCATTTTTAATATACAGCGTGTTCAATTTTCCTTCATTATAATAAGTGCCCATGGGATGCCGGGCTAGAATGTCACCTTCCAGAACAACAACAGTAGTAAATAACCAGAATAAGGGCACACTGCGATACTCAAGACCCCATGCTAAGCGTGGGGATTAAAGCAACCCCCCCTTATTGGGAAAGGCTCTGATCAGCAGTGGAAAATCCAGCCGATACAGTATTCGTTCATTATAAAGCATACTGCGACCCCCAAGTCACCTGCCAAGCGTGGGGATTGTGACAAACCCCCATATCAGGGGAAGCTGTGTTCTGGAGTGAACAATCCAGCTTATACAGTATTCATTCATTAAATCTCACTGCGATCCCCAAGTTGCCTGTCAAGCGTGGGGATTATGAGAAACCTAAATAATAGGGGAGGCAATGTTTAGGAGTGGACCATCGTTTATCATATCGCACTTTTCGATCTCCAAGACGCCTGCTGAGCGTGGGGATTATGACAAACCCCATAATAAGGGAGGCTGTTTTCAGTACTGCACAATCCGGCTTATACAGAATTCGTTCATTATATCACACACTGCGATCCCCAAGATGCCAGCCAGCGTGGGGATTATGAGAAATCTCAATAATGGGGAGGGGAGGCAATGTTCAGGAGTTGACCATCGTTCATTGTATCGCACATTTCGATCCCCAAGACGCCTGGCAAGCTTGGGGATTATGACAATCCCCATAATAGGCGAGGCTGTGTTCAGCAGTGGACAATCCGGCTTAAACAGTATTCGTTCATTATATCTCACTGTGATCCCCAAGATGCCTGCCAAGCGTGGGGATTGTAGCAAAACCCCCCTTAATAGGGAAAAACAGTGCTCAGCAGTGGACAATCCAGCTGATACAGTATTTGTTCATAATAGCACACAGTGCGATTCCCAAGATACCGGCCAAGCGTGGGGAATATGAGAAACCCCAATAATAGGGGAGGCAATGTTCAGGAGTGGACCATCGTTTATCATATCGCACTTTTCGATCCCCAAGACGCCTGCCGAGCGTGGAGATTATGACAAACCCCTTAATAAGGGAGGCTGTTTTTAGCAGTACACAATCCGGCTTAAACAGTATTCGGTCATTATATCGCACACTGTGATCCTCAAGACGCCTGCCAGCGTGGGGATTATGAGAAATCTCAATAATAGGGGAGGCAATGTTCAGGAGTGGACCATCGTTCATTATTTATTTATTTATTTCAATACATTAGATTTGGTGGGCATTACAGTTTCCCAATTCGCCTACCCAATGCTTAACCTAAAAATAATTACCTATACTATACACTATAAATACACACAAAGCAAAATAGATACATAAATATATTTACAAATGCCCCAAAGAGTATAACTCCACATATTCTACTGCCATTCTGTGAAACTCTATTAACGTGCAGTGGAACAAATCTAAGTGTTGGTACTGCTGAGTAACCCCGTTAAGTATGCGCAAAGCACGCTGGAGAGGTGACTGACGTCCAAGCTCAGTATTACATCTCGGGACTTCAAATATATATATTATATGCCGCCGAGCTCTTAGATAGTTTTCAGGAACTGAAATGGATATTCCTTCTAACAGAATTGGGTTGCTCCTGCTTCCCACTAAAACCTTTAAAATATATTCCACCAGAAAAACGATCCTCCTGACTTCCAAAGTGTTATAACCCGTAATTCCAAGCAAAAAACTACTGGGATACAAAAACGGATAGCCCACGTAATATCCATATTGTTTGTTGTAGAGCCATCGTATGAATTTTCTTTGTATTTTTTCTACCTTTAATATAATATATTTTTCTTCAATGGGACACCAAACTATTGCATTGCTTTCTAACCTACTTCTTACTAATGCATTGTATAGTGCCTTTAAAGCGGGTATGCTGTCCAGATGCCTGGCCTGTCTCAAAATGAATCCAAGGGTTCGGAACGCCTGTGCACATATGGTATCGATATGCGATCGGAATGTCATATTTGAATTCATTACTACACCCAAGTCTCTAACCTGTTGTAGCCTTGGGATAGTTGTATTTCCCATTTTATAGTGTGACATAATAGGATTCTCTAAACGACCATAAGTAACCACTGAACATTTTTTTTCATTAAAAGAAAGGTTATTATCTATGCACCACCTTATTATATTGTTAATATCATTTTGTAACTGAGAACCATCATCCTGTTTTACAATTTTCAAAAAAACTTTAAGGTCGTCCGCAAATAAAAGACAACGAGCTGCAGTAACGGCCTCCGGTAAGTCGTTTATCATAATGGGAAATTCAAGAGGGCCTAAATTGCTTCCCTGACTTACTCCTGAATATGTATAATATGGTTTAGACATGTGACCTCTGAACTGAACATACTGCTGTCGATTGCTTAAGTAAGAACAAAAAAATCGCAACAAAGAGACAGAAAAGCCTGCTTTGGAAAATTTTTGAATTAAAATGTCATTATCTACTGTGTCAAACGCTTTGCGGAAATCAAAATATATGGCATCAACTTGTAATCCAGAATCGACAGCGTCGACTATAAAGGTCCAGAAACATAAGAGATTTGATGTAGTGGATCTCCCAGTCCTAAATCCATGTTGTGCGTCGGATAATTGACTCTCAAACTGCCTGCTTATTCGACGCTGTATTATTGATTCAAACAACTTACCGAAGACCAATAATATTGCTACTGGTCTGTAATCAGTCACGTCGGACCCGGAACCTTTTGGCACCGGCACCACTCGTGAAAGTTTCCAACAATCTGGATAATATGCATTTTTAAGACACAGATTGTACAAATGACAAAGTAACTGCCTCATGATTTCACCACAATCTTTCACTAAATATCTATTCTCTCTATTATATCGCACACTTCGATTACCAAGACGCCTACCAAGCGTGGGGATTATGACAAACCCCCATAATAAGGGAGGCTGTTTTCAGCAGTACACAAAACGGCTTAAACGGTATTCGTTCATTATATCACACTGCTATCCCCAAGATACCTGCCAAGCGTGGGGATTGTAGCAAAACCCCCCTTAATAGGGAAAAACTGTGCTCAGCAGTGGACAATCCAGCTGATACAGTATTTGTTCATAATAGTGCACAGTGCGATCCCCAAGAGGCCTGCCTCCCCAATAAAAGGGGAGGCAGTGTTCAGGAGTCGACCATCGTTCATTGTATCGCACACTTCGTTCACCAAGACGCCTGTCAAGCGTGAGGATTATGACAAACCCTCATAATAAGGAAGGCTGTTTTCAGCAGTACACAATCCGGCTTAAACAGTATTCGTTCATTATATCACACAGTGTGATCCCCAAGACGCCTGCCAAGCGTGGGGGTTATAGCAAACCCCATTAATAGTGAGGGTGTGTTCAGCTGTAGACCATCATTCATTATATCGCACACTGTGCTCCTCAAGACGCCGGTCAAGCGTGGGGATTATGTCAACCCCTTCCCCCCCTCTTGTGTTCAGCAGTGAACAATCCATCTGATACAGATTTCAAACGAAAGTGAACTCTAAGAGGTTTTTAGCATTTTTCAATAACCCTGTATATATATTAATTTATATTATATTATAATTAAAAAAATATTAAAATTTGCGAATTAGTATATTATATTTTATTTGAAGAAATATTTATACAATATTTAAAATATAGATTTCACATCACCGATAGAGAATAAAAAATACTGTTACAACAAATAAAATCAGCCTGTATGAACAGTGCACTCCTAATTCAGACACTAAAACTAAATAATTTCAACGAAATGTACACGTAACTTTCTAAATCCAATGCACTGTGAATGTAACTTTCTTTTATAGTAAATTCTGTCAAATCTGAGCACTTTATTAAAAATATTTTATCATTATAACTGTTAATAATATTATATTTGATACAATATCGCTGCTAGACTCAAATCATAACAAATAAGATGGCGCCGCGTCCCAATCAGATGAACAGTTGTGGTTAGTCGGTTGATGGTGGTTGGGCATACAAGAACGAAGCTTAATGTTTGGATGCGTTTGGTTAAGCAAAATATGGTGTTCAGGCAAACAAGCACTTGATAGCATAGGTAAATATTGTGTTGTTAGATTTACGTTTTAGGCAATGTCCTTTGTTTTAATTTTAAGATGTTGAATAAAATAGGACCTGCAAGGAACTATTAACAAGTATTTGTATCATGTTGAACCATTGTACATATATTTAAGGTTTAAAATAAGCGTACTTGATTTGACGTTAGTCATATTAAATATATAATATTTTTGTTCAATACATATAATTGTATAAAATCAATAATAAGATTAATGTAATAATACCTATGATTAAAATAGTTATTTATAAGCACATCCTAACCAAATAATTTAATAGTAAACCAAAATTGTAATTATTTAAAAGTTGATATTGACTGCCGAAGTTGTTATTTGAAAAGGGCTCTGTCTAGCAAGTCAGTCGTCTTTAAGCAAGCTCAGAGTGAACAACTCGGATCTCACAGTGGTGTCGAAATATATTTTCAAAGTAGTCTTTAACGACGAAGTGCTGCCCGATCAAGATTGTGTGAAAGTTAAGTTATTTATTATTCTCTCTTATAATATTACATAAGGACTAACCTTGTTTATGTGTAATGGTTCTTAAAATGGTTTGTTAAAAGGGTTTTGACAGTTATTATAAATTGTATTGAATTATAATTGTAATAATGTTAATTAATAGTTGATGAACCAAAATTGAATTGTAAATATAATGTGTTTAGAAAGTAAGTAACACATTGTTAAAATATGTTTAAAAGAATGGCACCGAGTTTCTTGCCCGTTCTTCTCGGAGTGGCTCTATACAACTTTGTTTGCTGAACCCTCGTTCAGCAAACAAAGTTGTATAGAGCCGTACAATTAGAATATTTCAATATTAAAATTTCATTAGAGCGTCGCAGACGCCTAAATTGAATAAATGGTTTTGACTTTGACCTTTTATTTATATAAACTAACACACTCAACACAATTTAAGAATCGGAGATAGGGTATTTTGTTTTCGCTAGTTCTGAACGTTTTATTAGAAATAAAACGAAATAATATATATTGAACAACGCGTAATCAACTTGTCTGTGAATGGGAATAAAAAAGTCAATTTGGTAAAAAATGGTCTGTTAGCCATTCAAGTACTAGGGCGACGTAATGTTATTTACATGTCTAAAAACAGTAGCTGTAAATTTCGCAGCAGTCCTAATAACGTCGAAGATTTTGTCGTCGACAGATATGAAACCTCATATCTATCGACGACAAAATTGTCGATAATTAGACTATACCTGAAATTATAACTAATATATTGGTATTAAACTCCGTTCGTCTAGGTAATAAAAAGGTAAACAATGAAAAAACTTCGACGATGACGAAATATTTTTTTTAGTAAGCCTCGATAGACAGGTTTAAAGGCCTGATATCATTGACGAAGAATATTTATTTATTATCTATATTTAATTTTACTTTTTGCCATAATTTTGGTTATTGTTTAAAGTTTAAACGTACTTGATAATATTTATGTAGATTTTTAGTTTTTTTTAGAGATTTTATGAAACTAGATACTTACACAAAAAATATAATGATAATTAATATTGTCGAGTATCATAATTATAATTATCATGCTGTGATTGACTAGATTTAAGTTTTTATAAAACAAAACGTTCATAATAAAAATACTTAAGATAATTGATATTGTCAAGTGCCATATCATGCGGTTTTTAACTAGATTTTGTTTCTATGAAACGAGACGTACAACGTTTATTAAAAAGTGATTAATATTGCGATAATTGATATTGTCAAGTGCCATATTATGCTGTGATTGACTAGATTTAGGTGTTATGATAAGCATCGTGTGCATTTACTGTGATTTTAATAAATAGTTGACTGATTTTTCTAACTAGAATTTCATTTCTATATCTAATTCTGATTCATATGTCACAGATTCTGATTCATATGGCCCCAAAATTTTAAATTGAATTATCTCGAAAACCATTTTATCAAAGAGTGTGCCTTTTTCAGACATTGTATCTTAGGTTATCATCTTTCGTAAAAATATGTTTTATAAGCTTAAATGTGAAAAAAAATTAGGCCGTATGAATCAGACAAAGAACGCAATTTCGGAGAAACACTCATTTAAAACTGATACGAATATACTACAACACTACTTTTTAAGATAGAACAAAAACAAAAAAAAATTACGTGTTTTGGATAGGGCCCTTTAATTTTGTACTTTTTATTATTGATTAAAAACGCCAAAATAACAGATACACTGCGAAAATTCATTTGTGTACATGTAACCATTCAACAGATACAACCATTTATTAGTAGAACGAATAGATAGATTAATTGACACATAGACGGACAATATACATAAGTTTAATAATAGGGTCGTGGTTTTTTCGAAACTCTTATATCCTGATTGATGTTTCCTTTATAACTATGTATTTCATAACTAGTATATCGGGCAGCGTGCGGGACGCAAGCAACTAGCTTTTATATTTTATATGCAGATTCAAAATTTATCAGAACTACTTATATACAAAAAATATACTACTCTCGCACAAAAGTACGGGGAAAAGTTTAATAATAAACATAATGTTAGTTATTCATTCAATTTTATTTAATCATTTTAAAGTATGCTTCTTTAGAACGATATACTTACGCCAACGAATAATCCAATCATCACAAAATTTTTTAAAGCGCTCTTATGTTCAAAACTCCAGAAGAGCTATGACTTCTCGTGTAAACCTTTCGTACAGAGGAGAGTACTGTAGCCGCTAAAATAAATTGACCCTACCGCCATAAAATAGGTACGACTAGAATTGTATCAAGGTTCTGAGTCACTTCGGTAAGGAACCCCAATCGTAAGTGCTTCGGTTATCAAAGGCAGTTACCATGGAGACCAGCTAGACATGTGGAAAATACTCCTAAGTCGGAGCTAGACCTTCAGCTTCGCAAGTTAGCAACACGGCTCATGAGATAATGATGATGATCATATATGAGGAATAAACTACAAACATATTATACTTTTTGGGTTTCTGTTTCTCCTATCTTAATATGTCCCAAATTCATTCGACTATGTTTGCCAATGTTGATTTATGGGTTTATTGGTATTGCCATCCTTGTAAAGTGTTATGTTACTGATTTATTTTTTATGTTTGATAGGCTATCTTTTGACCACCATCTTCGTATTGATAAGTGATGATGAATTCGAAGATAGTAAACGGGTTATGCTTAGGTACGCCATCATTTGACACCACTTTTGTTTGCTTGCTGCAAAATAGCTCGTTTAATCTTAACCCGATTTTAATCCATGGTTACCATTGATGCTGCTGGGCCTACATTTTTAATAGATTGTAATTAAATAAAATTGTTTTGTATGCCGAAGAAAACAATCGCAGACATATTTATTTTGATGTGCAATTTAGCTCCAAAGAAAGCAAGAAGATTACAATATCGCATTAGAAACCAATTAGGTACGTTACGAAACCAAACATATTTTACATTTCATACCATATTTAGTAGGTACCTAGTTGTTTTAGGTCCACAAAAGCGGAGCCATTCTTCAGCTACTGACTCATTTCTAGGAAATGAATAAAAACGCAATTCACTGCCTCGTCTACTTCTACTCTTACATTTCCGAATAGAACAAAGAACCATTTTTATGTTTTTATTATACCAAGCTAACAGAAATGAACACCGTACGGCCCAACCACACAACACACAGTTTGCGAATCTCTGCGCATTGTGCATGAGCGAGAGCGAAACAGATGCAAATCATATGCGTGGGACAGAGACGGCGATATTTGTCAAAATGGTGGAACCATAGGGAGACAACTTTTTTCATACCATTTACTTACTGTGATGAACATTGATTCATATGTGACTTTCTATTAGACGTTTGAGATATTGTATTGATATTTTAGAACAAAACATTCACATGAAAAAGAACCATGAACTGGTATGTTGCTGCAATCATGTTTTAATAAAGAGCCAATTAGGTAGTGACGCAAGCTTGTGATTCTTCGGTAGTAGAAGACCTTGTTTTCTTAGACCATGACATGACCCAAGTCCATTAATCCTGTCATCCGGAGCATACAATGACAAAAGAAAGAAGAGGACTAGAAATATATGACCTATATATTAGTACGTTATAGAAATACAATGCATTTCAACACAGAAATAAAAAAATTGTATGCCTTTCACTCTCATGCATGTGATTGTATTAATGTAACAAGAGACAACATTACTTTTACAGCTTTCTAAAATTGCAACAATAACATATGACGTCACTTTGGTCATGCCCATCGGCCAACCCGCCATCTTAGTTTCTGGTTTTTGAGTAGAACTAGGGATGGACATTTAAAATATACATCGATGTTTTTTCCGATGTAATGCATCGATCGGTTGCATCGATGTTACTAAGATGTATTAATACACACATCGATGTTTCAAAAACATTATTAAGTAAATTTTCTTTAAATAATTGACTTCTTTTTTTATTTAATATTTGATTTCTTTCCTGTTGATAAAATTTTAAATTATACTCAAATTTTATAATTTTCATTTACTTTTGCCATATTGTTTTCAGTCGATAAATTTTCTCCTTGAAGAATTGATCTCTCGAATTGTCTTGCTACAATTATTCTATTAAAAAAAAACTTGATAATAATTATTGAATTGGATCTGAACGATCACCTTTTTTAGGGATTGGGTGCACGAAAGCCATCTTCCATGATTTTGCAACAACGACTGATGAGTAGAAGAGCCGGAATATGTCTATTACAGTAACAGTGCCAATCTACTTCCTTGACACTACACTTACCTCGTCACTCCGGAACAATTTGTTGTGTCTCCTTGGCTCTTTAATCCTAAACACAATAGCGTTTGCACAATACTGCTTTTGGTCAGAATATCTGTCACTGCGGTGGTACCCCCTTAGCCTCTTGATTGAGACTACCACCAAGTTGTCACCCATTATAAATTGTAGTGTAAAGTTTTATACTCCTGATACATACTTATTTTGAATTCGGCGCTGCTACGTGAGAGCGCATTCTGAGTGCAACTTTTCATACTACAACGTATTTCATAACCATAAGGTAAGCGTTCGGTTACAAACAGGTCAAACCTCTGAAGCATAGAGAAATGCACTAGGTATCTCTAATAGTTGCAACTGTCTTATTTTAAGGCGCTCAATTTGAATTTACAAGTAATTATTTGTAGTAAAGTAATAAAGTACTTCCTATTTCGGTGGATGTGGATGTCAAAAGATAAGAACTCAGAGTACTTTGTTATATAAGATAAAATAATATGTAATTCCCTACTGTGATAATTTTGACATTATGGCCGATTAATCGAACTTGTAATAAATACTGAGTAATTATTTACACACACGAACAACACTGGGAAATGGGCGGAGCCGACGCCATTTTACTTTCTGTTTTGGCACTCGATATGACCATAAACTTCATGTCCTCTTCTTTCTTTTGTCATTGTGAGCATATGTCCTGAGTAAAATTTTACTTGTATTTCGATGGGTTGATTTCGATTGACGTCTTCGTCGGCGAGTAAATGTAAAAATTCACCTAGATGATTTCTTTACATTACATTCATATATTAATGGATTCCGATTGCACCCTTATTATTATTATTTCTTTGTTAATGGCTTCTGCGCGATTGCACCCTTAAAATTCTATTGCAAAGTCTCCTCCGTATTTAAAATGGCAATGTCATATTTATTTCATATCAATCATTTAACAAATTGCCAGTGTTTTAGGGATGACTAATGTTGCATAAACATGGATGTTTTCATCGATAGTTAAACTTCGATGGCCGATGTTTTTCGAACTCAAAACATCAGTTTTTGCAATTACATATATGAAACGATGTGATATTTATATACATTTTGGTCGTGTTTTGTTTGCTTTAAGAATTTAAAACCTGTGAATATCACGAAGCCACATAAATGCAGCTCAGAGACAGACAATAAGGAAGTTTCCACTCACATAAAAACAAAAAATGTGTATGTATATATCCAAAGATAATTAAAATATAATAGATACAGTGAAAAAATTACCTTAATATCTTGAAAAACGACGAATCTGTGATTTTTTTATATCGCCCACACGAAAATGTAAAGCCGCATGGAGCATTCACGTTCATACGTCACAAGTCTCGTAGGCTGCGTTGTGGGTAGACGAGACGCACTACTCACTAGATAGAATGGTCATCGCGGCATATGGCAGAGCGATGCGAGTTTCGTGATCAAATTCAAATTCAAATTCAAAATCATTTATTCAATTTAGGCGTCTACGACGCTCTTATGAAGGTCAATTACAAATTTTAATATTGAAATATTCTACATTGTACTGCCACGTTCAGCAAAAAAAGTTTATAGAGCCACTGCGAGAAGAACGGGCAAGAAACTCGGGGCCATTCTTTTAAACGTCTTTTTACAATGTGTTATAAACAATATTATACAATTATTACAATATTTGTTTAAATTACGTAGGAGACATGTGATGGCTTGGCAGAGGTGGAATTTTCCAAGCATTTTTGTCGTTTAAGTAGTCACAAACTGTGTAGTAGGATTTCTTCATCAAAATATTTTTCACGTGCAATTTGAATTTTCCTTCTGTGAGCATTGTAATATGTTCGGGAATTTTATTATAAAACCGCACACAATTACCTAAAAATCTAAAGATCTGTACTATCTCGGACGAGGTGTGTGTGTATGTAGCGATTCTATTCATATTTTATTTAATATAAAAAAGTTATTCTGTGTTATTGAACGGAAGTTTTGAGAATGAAAAGTATTTTTTTTTTATATAAACGAATAAAATACTTTGTGAATTGAACAGGAAGTGTTCACTAAAAATGCGTGTTGTTTTTGACCAGTAGGTAGATTTGATCAAAAAAACATGTTTAAATTTGAATAAAAAATCGATCTTAAAAATTTTACGACCGGAAAATCTATGTGAGACGTACGAAATGCTTTATTATTAAATTTTAAAGTATAAAAATTCCGCATTCTAATATATAGCTTATATTAGAATGCTCTATTTCACTCGTGTCAATCCCTTTCATTTACTCTAACGCAATCGGTAAGTAAAATCATAATTAATAGTAATTTATGGTATTACCTTCCAGTCTCTAGGTTATCTTAAAAAGTTATCTCTGGATGCGTTTTTGACGAATTCATGCAACCAAAAACAGCACAATATATCCTACTCGTGATATCTTGTCATCTTAAACTTATTTTTAATGAAAATATCGCGCGGTTATTGGTAAAAAATAACACGCCGTCCATTTTTGAAGCAGTGATAGCAGCTCTTGGCAATGGACTGCCGCGCGGCAGGTCCATGGTTCAAATCCCGCCGCGGGCTTGAGCTTCACTGCATGGTGGAAGGGAATTTTGCGAATGCCCGCCTGGCTAGCGACCACCCTCTAGTAGAAAATCTGTCGCCAAGCACCTAACGGTGTGTTCCGGCAGCTGTCCTTGAGAGCCAGAGTAATTCTAGGTTAAGCCTGTTAACACCATCGACCACATCATCACTTAACATCACGTGCGATTGTGGTCAAAGGCTTACCTATCAGCGACACAAATAAAAAAAAAATTCGTCACTGCGGCACAGTCGCGACTATCTGAGTCTTTATGCGTACCGAGCGCAGACCGAGATTGAGGCGCGTAGGTATAGCTTGATTGGTCCGTTTATATGAAGTTAAAATACTGTATAGATAACATTACCGTTACACTGATGTCTGCTATCCAGATCTCACTGAGGAACAGCTATATAAGCATGTGCGTCTTCATAACTTTTGCATCAAATTTATATTAGGCTTGCGCAATATTGACCGCATATTTCCTTCACACTGCAAGTGCTCTCAATTTAAGGTCATCAGAAAACCTATCCCTCTGTATACCTCAACATGGCACAATATATTACGATCAATACTTTTCAATCAAAGCTGTTTGCCTGTGGAATTCACTACCGATTAATAAGACAAGCCCAATCTTTATATCTACGTAGCTATTCAAGTTAAAAAGTTTGACTTGTCTGATGATTAAATATTACACCAGTTCTGTTCGAAACTACTTATCACTTGCACTTCCTAATCACTTTAATAGGATAGGTAGAGTTAGATACCTCCATTAATAGAGAAGATACACCGTGGTCATCGAATAAATATGTATATTCATAGACTGCGGATGTCGTCGATATCATTTAAATAATCACCAGTGTGATAATCTGATAAATTAGATTTAGAAATTATCTATATATTTTTGAATAAAAAACAAAGATATTAAAAAAATACAAAAAATGAAACCGACTTCAACGCTCAAGTGTGAAATAACTTGTTGAAGTCGGTACCGTGATAGTTCAAAATATTACCGACCAACGTACCGACTTGGACAAGTTATTTCACACTTTTGAATGTTGAAGTCGGATTCAATTTATTGCCAAAAATAATAATTCACCCTTTTTAGAGACCCTTACTTCTTACGGGGTCGATTGTCATTCACTGCTAACGACTTCAGAATCAAGATAGGAAAACACTGTACAGTTATTGGAGTGTAACTTAAAAGGCTTAACCGATTTTGATGAAATGAGACCACAAGGGAAGCACCAGCTTTCAAATAAAAATGTTAGCTACACCCTGGTATCACACTACATCTACGGTATACACTATACACCCAATCTAAAGTTCTGAAAATAAAATAAATATTACATAAAAAACAGGCAAATTGAGTAGATCCTCCTTTTTTGGGAGTAGATTGAAAAATAAACATATTCTAGCCCGCACTGCGACTGAACTATAAACAAAATTCTTGGAAGAATGCGTATTGCGAAAAAAATACAGCTGGTGGTTCAATAGTATCGATCGTCATATCAAACAAACATGATACTTAAAGAAACTAGTATAAATTACAAGATATGCACATCATAAACATCACTACTTATACGTCAAAATAGTCTTCACAATACAGTACTGAAATACCTGGGAAAGATTCCTTTCTTAGTTTTGCACCACTTAATTCTAATTTTTTTCTCCTTTGGCACCGTAAAATTGATTTTTTGGGTGTAGTTACCGTTGTGTTTGTACACATAGGCAGTATGCAGAATTTATAATTAATATATATTTTATTTTCATGATAATACCTACTGTCGTATTAAGTTAAAAAGTACATAACTGCTCGAACAGCGAACGCAAACGTCGCTTTCGTCCCCAACGCTTGAGCCCGAGTGAGACTTCTGCCGTCAGCGCATTGAGCGTCCGTCTGCGCATCATGCAATTTCAAAATAGTAGAGAAAGCTTCATAACTTCGTCATTTGTAAAGATAATTGAAAAAATAAAACACTAGGATTAATTGCAAGTATAGCCTGATTTTTTTAATTTTAAATTGAAAAAATTGAAACTTTCTTATTGTCTGGTTTTGACCTTGTATCAATTGACATAGAGCATATTTTTGCATAATTATTTTTGGGAATAAAGCAAGTGAAACGAGGCATGTATAGAACTAACGAATTAAGAATAGTTCCGTGAATATTCACTCAATATCACTAACCACCCGGGTGGTGGTAGGCTGGGTGTAGCAAGTGAACAAAACGTTATGTACCTTCACATACCACAGTAAAACCATACCTTACCAATTACCATAATATTACCAGTACCAGGGATATTAAATAAAACGCACACACAATATAGGTATATTTGGCAAAATTATTGTGTCACAGAAACAATGGAGGAAGCCGCTCTGAAAAGAGCAACGCTGTCAGCTGTCGTAGTTTAGAAACAAGGAAGATGTCGTTCTGAGAAGAGAATAATCGTTCCATATCGATTACCATACACGATACTTACGAGTTTTATTAAGAGCTTCCCTCGATAGTCAAAATTTATTATTAGGGATAAGACAATGCAAGATACAGCATTGCAACGTTTCCGCCCACTGAAAGGTTCTCACATCTGCACGTCGACATCGTAGGACCACTTAACACCTCACCTCAAAGTCACAGATACCTAGTTACGATGATTGGCCGAGTAACCAGATGGCCTGAAGCTGTACCTACGGAAGACATCACCGCGGAATCAGTGGCGGAGATAGTATATGAGCACTGGATCACACGTTTTGGATGTCCGTCAACTCTAAACAGCGACCAGGGAAGACAATTCGAAAGTCAGCTGTTTACCAAGTTAATGAACATGATGGGAATCAAGAAAACACGAACCACACCATATCATCCCCAATCAAACGGAATGATTGAACGTTTCCACTGTAGTCTCAAAGCATCTCTAAGGACTCGTCTATCACAACATACAACGTGGATTGACGAGCTGCTTACTGTACTCATGGGATTACGCGCCTCTACACGAACAGACACAGGAATAAGCGCCGCAGAGCTTACCTACGGACACAACCTACGTCTACCTAGCGACTTTTTTACATCCTTATCAAACCAAACCGACATAGATTACGACTACGTAAACCAACTACGTGCTACTATCAACACAGTCAAGCCTAGCCAACCTACCATACCACATGGAAACAATCGTTCTATCTTCATTCACAAAGATCTACAAACCTGCGAGCATGTTTTTGTTCGCAACGATGCAGTCAACGCAACGATGCAGTCAAGAAATCGCTACAACCATCCTACTATGGACTCTATAAAGTATAAGAAAGAAACGGCAAGATATTTAAGCTACAGTTACCAGAAAGAAGGTCGGCTACCATATCAATCGACAGACTCAAGCCAGCTTTCACAACAAACTACGGTTAACTTACCTCAAGATTCATCATCATCATCATCATCAGCCGGAAGACGTCCACTGTTGAACAAAGGCCTCCCCCATAGAGCGCCACAAAGAACGGCTATTAGCCGCTTGTAACCATTGGCTACCAGCGACTTTCACGATGTCGTCAGTCCACCTAGTGGGGGGCCTACCAACTCTACGTCTTCCGGTGTAGTGTGGTAACCACTCGAGAACCTTTCTTCCCCAACGGTTGTCAGTTCTACGAGCAATGTGGCCCGCCCATTGCCACTTCAACTTGCAGATTCTGAGAGCTATGTCCGTGACTTTGGTTCTTTGGCGAATATCCACGTTCCGGATTTTATCGCGCAAAGAAACTCCGAGCATAGCTCTCTCCATAGCTCGTTGAGCGACTCTGAGCTTGTCCATAAGGGCCACAGTTAAGGTCCACGTCTCAGTGCCATAAGTCATCACTGGCAACACACACTGGTTGAAGACTTTGGTCTTCAGGCTTTGCGGGATCTTCGACGAGAAGATGTCGCGTAACTTCCCGAACGCTGCCCATCCGAGTTGGATTCTTCGGGCGACCTCTTTGTCAAAGTTGGACCTACCTAACTGGACAGTCTGTCCGAGGTATATGTAATGGTCAACAACTTCGAGCGTATCGTTCCCAACAACTACTGGTACGGGTGCAACATGGACATTAGACATAATTTTCGTCTTGTCCATGTTCATTTTAAGACCCACCTGCTGGGAAACTCTACTGAGGTCGCTGAGCATTGTACTGAGTTCTTCAAGCGACTCTGCCATTATGACTATGTCATCGGCGAAACGAAGGTGAGTGATGTATTCGCCATAGATGTTGATGCCGAATTCTTTCCAGTTCAAGAGCTTAAAAACGTCCTCCAACGCATTCGTGAACAGTTTCGGAGAAATAACGTCTCCCTGTCGCACGCCTCGCTGCAGTTGGATTGGTTCCGTGCTCTTGTCCTGTAGTCGAATCGACATGGTGGCGTTCCTATACAAACACTTCAGCGCTTCGATGTACCTATAGTCAATTTGGCATCGCTGAAGAGACTGCAGTACGGCCCAGGTTTCGATTGAATCGAAGGCTTTTTCATAGTCCACAAACGCTAAACATAATGGCCGATTATACTCCTCAGTCTTCTGTATAATCTGGCGGAGCGTATGTATGTGGTCTATGGTACTAAAGCCTTTTCGGAACCCGGCTTGTTCGGGAGGCTGGAAGTCATCAAACCTACGAGCAAGACGATTCGTAATGACTCTCGAAAACAGCTTATAAACATGGCTTAGAAGTGAAATGGGCCTGTAGTTCTTCAACAAGGTCTTGTCACCTTTTTTGAAGAACAGTACCACTACACTTCTGTTCCATGCTTCTGGCGTTTTACCTTCAAGGATGACGAAATTAAATAACTTCTGGAGGACTAAGAGTACCGGTTTTCCACCCGCTCTCAGAAGTTCTGTCGTGATTCCGTCATCACCTGGCGCCTTGTTGTTCTTAAGCTGCTTGAGAGCCATTCTAATCTCGTATAGGCTGATGTCCGGGATGTCTTCGGTATAGTGTCGGGTCAGTTTAGCTCTCTTGTCCTGAGCTGTACTGACAACGGGTTCTTGTGTCGAGGTGTATAACTGTCCATAAAACCTCTCAAGCTCTCTCAGAATCTCCGGTTTTGATGAGATGATTCTGCCATCGTCGATCTTCAGCTTGGTCATTTGGCTTTGCCCTATAGACGAATTTTTTGCGAACACTTTGGAACCTTGGTTACGCTCGATTGCGACCTTAATACGATTTGTATTAAAGGCGCGCAAGTCGTGTCGCAGTGCCTTCGAAATTCGTCTATTGAGCTTGCCGTAGTTCGACATATCAGCTGAAGATTGCAGTCTCATCTCACTCCGGTCTTCCATCAACTTGATGGTTTCTTCTGAGAGTTTCTTCGGTTTGTTTCGGCGGGGGGTCTTAAAGAACTTAGACCCCACCGCTTGGACAGCTTCCACCAACCCGTTGTTTATCTCGTCCACTGTTTCGCATTCAGCTAGGCACTGGAAGCGGTTATGTAGTTCAAGTTGAAAGCTCTCGGGGTTTTGAATTTGGGCAACGCCAGGACGGAGCGTGGAGTTTATCAGACGGGACCTCTCAAGCTTTACATTGATATTCAATGTGCCTCTAACGATACGGTGATCGCTACCGGTTTTCACCTTATGGATCACAGAGACATCATTGAATATTTGCTTCCTGGTCGTCATGATAAACTCGATCTCATTTTTTGTTGAACCATCGGGGCTTATCCACGTCCACTTCCTGGATGGTCGCTTCTCGAAGAAGGAGTTCATCGCAAAGAGTCCCTCCTTCTCCATGAAGTCGACCAGCCGCTGGCCCCTCTGGTTCCGCTGCCCATATCCAAATGGCCCCACTCTCAACTCATCGCCATTCCGTGTGCCCAACTTAGCGTTGAAGTCCCCCATAACAACGGTGAAGTATGTTTCGGAGGCATGTATGGCTTCAGATATCTCCTCATACATAGCCTCTACTTCATCATCTGAGCGGGTCGAGGTCGGTGCGTAAACCTGTATGACCTTCAGCGAATACCGTTTGGTGATTCTGAGTATAAGGTACGCTACCCTGCTCGACACACTTTCGACTTTGACAACATTGTTAACAAGGGACTTCCGGACGAGAAACCCAACACCACCCTGAGACTTTTGGTGACCTTCCCGGTAGAATAACAAGTTACCTGAGTCAAGGATAACGGTGTCCTGTCCCTGTCTTCGGACTTCCGATAACCCCATGACATCCCAGCGTAACTTGTTTAATTCTTCCTCCAGCTCGACAATCTTGTAGTCCTCCCTGAGCGTACGTATGTTGTGTGTTGCCAAGGCCAAGGGTCGTCGTGTTTGAGTGCGGTAGCCGGGCATCTTCCGGAGATTCTTCGCACCCCCTGCTCCACCGTTACCTGGCCCGCTACCAGGGCCAGGAATAATAGAGCTGCCGGGGACTGGGGGCCGAATTGTTTTTGTGCTAATCATAGGGGGGGTTTTGCCATAATCCCCACGCTTGGCAGGCGTCTTGGGGATCGCAGTTAATGGTGTTAATTTCTCAGAAGGCGCTGCTGCTCACCTTCCGGTATTTTTCCCTTAGTCGCCTTTTACGACACCCACGGGAAGAGATGGGGGGGTGACATTCTAGCCCGGCACCCCACGGGGAACCTCAAGATTAAGTACAAGATAAAGTTACTTTACCGAAGCCAATATTAAAAACCACACAAAGTGGACGCACTATCAAACTTCCGGTACGCTTCCGCTAAGGGGAGAGTACTGTAGCAGCACAGAAGCACACAAGAAGTTTAACGCGATTACCTTCACATACCACAGTACAACCATACCTTACCAATTACCATAGTACCAGACCATGGATAATAAATAAAACGCATACACAATATAGGTATATTTGGCAATGCTGGCCAATGCTGTTGTGTCACAGAAACAATGGAAGAAGCCGCTCTGAAAAGAGAAACGCTGTCTGTCGTAGTTTAGAAACAAGGAACATGTCGTTCTGACAAGAGAATCATCGTTCCATATCGATTACCATACACAATACTTACGAGTTTTATTAAGAGCTTCCCTCGATAGTCAAAATTTATTATTAGGGATAAGTGCCCTTATTCCTTATAGTTAATTATTTGTTTAGAATTATGTCCTGCATAGTTAAATGCCGTATCTAACGTCTGTGTCACAGATCACAGAAAGTGTCTGTGCCTTACAAAACGTTAGTGTTTAATTCCCCTTTAAGGAATTAAGATGTGCCAATATATGTATGTATAAAAATCTGAAACCATGTTCGTCAACACTTTAAATGATTTGTTAATATTTGGTTTATAAATTTCTTGAGATCTAAATTATGACACAGGATACTTTTTATTTCGAGTTACTAAGTTACTTTACCTTTTTTTAGTGTGAGTGCGACATAACCTATTTCCCATTCTAAACCAGATAAATGATTAATTGAATTAATAAGTTACATATATCTTTCTACGTTTTAATGCCAGAAACTCCACTTAATAGACGTTATCTGGCCTAATGACCCAATCTAAGTTGGCAGAATTTCTAAAAACTAATGATAAGCTATCAATAACCCAACATAAGAGATAAAATGAAAAACACGTAATCGTTATAATCTTTTTCCAGAAGGCATTTTTATAAGTTATTGATAGCACAATTTTTAGTTTACTTAAGTTTTTAGTATCTTATCTTCTAATTAGTTGATAAACAGAACCAACAAAGTCCCAAGTCATATACAATCAGAGCTTTTAACTCTAATTTTATATTCACGCGTTAAGGTAGGTTTTATACAAATACATAAATTGTACAGCCTACGTCAAAATACAAAACAATACAACTAATTATCAAAGCAAAAATTGCTTAGCTTGGGCCTGTTTCAGAATGTTACTACCCAGAACATAATTAATAAATAAAACACTATCTTTGCATTTCAGAGTCAGCCTATCCATCGGTTAAAGCTTGAAATGCACTGCAAGTTAACAGACATTTTTATCATTCAGTTATTTTATGTGTTGACCCGAACTTTATTAGGATATTCTGAAACGGGGCGTAAAAGTAATAGACGCTGTCAAGTAAATTTAAATTACTGATAGTGAACTTAAACACCTGTAGTTATGTATACTGTAATAGGTACTTTCATATTACAGTTACCTCGTAGACACAACTACGTGCGCACGCGTACTTCCCGCTCGACCGTCACTTGCGCACTCACGCTACGCACACAAACGTACTCGGCGCGTAACAACACAGCTGACTGGTGTTCACTCATTCAATCGCGTTTCTCAAACTTTTTTTGCACTTTTTTGCTTCGTGATGGAGTCGTTTAAATGCATACGCTGTGAAGCGGAGTTTAGGGATGGCGCACTGTGCTCCGTTTGCCATGGACGCTTTGACTTCCCTTGCTCTGGTATAACTGAATCTGGTTATCGTAAACTAGGAGACAGGAAGTCTACCTGGAAGTGCCTGTCCTGTAAGGGAATCGTGAGTCCACTCCTTCCACTTGGTAAAGGCTTGGCTAAGTCTCCTGTACCTGCAGATTTAGAGAGTATTGCACTTGATATAAAGCGGCTTGGTGCTCAGATAGCGTCGCTGCCGACCTTGATGGCTTCCGTTCAATCAATACAAGCTGATATCACTGATCTTAAAACCTTGAAGTCGGATATCGCAGATCTGAAGCTCATGAAGCCTGCCGTGGCAGACGTTAAAGCCTCAGTAGAATTTATGCAGAGCTCCTTCGAAACGCTGACTGCCAGGATTGCTGATATCAGCCAGGAAGTTCAAGGACTTCTGAAGACCAGGGATGAAGTCCGTTTTCTTCAGCAGCGTGTTGAACAGCTGGAGTGCAACGCAAGAGAGATGGAACAACGATCACGCATGAATAACATTGAGATAAAAGGAGTACCAATATCTCAATCAGAAAATTTATTTGAGATAGTTGCGAAGATTGGTGGCCACATCAGCTGTTCCATTGCGCAGGAGCAGATTAATTACATAGCAAGAATACCCATGCGGAACGATAAACTTAACAAGACAATCTTGATCTCCGTACACAATAGGTATGTTAAAGAAGACTTTGTGGCTGCAGCAAAAAAGTATACCATTGTCCCAGCCGATTTGGGTTTGCGTGGCGACAAAAGAATATTTGTCAACGATCATCTTACCCTGGACAACAAGTTGCTGCTCAACAAAGCGAAGGCCCTGGCCAAGGAACGGGGATTTGCATTCGTTTGGGTGAAGGGTTGCAAGATTTTTGCACGAAAAAGTCCCACCTCGAATATACTGGCTATAAAATCGGAGTTAGATCTGAAAAAGATCTCGTAAACTGCAACGTATTATCTTTATTTACGGTATCTCATTGTTTATGTTCTAACCTTCGCTCTAAATGTTTGAGAAACATCGGCTTGCTCCCACGCGTGTGTGCAGACCGGCCTAGTTTGATCCAGTCTTATATGCATGTGTGTGCCTCACACTCGGTACTTAAGCTAACGCTGTATCTTGCTCGCACCCAGTTCGGCAACTACCTTCATGCTATTATTTCTGATGCATTATTTTACGCTGCATATGATTTATTCAAGCGCTCGTATGCTTTGTTTATCTTTTTGAATGACTCAAATGCTTTATTATATTGTTATGTTCACTTTTACACTATCAAGCCTACTACACAGCAGCTAGTTTTGAGCTTTAACAATGTATAATATTTATTACCAAAACGTTCGTGGCTTACGAACGAAAACTTCAGATTTCTACAGAAATGTTTCTATGAATAGTTACGACATTATATGTCTGACAGAAACCTGGCTTTTGGAAGGTATACGAAATAGCGAGTTATTTGACGATCGTTATATAGTATTTAGACGCGACAGGGATTTTTTGAAAACGGGAGAGGGGAGGGGAGGCGGAATTTTATTAGCAGTCCATCGCGGGATTACGGCCGAAGCTTGTAATGAGTGGCGTTCGAACGCCGAAGATTTATGGATTACACTAACTCTTCATTGCCGGAGACCGAGGGTAGCTTACAAGCTTCATCTGTGTGTTGTTTACATTTGTGACGAGAAGAGAGGTAATTCTTTATCGGAGCAATTAGAAGTTTTTGCGGATAATATGTCCGATATAGTACTGAAAAATCCATGTAATAAATTCCTTATAATGGGTGACTTTAACATGTCGAATTTAAGCTGGAAAGTGGCTGACGATAGTTCCTTTTACGTTGCTGAAAATATTCAGGGCACCGTACAGCAAAATTTATTTGATGATCTTGACTTGTGTAACTTAATGCAATTCAACAATATTCATAATGCTAATAATAGAGTACTTGATTTAATTTTTTCTAATAATGATGTCACAGTAGCCCGCTGTCTAAGCCCTCTGTCCAAATTAGATGCAGCACACCACCCTGCTCTTTGTATATCTGCAGATTTTGTTCAATTACACAAGCTAAAACCTTGTCCTTATTTAAAATATCTATATAATAGTGGCGATTACGCCGCTATCAAATTAAAACTAGATGATATAAACTGGCAACAGGTACTGTATGATAAGTCACTGGAGGATGCAGTATCCTTCTTTTATAGTACTCTTAATGATCTTAGGACAAGTTATATACCTTCCAAAATTGTCACACCTACACAGAAATACCCCCCTTGGTTTAAAACACCTCTTATTAAAATATTAAAAGAGAAATATAAATATCACCAGAAATACAAAAATTACGGTAATCGGTCTGCCCACCAATCCTTTGTCATTTTAAGGGATCGTGCTAAATCATTGGAGAATCAGATGTTTAACGATTTTATATCTAGCATTGAATTAAGCATTTCTAAAAATCCCAAAGCGTTTTGGTCTTATGTCAAAATTAAAAATCAAAGTAACTCATACCCCGCGCTATTACGATTCGGTCAGCGCGCATCCGATTCCGGGGAGGAGATATGCAATATGTTTAGCGAATATTTTCACTCCACATTTTTAGATAGTAGCGATATGGACTGCTCACTGGATGATTCCGCGAACAATATGACATCAACGGACATAGCGGATATCGAGTTTAACTGCTCAGAAATCTGTAAGCTGTTAGAGTCCTTGGACTTAAACAAATCTGCGGGTCCTGACAACATACCAGCACTATTTATTGTTAAATGCGCTAAAAGCTTATCAACCCCTCTAGCCCTACTTTTTAGACGATCTGTAACTGAAGGTATTATGCCTACGATATGCAAATCAGCGTACGTCACACCTATACATAAAAAGGGACCTAAAAACTTAATTGAAAACTATAGACCTATCTCTAAATTATGTCTGTTTGCCAAAATTCTAGAAAAAGTGATATATAAGCAACTTTATGGTGCATTAAAACAGTCACTCAGCTCACAGCAGCATGGTTTTTTAAGATGTAGGTCTACCACATCAAATTTGATCGTCTGTAGTGAATATTTAACGCTGCATATGTCCAAACCTTCTCAAGTCGATGTCATCTACACGGACTACAATAAATGTTTCGACCGTATCGATCACACAGTACTTCTTCGCAAGCTCCAATCCGTAGGTATTCGAGGTAACTTATATAGGTGGTTTACGTCGTACGTACGGAACAGGTGCCAGACAGTAGTACTTAGTGGATATACGTCATCACCTATGCATGTCCCCTCAGGAGTTCCACAGGGATCATTATTGGGTCCGCTTTTGTTTAATATTATTGTCAATGATGTTTCTTCATGCTTCAAATACTCCAAAGTAATTCTATATGCTGATGATATGAAGATACTCTGTCCTATTGACTCGCAAGAAAGTGCGCACCTTCTTCAAGATGATCTCAATCGATTTAACAGTTATTGTCTATTGAACAAATTGGACCTAAATGTATCAAAATGTTTCGTATGCACATTCACTCGTAAGCCTCAACCTCTTATAATCAATTATAAACTCAAAAATACTTTCATCACAAGAGTTCATTCAATTCGCGACTTAGGCATTATTTTTGACACAAAGTTACTTTTTGATGAGCACATCAATAACATCATAAACAAGGCATCGAGAGCGCTTGGGTTTGTCTTGCGCTTATCGACTGAGTTTAAATCTATAAAAACTGTCAAAATCCTTTATTGTGCCTATGTACGTAGTCATTTAGAATATGCTTCACAAATTTGGAACCCTATGTATGACATCACACGCATTGAGCGCATTCAGAGGCGGTTTCTCCGTCATCTTCAGTTTAAAATCAAAAGATATTTCCCAGACTACAACCAGCGCTGTCATAAATTTCACATTCTTCCTTTAGATATAAGACGACAAATTGCTGATGTAGCATACTTAATTAAGATAGCGAGCGGTACAGTTGACTGTCCTGAGTTGCTTAACTTAGTGGGAGTGAAGGTGACAGCTGATCCTACTAGGAGACCGTGTAAACTATACACTCCAATAGTTAATTCTAATTATAGGAGAAACAGCTACTTGATAAGAGCAAGCCGTTGTTTCAATGACGTAGCATCTCGGCATGACCTTGATATTTTCAATACGTCTGTTGAACAAGTTAAGAGGGTATTGTCTAATGCATTTTTCAATTAGTTATATTCTTGTGCAAGTGTTGTATTATTTATATTTTTTATTTTTCAGTGTTTTAGTCTACTCGATTAGAATAATTATCTTAATTTATTAGTGGAATCTTTTAAATGGCCTTCAGCACCTATGCAACGTTTTAAGCTATTATATACCTAGCTGTAAGAATCCCAAAAGTGTAAAAATAAAATAAAATAAAATAAAATATATTTTGGAAATGTTACTACGATGTTAATATATTGGTATGTTGTAGGGAAAATATTAAAACAACAAGATTTTCAATAGGTACTTTTATTAATTTAATTCATGGTAACTGATTGCATGTTGTGACATCGCTGTTACCATAATACGTACATGTTGTATTGTATCGATGTCGATATTTTGCTTCATAATATCGATTATAATTGAAAATCGCTAATAATCGAGCATCCTTTAAATCAATCTGCTTTGCTAGATGCTATGCCACAGATTACATAACATCCGATACATTGCTTTGTCCAGTGTTTTCTTTATATTTGTAAATGTAGTTTCATTTTAGTACATCGAAAATGAATGACCCGAGTACGTTTGGATACCAAGAAAATCCTTCAGCATCAATGGGGCCAGGACGGGGGCCACCCGGTGGCGGTCCCAATCCGACGGTAAGGTTACTTAGACCGGCTGCGGAGTGTGGATGTGGGGGCGATATAAGTAATGATGGCTTGTGTATAGCAGTACAAGTTCACGTCGGAGGAGCTGCATGTGCTGCAGGAGTGCAACAAAGAAAGCTTCTACCAGCGCTCGTTGCCGCTCTCCACGGTCTTCGGTTTCGGGGCCTACGCGTCCGTGCAGGCAGGTCAGTGCGCTGACGGTAATGTTCATGCAGCATAATACACATATTGTTGTTGTTATTAGTGTTTCTTGTTTGTTGCTCCAAGCGAAATTTATTATGAGGATTATTCAAGTAAAGCTCTGTATCCTCATTCTCAATGAGCAATGTGTAATACATCATTATGGAAAATATACAATACACTATCTTGCAACTTGAACAATCTATTAGAGCAGGCTAAACTTGAAAGATAAAATGTTGTAGTATTATGAGTAGGCAAATTCCAGAATGAATTGCCTGAGTCTATATTGAGGCATTAGGGAATTTTGTAAATACTGTTACAAAGTTGCAAATCTAATAATGAATTGTGTGCTGCTAAAAGCTTCTGAAACATTATTTTACAAAACACAAATAATTCTAGCAGTTTTACTGTGTTATAAATCATATATAATAATGAAGTATTTAGTTTACCTAAGATTTTACTACTAAAGTTACTTGAATTTGTAAAAGCAATATTATAAATTTCACAAGTTTGCTAGTTATCAATTTCAAAGAGATTCCAGAGGCAGGATTTAAATTGAGTCTCATAACCCCTCATCTATTGAATCTGTAGATTGGGTATGGCGCATCGATAGTAAACTGTCAAGGTTTTTTCCCTTGATGCCCCATTCTTTTTTAGTACAAGTTGTTTTCTATTACCTAAACATGGCACCCTTATATTAGTTTGAGTGGATCAAATAGTGAAATGTAAATATATTTTTGACAGATTTTGACATTCTATGTTTTAAAATTGAGTTTATTTGATGTAATCTCCAATCAACATATAATTTTCTTAGTACCAATGCAATCCCTATCATATTCGCTTTACGGAAAAAGAAATTAAAATAGACCTTTTTAAAGAAAATTTTACAGGGGTTTGAACAAATGACAAAAATGGCGGTAAACAGCAATATTTTTTTTTTAAACTATTCCACCCACATTTGATTAGTATTTACTGTGGTTCTTTACCCATGAATTATTACAGATTGTTAGGATAAATATTTTAAAAGTAGTAACGAGATTAAAACAACTTTTTTTTAAAAAGAATTTTGGCGGGGTAACTCTATGGAAGCTTAATTTATAAAAAGTATAGTAGTTAGTAAAAGTTAGTAGTTTAAAAGTACTTACGAGATTATTTATTATGTAAGTTTGCATCGGCGAGTGTTTGCGCGGCGAAATGTATCGAGTGAAAATTTATTATTTTCATTTCACGATTTGAATAACTTCTCATTACTTTAACGTGATGCAGTTTGAGTTCTATAGCCAAAGATACTAGCTTACTAACAGCGATTGAATAATAATGATCGGATAAATACAAGCTTCACACTAAACGTTTTTTTCAGACAACTAGAAATCCGTTCAATATACACAAGAGGGTCAAATATAAAGAAATATTTAAAAAAAAACTTTTTAATCCTTATCCTTTTAATTTCTTTTAACATTGTTATTGACATGTTCTCTATATATATGCAAAATTACAGCTTTCCAGGTTCATTACTGTAGAAGTAGTTACGAGATTATTATTAAATGACGTAATATTTTGGCGCCAAAATGTAATTTGAGCTTAAGATTTCATAAAAATATAAAAATACTTTGTTATCTCAGAAAAATATGTTTTTTTTTCTCGTCAAGCCATCATATGATCATTCCTTACGAAAACCTTTTGCACTATAAAAATTGGACTTGCAGATTTTATGGGAAAATTGTAAACACGACTTTTGATCGACGACCGGCTAGCCGGTTTGTACAGATACGCACAAATCCGGCCGGCCGGCGAATACACATTAGGGGCTATGACGGACTAGAAGTATGTACATACATTTCTATTCTATCAGTTATATCAGAGCAGTAACTCATGCCTAGCGAGTCGAGAGTTATATGGTCTGACAAAATAACATAAACGGCAAATCTAATTTTCCATATTTTGGTTTTGTGTTTAAGTAGGTATGGGAACATTTTTATTAATGACTAGTGTGGCTGGATCATTGTTTATGTATAAATCTACTGTTATGAAAGGTTTCTGTAATGCAGGGCCGGGCACTGTTTTAGCATTTTATAGAATATATCTTCAGTAGTTAGTATATTTCAAAGTACTCGAAGCATAGTTTGCATTCTCAATTGCAGCATTCCTAATCTTACAACTAAGTTAAGAAACATCCGATGTGGTCATGACTAATGGGTGACCGCTAGTGGCATTACTATCAGTAGTAATGCCACTAGCGGGTTGACTAATGGGTGACCGCTAGTGGCATTACTACTGATAGTAATGCCACTAGCGGTCACCCATTAGTCATGACCACATCGGATGTTTCTTGTAACATTACATTTACATTGTAAGTTCAGACTTACAATGTAATACTTAATGCAGTTTTCTTAGGGTGGCAATCGTCATAGTGTGATGGTAGGGCTTTTCGCAAACATCCATCTGGCTATCTACTACCCTCAAGTGGCATCTGCCGCCAACCAGTGTGGTGTCTAATAGTGTGTTCCGCCAGCTGTGCTTGAGAGCAAGTTATTCCAGATGAGCCTGAACAAGGTATACAAAATCAATGGCTGGTCAAAGGCTAACCTATTAGCTTTAAATAAATATATATATGGGACCTAAACATTTTAAATATAGAGATATATCTAATACCTCTATATCTAAAATGTTCAAGTGTCAATATTTTTAGGTCCTTTGGCTATCCGTTCAACAATATCCTGAATTTTTTGATGGAAAAATATATAAAATTTTTCAGGAACACAATTAGTGATTTGAATATTGAATGAGTAAGACTGCATAAAAATCCTTAATTATAATATATGCTGCTGAAATTTATTTGCCTAAAAATTAGTTTTCTGGAAATTTACTTAGCATATTGCTATAAAAATATTATGCAGGATGCTTGTCTAAATATAAAATCTCTTTTGGGGTACTGTGCTAAAAAGCACCCACTCATTGCTTCATGTCGGAATCCTCAGAGAGGACAATGGCAAAAATACCAGAAGGTTGGAAGTACTTCCATATCTGATACTGCAACCCTCAAAAATGGCAAACCTTTTCCGTCCCTAATGGGCTAGGTTTTTGTAAAGCAGTAGAGGCTATGGCTATTGATGTACAGGTTTATTGTTCAAATATAGAATACTAAAAATAAATAGGTAGATAGATGTGGTGGGTAAAGGTGTTTACATGCATGAAAACTATGACACAAAAGTCTTTTTTATCATGCAAAATTAATGCATTCTAAATGTTTAAAGATATCAATTGAAGTAACAATATGTCATGCAGGCAATGTGCTTATAAATGGACTCTTAAAAAGAAAATTTTCTCAATATAGTAATTTTTTATGTTTTTATGTGATATTTAATTTTATTTCATAGGTTTTATTTACACCTTGGTCCCATAGAAGTTTCACCAAAGTCGGTTCTGTAGTTAGAATTATTGTGATTCCAAACCCTATCACATACTTGCCGAATATCACATTACACATTTTTAGAGTACAACAACCTTTGCCATAATGGAACCAGCATTATCCTTCTCCAGACCGCTCGGCCAATTAGATGCACTGCGAATTTAACCCTTAAATCATTTTTAACGGGACAGTGAAGTCATCATCTATTGAAGCTCCTGTATTGAAGCTTGCCTAATATTTTTACTCTGGAAAGCTATGTATGCCTGTGGGGTGCTGGGCCAGAATGTCACCCTCCCATTGCTATGGATGTTGTAAGAAGCGACTAAAGGTAAAATACTGGAAGGTGTGTAGCAGCACTTTCTGAGGACCTGATATCTTAAACCGCAGTCCCAAGATGCCTGCCAAGCGTGGGGATTATGGCAAACCCTACCTTAATGGGGGGAGGCTTTGTTCAGCAGTGGACAATACAGCTGATACAGTATAAGCTAATTTTTTTTATTGCCTTGGCCTACATTCTCATCTGATGGTAAGCGACAATGTAGTCGAAGGTGTTAACAGGCTTAAACTAGAATTGCTGGCTCTCAAGGACTGCTGCCGGAACACACCGTTAGGTGCTTGGCGACAGATTTTCTACTTAAGGTTGCTAGCTAGGCGGGCATTAGCAAAATGTCCTTCCACCATGCAAATCTATGTTTGCTGCCGTTGTTACTTGAACGAGTGAATGCGAGTGTAATTTTTTATTGAGTATATTATTTGGAGTGCATGTTAAGGCGCGATTCATAGTCCTAGCACTTTCAATGCCCAATGGGCGCGATTGTACTCAAAGGATTGCCTATCAGCAGTTGAAACATAACCAACAACCAGAATAGGCAGTTATATTTCTCGTCAGAGTGAAAAATATTGATGAGTGAGGAAATATTGATATAAATTCCAGGTTACTTCAAGCCGAACCCAAGGTTTGGTGCAATCCCGAAGGTGTCCCTTGCAGTGGCGTTGGGCTACTTCATCGGGAAGCTATCGTATCAGCAAGCCTGTGCAGAGAAACTAATGGCACTCCCAAATTCTTACATAGGAGAGCTGCTCAGGGACAGACGTGATGGAAAGGTTAGAGGGTGAGTGATTGCAGAAAATCAGTAGTAATAATTCATTTGGCACACTGCTCAGTCAGGTATCATCTCCAAACTTAAGGGGGTACCGAGCTTCTGGCGCTCAGCGATTTCAGGTATTCTATGCGCTCCGCGTATGTGTGCGTGAGTAAGGCACACAGTGACGCCGCGCGCCGCGCTGCCGCCGCGCCCCCTCTGCTGCCGCCAACAAGATCAAGCAACTAAATAGCTATGCGCTGACCCGCCGCGCCGAGCTGCGCCATTCGACTAGCTAGGGTGCTACTAATATTTATTTACAAAATAAAACAATACATTTCAAATACTTTTATTGAATATGTTCAGGTAAAAAACGTTTTTCCACATTTATTATTTTTTATTTCTGACTTATCGGTACTTCAGTAGGTATACATAATTTACTCTTACAAGTAAACGTAACCAATTTCCAATTGACTAGCTAGGGTGCTACTTATTTATATATATACATAATAAAACGACTAGTTTTTATTTATATACTGTTACTGAATATATTCTTATTCACGTAAAAAACCTTTTTCCACGACATCGAGGTACGTCAATAGGTACATATAATACAGAACGGGTAATAGGGTAAAAATCCCAGTGATCGACCCTTTTCAAATTTAAATTTTTCACTCAGAGTAGACGTACTAAATCGATTTCCGTAAAGTATATATATACATACGTAGGTATATTATGTGCGACCACGAATAATCACCAAGAATATCCGATGTTGGTATATTTTTGGACAGAGTAATTTACATCCCCTAGTAGGTTTTTGAGAGACACCTAATAAATCTACATTATAGTAATAGTACTTACGCAGCAATCTCGGCTATTTGCGTAGTAATGGGCACTTACTTGAAAAAATCAGCTAAATAAGAAATCGAAAGATATTTAGTAGTAGAAGAGAATAGTAGAAATCTTTACAAACTTTAAACCGAATTTTTTCAGTGATTGTTAGTGATGTGACATGATTTTCAATATTTAAATGCTTTATTCAAAGTCAAAGTCATTTATCGTACAAATTTTATATTGAAATATTCTACATTGTACTGCCACGGTCAGCAAACAAAAATTGTATGGAGCCACAGCGAGAAGAACGGGCAAGCATCGACGGCAACTTGGGGCCATTCTTTTAAACGTCTTTTAACAATGCTTTACATTTACTATATAATAAAATTCTTACAATATTTGTTTAAATTACGTGGGTGACAGGCGGTAGCTTGGCAGAGACGGATTTGTCCAGGCATTTTTATCGTTTAAGTAATCACAAACTGTGTAGTAGGATCTCTTAATTAATATATTTTTCACGTGTAACTTGAATTTCCCTTCTGTGAGCGTTGTAATATGTTTGGGAACTTTATTATAAAACCGTACACAATAACCTCAGAAGGATATTTTGTTTGTCTTTGTAAATCTAAAACCTGGCACCGATATTTGATCTTTATTCCTATAGTCTGTTTTTTTAACAAACGGGTACTGAACATTTTACTGCGTTGCTATTGGCTCACGTAAACAACATAAAGTCCGTTCCACATGAACGCTGTAGTTACATGTATAGTGACATTCAGTTGAGTCTTCGACTATTACCTGCGTAGAAAGTTCAACAGAAGAATGACGATATTTTTTAACATTACAAGAATTGAAGTAAATAAACTAAGTATGCAAATTTAAATCATAAAATAATGACGTAATTTTTTCTACACTACAGTTCATAAGTATTCAATATGAACGGCCCTTAACAATTTCAAAACAAGAACAAAGGCATTGACCAATGACGGCAATGACCCATCTCACTCTCTCAATATCGGAAATGTGCAAGAGACATACTCAGTACTCGTTTGTTAAAAAAAACAGACTATAGTGCTGTAATCGTGATTGTCACAGTTTAATTAAAATTCACTTTTTTTCTAACATACATAATATTTTCAAATATATACAGACTTGGGAAAGTAAAAAATATTAATATTTATTTAAAGATCCCTCAGAGATTCCCTAGGATTAATTTCATATTGTCTCGAATTGCATGCTTTTGTTAGATAAAGATTGTCTCTATCTCAGCAGCAGCTTCCCGCAGCAATACACCATACGACATAATACTGTGGAAGTACGCGAAATAAACTAGGCGAGAAGTAGCTACGTCTGTTAACTGTTTTATCTTACGAACTGCATATGCAGCCAAACTAAGACTTCCGGATTAATCATTCATATATGTGGATCACACTGTGAAGTTGGATCCATTTTGATTCCTAAGAAGACTGTCGTATTGTCAATAGCGAGTTTATTAGGGCCAAGCCTAATGTTTAGTTCAACATTAAGTAACATTTGGTAAAGAAAAATTTAAACATTTCGTCTTTTTTTAATTTAAGAGAAGATTATTAGCGGCAAATCATTTACAGATCATAGATAACACATTATTCACATGAAATAGTTCATAAATTTTAAAGTATTTGCAGAGAGGTTCGATTGAATTTCTGATAATGAAGTTGACTACACAGGTATTTGGTTAGTTATGGCAAGGAACATAAAAGTCAGAAAGAGAAAATAACTAAGTTTTTTTCCCGCTTTGTTTCAGGCATTAGAATCGCGGGAAGAATTGTTTTTTTTTGTTTATTGCATCTAAAATATATTTTGGCTCACGAATTTCTGTCTAGCCTTGAATCAATATCAATAATTTCTGATAGCAGGCAATCGAAGTAAAATGTTTTTAATTTTTTTTTCCATATTCTTCTCCCAGAATTCATCATCTCTTTTTATTTTCTCTATTTTTATATTTTTTTCAGTCCACACAACAAATAAACAAATTGCTTTCCTAGTGATGTGTAGCTGACCTTGCACCTGGTAAAACAAATCATGTTGTTTATATATTGTCAAATTCAAATTCATTTATTCAATTTAGGCGTCTACGACGCTCTTATGAATGTCAATTACAAATTTTAATATTGAAATATTCTACATTGTACTGCCACGTTCAGCAAAATATATTTATAGAGCCACTGCGAGAAGAACGGGACAGAAACTCGGGGCCATTCTTTTAAACATCTTGTAACAATGTGTTATATACAATATAATACGATTATTGCAATATTTGTTTATATTAAGTAGGTGACAGGTGATAGCTTGGCAGAGGCGGAACTTTCCAAGCATCTTTGTCGTTTAAGTAATCACGAACTTTGTAGTATGATTTCTTAATCAAAATATTTTTCACATGAAACTTGAATTTTCCTTCTGTGAGCATTGTAATATGATTAGGAATTTTATTATAAAACCGCACACAATTACCTAAAAAGGACCTTTTATTTGTCTTTGCTAGTCTAAAACCTGGTACTGCTATTTTATATTTATTCCTAGTGTTGTAACCGTGGTTGTCACTATTTAATTTAAATTTACTCAATTTTTTCCGAACATACATAATATTTTCAAATATATACAGACTCGGTAAAGTTAATATATCAATTTCTTTAAAAAGATCCCTTAGAGATTCCATAGGATCCATTTCATATCAAGTTTCCGTTTCTCTCCTGATTCCAGATTTCTGCTATTCCTTCTTCTACTGTTTTGTCTTTAGATGAATACGGACACTTGATTTCAATGATTTTATCATATATCAATCCATCTGGACTTGCCACCAAAAATGGCAGTTCAGAATCGATGAATAAGCCACATTTTTTTATACCATTGAAGTTAGCTTCTTTGTCGAGTTTGCGTACTTAAGCAAACTGTTGTAACGCAATATGTTCGTGTTCCTTGCCATAACGAATGGATTTTACGTGGCTTAATTCACCAGTCACATTTACAAGATTTTTTACTAGAGGTGCACATTTTATAAGGCCTCTGTTGCATACCTTTCCAAAAGTAGACGCAGTAAGGCGTAACTTTCTCTCTTGGTGCCATTCAATCGAATCTGCCTGCAAAATAGTTCTTTTTTTAAGTGACTGGCGATCATCATCAGAAAGATTAATTTTCTTCATAAGTTTTGATTTAGCAAAATCAAATTCAGCTTGTTCTAGATCTGGCTTTTGACAAGACTCGCCATAATATTTGCCATTGGTAGTGTTTGTACACTTTTTTGTCACAAAAGATTTTGATGATCTCCGTTTTTAAATCATCAATTCTTTTTTTATCGCGTTTAAATTCTAAGCGTCTAACAATAGGATTAGGACTTTGCATTAAAATCTTTTTGCAAATATACGATTATTTAGTGGTTAGCGGTGTAGTTAGCGAACTGTATAAGACTGTCGACTTGAATAATGAATTCGTTTACCGCCAACAAATTTCGCGATAACATTGTTTAATACTTCTACTATATTACTATTTACATCATATAAATAGTAGTCATTAGGCTTTTAGCATTGTTTACCAATCTGGACATGATTTTCATGATAGCAGCAAAAATATTACTAGACTTCATTTCAGCAACAAAATCTTTAATTCTGTTGGTTCATTTTGATCTATAATTTGGCAGAAATAAGGTTTGCATAGTTTGTGATTTCCGAAAACGTGATTTGGTGCATTCAATTACTTATTTGGGTGAAACTTGAATCTCTTGAATTTATATGTTTGACAACTCCTTTAACACATCTACGCATGTGCAGTATATTTTTTCCAAGTACTTTGCGATATTTGCAGGTGTTTTTGGTTAATTCGTCTAGTTTCGTGCAAAAGTAACAGATGATTAGTGCATTCATTTTTTTCTACCAACACAGACTCTTGCGTGACACTTGGCAAATGATCCAACATAGAAGGTATATCAAGTAAGGCTGACACTTGTTCTAGACCTGCATATCTTACACCTATAGATATAAAACCACCTACCACATTTTCGGTGAGATCAAGTTCTTTGTTATTATTGGATTTTTCACAATTATTAAAACTTAATTTGGCGTTGCACATTTTGCAAACACACCCGTACTTTGATACAAACCCTGTTCTTTTTTCTCCGACTACTTTTAAATGATTAAAATTGCAACTAAATGGAGAGTCATGCTGCGAAATTTCCTGCAATTGTTCAAATAAATACATGAATACCACAACTCTATTTCCACTTATTCTTATCTCTTCTACTTTTTCTTCTGGTTTTATTATTATATAATCTTCTCTTGATCTGATTCACCAGGCAACTGATGCGTAGAAACCTAAAAATTAAACAAATTTTAATTAAATCAAAATATATTTCATTTTATTTATCTAAAAACAAGGTTAAGCATACCTTCGTTTATTTAAATTCATAATTGTGTAACCATAACCATATTTGAAATATACATTAAAACACAGAGAAAAACTATCTCAGAGCAAACAAAGTTACCACCAATCACCACTTTCGAAGTAAATAAATGTAAGTATTATGCTTAATGTACACAGATAAATCATGAAACAATTTTACTAGGACACATAAAACCATCATGATCAATATCGAACTTACTTCAAGGCATTATTTCCTTTGTGTGAGTAATTCATGTTATCATCTATTTCTTCCTCCGCTGAAAGACAAAAATGTTGTGCCTGTGTATATGGTACCCAGTAATAAAACAGATATTTTAATTTATATATTACAACATTATATATCAACAAATAGTTTTTAAAGGAACTTTTTATTTATTATTTGATAATTTAATTCCATAACAAAAACTAACCAGTTTTTTTTATGGAATTACAATTCTGGAGTGTGGTAAATTTTACAATCCGTATCATCCAATACCCTGGAAATTCGGAAATATTTAGATGGTTTACTAAATTAGCAATTGAAATCAAATTTATTATATTATTTCTTTAAACACGTCACGTTCAAGTACGTTCAAGTCATCGGTTCATCAGATGACTTGTAAACGTACCATTAGTTGACAGTTCACGAAGTATCATCTAATGATACCCTTTTTGAACAATAAAATAAATTAATTTATATATATAAAAGACCCGGCTGTAAAATAGACAATTTAAAAGTATAACTAAAAAGACCGAAGCGAAATTGTGAGTAGCAGACATTTTTTTTAATTAATTTATTCTATTGACTTTTAGTGTCCCGGCACACTGTTTAAACAAAATCTGTGTACTTGAATTATATAAGTTGGATGAAATGTAGTAATGATTGATTGCTTGCCAAACAAAACGGACAAATATGGGCTACGAATATTTATAACTATTATTAATTTCAACTAACGCTGGCCATTTTTACGCAATCAACAACTTTTTTGAGCTATTTATTAATTGTAATTTCTTTTAATTTCCTTTATCTTGATGGCCTACTTAAAAGTAGGTCTATATTTAAAAATATAGTATAGGTTTGGTATTTCTTTTTTAAAAATGTATTTCTATTTCACGCCACAAAACCAACATTTATTTTTTTCTTATACCCATCTAAGTTCCTTGTGTTCCAAATACAAAAAAGTGTGAATTCTATTGTTGAAGTCAGTACATATTGTAGTGATTACAACGTATGGATTTAATATGTTCATTCACGTCTGGGAAGTCAGTTTTATATTTTGTCAAAGAGTTTTTAAAAGTTTTGTTTATTGTATATTTACTATACTTACCTAGGTACAGAACTAGGTACAGTTACCTAAGTAAAAAATATTTGTGTTCAAAATTTCCCGTCTGTAGTGTAGTATTTCTGTCAGCGTGTCATCACATAAATCAAAATATGTGCTTTGCTGTGAAATGCCAACATTTGGTACATTCACCCTATAAATAGAAAATTTTAAAGATTATGGGTACTCAATTAAATCTAATTAAATTATTAGATTTAATTGAGTACCCAAACTTGGAAGGTATAATATAATAATTGTATAAGTATTACATGTGATACAAACGAAGCATAGAATTTTCTTTCAAAATTTTCTGCCTGTAGTGATATTTGTTGCATCGCGTCATCACATGATTCAAATGTATTCCCTTACATTTTCCCTATAAATAGAAAAAATAGTGGTAAAATTTGAATTCGTTTTAGTAGGTATATATTGCTGAAATAAAGTAAATACTCGTTTTAAACTACCTACGCAGTTATAGGTATGTAGGTTGAGTATACTTACGAAGTAAGAGTATTCTCTATGTTTTCCATACTCTCGGCCTGGAGGAGTCTTGAAAGATAAATTTGATTGTGTTTGAAACATTTCAGTGTGATTTTAAAATAAATGCATATTGGGGTAAGTAAAATTAGGAACAAATATATGAACTTTACCTACTTTATTTCTTCATGGAAGCGATTTGCATTAATTTTTCGCCAACCTCTTCACTTCTTTGATTTGTTTACTTTGTTCCCCATAGTAAATAAACAAAATCGTTACGTAAACTCAAATATAGTTTTTAAAACCGTGCGTGAACTCAAGCGATACGTGTTCCCCGTCCGACGGCCGCAGCGGTACTGAAGCGGATAGGGAGGAAGCGTCGCGGCTCTGGCTAAAATGGACGGAATGTGCGTGAATTTAGGTATTTCCTTTGTATTATAAAAACGAATACCTATTTAGAAAATATAACGTGTATACGTTATAGAAAATAAATTGATCTTTTTATTAATCAAAGACTGATGGCTTTCCGTGAAATATTTACGCCGTACTAAGGGTTTATTTAGTTTTTTAGATATAACTTTGGATTTTTTTTCTATCGAGGAAATTTTAAGTAATCGTGTTTCTAAATTGTATGATTTATAGAATGAATCCTTAAATATTATATATATGAATTGCAGAACTCAAAATTAAGAAATAAAGATACAGCACGGGATCAAATGAACCACAATTACGTACTGCTGCCTCGGTGCAGGCTTAAAACTTAACAACCTAGGTGCGGTGTGTTCCGCCTGATACAGACTGGTGGTACAGACCCAGTTCCTATTGGCTATGCCTGCTTACCACTTTCAACTACATTTGAAGTGAGACAGTTGATCCTTTATAAAAAAAGTAATAAAGAGTCCATTGCATACACAGAAAAAAATAATATCTTAGGCCAAGAGAGTTTATTTGGTTCAAGATCTTTTAGGTTTTCGATATAAGGAAAGTCGAAAATGTCTTCACCTAAGAAATAAAATGTTTTGTATTATAGTTCTTGGCTTGGGCCAACAAATATATTCTTATACCAATATTGAAAAGTTTCTTTTTTTAATTTTTTAAAAATATCACTTCAAGACAGAAACTATTTCAAAACAAAAAACATTTTTACATTACAAATTTACAATATGGAAGAGCTCTTTTTTTAAAAGGTAAAAAGTTGAACCCAAGAACCAACCTATTTTATTTTAAATTTTTATTTCGTGTCTCAAAACCGAATAACTATTTTTTTAAAAGCTTTATGTTTTGACCCAAGAGCGAGTATGTCTTACTTGAAATATTCTATTATATCTCTCAAAACTGAAAAACTCTTTTTTCAAAACTAAATGTATTGACCTAAGAGCGAATTTGTCTTACTTGAAATGTTTTATTTCATCCTTCAAAATAGAAAAGTTCCTATCTTAAAAGCTAAATAACCAAGATCGAGTATATTTCTACTGAAATATTTTATTTCATCATGTAAAAGTGGAAAGTTATTAACCTAAGAACTCAAGTATTTTAATGAACTTATCAGAATTCTTGATGTAAAATTGATCAGTTTTGAAGGAAGGATATTATATATTTTGACAAAATGTTTTAATTTTTAAAATAAGAAGTTATAAAATCTTCTATGTAACTTTAATTTTTACGTTAAGAATCCAAATTCTTTGTACTTAGCCATGGAATGATTTGACTTGAGATTTATGTTACTTTTATCGAGATAGTTATATCTCTAAACCGAAACTTAATGTTTCAATTCAATAATTGGAATGCATTGATTAGATATTAATGTTACTTGTATCAAAATATTTACTTATTTGATAGATTTAGTTTACCTATATATATATATATATATATCGAAAGTAAGTACATAGAATTTTAAATAGTTAACATAGATTAATTTGTCAAAAATTATTCTCATTTGTATACAACTATAATTTATTATTCGGCCATGATGGACAGTGATTTCTCATTCGTTGTATATTCGTAGGTTTTTTTTTCCAAAAAATAGAACTGAGTTCTACACTGAAAAGTGTAAAATAACTTGTCGATGTCGGTTACCATGCGCACAATATAGTAATAATAGGTATTTTTGAACAAGCGTAATGTTCCGAATTCAACAAGTTATTTTACACTTATCAGTGTTGAATAGTGTTACATTTTTTGGTAAAAGAACACACAAATACACAACGAAGGAGTAATTACAAGCCCATCATGTAGTCATGACCGAAGAAATAATAAGAACTGTATACAAATGATAATAGTTTTTTACAAATTATTCTATGTTAACTATTTAAAATTCTATGTACTTACTTTCGATATACACACAGGTAAACTAATTCTATCAAATAAGTAAATATTTTGATACAAGTAACATTAATATCGGTATAACTATTCTAAATTTTATCTACCGTAATGTTACACACTACACGGAATACAGATATAAGACTTATTATTACCTTCGTTATAACTAATTGAATTAAAGAAGTGACAAGTTTTGATATCAGTAACTTATGTCTAGTTAAACCATTCCAACAGTTGAATTAAAACATGGGTAGAAGATAAACATATCTTGATAATAATATAACATAAATTTCAAATACAAATTTACCAAAACTATTTGATAGGGAACAAAGCATAGGCTAGCAATAGAAACTAAATTAAGATTCATATAATTTATTTAATTATTTAAGTAATTATGAACCACTTTTTTAAAAAACATAAAAATAATCCACTTCTTTATAAAAACTTAATACTAAGTGCTGCACCCGCTGAGTAGGGAGTAGGTTCACACGCACGACATGGGCAAATATTGTCAAGTATATGTATTCAATTGACTGTCAATATTAAATTATATTCTTCTGTTATTTACTTCCGAAGTTCTCCAGAACGTCTGGCGATACATTCCAGACTGATAACAAACGACGTATATTTTCTTCCATCGCAACGCAACGGGATGACAATTTTCAGTAGAAACCTTTGTGTATTTATAAACCACTGCAAGAAACTTAATCCAAACACTTCGGTGGGCACTGCTTTTCTTTACACAAGTCAAATCTCTCACAATACTACGTTGTTGTAAATTAACTTATTTCAGTATAACCGCCACGCTGCGCGCCGCCGCCACTGGACTCGATTATATACAGTGTTGCCATATGAACTCCAGATCTAGTTGCCAAATATTGAAGCTATAATATAGGAGTCCGTGTTCAAGTAATTCAAAGCCAATATCTACGAGTTTTGGCTTAGGGTTATTGGGCTGTACAATGTATACATAACTTTATTGTTACACCCTTCGAAAAATATAGTATATTTTATCGAAGGTTACACCACAAGAAGTGCAATATTACGTATGCATGAAATTACTGAACTAAAATTTCTAGCGTAGGCAATTAAACCTTTCTTAATAAGGAGCATTATTGCGTATGAAAATATAATACTTAAAAGGCTTTTGCCTTGTAAGTAGTGTAATTGAATATTGTGAGTGTTTCTAATTGTTATGGGAATAGTTTGATTTCCTGTGGAGTTCAATTGAGCCGGTAAGACCCCCACAATACTTGCAAGTTGGTAGTCGCCATGAGTATTTTCTATGGCGTTGTATCGTAGCGTATACGTACAGGATAGGCGCGGGCACCGTACTCTCGAATCAAGCTGTCGTTAATATACTTTTAAAGACTTGCAAGTATTTGGGGTCGGCACCTGGTTGGCGTACATGAAAGAATAAACCAGCTTTCAAACCTGTTCGCGTAAATACCCATTTCCCTAGCTAACGTCACGTTAGTACCTGCTATCAATTATTCTGTGCTAACGTTCCGCAATCAAATTTTGGACATTCTAGAAAAGGGTCAGATCAAGAGTACCCAAAACCGACGCGCATGTATGAAAGGATTGGATTGTGAATGGAGTGATAGAGGGGTGTCTGGATCGCAGAAAGTGAAAATCTATAGTCATTGCCTACCCCTTTGGGAAAGAGGCGTGATTATATGTATGCCTATGTATGTATATAACAACATTATTTGGTTGTGAAATATCAACACGAGCTGATAGGTATTATATGGGTTAATAATTTATTTGGTCTGATGCGTGACGATGGTAAAAGACCTGACGGCATGACTCTGGTTCCGTGGAAGTTAGGACGGCCCTTAGTGTGGGACGCTACGTGCGTGGACACTTTAGCGCCGTCACATCTTTCTGAAACCAACGTGAGGGCTGGCGCTGCGGCTACTTCGGCGGAGCAACTCAAGCGGCGCAAATATGCTAACCTCGGTATGGGTTACATATTTGAGCCGTTTGGTGTGGAGACGTTGGGTCCGTGGGGACCGGGAGCTCATCGTATTTTCCAAAACCTATCTGAGCGCTTGGTCGATGCGACGCGTGATCAAAATGCTGGCACATATTTGGCTCAACGAATAAGCATTGCAATTCAACGGGGCAATGCTGCCAGCATGCTGGGCACGCTGCCAACTGGGAGTGGGCTGGAGCATTTGGACTGCCTATGAGTCTGCTATGACTTATAGGTGTCTAAATGCTTTTATTGTAGTTGCTGTAGTGTTGTATATAGTTCATAGTATTTTGTTTAATAAAGGCATACCGCCGGTAAAAAAAAAAGCAGTGAATAAAACGAATCCAAATCATAGTATAGGTACTATATTAATTTATGTCCTGTTCGTGCGTTTTCGGCTTTGATGTATGAATTAGAAAACATTTGCACAGGGCTATAATGTACAACCTTTATGTACCACAGCATATTAAAAATGTCAAAAGTTACAAAAAGAAGAAATACATCCTTCCTAAATATTTTCACAGAATCTTACTTTCTATTGAAAATTAAAATAAGTTAACCGCAATGCACTTGTAATTTTTCCCACGAATCTCGCGGAATCTCAAATTTTATAGCAACACTGACCACTACTGGAATTATCGAGCCAACCAATCATCACTGTTCTCATTAAGCAAGATTCATGTTTCTTCCATCAAGAATCAAAAATCTTGATTTGATTAATTCGATAAATCTGATTCTTGAATGAAATAACTTTCTTATCGACTTTTGACCGGTATTTACCTACTTCTTAATGTTTCTTCCATCAAGAATCAAAAATATTGACTTGAAAAATTCGATAAATCTGATTCTTGAATGAAACAACTTTCTAGCTGGCTTGTGACCGGTACCTACCTACTTCTAAAATCATCGCCTAAAAACCTAGATAGCAAATTAGACAATTAATAGTTCAAATAAGTAAATAAGAGCAAATATATTTATGCTTAGAAGTAGCAGTAGGTACACATTTCTAGGTTAGTACAGAATCCTAGTAATATTATAAACGCAAAAGTTTGTATGCGTGGATGTTTGTTACTTTTTCATGCCTAAACGGCTGAATGGATTTGGATGAATTTTGGTTGGAAGATAGCTTATACCATGGATTAAAGCATAGGCTACTTCTTTATTATCACCATTTTCATAGTTTCTGTCACCACGCGGATAAAACCGTGGGGCGCAGCTAGTACAAAACAATATAAAAAAAAGACAAAATAAATACTGTCTAGGACTGATATTGTTAACATTTTATATTTAGCAATTATATATGTATTATGTGTAGCTATTGTAATGTATGTATACTTATCTATTAATAGTACCTAAGTAAGTACTTAAATATCTAATATTTTTATACAGTTACTACTTTTTATGCATTTTAATCCAACGTAGCTATATTGTACTTAAGGTGGTACTATTATGTATACTGTGATTTATTAAGATACGTACTATTTTCAGATATGCTCCCCAACGACACTTGAAGATTTCTCAAAATAAAACGGAATTGATTTCATTCAAACATTTTTCAGTTATTTGAGTGTAACTTAAAAACTACTAAACCAATTTTGATAAAATTTTAATGGCACCTCTTCGAAAGTATACCCTATTAAACAAAAAAGAAGTATTTCTGAAAATGCCGACAGAGCCCGAGTGATAAGCGTAGACGCAATGGTAATAGAACACCGAAAGGGAGAAGTCGCGGACCATCTTGGTTGCATTAAAGCCTCAGAACACCATGAGGTAGTTGTGTATGAAGACAGAGGAGAAAATCTTAGTTACCTCAAAAAATCCATACACAACAATGCAACTGATTGTTGGGGACATCCAATCCCGAGTTCAGTTACCAAAAGTGGTTCAGAAAGGCTCCAAGAAAGAACAGAGGCAGAAAGAAGCCAGGAGTGTAGCCCAAAAAAGAGTAGTGGCCGTGTCGCCGCATTCCTGACAGCTTTCGGTACAGCAGTGGGAAGCTTATTCCGACACCCATCCCAACCCCGAAACCCAATGCCCACAAAACCACCACCCCGTGGCAAAGCACCATCAAAAGCTACCCGGACGAGAGCCGACATGGGACAGGTCAGTCCGCCCCGATATATCCCGGCACAGGAAACAACAAGCCATGCAGCTAATGCCTTAATAGAGTTTTTAGCCATTATAAGGGCGACCAGAGAGGTCAACCACAGAAACTGCGGAAACATCTTACAGTCCTTCAGGCTTAAAAATTAAAACCTTTTAAAGGTGAGACTCGAAGAGGCAGAAGCCGCTATATACAACAACGACACATCCCAGGTCATCAAGGGGAAAATGTTAGGTCAGTATATGGCAGCATACAATGCAACAGGCGGATTTGTGTCCCTGGACGAGGGAGAAACGGAGCAACTAGGTAGGCCTAAATACGCGACACCACAAAATGACCCGATTGTAGTAACGGCCCAGTGCACCAAAATAATGTTAGATGACCGTATCCTCGAAATGGCGAAATCTATTTTGGGGGGATTGGAGATCGAAGCATTCTGGAAAGACTGGGAAGTACCGAAAATACAATGGGTAAATGGAGTTCCAGGATGTGGCAAAACAACTTGGGTGGTAAGGCAATTCGATGTGGACAAGGACATCATTATCACAACAACTACAGAAGCAGCGAAAGACCTGAGGGAGAAGCTTGCGCACCGAATTGGAGACTTAGTTAAAACCAAGGTGCGCACAATGGCTTCAGTCCTCGTAAATGGTTTTAAAAGAACTGAGAGCTACAGCCGCCTAACGGCGGAAGCTCTAATGAACCATTTCGGAGCCATAGTCATGGCTTCCAGGCTATCTGGAGTTGATGAACTTGTCCTCATCGGAGATGTCAATCAGCTTGCCTTATATCGATAGAGAAAATCTCTTCGTATTAAGGTACAACCGCCCTAACCTGGTAACAAACATCACCCAGGAGTTGTTATGCACGCATCGGAACCCAATGGATGTCGCGTACGCACTGAGGGAAATATACTCTGGTATATATTCCTCAGCTCCCCGTATTAAGTCCCTTAAGCTTGAAAGGTACACAGGTGCAAAAATCCCCAAATCACTCCCCAACACTTTATTCCTGGTTCACACCCAGGAAGAAAAGGAGACCCTAATAAGCCAGGGCTACGGAGAGGGAAGTGGATCACGCACTCTTACCATCCACGAAGCGCAGGGACTGACATACGAGTCGGTCATCGCCATCAAGACCAAGAGCAGCATGAAGTTGCACGAGAGCGTCCCGCACGCCGTCGTTGCAGTTTTACGGCACACTGGAACCTTCATATACTACGTAAATGACGAAGAAGACGCCATAGGACTGTTCGTTAGGAAGGCGATGGTTGCGACACCAAAAGCCATCCATGATTACAACCTCAAAATGGCGATCAAAGATCGAAATAGCGCGGTAATGGAGGCCCTGTTAAAATGTGACGTGGGAGAATAACAAAATATGTAAATTTCTGTAGGTATATTATTTTATTGTAGTCCCAAATTATTTTTGTAATTGTAATCGTTGGCACGGGTATCCGGAGCGGTCATGCTCACAGGAAGGTGTTGTCTAGCGGCGGTGTTGTGTGTCGGGTCGCCATCTTCCCTCAAAAATGGTTGAGGAAGGCGATGGCTGGCACATGCGTCAACTCGTGAACGGGTGCTGCTAGAGGATACTGGTCTGCTCTGGATGCTGGTGCTAATGACATTAACGGAAAAAAAAGAAAAAAAAAAAAAAACTTTTAACACTGTTCCCCCTTGGAATGTTGCATGTTTCCTATTTAATATTTCTTGCTTACTAATAAATTATGTCATAGTTAAAAAAAGTCACGGACCCTGGAGTCTGTGGAGAGTAGATTTAAAATTAAAAAAAAAAAAAAAAAAAACAAAAAAGAATTTTGCAAATCCTTTACAAATGGATTTTATAAATGACGGAGTTATGCCCGAACATACATAAATATTAAAAATAAATACAGTAAATTTTAGTAGTGATTTATCGGTTTGTTACAGCCTGAAAGTTTGACATATAGACTAACTTGATATTGTCAAACTTTCAGGCTGTAACAAACCGATAAATCACTACTTACATAGTATAAAACAAAGTCACTTCCCGCTGTCTTTCTGTCCCTATGTATGCTTAGATCTTTAAAACTACGCAAGGGATTATGATGCGGCAATTTTACAAACAGGGAGTTTTAGATGTATACATTCATAATATAATAAACACTGAAATTTTAGATATTTTTAATTGTGATGACGTAAATAAACACATTTTTTGCGCTTATATTGCAAACGCTGGCTGAACCCTACGAGATAGATCAAAATAATGTACTACAGTAACACCTTAAAAAGGGCTACAAAAGAGTTCGCAATGGTATATGTCTAACTCTTAAGAATAACCCACAATTACCATTTTTTTATCCTTTACTTTTTAAAATAAATAATGGCTAATTTCGAAGCGATTTTAAGCAATACAGCATATTTATCCTTATCCAATTAATACCTTAAATACATTGAAGTGAATTTAATATACTAAGATCAATATGGCCATATACTGCATGTTATTTAAATGAATATTTTCGAAGATGTTACAGATTATATAGCCCCAGGTAACGGCCTGCTTTACCCAAATTAACGCGAAGTTTGGTTCTTTTTACCAAAGTGACTTGGTCCGGTTTTGTCTGTACTATTCATTTTTATTTTGGGAGGGTATTTTTTATTGCAATTGCAGTATTGTACCCAACTGCAAGTACCTAAGAGTTTCTATATTATTTCAAAATTCTTTTCCCATAAGTCCCTAACCTAAGCCATTCCTTTTTCATACCAAATAATTTTTTAATGTTTATCAGTCTTGGTCTGATCCTGCCTGTAGGTGCTATTTTGTTACATTGCGCCCATTTATTATTTGTAATTTTTTAGCAGAGTTTCTTTTTTTTTATAAAAATACAAATTATAACATGCCTCATGCATCCAATATTCTTAGACATTATTCTAAGAATATTGGAAAAACGCTGACAACCTCTTAAAGGAAAAAAATACTTTTGTTCTACAGACTCCAAGCATCATAGCAAACAACTTTAGTTCTATGACTTTTCTCGCCTGCTTGCCGCCAGGTGAAACGCGACGGAGTCGCGTAGATACTTACGTTGTAATATTGTGCCTGTCGGAAACTACCTAGCTATTCACTCTGATATTAAAGACTTGACTGGAACGACCGAGAAAGGAATGATGGATTCCAATCTGGGCCACTGCCATGACTGTAGTTCACTATAGTTCTGATTCTTGGTCGAAACAATCAGCATTTTGTATCAAGTAATAAATGTTATGCTTTAATAAATCCTTAATTCTTCACACCATGTTTCACTGACTGTTGATCGAAAAATATACGAATTAATACCAAGGAATTTAAAGTTTAGCCATAATAAACTTTATTCTTTACTGCATGTTTATCTGATTCTTGGACGAAATAAATACCATTTTATACCAATTACTTAGATTTTGCCGTAAAAAAATCCTCATACCTCACTGGAGTCTGATTCTTTTCCGAAGTAATAATTATTTTATGACAAGTAACATATGTTTTGCATTAATAAATTATTAATTATTTAATTATATTTACTGCACGTATAATTGAGTCTTGAACGAACTATTTTAGTATTTAGTATCAAGTAACATATTTCTTGCCGCAATAAAATCTTAATTCTTCACAATACGTTTAACTGATTCTTGGTCGAAACAATGGCTATTTTATACCAAGTAACGTGTATTTTGCCATAAAATTGTCCTAGGCCTTTAGTGTATGATTCACAGAATCTTGTGCCAAAATATTTATGTTTTATGTGGCATGTCTTTTGCTACAATATTTATTAATTCTTCATTGGAAATAAAAACTAAGTATCTAGCCAAATATGTATCTTTTTCGACACAAGAGTTAATTCTCAAGTCAAAACTTCGAAGCTAAGAAAGAGTCGTTTTTAATATAAGAAACCAGTATGTTTTTATTTAAGATATACATTTTGAAATAAGTAATAAAATTCTTATGTCAAGACATAAAATCTTGAAATTGTAGAATGTTTAATATTTGAAACGTTATTGAGATTATCTTACACCAATATATTTACATCTGTGATTAAGAAATATTAGTTGAAACATATTTGATTCTTGGCTCAAAAAAGTCTTTTTTTCTGTGTAGTAAGTAATTTATACTCATTCGGTTTCCAGGGACGGCAAGACTTCACTTCCGGGTGGTGCCGCAGGAGCAATGTTTGGTGCAGGCCCAGGCGATATATACTCAGATGCAGGCCCAGGCTCCGCGCTCAATCTGGACACAGACCGGCCTGTTTTCAATGACAATGACACCTACCGACCTGATAATGAAAGTCAGTATAAAATTTTTACTTATATGTATATGGGATAATAGAAACTGATATATAAAACAATTCACATGTACAGTAATTAATATATTCTCTGCTTTTCAAATTATTGTTCATTCGTAAATCATTTATGAAAACAAGAGAATCATTAGCCTGAGAAGGTCTCCGATTGGCTCGACGCTTTGGTACTGCATAGAGATGATGGATCAATCTGCATCTTTTACCATATCTATAACAGAGAGAAAGTTCCGTAGAAATGTTCGGTTATAAAACCTCCTGCTGATTGGACGTCCCGACAGAGAACGATGTTCCATCAGTTTCATGTCAACTTCTGGAAGTTTACAAATATGGCGATTCTCACGCCATTTTCTCCCTCGCATTGCCACTATGTGGAACCAGCTGCTATGTGAATCTTCAAGAAGAGAGCATATACCTTTCTTAAAGGCCAGCAATGTATCCTCGAGAACTCTGGTGTTGTAGATACAATACAATACAGTACAATAATTTATTTATAACACCAAGTTACAAGTCAATCGCGTACATACATTATTTTGATTTGTGTTAGTCCAATTATGAAATATATATAAGAATAACATTTTGAAATTGCAACATTTGTAATAAAAATCATTGATGTTCTTGGACGACAGTGATCACTTACTACCAGGTGAACCGCCTACTCATTTAATGTTCTCACCTGTACCACAAAAAATCTTTGATTTTTGGAATGAAAAGAAATCGCATGGTGCAAGGTTTGGCCCATGCGGCGAATGTGTCACAAGCCCTACCTTTTAAGAAGGCGAAATTACTTTGTCTTGTTTGTCGTGTGCGCCGTGGCATTGTCATGGTGCGACAAGATGCAATTTCTTGGTAGTTTTTCCTCTAACTTTCAATGACACTGGACAAGTTAAAAGTTGTGTACTCAGCATTAACCATCTTTTGTTCTTCAAGCGGGTTTGTTCTTTTTGCCGAGAGGACTCAGGTGAGAGAAATAAAAAGGAATTATTTTTTGTCTATGTTTCTCTCCTGCCTCTATTTGTTGATTTGCTGTTAACACCCATACAGAAGACTATTGCATTCTCTCTGGGATGTACAGACAATACATGGTCCTTATCCTATCACAAACAGCATTTGAATGCCTGTGATTGTACTTCAACAACTTTTTCTTACACCAGTCAACTACAGGTCGTCATTGTTCCAGGGTGAGATCATTAGGAATCCAATAGTGGCAAATGTTGTTGTAAGATATTTTTGAACGCACCATAGAATAATCCGAAACCGCCTAGCTTTGTACTTGCGGAGCGAGCCAGGCCTGCTAATACCAATCCCCAAATGTTCTCCAATTTTCTCATAGATGATTTACGCCAGTTTTCTTTAATTAGTTGCTTACCAGTAGCCACATTTTTTCAGTGATCGCAGTTAAGGGGCAACCTTCGTGAATTTCATCATAGAGAGAAACGGTCTCGATTAAATTCTGCGTACAAACGCTTTACTAAGATTCATGAGGTGCTTAACTCCTAAAAGCAATTCTAAAACGGATAGTAAAGGCCTGCGGAAACAACCAGCTACAGAAGGTTGTTACATCTTCCGTTACATACATAGTTGTATATCAAATTTAATTTTAACATAAATTGTATTTATAAAATAAGTCTTCATTTGATATTTTAGGTATCTTTTCCTGTCATGCACATTTTCGCCTTGCGTATATGTGTATGACAGGAACTCCTGGACGCGCGCGTGCTGCCCGCGTGATAGGAAAAACATTTATGAAATTATAGGATGCCGGCAGCTCACATGCGGGCTAGATCCGCACGCGGGTGGCTATGCCCGTGACAGGAAAAGCAACTGTATAGATTCCAGATTTGCCTAGGCAGGTATGATAAATAGCAGAGTTCTTCTACCTAGAAAATCTATTGTGGAATCTAAAACTGCCAGAGATACGCGGGGCTATAATTAAAACAAGACATATAACTTACAGGATTCTTGGTCCTTTTAACATTGTCCCTCACGCTTCCTTACTAACACTACGCTGGCCATCTAAGCATTCATTAAGTAACTCACGTGCTGGTGAAGAGTTGGTGAAGGTTCTTCAAAAGTGTGCAAATGAGGCAGCACCAACAAAGTTATTTTCAATAAACCACAACAAGAAAAAAAAAGATGCGAGTAATTCTACAAAGTCATTTTTCACACACAATTATAACCACAGAGAGAAGTTTTGCTCCAAAGAGTCGATCGTCAAAAAATCAGATCATAACAAGTAGATGGCGCCACGGCAGGTTGTGTTCGGAACAGCAACTTTATAAAAATTAAAACCTACATATACTTAATTATTGTAAAGGTTCTTATGCCCGTGGAGTGTCATGGTAGGATTGTACCCCTTATATTATATTCCTGTGGGAGTCGTAATAGACAACGAAGAGATAAATACAAGAAGGTGGGTAGCAGCTCCTTCTTAAGGACTGCTGTTTGACACTGCGTACCACATGACGCCTGCGAAGTGTGGGATTACTGCACATCCCACCTAATTAGAGAGGTGTTTGTTTATTAGTGGATGTTATAATAATAGATGATGATTATAAAAAGTTTTTGTATAAAGATAGTCACAGTAGTAAGTTATGACGTGTTGATCACTTCAGGTAACGCGAACACCGCACCAGAGACGGCAGCGCGGCCTTCCCTCTCCTACGAGGAGCTGCGCCGCAAGAACCGCGGAGAGTTCGCTGACTCCAAGCAGGACCCCTACAGGTGACACATGTAGGGATACTCCGACGCACACATACTTCTGTTGCAGTTTATTCTGCAACTGAAGTAGTAGTCTTGAGGGTGGTAAACTTGTCGAGTTTACCACCCTCAAGTAGAAAATCCGTCACTAAACACCTAACACTATGTTTAGCTGACTTTTAATTTGGCTCTAGGTTGAAAACTTCTTCAAACACATTTTGACTCACCAAAATGAAAAAGCGAGCAGTAGCTAGTAACAGTAATAATTATTGACACAATATAATAATGATAAATATGTTAAAACTTAATGACGGTTTAAGTATGTGCGCTGTAGTGAAAAAACTAATGCAATTCAAACAAAAAATCTTGCTGTAAAGTTTGCAGTTTGTAAGTCTGTTCATAGGCTTCGCAGAAGGACAAGAGCCAAATACGAATCAGTCTTTATTATAAAAGTGATCTGTTCAAACAGTATATGTTCAGAATTAATTAAAAAATATTCTAAGAATCGTCGCGCTGACCTTTTTGAATAGAGTCCATGGTAGTGTGCTCCGTCGTGAGAGCAATCATGAAGTCTAAATATAAAAACGCACGTTATTGCTTACACGCATAGGTTATAGCTTAGAGCTTATTAACTCAGTGCTTATTTAAATAATACGCAATTATTAGTAACTATGTTTGCAAATTGACATGGTCATGACTTTCCATCCTAGGACATGTATCCAAGGCGGCATTATAATAGGATCTTTTGATTGTATTAAAACCTTTATTTTTTTATCATTGACATTTGTATATATTACTATTATTTTTGTGATTTCTTTGTCTCAATTTTGATAAGATTATTTTTTTGACATATTTATGTTTTTGAAATTAATTTTATATAATTCTCTGTTAATTATCATTGTCATTAGTGTAATTCGTGAAAGCGGTACTAATTGAATAAATAAAATAAATTACCAAATTTGTTAAGGTCGTGTATCGTAAAGGGGTCCCTTAGCGCTACTCATTGGGTTGATAGTAATGTAATTTTATCTACAATGTCTCAGATTCTATAATATTTTAAAAAATGACGCGTAAATTGATTTCTCTTCTTTGGTTAGTTATACAGGTTTTGTATGTATAGTATTATTATATTTTATCTTTTTAAAGTAAGTATTATTTCTTTGTGCAATATATATTTAATGATGTTTTAATGAATGAAGCTTCATAAATAAAATACTATAGTGTTCTCGAAAATTATCCAAAGTATGGTAGTTCTTATTCTGTTCACACCAAAATCCAGAATCATGTAAAATTAAAAGGGCCATTCTTAATTTTTTTAACGCTTATTTTCTTCCTTTTAGTTTGAGCTGCGTGTAATGCAATATCACCTATATTTCAATCTCTATTGAAATGAAAGTTATTGTAAATATTAAACTTCAAACCCCATTTGATACTATTCTAAAACCTACAATTCTGAATTGAAATTACTCATACAAGGTGTGTTTATTTGATGATTTCATGTAGATGTATGTATGATGTTCTCGTATGTGTGTATGTTCATACTAGATATTTCATTTTGAAGTTTGTACAGTTGAGGTTTTTGTTTTTGTCAATAATCTCAATGAGCTCATAGATTAGTTACATATGACATTACAAAGTAAACATACAAATATACTTAAATTGTAGCGAGGTTGATGTGTTAACAGCAAGGAAGGTTATCAATGCAGAGGTCAGATTGCGCACTATAAACTGGCTTATTAAAATCGTTTACACCACACAAACTAGTACACTCGAATGTATATGCGGGTTATATATAGAAAACCTTTTTAACGCGACAAAAGCTCCAAGTTACTCAATATCTCTGTCTCATGCGTGCGTATTTTAGAATTTTTTCTTTCATTAATAATTACCTTAAATACATTACAAATATTGTTTTCTTCTCAATCGATTAATGACGATGCATTAGGATGTCTAACTCATCATTTCATGATTTTTTTCTTTAATTAATTTTTCAAGACACGGATTTCATTCATGTCTTATGACTTTTTTATGTGCTTATATTTTTTTTAGTTTTAATGAACGACTAACGGGACCAGATATTTTTTGTTATATTATAATGCCACAGACTTTCCCATAGCAATCACGGTTGCTAACGGAATAAAAAAAACTCAATTGTTGAAACATTATTAACATTAATGTGGGAAGCACGAGAATATTTGGTGTTAAATATCTGTTTATGACGCATAACTCGATTTGAAACCTTCTTACTTATAAAAGATATGTGTCGTAATTTTTTTATAGCGTATTTTCTTATATATTATTTTATTGTAAATACTTCAAAAAACTCTACTATACATTTCAATATTTCCTTGCAACGCGTGTGTAGTAGATTTATATATAATTTATTTCACTAACCTATTAGACTATTTTTTAAAAAGAAATAATCACAAACATGCTATATATCAAAGTGTGTAGTTTTAGAAGAGCACATGAAACTGTTTGTTTAGCTCCTCCTGTAAAATGTTGACAATGGCTCTTGCTAGGTTTTGGTTTGGTTTGGTGCAGCCAATATTTAACTAAGTGTTTTATCGAACAGTTCACTTCAACTATAATGAATTGAGACATCACTAGGCAACACTGACCTTAGAATTAATAGTTTAAAGGATTATTATTTGATTTACGCCAAACGCTTTCAAACAACATCTTATGTGTGTATTTTTTTTATTATATTATAGGCGCCCTCTCACTAGTAAGTTATTAATGCGCGTTTATACAGGCAGTCCTCGTTTGTACACTAAATGTTGGTGTTTTTTTTATGTTATTGTGACGGATCAAGCTCGTGGCTGACCTGATGTTAAAACTCTGCCTATAACAGATTCATTTTCGTCACAAGTCACGAATTGCACTACGCCCGACACCTTGACATAGTTGTGGTGTTGGTGTTGGTGTGGTGCAAATGCTAATGGTACATACAGTAAAATGAAATATACAATATGATCGCTTGTAGTGTAGGCGCTAGTAGTTGCAACCCAGAAGAGCTTCGTAGACGCGTAAATTGAATAAACGATTTCACTTTTGAATACTCCCTTAAATAAGGAATGGCGCGAGTAGTCTGTCTGATCTCAACCAGTAACTCAGTAGTAGTCAGCTGACTGAAAGATGCATCTTTTGAACTCAGTCCTGGTGTGTACCATCGCAATGTCAGATTCTCCACCTCGCAGCGGTTAGTGTACACACACTAGGTACTGTGTGTAGCCGTGCAAAGCACTGTAACAAAAGACGAGCGCAGTGTCAAACAGAACGAGGACGGTGACTCTGCGACTTTAATGAACGGCCGTTTCTCTTACCATCAGGCAGGAGACATGTACGTATCATCGCTTCGTTTGCCAGTTTCGCGTGTTTTGTCAGGGAAAGTAGCTAACTTAGGTAGATGCTTTACGTTACGTCGCCCAAAAACAGTTATTGAAATGTAATCCTTTTACCGATGTTAGTGTTTACGTTTATCTCACAGGTAATGAGAAGGAGAAATAACGATTGATCGTTACTCGGAACAGTTGTGGAGAGGCTCTCTGCCGGAGCGGGGCGCGGGGCCGGTGGTGGACCCACTTTTATGTAAAATAATTTGATTTTATAATTAGTAGATACTCATATAGTTCATTTTGATGTACTTTTACTATTGTAGAGTACGTTTCTAAAGTCCATATTTGAAATGATTGGGATTAGCAAAAGCTTTCTAAGGGGACTCACAGAGGGCATTTTGACTAAAGCTATATTAGTACATTATTAGATTTTAGAAACATTGATTACTTTGGCTAAAAATTTAACACGTAGGTTACGCATATGTTAAGAAGATCCCACTAATGTTGCTTTGGATACGAGTCACAGTACAGATGGTCGTTCTCGGCAGGCTAAGGTCTTTCGAGAACAACCATTATTATAAACAGTGTTCGCTAGTAGACCCTCGCTCCGATATGCTATACAGCATGTACGAGTAAATTAACTACAATATGTACAGTTATTAACTATATATACCGGCAACTCACGTTATTTTTTATGAAAATATGTACAGTTATTGCTTAATTCATTTGTTAAGTCGTAATATTTGTTTGTTTTTATTGTGTGGTATTTAAGTATGACCGTTCCCTACAATACAGTAAGATCTCTTAGTTTTAGTTTTTGAGTACGGAAATAATTCCGGTTTGGATGATAAACACCAACATCCTCAGGATTTTTATAATGTTTTTCATTCGTGACAACTAAAATAATTCAGTCAGAAGCTGTACCTAAAATGAGTAAGGCTTGGGATTCAATTTCGTAGCTCCTTTTACGTAATTGACGTGGTTTGCTGTAGCTACTGAGAGACTCGCCGCTAGTATGATTTCGAGGACTCGTATCTTAGTGACGTGAATAATGATCAGGACAATTGTGATTACATCAATGTATAAATTATTAATTTCTCGGCTGACTTCAGCGTCCAAGTTTTATGCAAAATCATAGGTAAAAGAGAACATTTTCATAAAAGAATGTTCAGTTACTTTGCCGAATTACATTGCTTTCCAGAATATAATCCACAAAATTATTTTATTGTCTGGTGCATTAATACAGCTCGTTGTGTTTTACGTTGCAACAAATTCGCTTTGGAATGATTATTTTTTCAGATATAATTTCATCCCCGAAGAGATGTTGAAACACGTTTTACATTATTTATCTTTTATTAACTAAATCAACTATAACGCTTTTGAGAATTAAGAGTTCTATTCCAAAACTTGTCGGGTTTTTTTTATTATGGTCCGTGTTTTTTATAAATAATTGTCCAAATCGTAGGAAGTCAGCTACAATTTTATTTTGAATTAAAGTTTACGTTTTATTCTCAAAATGTATTCCATTACAATTCCTGTCAAAACGTGCTTAGTTGGCCTTAGTTCAAATAGTTAACGTATATTTCTTATATTATGTATACAATTTCAGTTAATTAGTATTATTTGTCATTATGTGAGTATAGTTTTCGGATTAAGACCAATTTGTAGATTACATCCTTATTCATATTAAATTATTTTTATTTTATTACATTAAGGAAAAGAGTTCTTTAAATATTTACCTATGTATTCCTTGCAGTTTCTGATATTAGATGATATTTATGTGTAGACACTAGCTGCGCCCCGCGGGTTGATGGATGATGATAAAATGTGTTAATCTAGCTCATGGTACAATAATATACTACGCCAAGTATTACACTCCGAGACCGGTTGTCACGTGACCAGGACACAAGCTTGTCAAACATACCCTCATCAACGTCTCTCAAACTTTAGGTATACCTAATTTGAGGAAATTGGGGGGCAGTAAAATAACAGTTAATAAATTTCACCTTTTTTTTTTAATTAAGAAAATCACGTGAAATTGATTTAAGTTAAACAGATTAATGATTCTTGAATAAATTATGGTTATCAAGTTCGTACAGTGTATGTTCGTAGTTTTCTTATAATGGGTACCGTCGATGCTAATAGGCCTAAATTTTTCGTAGATTGAAATCAAGTAATTATTTTCTATGCCGAAGAAAAAGCCAGTTATCTGTATTTTGGTGTACAGTTTAGTTTCAAAGAAAGCTCAAAAATATCGGAAGTAAAAACCAATTAGGTAGATACGTTATATAACCAAAGAAATTTTACATTACATACCATATTTAGTAGTCGCAGTAAGAATGAAACAATTTTGCAGGAAATGAAAAAACTTCAAATCACTGCTTTATCTACTTTTACTCTTACAGTTACTTTTTGCATGGTGGAATGGCATTTTGCGAATGCCCGCCTGGCTAGCGACCCCCTCAAGTAGAAAATCTGTCGCCAAGCACCTAACGGTGTGTTCCGGCAGCAGTCCTTGAGAGCAAGTGAAATTACAGGTACAGAGACTTAACATCTATGTCTCCTGGGGACAGGCGCAGTGCAATTCGTGACTTGTGACGAAATGCATCTGTTATAGGCAGAGGCTGCTTAACATCAGGTGGGCCTCGAGCTTGTTAGCTTGTTCCGTCACAATAGAAAAAAATTACATGTTTTTTATTATACTCGTAGCTTACAGAAATGGGCCGACCACAAAGTTTGCGAATCACTGCGCATATGTGCATGAGCGAGAGCGAAACAGATGCAAATCATATATGTGAGACAGAGACGGCGATAGTTGTCAAAATGGTGGAACCATATGGAGACAACTTTTTTCATACCATTTATTGAGATGAACATTGATTCATGTGTGACTTTCTATTAGACGTTTGAAATATTATATTGATATTTTATAACAAAACATTCGCATGAAAAAGAACCATGAACTTGTATTCTGCTGCAATCATGTTTTAATAAAGAGCCAATTTGGTAGTGACGCAAGCCTGTGATTCTTCGGGAGTAGAAGACCTTGTTTTCTTGGGCCATGATCTAGCTTATTTATACAATTGCTTTTTGACATTTCTTGTCGAGCTAATTTCTAATCAGTTGGTTTTTGTTTCCATGGCAACGCTTCTCGCGACACCGGCGCGCGCACTTCGGACGACGTTGTTGACGCGAGCCTTCATCCGGGTTGAGACGTCGCAAAAATTTCTAGTGTGGCTTATTAACAGTTTTTTTGGTATTTTCGTCAATGTACTCAGTATATCTTTATAAATTATAGCCTATGTGTTATTCTGATGTATAAGCTATATTATTGCAAAGTTTCATTCAAATCCGTTCAGTAGTTTTTGCGTGAAAGAGTAACAAACATCCATACATCCATACATCCATACACACTCACAAACTTTCGCATTTATAATATTAGTAGGATGAAGACTTATATAAAATCCTCTATTATTTTCTTCATTAGTTTTAATAGTCCATTGTTTTGAACAGTATCACTATATATAGTATATTATATCTGTAGGAGTTGAATAACCTAGTTAACTATTACAACCTGTGCGGGCACCTATTAGGTTACTGGATGCGTCTAGGTAGCTAGGTGCCTGATATATTAATTACGGTTCTGTCTACTTGATGTACTGACTGTGATGGAGTCTGGTGCCATCTGGCTGATGAATTTATAATACCTTTAACTTTATATATTTATTGTATTATTTGGGGATGACAATTAGTGGCAAAATATCGAAGTAATAAGAGGAGGAGGGCGTGGGCGCAGCGGTTTTATACATAGGAAAAGCGCCTCTCGCGGATACATTTGGTACTATTTCAACTTGAATGCTGGGCTTGTGCTTCGTGGGGGTATAGGTTGCGATGCATCTCCGTCGTCCTAGTTCCAAGGTCAGCCGTAAGGTGGCGGCGTTGACAAAACCACTTTCAATCAATCAATTATATTACCTACAAACAAAACCTACCTGTGTCTGTGGAGGGCTGCCAGGAACCGTCCGGAATAGCGGAATTGTTTGCACAGTGATTTAAAGTGAACCCTCTGGTCGCGGAGTTTGTGCATGATACTGAAGCACGTCAAAATAATGACGTCATAGAATTTACACGTAGAGATATCTCTAAGGTCATAATGAATATGAAACGTGGAAAATCACCTGGACATGACGGGCTCAGTATCGAGCACATACTTTGGGCCAGTAGCAAAATTATTGAACATTTGTGTTGTCTTTTTAATCTGTGTATAAAGTTTAGCTATTTACCTGAAGCCTTAATGCGCACGATAGTTGTTCCTATTGTAAAAAACAAAACGGGAGATATCAGTTCCTCCTCCAACTATCGTCCTATATCTTTAGGTACGATATTTGGTAAAATACTAGAGCGTCTTATACATCCCGAACTGCTTAAGAAAATTAAGATAGATGACGCACAGTTTGGTTTCCGTCCAGGTCTCTCGACGGATGCCGCTATTTTCAGCCTAAAAAGCACTATTACCCACTACACGACGCGTAATACATCTATATATGCGTGCTTTCTAGATCTCAGCCGCATTTGACCTGGTCAATTATGACATTCTGTGGACCAAAGTATTAGCATCACAAGTGCCTAGAGGAGTGGTTAATCTGCTGAGATACTGGTACGGAAACCAAAGCAACATTGTTAAATGGGGCGACGCAACCTCTAGCAGTTACAGGCTAGAATGTGGTGTCCGCCAAGGGGGGGTAACCTCTCCGGACCTTTTTAATTGCTATATGAACGGCCTCATCGAGGAGCTGAGGAGCACCAGGGTCGGCTGCCACATAGGCAACGTGTGTGTAAATAACCTGAGCTACGCAGACGACATGGTGCTCCTGAGTCCCTCGATCAAAGGGATGAGGAAACTGCTTTCTGTCTGTGAGCATTATGCTAATGCTCATGGACTGAAATATAATGTTCTGAAAACCGAAATGATGGTGTTTGCAGCGGGTAACGGTCCGGATAGGGTGCCTGCGGTGCATTTGAATGGCACGAAAATTAAAGTTGCGAAGCAGTTTAAATACTTAGGACATATGTTGACGGAACGGCTTCAGGACGATGAGGATATCGAGCGAGAGCGGAGGGCACTTGCAGTCAGAGGGAACATGCTTGCTCGCCGGTTTGCTAAGTGCAGTAATGACGTAAAGACCACACTGTTCAAATCGTATTGCTTAGGCATGTATACGTGTCCGTTGTGGACAAGTTTCACGCAGAAAGCAATGAGTAGGATAAGAGTCCAGTATAATGACGTATTCCGGGCTCTTATGAAGCTACCGCGATACTGCAGTGCATCAGGCATGTTCGCTGAGGCGAGTGTACCTGACTTCTTTGCAGTCATTCGATCTCGAGTAGCCTCGTTCTGGTTTCGCCTGCGCCGTTCCTCCAACAGAATACTTGTGGCTATCTCTGACGACATATTCAGGAATCCTGTGTTTACGCGCTGGATTTCCGTTCTCATGGACAAGAACAAAAAGTGATTCAGCATGATAAGTGCGTCGCGTAGGTATTTTAATTTGACTTATATCTATTGTATATTTTTTATATATATATTTTTTGGACACCTCTATACAGTGTTAGTTTTTACCTTTTAAAACTTTAATTTAACTATGGGTTTATGCCTGAAATAAACAAATATTATTATTATTATTATGATACAAGTGAGCTAAGTTGCTCATTATAGCTCATTATATCATTATGGCTGTGGGTTGTAGCCCGAGCCGTAGGCGGGGGCGTAAATCAGCCGAGTGTATAATGAGCAAGTTGCTCACGAGTTTATACGCACTTTTTCAACACCCTTGCGAGGAAAAAATATATATTGCACAAATGCGATACAAACAACATACGAAAATTATGGAAAATAGCGCGCAAGTTTTTATTTTTTTGTTGCGCGCGGCAAATGTATGTTGATTGATCTCATATAGTTAGCCTTAAACCTCTTTGTTGTTAAAAATTTGTGTTATGTTTAACGATTTTTATTTTCTCATAAAGAACAAAGTTCACTCATAATGAGATACAGTTAATTATGTATTTAACTTAAAAACTAATTAATCTAATTAGCCAAGTTTTTATATGATATGTTAGTCCAGCGATCTTACCTACTTTGTTATCAAATATATATATATTTTTAGTTTATTTTTACATAAATTAATTTGGCAGTCTTTGAGATCTTTAGGTAACTCGTTACAGAACTGTGCTCCTACATACAGTATGTTCCGATTCCCGTACGTTTTGGTTCTTGCAACTCTTGTCCTTAATTTGTTTGATTGATTATTAATAATTTTTTTTTATTAATATATATGTATTGTAATGGTAAAGTTGCTTTATGTTAAATATTTTTGTTGTTTGGTAAAGAATATTAGTATTTGTTTTGTGATCTCTGGAGGACATTTATGTGTGTTTGTGCAGCACAGCCCCATAATTACGAGATTACGAGATATTGCAATTGTGATTTAACTAATTAGTTATAAATAGTCATACGGACTTCATATCATAAGAGGTTTTTTTTGCGTTAACAGTTAGTTAGTTGCTTTGACTCCAGATGTTAAATTTTCATAAATAGGTTTGTGCTTTATTCAACAGTTCAAGTAAGTTGCGACGGTAAAAAATAGGCAAGTGTCGTCAGCATATAGAGTTACATGTCCTGAAATACCTATTTTGCTTAAACTATTTATATAAATAAAAAAACAAATGAAATAAAAAATAAAAAAATCTATCCCTGCGGAATGCCGCAAATTATCCGTTGCCGACCACTTTCGCAATCTATATTACCCGGCTAAATTGAAAATGCTGTGTTTACTCGCATACAATTTTTAGTTAGGTACTAACATAATTTTGTAGGGAGAATTGTATCACGGGGGTGTTACAGTGCGGTTTATGGACCTAAGAACGATATAATAAAGCTCGCTTTACGTAATAAACAATTTTTTACATTTCTCAACTCTGGTCAAAAATGTAGCAATTCGGTTTCTTTGTATTGTATTGAAGGAGTTGACACGTGTTTTAAAGACCATGCCGGAGGCAATACAGTAATGCTCCAGCCCCATGAGTTGCTTAAAGATGTTGTTATAAGCAACTCGAATGCCATCGTGTGTATTTTAGTGTAGTTTGTCCAGAGTTGATATGTAAAACGTTTGAGAGTAGGCGTTAAACAGGGTAACCTTCACGTCGGAGGAAGACATACATAACTTTCTAATTATCATGTTGTCCACTACACACAAAGCTCTTCAATGCAAAAAATCCTTCTTGACAAAATTTAGCGAGCTCGTTAAAACCGTCCGTGTTTAAATACCAAAAAGCTATAAGGTTAGTGCAAGATCACCTACTACCGAAACCTGCGGCGATGACGGAACGGTACATATTCAGGCAACGGCGTGTGCCGTGTGGGGTGCGCGCCGAGCCCCGCACGTGTGCCCCGGGATGTGCCGTGCCCCCACACCTCACGCTCCACAGATACCCACTTCCAAAGGTCTATTCACTCAGCGGCCAGGACAGGTTCCCTTTACAAAGTTACACCTCTCCCAAGCCTACACAACACCCAGGTACAAATAGACTAGCGATCACAACATTTTACTGTTATAAATACCCATCGCGGGTTATTTCCTTATAAACGTTTAGTATAACGTCTTTTTTGAAGCAGTGATAGCTCAGTGACTTTGGCGTGACTTGGGTATGGACTGCCGCGTAGCAGGTCCATGGTTCAAATCCCGCCGCGAGCTTGAGCTTCACCGCATGGTGGAAGGGCATATTTGCGGAATGCCCGCCTGGGTAGCGACCACCCTCAAGTGGAAAATCTGTCGCCAAGCACCTAACGGCAGCTGTCCTTGAGAGCCAGTCATTCTAGGTTAAGCCTGTTAACACCTTCGACCACATCATCACTTACCATCAGGTGAGATTGTGTTCAAAGACTTACCTATCAGCAATAAATAAAATAAATTTTTCCAACACAAGTTTTTTTTTTTTTCCAAAAAATTATGACAATCTTTTTTGTTTTAAATGAATAGTAGCTATAAATATCAACCGTACTACATCACGAGCAGTAATAAAAGTGCAACGAAATATTTTATCGAGGATAGGTCTCCCAAAGCTGGTCGTAAGTGACGACGAAGCCCACTTTTCTAGTGAAGATTTCAAAGCTTTCTTGAGTGACAATTTTATTGTATTGAATAGATTTTTTCCGCGCCCTATCACCTCGCATCGAACAAGGCAGCGAAAAATCCTGTATAAATATGGAAACGCGTCAAAAAGCTCCAACACAAAACTTAGATTCTGACACTACCTTGTATAGGCTCCTGTTAGCCTATAAAAATAACGATCACTGAAACACAGAATTGGAGAAAGTCCAGCAAAATTTTGACTAGGTAGAAAATTGAGAATGAGACTAACGTATTGAAACCGGATCGCGTCCAGGCGCGCCAAGCTCGCAGTGAGGGGGCGGCGGGAGGGCACCAGTATGTACACAGATTGTAGGGGACCAGATAAATGGCTTGCACGGCATGTTGAAAGAAAGCTACACACTGTTGATCAGAATTTGGAACTGAGGTACACAACATGTCGACCGACTAAAACATATATATGAGTTACCTTCGCCGGCAGATCTCAGCCCGCTTATACCCGTCGTTCCCGTAGTTTATCAGTATGTCCCATTGTTAGAGAGAAGAGGCCGGTCGGTGGGGCTGACGGAAAGTCGTCGCAGGTTGCGTCCTCGACGTCAGTCCCTCTGGCTCAGCTGATAACAACATAGTCACGAGCGGAACGATTGTAATATGTAAAGAACCTGCAAGTTGACCGGTGCCTGCGCCTGCCGCCCGTGCCGTGCACATAACGTGCAAATAACGTGTTCAGAACACGCCGACCGCCGCCACCATACGGCACGGACGTGACGGACATTCCTAAAGATTAAGAAGTCTATGCTTGATTAGCAATATCTATCACTTACTCTTGTTTCCTCGGACCGACCACTGGTGACAGAACCACCACTGATGTCCGGGTCGCAACCCGCACACCAGTGGTGCGAATGCTCGCCAAGCTATCATCTCCAAGTAGTAAATATGGTGTAGCAAAGCACCCAGCCATATGTTCCTGCAGCTGTCCTTGAAATAAATCCTTAAGTAACGAAAATAATCTAAAACTGATTTATAATTCTTTGTAATCTACAGACTGAGATCTACACTATGATAATTTAAAATAAACTCAAACACTGTGAACACAGCAAACTCTCTTAATTTTTTTTCTGTTTTAGATATGCACGTCAGTAAAAAAAATTTTCAAAAAATGTCAACCGGTTTTTAAAGAATTAGCCTTTAGTAGAATATAAGTTTTATTGGCATTATAATAATGTTTGTAATACACTTGGCAAGTAGATTCTTAGATTAATTCACATATAAATAATTTTCAAGAACAAATGAAATTAATAGTAATATTTTGTCTAGTAACTAGTTTTCTAAATAAGCTAAAAATATAAGATGTCTAAATAAAAAAGTCAATAAATTCTAAAAATTATATAACGATTGTTATGTATTAATATAACTATCATAGTCAAAAATTAAAATTAGGAAAAGATCATAATATATAACCTCCTAATTGTATTTATTAATTATTATTCATAATTTTATTCGGAAATCTTTTTAAGTTAAGTTTAATGAATAGACAGTTAGTTGTACAGTGAGGGATCCTCGCTACATACGAGACATGTTAGGTAGCCTCATGCCAAACTGTAGTAACGGCCTGTTCACATATCATTGTCGACATTATGATTAGTTTGTATAGTGAGTGCACGCGATACGATATACTAATAATAAGTTTGTTGCAGAGTGGAGCCCGGACTGGGGGCGACAGCACGTCCCCGCCCCCCGTCCCCCCCACCGCCGCCGCCCCCTGTCTCGCGAACACCAGTTAACAAGTACGGCGACGCATTGGACTAAACTACGTTTTGTACTATAAGCGCCGTTCGCCTACTATTTATTATTAACAGAACACCTTAGTAATTACATAAGTAATTATAATTTCAATCGAAGGTGACACAGAATTCACAAATGACTTGACTATGAAAACATGACTGAACAGTAGAATAGAAAAAGGAAGAAAACTTATGCTTCCGTGAACAATTTTATTGACATTATTGTAGATTTGGCTTTTTCTAAAGATACGAAGTACCTACAAATCTTGACACTAAATTATTTACACGGCATCTTGTAAAGTATGTTCAGTTAGAGTAGAGGTAACGCTGAAACACTAGAATGAGATGCAGAGCTCCGATACGGTGTTTACCAATAGGCGCTGTATCGTATCTAATACAAGTTGGAACTAATGACTGTTATTGTAGAGTGAGTAGCACACTGACATAAGTTAATAAAGCTGTTGTTATTACTTAACGTATTTTATTTGAGCCTCCACCTCTGGATGTCGTAGGTCTTTGTTGTTCCAAAAGTCTCTTTTTGGTTTTGTCTAAAAACTACTATTGAATTGCCCGTTCTTCTCGCAGTGGCTCTATATTTTTTTTTGCTGAACGTGGCAGTACAATGTAGAATATTTCAATATAAAAATTTGTAATTGACCCTCATAAGAGCGTCGTAGACGCCTAAATTGAATAAATGATTTTGAATTTGAATTATTATTATGTTGTGAGTGACATTTCCATACTAAATAGTATAACAGCAACATAATGTTCTTCATCTTCATAATTGTCAATGGTGATGATTGATTTAAATATTGATTCTAACTTAGCATTTAAGTTGTTGAAAACGGCTAAATGGAACAAGACAATATGAGCGCGGGTAATCCGGAAGTGGCTCGCCCACTTGCCAGCGTCAAACAACTTTTTAGACATCGTTTTTTGTTTTGATTTCGTTTAAGAGGTAGTTATTAATATAACAATTACCTATTTGACAACATGTTCTTGATGTGACTACTATCACGTATTATTCGGTTTTGGTTGATCACTTGGGATACTTCTGATTTAAATGAATTATGACAGGTGTGCTAATGCCAATATATGATACAACATGGCTGAGCACAATCACCAATTTATTTGACCATCCAGCTATCCAAGTATCCCCTTTAGTAGTAATAGGTGGGAAAAAATCCATTCTACCCCACCAGTACGCTCGTTCCACTAAGATCCCCTATTTCAGTCCCCCAGGGGACTGTAGAGCACTCACTATTCCACTACAGTACCCTAGGGGACTAAACAACACTCACTATTCTGCTATCAGTCCCCTTAGGGGTACTTATCTACAGTAGGGTTATGTGGAATTGCCGGCCATATTACATTGTGTGTAGGCTAGTAGGGCGCAGTCAGTCAATCAGACAAAAATGGCCAATAACTATATAACTTATTTGTAAAAGATAACTAAAATGTAACAACAGATATTTATGACTAAAATTAACATATTTAACTTAAAAAAATAAAATTAAAATAAAAACTTATTACTACAAACTAATCCAATATTCCGCTACCATTAGGCAGTGTTCCCAAAATGCTGGCCGCATTGCCACGTTTTATGGCAATGCTTATCCTCTGTCCAAAGTATATGCCAGCATTTTGGTCACAAGTAGCGTCGACCAGACGTTTTGAGAGGTCTTTGAATAATAGTTTGGCGCTCGGTCCCCACGGTCCCAGCGTTACGACCCCAAAAGGCACAAACATGTAACAACTACTGAGATTACTATATTTGCGCCTTTTGAGGCCTTCTGCTAGTTCAGCCGCCGCACCGGCCACTTTTTGGGTAGCAGGAAGATGAGAAGGTGCTAAGGTATCGACACAGGTAGCGTCCCATACCAGAGGCCTTCCCATCCTCCACGGAACCAAAGTCATGCCGTCGGGCCTTTTACCATCGCCACGTACAAGGCCACTTGGTTCCAAGATGGCAGCGCAGTTGGCGGTGGTAAGAGCCCGGCGAATAATGTCATTAAGTCCGGCGTGGCGGGGAATTCTTCCGGTGCTTCTCACACAGGACAGGCCGTGGTGACCGAGTTGGTCGACGCTACTGCCACAATGGCAGCGGTGAGGAGCACAGCACGATGCGCCCAAGCGGAGGGAGGTAGCAATCCTAAAAGTGGAGGAATCTATTAGTGTTCCGGTGTTCGGCGAAGGGAGGGAGTGTAGCCACAGACCTGATTCCCACTCAGAAACTGCTAAAAGCCGAGCACGATCTGTAGAACTGGAGCACGTATTTAAAAGTTGATTCCGCACTTGCTCACAGATCGGCCGGTCCCATAGCTTCTGAGAAGATGTAGTTTTGGGGAAATCAAAGTTTGGGCATATTGCTGTCCAAGCTTCCCTAGCCTCGTTCATATGTGCAATACTCAGACTCACATTATCGACGCTAGAGCCAAGAATTTTCGCAACTAAATTTTGATTGCTATGTACGGAGGAAAGGAAAGCAGGGAGGCCAACACCCGAGGTGGAGCGGATGCCTAGCCCACCCATGGACACCGGAAGAGAAGCCTGCAGCCACTCTCTATCTAATAAATTTACATTTAAAATTGAACCCAAAGTATTTTTGATGGTCGTGTCCAAATGTTCGAGTAGCAAAGGATGTTGCCAGAGCTGACAACATCTCAACAGATATGTGAATTGGGGTATAAAAAGACAGAATTTAATGATTGCAAAATTAATTTTGAAAAGGCAAAAATTTTGAGCATTGCTGAAAATTTTGAATTTTTTCTTCGATAAAAAGTTGGAACGATTTATTCAGAATAGGATTGCCCAACAAACGGAGCGAGCTGTCATCAAGTATTTTTATTTCTGGTGCCAAATTATTGAATTTTTGAATTGCCAAATCTTTGGGTAAGAATCCGGAATATAAATTTCACATTTTGATAAGTTTAATTCCAGACCAATCGTTTTGAATTCTGATATTAAAAACTGTAAGTCATTGTATAAAGTGTCTGCGTCACCACCTAAAGTCCCATCATCTAAGTACCAAACGTTTAGCTTGGATTGGAGACGTTGTATTACTGGGTGTATGGCGAGGCTAAAAACAGCTGGGCCCAGAGGATCACCTTGTTGGCACCCTACAGCGGAAGAAATTTCGTTGCCATGGTAAGTTAATTTTGATGAAATTGCATAGCATTGCCAAAGAAAACTGTACAAATTTGGAATTTTGTCTTTGACTTGTGTTAGAAGGGCTCCTCTATCTATTGAATTAAAAGCGTTCCTCACATCCACCTTCAGGAGCAAATCCCCACAATTTTGAGTCAAAAACGTTAATAAGTCATTCCTACTGCAATTGGCCTGATGCCGTCGTCCTTCTTCTTTAAAGCGCATACATTTGCACCGTAAAGGATATCGATAATACTACCATTCACTCGGCCTGACAACATTAGATTCACCAGAGCCGTTAAGTCTGTCAATAGCGTCTCCCCAACTTCCCCGCTAGCACCGCATAGTAAATCCTTTAAATGCTGCGGGGTTAGTGCATCAAGGCCACCAGCAGACCCACTTTGAAATGACATAACAGCTGCAGAAACCTCTAAAGCCGTCACCTCAATAGTATTATCGTTATCTACCGGTGCTTCAGGCAGTAAAATATCTGCTGGTGGAGGTGGATGTTTTTCCACCAAGATCTTGAGTGTCACAGGTGTCGACGGCGCGATTGTATCACTGGAAAATAAAATACGCGCTGCCCCTCTAATATTTCCATCACTGAGTTTGCTTTCCACTAGCTTGTAGATAACAGACTCAGATGGTGAACCCACATTAAATTTAGATTTTTTATTTGAAACCGAATTTTCAACAGAAATTAGAGTAGGCCCTTCCCGTGTACTGTACTTCACACAATTTTCTTTTATCCGAGTTGTCAAAGACTTTTTATTTCGTTGGTCCGCGCTAACGTGAAGTATAGCACAAGGAAAGGACAGTAGATGTTCCCAGGTCTGCTTTGTATTCTGAGCTACCACAGCCTTGATGGCGTGGGATAAAGCTGTAGCGACGGATATACGGGCCCCTCTGGGTATACGTTTTACTACAGGCTTATTTATTTTGTTATTTGACAAAGTTTGCCACAATGGTTGGATTGCTAAAGAAGGGGGTATTTCAATTACGTTTTGTGGTGAAGTAGGGATGGATGAGCTACTTATAATCTGTTTATGGCACTTACTTTTGTGAATTTTCAAACCTCTTTCCCCTTTGAAGAGGCGTTCATTGGAACATTCCAAACATCTTACCAAATTGTTTTGTGACACAATCGCTTGAGTAGCTTCCTCAATTTGGGCGCATCGCTGTGGCACATTGAACATTATTTTAAATAAACCAATTAGAAAAATAGTCCAAAGCATAGAATATTTAAAATGTCACGTTGACTTCTTCACTGGTTTGCTTTCTTCGGATGTTGACGAGATGAGCACATGCGCACCAACACACTTAGAAACACAGCTGCGCACCACCTTCACACCACGGCTTGGCGCCATGGTCTCCATGGATACAGCGCATCGTCTCCAACGTCAAAGAGACATACAATGCCACCAAACAATAATATCTCAAAAATAAATAAACAACCTGCGCACGCATAAAAATAATAGCAGCATTTGTACAATATTGTAACAGGGGCTCATTACATAGCCACAGGGCACATATAAACGGCGCTAATTATTTTTTTTATTTAATTTCAATTTTCTAATATTTTTACTTGACTGCGTCAACGGACGTCATTTCGAATCAATAACTATATTTCTTACATTGATATAAAAACATTGAAATTTATTTAAAGAAAAAACGTTTACTTAAGGCGAGGCTTTCCACGGACTTTAGGTATTTTATGCGAGCGCGACGTATTCATTTACGCGACACAGAGTTGTGTGCGATGCGCCGCGTGCACGCTTTTAGCTCTCCAGGTAAGGTACAGTACAGTCCTACCTACGTAGCGGAGATCACGTCAGTATGACATTTTAGAATGGAATTAACATTTGTCGTGTATTGGTGCATACGCCGGAAAAATAATCGGGTCTTGTAGGGGTTCGATCAGTACAGTAGTGTTTATATATCTATACAGTTTATTGTGTACCTACGGTTATTTTAGATGGGTAAATTATCATTCTTAAGAAAAACATTTTTATTTGTGAGAACTACATTAAATTAATATATTAAGGTTCTATTATATTTTTACTAGCTTTCCAGGCGCGGCTCCGCCCGCGCGTTTGTCGGTTATCGCGCAAAAACATTAACCTCTTTTTGCGCAGTTGGATACAAACTATCCCATGTTTTTCCCGGGTCTCAAACTATTTCCATACCAAATTTCATTCAAATCAGTCCAGTAGTTTTGGCGTGAAAGCCTAACAGACAGACAGAGTTACTTTCGCATTTATAGTACATTCGCATAATATTAGTACTGATTATAGAGAAAGCCGTTTAATGCACCTATTCATAAATGGTAATTTGGTAATATTATTATATTTTAAATAAATATATATATACATAAACTTCATTAAAAGAACACATTAAATGTCACAACCATGTCATGTGAGATTCCCAGAATTCAGTAACAAGTCTGTCTGTCACAGTTGTCCTATTAATTAATGGCGTCGAGTGATATAGCTGCGTAAAAATAAGTTTGATATTAGTTATTTTGTAAAACGAGTACCCTTATGCTGTCAAGACCGTGGCTCTTACTACTACTTTTGTTTAATCTTTGTAGTTATAGCACGGTGCGAACATTTCACATCCATGGACGTCACAACCGTGGTTTTCATAGAACCACGGTTGTGGCGAGTGGCCCATGGTCGAGACAGAATCGTTTAGTTTTAGTTAAGTTTTTTTAAATTATTATTTTCAGACCATGTATTCAACATAATAACAAATCTCAAAGAATTATATCTCGCGTTTAAAATAAAACCAAATTTCACAATATTTTTGATATAATTTAAGCTTCATTCCAATGAACTGTTTTGCAAGTTTAATAAAAAAGATATTATCCAAAACGATACTTGTTAAGTTGAGCGCTTATAGAGAGCATTTTTGAAACTAAAAATATGTATCAATTGTCTTGGTTGTGACAGGAGCCCCATTGTAATAAATTTCATAAAGCTGTCCTGTACAGAGTGCTCAATTCAAAGTCAATGAGTACAAATCTTACTTCATAATCATCGCTCATTAAGGCAACCATCTTCAGGCAGATATTTGCCTTCTAGCAAAATTGGCCAGAAATAAAAATAAAATTTGCCAGATAGTGTCCATTATTGAAGATACAGTAGAACCATATCCCGTAAAACTAAAAAAAATTAAGTCATAAAACAGGGCAACAAATACTATATTTAGATATAATGTGTCTATACGCGCACTGTTATAAATCAAAATGTTATTTGGAATTAAAAATTAATAAATGAATTTTAAGTTACTATATAAAAGTAGTTTATGAAAATTGTAAGATAAGGTTTTTAACATATTTCTAATAAACTCAGTTAGTTAGTATGTGTGTTAGCTTCTGAACCGACTTCAAAAAGTAGGAGGTTCGCAATTAGTCTATATTTTTTATTATGTGTGTTACCTCAGAACTTTTGACTGGGTGAACCGATTTTGATAATTCTTTTTTTATTAAAGCTGATACTTGTCGTTTGATTTTTAAATGAAATTGAACGACAAGTATCATGAATGACACTCCAATAACTGAAAAATATTTTCCTATCTTGATGATATTATAGTCTTTGACAGTGAATGACAATCGATCCAGTAAGTAGCAAGAATCACTAAAAAGAGTTTAATTTTTTTTAACAAAAAATGGAACCAACTTCAACACTCAAGTATGAAATAACTTGTCGAAGTCGGTTTCATGCGCAAAATATTGTTATACTAGGTACTTTTGAACTATTATGGCACCGACTTCAACAAGTTATTTCACACTTTGGAGTGTTGATGTCGGTTTCATTTTTCGGTAAACATTTTTTATATTGAGAAATTGCATTAGTATTGGATTTGTTAGTAAATTTAAGTAGTATTTTTTTATAACTATAGAAGTAATATGTAACATTAAGTGATTTTTAATACTTGATGGATATAAATTGAATTATAAGTAAAAACGTAAATCTGGCTGTATGGAAACTCATGTTACGTCACGACTATGGTACTCAATGTCACACCCGAGACTTTGAACTAGTATTTTAATATTTTTCTAGGTTCAATGAGCTTGCGAAAATGTAAAGAGTTTTTATGTGTGATATACATAAAAGAAATCTAAATATATATTTTATTACAGTTGAGTTGAGGATTCCCCAGATAACAAGTATAAAGAGATACAACAGAATAAATTGAACTCATATTTTTTGGCATTGGACCTAACAATAGTGATAACAATTTACTAACCTTAATTTAACCATTGTGTACATATTAATAGTATATGGTTCGCAAATTGCGTTAAAAACTACACGAGTTAGATATAGTTTCAAACAATCAATTACAACATATCTAGATTCCATTCATCAAAATTGGTTTTCCTGATCCTTCAGGAACCGTTCGGAAAATCGAGATAAAAATTAGAATACGTTTTATGATATATCATCTAAATCCATTCAGCGGTGTTAAGCAAATTTTTGGCGAAAAATGGGCTTGAATTCAGCACTCAAAGGTGCAAAATAACTTGTTGAAGTCGGTACCATGATAGGTCAAAAGTACATATTATTACAATATTGTGCGCATGGTCCCGACTTCAACAAGTTATTTCACACCCTTGAGTGTTAACGTCGGTTCAATTTTTGGGGTAAAAAAATTCCCCCATTTTAGTGTCCCTTGCTGCTTGCGGATTCGATTGTCATTAATTAGCAATAACTATATCATCAAGATAGGAAAAAACTTTTCAGTTATTGGAGTGTAACTAAAAAACAGATAAGAGTACAACTACACCGCGGTTTCCACAGACGAGTGAAACTAATTCTACACGGTCGTGAACTACAAATATTTGTTAAAGAAGTTGGAGTTGGTTACCCCTCACTATGCTTAAGTTGGTGGGGTGGGCACCTAAAACGTGTTCGCTAAAATAGAGCAAAATTTTTGAGTTCGTCCGATATGTACCTTACTAATAGGCGTGCGCCTAGAGCGCTTGTTATGACTAGTAGTATCCTAATAGATGCAGTGTTCATTATGGCAGACTAAGGGCATCTCGTTTGTGACTGAGGTTAATTAATTATCAGTAATACATAATTAATGATCGATTAAGTGGCTACTGCGGGCTTGCCACAAAGGTGCTAAAATGAATGTTGATGATTTCATTTAATCATAGTCACTGACAACTTTGTGTATCATTCTACTACGAGTATTAATAAATGCATGTTTTTTTTATAATTATTGATAGGCTAGCCTTGGACTACTATCTCACTTGATGGTTATTAAAGATGTGGTCTAGGATGTTGTTCAGGTTACCCTAGAATTACTCCTAGAACACTCAAGGACAGCTGCCGGAACACACCGTTAGGTGCTTGGCGACAGATTTTCTTCTTAAGGGTGGTAGCTAGCCAGGCGGGCATTCAAAATGCAAAACGCCCTACTACCATGCTGATACTACTGCCATCGTGAGACAACAACCGGGGCCGACGGCTTAAAAAACGGCTTGACCAATTTTGATGAAATTTAAATAGGACCATACGACAAACATTCAAATATACAAAGAATCATATAAATCGGTTTATCAGTAAAAAGTTCTGAGGTAACAAACATTTAAAATAAATATACGAATTGAAAACCTCCTCCTTTTTTGAAGTCGGTTAAGAAGCTAAAACACATACTAACTTTTGAATTTATAATATATATATTATTATTATCATGTAATAATTAAAAAAGGGTGGAGTAAATCTATACTAAAAATTATAAAGTACAGATTTGATTATATATGGTAATGAAGTTAATACTCAAAGCCCAGTGTATACCTATACACTGGGCTTTGATTATTAACTTCATTATCTTAGACCCTGGGTACGAAATACTAGGCATTTGGCTAAAACTAGATATAAAAACAATAATTTCATTGCATTTTAGCAAGCTTATTGAACCTAGAAAGTTATCAAAAAACTAGTTCAAGTCACGGGTGTGACATCGCATATCATGGTCGTGACGTGACATGAGTTTCCATACAGCCAGATTTATGTTTTTACTTATAATTTAATTTATATCCATCCAGTTTTAAAAATCGCTTAATGTCACTTATTATTTCTATAATCATAAAAAAGACGCCTCAAATTTACTAACAAATTCAATACTAAATTCAATATTTTTTTTTACCGAAAAATGGGCTTGACTTCAACACTCAAAAGTGCGAAATAACTTGTTGAAGTCGGTACTGTGATAGTTCAAAAGTACCTATTATCACAATATTGTGCACATGGTCCCGACTTCGAAGAGTTATTTCACACTTTTGGGTGTTGAAGTAGGTTTGATAAATAAAAATACTCACCCATTTTAGTGTCCATTGCTACTTGCGGGACCGATTGTCATTCATTGGCAATGACTATATCATCAAGATAGGAAAAAACCTTTCAGTTATTGGAGTGTAACTCAAAAAACGGCTAGATCGATTTTGATGAAATTTAAATAAAATCACACGACAATCATCAACATTCAAATCAAATAAATCATCAAAATCGGTTCGGTAAAAAAAAAAAGGACAAATTGAGGACCTCCCCCTTTTTTAACTGACTTCCAAAAAAGGAGGAGGTTCTCAATTCGTCTGTTTTTTTTACGTTTGTTACCTCCGCAACTCTTGACTGTGTGAACCGATTTCAAAAATTCTTTTTTGTTTGAAAGCTGATGCTTGTCGTCTAGTCTCATTTAAATTTTATCAAAATCGTTCAAGTCGTTTTTGAGTTACACTCCAATAACTGAAACATATTGACCTATCTTGATGATATAGTCGTTGCCAATGAATGACAATCGATCCCGTAAGTAGCAAGGGTAACTAAAAAGATTCAAAAATAATTTTATTTACCAAAAAATGGAACCGACTTCAACACCCAAAAGTACAAAATAACCTTTCGAAGAATATTTTGCGCTGCTGTGATAATAGGTACTTTGGAACTATCACAGTACCGAGTTCGACAAGTTATTTCAAAGTTCCATTTATTTGTAAAAAAAAAGCCCTTTTCTTAATATTAACACACATATTAACCTTCACGATACTAACTTTCACTACTTACGAAATCAATTGTCATTCACCGTCAATCAGGAAGTCATCAAGATAAGCGTAACGAGTCGAAAGTTAGCCCAGAGCATGTTTTATTTTGTTGTTTGATATTCATTTTGATCCTGTTCTGTGTGGCGCTGCGTAGATCGAAAAAATTGACACAGGTCCTACGTCGACGAGCTCTGCGAGCGCACTGGCGGTCAAGTGAGCGAGCTCTGATGCCATGAATTCATGTTAAAAAATCATATAAAATTAACATGATAACTTTTTTACATTTTTATTTATGATTTAATTACTTTTATTGATAAGTAATGTATAAAAAAATAATTTAAAATTAAAGATTGGTAAAAAGGGAGTCAAAAATCGTTTTTAAATTCGAAATAGAGGTAACTTTAGGATTTTTTTCTATCGAGTGAAGTTATTTATTATGTGGATCAGATTTATGAATTAACTCAAGAATATGCTTAAAAATAACATATATTTTTTTCAGTTTAATAACCGAGTTTTTTCTTTGAGAAAAGTTAATTCTTGTATGGCGTTTTTTGGCCAGGATCGCCTTAACAACTATGTTTCAAAGTGACGGGCGCTAATTCGTGACTTGAGACGAAATGCATCTGTTATAGGCAGAAGTTAGTCCGCTTAACATCAGGTGGGCCTCGACCTTGTTCCGTCACAATAATATAAAAAAAACTTAGTTGGCCGGGAAAAAAATCACCACTTTTTAAACTAAAAAGTTGACTGAATTTACAATATCTGAGAGCCATGCTGAATAGCTAGTCATAATGTTAAGTGTTTTGAAGGACTACTAGAAATAATAACTTTTTACCTCTTTTTGAACCACCTACTTTTATGTTTAGACTGTGGTCAATAGAAATAAATAAATAAACAAAAAATTACTTACCATATTTCATTTCCCATTTCTTTTTTGCCTTCAACCGTGATTTAGTGCGTGGTTTATTTTATTTATTTGCCATTTCCAGAAAACAACCAAAAATATTGTCTCATAAGTTTTTATAAAATATTTACACAACGGGAAATAAACACAAACATAGGGTATGTTATGGTCTAATAGAGATATTTACACTATGAGATATAAACACTATGTCATAATTATATGCTATAGTTCACTAAACAATAATTATTTACAATTTATTGTGTATCCTCATGATATTTGTTTACGCAGATACCAAAAAGTGCGCGCGCAAAAATTTGACACAGATCTTGTCTTGGTGACGTCCCGCGGGACACTGACGAGCGAAGTTTTGATTGATTATCAATTAAATATTCGATTTAAAAAAGAATAGAAAAAAGGACCGCTTCAGTTACATTTAAAATTAAATTACCTACAAAATAGTATAAGTTATAGATTAAGTGGAGTATTAGTACCTGTTAAAAATGAAATTTGGCCGGTAAAAAAACAGCAAATCGAACTTAGTTCATTATTTTTTTTCATCGAGAAAATTTAGTTGTATCGAGTTTTGAACGATTACACAGTAAGGAGAAAGAATGTAACTAAAACATATATTTATTTCAGATTAGAAATGTTCTTCTTTGTTTATAAAAAACAACACCTACTTTAGGCAAAAACGGGAATTCCCAACCTTAAGCGGCAACGTCCCTCAAAGCCACTCTTAGGATGGGTGACCGCTGCGCTGGTTTCATGTACTAACAGAGCACTTTTTGCTAACACAAAAGTTTCAAAATTTTCTGTATACAACTTTATGCATTTTCCACAAATACCTAAATAATATTTAAATAGGTAATTTATTTTCTGCAGTCTTAAATAAAACGCATTACATAATTTTTTATAATTAAATGTACGTCAATCGATTGTTATTGTTCTGCGCAGTATGAATCCACGCACTACAAACGTTATTCAGCGCAATAGGGTTGCCAGATATCAGCTTACTCAAGACGCCTAATTTTTCCTATCAAGTTGTCTAAATCACCTTGTATGTTATTTTTATAAGTACCCTAATTCTCATAAGATTTAGAACGAAGAAGATATCTTTTTTTTTTTAAATTTTAATTCTATACTCCGCAGACTCCAGGGTTTGTGACTTTTTTTAACTATGACAAAATTTATTAGTAAACAAGAAATATGAAATAGGAAACATGCAACATTCCAAGGGGGAACAGTGTTAAAAGTTTTTTTTTTCCGTTAATGTCATTAGCACTAGCATCCAGAGCAGACCAGTATCCTCTAGCAGCACCCGTCCACGAGTTGACGCATGTGCCAGTCATCGCCTTCCTCAACCATTTTTGCTGGAAGATGGCGACCCGACACAACACCGCCGCTAGATAACACCTTTCTGTGAGCATGACCGCTCCGGATACCCGTGCCAACGATTACAATTACAAAAATAATTTGGGACAGATAGCCTGGAAGCCATAACTATGGCTCCGAAATCGTTCATTAGAGCTTCATCCACCGTTAGGCGGCTGTAGCTCTCAGTTCTTTTAAAACCATTTACGAGGACTGAAGCCATTGTGCGCACCTTGGTTTTAACTAAGTCTCCAATTCGGTGCGCAAGCTTCTCCCGCCGGTCTTTCGCTGGATACGGTCATCTAACATTATTTTGGTGCACTGGGCCGTTACTACAATCGGGTCATTTTGTGGTGTCGCGTATTTAGGCCTACCTAGTCGCTCCGTTTCTCCCTCGTCCAGGGACACAAATCCGCCTGTTGCATTGTATGCTGCCATATACTGACCTAACATTTTCCCCTTGATGACCTGGGATGTGTCGTTGTTGTATATAGCGGCTTCTGCCTCTTCGAGTCTCACCTTTAAAAGGTTTTCATTTTTAAGCCTGAAGGACTGCAAGATGTTTTCGCACTTTGCAGTTTCTGTGGTTGACCTCTCTGGTCGCCCTTATAATGGCTAAAACTCTAGGAAGGCATTAGCTGCATGGCTTGTTGATTTCTGTGCCGGGATATATCGGGGCGTGCTGACCTGTCCCATGTCGGCTCTCGTCCGGGTAGCTTTTGATGGTGCTTTGCCACGGGGTGGTGGTTTTGTGGGCATTGGGTTTCGGGGTTGGGATAGGTGTCGGAATAAGCTTCCCACTGCTGTACCGAAAGCTGTCAGGAATGCGGCAACACGGCCAATACTCTTTTTTGGGCTACACTCCTGGCGTCTTTCTGCCTCTGTTCTTTCTTGGAGCCTTTCTGAACCACTTTTGGTAACTGAACTCGGGATCGGATGTCCCCAACAATCAGTTTCATTGTTGTGTATGGATTCTTTGAGGTAACTAAGATTTCTCCTCTGTCTTCATACACAACTACCTCATGGTGTTCTGAGGCTTTAATGCAACCAAGATGGTCCGCGACTTCTCCCTTTCGGTGTTCTATTACCATTGCATCTACGCTTATCACTCGGGCTCTGTCAGCATTTTCTGAAATACTTGAGAGCAACAATAAAGACATGGATTTCCCATGACAACCTTCACTGGCATGGCGCTGTACGTTTTTCGCTTAATTCAAGGTTGTTTTAAAGCTGCTCCCATTCAGCAGGCAAGCTAGTCCAGGTGATAATCGGACGCGGCTCTTGGCTCCAGCGTGGCAGAAGCTTATTCCGAGTCTTTCTTTACTGCCTTCCATATAGAGAGCAACGCCTCGGATGTGAATCCCAGGCTCTCCTTGCTCTCCACATGCCAACAGATGTTAAATATTTGTGTTTTTTGGATCGGGGATGGGTGGGGATATGATTGGGGCAGGAAGGGTAGGCGGGCTACTAGAACGGGGGGGTAAATTATTTTATATCCTAAGAATTTTTTATATAATTACTTAATACAGGTTGATACCTACTTTACTAGGTATTATCATTTTTACAAATCCTGTTGTAATAAAATAGTAAGTAACTTCATGCTGAAATTCACCATCTCTGTCAGCGGAAGAATCCTCATTTCTTCTAGAAGTGGTGGCGGAAGTACTTATCCAAGCCGCATTAATCGGTCTTCTTAGATACAACATACGAGTTAATCATTTCGCCCGTTGAACTCAATTTATTAGGTAACCTATCTTATACTATTACGACTATAACTAAATGCTTGATTCGTGTATGCATGTGTATGTTAAACAATACAATATAATACGATTTATCTAAAAAATACAAATGTGGTCTGTATTTAGGTAACTAGGTATAGGTGAGTAGATATTGCGTTTTGAAAAAAATAATTCTCTCCCATTCAAATGAATTAACAACTTAGGAAACAAGTAACATAAAAATTCGCGCGTCAGCTAGTTACAATTTGTGAGTGAAGTTAATGGTTACGTTTCGATACCTTCCATTTCTTGTTTTGATTTTGAACTATGTGTCTGTCGTACAACGAGATTTTTTCTCGATGCTAGCGTACAACGACTTACTACCAGGATCAATTAAATTGATACCTGGATTTGTGCTAAGGGGTATTAGAAAAGTGGAAAGATTGTTTTCTCGTTGTAACACGCGTTTGTCTATCTCTATCTCACTATGACAAATAGTGGATGCAATCCCTAGAAGAAAGCAAGCAGCATGGAAAGATCCTGAGGAAAAAACGGTGGACGTGTCTATTAGGTATACTTTTCTTGACAAGCATACAGTTATTATGAAATGATATAATAATATTGGGGTAATCCTGAAGAAGCCTATAGGTATCGCTTGTTTCTTTTTTTTCTAGGTAGGCTCAATTAGGCTACTGGTAGCTGATTGGAATTTTCGATCGCCATTTGACCCCCTAAATGGCGACAATTCGTCTAACTGGCACCCCTGCGCACGCATAGAGGAAATGACGACATATGCGCGCGCAGATAATGTTCTGAAACACGCAAACGAAATTTTCCTTCGGTTGAAGTATGAGAAGGATGAACGAAGTAATACCAGCCTAGAGCGAAGGAGGGCTGCGGGAGGCTTCGTTAGATGCTTGCTGTGCCTGTGTGGCGGGCGTTGAGCTGGCGGGGGACTGCGCGGCAGGTGTGGACTACTGCAAGGGAGTCTGCATCTAAATATCGCATACTGTTTATACGAGGTTCGGGTGTACAGCACCCGGATTAACGTCTGGTCCCCACTTCCGGAAGTCCCTTCGCTCTTTTGCTACTTATAATAAAAACACATTAATTAAATGAAAAGTAATATTTAGGCATCTAAGCGTAAGGAAGCGTTATCTGTAACGAAAAGTGGTCGAACACACAATAAATTATAATAAATCATCCATTCGAGAACATTCAAATTGTAATACCTCAACAGCTAAGATTCAATTATATTTTAAAGAACGCCGTTATTTGGCATAATAAGACAAATAATTGTCTTATTATGCCAAAGATATCCAACGCGGGTAATGGAAAAAGATACTGTATACGGCGCGGTGATAACGTAAATTTGGAACCAATAAAATGGACTCACTTGTACCATGGAAAGTTTGGGACGGCATTCCAACATGGGACAGCTCTACGGGACCAATGGTAGACTGGTATTTTTACTGTCTACTCTACGAATGTACATATTTATTTGTAGTGTCCACTGAACCTACTTTTATACCTGGACTGCTTGACACCAAAAAGGTTTGTTCATTCGGCGCGGCGAATGGAATAGACATCTGGCTCGAAATTGACGCCGTGGGTTCGTTTCCCATCTGGACCAAAAAAAATGTGCTCCAATAATTTGTAAACTAAAGAGATTGTTGTGGTTTATTAATTTTGCCTAGAAAATCAAATTAAGGCGTTTATTACGCGCATAAAATAGTCTAAGGTTAATTATTTATACAGCGAAAAGTAATTTATATATGTGTGATAAAGTGAACGCAATAATCATAAATGTATTATTTTAAATTCCTTAATGAATAAGAAATAAAATGTAATAAATATATTTGGTGTGATATACAAAACACCTACATACTTCCAGAGCCGACTAGTATGACACTAATCGACATAGTGTGCCTACTATCAGTAGTGACAAGACCCTTCACTTGGCCTCCTAGTGAATACGACGCTTCATACGAATAAAAGCTACAATATGCTATTGCCAATTCTAAGTGTAAAAAAAAAGATTTTACGAAGTAAAATGTATCGGTACCGTAGAACCGTAGCCCGAAGCCAGAATGTTCTACACCGTAGAACACTCTACGCTTGCCTACGTAAGCGTAGACCAAGAGTCAGTCCACAATCATTGCGTTGAAATTGTGTTGATAAATTTGATAACTGATGAAGCTAGTAGCATTTGCTACTTATTCAACATTATGCTGATATAATATTCTCAAAAGTAATCTCGCTTTCCTACACCAAGCTATAATTTGCTAAAGATTTAATGAATAGAAATGATAACAATTTTTTTACGTGCCTACAGTATTGAGATGTAGATACCTAGGCATATCGTATTGTTTTAAGCCGCTACCGCGTCGCGCGGTTCTTTTGTCATAGGCCGCCAAAGATTTCCCGGCGGCGCGCGGCGTGTTTGTGCGCCCCGCCGCCCTCACTCCTCCGCGCCCCACAACGAACTATTTTATATTTTTACAAATTATTCAAATAAAAATGTCTTTAGTTGGTTCGTAGCACGCGTCGTGAAAACTGTAAGTGAACGCTGCCGTGCGTACTTTTAAAAATGCCGCCGTACGGCTATTCAAATCAAGAGTACCTACCTACATGGAGATGGTGATATGTTATGAGCTCTCAGACTGGATTTATTTGTCTGGGGCCGTGTTAAAGACCTTGTGTATGGACAGAATGGTTATAATCTTAGTACCTGCCGTGGGTGAATTAAAGGGCAGAATTGTTGCCGCCTTTCAGCAGTTAAGTTGTGAAAGAGTGCAAAGGCATATCCTTTGAAGAATAACTGTGTGCGTCGAGAGGAACGGTGGATATGTCCAGACTCATGTGTAAATAGCCATGTAAATAATTGTGTAGGTACTAAGTGATTGTTGTAAAAAGGATTGATTGACTTTTAAACACGCCAAGTGGATGTAATTTTATGTTTTCATTCTACCTCTAACTTAACATTCGTTTCATAAAATCGATTGTCGATGAAAATTATCAAATGATAAATGTCAGAGCCTCCTGTGAAGTGTTTTGATGCACAAACGGTACATCTTGATTTATTGGATTTAATGGGTAAGTTTAATACTTTAAGAATTTTCATCTTTGTCGTGAACACTATTTTGAGATGTACCTAACTATGTATCTGATAAAAGTGAACCCTGGTAGCGGATATTGGGAGCCAGTTGAAAAGTTCCTCGCCTCTTTGATCAATCATCTTATTACATACCATCTAATACCTACTTGGCCCGCACCGCCTCGCCATTGCTACCGCTTCTGCGTCCGTCAAACAAGAAACAGCTGAGTTATACCTACCGAGTTCATTGCCCTCGCAATGCATTAGAATACTTAGAACGTGTGTGTATGTGTGAGTCTAGTCCACGGCGGCCGCGAGTGTTGTCGTCGTTATCATTCTCAAAGTCAACGCGCCACAGCTTAGGCAATAGTTAGTATTAATTTTGTTTATGTGAAAATTTATTATGAGTGGATCACATTCAGTTATCGATTCTACACCATCCCCCGCAGTATTGCTGATGAATTAATAGCCACCTTATATATAAAGATTTTTCATAAACATGAAAATGCTGATGTTATAAAAAATATTTTTGAGGCTACAGCGTAACAGTAACAGAAGGCCTAAGGTTATTTATTTATTATTTATTTATTTATTGATCTAATAACGTCATAAGACAATTACAATTAAATCACAATTAAACGGAAGATTAAATACATACAAATTAAATACTACACAAAGTCAAAAGATAATACATATTGAATACAAATAATTTAGTCAGTAAATAAAACAAAAAATCAAGGCATGTCATCTACCTCAAATGACAGGGCTTTTTACATTTCTATTCCATTGGTCTGGTACATTTTCGCAATAATTCCTAATAGCTAATTTCATGAATTTCCAATCGTCAAAAAATAAGTTACAATCAGTGCTGGCAGCGAGGAGCTCATTTAGATGGCGCCGTGTGTGGAGCAGCGGTGACATCGAGCGCGCCACAGTGCAAGTCGTATCTACTGCAAACAAGTTGTGCGGCCTACCACGCCTATTCGCTGGAGCCCACGGATCGTCAGGCACGAACAGTGTGCAAACTAAATTAAGCAGCTCCATGGAATCAGCCAAGCCTCTGAGTATCTTACAGCACATTGTGAGCTGTTCTATGATTCTTCTCAACTCCAGAGAATTACAGCCGAGCTGGCCCAGTAAAAACTTAGTGGGGTAAAGATACGGATAATACCCGTATACTCTTTTGTACAATGACCTTAGAAAAGCTTTTTGGATCTTCTCGAGCATTCGGGTGTAGCTGACATGGTACGGGTTCCAGACGCACGCGCTGGTCTCGAGCTTGCTCCTAACCAAAGTGTTGTACAAAGTTATAATTACCTGGGGAATTTCTAAGTCCTTCGAGTTTCTCAGAACGATAAGCCTCTTTGGCCAGGTCGGAAACATGGTCATGAAAAGTTAACGAACGATCAAAAGTAACTCCAAGTTCTTTGATCTGATTCACTCTGCAAATAGGTAGATTATCCAAATTATAAACAAAATTGACAGGGATTCTTTTTCCTGTCAAAAGACATAACTTTGCATTTAGATATATTAATTTTTATTTTATTAGCCACACTCCAGTCAAAAATATTATTTATGTCATTTTGTAACCTAAGGCAGTCAATGTTGAAATTGACCTTCAAGTAAAGTTTGAGGTCGTCAGCGTAAAGGAGACAGTTGCCAGTACTCAGCATACTAGGAAGGTCATGTATCATAATCAAGAAGAGGAGAGGTCCTAAAACTGAACCCTGGCTGACGCCTGATCTGGTGCAATAAGGTTCAGATACATATGAGCCATACCTAACATACTGCTGACGATCTCTCAAGTAATTTGAGAAAAATTTAAGCAAGCCCGACGAGAAACCGATGACAGATAGCTTGGCTAATAATATATCATTAGCGATTTTGCCGAATGCTTTCGGGAAGTCGAAATAGATAACGTTAACCTGCCGCCCACGATCCAAAGCACTAGATATATATAATCCACCAAGCATAAAAGATTAGTGTTAACAGAACGCGCTGGTCTAAATCCGTGCTGTTCCTCACCTATCAGCTGTCTCACTTGCCTGTATATCTCCTTGTGGAGAATATACTCAAATACTTTTGCTGGAGCACATAAGATAACAATAGGACGGTGTTCATTTACCAACGTTTTATCACAACTTTTAGGAATAGGGGTTACCCTGGATATTTTCCATTTATCAGGATATTTACCTTGCAAAAGTGAAAGATTAAAAATATGGCAAAGAGGGAGGGTCATATGCTTTTTGCAGGACTTGAGAATGGAACTAGGAACACAATCAGGTCCCGGTAAACTACCTGGTTTTAGTTTTCTGAGGCCCCATTCAATATCTCTGGATGTCAACGTTGATACATGGACACCTCCACCCTGCAAGCCGTGCCCACAGCAAGCAGTATAATCTAGTTGAGGTAAATTGTCTAAAAAAACACTAGAGAAATAAGTTGCAAATGCCTGGGCAGCTTCTACACCATTACATGAATTTCCTTGATAGGTGACACATGGTTCGAAACCGCCCTTTGAGCTGAGATTTCGTACATGGCTCCAGAACCACTGCGGTCGAACCAGTAGGTTATCTTCGATGCTAGTTATATAAGATTTATAAGCGTGGCAAATATGAGTTTTTAAAGAGTTTCGTAGCTCAGAAAATGATTTGTAAGACTCGAACTGTCAAGTCAAACAATTGATAAATTATATTATAGAAAGCATCCGTCGCAATAGAGACGTCATTAGATTCAAACACCGGTGCCCATGAAATGTTCGCAATCAACGAGTGGAGACGTTCATGGTCCGTTTTGGAAAAATTCCAAAAAAAAAATCCTGTCTCAATAGCAGACATACGAGACACGATAGCTGTCAGTATATCAGACGACACTTCAATTATTGCTGACATGATGTCTAAAAAACAATAACAAACTAGTGGGCACAGGCTGTGTATGTCTCATAATGTTATCATAAAAAGCAGTCATGCAGTAAACAACGACTCTTCATTCCACAAATAATAGAACACACACAAACTATCAAACAAAAAAAGTTATTGAAATATTCATAATTTCATAATAATTATATCCCAGAAATGCAACCGATCATAAAATCGAACACTAGGATTACTCGTATATGGGTTAAGGACAGCTGCTCACTGCTTGGTTCTTGGTGACAGATTTTCTACTCGAGGCTGGTAGCTAGCCGTGGAGGCATTGGCAAAATGCCCTACCACCTTGCTATAACAACTGCCACTCTAAGACAACAACCGAGACCAACAACTTTACGTGCCCTTTGACGCCCGGAAGGTATACGTACGAATAGTATTTAATGGCAAAATTTAAAAACAAAATACTATCTTCCTCGATGGGTAGCCTTAATAATGATATCATTTTGTTAGAATGTGACGGTCTGCCGTACATACTTAGCTAGCACGATAACGTAATACCCGACGCACTATCGAGAGCTTGTCCAATCTCAACTATAGGTACGCCCCCGAGAAGCACTAACACTAAAGACGAATGGTACCTACACATTTACAATGGCTTTCAAAATTAACCTACATCATTTCCTAACTACGTTATTAAAACCGATATACTGTATCGTATTATGAAAAGCACATCTGCCTTAACAAATGAATTCGAATAGAAGGAAGTTGTAGGTAACGTGCGAATTAAAAGCTGCTATAATTCAGAAAAACTACGCTAAACCTCTGCTGGCTATAGATATATCTTTAAAATATCTACGAATGTAATAATAACGGAAATCCCATAAAATAAAAGCTTAAATGAGGCAAAAATTAACTCCGAGTTGAAGTTTATGTGTAGTAAACACCGTGACGTTACTTACCTCGACATGAATTATGCACAATGTCGGCCATATAAACCCTTCTTTTCATTAAATCTATGTCAACAGCTTTTAAGAGAAATATTACGTATTAATTATGCTGTCGAATATTCTGCAAGTATTGAAAACTCAAGAAAGAAGATGAATGAAGATATACATCTTGTCGACAAGAGCACACAAACTGATTTGGACATCACTAAACAGACAAGGACTTCTGAATTGAAAGTGACAGCTAACAAGAGCGACATTCATGAACCAACAAATCTCAAATTGCATACAAATGCTACAGTAGGTGAAAAAGACACTGATGATAAGTTTGAGTCGTGTGATAATAACCTTTTTCGTGTATAATTCTATAGGTGAGCTACATCAGAATATAAATGGTTTAATAGTTAAGGCTGATAGTTTGAGTGTAGGGTTGTCAGTCTTAGAAAGTCAGGGTAAACTTGTAGATGTTATATGTCTTACAGAGCACAACATGAAGCACGATGACACATTAAATTTGTTATTACCTAATTACCGTCTCGCATGATGTTTCTGTAGACCTCAAAGACGAGGAGGCTCAGTCATACTAGTAAGGACTGATGTAGAATTTAAACAAGATTCTCGCATCAGTAAATGTTGTATTCCAAATGTTGTCGAATGCTGTGCAGTGGGACTAACTATGCACAAAATCTATGTAATTTGCATATATAGACCCCCTAAAAGTAAAAATGAGGCAAGCTACATGAGCACCATCTTTGAAAAACTCCATGAAATTTTGTCTCTGTATTGTCTTAAAGATCGTTATAAAACAATAATGTTTGGTGATTTTAATATTGATCTATTAAAACAGAATAAGTATACAAAAGAATTCAAAGATATAATTTGGTCGTACAATTTACGTTTTAACTTTGAAGAAAGGACAAGATTTTGTAATGGCACTTGCATCGACAATGTTATTCATAATATTCGAGGTGGTAAAGGAGAAATAGTTGAAACAGCACTGTCAGATCACACTGCGCAGTTCTTTAAGAGCCCTAAAGAAAAGCTGTCGCCTAAAATTGTGGTTCGTATTGAGGCGCGATTATGACCCCGAGAATCGGCGCAAATTTCATCATTGTCTCAGTAGCCTTAATTTTAGTGACATTTTTAATATGACTGATCCAAATGAAGCCTTTAACTGTTTTCACGAAATTGTTGTAATGTTCTACAATTTATGCTTTCCAATAATTTGATTAAAGCGCTTTCATCTACAGAAACCGAAATGGATATCCAAAGGTATTAAAATTTTTTGTAAACATAGAATACATTTACTTTGGAAACACAGATCAACAAAGACTTCTGAATCAAGAGATTTATTTAAACAGTATTCTAAAAAGTTTAAAAATGTTATCAAGCAAACTCAAAAATCACAAAATAATTATTATATATAAAATGCAAAAAACAAATCAAAGGCAACCTGGAACGTAATTAAAAAACAAACATTTTCTTATCCTTGCGAGGGCATTACACACATGAATATTGATGGGGAAATCGTAACTGATCCTAACATAATAGTAAGCTATTTGAATGATTATCTTGTTGACATTGTAAATAATAATGCTTTAATTAATAATGACATACCTGACATAACTAATACTTTACAATTTGACAACTTAGAATCTCTATTTTTATCACCATCAATTCCTTTTGACATTATAAAGATTATAAGTTCTTTGAAAAACACGAACAGTGTGGGTGCAGATGGTATTACAACTATGGTAATAAAAGATGTGGCAGTAGTCATAGCTCCAGTTGTGAGCTACATTGTCAACATATGTATGGAACAAGGTATTTTTCCAGAAGTTTTGAAAATGTCCATTGTAAAACTTTTACATAAGAAAAGTGATAAAGCAGAAGTGAGTAACTACTTTGATACCAGTATTTTCAAAAATTTATATATAATATTTGAAAAAGTTATATATAATAAACTGTACTTCTACTTAGAAAAAAAAATCTTTTAGTTAATAATCAATATGGTTATCGAAACGACAAAACAATAAATATGGCTATATTAATTTTTTTTTTCATTTTCCTTTATTAAACAAAATACTATGAACTATATACAACACTACAGCTACTACAATAAAAGCATTTAGACACCTATAAGTCATAGCAGACTCATAGGCAGTCCAAATGCTCCAGCCCACTCCCAGTTGGCAGCGTGCCCAGCATGCTGGCAGCATTGCCCCATTATTATTATTAATTTTAATTAATAATAATTTTTATTTTTAATATTGGCTATATTTGATTTGTTATAAAAAGTAATGAGTGATATAGACAGAAAGAAAAAAACAATTGCTATATATATGGATATGTCTAAGGCCTTTGATCATGTTCATCATGATATATTAATGAAAAAGCTACATAAATACGGTGTGAGAAGCCACGCAAATGACCTAATTAAATCTTATCTTGATAACAGGTTACAAATCACACAAATATAAAGAATCTCCCTTAATACAACTACATCTGATGTATACACTTCTGAATTAAGAAATATATCATATGGGGTGCCGCAGGGGAGTGTACTAGGGCCACTATTGTTTCTTATTTATATAAATGATTTGCCACAGATCACTAATTATCATATCACATTATTTGCGGACGATAGTACTTTATTATTTTCATATGACGAACTTAGTGATGTTGAATTTGACATTAATAATACTCTAATAGATTTTAATAAATGGATGAAACTTAATAATTTACATATCAATATTGACAAAACATTACTAATGTACCTACTTTAGACAACGCCATAATGAACGGTTGAATCTTAATATTAATATTGAGGGAAAAAATGTAATGGAAATTGAAATGACGCGGTTTCTAGGACTTAATATTGATAATAAACTTACTTGGAAATTCCATATAGAAAATGTATGCAAAAGATTATCTCAGTTTTCATATGCTTTTTATCAATTAAGAAAGGTAACTAACGAAGCTACATTACTAACTGCCTATCATGGTCACGTCGCATCTATATTGCTCTATGGAGTGATGTACTGGGGAAACTCAACTGACCGAGAAAAAGCCTTTAAAGCCCAAAAAAGATGCATAAGGTCGATATGTGGATTGAAAAAAACATACTCGTGTAAAGAGCATATTATACGTTTGAAAATATTGACTCTACCATCGTTATATAGAAGTGAAGTTGCAATTTTTGTTAAGTCAAATCCTGAGCTCTTTGAAACATACCTGTTAAGTAGTCGTCGAAAAGGTATGTTACGACAAGTGCGATGCAGCACTAAGTTGCTGCGAATGAGTGTGTTCTGTATGGCATCATTAATATTTAACAAAATACCATCAGCTATCCGTTCTAGAGATGACATCAATATATTTAAAAACCTACTCAATGATTTTTGGACTAAGAAAGCTTATTATAATATTAATGAATTCCTCGATGGTAAAAATATGAATGTTATTGCTTAATTTAAATTAATTACTATTTGACATTTAATCAATAATAATTATAATTACTTTTACTACAATTGTTTTACTAATTGACATTTAATGAATATTGTATTACTATTATTATTAATTTATAAGATGTGTAATGTTAATGAAATTATAATTGTTCCGAATGTAATATGTTTAATATAATAATGTTTTGAATTTAATTAATGTCTTTATGCCAAATTGGTGGAACTAGCGTTCTTTGTACGAGTATATAAAATATGTAATATCTTTTGTTTGTGCCTAGATTCATAGACGAATAAATCATTGTATCAATGAATATCGCAAAGAAACTATTGGCCTAGAATGCACGACCCTGTGACACTTGTATCTCACACAAACATCAAATTCACACAACCAGTGGCGGCCTTAGGGGGTGGCGAACTGGGCAATCGCCCGGGGCCTCGCTCTTGCAGGGGCCTCGCGCCTTTTAACATATAGTAGTTTTTACCTATATTTTTATGTTGAACTATTGATTTTGATCTTTAATTTTTTTATTAATATAACGGTTAATTAAAATAAAGTTAGTTAACTAATTAATTCTTTCAAATATAATTGAAAAATTCATTATGTAGATTGTAGTGTAACTACTTGAATATCGCGCCTCGAAATACTCGAAGATTGCTTTCGTTTTTTAATCGCATAGCACTCGGGTCAACTCGGGAGTCGGTCGGGACATAATAATCTGCTTCTCTATTCTCTATCGCACGGGGAATCCTCGTGTTTCATTTCGTTCATAAACTCTTGTCACCTTGGAATAATTTTGCTTGCAGTATGAGTTAGAAAATAATTACTTTAAATACCATAAGAACGTAATACCTATTCAATAAAATTGAATGATTTAAAGTATTAAGTGAGCTGGAAAAGTGTTAGAAAACTGTCTGATTTAAATATTTTTATTTTTGAAATAACGTAGATACATTTGCGGATCACATTGCAAAATAACAAATTTACGATAGGAAAATATATAGTCATGTGCAGGATTCTTTTACCCCTTTTACCGGGGTATGCTCTGACCGATTGAGCTAACATGACAATGGTTCATAACTCTAAGTTTTCCTCTCGTTCCTTAAACATCGTATGGGGATGGAGCACAGATTACCCCCTCTAGATTCCGCAAACAAGACGGAGGTCGCGCGCCACGCCTTAGCCTAAATAGTTAGATATAAATGAACGCTTTGAATCATAGCTTCAGTTTCGACCAAGTGTCAGACCCGTAAGCGTCTAAACGCTCCCGTGTTTTAGCGCCAGTGAAAATTTGTTTTGAATTAACAAAATAAGATAAAATTCTACATGTACAGTGAAATGGTATGAATAGTTATCTTGGAGTTCAAATTACCAAAAAGAAGGAATAAGATTTAATTAATAAGTCAGATAATTTTGTTTTACTGGTTATAAGAGGGGTCAGCGTATACTGGTACTAATTGGGTAAAGATCGTTTCTTGTCTCTGTTCCACATGATAGCTGTTGCAAGCTTTGTCTCGTTTTGGCGAAAGCACGTGCAACGCTAGTGTTGTGAAATTCTCTAAATTAAAGACGGTGTCGACATCGACATCGAAATAATATAAACATTATAACAGCAGTCAGTATATAAGCCTAGCAATTATATTTTTGGACAACTAATTTTTTTAAGGTTTCCTATATAAATACCCACCAGGGAATAACAAGTTTTACATCGTTTTTTAACCTTCCAAAAAAGGAGGAGGTTCTCATTTCGTATGTTTTTTTAGGGTTCCGTACCCAAAGGGTAAAAACGGGACTCAATTACTAAGACTTCGCTGTCCGTCCGTCCGTCCGTCTGTTCGACAGTTGAAACAGATTTTTCATTCACAGATGATGTATTTCTGTTGCCGCTATAACAACAAACAAAAAGTTGGCCAAGTGCGAGTCGGACTCGCGCACGTTAAAACAAAAAAGGCTATTAAAGGTTATATGAAGTCTAATGTTGTATAGCTAATGGTACGGAACCTTTCGTTTGCGAGTCCGACTCGCACTTGGCCGTTTTTTTTTTGTTTTTCATACCTCAGAACTTATGTGTGGGTGACCCGATTTTAAAAATTCTTTTTTTTTATTTGAAAGCTGATTCTTGTCATTTCCTACCTTTAAATTTCATAAAAATTGGTCAAGCCGTCATTGGGTTACACTGCGATAACTGAACAATATTTACTTGATGATATGGTCGTTGACAATGAAAGACAATCGATCCCGTAAGTAGCAAGGGTCACTAAAGAGAGTGAAATAAATTTTTTTTACCATAAAATGAAACCGACTTCTACACCCAAAAAATTAAATAACATGTCGAAGTAGGTACCATGCGCACAATATTGTGATACTAGATACTTTTGAACAATCATGGTACCGACTTCAACAAGTTATTTCACACTTTTGGGTGTTGAAGTAGGTTCCGTTTTTTGGTAAATTTATTTAAAAAAAAAATTATATATACGTATTTGCAGAAAATACAATATTAACTATATTATGTTTTAAATATGCAGAACGAAAACTACCTTGATTGTTCAGAGAAGTCTAGGTAAAAATATAAATAGTATTTTTATCGACAAGATTCAAACGTAATTATCGCAAGTGTAATATGTTCCTACGACTAAGCCCATCCCTACGGCGAGTGTCCGCTTGGTATAATAACTAGCGTGACCTTGAAATAGCCAATGAGAGCGCTTTTGTTTTAGTCCCCGCAACCCGCACCTACCTCTAACTTTGGTGAGCTCGGATACGAATAAAAATCTTGTAATGTGGTATCTAGAGGAGGTAATCTGTGGGATGGAGCGACACTTATAGTTCAACTTACGTTGTACTACAAACAAGACTAATTTTGCAATTAGCTTTAAACTTGTAAATGATGACGCAGCCCTATAATTTTAATTGTTTTTTTTTTATTATTTAATAGCGCATGCTTTGATGATAACATTACAAAATCACAAATATACGATAGGAAAAATTGTAGTCATTTGCGGGATTCGAGCCCGCCTCATCCATCCCTATAGCCGAGATATGCTCTGACCGACTGAGCTAACATGACAATGGTTCCTCTAACTCAATTTTTTCCTCTCGATCCTTTACCCCCTAATATGTATTCGCCGGCCTGCCTTGTCTTGTGTGTCCTGAACGGATTTCCGGTCGTCTGAAAAGAAGGTATAGTGTCAAGCTTGTATTTATCCGATCGTTATTATTCAAACGTTGTTAGTAAGCTAGTATCCTTGGCTTTACAACTCAAAAAACTGCATCACGTTACGATAACGAAAAGTTATTCAAATCGTGAAATGAAAACAAAAAACTTTCACTCGATACATTTTGCCGCGCAAGCACTCTTCGATGGAAACTTACGTAATAAATAAACTCGTAAGTACTTTTAAACTACTAAACCAAAACATCTGAAATAATTCAGGTGTATAGATTACATGTAAATAATCATATCAAAAGAAGAACCAAAGTCGTAAGTGGTATAGTTTTTTAAAAAAAAAGTTACGCTTCCATAGAGTTTTCCCGCCAAAATTCTTTTAAAAAAATCGCGTTGTTTTAATCTCGTTACTACTTTTAAAATATTTATCCCAACAATCTGTAATAATTCATGGGTAAAGAACCATAGTAAATACTCATATTAAAAGAAAAATAAAAGTACTAAGTGGAATAGATTTAAAAAAAAAAATTGCTGTTTTCCGCCATTTTCGCCGTCTGTTCAAACCCCTTTTCCTGTAAATTTTTCCATAAAAAGGTCTATAATAATATCTTTTTTTTTCCGTAAAGCGAATATGAGGAGGATTGCATTGGTACCACGAAAATTATGTTGATTGGAGATTACATCAAATAAACACGATTTTAAAACAAAAAACGTCAAAATCTGTAAAAATATTTACATTTCGCTGTTTGGTCCACTCAAACTAATGAAATGTTGGATGAAAATGTTATTTTTGTTATATAGCCTAATATTATAGGTGATATTATTATAATAAATTATAAATAGGGTATGGCGATATTAGGGTGACATGTTTCAACTTAGTACTAAAAAAAACGTCACGGGGCGTCGAGGGAAAAAAAACGTCGACAGTTTACTATCGATGCGCCATACCCGATGTACAGAATCAACAAATTAGGAGTTACCATCAGTATGGGGATAGAGCGACAGCTATAGTTCAATGTAGTACGACGTAAGTTGATCGCCTGGATAATAGAAAAAAAAAGCCACTACAGTTACAAATGCGTCTGCTGAAAGGAGTTTTTTGAGGCTTAAATTTACTAAAACATATTGGAGGAATTCGATGACACAAGATCGGCTTTCGGCCCTTGCTATTCTTTCAATTGTAAATGACGTAGCTTATTCATAAGATGATTGTGCGTTAATTAAAGATTTGAGTATTAAGAATAGCCGCAAACGTCATTTTAAAATTTATCATCTCCGTATTTGTTAATTTTGTAAAACTTTCAATGTAAAATAAAATATTTTAAAACTCAAATTATATTTATTTGTAAAACCTTAGCATTTCTGGTCAAACATGTCAAATACCTAAACCAAAAAACCAGACCTAGCATCAAATACTTTTCACGAAGAACAAAGGGCCTCGCAAAGACCTGCCGGCCGGAGCCTCGCAATGGGTAAGGCCGCCGCTGCACACAACTTTAGGTGTAATGGGAAAACCTAAAGTATACCATACTAGGTCATTTCCACAGACCTGATTGGACCAACAAGTAAAACACAAAATACTCAAATTCTAGTAGTAACATAGGTATGCTGTCTTAGTAAATATTGTATGCAATTTCCGATAAAACGGGCAACCGCGGAAATAGTAACTAAAATATTAAAAGAACAAGTGTTCTTAATACACGCTATACCATCTACTATAATAATTAATAATGGCTACAAAATATAATATTCCACATATACATTACACATCTAAATACACGCGGCGCCTCACGTAAATAATACCGAAAGATACATAAAACTGTAAAGACCGCGGTATCTGCGTACATAATATATAGAGAATGACCTACGTGTTTGGGATACTTATATACCTAAAATCCAATTTTCAATCATCAGTTCTGTAAATGAAGTAACAATTTTTACGCCATCATTCTTAGTACGACTACGAGTAGGTATATGGCCGTGAACTAGTAAGTTGTGGATCATTTAATACAACAACACAACCTACGGATTTTTGTAATATAATATTCCAACCTCGAGAGATATATGCTGAAAATCTAGGAATTTTATCCACTATTTTCGATAAGGTACAATTAGTCATTTTTAAAGCTCACGGGAGAAATATTAAAATGTATAATTAAAAAAAAACCTGTTGAATTGTCCGTAGGAGATAAGAGTATAGCATGGAAAAAAGTGTACTATCAGAGCGATATAGACAAATATTTTATTAGAAATTCGCTCTAAAATACCTAAAATGTAAAATAATATCTAAAAATCACCATTAGGGTACGAACTAGTTGATATGACCGGCAAAAATCTAGGTACATAATATCACATAAAAGATATTCAGCTAACTGCTTATAATCAGTAAATGATATAAATTAACCTACTCTTTATACCCGGGTTAAAAAGCTCTAAAAGCTATCAACATCATGTAATGTCTGAAAATGGTACTACTACTTGAGTTCATTCACATGCCCACGGAAAGTTCTAGAATCTTACATTACAACAAATAGTAGATGAATTGTGTGACAATAATAATCTAAGCATGGTATCTCAGAGAGTTGAAATACTTAGATTTGTTATATCCGAACACCACTGCTCTAAAAGCTTACTAGAGTTTACCTATGTACATACCTACGCAGATCTATAAGCAGTTTGTCATGACAAGGAAAGAACGTTCAAATATTATGCGTCATATATATCTGTTGTTAGAAATAAATAAATAAGCAATTCGTGTTACCACCGAACCGCCACGAGACGTTCCGATCACCATTATGCTGCATCTCTTTCACTCTCTCACACCAAACGATACACATATCTCGTTCATCCATTTCATTGAGATTCGTTCCAAATTCATTCTGATCTACAGGTAAAAAAATCTTAGTGGTATCTACGTTAGATAACTTACATTAGTATTAATAGTTAGTAAATATAATTAAAACTTAACTGTACTTATCTGACCATTATCCCTCAAAGTGAGTGTCAATAAAAAAATATTATAGGCATTCCTTCATTTCTCCAAATTATTTGATAATAGAGATATTATCCCACTAAGAAAGGGTCTGGAAAAATACATTTCTTATTATTTTTTTGCCAACGATTTAACTTTACATATCTGACCATTATCCCACTAAGGATAGGTCGGTACAAAATATTTTTTTTTCTTGAGATGTAGTTTAGAATTTTTTCGTCTTTTTATAAGTAGTGTAGGTACCTACCACCACCCCACTCTAAGCAATACTCTTCTTAGAGTATATCACTACCTGACTCACGCCTAGTTAGTTTGAGTTATTTGTTCTGTATTTAAGAGGCCTCTGAAGAGAAGCTCCCACAGAAAAATAGGTATTTTAACAAAATGATGCTGATCGCCGCTAAACGCCGGCCTCGCGCTCCGCGCCCCGCACTATCGTCAAATCCCATAAACATATAATATGTATAGGTACTACAGTACAGAGTCGTCCAGTCGAGTCATTATTGAACTCTCTTTGCATCCGCGCCGCGCTGCGCCGCCGCTCCACGCCTCTGAACCGCCGCGCCGCGCGCCGCCGCGTCGCCGCTCCACGCTGCATCGCCGCTCCGCGCGCTCCTGGTTACTTCTCGTCGACTTGAGTTAAATTTTTTAACCAAAAACTGGACCCACTTCAACACCCGAAAGTGTGAAATATTTTGTTGAAGTCGGTACCATGATAGTTGAAAAGTACCAGTTCAATTATCAATAACAATATTGTGCGCATGGTACCGACTTCAACAGGTTATTTCACACATTTGGGTGTTCAATTCAGTTCCATTATTGGATTTAAAAAAAACTGTCTTTTTATAGTGACCCTTGCTACTTACGGGATCGATTGTCATTCATTGTCAACGACTATATCATCAAGATAGGTAAATATTTTTCAGTTACTGGAATGAAACTCAAAAACGGCTTAACCGATTTTGATGAAATTTAAATGGGACCAAACGACAAGCATCAGTTTTAAAACAAAAAAAATAATTTTTAAAATCGGTTAACCCAGTCATAATTTCTGAGGTAACAAACATAAAATAACTACAGATGAATTGAGAACCTCCTTCCATTTTGGAAGTCGGTTATTGTATTTCGGTGTCACTTAGTTATTATATTTTTTAGTGTACTATTATTTCATTGTTTTATTTGCCTTCTTTTTGATATGAAACCTTAAAATTTCATAATAAACACATAATGTTTTCATGTTTTTATTGATTACAAATATAATTGAATTATGGTCCCAGAGTATAATATATTAAAAAAATACATAGACAAATGTCATTTGCACGTCATTTAACGTAGTTACCTGAGTACTTGATAGGGCAAGAGTTACTATCCATCCACCTTCCAGATTTCGTTAACATTATTATAGTTCAGCGGTTTTTTAGTTACTCTCAACCGAGCAGTGTAACGACTACTTATCTTGATAATTTCACTGTTGACTGTGCCACACCGCAATCGGTGTATTCCGGTCCGAGCCCATGAAAAGATACCACATGTTATCAGTTATATTTTATATTATTAATATTTTCAGTTCTGATCCCACTTATTATTTAAAATGGGATCCGTTTATTTTTAATTCATTTACTATTAGGGTCTGATCCCACCAACACTTAAATACATTTACATTTCCTCAAGTACGGTTTGAAAGATAAATTTACCATTATACACATGTTTATATTATTTAACTAATTTACAAAGTACCAGAAGGGCAGAAGTTTAAAGAAATCATATCTACTACGCTGTATACATATGATTTCTTTTGTTTTTTCTTTTTTGTAAACATGCTAGAAAATAAACTTAAGGTTCTCGTCTTTTTATTTTATCAACTGAATAATCCAATCTGAACAAACGATGTTGGTCTCACGATTATTATTATAAATAATAATACTTTTACATTAAGAAAATACTGTGAAAGTGTTTGTTGGTCCTTAGAAAAAAATAAAGACGAAGGTGATCATTTGCTTTTTACAATCGTGCTGTAATTATTACGCTTAACAAGCTACTAACGTATATGAAGTACTTGTCAACAATACTAAATTGAAAGCATAAAAAACCTGTACCTTGAAAAAGGTCGCATCGGAGAAGACTGCTGTTATAGTATCGAGGACTTACCAGAAACTGCAGAAGTACAAGACCTTAACGGCTAGAAGACTAAAGTTTCGTAAACATATTGTGTACTATATAAGGAACATCACCAAACATTTTATGGAATGCTGGCATTTTAAATTAAATAGTAACATTATTAAACTGCACCACAATAAATACCAGCTTTGTTAAATTATTTAGAAAAAGATGCCAACTTAAATATATTACTTAACAATCAATATAAAACAAGGCAATAATCACTGAAGCGTAGTTTCACAAAATAATTTGAAGAAATAAATGAATTTACCATGTTACAGATCAACTGCAAAAAGCTGAAATCACAGTTGGTTTTTTTGGAAAAGTTTTGCATATATTAATTTTGTTGATTACTTATTGTCTGACTTTGTATTCTGAATTGTTACTCTTAGGCAAACTCGTTTTATTGTTTAATGTTGAAGCTATTGACATCTTTAAATAATATTTCGTAAATATAATCTACTATATGGCATGCTCTATAATATCTACACTTTTATATATTTTATTACAAATTTTACATATAATTGCTTGTTTGTTAATTATATGCTTTCTTCTAAGGTAAATTGGCTGAAGGCTTTAAATATTATATAGGTATGACCTGCGGATATACAGCCAACTGTATGACCAATTTTAATAAAATATTGTTTTTATACTGTTAGATGGAAAAAGCATTAGCTACTGGCAAGATTCGAGCCTGCAACTACAGGTACCTGTGATCGTGGGATCCGATCCCAGTCCTAATTATATTTTTTCCATCAAACATTATTTTTATATTCTCGCTAAGCATGCGTAAATGGTTATAAAAATATACCCATATTGTTTGTATATAGTTATTTTCCTAATGTTGATTGTTAGTTTCGATATCTTAGGTGAACTTTTACAATAAAGAGTGATATCGTTTTAAAGCAGCTTGTTTTATTCTTATGTAAGTACATAAAATAAAAAGTAATAAAAAAAAGAAGTAACTCAAAGTATTTTTTAAGGAAAAATAGCAGATAATGATTTTTATGTTTTAGTTATCGATTGAGCCACATTTATATATGTACATATACTGATTATTTAATGATGAACTTAAGTTCATATAATTTAAGTGAACTCTCTGCGTGAGTTTCATAATTTATAATCACAACTTAAGCTAATAATATATTTTATAAATATGTTTTTCTGTAACAAGATTTACAGTATGAAACTCCTATGAACTTCTGCTCTCCTGGTAACTTGCATATTCTTATATTGGTATGTACCAATGTGTGTTGTCGTGTTAAGCATAGTTTCATAAATTTCTTCCTTTATTGATAACGTACCCAAGCTGTAACTATTATCAAGTCAGGGCCATGAAACAATGAGTAGGATCAGACCGGAACGAAAAATTTATATTGTATTTGTATTGTATTTATATTTTTATTGTATTGCAATTTTATATTGTAAATGAACGGTGTGGGATCCGATTGTGGTATCACACCGGAATACACAAATCTTTCCCGTAAGTGGCAGGGCTAACATTTTTTTTAACATAATAGGTAACTATAATGAAACCTAAAAAATGAATAATTATTTGTCGAAGTCACCATGACCACAATATGGAGATCATACTTTCAAACTGTCATGGTACCGACTTTGACTAGTTATTTCAGACTTTTTGGTATTAGAAGTCGGTTTAATTTTTGTTCGTTTTTTATTGTGTGATGAATCCATTTTATAAAAAAAACATGTTTTATGTGTATGGAAGAACAAATATCCTATACCTACTTACTTTAGAGACTTTACTAGATTTGCTACAAAATGTGCCGTGACATTTAATTTACTTTATATAATATCTACAACATCGGCTCAATCAATGTTCGTCATAATGTAAGCTTTAGAAGCTAAGATTTCACGACAAAGGTATACTTAGAAGGATAGGTAAAAATATAAAATTTATTAATAGGTAAAAACTGATCTGTGAACATGTTTTTATACTTGTATATTGGGTTAAGTACGACTATAATATATTTTTTAGTTTCGATAATTCAAATGTAATATTCAGAAAACAATAATATTCGTAGAATCGAAATATCTACACCATCGATTTTTTCCCATCACTCACCATCCAACATATCGAAAATGCATATTGACATCACTAATGCAAGAACCTCTACCTAACTACTATGATTTATTCTGTGCAGCTACCCTGCCCCCCGAACAGAATTGTGCGATTAGGACAATTGCAGCTTCTTCAAGTTTTGACTTAGAATTTCCGCATAATTTGAGTTTTGGGAGAAAACTTTTCTCCTATAGTAAACATTAATCAAATCTATAAAATTTGGTCTTATTTTATAACTGACAGGACAAACGATGTTTATAGGTTTTCCTTTTTCTTATTTATAATTATTTTTCATATAAACAATTCACAAACTAGAGATACATTTTTTGAGAAAAAATCGGTATGTAAATACCCATTAATACAAATTCCTATAATATAATGTTAAAAAGCAAAACTTACAAACCTCAATATTGATAATATCAATAACCTTTCCAAAAATCATCAAAATCGGTGATTGTTTAGGGGGGTAGAAACATTTTCTCTTTTTGTATGAAAATTCGACACTTCCTTCTCGTCTTAACGATTACCTCTAAATGTATGGGTACACTAAAATAAATAGTGGACGAGACATTATGAAAGTGGCAAGAATCTTAGATGAAGTATGAATTTTTTTGAGTGCGTTCAGTACTAGTCTTTTATTTAGGTAGTGATCGTTTTTTTTTTTTGATAGCAAAAAAAATCTTTTTTGCGGGTAATGTGAAGGTCACCGGCACAGACCTAGCTAGCACGCGGTTATACCATGCACCAGCGGAAAATTACAGGCTCGGATAAGAATCGAGTGCCATATAAATACGGGCCGCTACGCATAGCCAGTTAGTTACTCGTGGATATTCTAAAGAAGCACTCCAAAATAGTTAACTACTGGTAAAAAACCTAAGAAGATCCCGCTGGGGAAAGCTATCATAATAAGCTCTCATAAAATTTCTTTCAACTGTTACTATGTGTCTTTTAAAGGAACTCTTATACCACCATGTAAAAGCATGCCTTGCTGACTGTTAATACCACCCTATCACTGGAGAGTCAGGTCTAACTGGGGTGCTCGCACTTGCGGCCACCACGAGATTCTTTCAAAGGCACAGCAAGCCATAACAAGTTCTTCGGAATTAATACTAATGCTGGGGCTTGCTTCAGGATCTTCTCATATCTTCCAATTCCTTCATCATCTCCTACATCTTGTAGCACCACGACACCCTACCGGCGTGAAGCACAGCCAGGTGGTCTACGCCGTCTGTTGCTGCTCATTGGGCGGCCCCTATTCTAGGGCACGCTGTTTTTATCACACATGTTGTGCTACATGATACTACTATGTCTACAAACTTACCACCTACGTACTACCCACATAGTGTGGTGCGAGGGACGTCTGACTGGCTACCACCGCACCAACATCTCAGCGCCCAGACAAGGGCCAGTGACGTTTCCGTGAGATCTTATATCATATTAGGCTTTGAAAATAACTCGGAACAACATTAGAGTACATCCAAGTCTGTGGAACCAAAATATATCTGATATTGTATGTATATTGTATTGGTTGTTTTCGTAACAATGAAAACAACCAATACAATAGCCGGCAAGCATCAGCTTTCAAATAAAAAAATAATGTTCAAAATCGGTTCACCCAGTCAGAAGTTCTGAGGTACTTGATGGACATGATTGTAGCCCGAAAATGACGCCAACATTTTCCGTCCAACCGTCGCGTCCGCGTCGGGGAACTAATTTAGCAATAACATTACCTCGCCTTGACTTACGAACCGAGACGGATGCATGAGTAGTTTATTAAACACTTAGGGCAGAATTGTAGAGAAAGATGTTGGATTTTGTCCCCACTTCTTGTGTTTTTAGTTCGCGGGGTACATGGCGCCATTTCAAGTCAATGGCAATATTTTATTTGATTAGAAATTAAGAGGTGTGTTTGTATCCAGCTTACACAATTGAAATTTCTGAATTCTAAATATGCCAATATTTAGAGCATATTTAGTGCAATTATGAGTAGGTACCAACTCAAAATATAGGTGCCAAATAAACTTCAATGATTACTGTAAAGGAAATTTCGTTTTCTGGTACTAGTTGGGTCCTTGGGCATAGGTAGGGCTGTCATCACCTAAACCACCGATACCGGACAAAATCTTTGAAAACCCGGACATTTGGGTGAAATTGGGATTTTTTTCCCGGACACCCATTAAAACAAACATACACGCTACAAACATAATTAGTCACTCTTTCCTTTCTGAGGCAATCTGGTGATAAAAATAATTAGGCGCAGTGTTTTTTGGCATCAAATTTTTAACTGTTCTCTTGTTTGGCTACGTAGATTTAGTACCCAAAACCGTAAACTTTTTTTAAATGTAAGTAAATAAAAATTAAGTTACAAGTTTAAAGATTTACGAGTTTTTTACTTTACAAAATTACAAATTTAGGAAATGAATAATTATAGTCAAGTGCGGGATTCGAACCCGAAACACAATTAGCATTGTGACAATTTTCATTAACATTGTCATGTTAGCTCAGTCGGTCAGAGCATACCTGGGCTAAGGGGATGGATGACACGGTTTCGAATCTCGCACATGACTATAATTTTTCCCCTCGTATATTTGTAATTTTGTAATATAATCCGCAAAGCATGCGTTATTGCACACATAAAAATATTAAAATCTTTTTACTATGTAATTTCTTTATTTTTCAGATGTTCAAATTTTGCCAAAGTGACCTTTTCTTTTCCAACAGGGATTTGGAAAAGTCAATGCAACTCAGGTCCTAAAATTATACTTTATTTCGATCAGACAAGTAATTGTGTGTTTATTTAGTGAGTTTTTCTCCTATGTCCATTGCCGCGAGACTAGCGAATTAACTCACAATGTAACATGAGTTGCCAACTAATATCAAAATTATCATGTTTTCCGCTAGATTTCACTAGATGTTTTTAGCGTATTGTAATGAGAAAAAAGCGTTAAAAACCCTAGAAATGTTCTAGATCTAGCGCCAAATGCGCCAAAATAGCAAAACCGTAAATGAATGATCGGGGTCGGCGGCATTTCTTTATGGTGGGGGCCGTCGCGGGGGAAGTTCTGTTGTTTTAGATTTTGCAGTGCCGGAGTTAACTTGTAGGTATGCAGCTAACGAATGAATTTTCAACTCGGATTTGTTTCACTGCGTTTACTGTGGGTTTCTGACTAGGGGTCATAATTAAAAATTCAATCAAAAATCGTTACTTACAAAATTCGCCATACAGATGTTTTTCTTTTCTATGATAACCGCCCTTTACCTGGTAGGAAATAGGGATAGAAGAATAAGAACACATACATAAATGGTTGCAATTATATTTATTGTTTACTAAGTCACAGTATTTAAGTCAAAGATCTAAACATCTAACTTAAATTAGTAGCCAAAGTATCATATTACAATTAAGTAAAAAATATATTTTAAATAAATTAATTGTTGCTTACAGAAACGCGAACCACTTTTGTGAAAATGGCAGATGGATATAACAGTATAAATGGATTATATTGCAGTCATCGCAGATGTTTAAGAAAAAGAAGAATTAAAACCAATTGCAAAATTGGTCTTGTATGTAGTACAACGCAAGTTGAACTATAGGTGTCGCTCCATCCCTATACGATGGTTGCATGAAGAACGAGAGCAAGAATTAAAGTTATGAGTCATTGTGTCATGTTAGCTCAATTGGTTAGAGCATACCCCGGCTAAAGGGGTGGATGGACGCGGGTTCGAATCCCGCACATTACTATAATTTTTTCTCTCGTAAATTAGTAATTATTATATTGAAGATCCTATCTGATTAATCTGATTACTATTAGAATAGAAAAATGTTATCATTATGATTAAATATTATTATTATTATAATATAACCCGTTGTCCTAGTTGAGCGTGGGAAAAACAACAACTAGCGCAGTGACATAATACCACCAACACTGGATACGCGCCACTTGTGTCTTAACTTGTTCTAACGCAATCTCGTTTCTTTTTTTTATACCGCTAAGGTGGCAAACAAGCGTACGGCCCGCCTGAAGGTAAGCAGTTACCGTAGCCTACTTCCGTTGAACCATGGGCAAGCATACAAGGTTGTTAAATCAGAGAACTCATATATTAAATACTAAGCAGTTAAAAAACTTTAAAAAGTTGGGAAATATAATATGTTTAGTGTTAGAAAAATAATTTGGAGTTTTTTCATTTTTATCCAAATAATAATTAAATAAAATGGAATTAATTGACTATTTCAGATTGTTTAACGATTATTGCGTATGTTAGCAAACACTTGTTTATATTGTTGCAGCTGTTAAACCCAAAATAAACAGTTTTTAAATTCCTTTTCAAATGAGGAGAGGATTTAGCAGAATGTGACTATCGCCCAGTCCCGAATCTTATGCCTCACTATCGTATGACAAATCGTATCAACTAAAACTTAAACGATAACCGAACCTTACCGTACAAACAACAATTTAGTAAGATACCTACTTCCAAACACATGTTCTTAAGAGCCATTTCACAAAATCACGCTACTGACGTTAAGGTAAATGCCAGCGCATCGCTTACACAAGTGAAAGATGTGACGAAGGAATAGCGTGACTGTGAGTAACTTATTTTGATATTTGCACTCATTAATAAATAAATATAAGTTGTGATATAAAAAAAATTGTAATTGGCATGAGTAAACAATGATAATTTAGAGTTATGTTAAATATTCTTTCCTGACCAAGAAAACAGAGTTAGTATCACAGTTAATCGAGATTAGATTAATTGAAGAATGCACTTTCTTCTGATATAATATCTGTTTGGAATTACTCTTTATTTAACGCAATAAATCGTGTTAAAATGCGTATATAATTCGTAAAAATTGGCGCAAGGTCTTTAAATTTATTCCATAATTATGATAAATTATCGATTTTCTAGTACACTATGTTTCAACAAGATTATATGCCTGATGTATAGTTTTTTTTTAAAGTAAATTTGATGAATTTTTATACAAGAGATAGAGCTCAGAAGATGGCTAAGCGTCGTTAATTCGTAAAACAAGGTGCGGGAGATTGGTCACTACAAAATACTTGAAGTAATATTTGTAAATGTGGTACATTTACTGAAAAGGGAACAGATTATTCTATTATTCAACAATTTGTAGATCTTTCCTATGATAGTAAATTAAGCGCTTAAAATCTTCGATACACGCATCAAAATGTGAAATGCTTGTTAACATCGCGTTTTTTAGCTGGAATGTATCATTTATAAATCGTGTTTATCAACACCCTTCCTCTTAAAGTGAGCTTTATTATATCGTTTTTAGTGCCATAAACCGAACTATAACACTCTCGTGCACAATAATATTATACAGTAGTGCGTTAAAAGTTAAGTTAGTATCTAACTGCAAATGATATGCGAGTAAATAGAGCATTTTCAATTTAACCGGGTAACACAGATTTGTAACAACAAAGAGGTTTATGGCTAAGTATATGTAATCAACAACCATACATTCGACGCACTACAAAATATATAAGATCGATAAAAAACCGAGCATAAGTTATGCGTCATACCTGATAATACATAAGTACAATGACTTCTTGATATATTCTCGTTGCAGTTTTTGTCGCTCACGCAGGACAACGGGTAAGGAAAACTAACGCCTAATTTCAATAATATTCATGAATACAAGGAATTACGAAGAAGTATTAAATATATCGATATATATAGTATAGATTATAATATCGACTAATACTAGTCATATATTTAAATAGAATGCCGATTCCAATGCGACGTTACGCCGATTTCAAAACTTAATTTTACTATGTAAAAGCTACTAGTACCTACACACAACTACGATCACTACACATCCAGAGATTATATCATGAGTAATATATGAGTTTAGTCACAGAATTACAGCTTCGAACTTAACGCTTGGAAATAATCTAGTTATGCAAATGTTACATATATTCATCGACTGGAGTTCTGCACTTGAAAATGACAATCAAAGCAAATCTGTTACGATTAAGTTTTTCAAAACGGAGTCCAACAAGTGCATTACCATTACCAGGCGGGTTAGACAATAAGGCTGTTTTTCCAGCAGAGATGTGCGCAGCACTGAGCGGTGAGCGAGGGCAAAGCTAAGCTACGATACTATGTAGACGATTCCATGAAAAATTTAATCAGTTTTGAAAGTTTAACATGCAACTAGACCCCAGCAGGAGCGCAGTATGCGCCTAATGGACAGTATTGTCTCTAACGACAGAATGTGAATGACATAATAGTGCGAGTTGGTAAAAGAAAATATATCTAAAATACGATCCGTCGCGTCGTCCGCCTCGCGAAATAGGTGTACTGAAAGTGCGCGCGGCGTGTAATATATTATGATTGCAGCATCTCTAAAATGTGGTAGGTAGATCTGACATCTCCGGTGTAGAGGTGACGGAGAGGTAGCGGCGGCACTCCGGGTCGAGTGTTGAGGGGCGCGCCGTCCGGCTCCCTTGTCCCGCGCGACTGCTCGGCCGCTCGACGTAGGTAGATCTGACATCTCCGGTGTAGAGGTGACGGAGAGGTAGCGGCGGCACTCCGGGTCGAGTGTTGAGGGGCGCGCCGTCCGGCTCCCTTGTCCCGCGCGACTGCTCGGCCGCTCGACGTAGGTAGATCTGACATCTCCGGTGTAGAGGTGACGGAGAGGTAGCGGCGGCACTCCGGGTCGAGTGTTGAGGGGCGCGCCGTCCGGCTCCCTTGTCCCGCGCGACTGCTCGGCCGCTCGACGCGCACTCTGTCGTCGGAACACGTCGTGCTTGCGCGCCCGACCACTTAAGCTGGTGATAAACGGCTTGGGCTAGCGCGAGCCGGCCGACGGATGACGCATCGTTCGGCATATCACTAGTAAATTTGAATGCGAATTTTATAGAACACTTCACTGATTATCGGATTTTATAATTATGACAGAAACGACAATTTCTTTCCATTATATTTAAATCGTTTTTGGTGAGCTGGCATATCTAGTTTTATACTTTTAAATTATTATCTTTTTAATGCTAGTAAATATTTAATTTTGTATTTAGCTACCGTGCAATGTCACAACACGCCCGAGTAGAAATGTGTCCAAGTAGGTACCCACGTCATAACTGTCGTGCGCTGGGCTAACTTCACACAATTTGAATAATCTTGACCTTTAAAGGACCCCGCCACTGCTGCTTGAGGTCCTTCTTGTGTTTAGTATGGTATTTTCGCTTTATAATATTTTATACCACACGCGTCGCGAGAAAGTATGTACGGCCGGTACCCTTTTTTTTTTCTAAACTACCTTCTTAGCGCTTGCGCACAAAGAGCACGCTCGACCGTCGGTTGGCCGTGAAGTGTCTTCCGTGGATTTGGCGGGTGATTTGAATATATCAAAGTCCCTACAATACCATACAGTACACTATTTTGTTATTGAAGTTATTTGCCATTATACGGTTACTACCGACACACGTTCGTTTCACTTCTACCTTCCCAAATAAAATGAACCTTATTGCGATCACAAGCACAACATATTGAACATCTTATTTATGATGAACCAACAATTTTCATTGAAGTGTAAAATATATTCAAAAATAAACTTATTTTTTCTTTGTTATTGACACCAAATTTATTTAAATACAAAGCGCGATCAAAGCTAAACAATGTACCGCTAGTAGTAGGATAGTAAAGCACGATGACATAGTTATCTATTCATATAGCACATAACTACGCATCCTTAGCGAGCATTCCCCTACATTAACGCACAATGAGCCGCTGCAAACGGCTTGGGTGCGGAAAACAGCCCGCCTATCAAGTATCCCTACATTAAACGTAGCTTAGTTGAACCCAATCCCACCAATGCTAAGTTAAACTATGCATTGAAATTAGGGGATGCTATTTGGATATCCGGATATCCGTTGTATAAAATTATCCGAATATCTTTGATGTTATTATTCGGATAAAACGGATAATCCGGATATTTATTTTCTAATTATTTTATGGTTTATTGTTAATTTTAATCATGTTTTTTACGATATTCCGCACGAAACTTACTTTATTAAATGACTACTAGTCTAATGAAGTTTGATTAATTATATTTGTATGTCGTAAAAAATTAGATCGAGTTTATCATAACGACCAAGAAGCAAATATTCGATGTCTCTGTGATCCATCAGGTGAAAACCGGTAGTGATCACCGTATCGTTAAAGGCACATTGAATATCAATGTTAAGCTTGAAAGGTCGCGTCTGATAAACTCCACGCTCCGTCCCAATCGTTGCCCAAATCCAAAACCCCGAGAACTTTCAACTCGAACTACATAACCGTTTCCAGTGCCTAGCTGAATGCGAAACGGTGGACGAGATCAACAACGGGTTGGTGGAAGCTGTCCACGCGGTGGGGTCTCAGTTCTTTAAGACCCCCCGCCGAAATAAAACAAATAAACTCTCAGAAGAAACCATCAAGTTGATGGAAGACCGTAATGAGATGAGACTGCAATCTTCAGCTGATATGTCGAACTACGGCAAGCTCAATAGACGAATTTTGAAGGCACTGCGACACGACTTGCGCGCCTTCAATACAAACCGTATAAAGGCCGCAATCGAGCGTAACCAAGGATCCAGTGTTCGCAAAAAATTCGTCTATAGGGCAAAGCCAAATGACCAAGATGAAGATCGACGATGGCAGAATCATCTCATCAAAAAGAGACCCGACTCTATACCGAAGATATCCCGGACATCAGCCTATATACTTATTTATTTATTTATTTATACGAGATTAGGATGCCTCTCAAACAGCTTAAGAAAAACAAGGCGCCAGGTGATGATGGAATCACGACAGAACTTCTGAGAGCGGGTGGAAAGCCGGTACTCTCAGTCCTGTAGAAGTTATTTAATTCCTTAATCCTTGAAGGTAAAACGCCAGACATGGAGCATGGAGCAGAAGTGTAGTGGTACTGTTCTTCAAAAAAGGAGACAAGACCTTGTTGAAGAACATTTCACTTCTGAGCCATGTTTATAAGCTGTTCTCGAGAGTCATTACGAATTAATACTCGTAGGTTTGATGACTTCCAGCCTCCCAAACAAGCCGGGTTCCGAAAAGGTTTTAGTACCATAGACCACATACATACGCTTCGCCAGATTATACAGAAGACTGAGGAGTATCATCGGCCATTGTGTCTAGTGTTTGTGGACTATGAAGAACCCTTCGATTCAATCGAAACCTGGGCCGTACTGCAGTCTCTTCAGCGATGCCAAATCGACTATAGGTACATCGAAGCGCTGAAGTGTTTGTATAGGAACGCCACCATGTCGATTCGACTACAGGACAAGAGCACAGAACCAATCCAACTGCAGCGAGGCGTGAGACAGGGAGACGTTATTTCTCCGAAACTGTTCACGAATGCGTTGGAGGACGTTTTTAAGCTCTTGAACTGGAAAGAATTTGACATCAACATCTATGGCAAATCACTCACCTTCGTTTCGCCGATGACATAGTCATAATGGCAGAATCGCTTGAGGAACACAATGCTCAGCGACCTCAGTAGAGTCCCAGCAGGTGAGTCTTAAAATTAACATGGATAAGACGAAAATTATGTCTAATGTCCATGTTGCACCCGTACCAGTAGTTGTTGGAAACGATACGCTCGAAGTTGTTGACCATTACATTTACCTGGGACAGACTGACCAGTTAGGTAGGTCCAACTTCGAGAAAGAGGTCGCCCGAAGAATCCAACTCGAATGGGCAGCGTTCGGGAAGTTACGCGACATCTTCTCTTCGAACATCCCGCAGAGCCTAAAGACTAGTCTTCGAGCAGTGTGTGCTGCCAGTGATGACATATGGCACTGAAACGTAGTCCTTAACTGTGGCCCTTATGGACAAGCTTAGAGTCACTCAACGAGCTACGGAGAGAGCTATGCTCGGAGTTTCTTTGCGCGATAAAATCCGGAATGTGGATATTCGTCAAAGAACCAAAGTCACCGACATTGCTCTCAAAATTTACAAGTTGAAGTGGCAATGGGCGGGCCACATTGCTCGACTTACTGATAACCGATGGGGAAGAAAGGTTCTCGAGTGGTTACCACACTACACCGGAAGACGTAGAGTTGGTAGGCTTTTTTTTTATATATATTATGGGTGACAAACAAGCAGACAAAGTCTAATACACGACGTGCTTAATATCCGAAAAGTTGCGTCTCCGGCAGCGCACCACTACTAAACAATAATATTACACCACATTACTACAACATTTTTACTTCAAAATTACTGTGTATAAAAACGATACAGTGATAAATAACTTGATTAAACAGTATTGTTAGTTTGATGTAAGTCTTTATCACTAGTATCCGAAATATCCGTATTATCCGGATATATCCGAATAGTGTTTAGGGTGTATCCGAAATATCCGAATAGTAAATTTGGTCGGATAATTGCATGCCCTAATTGAAATACAAGCGTGGGTTTGACACATCTATAGCTTAGCAATGTAAAACATCTCCGACGGAAAGGCAGCCTAAGGTCCCGCTCGCGATACCCGCTCAATGTTGTTGGCGCACTAAAAAAGGCGAGACAACCGACGTCTAAGTACGCATTACATATCGACATTGTTCAACATAGAACCCGAGTTGGTGGGCAGAGATTCGGCTACTAGAAGAGTACCGATCGGCACAACCGCTTCGTCCCTTTCCTTCAATTTCAACATTTCCGACCTCAGTTTCGCCAGCACCGCGTAGTTGGGCTCGTTTTGTTTCGCCTTGTCTTGGAGCAAGGTAATTTTTTGTTCTTCCACTTTCTTCTCCTTGCAGCTCTTGATGGAGCCAGAGCCGTACAGCCGCAGCAGTGAGCCCCACGAACTGATGTGGGGGTGTAGTTGCTGCAAACAAGGGAATAACATTCATTATTAATGTTAAATTTATAGTCTGTTAACCTTGTTGGTGTTATAATATCTTAATTGTACCCGGCTTAACAAAATTTCATTTTTTGAAACAAGTTTCATACGGAATGTTAATGACGCGCCAGTATTTATCAATCCGTTCCAAACTACTAATAAATATGTATAGAATTGTAAGTCAAGATCAAGAACAGCAGAACGCAAACTTACTGTACCGTAGTATAAAGTGTACCGTGCGGCGCAACAGCATTACCGCGCCGCGACGCGACCAATCAGATGCGATCATTACTAAGCGGCAACAAAATTACATAATCAATCCAATTGAATTTGGAAGATTGTGCATGTTTTGTTAATTGTGAACTTGATCAATCCGAAATCAAAGCGGTAGGTAACTGTACGAGAGTTACACTTCTTTACATATTTATTTGTAGGTTTCAAACAAGGAAAGACCGATCGCAACGACCAATCGCTTGTTCTGTACGAGCTACATTATAAAACGACCCCATGAGAGGGATACAGATAGTAGCAAGAAAGTAGCCTACTCTGCAAGTATTAAATTTTTTTAAGCGATGTCATAAAGTTTCAATTCGATTGCATTTTTTTTGTTACCTCGCAACTCCGTCTTTTAAAAGTCGATTGAGCAAGTTTTTTTTATTTATTTGGTAGGGTATATTCTCATTGATCCTTTATGAGTTTTCACCTTTATTTTTCGACCAGGCGTATGTCAAAAGTGTTTCTATAAAATACTCCTAAAACCTAAGACAGATTAACGGCTGTTACCGTGGCGTTGCTATGGCAACTACAAACACAACGATTACGAGCGGTATGTATATAATTGCTATGAAGAATAGCGGATGGTTGACTATAGGAACCGGACATAAGTAGGCAAATTAACCAAGTAGCAATATGTCAATCATCTAAGTGGCAGTTCGAACAACTCGAAACCATTTTGTCAATAACTCGAAACCAAACAAACAATTCACCTAAATGCTATAAAGTCATTCGTTTCATGTACTTAAAGAAACCTATATTATGAGTACAATTAGCAGTCACCCCGGTTTTAGCCGCGTGGAAACCGATCGCGTGGAAATTTTATAATAATATTTCTTTTATAGTGATTTACACTTTACATTGATCATTTGTATTGAAACCTGAGGAAGCGAAGCAAACTTTACAATCCTGAGCGTACCAAAAGTTCAAACATACGAGACACTAATAACTTTGCTGCCAAGCGTAACATACAATTTTTTTTATGTCACTAAAACAATAAAATCATATTACCGGAATTTTTTGAGGTTCGAATTTCAAAAGCTTTTTACATGCTAGTGGATAAAAATCACTTTACCACGCAGATTTCAAATATTGCGCTTATGAGGTGAAAAAATAATGATTCCTCTAATAGAACCAACGATTCTGAGATTTTGGTTCTTAGCCTAGTATATATGCACATATTACCATGATCTATGTGTCTCTATCTGCAATACAGAAAATCATCAAACAAAAGGAAAAAACAAGAATATATTAAGTATAGACGTCTACTAAAAAAATTTATAATTGAATCTCAAAAATAAGTAATGACAAACATATAGTGAACCCAAATAATAAAGCTAAAGCCACTTGGAATATAATTCACAAAAACAATAATTCTACACCAAATACTCATAACATAATGTGCATAAAACATAATAATTATATATATACAAAACCAAATAACATGGCAAATCTGTTTAACGATTACTTCATAAATGTCTCAAGTGAAAAAGATGACAACTGCAATAATGGTGGTGATATAAATGAAATAAATAACAAAACCAAGTCTATTACAGAATCAATGTTTCTTAGACCAACCTCGTCAGATGAAGTGAAGAAAGCTATATTAGATCTAAAAACACAAAGTCAGTAGGTTATGATCGTGTATCTACACGTATCCTTAAAGAGGCTGTTAACATAATAGCAGCACCACTAACACACCTTATAAATAAATCTTTTAGTGAAGGTATATTCCCTGAAAAACTTAAACTGACAATTGTTAAACCCTTACATAAAAAAGGAAAACGTACCTACCTAAGAAATTATAGACCTATAGCACTTATACCTACAATTTCAAAAGTCTTTGAAAGACTTATGCATATACGCCTGACAATATTTTTTGATAAACATTCAATATTAGTATCAAAGCAATGTGGATTTAGAAAGAATAAATCAACATCCATTGCTGCCTTTGAACTGCTTAAAACCATATACGAATGCCTTAACAGCAAGAAACTTGTCTCTGCCATATTTATGGATATGAGCAAGGCTTTTGACCTCGTTTCTCACAAAATTATTTTAGACAAATTATTTACAAAAGGCATTAGGGGTAACGCGCAGAACTGGCTCAAATCGTACCTAACAGATAGAAAACAATATGTTGAAATTTCTCGGGTTAGTCAAAAAACAAAAAATATGTGTACATTTAAGTCTAAATTAAAAAAATTAAAACTGGTGTTCCTCAAGGAAGCATTTTGGGCCCCCTGCTGTTCCTTATTTATATTAATAATTTGCCGAATTGCACAAGTCATCAGATGGTATTGTTTGCAGATGATAGTACAGTCATTATTACTGCTGACGACCAATATATTATTAAACTCGAAATAGAAAAGACCCTACAAAAATTTAATGCGTGCATGAAATGTAATAAATTAATGCTCAATTTAGATAAAACAAAAATCATAAGCTTTCAATTTTCTCAAAAAACGCTTCATCCACTAAATGTCACAGTCAATGGCACACAAATAGATGAAGTACAAGACCATAAATTTCTGGGACTCGTAGTCGATCGCGAATGTAATTGGAAAGCACATACACATCAAGTTAACAATAAAATAAGCAGTTTAATATGCGCTTAGTAAGCTAAGACAAGTGACTTCGATACAAACAACCATGTCTGCATACCATGCTTACGTACATTCGAACTTAAGGTACGGCCTCATGTTCTGGGGCAGCTCGACGGATAAAGATAGATGTTTTATATTTCAGAAAAACATTATCCGAGCCATAAATAGCATAAAGAAAATTGAGAGCTGTCGTCCTCACTTCGTAAACCTAAAAGTAATGACCCTGTGCTCTCTTTATATTTACGAATGTTGCGTGTTTGTAAAGTACAATTCTAAATATTATCCGAAAAAGTCTTCGTTACATAACATTAATCTAAGGAATAAGGACGATCTGGTTTCTACTAATCCTAAAACTACAGCATATGATACAAGTGCATACACTCCAATCGTTTTATTTAATCACTTAACAAAAAATATTAAAAATGCTCCTTTCGACTATTTAAAAAAATATTATTTAAATTATTGACTATGAACTGTTTTTACACATTAAATGAATTTATGTCTTATAACTCTGTGACTGTTGTATGTATTAATTTTATTGAAATATTATTAACATTTAAATCCATTAATTTACTAATGAAATCAAATCGAATAATGCGTGAGATGTTTAAAATATTCAGTATATTATTAAGAACAGTTTTTGTATAAACTAAACATACTTAAACAAGTTATGTATAAAAGCTAATTTGCATGCTAAATAGTAAGTTATAGATATTGACTATGTTCATGCACTAATATCAGCATACTATGTACTTTATAATTACGCAAATAAACGTTTGAATCTTGAATCTTGCTGTAATACTGCTACTTGGTCGATTTGCCTGCACAGCCGTAATGATTAGTGTAAGGTATTTAGATAAAATTATTTATAAATATTATGTTATAAATGTGGGTAGGCTCCTTGCTCTGTTTGCTTTGGGTGTGAACAATTACACGATTGAGACTAAGCGTTGGTTTTATTATAATTAGTAGTGGAAAATATTACAGTTATAATTAGTTTTGTTTGCCGCGGGATTGTTTGCCGTTATATTTTATGTAAAATTAGCGCTTGTGATATTGGTGTGAATCTCCGCGTGTTTGAATTGGACCGAGTGAAATTGACTTTTGTGCATCGTGACATTCAAGAATCTGCATCTACTCTCACCTGCGGCCCCCCAGCAGTAAGTACTTAGTTAATCTGTTGTTGGCCAACCTCAAATTTACTTTAGGAAGCGCTAGGATGGGGTCGTCGGAAGGAAAGAAGACATTTTGTAAGTCGACTGACTGTACTTGTTTTCAGCCCCGCGATACCGCGGGCAGCTATGATTCACTTAAAAGGTTGTCCAGGCAATCTGGAATTCATAACACGTCCCGATATGGTAATATAATTTTATTGTTTACGAACACACCTTTATATGCTTAGCGACAGTTATTTTACTTAAGGCAAGAAGCTACACTGTGTCAAATTATCTTATCGTCATGCAAAAACTGAAAATTATAAGGTATAAGTACCTGTAAGATGGACTGCGAGGCGCGTTGCTTGGCCAACTTCTTGTTCTTGCAGACGACGGTGGCGGTGTGCTTGCCAACTTTCATTGTCAGCTCTATCTTCTGGACCTTCTGGCAATCTATCTTCTTGATCTGAAAATGTATATTGGTACATGATACAAAACATAATTGCTCAGCTCATTGCATTCTCATAACCTTCAGAATACATCATGTTGTAACACTACATACAACAAACCATTTAGCAAGACATATCATTAAGTATATATACTTTTAATAAATATTATTTATTTCTTCTTAAAATTAATAACACTCAAGAAATTGTGATTGTTTATTAGCACATGTTAAATATAGCTATGTTTTATTTTTTTAATAAATGCAAATGTTTCGAAACTATCATAATATTTGCAAAAATATGATCAAAGTGTCAAAATTAGAGGGTGCAAATAAATACATCAAGATCGTGCATTTATTTTTGAATACAGTTTTAGGTTAGCCATTGTCTTACAAATATTCTTACTTATCACGAAAAGCAAAGTAAATAAACTTCTTTTTATTTCAAATTTGTGAAACAAAGTCATTAATTTTTAGTTTTCTTTATTGCCACCCCATATAAGACAAAAAGCTCCAGACTGATTAAATGTATAATTAAAGTTTCTAATTACGTTTTTTCTAATATTTTAATTTCGTTATTATGATAACTTTTCTGTATGATATACTGTTTTCAAAACAGATTTTGCACCTGTTCTAAAATAAGTCGAAACTAACTTCAATTCAAATATCTAAGGTGTCTTTTAAAAATATATTGTCATCATTACTATAGTATTACTATGAAAACAACCTCTTTCACTGACACACGCTCTTACAGAATTTGTAGTATAATGCATCAAAAGTTATATCAATTTAAAAGTGGCTCCTCAATCTAAACATCTGAATTGAGGAGCCACCTAGAACTTCGAAAGTAATGGTTCAATATATCTGAAAATTTGGTATCATTTAGTAGTAATTGTGCATGGTACCTACTAAAAGTCCGAGTTTCGTACTGATGAAATTGAAAAAGATACTTATACATTTAGTGTGGCTCCTCAATCTATATATAAGGTGATGACTATTAATTCATCAACAGTACTGCGGGGATGGTGTAGAATCGATAACTGAATGTGATCCACTCATAATTAATTTTCACATAAACAAACTTAATACTAACTATTGCCTAAGCTGTGGCGCGTTGACTTTGAGAATGATAGCGACGACAACACTCGCGGCCGCCGTGGACTAGACTCACACTTATACACACGTTCTAAGTATTCTAACGCATTGCGAGGGCAATGAACTCGGTAGGTATACCTACCGAGTACAAAATTAATTATGAGTGGATCACATTCAGTTATCGATTCTACACCATCCCCCGCAGTATTGTTGATGAATTAATAGTCACCTTATATAAGAGGGTGGATTTCCAACCATGTGATCGGTCCATTATTACTCTCGACTTTATTATCATTTAGTAGGGAGAGTATTCAAATTTGTAATATAGGAATAAAGTAGTAAAACTGAGTACATTTGGTAAAACAACGCATATAAATTGGCTCCTCAGTCCTGACGATCTTCACACAAACAATTTATTGTACCTACCTGACATCACAATGAAATCAAAAGCCAATGACACTAATATTTAGTAGTAATGACTACTAAATTATAAAGTACAATTCATCGCTGCATATATTCGGCATCTATGATAAAAAGTTAAATTTCAGTATTCCATAAGGATTTGCTAACTAGAGTGACCACATTATTTGAATGATACCAGGATAAGTAGTAGAGTAAAATTTAATTTCAAAACAATGACCATAGATACTCTGATTTCTCATAATAAGGTTTAAGTTACTAAAGAAATAGAAACTTTGTGCATATCAAGCCGCCGCGGCCGATTCAAACAATCATAGTTCATACGTGGGTTTAATTGTTAGAAGGCAATACTATAAATATAGAGTCCCGTTGATCCCGCTAGTAGCACCCTTTGAAACGAATACAAATACAAAGTAGATAATTGTTATAATATATTTTACCTCATGTTATATACCCAGATATTTAGAAACTAATGAGTTTTTTTGCTAAAAGTAATTAAAGATTAATAAATAACATCTACCAGCTGCGCCCCGCGATTACACTTGCGTGGTGATAGATGATGTTGATGATAAAAGTATCCAGCGCGTCAGAGAACCTCTATAACAACTTTTAATCAAAATTGGTCCAGCCATTTGAGCGTAAAGAAGTAACAAACATACAAGCCTGCTCACAAACCTTCGCCTTTATAATATTAGTTCGATGAGGATCAATTTGTTACTACCAAATGTACATTAAAAATAGTGTTATAGTAGATATGTGTTTTTCTTTAAGGTGGAGGTGACGAGATGAGGAGCCAAACAAGGTTCTTTTAAAAATAAGTTGAGCCGTACTATTACGTTTGTGGCAAAACAAAAAATATATGTAAATTTTGATCATATTTTTGAGATTCCTATTGATCCCAAAACATGATCACAATCAATTTACGTTATAAAAAAATTATGAACATAGGTCTAAAAATATCTTCTAGCAGTTGTAACTCTAGTATTTATCAACATATCCTGATAAGTTTAATACAAGCGGTGTATTACATATAATTACAAATTCCTATTGTTTTATTTTTTTTACTTTTGTGTAATATTCATTTATTTAATTATTTTATCGCGAATTTACTCGAGCAAACCACCGCGGCGGTTCCGAGGTGCCCTGCGCGGAGGCGGGCGGCAGTGTTGCGCAAGCGTTGGCACGGGGAGGCTGTGTCGCTCGTAGCTCCGCTCGCGCTTTCGACTGACAACGATCTTGTCTTTGTATTAGTGCATTGACACGCGAGATTCGTAGCTGTGTGCGTGCAATGATTCGCTCGCTGCAGAGGGCCAACTTGATTGCGACGTGAAGTATGCGCGTTGACGCTTTATTATTGGTACTTTGTAGACAAATTTTATTAGAAATTTATCACATAAGAAAAGAATCAGACTTGAAATTGACAATGTTGTTGGTACTTTACAATGGGCGGCCTTATCAATAAGATCAATGAAAGTTTTTTTAATTAGGTGCATAATACATATACAAAATTAATTAGTGATGTCTATAACGCTCTCATGCCAACTGGTAAACTAAAGATATTTTTTTTATATTATTGTAAATAGTTTCCGGCTTTAGTACTTTGTAGGGTACAAAATGGTTCTCTACTACATTAAGAGTGTGTATGGGACTTCATACATCTTTTGGAGTTCTAAGCTTTTTTTGATAAATGTATTAGGTGTTTTGATAAAGGTTAATTAATACTGCATAAAGATAACGTCTGCCAAGTGAAGATGGATAACTCAAAAATAGTAAGAGATAGGTAACGGAGATTTGCCCCTTGGGGTGCCGGGTTAGAATTGCACCTCCCCATATAATCCCGTGGGTGTCGAAGTAACTAAGGGTAACTAAGGGAAAACTACTGGAAGGTGGGCAGCAGCGCCTTCTAAAGAACTGCCAACTTACACTGCAATCCCCAAGACGCCTGCCAAGCGTGGGGATTATGGCAAATACCCCCTTAATAGGGACGGCTGTGTTCAGCAATGGACGATCTGGCTGTTACAATTACAGTAAGGGAGATTTGAACAATTATCGCAGGGAATCGGGAGAGCAGTAAAATGACACTTGTCATAAATCCAAACTGGCGGATACAAGATTCTAAAAATCAAAACCAGTCCGATTTGGCTGAAAATCAATATCTAGGTTTTACTGGACGTCCTTATTCCAAATTAGGAATTTATTTTTCGATGACGTCTGCCAAGTGAAAAAAGTTCGTCCGATTTGGCTGAAATCGATATCTAGGTTGTGCTGTGCGTCATTATTCCGAATTTGGAATGTATTTTTCGATGACGTCTGCCAAGTGAAAAAAGTTACTCCAATTTGGATGAAATTCAAAATCTAGGTATGTAGTTCTAGACGTCTTTATAACGAATTTTGAATGTATTTTTCAATGACGGGAGATTTGAACAACTATCGCAGGGAATCGGGAGAGCAGTCAAATGACACTTGTCATAAATCCAAATTGGCGGATACAAGATTCTAAAAATCAAAAACAGTCCGATTTGGCTGAATATCAATATCTATGTTTTTCTGGACGTCCTTATTCCAAATTTGGAATTTATTTTTCGATGACGTCTGCCAAGTGAAAAAAATTTGTTCCATTTGGCTGAAAATCGATATCTAGGTTGTGCTGTCCGTCATTATTCCGAATTTGGAATGTATTTTTCGATGACGTCTGCCAAGTGAAAAAAGTTACTCCGATTTGGCTGAAATTCAAAATCTAGGTAGTTCTAGACGTCTTTGTTCCGAATTTTGAATGTATTTTTCAATGACGTCTGCCAAGTGTAGAAAGTTACTCCAATTTGGCTGAAATTCAAAATCTAGGTATTTCTGGACGTCTTTATTCCGAATTTGGAATGTATTTTTCGATGACGTCTGCCAAGTAAAAAATGTTGCTCCGATTTGGCCAAAAATCGATATCAAGGTTTTTCTGGACGCCTTTTTCCAAATTTGGAATTAATTTTTCCACGACATCTGCCAAGTGAAGAAAGTAACTCCGATTTGGCTGAAATTTAAAATCTAGGTTGTTCTGGACGTCTTTATTCTGAATTTAGAATTTATTTTTGGATGACGTCTGCCAAGTAAAAAAACTTACTCCTATTTGGCTGAAAATCGATATCTAGGTTTTTCTGGACGTTTTTTTTTTCAAAATTTGGCATACATTTTTCGACATCTGACAGGTGACGAAAGTAACTCCGATTTGGCTCACATTGAAAATCTAGGTAGTTTTGACGTTTTTATTCCGAATTTGGAATTTATTTTTCGATGACGTCTGCCAAGGGAAGAAAGTTACTCTCATTTTACTGAAAATCGATATCTAGGTTTTTCTGGACGTCCGTATTTCAAATTTGGAATTCATATTCCGATGACGCCTGCCAAGTGAAAAAAGTTCCTCCGATTTGGCTGAAAATCGATACCTAGGTTGTACTGTGAGTCATTATTCCGAATTTGGAATATTTTTTTCTATATCGTCTGCCAAGAAAGTGAAGAAAAATACTCAGAATTGACTAAAAATGGATATCTAGGTTGTTTTAGACGTTATTATTACAAATTTGGAATTTATTTATTTATTCATAATTGCTTACACACTTACAGCTACGCCAAGACGTGTGATAAGCCAGTTTTGTATATATCTAAATACATTACATAAGAAATTTAATACATAAATCTACAAACATGGAAAATCTAATATTAAAGAAGTCTAAATCTATCTGCTGAGTAACCAGATCGTTGAGGAGTGAAACCGCCTGCGCCGAGGGAGCGTAATGTGTGGTGTTTGTACGCGGGGGAAGCGCCGCGAGCGCGAGCAGGCGCCGCACGCACGGCCGCCGCACGCGGTAAGGTACAACAAATGAGAGACTCGACAGTGTGGTGGGGTTATCAATTTTGTTGTGGAGCAACAGGTAATAGTGAATCATTATCGCACACTTGCGCCTGAGTTCCAAAGTATTCATACCTACCATACCCGCTATGAACAGGGACGGATATAGGTATGGATAATATCCATACAACTTGTTGTACAGGAATCGAGCAAATCTTTTCTGTACCTTCTCAACCATGAGCTTGTACTTGACTTCATGCGGGTCCCAAATAACTGAATTGTACTCCAGCTTGCTTCGTACGAACGCGTAGTAGAGAGTCACGATTGTACTCCTATCCCGGAAACGCCTAGATTGTCTCATAACAAAACCCAGAGACTGGTGAGCACGGCCACACACCTCCACAATGTGGTCATTAAAGGTCAACTTGGCGTCTAATGTCAAACCGAGGTCACGAATCCTTTCCACACGCTCCAGAGAGACATTACATATGTTATAGGGGTACAAAATAGGTGAGCGGGCGCGAGTAAAAGTAATAGCTTTGCACTTCGTTGTATTGAACTCCAGAAGGTTTCGCTCACTCCACGCTACAACATTATCAATATCCCTTTGGAGCGCCTCACAGTCCGCATCAGTCCCTATACCCAAGAATAGCTTCAGATCATCAGCAAACATGAGGCATCTAGCTGTCTTAACGACACTAGGCAAGTCATTGATCATGATCAAAAATTGAGTTGGGCCAAGCGTGCTACCCTGACTTACACCAGAACAGGTCAAATACGGTTCTGAGCGGTATTTCGAGAGTTGAACATATTGAAACCGATTTGAAAAATAACTAGCAAAAAATTTTAGCAAATTTGGAGTGAAACCTACAGCAGAAAATTTCTTTAGCAAAACATCATTGTGGACTCGATCAAATGCTTTTTTTAAATCAAAATATGCCGCGTCGACCTGCTGTTTAGAGTCCATTTCTCCAACAGTATAGTCTACAAAGTTAATAAGATTGGTTGTGGTGGATCGACCAGGTCTGAACCCATGTTGAGCATCGCTCAGTTGCGCACTGACCTGTCTGGTAATATCGCGGTTCAGGATCGATTCGAACACTTTGCCCAGTGCCGACAATACAGCTATAGGCCTATAGTTTTCAACTTTAGATCTAGAACCATCCTTGGGTATAGGTATGACCCGGGAGACCTTCCACCGTGATGGGTACGTTGCTGTACTCAATGCCAAATTAAAAATAAATAAAAGTGGTAATTTAAGGGTTTCATAACAATCTTTTATAATATAAGGAGGTATACCATCTGGTCCGGTTGAAGAACGAGCTTTAAGTTGCCTAATTGCTAAAAATAAATCACGTGGGCCAATCGTGTCTACGGCGATGCGAGATGAACACAGCGAGCTAGCTGCTTCGCACTCAGCTTCATCGGCGGATAGAGTTGGGGTATCGGGGAGGAATACTGACTTAAAGTAGGTAGCAAATGCGTTAGCGGCATCAATACCCGTAAGCGTATCGCCCGCGTATTCAAATTCTCGGATAGACTGCCGATCAGATTGCTGATCCTTAATGAAGTTCCAAAATTGTTTTGGATTACGTCTAATGTCGGCTTCCGTATGAGCTAAGTACTGCTTATAGGCAACATCGACTAGAGTTTTAATTTTACTTCTATAAAATTTAAACATTTCCCAATTAAATTGTTTCTCCTGCTCTCTAAATCGTTTCAAATGAAAGTGCTTATTCCTTATAGTATTTATTATCTCCGCCGTATACCACGTAGGATACCTATACCGCGAGCAGTGATCAAAATATAGCCTTTTGCGGGGAACATAGCTGTCAAAACAAGTCTCTAGTAAGTTGTACAGAGTGTTTACCGCGGTGTCCACGTCCATAGTTAAATACATCTCGTCCCATTCAATAGCGGCTATGGCAGCGTATAGCGAGTAGAAGTCTGCCTTACAAAAGTTCCACTCGGTCGGTATGTTATCGCGCTCCGCATGCGGTGGGGGCAGGGGGCGCGCGCGGCGCCGTCCCGCGGTCGCGGTGCACGCGCACTTCGGATGCTCACTAGCAGTGGCGGGTGATAACCATCCACCTTCACCACCGGCTCTGTATCACCACTTACCATGATCCACTCGCTGCCATGGTTGCTCAGCACCAGATCCAAAATTCCGCCACATTTATTAGTAATGGTGTTGTGTTGAATTAAATTACAAGCAGAAACCATACTGTCATAGTGCATCCGAATATCCCGACTACAAGAGTTCAAATTAAAATCACCTAAAATTAAAGTATCTAATTTTGGAAACTTAGCTAACACATTCTCTAATACACTAAAAGTATTTAAATATTTTTCTTCACTCGAGTAGGGAGCTATATACACTACGCAACACAAAACCTTTTTATATTGCAAGGTTATTAACCCTATCACTACTTCAACATCGTCAGAATAGGCATCTACGTCGACTATTGGTTGCAAGTTAAGCGATTCCTGGGTCGCCAACAGGACTCCTCCCCAGCCGTGGTCACGGGCGCGGTCATGCCGCAGAACCGTGTACCCTCTGGGGAACAGCTCCCCGTCGTATACGCTAGATACAAGGAATGTCTCCGTGAATGCGTATATATCAGCCGACAACGACAATATTGCCGTCTTAGCTTCATCGAGTTTAGAACGGAGGCCTCTAACGTTTTGATAATATAGTGTGTAGCACTTATACTGCAGTTTTTTTTTCGGCATTTTGTGAGTTGCGAAACCCACTACGCCACGGTTTAATATGGACGTCTTCTGGCCAGTGCTCGGGCGACAAGTACTTCTCAACGTCTTTGGTCGGCACTGTCAACTTGAACGAAGCATAGTCACCGCGAGATATCAAAGCCTCAGTACAGCATTTATTACCTGGACAGATGTTATTCAGATGGGCGGTTACTTGATCAGCTGTAGTACCAATATGTACGTAATATAAATGCAGGTAGGATTTTCGCTCCGCAGCTAGAATTAAGCAATTTGTCGGAGCGGCCGTGCCTCGAGTTACGTTGCTAGGTGGTGCTCTGCGAGGTCGTCGTTGCTTAACTTCGGTCCACCCTTCGGCATTGTTTACATCGGCTTGTGCATGAATCACCGCGGGCGCATCAGGAGCAAGCGACCTTGTCAGCGTCGGCGGCTGTGGTGACGGTGAAGGCGGGGCGGTAGGGGTGGCGGGGGCGCTGAGACTCGAAGGCGTTGTGGCAGACGGGTTCGCACTGATTGACATCGGCGAAGCATTATTGCATCCCTGCTTAGTCATCCGACCGGGTACGGAGAGGGCCGACATAGCCCGAACACGCGCTGCTCGCTTCGGCCTTTGGGCCGCTATCTCAACGCTCGGACCGCTGCTACCCTCTTCTGCAGTGATTCCGATGTGTTTTGTCACTGAACTTTTATTTTCACGGTCACTAATAAGCATTTTTATTAACTTAGTTTGATCCAACACAAGCTTCTCCAGTGATGTAATTTTATTCTCCATTGATTGCACAGACTTGGTGAGTTCACGAATGACAATATCGGTTGATTTCCCCGACATTTCTAATTATTTATGATATAAATGCGCGGAGCTAAGCTACGAACGTCCGACCTCAGCGGCGGTGAGCGGTGGGGGGTCTTTGATTTACGATGACGTCTACCCAGTAAAAAAATTTACTTTGATATAGCTGAAAATCGATATCTAGGTTGTTCTAGACGTCTTAATTCCAAATTTAGAATTTATTTAACAATGACATCGGCCAAGTGAAAAAAGTTACTTCGATTTGGCTACAAATCGATACTTTCTTGGTTTTCCTAGACGCCTTTTTTCCAAATTTGGAATTAATTTTTCGATGACGTCTGCCAAGTAAAAGAAGTTACTCCAATTTGGCTGAAAATCGATAGGTATCTAGGTTGTTCTAGACGTCCTTATTCCGAATTCGGAATTTATTTTTCGAAGACGTCTGCCAAGTGAAAATGTTACTCCAATTTGGCTAAAAATTTATATCTAGATTGTTCTGGACGTCATTATTCTACAATTTTATAGATGGAGTTTATTTATCAATAACGTCGCCAAGTGAAGGTAGATGACGTATCTCGAAAACGGTAAGATAATATGTAGTGTAACGTTGTGCCTAACGCCGTTACTTAAATAATAGTATTATTCGTAATTAGATGTTAAGTCGAGGCAGTCAAAAATAATTCCCACGCTAGCTCCGCCCATGCGGCGCAACGATCCCCGCTGCACCGAACGACGCGATGTGCAGCGGCGCACGCGTCTCGCTTAAAAAAACATTTTGTGTACTTCATATTAGATTCGCGAACACAGATACCATTGAGACGATTCCAACTTTTTTTATAATCTTATTCACGTGACGAATTTCGATACATAAAATAACTTTGTATATACTGCAATTGATGTCACGTTTTTATTTTTATCAACATTACTAATATTTCTTAGTAAGAAATTGATTATTTGATTTACTTTTCAAAATTATCCTTACGGTCGACAGTAGCTCATAAAACTAAAGCCAAAAGTTTTACTTTTTACAATATGATAATGTCTGCTCGACTTTATTGGCATATATTATTATGTATGTATTGGTATATATATTATACATATTTAACTGACTTCCCAAAAGAAAGATGGTTCCTAAATTGACTTGTCTATTATTTATTTTATATTTGACCACACATAACTTTTTTACTGAACCTTACAATCTTGAAGATTATTTTTTGCTAGTACAGTTTAACTCTTAATTGGTTTCATTTTAATTTCATCAACATCGGTCGAACGGTTTGCCAGTTACAGTCAACTTACTAAAAGTAATTTGCCAAAATGCCTTGACAATCGCAGTGCTTCTAGCAACTAATGTAAGTGGCAACTGTGAATATAGGTGAAAGTTATTGTTAACCAGTGATGAAATCTATAAATAATATGTGGATAATAATCTCTCTTGAAAAGTCTGTAGTCATCAGTATATCAAATAACCTGTCGACGTCATAAGCACAAAATTGAGATCATAATGAACCGATATCAATGAGTTATTCCAGTCTTTTTAATTTAAAAAAATGTTTTCAAGTTGTTTATTTTTAATTTTCTTTGCTATGTTGTTGTGTCGCAGTTTCTGTGTTTATAGAGAAAACGTATTGCACCCAACCAACATAAAGTGAGACGTGGGTCGAAATATGATGATGGTACATAACAGCCCAAACGGCACGATATATATTGATAAATGGGGTGTTTTTAAATTCTCTGTAGTAACGAAAGTGATTTCTACTGATTAAACTACCTATAAAAATTTCATTTCCCCTTGGCATCCGCGTGGACTTTTTGCATTTACAGATTTTTTGCACGTCAAGAGTACAACATCGCTCTTTACCATCTATCTAATACCCTAATAAAGTCAAAGTCAAAGTCAAAATCATTTATTCAATTTAGGCGTCTACGACGCTCTTATGAAGGTCAATTACAAATTTTAATATTGAAATATACTACATTGTACTGCCACGTTCAGCAAACAAAAATTATAGAGCCACTGCGAGAAGAACGGGCAAGAAACTCGGGGCCATTCTTTTAAACGATTTTTAAAAATGTGTTAAATACATACTATATAGTAAAATTATTACAATACTTAATTTACATTACGTAGGTCTTAGGCGCTAGCTTGGCAGAGGCGAACCAGTCCAAGTATTTTTGTCGTTTAAGTAATCACAAACTGTGTAGTAAGATTTCTTTATCAAAATATTCTTCACATGAAACTTGAATTTTCTTTCTGTGAGCGTTGTAATATGTTTGGGCAATTTATTATAAAACCGCACACAATTTCCTAAGAAGGACCTTTTATTTGTCTTTGCTAATCTAAAACCTGGCACCGCTATTTTATGTTTATTCCTAGTGTTATAATCGTGAGTGTCACTGTTTGATTTAAATTTGCTCAAATTTTTACGAACATACATAATATTTTCAAATATATACAGACTTGGTAAAGTTAAAATATCAATTTCTTTAAAAATATCTCTCAGGGATTCCCTAGGATTCATTTCATATATGGCTCGAATTGCACGCTTTTGTAAGATAAAGATTGTCTCTATCTCAGCAGCAGCTCCCCACAGCAATATACTATAAGACATAATACTGTGGAAGTACGCGAAATAAACGAGCCTAGCCGTAGCTACGTCTGTTAGCTGTCTTATCTTACGAATTGCATATGCAGCAGAACTAAGTCTTCCAGATAGATCATGTATATGTGGATTCCACTGTAAAGTTGAATCCATTTTAATTCCCAGGAAGACTGTCGCATTGTCAAAAGAGAGTTTTTCTAGGCCAAGCTTAATGTTTGGTTCAACATAATTAACATTTGGTAAAGAAAACTTTAAACATTTGGTCTTTTTTGAATTTAAGAGAAGATTATTAGCCGCGAACCACTTAGAGATCATAGATAACACATTATTTACATGAATAAGTTCACTATCCCTCCTATCTACTTTAAAAATTAGGGAGGTATCATCTGCGAATAAAACTATATCGCAGAAATTTTTAACCATGCAAGGCAGATCATTTATATATGCTAGAAACAGAAAAGGTCCTAAAATTGATCCTTGCGGTACGCCTATTCTTACCAAAGACCCGGAAGAAGTATTGCCATTTATTCTAACCTTCTGTAGCCTGTCTGACAGATATGACTTTATAAGATCCAGAGCTTTTCCACGAATACCATAATGTGAAAGTTTTCGAATCAGAGTGCGGTGCTCTACACAGTCAAATGCCTTAGAAAGGTCACAGAATACGGCAATAGCATCCTGTGAACTCTCCCAGGCTTCAAGTATATGTGACATCAATTGAGCACCTGCATCTGTTGTGGATCTGCTCTTTGTGAAACCAAACTGATTCTCATTCAATATATTATGCTCATTAAAATGGGATAGAAGTTGTTTGAGCATAATTTTTTCGAATACTTTACTCAGAACAGGTAAGATAGAAATAGGTCTGTAATTGCAAGGGTCAGATGTAGCCCCCGACTTCAAAATTGGAGTGATTTTACTTTGTTTCATTAAGTCGGGGAAGTTTCCTTTATCAATACAAAGATTGAATATTGTTTTTAAATATGGTGCAATAATGCATATTATAGACTCTGCCACTTTAACTGACATACCCCACAAGTCTTCGGTGCTCTTAATATTTAAATTTTTAAATGTCTTTATAATTTCAAATATTGTTGTGTGTCTGAAAGAAAAGTCCGGCGATTTGCAGGGGAAATTATGTATTAGCAGAGTTTCTGCTACATCTGGACATGCATCCAATGACTTAGTGACTTCTAGGGGTAATTTGGAAAAAAAATTGTCAAATATATTTGCCACTTGTATTGGATCAGATATTTGATTTTTATCAACATTTAAAACATATGTAGAATCTCTAGGTTTATTTTTTCCGGTCTCAGTATTTATAGTATTCCAAATGGTTTTTATTTTATTTTTAGACTTGCTAATTTTATTTCTAATAAAAAGAGATTTAGCACACAAGCAAACAGACTTAAACATTTTTGAATAGTTCCTAACATAATCACGAAACTGCTTGCAGGATGTCAAATTCTTCCTGCGATACAGATCATACAAATAATCTCTACTTTTTCGAATACCTGTAGTTGCCCAATCACCGAACTTCAACTTTCCATTTACTTGTTTCTTTATTTTTGGACAAACTTTTTGAAACTCAGTATTTACTAGAGAGAATAAACTATTATAAATGTCATTCGGGTCACTATGAGAAAAACTTGTAATGGCAAGCTTAGCTTCTATATTGGTACTGAGTATTTCTAGCCTACTGGTTGTTAACGGCCTATGTTCAATTTCATACCTTGCTGTTTCTCTGCTTCCATCAAATCTAATTGCCAGGCCCTCATGATCAGATCTAACACCCTTCATTATTGACTTTTGTTTAGTCTTACAGTTCGGGTATATATTGTCTATACAGGTAGCTGAAGTATCTGTTATTCTAGTGGGCTCACAGAATAGAAATTTCAAATTAAATGACTTAAACAATGAAATAAGATCAGTCTTATTTTTAGATTTCAATAAAATAATATTTAAACAGACACTACATTCTCAAGATGAAGCACCGTCGCAAATTACATTTAGCTTGCCTTCTATTTGGAGTAATTAAACATAAAGCTCCGGCTTATCTCTATAATAAGTTATCATGGATTTCTGGTCGAAGTTCAACTAGTTCCCGGCAGTGTGCTATGCAACTCTGTATACCTCATCACAATACAATGGCTTTCAGAGGTAGTTTCCGCTACGCCGCGACTAAATGTTGGAACAATATACCACCGCCAATGAGGAACCTGCTGAGTTTAAATAGTTTTAGAGTTCAATTAAAAAATAAACTAAGTTTGCATCAAAATAATCAGGAAACATTAAAGCATGACACAAGTGCAATATAGATATGTTTATTAACTCGCCATTATTTTAAATAAATTTTTCTTTTCAAAATATCCGTAAGTCATTTTTAAAAGTGAACACTAAAATAAAAAATATTACTTATAGAATTATATCATTATCATTATTGATTTTTCATGTATAAGTATCATCTTTTTGAGGTATGTCTTTTTTTTAAATCGTATTTTAAATTTGTCATTTATATTTTTAATATGTACTGAAATTTTGTAGCATATTTGTCTTTATTTACTCTTTATTTTTTAACACTGTTGTAGACGTTATACTTCGGTGACGTCAACACTGGGTCCATCGGAAGACCAGCGCTGGTTTATAACATTAAATTAATGTCCACCTAATGTTAACTGTTCAATACTTTTTTTGTTTTATTTCTAATATGTGTGCTAATTTGATGTTACAAGATGTCGTAAATAAATATATTTCATTTCATTTCATTTCATTTCATTTCATTTCATTTCATTTCATTTCATTTCATTTCATTTCATTTCATTTCATTTCATTTCATTTCATTTCATTTCATTTCATTTCATTTCATTTCATTTCATTTCATTTCATTTCATTTCATTTCATTTCATTTCATTTCATTTCATTTCATTTCATTTCATTTCATTTCATTTCATTTCATTTCATTTCATTTCATTTCATTTCATTTCATTTCATTTCATTTCATTTCATTTCATTTCATTTCATTTCATTTCATTTCATTTCATTTCATTTCATTTCATTTCATTTCATTTCATTTCATTTCATTTCATTTCATTTCATTTCATTTCATTTCATTTCATTTCATTTCATTTCATTTCATTTCATTTCATTTCATTTCATTTCATTTCATTTCATTTCATTTCATTTCATTTCATTTCATTTCATTTCATTTCATTTCATTTCATTTCATTTCATTTCATTTCATTTCATTTCATTTCATTTCATTTCATTTCATTTCATTTCATTTCATTTCATTTCATTTCATTTCATTTCATTTCATTTCATTTCATTTCATTTCATTTCATTTCATTTCATTTCATTTCATTTCATTTCATTTCATTTCATTTCATTTCATTTCATTTCATTTCATTTCATTTCATTTCATTTCATTTCATTTCATTTCATTTCATTTCATTTCATTTCATTTCATTTCATTTCATTTCATTTCATTTCATTTCATTTCATTTCATTTCATTTCATTTCATTTCATTTCATTTCATTTAATTTAATTTAATTTAATTTAATTTAATTTAATTTAATTTAATTTAATTTAATTTAATTTAATTTAATTTAATTTAATTTAATTTAATTTAATTTAATTTAATTTAATTTAATTTAATTTAATTTAATTTAATTTAATTTAATTTAATTTAATTTAATTTAATTTAATTTAATTTAATTTAATTTAATTTAATTTAATTTAATTTAATTTAATTTAATTTAATTTAATTTAATTTAATTTAATTTAATTTAATTTAATTTAATTTAATTTAATTTAATTTAATTTAATTTAATTTAATTTAATTTAATTTAATTTAATTTAATTTAATTTAATTTAATTTAATTTAATTTAATTTAATTTAATTTAATTTAATTTAATTTAATTTAATTTAATTTAATTTAATTTAATTTAATTTAATTTAATTTAATTTAATTTAATTTAATTTAATTTAATTTAATTTAATTTAATTTAATTTAATTTAATTTAATTTAATTTAATTTAATTTAATTTAATTTAATTTAATTTAATTTAATTTAATTTAATTTAATTTAATTTAATTTAATTTAATTTAATTTAATTTAATTTAATTTAATTTAATTTAATTTAATTTAATTTAATTTAATTTAATTTAATTTAATTTAATTTAATTTAATTTAATTTAATTTAATTTAATTTAATTTAATTTAATTTAATTTAATTTAATTTAATTTAATTTAATTTAATTTAATTTAATTTAATTTCATTTCATTTCATTTCATTTCATTTCATTTCATTTCATTTCATTTCATTTCATTTCATTTCATTTCATTTCATTTCATTTCATTTCATTTCATTTCATTTCATTTCATTTCATTTCATTTCATTTCATTTCATTTCATTTCATTTCATTTCATTTCATTTCATTTCATTTCATTTCATTTCATTTCATTTCATTTCATTTCATTTCATTTCATTTCATTTCATTTCATTTCATTTCATTTCATTTCATTTCATTTCATTTCATTTCATTTCATTTCATTTCATTTCATTTCATTTCATTTCATTTCATTTCATTTCATTTCATTTCATTTCATTTCATTTCATTTCATTTCATTTCATTTCATTTCATTTCATTTCATTTCATTTCATTTCATTTCATTTCATTTCATTTCATTTCATTTCATTTCATTTCATTTCATTTCATTTCATTTCATTTCATTTCATTTCATTTCATTTCATTTCATTTCATTTCATTTCATTTCATTTCATTTCATTTCATTTCATTTCATTTCATTTCATTTCATTTCATTTCATTTCATTTCATTTCATTTCATTTCATTTCATTTCATTTCATTTCATTTCATTTCATTTCATTTCATTTCATTTCATTTCATTTCATTTCATTTCATTTCATTTCATTTCATTTCATTTCATTTCATTTCATTTCATTTCATTTCATTTCATTTCATTTCATTTCATTTCATTTCATTTCATTTCATTTCATTTCATTTCATTTCATTTCATTTCATTTCATTTCATTTCATTTCATTTCATTTCATTTCATTTCATTTCATTTCATTTCATTTCATTTCATTTCATTTCATTTCATTTCATTTCATTTCATTTCATTTCATTTCATTTCATTTCATTTCATTTCATTTCATTTCATTTCATTTCATTTCATTTCATTTCATTTCATTTCATTTCATTTCATTTCATTTCATTTCATTTCATTTCATTTCATTTCATTTCATTTCATTTCATTTCATTTCATTTCATTTCATTTCATTTCATTTCATTTCATTTCATTTCATTTCATTTCATTTCATTTCATTTCATTTCATTTCATTTCATTTCATTTCATTTCATTTCATTTCATTTCATTTCATTTCATTTCATTTCATTTCATTTCATTTCATTTCATTTCATTTCATTTCATTTCATTTCATTTCATTTCATTTCATTTCATTTCATTTCATTTCATTTCATTTCATTTCATTTCATTTCATTTCATTTCATTTCATTTCATTTCATTTCATTTCATTTCATTTCATTTCATTTCATTTCATTTCATTTCATTTCATTTCATTTCATTTCATTTCATTTCATTTCATTTCATTTCATTTCATTTCATTTCATTTCATTTCATTTCATTTCATTTCATTTCATTTCATTTCATTTCATTTCATTTCATTTCATTTCATTTCATTTCATTTCATTTCATTTCATTTCATTTCATTTCATTTCATTTCATTTCATTTCATTTCATTTCATTTCATTTCATTTCATTTCATTTCATTTCATTTCATTTCATTTCATTTCATTTCATTTCATTTCATTTCATTTCATTTCATTTCATTTCATTTCATTTCATTTCATTTCATTTCATTTCATTTCATTTCATTTCATTTCATTTCATTTCATTTCATTTCATTTCATTTCATTTCATTTCATTTCATTTCATTTCATATATATCTACATTAAAATCACCACATACAAATATGGGTTTTTTACATTTAGAAATTTTTAGTAGTATACTTTCCAGAGTGGCTAAGAATTCTGTAAAATTTTGAGCACGACCTTCATCTGTTGGTGGTCGATATACACACAACACGAGATGCCTGTCCACCTCCACACAAGCAACTTCACAGACACGTTCAACAGAACATCTGACTAAGTCACGGCGTTCTTTAAATTTTAAGTTATTTTTTACAAGAATAATACACCCTCCTCCTTCTGCAGATGATCTGTTAAACGCACTGCCTACACTAAAATTCTTAACATTAAATAACATTGTATCAATAATCGAAAAGGGGGCGAAGGCGAGTATAATACATATCAGCGATGGCATTCCCAAACGGGTATTGCTTCAGATAGGAGGCCGGGCATAAAATTTAAGTCTTGCTCCGCACAATTATGTCAATGCGTTGTCTTTTGTGTAGGTACTCAGAAAAAATATATTGTTTATACCGACCCTACAGAGGTGTGACAAGTGCAGGGCGATAATAATGTAAAGTGTTATTTTTCAGTGTAAAAAGAAAATTTAAATGTATTTATAACGTTTTTTTTATTTAATTTTACCTGTTGCTCTGCTATGGATAGGTCAAAATAATTTTTAGCGTAATATAGGTAGTATATAAAATATTTCCTTTACGAAATTTCCTGTGAATAAAATGTGCAAATTTAGCAATACTTTATTCAAAGAATTACTCACTTATTTTCATGTAGTGGAAGAACACAGTCTAAACTTATTATATGAGATGGCGACTCCGACAGTTTTCCCTGTCCGAGTGATCTCAGACTTCGACTGATTTATTATTTTTTTCATGAGAAAGAAGGTGCATTATGAGCACAGTCAATTATTCAACTCTATTTATGTATAAATCGATACTTATATGTACATGTCTAAGTGATAAAATGTATATTTATAAGTACCTATGCAGGTGACTTTGTATATAATATCTTGAATATATACCTACTTGCCTGATTCTGAATATTCTTTCATTGATATAAATCTACATCTAGTCTTGAGGGACATAAACAATGTTCGATGTTTTATTGCGATATAGGTACCTACCCACCAAACTAAATGCTTTGATTTGCTATGCTTGTGTTATTATTATTTAGCAACGCTCAACGCCATTTACGGTTGAACGGCAGCTGTACTTTAGAGCCAGATAATTTTACTTTATACCTGTTCGGCACCTTCAACCACATCACTTACCATCAGGTGAGACCATAATTATACATATACCAGATATTATTATAGTACCCTACTAATCATACTTAGATTAGTACGACATATAGTTATTTTATAGCTCCATTACAGTACTAAAGGAACCTAGTTGGTATAGAACCTCTTAGTTCGGTAGAGATAGTACCTATGTTTCATGAATAGAATAAACACCAAAACACAAACGATTATTAAATTTGCATAGGTACAATAGGTAAAAAAAAACTGAAATATTAATAACGAAAAATACTTACGCTTTTGCCTCTCTCATAATTCTTGCAAAGTCTTTGTATCGAATCTTCTGCATCCTTTTTTATTTTGTTGGTTATCTTTATTTCCCATATTGATATACTCGTATCTACCAAGATACGTATTTATAATGCAGAGGTGATAACGCGCGAGCGATAGGTCCACGTCCAACGGCGCACAGCGCGGCACTGAAGGACAGCTCTTACGCATTGATTTTATTTCGTAATCGTAAGCTAATAAGGTTGAATATCAAATCTTCCGATTGACCGTAATCCTGCACAGAACTAAAGGTCGTAAGTCTAAAACACAGTTTAATTTTTTATGAGAATACTAATTACTCTAGGTAAATTTTACTTATACAGCGGATAATAAACTACATTTCCTTTCTATGTGTATTTATTATTGATATGTAACTGATGTAGTTTCCCAGAAAAATCCAATAATTTAAAGAAAAGGCTTCATTAAAAAAAATTAAAACTATCGAGTAAATTTCTTTCAAATGTGTTCCTGTCTGGACAACGGATAGAAAAAGGTTTGAAAAATCAAATATTTGAGTTATCGTGTCGATTGCATATTTAAGTTGCTTAAAAAATCTAGTCGAATGAGAGTATTTTTTCCGCAGCCTCGTCTTAATCATAAACTAAAAATGTACTAATTAAATTCTTTAAGTAACTTACATACCACTTAAAAGTATAATCTAACGTCAATATTGCTAATTATTAAAAATAATTTCGCGCTGAACCCACAGACATATCTTAACGTTTTAAACACAATATATCTTAGCGTTTTCGTCTATGCAATTGGCAAGGAAAACTCGTCTTGCGCTAAATAAAAATACAATACGTAGTATCAATCTTAATTGTTATTTATTTGTTGTGAAGTGCATGAATGCCTCTAGGGTGAGTTTCTTATTTATTATTGTTATTTCATAGTGCTGACTAAAACCTATGTAACGTAAACAGCTGTGCTGTGACTGAGTTTTAAAATGTGAGTCACTGGTAATAGTACCACGATCGTGTCGGCGCGGCTTGGCAACAGTTGGCTGAGGAACATCAGCCACTAAGCCGGTGTCTTCCTTCCAGGATTCCATTTCACTGATTTAACCGGAGGACGGTTGTTTCGAGCACTCGCTACCGAGATCCAGAACTATCAGCCGACGCCAAGACCGCCACATCTGGGACCTGGATCACGAGTACTATCAGGCCAGTGACTCCCTTCGGTCTAAGTAACTTCAGTAGAACTGCGCGGCTGTGCAAGTTGATAAGGCCTAATAAACTTTCAAACCTAATCCCTGAGTTTACCTACCTACCTGCTGGCCGTGGGGTGCTTAGCAGTTCCCTAACGCTGCAGTAGGATAAGAGTAGGAAAATTATTATTACTTATCAATCAATTATTCAAATCTCCTAATAAATGAGAAAGTATCTCGGTTACCTTTTCATGATGGAACCAATCTTTACAATATAGCTTTAGATAAATTGCCTATATTATTATTGCCTAGACCTACAAGAAATTATTATTCTCATATCTCGTACTCGGAAAGTAGTGTTTGTTTGATGCGAGTAGCGGGTGGAAGACTCTGCTTCCCACCTAAAGGCGGGAAAATTTCATAGTAAATGCTTCCTTCTCATGTCTAAACACCTCGTAAGGGGGATTGATTGCTTTCAACCCTTGTATAACAATCTACTATTTTTGAGGATCACCTCATTTATAAGGAGATTTGCATAAACGATTGATTATCATAATTTTCTTACTCTTGTCCGATATATCTTAGCGTTTTAAAGATACGTCATCTATCTTTACTTGGCAAACGTCGTTGAAAAATTAAATCCAAATGTACCAAATGGATACTTTATATGCCTACCGTACGATATGTTACCGGAGCGTATCGCGCATCTGCGTATTCTTTGACCGTTATATTTGCGCAGCGAGCGCCGAACGTTTGTTGATTTCCTGCGGCGATGCGCTGGTAAAGTAAGCTCGATTAGGCCCAGATGCTCAAGGCCATTGGCGACTCTATAAGCTTTAAGCTATATAATTGTAAAATTTCTAAAATTCATTCAGTAGTTATGGGCTGAAAGAGTAACCAACATCCATACATCCACTCATTCACACATTCTTATATCCACACATCTATAAATCCATACCTACAAAATTTCGTGTTTATAATATTAATAAGTATATTACGTATGTAGATGTTATGTTTTATTTTTAACTATTATGAAACTGTACATGTTATGGGATAGAAGTTGGTATGGTTTAAGCAAATTTTTTTTTACCATAAAATGTAACCGACTTCAACGCTCAAATGTGTGAAATAACTTGATGTAGTCGGTACCATGATGGTTCAAAAGTACCTTACACATTTGAGTGTTAAAGTCGGTTCCAATTTATGGTAAAAATATATCGCCATTTTTAGAGTTTTTAGTGATCCTTATGAGATCGATTGTCATTCACTGTCAATAACTTTATCATCAAAATAGGAAATATATACTTTTCAGTTATTAGAGTGTAACTCAAAAACTGCTCGACCGATTTTGACGAAATTTAAATAGGACCACACGCCAAGAATCATTTTTCAATATAAAAAAAAAACATCAAAATTGCTTCACCCAGTCAAAAGTTCTGAAGTAAGAAACATAAAAAACAGAAAAATTGAAAAGGTACCTCCTACTTTTTTGAAGTAGGTACAATATAGTGATAGTTTTAGGATGTGTTGTGATTAAGTACATTCAATATTTATTCAAATAGTTTTATGTACAAATATTTGTGCTGCCTTGTAATAATTATAGCAACCTGGAAACTAGTATTTGAATACAATTGTAGGAATGCGTATACTGCATTTTGCGAGTAATGCATTTTCAACCGTTTTCATAGTTTTCATAACGCGATTTTTACCTGCTAATATTTTGCTTTCTTTAGGGTACAACAATATTTTAAAAAAGGTCACTCTAGTTAGCAAATCCTTATGGAATACTGAAATTTAACTTTTTATCATAGATGCCGAATATATGCAGCGATGAATTGTACTTTATAATGTATTAGTTATTACTACTAAATATTAGTGTCATTGGCTTTTGATTTCATTGTGATGTCAGGTAGGTACAATAAATTGTTTGTGTGAAGATCGTCAGGACTGAGGAGCCAATTTATATGCGTTGTTTTACCAAATGTACTCAGTTTTACTACTTTATTCCTATATTACAAATTTGAATACTCTCCCTACTAAATGATAATAAAGTCGAGAGTAATAATGGACCGATCACATGGTTGGAAATCCACCCTCTTATATAAGGTGACTATTAATTCATCAACAATACTGCGGGGGATGGTGTAGAATCGATAACTGAATGTGATCCACTCATAATTAATTTTGTACTCGGTAGGTATACCTACCGAGTTCATTGCCCTCGCAATGCGTTAGAATACTTAGAACGTGTGTATAAGTGTGAGTCTAGTCCACGGCGGCCGCGAGTGTTGTCGTCGCTATCATTCTCAAAGTCAACGCGCCACAGCTTAGGCAATAGTTAGTATTAAGTTTGTTTATGTGAAAATTAATTATGAGTGGATCACATTCAGTTATCGATTCTACACCATCCCCGCAGTACTGTTGATGAATTAATAGTCATCACCTTATATATAGATTGAGGAGCCACACTAAATGTATAAGTATCTTTTTCAATTTCATCAGTACGAAACTCGGACTTTTAGTAGGTACCATGCACAATTACTACTAAATGATACCAAATTTTCAGATATATTGAACCATTACTTTCGAAGTTCTAGGTGGCTCCTCAATTCAGATGTTTAGATTGAGGAGCCACTTTTAAATTGATATAACTTTTGATGCATTATACTACAAATTCTAGAATTTGTCCTACAACATTTTAAGATTTGCTACTAAATGAGGGTGAGAGTTTACTTTTAAAACCTGGAGTGGCTCCTCAATCCATACGGACATATTAAAATACGCTGTAATCATAACATACAATTTAGAGAATTGCTGATAAATTTAGGGTCACCATAACCTGGTATCATAGTCTGTGTAATTATTTTCACGTCATTGGCGCCGGTTTAATCAAAGTCGGTTCAGCTGTTTCAGTGTGAAGGACTAACATACATACACACTCACCTTTTCACTAATTCACTTACACACTTTCGCAGGCACAACTGATCAAATGACGTCCATAGTTGCGGCTCTATGATAGAGATACCTAAGATACATATTTTTGTAGGTTACGTCGTCCGCGGAAATTGTCGACAAATTTCTACTTGTGGTTAGTCAGTAACTATAAGGACATATATGTATGGCTAGGATTGCATCCCACCCTCCTTTGTGCTCGTCCGTGTCTTGAGAGGCAACAAAGGGTAAAATACCAGTTGAGTAGCAGTGCCTTCTGGATAATTGCTATCTTACACTGCGATCCCCAAGGTGCCGACCATTACAGTTTTTATTTTGTTGTTCATAGTCTAGCCTTTGATCACTATCTCACCTGATGGTAAGTGATGATGTGGTCGAAGATGTTGTTCAGGCTAGTAACCCCCATCATGAGGGAGGCTGCGTTCAGCAGTAGACAATCCGGCTAATACAGTACAGAACATGTGTAACAATTGTAAATATGGGCTTGAAACTCGTGTTGTGTTATTTTGGGCGATAGGGTTCCCACGCTACAATAAGTACCTCAGTTTGTATATGCCTGTCTCCGGCGCCGAAGTTCCTCACGAGGCAGGTCCGCAGTATGGCGTGGGGCGACGGCTCCGACGTGGCCGAGCAGAACTCCTGGATCCGAGGGTCTTCTATACCCACGAGGTCGAAGAACTGAGGAATAACAAGCGTTCTTACCTTCAATTTCACCCATCTACGGTAGGATTTTAATATACGAAGATATATTAGGGTTCTTTTTTACCAGTAAGGCCGGAGAAAGCGCCTCTGTACTGGCCTTTTTTCGCCCCGCCTAGAGTAACTGCCCTATCGTGGGTCATGGGATCCACCACCAAAAATGGCCAAAACAGAGGGCCACGTAGACCAAGTACCAAGGTATAGGGCGATTAGCTTCGGTACGGCTGCGGTAGAATGCGCTATATTTATAATTTTATTTAGCCTGTGGTAAAGTGATGAGCTACTACAATGATAGAGACTGCGTTTAGAGAGGAAATAGTCGACGTTCCATTTTACACACAATATCGAACCTCAGCTGAAAATTTGTATTTAGGAATTGTAGGAAATTTGCTTGCGTTTGTGTAATATTACGTGCGTGATAAAGAGTTGTCGAACAGTACCTTGAAGAATGAATAAAGTTTTGCAGTTGGAAAACAGCAAGCACTTTCAGTACAGGTCTTTGAGTTTGTTCCAATATTGACGTTGGAGTTTTATAGGAACCACCCCGAGATCCGATTGGGATTCCAATCGGAGCATTGTCCAAAACGGATTCCAATCGGATTGAGTCAGGGCATAGGAAACAGAGTTTGCAATATAAAGATTGTAAAAAATTGAATAAAACTGTTTTATCTTATGGGGAGGTTTAAAAACATCTGGGGATTGATATGACTTGAATTTAATTTTTTTTAGGATTACATATCTTGGGTTAATGAACTACGTGTGTACCGATACCCCCTCCCGCCTACCTCCCACCGCAGGCGTAAATTCCATATGAGCGAGTTGTGTCGTTTCCCTTTAACAACTAATACACATGGCGCGCTATAACTTTTATAACGTGCCCACCTATATAAACAATGTAAAGTAATTACTATATTTCCATCATAACTCTTTGGCTGCACAGAACTGTTAATTTACTTAAATGTCACAAAACTGATTGAAGCGTATAGAATTCTCAGGGTAATATGATAGATTCCATGGGGTGGTGAGATTAGTGTTTAACGATGCGATTTAACCATAGACTATATCAAACAACGAAATTCGTACCGCAAATATAGAAGCATGATCTAAGAAAACAAGGTCTTCTTTTCCCGAAGAAACACAAGCTTGCGTCACAACCAATTTGGCTCTTTATTATAACATGATTGTAGCACCATACAAGTTCATGGTTCTTTTTCCTGTGAATGTTTTGTTCTAACACATCAATAAATTATTTTATATAATCTCATTCGGTAATATTATAATTATGAAATTAAATCCAGACTTTTATTGGCATATTTTATGTACATACTTCTTTAAGAAAATTAAAAAGTGAAATTAAAGCATTGTTCTCGTAACAAAACAATGCTTTAAAACATTTTTTTTATTATTAAAGTCCAATGTGTCCCGACCAAGGAGGTTTCAATTCAATTTCAGTACATATTATCTATGGTGAGCGCGCTGCGCGCGCAACGCGCTGGCTTTTATATTGCATTTTATTTAATGCAATATAAAAACCTACCTATAGCCTGACAAAATGGTGGAACCATAGGGAGAGAGCTTTTTTCATACTATTTTCTCTGATTAACATTGATTCATGGGGTAACGTTCGATTAGTCGTTAGATGGTAGTTTTTGCAACTGTCATATAATTAGGTATTAAAACACTCGTGTAATCTTATTTTGAAACTCGCCTGCGGCTCATTTCAAAAAACTGCACTCATGTTTTAATACCCTCTATTATATGACAGTTGCATAAACTACTATCTAACGACTAATCGAACGTTACCCCATGAATCAATGTTAATCAGAGAAAATAGTATGAAAAAAGCTCTCTCTCTATGGTTCCACCATTTTGTCAGTTATCGCCGTCTCTGTCGCACGTATATGATGAGCGTCTATTTTGCTCTCGCTCATGCACAATGCGCAGTGATTCCCAAACTGATGTAGTCTGGACGTATAGTGCTCATTTCTGTTAGCTACGAGTAGCTATAATAAAAACATATAAAATATTCTTTGTACTAGTAACTTTAACACTTTCGCGACTTGAAGTTGATTAAGTCCCGTTAAATACTTATAACTATGTATTCTTTGTACTAAGTTTGTGTAATAATAAAGGTAGAAAAGGCAGGGAATTCAAGACTTTTTCATTTCCGGCAAAAGAGTCTGTAGCCGAAGAATGGCTTTGCTATTATTCAACAAAATTCAAAAACAAAAACAACAATTATGGACTGGTATTATATAATATATTGTTGGTATATAATGTTAAATTGGTTTAGTTTTATAACGTAGGTTGCCCAACTTGGTTTCTACTTCCGATATTTCGAATCATCTAGCTTTCTTTGAAGCTAAACTGCACACCAAAAATAACTGCATTTTCTTCTTCGGCATAGAAAATACTCACTTAATCTATGAAAAATTAAGGCCCAGTAGCAACAACGGTAACCAGGAAAAACAATCTATATAAAGTGTGATAACCATAATTCGTTCTAGCATAATCTAAGTAAACTAAATCATTTCTTCACGTCATTTTCTATATTTAGAAAAAGTTGAAATCTGTTAATTACTCGCGGCGTAATTGTTAATAGATAATGAGAACAATAGAGTTTCAATCACGAACACGTGCATATAAGAATGAAATTCGAAATGAAATCGTCCACCCGGATGCCAAGGAGTTTAAACTGTTATTTTATTACCCCCGCATATCCACAAATTAGGTTTAAAGTTTGAGAGCCGGAGATAGAAGTGATGACGATACTTGTGTTCCTTTGACGTGACATCCGGTCTCGGAGTGTAATACCTGGCGTAGTATATTATTGTATTATGATAGAAACGCGGAGTTCCTTTAATGAAAACCGCGCAGTGACTGTGATAAAGTGAATTTATGTATCTTTTACTACATAATATTTTTGTGATTTTTACTCCAATATACCAAGTTATTTTATTATGGACCTTACAGCTCTTGTCTACCGACGCCGTCAGTATCATGAGTACGAGTTTATTTCGGACGGAAATTAATATGACGCGACAACAATCGTGTCCACTGCGGTGAACGACCGCTCGCTGTGGGTAGGAATTGGAACACTGGGAATTTAATCAAATAATAAATTCCCAATGCTCCACACATAAGCAATAAAACTGTTTTCTTTTTGTGAAATGATAATTTGACTTCTTTGTACACATATTAGGCTCAAATTATTCGTAACCAACTACAATTAATTTGAAAGTTATAGCCACGAAATCTCCTGAATGTAGGAAAAAAGCTAGAGATAGATAAAAAAGACCTAATCAAATATCTTTACAATTCACTTGTCCCTGATTTCCGACTTTGATTGGCAAATCTATATTTAAAATAATAAATAATAATATTAATTAATCGTTTCTGCTTCTTTGTTCAAATAATTAATCTTAGTGCCACGAACATACATGGCAAAGTTTCGAAACGTCGCGCTGTCTATTGGCACATATTATTAGGGAATCCTATTGAGAGGACTTCATAACGACAGGCTTACCCATGAATGGGGCTAAGTTAGGTCCAGGATTGAACAGATATAGTATTGTATATGAAATGAAACTCACGCTGAAGTCAGGGTCCCCCTTGGCGTCGGCGTCGGCGTCGGGGTAGTTCCGCGTGTGTTCGTCGAGTACATCCCTCATCTCGGGTATCAGTATGTGTATAGAGGCGCGCGCGGCGGCAGACTTGGCACTGCGCTTGCTGGACCCGAGCCCTACGCCATACTGCATGCCGCCGATGAACACTGTGGCTTTGTACGGCGTCGCCGCGTTCTCTGGAAACAATTACGACAATGCCTCAACAACTCCTTCACTTTTTGCTTTTTCTGACTCTTTCGGACATAGTATATGGATCAACAACCACCCTAACTTTAAGGGATCCGTACCCAAAGAGTAAAAACATACAGAGTGGGTAAAAACATACCCTATTACAGATACTTCACTGTCTGTCACCAGGCTGTATATCAAGAACTGTGATAGCTAGACAGTTGAAATTTTCACAGATGATTTATTTCTGTTGCCGCTATAACAGCAAATACAAAAAGTTGCCAAGTGCGAGTCGGATCCACGCAAGTTAAAACAAAAAAAGGTTAATATATGAAGTCTTATGTTGTATAGCTAGTGGTACGGAACCCTGAGTGCGCGAGTCCGACTCGCACTTGGCCGATTTTTTTATTACAGCTGATTATTTAACTAGCTTATCCCATCGTAAGTGATGATGCAGTCGAAGATGTTGTAGAGGCTATCTAGAATTACTGGCTATCAACGACAGCTGCACAGTTAAGCGCTTGGCACCCCTTTTCCGCTAACTGATGTTTTAGAGTGGGCCAACATGCATTATCTAAGGCGCCCTCTATATCTAGCGAGATTAGGAGTACGATGTTTTTGCTGTTTAATCCTTTTTTGATGTGGTCTGGCAGGTCATAGAAAGCGTCTTCAGTTCCGCGTTGAGGTATGAAACCGTACTGTTTTGGGCTAAGGATAGGGCATCCAATAATTGCAGCCTGCCGATCAAAAGCTTTTCGACGATTTTACCAAGAACTGACAAGAGACCTATGGGCCGGTATTACTTCGCATAAGTGTAGGCCGTCTTGCCAGGCTTCATAAAGATGATGACATGCGCTTCTTTCCATTGCTTCGGGAATTATTTCAGCGATAGACATTTGTTAGCTATCGCTATAAATACATCCTTTCCACTCTGGATGGCTGCGGATCCTGGGGCTTTCCTTGGATTCAATGCTTGGAGCACCGAGTCCAATTCCGCTAGCAAGAATGGTGGGTCATCACCAGGTAGATTGCACGATGATCTCTTGTCTTCCAACGGATTGCCGGATGGTCTGAGTTTTCGTTATCGTCTGGGAAGAAAGTTCTGGCTGGGAGTTCTGCAGATTGATGTGGGGATAGAGTATTTCCTTCGTCATTCCTCAGGAGCATGTTTTCGTGCCTCTGTGAGTTCTTCTGAAGAATTCGGTATATCCCATCCCATATGCTTTTTTAAGTTGGGTTGTGCAGAATTCCTTCCAGCTTTCCGTCTGTGCTTTATCGGCTTGTATTCTTCTCGGGCTTTTTGGTACTGATCTACTACAGCATCGACCCGGCAGGGGGCTGCATTCTTTATGCGTCTTTTTTTCCCAAGGACATCGTTTTTGAGATTGTCAAGCTTCTTAGTTTACCACGAGGGAATCCGGTCCCCTTTCCGTTGGCCAAGCATTGCTCAGTGGCTTAGCAGTCGTGACATAAGATGAGCTCCGCATATCTCCAACTTAGGTATGGTCAACCTCGTCCTTATAGGAGTGACCTTGCTTTTGGCCATAAGCAGTACGACGGAGACTCAGCCCTCAGAGTCCACCGTTCGCAAGTACACGGCTGACGCATATCCGCGTTCCGATGCATCAGAGAACCCGTGAATAGAAGACATATACTTGCCTTGCAATTTACGCCGAGGCAAGGCAATCCGGTTAACACCTTCCATGCTCCATATAAGCTCCAGCCATGTATCCAATGGCGTTCCATTTAGTGGCTCGTCCCACAAGACACTTAAAGTCCAAAGCTGCTGCAGCAGACACTTTGCCATGTATATCACCGGCTAATCCGAAATCCATTCGGGTCAAACATCCTCGCAATGGTGGACGGAACCGTCCGTTTCATCCAGGCTCATGGCGTTTCTTTGACATATTTACTTGGAAAGTGAATTTGAAACGGTGTTGTCCCTGAAGATGGTCTCACACTCCTCGTGCTCCAGGTCCACCCGTGACAGCATAGGAGGCTCCTCGACCTCTCAGAATCTCTGCATGGTGAGGGACGCCTCGTCCTGAGGACCATCTTCTACAACCGGAGCCATATGCATGTCCAAAGATAGTGGACAGTGCCAAGTGAAGACGAGCTCAGCGCATTCTGTTTCCCAGTTATCACCCAGCCCGGCACGTCGGCACCAAGCAGCAGATCCACTGGGGCGGTATGATAAAATAAGGGGTCAGCCAAATCCAAACCCGTTGTGCACGACACCATCTCCGGTGGGATGTCCGCTGTCGGGTGCCAGCCCACCACGGCTGTTCCATCACCATGTCAGCGGCAGATATTCGCAATGTTGGGGAGCGTTCAGAAGAGAACGTGAAGTATGAATGGCCCGTCAGACACTTCACCTCTACGTCCCCAACCCCTGAAATGGTCGCCGACGAGCGCTCCAACGGCAACCCCAATCTTCGTGCCACACGCATTGTCAGGAGGCACCCCTGTGCCCCCGAGTCCAAGAGGGACGTACCCTTACGTAGTCCCCTTTCGGACCCCAAACCCGTACCATGACGGTGGGAAGTAGGACGGTCCGCGGTCCTACCCCCTATGAGAGCCGACTAGCTATGGGCTAGGCGGCCCTGGCTGCCCCGGCAGTTTCCGTTCCGCAGGTTGTAGGAAGACGCATACACATCGCCATCCTTAGCGGTGCGTACCCCGCTGCCCTACCGTACCTAAAGTAGGGAGGGTGGTACTCTAGCCTCGGATACTCGTGGTAAGGCGGTGAGTACATCTCCGGTAGCGCAGGCTGGCATAGCCCCTGCTGTGGGGCCCGACTGGCCGCAGTCGGTGCCGCCACAGCGCCTCCTGCGCTAACGCACCCATATCCCGAACCCCCACCCTTGGAGGTTCGGGCCTTGCCCGTCCGTAAGTGACAATGGGCTTGCCCCCAAGCCACCTCCACTGGCAGTGACGCCCCATATGTTGGGCGCGTGTGCACGCTGCGCGCAGTTGCCCCTGCTCCGCCCCGCGGAGAAGGGTTCGGGCGAGCGCCCCACCGCCCGTAGAGACCCGCACCTGTGGACCCTAATGACCCGTGCCATTCCGGTTCATACACAGCCTGGGGAGGTGCGGCCCTCCGCACCCTGAACATGGCCTCGCCGGGGGCAGTCCCGGTGGAAGTGCTCCCCCAGGCAAGAAAAACATGCCCGCAGGCGTCTTACCATCAGACGCCTGTTCTGCACCGACGTACGCCTGACTTCATCACACCGCTGCAGGTCATGGCCCCCTTTCCACAGTGGCGGCAGCCTCTGCCGCAGGTGGCGGTCACTATGGCAGCCACCCTGTTGCCTCCCCTCCATCGTGAGACGGCCCCATTATTCCCTACGTGAGGGCCGGCTCGACCCGATGGGTCGGTATGAGCACGCCCCTGCGCACTAAACGGCTTAGCTTCCGGCTCCACTGCCTCCGTCACCCTAACTTCCCACTCCAGAAAGCGCAACAAGTCTTGGAAGTGCGGCAGGTCAGTGGCACCCCCTGACGGACCGCCGCCATGGCCACGCTCAAATCTTGAATGTAAGTGTAGGACCACTCCTCAACTGGCAACCCGAGTGTGCGTAGTGAGTTACACGCTACAGTAACCGGCGTCAATAAACTTAACCTAAGGCACGCCCTATTGGTGACCTTCGGTAATTGGGGATGGAACACCCTGCCTGAGTCTGTGTTCGCGGTTAAGTACAATATGGGGGACTTCAAAACGCGAGTGAATATGTATCTTCTGGGTAAGCTCACACCATCATCGATCGCATCATCACTTATCATCAGGTGAGATAGTGGTCAAGTGCTACCCAATCCGGTATAAAAAAAAAAGTTGGGGAGCAGCGCCTTGCTTACAATGTGATCTCCAAGATGCTTGCCACTTGTGGTAAGTATGTCAACCCCTCTGTTTCTCTGGGGTAGCCGTTGTTCACCGGTAGATGCTGTAGGCTGTTGATGTGTTAGAGATGTTGTATAGTTACCGATTTGTTTAAACTCGTAGACAGGTTGTTTCTGGAAGGCGCGCCTCACGTACTCGTGGAACACGGACAGATAGCTGGACCCGTTCATATTCATCACCCAATCCCGCTTCGTCACCTTGCCTGCAACATGTACGGGAAATGTTAAATACACACATCAAAAGTGGCTTGGGATCAAGTAAGTTTTCGAGTAAATCAAGTAAGTTTTAAACAGATCTCATTTTGATCAGGGGCAACCTCAATGTATTGTTTCAGAAGTGATAATTTCTTTGCGAAGCCGTTTGGGTCATTGGTTTCGTCTAATGCACGATAATGCACGTCCTCTAGAGGCTAGAGCCGTTACTCGCTCTCTTGCCGAGGCTCGCATCAACGTTCTGCCGTGGCCTGCTCTATTGCCAGACCTCAACCCCATTGAACATGCATGGGATATGCTACAAAGAAGAGCTCTGCCAAGTATGGTTGCCGTGCATACTCCACAACAGCTTTTTGACTTGTTACAAGAACGTGTAATTTTGAAAATGTAATTTTGATTATAAAAACAAATACTTTTAAAAGTATCCTAAAAAAACATTATATAATATTTAAATAAAATCGATAAGTTCTTCAATAAGTTACAATCACTGCGGATAGAGTTGACCCTCACATATCCCAAGGTGAGCCATTGGGTGATAGCTACCAGGAGTCCATTAACATCCGGACACGTCTTAGCACCCCTTCCCTTAAACAGTCATCTTGGAAAGTACCAGACCAAAACTTGGCAATCATCCTAGAACATCCAGGACCAAAACAAGATTTAAACTGCCAAGTAGATACTTTCCAGAATACTATTTATGACTACTTTTTCTAGCACTATCCACCACCAACAAATTATGCTCATCACAACAAAGATAATACTTTTAAGTTAAAAAAGGAGAAAACTTGTTGTTTTATTAACTCTCTTTGAGTTAATAAAACAACTTAGGAATGCTAAGGCCATGGGCGATAACCATCTAAGTCATCAACTGTCCAGGGCATTAAGATCAATTCTTAAATTAATTCAAGGAATATCACTACAAATAACAGAACATCGCGATAACTTGAATAGATCAAAACATGAAGTTAATTTTGATAAAAACCCTTTTCAATACTCTAGAAACATTTTCAATGAACAAGGTGGAAAGCTTCTCTTGACCAATGAACAGATTTACGACCACTTCAAAAGCACATATGAAGTGCCCAAGCATGGGAGTTCATATGAGGATCCCACAAACCAAAGGCCACATGATCCTTAGGTTGAGTTTAACATCACCTCACCTACTATGGAGGAAATAAGCAATCAGTTGAAAAAGAAAACATCTAAATCAGCTCCAGGTCCTGATGATATCCCATATATAGTGTATAAAAAGTGCCCATCGGTTCGTAAACATCTCTTAAATATCTTCACTAAGATCTGGTCAAGCAAGCAAATACCAGTGGCATTCGGAAAAGCAATTTTTGTCCTCATACCAAAAAAAGGCGAAGTAACTCATCCAAAAGATACTAGGCCGATTGCACTAACAAACACAATATCCAAAATATTTTTCTCAATTTTACAAACTAGAATGACACACTTTATGATAAATAACAAGTATTTCAGGCCCAATCACCAGAAAGGGTTTTTGCCTGGAATCTCCGGATGCCTGGAACACAATACTCTACTAGCGGAAAGTTTAAAAGATGCCAGAACATACGAAAGACAAATAACGGTGTGCTGGATAGATTTAGAGAATGCGTTTGGTTCTGTGCAGCATAAACTGCTGATGTTCGCATTGAAATGGTATAACTTTCCACTTGTGATCAGCGACATCATCGCATCATATTACTCCCAATTAAAATTAGTTATATCATCTAAAAAGGGACACACTAACACATTGCAATACAATGTGGGTTTGTTCCAAGGTTGTTGCTTGTCACCAATAGCATTTAATATAGTAATTAATATTTTGTTCTCAACCCTTTAGTCCTAATAATAAAAGTAATTAGCTAATTAGTCATGAAAAAAAGTGGGGCTATCGGTTTAAGACCAATAACAGATACACAGAGTCCATCTTAGCTTTTGCCGACGACCTTGCAATTCTGACACGTAACCCAATACAATGTCAGGAACTTCTACGAGAAGTGGATGAGTTCTGTGCGTGGACTAAAGGGTTGAGAACAAAACCAAGTAAATGCCACTGCCTGTGTCTGGGTAGACGGAATACTGGACTCTTTTGATGGACACGTATGAAAAACGCTACAAAATTCCTGAGGATGTTGGTGTTTCGTCTTCCAGACCAGACATATTTCTATACTCAAAAAATCTAAAACGGATAGTACTTATAGAACTTACTGTGCCGTGGGAAACGAACATACCTAAAGACCACATAATAAAAACAAACAAATATTATGACCTAACAAATGAATTAACTAAAAACGGTTATGTGGTTAATTTATATGCTGTAGAAGTTGGAGCAAGGGGTATACCAGCGAAATCCCTATATAACATACTTAAAGACCTTGGCCTGCCAAGAACAACCGTAAATCCTAGAACGTGCATCTAAGGCGGCATTAGTAAGATCTTACCAAATTTGGTTAGGTAGAAGAGGAGGCTTGAGCGGGAGGGGGAGCATTGATATATCATAAAGAGGCCTCTTAACCCTGCTCCTGGGTTGCAAGCCCCAGGCCCCTCTAGCCTCTTCCTCTGCAACGCTATGGACCCGGCGCCCGCACGGTGAATCCTTGGAATGCTAAGTAATTCGTCTCCTAAAGAAGTATAAAATTATATATCTAGTAACAATTCCGCCTAATTTTCCTGTTATCTACGTGACGTCACAAACATTACGCAGCCTAACCGGAAGAATATCCGACTAGTTTCGATTTTAAACGAAGCATCTTCAGGAGGTCTTGACTCACCGAGCGCACGATCGAGACTAAACGGCCAGCGGCTAAACACGCCTTTATATAGGTTTTTTAGTGTAAATGGTAGAAATACAGATACAATAAACATAGCAAAAAACCTATTTTTTTTGTTTTTCTGCCAAACAAGTCAGTTATAGTTCGAAATATACATGATCCCTAGGCACTTTATTGTGTGTATTATAACTGCATAACAATAAAGAACAGCCATGCACAGTTCGGTCCTCGCTTTAGCTTCCTCACATATTTTTGCTCACGAAATCGCGCCCCACAGTAAAATTATAGATGCGAATTCGAGCGCTTCAAATGTAACATACAGTAGGTACAATATATTGTATGTGTTACGCTTGGTAATGCAGTAATAACTGCAAATACGCTCAAAAATGTGGAGGGGCACGTCTTCTATCTTGAAAAGCCTGATATACAGAAATGTTTATTGGTACTTTGACAAAAATTCTTATGTTTAAGAACATAAACCAATCGAAATTCAATTAGCGCGAGCCAAGAGCGCAGAAATGTCAGTGTTCTCTATGTACCATAGACACCTCGATTTAATGATGAGGTGAACATTAGGCGGTGATCGAACTGCTAATAACACAGGAAGTCTAAGACAATATGACGACTAACCGCTACTGTCCTGGCCATCGGCATTCTGCGCAGGAATGGTGATGAGCTTAGTGCCTTCAGGCAGCGTGGGGTACTGCAGAGTCTTGCGTATCTTCACGTACTTGCGTCGGTCTGCCCAACGTCTGAAATACACAATAACTATTACAATTAGCTTTTCGTCACTATCTCAGCACTAGAAATGATAACCTCATAACATTTCCTGAACTCCATGGGCCATACAAGCAAGGCGATTATGTACATTGTAATAATTTAATAATAGAGTCACAAATTGTAAAAAAAGTATTCACATATAATAAAATTGACCCCCAGTTTCTTGCCCGTTCTTCTCCCGACGCGGCAGTAGAATATTTAATTAGTAAAATTTTGTAACTGGCGTTCACAAGAGAGTCGTAGATGTCAAAATGTAATTATTTTGACAATACAAACATGTTTTCTTAAGACGTTACTCTTGAAAGTGCGACACATAATTGGCCATGTGAAAAACACTCAACGCTCCAATAATGGTTATTGTGGGTTATCCATAAAAGATAGACATGTAGCATCGTGGACTTTTTCGTAGACCTTTTTAAAGTGTATAATACTGTAGTACATTATTTTGATCTATGTCGTAGGGTTCAGCCAGGCAGCGTTTGCAATGTAAGCCCAAAAAATATGTTTATTTACGACAACACATTAGAAACTTCTAAAATTCTCTACTATATTATGCATGTATTAAACATATAAACCGTTCTCTTGAAATACTCTATCTATTAAAAAAAACCGCATCAAAATCCGTTGCATAGTTTAAAAGATCAAAGCACATATATGGACAGTCAGACAGCGGGAAGCGACTTTGTTTCATACTATGTAGTGATAAGGTAATTCATTATAATTTATATAATGACTATATGGTAAGTTTTGTAAAGTTATTCGAACTCACTTGAAATGCATGACGTTCACCGTTTTAAATTTGAACAACTTCTTGCAGTAGTCATTCACTTGGTCGGGGGGAAGATGCTGAGATTTCCAACTGGTGTTCACTGTTTCGACTCTAGGTGGAGGCATTACGTTCCCCCCTGGAAGAACCACTGGCTTTCTTCCGAGTGCATCCATGTTTATAGGACACACAGCTTTGTTGCTGATCCCAATTGCGTAGTTTTTTGAATCAATTGGATTCTCCGTTGCGGCGTTTTTTGAATCATTTGTATTCTCAGTCGAAGCATTTATGCCGCTTGCTTCATTAATAGCTAATTGAGATCTAGGTACGTTATTTGAATTTGGTCCTTTATATCCACTATGTGTGGAGGAGAATTCTAATGCTTCGGGTGCTTTAGAATTGCTAGGCTGTGTGTCATTTACATTGATTATTTGAATTTCTTTGGCGTTGTTTGCTGAAGTATGGTAACGGATCTGTTCAGCAATGCTTTTATCGATTTCCTTCTGCTTATCTTCTTCTTCTAGAGCCTTCCTGTACGCCAAACAAGGTATAGCGCTTATTGGTATGTCGTGCCTCTGAAATTGAAACAAATCCTTAAGGATCGCACGCGTCATGCTCGTAATCATTGACCAGTACTTCTGTCATGGTCTCGTCATGACACGCAAGCCGACCCACTTCATCGGTGCGGTGCAGTAATATATAACAGGCTACCATCTGATATCACTGCAGCCGGTATATTAAGTTCAAACTTAAAACGTTGGCTAATCCAGCACATGTCCTACAGATTTGACGAATTAATGTGTCATGTGTATTAACGAGCTGCTGCTGAGATAGAGACAATCTTTAACTTACAAAAGCGTGCAATTCTAGCTATATATGAAATGGATCCTAGGGAAACCCTGAGAAATCATTTTAAAGAAATTGATATTTTAACTTAACCAAGTCTGTATATATTTGAAAATATTATCAATGTTCGTAACAATTTGAGTAAATTTAAATCAAACAGTGACAATCACGATTATAACACTAGGAATAAAGATAAAATAGCGGTGCCAGGTTTTAGATTAGCAAAGACAAATAAAAGGTCCTTATTGGGCAATTGTGCGCGGTTTTATAATATAGTGCCCAAACATATTACAACACTCACAGAAGGAAAATTCAAGTTGCACCTGAAGAACATTTTTAAAAAGAAATCTTACTACACAGTTTGTGATTACTTAAACGACAAAAATGCTTGGACTGGTTCGCCTCTGCCAAGCTAGCGCCTGTCACCTACGTAATGTAAATAAATATTGTAATAATTTTATTATATAGTATTCAACACATTGTTAAAAAACGTTTAAAAGAACCCCGAATTTCTTGCCATATTTTTTTTTGCTGAACGTGGCAGTACATTATAGAATATTTCAATATTAAAATTTGTAATTGACCAAAAGTAGACGCCTAAATAGAATAAATGATTTTGACTTTGACTTTGAAAAAATATAATAATTTGTGGATAATTTAAGATATGATTAATGAGAATTTTCCCCGTGGCTTGCCGAACTAGAATTACATCCAATAAAGTACAAAATATTGTAGAGCAGAGAGAGAGTATGCGAGCAATCGGTCGAAGACAAACAGGGAGCCACTTGAGCATTGATTGAAATTCACAGATGTGATCGTATTTGCGCAAACCATCTAAAATCAATGTAAATCTTACGCAGAAGTATTCAAGGCACTCAAGCTTATTTGGCTGATCTTCCGTGATATCTAGATTGCAGACATCACAGGAATAGAGAAGTGGAAGTAAGAGAGATTGAACCAGGGCAATTTTAGTGGTAAAAAAAACGGTGTCCTCTTTTGAATGTACCTGTGCTGCGATGGTACACAGTTTTCGACTAATAGTTTGCAGCTGAGGACCTCATGCTACGGATGATATCATGATCAATACCAGTTTTTTTACAGTTTCGCAGTGGGGAATAGACTCCATCAAAGTTAACAGATGGAAAAACATGGATCAGTCTACCCTTGAGATGAGAAGCGAACTATCTAAAAATTATGATTTTATGTACGGAATTTCTTGTACTTGTTGATGTAATTTTGTTAATGTTTTTTTTTTCTGGAAACTGGCAGGAATTTATTCGCATGAAGCCCGTTCGACGTTGACCGTTAAGGCTGGTTAACTGATGCTAAAATGTTATACAGGAGATAGAGAGATCATTCCGAGAGTTAATTGTTTGAAAAAACACTTCTTTCGATCATATGAAGTCTAGTAGTCTGGTTGATGGCCCGCACCGTCCCCTATGACGGTTTAAGAAATACGATTGGAGAACGAAATTTCGGCGACACAGCCGATCCCCCGGTAGCTGAGTGGATAAAGCATCCGGCGCGAAATCGGGAGGTCGCGGGTTCAATTCCCGCCCGGGGCAAAACATTTTATACTCCAATAATTTGTAAATTTAGGAGATAAAAGTTCACAATTAAATTCAAATTCAAATTCTAATACTATAAAAAGGTCTAAAGCTGGCCGAACATTTCGCATTTCGACTTCTTAAACATAGCTTTTGATGAGTCTGCTTATTCAAAAACGACTTTTTATAATTGGCTTTGAAAAGTACGTGTACATGATTGTTGTCGCCACTCGAAAACTTTTGCCCCATTGGTTTACGGGTTCGTTGAGCGATGTGGCCTGCTCATTGCAAATACTGAGAGCTATGTTAATAAGTGTTTCTTCTGATGATACCAGAATAGATATATCGGTAGCTACTTACTCGGACGTTTCCTTTGCCCAAAAAGTACGGTTTGGAGAGCGTGCAGACGCGCGAGCCGCGGTGCATGTACACCGGCATCCCGCTGCAGTGCGGCACCATCATCCAATCTAACGGGAGCACCTCGAAGTGGTTGATGCCCTTCTCTGTAATCACATGATCAAGTTCGTCAGCACCATTGCTCTTATTGAAGTTTTAAATGTATTGAATTATTTCTAGGATGCTTTATAAGTCAACTCGTGTGCCACGGTAAGCTCGATCTATTCTCAAAAAAACAGTAAAAACTTTCTTTGATATATGGTGCGGATTGTTTGCAAAAAATAAATATTAATGGACAGTGTTGAAAACTTAGTGATCTGGAAAATAATTACATAGGTCCCAGGAAAAAAACAGTAAGTATATTATAAATAAGGTTTTTTTTTATTATACTTAGATATAACAGACTCTAATGGGACATGTCTTAGCTTTTTTTATGGGATTGTGGCGGAACAAGCACGAGGCCAACCTGATGTTGGTAACCTCTGTCTATAACAGATGCAATTCAAATTGCGTCCGTCCGTCACACTGTGACATATAATAATTGTTAAGTCTCATATGCCTGTAATTTTACTGGCACTCAAGGACTGCTGCAAGGATTTTCTACTTGAGGGCGGTAGGTTGGTAGGCGAGAATACGCAAAATGCCCTTCCAGCATGCGATGAAGCTCAAGCCGGTTGTGGAGATTGGACCTGCGGCACAGCAGTCCACAGCTGTTAATAAAGCTCGCTTTGCTATTTCCTGTACATTAAAGTTCCAATAGTATGGTACTATGTTTAAGAATAAATCATTATTTTGAACAAAATGCTTGCTGCTTCTTTGCACAGTCGTTAAACAATACAAGGACCCACCCGATAATGAACAATAAACACAATTAAAACGTTGATGATAATTTCGTGTTTCAAAAATGAAAAGTATTGGCTTACCTTCTAGGACAATTTTCTGTCGAGATATGTAGGGTTTCTCTTTGGGTTTCGGGATAGCTTTGAAGCCCTCTGGCAAATCTTCATCCAGCATCTTCTCAATTTCATCATCCGGGAAGTCATCACTTTTATCTAAAAAATTACTCAGCTGATCCACCTATTTCAACTAAATATATATATACAAGAATCGAAAGTCCTCACTCATTGACTGGCATCGAGACAACGCACAGCCTAAACCGCTGGTCGTAGAGACTTTAAATTTGTAGGGTGTATTTGTTTTGACACGTAGGGGTGTACTGAAATAGGACTTTTTGAAATTCAATCCCTAAGTGGGTAAAAATGGGTGAAAACGTTTGTATGAAAATTCTTTGTTTTTTAACTGACAGTTCTGAAAATGGTTGGTATTAAATAAGGTAAAGTGTATGGAAAGGTCACATTGTTTTTTAAGTGATAGTGATGAAAATTTGTACCTGGATAGACTGTAAAATAAAACATGCCACAATAATATTTTTTGCTATGATTGATAAGAAGGAGTGAAAATGGGGAAGAAAGTTTATCAGCTGAACCTAACCCGCAGGCGCTCGGCCTGATTCTATTCGTTTGATTTTTACAATAAAGATAATTTTCTAAATCTTTTTAGACATGACATTTTGTTAGATATTAAACTTATAATACATTATTATCACAAATATGTTTTACAAAGCATGGAGAGAACGCTACGCGCTGAGCATCGGAATTCGGATGAGACGTCCGTCGTGCGTCAACTATGGCAGGCAACTAGTAATAGTGTTGCGTTCCATCACGTGGTACCTCACCACTGAACTCGGACCGAGGTTACTAAAGCGATGAACGCAGCCACTTTCAATCCCTATTCCATTTATTATATGGGACTCAGGAAAGGGCAATGGATGTCCGTAAAGAGATTGTCAGCCATGTGGTGGCCAATTGGCATGAATTTGTGATATTGTACTATAATGCCAGTTTTAACACTGCGGCCGAGTACTCTATCAATATGTTACGACATTCGACATAAAACTATGTGTGAACTGGTAGCCGCGGTGCAAGTATACAACTATGTTTTCGAAGTGTACCAGAATGGAAAACTTAATGAACATTTGGTACTGAAGTTCGAAATTTGAAGAGATAAAAAAGGATTGAAAAGAATTTATATATGACACGTTTTACACGGCTCCCAAAAACCGGTAACGGTTCCTAAACCATAGTCCACGCGGGCGAAGCTGCGGGTAAAAGCTAGTTTATATATTACACAGAATGTTTAGATTAGCTATTATATTTCTAAATATGATAACAAGCAGTATCGCGTGCTGAGCGAAAATCACTATATTGAAATTGTAATTTTAATCTTTAAAAAATACATTAATATGTAACTAAATCATTTCATATGATTTGTTATTACCATTGAAATATCAAATAACAATGAAACTGCAACTATTGAAATCCTAAAGCATTGATTGTTTACAAAGGTTTTTTTTTTAAATAGGTGCCTTAAATACATATTACTATGTAATAAATATTACTTCTTTAAGAAAATTAAAAAGTTAAATTAAAGCATTGTTCTCCTAACAAAACAATGCTTTAAAACATTTTTTTAATTATTTAAGTACAATGTGTCCCGACCAAGGAGGTTTCAATTCAATTTAAGTACACATTATCTATGGTGAGCGAGATGCGCGCGCAACGCGCTGCGCTGGTTCCGAGCCAATAGACCAATAACAGACTTTTTCCATTTTGGCGCTATTTCGTAAATACGAATTTGAGTAATATTTTGTTGGATAAAACTTTAGTAGCAAAAATGTCAAGCAACACCCACGATACTGATAATTAAATTCCACCTGACATTCTAGAAACAGCTACGAAACTGACGAATAGTCTTTTGCCAGAAAAATCAAGAAAAGCGTATAGCCACAGAGAGTTGAAATACAGGTAAAAAATTAATATAGCCATGAGATTAAATAAAGTAGTGTATGCAACTGCATATAATTAGGTATTAAAACACTCGTGTAATCTTATTTTGAAACTCGCCTGCGGCTCGTTTCAAAAAACTACACTCATGTTTTAATACCCTCTATTATATGACAGTTGCATAAACTACTAGTATGTGGCTAATTTAAATTCAGTTTTAATAACATTAAAGAACGAGGCACCATATATATAAGTAGAAAAATTAAGCACCTAGATTCAATATATACCTATCATTAATGTAAACTTTGTTGGAATTATAAAACACAGAAATTTAATTATCGTCAGAACTTTTACCAAAGTTATTTTATTTTGTATCATTTCTAACTATGGCCTTCGCTCAGAGTTCTATATCACTATCCATCCAGTGCAGCAATCACAACACTAATTAATACTATCAATCCTAAAATAACCCATCCCTTAAAACGCTTTTAATAATTTTGATGAAACTCTGAAGAGTCCTGGATTCAGATATGTGCTATTTATTATATTGATTATCTACTTTTTTATCTTGTAAATTTGTTTATATTAATTTAACGTAACAATTTGTTCATCTATCTATCTATACCTATATTCAGACTTACTTATTATTTCGGGTGAACTTGATATAACAATAGCCACGCAAGTTAAGGTTTGGAACAAGCATGCAATATTGTAAAAAGGCCCTAAATAAAAAGATTTAAAACAATAATAAAGTTAAGCGTCTTCATAGAACTTTCCATAGGAACGTAGTTTCAACAGATTTGTCCAAATAATTTCATATTTTTTTTACACAATGTTTACAATCCGGAAACAAAGTTTTTAGACTTAGGTAACAACATGCACAAAATTTCACTGAATTTGAACACTTGGTATTAAAATTATGACGAAACTACCTTTGTTTAGCGGTTCCTATCACTATGGAAACAACAACCCTTAAGGGGGCAGAAGCTAATCAATAAATCTCAAAACATACACAAGTAAATGAATTAATATACCAGAGCTGTCTGAATCTTCATCCTTGCTGTCCTCGTCGTTCACCTCATCCAGTACTTGGAACTCTCTTAGCTTCTGCAACTCTTTAGAATTCACATCATTGTAGTAGCTTGCACTAGCTACGCATTCTTCCTCTTCTTCACCCTCTTGGGAACTTTCCTCTCCTTTATTCTCTTCCCTTTCGAACTGTGCGATAGGGTTGATTACCAGTCTACTTAAAATATCTGGTTCACCATCATCAAAGCAAGTTTTTTGGATGTTGCCGTTTTGTGAATCTACTTTGACGCGCTTCGCAGTGGGTGGATCTTCCATTTTATTCATATTTTAACCTGTTTGGAAATGTGATGATATACATGTGATTTAGATGAAACAAATCAATGATAATGATGAATTTACTTTCGCATATAATTGATGATAGCATTTAATTTATATTGATATATTTAAAAATAGCTGTAAAGATAGCTATAATTTTAAATTTTTATTATAATTAATTTCATGCAGTTAGTGAAACTACGATATATAACAAACGATTTAGTAAATTTATTTAGAAATAATATCGTTATCTTACATTTTTTATTTCTAGTAAATAATATGCATTTATTAAGGAGAGGGCCAGGGTGTCGGCTGTGGGGACAGCTGGCACCACTACCAGGTAAGGTCCTCACGAGGTGTGGATGCCCACTTGTTCCGGGGCATCCCACGAAGCAATATTCGGGAGTAATTCACAGAGGTTGGGCCTGTTTAAGCGGGCAGCGACGTCGCTGGGGGCTGCTCACTGGCGGATATGTATTAGGTATATATGGCGGCGTAAATGCATTTTCATTAAGATATTTTATTTTTAATAAATTTCACATTATTTCATCTGTAATTTATTGTAAGAAACAGGCTCAACATTTACCAATGGACATGTCAAAACAATTAATCCCCAAACATATTTTGCTGCCCTTTGTTGAACGAGATATGGTAAACACATAATATAGCACATTGCCACAGAACACCCTTCAAATATGCATAACCAAATTAAATTAAATCTTATCAATATGAATGCACACTAATACATACTTGGAACGCAAGCACAAAACATGCACACAGTTATAAAAAGAATCATAATATAACAACTAAATAAAGAAATTAGGTATGCAGTATACACAATAAAATATTGGTCGCTAAATGATTTATGTGAATGAATTACATTTGATGGTATTCACAATTTAAAAAAAATATATGTCCTGTTAAAAACACACTTACTATAAACTTTGAAAAACAAAAACAATTGTGTGCCAAATAAACTACGAAACCCAACATGATGATGATCATTTGTATTATTAGTAAAAATAAAATGGATATTATATGTACCTACTTAAATAATTATATTTTTATTTATTGTTTTTAATTTAGTGCTTGTGCGTTTTCAGCATTCATTGTCTATAAAAAGGACAAATTCATGTTGCATCTACAGTGTTGAGGTCGACAGTATTAATCAAGGTCGACAATCAAGTATCAAATAATTGAAACTGTTAAAGAAGACATAGAAAGGTTTTCGCCTTTCTACGCTAATGTACATTATTTTTTTATGTAACTACGTATATTGAGTAAATCATTAAATACATACTGCAGTAAAATGCTTAGTTCCCAGTAGTTTTGCTTGCTGTTAACTCACAGAAGATGTAAAAAGTAGAGTATTTTCATCGGTCTGAAATCATGTGTCATGAGACACTGCTGGGTATAGCAGTGTCTCATTACTTTGTATCTTATTTTTAGTACCTGTATAATCTGCTATTACACCTGTTTTTGCCATTATACTATTATATTATATTTTCAATTTGCTGATGCAAACATAAAAAGTAGGTAGGTACTAATAAAGCAGACCTGTCTCATTCCATTTGTATAGTGTAGGAGAGTTTTCGAATACTAACTCTGACTAGAATAAAAAAGGACAATGAATTGCATAATTTAACCTATTGATTGCCAACTCTGTGCTTAATACAGCACAACTAGCAAGATGTTGTAAGTGTGCTGTGTGCTGACTACGCAAAATTACTTTATTAGTACGTCCAAATTACAAGTGCAAAGGTTCAACATGATCTCTATGCTATTCTTTGGATTGACATCCCAAATAAAACACCAAATGAATTTGTTTCTTTATAATTGGGTCTTTGGCTCCCAACGAACACCTCAATAAGTAACGCTCTCCTAGACAAATTTTACCTTATTTAATAGCTCAATAAACTATTTACTTTCTTCTCAGTTTCTTTTCTTTTAACATGAAATAACTCCGTTCCACATAAAAAAAATAATATTGAAACGCAATAAAACCATATAATATTTTTAGAAACAACATAAGACAATAAACAATAATAATAATAAAAACCACTAAATACAATATGATCAACACTCAACATACAAAAAGATAATTATAATCTGAAGAAAATCACCACACACTGCTTACACAAATTGTGGTAATATTAATACCTATGGTTCTTCTCTTTCGTACGAACACTACTAGGGTTGTCGAGTACTGCCTTCTTTTCAATGGGTGGATTTAACTTTAATAGGAAAACTTCACGATTTAAATTTGGGTGGAATTTACTGTTAAGTTTCTCGTCATAAACGTTTTTAAATAACAATTTAAAAACGTTTATAATGGAATTTATTTATACACCAATACACATGTAATAGGAAATAATTCGATAGACGCTATTTACAATTTTAAACGAGACATATATAAAGTACTGTTAAATTTACAAAAAAAACCCGTTTGAAATTAGTGTTTGTAAGAAATGAACCACAACAAGTGCTACATAATGTACCATTAAGTGCAAGTGTTGCGAGACTTACTGACCAACGGCTATGGCAAACTACAGGAATCAGGATTGGTAACGGAGTAGCAATATTATATCTATATGGCATCTTATATAATAAAGCGATCCATGGTGCCAATTACGTTATATCTTGTAAAAGACCATGTGTAAACACAGTTCAGCCAAATTCATAAATTCAGCCAAAGTCAATTAGCTCTGGGATTGACTGTGTAATCAATAATGCAACTAGTGAGTGATGTCGGACTCCATTGGAACTTGAATAAACTGTTAACTAGTGTTGAGCTTAGATACTGCTTTAGATATTTATCATTTTTTTTTACTAATAGTAAGGGATCTTATTGAAGATGACAATCCTGGCTTTATTGACATCGCCTAACTTTTGCAACACGTACAAGTGCATGTAAACGACTGTGTGATGTTAAAAGAATCCTGCACATTATTCTCCTTGGATCCCAGATCCAGAGAAAATTTCTGTGTTCATCAAAAATTGCAAAGGTTTTTTTTTCTTCGTCGGTAGGGTTGAAATCGCAACCAGTAAACGTATGTAAACGGGAAGCGTCGAAATTTTTGAGCCTAATTTTTTGTAGAGAGCGGATACGTCGATGTATCGGCGTCCATTGCCAACTCCAAGATCTATCCAGACGTCTACTGTTGGCAACAGAAACCAGAGTGGGGATGGAGAGAGAGATTAATAGATAGAGAAAGAGTGAGAGACGAATAGAAACGCGGAGAGAGGAATGAACGCATCACGCAGACTCCACGCTTTAACTTTTCGACGAATTTTGGTGACTACGACTTGTGGAAATCATCAGATTATATATAGTTTTCGTAACTCTAAAATTATTTCCTTCAAAATAAAAATAAAAAATGTCGAGATAATGTTTTTTTTTACAACTTTATAGCCTTTTTTCTTTCTTAACGTCTAAAATCTGCCGCGCTTTAGTAAATCCCGAAATCCCCGCTTGGACTCCCCTACTATAATAAGTACCATTCGACCACATTCTCACCTCAAGGTAAGTGCTAATGTGACTGAAAGTGTTAACATGATTAACCTAGAATTACTGGCTCACAAGCGCTGATAGCGACTGGCGATTGATTTTCATCTTGAAGGTGGTAGCTATCCAGACGGGATACTCTAACACAATACCCCTTGAGCTTCACTACATGGTGATTTGAACCATAGACTCTTTTCTACAAAGCAATCCATAGCCCATGCCACTGGGCCATCACTATTTAAAAAAGATTAACTGGAATTTAAAACAGATATGATACAACTTTTTCTAATTTGGAACGAACTCGCATACAATGGTTCCTCACCTATATTAAAAAATCGTTTATTCATAATTTTTGGTATCTTTAACCCAACCTTAGAGTTTTTGCTACAATTATACCAAGTTTGTAGGTATTTTCTGTATAGTAAAAACGGTATATATAGTAAGTAGTAACAACTAGTACTTATATATACCGTTTTTACCATTTTATATGATATAGGCATACGTTAAGTGAAAAAGGGCGACATTTATCTACAGGAGCAAGAGAAAAGAAATGGTGTGGTATTCTACTGGTTATGAAATTCTTAAAGTGACTATGCGCAAAGCTGCTAGCTGTGGTGAAAAAGCAACAAGGGATTTCATTTTTAAGAGTTCTGACCATATGTACACTTACTTGTGCATACAGCTATATCTAACTACGTACACCTATCTATAACGTGAACTTGCTATGCCTATATAAAATGTTAAAATGTTATGTATAAAAAGTGTTTGCTATTTTCTTTGTAGTGTTTTCTTTAGCAATTATTAATTGATTATTACTAATTTTTATTAAATTAGCTACAAGTTTGTGATTTCAACAAGGTTAGCCAGCAGGAATCGGCATATTCATGGGCCTCACCACTGATATACTTATATAGTTTTGCCGTACATGACAAATACAACGGCTTTGTCTTGTGTTACTGACTGATAGGCAAAGTTTTAAGGGTGAGCAGGTATGTCGTAGTATTAAGATTTTGATTGTAGGCACGATTTGCATTCTTGATATTATGATACTTAGGCAAATTGCCTTTTTGCCTATTTTGCTTAGTAAATGTTGCTGTCTTTGGCGTTATGCTATGTGGGCAATTTGCTATTAAATGCTACTGTACATACTGCTACATAGTTGATTTGCCTACTTGGTAATTTTGCTTTTAGTTGTTCAGATAAACATACAATAAATGATATGTCATGTACAAAACATAATCAAGTAATTAAGTATCATCTATGAACTCTCTTCTATGTTGGTGTGCCCGACGCGACGTCCATAATATGACTGTACTCTTATCTATTGTAACAACTAGTACCTATGGACTATTTATGGAGCAATAAATGATCTCAATCTGAACTCTATGCATATGTCTAGATACCTATTTTATACCTAATTGTGTAATATAGTAAAAGCTCCTTATTCGCGGTTCGCAATTTCGCTATTCGCGGATAAAAAACTTGCGACTAGTTTCCTTTATTCGCGGATAAATATTTCGCTATTCTTATATGATGGATAAATTACAATAAATAGAAATGAGTGTCTTTTATTAACGCGTCGGGATTATAATGTCGGGATCCCTTGAGTACTACTGACACGTGCCGGTGCGGCTTTTACAAAGCGGTTGCATCGAATGAAGAAATATGAAAAAACATAGTCTTATTGCTACTACGCGTAGTATTATTATTTATTCTATGATTACGGCTAAAGTTCGTTGACAAATGCGGTCACCGAATGCGGCGAAGAGATATTTTAATTTTGAGAAGAAAATTTCAAAGTCAAGGTCAAAGTCAAAATCATTTATTCCATTTAGGCGTCTACGACGTCTCTTATGAAGGTAAAATACAAATTTTAATATTGATATATAAATACATTGTACTGCCACGTTCAGCAAACAAAAATTATAGAGCCACTGCGAGAAGAACGGGCAAGAAACTCGGGGCCATTCTATTAAACGTTTTTTAACAATTTGTTAAGTACATACTATATAGTAAAATTATTACAATATTTATTTACATTACGTAGGTGACAGGCTCTAGCTTGGCAGAGGCGAACCAGTCCAAGCATTTTTGTCGTTTAAGTAATCACAAACTGTGTAGTTAGATTTCTTTATCAAAATGTTCTTCACCTGCAACTTGAATTTTCTTTCTGTGAGCATTGTAATATGTTTGGGAATTTATTATAAAACCGCACACAATTGCCTAAGAAGGACCTTTTATATCTTTATTCCTAGTGATCTAATCGTGATTGTCACTGTTTGATTTAAATTTACTCAATTTTTTACGAACATACATAATATTTTCAAATATATATAGACTAGGTAAAGTTAATAAAATATCAATTTCTTTAAAAAGATCTCTCAGGGATTCCCTAGGATTCATTCATTATCATTTCATATATGGCTCGAATTGCACGCTTTTGTAAGATAAAGATTGTCTTTATCTCAGCAGCAGCTCCCCACAGCAATACACCATATGACATAATACTGTGGAAGTACGCGAAATAAACGAGCCTAGCAGTAGCTACGTCTGTTAGCTGTCTTATCTTACGAACTGCATAGATCAATGCCGGATAGATCATGTATATGTGGATCCCACTGTAAAGTTGAATCCATTTTGATTCCCAGGAAGACTGTCGCATTGTCAAACGAGAGTTTATCTAGGCCAAGCTTAATGTTTTGTGCAACATTTGGAAAAAAAAACTTTAAACATTTGGTCTTTTTTTAATTTACGAGAAGATTATTAGCCACAATCCACTTAGAGATTATAGATAACACATTATTTACATGAATTAATTCACTATCTTTCCTATCTACTTTAAAAATCAGGAAGGTATCATCTGCGAATAAAACTATATCGCAGAAATGTTTAACCATGCAAGGCAGATCATTTGTATACGCTAGAAACAGAAAGGGGAAACCTAAGACAACAACAAAAAGGGTCCTAATATTGATCCTTGCGGTACTCCTATTCTTACCAAAGACCCAGAAGAAGTATTGCCATTTATTCTAACCTTCTGTAGACTGTCTGATAGATATGACTTTATAAGATCCAGAGCTTTTCCTCGAACACCATAATGTGAAAGTTTATGAATTAGAGTGCGGTGCTCTACACAGTCGAATGCCTTAGAAAGGTCACAGAATACGGCAATAGCATCCTGTGAACTCTCCCAGGCTTCAAGTATATGTGACCAATGATTCTCATTCAATATATTATGCTCATTAAAATAGGATAGAAGTTGTTTGAGCATAATTTTTTCGAATACTTTACTCAAAACAGGTAAGATAGAAATAGGTATGTAATAGCAAAGGGTCAGATGTAGCCCCCGACTTCAAAATTGGAGTGATTTTACTTTGTTTCATTAAGTCAGGGAAGTTTCTTTTATCAACACAAAGATTGAATATTGTTTTTAAATATGGTGCAATAATGCAAATTATACACCCTGCCACTTTAACTGACATACCCCACAAGTCTTCGGTGCTCTTGATGTTTAAACTTTTAAATGTCTTTATAATTTCAAATATTGTTGTATGTCTGAAAGAAAAGTCCGGCGATTGGCAGGGGAAATAATGTATTAACAGAGTTTCTGCTACATCGGGACAAGCATCCAATGACTTAGTGACTTCTAGGGTTAAGTTAGAAAAAAAATTGACAAATATATTAGCCACTTCTATTGGATCAGATATTTGATTTTTATCAACATTTAAGACATATGTAGACTCTCTAGGTTTATTTTTACCAGTCTCAGTATCTATAGTCTTCTAAATGGTTTTTATTTTATTTTTATACTTGCTAATTTTATTTCTAATAAAAAGAGATTTAGCACAGAAGCAAACAGACTTAAACATTTTTGAATTGTTCCTAACATAATCACGAAACTGCTTCCATGATGTCAAATTCTTCCTGTGATACAGATCTAACAAATAATCTCTGCTTTTTCGATTTGAAAAAGAACCTTACACGAGGACTGAATAGGCGACCATAAACCTAAAACCCCTTAGTGAAAGATTACGCTTGGAAAATGAACTGTGATTTTATCATGAAAATTGACCCATCTATGGAAAGAAGTCTTATTTTCAGAAGGAAAATCCTACTTGAAGGACTTTTTAAAAGCGGCAAAAGAAGAGTGAAATATTAAGTTTTTTAAACCTTTGCCTAAACTATTAGATAATAATTAGTAGGTACGTATTGTTAAAAAAACGAGTTACCTACCTTATGTCAATTGATTTTTAGTACTATGATTTTTTCTTTTATTTTGTTCTATGTGGAGTTCTTGGAGCGTATCCCCTGCATTTCTTTACAAATTACCGTTCCGTATTCACATTTTCTGTATTCACGGCATATTTACGGAACGTATACCCTGCGAATAAAGAGCTTTTACTGTACCACAAAGGAGGCCTTGTGAGTTATACCTATTTGATTTGCCTGATATCTATTTACTAAAACCTGCTTTCCTTTTTTTTAATCAAAATTTTTCATTGTGGTTGTTTTTTCACAATTGTTTTGGTACAATTTTCTTTTATGGGTGAATATATAGTATTTGATTTTTTGTGTCCCTGAAGGAAATGTTATCTGTTCCATTCAATATTGATAATTTATCTATTTGGCACATTTTAAAATTTTTGATGATTAGGACCAGAAGATTTTTCTATTTTTTTTAATTTTATAGGCACCAGAGGAAAATGTGTTACCAGGGGAGTGACACCATTGGTAGAGTATTGACAAATTAAAACAGGGAAGTGACACACCATTGATTAGTAGCTAAGAAAGGGGAGTAATATTAAATAAAACTATCCAAATACTATAATGTAAATATTTACATTAAGTATAGTATTTGGATATTTTTTAATATACAAGATACATCCAGTCTTCACAGTTTTTAAATGCAACTTTATTTTTAATACGAGGGTGAATCAAAAAGTTCTTAGAAGTGCATATATATGAAACCTTTTTGGATCAAGTTCGATATTCAAATTAAAGAGTGTCTATCACACTATATTTATGCAGACTGTCACTTATTTTTGTCAGTTCGTTCGCATGTAATAAATTTTTTTGTGCAACGAGTTGCTAAAAAGTCAAAATTATGGATAAAAGTGAGTTACGTGCGGTGATAAAATATCTCAGTTTGAAAAAAATGTCTACGAAGGAAATTTTTTTGGACATTCAGCAGACATTAGGGGGTGATGCTGTACCCTATTCTACGGTTGCGTACTGGGTGGCTGAATTTAAAAGAGGTAGATCAAGCTGTAAAGATGACCCGCGTTCTGGGCGGCCTTCAACCTCCGTTACAGAAGAAAATGTCAAAAAGGTTGAGAATCTGGTTTTGGAAGACAGAAGAATGACTATAAAACATATAGCTGAGATCCTAAAGATATCTTTTGGTAGCGTTCAATCCATTTTAATTGATTCACTGGGGTTCAAAAAAGTGTCTGCAAGATGGGTGCCACGAATGTTAACCGACGAAAACAAAAAGCGACGTTTGGAAATTTCCAAGCGTAATCTCGAAATGTTCCAGCGTGATCCGGATAATTTTTGCCGTCGTCTTGTCACCATGGATGAAACGTGGGTCCACCATTTTGATCCTGAAACTAAAAGACAAAGCATGTCTTGGAAACGACCATCCTCTCCATCCATTAAAAAATTTCGAGTTGCTCCTACCGCTGGCAAAGTTATGGCCTCTGTGTTCTGGGATAGTGAAGGAATCCTTTTTATTGATTACATGCCAAAAGACCAGACGATTACTGGACCCTATTACGCAAATTTAATCCCGAAAGTGCGTGAAGCGATTAAAGAAAAACGTCGTGGAAAACTGTCGTTGGGCGTGTTGTTCCTTCAAGATAACGCTCCTGCTCATCGATCGGAAGTTGCGGTCAACGCAATCCGCTGTGCTGGCTTCAATCTCCTTGACCACCCACCATATTCTCCGGACTTAGCCCCAAGTGATTTTCACTTGTTTCCAAAATTAAAAGAGGAAATTCGTGGAACAAAATTTCACGATAATGACGCGGTTATAGCTGCCGTAGAGGACTTTTTCGAGAGTCAAGAAAATAGTTTTTTTTCACAAGGAATAAGGAAGTTAGAAACGCGTTATTCTAAATGCATTGCATTGGAGGGAGATTATGTAGAAAAATAAAATATTATTATTTAAATCTTTGCATTTTTTAATATTGATTCCAAGATTTTTTTGATTCACCCTCGTATTAATGTTTTGTTAATGCTTAAGATTTAATAACCCGTACTTAAAAATAACAGAATAAACATATTGGGTTAGAGAGGATCTTCATGTACTTGGTATTTACCAGATAGTTTCCTCGTTTTCGTCACTTTCCTGGCGCTTATATATTTCCTCTGGCACGAAATATGCCAGAGAAGTGACGCCAGAGAAATGACAAAATCGCACATAACATACAAAAACAACCTCACTCGCTTTTCTGACCACTGTTTAACGTAATACATGACACCGACACACAATAAACATTGCATTGTGCAAATATACAATGTCGTAACGATAAAATACAAAAACATATACTTGCCAAAGGAAATACTCTAACGACTGGCACAAACACGCTTGCCTACAGTAAATTGCTAATTGACACCATATTCTTGGAATTTTGCTTGACGTTGTTAGCTTGCTTCTAACTTCACACTATTATACGCGCATATTTCAAGGCCAAAAACATACCTTTGCGGTTTTAAGTAAAATTTTACTTCTTTGGATTTCGCCAGGTGAAGTGACATTGTCTAACATGACATGCAAATAAGTTATTGTTTTTTAATATATATTTTAATATTTTTTATTCATTCCAAAAATTTAGTCTAAGTTATAACTAATTATTACATAGTATTTATGCAGCAAAAGAAGGAGTAAGGTTCTCTGAACCTCACACTAGGCTGGCCTGTGTTGTGAGATTCAGTCTCTTCCATAAATTGTGTTTCTGTATTTTATCTACACATTAAAACATGATATAAGTATAAAAATAAAACTAATATATAAATAACTACAGCAGAAAATTACAAATGTTACTTAATATAATTTTAGAAAAGTTTGTCTTGCCTATTTAGCGACTTAACTAATTTTAGGATACAGTACAAAAACATCAAATAAGTTATGGTGTGTTTGAATTTGCTTTGTTTATTAAATGTATGAGAGTGACTGCGTGTGAGTATGTATGTGCAATGTAATAAGTGTAATATTAGATAAGTAATAAATGATATCTGAGCTAAATTATTAATAAATAAAATATAAAAATACATTATTGCCGGGTTTACTTATATGACTTATTTACTTATTATTATTATACCAAGTTAGTTATTCAAGTAAAATAAATTGTAGTAAATTATGCAGGATGTGGGACCTGTTTCAACATTTTGACAGGTTTATGGTAATAAATAAGTGAATAAACTACGTACTTAATGACGAACTTACCCATCATGTAGAAACAGGCCCCGCAACGTTAAGTGTTGGGCTTCAGTAACATTTCTGTCGCGTAGTAGTCAGTGTTGGCTAACCACTCTGCAACTTTCTTTTTGCAAACGTGACGTGGTGTCGTAAATATTTTTAGTGTGTTATCTACTAGCTCGTATAGCCGTGGCCCTTTGTATGAAAATGCTCGTTTAGCTATACCGGTATTGTTAGTTTTAGGTATAGGCCAAGCATTTCGACGTGAAGGACGCTCATTACAAATTATTTTATCTTTGGCAATTTTGTGATAACGCAATATTACTGCCAGAATATATAGTTGCCGCACTCTAAGATACCCAGTATCTTCATAGAGTTGATCTGTTGGATACCTATAGGGTTTTTTATATGCCACTTTTAGTAGACTTCTTTGTGCCCTTTCTATTCTCAAAAAATGTGTCATTGAAGCTGATCCCCAACAAACTATACAATAGTTTAGTATAGACTGGCACAAAGCATGGTATACAATTTTTAGAGTGTGAATATCAGCAACTGAGCCTAACCTCTTAAAAATAAAAGTTATTTTGCGAAGTCGTTCACACATGGCATCAATTTGATTCTCCCATGATAAACGTTGGTCAATCTTGACACCTAGGTATTTAATTGATTGCACACGTTCCAGGTCCGGGCATGTACAAGCGAATGACCAATTTGCACCACAAAAATGAATTTTTATGTTTATTAAACTTGGTTCAGTACGCTGGGAGATACGAAATGCCACATATTTGGTTTTGCTCGCATTTAATGTGAGGAGATTGTTATTCATCCAGTTTGCTACTAGTGCCAAACCTTGATGGGCCACATCAATAACCTCATGCCAGTTTTTCCCATGGAATATAAGGGCAGTATCATCAGCAAATGCAAAAGTATTAGCTTGGTTGATCTTAAGTTGGCAGAAGTCATTAATATATGCCAGAAAAAGTGTTGGTCCGAGCACACTTCCTTGCGGAATACCAAATGAGACAGATTCATAGTCACTAATGTTGTCAGACAGTCGAATTCTTTGTTTCCTTTCACACAAGTAAGAACGGAACCAGTTTAGCGCAACTCCTCGCACACCAAGCACCTCTAGCTTTCTAATTAGGATTGGCCAAGACACTGTATCAAATGCCTTGGCCAAATCCAGGAATACTCCTATGCATCTCCGCCCAGAGTCAAGGATATCAGTTACTCGGTCTACTAGAGACACAACAGCATCCTCAGTAGATTTTCTCTTCCTGAACCCAAACTGATTTGGAGATAAAATCTGATTGTTATCAAAGTAACTTATTAATCGCCTATTCACTACTTTTTCTAATATCTTAGAGAGTGAAGGAAGCAAAGAAATTGGACGATAATTTGAAATTGCTGACGAATTACCAGATTTATAAATAGGGCAAATGTCTGCGACTTTCAAGCAATCCGGGACCACTCCAGATGCCATACTCAGGTTACATATGTGAGCTATTGAGCGAGCTAAAATATGTTTTGAATTTTTGAGAACAGTATTACTTATTTGGTCGCAGCCTGGAGCAGAAGCGGATTTGAGTCCTGCAATAATTGTACTGATTTCATACTCATCTGTGGGAGTCAGGAAAAACGAATCTTTAGGTAAATTTGCATCAGATATTAAGTTAGCTAACCGCACCTCAGTTGTATTCATTTGATCCAATATCTTATTTGCAAAATCAGAGCCAACAGAAGAAAAGTATCTGTTTACATTATTTAGTGAGTCAACGGGATTACAGTTAGGTTTGAGAAGGGCACTTGCATCGGACTTTGTTGATTTTATATGGCACATATTTTTGACAGACATCCATAGTTTCTTGCTATTATTTTTATTGGCAATTATAAGCTGTGAATCGTATCTATTTTTTTTATTTACAAGCAATGAATGGCATTTGCTCCTGTAGATTTTGTATTTAGTTTTTAAACATTGATTATTAGTATTTTTTTTCAACTGAAGGTGCATTAAATCTCGATTTCGTATACAATTAAGTAGCCCTCTAGTCATCCACGGCTATAGCATCACTTCAGAACTGGTAAGTTTTTTTTTGAGTAGTGTTGTTCTTAACTGCAAGGCTAATTTGCTCAATTAAAACTTGTGTCGCATGAATAACATCTGTTTCTATTAAGAAATTATTCCAGTCAATACCTTCAAGGCAAGTTACAATGTTCGGGTAATTTATTTTGGTGATAAATTTAGGAATAGGGCTTTTTGCAGTCACATTATCTATGCCTATAAGAACAGTATCATGATCGGTGATATCAGAGTCACAGACTACAACTCTGCTCTTTTTCTTAGATTTTATCATAGCGTGATCCAAACAATTTGGACCATGTGTAGGTAAGACATGTCCTGGGATGAAACCATGATGGGCAGTAAGCTCAAGGTAGTCCGGTGCTTTAGGGTCTGTACTGTCAGGTATAATGTTGATATTAAGATCCCCTGATAATATGACACAAGAGTCTTTAGATGCAGATGAGATAATTTTTTCCAAAGATATTAAGAAACCAGAAATATCGGTCACAGATGGAGAACGATAAACAGCAATGATGCTCATTTCCAAACCTACTTTTATAAGGAGACAGTTAGCTTCAACGCATTTTGGTTCATGAATTTCAACATTAAGTCCTATTTTAGTCAAAATTATCAAGCCATCGTTTTGATTCATGGTGACTGTAGATGAGTGGCAGTTATAATTTGGCACCATTATATTTTGGAAAGAACTGCCTATCCAACATTCGGATAAAATAATTATATCTGGTAGAAACTGTAATCGTGTTAGGTATACCAGAAATTGGTCTAGGTTTTTTCGGACGCTTCTAATATTTTGTGCGAGCACTATTGTTTGGTTTTTGTAATCTCCTAATTTAAACTTACATTCCTCGGCTGAACTTACTCTAAAATTGTCTATTCAAATCGTGTTGTCTATGCTGTCAATAAAATGTTTATGTTCCGTCATACAACAATATACTAAGTATATTAATAGCACAGGAAAAACATCCCGGCTTTAAAGTTATGAAAAGAACATATAAGCATTGACAACAGTTTGATAATAATAGACATTTCGTAGGGAACAGCGCTAAAGAATTCGTGTGTTTAGGTTTAATAAAGTAGTTTGTAGTGCACCGCAGGTAGTAGTAACGGTTTAAACAAGAATATGATGTGTACTTATAGAATAGTCTGTTTACTAGCTAAGATACGCAAGATATACGTAATGTATAATTTGCTCTAGTTACGCTAGTGTCCCAGCTACAGAAGTACGTGTCTAGCCGTGAATTATTATTACGGATATAATATATAATTTGCATTCCCGTATTTTGACATAAATTTTGTATAAAATAATAATAATGTGATAACCCGGTACAGGTACAAGTTATACAATAAAGTAAACAAAATAGTATAGGTAAATATGTATGTATATGTATTTTATAGAACCATAATTTGTTTTGGTTAATATGTTCAAAGTCATATGTAGAATAGTTATTATTTATTAGGTGATATAAAATGCATATTAGCGATGATGTATATGTTACATTGTTGCTTATTGAAATAAATAGGTTAATATATATATGAAATAAATAGGTTAATATATATATGAAATAAATAGGTACTTGTATAGTGTTGAAATTGGTTCAATATAATTAATATTATGCTCGCTATAATGATTGTATGTGTTTTGAATTTCGTAAAGTGTGATTAAAGTGTTGTTAGTTCGTATATTATTAAAATCAATTAAGTTTGATGTTTTTGCAACGTATAGTAATAATTTTAATGAGTGGTGAAACAAATATACAAACAAGAGATACATGAAACACTTATTTATATTAACAGTACTTAATATTACAACACTGAAACAACGAGACTTGCAATTAAACATGTTGAGATTTGTAAGAAGGAAGTTCACATACACAACAAGATTTGACAAAAGTATATTCTTATGAACTTTCTTTGAACGGTCACTGTCACACTGAAACTGTCGTTTTAGTCACATCTCTCTACGCAGCTTAGCGATATCACATTCGGAAGTAATGCGAATTTGTGGCGAGCCTTCTTTTTCACGCAGAAATATCCTTCCCGAGGACGTGCAGCAAAAAACATAATTATTATTTTTCGCAAATTCTCTAGCTAGGTAATATAGTTTTCTTTCCTGCAGAGTGAGATTCTCTGATATGTACACTATGTTGTTGGTACCGTTCAATTTTAAAAGATTAGTGCTTAGTTTTTCGTCCTGGTGTGCTTTGTTATACTTTTTAAAAGAACTGAGAAAGCTATCTTTCTTGTCAACTGTAGTAAAATCCACTATAATGGGTTTGATGGCTGCTTTGGTATAAATGCGATAAATATTTTTAACTTCGAAATTTTTAAGAGGTATTTCCAGCAGTTGGGCAGTACTATTAAGGATATTCATTAGGTCATTTTTCGATTCTTTCTGACATTGGGGAATGTTTCTTAGTTCAATACTTGTACACCGAGCATTATGCTGCTGCATTTCTAGCTGAGACTGGAGCTCATTTATGACACTTTTTGTTGTCCGATTTTCTTGTTCTAAAACATCGATTCTTTGAAGCGCCCCTTCATATTTATTGTAAATCAAATCAATTGATAATTGAACCTGATTAATCGAGCTCAACACGACGTCAAACTTCTCATCTTGACGCTTCTGTAGTTCTGCGAACATGCTCATGAACTCCGCCTTGCTAATGTCGTCTGTGTCGCCACGCTTCCGCTTCGGTACGTTACGTTTAGTCACGTTGCACAGAGATAACGCAGCATTCCCACTAGCTTCCTGTCCAATTTCAGCTACGTTAGAGTCCGACCGCATAATGTTGCAAAGGCGATGCAAACTCACACAGGGAAGGTGATTTATCCTTAGGAGGTGTACGTTTGAGCGGCATTGTTTACAGCAAGCAAAACGTAAATGTCCAATAAAAATAGTGAAGGTAGGCAAATTAACTGTTTACAATCCGGAACAGTGAATAATATGCTGTATAGTCGCACTGCTTGAACTCATTCACCAATGACAATGCGAGTACCCCTGTAGTGTGAATTTATAATCAAGTCGGTCAAAGCCTATAGTGTGTGCGTGAAGTGCCCGGGCTTATCGTTAGACGCTCCCAGGTAAGAGCAAGAAGGTGTGTGTGCGGCTTACTTGCACAGTTGCATACCTCACGTCGTAGTATGTTGGTTGAGCTTGCGTTGACCTCCTCAGTTGTCATGCACTCCTATTATTGGCACAGAATTTATTTCGTGGAAATTGTAGAAATTTAAACAATATTTTAACAATATTGTTTCACACGTCTACTCAGAAACGAGGTCCAATCGGAAGAGGAATTTTAATGTATTATAAATATTTTTACAGTATATTTTGTTAAAATATGTTCCGATGTTTAAAAAAGCATATGATAATGTTAAAAAAGAACAGAATGGCATACCTATTTAAAGTATCTGGCCATTAAATTATTATAATCTAGTAATGGGGGATGCCAGAGGAGTATACATTTGTAACTATTTTTCACTATTAATGCCTTAAATTAAACTATTATCGTGAATAGTCTATGTGGGCCAAATAAAAGATCATATTCTTTATTTATCAAGCATACAGAAACATTAATATAATAAGCTTAACATAAAATTTATTGGTGGACCACTGGAATTCAAATAGCGTATATTCACCCATATAAATCTTTTATAAAAGAAAATATTAAATCTTGTCTATGGAGTTGTAGGGGCGAGCCTCAGCTACCTACCGGGTCACAGGTGGCGGATAGTGACACATCCTATAGTATGTAGGATAGCTGCGAATAGGGGAAACCTGAATAAGCAGTCCCGGACCGAGGCGGTAAGGTTACCAGGGAGTGGTGAAGTATCTTTTGGCAGAGGTACTTCCATGAAGTGCCACGACAGTCCCGCTGACGACCTTATGACATGGCGAACAAACACCGCCATCAAATAGGTGTTGCCCTAGCAGAGGGAAGCAGCCTGCTAGTATCTACGTGGGCGGATCTCACAGGGAGAAGAACGGCTACCTAGAAGACATACCTGTAGGCGGCGATGGGAACCATCATAACCGGCTACAGTACTGCGATCACCAACCCGTCGTGGCTGGCGTGGTGATTATGGCTAAAAACCTTCCCTTAAAAATCATGACTGACACAACAATACATCGACCCCGAGTTCCCAGCGCTTCGTCAATCCCTGATTCAGGCAGTAGTCAGGTGAAACGGGGCAGGGGTGCGACAAGTAATCCCTGGGAGTTGACAAACTGCCGATACAACTTTAAATTATTAACTTACAACATCCAGTCGTTGTCGTCTAATGACAGATTAGTAGAACTTGAGACGGAACTCGAAAAAGTGAAGTGGGACATACTCGGGCTCTGCGAAATACGTCGAAGTGGAGAAGATCTAACGACGTTGGCATCAGGACATCTCTTTTATTTTCACGAAGGACCGAAAGCCGGAGTAGGAGGCATTGGTTTCTTAGTGAATGAAAGCGTCAAAGATCGTGTCATTGAAATAAATAGTATCTCTGATCGTGTTGCATATATTACACTCAGGTTGAACAAAATGCACATGGTGAAAATTATCCAAGCATATGCACCAACAACCAATGATCCAGATGAAACAGTGGAAGAATTTTACGAAGACCTTGGTAAAGTGATAGATGAAATGAAATCCAAGTATACAGTTGTAATGGGAGACTTCAATGCCCGTGTTGGAACAAAAGAAGATCTGGACGAAAGCTGTATAGGGCATTACGGACTTGGAACACGCAACCCCAGAGGACAAATGTTAATGAACTTCCTACAATCCAAATCTTTATTCGTCATGAATACTTTTTTCCAGAAACAGCCACAGAGGAAATGGACTTGGATGCACCCTAAAGGTATCCACAGAAATGAATATGATTACATAATCACAGACAAAAAATCTACTGTGAGAGACGTTTCTGTGTTGAATAGATTTACAACGGGTAGTGACCACCGTCTAGTAAGAGCAGAACTGGTTTTCAACGTAAGAGCTGAACGGCGATCACTGGTGAACAAAGTACATTTGCCCAATGATACTAAAGTGGAAGTGTTGCGACAAAATAGTGACCTATACAAAAACGCTGTGGATCAATTGCTTCGTACAGATGATTTTCCTGGAATGACTATACACGAACTCAATGATATGATAACTTCAGCACTGACAACAGGCCTCGATTCAATCACACCCAGTAGAAGCATAAATAAAACGAGCAAGTTGACCATGGACACAATTAAACTGATGGATCGCCGCCGTGCATTGACTAGCGAAGGGAAGATAAATACACCCGAGTACAAACAACTCCATCAGCAAGTGAGACGGGAAGTCCGTAGCGAAGTGCAAAAATACCACTCGAATCTCGTAGAAGCAGCAATAGAGAAGAATAGCAGCCGAAAATCCTTAAAGCTCAAGCTGTCGGAAGGGAAAAAGCAAATCTTCAAGCTGCTAAATAAAGATAACGAGGAGGTGACAGATCGAGAACAGCTGATCCGAATAACCGAAGATTTTTACAGAGAACTATACACGAGTAGGTCTACACCGACTCAGAACATCCAAGCTTCAGCAACACGACTACCTGTACAAAATGTAGGTTCTGAGGATATCCCAGACGTTGGTACGGACGAAGTTAAATTGGCTCTACGTCAGATGAAGAATCGACGAGCACCGGGTGAAGACGGAATTCTGCCTGAAATGTTGAAAGCAAATTCTAAGGCGCTATGGGGTGCGCTAGCTGCCCTGTTCACTAAGTGCATATTAGGAACTCTGGTACCAAGTTCATGGCACAACGCTGTGATAACACTCATCCATAAAAAAGGAGATATCAGGAAGCTGGATAACTACAGACCCATCAGCCTACTATCTCATCTGTACAAGCTTTTCACCAGAGTCCTGGTCAACAGATTGGAAAGAAAGTTAGAGTTTTTTCACCCTCGCGAACAAGCTGGTTTTCGGTCAGGATTTAGCACAAACGATCATCTACAAACTCTTAAAACAGTTATCGAGAAGTGCAATGAATACAGAAAACCACTTATACTTACTTTCGTTGACTATGAAAAAGCTTTCGACTCCGTTGAATGGTGGGTGGTAGAACGTGCGCTAGCCAAATGCAGAGTAGACGAAAGATACATCCAGATGCTGAACCATCTCCACGTCAACGCCACAGCAAGTGTTTCCCTGCACAAAAAAACTGGAAAGTTTCCCTTGGGACGGGGTGTTAGGCAGGGAGATACTATATCTCCAAAGCTGTTCACATTAGCTTTGGAGTATATATTTCAACAGCTGGACTGGAGTAAAATGGGCTTAGTGATTGATGGAGAGAGACTTTCAAACCTGCGTTTTGCAGACGACCTGGTTCTTATATCTGACAGTGTTGAAGATATGATTTTCATGCTAGAAGGACTGAAGACAGAGTCTTTAAAAGCGGGTCTCAAAATGAATACCAGCAAGACGAAAATTATGACCAATATTCCCACACATATCCGGCTGCCAGTAGAGAGTGTGACGGAATATATTTATTTGGGTCATAAGGTCACGCTAGGCTATGAAAATCAAACCGCCGAAGTGGAACGACGTATTGCACAAGCTTGGGCTGCATTTGGTGCCAATAAAGAAACGCTGCGTGGCAAACTACCTTTACGACTAAAATCAAAGATATTCGAACAATGTGTGATGCCGGTGTTCACATATGGCACGGAAACCATGTCCCTCACAAAGCGATCCGCCCAGAAATTCCGAGTTGCGCAGAGAGGTATGGAGAGAGCAATGCTTGGCATTACACTGCGTGACCGGAAGCGGAACGAATGGATACGCAGCAAGACAAAACTGAGGGACGTGATGGCGGTTATAGCGAAGCAAAAGTGGACATGGGCAGGACACATTGCGAGAATGGACGCAAGCAGATGGACTAGACGAGTCCTTGAGTGGAGACCCAGAGCGGACAAGAGAGGCAGAGGTCGGCCACCACAACGTTGGGTGGACGACGTTAAACGGCACGGAGGTCGGGACTGGATGAGTCGGGCACAAGACCGCCAGGAATGGAGAAAAAGGGAAGAGGCTTACGTCCAAGAATGGACCAGAGAAAAGCCCCCATGATGATGATGATGGAGTTGGCATACCATTTTTATTAATTTTTATTGGTTCAATCATAGGTGACCTTATTTGTCACCTATTTTCAACTTAAATCTTATAAAACAATATTTGTTAGACACTTATTCTAACTTATAATATTGTACAGAATTTTAATTTAATCTATTTTATTCTTTCTTACAACTATAACCGATACTAGGTGTTATTATGAAAATTATGTGGCATCATTAACAAACACTGCACTGATTTACTTCAGGACAGACTAAAACTGTGAAATATGGTTCATGGTAATTTAATAGTTATAAGAATGATATATTATGTATGTACTTTTAGTTTATGATTCATTAATAAATCGAGAATTTGCAAATCATTTACCACCCCAGTTAAGTAACTAGTAAAGTGTCACATTTCTGAAATATTTAGAGGTAAAGATTGTGTTTAGAAAATAAGTATAATGATTAAAAATGCATTATTTAACACTACAGCACATACACCATGATATTCTAATGTTTTACTCACATGAGGTGAATATTAAGACCTTTATAATATAGTACAATATTAAATGAAATGCAGTTTAAATATTTTACATATATATATCAGTCAGTATAAATGTAATATAATCTATATCTATTAACACCAAAAATATTTATGAAGCAAAGGAGAAAAATATTATAAATTTTAGTAAGCATCCAGATATTTTAAATTTTGAAAAAATATTTTTATAAAGTTTTAATTTTTTCATATTAATATGAACAAAAAAGGACTTGATGATCCAGACAAATCCTATATTGCATGTTTAGCAGAATTTTTAAAGAGTATGATCACATGATCTTGGCAATAACATCAACCACTTTTTTCTGTTGTTCAATATGTTGCCTTGCTATTTCACAAGTATCTCATATTTAGTTTTTAGTTCCTGTGGAATATTTTAAAGACTGATTTTAAAGTGGAGACTGGGCATTTCTAGTATTACCTTTAGGCCCATTGTGCTGTATACTAAGATATTGGTTATTCTAATTCTTGATGAACTTTGTGGTGTTTTGTATCAACAAGTGCCATTTTTAGATTTATAGTAGTTTAAAAAAGTACTCAGGAGGGTATTATCACAGCTATATAAACTTTTCTTCCATCTTGGTGTCTACTCTCTTTTGTGCTCCCTTCTTCCGTTTCTAATTTTATATTCATGCCCTGTTTCTGAGTCATGTCTTAGCTCTGTAACAAACACCTCAGCATTGTCTTCAGTATTGCTAAGTCTGAAATCCTCTGTATAAGTACCTTCACATATTCTAACTAACCTCATATCATATATTCCTAACATTTGAACATATTTATAACATAATATCTGTAATAAACAATACAAAGATCATAGTAAAATGTTTAATAGTGTTGTCAAAACTGTAAATATCATAATAAAGATGATAAATAAAACCAATATTTACAAGAAACACTTTAGAATAGAACTACAGGTTTTGTGATGCCGATACTCACAAGGGGTAAAAATCAGTCATGAAAACTTTCTAGCATTTAATTTGCCACTTTGCACTCGTGATTAGTTCCGACATTGTATTGAACTTGAACCTCATTACCTTAACTAAGATTACACTTGCTGACAAAAGCTGTAATCAAATATCTAAAATAAAATAAATGGTCTGGGGCGAATATTCACCCTATGTGTGTACTGCAGTATTAAGTGTGTCTATGACAGTTTAGAGTACCATATAACTAAAAACTTGTTGTTTGTTTAAGTGTCCTCTACTGATATATATTATTTTCATTGTGCATGGTAACCCTACATAAAAAAATGGCAGTGGGCAAGTATACCAGCTTTCACACAAAATGTTCGAACCCCTTTCCAAACTAATTATGATTATAAACCAAATAGTGATTATATAATAGTAAGATGGTTTAGCCAAATATAACGCATTTTGTGTTAGTAACAAATTGGTAAGGAAGATTTACTTTGAATGTTAGGTATTCATAAAACTATAAAAAAAGTCATGGGTTGTCGAAGGCTATCTGCAATTAACAATAGTAATAAAAACCAGTGCATGTTGACAGTTGGTTTTCACCATCATTCAATGCAGATTTGCATCTCGGTAGTGACCGAACTGACCGTGTGAATAGGCGCCCAAACAATAGATATATTACCGCCGCGAAGATTTGCGAAATCGCAACCGATTGAGCTCTGATGTAATACAGACTCATATCTGCTGAAAAATCGCTCACAGCGCGAGATGCACTCGGCTCTTGAAGCCGTTTCTGCCCCGCTAGATCAATTAGATTACAGACAGCGCGAGACGCCCTCAACTTTTGAAGCCGCTCTTGACACCATAGATCGATCGATAGTCCTAGGTATAATGACATCACACTGCAATAATAACTTTCGACATTTGCAAAGCGGATTATATTATTATTTATTTACGGGCAGAAATTATTCTAACTTATTCTGCTTTTCCATGAAATGTGACCGTTTTGTAGTTCAGCACAGCGTAGCTATTGTTCTAATACACACTACTTACAATAATGCTACTAAGTATCTCGTGCAAACGTTTAAGACTAATTTGAAGTACAATAACTGTAATCAATACATACATTTGTTCCGTACTACGCCCGATTCAAATATTTTTTTCAATCTATCCACTCACACCTTCCCGACAGGCAAATTCACAACACTGAGCTGGGTATGTATTCTGTGACACTGAGCAGTATTATTAAATTCTCTTTGCACTGAGCATGGTTTTTAAGAAAACATAGGGGCGATCAATATTATTGTACCATGGCACTGCAGTGCACTGAGCAAGAATTTCCATTCCATTCAGTGCTGCCAGATCCGTGAGTTAAAAATTATCCGAGATTGAATGAAAAATTACCGTGTTTTTATCGCAAGTCCAAATTTACTTCATAAGTTATTTAACCGAGTCGAATAAGACAATATATATTATTTTACGGCAAAAATTTAGAGTCTGTAATCTTAACATATATCGTTAAATTTTTAAGTAGATACTAGATAGGACCTATTGCTTATTATATTAGAAAAAAAATTATGTTGGGCGCCCACCTTATTTTCTGGAAAATAAAAGCAGGGTATTTCTATTCTTATAAGATTTTTTTTTGTATTGGTACCTATATAAAAGAAGATATTATTTTTTGATTGAATATGGGTCTTAAATTAATGTTAATCAATATTTAATTTCTTTTTGAATTAGTTCTCAATGATTCATTTTCTTTGGATGAGGCATGTAGGTCTTGACGAGCTCTGGTTTTCTCAGAGCTGTAAATACCTGAGCTTTGGTAAACATATTTTAATCAATCTCGGTTTGGTATAGAATTAATTCAGCAGGTTCTTGCGCTACCACTACTGCCTTCTATTAGCCTAATTAACCAAAACTATGCCATTAACAGAAGTGGTTATAAGAAGATGTCTGTTTTTTTAACTGTATTTTGAAAAAAAACATTTCACGTTCCACGTTTGACTGGAGTCTGGACTGCTATAAATTACCGAAATATATTACTAAAAGTTACGTTCCATTGCAGAGATCTGAATTCATACAAAATTATCGTGTATTTGTAAAAAAAAGCGTAGAAGATGGATTTTATCGTGCGATACGTGCTTATTATATTTTATCGCATGATACTCAAATATGTCGTGTATCTAGGATAATTATCACATGTCTGGCAACACTGATTCTATTCCACAAGCCAAGGCATAGTTTTTTTTAAAATTTATTGGCAACTGGATCCAAACCATAGAGTAGAAGCAGGGTTGCCAGCTCTATAGTGGTATAGAGTTGGGTGCGTGCTATATGACATGTCAAATAGTGCTAGATTGCCATATATTTACAAAAATAGTGATAGATGTACATATTGGCCTTGAAATATTGTAACAAAATGTTAAAAAGAGATCATATACTTACCCCCGGTTTCTGAAACGCAAATCAGCGACAAATTATGTTTAATGCTTGTTAATCCATTGTCAAACGCAAATTCGGTTGCTGAAAACTTCGTGTGACTGTTTGTCAACACTAATGTCAAATCTCCAATTTATTTATTTATTTATTTATGGCACACAAAACAGAATAAAATCAATACGTTACTAAATAACAGAGTTACATTTATCAGTCTAGATCTTATTCCAAAATATGTGTACACAACATGAACAAAATAATACAGCAGTATTAAATAACTGAACTGATAGGTAAATTAGATACTTAAATATAATAATTAGGTTACAAATACATTTACATATAGTTGCACTGCAACATTACTAGCTATAAAGTTTATGAAGAATGTCAAAGACATCCTTTTTAAATTTAGGTAACTTGTCGTTAAATGCATCAATATTGCGATGATGGTTTACTAATACATCGTTGTATTGGCGACAAATCCTGACCATTGGATTGTAGTACGAAGTATTATTCTTATACACTTGTATTGAAAAAATATTTTTATGTGGATAGCGAGAATTAGGTTTTGTATTAAAATTTATATGAGAAAGAAGAGAAGAAGAGTCAATTTTTGAATGAATGATTTTATACAAGCAGATAAAATCAAAATATTTGCGACGTATTTCTAGTGACGATACTTCAAAGTCACATAATTTTTTGTCATATGACCGCAATTTTCGATTCAGACCTAGTCTGTAACACAGTATATTAAGGCACTTTGATTGTACTCGTTCAATTCTTTTTATGTGTACATCATAAAACGGAGACCAAATGACCGAGTTATATTCTATGACGCTACGGACAAGTGAATAGTAAAGATAAAGTAAACTACGGGGTTTTTTAAAGTCTTTAGTGATTCTGCAGATAAAGCCTAAAAGTTGAGTACTTTTATTAACTATATAATCATAGTGGTCTCGAAAAGTTAACTTCTCATCAAATATCACACCAAGGTCCTTCACCACTGCTTTTCTCTCTAAAATGTGATTTTTAAGTTTGTAATTGAAGCAAATTTTATTAAATTTAGTTGTATATGTTATAACAAAACACTTTTTGACATTAAGGAACATAAGGTTGTCCTGACACCAATTATCAATAGCAAATAGATCCGATTGAAGTGCTTTGGAGTCGTTTATATGACGTATCATGGAGTATATTTTAAGGTCATCAGCATATAATAAACAAGGACTACCAAGTTTGTCAATTAAATCGTTAATAAAAGAAATGAAAAGCAGTGGGCCAAGATGTGAGCCTTGGGGTACTCCAGATGTAATTTGGGCAGGAGGGGAAAGAAAGCCTTTAAGTGCTACTAGTTGGTTGCGCCTAGTCAGGTATGATTTAATCCACCTTAACAAATCACCGTGTATCCCAAAATATGATGCCAATTTAGCGATAAGTGTTTTATGATTTACTTTATCGAAGGCTTTGGCAAAGTCTGTGTATACACAATCTACTTGGGTTCTTTTAGCAAAGGCAATACACAGGTAATTTTTAAATTCCAGCAGGTTAGACATTGTGGATCGATTACGGATAAAACCGTGCTGCTTAGGAGATAATAAGGGACTAATGTGATGGAAAAGAACATCATATATTATAGATTCAAAGAGTTTCGAAAGACAAGATAATATGCTGATTGGGCGATAGTTTTCACATCGGGATCGATCTCCTGACTTAAAAATGGGAACAATATGAGCTGTTTTCCATGCCGAAGGGAAAGTACCGCTTTGTAGTGATGAGTTAAATATCTTAAGAAGTGGTGTACATAGTGCTTTCCCACATTTTTTGATAACTAGGGGAGGAATTCCGTCCGGACCAGCTCCTTTGTTAACATCAAGCTTAGCAATTTTGCGGAGAATATCCTCACGTGTTATCGCGACTGTGCTTAATACATTTGACGTATGACTCATTGATATTGTGTTATCACAAATAGAAGAATCAGTGGGTTCAAAAACAGAGCAAAAATAATTGGAGAACAGTTCACAGATTTCTCTCTGATTCGATGAAATTAGATTACCATATTTCATCGTTTGGGGAATGGAATCAGTGCGTTTTTTGCTTTTAACATATCGCCAAAAATGTTTGATGTTATTGTCTTCTAAAGATGACTCTACGGAATTCAAAAAGTTCGCGTAATCCCTATCTATAAGTCTTTGCATCTAAGTCGTAGCATAGAGAATGTGTCATAGTCGCGGGGATTTTCATATTTTTGATAGCGGCGATGGTATTTTAATTTATCAGCAAGACTGCGTCTTAAAGCGGGTGAAAACCAAGCAGGAGAATTATCAGAGGTAGATTTCGTAAAAGAAGTATGTTTGGCTAATATTTTATTGAATTCTTCATAGAATAGGCTAATCATTGCATCAATATCATGAACGCCTAAAACTTTATCCCAGTTAACTAAGTCAAGATCTTCAAGGATGCCAGTAAAGTTACTTTTAATGAAGTTTAAACGTTTGATTTTATTAGATTTCAACGGTTTATATGGCATATTAACTGCGGCCATAGCGCCTATATCAAAATCAAGCGAAGGGTGATATCTATCATCTAGCTTACTGATGGGATGAGCGCTATTTACTTGTAAAGATTTAGACGTGGACAGAATGAGATCTAAATATCTGCCACCCTTATTTGGTATATTATTAAACTGGTTGAGGTTACAAATGGTCATATTTTCTATAAGAAGTTCAGCTCTTTCACCATGAGGATTACTAGCTGACATTATATGAGAGTTAATTGTTTTAGACCAGGTAATATTAGGTGTATTAAAGTCACCAATACAAATATATTCTCCGTGATTACTACATTGCAAAATATTCTTTTGACAGTTACTATAAAATTCTTGTATACATTCAAGTGATAAATGTGACGGTAGATAGCATAAACATATGTTTATTACATTCTCTCTTTTATTATTGGGTAGAATGCTTATCCATATGTCTTCAACCTGAGAATCCCAAGATGTTTGACGGATGAAATTCAAATTCTTTTTTATAGCAATTAAAACACCACCGCCTTCCTCTTTAGAAACTTTTGTTGTGCGTCTATCGCGTCTTACTACATTGTAGCGGCTGTCAAACACCTCGGCATCAAAAATGCTTTCGTTGAAGTTGGTCTCAGTTAAACAGATTATATCATAATCACAATTAATAACATTAAGAAATACGTTCTTGGTTTTAGATCTTATACGGTTAACGTTTTGGTAAAAAACTAACATCATAAAAGTATAAAAATGCTAAAAATATTTGTCTAAGAAGTTACAGATTAAAACTAAAACAATTTATTTAATGTGTCCATGTTTTTTATCAAGATGCAGTTCGCACCATCGTCCTTGCGCAAATAGACCCGGCCGTATTTCACCCAAACGTATTTAAATGACTTTTCTTTGGCAGCCTTTCTAGCCGCGGCGTGGAGCGCCTTGCACTCAGGTGATAGGTGTTCGGTGACGTATATTCTTTGTTTATCACAAGTCAGTCCAAGGTTTGAGGTGTTCAGAGTATCGCCTTTATGAGCTCTGTTGTAGCGGTAACAAGCAGATAATATGTTGTCTCTGAGCCGAGGATTAATAAGTGTAACAAGTAAGTTCCTAGGCCTGTCGGAAGCAGTATTCAACTTGGCGACTCTGCGACATGAATGTATCTGGTCTTGGCATATTTCGAGGTTAAGGGTTTTGCAGAGATTATTAAACAGCCCAATAGGATTCTCATTCTTGTTTTCGGGCACAGCCTGAATTTCCAGATTTAGGCCACGAGTTATTCTCTCCATTGAGGATAAACGCGCGTTTAACGTGATTTGATCTTTACGCAGACTACATATTTCACCTTCGAGAAGCTTTATAGTACGAGCCCCATCTTCAATGTTATAGTACGAGCCCCATCTTCAATTAAACGCCAATTAATTCAATTTTGGGTTTCTGAAAAGCATATTTCGTATGTTAACGGTTTGTCAAAGTGGATTGTCAAAATCGACCAATTATTCTATGATTAACGTCTTGAAACCGTAAAGATATATAAAATATTTTGGAGTACCTACCAAAATGTTTCCTCTAATAACTGATATATTAGGTATACAAGTACAGAATTATACTATATCTAGTACGATTACTCCAAAAACACATATTACTACTACTTAAATATGGTACTAAAGTCGACGTGATTTTAGTGTTGCTGCTCATTAGGAGCTCAATCATTACCTCCTCATTGGCGGATTGGCAATAATACCCACGCTTGGCAGGCGTCTTTTGGGGATCTCAGTAGAAGTTGTCAGTTGTTCAGAAGGCGCTGCCTCTTACCTTTGGTTATTTTTCCCTTTGTCGCCTCTTACGACACCCAAGGGAAAACTTGGGGGTAACATTCCAACCCGGCACCCCATAAGGGTGCTCAATATATGGTGCTATAATATCCTGACAGCCTAATTAAACAAACCGCAGCTGGGTATATGCTACCAACGAAAGGATTCCCAAGAAAGGTTACGAATGACACTACATTTGTGGAAACACCTTTTGGTTAAGACGGGCGTTAAGATAGGGTTTAAACTTTTGCTGTGCGTTTGATGTGCAGCAACAAACAACCTGAAGTGAACAGTGTATTCTTCTGTATTGCTGCGCAGGAGGTCCATGGTTAAAATCTCAACGTGGACTTACATTTCGCCGCTTGGTGCAGGTGCAGGGCGAAAATTTTTAGAATGCCTAGCTCATTATTTGTTGGCCCTTATATAAAAAATCTTTCACGAAGTTTCTATTGCATTTTTAGGTGGTACTTACCTACCTAAATTATAGAACCTATAATAATACTACGTACCTAAATCGACTTTTATGATCATCTGAACAAAAACTAAAAAACAGTGATTACATACTCCTTGCATTCAACGGTGGAACATTCCCTAAAAGCCGATCTACACAGTTGGCAACCATGGGCTTCGCCCCTTGGCCTTAGCGGGCGGCTTGTTGCTCACCGCCGTCGGAATTTACTATTACTTTTAATAATCTATCGATATCTATTGCTTGATCTCATTCTGAATACCCACGAAGCTCCTATACAAAAAACGACATGTATTACAACACATGCAATAACTTCACCGAGCGCTTCCGCGCGCAAGGACCGAGCCACGAGGATACATTGCTAATTGGAATGTTGGCGTTGCATTCTCTCGCGACGAGTGAGAGTGAGATGACAAGTCACTGGCCATTGTAAGGAAGAATTGCATCACTCGGTCGCCATCACGTTGCTCACTATTATTTGAATAACCTATTACGACAAAATTCATTTTAAGTACCTAATATTAGACTTCTATCTTGAACCTATTACATATACCTATTACGAATATATTAATCACACCAGTTGGCAACCATGGTGGGAGGCTGGTTTTCGACTATGTAGCACAAATTTAAATTGATTTGCTGGTAACCATAGTAACGGTGGCGATGCACAGATATGATTTGGCATTGATTTCATGTCTAAACAAAAGAGACAACGCTATGCGTTAAACAAAGACAGCATACTACAGAATGAATGAATATGAACGAATTTTTCAAACTTCATGTTATCATAGATAAACAAGCATGCAGATTGTTAATTGTGACGGCTTGTTAGATCAATTGAATTTTGTTAATTGTAACGGCTTGTTAAATGAATTGAGTTTTGACACGCGTACCGGAAACCGGCTGTAAGTGTAACCGCCGGTTTCCGGTACGCGTGTCAAAACTCAATTCATTTAACAAGCCGTTACAATTAACAATCTGCTAACTTTCAACGGGTTTCTGGAACGCAAAAATTGAAAATGAAAAATTACAGAGCACCTGATTAAAATGCTTGTTTATCTATGATATCATGAAATTTGAAAATGTCGTTAAAATTCATTCATTCTCTAGTGTTCTGTCTTGTTTTAACGCATAGCATTGTCTCTTCTGTTTTGACATGAAATTAATCCCAAATAATTTTTGGCATCGCCACCGTTACTATGGTTACCAATTAAAATTGACGGATGATCATAAACGTAAAGCAACAAGAGAGAGGAGTTCGAAGCGTTCCTCTTTGTCAAATTGCAAGCCCATTTGGGGATTCACATCCAACCATACTATTTGCGCTCGGATTCCTAACTGACAGAGTCCAGTCATGCGAGTGTACGCTCTAATATCTAAAATGTCAACTTTGATGGGTGATCGCTAGTGGCATTATCTAATTTCATTATTTTTTATGACTCCCTTTATCCTCAATACCCTTCTGATGATTATAAATACTCCTTAGTTTTATAGTTATTATGGCAGCAACAGTTTATTGATAGTGAAAGTCACTAGCGTACGTAAAAATGTGCGTGTTTGTTATGTAAGTTCAATGATGGTGCTGTCCAAGCGTGCCGCTTTGATTGATCGATTTATAAGTGTAAATTATGGCAAGCTTGTATACAGCGCTGCGTTCAATGTGTGTATTTTTGGTTTTGCTAGACGGTGAAAAGGAACTGCATTTTCTAGCATATTTCTTTTCGCAAAAAGCGGTCTCCCCTCACTTGTGGCTTTGTATCGTAAAAATCGATTAAAATAACAAAATAATGAGCATCATTATTTATTGCTGATAGGCTACGCTTTGACTATAATCTCATCTGATGGTAAGTGATTGACGTCTGATGATGATGAAGTCAGTAGACTTCTCTACTGACTTCATCATCATGGCAAGAACAGCCGTCGTAACATACCATTAGATGCTTGGTAATATATTTTCTATTTGAGGGCCAACAACTATCAAGCCTATCAATGATTCTAAAAACTCCTGCCCTCGCATCATGCGGTGAAGTGAAATACCGCGGTGAGATTCTAACTATGGACCTCCTGCGCATCAATACAAAATAATACCACTTCTCACATCAACGTGCATATGTTGTAGCCGTACATCAGGCGCACAACAGAGCTTTAAACCATATCTTAACGTCCTTAGCGCTAAAAAGGTGTTTTTTCAAAGAGGGTTGGGTCTGGTAGGTCCATAACCTATATTGGAAATGCTTTTGTTGGTACTACTATCTACCCAGCTGCGGTTTGTTTAAGGGCTGCTATGGTTATGTTATAGCACCCTATTGAGTAACAAATGAGCAGCAACACTATAATCACGTAGTCTTTAGTAATATATTTACGTAGTTCTATAATCGGACTCTTGTTCTATACTCGTTCATCATACACACCGCTAGGGAATGGAACACTCTGTCTGAGTCTGTGTTTCTGGATAATTACGGGGGTCTTCAAAACAGGACTGAATCCATCCATCCTTGCTCCATCATCGATCGCATCGTCACTTAACATCAAGTGAGATAGTGGTGAAGTGCTACCCAGTACCTACGGTATAAAAAATAGCAATATGTGTTTTTAGAGTAATCATACTGGATATAATTCTGTTCTTGTTCTATATTATCGGTTATTATATTAGAGAAATCGTTGTAGGTAGGAATGCTTAAAACCATGTTTATATATTTTTACGATAATAAGACGTTAATCTTAGAATAATTGGTCCATTTTGGGCAATTAGGATTAGCCAGTTTGACAAACCGTTAACACTCCGAAAAGCTTTTCAGAAAGCCAAAATTGCAATAATTGGCGATTAATTGGAGATTTGACATTAGTGTTGACAAACAGTCACTTGAAGTTTTCGCTAACCCAATCTGCGTTTGACAATAGATTAACAAGCATTTAACATAATTTGTCGCTGATTTGCGTTTCAGAAACCGGGGGTTAATTGCATTTTGGTGTATTGTTTTGGAGGAACTCCACCGACGTCGACAAAGTTTTAAAATGATAAAAAATATATATTTGCAATGTTTCACCTTCGTATGACAGATACTTGTAAACCTTTATTTCATAAAAATAAAATGTTAACCGTACCTCGCTGTTTATTTTAGAAACGGCTATGTTTGTCATATGCAATCCTGCCCGGCTAGCATGCGCGCCGCAAGTAAATTTTGTCTACCATTTATCTCGTGTAAAATAGACATATCGACATATGTCTACGAATGCTAACATGGCAGAGCAAAGAACTCGTCCGTGTTTACGTACATTTTTGCTACCTGTGGCAACTTGTGGACCAACACTAACATGCTCGCCCTCCTTTTAATCCATTTTTGACACTTATCTGCGAGTATTTGCGTGATTTTTCTCTTCCTTATTTTTGAGGACGAGATAAATCGATAGTCTTTCTCAAGCGGTCTAAGTATAATGGGGGCGATCGACGATTAAGTACAAATCAACTTTCCGTCCAGTGTTAGCAGACCCGTACTACACCCACCCACACATACACACACATATATATGTGTGTGTTTAATCTATACAATAACGTTATTTAAACACAACTAGTGATAAAATTAAATACCTACTCTATGCAGAAAAATCGCTAATTCTATTTACACTTTTATCATTCGTTTGAAAATTACATAAACGGGAACAGTTTTTAATCATAAAACCATCAAAATTCGTAATGAAATGTCGGGAACGGTAAAAATGTTTAATGGTTTATAAATGTACGGTATTTTATTAGTACAAAGCCCATCACTGCTTATTTCCTAAAACCGTTCGCAATTCAACCAACAAATAGCGCAATGGAGAATCATCCACAGATAATCTCAATTAACGGATATTAGCGTGGTGCGGCCGCTGCTATCGTCCACCACTCTCTACGCGCGAGAAAAATACTCTTCTCGTGTCATGCGTGACATATGTCTTATTTGAGCATGCTAGCCAGGCTGATCTATTTTGTCGACTGTCTGATGTCGTTAGTCGTAATAGAAGAGAACAATATAAAGTTTGCGTTCGTAACCCTAAGACAACATTGATGCGCATAAGCATTTTCAGTATGGCTCCATTTATATACAATAAAATACCTTTTTCATTGATAGAATTGCCAACCTTGTTGTTTCAGAGAAAGCTGACAAATATATTATTAAACAAAAGCTATCATAAAATTATGAATTTATAGTGCTAAATTATATCCCACATGATATCGACGTGAAGTAGTGGCTTTGCCATTGCGTTTCGATCGATTTGTGGGAGATCCGGAGGCCCAATCCCCCCCCTAAAGGAATATGGCAGCACAGTTTCACGAGACATTACTCCAGGAGGGTACCAGCCGCGTAAGCGCTGGAGAATCCCTCTCCGAGCATCCACCTCCAGGACCTGAACCTGAAGGTGGATGCTCGGGCTGCCCTGCGTATTCTGGAGGGGGCAAAACCGTGCTCAACCCTATTTCTGCTGCTCGAGGTAAACGAAGCAGGAGGCTTAAGTCACCCCACACCACGCTAACCGTGGACTTTTGCAACATACGGGGTCTCCGTTCTAACCTGAACGATGTCCATTACCATCTGGAGACTGCTAAGCCGGCCTTGCTCTTTTTGACTGAAACACAGATATGCTCTCCGACAGACACCTCATTCCTCACATACCCTGGGTACAAACTGGAACATTCCTTTTTGCCGCGGGCGGGGGTGTGTCTTTACGTCAGAGAGGATATCTGTGCTCGTCGTCTCAGCAGCCTTGAAGGACGGGGCCTATCTGACATTTGGTTGCGCGTAGACTGCGATGACCATCCGCGAATCTACGCGTGCCTTTATAGGTCCCATATGAACGGTAATGCCGAAATAAATCAATTCGTGGAGCACCTACAGGTGGCTACAGATTCCGTGCTTGAGCTGATCCCCACCGCAGAGATCGTGATACTTGGCGATTTCAACGCCCATCATGCCGAATGGCTTGAGACTGCATGCCGGTGGCACCACCGATCATGCGGGGAGATCTGTTCACGACTTCGCTTTAGCGTATGATCTAACACAACTGGTCACCTCGCCTACGCGAATCCCAGATGTGGTTGATCATACACCTTCCCTGTTGGACCTTCTGCTGACCTCTCACCCGGACAACTACACAGTATCCGTTAACGCTCCTCTCGGATCGTCGGACCACTGCCTGATCCGGAGTTCAGTGCTGGTTACACGCCCAACTCGACCCCGTTTTGTGGGTTGTCGTCGCGTGTGGCACTATAGGTCTGCAGATTGGGACGGGATGCGGTCCTTTTTTGCATCCTACCCATGGGGGCAAGTTTGCTTCTTGCCGGATGATCCAGATGTCACTGCTAACTATGTTGCTGATGTAGTGCTTCAGGGTATGGAACTCTTTATTCCATATTCTGCAGTGCCCATCGGTGGCAGGTCACAGCCCTGGTTTGGTCGCTCTTGTAAAATGGCCTCTGGCCACAAACGAGAGTGTTACCAAGCTTGGGCTGATTCAGTGGCATCTAAGGATTCAAATACCAGCAATCTCAAAAAGAAATATAACTTTGCCTCCAGGTCCTTCAAAAGAGTAATCGCAAGAGCGAAGTCGGAGCATATCGGCAGAATTGGCGAGAGATTAGCCCGCCTTCCTTCGGGAACACGTGCGTTCTGGTCTCTTGCTAGGGCTGTCCAGGGAAATTTTTGTCAGTCATCCCTACCGCCCCTGCACAGAGAGAATGACACACTGGCCCACACCGCAAAGGAGAAGGCCGATCTTCTGGGCTCTCTCTTTGCGTCTAACTCTACTTTGGATTACCAAGGGAACTCACCACCGACTATACAACGGTGTGATACCTCGATGCCGGATATAATTTTCCGGCAATGTGCAGTACGTAAAGCACTGTTCTCCTTGGACATTCATAAGTTGAGTGGGCCTGATGGCATCCCTCCGATAGTGCTGCGGACTTGTGCTCCAGAGTTGACACCGGTTCTAACGCGTCTTTTCCGGCTCTGTTACTCATCAGGCGTTGTCCCAAAAATATGGAAGACGGCTTTGGTGCACCCGATCCCTAAAAAAGGTGACCGCTCAGATCCGTCCAATTACCGCCCTATAGCTATAACGTCTCTGTTCTCCAAGATAATGGAATCCATTATCAACAACCAGCTCCTGCAATATCTAGAGGAGCACCAGCTGATTAGCGATCGCCAGTACAGTTTTCGTCGCGGTCGCTCAGCTGGTGATCTTTTAGTATATCTTACGCATCGATGGGCGGAGGTGGTGGATTCCAAGGGTGAGGCGTTGGCGGCTAGTTTGGACATAGCGAAGGCCTTTGATCGGGTGTGGCATAAAGCGCTTCATTCGAAGCTTCCTTCCTATGGGCTTCCCGAGAAATTGTGCGAATGGATCTCCAGTTTTTTGGCAGATCGGAGCATCAAGATTGTTGTCGACGGTGCATGCTCCGACTTAAAGCCGATTAATGCTGGCGTTCCGCAAGGCTGTGTGCTATCTCCGAGTCTATTTCTCTTGCACATCAATGACATGCTGCAACTCAGCGATATTCATTGTTATGCAGATGACAGCACCGGAGATGCCTCATACACCGGCCGCGCTAATATTTCTCGGGAAAGCGTTGTCGAGACTCGGAACAAACTTGTGACTTCAGTCGAGACCATGCTGTCAAATGTTTTGAAGTGGGGCCAAATGAATTTAGTCCAATTTAACCCCAAGAAGACACAAGTTTGTGCGTTTACCGCTAAGATATCCCCCTTTGTCGTATCCCTCCGTTTTGAAGACACTCCCCTTGCCACCTCTACTAGCATCGGAGTACTTGGCGTCGACATATCGAACGTCGTCCAATTTCGCTGTCACTTGGAAGATAAGGCTAAGTTAGCCTCTAAGAAGCTCGGTGTGCTCGGAAAGGCGAGGCGGTACTTCACGTCGGCCCATCGCCTGCAACTTTATAAGGCTCAGGTTCGACCTCACATGGAGTACTGCTCTCACCTCTGGGCGGGAGCTCCCCACTACCAGCTTCTTCCATTTGACCGCGTTCAACGCAGAGCGATTCGAATCGTTGACGATCAAGTTCTCTCCGGTCGGCTCGACCCTTTGGCTTTGCGTAGAGATGTTGGATCACTCTGCATCTTTTACCGTATATATCACGGGGAGTGTTCTGAGGAACTGTTCGATTTACTGCCTGCAGCTCAATTTCGCCACCGGACTTCCCGACAAAGCGTGATGTTTCATCAATTTCATGTCGACGTCTGGAAGTCCACAACCTTGCGATTTTCACGGCATTTTCTACCTCGCACTGCCACATTATGGAACCAGCTGCCAGGTGAAGTATTTCCGAACAGTTACGACTTAGGAACCTTCAAGAAAAGAGCATATTCCCTCCTTAAAGGCCGGCAACGCATCCTCGAGACCTCTGGTGTTGCGGATGTTTGTGGGCGACGGTGATCACTTACCATCAGGTGAGCCGCCTGCTCGTATGCCCTCCTATCCCATAAAAAAAAAAAAAAAAAAAAAAAAAGCTAAGTAATGATGGACTTTGAATATAGGGATGCCGTTAGTACAACTGAGAGATCACATAAATTGTAAGGAAGCAACATTAGTTCAAGTAGCCTACCAACAATGGAGAAACTTGATGGTAATGCTGACTGACTATAACACGTGGAAGTTCATGATGGAGCTATATCTAATCCATGATGATTTGTGGGAGTATAAGGTGACGACGCCGTCTATAAGTGATATAAACGGTTGTAAACTGGATCAGAGGGCTAAGCAAAAATTTGCTTAGTGGTGAAGCCTCACTGTTAAGACCACGTTCGCGATACGAAATCAGCAAAAGAGGAATGGGATGCCGTCGCCCTAGTACTTGAATGGCTAACAGACCATTTTTTACCAAAATGACTTTATTATTCCCATTCATAGACAAGTTGATTACGCGTTGTTCAATATATATTATTTGGTTTTATTTCTAATATAACGTTCAGAACTAGCGAAAATAAAATACCCTATCTCCGATTCTTAAATTGTGATGAGTGTTTGTTTGTCTGAACGCCATATTTTGCTCAACCGAACGCATCCAAACATTAATTTTCGTTCTTGTATGCCCAACCACCATCAACCGACCAACCACAACTGTTCATCTGAATGTTACGCGGCGCCATCTTATTTGTTATGATTTGAGTCTAGCAGCGATATTGTATCAAATATAATATTATTAATAGTTTAAATGCTAAAATATTTTTAATAAAGTGCTCAGATTTGACAGAATTTACTATTAAAGAAAGTTACATGCACAGTGCATTGGATTTAGAAAGTTACGTGTACATTTCGTTGAAATTATTTAGTTTTAGTGTCTGAATTAGGAGTGCACTGTTCATACAGGCTGATTTTATTTGTTGAAACAATATTTTTTATTCTCCATCGATGATGTGAAATCTATATTTAAAAAAAAAATATAAATATTTCTTCAAATAATATATAATATACTAAATCGCAAATATTAATATTCTTTTAATTATAATATAATATAAATTAATATATATACAGGGTTATTGAAAAATGCTAAAAACCTCTTAGAGTTGACTTTCGTTCGGAATCTGTGTCAGCTGGATTGTTCACTGCTGAACACAGGGGGGCGGGGGTTGCCATAATCCCCACGCTTTGCAGGCATCTTGGGAATCGCAGTGTGCGGTATAATTAATGATGGTCCACTCCTGAGCATTGCCTCCCCTATTATTGAGGTTTCTCATAATCCCCAAGCTTGGCAGGCGTCTTGGGTTTCACAGTGTGCGATATAATTAACGAATACTGTTTAAGCCGGATTGTCCACTGCAGAAAACAGCTTTCCCTAATATGGGGGTTTATCATAATCCCCACGCTTGGCAGGCGTCTTGGTGATCGAAGTGTGCGATATCATTAACGATGGTCCACTCCTGAACATTGCCTGCCCTATTATTGAGATTTCTCATAATCCCCACGCTGGCAGGCATCTTGGGGATAGCAGGTGTGATATAATGAACGAAAACTGTATAAGCTGGATTGTGCACTACTGAAAACAGCCTCCCTTATTATTGGGGTTTGTCATAATCCCCACGCTCAGCAGGCGTCATGGGGATTGAAAAGTGCGATATAATAAACGACGGTCCACTCCTAAACATTGCCTCCCCTATTATTAAGTTTTCTCATAATCCCCACGCTTGGCAGGCATCTTGGGGATCGTAGTGTACGCTCTTATGAACAAATACTGTATCAGCTGGATTGTCTACTGCTGAGCACAGCCTTCCCTATTAAAGGGGGTTTGCTATAATCCCCACGCTTGGCAGGTATCTTGGGTATCGTAGTGTGATATAATGAACGAATACTGTTTAAGCCGGATTGTATGGGGGTTTGTCATAATCCCCACGCTTGGAAGGCATCTTGGGGATCGCAGTGTGCGGTATAATGAATGATGGTCCACTCCTGAACATTGCCTCCCCTAATATTGAGGTTTCTCATAATCCCCACGCTTAGTAGGCACCTTGGGGATCACCAGGAATTACGCATTAAAAGTTATTACAGGTTCACGATAATAAGCGAGAAAGTCTTTTAAGACTGCTATGATGATATCGAAAATATATCAAAACTATCCCGTAAAGTTGTTAGGAAAATGTATTCTTATTTTGGTGAATTTCACCATAAATGTATCATTCCATAATGAAACTATACCATTCATTCTTAAATTTTTATGATTCCCTTCACGACTTTTTGTCATTACTGTTAGGGATAATTCCGAGTTTGTCATGATATTTTGTTATGACGTGTACTGACAAAACATGAGTATTCAGCAAAGAAAAAGAAATCTTGTGCTGTTGCCTGATTATTTATCGTAACATCAATTCATGGTAAATTCTTGTGATTTACATGCAAATTATAATTAAATACTCTTGGTCCGTTTTTATTGGGAATACGGATATTTATTTCAAAATTCCTTTACAATTATCATGAATCATGACAGTCATTTTTCTCAGGGCATTGTCAAACGGTGTTGGATGCCATGATTATTTAAAAGCTTCTTAAAAGCTTCATTTTGGAATTCTCCTCCATTATCGTTGAGAATTGTCTTTATAATATGACCAGTAGTCCTTATTTTGTTTATTATTTCCACAAGTTTATCCTTCACTTCATACTTGTGTTTGATGAAATAAACATGACGATACTTACTGAAATCGTCTTTAAATAAAAAAATAAGGAAACTTTTTAAATGAATTGGGGATCAGACCACATACATCAGGACTTTACAATAGCACAGACATGAGTGATAACGATGACAACAATAGTGACCATAGCAGCGAGGTGCAACCGGTTCCGACATTGTCTAGCAGGGCTGAGCGGGCCGCCGCCCGTGCCAGGCGCGCCGATGCCGCGGCCGCCGCCAGCAGTGCTCGAGCGGACGTTGTCGAACCCGCCCGTGTCGCTCCTTGATGAAGTGGGTCCGAATCCCACGAAACTAGTCGGGCGTCGTCGCGTTCTCGACTATAATAATAACCGTAAGTGCAAACCGTATATAGTTAATTAATATGTCGAATACTTACGTAAGTTTTAACAATGACACATACATCAGTGTGAATGATCACTCCTGTTGCTTTACCTTGATCTCTTGTTCCAGATTTATATCTATATGTTTTACCATATATACATAAACACACCCTGTACATAATTCAGAATTGAGTTTGACTTTTATACCAAGTTCCTTTTCAATAAATTGCTTCACATGTCTTTTATACTATGTAGTGAGCAAATTTTTCATGATAGTGTTGTAAAATGTCTTTTGTCTCACTGTGAGTTCAATTATTGAGGAGATGAATTTATAATTGTCTCTACATTTAGTTTATAGAGTCCTCCATTCTTGACTTAAATTAATCAAGGTTTTTGAACGCGCTAAGAATTTTTACGACTCCAAAGTCAAAGTCAAAGTCAAAATCATTTATTCAATTTAGGCATCTACGACGCTCTTATGAAGGTAAATTACAAATTTTAATATTGAAATATACTACATTGTACTGCCACGTTCAGCAAACAAAAATTATAGAGCCACTGCGAGAAGAACGGGCAAGAAAGTCGGGGCCATTCTTTTAAACGTTTTTTAACAATGATATCCATTTGTAACAACTTCCATTAATGAGAGGGTCAGATTGGTATTTTTAGCTTGACTTGTCGGTGGGTCAGGTGTTTTAGGAGGTTTCCGTCTGATAACCACTTGCGACATTTTTTAACTTTTTGTCCATGTAGTCCGCAATATCGACACTTTTTCCTATGCATAAACATGTTTTGTACAACTAGAGCTTGTGCTTCCGTATTACCTTCTTTGGTCAAAAGTGAACGTTCGTAAGCACATACTTGAGCTGTCAGATTGTCTATATTTCGATTTTTTCTTGACATTAGCATCCAACTAGACTTGAAGGAGAAGTACATATCGTCGGGTAAAATTTCCAAGATCTTGCAGATTAATAATAACTCTCGGAAGTTCATATTTGTTTTCACCTTTTTGAAGTTTCCTTTTCAATTTATGCCATATATTTTTCAAATGGGATATATGCATTGACATGTCATGTGAGGGATCTTTTATAAAGCCAAAGAAACTGTAGCATAGTGAATAGCTTTTGTCTTCAGATATTCCATTGAACAATGTGTGCAATTCATCCCAAACCTGTTTGGCTGTTGAGAATATCATGACCTTTTGTAAAGTGGCATCCGACATATTAAGTACCATCAAAATTAGCATCGCCGTACCTACTATTTATTTTATGATATGTTTCTAAAGATTTCTCATAATTTGTTTTAACGTCTGTACTTGCTGTAGTAACTGGTTTTATAGGTTCTATAAGATTTCCATTTATATCATCCAACCCACCAGGAGTACCCCTTAAAAGCAACAGTACCTTACAGCGTCATGTAATTCTAGGTTAGCCTGAACAACATCTTCGACCACAACATCACTTACTTCAGGTGAGACAGTGGTCAAAGGTTGAAATATCAGGCATAAAATTTTTATATTAATTTTCAAATTTTTATCAATTTTCTTCACATTCTAAACGACCGATATCAATTTTGCAACTCGTAGTCGAATTCGACATTTTGACCGGCCTTCGTTATAAATTTTTTGAAAAATATAGTCACTATTATTGCAAATTATTTGTTTAAACTTACTTGATTCGTTAATCAATCGTTTCCAATATAATTAAACGCTCTGCTACCATGTTGTGAAGAATTTTATGGATCGAAATAAAAAAAACGTATTACATGTTTGAAACATTCATATTGAAAAGTAGGAATGGCAGGGTAAAACAAAGTATTATCCTGCCTATTTTTGTGCAAAAGTGCTACTCTTACATATTTTATTATGTAAATGGTTTCCTTTGATGGCTAACTTTGTAGAGGAATAGGCAACAAGTTTTCGTTATATTGAAGGAAAAGATTTTTCTCGACGTTACAAAATAAAAATAATTATTTTGATATTACATTAAATAAGTGGCTCCTAGCATAAAAATGGGAACGGCAAAAATGCACAAAAGCATTGAATCTTTGTATTAAAACAGTTGAAGCAGCGGCGATACTGAAATTGGAGTGTACGAATGTTTGATGGCAATATGTAAAAAGTAGAAACAGAAAAATTAATTGGCTGAAACCGAACTTCTATTAACTCTTGGACAATCCGGGTTAATTTTAGTAAAGTCTTATAAGAGCGCTAAAAAAGTATTGGATACGCTAGAGAAGGCATACCAAAGCCAAAGACATACAAGAAAAGCAACCCTTCAAGAAGCTTATAAAATAAATCAAGACGTAAGATATCACATAAGAGTTCTTGAATATGTGACAGTATCATTCATTCCATATCTTGTTGAAAAGCTAAAAGATAGGAAAGTCGATATTTATTAAGATGTTTTGACTTAAACTATATATATAGTTTTCCTGAAGTATATGAAACTTCCGAATACCAATTGAATCAGAAAAACTGCAATCAACGGAAGAATTACGAATTAAAATAGAAGAAAGTAGAAACATATATAAAGAAAGACATCAAAATATAAAATCATGTCAGAAAAACTGTCATATGCCGCAAATGGTCGCATTTTTTTTTTTATTTCCTACATACCTTCTGTTAATCGTATAAATAGAACATAGATAACCTACAATAAAATTCACCAAGGGCCAAATTAATGATTTTTCATGGTCACTTGGACAAATCTAAGTCATATTATATTTACCTGAAAGTAAAACAAAACATGTAAATATAAGCAGATATGTAAATTTTCGAAATAAAATGTTTATTCACAGGCTATATAAAAATTATGAGAAAAAGAAGGATACTTGGAAGTTCATGCACATATTTGCAGAATAATTAAATAAACCTGAAATAATAGAGTTTGGACAAGGTGGAAGAACACAGACTTCTCAGATATAAGCTCAGAAGTTTAATAAAAATGAAGATTGAAGTCATAACTAAACTAATAGCAAATTTACAACCAATGCCAAGGGAAAGAACTCAAAGACAACGTCAAAAATCACCTGCATGGTCGAAAAATTATGAGCGTGCACAAAATATGCGAATTTCTGAAGTTAATTGCCTATGTGAAGATGACCATGATGAAGAATGGTATGGTGCAATGAAAGTAGATATAAAAACTCTCAAAACAACAAAATGAACCTTGTAAAATAATTAAAAAAGAAAAGGAAATTGATAAAGTTGTTCATAATATATTTTTTTTTTATTGCTTTATAGGTTAGCCTTTGACCACTATCTCACCTGATGGCAAGTGATGATGTGGTCAAAGATGTTGTTCAGGCTAACCTAGAATAACTGGCTCTCGAGGACAGCTGCCGGAACACACCGTTAGGTGCTTGGCGACAGATTTTCTACTTAACGGTGGCAGCTAGCCAGGCGGGCATTCGCAAAATGCCCTACCACCATGCTATAACGACTGCCATCCTAAGACAACAACCGGGACCGACGGCTTAACGTGCCTGCCGAAGCACGGAAGCGCTCGGTAGTAATGTCACCAGTGGTCACCCATCTTAGTTATGACCGAGGCAGACGTTGCTTAACTTTGCTGATCGGTTCAGAATTGCTAAGCAAACTTCGTTAAGAGCGCTTCAAAAAAATGGTACATTCTACGAGATAAAATTGGAAAACAATCAGATAATGAAGATAGCAAGGTTTATTGTGCGTGGTGACCCTCAAGGGCTGGGGATTGATTATGATAACACGTTTGCACCAGATGCCAAATTAAGATCAATAAGGGCATTTATAGCACTGGCTACTCAATAAAATTTATACTACCCTCAAAAAGAGGTTACCACAGCAGAGGATTAGATGAAGATATTTAAGGCTTTAGGTTCAATATATGAAATTAAGAGTTGGTGTTAATGAGACGCCAAGAAGCCCGAGATGGTTACTTATCAGCACGAACACATCCCTGAAAGTAGGAGCCAGCTGAAAAGGGCTTCGTTTGGCGGAGAAAAGACACGCCTGGGTTTTAGCAGCATTGAATTTAACCAGATTGGCATCGCCCCAAACGGAGACTGCCTTCAGAGAAAAGTTCAAGCGCTGAACCATCGCTTCCCTATGAGACTGGATTTGTAATGCACTGGTTCGTGCGTTAGATGTATAACTCTCCACAACGGTGCTGTCGTCTGCGTACCCAAAAATACCGGGCTTAAGCAGGTCATTAATATGCAGCAGAAAAAGCGTTGCAGAGAGTACTGATCCTTGAGGGACTCCGGCGTTTATAGCCAATTGCTTGGAAGAACAGCCATCGATGACCACTCGAATCGACCAATCCCTCAAGAAATCTGAAATCCAAACACATAAACCAGTGGGAAGGCCGTATGACGGAAGCTTGCTAATAAGGCTATCGTGCCAAACCCTGTCAACAGCCTTCGAGATATCGAGACAAACAGCAAGCGCCTTTCCGTAGTTCTCGATGGCTTCGCTCCAGATGTGAGTGGCATACACAAGAAGATCCCCAGTAAACCGGTTTCGGCGAAATCCGTATTGTCGGTCTCTGAGGATATTATTCACTTCTAGGTAAGCCAGGAGCCTGTGGTTCAGTACACGTTCCATCGTCTTACAGAGTATGGAAGTGACTGAAATAGGCCTGTAATTGGCAGGGTCTGCGCGACTACCCTTTTTGGGCACGGGCTGCACGTTTGCAAGCTTCCAGGACTTAGGCAATTAAGCAGTCGTCATAGACAAGCGAAAGAGGAGACTCAATGTTGGAGTCAACTCAGGCGCACACTTCCTCAGACTACAGCTGGTATACCGTCTAGACCACTAGCTTTGTTCACGTCCAGATCACGCAACGCTTTGCGTACTTCAGACTGTCGAATGCGGATTTTTGACATTAACGTCCCGCAGTTTGGCAGACTAGAAGGTACAGCATTGCCAGCATCTAAAGGTTAAGACTCTGCAAACAGAGAGGCAAATAAATTTGCTTTCTCTTCAGCAGTGTGCGCTAGGGAGCCGTTGGGTTTCAGCAGTGGAGGCAGTGAGGGATGGCACAATTTCTCTTCGATCGATTTTGCCAGGGACCAAAACGCTTTGCTACCCGAGGGGTCAGAAGCGAGTTTGTTCCCTGTTCGGCGTATATGATCGAAGCGAGTCTTCTTAAGAGCCTTTTTGCAAGACTTGGCAGCCAGGTTAAATACCTTCTTCTTTTCACGTACATCTCTAGATTTGCAGTTTCGAGCATCATCCCAGGCTAAGTAGGCCTCATGCTTTGACGCTTCTGCATCTTCACATTTAGCACTAAACCATGGGAGAGCTTTGCTGGACAGCGGGACGTCAGAAAATGGTATGAAGTATTCCATACCTTGACGTAACAGTTCTGTCACAGCATCCGCGCAAGTTGAGGGATCGCTAGAAGAAAAACAAACCTGGCTCCAAGAGTAAGATGCGAAAAAACAACGCATCTCATCCCAATCTGCTGACCTGTATCGCCACACTCGCCGCGTGCGTTTTGGGCTGGGATTGGGTGGGGAGTACACTGATACAGACTTCACCAGACAGTGGTCGGAACTACCTAAAGGTGATGAAACCGACACAGAGTAGTGGTCTGGATCTGTTGTCAGCAGAAGGTCCAAGCAATTGGCTGTATGGCCATCAACGTCCTGTATCCTTTTAGCTCCTTGGACCAGCTGTCTGAGGTCTAGCGTCAAGACAAGCTTGCGCATCTCTCGACCAGCGTGCTGTGCTCTGGTATGGGTATAGCCAGTCTTGATGGTGGGCGTTGAAATCCCCCAGAAGCACTAATTGAGCAGAAGGATACCTCTGTTGGGCCATATCGGCCACCTCACTGAGGTAATTTGTGAGCCTGGTCATCTCCTCATCTCCGCTGTGTGATCGGTAGACACTAGCATAAAGAATTTTCTACATGTCATTGTCCACCAGAACCCACATGACTGAAAATTTGGGGTCTTCATGGTTGCGGAGACGCCGATAGCAAATTTCATCACGGGCATACATACAAACTCCCACCCTGGCTTTGAAGCTATATTCTAGTATATAACCAGGGTAGGCAAGGTATGCCGCGTCAGCTGAACATTTGATCTGAGTCTCCGTGAGGAACAGAAAATGCGGTTTTGCGGTCTCTAGAAGGTGGTGGACCGAGTTGATATTTGGCACCCCACGAGGTAACGTTACATGTACCTACCAAAATCGGCCAAATATTCGAAAAATTGCTTTATAAAAAATTTCCTTATAGTGTTAAGATATTCAATAAGTTACCAAACGAATTTAAAGGTCTGAATATAACTCAATAAAAGAAAATTTATAAATGGTTGCAGGCTTGCAGCATAAAAAACATTAATGATGTAAAAGTCTTCCTTATATTTATAATTGAATTATAATAATATAACTTATTAAAATAGTAGTTCTATTAATTTGCATGCTACTCTAATACCTACTAGCAAAACATGATCACTTTGATTTTATAATAACAACTTTATACCATGTTTTACGCAAATATCTTTATCTTTATAAGATCTCGTATCATGTCCTTCTGGAACAGAATCGAATAGGTAATGGCATCTTGAAGTGTCTCGGTCACTGGACTGTGTCCACCAGAACGAAAAAAATTACATGTATTGCAAGTTAATTTATTTATAAATTATCTATTATTGTAGTATGTTATTGCTATATACTATTATATGTATTTCTATTTTAATTTTACAGTGTACGTTATGTTTTAATTATATGGGTAGGTACTTTTTGCTTAATATAGCTATATTATTTATTTTTCTGATGAGTATATTGTTACAGGATAAAAAAAAACTATAAACCTCTGTATAGGTGTTCGAACGCAATAATTAAGACAATCCGCAAACAATAAAGCAGGCAAGAAGTTGAGGGAAAAATAGTAACTTTTTTCTAATAGACGGTAACAGCTTGTACAATCCCACTTGAAGAACAAAATACAGTTAATGTATAAAATATATTATAACTAGCTTTCAGGGCGCGGCTCCGCCCGCGTGATTGTCGGTTATCACGCAAAAAAATTAACCTCTTTTTGCGCAGTTGGATAAAAACTATCCTATGTTTTTTTCCCGGGTCTCAAACTATTTCCATACCAAATTTCATTCATATCGGTCCTGTAGTTTTGGCGTGAAAGCGTAACAGACAGACAGACAGAGTTACTTTCGCATTTATAATATTAGTACCGATTCCTACTTTGTTACTTGATGCTCGTTCGGCAACGATAAGCTAAAATATTATGTCATAACTTGACTATGTAACTGACAATAAACAAGTGAGAAATCACTGGTTTCCGAACGCAGCCTCGTAGGTGCCGTAGGGATGATACATCCATCGTAACGTATAAATATCGATACATCTAAGTTATGACTTTTTTTAATTTCAATATAGGAGTTATATAAGAAATATTTTTAGCAATACTGATGGAACCAGTTGTTTATGTCAAAAATTTCAAAATATCATCTTAGTGTCCTTAATATGAAAATAATCAATTAAAAAACATTTTAGGTATAATACTGACGGATTTGAGACGCCATCGTGTGGCCTTTAAATCACTTTGACATTTGATGTGGATGACTGAATTATAGGCACTCATTTGAATTTTGCAGGAAACATGTTATAACGTTGTTAAAAAATCCATGATTTTAATAACCATAAGATACATCGGAGCAGTGATGGTTTTACTACATCGTTTACAATAATTGCAACGAATAACCGTCATTTTGAAAAAATGCACTCCTAGTTTTGTATTTAACAGGTGAACCTACCCACTATACTAGTAAGTCGCCTGTTATAGCCTGTTATATATGAGTTGTTAAATACGTGCTTTAAGGATATGTTTTTCTTGAAATAAAATGAAATGAAATGAAATTTTATTAGCTTGTGGTCCAAGGTTACAGGTTGTTGAAATATAAAAAGAAGTATCAAATAAAAAAATAATTTTACCAATTTAATGCACATTATATTATGTATTGCTAACTTACTTAATATTTTTATCATTTAAAAATTCGTCTATAGTATAGTAAGCCTTGGTCATTAAAAAATCAGAAATATTCCCTTTAAAAGTATGTTGATCATTAGTATCACGTATTGAGAGCGGTATTTTGTTAAAAACAATAGGCGCCATACGAAATATGCTTTTTTTTTATAATTCAGTTTTTATTCTTGTGCCTAATTGGCGTAGATTTTTTTCACGTCTGCTGCCAGACGAAGAGAGAAGATATAGAGGCATGGCATGCCTCTATATCTTGATGAATTATTCTTTGCATGAATCGGTTTGCTGTAGGTTACACATGACTCTTATGCAACTTTTTTGCGCTCTGATAACAGCAAGGTTTTTAGTTTAATTTTCCGTTAAAGTGTATGTCATTATTAAGCAGTTCATCAGTTCTTTGTCTTAAATACATAACATTGGTTTTGTCCAAATTAATCATCAAATTATTAATGTCCATCCAATTGATTATAGAAGTCAATGTATTATATAAGTCAGTCTTTAGTAAAATTAATATAAATTTTTTTTGAGTGCTTAAACAATATAGTACTATCATCACTATCTATAATAATATCATCTTAGTGTCCTTAATATGAAAATAATCAATTAAAAAAACATTTTAGGTATAATACTGACGGATAAATCACTTTGACATTTGATGTCGATGACTGAATTATAGGCACTCATTTGAATTTTGCAGGAAACATGTTATAACGTTGTTAAATACCATGAAACGTGTATATTTATGCTATTTCCCCGTCAAAAAGATCATAACAAAAATATATATTTTATTATCATTGTCAATACGAGTAAGGTGAAAAACAACCAAACAAGTACACTCTGAGGCTTTGAACGTAACCCTGTATTAAAAACATTGATGGCACTTAAGGATATTATTTTACTCGGATCTGCTGCCAATGTCATTAGAAACCTTGAACACGAAAACAGAGATATTGTGTATAGTCCAAGCAAAATCCATGTTTTTATGTTTTTCGTTGCTTGTGGAATGCATCTAAACCTATAATGTGGGACATGAGCATTTAAGCAAACTAATCAGCAATCACTGTACAAGTTACTACATGAACCAATAAATTGTAAAATTAACTGTGCGTCTTTCCGAAACAAAGTTCTCAATGTTTCGAAAAACATCGGCAGGACCAGCTGTTGAAAACATCGATGTTTCTAAAAGATCGATGTATGGTTACATCCCTTCATATTATTAGTTTTTGTTTCTATTTAGTTTCCTGAAACTTGTTTTATATAAGTTTTGTTGTGAATTTTAATCAAGTGCCTTGAAAACTGTGATATAAAATACATTCAATACTTTGTTATAAGTAGTTCTCCGTGGAATTTTTTCAGTGGTTAAAGTGACTGTGATCTGTGATTTACAACAAACAAACTTCGTGTAGTTTCTATGCCTAAGATCAAGGTATGGAAGATTCCTTCGACGGATCCAATTCTTCTGAGTGTCACCAGTAAGTACGTATTTTCGATGATGCTATGAATATTTATGTCTACATATATCCAAAGGTTAAATTGGTAATATTCTAAAGAATCATATATTAAAAATTGCAAATAACGACAAAACCAATTTTATCACACCTAATGAATACTAGGTATATACTCACACTATCTGTGAATTACATTATATACATTTAACTAATATGTACGTAATATTAAAATTATTGAGTTATCTATCTTGGGCTAGAAAGACTACATTTTTTGTGATCAATACCATTGTAAGTTGTGTTGTCATTGTATAATATTAGATATTATATAAATCTAGATTCTAGGAGATGAAGGTTCTGGCTTAGTGCATAAAACATCGATTTAATGGGGGTGGGGGTTGGTGGTCTAGTGGGTGCAGAAGTGACACTCAGGGGTGATAAGTGAGAGTTCTGGGGAGCGCCCATAAAAGAGTCAAATTTAATCATGAAAAATTTGCATTTCTATAATAAAAGTGAGTAAGAAATTATAAAAATATATGTCTAGAAAGGAGGGAGGGCGGGGGTCGCAGCTTCCCCTTCACAGGAGGTCTACCCTTCCCTCGCACCACCCTCCCTAAAATCGATGTCTGACAATATATGTGAGGTTATAAATTTTAAAAATCTCTGTTTAGGTGTCTGCTAAAATTAGTTGCAGAGCTAGAAAAGTTTGAGATACCTAAAAAAATGCATCTAAAATAATTATGCATCCACATCTGTGACAACCTAACACGTTAGTGACATAATTGGTTATCTTTGTGATATATGCAACTGATTTAATAAAAGAAATTGCATTAGATTCGTATTTATTTATTGTAATGAACAGTGTTAATTATAATAAATAAAATTTATGTTAACATAATATGTATACTAAAACATAATATGTAAATTAGTAACCAAAAACTTTTATTTATGAAATCAATAAGGTAATTATTTAACTGTCACAATCACATTTTCACATGCAACATATTCAAAAGTACTTATTTAACAAAATACTAACATACTGTCTGAAAACTCAATATTAATAACTATTTCACCTCATCTAACTATTTCATCTCATTCAGGAAATATACACACAATATCATTACCTATAACTAGAGAAACATCTCCTAGTTCTTTAGTTTTAGTTTTTCCTCCCATATTAAAGAAAAGCTAGGTAATATAAGAACCAAATATTGACAACCTGCAGGTAATTTTAAATATTGATATAATAATTGAAAACTTGAAATTAAAATCTAATATTATAAATCTGAAAACATCTGTTTTCATTTGTTCTGTCTGTCATTCCTGAACTACAAGATCAATAGCAGCACTATCATAAAGCGAAAAATGTGTAACCAAGCAAATAAGTCAGTTCTTGAATGTACAAAACTGGAATTCCAAGCCTGTTCTTGTTCTAGTACAAAACTGGAATTTCAAGCCACATTTGTGTCATTTGGCGAATGTGCTGCCATAACATACCCTCAATTTGGTAGCATTCACTTGGCATCAAACCATTTACAATTTCACAACATTATCTACCAAATATATCAGATTCCACTGAAAATAATTGTTGTTTGACATGTTTATGTCATCCACGTTTGTGACGCATAACACCTGAGGATGTTGGTGTTTCGTCTTCCAGACCAGACATATTTCTATAATCAAAAGATCTAAAACGCATAGTACTTATAGAACTTACTGGGTCGTGGGAAACAAACATACCTAAGGACCACGCATTAAAAACAAACAAATATTATGACCTAACAAATGAATTAACCAAAAACGGTTATGTGGTTAATTTACATGCTGTAGGAGTTGGAGCAAGGAGTATACCAGCGAAATCCCTATATAACCTACTTAAAGACCTTGGCCTGCCAAGAACAACCGTAACTTCCATCCTAGAATGTGTATCTAAGGCAGCATTAGTAGGATCTTACCAAATTTGGTTAGGTAGGGGAGGAGGCTTGAGCGGGAAGGGGAGCGTTGATACATTGTAAAGAGGCCTCTTAACCCTGCACCTGGGTTGCAAGCCCCAGGCCCCTCTAGCCTCTTCCTCTGCAACGCTATGGACCCGGCACCCACACGGTGAATCCATGGAATTCTATGTAATTCGTCTCTCCTCTCTCTCTAGCGCTTTACAAGTTTTGTGCAGCAAACAAAAAAATAACCTGCCTTTTTTTACACACACTCTTGATCACCTAACAAAAAAAAACAAATGGTCCATTCTTGCTTTTTTTAATATCAGTTTTGCCAGTGCCCTAAAATCAATTTTGACAAAAGGTATAAGGTAACTGTACCATTCATGGTCAGCGTTCTATTGATGGTCAATTTAGATTTAAAGCTGCAAAATAAGAGAACTAAATGTTGCAGGGAAAATGGCAACACTTAGTAATAATCCATAGACACTCTGCTTATCAAAAAATTACGTTTCTCATTTTGACACTTCACATTTCTAACATGGCAAGCATTTGAACAGAATGCAATGGTAAACATATAAAATAAGTGTTATTTTGGATAAGGAGTTGAGTATTTCTGTTATTTATTTTTGTTGTTAATTTAAGGGTTTTGAGTTATACCTCTGTATTGATACTAAGAATCACATACCTGTGAGACGAATGATATCAGAAAATGCACATATTTCGGTCTTGGAGACTGCATGAACGACGCTGACCTTTACTGGAACATCCAATTATGATATTTCCAATAATGGTCAAATTGACCATGATTGGTGTTATAGGGATTATGTTTATTTTGATCAAATTTAGAATATTTGTCCAAAAATAAAAAAATACATTTTATTGGCAGCTCGTTCGTGCATTATGGTCTAGTAATGGTCATAGTTACCATTATTGGGGTGACCATGACTGGATACTGAATCACAAACCACAATGTTTGCATTATATTAGGATTAGGTGCTTGCTTTTTGCTCATACTTTAGACACCTAAATTTAAAGTAGATTATCGGCTAATGAAGGAAGGAAAAGGTGAAAAATTACCCATTTAGTTATTATTATCGACATTGATCTAATTTTGATTTTTATTTGATTGTTTATGTTTGAAAGATTCTAAGTTCAGGATTGTATGTTAAAAACAAATCTTTTACTTCTTTTATCGCAAATGACAATGTATTGAAAACCATAGTGACCATTATTAGTGCTGACCATAATAGGAGAAGACCATAAATGGTGGGTCAACATTGGGTTTTGGACTGACCATTAATGGCTCTGGCTACACTTACTTCTCAAATATTTTTTTTGACTTTGTGATCAAAGACAAGACCTATTTATAAGCTTTAGTGTGGAAAGCATTCCTACTGATATCAATATAAATAGTTTTGAAACCGATCTGGTTTTATTTTGATAATAATATAACAGTAAATAAAATTAAAAGATCTTAAAGTGACCATAGCTGGTGCATTTACCTTAACTAAAATTGTACAACTAAAAGGTAAAAAAAATGTTTGTGACATTTTTTTTCACAAAACATATTGTACCTTAAAAATTTAGCACATATCAGGTCTTGTTAAAACTTGATATTTAATAGGAGAAATAATTTACAAAAAAATTAAGGCTAGGGTTCTTTTAAGGGAAATAAAATCATGGATGGATTTACATTTCGAAAGTGATTTTCACACACCACATTGCGTGACATTTAGACATTAAACAAATTTTTATATTTTTTTAGTTACATTTTCAGATGTAAATTATGATTACCTATATTAAAATCATTGTAAACACCCCTATATTAAAATCATTGTAAACACCCCTGGTTACCGAAGTACCTTACCCTATCTATCTATTCTGCTATCATCTTTATCTCGTCTTCACACCTCCGAATCTGTCTGCCTCGTTTTCTTTTTCTATTTTAAGGGTACCAAAACACTATGCTTTTGTTCCATTTTTCGATTCCTCTTACTGTGTGTCCTGTCCATTGCCATTTTAGTTTCCGTATTCTAGTTGTAACATTTTGTATCTTAGTGCGACTTGTGATGACTTTGTTTCGTACCCTGTCTGATTTTCTTAAATTAAGCATGCTTCTCTCCATAGCTCTCTGGTAAGTTTCTCGTTTTTTGCCTTGCGTTTTGTTGAGTGCCCAGGTTTGGCATCTATAGGTGAGAACTGGTAGCACGCAGGTGTTGTACAGTTTTGATTTGACAAGCATCTTGACTTCTTTGTTCTTCATAATTTCTTTTAGTCGCCAGTAGCAGTTCCATGCATTCCCAATTCTAGTATCTATTTCCTTTGACATTATATCATTAATTGAGATTGGTCACCGTATGAGAGGAACCGTAAGTGGGATAGTCTTTCACCGTTTATGTTTAGCCCGTAATGATTTCAATTTAGTATCCGAAAAATGTCCTCTTAGACAGTGTGAATAATTTAGGCTATAATGGGTCTCCTTGTCTTACACCTCTGTTTATTTTTTTCCCTTCTTTTTCTAACTTAATTTTAGCTGTGCTGTTAGTATATAAGTTTTTTATTTTCTGATGTACTTTAGTTCGACTCCTTGTTTTTTTAGACCATACCAAATATTTTAGTGCTCGATTGAGTCAAATGCCTTGCTGTAGTTGATAAAACAGCAATAGAATGTTGGTTGGTTAGGTAGGTTTGTTTTTCTAGGTTGGTTTTCATCTAGAGTTCTTGTTATTCATGCTAAAATTATTTTGGCAAAGATTTTATACATATTGGACATTAGACTAATGGGTCTATAGTTATTTATTTCGGTTTTGTCACCCTTTTTGTGGAGCAAAATGATGGTTGATGTAGTCCACTGTGAAGGAATAATTTCGGTATTCAATATATCATTGAAAATACATGTTAATAGTGGTGCAATGTAGTTTCTGCAGCTTAAAAGCAACTCATTGCTGATCTCGTCGGGACCAGGGGCTTTATCGTTCTTCTGTGTTTTGATTGCCTTATGTATTTACTCTTCTAGTATGGGTGGTACATTATCATCGTTGCTTAGTTCGGTGGTTTCAATTTGGCTCTTGCTGGAGTACAGGTTTTTGTAGAAATTTGTAGCTATTGATAGAATATCTAATCTTTTGGATGTTTTTATGCAATGTCGGTCCTTCATATTAGTTATCCAGTTAGTTTTGTCGGATAAAACTTTAAGGGCCTTTTTTATACCACCAGTTTTTTTGATAAACTTTTCAAAGGTGTTGAGTCTAAAGTGTTCTGTATCCTTTCTTATTTGTAATTTTATTTCTTTGCTCAATTTTCCTATTTCGTCTCTAATAGTTTTTGTTTTATTTGATAAACTGATTAGTTTTGATCTTTTTTCTAGGAGTTCACTGGATTTTTCTGATATGTATCTCTTTTTGTTTGATTCGCCTTCAATTTTAGTGTTAGGTCTTGCTGTTAGTAGGTATATCGTGTATCGTGTAGTATTTCTGTTGGGTGCTTAAATGCTCAAGAGAAGATTCTGTTATAGAGTTGATGTTCTGTTTTATATTGGCTATTCTTACGTTGTTATGTGGAATTATTGTTTTCGCTTTGAAAGGGCGGCCTGGTTTTATAGCAGATGATGTGTTCAGACATGTTCTAAGCATTCTATGGTTGCTATTAAAATTAAGATTTGCGTGTCACAGTCGTCAAATAATTTGGGTCTGTTCATTAAGATGTAGTCTATTTCATTTCTGTACCGACCATCTGGCCATACCCATGTCCATCTATTGGCAGCTCTCTTCTTGAATTGACTATTTAGTATTTTTATGTTGTTTTCGAATGCCATTTCTGTTAGTTTTGGTCCGTTTCTTGTTCTTTTTCCACTACTATGTAGGCCCAGGACGATTTCTTCTGCCGTTACTTGGTGCTTCAACTTTTGCATTGAAATCACCCATGACAATGTAGTTTTTTTGCGCGTGTTCTTTTACAGCAGTTTGAAGGGATGAGTAGAATGACTCAATTTCCAATAACGAGGATTGTTCGGTTGGCGAGTATATTTGCTTTATGGACCATAATTCATTGCTTGGGGGTATCTGTATGTTTAATATTGCAATCCTTTCTGATATGCCAATTAATTCTGTGATGTAGGTTTTGAGTGTTTTTATTACCAGGAATCCTACACCATGTTTTCTGGGGTTTCGCCTTTGTAGTACAATATGAATTGATCATGTTCTTCAATAGCTTCACCGTGTCTTCTTACTTTGCTCAGGCCGATAATGTCCCACTTTATATCTCGTATGGAGTATAAAAGTTCTTGTAAGCTTTCTTCAGTCCTTAGCTTATACTGCTGGCGAAGCTCAGTGCACTAGGATTCACACCTGGCCTTCTCCATTTTATCGCTAACTATCTTCGCAATCGTCAGCTGTATGTTCGGCTCGGATTGTATGAATCCCAACCTTACCTTATTATAGTGATAAAAAGCGTTAATTAATTGTTTGTAATTAACGTTTTTTATCACAATAAACAAATTATTATTAATTATTATTATCGCGTTCCGGAGTAAGTCAGGGTTCAGTGCTTGGGCCACTTCTTTTTATCCTTATGATAAATTACCTCCCTGAAGTTCTCAAACATGCTAAATGTCTTCTGTATGCTGATGATCTGAGTGAATCTAATAAAATGGAATTTAACACATCAAAATGCCATGTTCTGACTTTCGGTCGAAAGGGACGGCCAATAGAGTTTCAATACAAATTGGACCATTGCACTATAGAGCGCTCCAAAACCATAAAAGATTTGGGTGTCACATTTGACCGGTTTAACGACCACATCGCATTAGTTGCCAAGGAGAGTTATCAGCGTCTTGGATTTGTTCTGAGGAATTCTCGAGAGTTCCAGAATTTAGATGTAATCAAACTCATCTATGGCGCTCTGGTAAGAAGTAAGCTGGAAGCCTGTGCCTGTCTGTGGCACCCGCACGAGGATAATTATACCCTTCTATGGGAGAAAATTCAGAAAACCTTCCTGAGGTATATTTACAAGCGTAAGTATGGGTTCTGTAAGTATCTCTAGGATATAACTCCTTGGAAGTAAGAAGAGCTTGCGACCAGCTGGTGAAGGTCTGTAAATAACTTCGCGGGATAGTGGATGCCCCTGGCCTCCATTCTCTAATATGTAGATTGTTTGTACCAGATCACTATCTTAGAGGTAGGGATCACAAATTGCTGGCCACCCCGAGGTATAGGACAGTTTCTCACGCTAACTCCCCGATACCGCGGTCCCTTGCAGCTTTAAATAATATTCTAGACAACAACCATAATTGTGACATATTTGCTGACGACTGGAGAGAAATTTTATCTGAATGCCTGAAGTACTGTGAATCAGCGTACTACCGTACTTTAAGCATACAGTCATAGTTTATAAGTAGTAGATTTAATGTTGACATATTTGTTAAGCTATGTGTAATTATTGTTTATTACTGACCATTTTTATTATTATTTTTTGACATTAACTTTGATTTGACACTATTATTATTATTATTATTGAAATTTTAAATTGTGCACTTCATTCATTCATAATTCTTATTAATAATTTGGTCTATAATATCATTAGTGTAATTGGTCCAAGCCATGCTAATTGACTAAATAAATAAATAAAATAAAATAAAATTAGAGAGAGTGTGTTGTATGTTGCTTGGTATAAGTATTCCGTGCTTTGCTGTTTTTTGGTTCTAGGCGCATTTTATTGAGATAAAGGGATAATATTTGGAGGGTAGTGGTCGTTTTACCCCGCGGTGAACGGCCTTCTTGGGGTGAATATGTAGGTGGTTTTGTTGGGTGTATACTTGTCGTTGGTTGGTTTTGGTTTTCCGTTGTCGATGTCTATTGATCGTTTTTTTTAGTTGAGGGTGTTGACAGTGACACGGATCTAGCCCGCGCCATATAGTTAAGCATATTATTTGTCTTGTTAATCTTCTTTGGAGCCAACGTCGGTTGGTTATTGGGTACAGCAGTCTCTTTTCTTCTTATCCCTTTTGTCATCTTTGGACTCCTATACGACAATTTTGTCTTTAGCAAAGTAACAAATTTTGCCCTTCGCACTTTCTTCCTGTAGCTGAGGAAGAAGCTCTTTCCTTTTCTACAAGGTTTCTTTGCTGAGATCTTCCTTGATGTAGGTTTCTTGGACCAGTTTCTTTTTGTTCCATAACGAGATGTTTTTTGTATGGTATACTGAATCAGTGTTGGCAATACTAGTTTATTATTGGTAACCCTAATTAGAATTTGGCAACCTTGGTTTCAAGTGAGCAACACTTGCTTCGACTTGGCATCACTACATCTAACACTCGTTTGAAGTTGGCAGCACTGGTTTGGAGTTGGCAACACTGGTTTTAACTTGGTAGCACCATCTAGGTGTATCAAGTAAAGTCGGCGCCACGAAAGAAGTCCCACAGACGCGGCGCTATAGTCGGGTAAAGGAGGTTTTTTTTTTTTTATAATTAAACTACGCTCTACGGACTCTAGGTCAAATTCAAATTCAAAATCATTTATTCAATTTAGGCGTCTACGACGCTCTTATGAAGGTCAATTACAAACTTTAATATTGAAATATTCTACATTGTACTGCCACGTTCAGCAAAAAAAAATATAGAGCCACTGCGAGAAGAACGGGCAAGAAACTCGGGGCCATTCTTTTAAACGTCTGTTTACAATTTGTTATAAACAATATAATACAATTATTACAATATTTGTTTAAATTACGTAGGAGACAGGTGATGCCTTGGCAGAGGTGGAATTTTCCAAGCATTTTTGTCGTTTAAGTAATCACAAACTGTGTAGTAGGATTTCTTAATCAAAATGTTTTTCACGTGCAATTTGATTTTTCCTTCTGTGAGCATTGTAATATGTTCGGGAATTTTATTATAAAACCGCGCAAATTACCTAAAAAGGACATTTTATTTGTCTTTGCTAGTCTAAAACACGGTACCGTTAATTTATATTTGTTCCTAGTGTTGTAATCGCGGTTGTCACTGTTTAATTTAAATTTACTAATTTTTTTCCGAACATACATAATATTTTCAAATATATACAGACTCGGTAAAGTTAATATATCAATTTCTTTAAAAAGATCCCTTAGAGATTCCATAGGATCCATTTCATATATGGCTCGAATTGCACGCTTTTGTAAGATAAAGATTGTTTCCATCTCAGCAGCAGCTCCCCACCAGCAATACACCATACGACATAATACTGTGGAAGTACGCGAAATAAACTAGCCGTGCAGTAGCTACGTCTGTTAACTGTCTTATCTTACAAACTGCATATGCAGCAAGTAAGTCTAACTAAGTCTTCCGGCTAGATCATGTATATGTGGATCCCACTGTAAAGTTGAGTCCACTTTGATTCCCAGAAAGACTGTCGCTTTGTCAATAGAGAGTTTATCTAAGCCAAGCTTAATGTTTGGTTCAACATAAGGAACATTTGGTAAAGAAAACTTTAAACATTTGGTCTTTTTTGAATTTAAGAGAAGATTATTAGCGGCGAACCATTCAGAGATCATAGATAACACATTATTTACATGAATGAGTTCACTATCTTTCCTATCTACTTTAAAAATCAGAGTGGTATCATCGGCGAATAAAACAATATTGCAGAAATCTTTGACCATGCAAGGCAGATCATTAATATACGCTAGGAACAGAAAAGGTCCCAAAATTGATCCCTGCGGTAAACATTAACAACCCATTGTTAACGAATCCACTCTCAGAACCATCGAGTCCCGGTAGAATCTGATACGAGAACTCCTTGTTCTTCTTCTCTCTGCCAACAACTTTTTGTGTGGTATGTAGGGTGAATGTATGTTTTTTTATTATTATTATTATTATTTGGGATACACAGGCAGCTCTTAAGCTGATGCGTGTATATCTGAGTCTTTGTCAATGCTCTTTAAATATTTGTCCAGTCTCCATTTTTGAAAGAGTTCACTGAGGGAGCACTGATCACTGATTCCGGTAACCGGTTCCAAGTTTTAACTATGCGATTCGGTAGTATGTGTTCTCTGGGTTTGCTTTTACTTGGCCCCCGTTGCAGCTTCAGCGAGTGTCCTCTCAGATTGTTGTTCATAGTATATAGTGTCTCTAACAATTTTGGTATACTATATCTGTTGGTGATAATTTTAAAGGTCTCTATAAGGTCTCCGCGCTCTCTACGTTTCTGAAGGGTGGTAAGCCCTAGTTCTTGCAGACTATCTTCGTATTCTGGAAGTTCTTTGAGACTAGGGACCATTTTTGTTGCCTTCCGCTGTACACGTTCGAGAAGGTGACTGTCCTTCTTGAAGTACGGATTCCATATCTGAAATGCATACTCCACTAAGGGCCTCAGGTAGGTCTTGTACAGCTTTAGGAACAGTTCCTTGTTAATGTATGAGAAAGCATTTCTTATAATGTACATTATAGAGTTTGCTCTTTTCACTACCTCTACAATATGGTCCCCCCATTTTAGGTTGCAAGTTACAAGTACTCCGAGGTCTCGCTGTTTTTCTACCTTTTCAAGAGGGCTACCATTGATTGAGTAATATAATGCATTTTGGATTTTTGCCTCCAACATGTAACACTGTGCACTTCTTTTCATTAAGTGTGATTAGCCAGTCTTGGGTCCATTCATATATTCTGTCTAGGTCTTTTTGCAGGGTGTTATGAGCGATCAGTGGATTTCCCATGATTTTGGTGTCATCAGCAAACAGTGACAGCTGAGATTCAATGTGCTGATCCAAGTCAGTTAGGAATATCCCAAAAAGGATTGGTCCGAGCACAGATCCTTGTAGGTGGAGTCCCACAAGGTCCCCCCTGCTGACTTTGTGAGGTTCCGAGTGAGCTTCTCCCACACGTACTCTGAAAGTTCTATTCGAAAGGAACCCTCCTATCCACTTTAGGAGTTTACCTCTTATGTCAAAGTGTTCCAGCTTGAAACACAACAGGTCTGTTATCTATAACTCTATTTTTCCTCATTCTTTCAAGATATCTTGCTCGCCAAGCAGTTATGTCATAACGCTCCATTAGAATTTATCTTTTTGATTGACATCGCTTGAATTTGAATCCGATACTTTTTAATATCCTGCGTAGAGTTGTGTTACTTCCTTGAAAATTTATATCTTCTTTTAATATTAATCTTAGCTTGTTCATTGTAGGTAATTCTTTCTTGACAACATAAAATTGATGAATTATTTGACGAATGGCGCTAAATAGTCGGTAAATATTCCTTGTCTAAACCCCAATAAAAAAAAATGTTAACCTGTCATGGCTACGACTCTTGCTCGAACATTGTTTAGTGGAATGAGAACGCTTTGATTGTGTTTTTCTGCTTCACAAAACTCCTTGACTTTGAGAATAATTTCTCTGCCAGCACTATTAACATCTACTACTTACTACTTTACTTTACTACTACTAGGCACCTTAAAAACTTAGGCTTACTAGGCATCTTAAGGAATCTTAAAAACTCGTTTATCACAGCGAAATCAATTAAATATTCACTACACAACAATCATAAAAGAACTCCTGACAACTACAAAATGGCTGGGGGCCGGATGCGGAAGTCGTCCTGTCAAAATTTAGTCCCTCTAAATGCCGCGGGACTTCTTTCGTGGCGCCGACTCTATAGTCTACGGTTGAGTGTTTTTTTTTGTGTGTTGGTATTCAGCTGTCAATGTTAAAATGATTTATTTTACTAACCTGTTTGGCGGATATTTATATCGAAGTGAATGTTTTGTCTTGCTATTTGGTTGTCCACTATATATTCATCCACGTATATACACCACTTTTCACTACATCAATTATGCTTCTCAGTTGTTTTCATTGAATGAGACAGTTAATTAAAATTATTTCGTGACGAGCAAAAGCAACACGTCTTTACTTTTGACACCGGATACGGAAAACCCTATCATCACCACCCGCACCAGCTATTACCTATAGCTGTAAACTATTGTCTAAGTTCCTATCTCTATATTCTGGACCATTAGTGCATGTATTCTAGTTTAGTGTATGTGTGTGAGAAAGTGTGTGTGTACCTAGCTGCTTGTGTACCTATTGGCCCTACCCTCCTGTATCTATCACTACGGTTTGAATCACGCAAACACTGCTGTCACTGCATACATTACATTAGCTTGGTTCATAACTGAAATACGAGAATATGCACTGTTTGCGCGCAAACGATGTGAACCGATATGTAGCCGCGCTTATAACATCTGCTAACTGTTAATTTGCTTTTTGGCAATTGACCCAAAATAAACTTTTCGTCAACAGTTGATAATAGAAGTATTTCATTTTTTTTTGCGGCTTACAGCTATCCTTACGAAACAGGTTTAGTAACTTAATTAAGAAAAGCCATTAACAAACCTCCACAGATATAAAGAAAAGTATTTTACACACACTTAATAAAATTATTCTAAGAAGTAGGTTGTAAATAGTCGTATTAAAAGATATAGGCCAGGTTAACGTGGGACAATTTGCTAGAATAACGGTCGATGGTGTGACCTTCGTGCTCGATAAGCTTATTAAAAGCTATTTGTGATCATAATAAAAATGAGTGTCTGCGATAGTTAGCATGTGTGGGTGGTACGTGAAGCAACCTTCTGGGTCTAGCGTGTCTGGGTGGAACATATAAACCTAAATTACCCACTAAATCAGAACAATCAATTTTCGGTTGTGCAATCTTCATGCGAAGTCTTATGTCAGTAATATTACGACGAGTTGCAAGTGGTAACAGATGGAAACGAGCACAGCGAACTACACTCGAGAGCAATGAATCCGGGTCACTTAAAGAATCCTAAAAATCTCGGAAACTAAAAATGCTAGGTTAATGCAATAAATTGTATTTAATAGACAATGTAATACTCCTTAAATGAAGGTATTAAAACTTCTTAGTTATTGTAAAGTTATATCATAAAAAAATCAAATTTGAAAAAGGGCCACTTTCGAAGATGGAACTACGAAATTACAGCATTTGGTTTTGCTTTTGTTTGTAATCTGTTATTTATGTGGGTACATAAACAATGTTGATAGTGCTCTATATTCATTATTCAAGCTGAAATTATGACGCTTACGCCTGAAGAATGCACCAGAATACTTACAATGCTGGAAACCGGCCGGAGTCAGCGCGATACAGCCAGGACTGTCGGTGTGTCGCTGTCAACAGTACAAAGAGTTCTCCGACGTTACGAAGAAACTGGTTCTAACCTACGCAGACCAGGAACGGGCAGAACCAGGTGTACCACAGCACGAGAAGACCGATACTTGGTGAACACCATGCTTCGAAATCGCTTTCTCACAGGAACTGAACTCACCAATCAGTTTCGACGCCTCGGAGGAAGTAACCCAAGTGCATGGACAGTAAGACGTCGGCTTGCTGAATCTAACTTAAAACCCCTTAGACCTGCAAACGGCCCTAAACTGGAGCGTAGGCATCGTATTTCGAGACTAAGATATGCCCAGAGCAACGTAAATTGGAGTATTGAAGATTGGTCAAAAGTTATGTTCTCCGACGAATCAAAATTTATGCTCTACAAGCACGATGGAAGACACAGAGTGTATCGAAGACCAGGGGAAAGATTCAAGCAAGCATGCATCGAAGAAAAAGTAGCCTACGGTGGTGGGTCTGTACTTGTGTGGGCCGGAATTTCTTCTGAAAGTCGCACAGAGCTGGTGATCATAGAAAACGGCTCTTTAACTAGCGTAAGATATGTGGAAGAAATCCTCAATGATCACGTTGGTCCATTTATGGTCAATTTAGGTGAGGATGCTATATTTATGCATGACAATGCCCGACCTCATACAGGTAGGATTGTGAATGACTACCTTCAAGAGATGAACATTACTCGTATGGAGTGGCCAGCGCGCAGCCCGGATATCAACCCGATCGAGCATGCTTGGGACGAGCTAGGCAGATGCGTAAAACAACGAAACCCTCCCCCAATCACGCTTCGTGAGCTCAAAATTGCTCTCACAGAGGAATGGGAGAATATTCCCCAAAATCGTATAAGGAACTTGGTGTACAGCATGCCTAACCACGTAAACGCAGTATTGGAAGCACGAGGAGGCAATACGAAGTATTAAAATTCAAGAAAATCGTAATAAAGTTCAAAAATTTCATGTTTCCTATTTTTGTTTTAAGGAGAGATCAGCAGTTTTTTTCTTTATGTTATTTTGTGTTAATAAAATGTATGGTGACTCATATTTTTTTTACTTTCATTTAAGGAGTATTACATTGTCTATTAAATACAATTTATTGCATTAACATATCATTTTTAGTTTCCGAGATTTTTAACATTCTTTAAGTGACCCGGATTCATTGCTCTCGAGTGTACATAATTGGAGCGGGGAATTTTGAATTTGTATCCTAAGTACCGAGTAAATTTCTTTTGTATTCGTTCCAGCCTTTGAATATGTACGGCGCAATTAGGATTCCAAACTTGACTTGCATATTCAAGGTGACTGCGGACGTAAGCACATATAGGACTTTAAGAGTGTTCATGGTTTTGAAAATGCTCGCATTACGTATCATAAAACCTAATGCTGATGAGGCTTTGTGAACAGCATTCTAACATCAACATTCTAACCACAACAATAAAAAATATCTCCTCATCTCTCTGACAAGATTTGAGTTTGACGTTTGTGCATACATTGCACTACCACTTTTCTGTGAGCGTTGTTTGCTGCCGGAGGTGAATTCAAAGATGACGTTATTATGCTATCGTGGTGTCTGTTTAGCAAGTTATGAACCGACCGTTTGCGTGCACACAGTGCAAATAGCGCATATTTGCGTGACTTGAACCACAAGGTATGATCACCTAACACCCTGGCCTAATCATAGGTGCGAACAATATATAAATATATATATATAAGTACGGGATGCCCGCCACCAAGAGACCTAAGGTGACGGACGGAAGGTTGGAAGGAAAGGGGGGGTGTGTACGTCGTGCAATGTACACAGGAACGGTTTTCTCACTGCCGGTCAAGCAGGATCACAAGACCGATCAACTGACGGCTAAATGTGTCTTGGCCGCAGTGAGAGGAAGCTGAAAGCATGAAAGCTGTTCTAGCTCTCCCAGCTGGTTATGGGACCTCAGGTATGTTCCTTCAGCGGGTGCTGGGAACCTCAGGGCAGCTCCTCCAGCGGTTGCTGGGACCTCAGGGCTGCTCGTCCGACGGGTGCTGGGACCTCAGGCTGCTCCTCCAGGGGGTGCTGGGACCTCAGTGCTGCTCCTCCAGCGGTTGCTGGTGGCTTCAGTGGCTGCTGCTCTAGCGGTTGCTGAGACCTCAGGGCTGCTCCTCCAGTGGTTGTTGGGTCCTCAGGGTGGTGCTTCATGGGTGGAGAGTAAAATTCGACTCAGTTGCTGGTTACCAAGTGGTTTTATTACACCAAATCTTAGCATTATATACAATTCCTTATTTACTAGTGTGCTGTCGGTGAGACTGCGAGACGACGACTCAACAAAATACATCTGTGTTGTCTTAGCCTAAATTGACTGCTGACGCTACTGACCTACATTTATATGTATAGTATAGGTTTCTCGTATGACTTGGTTTGTTTACCGTTTACCTAACTAATTTATTTATGCAATGTTTTTTGAGAAATTAAAATTATTATTAGATTATTAATATTAATTTAAACATTTATAGTTGAATGAGTTAACATTCTGGCGTCTCTCCAGGACAGAATCTCAGTTGGATTAGCTCTATTCCGTCAGTTTATTGTTAGCTCTGAAGTTTATCTGTAGGATCCCGTTGTATTCTGGCAGGTTTTTTGGTTCTATCTGGTTGTAACTTGGTTCGCTAGTATTTTGACTCAGATTCTTTTAAATAGTGAAAACACTGTTTGCGATGCGTCGTGTTTCCTATTGTTATTCTGGCTTTATCACAAAGATCGCTGAACAGCATTACTGCTCTCTTTATGCTGATTAAATTGTGTGTCAGTTGTTCTTTTTCAAAGTTAGCCTCTATTCTGAAAACTCCCCGGTCAATGAAATCCTGGTTTCACTCCAAACTTCTCTCCTTAAACAAGCGATACAAGCTAAGAAGACAACCGAAGCAAAACATTAGAATAATATCCAATTTAAATTTTTAGTAAAATGATTGTCATTACTTTTCCAATTAGGAACACAAACACCAGCATGAAAGAGATCAGAAGAAATCAATGACATTGTAATATCAATATAATGCTATGTATTAACTAGTTTACTAAAGTGCACTTAAATAATAAATAAGCTGGTGGCCCTTACATTTTATAATAAATTTCAAATGACCCATTCAATCTGAATGTAATTAAGTAGACAGGTATTTTAAATGAATACAAAAATTGGAATTCAAATCTACCCTGATACATATTCTATTGATTGTACATTGTCATGCTTAGATCAATTTCAAATTGAACTGAACAATTGGACCAGTATAATTTGTAATTGTTCGTTGTTGTCAGTCAAAGTCAAAATCATTTATTCAATTTAGGCGTCTACGACGCTCTTATGAAGAAGTTTGATGTTGCTCCATTTAATAAGGATTATTTGTTAGCTCTATTGCTAATATGGTAAACAATGTTTATTCTGTCTATAATATTTGAAAAATGTGTATTTTTAATGGGGAGGGGATGGGCTCGTCTCTGATAGATGACTTTCACAATTACGAAGGTGTTTTGGTCGATACTACCGAGGTAGAGCCTGGAGAATAATTTCTTATTGGCTCTCAAGGTCTGCTGCCGGATCACACAATGTTAGGTGCTTGATAACAGGTTTCCTACTTGATACCCGGCTAGCTACCACCCGGTAGCTAGCCGGGCGAACATACCCAAACTCGCCTTCCACCATGTGGTGAAGCCCAAGCTGGCTGTGGGGTTTGAACTACGGCAGGGCAGTCCATAGCTATTATCGGCTCGGCTATCATTGCTGATTAGTTGTCGATAAAAACTTACCCCAGTCGGATCTGTGACGTTTTACAGGGATAAAATAATAAAACTAGAGAGTGTTAGCACTTTACCATTCAAATACTTAGTCCCTATGAAAGGTAAGTTATAAGTACTGTTTAGCGCTGTTGCAGAGTGTGTAGAGATCTTTATTTTCGCCTCGAGCTCGCCGGCGGGCTCGGTGTTTGATAGTGTAACCTCTGATTACCGCACACCTGGGGATGTTACCTGGAAGACTTGCGGATGACGCAATAGCTGCGATGGGGTCATCCTGATGGTCGTCCAATACCTGCCGTGGTCGGCGACGGGGTTGTTTGAATGTGGATCGGAGGAGGTATAAATGGTGCCACAGCGCGGGCTTTTATATGAAATCCCTGAAAGTTTTGGAAGGTTTGTGGCTTCCCGCCTCCAAACTAGGATCCCGTGCTTGTCGCTGCAGCTAGCTGTAATACTAATTATACAGATAAAGATATGATTGTTTGGCTACACCGTTACAAGAGTAGATAGTACAATGTAATGTTTACAACATGTCTTATGAATAACAGATCAGTCATCAGCCCTTGTGAAATCTGCAGACAAAACGCACATAGCACGGAAGTTAATTCATCCGTTTTTCAATTTTCTCCTTGGTATTCAATGTTGAGAACTTGAGACCTAAGACAAAAAGAAAGTTACGGCATCTATGGATAAGTATTTAAGGCGGAAATATATACCTGTGTTGGAAATTCAATTCAATTTAAAAGTTTTATATTGGTAACATTGGATTTCATCGTATTTTCTGAAAATTATCGGAGCGTTTGATTGATGCGACGCGTGTTATAAATGCTGTCACCTATTCTGCTCAACGAATAAGCATTGCAATCCAACGGGGCAATGCTGTTAGCATACTGAGCATTCTGCCAACCGGTTGTGGGCTGGAGTATTTGAACTACCTGTCGATGGCTTGTAGGTTGTCTAAATCCTATAATTGTTGTAGCTGTGGTATAGTCCGTACTATTTTTGTAATAAAAGCATATAAAGTCTTATATAGTTAAGTAATTTTTGTTCATTATTATGGAATCCTCTATAATAAAAGAACGTTGTCCACATCATCCTGACTGATAAGTTATGTATGTACAAATTCCCGAAAAAATGCATAAAAATAACGGTGAAAATTTTGAATTTCTCGCCAAATGCGTCAGCGTACACTTTGAGGAACATCTCGGTTTGAAAAATATTGATTGGATAAACACCTTTTCATGCAATACTGGCACGTGGTGTACACAACGAAAAGTATAATGTGTAATGGCACGTCATATACTACCCCTCAACCCACGTCACTCGGCAAACTCAAAGTTTTCATTATTACAGAAAACTTAAACAGAGGCATTCCAATAATAGGAATCTTCCGAGACATGAGCAAAAATAATTCAATTTAATTCGTATAACACTAATCCAATTGACATTGAAATCACCTTTAATACCTACTGAGCAAATTGATGTAGTTGACAATATTAAATTCTTAGGAGTAAATTTGGATAGACATATTAAAAAATGCATGTCGATCAAGTGTGTCAGAGAATGAATCGATATGTTTTTGCTTAAAAAAACTTAGGCATACAGTTTCGATGGAAGCTGCACTAACAGCTTACCATGGCTATGTGGCATCGATCCTTAACTATGGAATAATAATGTGGGGAAACTCTGTTGACATTATTAGAGTTTTCAAAATCCAGAAACGTTACATCCGCGCAATAAATAAAGCTTGGTTTCTGGACAGCTGCCGACCTCCATTCAAAGCATGTAACATTCTCCTGCTACCGTGTACCTATGTACATATGAGACGTTTGTTTATTCTTAAAAGCCCATCCCGAACACTTCAAAATGCGAAGCGAAGTATATTCACGGCAAAAAAGAGCCAAGTTCGCAAACTTATTATACCAACCTCCATGTCGTAAAGATATCTACAAAAAAAATGTAATAGGAAGTAGTAATAATTGTATTAATATTTATAATAGGATTCCTGAAGAAATTAAAGTAACGAAAGGTAATTTATTTCATAATCGATTATTTGACTGGCTTTTGTTTAAATGTTTTTATACACTCTTTAGCAAAAAAAACGGGCACCTAAGGAAATTTACGTTCTAATGTCGATTTTAGTTAATTAAATGAAATTTATTTCTTTGACGTAGTCTGTATACCTACTTATAATCGTGTAAATTAATGCGCGTGAAGTGAATTCGAGCAATTTAAAGAAAAAAAAACGATGGATTCTTTAAAATCGATGTACACGCCCAAAACATAAGAAGTGGTCGGCAATAAAGAGAAGTTTTATTTACTTTTTTTAATTAAATAAAGTTACTAATATAAAAACCTAATAACGAGTGTGACCTCTTCTTGCCAAAATCACAGCTTGAATCCTTCTGGGCATGCTTTCCATGATGTTTTTAATAACGTTTTGAGGAATACGTTCCCACTCCTCTGCAATGACTCTTTTTAGCTCCCTGATGGTTTGTGGCGCAGGTTGCACTGATCTTACCCGTCTCTTTAGAACATCCCACACATGCTCAATTGGATAGAGGTCAGGACTTCGAGCTGGCCAATCTAAACGATGGATCCCAACTTCTTGCATGTACGCTTCCACGTCGCCAGAACGGTGCGGGCAAGCATTATCGTCCATAAAAATGGAATCTTCCCCAAGTGCAGTCAATGTGGGTTGTGCATATGGAATTAGGACTTCCATTATGTACCGGTGTGCATTTAATGTTCTATTTTCTATGAAAACTAACTCCGTACGCTCCGTCGAATTAATTGCTGCCCAAAACATAACGGAGCCTCTGCCATAAGGAGTGATTTCTTCGAATAATAGCGTTCCCGTGGTCTTCGCAGCACTCGCCGGCGTCGGTCCTCTCCACACAAAGAGATTCTAGCTTCATCAGAAAACAATACTTTATTCCAGTCCTCCAGAGTCCACGAAGCACAGTTCCGAGCAAACTGAAGTCGAGCAACACGGTGCTCACGGAGTAATTTAGGGCCCCGAGCTGGGCGGTAACTCTTGATATTGGCAAAAGCCTCCTCCTGACCGTCCACAAGCTAACTTCTACTCCTCTTACTTCTTCAAGGCTCTTCTTCAGGTCCACACTTGACGCCTTACGATTACGCAACAGCTGACTCACCAAAAAGCGGTGATCTCTTGGTTCTGTGCATCGTTTTCTTCCCGAAACGGGTCTTCTTTTGACAAACCAGTGTCTTGATACCGTTGTTAAGTCCTCTGGACAGTTGAACGACTCACATTTAGCCGCTGAGACACGTAAGTTTGCGAACAACCTTCTTCAAGTAGGGCTATAATTTTACCGGCCCTTATCGCTTTATCACTCATATCAAAAAGTGGTATTTAATGTAAAAGAAAGATTAAATTGTTTAATTTTCAGAAAATATCCAAAAAGTTTTAAAATATCGTAATCAGTTTAAAATCGTTTCAGCAATTCGCGCCTATTAGTAAAGCAATTTTAGAATAATCCACAATAATAATTATTTTTCTTTTAATAATTTCAAATTTAAATTTGGAATGTATTAAAGAATCATGCCAGGATGCTTCAAAAAACATGCCAATACATGGTCAAATTAACAAAACCTATTTCTTGTTCTTCTTCATTGAAGTAGAGAAAAAAATCTAAAGTGCCCGTTTTTTTTTGCAAAAGAGTTTAGTTTTAAGGATTTTTTAGATCAAAGTGACAAAAATATTTTCAATATTTGCACGCCTGCATGCAGGCGGAATAGAAGAAAAATCGCCATAATATTTAAGAACTTTGTATTCTTGTCAATACATTATTGATTGATTGATTGCAACCAAGCCAGCCATGCTAGTGAAGCGAAACCGGTAAATACCCATGTACCACCGTTTCACAGCATCAAAAGAGCAATACTAACTACGCACAGCTGCTTTTGATGCGTACTGACGTCATACCGTTTCTGACCGTGCCTGATATATATACACATTGTTGCTGATAGTTAAGCCTTTGGCCACAATTTCACCTATTTTAGTAAATAATACGGGATAACTCACGTGAATCATTCACGTGAATGATAGCTCCGACTATAGTTTCAACCACATTCGGTGGTCTTTTTTAAGGAGAGCTCGGGACGCCCGCGTTGACGTCTCGCTTAGCACTGCGGGCGGCAGCTCGTAGTCCGCGTGACGTCATCGGTTGGTGCGAGGGGTGGGTTGCAGTTGGTCGTGTCGTCGACTGATGCGAATCCTCTTCGTCGCTGATGGTGAAATCCCGGCTGGCATGGGGAACGTCCCAGCAAAAAGAACTCACCACATCTCCACTAGACCCGTCCTTATCATCCATAACAGTTCCATGAAGACACGGCTTCCAAGTAGGTGACAAGAACCATCCTCCGTCTCTATTGAAGGTTGGACGTCTACTAATTTCAATAGATTCCCGGATCTTGCGAGGCACGAAGAACTTTTCTCTCGACAAGACCCGAGTTTTGTCAAAGCGGGTGTAGTGTCCTGAACCAGATAACAGAGAATGTTCTGTCACGGCTGAGCTGTTGATGTCCTGATTCTTCATGGAGCGTATGTGTTCCGTAAGTCTAGTGGAAACGTTCCGGCATGTTTCGCCAACGTAACATTTACCACAGTCGCAGGGAATTAAGTAGACACCGGGGACTCCCAATGGGTCCCTATCTTTGGGAGAGCGAAGCAGCTGTCTGAGTTGCCTTAGAGGGCGGCATATTGTCTTGATGCTGACAATTTCACCTGATGGTAATTGATGATGTGGTCGAAGGTGTTAAACAGGTTAGAATTACTGGCTCAAAGCCAGCTGCCGGAACACACCGTAAGGTACTTGTCGACAGATTTTCTGATTGAGGGTGGTCTCTAGCCAGGCGAGTATTCGCAAAATGCCCTTCGACTATACGGTGAAGCCAAACTCTGCAACAGGATTCGAACCATTCGAACCATCGAATGGTTCGAAAAATTCGACCTGCTGCGTGACTGACCAATAAGCCATCACTGCTTCAAAAAAATCAACTATGGCAGGGGAATAATATAGGGAATTTGAATAGGCCTAGAACAAAATTTATCGAGCATGATGTAATGAGTAATAAGAAAAATCTCTGTTCATGAGTTACAAGATTTTTTTAACCGTAATGTCTCTTCTCGATTTACCTAAGAGCGTATTTTATGCATTGTTGGCTCGGACATTATTATTGTCTCAGACCTTTCTTACTCTCTTGCATTCGTAGGTTTAGCTTTTATGAACAACCTCACCTAACCTACCAAAGATGTGCGTAACTCCACAATCCATAGGGACCTCAAGGTCGAAGACTTGGATTCGCACATCACTGCCCTCACCAAGAAGATGTCCGGTAAAGCCGACGCCTCCGAACACCTACATCTCCGAGGAATAGATCCTGCAAATGTAACATCACACGGCCAGACCACAACCGCGTGACATACTAAGGAATGCAACGGTGTTAATCCCCCCACCTACGCATCACCCGCACAAAGGGCACCCCACGAAAGGGCACTGCCCAATGCGCAGGTAACAAACAGAGGACCTCAATTAAGGCATTAGCCCAACCTAGTGACCAGTCGTCTGCACGATTGCAGAATGCGTGCGAACTCCGCGGGAAGAGGCAAAAAGCCTGAAACCGCTTCCGCGGTATCCATGCTGGAAGGCGCGAAGAAATACCAGACGGGAGATTACTCGCCGTTTCGCTCGGGGCGTCCTCTACTAAGCGAGAGTAGGTTTCTAGGCGAGTGTTCGTTACTCGGTGAGTGTTTTGACCACTAAGCGGGCATCGCTGAGCGGGTATAGCTCTTGTCGCTGCAATAAACTAGTGGAGAGCGAGTTTTCGCAGATAGGAGTGTGAACATTCAGCGATCAATTATTAATATATGCATATCTTTTGTTGACACGGGATCTGTATCTGTTGTGCGTTTTCTAATAAAGAAAATAGTCGTGAGCGACTCGCTTTCTGGCAAGCGGTGGGGAAAATGCCTTATAGGCGCGAGGTGATCTGCGCTAGTGCATATGGGTGTTGAAACGTAATCACATCAACAGCTAATGCTCCTCCGTTAGTCAGGGTTTGCCATAATCTCGACGCTTGCAGGCATCTTGGGGAGCGCAGTGTGAGATGGCAGTTCTTTAGAAAGCTCTGCTGCCTTTCTTTTGGTATTTTTCCCTTTGCGTTGCCTCTGAAGACTCCCTGATAGATATAAGGCCGAGAAATGACACAAGCGTGCACGGTGGTAACTGGTTTATTACTGCCGACCACTCGAGCGCCACCGACGGCGGCAGCGCGGCAAACATACACATCATCTCCTCAGGCATTATTTTGAAGACCTGGTAATACATAACATTTTATTAAAAATATTGTTTGTAATTTACCAACTTCCTCGGTCGTTTTGATCGTCCAGGCGTGCTGCCTACTTCCGGCTGGCATTCATGATCTGGCCTATCAACATTTAAACTACTAGTACTGGCTGAACGCCTGGAATCAAAACATGCGTTTACTATAGAACTTCAAGAGATTACAAGTTCATATAATTTATCACTTTATTTAGAACCTTATCGTCCGCAGAGGCTCGCTTGATGGTATTGAATGAAACCGGTTTCGTAGTAGCGTCCAGAAACAATAGAGGAATAGGCATGTCTTCTCTTACTACATCGGTATCACTTGTAGATAACGGCAAAGGTGCTCTTGAGAAATAGTCTGCTACGAGATTTTTCTTTGTATTTAAATACTGAACGGTATAATTGTAGGCAGATAACATAATTGCGTATTTTGCAGGCGAAGCGCAACCGTTATCGCTATGCCATCTTTCTTACCAAATATTGAAATAAGAGGCCTATGATCCATTCTCAATATGAAGGGTTCCTGGCTACCATATACAAATTGATGAAAGCGTTTTACACCAAAAACGATAGCTGTCGCTTCCTTTTGATTTTGGCTGTAATTTCTTTCGCTTCGGGTCAAAGAACGTGACCCAAATGCTATTGGCTTTTCCGAGCCGTCTGGCTGAATATGGGCGAGTACGGCTCCAAGGCCTGTCGGCTACCGTGAGTACAAGTTGAGCCTTGGGGTCAAAGTGCGCCAGGACGCGGTCTGAAGCCAGCTCGTACCGTACGGCCTGCAGCGCGCGCTCGTGTCGCGCTTCCCACACCTAACTCGCTCCCTCTCGAAGTAATTCATGGAATGGACTCAACATAGCAGAAGCGTTAGGTACAAAATTCCAATAGTAGTTGACTACACCGAGGAATCTCTTTAATTCTAGCGTATTAGTGGAAGTCGGAGCTTTCAGAATAGCTTTTACCTTATTATGACAAGTTCTTGGCCATTTTTGTCGATTGTGTAACCCAAATAAGTCATACTTTCTTGAAAAAAAGCACATATACTTTTTTCAAGCCTTAACCCGGCGTCCTGCAACCTATTTAATAATTCACGCAGCCTGGCCAAGTGAAGAGTACTATTTGGCGCAGTTAGGCAGATATCGTCATACCAGCATGCTACGCCTTCGATGCCTGCGACCAATGTTTCTATAGTTCGTTGGAAAACAGCAGATGCATTGGCCAATCCATATACTACGGGTATATTTCATAAGGACCTTTTCGGTGTTTATGGTGGTTAGATTTTGAGAAGACTTAGATAAAACCAACTGATTATATGCATTACTTAAATCAAGCTTTGAATAATGCTGACCCCCTCCAATTTTAGCAAACACTTCATCAATATGAGGCAAACAATATTTGTCAATTTTCAAAATTTTATTTTATGTACAAGAAAACTTTCCAGCTGTTTTTACCTTACCGTTATCTTTGAGTACTGGAACGATAGGTGTTGCAAATTCAGAGAATTGAACGGTAACTAAAATTCCTGTCTCAATAAGCCTTTCTAATACCTCAATAACCTTTTCATTGAGAGAAAATGGAACAGCGCGTGGCTTAAAAACATTTGGCATAGCATTCTCTTTTAAAATTAATAAATTCGAGGTTGAATTACATAATTCAACCTCGAATTTATTAAAACAGCCAAGCTCATTTTTCCAGAGATCTGGAAATTCGTTTAAAATCTGCTACACCTCCCCGGTTATATCAACACCAATATTATGATTCGTACATTGGGATACAAGACTTATATTAAATTGTTTCATAAAATCAAACCAAAGACCCAACAAAGGCGGTCCACCTTCACTAAAAACGGAAAATTGAACGTTAAGTTTCATGTTGTTATATAAAACTTCGCATGTAAAGTAACCAATGGGTGTGACCTTGTGCTTGGTGTACAGGCAAAAAACAAGATTCGTTTTCGATAGCCTGTAATGTATAAAATGTTCTAAATAAAACTTCTCAGACATGTCACTACGTCTAGCACCACAATCTAGTTCCATAGAAAAAATATTTGAATCGACGGCTACCTACACTTTATAAGGATCATAGTTAACATACCTAATGTTGAAAAGGTCACATTCCTTGCAGTCATGTCCGTCACTTTGAGATTCCACACTATTAAGCACTATGTCTTGGGTTTTTTTAATACTACACACTTTCCTAAGATGTCCCTTTTCACCACAATTTTGACGTCTGTAGTTTTTAAAACGACACTTATCATGCGCGTGATTTTTCATTCCGCAAACAGAACAACTGTATCGGTCGCCTTGCGTCGCAACGTCGCGCACCGAAGCTTTCTGGGCCTGAGCCTTCCGCTCGCCAATACGATACACAGCTTCTTCTTTGACGTGATGGTCGGCTCCGCCACAGGAACGTGCAGCACGAGCACACGCTGCCTGCTGGGCTATATATCTCCAACGCTTGGCCAACGTTAGGGATTCTGAGTCCTGTTTGAAAAGGCGGTCCTTCTCCGGGCCTGGATTCAGACCTAGCACAAACCTGTCCCGTAGCAACGTCTCCAACTCGGTGCCAAAATCACAGTTGACGGCGAGTCCTCGCAAGCGCGCCGCCCACTCTTCGACACTTTCACACACTGATCGCACGGCTTCATAAAACTTCGCCCGATCGGCAAAAGTTAATCGTTTGGGTTGAAAATGTCCATTCAACGCCGACACCAGCTCTTGCCACTTCACTACTTCGAGCTGTCGAGGATGCACGAGGTTTTTCGTGAGCCGATATGACTCGTCCGATAAATGCGTGAGTAATACTGCACACCAGTTTTCCTCCGGTATACTATTTTTTTAACTTTATAAAATTAATTATTTTCCCGTAGAAAATCTCCCATTCTTGACATTTACTATGAAAAATAGATAAACTGCAGATATTGTCATTTCTTGCACACGAGGGTAGGAAACACGTGGTAACTGGTTTATTACTGCCGGCCACTCGAGCGCCACCAACGGCGGCAGCGCGGCAAACATACACATCACTCCCACAGCAAGATACAGGGCACTGCAATTGGAGCCCAACATGGGAAATCATATAATGTTTAAAATACGAGTAGCTAATTAAAGCCGTTCAGGTCCCGGCTCATGAATGGGGAGATAAGGAATGTTTCTAATGCGCCCAATGGATAATCGTTAAGAGCGCACGGAGCTTTTTAGGCACGTATGTGCGTGAGTAAGGTACGCCAACAGCATCCGTCCCCGTCCGACGGCCGAAGAATCACTAAAGCGGATAGGGACAAAGCATCGCGGCTCTGGCTAAAATGTGCATAACGTGCGTGAATTTTTAGTATTTCCTTCGTATAATAAAAACAAATACCTATTTGAAATATGTAATGTGTATACGTTATAGAAAAATATTTTCCTTTGCTTGCTACAGCCGTCTGCCAATTTAAAAAAGTTTATACCACGGCAAATTTAAAATAGTGCAACATCATTGAACTTTTGTGGTGACTGAGGTCTGTCATATTTTGTTGGTTTCAGAGAATAGACATATAGTTGTATTTGTATATTATGTAAGTTATACGTAGATATACCAGTATAGGATAGCCCATGAGCCAAGAATACAAGGTCTTTTTCTCCGAAAGAAACACGAGCTACGTCACAATCGAATAAGTTCTTTATTATAACACGATTATTGCAAAATATAACATTATTATTCTTTTTCTTGTAAATGTTTTGTTGTAAAATATGAATAAACTTTTTTTCCCTTCCCCCACTCGGATGAACAAGCAGTTTCGAAATTAGTGTCGCATTTTAAAATCTTATTAAAAATAGTAAAAACGTGCCATTGTCGCTAAAACTTCACTAATTGTGTGTAATAGCAGCCAAGAATTGTGAATAACTACGAGTATTCATTAGTGAACAAAATCGCGTGGTGAAATGAAAAAAAGTGAAACTTTTTTAACGACTTTTTTTTTCGTGCCAGTTTCGTACTTTTCGCAAAAATGATGTGCTTCCAGTGTGAAAACGATCATAATAATGAGAATTTAGTGCAATGTGATGGCTGCAAGTGTAACATCTGTTTTCAATGCAGCAATCTAACAAGTAGTGGTGCGCGTCATGGGTCTGAAAGGCAAACGCACCTTACTGTACCTATGTCCACCATGTCGCGAGGCCTTATTTCAAGTGCCTAAATTAATTAAATCTTCTGATGGAATGCGTGCAGAGCTTGATGATATGAAGAAGCTATTGCAGAATATATCAAATAATATAATTTGATCTGTTCCTGCTTTACATAAACAATAATAGACCATCTATAGCAATTGTTACAGAAACATGGCTTAATAGTAAAGACCGCAACAGTACATATAACATAACTGGTTATACCTTATTTAGATTAGATCGTAATCATAAGAAAAATAAGTCAGAAGGCAAGACTAGGGGCGGAGGTGTGGCTATGTATGTTAGAGATAATGTGGATGGTATACCTATTATTGCTAGAAAAAACAAAAATTATATGTGCGACGAAGTGGAAGCTCTTTATGTAGACATTCAATGTGGTACCTTTCACTGTCTTGTAGTAGGTGTTTATCGTCCAGATTCTAACAATGAAGCTATATGGAGGTAACGGTATGCAAAATTATTGGAACATATTGAGGCAGCTGCAAACAACAACACTATTATTATTGCTGGCGATTTCAACTACCCATCTATTAAGTGGCCTATACAGGCAGGTCAATTCAGATCTCGTCCGGAGGAGCTCTTTGTTAATATGTTCCTCAACAGCAACCTCTTCCAATTAGTCAACAGTTTTACAAGATTTCAGGCAGCTCAGGCACCATCATTATTAGACCTGATAATGGTCAATGAGGAAACACTTGTCAGTGAAATAAGTTACAAACCACCCATAGGAAAATGTGACCATTGAATGCTGGGATTCAGCCTTCAATTTCTTCACCAAAAATATTACCAGTTCATCGACTTCGACAGATATAACTCTGACTTATTGAAAAATCTTGAGAATCTTGACTTATACAGTGACTCAAAAAAACTTTGGTCAGACATCTTAAAAGCAATAAACACTACCACTGACACACATGTCCCTGAAAAAAAAGTAAAGTGTAAAATTCAGAATAAGCCCTGGGTAAAAGAAAATATTATAAAATTAGTTTCTATTAAAAAGGAACTTTGGGATATATACAGAACTTCTGGCTTAGAAGAAGACTAAAAAATATCGTGAAGTAAACAATTGATGTGTTGCACTAACTAGGCAACAGAGAAGCGCGTACAAGCTCAAATATTAGTATATGTGGAAAAAGCTTTTTATTCTTACATTCGTCGGTGTAGCTCATCCAAAGTCAGCATTCCACCAGCCATTAGAAGTCCTAATGGAGACCTTGTAACTAAACCTGATGATATAGCCAATGTATTCGCTGATGAATTCCAAAAAGCATACTCAGAAGAGCCAGTCATTACTCAACATATTGACATAACTGCTGCTGCCCGCGTAAAAGAAATCTTATCCAATATATATTTTACTGTTAAAGATGTTGAAAAAACCATTCTGAATCTGAAAGATCACTCTTCCCCTGGACCAGACATAATACCAAGTTGCATTCTTAAAAATTGTGTTAAGGTCCTTGCTCCAGCCCTCGCCATCTTAATGAATAAATAACTCCTTTGAAAATGGGTACCTACCACAAGACTGGAAACATGCCATAGTGACCCCTATCTACAAAAAAGGAGACAAGATCCAACCTAGTAACTTTCGCCCTATTAGCCTCACTAACATAGATATTAAAATTATGGAAAAGATCATAAATAATAGGCTGACTGAATTTCTTAATAAAGAATGTATAATATCGGTAAAACAACATGGATTTGTGGATAAAAGGTCAACTGTTACAAATTTACTGTCCTGTGTACATTCATGGGCGCAAGAATTAGATAAAAAAATCCTGTCGCTGTTATATACTTGGATTTTGAACGTGCTTTTGACAAAGTTCCCCATAAACGACTTATAATGAAATTGGAGAACTTTGGAATACGTGGTGCCTTACTCACCTGGATAGAAAACTACCTTTCAGACAGAACATTCCAAGTTAGAGTTAGTAACTCATTATCATATGAGAAACAAGTCCTAAGTGGTGTACTGCAGGGATCAGTGCTCGCTCCGACTCTGTTAGGAATTTTTGTAACTGACCTAATTAAACTGATAAATTCTGAATCTGCCTTTTTTGCTGATGATGGAAAATTGTTCGCTAACCCACTTGTCAGCTCTGGTCAGTTACAAGAAGACCTTAACAGCATACAGGGTTGGACCAAAGACTGGATCATTAGTCTGAACTCAGCAAAATGCAGTGTCTTGCACCTAGGCATTTCTAATCCCAGAGTCGCATACTACCTAGAAGGCAAAGCAATTGAACCAGTTACTATACAAAAAGATTTGGGAGTACTTATCACCGGTAACTTAAAATGGGAAGAACACATCACCTCAACAGTTAAGAAAGCTAACTCACTTGTAGATGTTATACGAAAATCATTTCAAATAATGACTTTGGAAGAATTTCTTAAGATCTACAAAACCTACATAAGACCTCTGCTTGATTATGCCTTTCAGATATGGAGTCCCCACTTCCATAAGGACATAAATTTGTTAGAAAGTGTGCAAAGGAAAGCCACGAAGATACCACAAACTTTAAGAAGAAAATCTTACTCGGACAGACTTCACGCATTGCGCCTCACTACACTAGAAGAAAGACGTCTTCGTGGTGACCTTATTGAAACATAGAAGATAATCACGCACAAATACAACTTGCCATGTATTCACGAAATGTATGTAGTCAAAGAAATAATAAGGTCAACCAGAGGAAACCAGACTAAAATAGCTCGAACACTTTCAAGTACGACAATTGCACATATCTTTCTTAGCAACAGAGTGGTGCTCAATTGGAACCGATTGCCAAATGAAATTGTGTCTGCCAATACTGTGAACTGTTTTAAAAACCGGCTCGATAACTGGCTACGAACTAACAAACTAACTTTAATTGTGTAAGTGAACAATGACTTTCGATACTGTGTGAGACATATCAGCAATTACGCTGCTCGTCTATAAACAAATAAATAAATAAAGTATTACAAACGCCTAATTGAAAGTAACACATAAATCAATATTCGTCAAAGTAAATGGTATGAAAAAAGTTGTCTTCCTATGGTTCCACCATTTTGACAATTATCCCCATATCTGTCGCACGTATATGATTTGCATCTATTTCGAATCTCGCTCATGCACATCATTATGCGCAGTGATTCGCAAACTTTGTGGTCGGGTCATGTAGTGCTCATTTCTGTAAGCTACTAATATAATAAAAAACATTATTTTTTCTTTTCGGAACTGTAAGAGTAAAAGTAGAAAAATCAGTGATTTGAAGTTTTTTTTCATTTCCTGCAAAATAGTCTGTAGCCGAAGAATGGATTCGGAATGGTGGACCTCAAACACGTACTAAATAATAATGGTATGTAATGTAAAATTTGTTTGGTTTTATAACCTACCTAATTGGTTTTTACTTCCGATATTGTATTTTTCAGCTTTCTTTGAAACTAAACTATACCCCAAAATACAGATAACTGCCTTTTTTTACAGCATAGAAAAGAATTAGGTACTTGATTTCAATCTGTCTGTCTGTTACGCTTTCACGCCAAAACAACTGGACCGATTTGAATGAAATTTGGTATGGAAATAGTTTGAGACCCAGGAAAAAACAGGATAGTTTTTATCCAACTGCGCAAAAAGAGGTTAATGTTTTTGCGCGATAACCGACATAAGCGCGGGTGGAGCCGTCCCCGGAAAGCTGTATTAAATAAAAGATGTGTATGTCACCAGCTTACTCAATTGAAATTTCTTAATTCTGAATATGCCAATATTTAGAGCAGTTTTAGAGCAATTATGAATACGAAACGGCTGAAGATGTGAATATATACTATAGCCAGGGATTTAGAGCATAATTTGTGCAAGTGGCACAAAAAAATTGAAACGCCCTACTTGAAAGCTGTAGTAGTAATGACCCGATTACAACGTGTAAGCTGGAGACCACGTGTCTACAGCTGCTCATCTGTATCTTCTGAACGAATAGGCCTACGACTTTGTTTAATATGTCAAAATTTAGAGCCAAATTTGTGCCATCGGCACTAAAATTTTCAAGTCTGTGGCTATTAAGGTTTTGGAGCTACAAGCTCAAATAAACGTGTAAGCTGGAGACACATGTCCCCAGCTAGCACATGCTGCACAGCTCAAACGGGAAAGGCTAGACTACTGTTTAATAGCTTAAAATGTTGGGTAGAATTTGTACCATCGGCACCAACATTTTCAAAACAATGGGCCTCATAGTTTTTGCGTAATAAGCAAAAACATTTCTTCCCGCCTAAATATTATAATATTTCGTTTAAAACGTTACTGAACGCGGCGTTGCCGTCCCGTTCGTTGTAACTGCAATCTGTTTTGAACCTTATTTCTATAGTTTTTGAACTTACTTTGTGGTTTCACGTTAAGGATATGTGGAAGAAGTTACAAGGAAACAGTAAATGTATAGATTAGGAGAAGGTGTTGTGTTGTTGACAACCATATAATGCCAATATTTACAAAATATGTTGGTATTTTTTCTCAGAATGTTGACCTATTTACTAGATCTTTATTACATCCTCTTTGTTTGACCAAGATATTGCATTCTAATCTAATACTACACTCTACATCTATTAGTGATAACTGGTTACGAATATACTGTAATTTAAAACTAAAATAAAGTTATATATCAATTGGATACGAAGTCCGTAATGGTGAAGATCTATTGAACATGATGATGCCATATGAAAATTATTAAAAATAGTAGTAGATCTCATTTTGAATATAGTAGCTTTCGTCACATGGCTGTGTATATTGTAATTAAAATTTCCATCATATTAATCTATATTATTTGCACATTTTAGATGGCACACTGTTTATATTCAACACTTTATTATATACAGTTTTTACAGGTTATAGTTATATATTATAGTTATTTGTGTCGTCTATTCAAACCGGCCTCCCGGTCGGTGAGTTGCTACTACTTTTACATAATCGTCCGAAAATCTGCGTAAGTCCGATTTTCATAATCCAAACGGTTTTCGAAACGATGTATCCTTGGCTATACGAGATAAATTCCATATCTTTCTGAGATAACGGAAAGTATGATTAATATTTTTATAAAATCTGAAACCAGCTCAAATTACATTTTGGTGCCAAAATATTACGTCATTTAATAATAATCTCGTAGCTACTTCTACAGTAATAAACCTAGAAAGCTACAATTTTGCAAATGTATAGGGAACAAGTCAGTAACGGTGTTAAAATAAATTAAAAGGATAGGGACAAAAGGTTATTTTTTTTTTGTTTTGAGCCCCCTGAGTATCCTTGCTGGGTAGTCTGAAAAAAGTTAAGTGTCAAGCTTGCATATATCAGATCGTTATTATTCAAACGTTGTTAGAAAAGTTCTTAGTTTGTTTGCAAAAGTCCAAATTGGTATAGCATTTAGAAATCATGATGTAGAAACACAGTAGTTCTGCAATCGCAACCAAAATAACAGGCCACGTTTGAAATGATTGTATGTGTATCACGCACACAGTATGCGAAGCTACTATTGTTTTTATAAGCGGAGTGCATCACTGATGGTAAATACGTGCTTAGTGATACCAGTTTTAAAAGCTTTATCATAAAAGTAGGTGAAATATATGTTTTGATTTTGGGGTACCAATGAATTATCAATTGATTTAAACATCTTCTTTACATAGTAGCTTGTGCAATTATACCTTATAGGTTAGCCTTTTACCACTATCTCATCTGATGGTAAGTGACGATTTGTTCGAAGATGTTGTTCAGGCTTACCCAGAATTCCTGGCTCTCAAGGACAGCTACCGGAACACACCGTTAGGTGCTTGGCGACAGATTTTCTACTTGAGGGTGGTAGCTAGCCAGGCGAGCATTAGCAAAATGCCCTACCACCATGCTATAACGACTGTCATCCTAAGACAACAACCGAGACCGATGGCTTAACGTGCTCTCCGAAGCACGTAAGCGCTCATTAGTAATGTCACCAGCGGTCACCTATCCAACTCTAGTACGGAACCCTAAAATCTGTTATTTAGCTACTAAAATGTGTAGGTATTTACACTTACTAAATAGGTATCTATTAACTAATATTTAACATTTTATTTGTTCACATTAACGAACTACACTACGACCTTCCCTACCTAAATTTAAAAACAGACTGCAAAAACATCGCGCTCTATCAATTAATATAACAACAGCAAGCTAGTGAGATAGGTATATACCTGCTATACATGCGAGTAGGTACTACATGCATGTAGCGAGATAGCGACCCGACGACACTCGAGTGTGTCCGAGGACTAGGTATGTTTCCGAAACCGATGGTAGGTTTTTATACCAATACAGCCGAAATAGGCGCTAACTAGCTACAAACGTGGACTTCCGCGTAATATATCGATATTCAATACGTCGGATTTTAAAAACTCAGAATATATAAATAGTTTCATTTCAGAACGAAAACTGAAAAACCGCTATTGCAACGATATAAAGAAGATATTTTTCGAAACCAGTAACGTTTTAAAACGACCACTCGTAAATAGTGACGGCTTCAATACTTTTGAAATCCGGAAAGCATGCATAGTATAAAATATTTGTCAGATTATTTTTAAACCTTCATGCTCCTAGCCTATGTCTCAACGGCGTTTCTTTTGTATGAAAGCGATAATAGGTTCCAAGTCTATAGAAATAAGGCTCAAGACAGATTGTAACTACAATCATCGGAACGGCAACGCCGCACTCAGAAATATTTTTGCACAAATATTAGAATATTTAGGCGGGAAGAAATGTTTTTGCTTATTACGCAAAAACTATGAGGCCCATTGTTTTGAAAATTTAGGTGCCGATGGCACAAATTCTACCCAACATTTTAAGCTATTAAACATTAGTCTAGCCTTTCCCGTTTGAGCTGTAAAGCATGTGCTAGCTGGGGACACGTGTCTCCATCTTACACGTTTATTTGAGCTTGTAGCTCCAAAACCTTAATAGCCACAGACTTGAAAATTTTAGTGCCGATGGCACAAATTTGGTTCAAAATTTTTACATATTAAACAAAGTCGTAGGCCCATTCGTTCAGAAGATACAGATGAGCAGCTGTAGACACGTGGTCTCCAGCTTACACGTTGTAATCTGGTCATTACTACTACAGCTTTCAAGTAGGGCGTTTCAATTTTTTTGTGCCACTTGCACAAATTATGCTCTAAATCCCTGGCTATAGTATATAATCACATCTTCAGCCGTTTCGTATATACAGCATTTGTCAGCTGTAGACCATAACGCCAGCTTACACACTAATAATCACATGTAGCATCGAAGTTTGATTGGCACCTAAATTTTGAGTTGGTATTCATAATTGCACTAAATCTGCTCTAATTTTTGGCATATTCAGAATTAAGAAATTTCAATTGAGTAAGCTGGAGACATACACATAATAAAAGGTGAAGTCTTTTAACTGTTATTTTACTGCCCACGAATTTCCTCATTTTTTTTATGCCTGATAGTTTAGCCTTTGACCACTATCACACCTGATGGTAAGTGATTATGTGGTCGAAGATGTTGTTCAGGCTAACCTAGAATTACTGGCTCTCAAGTGTCGTAGTAATGTCACCTACGGTCAGCCATCCAAGTCATGACCGAGGCGGACGTTGCTTAACTTTGCTGATCGGTTAAGAAAAGCTAAGCAAACTTCGCTGTGAACGCTCTAACAAAAAATTAGGTATATAGTATGAGAGCCGTTGATAGAAGTGATGACAGAATGCTTGTGGTTAGATGACATGCGGTCTCGGAGTGTAATACCTGGCGTAGTACATTATTGTATCATGGGATAGCCTAGGTAGGTGACATTCACCATCCATTAAATGTATTGTAATTTACGTAGCTCGATGGTTCCGTACTCGAGGTCCAACTTGAGGATGAGTATTTGACTTTCTTTTCGTTCCCCCTGGCGGAAATATTGAAAAAAGTTAATATTCTATTCTAGTGGGAACCTGTTCGAGTGGGGCGGGCTCGCGGATTATTGCAATACGATTAACCTACCTTGGTTTACTTCTCCATTTGGAATGTTGGTTGCTTGTTCATGGCCTTTTTCGTTGAAGAGACAAATGTTAGATTCAATAGTAAGTTAAACATTTGAATAAATCTACGAAATTATGTTTATTTTTGCTGACATGCTAGCCTTTCGCCAAAATCGCAACTGATGGTAAGTAATAATTTGACCGGAAATATTAAACAGATTTATCTTGAAATCGAAACTGGCCTCGCAAGTATATCTGCGCTGGAACTGCTAGAATACACGATTAAGTGCTTGGTGACGGATTTTCTACTTGAAAGTGGTAGCAAACCATGTGGGAGACAGCAAAATGCCTCAACACCTTGGAAAAAATATCTAATAGTTTCTTGCACCAACATTTTTCGGTTCAAAGTCGAAACTTTTCTGCCCTTAACAGGGAAGTCGGCCTCCGATTCTCCATATAAGTATATTCCCTTATTTTCTTCCTGAATAATACCTTTAGAGCAGTAATATTATAATAAAATAAAGGCTCGCGTAGTCGCCTAACAAATAATATTATAGCAAAATTATTTTGTATACGCATGTTGTCTAAACGGTAAACTTTAATTTATACAAACACAAAAATAAATAATTTAACTATATCTACTTATGACCTAAAAATGTTACACTTAAAAATTGTGAACTCTGTTTTCTAGCAGGAGGCAATCATAATTAGAAAACAGAGCTCAAGTCACTGTCCACGGGTAGAGTACCTAAAAGGCTGGCAGCATTACCCCGTTGTATGGCAAGACTAATTCTCTAGTCGAGGTAAGCGCCAGCCCTTTGGTCGTTTGTCTTTTCTATCAGCTGCTTTGATAAATCTTTATATAAAGTCCATGCGCTTGAACCCCACGGACCTAATGTTTCTACTCCAAAAGGCAGAAATCTATAACTATCGCCGAGACTCACGTATTTTCGCCCTTTGGAGCCTTCTGCTGCCACTGCCGCTGCTCCCGCCGTCTTGGAGGTGGATGGTAAATGAGACGCCGCAAGCTTGTCAACGCAAGTGGCATCCCAAACTAGCGGCCTTCCACGACTCCAGGGAGTTAAGGTCATTCCGTCAGGTCTCTTGCCATCGTCACGTGCGATACCGTTCGGCTCAAAAATAGCCGGCACGTTTACGGTAGCAAGAGCCCTGCGGATGACATCATTCAAAGAGGCGTGGCGAGAAAGGTGGCCAGCACTTCGACGGCAGGAGAGGCCGTGGTGTCCTTGGCGATATACTGGAACTCCGCAGAAGCAGTTATGTGGTTCGACTGTGTTTGAGCCAATTCGCAGCTTTCACCTGGACAGGCTAAAGTCCAAGCGTTTGTAGCATCTTGCATACAATCAATTTGTACAATTCCTAAAGAATTATAGCAAAAGATTTAATAAAAGGTGGTCTCCAGAAAAAATGTATATTATAACTTTTTGTTGTTTTTGCTTTATCTTATAAACAGCAATATCTATCTATAATCTACCGTAAACTTACATACTGCAACAAATTGATTATTCGTTGCTATACGGTAGATATTAACTGGCCAAGTGCGGGTTGGACTACCGCAAAGGATTTCGTACTAAGTATACGATAATAATAAAAAATTGTTTCATTGTGTCATCTGTGTGGGCACGGAACCCTTGTTATGGGAGCTCATCTTGCACTTGGCCGGATTAATGGTAATGCTTTTCATTACACAGTCAAATTCAAAATCATTTATTCAAAGTTAGGCGTCTACGACGCTCTTATACAGGTCAATTACAAATTTTAATATTGAAATATTCTACATTGTACTGCCACGTTAGGCAAAAAAAATTAATAATAATAATAATAATAATATTTATTGTTCATAATTCAGGGTTACAATGTTTTATCTAAATAATCTAGATCTTGGTAATAATAATGCATCTTTAGTTGTGAGCTCCTGTCCCCGTACTAGTTATAAACTGTTTTACAGGGTACAGGACCTTCCCAGTTTAGAGTCTTAAAATACTTTGTTTTAATGTATAAAGTTTATATAAAACCAATCATATATTTTCACTCTGAAAGATAACCAATTAATATTTTATCTTATATACCTATTTGTTAATTTTATATAATAATGTAATTTTGTAAGGAAAATATATATATATACATTTATATTTGTATGTGTGTAGAATAAAAATATGTGAAAGAGAGAGTTATGTTTAGAGAGAGTTATATGTTTTTTCTGTTTTTTTTTAAGTGTTTTAAATGTATAACTGATTATTTAAATTAAATTATAGTGTTATGTGTTAGGACCAGTTTGTTATTTGAATGTTGTAGAAATAATATACCAAACATAGATATAGGTACTTATTTTAAAGCCAACATCAACTTTTCTGTCTCTTGGTAAGTTAACTTTTTTAACCAAGTTTGAACAAGCCGTTTGCTTCTAGATTTACATAATGGATAAATATCTATAATCTTACAAATCCTATTATAAAAACGTGGGCCCTAAGCTTGAAACTGTCTATTTGCGAGTTGTGTTCTGTGTGACCCCAATTGACACACAACGTCTTTGCGACGTTTCTTCTGGCGGCTCTCTGGATCATAATGCACAAGTTCATGCTGCCGTAAGACGGTGTTGAGAACAAAGAGCTGTCGAACAGTCAGTACATCACTTTCCCTGTAAAGATCGGTCGTTGGGTAAAGTTTGGGTTTCCTGTACATGACTTTTAAGACAGCTCTCTGTGCCCTTTCTACTCTGAGCATAGAAGTTATGTAAGTGCCACCCCAAACACAAATGCAGTATGTCAATATAGACTGTGCCAGAGAAAAATATACAGTCCTTAGAGTGTGTAAGTCAGCGGAGGATCTAAGTTTTTTAAAAGTAAACATTAGTTTCCGAATTCGTCCACAGAGAAAGTCAATATGTTTTTGCCAATTTAAAATGTTGTCGATGTGCACCCCTAAATATTTAACAAATGAAACTCTTTCCAAAACCATGCAGTCACAGTTCAGATAAGGAACCGGAGAACATTGGTGAGCTTTGATACGAAATGATGTGTCTGGTTGTGAGGATATACAAGCAGAGAAAGTTACTATTTTGGTTTTATTTATATTTAGTGTTAATAGGTTTGAGTTTAGCCATGACATAACACGCCTGAGTACGCTCTCTGTATTTCTCATGGCAGAATCCCAGGATTTACCTTCAACTAAAAGTGCAGTATCATCAGCATAAGCAATTATTTCACAATTTGGGATATCAAGTCGGCATAGGTCATTAACGTAAATTAAAAACAGTGTCGGTCCCAAAACACTACCTTGCGGTACTCCAAAACTGTTTAATTTTGATTCACTACTTAGAGATGAGTCAATTTTTACACTTTGAATGCGATCAACTAAATAATTTTGAAAAATATTTAAAGCGGGTCCTCTTATTCCAATGTTTTCCATTTTATCTAAAAGTAGGGGGACAGAGACAGTGTCAAATGCCTTTGACAAATCTAGAAAAACGCCCACGGCTTTATTTTTTTTTTCTAAGTGTGTAACAATTTTGTTTGTAAGTTCCATGACAGCGTCTTCGGTGGACTTTGCTTTCCTGAAACCAAATTGGTTTGGAGCAAGAATGTTATTTTTTTCTAGAAAAAGTAGCAATCTATTATTAAGTATCTTTTCAAAAATTTTTGAAAATGTTGTCAACACAGATATCGGTCTATAGTTTGCAGCACTGTCTCTGGCCCCACCCTTGAAGATAGGATGCACAAGAGCCTTTTTAAAGGCATCAAGAAAAATACCTTTAGAAAGGCATAAGTTAAAGATATGTGTTAACGGCGGTATGATTGAACAACTAGTTAGTTTAATGAGTGTGCTAGGGATACCGTCCCATCCCACAGCGCAATCATTTCGTAGTTTTAAGATAATAGTACGTAATTCCTCTTCATCAATGTTAAGCAGTCCCATAGAGTTACCCAATTTATTTATGGTACGAGTTGTGTTGTAGTTAGAGTTATGATCCTCTTGAGACTTAATGCGAGACGCTAGTTCTGTGTCTACGTTGGCAAAAAAACCATTTACAGAATCTATAGATTCCTTGACTGTAGATTTGATTTTTAGTAGTTCTCTCGCTGAGTTACGATCTGTATTCATATTAGTTATCTCTTTAATCAATTTCCAAGTCTTTTTTGGGTTTTTGTTAGCTTTTTGAAATACTTTTTTTTCATATTCAGTTTTTAATTTTTTCAAGAGATTATTACAAAAATTACGGTATCGCTTGTAGGTAATTTGTATAATAACATTTTGAGGAAAATTACGGCTCTGCAAATGTAGTTTGTCACGTACTTTCATACATTTTAGAATGCCGCGTGTAATCCATGGTTTCTTAATTCTATTTCGGCAAGACACTTGGACACTTGTAGTGTGTTTCTTTATTATGGCCATCAATATATTTACCAACATATTAGTTGCTGGATTAGGGTCGTGGCAGTTGAAGATATCGCCAAAATTTAAAGTTTTTATTTCAGAGGCAATGGATGATAAATCAGTTTTCTCAACGAACGTTTTTAGTTTATTGTAATATGATGACTTATGAGAAAGATCTGCCTGAAAAAGTACAGGTGCATGATCGGTGATAAACGTGTCAAAAATAATAGTATCTGTGTTTTTATTACTTCTCAAAATGACATGATCCAAGCAACTGTTAAGTCTGGTTCGATGTAAATGAGCAGGTAATAGACCGTGAAATGCACACATGTTCAGATATTTCTCGGAAATATCACTACAATTTTGTGGTAAGATATTGATGTTAACATCTCCAATAATGGCGACTGTAGTGCACGATGATAGTGAGGTCAGTATTCTGTCAAGGCTATCCACAAAACCATCGGTGTTCTTGAAGGAGGGAGATCGGTAGACAGCTACGATTGCAAAATCTTGACTGCACTTGACTGTCAAGCAATTTGCTTCGCTACACTCTGGCTCAAACACAGAGAAACTCAATTCCTGGCGAATATAGATAACTACACCGTCATTTTGATTTCGAAAAGCTGATTTATGTGATTTGTATGAGTGAAGCGATGGTAGTGCATTCACAACTTTGCTCAACCAACATTCAGTGAGGATTATTACATCACATTGGAAGTCCAATCGATGCAAGAACACACGGAGAGCGTCAATGTTACAATTTATGCTACGTATGTTTACGTGCAAGACAGATACATGCTTCCTGATATTATAGAGCCACTGCGAGAAGAGCGGGCAAGAAACTCGGGGCCATTCCTTTAAACGTTTTTTAACAATGTGTTACATAAGTACTAGATATTAAAATTATTACAATATTTATTTCCATTACGTAGGTGACAGGCGCTAGCTTGGCAGAGGCGAACCAGTCCAAGCATTTTTGTCGTTTAAGTAATCACAAACTGTGTAGTAAGATTTCTTTATCAAAATGTTCTTCACATGCTATACGCTTTACATTACTCTTCATGACATGTCCATACCTTGCTAACCTATAGGTACTCTATAACTTTACTCGCACTGGCCAAGTAGAAAATTTGCCGCTAAGCACCTAAGGTATGCTCCGGCAGCTGTCCTTGAGAGCCAGTAATTCTAGATTAGCGCTACATCCTGGACCACATTATCACTTACCATTATGTAAGATAGTGGTCAAAGGGCAGCCTATCAGCTATAAACAAAAGAAAAGATTTCACTGATACACTAATCAGTGTCTAGTACATTCTAGATACACAACACACACATCTCAACATTCGTTTCTATGCTACATGCACTCTACTTTTATCCGCTTCTTTGTTACCCAATATTCAATTCTATAATATTATTGTAGGTCTTATAAAACATCTTGTTGTTATGTTATTACCTACATTACACTGAGTTACTGCAAGCCGTTGGTATCGGAGACGGGCCACGCGGTGCGGTGCGTGGGCTACACTACAGGGAGTGCCAAGGCAGCACGGCTATGCCACACGGACGGGACATCGAACATACTACATTCCCTCGAAGAAAAAAAATATCCTTAGGATTATTACTTTCAACCGTTATCATAACATACATTAATATTCTTCGGGCGAGTTGAATTCTACAGGCAATTTAAAAAAATCAATGCAGTATTACATATTTAAAAAAATAAAATGAATTCCTATTTTATTTTTAAGAATATGTAGAACTGCATGTATGTGCTGATTTTTTTATTATAATATTAACTGAGTAACGACAGATTTTCAGTAATTTTTAGTTTTAGCGTGTAAGCACATGGCCCACCTGATGTTTAGCGGATTTTCTCTGCCCATAACGATGCATTTCGTCACATGTGACAAATTGCACTGCGTCCCTCACCCGTAAACATACAGTTGTTAAGTCTCAAGTGCCTGTAATTTTACTGGCTCTCAAGAAACACAGCTGGTTTAATTCTACCCAAGAATGTATGTTGTTATATATTGAAGAATTTACTATCAAATAGTCGTGGAGCTTCGTTATAGTACATTACTGCAGCGGCCAGCAAAGGAGGCATTGATGGACGAACGTCTCTCATTCTCATCAAGCCGAGGCTCTCATTTACACTTTTTCACATTTACACATTTTCACATTCACATTTAGTGCTTTTCTCAAATAATGTGTACCTAGGCAGAATTTTTTATTTGAAGATACAGTTGTTAAATGTACAGTTTATGAATTTTAAAGTGGACTTTCCGGGGATTGTGTTGGTTTGGTATAATTCTAAAGAGGTGTAAAAAGAGGTGAAGAATTTCAGGTGGCGTTGAATTAAGTTCATCACACTCATTGTCTTCACTTGAAATCATTTTGTGGAAACAATTACTTTTCATTTAAATAAATAATCAATTTAAATAAAACCTTTGATAAGTTACCTCCTTAGTTGCCATGCTTCGAAGTAAAAGATCGTTCCATTTTTAACTTACACGACAGATATGAGTTTACTATGCAATTTATTTGGCCGCTAGACACGACACATATAGATTTTCATACATTTTTTGCCGGCCGCTGCGCGCATGTATTTGGCCAGTAGATACAGCAATTTTGACTTATCTCGAAGAAGGTTGTCAAAATAATGCTCACATTTCCAAGCATGTTAGAGAAAAAAATATTCCAATCTGGCCAGCTTGATCTATTAAAGCCCTCGTCTACAGTATCGCACCTTTGATTGTAATAATAACTAGAATATATTTCCGTTCTAGTATCATAATGTACCATTATCTCCGTGAAGTGAAGCTCAAACAGCGGCAAGATTCAAACCATTGACCCCCGTGCGACACTCCATAGTACCTAATTGCTACGGAACCGTTGTTGACTTCAACAATAACTAATACTTACGTTCAACAATGAAAATTATAAAATATGAAGTGTTATTTTAATGTTTCGTCAACCTACATTGTCGTGCACATTTATCTGGTTACAAAATGCGTGATTCATTTTCTCTGTGTCTGTCATCGGCCTTTCGCTCCGATTTCATGCTAGAATTAATTTATGGATGTTTATATGACAATGTCGCTTAAATACCTTATGCATTCTAAGCGGTATATCATTATATTATTATTTTAAGACCATTTTTCGAACGCTTTTTTATGCCTGATAGGTTAGCCTTTGACCACTAACTCACCTGATGGTAAGTGATGATGTGGTTGAAGATGTTGTTCAGGCTAACCTAGAATGACTGGCTCTCAAGAACAGCTGCCGGAACACACCGTTAGGTGCCTTGCGACAGATTTTCTTCTTAGGGGTGGTAGCTAGCCAGACGGGCATTCGCAAAATGCCCTAACTTGGCCTCCGAAGCACGGAAAAGCACTCATTAGTAATGTCACCAGCGGTCACCCATCCAACTCATGACTTAAATCGGCAATAAAAATGTAATAAGTATTAGAACTTATGTATATGCTATGTTCTGTCAATAGACTAAATATAATGAATGACTGAGTGTGTGTGTATATCCAGCTTCCTCTATTGTTTATATTCCATTCTGAATATGCCAATTTTTAGAGCATATTTAGACTTCAAAATTTAGTTGCCAAATAAACATAGTTTTTGTGCCTCCCGCGCAAATTATGCTCTAAACTCCTGACAATATTAGATATGTCTGCTATATACACTCCGTTTTGATGCACACCAAGGTTTCGAGAAACAGCCTCGTTGTGTACTTTGATTTGCTGTTCTTAACTGATCAGCTAAGTAAAGCAACTTCTTCTGCGGTCACGAGTTGAATGGGTGATCGCTAGTGGCATTACTACTAAGCGCTTCCGTGCTTTAGAGAGCAGGTTAAGTTGACGGTCCCGGTTGTTGGCTTGTCGCTGTAGCGTCGTGGTAGGGCATTTTGCGAATGCCCGCCGATATATCCGATAGCAGAGTATGTATGCTTCACAGCTAGGGCTGCCATCACCCAAACCACCGATGCCGGACAAGATTTTAAAAAACCATTTGGGCGAAATTGAGTTTTTTCCCCGGACACCTATGAAAACAAATTTCATATTTTTTTAGGGTTCCGTACTCAAAATGGTAAAACCGGAGCCCTATTACTGAGACTTCGCTGTCCGTGCGTCCGTCCGTCTGTCACCAGGCTTATCTCAAGAACGGTGATAGCTAGACAGTTTAAATTTTCAGAGATGATGTATTTCTGTTGCCGCTATAACAACAAATACAAAAAGTTGGCCAAGAGTCGGGCTCACGCAAGTTAAAACAAAAAAAGGTTAAAATAGGAAGTCCAAAGTTGTATAGCTAATGGTAAGGAAACCTAGGTGCGCGACTCCGACTCGCACTTGGCTGGTTATTTTTTTTCATTTATAGAGCTACTTTGCACAAAAACTACAGTGCTACAAACATAATAATGTACTATTCTCTTTCTGAGACTATCTGGTGATAAAAATAATGAGGAGCACTGTTATTTGGCATGAAATTAGAAATAAATTATAATTTTTGGTTTAATAAATAATCAAATAACTAGTCACTAGTTAGAAACTACTAACTACAATTTTTTTTAAATCATCTTGTTTGATTACGTAGATTTAGTACACAAAACCGTAAAACTTCTTTTTATGTAAATCAAAAGTAAGTAACAAGTTAAAATTTAACGAGCTCAATATCTTTTCACTTTACAAAATTACAAATAAATGAGAGGTAAAAATAAAGTCATCTCGATACCGCGTCATCTATCCCTTTAGCCGGGGTATGCTCTGATTTGACCGACTGAGCTAACATGACAATGGTCGTGTTAGCTCGGTCGGTCAGAGCATACTCCCAGTGGATGACGCGGGTTAAAATCCCGCACATACTTTATTTTTTCTTCTCGTAAATTTGTAATTTTGTAATGAAATCCGTTAAAGCATGTGTTATTGCAAACATAAATATATTGAAATCTTTTTACTTATTTCGGTATTTTTCAGATGTTCAAATTTTTGTCAAAGTAAGCCTTCTTTTCCAACAGGAATTTGGAAAAGTCAAAGCAACTCAGGTCGTTAAATATATACTTTATTTCGATCAGAAAGGAAACCATGTGTTTTTAACCGACTTGCAAAGGAGGAGGTTCTCAATCCATCTTTTTTTATGTTTGATACCTCAGAGCTAAAATATATACCTATCTTGATAGCATATAAGTAGCAAGAGCCACTAAAATGAGTGAAATAAAATGTTTACCCAAAAAATGGAACTGACTTCTACACTCATTGTGTACACAGTGTGTATAAAATTTCTCATGTTGTATGCAAATAAATGATCTTTATCTTTATCTTTATCTCAAAAGTGTGAAATTACTTGTCGAAGTCAGTACCATGCGCACAATATTGTGATCATAGGTACTTTTGAACAATCATGGTACCGACTTCAACAAGTTATTTCACACTTTTGGGTGTTGAAGTCGGTTCTGTTTTTTGGTAATTCTTTTTAAAAACGAGTTTTTCTCCTTTGTCTATGGCCTCGAGACTAGCGAATAAACTCACAATGTGACTTGAGTTGCCAACTAATATCAAGATTATCATGTTTTCCGCCAGATTTCAGTAAACATTTTTAGCGTACGGTAATGAGAAAAAAGCACTAAAGACCCTAGAAATATTCTAGACCTAGCGCCAAAACGGCAAAACTGAGAGTGAATGATCGGGGTCGGCGTCAGTTCTTTATGGTGGGGGCCGGCGGCGGCGCGGCGCGGGGGACGTTCTGTTGTTGTAGATTTTGCAGCGCCGGAGTTAACTTGTGTGCAGCTAACGAATGAATGTTCTACTCAGTCGGGTTTTACCCGGACACTATTTAAAAACCCCTCCCGGACGCCCCCCGGACGCCCTCTAAACTAGGACAAATCCGGGGAAACCCGGACGGATGGCAGCCCTATTCACAGCGTGAAATCGATGTCACGGTAGGACATCGATGGAATACGGAAAACTAAAACTTTTTTTATCATTTTACTTTTATAATCTTTCCAAATTTGACTTTTGAATAGTAAGTAGTGCATTTCACAATTTATCACATTTTTGTAAAGACTAAACAAAGTTATTTTCATATGGCAACCCCAGACGAGTGGTTATAGTGATATCGAGTGAGTATGCTCCGAGCTATTGTTCATTCGTTATATAGGTACGTATTTATTCGTAGGTTATATACATTCCTAGTTTCACTTTCTTGTTTTCCAAAAAGAATCATGCGAAAATGTGCTTCATGGCAATAGACACAAGGTCAAAACCCATAGAGATCTTGTTTCTGTTATCTGTGTCAAAACCAGACACTTGTCTGTCATCGAACCGCATATTATATTCACTCTGTGATATTGACAGGTTTTCTAAATCTAGAACGCAACTAAATCAGGGCCATAATTTATATAATATTATACTATGTTTGATTTTACTTATGTGGTTACAAAAAAACATGGAAGTTTTGAGTTCATCATTCAATCATCGGCCATCGATGATAACGACGATGTTTTTACAACAACGATCATCCCTGTACTGAAGTTATAAGTACTGTCAACATAAAATAAACAAGTTAAAGCGGACGAGCACTCGTAGTCGTAGCCCACCCCCGTGAAAATAGGGAAATAGTAAAATAGTCGCTTCCTGTATCACTGAGCGCGCTGTCTGAGACCGTAACACCCTTTTGATTAGAGGACGGCGTGCTGCGTAGCCCTGTTTCTGCGTCTTGATTCTGAGAATCAGGTATCCGTTTCTACATGTACGATACTTGATGCGAATGAGCTTGAACTCGAGATGTTCTTGAAAATGTTTGAACGCCTCGATGTGCTCATGGTTTTTATAAGCTTCAATAAAATGTACTTTATAATTATTTTTGCGAAGGTTTTTAATTTTGTAAGACGTTTTGTAACGGTTTACATGTTTTAATACATGTCAGTGTATATAATGATGTTAATTGGTTAAATATACATTTAAATGGTATACCAAGAAGTTATTAATTTCGAATTATTGTCTGTTTAAAGAATAAATCGAAATTAATATGCTAAAACAATAACTCTAAATTAATATAATATACATAATCGAATCATTGTCTGTATGAATATAAAAAATAACACATAATGTTTTAATAACATTATGTTATTTTTAATATTGTTAAGTTTGCAATGACGCCTGCTAGGCGACTTACATTACAAAATTACAAATTTACGAGAGATGTCGCTCCATCCCAATACGATGGTTGCATGAAGAACGAGAGCAAGAATTACAGTTATGAGTCATTGTGTCATGTTAGCTCAATTGGTTAGAGCATACCCTGGCTAAAGGGGTCGATGGACGCGGGTTCGAATCCCGCACATGACTATAATTTTTTCTCTCGTAAATTTGTAATTTTGTAAAACATTATGTTATGTTATTAAAACATATTATGATAATTTGTAATCGGGAGACATTAGGTAGGGTACCCTATCTCAGATATATTATGTCTCACTGCGTCACGTAGCGACCTGCCAATAAACACATACCATATATTTTATTCTGAGTAAAACTCATTTATGTCCCCTCAAATTAAAAAAAATTTTAACAAAAAATGGAACAGACTTCTACACCCAAAAGTGTGAAATAACTTGTTGAAGTCTGTACCATGATGGTACAAAAGTACCTATTATCACAATATTGTGCGCATGGTACCGACTTCGACAAGTTATTTCACACTTTTGGGTGTAGAAGTCGGTTCCATTTTTTGTTAAAATTTTTTTTTCAATCTTTTTAGTGTAACTCAAAAATGGCTTGACCGATTTTGATAAAATTTAAAATGGGACCAAACGACAAGCATCAGCTTACAAACAAAAAAAGAATTTTCAAAATCGGTTCATCCAGTCAAGAGATCTGAGGTAACAAACATAAAAAAAATAAAAAAAAAAAACAGACGAATTGAGAACCTCCTCCTTTTTTGGAAGTCGGTTAAAAAGAAACAAAAGCGAGTGGGTGCCTCCAGCTTAACTGTCACCGTTCGGAGTTCGGGGGCATAGGTACCCGTCAGGAGGTAGACCGTCTCCGTTTGTATTTTATTTTATTTCGATGCGCTCTGTACCCTTTTGGTTTTTAGCCTTCAATTTAATATAGCTCCACTGGGTTTTCATTTGAGTCAGCGTCCGGGATACCTCTTTACATATTATGCAGTTACAACTGAAATAAAATAGATAAGTAAGTTCTACAGTGTATCCGACTCTTTTTGAATGTACAATTGCTGGTTCACCAATATAATGTAATGCTACATAATAATGATTTGTTCAACGTTTGTTATTTTTGGTTAATCGTAAAAACGCTAACAATAAGTGACAGAAAATGTGTTATTCAAGCGGTTTCCTTATCAATTATAATAATTAAAAAATGAAGGGATAACATATTTGTTCAACGTTTCAACATAAGTAATAATTTTAAATTAACTTTTTGATAAAAATGACTAATACTAATTGTTAGTCAAGAAGTCAAAATAATTATCACAATATAATTGTCAATTAAAAATAATAACATACAATTTTACTATAACCACAATTAAAGTTACATATTATTTCATAAATCGCTTACTGAGTTATATTTTTGAATGTGTAACCCACATAACAATTCCTTTTTGAATGGTTTGCAATTATTTGGGTACTTACTCTTCGATGTGGAGAGCATTAAAACCTTTAAGACACATAGCATGACATTCGTTTTGGTAGTGCGGAGTTCTAGGAACTGTATATCATGGACCAATCTAGACTATGTATCAAAGACTAGGTCCTCTTTGTCAATAGAATGATTTCTCTAGGGGCATTATCCAAGAAGAAATACATTTTTATGGAGAATTGCACACCGACGTATTGATTGTGATAAGCATTTGATACATTTTTCTGGTTGCATGTTGACTGCTTGTGTATTCATAAAACTAGACGTAATACATACATATATAAATATAAAAAGAATAATACTATGTAAATAAAACCGAACTATGTAATATTTATATGTAAGTAAAACCGAAGTTCCTTATGGGTTATTAAAGTTGCATTGTTTTGGAAATTACTTAACAGCGTAACACATCCACTTGAGGGCGGCATATAATCATCTTCGCGAATACGAATTCCCTACTGCTGGGGCCACACTATCGCGATAACGCGAAGATTTGCGTTGTCGCGACATGTCTGGCCAAAGAATTCGTCTTATCGCGAATCATCTTCGCGAATGACTGCAAGACACCGAGCGGTTTTAACGTGTTTGATTGAACTTGTAATCATGGATTGGAGTAATGAGAGGATATTAGAATTCATACAAAATTATGAATCTGAACCAGTTTTATAGAATCCGCAAGACCCACATGTTATATTTGTTCTAGTAATAAAGATGCAGTAAATAATTATTTGCCGACATGTGGTACAGCGCAACCGCCTCTTCCATGTTTTCCGTGAAATGAATTATCACGAAGTTCTAGCTAGATTATCGCGACGTAGTGAAGCCGAGCAATTCGTCATGTATTGAAAACGAACTTTTATCGTGACAACGTTCACACGAATCTTCGCCTTCAAATCTGGCCGCAGCCCGAGCAATTCGTCATGTATTGAAAACGAACTTTTATCGTGACAACGTTAACACGAATCTTCGCCTTCAAATCTGTCCGCAGCATAAGATTACAACCGGGACCGGCAGCGGTCACCCATCCAAGTCAGTTGCAGCCGACACTGCTTAACCATAGTAAAATTAAAAAGTAGTTTGACTTGAGGCTCGTAGCGTAGGAGATATATATGCCTTATTTAGTCTGTCCATATCTCAAAGTTTATTGTGTAATATGTATAGGCATACTATAGTTAATCAATTCGTAGCTATCTACACACACGACTTCTATGTTGGTTAATAACATGGAAGTAATAAAATAAGTACTACGTACAACAGGAATGAGCTCGATCTGTGCATCATGCAGCTAAAATTAAGAAAATAAAACCTTATAGTAAGGTCATAAGAGTCTTGTTGCGCGCAAAATAAAAATGAAGCCAAGTGAGAAGGCTACCACTGAACCCTGTGTCTCGTTTAAACAGTGACCTAGAGTTGCCAGAGCTAAGTCGATTTCAATCCTTTCGTTGTTTGTCGTAAAATATGCGATTGAGGTAATGTATTGAAGTAAAAACATTTACTTCTAAAATGTTTCTAAACATAAATAATAATTTTGTACCAACATGTTAAAGCAATATTATTTGTTGCTACGTGTAAAGCCATACTAACGCAAAAAAAATGTGATTGGCGTATAGGTTTTCTTTTATTTGTATGAAATACGGACACCTGACTTGACAACCCCACATGAAATGGCTGACTCGGACGTTAATAACGGAGTGTTTTTTGAATTCATGATATTTTTGAAGAATTTTATTAAAAATGGTGAGAATTTGTGTCGTGGAGGCTTGCGGTAGTGAGTATTATCCTGATTGTGGTTTATCTTTTCACAGGTAATAGTTTTAAACATAATTTGTTAGTGAGGAATTACGGTGACCATGCATGACTATTTATGTATATTTTATTCCTTTCTCTATTAAAATGACTCTGTTTCAATTTCAGATTTCCTAAAGATCCTAATGTTAGTTTAACTCATAATGCAAAATTAGAAACAATGATACATATAAGGAATAAGCTTGGTTTGCGCCAGAAACTTCACAAGACTGTTATTTAACAATATCTGATTTAGAATTACACTTAAATGTAAATTTAACTGTTTTTTCTTACCTAATTAAGAAAATATACCACAATAGGTAGTTTATCGTAATTATATGTCAGTCCGACTGCATGTCGTGTACCACAAGCACCAGTAGGTAAGTACCTACCTATATGACGCGAGTGTGAAAATCAAGCAAAAACAGGAAATGTACAGTGCCGCAAAGGGCAATTTTTTTATCATTAGCATCTACGATTAAAATCCATCTGAAGCAATGATCTGCTGACGTCAGATCAAAAATCATTTTTTATAAAAAAAAAGTATTGTCCTTAAGTCATATTTCAATATTGTCACCATTGCCAGAGAGGGATAAGAGGTACAGTTATTGAGCTCTCGTTCGGCTTCAATTTTGCGACAACAGCTCATTCCTGTTGTACGTAGTACTTATTACTTCCATGGTTAGTAATTATATTCTCTTTTTATAAATCAATGTACGCACACGCTGGATAATGCCTGTGCATAGTATGCATGTGTGCCACGTACGTACGTGCACGCACACGTACAAGTTGCGTTTGTTACCGCTCTATGAAGTCGTAACTACTTGTCTGGTTTTACTATGGCTTAACTTAGATGACCAGTTAAGACTAAGTGATCTTTGAAAACTATCAAACTGAAGGCAAAGGACAGAGAGACCTCGTTTCCAAAATTTGCAAATGAGCGAAACAGAACTGCGCATTATATAGGGTTATTGGTAAAATGCTAACAACCTCTTAGGGTTAACATCTGCTAAGGGTTGACTGCTCCTAACAAACATTTAGATATATAATATGTTTTTTGTTTTGAAAAATTTTTTTTGTTGTATTTTTGTTTACTCTGAGCCAAGATCGCTCGCTGCGGCAACACTGGATCGCGTCGTGCTCCCCTTGAATAGAGTTGAATATTTACATCGAGCAAAGTAATAAAAATATGAAATAATACATTACAGTACAAGAGACTTTGACATCAGGTGGTCCTCGTAATTAATTATTCAATCAAAAACATAAAGAATATATAAAAAAACAAAAAAAAAGTATTGTTTTTTAAATACATGTTTAAAATTTCATAATTAATCCTAAGTCTTTGATAATACTCAAAGATAAGCGTAAAAACCCAGACATTTGTCGAAACAATGGCGCTAAAAATTACTTACTCGCTGTTTCATTTCCTCACAATTCAAGAAAAAAGCAGATTGAATAATAGCACATCGAGTAAATATCAGCCTTTGGCTACGTCTCGGACAAAATGCCTTGTTGTATGCTGTCGTTGTTCAATCTACTAGATAAAAACAAGAAAAACGAACTGCAGGAGAACTTAAGAAAATTATTCATGATGAACCCATTACGTTCTAACGGCTTAAATGTGGTAGTCTCACTTTAATATTTAATGCAAGTATGTCAATATCTAATCCTACATGTGCAAGAAACAATCCGTTGATAAAATGTCCAAAAAAGTAACAAACGCACAATGTCCCTTATCAAAGTTGAAGCGGTATTACTTTTCAATAAGAAGCTGGCCCCAAGTATCCGGCCCCACCCCGGGTGAGGCACAGGCGTCATTCAAACAAATTAAATGCCAAAAACATAGAACAAGTAGAGCTACATTGCTATGTTATGATTATGACAAACGCAGTGTCCTTTTGTCCGCAAGTAATGTGTACCCGCGGCCTCCGTGCCTAGTAATAACTGTTGTGTATTCTGGGACTACGAGGCCTTCAGAGCTTATGTCCTTCTACGCAGTACTCCAAGGTAGTGTAGGTAGTAATATTGGCGGTATGCCTTTATTAAACAAAATACTATGAACTATATACAACACCACAGCTACTACAATAAAAGCATTTAGACAACCTATAAATCATAGCAGACTCATAGGTAGTCCAAATGCTCCAGCCCACTCCCAGTTGGCAGCGTGCCCAGCATGCTGGCAGCATTGCCCCGTTGAATTGCAATGCTTATTCGTTGAGCCAAATATGTGCCAGCATTTTGATCACGCGTCTCATCGACCAAGCGCTCAGGTTCGCCAGGTTTTGGAAAATACGATGAGCTCCCGGTTCCCACGGACCCAACGTCTCTACACCAAACAACTCAAATATCTAACGCATACCGAGGTTAGCATATTTGCGCCGCTTTAGTTGCCCCACCGAAGTAGCCGCAGCGCCAGCCCGCACGTTGGTTTCAGAAAGATGTGATGGCGCTAAAGTATCTACGCAAGTAGCGTCCCATACTAAGGGCCGTCCTAACTTCCACGGAACCAGAGTCATGCCGTCAGGTCTATTACCATCGTCACGCATCAGACCATTCGGTTCCAGAATAGCTGCAACATTGGCGCTGGTAAAAGCCCGGCGAATGATATCGTTAAGGCTGGCGTGGCGGGAAATTCGACCAGCACTTGGAGAGCAGGAGAGGCCATGGTGACGAAGTTGATCAACTGCAGTACCACACTGGCAGTGATGTGCAACACAACACCTTGCACCCAAGCGTAAGCTAATAGCAAGACGAAAAGCGGATGGATCTATAAGGCTACCAGTTTTGTAAGAAGAAATGGCCTGTAGCCAAAGACCAGATTCCCACACAGAAACAGCGAGATTACGAGCACGATCTGAGATGCTAGGACACGTATTTTGAAGATCTTTCCGTGTTAGCTCGCATAGGGGCCGATCCCACTGTTTCTGCGATGACAACATTTTTGGGAATTCAGTATTTGGTACCATTTGTTTTTGGCCTCAGCCAGATATGCTACATCGAAAGAGCCTAAAGATCGTGCAAGTTTTTTTTCAAAGATAATTATATACATATATAATTATGTATATAATTGATTACGATCAATGATACTTTTAACCGACTGCAAAAAAGGAGAAGGTTCTCAATGCGTCTGTTTTTTTTTATATATTTTCTTACCTCAGAATTTTTTAGTGGGTGAACCGATTTTATTGTTTTTTTATTTGAAAGCTGATGCTTGTCGTTTGGTCCCATTTGAATTTTATCAAAATCAGTCAAGGCGTTTGTGAGTTACACTCTAATAATTGAAAAATATTTTCCTATCTTGATGATATAGTCGTTGACAGTGAATTACAATCGATCCCATAAGTAGTAGAAAGTTCATTAAAAAGAGTAAAAAAAAAATTTCAAGCATATAATGGAACCGACTTCACCCAAAAGTGTGAGTTACCGACTTCAACAAGTTTTCGCATTATTTTACAATTTTTGTGTTGAAGTCGTTCCTTTTATTTATTTATATATATTTTTTTAAATTTTTATTTTACCGTAAGAGGTCCTAAATTTTTTATATATTTGTTACGTGATTAGTAATTTTGCTAGTTCGTTTCCCGGTGGTACATTTATTTAAGGGACAGAATTCTAAAACCAGATGTTAGATTTTGTCCCCACTTCTCCTCGCGTGTTTACTTCGCGGTGTACATGGCGCCACGTCCGCAAGTCAACGGTAATATTTTATTTGATTAAAAATTTAGAGCGCTCTCTAGTAGAACTAGTAGAAACTATCTTGTCACACACGAATGTGATGTGTGCTGAAGCGCCATCTAGTACGCATACATGATACCAACCATTAGTTGATTGTATGCTGTAAATATCATAGTGTGACACAGTTAATAAATTTACCATACCTACAGTAGAACAAGTTTAGTCTTGATTATTACCAACTTGTTTGATTTTTGCAGTTTTTGTGTATGTTCATTTTTAATGAACATGAACTATGGTTTTGATGAACATGAACTATGTATCTACTTTGATGCAAGGCGTAAGCTGTTACACAAAAGATGGTTTATTTATTACAAAAACAAGTATATTGTGTAAAATTTACAAAGAAAATCATAAAAAAACTTTTTTACCCCTGATCAAAATACAAATAGCGGGTTATACTATTGGGTATTTTTAACTGACTTCAAAAAAAGGAGGAGGTTCTTAATTCGTCTGTTTTTTCTTATATGTTTGTTACCTCAGAACATTTGACTGGGTGAATCGATTTAAAAAAAATCTTTTATTGTTTGAAAGCTGATACTTGTTGTTTGGTTCCAGTTAAATTTCATCAAAATCGGTCAAGCCGTTTTTGACATACACTCCAATAACTGAAAAATATTTACTTATCTTGATGATATAGTCGTTGACAATGAATGAAAATCGATCCCGTAAGTAGCAAGGGTCATAAAAAGAAGTGTTTTATTTTAAATAAAAATGGAAATGACTTCATCACCAAAAAGTGTGAATTAACTTGTCGAAGTCCAACACTAGTACCATGTGCACAATATTGTGATAATAGGTACTTTTGAACTATACTGGTACCGACTTGAACAAGTTATTTCACACTTTTGGGTGTTGGAGTCGGTTCCAATTTTTGTTTTTTTTTATCAAGTAGCGTAGTTCATTCAGATCCTGGCTTTGTTTCCGCTAACAATCAAGGGTACCTGCTCGTGTCATTACTACAAGTCATTATTAAGATTTCACTTACAAAAAATCACATGGAGAATGTAGTAGGTAGGTACAGTTATTGTTTCAATTTGTTAATAATAATAAATACATCTCGTGGATGCTATTGTGTAGATGGCACAAAACTTCTAACAAAATAATACCATTATTGAAATCACCCAAAGAGAAAGATAAGTATTTTGTTTGAAAATTTATTACTTTGTATTACTATTCATACGTAATACCACAATATTAGATATCGATTATAAAACCGTGGTATTACTGTTATTAACTGTATTTGTCAAAGATTACGAAAGATACGTTAATGTTTGTTAACGACACCCGTGCCGTCACTTGATGTATGTACTTGTATAGGTAGATTATGTTGCGAAGATGCACCGGAGTGCGACATAAAACGGACATTCTATGAGAGTAGGGCTGCCATCCGTCCTGGTTTCCCTGGATTTAGCATTTTACCAATAAGCCTGCATATTAATAAAAAAATAATCGAAAGGTGAATGTTTCGAGATTTGTCTTAATATACTCTTTGTGTAATAGTGTATATCAACAATGCGTCGTTCTTCTCCTCCATTTTCTATACTAGAAAAATAACAAACTTTTATTGATTTTCAAATAATATTTTTGGTGAAGAATTTTATTGGTAAGTAAGTTATGGGATAGTATCAATAACCAAGAAGCATCCTCCTATCCTACAATATATGGGGTTGTTTATATGGCTACCATATGTTGTTTATACAACACAGAAGATGTAACATTTAAAAACATAATGGCTATAATGTGTATAATTTTAACTTTTGTTGAATTACCGGCCGCCCCTTAACACCAAAACGTCCTGGGGAATACTCTCTTTGGTAGTATATCCGCTACACTTTGGTTATTAAGGGCGTTATAGTTAAGTCCCCTATAATGCACCTTACTCGATGTTCTTACGTAAGTATTGGTATGGTGCTAATTATTTCATTTTCTTTTAGTCAGTTCTTAATTCTTATGCTATTCAAGAAAACCATGGAAAGTCTCATTCTAAAGCAGAAGCTTAGGCTTCTTCTTTTTGTATTAAGTTTTCATTTCAGAATTTCATTATCTCTATCGCATCAAACGTTTACGGCCATCTTTTTACTACTAATTTATATGTACTAATATATTACGTACTCGATAATACCATGAATATTTCAATAACTTTCCATGTATGAAAGTTTGTGTTTTCTATAGTAGTGGACAGAAGGACGGTGTTTACTCAAAATAGCTTTGTAGTAAATTGATAATGTTGTTCTACTGTAACTATTACGCTGTGGCAACTCGTGTCCATCCAAGACATACTTTTTCGAGATCTATGAAAAAACGTGTTCAGGTAGCTAGATTAGGTAGTACCTATTTAATGTTCACGTTCATTAGATATACTAAACTCTCTAATTATATGAAAACATGGAAACTCGAGATACCTAATAAATTTGCAAGCATTGTAATCGTAAATTGAATACGCGTCAGAAAACTTAATTATACGTAAATATAATACGTATCAAATAAAAAGTAATACAAATAAAAAAGTCACCAAAAAGAATCTAGGTATGTGAGATTCTATCCACGGTACTCGATCTTCTGATTCGACTTCAGTAGTTACACACTATACAATCATTGACCAAGGTGTCGAAAATTACACACATATCGTTTATGCCTTACTGTCAGACACATTATATTGGTCCACGTACATACGTAAAATTATTATTGTATTATTAAGAATTATGTCGTAAAATTAAAATTTGACCAAAAATAATCTATTTACGCTGGATTCGATCCACGTACCTCTCAATTGCGAAGCGATGTCACTTACTATGCGCTATTTCAACGACGATTGATTAGTCGAAAATTATGTACATAACCTTTGTGCCTTATTGTCAGAAACTGTATAAATTAATCATGATCCATCTAAAATAATTACAACACATTCATTACGAAAAATTCTGAATATTGCTTATAATAATTATTTTAGGTAGCTAAAGTTGTACCTATGTCTTGTAAAATGTTTGAAGTGTTTTTTATATTGCGTTAGGGTTCACAATCATATCATAATTTCATTAATATAAGAGATATATACATAGGTACATGGAGAAAGGAAGCCATAGATGCTTACCTTATTATGTCCATCATGCGTTTTTGACGATTTTTATACATCTTTTTTGCATTCCCAAAGCGTTTATTTATAATTTTACCCATGTTTTATTTTAATTGAGATCGCCGAGAAAAGTGACACAGGTCCGACGCATGACGCGGCTGACCGCGATATGAGCGAGGATGATAGCAATATACGTAGATCGCCGATTTTAGAAAAAAAAACAAATTTTAATACACTAAAATCTGGCGGAAAAAGTAGGTATCCTCTATTTTCAGAGGTGTTTTTGAGATTTTTTTCTATCGAGCCAATTATTAGGAAACATGTTTTGAAATCGATGAAAGTATTACTTATATCCTTGAGTATCGTGTATTTAAATTGCAGTACCATCCGGTACCTGGTTTATGAGATTTTCCATATCATGTTGGCACTATTTCGTAATTTCCGAGCCTTAAGGTCACTTAGTGGCTTCGTAATATCAGGGAGTGGACATGGATTAAAACCGTTGAACAACTGTTTAGATTGGCGCTTGACAAAGAAACCTTTAAGAAGCTAACTGCCAACCTTCATAAACGGAGAGGTACTTAAAGAAGAAGAAGTCTTTATAGCTCTTGCCATACAAACATAGTTTCGGCATATAGTAGAGGACCCAATGAGAATAAAATTAATTTCCGTGGGACTTACCTCCGCCATACGGACTACTGGTATGTACTTATTCAGCATATTTTCCTGAACACAAAAAGTGTGGTAGTCACTTCCTAGGGGTATGGAAGGGGTAGGTAGCTATGACGTAACCAAGATGGCGGCCGGGCCTATTCTATTTACGCTATGTTTAGGTAACTACTGGGCCGATTTACTCAAATTGGGTCGCAAATGAAAGATAATTAAATGAACATTATTTAATTTTTCACACTCATTAATGTAAACCTAGTAACAAATTAAATATTTTCAAAAAACAACATTTTGAAAAAAATATGTTTTTTTAATTTGTGAAAAGATCAGAAACCATTAGATTTATCGTAATTTTGACTAACTATAAAATAAAGCTACATTTATCAGCTCTCCAATGAACTTTAAATTGTTAAAATCGAGCTATAAACAACGGAACTGCTGTCGTCTAAGTGAGCGTGGGTAGCGTCGAACTGACTGCGGTACATAGATTTGGCTACGCATAATCTTGAAAATAACGTAACAAAACGGGTAGAATCACAGCAAAATAAAAAAGTATTATGAACAGGCAACTTATTTTTTTTCATATCATGAAAGAAATGTTTCATGCTGTGTTTTTCCAAGAAATTTTCTTCACTTTATTGCAAACTAACTTTAAAAATTCTCGTATCAAATAATGCTTCGTATAGTATCGAAATAAAACACTTCGCACTTGCGTTATATTTCAAAACAAAGGACTCAATGGTACTTGTCTGTACTGATTGACGTGAGAGTGTAAACGGAAGTACTCGAGGCAAAGGCTAATATAGACGTATTAAATTATTCAGGGGCTGATACTAGGTAAAACTCCCAAATGATCTTGATTGAACAACTCCCTAGCAAAATCTGTTATATTTATCACGGTAAAAAAATACATCATTTTTTCTAAACATCGCGTCAGCACAACAAGCACTATCACGTGCTAAACGAAAATGCTTGTTATCATATTTAGTAATATAGAAGGGCACCTTTTGGCTTCTCAATACTTTGCACCAGTGCTTGGCCATTGATCAGGGTATATAGCAGTTTTCATATTTACTTCAATGGTCAGTCTCAAATGTGGATTGGTCTGCTAACAGATTACTAAGAACTGCTTTTGGTGTGTGTCAGATGAGTCCATTGGGGAGTGGGAACATTTGAACTCAACTCAAGTGAAGTAGGTACAGGGTACTTCAGTAATTAAGAACTCTTGGTTTTTCCTTAATTAAAGTTTAAATAATCTATGTAGGTAATACATTTATTATAGGCATCTTATAACACCTACCTACTACCAAACTATAAAAAGGAGTCATTAGTATAATAGATTAAGTATTATATTATAAGTATTTACTTACTGTTGATCCGCTGAAATAAGTTTCCCCACGATAAATCATTACACTTCTTGCGAATATTAAAGGATTCCTTAAATCGATCTAATCCGCTTTCTGTGGCTTTACTTAAATCCATTTTGTTTTTTATATTACAAATGAGACATAATTTCCAATTGTATGATGGTCGTTGGGGCGCACTTACACTATACACAGGTTCTTTATCCATTTTTTTACACAAAATAAACGCAAAGAATTTTTATTCTTGTCAAACCATATTTAAAAACAATATTCAATCTTTGCGTTGATACAGGAAACTTCCCCGACTTAATGAAACAAAGTAAAATCTCTCCAATTTTGAAATCGGGGGCTACATCTGACCCTTGCAATTACAGACCTATTTCTATCGTACCTGTTTTGAGTAAAGTATTCGAAAAAATTATGCTCAAACAACTTCTAACCCATTTTCAAATCAAATCAAATCTATATATCGAATGAGAATCAGTTTGGTTTCACAAAAAGCACCTACGTAATGTAAATTAAGTATTGTAATAATTTTACTATATATTATGTACTCAACACATTGTTAAAAAACGTTTAAAAGAATGGCCCCGAGTTTCTTGCACGTTCTTCTCGCAGTGGCTCTATAATTTTTGTTTGCTGAACGTGGCAGTACAATGTAGTATATTTCAATATTAAAATTTGTAATTGACCTTCATAAGAGCGTCGTAGACGCCTAAATTGAATAAATGATTTTGACTTTGATTATTTGTTACGAGAATTTTTGAAGTTAGTTCGCAATAAAGTGAAGAAAAAATTCTTGGAAAAACGCACCATGAAACATTTCTTTCATGATATGAAAAAAAAAATAAGTTGCCTGTTCATAATACTTTGTTATTTTGCTGTGATTCTACCCGTTTTGTTACGTTATTTTCAAGATTATGCGTAGCCAAATCTATGTACCGCAGTCAGTTCGACGCTACCCACGCTCACTTAGACGACAGCAGTTCCGTTGTTTATAGCTCGATTTTAACAATTTAAAGTTCATTGGAGAGCTGATAAATGTAGCTTTATTTTATAGTTAGTCAAAATTACGATAAATCTAATGGTTTTTGATCTTTTCACAAATTAAAAAACATATTTTTTTCAAAATGTTGTTTTTTGAAAATATTTAATTTGTTACTAGGTTTACATTAATGAGTGTGAAAAATTAAATAATGTTCATTTAATTATCTTTCATTTGAGACCCAATTTGAGTAAATCGGCCCAGTAGTTACCTAAACATAGCGTAAATAGAATAGGCCCGGCCGCCATCTTGGTTACGTCATAGCTACCTACCCCTTCCATACCCCTAGGAAGTGACTACCGCACTTTTTGTGTTCAGGAAAATATGCTGAATAAGTACATACCAGTAGTCCGTATGGCGGAGGTGAGTCACACGAAAATCGTTATTTGAAGACTTTTTTACAAATGGGTCCCGGACTTATATTTCTATAGACTCGAGCCCGGCACCCCAAGTAGCATTGTTTTTTATACCTCATAATGTTTATACTTTATAATTAGTCTTACAGTAGTTTTTTATAGCTGATAGGCTAGCTTTTGAACACTATCTCACCTGATGGTAAGTGATGATTGTCGAAGATTGTGAGTGGTCGAAGATTTACCGGCTCTCAAGGACAGCTGCCGGAACGCACCGTTAGGTGCTTGGCGACAGGTTTTCTACTTGTGGTAAATAGCCATGTGGACATTCACAAAATGTCCTACCACCGTGTGAAAGACTGCCGTCATCCCAAGACCGGCACCGATTTGACGGCTTAACGTGCCCTCTGAGGCACGGAAGTGCCCAGTAGCAATGTCACTATAGCGGTCACCCATCCCAATCATGACCGCGGTGGACGTTGTGATTAGGGCATGGATACCGGTATTCGGTATTACCGAAAAACCGGTAATACCGGCCTATTTAGAGTATTTACAAATACCGGTATTGGAATCAAAAATACCGGTGTTTCGGTATTATGATAAAAAAGAAGTTTATATGCATGAAAACTAATCAAAGGCTTAACCAATACGGCGGCTCTATATATATATATATATGGATAATATGAATAACATCAACAACTTATTAAATTTTATAGTTGTAAATTAATGCGCAGTTAACGTTTTTCATGCTTTTACAAATTAATAGATAAACCGACTTCAAAAAACATATGTTCATAATCTAGTTAGGTAACGTTGATTTCTACTTAATAAAAAATGGCATTTTAAGATTGGAAGTCAATGTGTCCGTGCAATTGTGAGTACATATATGGTATTAATTATACGGTGGTAGTATTGTTTATATAGTTTAACAAAACTGGCATATCGTCCGCCGACCACGGCACGCCTCTTTTTATCTCACGAATATTCTCAATTGCATTGTGCGCTCTCGCTTGGTTCGCTGGTTTTCTATTCACAATTACTACGCACATGCACGTGGTATAAACGGTAATCAGTGTTTCCGAGTATTTTATAGTGATATGAACTGTGTATGAACTGGTATCTCACACTGCGATCCCCAAGACGCATGCCAAGCGTGAGGATTATGGCAAACTCCGCCTTAATGAAGGAGGCTGTGTTCAGAAGTAGACAATCCAGCTAATACAGTAAGAACTGTGTGGTTAGTTTTCGTTACAATATTACGAAAAAACTATCATTTAGTAGATAAAATAAAGATCCGCCTTTCCAATATCTGCCTACGTAGGCAGCTCGAATTCTTTGGCCATATCGCTAGAAAAGAGGGGCATAACCTGGAGCAGCTCATGGTTACTGGCAAGGTGGATGGCAAGCGCCCGAGAGGTCGTAGTCCATTGAGATGGTCTGACCAAATCCGCATGGCTTTGGACACCAACCTACATGACGCACTCCACGACGCCAAGGATAGGCATAAGTGGCGAGACACCATCCAGACAAAAGTACTCCAAGTGGGGTAATCACGACCCTCAGCAATGAGGACAACGACGCGAGGAGGAGTGAGTAGATAATCGGTAAGTAAGAAACTCTAAAATCTTTCAAACTTAATAAGCTTCATAAAGCGTATCTATCCTACTCAGATCATTCGGTAATATCAGCAGATAGTGCCAAAACTGGTTGTGGCGATAACGTCGAGGTGCCGGTTCCGCTTCAACTTAATAAGAATGAAATAAAACGATCGAGATATCTCTAAAAGAGAAAAGTACATAAAATGATGTTTTACACTAATCACAAGGGATAGACAACAAATCTAATGACTCTGATCCGAAAGATGATGAAATCTGATGCGATACATTATTCAGTTATACGACACAGCACGAAAATGGCGGAAATAGAGGACTTTATTTGGATGAACTGTAGAAGACCTTACCTTCAACTAGTGTTGAATCCGAAAGAGAGCTTTCAGGGGCGAATTATGTAATATGGACTATTTTATTATATTATATGGCAAACTAATATTATATGGAAGAAAGATTTGATTGTTTGTTTGCATTGAAACTACTGGACTGATTTGAAAAATAATTTAACCTTTAGAATTCTACATTATCCCTGATATGAACATAGACGACAGAATATTTTCTAAATACCCGCGCGAAGCCGGCGCTTCATTTAATGACAAGACTTTATATTCCATTTGTTTTCTGCACCTTGTCCAGCAAAAATGTGTATATAATAAAATAATACACAGGCACTACTTTTATCTAAAGACTGTTTACAGTTGTGCTTAATTAATCACGATATTAAGAAATGTCTTTTGAAAGAAAGTTTTGAGCTTGACTTTTTATTGTCAGTTTAATTGTAAATTATATCTGATTATTTATTGTTACAATAAATAATAAATATTTGATTATTTATTGTCATAATAAAAAAAACATAAGAAAATACCAAAAATTATGCATAAAAATAAGTTTTAAGATGATCTTTTTATAATAAATTAGGTACATTTATTCAGACTAAAACAATATTACATGGAACATAATTTTTTTCTGCGTTTTTAACATTTATAGTGAAATACCGAAAAAATACCGAAATACCGGTATTCCGGTTTTTGAAAATATTGATACCGGTATAATACCGGTATTGCCAACAAGTCCAATACCGCCATGCCCTAGTTGTGATCCGTTAAGAATGGTTAGGCAAACTTCACTACGAACACTTTTAAAGTAGATTGATTATACCAAAATACAAATAAATCAAAATTAGTATAAACGAAATTGCGTTTAAAATTTTTCTGTTGCGGAAGTCTGTTTTGTTTTTTTAATGTTATTGTTAGTTTTGGTGCTCGGTTAAAATATTTTGATTTGATTGCTTCTGGCTCGTATCTACACTAATATTATAAAGAAGAAAGATTTGTATATTTGTATGCAACAAATAAACTTAAAGATTAATAGGCTGATTTGGATGAAATTTGGTATGGAAATAGAGACCCGGGGAAGGGCATAAGATACTATTTATCCAACTGCGAAAAAGAGGTAAATGGTTTTGTTCGATAACTGAAATACGAGCCGCGCCCGAGGTAACTAGTAGATATATAATAAAGTCCAAGAAAATGTAACGAGAGGTTTCGATACGCCTACATAAATACTTATCGTATTTATAACATCATTTCAAATACTGAAATCGATGACGATATTATGAACTCGTAGAGGAGAATAAACCCGTCTAATTGGATTTTTTCCAGTATCCCTTTGTATTCTGAAACTTCCCTGGACTTAGAATTTTTTCAAGTGCAAGTTATCTCTGTTTTCCTGCAGCATTATTAAAGCATTCTTATTCAATAAAGGAAGCGAGTTGAAAGACTGATATTTCTGTATAAATAAAATAGCACAAAGAAGCCTCGCGCCAGTCTGCTTAATGAGACTGTTATAAGAAAGTTTCGCTAGCTATAGTAAGTAGTATCGGATTGCCCAAGCTTATGACGCTGTAAATATCCTCTTGTTCGAGCTTAAATTGTATTTATTTTTATATGCTTACCCTACCCGATGTCAATGTTATTACACATTTTATCCTAAAATTAGCAAAGTCATTAAGATTGAAGCTACGGTTATGTAAGTGAGTAATCATACAAGTATTCTAGAAGAGTTTTTTGAGCCAGCGATAAGTTTAGTAGGTATATCGATCGACACCTAATTCTCCGAAGTGAAATTTGTAAAATATCGATATCTGCTGGCATTTATTTGAGGCTTCGTAGTGCAGCCTCCACTAATACACACACACACACACACACACACACGTCGTCAATGTTTATAATCCCTTGAAGGTGCTGTAGACTATCAATGCGATTCACGACTATATACAAGAATGTACTCAACATTTTCAGTAAGTATGCATTGGATATTTCAACAATAAATTAAAATTTAAAAAGCAAGTAAACAAGGATGAAGCATACTTTTTTATAGTTGGTAGGCTAGCCTTTGACCACTATCTCATCTGATGGTAAGTGATGATGTGGTCGAAGTTGTTGCTCAGGCTAACCTAAAATTACTTACTTCCACTGATTTGAGTAGGTAATTGAACTCCAAACCCTATAATATTAGGTATAATATTTCCCACCGTTGGAATACACATCTTTTTCACGTATACGATGCGGAATTAAGGGGTAGCGGGTTCAACTCCCGCTGGAAGATATATTTATATGTTGTCGCTTAGCATTCGTCAATGCTGTTTATAATAATACTTACTAACTTTCCGGGCGCGGCTCCGCCCGCGTGTATGTAGATTATCGCGCAAAAACATTAACCTCTTTTTGCGCAGTTGGATAAAAACTATCCTATGTTTTTTCCCGGGTCTCAAAATATTTCCATACCAACTTTCATTCAAATTGGTGCAGTAGTTTTGACGTGAAATATTAGTACTGATTACAATTAAATATATAATATAGTTTGCTTAAAGTAAACCTAAAGAATCCGTATATTATAGTAATCAACAAGTTTAATATTATGCATTCAGTAGTAGCCTAAATGATAAAAAATGTATTTATTAAATACCTGGAAACATTGGTACATGCCATCTTTGTGTTCCCATTAACAACGATCTTTTTTTTTGTAGTATCAATATTATTTTCTTTACAGATGATGTACCTACGGTCTTAGAAATTATTAAAATGTTTAAAAGCTTAAATGCCAAGAATAAAGACTTTATAAATGTCCGCTTACGTAAATGCACCGTAATTAATTGGGCTATATTTAATATCAGTATAGACCAATATAAAAATTAAGTAAATTATTTGCAATAAAACTTGTTAAAAAACCTCTGTTTAATGTCAACTAGGTACTATAAATCCCGATTTGTTGTCACGAAAACAGACCAGCAATAGGTAGACAGTTCAATTCATTGTTGGTTAGGTAGGTACATCTTTGTTTGTCTGTGAGGTGCTTTTGAGAAATGTTGAAGCATTTCGCGTGTTTCAAAGCTATTGACTGCGTTGAACACCGTGCTTTCAGTAACATAAATGCTTTCCTTTTAAATAGGCAGCAGTTGGTCCAGTTGAATGGAAATACGTCTTCCGGTTCTTTAGTTAGAATGGGTGCTCCAAAGGTATCAATACTAGCCCATTTTCTTGTTAGCTTATACTAACGATTAGGTTATATTGTTAATATCTTTTGTAACGTTTTTATTATACAGGAGCATTTAAAAAGGAGATATAGCGATGTTGTAAAAATAAATGTGTATTATTTATTATGTAAAATTATCTGCTAATGATTTTTTATTAAACTCTAACAACACATTTGTTAGTAGTTATCGAATCATTGAGGGAACTATTTGAAAACAGTAACATTGTTAACTTTACCATCTTTTAATACCACATGAACAGTCTTCCGTTGAACTAATCCCTATCACAATAGGGGAGGTTTAAAATAAACCCCGTGCTTGGCAAGCGTCAGATTGGCAGTGTAAGATGGCATCAGTTCTTCTGAAGACGCTGCTGCACACTTTTTGGTATTTTTCTCTTCAAGTCACGTCTAACGACTTTCACAAGACGATAAAAGGGGTTTTGATATTTCAATGCGGAGGGAGAATCTAATCTTAATATATATTGGAGACATTATTATATATCTTCACTTCATAAAATTATTAGCTATTACACATATTTTGCTATTTGCAACTACAGTTTTGTCCAGTTACAAATTTACAAATTTATATGTGCGTATGTATGTAGATATGAAAATTCTAGTACGCTTTTAGAGCAGTGCTGTTCGGATATAACTACTGTAGTATTTCAACTCTCTGTATACAATACATAAGTATAATCTAATTCAATGCATGCGCAGACAACTCACTCGTATGACTTTGTGAGCTGAAGACCTCACGACTGAAATACGTATGTTCTTTTTTATGTTTTCAACTTCATGCATGAGAACAGCTGGAGACTCGCCGGACATACAAAAGAAAGCGTTTTTGCCCAAGCCAAAGGGAGAAGCTTCGCGCTCGCACGGTCAATTATTGTAATAAAATCTATTGGAAAATCCTATTTATCATTATGTTATTTAATACTATCAAAGTATTGTATATAAAAATGCTCGAGAAAATTCACTTTACTTTTACTACCAATGTAAGTCGTACATGTAATTAATTAAACCTGTTTATGTTCAAAAAATATTACACATATTACATTTATTTAAACAAATTAAGTATCAAAATAATTTTGTCATTAATAATGACACCAGTTTTTTGGCGGATTTTCTCGAACGTTCAACAACTTATTTTTTAACACGGCAGTAGATTTTTCTACGTTCATAAGGGAGACTAAGACGCCTCAATTGAATAAATAATGTTATCTTTGCCCTGACTAACTTCCGCTCTCAAGTTAATACCCAAGAAAGTCTTCCGGAGAAAAAATAATGGCCTTCCTGCTACCATCTTCGACGTAACATCATTAATATACTAACAGTTATGATAGTATCTATGCTAGTTGTATTAGGTAGTGTATTCTCTCAAAACGTCCTTCCAAAATGCGGTGAAGCTGAAACCTGGACCTGCGCCTGCGGCTCGGCAGTCTATAGATATTACATAGCGCTTGCCTATCATTGCTTCAAAAATTTACTAGTGACACAATATTTCCGTTGACCCTGCACGTGATGACACACTAACGAGCGTAATCCGGATAACGAGTTTGTACCTACTGCACAAACGGCCGACACAGCTTACCACCGCACCGCACCGCACTGCACCCCGCAATCGCTCTATAAATCACTGTTTCATTCGAAAGCGCTCAAAAAACAGTTCAACTTTCGCGTTATAATAAACTGGCAGTTACTGAATCATTAACTATTTACTAGTTCGTATTCACACTCTTTCGCCATTAACCGCCAAAGTTAATAAAAAAAAACATATTTATCTGTCTCCGTTTAGGTCCAATTACACCAATCTATGGTTTAATTAACACCCAGATAACATAAGCTACTATACAATAGGAATATCTAAAATATAATATTATATACGCGAGACACGGAATGTGTGCAATTAATCAAGCATACAATTTATAATTTTGTCAGTATAATGTATACATTATTTTTTTTTGCTTATTCGGCGTAATATTATCTTAGTATTTACATTATCTTAAATGGTTAATTTTTCACCTCACAAGCTCGTAAGTGTTGATTATCATTCGAAAACTGCGTGGAAAAGTGTTTTTATCTGGTAGCGTGGTAAAGGTTTATGAAATTCGTATCTTTGGCCAAGCGGCGCGGGCCGCGGGCGGCCGCGCCGTCTGAACAGAGCCTAACGCCCAAAAGTCACTATCTCAAAGACATGTAACTTTCATGTTGAAGACAAAAGCATATAATATTAAATCGTTTTCTCGAGAACATGTATAAAATAACTATTTTCCGGCCGCATTCTGTGTTCTTGTACGTTGGATATCGGACTATAATCATACCAAGTTTGACGTTTGTATTTATTACCGTTTTAAATATAGAGCAAAATAAAAAATCGTTATAAAATATGACCAAACTACGTTTGTACTTGTACCTGTAATATGCCGCCTGTAAGAACTTCTCTCCTCCATAATACTTATCTACCCGTGGGTGTCGTAATAGGCGACTATGACGTTAAAATACGGGAGGTGGTCAGGAGCGCCTACCAGGCGTGGGGATTGTACCAAACCGCTACTTAATGCTGTTGTATTCAGCAGTGAACAATTGGGAGTACAATAGAGTTTGTACTCCAAGCACGACTCGTACACTATCCTTAATTTCCCCACTCTACAGTTGTATTAAATTTTGATATAATATTATTGTGTACGACTTCTTTAATCTCTTCAGGCTATTTGCCCTGATTTTGAATAACAGATTTCACTCAAACGAGACGTTCTGATTTTTCGCTACAGATCTATCTGTTCAAATCATGAACCTCCTCAGTGAACAACAAGACTTGGTCATTTTATTGTGAGAATAGAATAGAATAATTTATTTGTAAGACATGGTATGTATACGGATTACAAAAGCATACAGGGTGGTATAAATAAATTTTGTTAGTAGGTACAATACATGTCCTTGCCTTATTTGGCGTACAAATATTTAGTTAGAATTTACATTATCATACATCATTATAGAAATTTAATATTAAACATTTTGTCATTATCATAGTTAGATACTTAATATAATTAAAAAAGTCACATTATTTGTCAATTATACTTCATGTCAAATTTATCATTTAAAAAGTCAGTTATACCGTAATAACATTTATCAGCGAGTAATCTATTTAATTTATTCTTAAACTGGTCATTGTTTAACTCTCTAATACTTTTAGGTATTTTATTGTAAATTATTGGTCCCATATTAAGAATACTATTATGTCTAAGAGCCGTGTTATAGCTACGTATGCGCAGCTTTGTAATGTCTCGCCTGCTACGAGTACTAGTAGATGCTTCAATACAAGTGCAAAATCGGTCTGGGTTGTTTTTTACAAATGTTGCTACTTCGAGGATATACATAGATGTTAATGTCAGTAGCCTATGTTTGAGAAAGTATGGTTTACAGCTATCTGTCTTTTTCAAATTGTTCATTGCTCGTATACATCTTTTTAATGCTTTGAATACAACCCCTTTGTCAGTAGAATTGCCCCAGAATATAATCCCGTAACGTAGAACTGATACAACAAGCCCATAGTATGCCGTTATCAGAGCATCCTTGTTTATTACGAAAGATAGTTTATGCAACGCGTACGCCGTTGAGTGAATTCTCTTAGTTAAAGTCTCTATGTGTGCCTTCCAGCTAAGTTTGCTATCAATAATCAATCCTAAAAATTTAGTTGATTCCACTTCTTGCACCACTTTACCATTATATTGAACTAAAATTTTCTTTCTAACTACACGTTGTCGGAAATTAATTACATTCGTTTTGTCCAAGTTTATTTTTAAATTATTATTATCAAGCCATTGTATCATTGATTTTAAGCTGTTGTTTATGTCATATTCGTAGTTGTCATCATTATTACATTTAATTGTAATTGTACTATCATCTGCAAATAGTGTAGTCGGGTGATCAAGAGCCCTGGGTAGGTCATTAATATAAAGGATAAATAACAACGGGCCCAGTACGCTACCCTGTGGAACTCTCTAATATCTGATTTTAATATATTTATATTATAATCACCAGCTACTAATATATGTTTATATTGTCTTGAACATATCTTTTGGAGAACATTGTATAGACTACTCAAAAACTGCTCAAAATACTTAGCTTTGTTTTTATTTTTTGGCACTCTGTATATACATACTATCACTATTTTGTATGGAATTAACTCAATGGCGCAACATTCAAAAATTCCTGAAAGGGACAGAGAATTAATTTCTGGAAGCTCTTTGTACCGTTGTCCAGTTTTGGTTAGGATACAGGTACCACCTTTAGAAATATTATCTCTGCAAAAACTAGAAGCTAATTGATAATTTGGTATAAAAAGGTTGTATTCAAATCCCAACTTCATATTATGTTCTGTTACACAAATTACGTCTACATTAATTTTATTTTCAGATCGCATGTTATTTAGACAAACAGTTAGTTCATCAGCCTTACTCATTAGACCCGCTATATTCTGATGCATGACACAAATATGTTTATTCTCGAAAAAACTCATCATCACAACTTTCAAAATCATCAACGCAAGTTCCTACTTTAATTTTACATAAACTGTTACCTTTCGTGTCACTAATTACAGAAGATACTGTGTCCATTATAGCACGCAGGCCACTATTTTTTAACATTCCCGATCTCAAAAAGAACATTTTGTGGTCAAATGTCAGGCATGAGTTCGTGTCAAAGATCAATGCATATTGATGTGTCATATTATCTAAGTAAAGCAATTTATTGAATATGTCAATCCTATTATTAATATGATTTAAATTGTACATGATATTAGATTCTGCTGTATATTTATATGTAGGGACACATATAATGAAATTTGTGTTATTATTATCGCAGAGAGCTTCCCGCAATTGACTTACGAGTTTAATATAGTCGCTATCAACCTTGAAATCTTCCTCACCTATAAATAAAATGCAATAATCGTTCACAGTAAGTTTTTCTACCTTCTTGTCTATCCCTTGCACCAGTTCCCGGACGCCTCCGTAAGGTATAAGATAATGTCGGAGAAAACTACTACCTCTGGTGCCGTTTAATGTTTGTTCTGCTGTTTGTAATACATTATTATGTTTGTTCGCACTGATTAAAATAACATCACTAGGTCTCTCTTCAGTTTCTTCTCTATTTGTAATATGTACTGGTATTTTGATCTGTTCATCAGTAGTTTCATTTAGTTTTAATTCATTGTTTTCTTTATTTTGTATTTGTTTTTTCCCCTTACGTTTACTCACTTTCTTCTGTTGTAAAATGGGCATTTTATCCGAGATTTCTTGTTCTGTTTGTATATTTTTATTACAGTATATTTTATCATTGAAGTTGTTGTCCGTTTGTGTTTGTTTACACAACATTTTATGCGACGTGTTTTGTTTTGTTAGTGTGTGGTGGCGTTGTTTCTTTGCTGGACTTTGTGTAACATTTTTATATAATTCATTTTTCTTGGTCAGATCGTTATTTATACATTTAAGTTCAATATTTTCTAACGTTAGTTTATCTATTTCTAAATGAGCGCTATTTAATTCAATCAACATATTTTCTATTTTGTCCTTTAGTTGTTTTACTAGATCACTGTCTTCATCATCTGAGATGTCTGGGAGACTACTAGTAGTGGCGTTTTGTGTTGTTGTCTCAATCTCACTTTCATTATATGTCTTAGAATCAGATAGTGTTCGCGTACGTCTAAAAGTAATATTTTCCAGAAAGTTCATTTTGGACTATATACAAATTATTTATTCTTAATGTAATATGAATAGGTAGCACTATTGCGTCTCAACAATGTATCCTGTACCTATATGTAACCTAATTTTGTTGCTGTGTATATCGGCTGCGCTCCTGACCGATGAGATAATAAATAGCTGTAGGATGTTTACCTACTGCGATATACGGTACAGCGCTAGTGCTTCGTGCTATGACTCACGCGTAACGTCCAGCGACGTCTTCGGTCGCGGCAGGAGCCCGCGGGTGACGGGTGACGAGCGGGCGGAAGCGCTCGCCGGCCTGTGCGGTGGATCGGCACTCGTGAAATGAAGCAAAATATTTAAAATTAAAACGATGATATCTCACTCATTTATTGGCCAATTTTTACGAAGAAACCACCAGAACACACTTTATACTTTTAGCTAAACAATTATACAAGATATATCACTTTTGACCACTATTTTGATTAAATTTTTGAAGAGTAAATTGAATACGTGTTGTCATGAGCGAACCTCATGTCACTGTAACCTCATGAACCTGTGATTGTGCCGGAACAAGCACGAAGCCCACCTGATGTTAAGCGGTAACCTCTGCCTATATGCATTTTTGTCAGTGATGAAACTGATGAACTGCACTTCACCCATCACCAAGTATAGTACAAGACATTAAAATCTCATATGCCTGTCATTTCACCCGAACACTGCCAACCGGCACACTGTAATGCTAGCATAACTGCTTGGCGGTAGATATAGGTATGGTGGCAGGACTTCCCCAGAGGAACTCGTTCACAAACATATCTACTATATTTTTTTTGTATAGCTGATAGTCTTGCCTTTGACCACTATCTCACCTGATGGTAAGTGATGATGTGGTCAACGATCTTGTTCGGGCTAACCTAGAATTACTGGCTGTCAAGGACAGCTGCCGGAAAACACCGTTAGTTGCTTGGCGACAGATTTTCTACTTGAGGGTGGTATCTAGCCAGGAAAATAACCTATCACCATGCTGTAATGATTGCCATTGTAAGATAACAACCTGGACCGACAGTTTAACGTGCCCTCCGAAGCACGGAAGCGATAGGTAGTAATATCATTAACGGTCACCCATCCAACTCCTGACCGCGGCGGATGTTGCTTTACTTAGCTGATCGATTAAGAACGGCTAAGCAAACTTCGCTACGAGCGCTTGTAAAGTTTTTCCTTCGCAGAACTACTATGTGCTTATGAACATTCGGTAGTATGTATCAATCCGTGAAAATGAGATAATTCTTTGGTTTCAGGTAGCTGTATCCCGTCAGAGCAGAGGTTCCCGGCCTCATGACGCGCCTCAAGCACGACAGGTATTTTTGGTTTAATATTGTTTTCATTGTGCTTGCTTCCAATGTAAGAGTGCTTAAGGGGCCTATAAGAGTTGCCTCTTCAGTATTTTTAACTCAACATACAGAAAAAAGTACATATACCTACTATCAAAAGTATAAAAATCACGTGTTTAAGAATAATTTATCGTTATTTATTGCAAATGAACGGTCAAAAAAATATTTTTCTTATGTCTACTTTGTCTATATATACCTCCCATTGGGCAAAAATCATCTAAGGTTCAATTATTTATTATAATTTATATTATTATGATTAGCCATTGATACGAGATCAATGAATGAATATATACCTATATTATAATATATAAAAATTACAAGTAGGTATATAACAAGTCCTGACTCGCTGACTGACAGACAACGCACAGTCCATACCGCTGGTCGCAGAGACTTGGAGGGTTCTCTTTGTGTGGTGTAGTCGTCTTGATGCGTACGGGTGTACTAAGTGTGTACTACCGTGTATGTATATAAGAGACCTGTGTATCTTTGTAAAGGCAAATCCAACCTATTTTCAAAAAAGAAGTGATGTTATTCCAAGACAAAAAAGATCGAAGTATAAAAACTTATTATACCATCCTCTATGCCAAAAAGTTATTTATGAAAAAAATGTTTATAATATGGCTATTACTGTTTTTAACAAATTACCGGACAACTTAAAATCTTTGACCGGAAACAGCTTCAAAACTAAACTGCACAATTGGTTATTGGACAATTGTTTTTATAGCATGACAGAATATTTTAATGTATAATAATTAAATGTATTTTATTGTTTAAAAAAAACTATATTTTTAGGAATAAATACTAATATTTGTACACCTGCTTGCAGGTTGAATGCATTGCTATATATTTTCCTAACATCTGAAATTGTAATTATTGTGCATTCTGACAAATAAATGATTGATTGATTGATTGATTGATTGATAAGAAAAGATTATTTGATATTCAATTCCTAAGGGGCAAAAAATGGGTGAAAACTTTTAGTTCATAAAATTTGCTCATATAAAAAGTAACATTATTCTTTTGACAGGGATGACTTAAGGGCGTGAAATTGGGATGAAACTTTGTATGGAACAATAATTGTTTTTGAAGTGATTGTGATGAAAATTGGTATCTAGATAGACTTTTTTAAAAGAAAACATGCCACAATGAGTGAAAATGGGGAGGAAAGTTTTTCACCTGAACCTAAACCGCTGGCGCTCAATATCAAAATAAAAAAATATGTCTATCCATTGACATTGTTTTGAATAAAATCGTCATGGTTTTGAATTAAAAAATATTTTATATCTTCAATGTTCATAATTGAACAGCAAGTGATAAAGGTTACACTTAAAGGAACTAACAAAAAGTTGAAGTCACACGTAATATACGCTTGTATGCTTTATTTCACGGAAAAGTATCATTCGATTCTGCCAGAGTGGATAGCATGAGGAACATGAACGACGAGTGAGCAGACGTCCTTGAATCTCCTAACTGCCATCAAAGTTAATATGTGAAATATAATGTACTCGGGCCGCGGTGCGTAAGATAGTTGTTACCTCAAAGGGTTGCTATTGTTTTGGATCAAAATTTACCAATATAGATGAACAGCGTTGTCAACTCGTTGAGGTTTGTGGACGTTGTGTAAATGTACATGAAATTAACTATTTAACGTTGTGTATTAACCGCACAGATGAAATGTGTTCGCAAATAGAAGTTCCAAACATCACAAAAATATAACTTCATACACCACATTTAATAATATACTCATATAAATTTGTAACCGTTGCGTCAGTTTATGTGATTAGTTACTGAGATACATATATTTTGGAGCAGTGATGGCCGAGCGGTAATAGCTATAGACTGCGGTGCTGCAGGTCCTTGGCTCGATCCACACCGCCGCGCCGTGCGCCGCGCCGGCTTGTCCTTCATCGTATGGTGGAAGAGCATTTTGCCGCTGCTCATTACCACCCTCAAGTAGAAAATCTGTTACCAAGCACCTAATAGTGTGTTCCGGCAGCAGTCTTTGAGAGCCAGTAAAGTTACAGGCACACAACTGTATGTCTCAGTGTGACGGGCGCAGTGCGATTCGTCAATTGTGATGAAATGCATCTGTTATAGTCAGAGGATAGTCCACTTAACATCAGGTGCGGTTGTTCCGTCACGATAACAATAACATGTTGGGGTGCAATAACGTTTTTTCCCGCTACCTTCGCGCCCAAATGTAAGTTAATATAATCCAATATTGTTCGTTGGTTGAACGTTTTACACATAGCTACATCTCAGGGTCATTCTATTACTAGATAGAGGCCCGTGACATACGGATGGACGGACATACATACAGCGAAGTCTTATCAATAGCGCTCCGTTTTGCCCTTTGGGTAAAGAACCCTAATAGTGAATAATAATTAATTCCTGCTATTCGTGAAATATAGTCACCTATTCCAAACACTGTTTTAAAACCATCGGTCAATTTATACTCGAACATAGGTCCCTTCGTAAAATCAAACTCGTGTAACTGTTGAATCCATCACTTTAGTTAGCCGAGCCGTCACAGACGGAATAGCTTATATATCCCTAAAATAGAAACAGTATTTGCTGCAAAAATTATTAGCTTTTTAAAAATGGTTGACTTCTATTTTGTCCATATTTGATTTCCTTAATGAATCTACTTTAACTCATTAAGACCTGAATATTTTTTTGAGCTAAGATTTCAGTAGTCTTTATTTGGTGTGTTATTATCATATTATTATTTGACCTTCAGAACGATGGTCTCACTGTTGTCTCTACTTTTGGAAAAAGCAGTGCGTCTCGACAAATCTTTCGAGGAATTAATTTTAAACCGTTGAACGAAAAATAAAGGTAAAATAAAAGCATGTTGTTGTAGTTAAAGTTAGATATTTCAGATGAAATATTCTTGGATACAATTAAAAATCATTTCCAAGTGAATGTTCAAAATCCAAGCCCTGTATAAATAATGTTTTTATATAACTGAACGATTTAATTACGAGCACTGTTTACGTTACCGATGCGATGTTCAGAATAGAAACTTAACTAAATAAGTGTACGCCTCGGTATACTTGTGTTATTACAAGTTTTGAACTCAACACTTTTATTATTGTGCTTTGTGTTCTATTTCTAAGTTTACCCCTGCTGAGATATAACAATGTGAGTTGAGTCACGAGACCTTATAAAAATATATTCAAAGGATGAGGCGGACGTAACATAAAAGTAGGTTGTTGTTATTTAGGTCAGCCATTGACATTTCTCACAAGTTGTTAAGTTTGGACAGCCAGAGCGGGAACAGGTTCACATACACTTACAAGAGCGTATCAGCACATCATTATGTGCTTGGTGACAGATTTTCCACTTATTAGTGTTTGTGGTTCCTTGAGGTGGCGGGAGAGAATTCAACCTCCTCGTACCTTCCTGTACGAGTCGTTAGAGATAAAGATCCTAATGTTAGTTTAACTCATAATGCAAAATTCGAGTCAATGAAACATATAAGGAATAAGCTGGGTTTGCGGCAGAAACTTCCCAAGACTGTTTTATTTAACAATATCTGATTTAGAATTAAACTTTAATGTAAACTTAACTGTTTTTTTCTTACCTAATTAATGAAATATACCACAATAGGTAGCTTATCGTAATTTTATCTCAGTCCAGCTACATGTCGTATACCACAAAGACCAGTAGGTAAGTACCTACCTAAATGACGCGAGTGTAAAAAGCAAGCAAAAACAGTAAATGCATAGTGCTGCAAAGGGCAAGTTTATCAGTAGCATCTTCGATTAAAATCCTTCTGAAGGAATGATCTGCTGACGTCAGATCACAAATAATTTTTTATAATAAAAGTACATATTGTCCTTAAATCATATTTAATATTGTCACCATTGCCAGAGAGGGATAAGAGGTACAGTTACTGAGCTCTCGTTCGGCTTCAATTTTGCGACAACAGCTCATTCCTGTACGTAGTACTTATTACTTCCAAGGTTTGGAGCAATCGTTCGTCATCGTACGATATATAAAAAAATCGGCTAAGTGAGAGTCGGACTCGTGCACGAAGGGTTCCGTACCATTAGCTATACAACATTAGACTTCATATTTTAACCTTTTTTGTTTTAATGTGCGCGAGTCCGACTCGCACTTGGCAAACTTTTTGTATTTTTTGTTATAGAGGCAACAGAAATACATCATCTGTGAAAATTTCAACTGTCTAGCTATCACCGTTCTTGAGATACAGCCTGGTGATAAACGGACGGACGGACGGACAGTTAAGTCTCAATAATAGGGTTCTGTTTTTACCCTTTGGGTACGGAACCCTAAAACGTAAACCAACGCATTCCATTTTCGTTAAGTAACGTTAAGTGTGAGTGGCCAGATTGAAATTGACATGAAAATTTGTAATTTATAAAAGGATGTCCTGAAAGCGTTGTGTGTGTGTGTGTGTGTGTGCAAAAACGTGAAAGCTTAAATGTTTATTGCTTTTGATTACAGCTTAACAATTACGTTACAAAATAGCATTTTCAGAAATTTCACATCATTAGCTACTTTTTGACATTGACCCCTTACAAAAAGAGTCTGAAATTATAAAAGTTAACTGTCCGCCACTATATTTACCTATTTCTTTAGATAAATACAAAACAATATATATTTAAGTTTGAGCCATGCTCGCATGCAAGGGTACAATGTTTTTTTACATTTGTTGGAACCTCCCCGAAAAATCACTCTTATTAAGTTTCATTCAACAACTCTAGTCGAATCTCTACACAAAATATCATAACTTCAGACCGCTGACGAGCTAGAGACCCACGACTTACTCGGACACACAGACAGACAGCAGATTCCCTTTAATAGGTCTCCGTTTTGACCTTTGGGTACGGAACTCTAAAACTAATATCCAGTGGCACACGCAACCCATTGTTTTGCAGAACAATCTCGTGGTATGAACGGTATCCAGGTACGACCGCAGAACGGCATCGACCATGGCACGGTCATGTTATCTATCATAATATTAACCTGACCAGGGACACTAGCTTACAGTTAGACGATCCACGGAATCGATTCGCCATTTTACGACGTAAAATATACCTTCGTCTAATAAGGAGCTTTCTATTTCAATCGCTCCGCCGATAATCCCATCATTAATTTTTGTATTCACTGGATAATAAAATCGAATATAATATAATTATGTAACAGACGTAAGCCGGCTATAATCGTGTTTTTTGTGTTGACTCCCACCAGCCCAGACGTTTTTGAGCCGACTTCATTTTTATCCAATTACGAAAACATTCTATGTTAAAATAATATGCTTACCGTAATTCTTGGTAATTCACTTCGCTAAATAAGCAAGTAACGTATTCCACAACCTGAATTGAAACGTATTACCTACGGCTTACTACCCACTCGAGACGTATTACCGAGAGAATCCAAGAGGAGCTCGCAAGCAAAATGATTAAATAAGATTTCAATTGAAAAGTTCAATAGCTACCAATAATGCACGAGAAAATTTCATTGTACTTGTTCGGGGTATACGTTGATTCTAAGTACAATAGAACCTATCTGTCTCGACAGAAAAGAATTAATAATAGAGCCTTACTTTCATAGAAATTGTATTTTATATGGAAATGCAATAAAATCTGTACATGTTCCTCTGTGCAATTTCCGCTGAACTATATATCGATTGATTTGAATGTAACTAATCTATGGTTTGTAAATGGCCATATTAATGGTATCAATACTCACCAAACTGTTGATAAATGATTATTATCGATAATTAACCGACTACGTGCATCGGTACGATATTAACACTTTCTTAACAGAAAATGCAGCATCTTGAATGGATAGCTTAACGCAGGATAGATGTCGACAAACTCAAAGATGAAACATTGAATGTGGCGAACAAAGACCACGACTGAGGCGATGATGGTGCACTAGCAGTGGTACATGAATTGTCACGCGGGGGACTGTGGTTCAAATCCTGTTGCGATTCTAAAATTATGAAATTTTTTGTTCTAGTAAGTACACATGCATACTTAGCTTTGCGTTTTAAATTCACCGAGGCGGTACCAAAGATAGCTCTTCAGTGTTCGGAGCCTTGAACCGTCTTAAATATTTGTATTCCTTGATAAAGCATTTTGTGAATGTTCCCCTGGCTAACATCAACAAACAATGACCACCGTTGAACAAATGCCTCCTCCTTCCTATATGAGAGGGCTACCATAACCCCCACACTTGGTAGGTGTCTAGGGAATCGCAGTGAAAAATAGCAGTTGTTCAGAAGGCGCTGCTGCCCACATTCTGGTATTTTATCTTTCGTCGCCTCTAACGACTCCCACAGGAAGGTACGAGGAGGTTGAATTCTCTCCCGCCACCTCAAGGAACCACAAACACTAACAAGTGGAAAATCTGTCACCAAGCACATAATGATGTGCTGATACGCTCTTGTAAGTGTATGTGAACCTGTTCCCGCTCTGCCTGTCCAAACTTAACAACTTGTGAGAAATGTCAATGGCTGACCTAAATAACAACAACCTACTTTTATGTTACGTCCGCCTCATCGGTGATAGATAGACAGTTGAAATTTTCACAGATTATGTATTTCTGTTGCCGCTATAACAACAAATACAAAAAAATGGCCAAGTGCGAGTCGGACTCGCGCACGATAAAACAAAAAAAGGTTAAAATATGAAGTCTAATGGTACGGAACCCTTCGTGCGCGAGTCCGAATCGCACTTAGCCGATTTTTTTATAAATCGTACAATGACGAACGATTGCTCCAAACAGAGCGACGCCGACGCTCATACGCTTTTTATGAACGACACTAAGATTACCGTATACGTCACTGTCAAAATTGTCAACACAAACAACTCTCACCACTTCTATATTTCCCATTTTTACACTACGGTGAGAAAAGTGTTTACTACGTCACCGAGGTAGTATTGTTTTGATCAATATAAATTTTTCGCCGCACAAATATGAAAAAGTAAAGTTTAAATTGACCAAAAAAATCCAATAAGGATTAAGAATACAATAATAATATCGAGGCAATGTTGAATGAGAGTGCGTGAGGCGACGAGTGCGTCGTCGAGGTACATGGGAGAACGCTCGGGTATCATGCAGCGATCGCCTATAAGAGATATGCAAACGATGACGACGTCAAGAGGCGTTATACAAAAACGCACCCCTGAGACAGATAGTCAGATAACAATTTCGTAGTAGATACTTACTATTAAATATAGTCTACTACTAGAAAAAGCTCAATAAATAATTAAAAAAAAAACAAATTAACACCAACAGTCATTGTTTTATTCTACGCTCTGTTGTAATGCTGAACAATTACATACAATATAAAAAGCGACTTGCGCTTTTTATATTGTATGTAATCGTATATGAATACAATTTAAGAACAAATATCACAAAATTAAAGGGCATCTGCCGACTGTAACCTTGTACTTAAATTCAGAACACAGTGCTCTGGTCGTTGTGATTTGTTACGGAAAATTTATTGTAGAGCTGTAAAATTACTAATTTCATAATATGTAATTGTTTCCATCAATAATAAACATTCACCTGCTATTTCGCAAGTAATTTGATTTTCCTATATCTGACAACGTGCGTCGTTTTGCTTTTCTATAACTACCGCATTTTAACCGTTTATAGATACCTCCTATGCTAACTTCCGCTCCACCTACCCTTCGCTAATTTAGCTTGGTAATTGGTTATTAAGCAAACATGATTGCTAAACTTGAAGATGCCCCTCGGCGCCGCCGCCGCCGCCGCCTCAACTAGCGTGATCTCTATTTTGTGTTAAGTTTCGCCTTTATAATAGCTATAGTATTAAATAATTGTACTGATATTTGTCCATACGCGTAGGTATCATTTAAATCTGCACGCCTGTGCCATAATGTCCAAACATGACCATCGTATTATTGACGTATATTGTTAAGTGTTTTAAATAGTCTATTGTTCTTTCAGACAGTAAGTAGTAGTATTAGACTTCGTGATTTGTGCAGTATTTTCGGGGGTAGGGCGGGAAACGAACAGTTTACAACGTCATGGCAGGCATTATTGCCATGCAATACAATTTTTTTTTACTTGTAAATAAGTCCGACTTCAACACCGGTTCACTTCATGACAGTTCAAAAGTACCTATTATCACAATATTGTGCCATTGGTACCGACTTCGGCAAGTTATTTCGAACTTTTGGGTGTTGCGGTCGGTTCCATTTTTTGTAATAAAAAATTTTCACTCCTTTTAGTGACCCTTGCTACCTACGGGATTGATTGTCATTCATTGTCTAAGACTATATCATCAAGATAGGTAAATATTTTTCAGTTATTGGAGTGTAACCCAAAAACGGCGTGACCGATTTTGATGAAATTTAAATTGGACCAAAATGACAAGCATCAATCAGCTTACAAACAAGAAAAAAAATCAAAATCGGTTCAACCAGGCAAAACTTTTGAGGTAAAAAACAGAAAAGTACAGACGAAGGAGGACCTCCTCCTTTTTTGGAAGTCGGCTAAAACAAACGTCAATTTTGTGTCGTTTCTCTTACCGTACGCGTACATGTCTGAAGTAGTACTGGCGAATCCGTTAACACAATTCCAGCGGCGGCGCTAGAAGCTGGAATGGGCGCGCTGGATCATAAAGCAGAGCTCTGTAAGTGCTAGTCAATGAATCCAGTGCATTTTAGGGACGGTTTATGTTATTCTGCAGTCTAGTGCTTTATTATATCGCTGGACTGAAATGCTACTGGAATAACGTAAAGCGACCTATAATCTATTAAATTGGCTCATTTAGTATGCCTCTGTTTACATAAAAAGACCAGATATGTGCTCATTATTGTTAATAATAGTTATTTGTTATGCAAGCCTGCAAACCTGTTATTTAGTACTCGTATTGAAAACGCGCGTAACGAGAGTGTCAAAGGTACGAGATGGAAAATAACTTTGCTGCCGAGCGAAAAACAATTTTCCATGTTATCACAAAGGCGAAAATACGAGTAGCAAAAAAACGGCTTATATAATATAGTAAACTATTGTAAAGTAAAACGTAATACTATTGGAACATCGAGGGTTCATTATATAGATTAGTGCTGTTATAAGTTAAAAAATATACTCTATCGGATAAAAAGCACTTTGTACTCATATTTAGAATTTCAAACAAAACCTTTGAGAGCTTATGAGGTGACAATTATATTGTTTATTTTTTATTTAGACCTTCCAAACATAATACATTTTATTTATTGCTGAAGGCATGTAAGCATTTGACCACAATCACACCTGATGGTAAGTGATGATGTAGTCGAAGGTGTTAACAGACTTAATCTAGAATTACTGGCTCTCAAGGACAGCTCCCGGAACACACCGTTAGGTGCTTGGCGACAGATTTTCTACGTGAGGGTGGTCGCTAGCCAGGCGGGCATTCGCAAAATGCCCTTCCAACGTGCGGTGAAGCTCAAGTCTGCGGCGGGATTCGAACCATAGACCTGCTGCGCGGCAGTCCATAGCCAATTCCACTGAGCCATCACTGCTTCGGATCATCACAATCGACATCGACGCTTCTAAAGCTCCGCCCGAGATTGATCGCCCATTTTTAATGTAACATTTTACAAATGTACTTTTCACAAGTTATTGGGATTTATTCACAAAGTTAATTTCTGAATCAGTCTGTTATCTGGAGCTGTGCTGTGCCTGGACGATGACAAAAGCCTCGCCCCTTTTGCATGGGACCGAAAATGATATGTTTTCTTTTAAGTTTCACGTTCAAAAATTCATAAATACCGAATTTCTTGCGTCCATTCCATGCAGTATGTGAGAGCTCTATGCTCGTTTTTAACCGATTTCCAAAAAAGGAGGAGGTTCACAATTCGTCTGTTTTTATGTTTGTTACCTCAGAACTTTGGACTAGGTGAACCGATTTTAAACATTCTTTTTTTGTTTGAAAGCTGATGGTTGATGTGATTTGGCCCCATTTAAATTTCATCAAAATCGGTGTAGCCGTTTTTGAGTTACACTCCAATAACTGAAAAATATTTACCTATTTTGATGATATAGTCGTTGACAATGAATGACAATCGATCCCGTAAGTAGCAAGGGTCACTAAAAAGAGTGAAAAAAAAATTTTACCAAAAAATGGAACGTTATAAAAAGAGAATCTTTGTAAAGGACAGCCATTTGGCACAACACTCGATCTTGATGTAGAAACAATCATTTTTACCCGCAGTTCTAGTAAATATGTATACTCGTATACACTATAAGAGTTATAATAACATCGTTATATATTTTGGACGAAAAATAAATGTTTATTTCTCTGATGCCTATCGCTTGGATCATCAAAATGTGTGGGATTTCCGAGCAAATTATTTTAAAATATACCACATCGTTACATCTTCGCCAAATTAAGTATAGATAATATACAAATATCTCATTAATGAAAAAAAAATTATATATTTGTTTTAAATTTTTTTAACCAAATATAGTAGGTACTCATAACTTAATAATCTCATAAATAAGAAAATATTTACATTAAACAATTTTTTAAAATGTTTCATTAATTTAATGTGAGACACTTCCAAAAAACAAAATTAAGAATTTTACGAAATTTTTGACTCGTCAAATTCAAATTCAAAATCAGTTATTCAATTTAGGCGTCTACGACGCTCTTATGAAGGTCAATTACAAATTTTAATATTGAATTATTCTACATTGTCGTTTTGTGCCGAGCTAGAAAATAGGCCCTATTTGTTTTAAGTTTATTGAGTAGGTAAGTACTGTAGCGCCGTGTTACAGTTTACATGTTAGATTAGACTATCTCCTTTGTAACTTTGCATGACGTCACATATCACAAAAGTCTTTACCATGATAAGTTTAAAATACTGCAACATCTATGGTGACAAAGGCTACATTTGATTGGTTAGCAGTATCCGAGTGTTAATTAAACCTTAGGTTGGTGAAATTGGGCTTTAGCGTAAGTTTACCCACAAGTTATTTTGTGTTCGTAGTACTCAATTGTTAGTTAATAAGTAACTAGCGGCGAAGGAGGTAGGGTAAGACAATCCGGCCGGTCCGATGGCGGTGTTGGATGTTCGACTAGATTGGCTCCACTCTAACTGTGCGCCTCCACCCTGGGAGAGCCATTACATCCGACAAACTAACTAGCGGCTTTATTGGTTGATTGCCAACCAGGGGCTGTGAAGACAAATAATACAATGCTGCCTGACTGCATGCCTAAAGTATTTTATTCATACAAAACATAATATATAGAATAGATTCAAGCGTTACTTTACAGAAATAATTATTAATATTAGCAATTATTTAAACAACTGGACAAGTGCGTTGGACTCCAACTCCGAAGGTTCCTCACCAACCTGGGATGTATCAAGAGTCGTGTATTATTAAACGTTTTTTGGTTTTGCTCTTTCGTGAAAACGGTACCTAATGCATAATACAAACGTAAAAATTGGTATTACTGCACTATGGCAAAAAAATATTGTAAAATGTGGTGGACATTTTTATTTTTTTATGGGATTGTGATAGAACAAACACGTAGCCCGCTCGCCTGTTTTACCCGATAACCTGTGTCCATGACAGATGCATTTCTTTGCAAGTGACGAATCGCACTGCGCCGGTCACCCTGAGACATTGATAAGTATCATGTGCCTGCAATTTTACCGGCTCTCAAGGACTACTGCCGGAATACACTGTTAGGTGCTTGGCGACATATTTTCTACTCGATGGTGGTTAGCCAGGCGAGCATTCCCAAAATGCTCATCCATGCGGTGAAGTTCCGGCGGCGCGGCGGTGAGGACCTAACCATGGCTCTGCTGCATCACAGTACATAGTTTTTACCGCTCGTCTAGCGTTTCTTCAAAATTATTGGACTATTTCCGTACGTAGGAAAGTACGATCAAAATGAATAACAGCGCCTCGTTAACTATATGAAAAGCTGCTCCTTACAAAATGATGGCAGCAAAGCAATCTGGCGTTTGAAAGAGCAACGTACTATAAGGTGTTTATGTGTAGGCGCAACACAGGTTAGGCCAAAAGGTGTAGGCGGGTGGCGGTGGTGGTGCGGTGGCGGTGTGGCACGGGGGTGGTGGGTGGTGTGGAGGCCGACTGGTGGCAGGCAGGCGATACGTCATGCCGCGCAGTCTGAGCGCTTTCAAGTCGTAGGTCAGTGTAGTGATCGATCACAATGGGATTTTTTTTCATTTTGCACCTCACCAGCTCGCTTTGGTGTTCAAACTACGCAGAAAATTCGATTTTGCTGCAAGCCGTGAGGAAATGTGATTTTAATTTCAAGCATTTAACTGTTGGAATTAACGGTCGTCCTATTGTGAAGAATAAATTTAATTGGTTTGCGGAGTGGCGACGACGGACCTCGCTACACTAGAGTTCCGCAATGCATGGCGACACAAAAAGAAATAATGTTTGTTAGATTTTCAAAACCTTTTTGTGAATCGACGTTTTCAGAATTTGAATTATAAAAATATTGTGTCGCCGTGTGAAGGGGGGCAGCAGCGTCTTCTAAAGAACTGCCAACTTACACTGCGATCCCCAATACGCCTGCCAAGCGTGAGGATTATGGCAAATACCCCCTAAATAGGGGAGGCTGTGTTCAGCAGTGGACGATCCGACTGTTACATAGTAAAAATATTTGAAAAATCACCACTTTGACGGCTTACAATTTAAGTATTTTTATTGTATAAAATTTGTAAAAAAACATTTGAATTCTTCTCAATGAGCTCTACACGACGACACCGCACTTGCTAGGGCGCCAAATAGTAAATTGTACGAATGAATAACACTAGTAATTTTAGCTGAGCTGTTTATATAGGCTGAGGCTAAAGTGGGTTAAAAAAGCACGAGTTATACACTCACATTTTCACGAGGAAATTATACAATGGTAATGTTAGTAGTTAAATGTATCTTTAATGAAATTTGAACAGTGCTCTATTTGTATTGTCATTATTTCGAAATATACATATACGGGTTCATAATAATTCCTCTAATCTATGGGTATTATGAAAGACGCAGGCAAACTTCTAACATAAAATATATTACAAACAGAACGTTGTTAAACAAATAAAAATAATATTTTGAAGCAGAGATGGCTCAGTGGCATTAGCTATGGACTGCCCCGCAGCAGGTCCATGGTTTGAATCTTGCTGCAGGCTTAAGCTTCGCCGCATGGTGGACGGGCATTTTGTGAATGCCCGCCTGGCTCGCGACCAGTTGAAAATCTGTCGCAAAGCACCTAACGGTGTGTTCCGGCCTTGCAACAAACTCGATGTCGTGCCGTATGTCTTTGACTCAAATGTATTATATTAACTGTTGCAGCTTGGTCAATAATGCTTTTGTATGTCTGTGGGAGTCCAGCGGCAGCGCGCGGCGGATACCCAGCTGCTCTCACCTGCTGGTCGCATTCCGATTCTCGTGACATTTGGTGAGCAGGTTCGATGATTATAATGGTGTTTTATGTCGATTCAGTTTTTTGGAATCTACGGGTAAATATATTCAGGCGTTACTTTGCGGAAATCCATATTTAATAATAACAAATATTTCAAGACAACATTAAATTAATATTTAAGAAAAGCAATTAAAATAGTTATTTGTTATACAAGAGTGCAAAGTTGCTTTTTAACCGCGTGTTCAATTTTGATGACCGAGCAAGCGAAGGATTGTAAAATTGAATCACGAGCGCAGCGAGTGATTCACAATTAGAATCCTGAGCGTTAGCGAGGGAATCAAAAGAGCACGAGGTGAAAAATCTTTGCACTCGAGTGCAACACGTAACTTTTCATTCCACCTCAGCAAGGAAATGACTAAATGCAAAAAAAAACGTTTACAATCACAAGTTGCGCATTATTAACAGTTTCAGTCAATTCTGTTGGCGTCAAACAAACTTCCTCGTCGCTAGAATCACTCATTTTAGTTTTTTCACTTGTTTTCAAGTTTCTTGTTTTTAATATAAAGTTTAAAAATGACGTGAAAAAATGCCGCGTAAAGAACCGCGTACAAAGCAAATTGAAAAAAGAACACCAAGAAGGTTCCGAGTCGTGAGTTTTTAACAAATTAAAAAAAAGTTGTATGATATATTCGGCACCATAGAGGTAGCAGTAAATAGGTTTAATGTTTTTTTTAATTCACAAACTTAGTGCACACGATGTTCTAAATTCAATTTACTTTATTCTCTAGAGAATAAAAACGGCTTTTCCACTCAGATATTGAAGATTAAAAATACACTTTCCGAGATGGTGGGATGAAAAATATAATAATATATCTAGTGAATTGTCATTAGATATATTTTTATCGCTTAGTTTTTCTGTTAATCCGACGTGACGTCATAAACGTCATGTAGGCAAACCGGAAGAATTTTCGATGCGTATCGATTCTACACGAAGCATCATCAGTTCTTGACTCTTTGAGCTTTTATTATGAATTCTATGGAGTTGAAAACGTAAAAAAAAACATTATGTTCAAGTAATGCTATTCAGCACTAGTGTCAATATTTTTTGATAAGTTCACAATATGTAATTTATGCGGTTTATTTTTGTTTACAGTAAAATACTTTTCACAAACAAAGATATCAATGTAGGTACCTAACGATGGTAAAACATTATTGATAATTATTCTAACAGATTTAGTTTGCGGATAATGGAAGAGGGTTCTTAACCGACTACAAAAAAGGAGGAGGTTCTCAATTCGTTGTTTTTTTATATGTTTGTTACCTCAGAACTTCGGAGTGGATGAACCGGTTTTGAAAATACTTTTTTTTTGTTTGAAAGCTGAGGCTTGTCGTTTGATCCCATTTAAATTTCATCAAAATCGGTCTAGTGATATCGGTGAATTTTTTTAACCAAAAATAGAACCGACTTCAACACTCAAGTGTGAAATAACTTGTCGAAGTCGGTACCATGCGCACAATATTGTGATAGTAGGTACTTTTCAACTGTCATGGTACCGACTTCAACGAGTTATTTCACACTTTTGGGTCATCACCCATTTTAGTTGGTTCCATTTTTGGTCAAAAATATATTGTTTAACTAGAGTTAAATACTATTTACAAATAAAGATAGCAATGTACCTTACGATGATAAATGATTAGTGTTAATTTTAACACTTTTTGTTTGCGGAGCATAAAAGTGATGTTTAGTAGTAAATAAACAGTCATAGTCCTCAGTATGTTTTATTGAAATCCTAATTGAAATGTTGCGGTTGTTTTTGTCACTTTTGTCATTGTTCGACGGTAAATGAGTAGTGATACTGACGGTGCATTTACCGTAATTACGGTGTACCTAGATCTCAGCGCTGCCCACTATTGAACATAATTGAAAAGAAAACTCATTCGTCTGCGTTATAAGAAATTGGATTTTACGATTAATAAGTACATAGTAAGTACTACGTACCGTAATGAATAGAATATATTTCATGATGATGTGGTCTAAGATGTTGTTCAGACTAAACTAGAATTACTGGCTTTCAAGGACAGCTGCCGGAACACATCGTTAGGTGCTTGGCGACAGATTTTCTACTTGAGGGTGGTAGCTAGCCAGGCGGGCCCTAACACCATGCTATAACGACTGCCATCCGAAGACAACAACCGGGACCGATGGCTTAACGTGCCCTCCGAAGCACGTGCACGCTCAGTAGTAATGTCATCAGCGGTCACCCATCCAACTTATGACCGCGGCGGACGACGGAACAACATCTCCGACCACATCATCACTTACCATCAAGTGAGATAGTGGTCAAAAGCTAACCTATCCAGCATAAAAAAAAAAATGCCACTGCCGGATGGTTCACACAGGGCTGGTATTCAGCATACCCCTTTGCTCGAACGTAGGTGTTAAACAGTTAGTGATATATTAATGCCACTTCATCCTTCTATTTTCTAATTCCGTAGTTACCGAGTAGTGTAATATTACAACATCTACTACTGTGTCGAGTTTCTTATCTAATCAATAACTCGAGGAAATTTCCTTCACTCACTGAAGAAAGACTTTTGTACATGATATAGGTATGAAAACGGGGTCTCTGCAGTCCGTCCCTCCGTTCGACCTCTTATAGACTGTATGTTTGGAACCGCTATATGTAGCGCATTGAATTTTTTAAAGAATGTGGGTTGGTATAGCGGACATTATCACGCGGCACCCCACGGTGATATGTGACTAATAAAATTGCTTAATATAAAATAAAACTGTATCAGCCGGATTGTCCATTGCAGAACACAGCATCCCCCATTAAGGTTTAGCCATAATACCCACGCTTGGCAGGCGTCTTGGGGATCGCAGTTTAAGATATCCTGAAGGCGCTACTGGCCACTTTCCAGTATTGAACGTTTAGTCGCCTAACGACACCCACGGGTAGCAATGGGGAGGTGACATTCTAGCCCGGAACCCCATGGGAATAATTATACTCTCTTTAAATAAATCCAGACACCACAGAAGCACACATACAAGCCGCGGTTGGTACCCCTCTAATAACTAAGTACGTGTCAGGTTTTACTATGGGTTTAGTTAATTATCTTGGCTTAATTACTAATTATTGAAAAGCGCTTCAAATATAAACCGAACAATGTAGTTCCGTGTCCGTGCTTATGTTGTTTACGACGCGACGCGGACGGTGAGTGCATCGGTGCGTTCTATTCGGTTGCATAATATTCCGTTACGATAGCTAATCTTGCTTGGCACGTGTAAGACCAATAATATGTTGTGTATCGAGGAGACGGCGCGGCGACGGTTGCCGGCGAGCGGCTGTGCACTGCTCGCTTGTTTCCCCTACCCGTGGGAATTCTGCCAAGTGAAGCGGCAATGGTTTAGACACAAGTTGTGAGGGTAAAGCACTGCGGAGTCAGGCAGGGGCAGGTTCAAGGGCGTCTGACGTCGTTCAGATGCACTTTTTGCAGTTCGTGCCTCGCTGTAGGTATGTACTATTTATTATACATTGAGTACAAATTGAATGCATTTACAATAGACGTGTTAGTTTTATCTTATCTTTATACTGGCTTTCTATTTAATTCATTTACTCGCTAATTGATTTGTTTCAGAAATCTGTAGTTTCAGCTTTTTAACCGACTTCCAAATAGAGCGAGTTCTCAATTCGATCGTATTTTATGTTTATGTCCAGATTAGTTCGCCAATTATTAACAGATTTTGATGATTATTTTTTTGTTTGGTTGATTATACCTGCAAGTTGGATCCATTTACATTTCGTCGAACTCGGTTCAGTCCTTTTTAAGTTGTACCACGGAATAAAAAAGTTAAAAGTAGTCTAATGTAGTCTAGTTTTATACTGAAAAATTCATTTGCATTCGTGGATAATAAAATCGCAGTTGCAACTCGTCGACGGTAAACAGTATTTAAGGCAAGTGTATCTTGTAACCAGTACACAGATAAGATAAAGATTAATTAATTATTAGTAAGGTGGACTAGCCACTGAAACCCTGGATGGAACAGTGGAAAAAACACCATTTTACCCTCCGTGGTGGGATGTAAAAATATCTCTTTTAATTAAACCGATCTTGGGATTTTTATTATGTCACGAAATATATTTAGTGAAATTTCAAATTATATAAAGCGGTAACATCTAACGTGTTATTACCGAAAACGTAAACACAACAGCTTGGAAAATTCTTGTTTTTAATTCAAAATACGCGTGTAAGTATTTATATATATATTATATATTTATATAAACTATGAACCTTTGTAGCAGTTCCGATAAAAAATAATTAAGTATCCTTTATTATTACCAATTTTAGTAAGTTTATGTCCTGACATTCATTTTATGTTATATTACAAAATACTTTTATACTTTACCTATATCACGACGTTATAGTAAGTTTACTTTACATTTTTTATACGTATAAACAGTGATTAACTGTATTATTTTAATTGTTGCTATTGCCCCTAGCATTTTCCTCTCTATAGTGAGGTGGAAAATAGTGTGTTTCCCTCAGCAGAAACGTTCTTTTACGTAATTGTAAGACCCTCGTTATGGTCAGGATTCTATATTTGAAATCCTAGAACCGTTCGCTTCCTCAGGTTTCAATACAAGTACTTTCTCGTGCTAATCAATAGCTTTGTAGTGTTCCACAACAAATAACTGAGGCTGGTCCTAGCATCGTGTTACCGGTGGTGTACCAGAGTACCTTACTAGGAAAAAAGGGAAAATCTTGCTACAATCCATAGAGAGGATCGTTTTCTCTGAAATTCCGCCGCCAGGGAATGAAGCCCATCGGCGATGTCAGAATATTGATGTATCTATTGTTACGGACTCCTTCGTAGTCTAGTTCTGAGACGAAGCTGTTACGGAAGGTGACTTGTTTGTATCATGGTTTTTTAGCTTGCATTATTTATGCTACACATTTACTGTTGACCGATTAATCTGAAATTCGGTACACTCATTTAGCTTTGCTAACCTATGGTGTGATAGGTGTCAAAGTGACATAAGTCAAGTATTATTTTTGCAAGATAGGTGGTTGTTATTTGGTAATAGGCACGATAGCTTAGCATTTGACCACTAACCCACCTGATGGTGATGAAGTGAAGTGGTCGAAGATGTTATTAGACTAACCTACAATTACTGGCTATAAAGAACAGCTGACTGTATTATTATTTAGTAACCGGGTAGGACTCGTGTAATATTTACCGGATGTTCCTCCGACCATCAGTTACGTGCTTCATCCCACGCTCGACGCTGTGCACAATCGTGACTCCCAGACGAAGAACTTCAAATAAGTTCGAAACTGGACGGAGCAATCAAAATCCGGTAAATATTACGCGATTCCTAGCCGGTTACTAAATAATAATTATGGACAAAACTCGCCACAGTTTTTAGCTGCCATTCCTTTGTGCTAAGGTTGAATATGGAGAGGTTTTCGTAGATTTAATCACAGTCAAATTTGGAGCAGCCTTAGTAATAACTGAGCCTGTCCATCGCGAAAGCTATATAGGATAGCTGCAATTGTCGATGCCATTTTCCAGCTCGCGCACTGCAGTACTTACTGTTTACCCTTAGTACCTGCTCAGTTTTTCCATTATCTAAACATGTTACCTACACATCCAGATACTACATTAATCGCCGATTTCATACGTAATAAATAATTAAACCTGTTTGTATACACAGTAGCAAAATAAAAATATATTTTTCTATTTCGAGGATTTTTTTTCGAAATGCCAGGTTCGTTTATGTAAGTATTAATACTTGTCGGTACCGTTGCCATCCATATTATATAAGTTTTACGAAAAAAATCAAGAAATAAGACCTTCTCATGGAAAATTTAACATAAAATAAACTTTTAAAACGGGACGGAAAAGTACGGGTTTTTTCTATTTGATTTATTATTATATTTTTTATTATTATTAATTTTCCGTAATTAGAAGAAATACCTAAAATTTTTATGGTTTTTCTTCTAATATTTACTGGAGAACAAGTTAATACCTTTTAATTATAACAGGTTTCTAGGTTTATTAATTAGTTCAAAAATACGATAAATTTATTACCATCGCTATCGCTGTGAGTGGCAACTCGAGGATATGTTTGTTTTTCGCATTATAGGTGCAGTTGAGTAATAATTCGTCTATATTTAAAACAATGTGGCCGCAGTTACCCTTTATCATTTAAAAAGGTGGATGTGATCATATTATAACGACGTGCCCCTGAACCAATAAAAACTTTATTATCAACCTCTTTTTAATATAAAACACTTTTCTATTTCATGCTCACGTTTAGTCCTAGTATACTATTGATAGAAGAACTACTGCTGTGACCCACAATATGTCGAATGCGTGTAAGATGATGATAATGGTGTATTCAAAACTTGGGACAAACTGAAACTATTGTACATAATTTCGGTTTCGCGCAAGTTTTAAATACATCATTATGATCGTTTTACACTCGTTCGACATATTGCCCGGCTCTCGTCACAAACGTGCGCCCTCCACAGATAGTTAATTGTGTAGGCCTCGCTTGTAGGTACTTACACTACGTCTTAGTATCGGTCTAAATGCCAATGGTACATACAGTAAAATTTGAAAATGTATCATCACCGTGTTGTGAAATTTGAAAATTAATGCAGGATTCGAAACATTTAGGTGCCTCTATTCCGTGGGGTGCTGGGCTAGAGTACCCCCTCCATACCTCCCTGTAGTCGTCAGAGGCGACGAAAGAAAAACACCAGAAGGTAATCAGCAATACCTTCCGAAAATCCGCCATCTTACACAGTGATCTCCATAACGCCTGCCAAGCGTAGGAATTTTGGATAGTAATGGATAATTTCTATATCTAAATGCGTTTGTCATTACATTACGTCTCCTTATGTCAAATATAATGAACGCTTCCACCAAGTAGTTTATCTCAGTATGGCTCTTATAATGTCAAGGAGATAATAACTAGCTTAATTGATTTTATAGTGCAGTCTCTCAGCTCCGTCGAAAATTTAGTTTTGAATATGAAGGATGGAGCATCGAACTTTCAATTAACTAGTTTGCTTACCTTATTACTCGGTTGTCTACCTACTGTGGACGTAGAGGGCTACCCACCTTGACGATCGTCTGGATCTATATTAGGGATGAGAAAGCTCCGGAATATAATGAGCATCGATTCTATTCATTTATCAAAATCATTTATTTATTACAAATATATTATTTTATTTTGAAGATATTTGGAATAATAATATAAAACCTTTCTATACTGAAAGTGGAACTCAAGGTTCAAGACCCAATTATGTAGGTATTTACTAGCGAAATCTGATAAAAATCATAGAAAAGTTGTGGTTTTGCGATTCTATATATTTACATTATTTGTTACTAATCAAAGCTATGTTTCACTAAAGTCCATTCGTCAATTTATTGAAAAATGTGAATATGTTATTGCTCAACTGAATTTTTCTATGATTTCAATCAGATTTTGTTACTAACAAATTACATAATAAGTCCAGGGTGTATTGTAATAAGTATACGTACTTTGGATGTGTTTGATACAATCTTCTTATTTTAACTGACTTCCAAAAAATGTCGTAGAATTTCATTTCGAGTCTTTTTTTTTATTCGTTGTGTAAAACTTATCTCCAAGTTTGTCGTACTTCATCAGTTTCGATTATTTCACACGACTGCCCAAACGAAGTGTAATGTTATTAGGGTTTATGTTTGCATTTTATGGTGAAATAAACAATATTACTTCAACATAACCTACCTTTTTAAAAAGATTTGGATGTGTGTGATATTTTTAGAACCCTTATTGTATCAGCTGCATTTTTCGCTGCTAAACATAGCCTCCCACCATTCATGATAGGTTTGCCATAATCCCCACACTTGTCTTGGGAAACAGCTCCTCAGAAGGCACTGCTGCATATTTTCCGGTAGTTGACCTTAAATTGCCTCTTACGACACTCACGAGAAGAGATGATGGGAGGATAATACTTAGAATCCTTACATCATCCAAAATTACACAAGCTACAATTCTTTGTGTAAGAAAGTCGTCTATTTTTATTTCAATACATTTGTGTAATGAATGATTAGAAATACTATATTTTCATCATCGTCTTTTGAGAAAAGCGAAATGCCACATTAGCTTACCTTTATTCTTCTCACAAAACTCACCGGAGCTCGCTTAACTCTATTTTACTAGAATTTACACAGTCGTTAATGGAATCAATGGGTGCTATTGATTCATCTGGTTCTAGATTTAAATCAACAGAATGGTTGCAGACTCGAAGTAGAAATCTCTAACTGAGTATCCCGCACATGACTACAATTTTTTCCCTCGTAAATTTGTAATTTTGTAATGTAACTCAACATAAAACAAAATATGGCACTTCTTACATGTAGTCGCCCTCATTTGACCAGAAGTCAGCGTACTCTTCCCCTGTACTCAGCCTCTCACTCACACACATATTTCTCATACAAATGGTTTATTAAGGACGTACTTCATTACCATTCAGACATCTTCGATAAGCTATTTCAAATTTTTGAGTGTTGAAGGTGGTTTCATTTTTTAGTAAAAATGTGTAGTTGCCATTAACATAATTATTATTTAATATCAGAATTTCACTATGTCGAAAAGACCCATATTGTCACAATATTGTGCGCATGGTACCGACTTCAACAAGTTACTTCACACTTTTGAGTGTTGAAGTCGGTTCCATTTTTTAGTAAAAAAAATATTTCACGCTTTTCAATGACCCTTGCTACCTATAGGATCGATTTCGATTGTCATTCACTGCTAATGACTATATAACCAAGGTAGACGTAACACTTTTTTTTTATTTATGCCTGATAGTTCAGCCTTTGACCACTCACCTGATAGTAAGAGATGATGTGGTCGAAGATGTTGTTCAGGCTAACCTAAAATGACTGGCTCTCAATGTCAGCTGCCGGAACACACCGTTAGGTGCTTGGCGACAGATTTTATTCTTGAGGTTGGTAGCTAGCCAGGCGGGCATTCGCAAAATGCCCTACCACCATGCTGTAACGACTGCCATCCTAAGACAACAACCGGGACCGACGGGTTAACGTGCCCTCCGAAGCACGGAAGCGCTCAGTAGTAATATCAGCCTCACCTCTAACATCTTGAAATATACTATCCACGTTTACTTTTAGTTAGAAACTCACTATCATGGATTGAATTTTTTTTAATAATTATTTTATATTCGTTATATTTTTGATTAGAAAACTTGCTAAGCATCGTGGCTTATTGCAATAGATTTCTGCTACAAAAATCCAGCATGCACTTACCTGTTGTCGATGACAACATGATCTTGAACATGTTCTCATGATCAAGAGTAAATTATCGACAATAACCATGTTATAAATAAAAGAAGAATATTATTCAGCGGTGGGCAGTTCGAAAACATGGACTTTGTATCACACTTTGCAAAACGGACACACTTAGCAAATGAACATGAAACATTGGTGCATGGTGGTCAGTAGTTACAATTACATACGATCAAAATATGTCATTTAGACATAGTCCGCAAAACATCACTTGACCTCCTGTAGTACCTACCTCTGGTCTAAAATTTACAGCAAATACCTGAAACTAGAATTTTTTCGTGATCGATCCATCGCAATCCGATTTCATGTCTGGAAGGGTGTAATCCTCACTCCACTCGCAAAACAAAGCAAACAAATATATCGGCAGATCGGGCCCTCACCGTGCATACTCACTATTTTGTTTTACAAAGTTGTAAAAAGGATATCATTAAAAAATAAAATGGCGAATTATATAACCAAATGACATAACATAATATATTATATCGTATGCTAAGGTGAGTTAGTGGTCAATTAATTAATTTTGCAGCGTTCGTAGCGGAGCTTGTTTAGTCGTTGTTAACCGATTTTTTTATGCCTGATTGGCTATTCTTTGACCACTATCTCACCCGATGGTAAAAAGGAAAAATCCGGTCGAAGATGTTATTCAGGCTAACCTAAAATTACTGGCTCTCAAGAACAGCTGCCGGAACACACCGTTAGGTGCTTGGCGACAGATTTTCTACTTGAGGGTGGTAGATAGCCAGGTGGGCATTCATAAAATGCCCTACCACCGTGCTATAACGACTGCTATCCTAAGACAACAATCGAGACCGACGGCTTAACGTCCCCTCGAAGCACGGAAGCGCTCAGTAGTAATGTCACCAGCGGTCACCCATCCAACTCATGACCGGAGGCGGACGTTGCTTAACTTTGCTAATCGTATCAGAACGGTTAAGCAGACTTCGCTACGAGCGCTTCGAAATTATATAATATATAGTTCAACACTGCTGCGATTATCACTTGGATGGGTGACCGCTATTGACATTTACTACTCAATGCTTAAGTGCTTCGGTGGGCATATTAGAAATACTCTTTATTTATGACCAAAAAACTCACAAAAACAACAAAAACAAACCAATTTAAAAACAAATAAAAGATAAGAACAAGTTCTTGCCTCAAAACGGCCCCAACTCAACATAGTGGTAGTCGTAAATGACCAGCGTTGGTCTTCCGTTGAGACCGGTAGGTGACTCATATATTAAGCAATCGGCAGTCGGTTGAGCAAAGAGGTAGGACACTTTACAAATTCCCGCCTGGATACTTCAAGTGAAGGCTTCAAGTATATTTTGTTTGTATTTTTGTCTCTTGGTGTAAGAAATGTTTTATATGTTTTTACCATATATAAAGCCTATTCTATATATATTTATATATTAAAGAAAATCTATCGACAATAACCTAGTCTTAACAACATTTTGGAACGTGTCTTAAATAATATAATAAATAATAAATAATAACATTTTATTTCGGTACAGGCAATTTTACACAATTACAAGTTAAGTGAGCTCCTGGTTCCTAAACTAGGTCCATACAGACCCGTGCGATAGGATCCCGGCCTCCTTCGTCGGTGTATAAAGGTATCTAGATATTGCCAAAAAGTTACACAATCTATAACATGTAGGTACACATTTATACAATATACTAAACAATATTTAGTAAGTACAGTAGTACCATTATTATAGTAAGGCTTAAATATCACTGTAAAAAATAAATCTGTATTATTTAGCTGTTTCTACATTATTTAACATTATTTCTATATATTAACATGCAATATTTTAATTTCAATTAGAATAATAATTAACAATATAATTTACAATAATAATATTTCCATTAATAAAATAAAAGTTACACAATTTCTAACATGTAGGTACACATTTATACCATGTACTAGACAATATTTAGTAAGTACAGTCTTACAATTACTATAGTAAGGCAATATGAATCTGTGTTTAGTTGTTTCTACATTATTTAACAATATATTTATATGCATTATTTTAATTTTAAATTAGAATAATAATTAACAATATAATTTATAACAACAATATTTTCATTAATAAAATAAAATCACATATTTTCAATTTATGTAGTACAAATTTATTGGATTTTTTATGTTTGGGTAACTGGATTGGATTTCAGAAATCAATGTATTTAGGTAAAGGTACTTATGTTTTCACATAATTATATATTTTTCATGGTCATCCTAGGGTAAGGAGTATATTTTCTTTGTCAGCATAATTCATATCGATTAACCAATTGAATAGTATTTTTTTAACCTCAAAAACTGTTAAACCATGTATGTCCTTAATCCTATTTAGTTTATTGTAGGTATATGGGCCAAGAAAATGATAGAATTTTTTGGCATGTTTAGTATTTACACTAGGCACGGTACAAATATTATGTGACGCTCTTTTTTTTGTTACATTAGGATCATAAGTGGTATATGTGTGTTGCAAAAGGACAATCTGTTGTGTTAGGTTTAGGCATTTTGTAGCTTTATGCCCCACAAGTGATAGGTGATCATCGGGTAAAAGTCCTCGTAACGTAAAAGTAATATACTTTGTTTTATCGATATTTAGTGACAGTAGGTTACACCTTAGCCACGAAGAGATCCTATCAAATGTTATCTGGGCTAATTGGAAGACTTCTTCCCAAATCTCACCCTGGAGGATAATGGCTGTATCATCAGCATAAGTTATTATATGGCCACGATCTTAATTTAGCATCACGTATGATAATGATGAAAGGCTAGCCTAAAAGCAATTAAAATATTAATTATATAATCCAACGTTATAGGAATTCTACTTAAACACCTAAATTCACCTTCAGGTTCTGGAACACCAAAATCAAGAGCTAAGCGTATTGTTTAGCATACAACTAACCCGGATGATCTGTGAATTTTACTGACCATAAAATTACTTTATGCACACAATTTTTACTACGTGTTTACATTCACAAAGGAAAAGTGAAAATAATCCCATTCACGTTTTGATCGTTCCAGTGTCATAATTGGTACTCAGAGTCGCGTAATTGAACAAATCCGTTGTTAAATCGAGAACCGACTCAAACTCGCATGAAAAGGTTCACAAATCATCCGCCGGGGGTGCTTTTTGTGATACCATACAAAACCCTATTTTTAAGACCAGGGGGCTAACTCTCACCTCTTATAGTAGTAATAACTTGATCTTACTGCAAAATTTTATACCTCCACGTCAATTAAGCAGGCTTACAAGCAGTAAACGAATCGTTCGGCGCTTTGATGACGTCACATCAAATAGTTCACTCTTTTCGCGAACTCTGACGTGACATTTGATACGAAGTATTATTGTTCCAATGACAAATCCATCTTAAAAAAGTTGCTTTCTAGCAACGGATTTAAACTTAATTTTGATTATTTTACGATAAAAATGGGTTTAATTAATGTGTAAATTACGTACAATATTTTTCTTTCTATTATTCTTTATAATAAATGGTGCATAATTATTTGATGAGTGAAATTATGAAAAGTTACAGACAGTTTTTTGTGAAGCATACAAAAAAATGTCATAATACTATGGTAAAACCGTTCCATAACATCGTAGTTCGGAACAGTGCGAGCGGGATAACGCTATATTATAAACATCTTGTATCTCGCTTGCACATCCGTCATACATATTTCATTCGTTCATTAAGTAGGATCAAACCAATATTGCTTGACGCGATTGCGGATCGGTGATAGTTCCTGTCTGCGAATGATTATTTTAAGCACGAAACAATACGCTACTTTTTAATGATGGTTTCGTAAAAGGTGGGAGTTGGCCCCCAGGGATAAACAGTGAAACAAACTCAGACTACCGTGTGTATAAGTATAGCTCGTCAACAAGATGAAACTAATTATGATATTTTGTGTAGAATCTTCTCTTCTTCGTCGTAGTCTTCATGTCTGAAGGTCGTGCCCGTCCTGAAATGTCTCAACGGAGACGTTTACCAGCTGCTTCCACACCATTCTGTCCTCGGCTTGTCTCAGGGCGTTAGGCAGGGTGAGTCCCGTTATGGCCTTGATTTGGTCGGACCAGCGGGTAGGTGAGCGACCCCGTGGCCTTTTCCCCTCTATTTTTCCTACTATAACCAGCTTGTCCAAATTATCTGGTTGTAGTAACTTTAAGACTTTCGCGACTTGAACACATAGTTATAAGTATTTAACGGGACTTAATCGCGATAAAAACATGCATATTTTTTTATTTATTTTTTTATTTATTTACCTCAACGTTTCGACCAAGTTGCATTGGTCGTGGTCACGAGCGGACTGAAGAGGCGGGTGTCAGCGTCTTGAAGGGCGGGTATTTTCTCCAACTACCCGCATTTGATTTAGAAATGTATCGTCTGGACACACAACACTGACAACATCCACAGGTCTCAATGAAGGTAAAACGTGCTTGGTGCATTTCCTTAGCACTGGATTCCAGGTTGCAGCTTACTTAAAACCATCCTCTCGATTGAAATTATGATATTTCCTTATTTCAATAGCTTCTCGTACTAGTCTAGAATGGTAGTGACGTTCCGTTGAGAGGACTTTCGGGTCGTGGAGCTCAATCCAGTGATCAGGTCCTGACTCTAGCAGATGTTCGGCTATAGCAGATTTCTCCACCTGGCGATTTTTCACAGCTGCGATATGTTCTTTGACCCGTTCACTAATAGTTCGCTTGCTTTGTCCAATATATGAACTACCGCAGCTGCAATCTACCTTGTATACACCAGGTGTCTGAAGGGGAATAATATCCTTGGGTGACCTGACTTGCGCTGCCAACTTTGATAACGGACGATAAACAGTCTTAATGGAGAAGGACTTTAATACTGTTCCAACTTTATCCGTCACCCCTTTTACATATGGCAAGAAAGCCTGTAGTCTCTGCACTTCCATTTTCATCTCCTTCTGTCTGCATCAAAAAGAACCACCATGTACATTGTTTTTGTAGCCGTTTCGTTTCAGTGTCTCCTGAACATGTGCTATTTCTGCTTCCAAATGTTCAGGGTCACATAGATCTTGTGCTCTATTAATTAATGATCTAGCTACGGATTGTAAATGTCTTGGGTGATGATGAGATGCAGCGTTCAAATACCTGTCTGTGTGTGTTGGTTTTCTATATACAGAATGTCCCAATGAGCCATTTTGTCTTACCATTTTTGAAGCGCTCGTAGCGAAGTTTGCTTGGCTATTCTGAATCGATCAGCAAAGTTAAGCAACGTCCGCCGCGGTCAGGAGTTGGATGGGTGACCGCTGGTGAGATTACTACTGTAAAATATTGTGAACGCAGTGTTTTTTTTATATCTAGCAACATTGTCAATGACTGTCGCTGGTACGCGCGCTTGTAAAAAAAAATGGCTGTATTGTGAAGAGCAATAAAATGGTATTTCTATAAATAATAATAGTTTTCATCATACCGTGTCACCGCAGAACCTACAAAATAAAAAACTGTGGAAAGCCTAGAAGGCCAGATTATTTTCCCACATATGGCGACCGTGACAAGTGATATTCGGCCGGTGACTATGGAGAAACACGCCAAGCTTCGTGGCGTCATGCGGGGGCAGTTCACGAAAAGAACGAAATCTTTGGAAAGTATCCTCGAAACTCTGCCCGCAGATTTCGTTAATATTACAAGCACATGGAAGAGCCTAAAAGACCTTTATAAGGATCTAATATCACTCGATGAGAAGATAATGGAGTTCTACATAATGGAGGCAAAAGAGGAAGACATTACTAAGGAAATGGAGGACGCCGAGCGTTACAAGAAGATATATTACCAAATGGAGACAAAATACGAACTTTTTGTAAATAAAAGCAAGCCTTTATCGGGTCCAAGCGAAAAACAACGAGTGAAATTACCAAAATTAGAAATACCTAAATTTAGCGGCGAGATCAAACAATGGCTTCCATTTTGGGCCCAATATAAGAAAATCGACGAAAATTGTGAACTCGGTCAAGAATACAAATTTGTTTACTTACTGCAGTCGATCACGGAGGGGTCAGAAGCACGTGAGCTAGTTGAGAGCTACCCAATAACGTCCGCCAACTACGCGAAGTGTATCGAGCACTTGAAAGCACGTTACGGAAGAGAAGATCTTCTGACACAAATGTATGTACGTGAACTTTTATCTATTGTCATTAACAAAGAAAAAGGGCGTAATTTAACAGCATTGTATGACAAAATCAACGCTCAACTTCGTTCCCTGGAAACACTGGGTGTAACTAAAAAAAACGCAGCATTCCTGTTACCAATGGTGGAATCAGCACTCCCAAAAGCATGCCTTAGAGCATGGCAAAGATCGGGACACCACAATGAAGGTATGGCAGCAGAATTAAATAATTTGTTGAATTTTTTAAAGGCTGAAGTTGAAAATGAGCAAAGAGTGAAGATGGCACAAACCAATGTAATTTTTAATATAGAACAACCTTCTCAACTACGGACTGCGGAGTGCCTCGTCAGTACAGAAAAGAAACAAATACAGTGTGAGTGCATATGGTGTGGCAAAACAAACCACAGTAGCTTAGAGTGTTTTAAGTTATACAAAATGTCAACAGAAGAAAGAAGAAGAATCATTACAGAGAAGAAAGCCTGTAATCTATGTTTAAAAATGGGTCATTTTTATAAGAAATGCAAGAGCAACATAAAATGTTTAAGCTGTGGCAAAAGACACTCCACAGCCATATGCACCAACCAAAATTACATTAAAAAAGGTGACGAAGGATCGAAAGCAGTTATAAAGAACACAACTTCAGCACCAGCGACACATGTAACTTCGGAGTCTACGCTCCTACAAACACTGATGGTAGAATTAGAGTACAAGGGAAAGAGGATGCCAGTCAGGGCTCTTTATGATAGTGGCTCACAAAGGACCTATATAAAGGAAGAAATAGCTAAAGCACTGCATCTCCCCTCTGTAAGTGAAGAAACACTTACACACTCCGTGTTTGGTGGTAATCATACAAGTTCAAGAAAGTATAACAACTATAAAGTTAACATAATGGGAATGGACAATGGATACAGCGCAGAGATCACAGCTTTAGGCCAAGAGGTTATATGTAGGGATGTTCCTAAACTTAAGCCATGTACTAGTTTGTCAAAGATGCTCAAAGATTTAAATATTAAGTTGACAGACTTTGGTGGACACACAGATGACATAGGGCTTTTAATAGGTGCTGATTGTCTAGGCAAATTCATTACGAATATAGTGGTACATGTACCTGATACTGGACTTGTGGCAATACAAACTAAACTAGGTTGGACATTACAACAGGTGAGTGTAAATGTCAATAATACTACCACCAGCTTATTCTGTGCTAATTCTGACAATGTGTTAACAGGTTACTGGTCATTGGAGACAATAGGCATACAGGATCCAGCCGAGATGAAATCCAAGGAGATTGAAGCCAATGAGGTGATGGCATCCTTCACAGAATCGGTGAAAATCAATGACGAGAGAAGATACCAGGTAAAGCTTCCTTTTAGACCAGGATATGAAGAATTACTGCCAAATTATCATACTGCAAAGAAAAGACTGCAATCTACTACTAATAAAATCATCTCTAGTGGTAAGTTTCAAAGTTACAATGATATTATTAGGGAATGGTGTGAAAATGGTATTATTGAAAAGGTGTTGGACTCGGACTTTGAGCAAACCAGAGGCCATTATCTACCACACAGGGCAGTAATTAAAGAAACAAGTCTCACAAGCTCATTGAGACCTGTATTTGATGCCTCAGCTAAAGACAAAAATAATTTAAGTTTAAATGCATGCCTAGAAACAGGTATAAACATGATAGATCTTATCCCCAACCTATTGATAGGTTTTCGAACTGGAGCTATAGGGGTTTCCTCTGATATTCAAAAGGCATTCCTGCAGATTAGCTTGCCACCTGAAGATAGTAATTTTCTGAAATTCCTGTGGTGGGAAGATGAGACGCTACAAAAAATTGTTACTTACAGGCATTGCCGGGTTGGATTAACCTCTAGCCCCTTTCTGTTAGCGGCTACTCTATCTCATCACCTTAAAGACAAAACAGGCCCAAATGCAGAGTAGCTTAAAAGATCTTGGTATGTAGATAACTGCCTTACCAGTTTGGACACAAAGGAGGAGACTCTAGACTTCATAAGAGAATCCAAGCAGATAATGGAAGCAGCAAAATTTAACTTACGTTTGTGGGTGACATCACAGCCAGGGATCAATGAAACAGGTAATGACGTCATCTTTGTCCTAGGTCTGAATTGGGACACTGTGAAGGATGAGTTGTACTGCAACCTGAGCAGCTTACCGGACCCTGCTGATGTCCAAGAAATTACTAAAAGAGAGCTGCTATCTCTAACTCAGAAAATATGGGATCCGGTGGGTTATACCACACCGGTAATGTTAGTTCCTAAGTTAATATTACAGGAAACCTGGAGCAAAGAATTAAAATGGGACGACAACATACCAGCAGAACAGCGAGACAAGTTCCTAGAATGGTACAAAGAGCTATCTTATCTCACTGACTGTAAGATACCACGGAGGTTAAGCAGGGATAAAATAAGGGAGAGTGAACTAAATCTTCACTTATTTTGTGATGCAAGTAAAGATGGTTATGCTGCAGGCGTGGTACTCCGAGCTGTGAAGGATTCTAAGGTATCCATACAGCTAATTCTAGCTAAGGCAAGAGTTACACCACCCAAAAATATTAGCATACCGATAAAATAATTATTAGCCACACTGATAGGTTCACGCATGCTAATGCAAGTTAAAGAAAACATAAATTTCAAAGATTGTCCTACTTACTGTTGGACAGATTCGAGTGTTGTCCTATGCTGGATAAAAAGACAGCTGACCTTGAATAATTTTGTAGGTAATAGAGTCAAAGAGATTAGGCAAAATACTAATATAAATGACTGGCGGCATATTCCAGGGACAGACAACTGGATGGACCTGGGTTCCAGAGGCTGCACGGCAAAGACCCTCCATGAAACTCGCTGGTGGGAGGGTCCACAGTGGCTACAGCGAGCGCCGGAGCAGTGGCCGCGCTCTGAAGTCATCATGGATGAAAAGGAAGTACTTGCTGAGACAAAGAAAACCGTTTGTAATGCTCAGGTATCTTCCAATCAATATCTATTGGACAGACTTCAGGATCGTATATCAAAGTACACCAAACTGGTGAGAACTGTTGCATGGATAAAAAGGTATATATATAATTTAAAACATGCAAACAATAAAATGACAGGCGAGCTTACCTGGAGTGAGTATGAAAGAGCAGAAAAGAAAGTTATAGGCTTAATTCAAGAGAATTGCAATGAGCATATAGGAAAGGGTGGTAAAAATCTGACTATATTTATAGATAATGATAGATTAGAAAGAATAAAGACGAAACTTACCTTATCTGACTTCCCGGAAAGTACTCGTAGCCCTTATCTACTCCCAGGTAAAAATCCCGTGATTAAATTAATGGTAAGACAACGCCACGAACAACTTCAGCATGCAGGAAGTGATCAACTTATTGTGGACCTACGGGCAAGATTTTGGATCATCGGGATACGACGCTTAGTGAAATCGGTAATAGCGAATTGTATTACTTGTAAGCGATACAGTTCGAAACCCGCGCAAGCCCCTACCGCGCCACTACCGCGCGAGCGTATGATAAGTTCAGCTCCCTGGCAGAATACAGGTGTAGATGTAGCTGGTCCATTAATACTGAAAAACGGCGAAAAAGTGTGGATCGTACTTTTTACCTGTGCAGTCTATAGAAGTGTATCATTGCATCTGACTCGATCACTATCTACAGAAGCGTTTATTATGACGTTGAGACGTTTCATCGCGCGACGGGGCCGAATCGCACTACTAATTTCAGATCAAGGTACAAATTTTCAAGGTAGCAAAAATTTACTCTCTGCATTGAATTGGGAGGAAGTACAGCAAATCTCTACAGTGTGCCGAATCCGATGGAAAATGAATGCGCCTTCGGCAGCCTGGTGGGCAGGGTTTTTCGAAAGGTTAATTAAAATAATGAAAGAATTGTTGCGGAAAATCTTAGGCAATGCTTCACTGAATTATGATGAGCTGGAAACAGTGATATGCGAGTGCGAAGCAGTCATGAACAGTAGGCCTCTTACATATGTAAATGACGACTCAAATAAGTGTTTAGAACCACTCACACCCGCTCATTTTATTCTGCCAGCAAATCAGCCCTCAACGGAGGTAAGTGATTTAGACACAATAGATAACAAATTCTAAATAACCGACTCAAATATGTACACAGCCTAAGAGAACAGTTTAAGGAGAGGTTTAAGGCAGAGTATCTCACTCTTCTAGTTCAAAGAGGTAAGGAAACAAAAACTTCTTTAAAGGAAGGAGATATTGTACTTGTAGAGACAACAGATAAAAGATTAAAATGGCCATTGGGCCTAATTCAAAAGCTTGTCCCTGGGAGGGATGGAGTAGAGAGAACCGCAGAGGTGAAAACTGCACTGGGTACAAAAATTAGGCCTATTCAGAGACTATATTGTTTAGAGGTACACAATAGCTATTTTTCTACACACATGTTAGCCCCTGATATACCTGCTACACACCAGGAGGAAAACGTACCAGTGCCACCTCAGTCATCCAGAAGTGGCAGACAGATAAAAATACCAGGTAAGTTTAGTATATATCAAAGTTACTAATTTAATATATATATCTGCCATAGTGGTCTGTGTGTTCTACTAAGTGTCAGTCAACTTAGTAAATTAGAATATTAGATGTACCTAAATAACTGTGTCTATCTCATTTGAGTAAATGTACACACAATATGTATTTAGTATTGATTGTTTGTTAATAAAAGTATATATATGTTGTCAAATTGCCACTTAGGATTGTCTTTATTAATAAAAACTATGATAGTATTTCTCACTTAAAAATGTGTAAATTACTTGAAGTTTTGTTTGTACATTCAGGTGAATTAAAGTTATAATGTTATTTACATTGATATTATAATCATGCAAGGTGTTGAAAAAGAAAGACTTAAAATGTGTAAACTGTTTTTATTAGTCACAATATCAGTGGTTATTATGATTGTTATTACTGTTAAAATTGTTTCCAACTAAAGATATTATAATCATGCATAGTGTGTTTATAAAAATGAAAGAGCATAAAAATTGTTAACTTTTTATTAGTCACTAAGTGAAAATGTTGCATTCCATACGTAGCTAAGAAAAATATTGTAACCTAATTTGATACAATGTTGCTAAAAATTAAGATTTTTGGATTTCACATATTTAAAGATTTTAAAGTCAATGTAAGTAGGAGTATTTTTAGTGTAACTAAATATGAATCTTGTTTTTTTTTGTTTTCTCGGTTGGAGGATGTTAAATATTGTGAACGCAGTGTTTTTTTTATATCTAGCAACATTGTCAATGACTGTCGCTGGTACGCGCGCTTGTAAAAAAGAAATGGCTGTATTGTGAAGAGCAATAAAATGGTATTTCTATAAATAATAATAGTTTTCATCATCCCGTGTCACCGCAGAACCTACAAAATAAAAAACTGTGGAAAGCCTAGAAGGCCAGATTATTTTCCCACAACTACTGAGCGCTTCCGTGCTTCGGAGGGCACGTTAAGCCGTCGGTCCCGGTTGTTGTCTTAGGATGGCAGTCGTTACAGCATGGTGGTAGGGCATTTTGCGAATGCCCACCTGGCTAGCTACCACCCTCAAGTTGAAAATCTGTCGCCAAGGACCTAACGGTGTGTTCCGGCAGCTATCCTTGAGAGCCAGTAATTCTAGGTTAGCCTGTACAACATTTTCGACCACTTCATCACTTACCATCAGGTGAGATAGTGGTCAAAGGCTAACCTATCAGGCATAAAAAAAGCATTACGTTTATATCTAGGAAAGGTAAAGTTTTTTCCACCTCGAGTTCAAACGTGAACTTAACGTTTCCATGGATAGAGTTTAAGTGATCCAAAAATCTACTATCAAAAATCTACTCTATTATGGTCACCCTTCATGATGCAGAACACGTCATCTACGTAACGTTTCCACACTCTTACTGCACCAAACAGTAGATCAATATGTTCTTCGATATGTTCCATCCAGATGTTAGCCATTACTGGTGCCACTGGACTGCCCATGGCAACGCCATCCATCTGGAGGTAGTGTTGGCTACGATAGATGAAATAATTTCCATCCAAACAGTGTCTCAGTAGAATTATGTAGTTCTCTGGAAGGTGGTTACGTTCCATCTTTACCTTTATAACCTCAAGACATTCTTTTACCGGAACATTAGTAAAAAGCGACTCAACGTCGTAACTCACCATAACCTCGTCAGGTTCAAGAGTCAGGTTATCGATAATTTGGACGAAATGGCAAGAATCTTTCACATAAGACGGAATTTTACCCACGAGCGGCTGCAGCAACGTCGAGGTAAATAAATAAAAAAATATGCATGTTTTTATCGCGATTACGTCCCGTTAAATACTTATAACTATGTTATCTGGTTGTGTCCGAGCGATATGTCCAAAGTATCTTAGTACTCGTTGATAGCAGATTGTAGATAATCTGGTTTCGATCTTAAGTTCGTCCAGAATAGATCTGTTTGTTCGTTTTGCTGTCCAGCGTATGCGCAACATTCTCCTCCAACACCACATTTCGAAAGCCTCGATCTTTTTTCGTTCAACTGCGCGAATTGACCATGATTGTGTAGAAAATTGATCCGAAATCAGTTCTGTTAAGGGGTTTAAATAAAAAGCTAAGAAATAACAAATATTTTAAGAAAACATTTAATTAATATTTTCATAAAACACCTTCATATACCATATATTTTTTTAATTCGAAGCAGTGATAGCTCTGTGGCTTTGGCTATGGATTGCCGCGCAGCAGGTCCATGGTTCGAATCCCGCAGCGGGTTTGAGCTTCACCGCATAGTGGAAGGGCATTTTTGCGAATGCCCGCCTGGCTAGCGACCATCCTCAAGTGGAAAATCTGTCGCCAAGCACCTAACGGTGTGTTCCGGCAGCTGTCCTTGAGAGCCAGTAATTCTAGGTTAGCCTGAACAACATCATTGATCACATCATCACTTACCTTCAGGTGAGATAGTAAGATAGTCAAAAGTATAGCCTATTAGCTATACTTTTGACCAAAATTGACTGCAGAGCTTAAAGTTAGGTATGTAACTATTATTTTGCTATATTTAAAAAAGTATAGCTCCGATCGCGCTCAATCCAACGGGAAACGATCGGGGATCGCGGCCCGCGTGTTTTGATGCGTGGAGCTATTTAAAAAGGTTGAATCTGAATTTTTAACTTAAAAAATACACGAAATTTTGAAAAATATGACTATAAAATGGTGATAACTTTTTTACTATTTAATACATATAGATGAATATTATTATTGTCCCACATATACATTTTGTAGGAACAATTGTAATTGTTTCTAGTTGTAGTGCACAACTGTACAATCGTGCTCCGAATTCATCTAAGCCCAGGCAAGCATTGAGTTCCAAACTAAGCCGAGGCCTGTGTATTGAGACGCAGTAAAGCGATCTTCTCCATTGAATAATGTATGCACGTGAACTCTTTAATAATAGTCATATGAGGTCGCTACTCTGAAAAAAATTCATATTGAAGTACGAAAATATGTATGTATATGTATTAGAGATCTATTATATAACATGAAATAACAAACAGACTCATTGACATCTTCAGTCATAAAGTCTCACATGTATAATATTATTGTGATTTGGACAGACAGAACGACAGGTAGTTTCGATATAATCACACGATTCCCAGTATATAATTACATGATATGTATAAATAGGTAATTTTGTTAAATAATCTCTGTAGCTTAGTACCTACGGTTCGTATTTGTTAATTATTAAATCGACCTCCAAATGCTACGGAAATATCGTCTAGACAAAGCGGACTGGTAATAAACACGTCGAAGGTCATTTTTTAAAGTTTTATAATAACATAACATGTTAATATTTTCGCCTAGAACGAATACCTCAGAACTGATTACGTTGGCTCCGACAACGGTCAATCTGTGTACTATATCTGCAGCTGCCCGAAACTATACAAATATACAGTATTATGTCAGCTTTATCAACCCCATCAAGAGGAAACGTGGCCCGTGAGGAGTACAAAGATAATTCACGAGACTGATGTTTCGTTTTTCCCTCCAAAACTATATATAATTTTAAGTATACATATCTAGGCTCCTATCATTTTCTTATACGTTAATTTTTAAATTTGTCTGGTGGTCCTCTGATCGTGGCGTTAAGAGGGGGAATTTTTAGTAATTTTCAGGGTCACATTTTCTACTGTAATAATTAGTTGCTGAAAAAAATGTCAGGGGCGTGCCGCCTGACTATAGCAGGTCTAGATTATATGAAAAATAAATTGTTCTAGACGCATTATCCAGGGAAAATAATAAAGAAATACATTTGTTACATGCAAAATCCCACGCCGACAGCCTTCCAGGTACTGCGTACCAGACAAACCTTACAGAAGACCTTAATCCGTACCAGAATTGAAATCTTTCTGAAACAAGATTGAACGCGTAGTCGAGAGACTAACGTTAATAAAGTTTTGCCCTTTCCCCATTTCAATTAAGTCGCCTTAGCACTTCTACGTGAACTTTCATATTTCACGCGCATTTTAGGTAGGTAATACCTACTGACGATAGCCTACGGAATACTAACATATCAAGCGTAAATAATATATTCATACAAACACTAGCTCAAGTATGTGAAAACTAGGTGAATACTTAAATAATCGATGGTTATTTGAACCTAAATGTGCACTATACTTTTGTCTTTGAGTATGATATATGTAAGTACTAACAAGGTGAGAGAGCTGATCATTCGTTATACATTTACTTTCTTATTAAACATTTATTTTCACATTCGTAATTCACAATACACCGACGCAAATATTTATTTCACTTCTGGATGTAACTGTAGATTATATCCAACAGTAATGAACTCAACAATAATTGTAGGTTTTTTAGATAACTTAAGTAAAGCAAAAAAACTTGAATACTGAGGTTTATATCAGGCTCGTAAAGAAGCAAATTTGACTTATGTTTTTTAAATTTAATGATGATAACAAGGCCGTTATATTTATAGATAATTTCAATGAGATTGTGAGCTTTAGACTTATTATTACTAGACTTATATTTAGTATTCTCAAAAATAAATCATTGACTTGATTTGATGTTATGACAATTCAATAGTCAAAACGAAATGAGATTTTTTCGGACTTGACTGAGACTAAGTCTTTAAAGAGAGTGCTCAAGTCGTATTATATGGCTTAGGACTCCAGTCTCTTACCACACTATCTGTGTTCCCGAAGAAATGTATAATATATTTGAGTAGAGGGAGAAAAGCCAAATTAATAATTTTGAAAATACCCACGTTCTATGTAAACGTTGGAATTGAAAAAAGATTCAATAACCGTTGAAAATTTCGCTCGATGTGACTGCAAGGAATCCAGCTTAATGATGATGACACTTGCGTATAGCTAGTCGGAAAGCCGAGCTTCGCGCTTTGGAGACTCGCAAGCAACGACCGACTTTTGAAAACTCATACCAAATACTTACTTATATTTACTTATAGGACCAACAGTTTCTGACATATGGCCCATTTAAGTTTGACACCTGTCATCCGAAATGAATATTCCAGTGAGAGCCATAGCTTCTGCAAAGAAACTTGTAAAAATATATCACTTATAATTTCGACATCTGAACTGACTTTTGATAGGTGTCATATCTATTGAGGTGTTTGTTTTGAGTCCTTTTTATCCTAAATATGAAATCAAAACTGAAAAGTACGACTTGAACTGTCACTTTGACAACTGTCATATACATCTTCCATTCAGGTGAGTTTTAAGTCGATTATATTCAAATTCAGCCCAACCGTTTTGGGAATCAATTGGAATATTCATTCTTAGAATCCCTCAAGCGCCGAACATTCTGGCTGCAGCACCGTCCCTTTAGTGGTCTGTAGCTGACAGCAAAACACTTACAAAATATATGTTTTAAATGTTAAAAACCGCAACGAAGTTGATCCATTAATTTCCATGGGAAATGGTGACAAACATTGTTAAATACACACATACATATACCTCAAAAGCAAATACCGCCTCCATTCCGTTCCGTTCGCTGTGGGTAAAAATAATATTTAATTAAAAATATAGCACAGTACATATAAATAGAGCCGGGCATAGGCAGTTCAACCACCAAATGGCGGGGAGCGAGGGCGATGTCCGACTGTAGTTAACATTTCTGAAATGCGCTGTAGGGCGGTAGGGCGGTCAGTTGCGGTTCATCCCAGTAATTAAAAATCATTCATACTGGAATATCAAACTGTTAACTATATGAGTATGTGAGCGAGCCTGCAGTTGAAACACGCTGCCATCTGTATATCACTTCGGCCAACGTTGCTTTTCAAATGTACCTTTGGAAATACATTGTCCAGAATACTTATATATAAAATTCAAGTGTTTATTTTTTTGACAGCTGATATGCTAGCCTTTGACCACTATCTCACCTAGGTACTGGTTAGCGATGCGGTCGAAGATGTTGTTCAATATAACTTAGAAACACTGATATATTTGTCCACAATGCTACATCCATGTGTGGGCACTCTCACGTTATAGGCATATTTCGTGCCTCCCCAGGGGAAGCCCATACCATGCTATTGTCATGAGCTTATAAGGGTGTTAATTTGGTTTGTATTCCATAACTGAATAAACAACAGGTATATCTATCAAATGTAAATGCGCTTTAATTTTGAATGCAACACGGTTTGTGTTAGGAGTGCACGATATATATCGATATTACAAAAAATATCGATATATGAATACGATATATCGCTTCCATCCGATATTATCGAATAACCTAGTATCGATATGTATATCGATACATCAATCGATATTATTCAACCGATACAACACAATAGCTCACTTGACATACTTGACCAAAATCTTTTTACATTTTCAAAAGTGATGTTGGCAAAGTTGTTTTTTAAGGCAAATTGTACCTATAAATACAATAACTAACATTCAGTTATGAAATATAAAACAATAATTATGATAATGAGCATATGGAATTATGAAACGCGAACTAGTTTAGATATTGTTGTAATAACCTGTGATGCTAATAACTTCTTTTTTAAGAACTTTAAAAAATCAAGCTTAATTTATTATGAAACGTAACAGTTAGTAACGAAACGCAAGTGACAGCTAACGTTTTTTTGTTTATTTACATATGAGTTCGAATAACACATATTTATTCGTAGCTTAGTAGTGAATCTGACAGGTAGCTATAGTTACTAAAGGTCAATTAAAAGTTTCCACAAATAACATTCTTAAAAATTTAGTTGACAAGATGAATTCAACGACAAAAAATAACTCCAGCTAACGACAGAGACAGTAACCGAGAATTTACTGTTTGTTGTACAGATTTGTTGAATACATCTATATCGTACTGAGAGGTATTAAAACTGGGGCTCGCTCTTATTAGATTGCTGTTTTTTGTATAGTTCAACTCGTGTTTGTGCTAACTATAGGGATCTATATTAAACAAGGCCTTTCGTGCGGATCACTTGTAACTGATAATTAAAATTGATTCGATGAAGTAGCTCCGGGCAGTCGACGGCACCATGTGCTATCTTCACGAGATATCAGCTGTGCGCCTTCTTACGTCCAGCGGTAGACTATTAAACTTTTAAGGATATAATTTTGTTCCTAAACATTGATAATTTGTGTTCCTTCGCTCGAATTTAAAAATTGGATGTTTCGGGAAGTAACTGCACCAGATCGTTAGACGGGAGGCAACACCAGCTTGCCACGAGTGTGGGGCGCTAGAAGATACGGCACTCCATACGCTGGAGGTGTGTGCCGCATGGAGCCCGCAGCGGCAAACGCTTTTAGCCCTCATAGGAGGGCTGAAAGCGTGAGCTGAGCGTCTCTCTTTGCCGAACGTTTTAAATGCTCGGCTGAGAGAGATCGTGGCAGGCGGTGGTCTCCTTCTGCGAAGCGGTAATGGCGCAGAAGGAGGCCGCGGAGCGGGTCAGGGAGGATAATGTCCATGCTGCCCCGCTCCGGCGCAGACGAACGGGGGAGCGAGGAGGTGCGTAGTGGGGTCACTGGTGGAGAGTTGGTGGAGAGTTGGGGGATCCTCCACCAACTTGCATGGCCCAACACGTTTGGAGGGTGGCTTTGGTCAGTAGGTGGCCAAGGCAGTCCTCCGCCGAGTTGGGGCTAGTTAGGATCGCGTTAGCGACCCTAACTCCGACCCTCAGGTCGGATCGCCCCTCCATAGGCGCAGAGGCCCGATCGAGTTCGGGCCTACCGCTGGGGCAAGATAGTGACTGCTAAGTGCTAACGCGACCCTAACTAGCCCCACCTCGGCAGAGGACTGCTCACGGAGGGGTTTTAGTGGGTTCAAGTCCCACACATCCCCTTCCACCGCCCCCATGGTGGAGAGGTAGAACGAAGGCATTTCCACCCTCAAAAAAAAATAGACAACGAGTAACTAGACCTAAAATAGGCATTATGATTAACTAATTTAATGCAGTACTTATATGTAAAATACATTAAGTACTAGAATAGTTTTTAACTATTAGTATTATCAACTAATTGAACAATACTTGCTGAAACAGTATATAACTACAAGAAGAGAAGTATTTTGTTGTCGCTACTTTGACAGTGGAGCAGCTTGATTGATGCCGATGCACTGGAAGGGCGAGAACAACAAATAAAAAAGGCTTGTGAATCAACTGTGTGTACCACTGGATGCGACTTTTTGGTCGGCTTTCCCTTAACTTCTTCAACTTAACTCTTTCAATGACACGTTATTTTCTCTGTATCAAGACAATAAACGTTATGCTGGAATCTCCTCTTAGGTGATAGGCACCGGTTTTCTGCGATTTGTTGCCCGATAGTAGCAACATTTCAATCTGATCGCAGTTGAGGGACGACCTTTACGTATTTAATCATAGAGACATACATGACCTCCAAAACCAAACCAAATTTTGCGTAGCGACGACACCTTATGGTGGTCAAAGGAGGTGTTTTCTTCCCAAAAGCATTTTGAAGACGAGCAGTGCAGTCTTGCGGAGACGGTGAACTTTTAAAATCATAATATTTGTGGTAATTCAGTTTTTGCTACGCAAGTCGAACTTCAAATTGTTATAAAAAGAAATACATCCCCCCAAAGACTATTATTATCTATGAATAATATTCATACATATAAAAATCAAATAGGTAACATTCGAAGTAGAAAAATAAATTTGTAGATAGAAGAGCACAGAACTCTCAGTGCGCTATTAGTATGTTTATTGCAATATCTACTTTATTAAAAGTTTTAATAAGTTTGTCCCGCGCTCTCGCGTTTTATTGATCACCTCGCGTATTCAATAACGGATAGTTCAGTTACGTTCCACTCCAGGTACGCAGGGCACAACAGGAGCTGGCAACCAATCAACAAAATCTTTATGTAGGATTTATAAATAGGAACATGTATACTTAGAACAACTGAACCTATTGATGCATATTTCAGGAATAGAAATTGTTATGGGTAAATTACTTGAGCAAAACACAGATATATTAGTTCAAAGGTAATGAGCCATTTTTACTGTCTTATGTGATATTTTCACGAAAGAAAAGAAAATGCCCATGGAGAAAAAAAATATTGGGACACGTTGTTGGCATACGACAGGTTATTTTCAGAAAGAATTTTTTATTGTTATTTGTTATGCCAGACAGATTGTTATGAAGTTGTTATTTGGTGCGAGTACTTATGTATTGAAACGGTCATTACGCTACTTATGCGTATATAGTACTAAGGCTTTCAAAAGTACAAGACGCAAAATAACTTTGCGAAATACAATTATTCACCAGATTACATCGAGGAAAATGCTATCGGTGAAAGTAAATCAGCTTTATTGGTAAAGTAATCTTGTGTCTGCTTCAATTAATGTTGAATATGAAAGTAATATACTTTTTTGGATTATTGTAAAGGTTTTAATTTTAAGAACCTTTTCCACGATAGCGTTTAAAAATCACTTTCTCACGCAGATTTCCAATGAAAAACAAAAACTTTTCGAGCTTGTGAGGTATAATGGAAATTATAAAGCAGGATTTGTATTGCCTACCGTTCCCGGATCAAGGACTGTTCCACATCTTCCTGTTGGATGTCGTATGAAGGTGGCTTACGATGAGAATGGGCAGCATGCCATTGCTCATTTCGCTGCGAGTGGGCTGTTGTTGCAAATTGCACATCAGGCGTGAATAGAGTCCTTTCTCGTAATGGCACATAATAAAATGGTAGGTAAAGCAATAGTAATGCTGCCGGTATTACATGTGTTTATAGGCGGCGGTGACCAATTGCCATCAGGTGGACAGCATGCTTATCACCTATCGTATAAAAAAATAAAAGTAAAACATGACTCTACAATCTAAATAAAAAATAATTTATAATGCACTCTTTTTAAAATTGACATTTAGATTAGAACTCATCCTCAACGATAATGAATTTTCACATCTACAATCTACATAGACGTGAAAATTCATTATTATTGTTATTATAATATCACACACGCTCAAATGTGACCAATTAAGGTGTATAGTTAAGGATTAACAAATCAATGCAACCTTATTCACGCGATAAGTATTATTTTATCTAATATTAGCTTCGAACAAACAACGCGTCGAGGTTGAACTTTGTTTGATTCGTATTTTGCTTTATTTTCCGTTATCAATCTGCATCGCCCCTTCAACGCCCGGATCCCCCGAGGGGTAGCGGGTAAAATACCAACTCGATTATTCCCAATTAAGTTTGCAGTGAGGTAGGCGGCCCGCCGTCAATCCGGAGTTAAATCCTTTTTATAATAATTGTGCCCTTGCGTTGTCCTTTACCCCGTGGGGTGCCGGGTTAGAATTGCACCTCCCCATATAACCCCGTGGGTGTCGTAATAGGTGACTAAGGGAAAACTACTGGAAGGTGGGCAGCAGCGCCTTCTAAAGAACTGCCAACTTACACTGCGGTACCCAATACGCCTGCGGTCCCCAATATCCTTGCCAAGCGTGGGGATTATGTCAAATACCCCCTTAATAGAGGAGGCTGTGTTCAGCAGTGGACGATCCGGCTGTTACAGTACAGTACAGTTGGACTCCACATGTTATAATGATTGATTCGGTTTGCTACCTCTGTAAAGAACTTAGGGAACGTGTTTATTCAAATAATATGGTAAAAATGTGTGTGATCAGAGGGCTCAGTATAATTTCGGGTTCTATAGGCAAGAGTCCTTACTTAATAGAAGGGTCTCGGCTCAACAATACTAGCCATGCACTATCGCGTGCTAAGCGAAAATCACATTTTACACAGGGTTATTGGAAAAATGCTAACAATATCTTAGGGTTGACTTCTGCTAGTCCTAACAAACATCTTGAGATGATAATTTTTTGTTTTTAAAAAAATGTATTTTAATTTAAAAAAAAATGTTTTTTTTTGTGTCGGAATAAGCACGAGGACCACCTGATGTTAAAAATATCTTGTGCCTTTAATGTATTATTTCATATTTTTATGAAAATATTCAAAACTCTATTGAAAGGGAGCACGGTCCAGTGTTGCCGCGACGGGCGCTCTTGGCTTGGAGAAGGCTTCAAAAGATAAAAAATTCATCTCGTTATCTTTGTTAGGACTAGCAGAAGTCAACCCTAAGAGGTTGTTAGCGTTTTACCAATAACCCTGTATACTAACACGGCAGCTGTCACATTCAAATTGGTTTCAAACGAAGTCAGGTTTGTTACAAAAATGCAATCATACCGTAATAATTTCCTCTCCATCATAGGCACAGTACTTTTTAAACAGCATTTATAAACCGACGCCCAAAAAAAGAGGTTCTTAATACTAAGAAATATACAATTATAATAGTATGTATTATATTTGTTTCGCGATTACTCCGCCAAATATGAACTTTGATGATTCTTTGTTTGTGGGGTAGAGTATACCTCCAAGTCCAAATCAGTCAAATTTCAATTTCATCAAAATCGGTAGAGTAGTTTTTAAGTTATGGCCAATAACTGTAAATATGTTTGCGTCCCTCCCTGAATGATTTAGAGTTATGAGTTGTTGGTGAACAGTATATAAGGCGTTTATGATCTTGTAAGTAAGAAGTCTACATCGCTAAACGAGAAATAAAAAAATAAAAATAAAAAACTATATTCTGACTTCCAACACTAAGAAGTATAAGTATAAAATGAGTGGACGTCGGAGAATGATAATGTGAGGTCAGCTTTTAAATAATTATAGTACTTACCTACTTCGACCAGTTGCTTCGTATTGTTTAGTTGTTGTAGGAAGTCGGTTAAGTTTTATTATAATATTTTTGTCAAATTTAAATCCGAAATATTCAGCAATCGTATGCCCATATTTTTCATTCATCAACAATTTGTAAGTTCATTCTAAATAAAAACCCAAGAGGTTTTTATTTAGAATGAACTTACGAATTTTATTCATCCAATCGAGATCCACAATGTGGTGACTCGTGGCGACACCTTACAGTCATCACGGCAAATTAATTGGCCAATGCAATGTTTCAAATTTCAAATGTAACTTGTAAATAAAATATAAGAATAACTTCCATCTTATAAATGTCGCATCCAATAACAAATATAATCGAATGCAATAGTTCAAAAGGTTGAACATTGCTAATCTGTTATTAATGATTTACATATACACCGTTTGGGAACTTTATGAACCGACAGTCTTATCCATAACTGTCCGAAGCGCGAGCGAAGCGTCTCCGTTTCAACTGCCATTAATAGTTATTCAATAAAATATTATTATAAATTTACACCTTAAATATAATAATACGCCGCCATCTTCCATGTCTACATCTGTAATCAATCATCATACTACTCTTATCCTACTTAAGTGCAGTTGCTACAACTGTGAAAACTGATAACATAAAATTTCCTAATACGAGTAGGTACATTTAATAGGTATGTATTACATGAAAATAATATAGATAAAGGAAGTATACTAGCTGTAGGAAACTAATACACAAATAATATTCACTTACAAATTGTAAAAGTCACTAAACCCGACTATAATCAAAATTGACGCGCTGCCAAGCTATTTATTAGACTATTAGTTGAAAAAAACTGCCCACAGTTCTGATCGCATTGCCACGCTGAACAGCATTGATTAATTTTTGTGCTATAATATGACGATGAGCAATAAATTTTTAGATATATCAGTTTGAGACATTTTGCTCCTAAGGCAAAATGTTAATCATTTTTGTAATGCATAGTAGACATCGCGGTTTGCACCAGTGAGTTCGAACCAAAGATATCCTCCGCCAAATCAAAGCCATCAAAATTAGGCGTGTGGATATGTTTTGTCTCAGACAATATGGGCTTTATTAGTCTTAGGGCCTGTTTCAGAATGTTCGAGTAAGTTCCGGTTATACTACCCAGAAAATATTTATCAAACCAAACACTATCTTTGCGTTTCACAATCATCGATTCATATAGCCTATCCATCGGTTAAAGTTTGAAACGCGCTGCATGTCAACTGTTATTTTTATCATTCAGTTATTTTATGTGTTGGTTGGTTACTTTATTAGGACATTCTGAAACGGACGCTTAATTTAATGAATGGATTCAGGTTATACTATGGGAAACTTCACAGCCGATTCTCGGGGTTAAGTTTACAAGTAAATTTAGATAGTTAATCTTCACGATAATACGACTAATGCATGTCACCTTTACCACAGGAGACACCTGTTTTAGATCGACTAACACTCGTAGTGTTAATCGCGTCATCTCAATTTAAACTCAAATGAAAACCCCTCTACAATGCATTTCATCACATCACATTAATACCAAACATAACCTTCGAATAATCCTTCGACAACATTCGCAGACGAGGGAGGTAATAATCCCCTGTCTGCACGGTTTGGGGGTTGCTTCCCTCCGGGCGGGGGTTGTGCCTACTGACCTACCTAAACACATTATTAGGGTGCCCGCGAACATCTGATCAGGGTTATTGAATTACGTATGTTGTCGACGGACGTGAAATGTTTGGTAGGTTACGTAGGTACGTAGGTTAGAAATCACATCCAATATTTAACTAAAATATTCTGTCAATATAGTGTATTGCGACTACTTTCAATACATTCGCGAGTACAATTTGCAATATATCACAATTTTTTATACTTTTTACAATATTGCTTAACAGCAGGTGGGGCTCGTGCTTGTCGACGTGCACGACCGATCGATGAGCTGTGTTGTGAGGTTCAGTCTCTTCCTTGTGGCATGGTAACATATACGGTAATTAGGTTACCTATATGTATACAGATAGTAGAGTGATACTTTGAACCCTAAACTACCAAAATTCAGACATGGATATCACATAGGTAAGCAAGTATAATCACGCACTATATTTATAAAATAGCGATACATGGTGGGTTGGTACCCCAAGTGCGAGAGTTCAATTGGCAGCAAGCTAGTTTTATGCAGATATGTACTTGGCAGGCGACATTGTTGCGCCCATGACACTTAGACAAAGTTTTTAAGTGTCATTTAGCACCGGCACCCATACCATACCGTTCAAACCGGAACACAGTAAAGCGAACATTAAGAAATAGATTGGCGGCAGCAGTTCCGCGGAAGAACTCGCACAAAGAGATCTTCCGCTACTGTACTGTTACTGTACTGTACTATCTGTGTGCTAAAGAAAGGCACAGATCATAGAAATAGAGAGATTTGCCTTCAGGCCGTGTTCATATAAAAGTGTCGTCGCGTCTCACCCACCCATTTCACTCTCGCATCTATAAAAACAATAAGTATGGCAAACATACGTCCACATTTTGCCACGCACACCAAGATTTCCGCTGCAAACTAATACACTTACTAATCGTACGCATGCAAAAATGGGTTGAGCTTCAGCCTGTAGCTACGGCACGGTAATGTTATCTATACAGTGTTTTAACTCGGCTCTGTCGTTGAAATAACTACCTACAACCGTGCTGTACGTAAACATGCGATAGGCTACCCGCCTCCAGTATTTTAATTACATTTGCCTACTTTGTGTTTCCATTTAGTTTTGTGATTGTAAATATACTTTTATATATAAACAAATAACATTATTTGTGAACAAGACGTATCCACTGAAAACGCGTGTTGTTTTTTGACTAGTAGGTGGATTAAATAAAAAAACATGTTTATATTTGAATAAAAAATCAGTCTTAAAAATATGCGACCGAAAAATATTTGTGAGACGTACGAAATGCTTTATTATTAAATTATAAAGTATAAAAAATCCGCATTCTAATATATAACTTATCACTACCGATTTCACTCGTGTCACTTTCCTTTACTCTATTCACTTTTTTTAAAAAAATAAAAAAATATTCAAAAATATAACTTACTAGTAAGTAAAATTATTTTATAGTATTAGCTTTCAGTTTTCATGTTATCTAAAAATAGTGAAGTATCTCTGGATGTTGACGAATTCATGCAACCAAAAACAGCACAATTTATCCTACTCGTTATATTAAATATGTACATAAACTTATTTTTAGTAAAAATATGGCGCGTTTATTGTTAAAAAATAACACACCGTCCATTCGTCACTGCGGTACAGACGCGACTGTCTGCGTACCGAGCGCGGGCCGAGATCGAGGCGCGTAGGTATAACTCGCGTTTCGTCTGTTTCTATGAAGTTGAAATACTGTATAGATAACATTACCGTAATATTACCGTGGCTGCGGCCACTAGTTACACACACAGATACAGCTATTAAACTACTGATCCATTGCGTCATCGGAAGAACTTATTCGTTTGTTGATTTGTACTAAGCGCGCAATGGTTTTTTTTACGAACAAGCCTGATTTAGGCCAGATGCGTTGGCACGTGGCACGCTTCCATTACCTATCTCCCTTGTTTCCTGATCTGAGGGTGAAGGTAAGTTTCCTGCCGGATATTGTTGTCTGTAACGTAAACCCGGTGCGTGTCTACTAAAGCTGGTCGGTCGCACACAAGGGGATGTGTAATTACACCTCCCGCTGCGCGTCTGTCGACAACATGCATGTATACACTCTGTCCCGCTTGTCCATTACCTACTGCATACTATGCAGCTTTTCCAATAATACAAAAGGTTTGTATTTTATACTAAACGGCATACTAATTGAAACTGTAGGTGTCCAGGGCGGCATGTCTTTGTTTATGTTAAGGTAGCTATCATTTATTGTATATAGGTACATTTATTGTGCTCAAATGTACTATAATTACGTATTATTATTATATGTTCTATGCTATACTTAATCTAAAAGTCTTTACATATAGTTAAGCAGGTACATTCACCCTGTCAGGGTATCGCAGTTATAATTTTATTCATCTAATATTATATATATATATATATATATATATATATATATATATATTTAATATACATACATTACGTAACTAAGACGAGTATGTATGTATTAGTATATATAATGACATTACTAGGTTTAAATAATTATTATTCTTCTGTCTATAAATATATCTAATTCTTCCTTAATTTAAATTGAGTATAATTTCAAAATTACAATATTTCAAAAATTATAATAATTGATAAATTATAATTAAATATGTCTTATTAAACAATCGGTACTATGTCTCGTTTTATATGTTATTTTTTCTGATTAACCTGTAGGTATGTCTTATACGAGTCCAAAAATAAATTGTTCCATAAAGTTGCTGCTATAAAACGATTCATATTATGGAGTAGGTAATGGACAAGTGAAATGAGAACTTATTGAGCGAAAAGTGTTATTTAATTTTATAAGTAATTTCTTTAGTTTATATTTCATACTGTCAGTTATTTCGCTATTTTGTTTTGTTCACAGGTTAATTTCAAAATAATATAGTTACGAGTAACTTTTCGTATGTAACTTTTCAAATGTACAAACAATACGTCATACAAATATTTCGTTATGAATAAATGTAGTCGGCCGCCGGCTTCAGCTTCACCGCATGCAGGTGTCGCCGCATTTAGCGACTGCTCGCCTGGCTACCTACCACCCTCAATTAGAAAGTCTCTCACTAAGACCTAACAGCGTGTTCCGGCAGCAGTTCTGATAAATATTAAAGTTACAGGCACATGAGACTCAGCTACTCTATGTCTCAGGGTGACCAAGAACAAGTTACGAACTGCACTGCGCAGAGGTTAGCGCTTAACATCAGGTGGGTCTCGTGCTTGTTCGGTCACAATAACATAATAAAAGTCAATTGTACTAGCAAGTACATAGAATAGTGAATGTTATTAAAGTGGCGCGCGCGCACCCATCCGCGACGGGCGTGTGTTCAGTGTTCGCAGCGCTGACTCGCTTGTAATAAATATGACGAACGTTAACGTAATAAAGTGTAATGTGTGCAATATAGTTATAAACGAACTATTATCCTACATACAAAACAAAGTGTCGGTGATAGACGAAGTGACGCTTATTCGTGTGTGTACATCGGCTTTCACCGCTGAAGAAATAAAAGATGCGAAATCGCTTCTGTTTGATGCGATCCCGACGGAACAAAGAAAAATCCTGCGTAAAAACAAAGGCAAGGAGGAACGGGATTTAGGAGACATATTAAATGTTTTCAAATCCGTGGAGCCTACTATAATACCAGTTTATGTATCACGGGATTTGTATAAACTACCCCCAATTATTTTATCAGATCATTTAGACTGCTCCAAACTTCTAAAAGATATGATGATAATGAAAACCGAAATTGAAAACATAAAGTCTACTTATGCTACACTTGACAGCGTGAACGAATTGAAAACAGAAGTTTGTCATAAGAAGAAACATTGCGATAACTGCGAAAACATAATGATACCGTCGACGTCGACGCTCAAAATAAACACAAAGCGCGGCGCTTGGCTTGACAATGGACCTGCGGCGGGGCCTTCGAATGAATGTTATCTATTTTCGCCAAACAAGTCTCGTTCTGACAACGATAGTGAGTGTGGTAACATATCTCCTGCACAGCAGCATTACTCCGCACGTGAACGACAACAGTCGGTAGATTTTGGAGTCGGTGGTGTCCACGAAGGAGGGCAACCGCCCTCAGTGAGTCAGCAAGCCAGAGCTCGGACCGGTTCTGCAGAGGCGGCGAGCTGTGCTGTGACGTCAGAAATACCGAGCCCCGTGCCTCAGGTAGTACGACAGCTGACTGTCGCTGATAAGGCCGGATGCAGTTATGCAACGGAGCGACTTGAACCAAAGCAGCCAATGAAATCGCACGAGTTTTTGATGAAAGAAAATAATGATAATGAAGGATGGCAGAGGGTGTCGCATCGCAAGAAGCAATCAAAATATCGTTTCTTGGGCAAGTCAGGCGTAGCGAAAGATGCAGAGTGTACGTTCAAAGCAGCAGAAAATAAAATACCTATTTTCATTACAAACATACACTGTGATACCACTGAAAATGATATTATAAGTTATATCCGTAACAAAACGAAGGAAACAGTCGTATTAGAGAAAATAAATATGAGAGTAAAAAGAAGTCACAAAGCCTTTAAATTCTTAACGTCAGAATCTAACTTACCTATATACATGGACGAGAAGATCTGGCCTGCAGGTATTATATTTAGACGTTTTGTGAATTTTAAGTTTAGACAGGCGAACAGCATCTATACTGCGAACGGCTTAAATCAGCTTCAAAATGGATAAAAGCTCGTATCGTTTCGCAAGTTTCAATTGTAAAAATATTAAGCGATCCGTTAACGACGTTAAAAATTTATGTCGAACGTGTGACGTAATATGCCTTCAGGAAACGTGGCTGTTACCGCACGACATTCCCTTCGTCGGCACGATTGACAACAGTTTTGGCTATACCGCAACGTCAGCGGTGGATACTAGTGCAGATATCATGCGTGGGCGTCCCTATGGTGGTGTTTGTATCCTCTATAGGTATACCGCGTTCCAACAGGTGTCAGTGTTGCAGTGTAATAATGCTCGTATATGCGCTATCAAAGTTACAACAGGCGATAGTCCGGTGATAGTGATGAGCGTTTATTTACCAACAAATTCTCTGCATAATCTACCTGAGTTTACCGACTGCCTAAGTATAGTCAGTGCAATTATTGACGAGTATGGAGTTGAGTCAGTGTTCATCCTTGGCGACTTTAATGCGGATCCGGGTGAGTTGTTTTACAGTGAGCTAGCAAGTCTGTGTCGTGAGCAACAGTGGTCATGTGTTGATGTGGATATGCTTGGGTATGACTCGGGCACTTTTACTTTTATTAGTGAGGTGCACTGGACGAGCAGCTGGCTTGACCACTGTGTAGCTACTCACTCGGCGAAGCAAACTATTGTTGATGTGTGTGTGAATTATGATACTCTATGGTCTGATCACTTTCCCCTTATTATAAAATGTGATTTACAAGCGCTCACCCCAAAATTTTCACCTCAAATAACAAATGTGAATAAAGATGTAGTATGGGGTACGAGAAGCGAGGATCAAATCGCTAGGTACCTAAAAGAGTGTCATAATAACCTAAAAAAGATTGATTTTCCTTCGGAATGTGTTAGCTGTGGCGATTGCTTTTGTAGTATCCGTGATCACAGGCGTACTCTAGATAAGCTTTATTCTGACATTGTAACTGCTCTTCGAGACGCGGCGGTGGTGAGTCGGGGAAGCACTCGGAGAGGCGGGGGTGGCTCGCGCATAGTAGGGTGGAATAAACATGTCAGCGAGGCTCACGGGATAGCCAGGTCTAAGTTCAAGGAATGGGTGTTTTGTGGTAGACCTAAGTCTGGCTATGCATACCGGGAAATGTGTGACAGTAGAAGAGCGTTCAAATCACGACTAAAATGGTGCCAAAATCATCAAGATCAAATAAGAATGGACGCTCTGGCAGTAAAACATTCCAAAGGGGATTTCCGTGGCTTTTGGCAGAGTACAACCAAGGAGGATGCACGACCTGGCCTTCCCGTGAGCGTCGATGGTGTGAATGACCACAAAGAAATTGCTAATGTTTTTAAAAATCATTTCTCTGTGACCTCTCCATTAGGTCCGGCGAGGCAAGTGCTCGGTGCTGGCATGAACGCAACAGTAGTGGGGACTAATTTCCTAGCAAAGGATGTAAATAAAGCTATAAGATTAATTTCAAAAGGCAAGTCTCCAGGACATGATGGACTCAGCATTGAGCACCTGCAGCACGCTGGACCTCATATCTCTAGAGTGTTGGCTATGTTCTACTCACTGTGCGTGAGCCATTCGTACTTGCCAGTGGATTTTATGAGAACGATTGTAGTGCCTGTAGTGAAAAATAAAACTGGCGACCTTGCCGATAAAAGTAACTACAGGCCTATATCTCTAGCTACGGTAATAGCTAAGGTTTTTGACGGTTTGCTTAACGCACGGTTAAACAGATACGTAGCACTGCACGATAACCAATTTGGGTTTCGTCCTCGATTATCTACTGAAAGTGCCATACTGTGTCTTAAGCATACCGTCAAATACTATACAAAGCGTAAAACCCCAGTGTATGCTTGCTTCCTCGACTTATCCAGAGCCTTTGATCTGGTGTCTTATGACCTGCTATGGAAAAAGCTCATAGACATTGACGTGCCACAGGAACTTGTAAGCATTTTCCAGTATTGGTATGCGCAGCAGACTAACTATGTACGATGGGCAGGGGCAATGTCAGACCCATATCAGCTTGAGTGCGGTGTCAGGCAGGGCGGGTTAACTTCTCCAACCTTGTTCAATTTATACATAAACGGGCTTATTGTGGCGCTCAGCGGTCAGCATGTCGGCTGCCACATTGATGGCATTTGTGTTAACAACTTGAGCTACGCAGACGACATGGTACTGCTGAGCGCTTCAATATGTGGACTAAGGAAGTTGATTCAAACATGCGAAGAGTACGCGTCTGGTCACGGATTACAGTATAATGTAATAAAAAGCCAGTGGATGGTATTTGAGTCCGGGGGAAAAGCCCCTCAGAACACACCTTCTGTCTTGCTCAATAGTACTCCCCTAGTAAGGGTCGAGCGATTTAAGTACCTGGGGCATATACTCACCACTGACCTCAAAGACAACGAGGACATTAAGCGGGAGCGGAGGTCGCTTTCGGTTAGAGCAAACATGATAGCTCGCAGATTTGCACGTTGTTCGGCAGAGGTCAAGGTTACGCTCTTTAGAGCGTTCTGTACATCCCTTTACACGTGTAGTCTGTGGGCTGACTATAGCAAAAAGACGTACAATGACCTCCGTATCCTGTATAATAATGCCTTCAGGATGTTGTTGCGGCTGCCTCGATTCTGCAGCGCCTCTGGCATGTTTGCGGACGCGCACACGGCATGCTTTCATGCGACCATGCGTTTACGTGCAGCGTCCTTGGTACGCAGAGTTCGGGCCAGCTCCAACACCATCCTGGAGATGATTGCACTCAGATTGGACTGCCCCTACCTTCGGCATTGCTGCGATAGACATGTGGCAGTACCAATGCCGAAGAGAAAGTACTAATGTGTATGGTGGATGTGGTTATATATGTTACCAGGATCATTTTGACTGTTATTTGTACCTACTATTACATTTGTTTGATATGAATGGATTTGACATTATTTTATTTTATTTATTTTAATTATGACAATTTTCATTCATTTTGGTTAAAATTTTGACACCATATTTGACAATAAATTATTTAATTCTGATAGAAATTATGAAATGTATTTAGTTTTAATTATTGTAATTTGATAGTAATATTATTTTAATTTTATTATAAAACGCAACTAGTATAAATGTATGGGTGTAACTTACCTGAAATAAATTTATTTTGAATTAAAACAGATGCGGTATCGATGTCGCTACGCGGTGGTCCGGGAGCTACGCTGCTACGACGCGAGGCGACGTAGATTTTTGATTGTGCGATATGTGGTAGCGAGCGGCATTGCTGACGCGTGGGCGTGGCCTCGGCTGGGCGGGACGCGCGATGTAGGCGCCCACCGACGCGACGCGACGCGCCGTGCACCCTCGCTATTGTACCAGTTCCCCGAATTAGCTAGCGCTAAGTTCAGAACTAGCCAACACTAATTAATTGATGGTAAAAACGTGATACCGTGATATGAAAGAGATGGAAAATAAAGAGGTATGCACATTTTTGAAATATAATAATAAGTTATTATTATTGATACCAAATGGCATCATAATTTGAGCACTTTTCAGGTGCGAAAATTAAACAAATAAGCAAAGCAAAAAACTATTAAAAAAATAATAAACTGCGATGGACACCTGCTGAACGAGGAATTTCGAACCTCCCATTAAAGTTTTCTACTGCTGACATTAATATTAAGCAGGAGAAATATTTCGGTTATTTCGATAAAGTGCATTATAAGTGTAATCCCTGACTCTCGGCGGCGTAAAACTAAAACCGCTAGGTAGAACATACTAAAACACTTTTTTAGAAATTGTTTAAGTAAAACAACGGACATAAAGAAACTGTCCTTTCCCTGTATCGATGTGTGTACTCAGACTATATGACGACTGCAGATATGATTTAACTATACATTAACTGCATTTGTTTTGGGACGATTTGGGTTCGATCCCACACGGGGTACGAAAATATTTAGTACTTACTTTAAAAGTTTGTAAATCAGATCATTTGATTGTTGTAATTGTGAGGTTAGTATTTGTAAGGGTTATAGTCGAAGGATTTTGAAAGCATAAAGTGATAGAGCAAAGAGTGAGGGTGTTTCTATGTGATGGACGCTGGAGAGGGCGACAGGCGAAGGTGGGGTGCGAGGGGTGTGCGGTGAGGCCCTCACCGCCGGCGCTAGCGTAGCGGCTGCGGGCGGTTGTTCCGCGGCACTCCGTCATTCGCCAGTGAGAGCTCGGAGGCATCGGTTCGCGTCATTGCCTCTGATATTCGAGTGATAATTATCTCGTCGTATCGAGGTATCGTGGAACGAACGCTGATATATATCGAGTCGTGTGACCGCGCGTTCTTTCGGCACCATGGACGCCTACCACGGGTATCCTCAATACCTAGAACTGACCGAGTTGCAGCCGGCAAACCCTTACCACCACCAGCAACAACAGCAGCAGCCTTGCGGTCCCACTCAGTAAGTACTGCTGACACATCTCTTCACGTAACATACAGCACTTTGTTACGCCGGATTTAGAATTTAAAAACATCTTCTTTAACGTCGTTGATTTAAGGCTGTTTTTAACTTTTAATTGGACCCATTGGTACTGGATAATATATGTGCGTACTAAGTAATTGTTGTACTGCTGTGTCTAAATACCTATTAGTTCTCCGCATGTTTCTTGCGGCATTTCACGCGTGATTCGTGTGTTTGATTAATTTAAAATTATAATACAACATGTACCTACAAATTGAATTGTATTAATACTGTCGTTTTACAAATTAACATAGTTATTTATTGATTGAATAATGTTATTGCGAGTTCATACGTGTAACACTTCAGTTATCATATATAGGCATGTCTTTCGCGATTTCACATCAAGTTTATTTATTATTGTTAAATCAGATTTGCGTTTCTTCGATTATTACTCAAGTAAATACTTTGCTATGATGACTAGAAATAATAGGAAAATATACAATTAAAACCAAACAAAAAAATAATAAGGTTTTACTGTATTTATTAAACCGTAAAAAAAAAATACCAGAAATGTAACCGATTACCATGCCAAAAATATTGTGATAATATGTACTTTTGAAATATTGTGGTACCGAGAAGTTATTTCACACTTTAGAGTGTTGAAATCGGTTCCATATTTGGATTAAACATTTTTTACCCTTTTTAGTGACCCTTGCTACTTCCGAGATCGATTGTGATTCACTGTCAACGACTATATCCTCATGATAGGAAAATATTTTTCAGTTATTGGAGAGTAGGTAACTGAAAAACAGCCTGACCGATTTTGATGAAATTTAAATGGGACCAAACATAAAGTATCGGCTCTCAAATAAATAAAAATAATCATAAAAATCGGTACCCAGTCACAAGGTAACAAACAAAAAAAATATAGACAAATTGAGAACCTTTTTCCTTTTTTTAAGTTGGTTAAAAAGAGATCATCAATTTTGTATGTTATAAATTATAATAAAGAAATAAAACCTTATGTTTAAAGAGCGTTGGCGGGTATTAATATTATGATATTTTCCCATTATGACAGCTGTCGTTGGAAAACTCACGTAAACAGTTCACATCATACCTACTTACTTCTCATGTGCCGCGCATTTTTTGTTAAGTTATTTAAGCACTTATTTTAATTTTATTCCCTTTTTACTACATTTCATCTAGTGCGTATAAAATGGTAATACAAAATATATATGCATATATTTTTTTTATGCCTGATAGATTAGTCGAAAGGTAAAGAATTTACATGAATAAATAATTAAAGATTTATTTAAAATATTGTAATTTCATACAATTTTCAACTATGTGTAAAGTTAAAAGAACCTAAGCTCATTTATCATAGATTTAGTTTCAAAATCGAGTGTGCGAACAGTGCGGAAGCAAGTAAACAGAAGTATTTGCCCACTTATATTCCGGGACAGAATATATGAAAAAAAAAGGACGTTTGCTGAAGAGACTACCTCCTAGGTTCGAGTATCCATACGACAAAATCGGTTTACCCTAAAAAAGACATATCATCCACCTTTAAATTCTTGACGGGAGGGCAGCAAGTATGTTATATTATCTAGCATACAGGACAGTTATTGTTTCAAAATATACACCTAAAGTAGTTACATGATATTAATTTAGCGTCCTGTTATCTATTGCCGAGGCCGTGTATTGGGAGGTATTACCTATAGAGCCTTCTAGCACGGTAATATTATCTATATAACATTACCGTGCTTCTACCATGTACATGAACAATTGTAAATAAGGAATGTTATATCCTTTTATTTGATTGTTCTCTCGGACTATGTCGGGTCTTAAACAAAATGCATGGAGCCGAAGCCAACACTCACACACAAAATAATTGTAATTTTTTATATGAAACAGAGTTAAACCAATTGATATTATTAATTAATGGTTAGACCTTGAACTGCCAGAACACACCTTGTGGTGCTTGGTGACAGATTTTCTAGTTTAAGCTGGTAGCTAAGCAGGCGCGCTCGTGCAAAATGCCCTATCAACATGCAGAAAAGCACAAGCCCGGGGAGTGCGGACGGAATTTGGACCATGGACCTACTAAATTACTGTTTTGTTACTATTTATTACACAAATATTACTTAATTACTAATTTACCAAAATATATAAGGAACAGGTTTTTTGTGTACAAATCATTTTTCTCTTCACAGGCTTAGAAAGTGCTATATATCGCTATTTATCGCTGTTGTGGAGAAGGTTTTAAAAATACAAACCTACATAACAATTACAAAAAGTAATTTAATTTCAATATGATGAGTTATAGTACGTAATTTGTGTTTTATTTTTACGATATAAGTCACAAATTTATCTACCATGTACTTTAAGCTGTTATTCTTGCATGTAACATATTCCTCGGTATAATGAAGAGAAAAGAGAGGTTGGTTATGCAGCAAAGTTATCATTGTACGTCTCGTAACTTTCTCGTACTTTGGCCGCGCTCAGTATTATATTTTCAACCGCTCGCTTCGCTCATGGGTTAATCCTTGAGTTTTGCAACAGTTTTGAATACAAGTACTCGCGCCAAATAACAACATTGCAGCCGCGTATCACAAACAAGTACTGTCTCTAGTTTCCGATATTTTGGGAAAGTGCCTCGTTAGTCGATTGACGAAAGCATTGCTTTGTACTCTTGCGCGATGGAGCCGGAGAGAGCGAGCTTGGAGAGTGATTGGGCTTTACTGATAAATACATTCACAGTACCAGCCCGAGGTATAGAATTGTGCCCGGTATTATATGGGAATAAAACATGATTCGTGGAATATCGACATATAGACATCTCAGCCTAAGCCTGGATTGAATTACTTGGAGGATAAATATCTCGGTGGCAATAACGTGTTGTAATATAGAATAACTCAGTATTTTAAAATAAGATTCGTTACTCTTTTGGTGTTTTTATAAAAAAGAAAAAAGTGCAAACGATAATACAGAAGGGAGATAAAACACTATTATCTTACCTGAAGGAGTTGCTTCGTATACATTTTTGTCACATATTCAAGTGTTATCATTTGTTACTTTTGGAAAAAGGACAGGTCAGGAGTACCCTAAACCGACGCTCATGTCATCACCCTCCCCGCTAACTGTTCTAAGTGAAAACTGACACTTTGCCAGGAACACCAATTTTCGGTTCAGGGCTACAATAATGTTATTGTGGTTGCGTTAGTTTTAGCTCTATTATCAATAAAGTAACGTTTTATGCAAGCTTTTATTTTACACCTTAATTAAGTAGAAACTTAAAATTCCTAATGTATATATTTATTTATTTGTATTCATTAGAAGCAGATAGGTCACCCTGTGAGAACTTTGTTTTACAACTTGTGTTAGTTGCGACACTCAGTATTTGGTTGAAAATTATAAATTTATCATTAATAATATTATTTTCATGTATTGATAGTACTTATAAAAACGTTTATATGTTAACTTATATGTTAACGGGTGAAAGTTACAATAATAATGTTTTAACATTTTAGGTAATTTAGCAAAGAAACTCATTTTTATAATGAGTTTTTTCATTACAGTGAGGTTTTCTGTAGGTACTTTATTACCACAATCACAGTATTAAAACTATAACTAATGAGTTTCTTTCATTAAAATTACGTTTCAGTACTTTAATAGCACAGTCCCAGTCATTAAACTATAAGTAATGATGTTCTTTTATTACAATTAGGTTTTCAGTACTTTAATATCACAATCACTGTCTTTACACTATAAATAATGATGTTCTTTCATTACATTAAGGTTTTCAGTACTTTAATATCACAATCACTGTCTTTACACTATAAATAATGATGTTCTTTCATTACAATTAGGTTTTCAGTACTTAATATCACAATCACTGTCTTTACACTATAAATAATGATGTTCTTTCATTACATTAATGTTTTCAGTTCTTTAATATCACAATCACTGTCTTTACACTATAAATAATGATGTTCTTTCATTACATTAATGTTTTCAGTTCTTTAATATCACAATCACTGTCTTTACACTATAAATAATGATGTTCTTTCATTACATTAATGTTTTCAGTTCTTTAATATCACAATCACTGTCTTTACACTATAAATAATGATGTTCTTTCATTACATTAATGTTTTCAGTTCTTTAATATCACAATCACTGTCTTTACACTATAAATAATGATGTTCTTTCATTACATTAATGTTTTCAGTTCTTTAATATCACAATCACTGTCTTTACACTATAAATAATGATGTTCTTTCATTACATTAATGTTTTCAGTTCTTTAATATCACAATCACTGTCTTTACACTATAAATAATGATGTTCTTTCATTACATTAATGTTTTCAGTTCTTTAATATCACAATCACTGTCTTTACACTATAAATAATGATGTTCTTTCATTACATTAAGGTTTTCAGTACTTTAATATCACAATCACTGTCTTTAAACTATAAATAATGATGTTCTTTCATTACATTTAGGTTTTCAGTACTTTAATATCACAATCACTGTCTTTACACTATAAATAATGATGTTCTTTCATTACATTAAGGTTTTCAGTACTTTAATATCACAATCACTGTCTTTAAACTATAAATAATGATGTTCTTTCATTACATTTAGGTTTTCAGTACTTTAATATCACAATCACTGTCTTTACACTATAAATAATGATGTTCTTTCATTACAATTAGGTTTTTAGTACTTAATATCACAATCACTGTCTTTACACTATAAATAATGATGTTCTTTCATTACATTAATGTTTTCAGTTCTTTAATATCACAATCACTGTCTTTACACTATAAATAATGATGTTCTTTCATTACATTAATGTTTTCAGTTCTTTAATATCACAATCACTGTCTTTACACTATAAATAATGATGTTCTTTCATTACATTTAGGTTTTCAGTACTTTAATATCACAATCACTGTCTTTACACTATAAATAATGATGTTCTTTCATTACATTAATGTTTTCAGTTCTTTAATATCACAATCACTGTCTTTACACTATAAATAATGATGTTCTTTCATTACATTAAGGTTTTCAGTACTTTAATATCACAATCACTGTCTTTAAACTATAAATAATGATGTTCTTTCATTACATTTAGGTTTTCAGTACTTTAATATCACAATCACTGTCTTTACACTATAAATAATGATGTTCTTTCATTACATTAATGTTTTCAGTTCTTTAATATCACAATCACTGTCTTTACACTATAAATAATGATGTTCTTTCATTACATTAATGTTTTCAGTTCTTTAATATCACAATCACTGTCTTTACACTATAAATAATGATGTTCTTTCATTACATTAATGTTTTCAGTTCTTTAATATCACAATCACTGTCTTTACACTATAAATAATGATGTTCTTTCATTACATTAAGGTTTTCAGTACTTTAATATCACAATCACTGTCTTTACACTATAAATAATGATGTTCTTTCATTACATTTAGGTTTTCAGTACTTTAATATCACAATCACTGTCTTTACACTATAAATAATGATGTTCTTTCATTACATTTAGGTTTTCAGTACTTTAATATCACAATCACTGTCTTTACACTATAAATAATGATGTTCTTTCATTACATTTAGGTTTTCAGTACTTTAATATCACAATCACTGTCTTTACACTATAAATAATGATGTTCTTTCATTACATTTAGGTTTTCAGTACTTTAATATCACAATCACTGTCTTTACACTATAAATAATGATGTTCTTTCATTACATTTAGGTTTTCAGTACTTTAATATCACAATCACTGTCTTTACACTATAAATAATGATATCTTTCATTACATTTAGGTTTTCGGTACTTTAATATCACAATTAGTCTTTAATCTATAACTAATGACTTTCTTTCATTAGAATTACGTTTCAGTACTTTAATAGCACAGTCCCAGTCATTAAACTATAAGTAATGATGTTCTTTCATTACAATTAGGTTTTCAGTAGTTTAGTATCACAATTAGGGCCTCTTTCAGATTGTTCGAGAAAGTTCAGGTTTTACTACCCAGAACGTATTAAACAAAACACTATCTTTGCGTTTCACAGTCATCGATTTAGCCCACCGAGAAACTAACCTCGTTTCTCGATGATATTTTATCCATCGGTTAAAGCTTGAAACGCGCTGCATGTTAACTGTCATTTTTATCATTCAGTTATTTTATGTGCTGCATAGCAACCCGAAACTTTATTAGGACATTCTGAAACGGGCCCTTAGTCTTGTATTAGCTAAATTTATGCACTAAGAACACACTACAGAAATTTTGAGAGGTGATTAAAACAAAAAAACTTACTAACTGTCGTATGTACATACGACAGGTAGTGAGAACATTTACTGCCTCCTTTAGCAGATAGATCAAACTCGAATATCTTTTAAACGGTAAACGATACATAAACGACGGTTAGAGAGAACTTTTTCAAAATGAAGAGATGGACACGTAGGTAATGGTCAGGTAGATAGGACAGTTTTCGAGATAGTGCAGTTAGCGGGGAGGGTGACAATGTATGAAAGGATTGATGAATGTAGATGAAGCGAAAGAGATATGCAAGGATCGTAGCAAGTGGAAATCTGTGGTCTCTGCCTACCCCTACGTATGTAGGCGTGATGTTATGTATGTATGTATGTATTCATTTATCAGAAGAGACGTGAGGCATTAATTTATAAAGATACTAGCTTTCTGGGCGCGGCTCCGCCCGCGCGTATGTCGGTTATCGCGCGAAAACATTAACTTATTTTTGCGCAGTCAGGTAAAAACTATCCTATGTTTTTTCCCGGGTCTCAAACTATCTCCATACCAAATTTCATTCAAATCGGTCCAGTAGTTTTGGCGTGAAAGCGTAACAGACAGACAGACAGACAGAGTTACTTTCGCATTTATAATATTAGTACTGATTATAACAGAACTTCTTATTTTAAAATAATTTCGTACGTGTACGTGTTAATTACTTATTAGGCTAGTAATAAGTTCAAGCATGTCTAATTATACAATTCCAAATATTCTACACTTTTTTTTTATATTTTCAACTTAAAGACCTTGGCCTGCCAAGAACAACCGTAACTTCCATCCTAGAACGTGTATGTAAGGCGGCATTAGTAGGATCTTACCAAATTTGGTTAGGTAGAGGAGGAGGCTTGAGCGGGAGGGGGAGCGTTGATGCATTGTAAAGAGTGAATCCATGGATTGCTAAGTAATTCGTCTCGTCTCAACTCCGTCTAGTGGACGGACACTAGAATTGGATGGCAAACGAGCATACTGACCTTACCTACCGTTGAATTGTTTATAATTTTCGAATGAATTAATGCAAAAAACTAAAAAAAATTGTTTTCAAATGTATCGAGTTGCGCAATAACGCTGATAACCTGGTAGAAACGATAATGACGGTAGGTTGTGTTGTGTTGTGTTGTGTCGTGGGACTAGCTCGTTAGGTAATTGTCAGTTGGCGGTCAGTGAATGAGATAAAGTGTTGCTGCGAATATCCTAACTAACTAGTTATGCTTATGAGCAACATGCCTTGTGCCGGTTGTTATGTCACAATGTGACTTGCGATCGACGCTCATGTGGAATTACATTAATTAATGTGTTTTATTATTAGTCTGGTGGTGGCCGCCGTTTCGTCTGATTGTTGCTTACCTCGTTGTATGGCGATAATTAGACATTTTATTGAGTAAATGACCAAGTGCAAGTCTGGCCGCGCTCTATTAGCCCTAATAAAGCGCGGCCCAACACCTGGTAAAAGAAAAAAATAAAATCGGTTTTGATCACGAATATAAGAAAGTACATTATAAATCGAAATTTTCAGTAATTAAAGTTTAATTAAATGTTAAGGTACATAGAATATCGAAATTTCAGATACTTAAGTAGAGTATAATATATTTTATATTATTTTATTGAATTAATAAGAGGGCTTCAAAGTTACTTTAATTAAGTCCCGAAAGATATTACAACGCCCACAGAAGAAAAAATCAAGTTACAAGTAAACAAGATTTTACACAGTTTATGATTATTTAAAGGACAAAAATTTTCAGATTTCCGTTAAGTTATCGCCTGTCAGCCCTGTCACCTACGTCATGTAAACAAATATTGTAATAATTTTATATATCTTTGGGGTTTGCGATTAAATATTGTTGCGATGTATCTGACAGTGAAAAAAAAACAGTTTTAACTGTTATAAACATGAATTTAAGTAACCACTAAAGTGTTTTCTTAGAATTGTGGCGTAAAACACAACAACCACCGGTTATTTTCTACCATGACTGGCATGTGATATGACACAAAGCATACACTGCTAACTATCACCTTTAAAGAAGTCACACACTAAAACATGCATTCAATATATTCAAAATATTACCAATGTGTTAATACGTTATAATATACTTAATAATAGTTAATATATCGCTGTTGCGTGCCGTAAGTACATTGTGTAGTCCCCGCGAGCTACATCAAGATTAGTATTAATGCAACGCTCGTAGTGGAACTTGTCATTAGCAGGCTTGGGGCAAATGATTAAACATAGCTTGCGCACTGTGTAGCCGAAGCCTTATAGGTATTTGCTTTTCCTAATGTAGCCGTTGATCACTATCTCACCTGATGGTAAGTGATGATGTGGTCAAAGTTGTTGTTCAAGTTAACCTAGAAACACTGGCTCTCAAGGACGACAGCTGCCGGAAGTCACCGTTAAGTGCTTGGCGACAGATTTTCTACTTGAGGGTGGTAGCTAGCCAGGCAGGCATTCGAAAAATGCTATACCTAGAATGCACCTATACCTAACGACTGCCTTCCTAAGACAACAGGGACCGGACCGACGGCTTATAGTGCACTCCGATGCACGTGCACGCTCACTAGTAATGTCACAACACAAGCGGTCACCCATCCAAGTCCTGACTACGGCGGACTTTGCTTAACTTAGCTGATCGGTTAAGAACTGCTTAGCATACTCCGTTACGAGCGCTTCAAAAACGTTTTTACAATGACTATAATTTGTAGACATTTAATTACAATTAATTTTGAGTAGTATAATATATAACTTACTTAACGTTCTGTAGTTACAGATATATATTAATTATTAGTTTCTAATAATTAGAAGTGAGATGGTATTGTATTTATTATGTAAGCACATGCAAAGTGCCATCAGATAAACTCAATAAATATAATAATATTATATGAGTTCAATTATGTACTTTTCTAGACAGTATAAGCAATATTACTTGAAACTCGCGAATGCCATGAATGTACAATTGTTACAAAACAAACGCAATAAAGTATGTACGTAGTTTACATTTTGAATTTTCCGATAGACGCTTCTATCTTAAATGCAATCAATTCCTGAGAGCACTAAGAACAGGGCTGGTGCTTTGCGGCCGTCGCGTCGCTTCGGGTGATTTAAACTATTATATAAATCAAACTAAATAAATTCAAAATAAGAGCATCCTTTGTTCTCTATGTGGAATAATCTGAGCTTGGATACCGTTTAAAGCAGTTAGCGATAAAGAAATTAGTACACTCGTATTATGTGATGCAATTCTAGCGGTAGGTAACTATTTCCAAAACAAATTGCATAAACATCTGAATGACGTCAGGGTTGCCTTCGGCTCGTATCGGATGCGGGTTGCGCCTGCGGCTGCGATAGCTCTGACCTAACAGCGCTAACACTAATGTTTCTAAATAGTTGCTATGCACGTACCTATATGTACCTGACTTACTCTAACTCATACAGCAATGATTTGTCACATATATAATTTTTTAATTGATTTTGATTTTGTACAGAACTCCATTAATGCCTCCAAATTTTTATTGAATTATATTCTGTTCATTTCCATTTTTAATTTTTACTACCAAAAGTGTAAATAATGGGATTTACAATTTTCAATCCATAGTCCCTATGTATAGGTATTACACCCTGTCTCATGGTATTGAACTAATTTTTCTATTTGAAAGGAGGCATCCCCCTAGCATATAGGAGGCATATATAGAACTGCGCAACCCCTTCCCGTGCGAGTCGACAGAGGCGATGTTGTGTATTGCATCGGATCTTGGAGAATACATAGAATCGGATTTTAACTGAAATCTTTGTCAAGCCAATGCACTTCAAGTTTTGAGTTTGAGTTTAAACATTGGGGGTTTCTTTTAAATCTAATTATTGTATTTACAGTTTATAATATGTCCACAAAATGCCATACAAGCGTGCGGTGCAACTGAACTACGGGCGTTAATCGAACCGTAGACTCTATAATGGAAATTCAATCAATCGCATGCACTGGCTGTGAACCTCCTCCTGTACTTGTTTGTACACTATGATGGAGTCTCGTGTACGCGGACGTAATCACGCGGCGCGGGTACAATGAAGTCAACAGATTGGATGGCCGTTACACAATGGCCGACGAGCGTGCTTTCAACCTTGGAATATACCTAAGAGCCCACCTGCCACCTCAGGGTTATTCATTGGTGTCACAAGATGAACAGGAATTCACAGGATATGGAATTGCTTGTGTTGTGGGAACGTCAATAGATGTTGCAGGCAAACAAATCAGAACTTGTTATGCTATTTGCAGATAATAAATAATATATAAATTATATTCAAGAAAGTAAACAATACTTTCTTTTAATTTTCAAATGACAGATATAAGTTCAGTAGTTTTTTAATGACGGTAAGTAATAAGTAGGTTTTGTTCGACTGAATAGCCAGGTGTGGAATGCGTCAAAAATATATAAGAGTGAGATGCGGCGTTTGTTTATCATGAAAAATGTATGTTGTGAGCGACAAAATGTGATAAGAGGTATCGAAATGTGATGAAAGAGGAGATTTCGTCTAAACCCGGCGGCATTACTCGGAATTTGTCGGTCGGAGGTACCCTCGGCATAATGTGTAGGCAGTGTGCAAGTACATCACGGAAGGTTAGAGATATCTGTTACATAACAGGACGATTATTTTCTATTCCTTTATACGTAACCTATTTATTTATACATTACATAGTTTTGGTATAATCTGCACGCTTAGTGTGGGTACCTTCTGAGGCATAAAATTTGTATGTATTCCGAAAAATTTAAAGGTTTACGATAAGCAGCTTGTTTCGGATTCTGAACGTGTAACACTGAAGCATTCTATCATAGAATTGTCAAATTCCGAAGTGTGGTCAGTTTTTCTTATTTATAATAGATAACACTATATTAAATTTACTAACGTAGGCTTCGTTTTTATTGCCATTTATATGTCCGACGCCAGTAAGAATGTCTATTTATATATCCAATTATGTTGTTTCTAGTTTATAGAATTTATTTTCTTGATCTGTTGAAATGACAAGTAAATTGACATTAATTCAGTTAGGTGGGAAGGTATTAATGGAACTTGACTAATTCAGGTTACTTTATGAATATGGAATGCAACATTAGCATAGATTATTTTGTAGCTGCATTGCTAAGCTGTAACTTATATCTAGGATACATTGTAGTTGAAATAATTAGGAGTACAGTGATCCGCGGTTCTCGTGATATTGATTTGTATATCTAGGTTCAATGGTTCAATTGCTGAACATGTATTGGTGGATTTGGCGAGATACGTGTTTGGTTAATGCACTGAAGGTACCTGCGGTGCCGTCGTCAATCGAGATAACATGTCCCAAATACTGAGCACCAACTGAATATACTTTAATCATTTAATGTGATCACAATTACAACTATGACTGCAAAACTAATATGAAGTTTAATCTTGTTTTACAAACAAATAGTTAGATAGCCTCTTGTAAACTAATCGCTACTCTAAATGCCATATCGTAATATTATGCTATGCTAATTATTATCTTTGAGTCTTTGTAGGTTCTACTAAACTGAATTTGGTAAGATCGAAAATGCATTTTTTTAATAAATTCCACTCATTAAATCCAACCTTCATGTTATTGACAAAAAATCGTGTAAATGTTTCGTTTAACAAAAGACCATCGCACTGTACACTTATGTTAGGTTGGTGAAACATCAATTTCTCTAATAAACGTAGGTACAAAGCATACACCTATAATGTACCAATGCAATTTGGTTTAATAGTTCACAGATTTCTTGATGCTAACTCTGCTTGGGGAGTCATAGGTACAATTACCTGCTATCAATCTGCTGGTAACAGCACCAATCCCTTTTGTTTATTTAATGCTTACCAATCAATCAAAAACTACAAATATTAACTAGAATTTGATAGCTGATCTGAAGCGGCACCTCAAGGTAATTGAATAAGAAAATGACTACTACTACTACTAAACTATGTAAGTTCAATATTATAATAGTATATTATGATACAAGTGAGCTAAGTTGCTCAGTACACGAGGCTGTGGGTTGCACGAGCCGTAGGCGAGGGTGTAAATCAGTCGAGTGTATAATGAGCAAGTTGCTCACGACTTTCATAAGAACTTTTTCAACACCCTTGCGAGGAAAAAAAACATATTGCATAACACCATACATTTGCGCGCGGCAAATGTATGGTGGTTGGTTATTTAGCCTTACAACCTACTTCGAAATTATAATTATAATGTTAAAATGCAAATATTTTATTACAAATTATTGTGAATTTTAAATAATTTGATAATAATATTTTCGTGTTCATTACATTTACTTATGTATTCTAAAAATATAAGTGGATCTTCAGCAACCTCTTTGTTGTTACAAATCTGTATTACCCGGTTAAATTGAAAATGCTCTATTTACTCGCATATCATTTGCAGTTAGGTACTAACTTAAAAAGAAAAAAAATACTTATAGGCGATTCGGCAATCACGACTGTATGCCAAAATATAATATATATAAGTACAAAAGTGGTATCAGGAAATCAAAATAAAATATTTTTATTGCAACTCTCATGTTTCTTTCATCATGTTTATGTGCTTAGACCACCAGATTGTATATTCCCGTTGGGTCCCGGAATAGAATACCAGCTTTTTAACAGGGGAGAGCTTTGTTAGGTCACCTAACGGCTGTAGTTACGGCTGTAGATGTGATGAGACAGTTTGAAAACTTAATTGAAGTAATTTCGATACCAGAAAAACCAATCGCACGAACCTCTACCCTACATAAATCAAAAGCAGTTACAAAGTGCACGGCGCACTTCAATATAACTCCCAGTTACTATTTTAATCCCAGTGTCACAAAAAGTAACGTTATCTAAAGTCGAATACGAATAATGTAGCTTGTAATATTTACAAGCATTTCCCGCACGGCTACATACACAGCGTACCTGCTTCAATTCTAAACACTGAGGAGATGCAACAGATATCCAACAAAGTTATCGTATTCGTTACTAACAAGCAATATGATATTTCTATTCATATTCAGAACATGCAAACGCGGTCAAAGGCTGCAGCAACTTCATTCAACTGCAGCGGATATTAGGTTGCTGCGACGTTTTCCAGGAAAATACGAACGGAAGGAAGGACTACAATTTTATTACGAGATGGATGGAGAGTGTCGTAAGAGGCGACTTAAGGTGAAATACTTAGTAGGGGGCAGCAGTGCTTTCTAAGTAACTGCTGCTTATCTTACACTGCGATTCCGAATACACCTGCCACGTTTTGTTTGCATGTCCCCTTAATGGAATACGCTGTGGTCAACAGTCGATACTTGATCCGACTGCTAAAGCAGGTATTATAATACCTGCTTATTAAAAAAATATGCTATATCATAATAGATATAAAAAAACACATATATTGGTTTTAGTATGTAGAAAATTAAACGACAACGAGATTTATCTGAAATAAACAGCTGCTCAAACATATAAATGTAAATCAATCTGCGTTCATTCCGTAAGCACGGAACCTTCATAAATTCCTATAAATCATACCTTCGTTAAGTTATTAATATAAAAACAGTATATTGTATACTTGAAATGGAATAAATAAAATGTAAATCAATGTGGGAAATAAAAAACGCACGTCCAATAATATAAAAACTTTACAACAATATTCAACTAAAAGTCAATAATTATAACTCCAAACCCGAACAGCTTAAGAGGATTATATAGCGCGTACTTCTCCATACAAAAAGAAAAAGCTCTTTTCTACATCTTAATATTGCCAGATTTCGGTGACTTTTTTGTTCATATATTGAACATATCATTGACTAGGCTTGTACGTGTAATTTATTCCAGTTTTCTAAATAACTTCTAACCTTAAAGTTAGAAGCATATTCTGCCTTCTTTAAAACTTTAAAGTTTCTTCTAACTTTAAAGTTGTTTAGAAAACTGGAATAAATAGAACGTACAAGCCAAGTCAATGATATGTTCAATACATGAACACAAAAATCACCGAAATCGGGCAATATAAGGAGGTAGAAAACAGCTTTTTCTTCTTGTATGGAGAAGTACGCGCTATGTAATCCTCTTACTTAACACATAGGTAATATAGGTTAGCACTTTGCATCGGAAGGTAAAGCAAAGTCCTCTTTGCACTTGCAAATAAAAGACAGAACACTAAAATTTAATATTGTGTAGAGTGATTAATGAAAACAAATAAGTTTTAAGTACTTAATGTTGGCATGTGGAGAGCAAGGAGAGCCTGGGATTCACATCCGAGGCGTTGCTCTCTATATGGAAGGCAGTAAAGAAAGACTCGGAATAAGCTTCTGCCACGCTGGAGACAAGAGCGGCGTCCGATTATCACCTGGACTAGGTTACCTACTGAATGGGAGCAGCTTCAAAACAACCTAGAAGCGAAAAACGTACAACGCCATGCCAGTGAAGGTTGTCATAGGAACTCCATGTCGTTTGGTACGACTGAAAAACAGGACGGTCGTACTAATCGAGTGGACAGACAGGACACCCTTTGCTCAAGCATGTTCGTTGCTCTCAAGTATTTCAGAAAATGCCGACAGAGCCCGAGTGATAAGCGTAGACGCAATGGTAATAGAACACCGAAAAGGAGAAGTCGCGGTCCATCTTGGTTGCATTAAAGCCTCAGAACACCATGAGGTAGTTGTGTATGAAGACAGAGGAGAAAATCTTAGTTACCTCAAAAAATCCATACACAACAATGCAACTGATTGTTGGGGACATCCGATCCCGAGTTCAGTTACCAAAAGTGGTTCAGAAAGGCTCCAAGAAAGAACAGAGGCAGAAAAAAGCCAGGAGTGTAGCCCAAAAAAGAGTAGTGGCCATGTCGCCGCATTCCTGACAGCTTTCGGTACAGCAGTGGGAAGCTTATTCCGACATCCATCCCAACCCCGAAACCCAATGCCCACAAAACCACCACCCCGTGGCAAAGCACCATCAAAAGCTACCCGGACGTGAGCCGACATGGGACAGGTCAGCCCGCCCCGATAAATCTCGGCACAGGAAACAACAAGCCATGCAGCTAATGCCTTCCTAGAGTTTTTAGCCATTATAAGGGCGACCAGAGAGGTCAACCACAGAAACTGCGAAAACATCATGCAGTCCTTCAGGCTTAAAAATGAAAACCTTTTAAAGGTGAGACTCGAAGAGGCAGAAGCCGCTATGTATATAGATATGTCGTTGTATAACAACGACATATCCCAGGTCATCAAGGGGAAAATGTTAGGTCAGTCTATATGGCAGCATACAATGCAACAGGCGGATTTGTGTCCCTGGACGAGGGAGAAACGGAGCGACTAGGTAGGCCTAAATACGCGACACCACAAAATGACCGGATTGTAGTAACGGCCCAGTGCACCAATATAATGTTAGATGACCGTATCCTCGAAATGGCGAAATCTATTTTGGGGGGATCGGAGATCGAAGCATTCTGGAAAGACTGGAAAGTACCGAAAATACAATGGGTATTTACCCATTGTATTCCAGGTTAGTTCCAGGATGTGGCAAAACAACTTGCGCAAGAAAGACGCAGTGAAAGACCCGAGGGAGAAGCTTGCGCACCGAATTGGAGACTTAGTTAAAACCAAGGTGCGCACAATGGCTTCAGTCCTCGTAAATGTTTTTAAAAGGACTGAGAGCTACAGCCGCCTAACGGTGGATGAAGCTCTAATGAACCATTTCGGAGCCATAGTCATGGCTTCCAGGCTATCTGGAGTTGATGAACTTGTCCCCATCGGAGATGTCAATCAGCTGCCTTATATCGATAGAGAAAATCTCTTCGTATTAAGGTACCACCGCCCTAACCTGGTAACAACATCACCCAGGAGTTGTTTGCACGCATCGGAACCCAATGGATGTCGCGTACGCACTGAGGGAAATATACTTTGGTATATATTCCTCAACTCCCCGTATTAAGTCCCTTAAGCTGTAAAGATACACAGGTGCAAAAATCCCCAAAACCCTCCCCAACACTTTATTCCTGGTTCACACCCAGGAAGAAAAGGAGACCCTAATAAGCCAGGGCTACGGAGAGGGAAGTGGCTCACGCACCCTTACCATCCACGAAGCGCAGGGACTGACATACGAGTCGGTCATCGCCATCAAGACCAAGAGCAGCATGAAGTTGCACGAGAGCGTCCCGCACGCCGTCGTTGCAGTTTCACGGCATACTGGAACCTTCATATACTACGTAAATGACGAAGAAGACGCCATAGGACTGTTCGTTAGGAAGGCGATGGTTGCGACACCAAAAGCCATCCATGATTACAACCTCAAAATGGCGATCAAAGATCGAAATAGCGCGGTAATGAAAGCCCTGTTAAAATATCAATGCGTCAGCTACATTCCGTTGCTTCGTTGTTACATAATTACTTGTGGAACAGCTGACAATAACACGTAATAAAAACTTTGAGAACATCAACCGGTTTTGTAACCGGTGGCTGGTCCTTGAGTTGTTCTATTTAATATATGCACTGATATGATAATATTATTTTCGCATTTACCGAAACCGGCCAATGTCAGTCAAACACCGCATTTTTGATGTTTTTTTTTGTTTTTTTTTTTGAGATTGAAGATCCAAACTTTTGCAAACTTTGAGTCCACTTAGTGAACCAACTTTAGATAACTGCTAGTTGAGGCTAGCTAATTATTTCCTAGTTACTTATATAATAGTGCTCTTTGAATAAGTCTGTGAATATTGATTACACCAAGCGTTTAAAACATTTTTTAAGTGAAATAAGTATTCTATATAAAATATTAAATAACTTGTTAAAGTCGGTACGGTATGAGAAAAAAAAAACAAAGAAAAAAAACCTCAAATTTATTGTTAGGACCAGCAGAAGTCAACTAAGGGGTTGTTAGCATCTTACCAATAACCCTGTATAAAAGCATATTATATACAGCATATTGCCGAATAATTATATTTAGTTAATTAAATATAACTGAAACTACTTAAGAATGAAGTATAGGTAAAACGCGATTTAGACTAATTAGGTTTCAGGCAAACAAAGAACAAAGGGCTAAAACACTGCTGAACTGAAACCGATGACATTTTAATCGTATCAACTTGGAGATATTAATGCTGTGCAAAAAAAAACATCGAGTTTACCGATGCAGTAAATAGCAATGCGATGTCAACTATATGGCTTCACAATCTTCCTCCTTGGGTAAGAAGTAGATTAAAATCAATAATCATTGTACACAGAAGTGCAGCCGAATAAAACAGGTCTGTTTACTCCTCTCAACCCTCATTTCTAACAAATATTTATACGATCGCGTCGCGTCTCTGCCGAAACTCGTTGTATTCCAAATTGAATATAGCATGAATAGAAAAGACAACAACAAACTGTTACACGAGAGAGAATTGATAATTAGATACGGCAATGTGGGCCAAGAGTCGTCAGAGGCTCTCGGACTATTTGAATATATAACCAGTTCTATTGACTATTCACCGAGCACTGATAACAAAATCACGGTATTAACCAGTCAAAGTGTTATTCATATTGAAGCAGCATCCCTATACATCTGGATATGTAGCAAAAGAGAAGAGATTAATCAAATTTCATTCATTTGTGCATGTTGTACCTGGAAATACCTGGATACTTGCGATGCTCTGTTATCGACAGAACGCTTTTACGCTGTTAAATTAAACTTACTAAACCTTAATTCACCTGGCGCGCCTTTGAGGGCTTTCATGCACTGAATATTAATATAAACCTCTTTGCTACTATGTTTTTGCATTTTGCAACAGGTACAAAAAAATAACAGAATGCTTACTTTATGAACTCGTTTACTTGGATATAGTAGTGTGAAGTTTTAGATTTCGTCTTTTGGCGACACATGAATTTTATGATATACTCTTCATTGTATAATCTATCTTATAAATTATTTTTTTATAGGCGGTATGCCTTTATTAAACAAAATACTATGAACTATATACAACACTACAGCTACTACAATAAAAGCATTTAGACAACCTATAAGTCATAGCAGACTCATAGGCAGTCCAAATGCTCCAGCCCACTCCCAGTTGGCAGCGTGCCTAGCATGCTGGCAGCATTGTCCCGTCGAATTGCAATGCTTATTATAAAATATAAAAGTACATAACACAAGGAAAATTATTGGGTCGCGATAAAATATATTTCAGTCTGATGTTTTCATCAAGTAGACGAGATAAAGAAAAGTAATATATAAAAGTTTCAACGTACTTTAATTTGTTGGTAACATACAATTGACCAACACGTATTAGTAGTAGTAGTACATGTATTTCTAAAATTAGTAGCTTATTAAATATATTCGTAAGCATACCTACGCCAAGCCTATAAAATATGGAAAAAATATTTAAAAAAACTGACTTCAAACAGAAAATATTCTTAAATTATAAATTAGTATTTTTAATTTTAGAATAGAGTAAGTAAAGAATTCGAAAAAATTCTTGCCCTTTCTTCTCGCAGTGGCTCTATGCATTTTTTTTGCTGTACAATGTATAATATTTCAATATTAAAATTTGTAATTGATAAAATCGTCGTAATTGAATCAATGATTTTGTCTTTGTCTTTACTAAAAAGTAAATAAACCAAACCATCGTATACAGTTTTTTGATCATTTTAAGTTTTGTAACATTTCTACCTAGGAACCACCTATCGTAGTCTATTTTTTTAACAAACGAGTACTGAAAATTTTACAGCGTTGCTATTGGCCAACTTAATCAATATAAAGGCCGTTCCACACGAACTCTGTAGTTATATGTAGGTACATTCAGTTCAGTCTTCGAATACCTGCGCGTTAATACATATTGCTTGTAACGAATCTATACTAATCAAAACTAACGAATCAATTGTCACTATTGAATTAGGGTAAGCCAAACAAATATAGTTTTGAAAAAAATTTTGTAGGTAAGATAACAAATCGTCTCGTCATACTTTTGCCGACGTAATACTGTGATTTCAATCCAATTGAACTCGTTTGGTTTCAAGTGAAGGGCTATGGCTGGAAATAAGAAAAGTTATAAAATTTATAAAGTCTGAACTCTTTTGTTACAACGAGTAGCTAAAATGGATAGATAAAAATGGTGGTCATGATGTGATAACCAAGATAGAAACAAAAATGTACCGAGTCAACAAAAATTTACAAAACATTTTCATAAAAACTAACGTGAGTTGACATACTTATTAACTACATATACCGGCTACAACTCACGGTGTTTAGTAATTATCTCCGACCGGTGTTCGAGCAGTAAAGATGCTCATTCTCAAGAAATGCGGGCAGGTTCAAGGTCCGCTAGACGCGCAATCTAGCGGACCTTAAAGCTGCCCGCATTCCTAAAAATGTACAAAATAATATGTTAGAGTAATTTATTATTGACGTATCTGCAGAGAGTTCATTAGAAGGATGACGACAATTACAAGAATTATTTGATTTATATGTTCTAGTGCATAATATATAGGTACCTATACTATTACACTATTGTTTAATATCATAAACGCGAACAGAAAATTTTGTTACGAATATTTTATTTCTTACTTTTTAGTGATGGAAGTCGGTTCCGTTTTTTTATATCTTAGTGCGGTCATACTGCTTACAAAATCATTCACTCACGTAAAACAATGTTCACCAGCTACAAGAGTTGCAATTATGATTCAATCTAATTATAGATTTTTCAGTTAATTACACTGAGAAAAATGACTGTCATGATTCATGATAATTGTAAAGGAATTTTGAAATAAATATCCGTATTCCCAATAAAAACGGACCAAGAGTATTTAATTATAATTTGCATGTAAATCACAAGAATTTACCATGAATTGATGTTACGATAAATAATCAGGCAGCAGCACAAGATTTCTTAGTGCTGAATACTCATGTTTTGTCAGTCAAAAGTCGTGAAGGGAATCATAAAAATTGAATAATGAATGGTATAGTTTCATTAATGAAATGATAAATTATTATGAAATTCACCAAAATAAGAATACATTTTCCTAACAACTTTACGGGAAAGTTTTGATATATTTTCGATATCATCATAGCAGTCTTAAAAGACTTTCTCGCTTATTATCGTGAACCTGTAATAACTTTTAATGAGTAATTCCTGGTGATTCTGCTGCACTAGACTGCCGAGTGTTGCCGATTGCTGCCGATGTCAATATATTTAGTATAATATTAGCTGTCTATATTTCGGAACCGTCGGATTATTTCGTTTGCGCGATGTAGGATTTCATACATTTTGACGCATTTTGAATAGGAAAGACCTTAAATAGCGATAGCGCCATCTAGGTAGTTCAAAAGGAACCAACAGTTCGAACTCTTTTACATGAATATGGCTGAACAGATGTATCTTCATAAAATCAGTTCAATTAATATAGAATTACTCTATACCACAAAGAAGATGAATCTCTGATGATGACTCATTGGTTGAACATTTTTGACCAACAGACTAAAGCTAGAATGGGCAGAATTGATATTGGCTTCAACGTGACCTACATAACACAAAAGGACATTAGGTTAGCTAGAGTCAAATTTTCTACTTGAAGGTGGTAGTCAGCCAGACGAGCATTCGCGTAATGCACTACAACATCTAGGGACGTCGTGCCGGTCACGAAAATTTAACATGACATTACTATCATTTATTTTTTCCCAAAAAATAAATATTTCACAAATTATTTAGAACGTTACATCATAGTAAATTATTGGTAAAAACCCGTTAACTACTCATGATTCAATAACATTTTGTGGGTAGAAAATTATGTTTTTTTGTCATGCTCGGTCTTGATATTTTATTTTCGGTTTCGCACTAATTCTTGATTAATTGTCGTGCTACATTTTACTCGCGACAAACTTGAAAATTTATTATGAAATTCCTGTTAAAAAGCAGGTATATCCTAATAATTTAATATTGAGTTACTTTATTTTTAAATGAAAGGCTGTCATGACTTTTGTTTGTTATTTGAATTGAAACTTGTAGTGATGGAACCAAAAGTATATTTGCCTTCGTGCTATTTCATCATAATCTTGATATTATTACAGGCATCAGCATTAATTATTCTGCACGGCAATAAGTAATGAAGGACGGAAGTCATTTTTCTCAGTGTAACTATACCTTAACAGCAACTCCGCCGATTTTGATGACATTTGAATGGGAACACCTTTTATACTCATATACAGTAGAATTGTGATCCTCCTTTTTCGGAAGTTGGTTAAAAAAACAGTCTTGAAGCTAAAGAAATCGGTATGAAATTTATTTGTAGGGTTTTGTGACGAACGTAACAAGACTTGTGTATATCTGTTGAAAATTTTCGTAACCAATAATTGATCATAGCGATCATATTGATCATCGATAATTTATCGAGCCATACTAAGGTACTTGCACTGCTGTTTCTGATAATATCTTAATAAGTGTCTCTTGTTATAAACTTTTTCAAAATAAAATAGATTATATTCAGTAATAAATAATTAATAGCTCTAGTACAATTCCTGTCGCAAGTGCTATGTTACTATCTTTCGGCCGCAATTTATTTAGTGACCATTGTTTATGTCGCACTCCGACTCGAGGGAAACTACTCAGTGTCTCGAGATAAAATATAACACCTTGTTTAAATCGCACATGGTCAACTGAACATTTGTATGTGGTACATTTGTAAATGTAACGTCACGAATTGAACGGTAGCCAACTCACCACAGTTATGTACTTACTATTGAATCCGTTTTCGATTACATTCCATTCCGGAACGTTCCCAATGCAAGGGTTCCAATGGACGTCAATGCAATGAAAATATAGCTTTTTCCTTTTCTTGGAATAATCCTTTGACACAACAAGCTGAAACCATAAACGTATTTATTACTTTTATCTTGGAATATTTCATAGCTATATTAAATCGCACTGCTAATAGTTCATTGCACCTTTTTTGGCTTTTGACGTGCCTTATTAATATTTTTAATAGGGAAATAAATTGCATTGATGAAGTTGCGAACCTTTGCACGTAAATAATTTCATAAACATGTATGTTTTCTTATGATAGCTTAGTTTGTTATTGTAACAGTATATAATTAAATTTGTGTTTCTTTTTGCGCGTTATGAAAAAAATTACTAATTAATGTGCTATTTGTATAGCACGGGAATACTACAATGTCCATATACATACACTGTTATATTACTGTTACGTTGTTGAATCATAAAAAAAATAGTTTTTGTTCTGAAATTCTGGGCGCATCAGTAACAAAATCTAAAAAAACGCTGCACCTACTTTTAAAGCCCACTGAAGCGAGACACAGGGCTTTCTGCTCTGTAGAGCGGCAGCCAGTCCGTCAGCTATTTCTACAAAAGCACTGACCAGCGAACGTAGAACTCCCCGCTTTACCGTAGCTGTGTACGTAAAACACGGCGGCGCGGCGATGGTATACGCACCACCTCTTTAGGTTGTAACTCGGCTGGTTGTTGCATATTTTTGTAGAACGTAATAACCAACTTACATTGAGCCTGCCCAGTCCTTGCAACGGACAGACCTTTAATAAATAGCTAACGATCTTCGGAATGTACAAATACACAAATATTAACGCAAGTATTAACTGAATAACAACTATTACATTAGTTGATCAGGTAATATAGCGCGTGAAGCCTGTGTAGTGAGGGCACCGAGTTTCTAGAGCGGTGGGGCGCGATGGGTGTTGCTAATTGTTGTTTAGTTAAATTAATTAGTGCTATTGTAAGGTGAAGGTGGCGTACGATCGATCGTAGCCAGAGGGAAGCCCTTCACGTGCTCGTCCGTGTTGTACTGCGGTCTGGGGCTCTGCCGAGTTCTGGCCGTGATACGTTCTGCAGTGGATGTTTATGTGCGTTACCTGCTGCTTCCATAGGTATGTTAGGCAGAGAGCTTTGGATCACTGGTACGAGTATTAAAGTTTATCAGGGCGAACCTCGTGTATGCGTAGCTCTGTTGCGTTGCGATCCGTCCTCTTGGATTTTGTTACCACCGTGCATGTTAAGTGGGTCGTCCGCTTTTTTAATATTGAGTTTATGATCAGATGGTCACATATATATGTGTGGTGTGTGGAGTTAGTTAGCAACTAACCGTGATGGGTCCGATGGTTAAGTTTTAAAGTTTTTGTATCGTATCATTCATCATCATCATCAACCGGAAGACGTCCATTGTTGAACAAAGGCCTCCCCCTTAGAGCGCCACAAAGAATGGCTATTAGCCGCTTGTAACCATTGGCTGCCAGCGACTTTCACGATGTCGTCAGTCCACCTAGTGGGGGGCCTACTAACCCTACGTCTTCCGGTGTAGTGTGGTAACCACTCGAGAACCTTTCTTCCCCAACGGTTATCAGTTCGTCGAGCAATGTGGCCCGCCCATTGCCACTTCAACTTGAAAATTCCGAGAGTTATGTCGGTGACTTTAGTTCTTTGGCGAATATCCACGTTCCTGATATTATAGCGCAAAGAAACTCCGAGCTTAGCTCTCTCTATAGCTTCTTGAGCGACTATGAGCTTGTCCATAAGGGCCACAGTTAAGGACCAAGTCTCAGTGCCATAAGTCATCACTGGCAACAAACACTGGTTGAAGCCTGGTCTTCAGGCTTTGCGGGATCTTCGACGAGAAGATGAGAGACTGAGGAGTATAATCGGCCATTGTGTCTAGCGTTTGTGAACTATGAAGAACCCTTCGATTCAATCGAAACCTGGGCCGTACTGCAGTCTCTTCAGCGATGCCAAATCGTTTATAGGTACATCGAAGCGCTAAAGTGTTTGTATAGGAACGCCACCATGTCGATTCGACTACAGGACAAGAGCACGTCGTTTCGACGTGTAGACGTTATTGCTCCGAAAGTGTTCACGAATGCGTTGGAGGACGTTTTTAAGCTCTTGAACTGTAAACAATTTGGCAACAACATTTATGGCGAATACATCACCGAACACCTTCGTTTCGCCGATAAGTTATAATCGTAGAGTCGCTTGAGGAATTCAGTACAATGCTCAGCGACCTCAGTAGTTTCCCAGCAGGAGGGTCTTCAAATGAACATGGACAAGACGAAAATTATGCCATGTTGCACCAGTAGTTGTTGGGAACGATACGCTCGAAGTTGTTGACCACTACATTTACCTGGGACAGACTGTCCAGTTCGGTAGGTCCAACTTCGACAAAGAGGTCAACCGAAGAATCCAACTCGGATGGGCAGCGTTCGGGAAGTTACGCGACATCGTATCATTGCTCGTTTAGAATTAGAAACGTTTGTTGTTCGAAATAAGTATGTTCTGAACAAAAACTTCACCATGTGAGACAGAGTCAAATCCTCGCTGTACAATAGTTATTTGTATGCGCGGCTGCAGAGGTGTACCTGGGGAAGCAAAGGATTCTAGGATTGAAGGAATAACATAAAGAAAGTACGAGATAAATGCTACAAGTGCGAAAAGAACAACAGAATATATAATTTAAAAAAAACTATTTAATTCGGTAATGTTGAATGTTAAATTCAAAAATTAAACTAAACCTTTTAGTTTATTATTTATGATTTAAGTGAAAAATATTATTTTTCACTTTTTAAGCTCGTAAAGATCTTGTTTATGCCCGGTGTAAGCTCTAGTGTTTAGCACAAGTGCATAAAAATATTATTTTGTTTAATATTGTTTAAGTTTTTTATATATTCCATTTTTACTTGGGTCGTTAGTAATACCCATAGATTAGGGATATTATTAAGGATCTATTGTCTTTCCCAAACAATGACACTCAAAATAGAACATTGTAAAAAATATTTGAAATATTTGAAAGTTTCTATTTGAAATAAAGTTTTGTATTAATAATAAAATATCATTGTTTAATTTCTTTGCTATTATAGTGAAAATTGGAACATTTTGGATGGGATGAAACCCATTTTAGGCTCTTCTTATATCAGCCCTTACCATTAGTTGGGGCTGTAAAATTCTCGGCTAAAATTTCATGTTTTCTGCACTCGTTGTACTACCCACTATTCCTACGCTAATTACATTGTGTGCTATTAGTTACAGTGTAGACTTAGTGACTGAACTAACGATCGTAGTAAACGAGATCATATTTGCACTGCCAATCGCTTATGAAAAATTAACGACCTAACCATTGAACTTATATTAAACGGGAGAAACTGCACCGGTACCTCGAACATTGCAACGTTCTATCAGGCGACGTCTCCTAATTGAGGCTCAATAGTATCCGTAGGTGCATAAACTGCATACTTTTTCTTCAAGTCTATGTCATTCATTAACACGTATAATATACAATGGAAGTGCAGCTGTGTGCATTATATACTTGTGTAACACTTTCTCCACATGATATTGTCGTGATATTATTGCGTACCCTATCTTCCTTTTCTATTTAAATCGAAGCCGTAACCTTATGTACGACGTGTAAGCAGCAGCTGCAATAATTAGTCTCACAACCCGTATTGTTAATATGAGAAGGCGGATTCTTTAAACCACCCATAGCATGCCGCCCGCCCACTGCCCTAAGCCAAGTTTTCGTGAAAACCACATCGTTTCCGGTATAATGTTTATGCGCGGCCAATGCTCTGTTTGTATCTTGTTGCTGAAACTCGACCAACGAGTTCCTGCTAGGACCTCCGCTCCCCCCGAGGTAGGCGCCTTATCCTCCGCTTCGAAGTGAACGTTGCACAACCAAATGAAAGTTTGAAAGAAAGCAACGGCTTCATGGAAAGTCCCTAGGACCGGTTGCCAATGTTATTGTTTCATCAGGAAAATTCATACAATAAGAAATAACAAGTTCCAGTCGTAACTCGAAGGCCTACTTTCTGTTTTGATTGCGTGTTTGTTGTTGTAGATCATATTTTTATGCTATAAATATATATAAAGAATTTGAGGTTTAATATCTATGATTTTTCTATAAAACTATGCTATTTAAACTGTTTAGATGAATTGCGCTATCAAAGGCGCAAATTTTGGTAGGCTACACTCTATGTTCTAGCGTGAAATTGACTTTGCTATTTCCTTAATGTATGGGGAACGGTACTCCTAAGGTGGATATAAATATAAGCTCCGATATAGATTATGTATATATAATTTGCGCCTTTGATAGCGCAATTCATCTAAACAGTTTAAATAGCATCGTTTTATAGAAAAATCGTACACCAGACAGCAAAAACCTACTTTTGCAAACATTATAGGACAGTATTTTAATTTTTTGTGTTGTCTTTGTTTGTTTCGTAATTGTATGTTGTTTTTGTGTTTGTTAAATTGCGCCCGCTGCGCTGGTAGCGGACCGTCCTGCGTTGTTTTTAAGTAATTAGAGTCAATAGTCACAAAGTAAATAACATTTTATAGTCTTTCTTTTTCAAAATTTCGTGTGTTTTGGTAATTATAAATTCATTTTCAACCTTTTTAAATATCTCCACGCATCAAAACACGCGGGCCGCGATCCCGTTGGATTGAGCGCGATCGGAGCTATACTTATTTAAATATTACAAAATCTTTGAAATTTACCTAAACTTAATCTGTACAGTAGTTTTTAGTTTTTTTAAAGCTATCTTAGGTGAGGGCACTGTATGCCGAAACAGGCTTTGAGCCTATTTCGGCAGCAGATATGGGTATCTGCAAAATGTAAACATTTTCTGGCATCTCAATATATATGATAGTAAAATTGTGCCTTTTTCTTGAATAAATGCTTATTATTATTATAAATATATACTATATTGTTATGAAATTAATAATAAAGTTAAAGTACATACCTACTTGAAAAAAAAAAAACAAAACGGAACATACGAGGTAAGGGTACAATTGGAGTAATATCTTCAAAATCACCAATTTAGAGCTATTTATTATCTTTTTGAATATTTTATTTTGTACAACTAAAAAGTGAAACCAATAAAAACATAAAAACCCAAAAATACTGAAAAAAAGTTTATTGCTATATTAAAATGAAACAGTTGATTAGGAAAATCAGCCAAATTCGCTCCAACTAGTTCCAGAAACGATCAAATGACCAGACTGTAGGTGGGTTAACCCCGGGGAGAGCCCGAGCTTGCTTCGATAAGCAATTAGTTTTTAGTCCATTGAAATGTTAAATTTTTTAGGCCTTACCTTGTCTTTTTTAGAGGACGTAATTTTATTGTTTTAATGTGTCGGGGGGTCAGCGTAAAGCTAAAATCAAGTTTGTGGGGTCGCCACCCTTGTCCCACGGCTGTCATCTTAAAAATAGGGGTTGAAACGGTTGTTACGATATATCTCTCTTTATATCGTTTTTTAAGGAACAACTTTTATAGGCAACATTTTTTCATTAAGTCAAAAGCTAAGGTTTTACAGTGCTCGAAAGTGAATACTATTTTTCAGTATTCTTAACTATACATATATTATACATGGGTATTAATAATCTGTCATCAGTTTTTTTTTAATTAATAATTAATTTTATTGAATCTTTTCCCCACCAGCCACGAGGTAGACTATGGAGGCGCGTTTTTTTTTACGTGGTATCCCCAATAGCCTAATCCACGGTGATTTTCTAAATTTGAACTACTCCGTCCTCAGTCTTTTCGATGAACCAGGCTGCGGCTCAGCATCTGATCGGCTTTCTGAATTAAATATCAGTGGGAGAACTGGAGAAGGAAGGGGTATCAATGTCAGCGGTTCATCATCAAAGTCATTTTCATTTGTTAATTCTGAGAGCTCCATTACGTTGCTGCAAGTCTCTCCAGAACAATGGAAGCACACTGCGGAACATTTTAGCCCTGCTTTTCGACATCCACACATCGCTCCACAGTTTCCTCCAGACTCTACCTCGTGGCTGGTGGGGAAAAGAGTCAATAACTAATTATTAGTAATATTGCTAAATTACTACTTAAAAGAATTATAATAACAAAATAAAAAATAACTTATGACATATTATTAGTACCCACGTATAATATATGTATAGTTAAGAGTATTGAAAAATAGTACTCACTTCGGAGCGCTGTAAAACCTTAGCTATTGACTTAATGAAAAAATGTTGCCTATAAAAGTTGTTCCTTACAAAACGATCTACAAAAATGGTCTGATCATATTTTCGTAAAATGATAAAAAAAAAATTATATAAAAATATAAACTTTTTTCTCGAATTTCTGAACATTTTCACTTATACCTTTTTTATTTATAGTTCTACGACAAAAAGTTACTGGACCAAAGTTATAGAGAATTTAATTTGCAACAAAAAATGTTAACAATTTATTTTATCAGATAAATAGTTTAAGAGATATATCGTAACAACCGTTTCAACCCCTATTTTCAAGATGGCGGCCGTGGGACAAGGGTGGGGACCCCACCAATTTGATTTTAGCTTTACACTTACCCCCCCTACACATCAAAAAATAAAATTGCGTCCTCTAAGAAACGCAACCCCAACTGTAACTTTTCGATGGACTATTTGGCCTATACTTACTAGATATTATGGATAGATATTTGCTGCAACAGGCGTACCTGCGACACAGCCCCGGCGCGGCGGCTAGGACGGACTTTCTGAATCGATTTGAAGACATTATTATCTCGCCCGACGGCGCGGCAACACAACCTTTAGATACACACACAATTGATGCCTAAAACGATTAGTTATAATTAAACAGTTGTTTAATCATATTTAAATTATTTGTTAAACATGAAAAGGGCGCTTTTCATGTTTAACACCATTAAAAATTGAACGGTTATTAATTTTTTTTTGAATGAGTGGTATAATAATTGGACATACTTCTAGCTAGATGGCTAGCTACAGTCCATTAAATAGAATATCTGTCGCCAAGCAGGTAGGTGTGTTCCGGCTACTATTCTAGAGAGCTAGTATTTCTAGAAGCAAATTATTAATGTTTTTTTTTACATTAAAAAAATTGAGCTTTTTTACAGGAAGACACTTTAGATTTTTTTTAAATAAGAATAAAAAATAAAATAAAATTAAATAAAGGTTTACTATCAGTTCAAAAAAAAGCGATTCCCACACTTGTCCGATTTAAGACCGATTCCTCGTAATCCCTAAAAACGTGTACTTAGTAAAGATTAATAACAGAAATATACAAATTTCGAGCATTTTTAATTATCCCCGTAACTGAAAAAGCTTAAAAGTTTGCAATGAAAAAATCCGAAGTGGTTTTTAGTTATAAATTTAAATAAAAGTTCAACCAGTGTTTTTTCAGCAGGTAATGTTACTTTGGTAATATTTGCAACCATCACCATGCGAGTCTGATTGCTCTTGGCTGATTTTGTAACTTATGTGTTTGGGATTTCATTGGCTACCTTGACCAGTCTGTGCAATGTAAACAATGCTGCACAGGGGTCAAATCGATGGGTGAGCTGGTGGTACCCATTCGGATTTCGTTCGATCCTATAGCATAGTCCTACAATGGGGAAGCCCACTGTCAAATCAGTTCCCCATAGATGGCCCTAAATGTTGATTACATAGATCAATAATTCGATAAAAAAATATGTAGGGCGGAGGTATATCTAAAGTTGTATCCCTTTCATAACTTACAGATTACATATTTTGTCGTACACAGCATACTGTATTCGACAATCTGTTGAGGTCATATATATGAAACTTAGTAAATCTAGTCCTAAGTGGCTGGCCGATAAAAAACTACCTAGTTTGACTTTATCTATGGATACAGTGATGATCTACAGTACATACCTAACCATTGGATTAGATCGGCTTTGCTTTTTGAAGGGAAGCAACTCATTTTTTACACTCTAGAGAATACTGTGTAATCGTACTGTATTCGGGAATTCTGAGCTCTTTTCAAAGGCCAAAGAGCTAAATACCAAATAAACCGAGACCCGTTTGCCAAGTAGAATTCTGCTAAGTAACAAACATACAGCGCCCTCTGTGAAAAAGTTTTCATTAATAAACCCCATTGAACGACCCTCGAACTCGCGACGCGTCGTTGTCTATATTGAACTATATATGTATAGAGAGAGAGGGAGTGGATAAGCTTCTGGCACAAAGCGAATGACGAGAGCCAAATTTGATTAATCTGTAAAATACGTTCTAAATTCAACTTTATTTCAACGAAATAATTGATCAGACGAACAATTCGAAATTAGCCTGAGATGCATTAGGGCTTAGTACTTATACGCTTGTTGTGTATCCCATATCGCCAATCTGGCTCTAGATAATTCCCAGCACAATAGTTATACTGAGTGTAAGTGATTGCAGTCTGTATGCCATTCATTCCGAAATGATGATTTCCTCCTGTCACAGGTTATGTAATACGAACTTCTGTCGATGCTGTCGTGCAATACGAATACGGGTTTGTATTCATCGAGTTTCAAAGCGAATAACTAACTGGAATCGTTTATAATGAGGTCTCCTTTAAACGACTCCAATTTTGTTATTCTACTTTTATTGTAAGGACTGCAAAGGAGAGAATCCCCTCGCAGCTGTCTGCTGTCCCAGAGACGTACGGACCGAGTCGCCATTCATCGTTAAACATGTCTGCTCTTTGTAAAATATTCTTCAATGTTGGAAAAATGCAGCCACATGTTCGGAAGGCAAAGATGTTTAGCTTGGAGTAAATCTCTGTGAAGATGTACGTTGTACATGGAACCCTTCGCCGTAGGATTCAACGAGACGATCAATATAATTTTGTGTCCTGAATTTATTTTATTGATAGCTGATAGGCTAGCTTTTGATCACTGTCTCACCTGACGGCGAGTTAGGTTACTGACCGTCAAGGGCAACTGCCGGAATTTAAAAAAAACCATAAAAGAATAAAAAATAATTTAATATTCCCTCCTTTATTTTTAATATCACCCAAGTGGCTGCAAAAGTTTGCCCATAGCTTAAAATACCCAAACAAAGTTACATTAAGGGCCTGTTTCAGAATGTTCGAGTAAGTTCCGGTTTTACTACCCAGAACATATTTAATAAATAAAACACTATCTTTGCGTTTCAGTTATCGATTTAGTCTATCCATCGGTTAAAGCTTGAAACGTGCTGCATGTCAACTGTAATTTTTATCATTCAGTTATTTTATGTGTTGCATAGCAACCCGAAACTTTATTAGGACATTCTGAAACGGGGCCTTAATGTACAATGTGGCCGGCTTACTGCTTGATATCTTTAAAGTACTTAGGTCGTTAGTGTTCTAAGTTCTAATATACTTGTTGGGATTTTAACTAACATCCACGCTTTGTTTGTCTACGGATTGGGATTAAGTTATCTCTATAAATAGCCTTAAACCCGGAAAAATAAAAGGATCAACAATAGAACAGCTTACCAGTCAGTACCGTGCGCAATACTGGGAAATTTAATTATAATAAATAATTTATAGAAAATATTAAATTGAACATCATTAAATAATTATTAATTAGTTTTTTTTCTACCGGCGGTATGCTTTTATTAAACAAAATACCACGAACTATATACAACACTACAGCAACTACAATAAAAGCATTTAGACAACCTATAAGTCATAACAGACTCATAGGCAGTCCAATTATATTTAGTAACCGGCTAGGACTCTCGTAATATTTACCGGATATTGCTCCGACCAGTCTCTCATTAAATAAACATAAAAATATATCAGGTGACAGTTGTGCTCGTTCCACATAAGCCGACTTGACGTTACAGACGCTTCGTAGCTGACGTAGCTGAACCGGAAGAATTCTCGACGCGTGTCGCTTCTGCACAAAGCTTTGTCAGGAGGTCTCAACTCTTTGATCGAACGATAGGAAAATTACCACGAGGTAATTGATAAGGTACTAGTCTAGTTGAGCTTTGTCACATTTTCTACCTTTTTATATATCGTGCCTGTAATATTTTTTGTATGAAGATTACTTCTAAAATTGAAATAGTAGATATTTACAGATTTGTTATGATTGTAACGCAATGTTAATTTTGAAGCGTAATCGTAGCGTATCTTGCTTTGTCGTTGTTAACCGATCAGCTAAGTTAGGCAACGCCCGCCGCGGACCCACTCGTGACATGGCATTACTACTGAGCGTGCACGTGTTTCCAATCGGTCCCGGTTGTTTTCTTAGTATGGCAGTCGTTATAGCATGATGGTAGGGTATTTTACGAAATGTCCTCATGTCTAGCCAACCCTCAACTAGAAATTCTGCCAGGAATTCCAAGTTACCACGAACAACATTGTCGAGGACATCATCACTTAACATTAGGTCAAGGCTAGCCTATCAGCTATAAAAAGTAAGTAAGTATGAAGAGGAAACTATTACAATAGTAGGTACATACTCGTATATACAAAGCCTGGCTGCATTTATGCGCCTATAGGTACTTACATAGGCAAGCACATAGCACTTGTTATCGACGTTACTCATCGGCTCGCTGCCTATTATTACAACAGAACAATAGTAACGTATTACTTCACCTCCCGACTATTTTCTATAACATTTCCGTAAACATTTGTATTTTATTATAGGTATTATGTAAGTAACGATTATGTACATTGCGCGTTCCGAGTGGGTATTATAGGGTAGCTCTAGTCAGGGTGCGTAGCTTGTTGTGTTGAAGTGCGGATTTATATTTATAACGATACACTAACATTTTACCTGACTTCCGAGAAAAACTGGCATTCCGACAGATAGTACATGACAAATGTTTATGTTTGTTTTGATCACAGGCTGGCATCACATGCTGGGTTATCCGATTATGTTGATAATTATTCGTTGGTTATAGACCATCGAGTTAGTTACATTCAAATTTCATCATTGTATATAAATAGAAAAAAAAAATTTTTAAACAAAACGTGACCGCCCTCTATCTGTGAAACATGTAATAAGGAAGTCGTCCAAATGTTAGCAAAGAGTGTTTCAATGAGCAGCAATTTCTAAATGAAAACTTGGGTGCTTTGTATTATCTACTTGTCAATGACGTCACCATGGCCCGGTTGTTCGCGGAGGGTAAAACAGTTACGAGTAAAGTATTATATAACCCAGAAACACGCTCCATGAGAAATACCTTGTCGAAAAGTGTAACATAACCGTACTTATATCACATTTATATTATAAATGTAAAAGTTTGTGCTGAAACTGATAAAGATATAGATAGTTTATGCCCAGGGTTAACTCGTAGGCTATTTTTCATCACCAACATTGTCATTTTTAATCGTTTTCTATCTGGGTAGAACTGCATTACGTAACTAGTTTTTTTTATGCTATCTTGATGGAACCGAGCTTAAGCTTCACCGCATGGTGGAAGGGCATTTTGCGAATGCCCGCCTGGCTATCGACCACCCACAAGAAGAAAATCTGTCGCCAAGCACCTTACGGTGTATTCCGGCAGCATTTCGGCTTTCATTGATTGTACAACTAACAGTGATTTAATGGATTCTGAGATTTTCGCGACGATTACACATCTTGATTAATAATTAACCGGTTAAAATGTGTTTGTTTACTATTAGTAATATAACTCATATAATTAAATAGTATCAGGGTGTCACGTGCACGATTGTACTTAGGTAGTGAATTGCCTGTCGCCAAGCACTTAACCATTTCTTCTGATAATAGTACTTTGCTAGCGTAATATAATATTTTACATCAGCAACACTGAAAGAGATAGGCGATTGTCAAATAATTGACTTTCGATGATAATAAAGACGTCAAGCACTTACTCTTTTCGTAGGAGAATCATAATCCGGAAACGCGAAAATTAGTTAATAGGCCGTTATAGTCAAAGGTACACAAATAATTGCTACTGTGTGAACACAACAGTTAAACGCAGTACCCATATCCGTATAATACTTACGCTATAGGATTTCAAACAGAAATGGTATACACGTATATCGTGTACATGCAAGTGCCTGCTGTGTGCGCATTATATATATATATATATATGTAAACCTATCTGTTGAAATACTCTATCTATTAAAGAAAACAACATCAAAATCCGTTGATGTATGCTTATATAGGGACAGAGACACAGCGGAAAGCGACTTTGTTTTATGCTATGTACCTATGTGATTCCTTAAGTTCTGTTTGCATCAGGCAATGTTAATAGTATATGAAATCATCCATAAAGACGTCATTTCGTATTTTTTTTTAAATGTTTACATCATGCCTTTTCATTACAGTTTAAGTTTCACCATTGTGTGTGACAATGCACTGCGCGCGACACTCTGTAAGTGTAATAAAACTTAGAACTTAGTAGTTTTTACCTATAATGTTTCCCTAAGGACGAAATGTAGGAAAAGATTGACGACTCATTATATATATATATATATATATATTAATATATAACTTAAACAAAATATGTGCACTTTGATATGCCGTTTTGAAGTCGGTTGCAAGAAAACACTGCGTGTGTTCATAATATTTCTGTATTTAATTCTGTTGTCGTTTATTGATAAAAAAAGAGAGAAATACTATTGTAGGAACTTATTGAAATAATTATTTACACACATATATATACTATCTATAATATATACATATCTAATATATAAAATTCTCGTGTCACAGTATACAACAAAACTCCTGCGAAGCGGCTCAACCGAGTGCTATGGAATGTTGTGTGTGTGTATTCAGTAGGTCTGAGAATAAGACGTGAACTATTTTTCAAATAGGTATATATATATATTTTTCATTTTTCTTTGTCTTTATAACATATTAGCGTTTGTCGGGTCAGCTAGTGTAGGTATATCTATACATATTCTTAGGCGAACGAAAGAAACCATTCAAGAAGGTATATAGGTAACAGCGCCTTCTGAAGAACTGGCGTCTTACTATGTTCCCGAGGCACTTGCCAAACTTGGGGTTTACGGCAAATTCCATGGAGTAGTCAGCAGAGGCCTATCCGGCCGATATGTACGTACCTATACATGTCCGTTTCAGATCTCCGCTACGCTGAACATGTGCCCATTCTACCTTCAAGCCGAATTCTTACATCCATTTATATATTAATTACAAATATTTAAATTTATATACAGACGTAAGTTGAATATCTGGCAACCTAGATACTGCTCTCAAAGGGTCTCGTGGAGGCAGCTGCTGTTAGCCAGACCCGTCTTTCAAATATATCTACCCAATTACCAAGTAAAGTATACAGGTAGCTTTTGCGAATACCCGCCTGGCTAGCTTTCAAGTCGAAAATATGTCGCCAAGCACTTAACAGTGTGTTCTGCCAGCAGTCCTTGAGAGCAAGAAAAATCACATGCACATGACACTTAACAACTGTAAGTATGTCTCAGTGTGACGCAGTGCAATTCGTCACATGACGAAATGCATCTGTTATAGGCAGAGGTTAATTCGCTCAACATCAGGTGGGCCTCGTGCTTGCTCCGTCACAATCACACAATATGACGGCATTGCTATAACAATACGAAAATTCTAATCCGAAGTGCGCAGATTACTTATTAGACTATTTAACGCTTTCCTGCAATACTCAATATTAATAAAAGAAAACATTATAAAAATCATAAGTCTAATATAACGTATACCCAATATCTCTGTTAACCTATATTTGCTATTTAGTTCGAGTTACGTGTCTCTTATGTAGTGCAGTTTGGTAGACGCTGCCGTAGATGCCCATAGTTAGTATGTCATGAACTGTGGCGGACTCGTTAAAACGAACACGATCGTGCGGTTGCGTAACGACATGCAATGCCGGAGGCGGCCTTGCACTTGACTTCATACACATTATACTTAGGTCTAATCAGTCGCTGCACGTCCCGCAACCCTTCATTCACCTCAGTCGTCCTCGGACGCAACTACAATTGCCAACAATAATGCTACATACTCGAATATGCGCTCTACAACGTCAAAACTCATCATAGCGTCGTATAACTAGTTAAAAGCTTTTAAGCAATTATATTGTCAGTTAATTTGTGTTAAACTATCTTCTTTTTGAAGAGGTTCTTAATTTATTTTCTACTGAGATTATTATTTATACTATTTATATATAGGTACACGGTGAATTTTTGAGACGGGATAGTAAGGGCAGGTACTTTAACGGTTATTGTTACAGCAAAACCTTTCTACGAGACTATACATACATTTTTAAGATATTCTGAACTGCATCTACAGATTTTGGAAACAATGTACAGTCAGCAAGAAAATTGTTATTTTATACAAAAACTTTTTTGATGCCAATTGATCCTGCTTCTTATAAGGATCGAAAGTCTCTACTGGACCGACTGAAGTTTGAGTAAGTGCTAGAAATGTCAGAAATCGCGAAATACTTTTTCATGATTTCGGTAAAAGAGTCGACTTCTAAATTACCTAGCCAAAATGTTTGTTATGGGTAGATCCGCTATACATATGTATATATGTGTATATATACATATATACAATGTAATACTATCGAGGGAAAGATTAGCTAAGAATGGTCACATAGTATTCGTGGACTGTATGAATATAATGAATTCCCCGTCCACCCACCAGTGGGAAAGTCCAGTGGGTGGACGGGGCATCGCCCGAATTATGATGGCAGACTGAACCGTCCAGAGTGGAACAGCCTGGACTGAGAATGAAGCATTAAAGAGCGAAGTCCTGTGCGGCGGCACATTAAACAAAAATATATTACAATTTGTTATATTTAAAGTAAATTATTTTACTGGTTTTTTATAAGGTTTGAATTTTTGAATCGTTTGCCACGGTAGCGGATGAAAAACACTATTTCATGCTGATTTCGAATTATAAACAACACTTTTCCCAGCTTGTGTGACGAAAAAACATATTGTTAGCTTATATATAATGAATGGATATATAAATAGATGGCATATAGTGCGGAGCGCTTCCGTGCTTAGGAAGGTACGCTAAGACGTCGTCCCCGGTTGTTGTCTGCGGGTGGCATGGAGGAACGACTCATATGGAGTTGTGGAACTCAAATAGTGCATTTAAGGGTAGTTTCAGCAAGAATCGTCTGTAGTTATAAAATCTGCAGAGGTGTTTGGTCACGAGGCAGACCAGCTCTAACAACTTTATAGGTACAGATTTCAATCAGAAATGATGTATACATCCATCCCTAGTTGTAAAACTCTGAGGTGCTTTGCTTGTTACCGGAGCTATGAACAACTGTTTATTGTACGAACACAGGATCGAGGCGTGTGGAGACGCGTTCACTAAACTTTAAAGAGATTTTCAATTGAGCTCCCTGATGGAATTTTAAATTTGTTCTGTTTCGTAAACTAATGCACTTTGATATTGAACTTCAGCGGTCTGAAGTATGTTTTCTTGTCCGGTATAGTTGTAAATTCAGGTATTATTGAGAGCGGAACGACAGGAAATTATCATCCGAAAGTAAAGCAACTTTTTTGTACCGGAAGTGTTGTTTTTAAACTGTTACAACATATGTCCATAAATTTATATAAACAATTAAAGTCACATAAAATTGTTACCATTGATAATATTGAAAGTAAATGATTTTTTCTGCAACTGTTATGATGGCTAGAATTTTAATAAGGTATACGCTGTGAACTTATAAAAAATAGAGAAACTGCACCTGTATCTTAAACATGGCTATGTCAAATCAGGCGACGTCTCCTGATTGAGTCCTCGGTAGTGTGCGTATGGTTTTCTACTGCATACTTGTCTTCCTGTTTTTGTCATTGATTTAAACGTATATATCATATGTGTTAAATTTTCAACACATTATATTGTCGTGATATTAGAACGTACCCTATATTCTATTTTTTTTTATTTGTATTTATGTTGATCTGATTATATGTATTTGACCCACTTGTAATTGTTGTAACAGTATGGAACTACAATCGTATGTTACTACTCGTAATTATTTACGTATACAAATATAAGTAGATGCATGCATTTTTGTAAGAATCACACACTTTATAGAGGGTTGGTTTAAACAAGCCATGTATGCTACATAGTTTGCAAGCCGAATGGCAAATTATAGAGATTGGCTAAGTGCATGCACTTAGATCTTCATAAAATATAATAAAGTAAATCTTTAATTATGTACGCAAATTAATATTTTGATTTGATTGATCACCTCGGACTGATGATACGGTCCGAGGCACGGTTGATAAGTCCGCGGCCAAACATTCTCAATGAAAGAGCAAGTTACGGTGAAGTTACATACTAATTATAAAAACCATTGCATAAAAAAGGTTTTAGTGACATTTTCTGTGCCGAATATTGTAATTTTCTCAGAAATTTTACGTCATTTTTTTATTAACAGTTTACTTTATCCAACTTTTAATTAAAATAACTTCTTTGTTGGACATTTCTCTGACGTCAGCAATTGACCGTGTATTGAGTTGAAAAGTTTAAGATTGTATCTATACAGTGTTTTCTCAGAAATTATGTTATAATCTTCTGCTTCGCTGTTTGTCTGTCGCAATTATATAATCATCCTCAGCCGAGAGCAACACACACGTTCCACTGCGAACCTATGTGGTAGCGTTGAACGTGGCCATCTCTTCTTCACATAAGTAATTTTAACATGTTTAGAGCATGTATTATGGACTAGATACTGCCTACAAATTGAAAGTAACCTTGTTACAATTACTTAAGTTGAGTGTCATATTTTTAACCGTCTTCCAAAAAAGGAGGAGGTTCTCAATTCGTCTGTATTTTTTTATGTTTGTTACCTCAGAACTTTTGACTGGGTGAACCGATTTTGAAAATTATTTATTTGTTTAAAAGCTGATGCTTGTCGTTTGGTCCCATTTTAAATTTCATCTAAATCACTCAAATGACTGAAAAATATTCACCTATCTTGATGATATAGTCGTTGTCAATGAATGACAACCGATTAGTATGATGGCTCCTACAACGCCTTTTTTATGACTCATAAATTAGCCTTTGACAACTATCTCACCTGATGGTAAGTGATGATGTGGTCGACGGTGTTGTTCAGGCTAACCTGAAATTATTGGCTCTCAAGGACAGCTGCCGGAACACACCGTTAGGGGCTAGGCGACAGATTTTCTCCTTGAGGGTTGTTGCTAGCCAGGCGGGCATTCGCAAAATGCCCTACCACAATGCTGTAACGACTGCCATCCTAAGACAACAACCGGGACCGACGGCTTAACATGTCCTCCGAATCACGTGCACGCTCAGTAGTAATGTCACCAGCGGTCACCCATCCAAGTTATTAAATTAAATTATTAAATTAAATTTGTTTATTGTGAATAGAAACGACTTTACAATCAATTACGTCTACCACACAGATTAGAATTAACATACAAATATAAAACAAATAAAAAATCAATATGGTACATTTAGCAAACAAATAAGAACAATAAAAACATACAAATTACAAATATAAATACATAAAAAGATCATGGGATTGAATAAAAATAAATGTCAAATTATAATAATGTCCCTTAAGTATAAGTCAATGATACAAGCATGATATTAATGTCAATTGGATAAAGTCAAATTACATATAGGCAAAATAAACATCATTCACTATCGCTAATTTCGGGATTACCCGTATTGACCCATTGGTCTCTCATACTTTCACAATACGCTAATACTGCAGAAACGATGGTAGGCCACTTGTCAAAAGAAATGTCAAAATCAGTGTTGGCGTCACGGAGTGCGTTGAGATGGAGTAGTTGTTATGACCGCGGCGGACGTTGCTTAACTTTGCTGATCGGTTCAGAACGGCTTAGCAAACTTCACTACGAACGCATCAAATGCCTTCACATTTTTAGACTTAACCTCTACAACCGCATTGGACTTCCAGCCTCCACGGCGCTTAAGGGATTTAGGGAGAGGTCAGCTCCCGAATCGGCCCAAATTTTGGCTGAAGTTCTCCGGAAACAATGAGCCGTGTACAATATAGCGGAATTGTCACTAAATATATTTATTTATATTTCTGAAGTGTTTTATAATTTATGAATTTGATGTTTTCTTAAAATAATTTTAAAATATTAGTTATTATTAAATGATAAATTATTACGTTGTAGATTATATCAGTCATTAAAACTCTGCTAGGAGATCTTGCTTTGGGGGTTTGAAGTGCTTTGTATGGGCCGTCTTGTATCTGTCATGCAGGTTATGAGACTGGTGTCATATGGAATGTGACAGGTGTCATTTCAATATTGCATGAAGCCAATAATTGTATGCATGATCACAACCTCGATATAAATTTAAATAAAACCAAAATTATAATTTTCCACCCAATTCAGAAAAAAACACTTAATTTAAACTTTCCATTTCACAATTCAAAAATTTATGTATGGAATTCTTTTTTTTACCGGCGGTATGCCTTTATTAAACATAATACTATGAACTATATACAACGCTACAGCTACTACAATAAAAGCACTTAGACAACCTACAAGTCATAGCAGACTCATAGGCAGTCCAAATGCTCCAGCCCAGTACCAGTTGGCAGCGTGCCCAGCATGCTGGCAGCATTGCCCCGTTGAATTGCAATGCTTATTCGTTGAGCCAAATATTATGTGCCAGCATTTTGATCACGCGTCGCATCGACCAAGCGCTCAGATAGGTTTTGGAAAATACGATGAGCTCCCGGTCCCCACGGACCCAACGTCTCCACACCAAACGGCTCAAATATGTAACCCATACCGAGGTTAGCATATTTGCGATATATTTTATTATATATATATATATATTTTATTATTCAAAAATAGATATGGTTAATGATTTCACTTTCCTAGGACTAGTCTTAGACTCACATTTAAATGGGGAATCACACTTTAATAAAATAAAAGTTAAAATCTCAAAATTCTCTTATGCACTTACTCGCGAGATTGAAAAACTACGGACTTAAAAACCGCACTAGTGTTTTACTTTGCCTTTTCATCAGCTACGGAAGTATTCTATGGGGAAACAGTACATTAGCATCTTCTCTCTTCATCCAACAAGAAGACTAATTACCTATAATGTTTAATATTCAACAGATGGAGAGTTGTAAGCCATATTTTAAAAACCACAATATACTTAGGTACCCTACCGTCAATATATATTTTGAAATCTGTAAATTCATACCTAATTCATTCACATTTCTTCACAAAACGAGTAGACATTCCTGCAAATCGCCCGATACGGAACCCAAACAGTTGGTGCAACCATTTTCTCAACTAAAATTTCAGTTCACACCTAAAAGTCAGTTCCCTTGGTAATGTCAATAAAAATGTACAATAAGCTGCCACCACAAATAGAAAACTTAAATAATGACAAACATTTCATACAAAAGTTAAAACGATTATTAAGAAAATTTATTACACAGTAGAGGAATATATTAACGATAAAAATATTTATATAATAAATATGTATAAATACTTTTACCCATTTAACTTGACATTCTTAATACATAACAAAATTACAAATTTACGAGAGAAAAAATTATAGTCATGTGAAGGATTCGAACCCGCGTCCATCCACCCCTTTAGTCGGGGTATGCTCTAACTAATTGAGCTAACATGACACAATGACTCATAACTTTAATTCTTGCTCTCGTTCTTCAACCATCATATCGGGATGGAGCTTTTTCTCTCGTTAATTTTTAATTTTCTTAAAAAAATATATTTAATTGCTTAATACATATTAACTTAACAATACATAAAATTATACATGTATATCTAACTATTAATTATTGCATGCTTTTTTTTATTGTTTATTATATATTGTATTGTTATTTATTTATTTTAATTTGAAATGTGATGGAATATACATCTTTAAATAATCGAAATAATATTTATACTACACCTGCTCGGAAAGTACCTTGATACTTTATCAAATTTACGGTAGAAAGTACGTCATTGCATATCGAACAAATATGCGGGGAGAAAACGCATCTGAGCGGGAGAGAAAAGTGTATGAAAATACATTTCTTACGTGGTTTTTCTTTTTTAATTTTGGGTAAGACTATGCGCTGGTAACCTAAATATCAAAAGCCAAAAAGTTTTTACAGTGAGTTTTTATCTCCAAGTTCGCAAAATGACACTGGCCACTAGCTGTGTGTTGGATGGTGTCAAACAATTTGAAAAAAGAACATGTGAAAATTGCAGACGCCATTGGCGCCATTTTCAATTTGTGTGTTGTTTGAGGATTCAGTTTTCGTAGAAAAGTAAAATAAAAGGTAGGTGTAGTATAAAGCACTATGTATCACTCGAGAGAAAGTGCGATTCCCGATCTCGGGTGTTTTAAAGACACCCTCGACGGTAATCGGTCACTTTCTCCTCTCGGTGAACAATGTACTATTTTTCTTTCGTTTAATGAAATACAAAATAAAAATTTAACAGTGATTATAATATGAACATCAAAATCCCTGAAATATTTGAATCAATTAAAGTAATAGTGTTAATATTCCTCCGCTCTCCTAATTGTGTGTCCAGCAGGGCCTGTAATGAACTTTTACTTATTTTGACCATCTTTGTCTACACTACAGGAAACAATAAAGTGTCGAATATTGAACGGAAAGAGCATTCTTATAATTTCTGCACTCGCTGACAGTTACACTTGGAAGACGACATTTTCATATTTTCGGATTTTCTCGTATTCACTAAACATACACATATCACATATGACACTTTTTCATTATAAATTCAACTACTTAAGGTCAATGACACTGTTATGAAACTACATTACTATATTGAGCATTGAAAGGTTGTTTGTACCTTCTAGGTGCGACTATAACATATATTAAGTCTCATGTGCCCGTAATTGTACATACTGGCTCTCAAGGATCGCTGCCGGTGGACACACACTATTTGGTGCTTGGCGACAGATTGTCTTCTTGCGGTTGGGCAGTGGCTAGCCAGGCGAGCATTTGAAAAATGCCCTTCTACCGATTGGTGATCCTCAAGTTGACGGTGGGAAGTGAACCATGGACCTCCGGCACGGCAGTCTGTTGTTAAAACCGCTCGGCTAACATTTTTTTAACCTCCATCATGACTCAGCATGTACATTAATTCCAGGGCATTGTGAGATAACATGAGAATTATACATGACTTTATTCATGCGTGGATCTATTTAAAGTACATATTAGATAATAATTATTTCAAGTTGAATATCCGCATCGCACGTAACATTATAATTTATTTGCCTTGTCCATTTTTCAATTTGCCGTGTTGTTAATTTTTTACACCAAATAGTAAATATGTAGGTACGCAGAAATTTCAAGGCTATTATTTTAACTAACGCGTTACTTCTTTGTATATTGTCATGGTAAATGCAGGCACACGTGTTGTCAAGTGGAGGCCAAAGACCACGCTGTTTATCCGTGTTGGTATTGTTCCACGTATTGTGAGATGTCTTCAGCTAAATAAAGCAAAAACCTTTGTGTGGTGGCTGGTTGGGAGAAGTCGAACTGAAGCTCCTAAGGCTCCCCTGACCAGCAGATAGTGATGTTAGCTGACGATGCTGTTTCAGTTTTGCATGTCGATTGCAATCTAGTAAACAATGGCCCGAAGTGGACCGTGGGGTATCGATTATGTTACTCGCCACTGACCTTACCTTACCTGCTATCCAATAATGAAAACTATTTATATACAATTATAGGCATTCGTCTCAACCTTAGGATATAAAACACATCACACAGGCAAACTTGAATGTTGGCTAGAATTCGTGCAAAAATGGTTAATTGGTAAATATAAAAGTGTTTTTTGCAGCGAGTGCCGACTTTAAATCCCAAACTATCGAATTGGTTAAAGATTATATGACTAGTTAAGAGATTCTAATATAGGATTTATAGATAAAGGCATAAGATATAAAGAAAGTTCTGCCACGTGAATCACTAATTTTCACATTTATACATACAAAAATATCAAAATTTTTACAAACATTATACTTATACGTATATACATAGTAAGCACTGAAGAATACAAATTATTAGTTTAAATTATAGTGCTTCAGTCCTGTTAGGTTTCAAGTAACAGGTTTGTCTCGTGTAATAAGTTTTCTCTATATACGCCTGCAATCGATTTTGTAACGAGTTTTGAACAAGTAGAAGTTTCCGGCTGAGTTGAAATGGAAACTAACTTTAGGTGTTAGGTTGCCCTACTCGCCAGGGTCGGAAACTCGCCGGCGCTAATTTGATTAGTTGCTGTGCTCTCTATTCTTACCTGGCTGCAAGGATAGGTAAGTTGCCACTTACCTGAGGGAGTGATAGACGAGTGGTAATAGCCGATCCGAGTTCGATCCCCATCGCCAGCTAGGGCTTCACCACACAGTGAAACATTCTGCGAATACGCACCTGGCTAGCTACCACCCTCAAGTAGAATATCTGTCTCCAAATACCTAACAGTGTGTTCCGGCAGCAGTCCTTGCGAGCCAATAATATTAAAGGCAGATGAGACTTAACAACAATAGATATGTCTCAGGGTGAAGGTGCAGTGCAGTTCCTCACTTTTGTCAAAATACGTGTTCTAGTGCACATCAGGTGAGCCGAGTGCAAGTTCCGTCACAATCACATACAAAAATTAAACTTCTGCAGGTACAAATAAAGTCTGCAAGGATTACTGCCTTACCATAGTCTCAAAAGGGAAGAAAGAAAAAAAATATGCACACGGGTGTTTTTAGACGTTTATACTTTTTATGCAGACATAAGTTTTACATACGGTAGGTCAGTATCAGATTAAAAAAAACCCTTGTCAATCTTCTAAACTTAATATTCAAAGCTTAATATAATAATCTTAATATAGGATGAAGAAGGAATTGGTGAGCCGTGACGCGAGCGTTTTGTATCGATTACGACTACCGTACAGTCATACAACAGCATTGCATATCTGCCACCCACACATGGGAGATGCCATTACAAACACACAGGCACAGCTGTGCACGGCCGGGCCGTGAACACTCACACATGTGTACACGTTATACGCTCGCGGCCAATGTCAAGGCTTCGGCGGCGCATGCGATGTTTCCAACTACGATTCATAATTGCAATGTTTTATGTACCTTCAGTGAACGGCTACTATATTTCAATTTCTTTAATCTTAGATGTGTACTCAATCAGAAGATTAATGAAAGTATAAATCAATTTATTATTTTTATTTAATTATATCAAGAATTATTTCAATATTTTCTCATATAAATACACGCAGGCCGCAATCCTCGATCGTTTCCCGTTAGAATGTGCGCGAACAATGCTATGCTTTTTGAAATATTAGTAATATTCTGGATTATCATATATCTCATACATTACGTTCACCTTAGAGTACTCCCCATATATTCGGAAATTAAGAGAGTTAAAACCACATTGTACAATAGGGTGTAATATTATATCAAAAGTTGCGTCTCTGGCTGCGCACTACTAATCTGCGCAATTTCCACGTGTACAAATTCACGTGGAAATTGTGCAGATTAGTAGTGCGCAGCAGTTTTATGCTAAAATTTTACATCCAAAGTGAAAGTCAGCAAACCACATGACAGCAAAAAACTAATTTTGGCTTCAAAATTACATTAGTTTTTTGATAGTAGACAATTTTGAGACGTTAATAGGCTCATCAATACTTTGTTATTGTGTGGGTTACCTTACACATTTAGTCATGTACCTAATTATATTAAATGATAGATTGGCGTGCCGGCCCCGGGCCGCATCATCGATTTGCTGACTACGCGCTCGGTTGGGTTGTGGTACACCCTCGTAGCCTAGCGGGCCAGTACCAGTTACTCGGTCACTGCCGCCACGCACGATACCTACCTACTACGGCAATGCACTAACGTGCCTTATATACTTTACTATAAACATATTGAAGATATTGCTACCTAATGGAAACCTCAGGGTATGTTTATTTTTTAAATCATGAAACTATAATTATATGTGTCTATCCGTTGGTCGAAGTATAAATAAAAAAAAGAATAAGCCACAACAAGTTGGATCTCTGTAAGTATTTAAATTTTAGATAATAACTGCTTCGATTGACCTTTTACAATTTGCCAAAGTGCGGTCACGGCACAAGCACTACATCACCATTGTGACATTTTATTTTATATATGTTTTTTTCATTGCAATGTGTCCATCGAAAGATTGACTACAGATATGCTATTTGTATTATTATGTTGTCTTGCACTAAATCTTTTTTCTGTAAAATGTATACATTTTTTGCCTTGTGTGGTATAGAAATATTCCTTTGATCCCGAGTAGAATTTAGTTTTTTATCAAGAACTTCGTGCGCAGGTTTTTATGTGATGGGACTGGAAACAAACAGACGGCTAACCTGGTGGTAAGTAATCACCGCCGCGCACGAACATCCACAACACCAGAGGTCTCGAGGTAGCGTTGCGGGCCCATGAGGAGGTAATATGCTCTCATATTGGAGGCTCTTAACTATCATCGGTTCGAAAATACTTCACATGGGCAATTGGTTCCACATTCTGGCAGTACCAGGAAGAATATGCTGTGAAAATCTCCATGGACTTCCAGACGTCGACATGAAATTGATGAAACATCATGCTTCCTTGGGACGTCCTAGGGTGAAATTCAGCCACAGGTATTATATCGAACAGTTCCTCAGAACGCCCTGTGATACGTTAAAAGATGCAGATACCAACATCTCTACGCAGTGCCAAAGAGTCGATCCGATCGGAGTGAGCTAGTGGTGGACGATTCGAGTAGCGAGAGCGTTGGATGCGGTCAAATAGAAGAAGCTGGTACTGGGGAGCTTCCGCCCAGAGGTGAGAGCAGTACTCCATGTGAGACCGAACCTGAGCCTTATGGAGTTGTATGCGATGGGCCGACGTGAAGTACCGTCTCGCGTTCCCGAGGACACAAGCATTTTAGCGGCTAATTTAGCCTTACCTTCCAGTTGACAGAGAACTACGCTCGCTATGTTGATATGAGATTGGGCGATCAGGTGAGAGTGTATATGTGTATGTTTGTCTGTTCCAGTACATGCATGTTTGTTTGTTTGTTTCAGGTCGAACTGCGGCGGGCCGTCGACGTCGTACGACATTAGGACGGCCGGCGGCAACGATAACGGGGGCGGAGACGAGGGCGATCGTGGCGGCGGCGGTGACAGCGGCGGGAGAGGCAGCGTCGCCGGCAGCACCGGCGCTGGCAGCGGTGCCATCGGCGTACGTCAAGCTGGTTGTACAGCTAGCTCGCATACCGCCCCGATGCACCACCAACACGAGTCGAGGAAGAGCAGGCTTATCAGCTAGTGAGTTATAGCTGCCTGCATTGCAAATAGGAAATTCGATTTCCTTAAACTAGATCAGGTGATAGCCGTACTCAAGCGAGTACCCCTGCACAACGGTGCCTACCTTCTCTAATATTGTGACTATGCAGAAGCTAGCGATAATTGAATACGCGTGTACTATGCACGTGCTATATTGTATTGCTAATAAGGCTAACTCTGAACTACTATCACCTATTGGTAAGTGCTGCCGGGGTCGAAGATGTTGAACAAGCTCAGCTTAAAATTCTGGCTGTGGAATGAGTTCACTGGCATTGGACTGTTTAGGCAGTAGTTATATAAAACCCTGCATATATTTGATGTCAATTAATCTTAATTGGCCTTAATTTTAAACTGGCTGTGCTGGCGTCTCTACGGGACTTAGCAATGCAAATGTTTGCTTTTGAGCATGGTATCACTCATCCAGGCGTAATACTCACGAGACGCTACCACATTTAACTGAGGACAGTTTAAGGAGTTCAGTAGGGTTGTGGTGATGTAATTCTTAGTTGCTGAACGTATCAGCAACTAAGAAGCAATCTATTAGCGAGTTCTGGCTATATGATTATGTCGCTTTCCTTTCCAAAACGTGTTTATCAAATAAAAGGTACGCAACTTAATCAAAAAATACCCTGTAATTTATATGCCATGGACCCAGCTAATTTTTGTGAATATTATCCATGTACGTACTGTCGTAGATTTTCTGACCGACTTCCAAATAAGAAGGAGGTTCTTAATTCTACTGTATATTGTTTTTTCTTTTTATAAAAGTTAGTAGTGACTCCTTTAAAAGAATATTTCACTAAAACGTTCCTTCTTTTTTCTTCCTCCAATTCCGATAAACGAGTCGATTGAGCGAAATTAATCAATGTTGGTTAGATGTATTTCACACGGCACGTGCAGGTCTTTACTTGGGGCTTCTGATAATGTAGGTGCGACTTGAAGGAGAATAGATAACCTAGCCGCCAAGTCCTGCAAAAAGGCCCTCAAGAAGGCTCGCTTCGACCACATACGCCGAACAGGAAACAATCTTGCTTCTTACCCCTCGGGTAACAAAGCGTTCTGGTCCCTGGCAAAGTCGATCGAAGAGAACTTCTGCCGTCCCTCACTGCCTCCACTGCTGAAACCTAACGGCTCACTAGCGCACGCTGCGGAAGAGAAAAGCTAATTTATTTGCCTCTCTGTTTGCAGAGTCTTCACGTTTAGATGCGGGCAATGCTGTACCTTCCAGCCTGCCAAACTGCGGGACGTCAATGCCAGAAATCCGCATTCGACAGTCTGAAGTACGCAAAGCGTTGCGCGATCTGGACTTGAACAAAGCTAGTGGTCCAGACGGTATACCAGCCGTTGTCTTAAGGATGTATGCGCCTGAGTTGACTCCAATATTGACTCGCCTCTTTCGCTTGTCTATGACGACTGGTCAAGTGCCTAAGCCATGGAAGCTTGCAAACGTGCAGCCCGTGCCCAAAAATGGGAATCGTGCAGACCCTGCCAATTACAGGCCTATTTCAGTCGCTTCAATACTCTTGTAAGACGATGGAACGTGTACTGAACCACAGGCTCCTGGCATACCTAGAAGTGCATGATCTCCTTAGTGACCGACAATACGGGTTTCGCCGAAACCGGTCTACTGGGGATCTTCTAGTGTATGCCACTCATATCTGGAGCGTAGCCATCGAGAACCACGGAGAGGCGCTTGCTGTCTCTCTCGATATCTCGACGGGGCTTGGCATGATAGCCTTATTAGCAAGCTTCCTTCATACGGCCTTCCCACTGGTTTATGTGTTTGGATTTCAGATTTCTTGAGGGATCGGTCGATTCGAGTGGTCATCGATAGCTGTTCTTCCGACCAATTGGCTATAAACGCCGGAGTCCCTCAAGGATCAGTACTCTCTGCAACGCTTTTCTGCTGCATATTAATGATCTGCTTAAGCCCGGTATTTTTGGGTACGCAGACGACAGCACCGTTGTGGAAAGTTATACATCTAACGCACGAACCAGTGCATTACAAATCCAGTCTCATAGGGAAGCGATGGTTCAGCGCTTGAACTTTTCTCTGAAGGCAGTCTCCGATTGGGGCGATGCCAATCTGGTTAAGTTCAATGCAGCTAAAACCCAGGCTTGTCTTTTCTCCGCCAAACGGAGCCCTTTCCTACTTTCAGGGATGTGTCCGTGCCGATAAGTAACCATCTCGAGCTTCTTGGCATCTCATTAACACCGACTCTCAATTTCGGCTCCTATATTGAGTCTAAAGCACAGCTAGCCTCAAAAAAGCTTGATGGAATGGAGTACTGTTCTCACCTTTGGGATGGTTCTGCCAAATACCAGCTAGAGACACTGGAAGCTATTGAGAGGAGAGCCAAGAGATTCATTAACGACGACGAATTTGTTAGCAAGAGACTCCAAAGTCTCGTGCATCGCCGCAAAGTCGCTTGCTTATCGGTTTTTTATCGGATACATTTCGGGGAGTGTGCCACAGAACTACATGATTTGATTCCGCCATCCCCATTCTTTAACCGGACATCCAGGGATACTCAGAATTGCCACCGCTATATGGTTGATATTCCATTTACCCGAACAAAGCGATTTGCTTCTTCGTTCATTATACGAACCGCCAGGGAATGGAATACCCTGCCTGAGTCTGTATTTCCGGCTAAGTACAATATGGGGGTCTTTAAAACGCGAGTGAACAGGTAACTTCTGGGTAAGCGCGCTCCATCATCGACCGCATCATCACTTAACATCAGGTGAGATAGTAGTCAAGTGCTACCCAGTTCTGTATAAAAAAAAAAAAGAAAAATGTTCTTAAGTTTATATACTTTTTTTATGCTTTGATAGGTTAGCCTTTGACCACTACCTCACCTGATGGTAACTGATGATGTGGATGATGTTGTTCAGGCTAATCTAGAGTTACTGGCTCTCAAGGACAGCTGCCGGAACACACCGTTAAGTGCTTGGCGACAGATTTTCTACTTGAGGGTATTTTTTTTTTTTTTATGCCTGATAGGTTAGCCTTTGACCACTATCTCACCTGATCGTAAGTGGTCGAAGATGTTGTACAGGCTAACCTAAAATTACTGGCTCTCAAGGACAGCTGCCGGAACACACCGTTAGGTGCTTGGCGACAGATTTTCAACTTGAGGGTGATAGCTAGCCAGGCAGGCATTCGCAAAATGCCCTACCACCATGCTATAACGACTGCCATCCTAAGACAACGACCGGGACAGACGGCTTAACGTGTCTTCCGAAGCACGGAAGCGCTCGGTAGAAATGTCACCAGTGACCGCAGCCGACGTTGCTTAACTTAGTCGATCAGTTAAGAACTTCGATTTATAATATATGTAGTTTTGAAGTAGTGATCGAAACGTGTCTTTCCTCTTACAGGGTGTTGCATTGCGGAAAACTAAACGAACGGGCAGTGACTAGGAGCTCTCCAGTTAATGTACCTGCTCATGTCATCACTTACATTTAAATGCTATTACTATCACATTCTTCACTTCTTTACTGTCTCCAGTACATATAGTAACAAGGTTCTTGGAGTACCTACTACTAGTGAAGCAGTGATGGCTCAGTGGCATCGGCTATGGACTGCCGCGCAGTACATCCATGGTTCGAATCCCGCCAGCTACCGGAACATCCAGTAGCTATCATCCGGGGCCAGTAATTTTAGGTTAAGCCTGTTAACACTTTCGATCACATCGTGAAGAGAATGTGGTCAAAGGCTTAAATAAAAATATTAAAAAAAAGCCACATGATACGAAATTGTAAGTGTGAAGGGCACTGAAGCAAGTGAAATTACTGGGTGAACGTGACATAAGAACTGATCACTCAGAGTGACGAGCACAGTGCAGTGTCGAGCACAAAGAAAACGTGAACATTTTTTTATAGCTGATAGGCTAGCCTTTGATCACTATCTCACCTGATTGTAAGTGATGATGTGGTCGAAGATGTTGTTCAGGTTAACCTAGTATTACGGACCTCTCAAGGACAGCTTAAACACACCGTTAGGTGCTTGGCGACAGATTTTCTGATTGAGGGTTGTAGCTAGCCAGGCGGGCGTTCGTAAAATGCCTTACCAACGTAATATTGCCTTAAATGAAAACCCAGAGTGAATTTTTAACGTCCCTCTAACGTTCAATGCGCTAAGTTTATACGTGCATGAACACTGAAATGTTCGCCGCTGTTGACAGTTCACAAAGAGTGTAATTTTTTCACGATTATTTACAACAAACCGAAAGCATATTCGCCATACAAGATTACTTTTATTCAAATATTCTGAATGCTTTTGCGATGTTACCTTCATGACATAATATATTGCCAACATGTTTGGTGGTGATTGGCAACAAACACATATAAATATAATTGGATAAAATATTAGATTTTGTTTCCTTACCATTGATTTCCCTGTTGAAGTCGTTATACGGGACGAAGAGGAAGAATACCAGAAAGTACATTGCGATCTCCGAGATACCTGTCAAGCGTGGGGATGATGGCGAATACGAGCTAATAAGGGGGGGGGGGGGTTATTTCTTCAACAGTGGTCGTTGATGATTAATCCCTGTCACTTGCGAATTTTGATTCTTATAGCATAGCGATTCCACGGACTTTATAATATATATTAATATAATATATGACCTTATAATATATTTTAATATAGTAGCGTAACGTTAATAATTTTTTAATCTACATTATTAAAAATATAGGCGCGTTCGGAATACGCGGGTCCGAATCTCGCCTTAGGTGAAACTTACGCACTCTAAACCTACAGTGTAAGAATGCGTAAGTTTCAACTATCGTCAGACGTCATAGTACAATTGATGAGCTGGCGCCGGGCACACATAGGTATACCTATATTGACGTTTCAAATCTGGGTGATACTCCCACTGTGTTCCTAGAATGTCACGAAAGCCACGAACTACGTGACATGATTGTTATGAACAGATTGCAGTATTTTTACCACAATTAAACAATTGCAAAAGTTGATTCAAATCTGACTTTTTGACGAGAGTATATATCTTTTGTGTAGTTGAACATTTTTTTTATGGATAGGACATAGGTATGTCTATAGTTATTGATAGCGTTGCATATGCCATTGCGAGTTTCATGTTCATCTTTGTTTGGCTAGCGTTGAGTCCAACGGGAGACTTATTGCATGTAGGCTAACAGTTGTGATGTGTTCCTTTCCAGCGCTGACAACTACGACAGCATGTCCGATACCTCTGTTGCTACCTCCTCCACCACGGCCATGGCTGCCCCTTCTAACCGGAAGAGGAAGAATTCAGTATTGTAAGTAACCCACGCCTTTGCATACATTAACCGTTTTGTGTTTACCATGTAGGTAGGTGGCAAGGAGTGGTAGACCCCGATAGTTCCTAGATTCCTGGTGATGGAGGCGTCTGGATGACTACGAGAGCCTTGTTCATTGATGCATGACATGTTTACATTACGGTGTTCCAGGTAGACGGTGATGCCCTCGGCTTGTTTGCTACATATAAAATAAAAAAATGCTCCGTTAGCAAACGCTAACGCTGCGTTTTCCACTGTAGATTTTTTATGCGCGCATTGCGTTTCTGGCTACAACAAAAATCCTGCCACAGAAGTATTTTTTTATGCTATAGGCAGCAAAGAAGCCGATAACGCCTATAGACATATGCCACACCAAAGGCATCACCAACGTTTCCAACCTTACCTTGACTGGCTTGGTACCTAGTTGGTTCGTCAATCCAGAAAGCAGTTATGTAAACATTTGTTGAATCAATGAACAAAGGTGTGGTATACTCATCTAGACGTCTGCATAACTAGGAATCTAACTATCGGGGTCTACGATACCATGTCACCTACCGGGATTTTTTTTACCTGGAAAACATACCATATAGGGGAATGTTATGGTTATCACAATTGGAACCATTGTCATGTAAGCCTCCCTTGATGAAAGATTAAACTCGTTAGCAACCTACAAAAATCCATAACAAGCTTTTTTTTGTTGAAGATCAAAGACTTAAAGGGTATAAACGTGGGAGGGGTGTCATCAGAACAGTTTGAAACGGCATGGATGTTGACAAAGCGGCTTGAGTTGAATGTCGCGATGCCCTGCAAGCGCACAGATTGTTTGGACAACCTCTCGCAAACGAAACGCGACAATCATAGTGAGACACAGTTGCCTGGCGACCGGCGACCGGCCCTAACTCGCCCTTCGACCCCACCTGCAAAAGTAACGGTTTAACAATCCTTTTTATTACCTACTGCCTCACCAATTAAACGAGCGGCACTCAAAACTTTTATAAATGACTTTTCTAAGTATTCCGAGTTAATAACTGCCATAAATTTCACTTTTTCCTCTACGACACGGAAACTTATTGTTAATAGGTACCTACTGCCAGTTAAAAATTGTAATTCCTCATCCATACACTTAGCAACTTTTTAAGTTTTTTTTATATATATTTGATGCTACTTTATCATACCATCGATATATTATATACGTAGTTTCGTTACGTATGTCTAGAACTAACCTGCGTCAGTATACACTTGACGTGTTGTATTGTTATTTCTAAACTAGCGACTCGCCCCGGCTTCGCACGGGTGCAATACCTACTGATACAAAATATACTACAGAATGTCTTTATATACAACGTTCACAGCTTTTTGTCATTAGACAATACAAAAACAAGTTTTTCTCGTAAAAAGTAAAGGATAATAAACGGTTATTGTGCGTTATCCATAAGAGACGGCCATTTACCATTGTGGACTATTTTGAGAACTTTTTAAGGTGTACAATACTGTAGTACAGTATTTTGCTCTATTTCGTAGGGTTCAGCCAACATTTGCAATGTAAGCGCAAAAATATGGTTATATACGACATCACATTAGAAATCTCTAAAATAGTCAGTATTCCTCTATTATATTATGTATGTATTATACATATCAACCTCCTCTTGAATCACTCTATCTATTGAAAAAAACCGCATCAAAATCCGTTGCGTAGTTTTAATGATCTAGGTAAGTATACATAGGGGCAGACAGCGGGAATCAACTTTGTTTTATACTACGTAGTGATAATGATATTTATGATGCGAAACACTATAGTGTGTTAAGGGAAAACCACATTTACCAATTATAAGAACACAAAAATACTTGTCCCGAACGGGAATCAAACTTGCGACCTCCGGATTCACGTTGAGTGCCCTGATCTCTAGGCAATCGAAACATGCAGCTCGACTGACCCAAATCTTGGGCTCCAATATTATTATCTCTACCGTCATAAACAACGGTGTAGAAATAAATAAAACTTGAATCGAATACAGAAGACGGGCGTTCGATTCCCGCTTTAGCAAGTGTTACTGTGATATTGTTTTTTAAAGTATCGTTCTGTTGTATTTCAGCGGACTGTCTAACTTCGGAGACGACGACAGCGAAGACAACCGCTCCACTCGAACTGCCTCCGACAGCAAACGGTAACGCTTTGATAAGTATGCCATACAATATGGAACTTAAGTGTGGATGGCTGGCTCTCAAGGATGGCTGCCGGAACACATCCGTTAGCTGATGCCCACAGATTTTCTACTCGAGGACATCAGCTGCGAAATGCCCTGCCATGTTGTGAACGAACATCTTCTCTTTAACGAGACATACAACATTTTGTACAATGTACGTATTGGCTCCGGCTTTCAAAAGCTCTTTGGGTTAATGTTGCTACGTTTTGGATAATGAAAGCAGCAACACCCTGATAATGTTGCCGTGAGCAGTGACATGCTGTGTATTTCGTATATTATTTACTTTTTACGCTTGCCTTATATATAGAGCTTAAAAACATCAAAAAGTTCATATTAATCAATATCCATGTATGAAAAAAATCATGACATCTTCAAAACTAATAATTTTAAATCGGCGTGTGGTAATTAACAAACATTTTAAATTTCAGATTTCTATCTATTTAGTAGTTAGTTGTTGATACCCTCTAACAAATGTACTTTAAACCGATAACTTTGATGGACCATTTATTCAATAATTTTAATAAAAATATATAATTCTTCTCCCCGTGGGGAGTTGGGTCCCTGGGGGGTGCCGGGCTAGTATGTCACCCGTCCATTGTTACCTGTGGGTGTAAGATGCGAAGCAGTGCCTTCTGGAGAATCTGATTTCCTAAATTGAGATCCCCAAAACGCCCGAAGCGTGGGGATTATGGGAACCCCCTTAATAGGGGAGGCTGTGTTGTGTGGCAGTGGACAATCCGACTGATTATACAGTACAATAATATAATTATTATTAAAACCCATACATTATAATTATATATGGGGTCCATCAAAGTTAATTATTTAAAGATATTTTTGTCAAAATTTGAGTTATATTTTGTTGGATAAATCTTTGGTTGCAAACATGTCAAGCAACACCGACGATACTGATGAAAATGTAACTCCACCTGACATTCTAGAAACAGCTACTCTCGCTAAAGCTAAACTCGCCTGTGGCTCGTTTCAAAAAAACTACACTCACGTTTTAATACCCTCTATTATATGACAGTTGTATAAACTACTATTTTGTTAATATATTTCTATATATAGGTTATATATACTATTACGTTATTAAGTATTGTGTTGATGTTAATATATCAATACAATGAACGCAATACCGCGAAGGGAGGGTGGTTTGGAATTGATAACTGAATTCCTCGTCACATGTTTAATTTTTACATACACGGTACTAACTATTACCTATTTATCTAAGATGTAGCGCGTTGGCTTTGAGAATGATAGCACAGCATTTATTAGTATCTATTTACTCCATTCACTCGGCCTCGTAGGTATTCACTTTTAACGCTCCTTTGTTTATTATGGAGAAATTTGTATATTCAACAGGTTTGTGTCTTTCCTATCTCAAGCTGTAAGCGGATGCAAAATAAAATACTATACTAAACGTTTCAAAATAATAAAAAAGACTTACCTACACTATTATTAATTTGTAGTATATAACTAGATACCTATACCTATCGTATTGTGTTAAGCCGCTACCGCGACGCGCGATCTTTTGTCGCAAGCAACCAAAGAAGACTGACCAGACCAAAATAGGTAGCTCAAACAGCTGAGTAGTGTTATGCCTAGTGATAGCCGTTCGTTCCTTCGTGTAGCTTTCGTACGTGTAAGCCGAGGTTATAGTCCGTTGTCGCTATCACGCTAAAAACCTACGCGCTACACTCATTTTTTTTACACACTTTGCTTTGATAATGTCATCAAATACTAACAACCATACGACTCCCCGCGGTTAGCAGGCGTTTTATGGATAAAATTTTTAAATGGCAATACTTCAGAAGGCGCTGCTCCATGTGTACCTTCTGGTATTCTGGTATCAGCACACGGCCACAATATTAAAGAGATACCGATGAATCTCGAAGGGGGATCTATAAAAGCAGTGGAGCCTGAATAACAGGTCTCAGGATTATCGTTTTTAATACGGAACCCTAAAAAACAAGACAGACATTCCAGGCAGAACCACAGTGAGATAGAAAAGCGCAGGCGCGATAAGATGAACACGTACATATCGGAGCTAAGCTCGATGGTGCCCATGTGCGGTGCGATGGCACGTAAGCTGGACAAGCTGACCGTGCTGCGCATGGCGGTGCAGCACATGCGCACCGTGCGAGGCTCTCTCTCCTCGTGCCCGCTGAGCGCGCGGCCGCGGCCCGCCTGCGTCTCCGACCAGGAGCTCAACCGCCTCGTGCTGAGCGCGGCGCAGGACGTCTTCGTGCTTGTGGTGGGCTGCGACCGCGGCAAGCTGCTCTACCTCTCCAACTCGGTCACGAACATGCTCAATTATCTACCGGTAAGATTACTTTACTTTTGGCCTGACCTAACTCTTCCAGTCATTCCTCTTCTTCATTCTGCCCGTTCATTCCATCTGTAATAATTTTATTATACACTTACAAATTATAAAAGAATAAACACATGTAAAAAGAATGGCCTTCAGTTTCTTGCCCTTAAGTTCGTAATAGATACGTGGACGCCAAATTTAAAAAAAAAATGTGAGCTTCGACTTTGTTAGGCCATAGACGTTTATGTTTATAAATGGTACAAAAGAACATTATATCATAGTGTGTAGCGATTGCAGCCTTTTTTATGTTTGTTTTGCGATTCATCCGCAAATAACTTAAATAATATTGGCCAATATCCCTCGATGACAGGATATTTGCAAGTGTTGTCGATGACCACCAGTCGTGTACTGCGGGTGAGGAGAAATCAATTTTGTAAGCATATGCAGCTTACAAAATTGATTTCTCCTCACAATGCTTCTTTCTGTAATGTGATTGGCCACTTTATTCACCGTAATAATGTTTTTTTAATGCGATTATAGCAACTTCTTTGACCACATAAATGACTTACATAATGCGCCTGTAATGCTATTAAATAACTATTGTGAACCTATTTAGGATCAAAAGCCATATAGTTTGTGGCCAAATAAGCATCTGAGTAGCCGTATAAACGTTTGTAATGCTATTGTAGAACTAACTCACGATGCGCAAAGTATACAGAAATGCTCTAAGTCGGCCGTTGTACTGCTTTTTGTGTTACTTGACACATGTCAATAGAGAAAAGGATGACTTTTAAAAAAAACGGTACTGACTTCTACCTCAAGTATAAAATGATTTGTATAAGTGATTTAATAATTGAGGTACAATAGAAACTCGGAGTGATTTGTATCAACATGGTACCGACTTTAACAAGTTATTTCATACCATTCATTGTTGGAAACCGATTAGGTTATATTATTAACATATTATTGTCACTGGCCTAAAATACTGTACAAAATCAAAAAGTTATTATATTTTTTCAGTTAATTTTGTGATTTAATAACAACTCGGCCGATATTAATGAAAATTGAATGACACCTACGATTCCAACAAATTACAATATCAATTCATACATCACTATTAGTCCATTAAATAAGTGACATATTCATTTACATTATTAAACTAATTATTGGTATTATAATGTTAAAATGACACGAATTCAGTGTAAGAATAACACAAATAGGTAGCTTATCATTGCTTAAGGGTATATTTTAGACGAATGCCCCCATACAAAACGTAGCTCCAATATCATTTTAATAATAGCAAATAAAACTCAATGATTTTTTACCTACGTAAAAAATCATTACTCTAATATCTAGGTTTGTGGTGCATTAGATTTTCATTAATTAGTAATAATCGTAATTTTAGATAAAAGAAAGACCCAAATTTAAGCATCTCTTTCAAGAAAAATAATGTTTTTAATATTTCTATTGCACCACAAACATGGGGAATATATTGAACTTTCTATAATGGGAAGTTATTTATACATGTGTACTATACTTTTTAAATAAATCTGGAGCTCCGAATAACTGGCTCAAACTCCTAAAAACGAATGCTATATACTAAACGCTATATAATAAAATCTTTATTATGAGTCCAAAAGAAAAAGGATTTAAGCCAGTAACGATAGATCTAATAATACACTATATTTACATGTAAGTTTTTTTTAATAACAAGTTGAGTTTATATGAAAGTTCACACTTTGGCTGGCGGGTATATGTCCTTAACATTTGCCAGTCAGCGTTTTAGCCTTATTTTAAACACTATTGTTTACACCGCTTTGACAGCCGTCATCACCATACATACAGTCGCCCGCCTGATGGCAAGCGTTGCCATTGTCCATTACAGTTGCAATGTCACCGTTCTCGTGCTGCTTGCTACTGCACTGCGCCTGTCACTCTGAGACGTTACTTACTATACCTATTAATTTATCTAGATACAGTGCCCTTGACGCCCAAACACCGCACCGTAGTGTGAAGGCACTACGGTGCGCCTTCGAGGCCGAATATCTAATTACTATGCGGGTGGTATGCACCAAAACGGACTGTTAATAAAGAGAACCTTGTTGCTCTGTGCTCTCCCGGTGCACCGCACGCTTGTCTGAAAGAGACCTCAATTGTATGTCACTGCACCGTGTTGAATAACAGTGAAAACAATCAAATAATCAATAATAACAAATATTTTAAGAAAACGTTGAATAAATATTTTAGAAAAACACTTATATTATAAAAAATATTCAGTGACAATTCCGCTTAATTTTCTTGTTAAGTCACGATATTAACTTAAAAAAAAAATACAGTAAACCAAACCTGAAAAATTTACGATGCGTGTCGCTTCTACGAGAGGCACCATCAGGCCGTGAAATATCTCGATCGTGTTTTAAATTGTGTATAAAATATTAATGTTATTTAATGTCATCGAGATATACGTTACACTAGAGAAGACATTTGAGACAAAAGTCTCTGCCATTTTTGCTAATTTTAAACTTGAGTGCGCTTCAGCGCTTTACGAGATCGGACTGCAGTCTAGAACTAATTATATCGTCTAACTAAATATCGAAACATGCAGCGCCACAACGCTTGTATGTTAATGTTTCCTACAAAAGTTCGCTTACAGCGCTTAAGCTAATTGCATCATCTAACCAAACTATTCAAAGTTATTAATAGATTATTATTTTGATCTACGTTAATTCTTTATCAGAATAATAAACCATGCATATTCGAGAAAGAGGACCAATATATAAACACATTTATGATTATCCTAAGTGTTGCAAAATGTATAATGTGGTACCTAAGGTAAGTAGGTACGTACGGTAACGGCCTGTGCGCGTGATGTGTTTCAGTCGGAGCTGCTGGGACAGAGCCTGTTCGATATTCTGCACCCGAAGGACGTGGCCAAGGTGAAGGAGCAGCTCTCCTCCTCGGACATCAGCCCTAGGGAACGTCTCATCGACGCCAAGAGTAACTCACTAACTACACACCAACATTGTCAACTAAACACTAGGAGATAGAAATGTAGCTAAAAAGTGCTTATAGGAAATCAACCTTTTGTTTAAAAAAATCCATTCGGTACCATGATGTATCAAAAGTATCTATTTTCACAATATTGTGCACATGGTACCGACTTCGAGAAGTTATTTCACACTTTTGAGTGTTGAAGTCCATTCTGGTTATTTTTTTTTTAAGTTTGATTTTTTTCAAAGACTTAGCCATGTTTCTATCTCCTACCAATTTTTTTTCACTCTTTTTAGTGACCCTTGCTCTTTACGGGATTGATTGTCATTTTCTGTCAACGACTATGTCATCAAGATAGGAATATTTTTCATTTATTGGAGTGTAAATCAAAAACTGCTAGACTGATTTTGATAAAATTTAAATTGGAACACACGACAAGCATCAGCTTTCAAATTAAAAAAGAATTATCAAAATCGGTTCACCCAGTCAAAGGTTATCAGGTACTTAACAAACTTAAAAAAAGCAGATGACCTGAGAACTTCCACCTTTTTTTAAAATCGGTTAAAAAGATGTAAATCCTTTTTCTTTTTCAAGATAAAAGTATGTTTTCTTTTATTTTACATATAAAACGTGTCCTTTAAAAGCTATAGTAGCTATAGTACATACTATATAAAGCTAACTATCATATTCTCCACGGCCAAGTTGATTTAAAAATTCGTTTCTATAAATATTTGAGTAAAATTGCAAAGTTGACTCTAAATTACTTTTTTTTAACGTAATTAATTATGAATAAATTATAACAATAAAATTGCATAAACTTTGACAAGTTTTGATATAAATTACTAGTTTTGTGTTAATAAGCTTTCTTTCGTTTCGTCACAAACGCGACCTCTCTTTCATTACTACGCTGTGTGACAGAAATAGAATTTCATAATTTGTCAGCGTCTTAATCAATAAACATTAGATCATTAAGCCGTTGTATATTTAAAATGTACTTTCCGGGGTACATTTATTTTATTTTATTTATGCCTGATAGGCTAGCCTTTGACCACTATCTCACCTGATGGTAAGTGATGATGTAGTCGAAGATGGTGTTCAGGCTAACCTAGAATTACTGGCTCTCAAGGACAGCTGCCGGAACACACCGTTTGGTGCTTGGCGACAGTTTTTTACTTGAGGGTAGTAGCTAGCCAGGCGGGCATTCGCAAAATGCCCTACCACCATGCTATAACGACTACCATCCGAACACAAAAACCGGGACCGACGGCTTAACGTGCCCTCCGAAGCACGTGCAGGCTCAGTAGAAATGTCACCAGCGGTCACCCATCCAAATCATGACCGCGGCGGACGTTGCTTAGCTTTGCTGATAGGTTCAGAATGGCTAAGCAAACTTCGCTACGAGCGCTTCAACCATTCAGCCATTGTATAGAATAAAATGTACTTTCTGGGTTACATAACTTTATTGGAAAACAATCATGCTTAGGTTTTTGGCTTTCTCTAATGGTGCAATATTGAAATAGCCACTAGATTTTACCACAACAAATATTTTCTTGAACTTGGTCGCAGCCAATTCAAACCAATTGAAGAGTCCTTCTGTGATAGTAACTGAAAGTAATGATGTCTAGGTCCTAGGATCTTTACCCGGTTCAGAAATCAGTTCAGATTTTGTATCAAAAAACTCACATAGTACTAAGCTGTCCGTTGAAGTATGGCACTGTGCCGGAAGATTGCATTAGGCTCACCCTTAGACATGAGACATGAACACATCCGGTGCATACAGGTATTCGTGTCCTTTAGAGTCATTTCCCAATCTAATAAGTCCAATTATTTATTTAGCACCTTCGACATCATCGAGCCGCGTATATCTGATCTTTCACAAAACTTACTGACATCCCTACCTATAGTCCATCTATACCTGCCAAATGTCAGCTTCATAGATCAAGTAGTTCTCGATTCTTCTTCTCCACCCTTACAAGCTGCCATACCCTTGACCCACTTAATTATGTCCTTTCATGAAATGATCGAGGTGATGTCTACAAACTATAAGACATGTAGATGCCAAAGTTTACGCTACGCTACTAATATGAATTTTTTATCCGTATTCGTGTCCCTTAATTCATCATATTATATATAGTTATTATTATATATAGTTCCGTTCATAGCAGACCTCACACGATATGTACCTACTGACTTGCTTGCTATCTCGCTGGCACGTGGAACTTGTGCAAATGCATGTTGCATCTTATACAGCTGGGGCTCCTCGTGTAGCTCAAAGTTAATTGTTGAGAGAAAAATAGAGCACGAGAAAGTTAGCTAAGCCCAGCACAGCGTAAACAGCTTGATGTTGATTAGTCACATTATCTGTTGGTCTCATAGAAGTAATACATGTTTGTTTGTACACTCGACAGCAATGTTGCCGCTGAAGGCTGAGATGGGGGCGGGGGCGTCCCGCCTGTGTCCGGGCGCTCGGCGTTCCTTCTTCTGCCGCATCAAGTGCAAGTTGGTGCAGACGCCGCCGGACCAACCCTCTACCGTCAAGGAGGAGAGGGGACCCACCCCCAAGATACGCAGGAAAAACGAGAAAAAATACTGTGTTGTACAATTTACAGGTAATCATCGTTAACATGTTTAAGTTAACATATACTTATATGTTATTGTATAACAATATAATGTATCTACACGGAACTTCATTTTGACATTTGAACGAATCTGGAAAGAATATCGTTTGTTGGCAGATTTGTGCTACAGTTCGGTGGGGATAGGCTTAAGGAACGAATTTGAAATATAAAGCTAATTAACTTGTAATGAAGCGTTGCATTGATATTACTTAGCCCTACTAAGCACTCAGTACCATATGTGGAACAACTATATTTGATTGTTGCCACAACTAACAAAAATAACAGAAACAAATGTGATATATGTAAAATATCAATAAATATAGCAATTGTTATCGATAAATGTAGTTCCCCTCTAATATAAAATAAACTTTTGAGATTTTCAATATTGTCTTACGATCACTGATAGCCAAATAAATAAAACTTATAGAAACATTACGCACCGTAGCAAAACAATATTAGTTTAAGTGTTAACTTTGCAGATGTAAGTAAGTTTTTATTTATTAATCCAATTTACATATACGGTATACTGTCCGTAACTTATTTACGAACAATTACCTAAGCTAAGGCTTGGTAACTAACGAATACTACTTATTTTATCCAAGTTTATGTATGTCGAGGAATATTTATAATGATTAAAAATGATAGCGTGCATGACTACCATCACCCTCAGGTGAAAATGTATATGAATGCTTTTTAATCATTACAATAGTAGGTATCACTGTGGTGCTACTCCGCCGTCCGCTACCGAGGATATGCATTATACACACAAAGAATGATTAGCAGCATAAATCAAGCCCACAGCAACACCAGGTGTGCCTTCAGGGACCAAGTCAGGTGTGCCGTGTGGTGCAAAACGCTACTCAACAATATTCGTATTAATAAATGCATCTCAAAGTAGAGATCGACGTTGAATGTTTGGAACATCAACTGAATCTTAAGATCGAAGTATTTAATTGTATTGTATATCTCCAAATTTGATTTCCTGTTTGGGTCTTTACCCAAACAGGAAATGTTCCACCACCACTGTTCATCACGAATAAGAAAATATATAATTAAATATATGTATCGATGTATAGTCTGCACTCAATATAATTCAAGTTTTAAAATGTATAATAAATTCCTATCCGATGACATAAAGTAGATTTAACTCACATTCATTTCAAACATGTATGCACACGTAAATAAATAAAAATCAATACTTAATATATTAAAAAAAAGAGTTTGGCTTTCGTTTTCTTTCTAGGCTTATTAAACAACATCACAAATACCTATTTAAAACAATCCTTGTAGTGTTATGATACTAACCTAACTTAGCTAAATTATAAAGATAAATTAATCGATACTTATATATTACAGCAGGCCTAGCACGGACTAAACGTATTACTCGTATTTTAACCCTAAATTTTATCTCCTGCTTTTATCCACTTTCAAGAGACAACATTAAGTACCTACCGAGTATAGTAAACTTATCTCCTTCTGACATTTCGGTGGAAATATGTCTCCGTTTTAAATAATTGACACAGAACGTGGATAAAATTTGTCTCTGTACGAACTAAGAAAGGGAAATGTTATCCTTGTTTCAAGACGTGGGTACATAAATATATAATTGAATAATATAATGTCGCGTTGGTATTTACATTTGCGCTAAAGCTAAAATTTTATAATTCCTATTAGGTGATATAGCGGCGCAAAGAAAAGCGCAGAGAGCATTAAACTGTTTTTTTTTTATGCCAGGTAGCCTTTGACCACTGTCTCACCTGATGGTAAGTGATGATGTGGTCGAGGATGTTGTTCAGACTAACCTAGAGTTACTGGCTCTCAAGGACAGCTGCCGGAACACACCGTTAGGTGCTTGGCGACAGATTTTCAACTTGAGGGTGGTAGCTAGCCAGGCGGGCATTTGCAAAGTGCCCTACCACCATGCTGTAACGACTGCTATCCTAAGACAACAACCGGGACCGACGGCTTAACGTGCCCTCCGAAGCACGGAAGCGCTCAGTAGTAATGTCACCAGCGGTCACCCATCCAAGTCATGACCGCGGCGGACGTTGCTTAACTTTGCTGATCGATTCAGAATGGCTAAGCAAACTTGGCTACGAGCGCTTCAAAACTGTCAATATAGACAAATGCTATATAATTATATTTTGTAACGATGCGATGAATGCTTATATACCTATATCTGTTGAACCATTGAGGGTCAACCACGTCCTCTTCCTCGATGGTTGCTTGTCGAAGACGGCGCTCATCAAGAATAGTCTCCTTTTCATTGAAGTCGAAGCTGTTGGGGACAGAAGGCAGTGATAAATTTGTAATTTAAAGGTTTTTCGGCCAATCTTCTCGCTTAAGAGATCTTATCTTTTAGTCTCAGTTACTGATTTCAATTCCGTAGAAGATGCTGCTGCTGTCCCCCTTCCGGAATTTTCCCTAATTTAAACCTGATCTAAGTTTTTATGTTTTGATATGCATAAACATAGAACATATAAGCATACAGGAAATGTTCACTAGTGAACAAGAAGATTTGTACCGACTCTGACTATACTTATATTATAAATATATTTTTATATACCAACCTTATAGCAAACCGCGAAAGCCCAAGGCGCCGGTGAAAGGTAAGGATTAATGTAACCAATAATTTACCATTAGTAAACAAAACACCTAAAATCATTATTATTTATACATAATATTAATATTTTTTTGCCAAGGAAAAAGGTGTATTCCTTCGGAACAGGAAATTAGGATTGCGGGACTCCAGAATATCGTTCTGTCGCATTTTCAATTGTGCTGTGGAAGCAGGTGGCGGTCGAATATTTCCCAACGTTGAATGCGATTTTGACGCTAAGCGACATCTACCCAATGAGACTTAACTATATCTATTAAAGCTACACCTGGTACCAATGGGAAAGTTTCGCATATGGCGCTGAGTGTTTGTTATCTGGTAGCTTACAAAATGATGTTGGTTGATTTTTATCTTTTTTCAACTAGTTCATGAAATTAGGTCAAACTTGTTAGTTTCGTGTTGACCAACCTGGCATACATTTATACAATTATGATGTAAACGACCTCAAAAAATCAATACTATAAAACAATATTTTCTTTATACATTGATAACTTACAGTATTAGAATGAAAAATCCAATAATTTCATATAGGTAGGTATGTAAAGCTCCATTATTATATTATGTTTTTTTAATAACCGTAACAAATTTATTCACGGATTTTACCCACCTTTTCTTTCGAGCATACTCAGGAATTTATCAACCCAGATATTCAATTATGACACAGAAACTCTGATCTAATAAAATGTAGTCAAATGAAAAATAATATTTCCTTACAATTTGACCGTTTGGTAATAAACACTAAACGCCATCCGGATGGATTTGGGCTTACCTACGACAAAAAAGCTTATATGACGCTTTTAAATATGAAACATAATTGTATTTAAGTCCAGCTAGAAGTCAACTTTTTCCTATCCAAAAATTCGCTTTTGCTTAGCATGCGTCATTGCTGTATAAAAAAAAATACGTTGGTACTTAATAATATGTTCAACTCACTTGCTCGTAACGGGCCTTTAAATGCTCCGATTTTAGTGTCATAATTACGCTCGCGTGCTTTTTCTACTTTACCGCACTTGTGTCTTAGGTATATAGAAAAATAAAGTACCTATATTACGATTCATTATTACATTATTATTATATAGTATTGTATGTATTGTATCTAGTACTAGGTATATCAACAAATTCACTATGGAAAAATTAAGGTGGTTCGGTGTTTTCGTCAGGGCCACCTTTATTAGAGAAATCAGTGCGCCATTGATAAATAAATATTTTTTTATCAATATTTTCGTATTTGTGCCTCGCAAGTGTGTTGAAAAACGTCGTATGACACGCGTGTGGGGTGTTGATCATTATTCACTCGGCTCCCTTATCGCGCTCGCCTGCGGCTCGCGTGCTATATCGCCTCGTGTGTAATGATCAGCATACCACACTGCTGGCTTATAATGGTTCTATGAACATTTCTGGTGTGACAATGCACGGAGTACTGCACCTTATGGCCGTTGTAGACAATACCAGAACAGTAGACATAATTATATTTCTACCGAAGTAACATAACACACGTGTTCCTAAAGTGGTGTAAATGTTCTGATCACTTTTTTATTTCTCTGTTCTGATAGCAATACAGAGAAACATTAAAAAAAAAATTATGACATTGTGTAATAATGAGACATTGGACTATAGGTACGTGGGTGGCCAAATTATTAGTTACACTGTAGTTTTTCTTTATTATTAACATTCAAACACTATTTATACTACACCTGCTCGGAAAGTACCTTGATACTTTATCAAATTTACGGTAGAAAGTACGTCATTGCATATCGAACAAATATGAGGGGAGAAAACGCATCTGAGCGGGGGAGAAAAGTGTATGAAAATCCATTTCTTACGTGGTTTTTATTTTTTAATTTTGAGTAAGACTATGCGCTGGTAACCTAAATATCAAAAGCCAAAAAGTTTTTACAGTGAGTTTTATCTCCAAGTTCGCAAAATAACACTGGCCACTAGCTGTGTGTTGGATGGTGTCAAACAATTTGAAAAAAGAACATGTGAAAATTGCAGACGCCATTGGCGCCATTTTCAATTTGTGTGTTGTCTGAGGATTTAGTTTTCGTAGAAAAGTAAAATAAAAGGTAGGTGTAGTATAAAGCACTATGTATCACTCGAGAGAAAGTGCGATTCCCGATCTCGGGTGTTTGAAAGTCCTCGCCTACGGCTCGGGCTTCAAACGACACCCTCGACGGTAATCGGTCACTTTCTCCTCTCGGTGAACAATGTACTATTATGTACCAATAAAATATTATTTCATGCGTAATATTTTTGTATTATAATCCTGACAATACTCTTTGACTTTTTTGAGGTGGTAACATTTTTTAATGACATTAGAGTGAAGTTATTGCTCTACATCTGTCACCTCGGTGTCAAACGTGAATATTGGAAATGAAATGAAATGAAATGAAATGATAGTTTATTTGTCAGAAACATGGGTACACAATAATATAAGCTGTTATAAAGAGGTTTTAGGGTTCCCAGCATGTTCTGCCTTGCGGCGTACAAATTTTGAAATATAAGTACCTATACCTAAAGATCAGTCGTTTAAAACTTATACAATATTTAAAAAATAAATTCATTACTCATTATATAAAGATTTTGTTTCAAAATAAAATAAATAGATCAATAAAAATAAAAATTAATAAAAATTACTACCATGTCAAAAATTATTACGTCACAATATTACATAAATGTTATTATTAGTATTTAAAATATATGTCATTTGATGTCAGAACGTAAATTACTAATTATTTTAGTCTTACACTTAAAAAAGTCGTCAAGCGAATAAAAATAATTCTGTAATAACCAATTATGCAATTTAAATTTAAATTTATAAAAGGGCAAGTTTCTCAAGTCAATTGGGATTTTATTATATATTTTTATTGCCATACAATATGAATTGTTTTTAAATAGTCCTAACCTAGATATAGGCATCACCAGATTTTTTCGATAACGAGATGATCGGTGCACATCACCTTGCACATCGAAAAAATATGGGTTTTGTTGAACAAAAAGGCTCATTTCTTCTATATAAAGACAAGGAAGAGGTAGAATGTTCAATTGTTTAAATAAAGGCCTACATGTGTCTCTACGTCGTGCTGAGCATAAAGCCCGAATACATTTTTTTTGACTCTTGAAAGCTCTTTCAATTTCTACCGAGTTTCCCCATAAAATTTTGAGGGTATGTTGTTCTGAACAGTGCATTAAACGTTTCCTGTGCTTTTTGCGCCTAGGACTTTTAAAATAACATTGTGGAAGTGTAGTACTGTGTAAATATACTGCATTTTCAAATTAATATTTCCACTTTTTGTATGAAAAATGGGAAAACCAAAGATATTCCCCTAGAAAAGATTTCAGAAATTTCTGCATTATTGAAACATTCAAATCATTCCCAAAGAAAGATTGCTTCACTTACAGATGTGAATCTGATGACAGTGAACTGAATAAAAGCTAAACTTGACAAAAATATACCACTAGGAAGTCAGAAAACTGGAAAATGTGGACGTAAGCGTATCACTACGCCTCGAGATGACCGAAAAATACGTGACATTTGCCAGAATAACAGGAGAAAATGTACTAAGGAGTTGACGAAAATTATAAATGAAGCATGCGTTAACATTTCTCCTTGAACAACGAGGCGTCGCGTCGCCTTGTAGAAATTGGATTCAAATGCTGCAGACCAGCAAAGAAACCAACACTGACTCCGGCCATAAAGATTAAACGTTTGGCATGGGCTAAGCAACATCGACACATGACTGTTGCAGACTGGGAAAATGTGGATCCTTTATACACTTAATTTTTGTTCTTTCAGTAATATGTTAAAGACCAAAAAGGTCCATTAAATTTATTTTAAACACAATGTTTTCGTTTTTTTAAGGTTTGTTTCTCAGATGAATCTCACATCGAGATGATGATGGATAAATCTTCATTTGTTCGGCGAAGACTGGGCGAGAAATATCACCCTGACTGTGTGGTCGAGACTGTCAAACATCCTCCGAAGGTATGGTCAGTTATCAGTGGAAGAGGTACAGGACGCCTGTACATAGTGGAGGGCATGATGAAACAGGAGCTGTACAAAAATGTATTGGAAACAAGATTGATTCCTCAGATCAGTGAATGGTTTGCTGACCCTTCTGAATGCACTTTTATGCATGATTCTGCTCCTTGTCACAAAAACAAATCAGTAACAGCATTCTTAGAGAAGAAACATATCAAAGTTTTGCTCTGGCCAGGCAACTCGCCAGATAAGAACCCCATCGAGAATTCCTGGGAGCTCCTGAAACTAAAAATATCCAAGGAAAATACCAAAAAGAAGCAAAACCTCATAAAAGCATTGATTAAAGTTTGGCATCACGATAAAGAAATAAAAGAAAATGTAAAAAAATGTACTCAGAGCATGCCAAAAGGGTCCAAGCTGTAATTAATGCCAAAGGAGGATCCACTAAATACTAAGAGATTGTACTAAATATTTTGTATTTTGACTTTATTTTTTATATTTACTGTTTTAAAAGAAAATAAATATTCTTAAATATTATATGTAAACAGTAAATAATTTACTTAAAACTATAATATGACAATTATTTTATAACATTATATCACTTCAAACGGTTAAATATTAAATTTTTGCTCATGTAACTAATAATTTGGCCACCCACTGTATGTACTCATTATTCGCAAAATATGCATCAAAAGGCTCAAATATGCGAAATCAAATTAATAAATTATTTTTTCACAAATCATACAATTTAGACAATTATAAAATTTATGAAAATACACAATAATGTATTTTCCTAGATTTTTTAGGACAAACTTGTCAAATATCTCGAATCATAAAACTTATAGGCGGCGCGGCGGCAGAATGGCTCCTTATCTGGAGATATTTTTTAGTATTTCTTTTGACCAGTGCCGTTGATTTAGATTTATGCGTTAAATCCTTTATTTCCCAAGACCCGGCTTTTGTAATAGAACATTATTTTAAATGTCCTTTTTTCATATTAACTTGAAAGATAATTTAGTAGAATATATTTTTTGAATAATTTTTTCATACTTTCAATGGCTTACGGTATACAGACAGACAGTTTTACCTTCATTAAGTATTGGAGAGTCTTTCAATGCAAGTTTGTTTAAAATTAATTGTCACACTCTTACACTGGCAGAAAAACGTCAAGCAGCGTAAAAAGCCATTTAAAGAAGAAGAACACTTCTGAACCGTCAAATGAACATTTTATTGCATGCTGCTACATGTGTAACATGGCGCTTTGCTATTAAAATAAGCAAGATTAACAAAATATTGTGCATGATCATCGTAATCGTCAGTTTTAAATAATTAAACCTGCATTAATTTGAAAATTAATTAACACAAATGCACAATATTACCATTATTTATATCTAAAATCGCCAAAATGTATTTTTTTTTTATAAGAATTGTAATCACTTAAATAAGTATTATAACAACATATTATTCTTTAAGAGCCTTGCTCTTGTCGGTGTAGATGCATGAAAAACAATATCGTGAAAGTATAGTATATTGAGATACATGTGAGCTAAGTTTCTGATGAAACACGAGGCTGTGGGTTGTGGGGTGAATCAGCAGAGTGTATTATGAGCAAGTTGGTCACGAGTTACATGCGCACGTTTTCAAGCCCTTGCGAGGAAAAAAAATATATAGCACAAATGCGATACAAATAACATACGAAAATTATGGAAAATAGCGCGCAAGTTCTTTTTTTTGCGCGCGGCAAATGTATGTTGATTGATTACATACAGTGGCGTAGCGTGCCTTGTCGGGGCCCCGTATAAAAATTTTCTTGGAGGCCCTTATATGGAGGTAAAGATTTTTCACAAAAGAAAAAAATATTGTGAAAAGAAATATTTATTTATCACATAAATAATTATTTTACAAATAAAAATCGAATTTTAAATATTCACTCTCCTTGCCTTTTTTTCGGCAAACTGATTTATTAAATCATTTATGGCTGATGATGATTTTAGTTTGTCTAAAGTTTCTGCCTCTATGGACAATAGTGAGATGTCTGACAGCCGTTCTTGTCCCATCGAAGTTCTTAAGTAATTTTTTATTAGTTTTAATTTTGAAAAACTTCTTTCTGTCGTTGCGGTTGTAACTGGAAGGGTTTAATTTTTCTTTTCTCAGCGCCGCTGGGATAATCTCTTTTCCTTTCACTCATTTCTTTTACAAATCGCTTCTAATACTGCTAAACCAGAAGCACAATACTGTTTGTACTGAATTGCAATGTAATGTACATTTATATAAAGCGCGTAAATAAACAGTGCACTGCACTCCGTGGTTTAACATCCAATGCAAAGTACAACCACGTACACGTGCCTACATCGCGATATCGATGAAGGATTCCCGGGGATTCCCCGCTGACGCTGAGTTGAAGATGAAGTAAGTAAAACGGGGAAGTCCCGCAGCCCGCCATAACGATGTAGAGTGTTGCCAACTTTGGAACGCACGCTTAAGGCGGGAAAAAAAGGAATTGCTTTATAGAATTTTGTCATTTGTAAAATAAAATAACTTAGAAAGTTTTTATTCTTTTTCCTTACACACTTTGGGGGGCCCCCGTGGCCCGGGGGCCCCGTATAATTGATACGGCAAATACGGCGGTAGCTACGCCCCTGATTACATATAAACCTCTTTGTTGTTACAAATCTGTATTACGCGGGTAAATTTAAAATGCTTTGTTTACTCGTATATAATTTGCAGATAGGTTCTAACTTAACTGTGTAGGGATTAATTACCCGGTTAAATTGAAAATGCTCTGTATACTCGCATATAATTTGCAGTTAGGTACTAACTTAACTTTGTGGGGATTATTCTATTACGCACTATTATTATACACGAGGGTGTTATAGTTCGGTTTATGGCCCTAAGAACGATATAATAAAGCTCACTTTACGAGCAAGGGTGTTGAATAAAAATACATATTATATACAATAATATTTTTTTTTACCTCGCGTTTAACGTGGTAAGTACAATATTTAGACAAAATGTTGCTATGTTCGTCAGTGTATCCTGAAATAATATTTTTTTGTATATGTGTTAAAGCAGCAAAGTTTTTATTAATGTTGCAAAATAACTTTGCCGCCGACTGGAATACACAATTTTTACCTCTCTCTAGCGAAAAAATATCTAGTTGCAAAAAATAGCTTCAGTAGTAGTAAAAGAGGTTTAATTTATATTAAATATAAAAAGTAGAATCACTACAATTGCAAAGAAATATACTTATTGTTCTGTATATTTTATGATGGTTCCAATTGCAGTTGAAAGCGTGGACGTCAGGATTGGTATACTGTACCATACTATAGTATAGATATATACTTTGTTTGTGTTGCTTTACAGGATATTTAAAATCTTGGGCGCCGGCGGAGCTGTGCGAGAACGGGATGAGCGGTGCGTACGGCGGTGGTACGTACGGTGCGGAGGGCGAGGGAGACGAGCCGTTCGCAGTGCCCTGCCTGGTGGCCGTGGGCCGCGCCTTGGCCTCGCTGGTCCCCCAGGCCCCGCCGCCGCCGCAGGGCCTCCCTGACGCGCCGGTGGACCACAGCGTGCCGCACCCCCCGCCGCCGCCCACGCGGTCTCTGCAATACATCTCGCGGCACACCATTGATGGAAAATACTTATTTGTAGACCAACGGTCAGTTGCATATATGTATATAGATACCGCACAATTGTGTTACTGAAATTATACTAACAACTTCCCGTCTCACATTTGTGACAGAAAAATCAGGCAAGTTTTTCGCGTTTATAGATAGATTTAGTTACTATTTTTTTAACCGTATTCGGAAACAGATAAGCCGCTTGACGGTAAGCTATCTCCGTCATTTATTGTTGCCTGTGACTGTTGTCTGGACTATTAGAGCTCTATGCTGTAACTAGAAACGACACGTTCCTAATAGTGAATTCGCATATTTAACCGAAGTAACAACCAGGATAACCCCTTTCCTCCGCGATGACACCACCGTAGGCGTTGACTATCAACTATCGATAAAACAACGAATTTAGTATATATTAATGATATGTTGTGTATCGTGTGAAATTTAACCAAATATAAGCATTTTTCATATAAATGCTGTAAGCTTGCCTGCTCGAGGGCCCTCGTAGTATAAGTAAAACCTTTGTTTCCATTTCCTTATTAATTTAAAGTTATAAAAAATACTATAAAATTATAACATCACAATAATAATAGAATATCAAATTAACAGGATATCTGCCAAGCAGGTATAATGAAATAGGTAAATTAAATCACTGTATCAGCCGGATTGTCCACTGCTGAACACAGCCTCCTTAGCCGTAGTGTGGTTTTTCCATATCCTCAAGCAGACATCTTTGGAAGAGTAGTTCTTCAGAAGACCCTTCTTCCTCTACCTTCCTGTATCTCCCTTACTCACTTTTTACGACACCCACAGAAAAAGGTGACATTCTAGTCCAGCACCCACTTGCATTGTGTAGTATATCGCGGTACCTTCAAGGGAACTATGTTATGGTACCACGACAAATTAATACAAGTTCTGACAGACGGACAGACCGATGGCTGAGGATTAGTAAGAAGTTTCCGTTTTCCAGTGCAGATTCTTTAAAAAGATATCTCTTTGGCTTCCCTTCTATTATCTGAAGAAACAATACTTACAATAGTTTGGGCATCTTCTAAAACAATATAAAACCAAAAGAGAAACACTAACTACTTGTTCACTAACTGCTCAGTTTAGATTCAGGTGACAAAGTTTCATCCCCATTTTCACTCCTAATCAACCCTAGCGAAAATATTATTGTGGTATGTTTTTTATTATAAGTCTATCCAGACACAAATTTTCATCATTATCACTTCAAAATCCTTTTTATACAAAGTTTCATCCCCAATTTTACCCCTTAAGCCATCCCTGTCAAAAAATTTTGAACCTAGCATTTTTCATTTTGAATGATCTATCCGAATACGAATTTTAAAACTGTAAATTAAAAAACAAAGGACTTTCATACAAACGTTTTCACCTATATTTATCCCCTTAGGGGTTGAATATCAAAAAATCCTTTCTTAGTACACCCCTATGCATTAAGACAAATACACGCTCCAAATTTCAAGTCTCTGCGACCAGTAGCTTAGGCTGTGCGTTGTCTTGTTTGTCAGTCAGCGAGTCAGGACTTTGATTCATATATATAAATATATACTTAGATAACGTGGGATAAAGTGATTAATTCATAATCCAGTTTATAATTATAAAATCTTATTTTGCCCTGTTTACTATATATATTTAATTAGAGCGAGGAAGTACATATCTTATCGACAGGGTAATTGAGAACAGTTACTAAATACTGTACAATAGTACCGATATTAAAATCTACAACGCTACTGACATACTCCACAAATCATCAGAGCTCTAGAGTTCTGCGGTCAGCGTTCACTATGAAGTTTGCATTTGCTTGTATGAATGCACACTCAACAGCAGTCAGACCGTGGCGCGCCGGTCTAAGAGAACGCAGGTCCACGTTCTGCCAGATACTATTTAAGTCCGTTGTGATACTTGTATATCTTTACATGTATATTCGTAGACTACAGCGAATGTATAGTCGTTGGATCTACAGCGAAAATCCGTTATCGACATAATCATAGTACCTATACTCTAACAGAGTTTACTCGGATGAAGACTCTGGTATCACTTATACCTATTGTGTCAACGAAGAATCCAAGGACACTTTGATCTACATTAGGTACTGGTTGACCCTACACAAGTAACATTACAGTCAGCATTTGACTGGCTTAGATACACTCTTACTAGAGTGCACGCTGATCTATGAGAAAAAAGAGATTCACAACTTGTATTCAATTAGAAATATGATTACTATCAATTTGTAAATACATATCGTGATTTTTTAGTCTAAATCAGGTCAAATCAGGTTGTGAAAATCAAGGCTCAAAATTAAAGTGCAAATTTGAATATCGAATCTGTCTGTGGTCGATTTAGACTGCCATGATTTAAAAAGTATCAAACACACTTCCTTGAAGGTACATGATTTATGATCCAGAGATCAGTTTATACAAAGAAGTGTTTACAATGTGTGTGTGTGTTGTTATGATTGCAGGGTGACGTTGGCGATGGGTTTCCTGCCGCAGGAGCTGTTGGGCACGTCACTGTACGAGCACGTGGGAGGGGGAGGGGGCGTGGGGGGGTGCAGTGCGGTGGTGGGTGGGGGGGAGCTCGGTGGAGTAGCGGTTGCTCACAAGCAGTCGCTAATGCGACGGCAGCCGCAACACACGCTGGCTTACAATGCCCGTTGTAAGGACGGCACTTACGCCACTATGCAGACTCAGTTCAAGCCGTTCAAGTGAGTCCTTACCCCGCTGAAAACGCCGATTTATAATTTGGTTTTGATTTATCGTTTATGTCAAGGAAGCGGAATCCGATAACTCGTGCCCGCAGTCAAACGTGACGCAAAACGGAAAGCTAGCCTTCATTATTTCCTGGTTTTTAATCAACCAAATTATCTGATAATTGTTACAGAAACCCGTGGACGAAGGAGTTTGAATGCTTGATAGCACAAAACACGCTTGTGTGTGAAGCAGAGCCTGCTGCTGATCCCGCATTTACAGATTTACTTAGGCAACAGAGTAAGTGCACTAAACATTGTCAACTAAGCATTTTGGAAACTCCAATTATCGTGGAAACTCATGTCCATGACGAGATATTCAAAATTATCGCGCTTTTATGCAGGTTTGGTATCCATTCTACATGATCATGGTGTTCGCGTGAATATAATAATGCTCGTTATAACTTGAAAAGTAATTGAACACAAATTAACGTAAGTTCATAAATTACCTCTAAAAACCGTCAAAAACATTTAAAATTTTATTCAATAAAATCAAAGTTATACATTTGAAAAAAAATATGTCGTAACAAATATTTTCAAAATCTCGCGTATTGTGTGTTGTGCAACGGCTAGTCGATCTAGCAACAATGCATCTTCTTCGTCTTCTGTAAGTGCCTCTCCATTAATGAAGGTTGGCAGTCAGCTTATTAAAGTTTTGCTTGTCAAGTGCCAATCTGAACAGTTGCTCGACGGTCTTAATCCCTGTCCACTCCCTGATATTACGGAGCCCAGACATTTTGCGTCTACCCAATTTTCGTTTCCCGGGTATATTTCCCATCATGATGGTCTGTAGGAGGGAGTATCGATCATGCCGGAGTACATGTCCCAGGTAGGCGACCTTTCTCTGTTTAACAGTCCGGATAAGTTCGAGGTTCTTTCCCATACGGCGTAAAACTTCCACTTTGTAACTTTATCCGTCCAACTGATGCGAAGCATGCGACGGTAAGACCACATTTCAAAAGCTTCTACCTTTTTACGGAGCTCTGCTTTCATGGTCTACGCTTCACACCCGTACAGAACAACCGGCCAGATGTAGCATTGAAGGAGCCTGGTTCTTAATTCAATGGAGAGTTGACGACTGCACAAGACTTTTTGCATGTGTGTAAATGAAGCACGGGCTATTTCGATACGAGCACGGATTTCAGTCTCGCTTTCCCAAGTGTCAGTTAGCCACGAGCCCAAGTACTTGTACTTGTCAACGTTCTCCAGCGTGTTATGATCTACCTGGATGTTTGCGCGGATTTTCTGCGAGTTTGATATGACCATTACTTTAGTTTTCGAGACGTTCATGTTCAATCCGAGTTTTTTGCTGTGCTCCACGTCTTCAAGCGCTTCTTTAATAATTACTTCCGAGTAAATATTGAACAGGATTGGAGACATAATACAGCCCTGTCTTACACCCTTCTGTATGGAGACTGAGTTAGTCTGCTCGCTATCCACCTTTACCGTCGCACATTGGTTCCAGTACAAATTCCAGATTACCCGCAGATCCTTGTCGTCTAGACCTATATCTTCTAACATCTTCATTAGTTCCACGTGTATGACACGGTCAAAGGATTTTTCATAGTCTATAAAACAAAGATATACATTTTGTTGCTTATCACGGCATTTTTGGACCAGAACGTTAAGTGCAAACTGCGCCTCTCTCGTTCCCATACCAGAACGAAAGCCAAACTGGCTTGCCCCGAGTTGGCAATCGCATTTAGTTCTTATACGATTGTGTATTATTGATAGAAATAATTTTAATACATGACTCATGAGGCTAATAGTTCTGAAATCCGAACACTTCCTAGCATTGGCTTTTTTGGGCAATGGGATAAAAACAGATTTCAACCAATCATCGGGTATTTCCCCAGAATCGTAGATGAAGTTAAACATATTGGTCAGTGCATCGATGTTGTCATGTTCCAGTAGCTTCAGAACATCACAACTAATCTCATCTGGCCCAGACGCTTTCCTGGTTTTTGCTTTATGCAACGCACGCTGTACCTCAGACTTTAAGATACTTGGTCCTATCGTTGGATCGTAATCTTCCACTACGCACCGTGGGCTATCTGAAAACATCTCTTCAACATACTTTTCCCAATGGTTCTTCTTCATTTATCGAGAATAACATTTCCAGTGTTGTCAGTAATAAATGTCTGACGTCGCTTCTTATGCAACTCTGCCATGTCTTTTATCTCTTTATGAAGTTGAAATGAATCATGTCGCTTTATGAGGAGCTCTACCCTTTCGCAACGATTTTCATACCATTGTGACCTAGTAGCACGACATTGGCTGCGAATCTGACGATCGAGTTCTTTTTACTTAGTCACATTGGTGGTTTTGTGCAATCTACGTTCCTCAATCAGGCCAATAATCTCATCGGTCATCCAGAATTGCTTCTTCTTGACGCCAGATCTGCACATGATTTCGTGGTTATAGTAGAAAATTTTGCTTTTAAAGTTGTCCAGATTTCATGCGGAACGCTAGTATTTCTATTCACTGCATAACAATTCTTTAAATTACTAATTTTCCGGCATAAACGTCCGCGTGACTAATTAAGTAACGGCTTATGTAAATTGTATAAGTTTACTCTAGTTCTTAACTTCACTTAATGTGGTTGGTAAGTCTTTAGCTGTTTATTCAATATATTATTCATTTATATTTTCTGAATTTGTATATCTATTGTTGTACTTGATCGCGTAAAACGCTAGATTCAAAGAATTGTTTCTACAATATGTAATAATTATTCTCAACAGTTTAATTAATTGATTACTTTTTGTCATGTAAAACCCAATAGATAGCATTTGAGTGAAAATGGCTCATGATTTAGTGGATACCACGATCATAGAAATACAAAATAGTAAATGTCACCAAACAATCACAAGCGCACGTCCCGCCACGGACCTGAGTCCATCTTCTTCTCCTTCTTTTCTTCTTGTTCGTGTCGACGATTCACATTTTAGATGAGAGTGGTAGCCACCCCAAGGGTCTGAGGGCAGGACAGCAAGTGCAAGAACAAGGTCGTCTTCAACGTCAGAGTAACCCCGTTTGGTAATGTTAGTCCGGCAGCGACCCACTTGAGTCCCGAGTCGGTTTAGGGACTTCCAAGTAGGCCACACCAGATCTTTGCCCTTCACCGCATGGTGTAAGGGCTTTTTTGGGAAGCTCGTTTGGCTAGCTACCATCTTCAAGTAGAAACTCTGTTTCTAAGCACATAACATTTTATTCTAGCAACAGTCCTTGAGAGCCAGTATATGAAAATTAACACGCACACGGCACTACAACTATGTCTCAGGGTGATAGGCGCAGTGCAGTTCGTCATTTGTAACATTTGTCATAGGCAGAGGTGTTATAGGCACACCCAGTAGGCGTGGTGCATGTTCTGAAAAAATCCCATAAAAATAAAATGGGGTTGTATATGTTGGGAGCATAACTATATATGGCAGGTATTGTTTATGCAGAGACGGACGAGGAGGTGCAGCGGCTGATAGACTCGCAGGTGGAGTCGCTCAAGATCGGCAGCGCCATCGCCGAGGAAGCGCTGCGCAGCTCCTCTGCAGACGTCTCGCCGGACCTGCCGCTGCCTGCAGACCTGCTGCAGGACGTCGTCTTCAACCAGGTCTCTATCATTGCTCTCCCTTCTCTACACGACCACTTATCATTCACAACGCCCGAACTATTCTTCAATAATAACAATAATAATGAATTCAGAGAACGATTCCCGTTTGAATGAAATGAGAATGACTAAACATGTATAGGTACATGGAACAAGTGAACGCAAGTGTTGGAAGGGGAATTCCTAGACGAACGTTCCGATATCTGATTGAAGATTTTGTTACAAACGCCTAATTGAAAGTAACACATAAATCAATATTCGTCAAAGTAAATGGTATGAAAAAAGTTGTCTTAAGGTAATGGATAGATTCAGGCGTTACTTTGCGGAAACCCATATGTAATAATAACAAATACTTTTAAAAGTATCACAAAAAATATTTAATAATATTTAAATAAAACACTTAAAAAAGCATAAAATTGTATATCTAGTGACAATCCCGCTTAATTTTCTTGTTATCTACGTTACGTCACAAACATCTGAGGAGGTCTTGACTTACCGAGCGCACGATCGAGACAATGTCTCGGTCATGCGCTCGGTAAGTCCTCCTGAAGATGCTTCGTTTAGAAGCGAAACTAGTCGGGTATTCTTCCGGTTAGGCTGCGTGATGTTTGTGACGTCACGTAGATAACAGGATAATTAGGCGGAATTGTCACTAGATATAATTTTTATGCTTTTTTAAGTGTTTTATTTAAATATTATTTAATATTTTTTAGGATACTTTTAAAAGTATGTGTTATTATTAAAAGTTGTCTTCCTATGGTTCCACCATTTTGACAATTATCCCCATATCTGTCGCACGTATATGATTTGCATCTATTTCGAATCTCGCTCATGCACATCATTATGCGCAGTGATTCGCAAACTTTGTGGTCGGGTCATGTAGTGCTCATTTCTGTAAGCTACGAATATAATAAAAAACATACACTAATTTGCAAAAAAAACGGGCACCTAAGGAAATTTACGTTCTAAGGTCGATTTTAGTTAATTAAATGAAATTTATTTCTTTGACGTAGTCTGTATACTTATAATCGTATAAATTAAAGCGCGTGAAGTAAATTCGAGCAATTAAAAGAAAAAAAAACGATGGATTCTTTAAAATCGATGTACACGCCCAAACAATAAGAAGTGGTCGGCAATAAAGACAAGTTATTTTTAATTTTTTTTAATTAAATAAAATTACAAATGTAAAAACCTAATAACGAGTGTGACCTCCTCTTGCCAAAATCACAGCTTGAATCCTTCTAGGCATGCTTTCCACGATGTTTTTAATAACGTTTTCAGGAATACGTTCCCACTCTTCTGCAATGACTCTTTTTAGCTCCCTGGTGTTTTGTGGAGCAGGTTGCACTGATCATACCCGTCTCTTTAGAACATCCCACACATGCTCAATTGGATAGAGGTCAGGACTTCGAGCTGGCCAATCTAAACGATGGATCCCAACTTCTTGCATGTACGCTACCACGTCGCCAGAACGGTGCGGGCGAGCATTATCGTCCATAAAAATGGAATCTTCCCCAAGTGCAGTCAATGTGGGTTGTGCATATGGAATTAGGCTTTCCATTATGTACCGGTGTGCATTTAATGTTCCATTTTCTATGAAAACTAACTCCGTACGCTCCGTCGAATTAATTGCTGCTCAAAACATAACGGAGCCTCCGCCATAAGGAGTGATTTCTTCGAAACACTTCCGCATAGCGTTCCCGTGGTCTTCGCAGCACTCGCCGGCGTCGGTCCTCTCCACACAAAGATATTCTAGCTTCATCAGAAAACAATACATTATTCCAGACCTCCAGAGTCCATGAAGCACAGTTCCGAGCAAACTGAAGTCGAGCAACACGGTGCTCACGGAGTAATTTCGGGCCCCGAGCTGGGCGGTAACTCTTGATATTGGCAGCCAAAAGCTTCCTCCTGACCGTCCACAAGCTAACTTCTACTCCTCTTACTTCTTCAAGGCTCTTCTTCAGGTCCACACTTGACGCCTTACGATTACGCAACGCCTGACTCACCAAAAAGCGGTCATCTCTTGGTTCTGTGCGTCGTTTTCTTCCCGAACCGGGTCTTCTTTTGACCGAACCAGTCTCTTGATACCGTTGCCAAGTCCTCTGGACAGTTGAACGACTCACATTTAGCCGCTGAGACATGTAAGTTTGCGAACAACCTTCTTCAAGTAGGGCTATAATTTTACCGGCCCTTATTGCTTTATTATTCATATCAAAAAGTGGTATTTAATGTAAAAAGAAAGATTAAACTGTTTGATTTGCAGAAAATATCCAAAAAGTTTTAAAATATCGTAATCAGTTAAAAATCGTTTTAGCAATTGGCGCCATTAGTAAAGCAATTTTAGAATAATACACAATAATATGTAATTATTTTCCTTTTAATAATTTCAAATTTTAAAGAATAATGGCGAACTCCCATACATGGTTTTAGTTGATAGAAAAATATTGCGAGTTAAGATGAAATAAATATAAATAATATAGCTATAAATTTCTGATTCCAATGGTAATAGAATTTTTGACAGAGAAAGCCTACGTTTTAAGATATTATGATTTGAATGTTTTTAAGGTTATGTTTTATCTTGTTCGAAAATTAGTTTTATATATTTAGTGTCATTCTTTTATTTATGCATAGGATGTAATTCTCCTAGTGTTATTTACCTAGGTAGGTTTGTGTTAGATACAAAACGAAAATAATTGTAACACAACACTGTGAACATATAAAAATGATACTTACATTGCTTCATTTCACTACGTTCATGTCGTTTTTCTGTTTAAATTAATTTGTATAATTGTCTTATCCTAGAGATCATGTAGGTATATTTATTTATTTCCAAAGACTCCTTCCTTTTTTACAATAATTTATTTTTATCAATATGCTACCCACAATGATTCCCTGTTTTGGGAATATACCTAGTTTATGTATGCCTACTCTAAGATAAAACGATTATACATAACCTAGGTCTTGTATTAGTCATCTTATCCTAACAGCAATTATGTAAAAGTATCTATATATTCCTTGAACATTGTTTTTATATTGCTCACAGGCTAGAATTCCACTATTTTACCTGTGGGTAAGTGATAACGTTGTTCAAGCTTAGCATACATTGGTATTAATTCTCCAGATTACAATGTAGTTGCTTGGTGACATATTATCTACTCTAGGCAAGCATAGATTTTCAAAGTAACTGACCAACATATAAACTATGTTTACCTGAATAATTGATAATGCAATTTTTGTACAATTAAATAAGAGAATATAGCCGCCAAGGTCTAATAAAACAACAATAAGTGATACTTATATTAATTTCGATTTATTCTTCATCATCTTCTTGTATAATAACATCATCTAAAAACTCTGCTGGCGCTAAAACATTTTGTTGATGTCTGGCCCATCCCAAATACCATACAAGCATCATAACGTGAGCGCAGCAACCTACAGTATGCCGACCAACCAAACAATTGCAACAATACTCCAGTATTCCTGTCCGACCAGGAATATTATTTTCTACAACAATATAAACATAATATTGTTTTCTACCAATGTGGTGAGACTTTATTTTGCCTCTTATCAATGTGGTATCACCACCAGCTCTAAGATTATATTCAGAGGCGTTGATATGTTCACTGCACACTTCAATCACATATCCCCCATTTAATCGCACATGCTCACCACAATATGAACGAGCTTGTCTTATTTGGTAAGTTCCTAATGCAAATAAAATTAAATCTCTGTATTCTAAGTTTGGAAGGTATAATATATTGTCCGTGTCAGCAGTAATATTTTGAAATAAAGAGGTTCGTCTATTCATATTTAGGGTTTCAACCATGCCTGCCAATTTATTTTCGAGGTTCATTCTTTGCCTTATTATTCCTAAAATATCATTAGCATAAATACTATCGTGAAAGCGAACACCAAACTTATTTAAAAGAGCAGCTTCTATTTGAAAGTTTTGCATCGTGTGGTAGAGGCCGATTAAAATATTCTTGCCGGAATAATTTAAAGTCTCTTTTAAAATGACCATTTACGGCCTCTACCACCCATCTGCAAATAGTAACACAACGGCTACGATTAGCTTGTGCTGTAGTTAATTGGTGCTCGCCTTCTAAGAGTGATTCTGGCATACATGCTCTATAGCCGTGTCCTTCCAACAAAGTTATACTGTCCCTGAAACCCCTGTCTAGAATAAACACATCACCGTCCCTGAAATACGATCTTAGAGCAGACTCATCTTGGAATATTTTTTTCATTATGTCGGCATCTGACGTGGTTGCTTTATATGGGCCAAAACAATCAACAATATAGCCGTCACAGGCAACAATCATGAAAGGTTTTAATAAATTCTTGTACTTATGTAGTGAATAACTTTGTTTTTGAAACCTATAATTGGAACTCTTGTGTGTATATATATAGGTACCATCACAGATAACTATAGCATTATTCCCATTTCCATAAAGTCCATTTGGAATGGCTAAGTTGTGGAGCAGGAGCTCTTCTCTTTCCAATTTGTTGATACCAAGATTTCTTGGTACAAAATCTTGAAAAAGGAATATCCGTACTTGGTCCATAAGATTTTCTAAGGTGCGATGTGGTACTTGTAACAGTGTAGCTATTCTTTCGTCAGAATCGCCAGTTCTCATTTTTAGCAATAAAGCTGCTAGGCCTAATCTCCCTTTTCTTTTTTCTCTTGCTCTGGGCAAGTCTGTGAGTAAATAGTTAAAATTTTCTTTAGAAAGTCCTATCCAATATTCAAATCCGATCATCCATGTCTCGGATATTTTCAAAGTCCAGTGTAGGGTTAAAGGCATTTACAAATGAGAATACATGTTGTATCTGCTCAGCAGTAAATGATGAATTACTATTTTCTGCTTCATAAAGCTCGTCCCAAGAGTTGCTAGTCATATGCATATCACAAACGCGTGCTAACTGTGGTAAATAATATTTGTGATTGCTAAAAACAGTTGCTCGTAATTTATCATTTATACTGCGTAGCGTAGAAGCATTGCACTGTGGAAATACACAATGGTTATTTGTGTTGGCTGCTCGTGGGTAATTTGGCAAAACTAAAATAGTGTGTTGCGTATTGGTCATGGGAGCATTCCGTTCTTCTACTTCTATATTCGAAGATGGTGAGGGATCCAATGGTGCTTCCTCTTCTACACTAGACTGGAACCGGGCCTCATCAATGTTTATATTCCGCTGAGCCTCTCTTTGAGTACGACACCAGCAAACATGACACACACTGAGGTGTATCAGCCATTTTTGAAATATGTAACTATCGGAAGTAATGAAAACTCTTAAATTCATAATTTTTCTTAGGCTTTTATCAACAAATGTGTTTATTGAAAAAATACACATAAAACATTCAAATTACATAAGCTACTCAGATATTTCAATTCGCTCAAAAAATTGCCAACTAATGTTTCGCCATGATTCTTTGGAACGTAAAGAATCATGTCAGGATGCTTCTAAAAACATGCCAAATTATCAAATCACCGTCAAATTAACAAAACCTATTTCTAGTTCTTCTTCATTGAAGTAGAGAAAAAAATCTAAAGTGCCCGTTTTTTTTTGCAAAAGAGTTTATATGTTTTATATATATATATATATATATTCATTTCCTGCAAAATAGAAGATAGCCGAAGAATGGCTTCGGTATTGTGGACCTAAAACAATTACTAAATATGGTATGTAATGTAAAATTTGTATGGTAAAATTATTCTATGACATAGAAGATTATTTTCTTTTACGAGACTATTAATTGTTGTAATAATCTTTCTAGCGACCCGCCCCGGCTTCGCACGGGTAATTACGACTATAAAAGGAGATGTAAGCTATCCTATCTTTCAAATTGCACAAATTTAAAATTGGTTCAGTAGTTTAGGAGTCCATCGCGGACAAACAACGTGACACGTAATTTTTATATATAGATAATATGTTATTTTTACAGTTTTTTTATTCTAATATTTTATTGAATTTATGCTAAGTGCAATTATTGAAATGTAACTTTTGGTGTTATGAATAAATTATTTGTATTTATTTGTATATAACGTACCTACCTAATTGGTTCTTACTTTACATACTGTATACAGCAAAATACAGATAACTGCCTTTTTTTTCAGCATAGAAAACAATTACTTGATTTCAATCTATGCAAAATTTAGGCCTATAATAAAAGAGTACTGAAAATTTTGCTGTTTTGTAATAAACGAGTACTGAAAATTTTACTGCTATTGGCCCATGTAATCATTGTAAAGTCCGTTCCACACAAACTCTAATTACACGTAGGTACATTCAGTTGAGTCATCGACTACCTGCGCGTAGAAAAATATTGCTAGTAACGAATTAATACTAAAGTTGCAACTTTTTTTTTTATGAGTAAGCAACACAAACAACGTTTTGGAAAAAAAAAACAGTTAGCTACGTCAACAAATCTTCTCGTCATATGTTTGCCGACGTATCATTGTGAGTTCAACCCAATTCAACTCGTTTGGTCTCAAAGTGAGTAAGGGCTATGGCAGGAAATAACAAAAGTTATAAAATTTATGAAGTCTGAACTCTTTTGTTACAAGGAGTAGCTAAAGTGGATAGATAAAATGGTGGTCATTTCTTAATCATGTGATAACCAAGATAGAAACAAAAATGTACAAAATATGTTAAAGCAATTTATTATTGACATACGTATCAGCAGAAAGTTCATCATAATAATTTTTAAGATTACAATTGTAGTAAAATTATTTGATTTATTAATCTAGTGCATAATATATATACGATTACAATATTGTTTTATATCATAAACGAGAACAGAAAATTTTGTTACGAATATACTTAGTAGGTATGCAAATCATATTATAATAACGTTTTTTTTTCTACGGTTAATTTTAGAAGTATTCAATATGAACGGGCCTTAACAATTTCAAAACAAGAACAAAGGCACTGCCCAATGACGGCAATGACCCATCTCACTCTGTCAATATCAGAAATGTGCGAGAGACATACTCAGTACTCGTTTGTTAAAAGAAACAGACTATAGTAGCATCGACGGTACCCAGTATAAGAAAACTATTCGGTGCCAATCACTCTGTACGAACTTGATATGATAACCATAATTCATTCAAGAATCATTGATCTGTGTAATCTGAATAACTAATTTCAAGTCATTTTCTTTATTTAAAAAAAGGTGAATTCTATTAACTGTTATTTTATTACCCCGAATTTTCTCAAATTAGGTATAAAGTTTGAGAGCCGTTGACAGAATGCTTGTGTCCCGGTTACGTGACATGCGGTCTCGGAGTGTAATACCTGGCGTAGTATATTATTGTATCATGAGCTGGGGTATGCTCTGACTGACTGAGCTAACCTGACAATGAGTCATAATTATTTTTTTTCCAATTGTTCTTTAACCATCGTATTGGGATGGAGCGACATCTATAGTTTAACTTACGGTGTACTACAAACAATTAGTTCTAAACTTGTCAACGATAATGCAATCCTATATTTTTTTTACTACTGTAGCTTAGGGGTAAAACGATATATAGGAGGTTGCGGGTTCGAATTCCGCTAGTAGCTTATACTTTTTCAATGAAATACAATTCAAATTTTCTCCTTGATTATAAATGCTTATATAAAAATTAAAATTGATAAATTAAAGCTTCATCGAAATAGGTATTGAGAGTCAGTCGTATCGTATACTGACCCGGGTCCGAATCACGCTACTAGTCAATTATTTTCTCGTCGTTAAAACGACCGCTGATGTCTGTGTGGCGGGAAATTCAAAATGTTATTTATATATTATGGTTCTGTTGCTAGTTCGTCTGACTATTGTTCTGTATCACGTACCTAATACGCGGGAAACGGAGAACTAAAAAAAACGATTTACCGCCATAGACGTCAGCATCCACATTAACAAGATTTCGTGGCACGATGAATTACTCACTGGGACTCAATTGAAAGCTGAGAAAGGATGGAAGGGAGGCCTTTGCTCAGCAGTGGCACGAGCCGTGCTAGTAATAATAATGTTTCGTCACGGTTATAGTTAGAGGACTAGAGACGTGATTACAGACACCCAATACCGTTGCCTCTTGTCATGGTAAACAAGCCTATTGCCGCTTACACGGACTCCGGACCCTTAAGACATGTCAGACGGGAGTAGATCAAATCAACTTTTCCGCATCACTTATGTGAATGTATTACATATTGCATTGTGTTCTAGGCGATGGTAGAGAACATCCTGGTAAACGAGGCGCCTTACCGCGTCCGGAACAACGTGTCGCTGAGCGCGGCGGGCGCAGCCTCCCCCTCCGCGCCCGAGGGGACTGGGGAGGGGAGCCAAGCCGAGGAAGATGAAAGGGAGGTTGGCCTCCTTGGGTCAAAGCTGGATTCGCCGCTTTCTGTATCTCCGCCCATGACAATGGACGGAAATGGCGAAGCCGCCATGGCGGTTATCATGTCACTTTTGGAGGCTGACGCCGGTCTCGGAGGCCCCATCAACTTTGCGACTCTCCCCTGGCCGCTGCCCTGATCGACGGAGATATCCTTCATTTTTATATTCTTCGTGGATGTGAGCCACCGACACGACATGTCTCTGTTATCCAATAATTCTGATTACCACTTGCCAAAGTCGCCCTTTGCAGTAACTTCCACAGCGGCGGTCAATGGAGAGGCACAGCCTAGACGTGGTGCAAATCTGGGGGAACTCCCCTACGTTACAAACGCCGGGAATGCACCCATAGTAGTTAAAATCATAGTTAAAATAACTATCGTAAACACACCTGTTTCTAACGAATCGGACGAAAATTATGAGAGCGCCATTACACCCGGGCTTTCACCGGAAGGATCCCCCTACGTTTCGAACCCGGGGAGTCCATTCCACACACCAAGCCCTGAGGAATGGGGCGATTATGAAACCACCCTAGTTCTATTCCCGGACCTCGACCCGGTGGAAATCCCCTACGGTTTGAACGCCTGGAGTCCAACCAGCACATGGCACCCTTAGAAATTGAGTGGTTATTAAATTAAGTTAAAATTAAAGTAAATTTATTTACTGTGAATAGAAACGAGTTTAAAATCAATTACTTCTACCACACAGATTAGAATTAACATAGGTACAAATAATATCAAATCAAAACCAATTACACAAATTAAATTTACATTTAGCACAGAAATTAATACAATAATAGGATACATAAAAAGATCATTTGATTAATATGTGTCATATTATAATAATGTCCCATAAGCATAATAAGATTAGAAAAACATCATATTAATGTCATATGAAATAAGGTCTAATTACATATAGGTAAAATAATCATTCACTATCGCTAATTTCAGGATTACCTGTATTGACCCATGCTTTTACAAAAGGTTAGTACTGCAGAAACAATGCTAGGCCACTTGTCAAAAAAAATGTCAAAATCAGTGTTGGCGTCACGGAGTGCGTTGAGATGGAGTAGGGGTCGAACTAGAGGAGACATCGCTCGCGCCGTCGTGTGACCTGTGGCAGGATGGTAAAGGTTGTGTTGCATACAGTGACCGCGCCTATTTACCGGGGTCTCGCATTCATGTGGGAATCCTGCGCTAGCCTTACTTACGCATATCTGCCGTGGCAGTGACTCATTGCACTCCCGTGCCAACACTACGTCAATTTTGCCTCCTTGAGTGTTAATTACGCCATTATGGTCAAATAAATTACAATATGTCAAAAAATAACAATATTAACAGATGAGTATTAATATTCAAGTCGCCAAAGATTAAAAAAATAATATTTGATATAAACACAAAAGATTCTATTGCACAAAAATCATTCATATAAACAGAATCACTTGAATTAGGCTTGATATACACAACATAAACAACAAAAGAAACGCCGCGGTATGTGACAGAGGCCCACAGATCCTGTACGAGTTGAGATTCAAGCTCCAATCGACGTCGTACGGTTACACCAGGTCTTGTAGCCAGCAAGGTGCCTCCACAGGGAGAAGCACGATCACGTTGCAGCAGTGTCCATTCGTTGTGCAAGTGGGTGGAGACCTACATGCTGACATACCAGCGCAACAACTTCGTCTTCAAGACCCTAACATTCGTTGGTAAAATATGTTAATCTTCGCATTATCGTTGTGTTGTTGCCCTTTTGAAGAGCCACTCCCGAAAGGGCCGAGAGCTAGTGGATGACTCGACGTTAAAGCTAGTGTTTGTTTGTTTTTGGGCTGGTCCTCTATAGTTCACCCAAGCTTTGATTCTATCGTTAATCGGCCAAACATTAATCGAAAAACATGCGTCAAAATTGTACTTATACCTAGGTCTATTCTAACTCTGTTACTTAACTAACCAAGATTTATAAAAAATGTGAAATCATATCCAAAGAACAAACGTTCTCGGCGATCTATTTGACAAATAAGCAGTTAAGCAACAATGTCTTCGTTATTAACATAGGACTTGTCTTCAACTACAGGCCACCTAAATTTACCGTGGTCGTCATACTTCAAGAATGCAACTTTTAATCCGACGCCTTCATTTTGCAATTTTGTCAATACTTTTCCCTACAAAATATTTGCTATTAATTTTTGCTGGAAATCTGATAACCGCAAAATCGTTCATTATTCAGTTCAGTATATAGTGGAACATTTATCAGATCTTTGTGGTCAGATAATGGATTTTGAGTAACTAAATTTTCTTCATTATGTTCCTCGAAACTCACATGTAAGGTATATGAATTAGATTCTACCCAATCACTTTCATCGTCACTAGTATCAGTCTCTTGTTTCATTTTCTTGCTTTTTTCGATTTTGCCGTTTTCTTCTTATTTTTCTTTCCTCTTTCTAATTTTATCATTTTTAGTTTGCTCTTTGTCTTCTTTTTCTATCTGTTTTTTGCAAATACTGTATGTATGGCATGGAACTAACCACGGCTGGCTTTCTTTATGTTTTCTCTTACCGGAACTAAGTTTTATTTCTGGCCAAATTAGGACTCGCTTGAATGGAGAAGGTATAATTTGGCAATCTGAAATTATTTTGGCTGGTGTCAAATGTGATGGTACGTGACGTTGCAAGATTGAATACTCGTATTTGGCAACACAATAGACTCTTCTTGTTGTTAATGGATATCGAGCATTGGATCCAGTTGCTGGTTGGTTGATATATCATAGCTTTGCGGTAAACTGAGCATGGAGTCTGGTGGCTGGTTGCTCCATACATCATAGATAGGCAAAGGAACACTTTCATTGGTATTTATTAGGCGGCGTAAGTGATCTATCAATGAACTCATTGTTTGCGGATTTGTCTCAAATGTCACCATTACATTCATCAGACGATTGTTTAAAGGTGCGTAATTTATCAACCCCCAATTTATTTTTCTAAATAACGAAGAGCTTCTTCTATACTGTTACAATGACGTGACATTTCCGTGGACTGTGTGGTATCATTGTTAACCGAAATGTTGTTAAATGTTTTTGAGTAATCTACCGCATTTTTCCCAAGGTTAACTAAACCACCTTTTCTAAATGCATTTTTCATTATTTGTTTGTCCAAGACGTTTACAGTTCTGTGAAGTACGGGAGCAAAGTTAGATTTTTTTATTTGAGTACTGGTAGGTTTGTAGTTCTGCATTTGTAAACCTCTTCCTTCTACTGAGTTTTCATTGGTTTCAAAAATCATATATCAAGTGGTTGCAGCAAGTAAGTTGCATTTGGATACAGTGTAAGTATGATTAGTTTCTCGTGGCAAAATTTGCTTGTGTGCATTGTCAGATGGCCGGTGTGTCAATCAATAAATAAGATCATAGGCAGTTCAATATTGTTTACAAAGAGCCAAGGGTACAACACATTGGCTATGTACTCGAAGAAAAGCTCGCCGTTCATCCACCCACTGCCTCACTTTCGAATAGCCCATTCCATTGGTATGCTTAAAGCCTTCTTCTTATTTTTAAAAACAATCATTGTTAGTGCAAATACCACCTCATCATTTCATCACCTTCTGCATTTTCATTGACTTAAATTGTGATACCTAATTCTTTTTCATCAGCGTTAACCTGCTGATAAACACTTTTATCTACTTTTTTGGCTGAGACTTTAACTCCCTTGGGGTTAAGGAAAAATGCACTCTCATCTAAATTAAACACGCAAGAACTATTTACCATGTGTTATTAAATAATCGCCTGCCTAACTTCGTCAAACCATATTTCTTTATGGTTAACGAGTCTATTCACGCACAGTTAAAATATTTTTATTTTGATATTAATTCGTGCGTGAATAGACCCGTTAACGATTAAGAAATATAATTCTTCAAACCAATTGTAAATATCAGTTTTGAAAATTGCAGCGCGCGATGCTGTTAAATTTTGCGCTACTCGCTCGCTGATAACTGGATGTCGTTTAAGAAATGCATCAAACCATGCAAGCATTCCTGGACGTTCGTCTGTAAAAGGGGTTTTTTTATTTATTTCTTTCACAAGCATTTGGACGCTGTCAAGAAGCTGGTGTTTGTTAACTAGGAAATTCGATGTCGCTGAGGATGAGATCTAAGTTTCGAAGATATTTTCTCCATCTGCTGAAAGTACCGTGTTTGGACCCATTTTTCTTTGAATTCGCGTTTTTCCAGTACATTTGTACATCAATGTAACTCTGGGTACATTTTTTTGCAGCTGTACCAACTGGCATCCCTCTATTTAAGTACATATTCAACAGCATTAATTGCATATCCTCTTCAGGTGCCTTTGACGGGTGTCATTGTTTTCCTAAGGATTAAATATTATATGTAGTACTTGGCACGGTATGCATGACACTGATTACTAACATCAATGAAATTGGATTTACACCTACAATATCAGTAGTTGACAGAGATGTCAATTACTGAACAACATTGCAAAAATGTACGTAATTAGTAATTGACGCACAAAATAATTGACGCACACACGAGGTTAAGGCGATTAGAGTCGCCAATGGCCTTGAGCATCTGGACCTAATCGAGCTTACTTTACTCGCGCATCGCCGCATACGTTCCGCGCTCGCTGCACAAATATAACGGTCAAAGAATATGCAGATGCGCGATGCGTTCCGGTAACATGGCACTTTATATTCCTACCGTACGATTCTAGTGAGTATCCGCAATTGCAACTGCGACTGAGATCAGTCGCCAAATGAAAATGTATAGTGTACTTACCTAGGTTGTTCTGGACGTCTTTATTCCTTTTCTTTATTTTTCAATGTCATCTGCCGAGTCAAAAAGTTACTCAGATTTGTCTGATACTCGATATTTAGGCTGTGCTGAGAGTCATTATTCCGAATTTGGAATTATTTTTTCAATGTCATCTGCCAAGTGAAGAAAAATGCTACGGTTTGACTCAAAATTGATATCTAGGTTGTTGTAGACGTTATTATTCCATGTTAAGAATTTGTTTTATGTTGACGTCTACCAAGTGCAAAATGTACTTCGATTTGGCTGAAAATCGATATCTAGGTTGTTTTCAGTTCGCACACAGACTCTTTAAAAAATCTGCAAATTTTAGTAATATGCTACATAAACGAGTTTTCCAATTAAAATAACCTGTCATTCGTACAACTTTTGCAAGAAGATTTAGCCCTTTTATTAAAACATATTTATATAATCAAGTCCTGAATTTTTCAGTTTATATATCACCATATAGCATCATACATACAAACACGTAAATAACACAAATTTAGTTAAAATATAAATACCACCTGTGTGGATAATTTATAAAAAAAAATGTATGAAACTGAACAAGATGTTATTTTATGGATTATTTGTAAGTTAAATTTATGTTTATAACTATTTTGCGTGAAAAATTGTACTGAAGTCAACTGTGCACTGTACAGCTATCAATTAAGGTCTTAACGATACAAACTTCAACGTCGAAGTGTGAAGACCACCAGCAATACAAGATTTGGAAAAAGTGTTATTGGCTTAAATAAAGATTTATATTATTGTTTATATTATTATTATTATTCTGGACGTTTTTATTCCAAATTTGGAATTTATTTTTCGATGACGTCTGCCTAGTGAGAAAAGTTACTAAGATTTGGCTAAAAATCGATGTCTAGGTTTTCGGGGCGTCCTTATTCCAAATTTGGAATTTACTTTCCGATGACGTCTGCCAAGTGAAAAACTACTTCAATTTGGCTGAAAATCGATATCTAGGTTGTGCTGGGCGTCATTATTCCGAATTAAGATTTATTTTTTTAATGGCGTCTGACAAGGGAAGAAAGTTACTCCGATATCTAGGTTGTGCTGGGCGTCATTATTCTACATTTGGATTTCATTTTTCAATGACGTTTGCTAAGTAAAGATAGATGACGTATCTTTAAAACGCTAAGATATATCGGATAAGAGTAAGAAAATTATAAAAATCAATCGTTTATTCAAATCTCCTTATAAATGAGATTATAGCCGACGCGGGTTTACTCGTTTAAAAACGACGATATAAAAGGAAGATTTGTATAATGGCGAAAATACATTGAAAAATAAGAATAGGGACGACTGTGTCGTACGCAAAAATACAAAATGGCCAACGTTTGTGCTATTGGACATGTCGGCCCTTGAGAAGGAAGTATTTACCTTTAGATTTTCCCGCCCATAGGTGGGAAGCAGTCTTCCACCCGCTACTCGCATCAAACAAACACTACTTTCCGGGTACGAGATATGAGATGAATAATTTCTTGTCTAGGAAATAATAATATGGGCAATTTATCTACAGCTATATTGTAAAGATTGGTTCCATCGTGAAAAGGTAACCGATATACTTTCTCATTTATTAGGAGATTTGAATAATTGATTTATAAGTACTTTTCTTTAAACTTTCGTGAACTAAACTCATGTTTCTAAATTACATTAACGAAAACCAAGCGGGGTAGATTTAAATCGCTCCCGCCGCTCCTCAAGACGATGACATCCGCTTCTTCAGTCTACTCGTGACCACGGTCAATGCAACTTGATCGAAACGTCGAGGTTAGTCAAAATATTATTTTGATGTTAATTCGTGCGTCTTTGATAAGTAATCATAATTTTCCTACTCTTATCGTACTGCGGCGATAGGGAACTGCTAATCATCCCACGGTCAGCAGGTAGGTAGGTAAACTCAGGGAGTAGGTTTGAAAAGTTTATTAGGCCAAGCCTTATCAGGTTGCACAGCCGCATAGTTCTACTGAAGTTACATAGACCGGAGGGAGACACTGGCCTGATAGTACACGTGATCCAGGTCCCAGATGTGGCGGTCTTGGCGTCAGCTGATAGTTCTGGATCTCGGTAGTGAGTGCTCGAAACACCCGTCCTCGGATTAAATCAGTGAAGTGGAATCCTGGAAGGAAGACACCGGCTTAGTAGCTGATATTCCTCAGCCAACTGTTGCCAAGCCGCGCCGACACGATCGTGGTACTGTTACCAGCGACTCACATTTTAAAACTCACAGTCTAGCGCGGTAGGGCAGCACAGCTGTTTACGTTACATAGGTTTTAGTCAGCACTATGAAATAACAATAATAAATAAGGAACTCACCCTAGAGGGATTCACGCACTTCACAACAAGTTAATAACAATTAAGATCGATAGTACGAATAGAAAAGCGTCCAGGAAAACCAAGATAAGTATCGATTTGTAGCCAAATCAAAGTAACTTTTTCCACTTGGCGACGTCATTGTTAAATAAATTCTAGATTTGGAATTAAGACGTCTAGTACAACCTAGATCGATATCTAGGTTGTTCTAGACGATCGATCTTTTCAGCTAAATCGAAGTTACTTTATCTACTGGGCATACGTCATCGTAAACAAATTCTAAATTTGGAATAATAACGTCTAAAACAACCTAGATATCCATTTTTAGTCAATTCTGAGTATTTTTCTTCACTTGGCAGACGACATAAATAAAATTATTCCAAATTCGGAATAATGACGCACAGCACAACCTAGATATCGATTTTCAGCAAAATCGGAGGAACTTTTTCACTTGGCAGACGTCATCGGGATATAAATTCCTAATTTGGAATAAGGACGTCCAGAAAAACTTAGATATTGATTTTCAGCCAATTCAGAGTAACTTACTTCCCATGGCAGACGTCATCGAAAAATAAATTCCAAATTCGGAATAAAAACGTCCAGAACTACCTAGATTTTGAATGTTAGCCAAATTGGAGTGACTTTCCTCACCTAGCAGATGTCGAAAAATGTATGCCAAATATTGAACAAAAACGTCCAGAAAAACCTAGATATCGATTTTCAGCCAAATAGGAGTAACTTTTTTCACCTGGCAGACGTCGTCAAAAAATTTATTCTTAATTCAGAATGACGATGTCCAGAACAACCTAGATTTTCAATTTCAGCTAAATCAGAGTTACTTTCTTCACTTGGCAGATGTCGTCGAAAAAATAATTTCAAATGTGGATAAAAGACGTCCAGAAAAACCTTGATTTCGATTATTAGCCAAATCGGAGCAACTTTTTTTACTTGGCAGACGTCATCGTAAAATACATTCCAAATTCGGAATAAAGACGTCCAGAACTACCTAGATTTTGAATTTCATCCAAATTGGAGTAACTTTCCACACTTGGCAAACGTCATAGAAAAATACGTTCTAAATTCGGAATAAAGACGTCCAGAACTACTTAGAGTTTGAATTTCAGCCAAATCGGAGTAACTTTCTTCACTTGGCAGACGTCATTGAAAAATAAATACCAAATTCGGAATAAAGACGTCTAGAACTACCTTTATTTTGAATTTCAGCCAAATCGGAGTAACTTTCTTCAATTGTCAGACGTCATCGAAAAATAAATACCAAATTCGGAATAAAGACGTCTAGAACTACCTAGATTTTGAATTTCAGCCAAATCGGAGTAACTTTCTTCACTTGGCAGACGTCATAGAAAAATAAATTCCAATTTCGGAATAAAGACGTCTAGAACTACCTAGATTTTGAATTTCAGCCAAATCTAGGTAACTTTTTTCACTTGGCAGACGTCATCGGAATATACATTCCAAATTCGGAATAATGACGCACAGCACAACCTAGATATCGATTTTCAGCCATATCGGACTAACTTTTTTCACTTGGCAGACGGCAGACGTCATCGAAAAATAAATTCCAGATTTGGAATAAGGACGTCCAGAAAAACCTATATATCGATTTTCAGTACTGTAACTGTAACAGTCAGTTCGTCCACTGCTGAACACAGCCTCACTTTTCAAGGGGGTATTTGCCATAATCCCCACACTTGGCAGGCGTCTTGGGGATCGCAATGTAAGTTGGCAGTTCTTTAGAAGGCGCTGCTGCCCCCCTTTAAGTAGTTTTCCCTTCTGACGACACCCACGGGATGATATGGGGAGGTGCAATTCTAACCCGGCACCCCACGTGGCTGCCCACCTTCCAGTAGTTTTCCCTTAATCGCCTCTTACGACACCCACGGGATTATATGGGGAGGTGCAATTCTAACCCGGCACCCCACGGTGCTAATCTCCCTTACCTATCTCACTATTTTCGAGATACGTTATCCATCTTCACTTGGCAGACGTTTATGTAGTATTAATTAACCTATATCAAAACACCTAATACAATTATCAAGAAAAGCTTAGAACTCCAAAAGATGTATGTAGCCCCATACAAACTCTAAATGTAGTAGAGAACCATTTTGTACCCTACAAACTACTAAAGCCGGAAACTATTTGCCATAATATAAAAAAATATATTATCTTTAGTTAACCAGTTATAACATGAGAGCGTTATAGACATTACTAATTAATTTTGTACATATATTATAAAACTTTTCATTGATCTTATTGATAAGGCCGCCCATTGTAATTTACCCACAACATTGTCAATTTCAAGTTTTGATTCTTTTCATATGTGAGACAATTCGAATAAAATTTGTCTACAAAATACCAATAATAAAGCGTCACCGCGCATACTTCACGTCGCAATCAAGTTGGCCCTCTGCAGCGAGCGAATCATTGCACGCACACAGCTACGAATCTCGCGTGTCAATGCACTAATACAAAGACAAGATCGTTATCAGTCGAAAGCGCGAGCGGAGCTACGAGCGACACAGCCTCCCCGTGCCAACGCTTGCGCAACACTGCCGCCCGCGTCCGCGCAGAGCACCTCGGAACCGCAAGCGTTCTGAATCTGAATAATTCGACATTTTCTTAGGAAAATATCAATGGATTTACAAATGCTATGTTATAATTGTAGTATAACAATCTAGAAATTTAATGGTACAATTTATTTTTCAAAAATCGTAGCCGTTTAGAAGGAGTTCGCCATATAAGTCAAGAAATAGTATGTAGTTTGAATTTTTTTTAAGGCAAAAGTAATAGTAATACCGTAAAATCATATGTTGCAAATGTTGTACTTGAATTCATCTATAAAATATATTTTTTTCAAGTCTTCAACTTCAGCGGTTACGGAGGAGTACGCTTTAGAAAGTACGAATTTGACGTACCCAAGGGCCTTAAGAACAAAGTTCGGATAATAAGCAATGAACTAATAACAAAATTATCCGTAACCTAAGTTTGCATCTGGAAAAGCAATAAAAAAATCTGAATAAATGTAAATTTACTCACCTTCTTAAATTCTGTTAGATATATTAAAATAAAACACGCCATTACTAAATGGCCGAACCAATGTTGCCAAAATGAAAAAAAAATAATGGATATATTTCCTATCAATAGGACACCTGTTCTATGAAAAAACTGTCTTTATATGTCATCAAAGTTGCAAGTGTCAACTATTGCCTGAATGTCAACTGTTATATACTGTAACCCCTGGTACTACCACGCAGGGTAGATTTCCAGCGTTCGAATCGGAGGGTAGTTCTCCCGGGGAATTAAACATTAAAATACTTTATCTGTGTTTTTTTTATGGTAAGCTTTTATTTCGTCAATATACAGTCAAATATCAAAATATAATAATAATACAAATAAAATATAGTTACTTAATGTTACTCAGTCAAATAAACCTCCGCGCCATTGGCTTTGGCCAAAGGTACCTATTATAAATGCCGCATTGTCTCTTAATCTCTTTGTATGGCGAGAGATATGTACTGGTTTAAAAAATAGCCAGAACGATCCGGCTGTCTTGACGGCAAAAGGCACCCGTGTTTAGAAATTTACTTACCTATATGTGTTAATTATTGTGTAGTTTCTTAATAAAATGTTGTGATATTTGTCTAAATAATTATTATTAGTAAGTGTTTGTTATAGAAATATTGGACAGTAAAGTTTTGTGGAAATATATAAAGGTACATATATAGGTACCTACTGCTGCACCTTGTCATGAAATGGTGTCTACCTATTATTGAAGGATTTCAGTAATCATTGTTTCAAAGTGTTGACAAAAAAGTTTGGCTCAAGGACATGCAGGCAAAGTTTCACCGGTAATTATAGGTAATATGATGACAATGATACGTTCATCGTATATATCAAAACCAATATGACTACACTCACATGCGTCATGCAGCTAAATCTATCTTGTAGTGAGTTCAAAGCTTTTATATATTTACAATTTGTATTCATTTAATTCATTTTATTTAAAAAATAAATTCGTTTAGTTTAGAATCTAAGGATATAGTAAATTTCTAAATTAACACGGCGCGGCGCTGTGTCGCGCTGAGGAGCGCCGGCGCCGTTGTGAATGTTTGTAAATGAAAGTGAAAAGCGACAGACAATACAAATAAAATAAGTTTAAGTGTAAATTGTTACATAATTTTGGGAATCCTTGTTGGGAAATGTATTTTAGTGTTCTTGAATACTTAATATGTGTATAATATAATATCTGTGACGAAGTTCGATGTTCAGTGTTTTTTATAAAACTTTTTTTTTGTGTGCTCTTTCTGCTTGAAGTTTATAAAAAAAGTTTAGTAAAACTTGTACCTAATATAATTTTACACGTTAAATATGTAACAATTGTTCCCATAAGATTAACACTTTCTGTACACCGCACCGATAGTACCTACATTCATTTCACAATGCTTTTATACAAACCATCCACATTTATATACATCCAGAGACACTTACAGTATGCAATAGTTAAGTAGATATTTTAGGTCTTATTTCATATTATTTTCTTAACTTGAACTTTGTATTTACAAATTATTACCGGTAATTTGAGAAAGAACGAAAAGACTACAAATGTTAATTTCAAAATATGAGGGTGAAAACCCGAGATTTCTTAGCACGGGGAAACCTATTAAGAATTCTTATTTACCAGTCATGTTTTCTTCATTTTGTATTAAATTTCTATGTTTGTACAACATGTTTTATATATATTATGTATCCTACTGATGCAAATAAAAACATTATTATTTAATTATTTATGGCCAGTGCTGTAGGCAATATTATGTATCTTATATTGAAAAGAAACCGCGTTGTGAAAATCTATGTGTTAAAATTAAGGAATAGATGTAGGATTATTGACGTACGTGTATGTAAGAAATTAATCTTATGTCTATGTGTACAATTATTAGTCTTAAGTATTAATTTTGTAAATTTTATGTTGCCGTTTTTTTCCTTATAGCTTCTGTTTAAATAAAGCTTGGTTATAAATTGTTGTATTTTATTAGTATTGATACATTTTATTTGCAAAATTACAACGAATTAAAGGTTTGTATCAAAGTGTACTTCATAGTATGTGTAGATAAATGTTCGTCACGAAGCATACCTACTAGGTATTATCACTCGTGTCCAATAAATATTAGCCTTCTGACACATACCTATACTATTTGCTTATATTTCTTAAGATTATTTCACCCTATTATAAAATAATAATCGAAAAATATGTAATGTCCTTATGAAATTAAACATAGTTAATTAGAAATAAACTAAATATATAAATAGGGGTCAACAGGAAATTAGTTCTGTTCGCCCCCACGACATTTTTATAGAGAACAAGAGGAAATACATTCTTGTTCGCTCCCACGGGGGGCGAAGAGTTAGGGGACAAGGAATAACCCCATTTTGGTACTACTGATATACTTATACTATATCTATCTGTCAGATATAATAAAACACCAAACTAGTTTTCTTTTTCTACGAAAAATTCAAAATCAGCCCGTAAATTGAAATTTCTATGATAGCAAAAACTCAACTACATTGTAATGGTTTAAAGTATAAAGTTATGGCACTGTCGTTAGGTATATTGTAAACGATACCTACTAGGTATGTACCTACTGGCAGTATTGTCCTTGCCGAACGACGCTGCCAAGTGCCAGCAGGCAGGTTGGTCTCATTGAATGAGTAAACAATAACTAATGCGAGCTTAGGTTAATAAGTAGCACCTATATATATATATATATATTACATCATTATACGGTTGCACACACACTTATATTCGAAGGTGGGTAGATAGGAGGGCCTCACTGCGCTGAACAAAAGACGCGATTTTTAATTCAAATATGGCGGTCTAAACATCGGCTAGTTGCTAAAATCCGGTAGCTGGTTCTGTCTTCAATATAATTTGTCTGGAAGAAGTGGAACACTGTAGAAGAAACTCCGTCTTAATCTCCTGACGTTCCTCAGCCATCTGTTGCTAAGCCACGAGCCGACACAATCGTGAGTATATTACTTGTATATGTGATATTATTTAAATTAACAGTTGTATCATTAAAAAAATATGACAATCATTCAACAATATGAAATAATAATAAGGAACTCACGCAGTGATAGCCGGGCAGTAATATCTAGGGACTGCCGCGCCGCAGATCTATAGTTCGATGCTCAACGCCAGCTTCACCGCATTGTGGAACTGCGAATGCTCCTCAGGCTAGCTACCACCAAGAAGTGATAATATGACGCCACGCGCCTAATTGTGTGTTCCGGCAGGTCTTTGAGAGTCAGTAATTCTGGAGCTAGTCCGTTTACCAACCTAAACCACATCATCACTTACTAGCAGATGAGATGGCGGTCGAAGCCTATGAAAAAAGAATTAAATATAAAGCTATAAAATTAAATATATCTAATAACGTGTCTTTCATTGGATCACAAGACAATATAGTGAACTGTCCCATTGCATCGCATAATTAATGCATGCCACGTAGTTTGGCTAATAACTGCGTTAACGAGACAAGGAAGTTGTTTAGCGTTCCTTGACTGGCTCTAAGCATTTCCGAAACCACTTTTTCTTATGCATTATTACCGTATGATTATAAACTTCAGTAATATGAAAGATAGTTAAGGAATTTTTAAATATTTTTTTGTAGGTATAATTTTGTTAATACTATTAATATACTCGTATATTGTATTAGGTTAATACCTACTGTTATTGAAGTAACGGCGCTGTGCGCAACTACCTACAGTCGTACCGACTACCTATACCTAGTTGATTTCTAAACTAATATAGGTTTTTTTTTTTTTTTTTTTTTTTATTTTTTTTTAGGTTAGTGGCATACGCACCCAATGTCAACTCCCCCCGTGTTAGTTGCCCACGATCTCAGTTCCCCCCGATAAATTTGATTGAAAGAAATAATTACCATATATTAAATATACCGTTAGCAAAAAAGAGTTTCTCTTGATAATAATATATTTATTTCAATATCATAATTGCTAAAATTACATTTAGTCAATTTTTTCGAATGGTTTTTATATCTTGCGTATTAAGAACACATAATATAATTGTGTTATTAAAATGCAAGATTCAAAATGTATGCATACTAGCTAGGTATTATATCGAGGAAACGGGACTGCCGCCGGTACTATGAATGAAATTCTATTGTTCTCGTAATCTTTCAATTCTGACGGGTTTAACTATAAATCACCATTAAGTCCAGCGCATTTCTTACAAATTATAAAATTTGGGTTACTGATAACAATAGTCGGCACCCAGAAACACAGATGAAAGTGAAAATAGAATTATGCAAAAACTATATATCAGTGCAAATAATATTTGAAAGGCGTATTTTGAAATTTTCCAAAATTAAAATATTATTGTTGTACTTTGGACATTCCAGCATTCAGAAGGGTGAAAAACACATTATGTAGAAAGCATAGCAAAGATTTGAAAGTTCCAATAACAAATTTCAAGGAACCACTTCATATATTAATCCCCGCAAAATGTAAGCCCCTTGTATTGTTTGATTAAAGATGATTCTTCGATCTTTGATTTACATCAAAGATGAAAACAGAATTATCGCATTAACCTTATTGTAAGAGAAATAAAAAATATAACCGCAACAGTGTCCTAAAGTAAAGCTTACCAAGGCAATGGTTACTGTTTTGTGGTGTCAGCATGGTGTTATTCACTATAGCTTTCTCCGATCTGGTCAAGCAGTAACGGCACATGTCTACCGTACCGAACTCCAAACAATGATTGCAAAACTAGTAATGAAACATCCCCGACTCTGATATGAACTGACAAAAAGTCACACAACTTAAGAAAAAACAATGTGACAAATAATCAGATACGACTTATTACCAGGTCACAGTCGATATAGGTTTCTATACTAAAATGAAGGTGGGTAGGTAAATCGAACTAACTAGCTCCTTAATACTAATACTTTTTTGTTAAATATACTTAGTGTATAAATAGACTATTTTTTAGTAAAGGATATTGATTGGTCGGAGTGGAGGCACGGGATATAAGGTGTAAATTATTATCTTAGTGTTCTTTAACTAGGCTCTTCAGTGGAAGGTAGTGGTCAGTGCTACAGCGCGCCCGCGTGGTCTTCTCATAAACGATGGAAGTGCATAGGTAATTCCATAGTCTGTGACAAGACTCGAGACCCACTAATCAAAAGAATTAAATTCACAGCCATTTAGGTTTATTCCATTTTAATACTGCTCAGTCTTTTAATATAAAAAGAAGGTGTTAACAGGCTTAACCTGGAATTACTGGCTCTCAAGGACAGCTGCCGGAACATAGCTATGGACTGCCGCGCAGCAGGTCCATGGTTCGAATGCCACAGCGGGTTTGAGTTTCGCCGCATGGTGGTAGGGCATTTTGCGAATGCCCGTCTGGCTAGCGACCACTCTCAAGTAGAAAATCTGTCGCCAAGCACCCAACGGTGTGTTCCGGCAGCTGTCTTTGAGATCCAGTTATACCAGGTTAGGCCTGTTAACACTTTAGAACACATCATCACTTACCATCAGGTGTGATTGTGGTCAAAGACTTACTCTAACAGATATAAAAAAGCATAAGACTGGAGATGCGCATGTTAGATAAGTTAGGTTTAATTACAATAGGTATGTACCTAAGTTAGGTTTTGAAGCAATGATGGCCGCGAGGTAATAGCCATGTCGTGCCACAGGTCCCTGATTCGACCACCACCGCCGCGCCGGCTTCATCTGCACCGGATGGTGGAAGGGCATTTTGCGAATGCCACACTAGCTACCACCCTCAAGTGGAAAATCTGTCGACTAAGCACCTAAAAGTGAATCCCGGCAGCAGTTTTTGAGAGCCAGAAAAATTACAGGTCATAGTCTAAGTCAAAGTCAAAATAATTTATTCTATTTAGGTGTCTATGACGCTCTTATGCAGGTCAATTACAAATTTTAATATTGAAATATTCTACATTGTACTGCCACGTTCAGCAAATAAAAATGCCACGTTCCACGTTCAGGAACATAGTATGGGACTTTGACACAATTCGTCATATGACGAATGCGTTGTAGGCAGAGGTTAATCCGCTTAACATCAGGTCGACCTCGTGCTTGTTCTGTCAAAATCAAATACATAAAAATAAAATTTCATTTATTCAATTTACAAAATCCACAGTTCTTAGCAATATTAACATAATCATATAGGTATATAGTGATATTTCTGACATCCAGTGACGGATTTATTTTATATTAACAAGCTTAATGAATAGAGAGCAACAAAGGTATATATATATAATAAAGTAGGTATGTATTCTAGAAATTCAATCAACTGTTGAAAATAGTTTAATTAAAATTTAAGATTTTTAGAGTAGCTCCGCAATCCTAAATAGCAGCAAATTAGTCCGCGGGCCGGGCCTCAACGCCCGGACAAGTAGGTATAAAAAAACACTTGTCAGACCTAATTTAATTATGCACTGGCTAGCCAAAATGTTACTACTATTTGAATCGATCAAATCTTGTCTAGCTGTCAAATGTAACATATTTTAAAATAAACAATAATTTTTATACAACCTAAGCTAAGACCACTAAAATATTATTGTGTGACTATGTGATGAGCCCGATTTCCAAAATATGCAGAAAATATTTTATAACTTAAAAACATTTGATATTTTGACAGTAAGTAAAGGTTGTGCTCAAGCATCGATCAAACCGATCAAATCTAGCTCGATAAATATTTGGCCAACGACTACCTAGTCACTTTTGGCCTTCGAGTACCTACCTATATCTACATTCCTAAGGTAAGTAAATGTAGGTATACTCAAAGCTTTTGGCCATCTAATATTGCATTCAAAAGCTAGTCTATCTGTACCTACTGTGACTATTGTGAAAAAAAATTACAAAAAAGACGTGTAAAAACTGTGAAATTTTACATGTTGAAGTCGGTACCATGATAGTTCAAAAGTACCTATTATTAGAGGTGGGCCGAACATGGGTTTCACCGAATACGAACATTATGATTAAAAATGATTACGCGGGCGAATATGCGGTTGCACCGTACAGTAGTTAACCCCAAAACAGCTACATACTTATAAATTGTTTTTAATAACCATATTTTTTATCTGCTGTTATTGGAAATAAAACTACAGTGTCTACATAAAAATACTGCAAATTACTTACCACATTAAAACAAAATATAGGACACATTTAACACTCAACTCATGATCAATCGGTTTAATACCGTATGAACTTTGAGTACCTAACTACCCTTTTATCGAATATTCGGTGATTTGACCGAATATTCGGCCGAATACGAATATTCGGCAAACCTGCCGAATATGCCGAATACCGAATATAAAACGAATATTCGGCCCATCCCTACCTATTATCACAATATTGTTCGCATGGTACCAACTTTGACAAGTAATTTCACACTTTTGGGTGTTGAAGTCGGTTCCATTTTTTGGTTTAAATCTTTTTTCACTCTTTATAGTGACCCTTGCTACTTACGGTACGGGATCGATTGTCATTCATTGTCAACGACTATATCATCATGATAGTTAAATATTTTTCAGTTATTGGAGTGTAGTTAAAAAACGGCTTGACCGATTTCGATAAAATTTAAATGGGACCAAACGACAAGCATCAGCTTTCAAACAAAACTAGAATTTTATAAATCGGTTTACCCTATCAAAAGTTCTGAGGACAATCAGACTGTTCTGAAGAAAAAAAACAGATGATTTGAGAACCTCCTCTTTTTTTAGAAGTCGGTTAAAAAAAACATCATCTTCAACCTCATATGTGTAGGAGTATGTACATGATCAACCTCATATATGTAAGTACGATATGTAGGTAAACATACATTTTCAACAAAGACATGTATAGCGAACCGCGAGAACGATGTAGAAAATATGATGAACTGAACCTACCTACCTATTACCTACTATTACAAAGAACACGACGGCGCGGCGTGGTAATAATAAAAATTGTTAGGTATTCCAATGAGCAATGCGACACCAGCAGGCAGTCCAACCACGGTATTAGGACCATTACCGTAGTCCAACCGTTGACTTTCGACGACTGCATTCGCGGCGCGTTGCTGGTAGGAGGAACAAGGTATGTTTAACATACACATCGAGGAAACAAATATGTTTCCGTTTGAGGTACTTCCAATATTTTCGGAACAGTTTAAATTAGTTAAGTATAAATGTAGAATATTGTGGCAAGAATATTTTGACGAGAGATGTAAAAAGAAAGGTAGGTATTTGGTACCGTACTATTGAGTACCTACCTCAGATCGCAAAATGCCCATGGATATATAACATTGTTCTCAATCGCAAAAATTTGTGACCATATAAACATATATCTACACTTTTACAATATATAATTTTCTACATGTTAAACATATAATATAAACAAAAAGGATGTTTGAATGGTAATGTCCATTATTATAGAAAGTTTTTGACTTGATCCTTGAAACACATTACGGATTACAAAGAAATTCGAAGAATTATACATTTGGAAAACTATAAAGTTGTATCTTTTCACTGACATCATATCGTCCAAGCATACGACCAATTTGATGCTTTGCTGTCAAAAGACCTTATTCGGAGATCAAAGAGATCATTATCTACCAACACAAGCAGAACAGAGGAGTTTGTATCAAAGGACCTAGAAAATGTAAGTACCTACCTAGGTACATAAAGTACAAATCTACATCTACATAAAGGACCTAGAAAATGTAAGTACCTACCTAGGTACATAAAGTACAAATCTACATCTACATAAAGGACCTAGAAAATGTAAGTACCTACCTAGGTACATAAAGTACAAATCTACATCTACATAAAGGACCTAGAAAATGTAAGTACCTACCTAGGTACATAAAGTACAAATCTACATCTACATAAAGGACCTAGAAAATGTAAGTACCTACCTAGGTACATAAAGTACAAATCTACATCTACATAAAGGACCTAGAAAATGTAAGTACCTACCTAGGTACATAAAGTACAAATCTACATCTACATAAAGGACCTAGAAAATGTAAGTACCTACCTAGGTACATAAAGTACAAATCTACATCTACATAAAGGACCTAGAAAATGTAAGTACCTACCTAGGTACATAAAGTACAAATCTACATCTACATAAAGGACCTAGAAAATGTAAGTACCTACCTAGGTACATAAAGTACAAATCTACATCTACATAAAGGACCTAGAAAATGTAAGTACCTACCTAGGTACATAAAGTACAAATCTACATCTACATAAAGGACCTAGAAAATGTAAGTACCTACCTAGGTACATAAAGTACAAATCTACATCTACATAAAGGACCTAGAAAATGTAAGTACCTACCTAGGTACATAAAGTACAAATCTACATCTACATAAAGGACCTAGAAAATGTAAGTACCTACCTAGGTACATAAAGTACAAATCTACATCTACATAAAGGACCTAGAAAATGTAAGTACCTACCTAGGTACATAAAGTACAAATCTACATCTACATAAAGGACCTAGAAAATGTAAGTACCTACCTAGGTACATAAAGTACAAATCTACATCTACATAAAGGACCTAGAAAATGTAAGTACCTACCTAGGTACATAAAGTACAAATCTACATCTACATAAAGGACCTAGAAAATGTAAGTACCTACCTAGGTACATAAAGTACAAATCTACATCTACATAAAGGACCTAGAAAATGTAAGTACCTACCTAGGTACATAAAGTACAAATCTACATCTACATAAAGGACCTAGAAAATGTAAGTACCTACCTAGGTACATAAAGTACAAATCTACATCTACATAAAGGACCTAGAAAATGTAAGTACCTACCTAGGTACATAAAGTACAAATCTACATCTACATAAAGGACCTAGAAAATGTAAGTACCTACCTAGGTACATAAAGTACAAATCTACATCTACATAAAGGACCTAGAAAATGTAAGTACCTACCTAGGTACATAAAGTACAAATCTACATCTACATAAAGGACCTAGAAAATGTAAGTACCTACCTAGGTACATAAAGTACAAATCTACATCTACATAAAGGACCTAGAAAATGTAAGTACCTACCTAGGTACATAAAGTACAAATCTACATCTACATAAAGGACCTAGAAAATGTAAGTACCTACCTAGGTACATAAAGTACAAATCTACATCTACATAAAGGACCTAGAAAATGTAAGTACCTACCTAGGTACATAAAGTACAAATCTACATCTACATAAAGGACCTAGAAAATGTAAGTACCTACCTAGGTACATAAAGTACAAATCTACATCTACATAAAGGACCTAGAAAATGTAAGTACCTACCTAGGTACATAAAGTACAAATCTACATCTACATAAAGGACCTAGAAAATGTAAGTACCTACCTAGGTACATAAAGTACAAATCTACATCTACATAAAGGACCTAGAAAATGTAAGTACCTACCTAGGTACATAAAGTACAAATCTACATCTACATAAAGGACCTAGAAAATGTAAGTACCTACCTAGGTACATAAAGTACAAATCTACATCTACATAAAGGACCTAGAAAATGTAAGTACCTACCTAGGTACATAAAGTACAAATCTACATCTACATAAAGGACCTAGAAAATGTAAGTACCTACCTAGGTACATAAAGTACAAATCTACATCTACATAAAGGACCTAGAAAATGTAAGTACCTACCTAGGTACATAAAGTACAAATCTACATCTACATAAAGGACCTAGAAAATGTAAGTACCTACCTAGGTACATAAAGTACAAATCTACATCTACATAAAGGACCTAGAAAATGTAAGTACCTACCTAGGTACATAAAGTACAAATCTACATCTACATAAAGGACCTAGAAAATGTAAGTACCTACCTAGGTACATAAAGTACAAATCTACATCTACATAAAGGACCTAGAAAATGTAAGTACCTACCTAGGTACATAAAGTACAAATCTACATCTACATAAAGGACCTAGAAAATGTAAGTACCTACCTAGGTACATAAAGTACAAATCTACATCTACATAAAGGACCTAGAAAATGTAAGTACCTACCTAGGTACATAAAGTACAAATCTACATCTACATAAAGGACCTAGAAAATGTAAGTACCTACCTAGGTACATAAAGTACAAATCTACATCTACATAAAGGACCTAGAAAATGTAAGTACCTACCTAGGTACATAAAGTACAAATCTACATCTACATAAAGGACCTAGAAAATGTAAGTACCTACCTAGGTACATAAAGTACAAATCTACATCTACATAAAGGACCTAGAAAATGTAAGTACCTACCTAGGTACATAAAGTACAAATCTACATCTACATAAAGGACCTAGAAAATGTAAGTACCTACCTAGGTACATAAAGTACAAATCTACATCTACATAATTATCTACACTAATGTTATAAAGAGGAAACATTTGTATTTTTGTATGCACAAATAAACTTAAAAACTAATGAACCGAATGTGATGAAATTTGGTATCTATAGAAATAGTTGAAGACCCGGGAAAGGATGTAGGATAGTTTTTATCCAACTGCGCAAAAAAGGGGTTAAGAGGCCTATGAAGAGAAGCGCCCACACAAAAATAGGTATTTTAACCACATCATCAAGATAGGTAAATATTTTTTAGTTATTGGAATGTAACTCAAAAACGGCTTAACCGATTTTGATGAAATTTAAATGGGACCAAACGACAAGCATCAGTTCTCAAACAAAAAAATAATTTTCAAAATTGGTTAATCCAGTCAAAAGTTCTGAGGTAACAAACATAAAAAAAATACAGACGAATTGAGAACCTCCTCCTTTTTTGAAAGTCGGTTAAAAATATTGTACTTAGTTATTATATTTTTTAGTGTATGTACTATTATTTCATTGTTTTATTTGCCTTCCGTTTGATATGAAACCATATACAATTCATAATAAACACATAATGTTATCATGTTTTTAATGATTATAATTATAATTGAATTATGGTCCCAGAGTATAATATATTAAAAAATACATAGACAAATGTCATTCGTACGTCATTTAATGTACTTACCTGAGTAGGTACTTGATAGGGCAAGAGTTACTTTCCACCTTCCAGATTTCGTCAACATTATTATAGTTCAGCGGTTTTTTAGTTACTCTCAACCGAGCAGTGTAACGACTACCTATCTTGATAATTTCACTGTTGACGGTGCCACACCCCAATCGGTCTATTCCGGTCCGATCCCATGATTAGACACCACATGTTATCAGTTATATTTTCAATTATTATTATTTTCCGTGCTGATCCCACTAATAATTTAAAGTGGGATCCGTTTATTTTTATTTCATTTACTATTAGAGTCTGATCCCACCAACACTTAAATACATTTAGGCACTTCCTCAGAAGTTTTAAGAAATCATATCTACTACTCTGTATACATAATATGATTTCGTAAAACTTAAAAATGACTTTTTTTTTCTCTTCTTTGTATACATGCTACAAAATAAACTAATGGTTCTATTTTTTTTAGTTTATCAACTGAATAATCCAAACTGAAAAACGATGTTGGGCTCACGATTATTTTTATAATTAATAATACTTTTACATTAAGAAAATATTGTAAAACTGTTTGTTGGTCCTAAAAAAATAAAATAAAGACAAAGGTGCTCATTTGCTTTTTGCAATCATGCTGTGATAAGCTACTAACTTAATAAGCTACTAACGTACATGAAGTACTAGTCAACAATACTAAAATGAAAGCATAAAAAACTGGTACCTTGAAAAAGGTCGCATCGGAGAAGACTGGTGTTATATTATCGAGAACTTACCAGAAACTACGGAAGTACAAGACCTGAACGACTACATGGCGACTTAATGGCTAGAAGACTAAAGTTTCGTTAACATATTGTGTACTATATAAGGTACATCATCGAACATTTTATGGAAGCCTGGCATTTTAAATTAAATAGTAACATTATTAAAATGCACTACAATAAATACCAGCTTTGTTAAACTAGAAAAAGATGCCAACTTAAATATATTACTTAACAATCAATATAAAACGAGGCAATAATCACTGAAGCGTAGTTTCACAAAATAATTTGAAGAAATAAATGAACTGACCATGATACAGATCAACTGCAAAAGGATTCAATCACAGTTGGTAATTTTTTGAAAAGGTTAAGATAGTTTACATTTTATTGTCAAGTTTTGCATATTTTAATGTTGTTGATTACTTATTATCTGACTTTGTAGTCTGATTTGTTACTCTTAGGCAAACTTGTTTCATTGTTTATTGTTTTAAGCTATTGACATCTTTAAATAATATTTCGTAGATATAATCTACTATATGGCATGCTCTATAATATCTATACTGTTTATATATTTATTACAAATTTTACATAAAATAAAAATACTTGTTTGTTAATTATATGCTTACTTCTAAGGTAAATTGGCTAAAGGTTTTTAAAATTATATAGATTTGACCTGCGGTCATACAGCCAACTGTATGATCAATTTTAATATAATATTGTTTTTTATCCTGTTAGATGGAAATAGCATTAGCCACAGGCAAGATTCGAGCCTGCAACTACAGGTACCTGTAATCGTGGGATCCGATCCCAGTCCTAATTATATTTTTTCCATCAAACATTATTTTTATATTCTCGCTCCTGTGGACTTCTGCTCTCCTGGTAGCTTGCGAATTCTTATGTTAGTATGTATACCAATGTATGTTGTCGTATTAAGCATGGTTACATAAATTTCTTCCTTTATTGATAACGTATCCAAGCTGTAAGTATTATTAAGTCAGGGCCATGAAACATTGAGTGGGATCAGACCGGAACGAAAAATTTATTTTGTATTTGTATTGTATTGAAATTTTATATTGTAAATGAACGGTGTGGGATCCGATTGTGTTTTCAGACCGGGATACACAAATCGATCCCGTAAGTGGCAGGGCTCACATTTTTTTTAACATAATACCTATAATGAAACCTAAAAAATGAAAAATTATTTGTCGAAATCATGTGGAGATCAAACTTTCAAACTATCATGGTACCGACTTTGACTACTTATTTAGACTTTTTGGTATATTATGGATATATTATATATACAAAATGTGCTGTGACATTTAATTTACATTATACATATATCTACAACATCGGCTCAATCAATGTTCGTCATAATGCAAGCTTTAGAAACTAAGATCTCACGACAAAGGTATACTTAGAAGCATAGAGATATAATTGCTTTCTCTTTTCTGTGCTTAGAAGGGTAGGTAAAAATATGAAATTTATTAATAGGTAAAAACTGATCTGTGAACATGTTTTTATATTTGTATATTGGGCTATGTACGTCTATAATATATTTCTTAGTTTCGATAATTCAAATTTAATTATTCAGAAAACATTAATATTCTTAGAATCGAAATATCTACACCATCGATTTTTTCCCATCACTCACCATCCAACATACCGAAAATGCATATTGACATCACTAATGCAAGTACCTCTACCTAACTACTATGATTTATTCTGTGCAGCTACCCTGCCCCCCGAACAGAAGTTTTGATTTAAAATTTCCGCATAATTTGAGTTTTGGGAGAAAACTTTTCTACTATAGTAAACATTAATCAAATCTAAAAAATTTGGTCTTATTTTATAACTGACAGAACAAACTAGGTTTGTAGGTTTTCCTTTTTCTTTATTTATCATTATTTTTGAAATAAACAATTCACAAACTAGAGATACAAGTTTTGAGAAAAAATCGGTATTGAAATACCCATTAGTTCAAATTCCTTTAATATAATGATAAAATCAAAACCTATAAACCTTAATATTGACATAATTTCAAAAATCATCAAAATCGGTGATTGTTTAGGGGGGTAGAAACATTTTCTCTATTTGTATGAAAATTCGACACTTCCTTCTAGTCCTAATGGTTTTGCGCGAAAACCAGAATACGCTCAAGCGGAGCCACAGCCGGAAAGCTAGTAAGTTATAAACCTAACCCGTCATGAACCTAAATAAGTGAATACTAATAAGTACGAATCGCATCGCGATTTTCACCAAATATTAGGAAGATATTTTGCACATCTCTGAGATTATCTTCTGCCCTCCATGTAGCACTGTCATCAAGTTGAAAATCTATCGGTATGTTTGTATTCTATCGTCCATGAGTGTGTTTTGGCAGTCGCTTAGGTTCTGTTTGGTGCTTTGGTTAGGAACGAGATAGCTGTCCTTGAGAGTACGGGAGAGAGAGAGAGAGAGAGAGTAGAGTGTAAGTACTTTCTATGTATCCCTAATCCCTATACAATTCTTGACCACATCGGCACTTACACAGGTTAGATAGTGGCCGTAACTAACCACTCAGCTATTTATTAATATTATTTTCGATGCTTAGGTATTCAATCCTCTGGCGCAGCGCCCCAAAGTGGGTCTTAGCCTTCGATACAAGATAACGCCATCGGTGTCGGCCTCGTGATCCATTTGCCAATCGGCAGTCCGACTCCACAGCGACATTACAGCGACATCTGGACCTGCCGACGACGGGTTGATGGCCACTTGGAACTCTAATAATAATCGTTTATTTGCATTAAACATGAGTATTACACACACACAAAATAGGTATGCACATAGATGGATATTTAACAATTAAGTTCATCATGTTTTGCCTATATAGGCGTACAAATTTTAGAGAGAAAGCCATTTGAGCCATATTATAAAAAACAAAAACAACTGTCAACATTAATACAATCCAATGGTGAAACACCCATACTACATTATTTTACATGTGCATAAATGTCAAAGAATATTTTAAGTATTATGTCAAGCCAGTAGGGATTAGAAAGATTAGATTATGTCAGATTATTATCAGTCAAAAATTCATTTAGGTAGGTACACTGTAATAGCACTTGGTCATTAAAATGTTATATAGCTTATTAATTTTGAATAGGTTAGTATTTAGCTCCCGTATTGATCTCGGTAATTTATTGTAAATTCTTGGTCCCATACAGGAAATACTAATCCAAAGTACGCTTTCTTGACTTTACGATCCTCCTTCATTGTCTGTAAATGGCCCAAAGCTGACCATTGCAGGGGGTGGTCCTCCGGCATTTTGTGGCTGACGACCCTCCACATTAAAAACATTTGTTACCAAACCGATAAAAGATTATTTTCGATATGATGTGTCATATTAAGGATGCAAACGTGTGTATCTATGTCATATGCAATTATATCTTTTTGCCGCGAGCATAGAATAAATGTACTACAGAGCTTAACTGATAATTGAAAAGGTAGGTAGGTTTCACCAACACAAAAAGCAGTGAAAGTAACTAATTGAAGAAGACCTACTTACTCTTACGTATTCTTTTTAAAATACACAGATAACTAGGTAGATATAATGCGATGCATAATCTGCATCTATAAATTTTATTTTTTTACTCAGTCTCAGCGGCATTGGTTACAGACTGCCGCGCAGCAGGTCCATGTTTCGAATCCGGCCGCGGGCTTGAGCTTCCACCTTCAAGTTGAAAATCTGTCGCCGAGCACCTCAAGGCGTGTTCCGGCAGCAGACTTTGAGAGACAGTGAATTTACAGGCACATGTTGTCTAAAGCTGACGGGCGCAGTGCAATTTTGATTTGTGATAGGCAAGACATGCATCTGTATAAAATATGGTTGACATTCCTCCTGTCCGCACAAAGCGATTTGCGTCCACCTTTATAATACGAACAGCGAAGGAGTGAAACACCCTCCCACCGTCTTTGTTCCCTGAGAGCTACAATTTAGAAGGTACCTAAGGTATCTGCTAGGCAAGCATGCTCCACCGTCGACCGCGTATTGCGTTCAAATACTTACCTATTCGGAATAAAAAAAAGGTTAGTCCGCTTAACATCATGTGGGCTTGTACCGTTACAATGTAATAAAAATAATCTAATAAAATAATTAGTTATTGGTTTTGCAACTGTGCATAATATGGGACGAGTATTATTCACGCACCTATCAACCTATGAGTTTCATTTAATAACAGTACAAGTGGCACCTACCCAAACTACACATTTTAGACCATGAATTTTGAAGGTAATTTGTTCTTTCTTTGTCGTTAGGTACATTATGATAAGCCTAGCATGGTGGTAGGGCATTTTGTGAATGCCCGACTGCCTAGCTACCACCCTCAATGGAATATCTGTCGCTAAGTGTGTACCGGCAGCTGTCCTTGAGAGAAAAAAATGTATCTCTTTCGGAATCCGCTGGTCAATAATTTAATTTACCTACTTATGAGAACTACCTAGGTAACCTACTTACCTGCGACTTTCACACAAAATTAATAATTTATACAGATGGAATACGGATTACAAAGAAATTGGAAATCGACCACATCATTACTTACTATCAGGTGAGATAGCGGTCAAAGGCTATCAAGCATAAAAAAAATGTAACAATATAACATATTATAAGCTGCAGTACCTACCTAATACCTGCCTAGGTACTTAGAAGATCTACGTCTTAATTAATGGTTCCTCCACCTACCACCAATCCTATTATGTGGTAGTATTTACTCTTCTATTACTGGTGATAAGGATCGCACCCATAATAGCTAGGTAATATCTTCCCGCGCAAGTCGTAAGAAGCGATGAATGGAAAAATACCAGATCGTGAGCAGCAGCGCATACTGCCATCTGTGTCCCAAAGACGCCTGCCAAGCAAGGGATTACCCAACGGAGAAGGCCTTTGTTCTACAATGAAAATTATGGCTGTTGTTGATGATGATGATCACCAGTATTATCCACGAAACTAGTTTTAATTAGTTACCATACCGAAATTAGAAGCAGTCTCAACTTGTATTAATTAATTGAGCGCTTTTATAAAATACCTATATTTATAAATAAGAGTAGGTACCTATCTACATAGATAAAAAAAATATACTTAACTACAATCACACGCTGAAATGAAAATGTCTACTAAATTGCATATAATTCATGAAATTATACTTACATACGAAATAATAGGCACTTATTACTGTATCTTCTTAATTACTAAGCATTCCTATATCGGCACCGTCAACTAAATCCTAAAAAATTTCACGTCACTTTCTCTGGTTGGGCCGGTTGAAGGCATCGACATTGTCTGAGTTCACTCTGACATATTATGACAGCGCGTTGTGTAGTCAGTAACAGCTACGAAATTATATCTCCGACAAAAAAATGAGGGTAGCGGCGAGCTAACCTTTGTATCTATATTAACTAGAATTAATCAGGGTTGCCAGAACGCGACACAAAACGTTACAGAATTTTAAGCGTTACTTTTAATAATTTAGTGTAACACTTTACCTTCAACTATTGTATCTATACACATTATACGCAGCGCTTAAGGTAAATGTCATCGTCTATTAGATCAATGGGACAGATGCAAAAGGCAAGATAGCCCGACAGATTTTGACTAATTTTAATTATAACCTAATATTGTTTTATGACATTGATGACTTCTTATTTTTGTATATAATTTAAATTGTAATTTTGACATTGTATTTTGGAAATGGTATTTAATTGTTATTATTGTGTAACATCTAATTTTTATATTGAATTTGAACTTTTGTCGTATTATGTAATGTGTGAGGTAAATGTACGTCGTTTTTATCTCAATATATTTATTGAGATAAAAACGACGTACATTTACTAAAAAATAAATAGTAGCTTTTCCCATACAAACGCAGTTTCGAAATATTTTTGTTTTTTAATACGCGTTGTAATTTTGCATGCAAACTGCTAGCGCTCGAGGCAGCGCCACGGCCGCGGCGTCTTCGTCCGCGTCTCACGGTGGCAGCAGCAGCGCTTGTTGCTGCACTCGAGCCAGCGACACCTGACACAGCGCTCGCTTGCGGGTCCCTGGCACCCGGGGGCAAGCTGCCTCCGGGTGTCCTCCCTGCTAAAAGGATATTACATTTTTTTTTCTATCACTGTTGTAAAGTCACCCTTTCACTACAGATTACCTACTTCACTCTTTTATAGCATTACTTACTCGGCGGACAGGTCTGTAGAGGACGGCTAGCGCTCGAGGCAGCGCCACGGCCGCGGCGTCTTCGTCCGCGTCTCACGGTGGCAGCAGCAGCGCTTGTTGCTGCACTCGAGCCAGCGACACCTGACACAGCGCTCGCTTGCGGGTCCCTGGCACCCGGGGGCAAGCTGCCTCCGGGTGTCCTCCCTGCTAAAAGGATATTACATTTTTTTTTTCTATCACTGTTGTAAAGTCACCCTTTCACTACAGATTACCTACTTCACTCTTTTATAGCATTACTTACTCGGCGGACAGGTCTGTAGAGGACGGCTAGCGCTCGAGGCAGCGCCACGGCCGCGGCGTCTTCGTCCGCGTCTCACGGTGGCAGCAGCAGCGCTTGTTGCTGCACTCGAGCCAGCGACACCTGACACAGCGCTCGCTTGCGGGTCCCTGGCACCCGGGGGCAAGCTGCCTCCGGGTGTCCTCCCTGCTAAAAGGATATTACATTTTTAATACAGAAGTAAGTTCCTAGGCCTAAATATATTGTAATTAAGTATAATTAAACAAAATACTTAGTGAAAAATAACACCCCAAAAAAAACATATAATGATGGTAGAGGTAGGTAGGTATGATGAGCCGCAACTCCAAACCAAGTATGGTCTGGGCTGGAACCTAGTGATAAACAGTCACGGTGTCCATGTTAATAAAACCGGCCACGTGCAAGTCACACACGCGCTTCGAATGTTCCGTATCAGCACACAATGTACGAGTATTTACCAAGAATTGTTTTAATTTTATTTACTTCGGGATGGGGATCCCTCGCCCTCGCCGAGTAGGAGCTCCAGCTCGTGTGGGGGCCTCTTGGGAAAGTGACAGATCCCATCCATGAACCCCATGAACCATCATTGGTGTAACCTCATAAAAGACAAAAACATACCTACAGTTAAATTTGAGAACATACCTACTCTTTTTTGGAAGTCGGGAATGTGACAGATCCCGTGGCCTTACCCATATAAAATCTGTATTGATGTTGTCGGATCTATAAAGAGATGGTTCATGGGGTTCATGGATGTTTTTTTAGGGATGATATTTTTCACTAAGTATTTGTATAGTCGCCGTCAATAAAAATATACTACCTACAAAATAAAAATAATGAAAAAAAAAGCCTTCCTCATACCCATAAGTATCTACTTATGCTTTTTATATGGATTCCCGGCCTAATTTCATTAAAATCGGCAAACATTTCAGGTCCGTATCTATACGTCTATTTTAAAACGTAAATATACGTATTTAAAGTATGGTACGTAAGTTTTTAATGTATAAAGTATAGATATGTATATAACATTACTCTTACGACACCCAAGGGAAGTGATGGGGGGGTGACATTCAAGCCTGGCACCCCACGGGCATTATATATGCAGTTCGGCTTGCATACATAATCATATAAAATAGAACTAGCTAAAATATATGAATATTGTCAGTTATTTTTTGGTTATTAGTGGTAGCTCTTAACCGCTATATCACCTAATAGTAAGTGATGAAGTTATCGAAACAGTTGCACAGTAAAACCATACAAGTATTTTTGTTAATGATTATTGATACCTACTTGGTATAAAATTAGTTATTAAATTAATTTTAATATTTGAAATTGCTGAAATGTGTGATTATAATGATTTGGATATGATATGTACAACTGTATGTACGTATATTATTGAATATTTTACTTAATTGTATAAAATATATGTTACACTATCCTACTATTGACAAATCCTAGTAATTTGTAATACTTAATAATGACATGTACCCATTTAATAGTATTTATTTTTAAAATTTTGACATAAGACTACATTTATAGTCTCATTTTAACATGGTTTTTTTTTGCTGTTAATTTATTATATTTATCTTGTATATGAATATTGTATTTAACGCTTAGGTGTTTTTAAGCTGTAATGTTGCATATTTTTATTGAATAAACAAATATTAATAAATATAAATATTATAAATTATTACACACACAACAGGAACACCTACAAAATCTACAATTTATCTACAATATACATTTTGATTCCTCTGCGCAAACGAAATAATGACTTAGGTACTTACCTGCTAAATTTAGAAGCTTAGCGACTGTAGGCGGAGAGGTGCGGAAATGGTACTCGATGACACGGCGTTGGGCCATAGTAAATAAAATAAATAACTCCGTGGAACTAAAATACGAAATAAAATTACAAAGCTCAACGGACACGTCCAACCGCACAACGATCAGTAAAAATTTTAAGTTGAAATACAGTGCTGCCAGTGTATTCTATGTAAAAGTAACGCGAGAAGCCCAAAATATTATAATTATTGTTTTTTATTAACTGATAGTTTTATTAACAAAACACTGCGAACTATACACAATACTACAGCTACCACAACGAAAAGCATTTAAGCAGCCTAGAAGCCATTGCAGGCTCACGGGCAGTCCAAATGCTCCAGCCTACTACCAATGGTAAACATGCTGTGGTGGGATGGATATCGAGAAGGTAATTGTTTAATACAGAGATTAAATTGTATGAGAGCTTTATTTATTATTATTGCTCTACACCAATCATTTATTTACTAATATATATATCTAATTATAATTTATAGGTAGTTATGCATCCACCCGAACCATATACAATATTAGATTAGTAAGCGAATATTCCGCTGAGTTAGCATTGTCAGTGGAAAGTTCCATAAAATGTATCCCACGACGATGCACTCTTGCATCGTCGCATGATAAGATTTGTATGTCAGAATAAATCGAGCCTCCAAATCGGCTGGACGTATTGCATAGTTTTTATTTCAAATTAGTTTTTAAAAACCCTTCCTTCCTAAACGGAAGCTTGACTAGGTTGTCTAAATGCTTTTATTGTAGTAGCTGTAGTGTTGTATATAGTTCGTAGTATTTTGTTTAATATAGGCATACCGCCGGACAAAACAAATCATTTACTACATAAGGCTATCTATACACGGGATCGAATGAGCATAGAAAGCCACCTTACTATTTTCCCCTGGCTTGCTTTATTCAAGGAATGTTATCGAGTATCTTAGGTTAAAGAGTTATGTTAGTGTAAATGTTTTAATTGAATAGACCGTCAAATACAGCTTGACTTCGTGTAGACCATCCATAGCAAGTAATAACTTCTCGTATAAAGATGCCCCATTATAGTGGGTGGACAAAGGCCTCTCCAACAAATAACAATTCAACTAACGTCTGTGGAAAAACATAGGGCTGCATTACTGTCACAGTCATCGATTTAGCCTTGCCATCAGTTAAAGCTTGAAACGCGCTGCATGTTATTGTCATTTTTATCATTCAGTTATTTTATGTGCTGGTTAGCAACCCGAAACTTTATTAGGACATTCTGAAACGGGCCCTTAAACAGTTAAACTAAAATGTGTCAACTGTAATAAAGCATTTAAATATTTAAAATCATGTCACCTTATGAACAATCACTCAAGAATTCTGAAGCTTTCTACTTTTACTAAAAATACATGTATGTAGGTATATATTTTATGCCGACGGTCACCGTAATTGTGCAACTTATATGTCAAACGTCATACTTCACTATAAATATATGTTCAATAAATAAATTGTGCTACCTTACTAAATATCTTTCAATTTCTCAGTAAGCAATAATTTTTAAAGTAAAGATGTAGTACTGTTACTATACCGAGTATTGATTAGGTATAACTCACATACCTACTAGGGGATGTTAATTAAACTGTCCAAATACCAACATCGGATATTCTTGGTGATTATGCTTGGTCACACATAATATATATATTTAAATTTGAAAAAGGCCGACGACTAGGATTTTAACCCTATCAATGTAAGAGACTTTTACCCGAATTCACAGTAATATCAATTAAGTCGTTTTATTTTGTAAATAAATATAAGTAACACTCTAGCTAGTCAACTATTGGTAATAAAAAAAATGTATTATATTGTTGGGAGCATGTTGGGACTCCTGACTATCGGCCGTTTATAGTCCTAATCGGAGGAGTAAAGTAGGCATTCTGTTGTTAATACAAAAACAATACAAATTTTTTTTTTTAATAATTTATTATATTCTTCATAATTATTCAACTAAGAAGAGATTAACAAAGGATTGAATCTTTAATAGTAAGGCTACAAGTAGGTATTCAAACTCGATGACATTGTGCATGTCTTTGAAACTTAAATCTATGCTTCTAGTTTATCAGTTTTCTATAATAGAAAGTTATGTTCAAAATTATTTTACGTCGTTTTTATCTCAATAAATATATTGAGATAAAAACGACGTACATTTACTAAAAAATAAATAGTAGCTTTTCCCATACAAACGCAGTTTCGAAATATTTTTGTTTTTTAATACGCGTTGTAATTTTGCATGCAAATCCTTGAGCCTGATTTATTTTATTTCTAAATGCGCAAATAATTTAATTCCAATAAACGGGTTTTCCAAATAATTTTGAACATAACTTTCTATTATAGAAAACTGATAAACTAGAAGCATAGATTTAAGTTTCAAAGACATGCACAATGTCATCGAGTTTGAATACCTACTTGTAGCCTTACTATTAAAGATTCAATCCTTTGTTAATCTCTTCTTAGTTGAATAATTATGAAGAATATAATAAATTATTAAAAAAAAAAATTTGTATTGTTTTTGTATTAACAACAGAATGCCTACTTTACTCCTCCGATTAGGACTATAAACGGCCGATAGTCAGGAGTCCCAACATGCTCCCAACAATATAATACATTTTTTTTATTACCAATAGTTGACTAGCTAGAGTGTTACTTATATTTATTTACAAAATAAAACGACTTAATTGATATTACTGTGAATTCGGGTAAAAGTCTCTTACATTGATAGGGTTAAAATCCTAGTCGTCGGCCTTTCTCAAATTTAAATATATATATTATGTGTGACCAAGCATAATCACCAAGAATATCCGATGTTGGTATTTGGACAGTTTAATTAACATCCCCTAGTAGGTATGTGAGTTATACCTAATCAATACTCGGTATAGTAACAGTACTACATCTTTACTTTAAAAATTATTGCTTACTGAGAAATTGAAAGATATTTAGTAAGGTAGCACAATTTATTTATTGAACATATATTTATAGTGAAGTATGACGTTTGACATATAAGTTGCACAATTACGGTGACCGTCGGCATAAAATATATACCTACATACATGTATTTTTAGTAAAAGTAGAAAGCTTCAGAATTCTTGAGTGATTGTTCATAAGGTGACATGATTTTAAATATTTAAATGCTTTATTACAGTTGACACATTTTAGTTTAACTGTTTAAGGGCCCGTTTCAGAATGTCCTAATAAAGTTTCGGGTTGCTAACCAGCACATAAAATAACTGAATGATAAAAATGACAATAACATGCAGCGCGTTTCAAGCTTTAACTGATGGCAAGGCTAAATCGATGACTGTGACAGTAATGCAGCCCTATGTTTTTCCACAGACGTTAGTTGAATTGTTATTTGTTGGGGAGGCCTTTGTCCACCCACTATAATGGGGCATCTTTATACGAGAAGTTATTACTTGCTATGGATGGTCTACACGAAGTCAAGCTGTATTTGACGGTCTATTCAATTAAAACATTTACACTAACATAACTCTTTAACCTAAGATACTCGATAACATTCCTTGAATAAAGCAAGCCAGGGGAAAATAGTAAGGTGGCTTTCTATGCTCATTCGATCCCGTGTATAGATAGCCTTATGTAGTAAATGATTTGTTTTGTCCGGCGGTATGCCTATATTAAACAAAATACTACGAACTATATACAACACTACAGCTACTACAATAAAAGCATTTAGACAACCTAGTCAAGCTTCCGTTTAGGAAGGAAGGGTTTTTAAAAACTAATTTGAAATAAAAACTATGCAATACGTCCAGCCGATTTGGAGGCTCGATTTATTCTGACATACAAATCTTATCATGCGACGATGCAAGAGTGCATCGTCGTGGGATACATTTTATGGAACTTTCCACTGACAATGCTAACTCAGCGGAATATTCGCTTACTAATCTAATATTGTATATGGTTCGGGTGGATGCATAACTACCTATAAATTATAATTAGATATATATATTAGTAAATAAATGATTGGTGTAGAGCAATAATAATAAATAAAGCTCTCATACAATTTAATCTCTGTATTAAACAATTACCTTCTCGATATCCATCCCACCACAGCATGTTTACCATTGGTAGTAGGCTGGAGCATTTGGACTGCCCGTGAGCCTGCAATGGCTTCTAGGCTGCTTAAATGCTTTTCGTTGTGGTAGCTGTAGTATTGTGTATAGTTCGCAGTGTTTTGTTAATAAAACCATCAGTTAATAAAAAACAATAATTATAATATTTTGGGCTTCTCGCGTTACTTTTACATAGAATACACTGGCAGCACTGTATTTCAACTTAAAATTTTTACTGATCGTTGTGCGGTTGGACGTGTCCGTTGAGCTTTGTAATTTTATTTCGTATTTTAGTTCCACGGAGTTATTTATTTTATTTACTATGGCCCAACGCCGTGTCATCGAGTACCATTTCGGCACCTCTCCGCCTACAGTCGCTAAGCTTCTAAATTTAGCAGGTAAGTACCTAAGTCATTATTTCGTTTGCGCAGAGGAATCAAAATGTATATTGTAGATAAATTGTAGATTTTGTAGGTGTTCCTGTTGTGTGTGTAATAATTTATAATATTTATATTTATTAATATTTGTTAATTCAATAAAAATATGCAACATTACAGCTTAAAAACACCAAAGCGTTAAATACAATATTCATATACAAGATAAATATAATAAATTAACAGCAAAAAAAAACCATGTTAAAATGAGACTATAAATGTAGTCTTATGTCAAAATTTTAAAAATAAATACTATTAAATGGGTACATGTCATTATTAAGTATTACAAATTACTAGGATTTGTCAATAGTAGGATAGTGTAACATATATTTTATACAATTAAGTAAAATATTCAATAATATACGTACATACAGTTGTACATATCATATCCAAATCATTATAATCACACATTTCAGCAATTCCAAATATTAAAATTAATTTAATAACTAATTTTATACCAAGTAGGTATCAATAATCATTAACAAAAATACTTGTATGGTTTTACTGTGCAACTGTTTCGATAACTTCATCACTTACTATTAGGTGATATAGCGGTTAAGAGCTACCACTATTAGGTGATATAGCGGTTAAGAGCTACCACTAATAACCAAAAAATAACTGACAATATTCATATATTTTAGCTAGTTCTATTTTATATGATTATGTATGCAAGCCGAACTGCATATATAATGCCCGTGGGGTGCCAGGCTTGAATGTCACCCCCCCATCACTTCCCTTGGGTGTCGTAAGAGTAATGTTATATACATATCTATACTTTATACATTAAAAACTTACGTACCATACTTTAAATACGTATATTTACGTTTTAAAATAGACGTATAGATACGGACCTGAAATGTTTGCCGATTTTAATGAAATTAGGCCGGGAATCCATATAAAAAGCATAAGTAGATACTTATGGGTATGAGGAAGGCTTTTTTTTTCATTATTTTTATTTTGTAGGTAGTATATTTTTATTGACGGCGACTATACAAATACTTAGTGAAAAATATCATCCCTAAAAAAACATCCATGAACCCCATGAACCATCTCTTTATAGATCCGACAACATCAATACAGATTTTATATGGGTAAGGCCACGGGATCTGTCACATTCCCGACTTCCAAAAAAGAGTAGGTATGTTCTCAAATTTAACTGTAGGTATGTTTTTGTCTTTTATGAGGTTACACCAATGATGGTTCATGGGGTTCATGGATGGGATCTGTCACTTTCCCAAGAGGCCCCCACACGAGCTGGAGCTCCTACTCGGCGAGGGCGAGGGATCCCCATCCCGAAGTAAATAAAATTAAAACAATTCTTGGTAAATACTCGTACATTGTGTGCTGATACGGAACATTCGAAGCGCGTGTGTGACTTGCACGTGGCCGGTTTTATTAACATGGACACCGTGACTGTTTATCACTAGGTTCCAGCCCAGACCATACTTGGTTTGGAGTTGCGGCTCATCATACCTACCTACCTCTACCATCATTATATGTTTTTTTTGGGGTGTTATTTTTCACTAAGTATTTTGTTTAATTATACTTAATTACAATATATTTAGGCCTAGGAACTTACTTCTGTATTAAAAATGTAATATCCTTTTAGCAGGGAGGACACCCGGAGGCAGCTTGCCCCCGGGTGCCAGGGACCCGCAAGCGAGCGCTGTGTCAGGTGTCGCTGGCTCGAGTGCAGCAACAAGCGCTGCTGCTGCCACCGTGAGACGCGGACGAAGACGCCGCGGCCGTGGCGCTGCCTCGAGCGCTAGCCGTCCTCTACAGACCTGTCCGCCGAGTAAGTAATGCTATAAAAGAGTGAAGTAGGTAATCTGTAGTGAAAGGGTGACTTTACAACAGTGATAGAAAAAAAAATGTAATATCCTTTTAGCAGGGAGGACACCCGGAGGCAGCTTGCCCCCGGGTGCCAGGGACCCGCAAGCGAGCGCTGTGTCAGGTGTCGCTGGCTCGAGTGCAGCAACAAGCGCTGCTGCTGCCACCGTGAGACGCGGACGAAGACGCCGCGGCCGTGGCGCTGCCTCGAGCGCTAGCCGTCCTCTACAGACCTGTCCGCCGAGTAAGTAATGCTATAAAAGAATGAAGTAGGTAATCTGTAGTGAAAGGGTGACTTTACAACAGTGATAGAAAAAAAAAATGTTGCCAAACATTTTTTTTTTGTGAAAGGAGTGTAAACGAGCCTGCGGCTCCCCTGATGATACGTGATCACCGTCGCCCACAAACACCCGCATCACCAGAGGTCTCGAGGATGCGTTGCCGGCGTTTAAGGAGGGAATATGCTCTCTTCTTGAAGCTCCCTAAGTCATAACTGTTCGGAATTACTTCACCTGGCAGCTGGTTCCATAATGTGGCAGTGCGAGGTAGAAAATGCCGTGGCAATCGCAAGGTTGTGGACTTCCAGACGTCGGCATGAAATTGATGAAACATCATGCTTTGTCGGGAAGTCCGGTGGCGAAATTGAGCTGCAGGTAGTAAATCGAACAGTTCCTCAGAACACTCCCCGTGATATATACGGTAAAAGATGCAGAGTGATCCAACATCTCTACGCAAAGCCAAAGGAAAGCCAACCGGAGAGAACTTGATCGACGCGACGACGATTCGAGTCGCTATCGTCGACGATTCGAGTCGCTCTGCGTTGAACGCGGTCATTTGTATTGTCAATATTGTTGTGTGGATGTTGAGGTTATCAGATGAAGTAATGAGCCGTCACACAAGATAATTATACTTTTACATAATATCTACCTTAATCAATTATCTTACAATGATAAACTAAATGCATCGTATGTGTATTAGTGCACTTCATGTGACCTTGGCGAGGTCGATTTATTTTGTTTCTGACACTGCCCTTATCATCACTTATATGCGGAAACTTCAGATTTAGATCATTTATTGCTTCCATTAATGGTACATACGAGTTGTTACAATAAATAAGAGTACAAATATTATTATAGACTCTGTCGGGCACTGTAACATAGAAGAGAGGACGTTATATTAATTTTGAATTTGAATTTTTGTTGTGTACCTATATAATAATTAATGTCAGAAGTGGATTTAGTTAGTAATTAGTCATTTTACATTTAAGAATTTGTCATTTGATTAAAATGATTTTTTAATAAGAGCTGTATATTTTTTTGTAAAACGGTAAAAATGTTTAATCGTTTATAACAGCATGGTATTTTATTAGTACAAAGTCCATCTCTGCTTATTTCCTAAAACTGTTCGCAATCCAACCAACAAATAGCGCAATGGAGGATCGTTCATAGATAATCTCAATTAACGGATCTTAGCGTGGTGCGGCCGCTGCTATCGTCCACCACTCTCTCTCTACGCGCGAGAAAAATACTCTTCTCGTGTCATGCGTGACATAATATGTCTTATTTGCGCATGCTAGCCAGGCTGATTTCAATTTTGATACTGATCATATGAACTATTATATAATTACTAAAACAACGTATTTATTTTTTGTATCCAATTATGGTGCGTAAACCTATTACCAACTCAACTTATTATAAAAAAAAACTAGCATGTTAATATAGCGTATTATTAGACCTATCGTTTCCAGTTTAAATCATTTTTTTGGAACTCATAATTACAAAGTTTAGTATACTCTGCATTTACCATCGCAGGCAGCCGGCGAGTCTGGCGCAGCCGGGGTCGGCCCATTGCCGGCACCCGTTTCCCAAAATTTGCGATGGAAATTGCAAAGTATAGTAAACTTTGTAATAATTAGTCCAAAAAAAAAGGATTCAAACTGCATACGATAGATCTATTAATATACTATATCCACATACGAGTTATTTTTATATAATTTGTTGGATTTATAAGGTTTACGCACCATCTATATGGCACAAAAAAACCATTAACTATTTTCAATTCGTTTTTCTAATTAATATAATGAACTTAGATTACAGTAATATATTTTTGGATCATTTATAACACGGCGCAGGAAAACACTTTACCGGTATTATAACAATTCAAAAATATATCACACTAAAATTTTATTTCACTTGGTTACATTGTAATTACATAGATAATAAACTTAAGAACTTGGTTGAGTATTTATTATTTACCAACCAGATTTTTTTAATGTTATTGTAACGAACGAGCTCAAGGCCCACCTGATGTTAAGTGGACTAACATCTCCCTAGAACAGTTGCATTTCATCACAAGTGACGAATTGCATTTCACCCGCCACCTTGAGACATAGTTGTTAAGGCTCATGTGCCTGTAATTTCCTTGGCTCCTCAAGGACTGCTGCCGTAACACACCGTTTAGGTGCTTTTCAACTTGAGGGTGGTAGCTAGCCAGGCGGGCATTTGCAAAGTGCCCTACCACCATGCTGTAACGACTGCTATCCTAAGACAACAACCGGGACCGACGGCTTAACGTGCCCTCCGAAGCACGGAAGCGCTCAGTAGTAATGTCACCAGCGGTCACCCATCCAAGTCATGACCGCGGCGGACGTTGCTTAACTTTGCTGATCGATTCAGAATGGCTAAGCAAACTTCGCTACGACCGCTTCAATACACGTCGCCCGATCATGCAACTGGTGTGTGATTTTAATACGACTTGTGCAATTACAATACCACTGCTATTATAATTTATCTGTGGCATAAACATATTAATTATATTATATTAGTATGTCGCATTTATTATGTTATTATTATAATAGACATGTATATTTTTTGGTACATTTTTAGCTTCCATAAGAAGTTATTTTTTTTTATTTTTTTTTTATGCAATATAGGCAAGCATTTGACCGCTATCTCACCTGATGGAAAGTGATGATGCGGCCGAAGATGTAGCATGCTTGCCTAGAAGGTACCTATTCACTCTAGACTTAAAGACACCCAAATTATACTGATCCGGAAACAAAGACGCGGGCAATGAGTTCCATTCATTCGCTGTACGGTTGATAAATGTGGAAGCGAATCGCTTCGAGCGAACTGGAGGAATGTCAACCATGAATGGATGACGGCCATCCGAGCGTCTTGCTGTCCGATGGTAAAAGGGGCATGGAGGAATCAACTCGTGTAATTCCTGCGCACACTCTCCGAAATGTATACGGTAGAATACCGATAGGCTAGCGACCCTGCGACGATGACCGAGACTCTGCAGTTTAGACTCAACCAGCTATAAAATTAGAGATAAAGTTTAGAACATTAGAGAAAATAAAACTTCAGACAGGTAATTTGTTTTTTATACACGTACAGTTTATGAAACACTTAGGTACCTACATATACTTTTAGACCAATTTTCGGCGCGGATTCCCGCCCGTACGCAGACTGGCCTCGCGTGTCTCCCGCCTCTCGCGCCTCACCCTGCCCCGTGATTTATAGGTGAGACATATCAAACGCGCACTGGTATTGAAATTGACACAAGTATACATACACAAGTGGCACTCACATATTATGAAAATTAAATCGATACTGATGACAGTTTACTCACGTACGCCCTTAGCGAAATAAAAAAGATTGATTGAAGATGATTTGGAAAAGGCAATTTCTATGTAGGTATTACGCGAATGCACATTCCAGATTAAGGGTATATTTCAGGGTTCGTTGCATACGCACCCAATGTCAACTCCCCCCGTGTCAGTTGCTCACGATCTCAGTTCCCCCCGATAAATTTGATTGAAAGAAATAACTACCATATATTAAATGTACCGTTAGCAAAAAAGAGTTTCTCTTGATAATAATATATATATTTCAATGTTATATTTAAATATCATAATTGCTAAAATTATATTTAGTCAACTGTTTCGAATGGTTTTTATATGTTATCCAAAAATCTTGCGTATTAATAACACATACAATTGTGTTATTAAAATGCAAGATTCAAAGTTCAAAATGTATGCATACTAGGTGTTATATATGGAGAACTGCAGCTGCCGGTATTATGAATGAAATTGTATTGTTCTCGTAATCTTTCAATTCTGACGGGTTTAACTTCAAATCACCAATCAGTCCAGCGCATTTCATACAAATTATCAAATTTGGGTTACTGATAACAATTGTCGGCACACAGATGAAAATGAAAAAAGAATTATGCAAAATCTATTATTAGTATATTATCAGTGCAAATAATTTTTGAAAGGCGTATTTGAAATTTTTCATAATTAAAATATAACTGTCATAAATTGGACATTCCAGCATTCAAAAGTGTGAATAACACATTATGTAGAAAGCATAACAAAAATTTGAAAGTTCCAATAACATATTTCAAGTAACCACTTCATATGTTAATCCCCGCAAAATGTATTGTTTGATTACATCAAAGATGAAAACAGAATTATCGCATTAACCAATAAAAAATATAACCGCAACAGTGTCCTAAAGCAAAGCTTACCAAGGCAGTGGTTTCTGTTTGGTGGTCTCAGCATGGTGTTATTCACTATAGCTTTCCCCGATCTGGTCAAGCAGTAACGGCAGACGTCTACCGTACCGAACTCCGAAGAATGATAGCGAAACTAGCAGTGAAACATCCCCGACTCATGAATCGATCTTCACCATTATTGCTTCATGATAACGCGAGACCTCATACAGCAAGAGAAACCGTTTTAACTCAACAGGAATTCCGATTAGAAACCATTCGTCAACCTCCGTATTTTTCGTGTTTCAGACAATTTTCTATGTGATAAAAAGTTTTCTTTATAGGAAGCAGTACAAAATGTTTTCACACAATTTGTTGAATCTAGATCACCAGAATTCTTTCGCAAAGGCATTGATTATATTTTTATTAGATGGCAGCAATTTATAGATAGTGATGGAATGTGGTATTCTGATTAAATAAAAATGTTTAATTTTAAAAAAAAAACAATTTTATTTTTTCTGTACAAAACGGCAATTTCATACTTAAGCCCTTATAGTAACTTTAATTTTTTTTCTGTTAGTAATTTTAAGTGTTTTATGATTGTTGATTTCCTCTGATAAAGTGTTTAATATTGTTTATTTTATATACTTTGTACGATTTTAAGTGATTTATAAATGCTGTTTTGGTCCGCTTGAGTGTTAATATTGTTGTTGATTTTTACAATGAAACTTTCAAATTAATAAACGGTCGTAGAAAATCAGTCTTTCCTTTATTTTTCTTATAATCCTTTATTTATTCTTATAATTGCATAAAATATACCGTAAGTTCTTATTATAAGTTTTACAAAGTAAGCTTATCTATAACAAAAATCTCTTCCAACCAACCTAAGTTTGTGTGCCTATTTTTTTTTTATAACTTTAAATACAATTTCGCTGCTGACAGTACAAATCACAAAAAAATACTCGCACAAAATTTGTCGGGGGAATTGAGATGGTGGGCAACTGAGACTGGGGGGAGTTGACATTGGGTATGTATGCAACGAAACCCTACGTTTGTATGGGGCGCGTTCGTCTTAAATATGGGTTCGTTGCACTTTTAGAGATTAGACGAACGCGCTTAAAAACGTCCTCCAACGCATTCGTGAACATTTTCGGAGGGCGTTATTCGCTGCGGCTGTAGGTAGTTATTTCATCGACAGAGCCGAGTTAAGATACTGTATAGATAACATTACCGTGGCAGTGCCTTCGAAATTCGTCTATTGAGCTTGCCGTAGTTCGACATATCAACTGAAGATTGCAGTCTCATCTCATTCCGGTCTTCCATCAGCTTGATGGTTTCTTCTGTGAGTTTCTTCGGTTTATTTCGGCGGGGGGTCTTAAAGATCTAAGACCCCACCGCTTGGACAGCTTCCACCAACCCGTTGTTAATCTCGTCCACTGTTTCGCATTCAGCTAGGCACTGGAAGCGGTTATGTAGTTCGAGTTGAAAGCTCCCGGGGTTTTGGATTTGGGCATTGCTAGGACGGAGCGTGGAGTTTATCAGACGCGACCTCAACATTGATAGCTCAAAGTTAACATTGATATTCAATGTGCCTCTAACGATACGGTGATCGCTTTCGGTTTTCACCTTATGGATCACAGATACATCATCGAATATTTGCTTCCTGGTCGTCATGATAAACTCGATCTCATTTTTTGTTGAACCATCGGGGCTTATCCACCCTGTTACATAGAAATAAAATAAAAACCAAGATAATAACTAAAAATACGGTTAAATTATAAAACTAATTTACAATCGTTCACTTATAACTTTTAATTATTTATTCATGATATTTAACGGTATATATTATGATATGTGTTTGTATTTAGAAATGATTTTGGTATTCATCTGGCCATTTTTAACGAAAATGGTATTACGTGTGTATCACAAATACTTATTATGAGTGCGTTTTAGTAATAATTCAAAACAATAAACATTGTTTTCTTAATCAAACTTTTTGTTTGTTTGTAAACTACTCATAATCTTAAATAGCCTACACTGCACTACTCAACCAGCTTCAACTATTTATATTCAATGATTGTCTATTATGCTCTGTAATGAAAATACTAATATTCCCACTTTTGCCTAAATTAAGTTAAATTGTGACAAGAGTTACCTTAAATAACACTAATCATTGTGGCAGTGTTTTATTCGGCTGGGGTCATGGGAACCAGATTAATGTAACATATTAATAAAAAAATACAATAAAGAAAATAACAAACTTGAACAAACGTGAAATAAAAAATATAACAATAAATCACAAAATAACCTTAATTATCAGCAGGTAATAATTTTGGTTTAATATTATTTGACTAGGGATACAGAATGCAAAACCAAATTCCTTACAAAATCTTACACAAAGAGAATTAAAGGCACTGAATACAAACAAGATATTAAACATGAAATAAGTAAACGACACCTGTAAAAGGCTTAGCAGTTTCAGCTAGTGAAAGTGAAACATTCAGTAAGTATTACAAATTATATATTTTATGCATAGTAATAAAACAAGTTTAAATGGTTTAAATCGCGTATATTTAGCATTTTTTTGTCCCGACGTTTCAAACACTTTGCAGTGATTGTGGTCACGGGGTGACTGGTTTTATTTGTCACATGAGTTATTAAGAAATTATTTGGTCTACCGTCAGATTTTTTTATAATAATCATAACGTTCCCTATTCACGCAGTATCCGCTCACAGTGTCCAGAAATCTTGCAGATTTGTGTCGGCCATGGGATTTGATTAATTTGATAACGGGATCTCAAGCAGTTGGTACTTGCCAACCATCATCTCTATTAAAATTCGGGTACTCTTTGATTTCAATTGCCTCGCGTAACATTCTTAGCATAAACCGGGTCTCTCTGGCGAGGATTTGTGGTTTGTGGAACCGAATGTAGTGGTTGGGTTTGTCCTGGGCATGTTCATGAACCGCAGACTTGATCGAGCGTCTTTTCTTCATGTCAGCAATGTTTTATTTTACCCGGATACCAACGCTCCTCTTTATTTGCCCAGTACTCTTTGTTTGCCCACATTCACAATCAAGTTTGTAAACACCTGCATCTTGTAGGGGAATATTGCACTTAACAGGTCTTAAAAATAGGTTGATCTTCTTGTGCGTCTATTGATTGATGTTTATTATGAGTAATTATTGTACTTAAATAGTTGCCGTTATTAGGATCTCTAATGCTGTCATCAGAGTCGATTCCGGGAAGTCTGGAGTAATAAGTATGTGGATCTGAAGTACATAAGTATATATGGGTGTTGGACTATTAGCTTCCACACTGATGACTTTGCCCGCCTAGAATTAGCCCCCTGGAGATTTATTTTAAACATAGAAAGTGAACAGCATTATTGAAAAATAACAAGTAAAATAATCATCACATTGGTGCGTACTTAAAGAACTGTACCTTATGGTTTTCAAAAGTATCATTTAAACTACATACTTAGATGAAATTGTGGATGAACCAGATTCATAATCTGTGTTCACATTCTCTTCTTAGATATTGGAACATTGATTATTTTCTTGAAAACCAAACAGTTTTATAATAAATATAAAAAATAATAGTAATGTTACTTAGACATGTTTAACGATTTTACATGTTGTGAATTGTGTATATTTTGTTTTTCATTGTAATTAGAACTTGAGGCCAACAGCACTTCAGGGATACTCTTCAAAGACATAGTTATTGGTTCCTTTGTAGGGATTCCTTATTTACTCTATAAGAAGTATAACATAAATTGATTTCAATCAATGAACTCTTCTCTATATATAAACAAACTTTAATATAGACATATTCAATAAATAAGGTACACCTGCAATATTATGCATTATGACTGGTTCTTGGAGAAGATTATCTTGACAACGCAATAAATTAATTAGTGTGTCTTGATAAACATTGAAACGTTATTTAAATGTTGATAATAAGCTACATAACACACTATTTAATCTCCATAAATAAATACATATATCCTATGAATATAGTTCTAGCCTAACAACTATATTCGTAGATAACGAATTATATACTTAATATCGAAATAAGCAAATACCTTTAGCAGTCATATTCAAACTTTAATTGTAATAACCTGAATATGATCGACTGTTTGGATCAGGGGCCCAACTCCCACCTTTTATAAACCATTATGGAATGCAAACGTCATTGTTTCAAGTTTAAATTATTGATACTAAGGTTAGTACCGTGGCCGTCACGAAACAATAATGTTCATATAGTGCTACCTCTGTCGCACAAATGACTTGATTCGATGTATGCATCCCGCTCTCACGTTGAAGTTTTTATGTAAGTATACTATAGTGATATGTGGCGGTGCGAATAAAAAATTGTAAATGTAATGTTAAAATAAGACTGAATTAAGAGATGGGAGTTGGCCCCCAGGTGGTTCGATAGCATTTCTTATTTTGGCTAGTCTTTGAGGTATCGTTTGGTGAAATAAAATATTGTAATGAGTTCTTTAAGTACCTAGGTACGTTATTCACACATATACAAAATGGATCCAATGAATAAACCACTTTTAAGATACAAACCCCTCATTTTTATTTTTATTTCTACAGAAAAAGGAATAATATTCAAAACAGTATTATAAATTCACGGGAATGTTAAATTTACATGATATTATTCACTATTAGGACGTTTTAATACAGAATGGATTGCACTAATTTCTTTCATACTTTTCTGTACATAGTAGTAACTCACATTAGTTCTGTGTACCTACTACTGTGCACTTGCTTACAAACAAATACAAAAATTTATTGCAAAAAAGGTATTCTACCTAACAAAATCATAGCTATGTTTAGGTTATATGCTTACTCCTCAACTTCGCGAGTATAATTAATTATGACTTAATACGGGTGTGTCGGTTAAATGAAGCGCCAAAAGAGTGCGAAAAGGACAAAGGTACCTGACGTAGAGACTACCCTGCATCTCCTCCCATTTCACGTCATATACCTGCCTACCTACTTATGAGACCTTGTTCATTGGAAAGATCGCAAGATTTTGAATTTGTATTTCGGTAAAAACCTATATATTTTTATAGTGGTGGGTGTACCACTGTTTGCGTTGTATGTTCAGTGGAAGGTTAAAAGTAAAATAACTGACTGAATGTTCTTCACTATATGTACCTATTACAGTTCACACACAAAAGCTTATAAAATTTCGCGCATTAGCTAGTAAAGTACAACAGGCGGAAGACAATAGAAGGAGTACGACAAGCGATATAGTCTTGAAGGAAATAGAACAGAAAATAAAGATAGCTCCAAGCGTATTACGTAAGTAATTGCGGTAGCTAAAGCGACGTGCGTTTCGCGGCAAATCGTATAAAGCACTGGTGGTCCGTTCCGTGGTCGCCGGTCGGTGCGGTGGACCGCCGGCCCAGCTGCGATTGCACACCTAAGCTCCGCCCACTTACATGCACTCGCTATACATGCAGATTGGACGTGATCGGTTGTCCGTCCGCTATTTAATATTAATATAATTTGCAGCTAACGTAAAAATTTTTATATATTAATATTATTACTAATACAATATGATATTATATAATAATGTAATTTTATATATGTTTATTTAATTGCTTTATAATTATACACATATTAAGTTATCCGTAGAATATATTATACAGTTCAATGAGTTTGTATAAACTTAAGTATATTGTTATTATTATATATTTATATTTAAATATGTATTATTATAAATACAACATTTATTCGTAAAAGATATACTTAAGTACAAATATCAGTACTAAAATTATAAATGCGAAAGTAACTCTGTCTGTCTGTCTGTTACGCTTTCACGCCAAAACTACTGGACCGATTTGAATGAAATTTGGTATGGAGATAGTTTGAGACCCGGGAAAAAACATAGGATAGTTTTTATCCGACTGCGCAAAAAGAGGTTAATTTTTTCGCGCGATAACCGACATACGCGCGGGCGGAGCCGCGCCCGGAAAGCTAGTTTACAATAAAATTGCTACGGTTAAGTAGGTAGGTATAGCTCCGCTACATTTTTAAATAAATTAGGCATCCGATGACATTTCCTTGGGGAATGGAGGTAGGTATATACCGTTTTGATATCTGAACGAACTTTTTGTATACTACTACTACTACTACATACTACCTACATAGTTGTTAAGGTATGATTTGAACTACTCGTAAGTTATACCGCGAATACCTAAACTGTAGTACCTAGTATAATTTATCTAACAATATTTCGAAGAGGACCTTATCATATGCCGTGGTCATGTCGAGTAGGATACCTACTGCGTATTATTTTTTATCTGAATTTTGAATACCTCATGCACGTACCGGTTGACTGTCAGAGTTGTGGACCTCTTTTTTCGAAATGCATTTTGGCAGTCGTTGAAAATCAGTACTTCAGTACTAATATTATAAATGCGAAAGTAACTCTGTCTGTCTGTCTGTCTGTTACGCTTTCACGCCAAAACTACTGGACCGATTTGAATGAAATTTGGTATGGAGATAGTTTGAGACCCGGGAAAAAACATAAGATAGTTTTTATCCGACTGCGCAAAAAGAGGTTAATGTTTTCACGCGATAACCGACATACGCGTGGGCGGAGCCGCGCCCGGAAAGCTAGTATTATATATTTTCACAAAATAAATAAAATCGGTCTTAATTAGACGCAGAGCGCAAAAAACTAAAGGGCAATAGTTATTAGGATCAGTTATTAGGTCCTTTTGTGGGTAGGTTATATGTATTTATTATAGTTATAGTTTTACTTTAAAGTTAGCTATGTTAAAAGCATTAAATATTCTTTTTTTCTGCATACCAAATAGTTTGTTTTGCTACTCTTATACCTACGTGTTAATTTTTTATGTGTTGCGTGAATTTATACTGCGCCATACACTAGTAACAAATTAGTTAATGAGCAATTTATCACAATATTTATATTTAAATCACCTCCAAAAATTATTGTATAATATTTGAATATTTTGTTAGGTATTCTAAAAGTAGTTTTAATTTTATATTCTAGCTTGCTCTTCTATTCCAATAAATAATTTTTATTAACGTATTTAAATTATTCAGCTCGATTGTATATTCCAGGAGATATTCTGGTTCGAGATGGTATGAGTCCCGACCCGACCCGACACATTGCGGTACTTACCTCTCAGCGCAAAAACATCGCACGGCAGCTTTTCGGACAGTTACAGACGTTACGCCTAGATCTACAAAATGTTAAAGGCATCAAATTAAAAATTTTACAATTTTGTACGTATCACCAAAATCATAGGAAACTCTTGATAGAAGTGCCTTATTAAACTAAAAACCTAATAACGCCCACGTACACACTCATAAATACACCCTCATACACAATGCAACTCACCGTAAAGTAAGCTGTTACAGTAAAGTACAGTACCTACCTGTATGTATGCCTCTGATGCCCCTACATTTGTCTACCTACACCCAGCTATATTTTGAATATATATATGTATATTGCAGTATACATATACTATTTACAGATATTGATCTAACAAAGTGTTTGTTTTACGTAGATATTTGCTTTGATGCTACAGCGAAACAAATTCATAATTTGGTGCAATTTACATAAGCTTAGGTAATTCACGACACAACCATTATTATTTACTATATTTAACCATACCTAACTTTAGTAGCTTGACAATGATGTACTTACTTAACCCAAACGGCTTCAACGGAAGACCAGCGCTGGTTGAACAACCACCATAAAGCTCATTTAATACCGGTTTTGCGAAAAATAGAAGTTTGTTTCTTTTTTTAATTTTATTATGTATTGTTATGAATAAACATTTATTTCTTTCTTTGATAATTGGAACTGACTTTCCGGCCGCTGCTAACTGGGGAGTTCCTTTTGGACCAATAAATATGTACACCTAGTTGTGCCATCCAAAGTATTAGTTTTTTGTATTCAGTAGCGCTTAACGACAGTTGAAGTCGAGGTCAATATAAAGTTTCCAATAAATGTCTGTGCTATTCTGATAAATATCGAGAAATACCTAGATAATCTCATAAGCAGGAACACACCGTATAGAAACGAACAAAGAAAATCATCGTGATAACAGAATAGATACCTAAGAAGTAGGGAGTATATCAATAATTTTATAGATAACCGTAAATTCCTGGCGGTAAAGGAAAGCTGCTGGAACATCATTAGGTGCTTGGCGACCGATCTTCTACATGAGGGTGGTAGCTAGCTATGCGAGTTCGCAAAATGCCCTACCACCTTGAAATACGATGCCATCCTAAGACAATTACGAATCATGGAACTACGGAAACATAAAACTGAACTAAAAATTAATTATTTTATTTATAGAATCTATTCCCCGTTGCACGATCTTCCACACGTTTTCATAGTAGGCTAAGATTTTTTTAGTATTTCAACTGTCTGATAGTAGGTACTTAAAAGAAAATAACATCCATATTATTATTTTCCAGTGGATTGCAAATGCAAATTCAAAAGAGACTGTTATTAAATTCATTATGATTTTTATTTGTGTTTTTGTCCCACAGGTCACGTTATCACAATTGAAAGCTCCCCGGAGACATTGGATGATGATCGTAGGAGTAAGTAAAATTATATTAGATGTTATTTTATTTTTTTATTCTAAACCAATGATATTATATAAACGCTTTGAAAATAAATTGGCACGTCCTGCTACTTTAAGTAGTTCAAAGAAGATTGGCAATTTGATTTGTTTTGAGTACCCTACTTATAAGGACCCATGGAAAACAAAACCTAGCTAACTATGTAGTCTTAAGTAAGACTAAGAAAATACCTAATTATATCACATAGCTAAGTATAAGTTGGGATTCAAAAGTTATCAATCTTTGTAGGTAAGTACCTAATTTTATAGGTTATAGGAATAAAATGACATAGGTTACCAAGTATATTAAAGAACTGAGATGATATTATCTGACTGGACTTAGTAACGGAAATCGATCATAGCTTTAATAGATAAATGGTGTGTAACAGTAGTTACATACCTACTTACAAAACCTGCGTGAGCTATATCTACCTACTGGCGACATACCGCGCGTAGGTACCGATTTACCTACCTACCGATAAAATTCACAGACAAATTATCGATATTTTAGAGGCAAATTAAATATAATCTAGTACTAATTTAATTTAAATAAATTGTTTATTATTTTATAATTATCCCCTAAAAAGGTATTAATACATTTTAAAGAGATAAGTAAGTGACTCTTTTATTAATTGCCAAGTACATACCTACACGTAAATACACTTATTTCTTCTAAACTAAAGCATCGGCGTATTGAAGTAAAATGTGCGATCCTTTCCGTACATGATACGTAATCCTAAACAAAACAAAAAGAAATCGATTCGGAGTCGATTATGAATTATGCCAATAGTTTAACGGTCCCAAAATATAACATCTATTCAGAACTATGGTATCGCTGGAGTTAAATTACGTTCTATTATTGTATATAAGCCGTTTTATTGCAACATTTAATAGTTATTATTAGATTTTCTCAGTTTTCCCAGCTGCTAAAAAACATACATAAGGTCAACTCGGCGAAGACCGTATGCCGGGAAAAATCGTACAGCGAGAATCATAACAAATTCAGCAGTATTTCGAAGGTGGCAACACAATCAACCGGTTAATAAAGCCGTTCTAGTTTTTACACTTTGACATAGATGGCGGTGTATGTAGTGCAAACGCAAATAAATAGTTTGTTTAATTTAGTACGGCGCGTGACTTGCATTCGGAGTGTACCACGTGCTACCAAAAATGCTAAAGAGTGTTTAAATCTTAGTTATTTTTCAGACCTATGCAAGTAAATTAATTCTTTACAAATAAATCTATTTAATTATTTTATAAAATACACGTTTTTTACTATGACATTCTTGATGAAAATAAATATGGTATCTAAATATGTAGTAGGGGAGTCCGTCCAGGTTTTGGAGGGTAATAAATGTCATATGCCGGTCTTTGCCACATTCAGAAGTCGTCAACGTTTGGTATCTAATTAATCCTCTAAAAATTACCTCCCTTGTTAGTTACATTTAGTTACTTACACTTCAAAGTATTTTTTGACGGAAATTTCTTTTCGTTTATGTTAAAAGGGAGACTGATTATTTTGTTCAAAGAAAAGCAAATAAATTTTACTAGTTATTTTAGATTTTACTTAGGAACAGTTTCTAAGGTTAATAGGATATTACCTACGATTTTGGATCTCATTATATTAATACTTAGCACTCGATTATCTCTTTCTACTCAGTTTAGCCAAATCTGCCACAAGAAACATTTTTTAATAATTGATTAAGCTTGGTAGTTTTGTAATACTCGTAAAAATCATTAATTATTATTCAAGGTAATATATGTTTTGCACTGCACCCCTGAAAGTGCGAAGTATGCCGGTCTTACCCTACAAATGTTGTATCTCGCGAAATAAGCTATTAAAAACCTTATTCCTGAGAGTTAGGGTACACAAATAAAGTTGTTATAAGAACTAGCACTCGCACACACTATCTATAACTACATAAACTACCGCTATGGTCGGTCCATGGCGCCTTACCTTTCAAACCTTCTTGGCCCGCACCGCCTCGCCATTGCTACCGCTTCTGCATCAGTCAAACAAGAAACAGCTGAGTTATACCCAGTTCATTGCCCTCGCATAGCGTTAGAACGTGTGTGTATGTGTGAGTGGAGTCCACGGCGCGCGGCAGCCGCGAGTTTTGTCGTCGCTATTATTCTTAAAGTCAAAGCGCCACAGCTTAGGCAATAGTTAGTACTGATTTTGTGTATGTGAAAATTAAACATGACTGGATCGCATTCAGTTATCGATTCCACAGCACCCCCCGCAGTATTGTTGATATAATAATAGCCACGTTATATATAAAAATCAGTTGTTGTTCGTTTGTCTTGCTTGAAGTGCTTGAATTCGCTAACATGCGGGTGAGCCGATTTAGCTAATTTTGGTTTTGAAATGTTTTTCTTAGTCCAGCAAAGGTTTAAACGATGAGAAAATATGGAAAAATTGTGAAGAAGATAGTAAAAAGAACAATTTCATTTTACCATATATACTGTTCTACCAATACGTTCCTGACAAACATTTGACGTTCATCCGTTATGATATATAGGTGATAAGAAGTACACCGGGTCATCTTGTATACAATATTATTACACCACAGTTAAAATAAAGTCACAAAGTCACACAATCGCAATAAGCACTAGGTAGGTATATCAATATGAATCACTCGCGACGATGCGGACGCGACGTGATCGTTTCATACTACGCGTACTGCAGGCATCGAGATATACGTTTATAGAGAAGACATTTGAGACAAAAGTTTCTGCCATTTTTGCTAATTTTAAACTTAAGTGCGCTTCAGCGCTTTACGAGATCAGACTGCAGTATAGAACTAATTATATCGTCTAACCCAATGATATTATATATAAAAGGAGGGAGATATGTTATATCGCGCCCTCAAATGGCCCCATCTAAACGACCCCCGGGACAGTTTCGTATCTGACCGCAGTCTCATTCAGCGAGAGACAGTCCAATGCGCGCGACGTCACTGTGAGACGCAAATAATTTAAAAAATGCCGTGTTGCGCGTACAGTTCTGTGGTAATATTTACTGTCCTAAGTAAACAAAATAAAAGGAATTACGTATTACCTATAAGTCTGCATAAATTGTAATTTTCTTTTAGTATTTAAATATTTTTTGTATTAAGTACATGAAAACAAGTGCTTAAGAAGTAGTGCGCAGGACAAGGATGGAGAGCGCAGTTATGTCGTGATGTGGTTCGTGTCATAGATGAATAGAGTAGATGTGACATTGCATCTGTGATTGAGAACCTACTTTACTAAATTAATATTCAGTAAGATAGAGGATATTCCTTTGAAACAAAATTAATTAAAGTAATAAGTTTACATATGATATATACATATAAATAATGATTATAACTGAAAGCTGTGTTTTTATTACCAAAGTTTAATTCATTAAGGTCATTTATCCATATTATTAAATCAATTAATTCATACAAAAAGTATAATCAGTTCAAAGCGCTGTATTTTTCACAAAAAAAATTGTAAAAATCAACTTGTCACTATGTAATCGATTAAAAAACCATTAACATTCGATAATTATTAAGCTTGTGATGGTAAAAATAAGTAATTTTAGATACATTTTACACAATATTATAACTACCTATGCATTAATCCTCCAAATCACTTAATCCAGTCGCATCTATAGAAATAATAATCTTTGTTCCGACATCGTTGCGCGCTATCCCTGTTGCTCTCATAGAGTGTCCGATTTTATGTCGCACTCCGGCGCATCTTCGAAACATAATCTATCTATACAAGTACATACATCAATTGACGGCACGGGTGTTGTTTACAAACGTTGTTTTAATACGTATAAACGTATCTTCCGTAATCTTTGGTCTAACCAAATATCGAAACACGCAGCGACACAACGCTTGTAGGTTAATGTTTCCTACAAAAAGGTTCGCTTCCAGCGCTTAAGCTAATAGCATCATCTAACCAAACTATTCAAACATGCAGTGCTAGACTACTTTTGAGGTATGGTTTCTCAATATCAAAGACTATCAGCACACAGAACGGACATGGCTTTTGTATCTACGAAACATTGTGAAGAGTATATTAGTTACAAAATAGTAAAATAATGTTAAAAAATTAAGAATTACTGAGGGTCACTAACTAAGCTATTCAGTTTTTGAAGTAAAGGTACAATTGCCTTTTTATAAGAAACAACTACTTTTTTAAACCTAGATTTTATATTGTGATAATATAAAATCTAGATTAAAAAAAATTTAATCGTATTTTGCCTACATACATTCGAGTAAATAATATTAATATATAATACATATTATATTTTTTAATTAAGGTTTTTTAATATTTTGAATTATGCCCAGCATTGCCCTGTTGGATTGCAATGGTTAAAATAGAAATTAAAATCGCACTTGATTAAGTCACTTTTCAAATATTTAATCCATATCGTTCCAGTCATTTGGGAGTTATGTTGATAAACAGACACGTCAAACTTTTACCATCGTGAGTAAAAAATAGGTAATTTACTTAATGTTGCTAGTTGTCATATCTGTCCGCTTAATCTATGAATTTCACTCCGTCAGCATGGCTGCCTATGCTGTGTCGTGAAGCGTCGCGATTACAAATCGACAAAATAATAATGTATTCGGGCGTGTTTAATTCCAAAATCTGAACTTACTTGTGAAAAGTGATTCCATCGCTTTTATTTGTTTTTCCAGGTTTCTGCAGTATCTTAGGGCGCAGGATGGCAATTTGAATACACAATTTTACCGCTAAAGATCTAATCCTAAAATGCATACAAAAATATTGAAATCTCCGTTATAAGTGTTTGTTTCTTATATATATTTATATGGCTTAGATACATTAATTTTCAATAGGACAACATATTCTACTAAATAAAGTATTATTAAACAACGGTTTTTAACTACGATTAACCTAAATTGTTTTGTTATTAATTAAACAATAAGTTGGTGTTATTGCTTTTTAGTTGAACATCTGCCTACAATGATGTTGCAAAATTGCAATTCTAAAATAATTACTAACTACATACTCTAAAATATTACATACACAATACAATTATCTCACAAAAAGAATCACATAATGAAATATGTGTTTTATTGTAACTTAATATATTTGATTAGGTAACGATTTTACACACGGCCTTTTTTAAATTTTCATAACAATATTCTCATCGTGTTGATATATACAAATTACGTTACTTATTTTCAAAAAAAAAAAAATACTGTTAGCTTAGCATGAAAATAGCCATTTTACACAAAAACATTTTTTGATGCCAATCGATCCTGTTTCTAATACTGATCAAAAACTTCTATGGGACCAACCATCGTTGGATTACTCAAAAAGTCACAAATTGCAAAAAACTTTTCCCTTACATTTTGTAAAGAATTTGTGTCACTGAAATGCAAAAAATAAGTTATGATTTAAGACTTTTTTTCTTTGAAGATAAGATAAATAGGTAGGTAGGTTTATTTTATTCACTTAGCAGAGAATAACAAGTTTACTTAATTTTTACATTTGTATGGCAAACATAGAAACGGACCTAAAACTAGATATATTTACATACCTAAAATGTTTATTGTAGAAAAATAAAAAAACGTTAAACAGTTGCTCGGTAGGTACTCAATTAGTGGGTATGGTATCTTACGTATTTATCTTTTGTCGATTTATGAAGTTTTATCTACTTTTGATAGGCAGAATAAGTATCTATGCATAAAACATTGTGTACTTATATAATTCTTTTGTAAGTAGGTAAAAAGGAACAGCGAATAATAGATATAGTAACTGACGTAAACATTGTCGGGTAGGATAGATAGTTCATGTGCGAGAAGCTAACAAAACGGGTGCTTTTACGTGTCGTGTAACAGATTGTCTATAGCATGATAGCAATAGTGGTGTTGCGGTTGGTGTTTATTTCTTGACTTTTGTAGTTATGCTTGATATTTCTTTTTCTGAATACAAAGTTTTGTAGATAAGGTTTAATATTAAATAATTAATGTTTTATTACATTTTAATTTACATGTTTTATATAATTTGTATGTAGGTATATGATAAAAGTGAGGTAATAACGTTATTTAAGGGGACATATATGATCTTATAAAATTTAAATACAATGATGATGACATTCTAAGATAACCGGGACTGACGTCCCAACCCAACCTGCTCTCCGAAGCACGGAAGCGCTTGAAAATTCAATTACCAGTCATGCATTCAAACTATTTAAAGTCAAAGTCAAAATCATTGATTCAATTTAGGCGTCTACGACGCTCTTATGAAGGTCATTAATAAACTCAGCCGCTGCTCTCAGTTTAATGTCTAAAAATGACTTGGCAGTGCATTCCTAGATGGCTGCCACTCTTATCTAGTAATCAGTCACATTGCACGTTACAATGTATTACAAGAGCTATCTCTGATATGTAGTTCATAATATGAATATTAACAATAGAAAAACCTACGACCGCGAACATTATATGCGATTCGATAAAACGCTCATCGATTATTCCCTAGAATATATCTGGTACCTACTATAAACAAGAATGTTTATAACGCGGGCACTATCTATCCTCTGATTTTAATCTTGGCGATTACAATTATATTTCTTTAACTTATTCCGAATGCCAAATTATGCATCTGACAGGACTAAGACCAGGTTTGGCCAAGTTGTAATCAAGTTCGTGGTATGAAATCGGCCTCATTATCTCTCTGTGTAGATCCCTCTATCCCTCATACTGGCTCTGACAAAACTTATTAATTTCTCTAAGCATACTGGTAATTAATTACAAACCCGGGCTTGAACTTTGTTAATTGACACATTGACTGTTGTATTCGTTCAGAAAACGAAAACAGTCTCATTTTTAGGGCTCTGTTTTACCTTTTGCCTACGAAATATAAGAAAATCACATCTCGTATTATATTTTACTAGTGGATTGCACATGCAAATTCAAAAGTGTTATTGATTAAACTCAAATTGTCAAGTTGCCTAACTGCGCCATAACACCTGTTCATTAAAATCATACAGTTCAATTTATCACCAACTTTTTAAGCCCGACATTTTTAAACAATTGCCCAAAAAACATTACGTAGGTACTCCCAGTACCGGCGTTAGGGTAGGGCGAGGTTGGGCGACCGCCCAGGGCGCCAGGTAAAAGGGGCGCCGCAGGCGCCCCTTTATATTCACTCGTTCGGAATCCTACTTACTCGTAAATTCCCTAAGTCCAGTAACAAAAACCACTCAGGTGGTTCACACTAGGGCGGAACACAGTGTTCGGTCGGAGCACTACTGTTCATTTTACCGGAAATCATCAACGACAGACAAAACACACTATCCATATTTTACCAACGTTTTAATTAATGAGCGTCTCCTGCTAATATTTTTCCAAAATTAATAAAAAATAAACATGATTGTTTTGGTCGAGACTTAAACCTGGTTTTACGTTTTCCATGGCTTGCAGAAAGCATCTTAACATTTACGCCCCCGCGTACGTAGAGGTATTTGAATCAACGTGAACCAATGAAATGTACTACAGTGGTGTTTCGGAAAGGAAGTTTTTATGTGTAATAATAATTTCGCTCCAGGCGCCTAAACCACTCGGCCACCGGAACATGCTCAGTGGAGCCGAAATTTTGTGCTCTATTTGTTAACTTATTAATAACATCGTTTAGTATATTAAACTCTTACTTAGTACCTTACCCAAATAAATAAATAATTTTGTTTTTATCAAAAAAATGTATCAGTACTTAATTGTGTTTTCTAATGCATTACCACTATTGCGCGCATTCACTATTTCATGAATTATCAAGCAGAGGTTTGGATACTAATATTTCAAAGTATTTTCAAGACATTAGTTTATAAATATATTTTGTACGGTAAATTGATTCTAATTTATAATATAAATATATAAACGCAGTAAAAAGTTCAGTTTTTATTTATGAATTTACACGGAGGCAGAAACTGCCTTCGCTACACTTTAGAAAAATGGTAATTATCTTCGCCACGGCTGTGGCACTCATTTGATCCGGAAATGCTAACGGGTGATATTGTGTGTTTTATGTCTAACTGTTAATCTCAAGTAAAAGTAAAAAAGTTTCAGGATTTTGATTCATTTATTTTTAGAAATGGTTGTAGGTACTTAGAGAGAATTCAAAAGATGCAGGTTGAATTGAATTTGTACATGATCCAAGGCGCAGCATATTATTGTATCATGAATTTGTACTAATTATTAGATTAGTATAGTGTCAAAACACGTTGATCCTGTCAAAACAATCCTATCTGGCTCAAAATATAGAAAACAGAGAGCCAAAAAGAAAAGAAGTTGCAAAAAAATATAGTCTGGCCCATTTAGCAAGTACCTGATATTTTAGTCTGGCCATATATATTGTTACTTACATAAAAACTTTTATTTTCTACTTCTTAATTATTATTTTTTTAAAACTTCTTTCGATTTCGCGCTACCTCGCCTCATGATTGAAGAGCATTACATTAAGGAAAATGATAAATTGTACTCTCACAGTTCTAAACAAGCTGCTCAAGTGTTCGGAAAGGTACAATGTGGTCATCATCCTGCGTCAGTGATGGTTAGGTGGGGCGTGTCTTATCAAAACGTCACAAAGCTGCATTTTTGTGAAAAAGGAGTGAAAACATCAGCCAAAGCGGGCGATGCCCCATGCACCTACTGGACTTTCCCACTCCAAACCAACGTTCCGGACTTTATAAAAGCTGGAGACTGGCCCTCATCTAGCTCAGACCTCAGTCAACACTTTAAGCTGCGCTTTCTTGGAAGAATATACCGATAAAGGCTTTAAAGTGCCATTTTAACTACTAAAGAGTTACCTAGTTCTAAAAAAAAGATCTAAAAATTGAGCCACAACAAGCATTCGTGTAAATCACCAAGCTGGTGAAACTGGCCGCGCTGAGCCAGTAACGTTTGTAAAAGAAATTTTAAGTTAAATTTTCAATTGTCTTTTGAAGACTACCTTAATATCACTCAATAAAAAATTAAACAGAAGTAAATTATTATTTAAAATCTTGGTATTTTTTTACAATGTTAACAATGCAGGTATTTAAGTAATGTTTTACAATGTAAAAAAAAATCCGGAAAAACCAGACCATCTCAAACTCTGTAGAGATGTTCAATTGAAATTAACCGTAGACTCTAAATCAGATATAGATGTGGTATGTGTGCTGTGTGATGAACTCATAAGTCTGAAATCTGTTTACCTGATCAGAATGTCATTCTCTCGTTATTTTAAGTTTTATTAAAGATCGCGTATCTAAATGTATGGACACTTATCAAATCGAAAATGAAATAGTGGAAAAATAGACTTTGGTTTCTTCTAGATAAAAGAGTTCTGTGGAATTCTATATCTTCTATTCTTAACCTTTTTCATGAATTTCTGTGGCTATATGCTTCACTCAATCTCGCTGGGGGCGCAGTAAAAATCTCGCCCAGGGCGCTGGTGGTGCTAAAACCGGCACTGGGTACTCCTAATGTTTTCATGATACGTGTATGAGTTATGCATATCTTTTACCTACTCCACTACAACTTCTTAATGCTTGAACTAATTAAAAACTGTGCTGTGCAGATGTTGATGGTCAGAGGTCTGAGGAATAGGTATGTACAGGTATTCCTCCGATCTGTGACCAAATCCGTTGAGCAATTACAAATACAAAAACACAAAAATGTAGAATAAAACAATATTATATAGTTACCAATAAAATATACATAGCACTATCTACAGCTGGTAAGTACTAAACTAGTACAACTGATCAAATTTTTTGATTACTTTCAAAATTCCATCTAAAATTATAGACACTAAGTAAACAATATATACATAAGTACAATTAATGAATGAATACCCTTCGCGTGTCCCCTTCCTTCGGTCATCCAAACATGTGTTATGTTGGTACCTAGGTATTTTAGCATTAAATTTAAAATCAAATCTGACTTTTCCGTCATGCTTTGATGGGCTTGGCTTACATTATTTGTAGGTAACGAATTGTTTTTATCTAAACAACAATCTGACTCTTAGGCATTTACTTTAAGCCAAATAAGGATCCATTTGGCTTAAAGTAGATGTGATTAAGCCATCTTGATTGATGTCAACTTTGTAATAACAACTCACTGAGTATCAGTTTGATGCTTACATTAATTATTGTATCAACCTTTCAGCGTCCACCTTTACTGCCCATTAAAAAAGATTGTTTCGTGAAGTGGTTGAGAGCTCATGCAAAGTGCAATAAAACAATTGCACCGTTTTTTTTATAACATTGAATTAAGGTGACTCTACCCGCCACACTCTCCATACAAACGCTCTTTCGTGATTATGGTTTCGTTAAAAAGTTTTTCCCAGATATTTTGAACTAATATTTATCTTGTACATTATATTTACTGAGGGCGCGGGGTAAGACGGAGGCGTTGATTGAATTGAAGGATTTCACTACTCAAAATATTTTTATATTATCCTAAGACAATTAATTACGAATCATGGAACTACGGACACATAAAACTGAACTAAAATTAATTATTTTATTTATAGAATCTAATCCCCGTTGCACGATCTTCCACACGTTTTCATAGTAGGCTAAGATTTTTTTAGTATTTCAACTGTCTGATAGTAGGTACTTAAAAGAAAATAACATCCATATTATTATTTTCCAGTTGATTGCAAATGCAAATTCAAAAGAGACTGTTATTAAATTCATTATGATTTTTATTTGTGTTTTTGTCCCACAGGTCACGTTATCACAATTGAAAGCTCCCCGGAGACATTGGATGATGATCGTAGGAGTAAGTAAAATTATATTAGATGTTATTTTATTTTTTTATTCTAAACCAATGATATTATATAAACGCTTTGAAAATAAATTGGCACGTCCTGCTACTTTAAGTAGTTCAAAGAAGATTGGCAATTTGATTTGTTTTGAGTACCCTACTTATAAGGACCCATGGAAAACAAAACCTAGCTAATTATGTAGTCTTAAGTAAGACTAAGAAAATACCTAATTATATCACATAGCTAAGTATAAGTTGGGATTCAAAAGTTATCAATCTTTGTAGGTAAGTACCTAATTTTATAGGTTATAGGAATAAAATGACATAGGTTACCAAGTATATTAAAGAACTGAGATGATATTATCTGACTGGACTTAGTAACGGAAATCGATCATAGCTTTAATAGATAAATGGTGTGTAACAGTAGTTACATACCTACTTACAAAACCTGCGTGAGCTATATCTACCTACTGGCGACATACCGCGCGTAGGTACCGATTTACCTACCTACCGATAAAATTCACAGACAAATTATCGATATTTTAGAGGCAAATTAAATATAATCTAGTACCTATTTTAAATAAATTGTTAATTATTTTATAATTATCCCCTAAGTAGGTATTAATATATTTTTAAAAGAGATAAGTAAGTGACTCTTTTATTAATTGCCAAGTACCTACCAACACGTAAATACACCTATTTCTTCTAAACTAAAGCATCGGCGTATTGAAGTAAAATGTGCGATCCTTTCCGTACATAATACGTAATCCTAAACAAAACAATAAGAAATCGATTCGGAGTCGATTATGAATTATGCCAATATAAGTTTAACGGTCCCAAAATATAACATCTATTCAGAACTATGGTATCGCTGGAGTTAAATTGCGTTCTATTATTGTATATAAGCCGTTTTATTTCGAACATTTGTTAGTTATTATTAGATTTTCTCAGTTTTTCCAGCTGCTAAAAAAAACATACATAAGGTCAACTCGGCGAAGACCGTATGCCGGGAAAAATCGTACAACGAGAATTACAACAAATTCAGCAGTATTTCGAAGGTGGCAACACAATCAACCGGTTAATAAAGCCGTTCTAGTTTTTACACTTTGACATAGATGGCGGTGTATGTAGTGCAAACGCAAAAAAATAGTTTGTTGAATATAGTACGGCGCGTGACTTGCATTCAAGAGTGTACCACGTGCTACCAAAAATGTTAAAGAGTGTTTAAATCTTAGTTATTTTTCAGACCTATGCAAGTAAATTAATTCTTTACAAATAAATCTATTTAATTATTTTATAAAATACACGTTTTTTACTATGACATTCTTGATGAAAATAAATATGGTATCTAAATATGTAGTAGGGGAGTCCGTCCAGGTTTTGGAGGGTAATAAAGGTCTTTGCCACATTCGGAAGTCGTCAACGTTTGGTGTCTAATTAATCCTCTTAAAATTACCTTCCTTGTTAGTTACATTTAGTTACATACACTTCAAAGTATTTTTGACGGAAATTTCTTTTCGTTTGTGTTAAAAGGGAGACTGATTATTTTGTTCAAAGAAAAGCGAATAAATTTTACTTTTTATATTACCTACGATTTTGGATCTCATTATATTAATACTTAGCACTCGATTATCTCTTTCTACTTAGTTTAGCCAAATCTGCCACAAGAAACATTTTTGATATAATTGATTAAGCTTGGTAGTTTTGTAATACTCGTAAAAATCATTAATTATTATTCAAGGTAATATATGTTTTGCACTGCACCCCTGAAAGTGCGAAGTATGCTGGTCTTACCCGACAAATGTTGTATCTCGCGAAATAAGCTATTAAAAACCTTATTCCTGAGAGTTAGGGTACACTAATTAAGTTGTTATAAGAACTGGCACTCGCACACACTATCTATAACTACATAAACTACCGCTATGGTTGGTCCACGGCGCCTTACCTTTCATACCTTCTTGGCCCGCACCGCCTCGCCATTGCTACCGCTTCTACATCCGTCAAACAAGAAACAGCTGAGTTATACCCAGTTCATCGCCCTCGCATAGCGTTAGAACGTGTGTGTATGTGTGAGTGGAGACCAAGCCTTGCGGCAGCCGCGACTTTTGTCGTCGCTATCATTCTTAAAGTCAAAGCACCACAGCTTAGGCAATAGTTAGTACTGATTTTGTGTATGTGAAAATTAAACATGAGTGGATCGCATTCAGTTATCGATTCCACAGCACCCCCCGCAGTATTGTTGATATATTAATAGCCACGGTATATATAAAAATCAGTTGTTGTTCGTTTGTCTTGGTGAACTTGCTAACGGCAGGTGAGCCGATTTAGCTGGTTTTGGTTTTGAAATGTTTTTCGTAGTCCAGGAAAGGTTTAAACGATGAGAAAATATGGAAAAATTGTGAAGTAGATAGTAAAAAGAACAATTTCATTTTACCATATATACTGTTCTGCCAATACGTTCCTGACAAACATTTGACGTTCGTCCGTTATGATATATAGGATAAGAAGCACACTGGATCATCTAGTATACAATATTACTACACCACAGTTAAAATAAAGTCACAAAGTCACACAATCGCAATAAGCACTAGGTAGGTATATCAATATGAATCACTCGCGACGATGCGGACGCGACGTGATCGTATCATACTATGCGTACTGCAGGCATCGAGAAATACGTTTATAGAGAAGACATTTAAGACAAAAGTCTCTGCCATTTTTGCTAATTTTGAACTTACGTGCGCTTCAGAGCTTTACGAAATCAGACTGCAGTCTAGAACTAATTATATCGTCTAACCCAATGATATTATATATAAAAGGAGGGAGATATATCGCGCCCTCAAATGGCCCCATCTAAACGACCCCCGGGACAGTCTCGTATCTCATACCTCAGTGACCGTAAGATCGTGGTCAACTATACCATAGCAACAAGCGAGAGATGTACGACGAAGGGTTGTGTCCAAGGCTCCATCGGTGGACTGACCTTCTGGAACATCATCTTGGATCCGCTGTTGTCTAGCGAGGGAGTATATTACCAGGCGTTTGCGGACGATGTGGTAATTGTATTTTCCGGGCACGTGGTCAGTACCCTGGAGGAATCAGTCAATGCAGCACTAGATACAGTAGTGAAGTGGGGGGAAAATAATAAGTTAAACTTCGCGGCACACAAAACAAATGTGATTCTAATAACGAGGAAACTTAAGTATGATCTCCCCATAATCTTCATGTCGGGCTGCAGGCTGAAACTCGTAGACGAGATAAAACTCCTGGGCCTCATCATTGACCGAAACCTGAACTTTCTTGCGCATGTAAATGGAATTTGCAGGAAAGTGACCGGAATATACAAGCAACTGGTATGTGCAGCAAAAGTCACATGGGGCTTAAACACCGAAATAATTAGGACCATATACGTTGCAGTTATTGAGCCGATCGTGCTGTATACCTCCGGTGCGTGGTACCAAGCGACCGAGCTCCAGATGATAAGGAAACGTCTGGACCCACTACAAAAAATCGCATTTTGGGCTTCGCACAAAAAATCTGTTAGGCATACCGCACGGTATCGCTCACATCAGCACTCGGACTGTCAGGAACATTACCGCCAGATCTGAGAATACAGGAAACCGCTAGCCTATACATGGCAAAAAAAGGATTGTCATCAGACTATATACCATCAGGAAGGAAGTTGGAGCAAAATGTGAGCTATCTACAGCAGCCTCATCTATCGATACTCGGAACAACTGAGTACGAGCTCCTTGAGGACGTGAGTCTTGAAACCCTTAACTCCTACCAACAAGTCCACAGGTCTACACGGACGGTAGCAAAATTGAGGGAAAAGTTGGCGCAGCCTTCACATGGTGGGAGGAAGGAAAAGAGTCAAGCTTCTCCACCTTCAGTCTGGACCCCACCTGCTCAGTTTTCCAGTCGGAATTCTATGCACTCTTAAGGGCAGTTCAATCTGCAAAATCCAGCGGGTCTCAATTATTCAAAATTCTGAGTGACTCTAGATCTTCACTCGACCTGCTGGAAAATCCCAGATTAACCCATCCCCTGACTAAATCCATCAAAGAGTGCATGAGAGATATGAGGATGGAGGGAAGACAAGTGCGGTTCTTCTGGCTACGAGCACATGTAGGTACAACGGGAAATGAGCGAGCCGATGAGCTCGCTAAGTCCACAGCCCTGCATGCTACCTTGGATCTAGACTACTGTGATGTCCCACTATCTCACGTCAATAAAAAGATCAGAGCAGAGACAGTCCGCAAATGGCAGGACAGGTACGTCTCTTCTAGCACAGGACAAGTCACTAAGCAGTTCCTACCGGATGTCAATAAGTCATACCGGATAGTTAGAACCATAAAGCTTACACCCACACAACTGCAAGTCTTGATGGGACATGGCGGGATAGCTGAATATCTGCACAGGTTAAAATTATTGGAAAGCCCAGGTTGTGAGTGCGATCCAAATGTTAGCGAAACTGTATGGCACATCATTCTGGAGAGCCCACGTTTTCTAGCATTAAGGCAAGACCTGGAGATTCAGATGAACTCTAGCCTCACAATGTAAAACCTGCAGACTATCATGGCATACCCAGAAAACAGGACTCACTTCCTGAACTACGTGGAAAGACCATTCAAAACCACAGCGAAAAGGCATAGCACACTGAAACCGAAACGGAACCGACTTGACATGCCCCAGCCCATCTCGGGGGCTACAAACCGAGGGCCCGATATGCGGCGAGCCTCTCCAGAGCGAACTCCATTAGACAAATTCCTGAAGTTCGGGGAAAGGGGCGAGCCTAGTATTGATTTTATATTGTGATAAATAAAATCTAGATTAAAAAATGTTAATCGTATTTTGCATACATACATTTAAGTAAATAATATTAAGATATAATACATATTATATTTTTTAATTAGGGTTTTTAATATTTTGAATTATGCCCAGCATTGCCCTGTAGGATTGCAATTCTTAAAATAGTAATTAAAATCTCACTTGATTAAGTCACTTTTCAAATATTTAATCCATATCGTTCCAGCAATTTGGGAGTTATGTTGATAAACAGACACGTCAAACATTTTTCGTGAGTAAAAAATAGGTAATTTACTCAATGTTGCTAGTTGTCGTATCTGTCCACTTAATCTATGAATTTCACTCAACACTGTCAACATGGCTGCCTATGCAGTGTCGTGAAGCATTGTTTTTCGCGATTACAAATCGACAAAATAATAATGTATTCGGGCGTGTTTAATTCCAAAATCTGAACTTACTTGTGAAAAGTGATTCCATCGCCTTTATTTGTTTTTCCTGATTTCTGCAGTATCTAAGGGCGCAGGATGGCATTTTGAATACGCAATTTTCGTCGAAAAGCGCGTGTGATCTCTATGAGTGTCCAGCTGCGTGTGGGTGAGAACATGCCGGCTGGCTTGTCCTACCTATTCGACGTTGCTCGTTTGAGATGTCGCGTCCAGTATATATAGGTCAATGACTGTAGGTGGCTGCTGCGGAGTTGTTGTCTGCGTAGCGGCGGCGGCGCGGTGGCTGGCGCAGCTATCTCCCTATGGACCTGCTTAACGAGCCATTTCTTCATTCGTTCACAGTACCAATAACGCCACACTACCAATAATATAACAATACCCAATAATGACGCAATGACTACCAACGCCAAATTGTTTATGCTATTTTGATTTTCTACGGCACTATTCTGCGCGATGATAATTTCTTCTTTAGATTATGTCTTTACTATTTGCACGAAACTCAAAATTTACTTCCAAAATGTTGTAAATATATATTAGTATATCAATATGTTGACCGCTAAAGATCTAATCCTAAAATGCATACGAAAATATTGAAATCTCCGTTATAAGTGTTTGTTTCTTATATATATTTATATGGCTTAGATACATTAATTTTCAATAGGACAACATATTCTACTAAATAAAGTATTATTAAACAACGGTTTTTAACGACGATTAACCTAAACTGTTTTGTTATTAATTAAAGAATAAGTTGGTGTTATTGCTTTTTAGTTGACCATCTGCCTACAATGATATTGCAAAATTGCAATTTTAAAATAATTTCTAACTGCACAATGCAATTACCTCACAAAAAAAATCACATAATGAAATATGTGATGTTTTATTGTAACTTAATATAATTTGATCAGGTAACGATTTTAACAGTGTAATCTGACACGCGGCTATTTTAAATTAACATAAAAATATTCTCATCGTGTTGATATATACAAATTACGACATTTAACCAATGTTGGCCTCATAACAATTATTGAGGCCAATTCAGGTTTAGTTCGATTTTAACCAAACTACTTATAACTTTATCCAAAATATTTTTTGTGATAATAAGCTGATCAATCAAAATAGAATACAGTTTAACGGTAAACTAGTGAGTTTAGAGAAAAAAAATATTTGAGAGACCCAAATGCTGCAGTTAATAATCTTGTACAAATTATAAGCCAGGCACTGGAAACTCACACTGCCACACAAATAGTACGTAATTCAAAATACATACGTAAAGAATGGATAACACCAGGGCTTATCAACTGCATTCGGAAAAGAGATTCTTTACAACTCAAAAGTAAACAAAGACCAAATGATGAAAACTTGAGTAATAAATATAAAAAATATCGCAACTACTGCAATAATATATTACATAATAAAAAAAATGAATTCGACTGCAATAAAATAAAAAAAAGTAGTGGAAATAGTAAAAAGTTATTGTGTGCTATCAAAGATGTGTGTAATATAAAGCCACAAACTATAAAGCGACAAAATATAAAAACGAAGATTTACTTCGCATAGCTTCTTCACCAAAACAAGCTTTAAATAAAGTGAACAATCACTTCACTTCAGTAGGACAAATACTGGCAAATGAAACTTTAGCCCAACTCAATGTCACAGAACAATATCTAGCAGACAACTTAGTATTAAAGAGTTCACCATCCAGCTCATTGTTTTTTGCTCCAACAGATCCAGCACAAATTTTAAAAATAATATCAACACTCAAAACATTCTCGGCTTCAGGAATAGATAACATAAACAACAAGATTTTGAAATGTGCAAAGCATGTTCTTGCTTCTCCAATTTCTTATGTATACAACCTTAGCTTTGAAAGTGGAATCTTTCCAGCTTCGCTAAAGGATGCGAATATTTGCCCTATATATAAAGCAGGAGACACAGAACTGGCTACCAATTACAGGCCTATATCGCTACTGAGCTCTCTTGCTAAAATATTGGAAAGGGTAGTAAATAAAAATCTAGTGTCATTTCTTGAAAAAGAAGGCATTCTCGCGCCTAATCAGTTTGGGTTTCGACAGGGCAGATCAACAGAGGACGCTGTTACATCATTAGTAGACTTTGTTGCTGGTAAGCTAGACGAAGGACAGAGATGTATAGGCGTCTTCCTTGATCTGGCCAAAGCCTTTGACACTGTCTCAAGGCCAGTATTACTCAAAAAGTTAGAACGTATCGGCATACGTGGATTGGCACTAAACTGGTTTGAAACTTATCTGTGTGGTCGCAGGCAGCGAGTCAAACTTGGCGAACATTACAGTGACTTTCAAGAAGCTCTATTTGGGGTACCACAGGGCAGCGTGCTCTGTCCTTCTCTGTTTATTGCCTATATTAATGACCTTTTCCAACAGCAAGTGAACCAGTGCAAGCTGTTTGCCTTCGCCGATGACACCGCGGTCATTTTCTATGAAAAAAACTGGAACGAACTTTCAAAGGTAGCGAATAATGGTCTTCGTAAAATAATGAACTGGTTGCAGAAAAATTTGTTAAAACTGAATGCAGAGAAGACTAAAATCATCGCGTTCCGAGTCTCAAATCGTGCAGCACCCACACAGCCTCTCGGCATTAAACTCCACTCATGTGAACCACATAAAGAGCATCAATGTATATGCCCAAAGCTACAACAGGTTGAAGATGTAAAGTACTTGGGTATATATATTGATGAACTATTATCATGGACCAAACACATAAAAGTTGTGAGTAACAGGCTGAGGAAGCTACTGTATATATTTAAAAGACTGAGATCGGTGGCTGATGCTGATACTATCAGAGTTGTTTACACGGCACTCTGCCGATCTGTCCTTACATATTGCATTACATCTTGGGGAGCAGCCTGTATTACTCACTTGATGAAAGTAGAGCGGGTGCAACGTGCCATACTCAAAGTTGCATATAAGAAGCCATACAGATACTCCACCGATGCACTATACGCTGACACAAAGGAACTTAGAGTAAGACAACTCTTTGTATTGGCAAGTGCAATAAGATTCCACAAAACAGCCCTCATCAGTAGAGATCAAAACTAAATTTATTCCAGGCGCAAATGCTCTTGGCAAACAACAATAACAAAGTAAACAATAGGAAAACGATTAACTATCTAGGACACTATATATATAAACAATTGAACAAAACACTTAATTTAATACACGATACTAGGAAACTATGTACACGAAAAATCACAGATTATCTACTTATAATAGGACTTAAAGGTACCGAAAATTTGCTACATATTAACATATAAACATTCACACACACACACACCCTCACACACACACACACACACACACACTCACAAACATGCGCGCGCGCGCGCTGAAACTCAAAAATATACACACAAATTTAATTAAAAAAAAAAAAACTTGCCATAATTGTTGTGTAAAGTTATACCCTAATGGAGTGAACTAGCTCTCACAAACACAGGGAACCCTATCGTGAGAGCTAGAGTTATAAATTGTTATCTTATAATTTGTTATCTTGCTGAAAGTTTTAAATTGCAAACATTGTATTAGTTTTAGAATAGTTTTTAAGATAATTAAGGCCAACATTTTTTGTAACAAAGAAATAAATACATTTTAATTTGAATTTTGAGAAATCCTAAATAATCGTTTAAGTTTAAAATGAGAAATTGATAAGGTCAACTCGGCGAAGACCGGCATACTTCATTTAAAATGTTACAAATTGACTTATTTTGGCTATTCTATAATCTTTAAGTCAAACAAGTTAAACAAGATAATAAGATATTTAGTTGATCTGGCAATAAATATGTCAAAATATCATAGAAACCATCAGTCACGGAATAACAACCATTTTTGTAAACTCAGTGAAAATAGATGGATTTGGCTTCCATGTCGGATAAGACCATCTAGTGCCAAATTTACTTAGTTATCGACAGTTTTTGTAGTTATAGATAGTGTGTACGAGAGCCAGTTCTTGTAACAACTTAATTTGTGCACTCTAACTCTCAGGAATAAGGTTTTTTATAGCTTACTAGCTTTCCGGGCGCAGCTCCGCCCGCGCGTATGTCGGTTATCGCGCGAAAACTTGAACCTTTTTTTGCGCAGTCGGATAAAAACTATCCTATGTTTTTTCCCGGGTCTCAAACTATCTCCATACCAAATTTCATTCAAATCGGTCCATTAGTTTTGACGTGAAAGCGTAACAGACAGACAGACAGACAGACAGAGTTACTTTCGCATTTATAAGTATAATAATTCCTAGCTTATACGAGTACGTAATCAATAAAATTAAAAATGTTTCTTGTGATAGTTTAGGATAAACTTAGTAGAAAAAAATAAACGAGTGCTTATTATTAAAATAATGAGATTCAAAATCGTAGGTAAATACCTACTACCCATAGAAACCGCTCCTGAGTAAAACCTAAAATTACTAGCAAAATTTAATTTGCGTTTCTTTGAACAAAATAATCAATCTTCCATTTAAAAAAACGAAAAGAAATTACGACCGAAGGTTAATTAGACACTAAATGTTGACGACTTCTGAATGTGGCGAAGACTGGCATATGACATTATTACCCTCCAGAACCTAGACGGACTTCCCCACTACATATTGAGAGATTACTTTTTATTTTCATCAAGAATATCGTAGTACAAAACGTGTATAACACTGATTTCATATAATAATTAGATAGATATATTCATAAAGTATGAATATACTTGCATAGATCTGAAAAATAACCAAGATTTAAACACTCTTTAACATTTTTGTTAGTAGGTACGTGGTACACCCCAATGCAAGTCGCGCACCATACTAAATTAATTAAACTGTTTTTTTCTGTTTGCACTACATGCACCGCCATCTCTGTCAATGTATAAGAACTAGAATAGCTTTATTAGCCGGTTGATTGTGTTGCCACCTTCGATAGTCTACTGAATTTGTTGTAATTCTCGTTGTACGATCTTTCCCGACAGACGGTCTTCGGCGAGTTGTATCATATTCACTGAACATAATAAATATATGGTGTTTCGTAAGACAAAGATAATTAGAAATGTGTGTATAAATTGTTGTGTGATCGAATTTACGTGTAGAATTCTATTATATATATATGTTTTTTTTTCTTTAATGGTTCGCAAACGGGACAATACAACTTTTACATACTAAATTAAATTGTAACAATAGGATCCATACTTAGTTGAACGCCCTTCTAGGTGCGAACACAACATGCACACAAATCATTTTTTGTTTACATTCGGTAAAATACTCAAACTTAATTGTAAGTTACCTACGTTTCTGGTAATAAAAGAAAAAATATAGAAATTACAAATTTGAGAATTATACATAGTTTTAGGTAACGTTATTGTATATTAACGTATAACAAAAACAAGAAAAATATATTATTATAAAAACTAACGTGGTTTTCACTCATTTTTAGTAAATAATACGGGATAACTCACGTGAAACAGTCAGATAGCTCCGACTATAGTTTCAACCACATTCGGTGGTCTTTTTCAAGGAGAGCTGGGGACGCCCGCGTTGACGTCTCGCTTAGCACAGTGATTTTGGGTTCTTTAAACGCCTTTGTTTGTCTTATCAGTTATCACAAAACCAGTCAACCTAGCTCCCTTTTTAGCTATGTAGTCTATGTGTTCTCGAAAATCTAATTTACTGTCCACAATGACGCCCAGGTCACGAATGCCTGTTATATGTGAATATATATACATGAAAGTAGCCATTTTACACAAAAACATTTTTTGATGCCAATCGATCCTGTTTCTAATACCATCGTTGGATTACTCAAAAAGTCACAAATTGCAAAAAACTTTTCCATTATATTTTGTAAAGAATTTGTGTAACTGAAATACAAAAAATAAGTTATGATTTACGACTTTTTTTCTTTTAAGATAATAGGTAGGTTAATTGTATTCACTTAGCAGAGAATAATAAGTTTACTCAATTTTTACATGTGTATTGCAAACATAGAAACGGACCTAAAACTAGATATAATTTATATATTACATAGTATTTACATACGTAAAATGTTATATTGTAGAAAAATAAAAAACGTTAAACAGTTGCTCGGTAGGTACTCAATTAGTAGGTATGGTATCTTACGTATTTTATCTTTTGTCGATATATGAAGTTTTATCTAGATTTGATAGATAGAATAAGTACCTATCCATAAAACATTGTGTACTTATATAATTCTTTTGTAAGTAGGTAAAAAGGAACAGCGAAAAATAGATATAGTAACTGACGTAAACATTGTCGGGTAGGATAGATAGTTCATGTGCGAGAAGCTAACAAAACGGGTGCTTTTACGTGTCGTGTAACAGATTGTCTATAGCATGAAAGCAATAGTGGTGTTGTGGTTGGTGTTTATTTCTTGACTTTTGTAGTTATGCTTGATATTTCTTTTTCTGAATACATAGTTTTGTAGATAAGGTTTAATATTAAATAATTAATGTTTTATTACATTTTAATTTACATGTTTTATATAATTTGTATGTAGGTATATGATAAAAGTGAGGTAATAACGTTATTTAAGGGGACATATATGATCTTATAAAATTTAAATACAATGATGATGACATTCTAAGATAACCGGGACTGACGTCCCAACCCAACCTGCTCTCCGAAGCACGGAAGCGCTTGAAAATTCAATTAGCAGTCATGCATTCAAACTATTTAAAGTCAAAGTCAAAATCATTTATTCAATATAGGCGTCTACGACGCTCTTATGAAGGTCATTAATAAACGCAGCCGCTGCTCTCAGTTTAATGTCTCAAAATGACTTGGCAAGCTCTTTTGGCGTTACGTGAATGCATTCCTAGATGGTTGCCACTCTTATCTAGTAATCAGTCACAAAGCACGGTACAATGTATTACAATAGCTATCGCTGATATGTAGTTCATAATATGAATATTAACAATAGAAAAACCTACGACCGCGAACATTATATGCGATTCGATAAAACGCTCATCGATTATTCCCTAGAATATATCTGGTACCTACTATAAACAATGATGTTTATAACACGGGCACTAACTATCCTCTGATTTTAATCTTGGCGATTACAATTATATTAGTTTAACTTATTCCGAATGCCAAATTATGCATCTGACAGGACTAAGACCAGGTTTGGCCAAGTTGTAATCAAGTTCGTGGTATGAAATCTGCCTCATTATCTCTCTGTGTAGGTAGATCCCTTAATCCTTCATACTGGCTCTGACAACACTTATTAATTTCTCTAAGCATACTGGTAATTAATTACAAACCCGGGCTTGAACTTTGTTAATTGACACATTGACTGTTGTATTCGTTAACTGAACCTTAAATACCTTGTTTCTTCTATTAATGACGCGATAAGTTGGCGGCACCAAAGGTTGCGAATAAAGACGTATTTATATATACTCAACTCCTTATGTACAAATACTGTGCGCTCGTTCCTTGACTTTTCCGACACAGCAGCGCAAGTACCGAACTTACCGATCGCTAAATTTGACATTACAATCGTCTAAATTCGATAAAACAACATCGATATAACCCGTTTTATCGAATTTAGACGATTGTAATGTCAAATTTAGCGATCGGTAAGTTCGGTACTTGCGCTAATTCTTCCAAAAATTAATTCTCATCACAAATTCATATACCTTAGGTGTCGTAAAGATCTCCCAGTAAACGAATTGTTTGACCATTTGTCCAAGTATTCCACGCGACTCACACCATTAACGTTCCTTCCTAATGAGCGTAATGCGAGAAGAATTACTGGCAATTCTCTACACTATGACGTATCTTCTGTAAGACGTGCCATCATAAGGTTTGCTTCAAACTTCTGTGAAATCTTTCTAAAATTCTATTAATTTGAGGACATCCTTAACTCAATACGGACAACTACTTGACATTATAATACCCATTGACTTTAATAATTGAGTAAATAAATTACTTTCGAATTGCCGTCCTTGATCTTTTATTAGTTTGAAAAATATACCTACCAAATTGACAAATCCACGACTCATAACAAACTTAGGAACTGTTTCCGCTATTATTTTAGACGTATAGCTTCCGGCCATCGCTTCAATCATAATAATTAGATATCTATGACCATGTGAACAAGATGGAAAGGGGCCTACTATATCCATGTAGACATGAGATAACCGCTCATTTGTTGAATATTGTTGAACTGATGATCGGATATTGTATGCCTATTAATATTCGACTCTTTTGGTATAATAACCCTGTAAAAATTGACCAGTCCTAAAAATCTTTGTAACTGTTCTATCGTATCTGGCCGAGGGAATTATGGCTCTGAAGCGGAACTATGGCTTTGACCATGTGGACGAGGGGTCGAATGCAGGGCTACCAAAACTTCGTAACCTTCATTTGCGATCATAAAATTCGATTCGTAACGCAAATTTATAGTAATTCAATTGTGGATCGCTCGAACACCTGACGTAGATGCAACTCGCTATTATGACGTCATCAATGAAATAAAATAGAAAATCTAGATATTTTAATGAAATAATATTAAAATTAAAGGGAAAACGAAAACAGTCTCATTATTAGGGCTCTGTTTTGCCTTTTGCTTACGAAATATAAGAAAATCACATCTCGTATTATATTTTACTAGTGGATTGCAAATGCAAATTCAAATGTGTTATTGATTAAACTTACCTTGGGTTACTTTTAGAAATATAATAAACGACATTACCAAGATATATTGAGCTGTGGTGTTAATTAGTTATTGTCTTTTCCTCTCACAGCTGAAGTCATCACTACTGAGAGCTCCCCGGGGGCAGCGGATTATCAAGGTAAGAGTAATTTAAAATATTAGATTTATTCTAAACGTTCAAAATAAATTGGCAAGTACTGCTGCTTAGTAGTTTAAATTGTCAAGTTGCCTAACTGCGCCATAACACCTGTTCATTAAAATCATACAGTTCAATTTATCACCAACTTTTTAAGCCCGACATTTTTAAACAATTGCCCAAAAAACATTACGTAAGTACTCCTAATGTTTTCATGATACGTGTATGAGTTATGCATATCTTTTACCTACTCCACTACAACTTCATAATGCTTGACCTAATTAAAAACTGTGTTGTGCAGGCGTTGATGGTCAGAGGTCTGAGGAATAGGTATGTACGGGTATTCCTTAGATCTCTGAAATAATATTTAAATAAAAGGATAAACGAAAAAAGTTTTATTATTAGGGCTCTGTTTTGCCTTTTGCCTACGAAATATAAGAATATCTCATCTCGTATTATATGTTACTAGTGGATTGCAAATGCAAATTCAAAAGTGTTATTGATTAAACTTACCTTGGGTTACTTTTAGAAATATAATAAACGACATTACGATCTCTCTTACTGCCTATACTTGATTACACTGACGCCAGCTATCTAGATCTCACGGAGGAACAGCTGAATAAGCTTGAGCCTCTTCAAAATATTTGTACAAGATTCATATTTGGTTTGCGCAAATATGATCATATCTCTCAATTCCGTTCTGAGCTCAAGTGGCTTCCAACACGTCTTCGCCGGAATACTCACATTCTCCGTCTCCTTTACAATATATTGTTCAATCCTACATCCCCGCGCTATCTCAAGGAACGTTTCAACTTCCTTCAATGTTCTGCATACTCTTTGAGGTCATTAGAAAATCTTATACTAGACATTCCAACACATACCAGTTCTTTGTACGACCCATCTTTCACTGTTAAAGCTGCCCGCCTATGGAACTCTCTACCTGTTTCCATCAGACGTGCACCATCTTAAAATATATTTAAAGACCAAATAAAAAATGTTATCTGTCAAATGTCACATTGTAAGAACTTGTTCTTGCCTTTTTGCTTAAAATTGTTTATGGATATCTTTACTGTTTTATTTATAATTGCTATTATTCTTGTACTAAAATTATACATATATTTAACTTTAAAGATATATATACATATATATAATATATATATAGTTTTTGTACGTATATTTTACACTAGCTTTCCGGGCGCGGCTCCGCCCGCGCGTATGTCGGTTATCGCGCGAAAACATTAACCTCTTTTTGCGCAGTCGGATAAAAACTATCCTATGTTTTTTCCCGGGTCTCAAACTATCTCCATACCAAATTTCATTCAAATCGGTCAAGTAGTTTTGGCGTGAAAGCGTAACAGACAGACAGACAGACAGACAGACAGACAGAGTTACTTTCGCATTTATAATATTAGTACCGATGTTTATTTGTATACATATACTAGCACATGCTCTAAAATCAGAAACTGTACTTAATATATTATCATTATTATTTTTAATATATTCCTTTTATAGTTATGTACATTACTACACCCCTTTATAATCGGTTTTACAGATCTTCTTCATGCAAAGGTTGCCTGGAAGAGATTGCTTTCAGCAATAAAGCCGCCCATTGTAACACTATCAATCTGAATTGTAATTTTTTATCTCTTTCATTTATGTGGTGTGACAATAAAGTATTATCTATCTATCTATCTATCATTACCAAGATATATTTAGCTGTGGTGTTAATTAGTTATTGTCTTTTCCTCTCACAGTTGAAGTCATCACTACTGAGAGCTCCCCGGGGGCAGCGGATTATCAAGGTAAGAGTAATTTAAAATATTAGATTTATTCTAAACGTTCAAAATAAATTGGCAAGTACTGCTGCTTAGTAGTTCAAATTGTCAAGTTGCCTAACTGCGCCATAACACCTGTTCATTAAAATCATACAGTTCAATTTATCACCAACTTTTTAAGCCCGACATTTAAAAAAAAAAACGATTGCCCAAAAAACATTACGTAGGTACTCCTAATGTTTTTATGACACGTGTATGAGTTATGCATATCTTTTACTTACTCCACTTCAAATTCTTAATGCTTGAAATAATTAAAAACTGTGTTGTGCAGGTGTTGATGGTCAGAGGTCTGAGGAATAGGTATGTACAGGTATTCCTTAGATCTTTGACCAAATCCGTTGAGCAATTACAAATACAAAAAAAAATGTAGTATAAAACAATATTTTATAGTTACCAAAAAAACATAGCACTATCTACAGCTGGTAAGTACTAAACAAGTACAACTGATCAAATTTTTTTGATTACTTTCAAAATTCCATTTAAAATTATGGACACTAAATAAACTAAGTACAATTAATGAATGAATACCCTCCGCGTGTCCCCTTCCTTCGGTCATCCAAACATGTGTTATGTTGCTACCTACGTATTTTAGCATTAAATTAAAAATCAAATCTAACTTTTCCGTCATGCTTTGATGGGCTTAGCTTACATTATTTGTAGGTAATGAATTGTTTTTATCTAAACAACAATCTGACTCTTAGGCATCTACTTCAAGCCAAATAAGGATCCATTTGGCTTAAAGTAGATGTGATTAAGCCATCTTGATTGATGTCAACTTTGTAATAACAACTCACTGAGTATCAGTTTGATGCTTACATTAATTATTGTATCAACCTTTCAGCGTCCACCTTCACTGCCCATTAAAAAAGATTGTTTCGTGAAGTGGTTGAGAGCTCATGCAAAATGCAATAAAACAATTGCACCGTTTTATTATATAAATAATACACTTTAATAGAAAAGCAACACATGATCATTGTGTTACGTCCCGTCAGTGCAGTGTGGTGATGGGGTGTTTTGTGCATTTCCCCCGCCAGCTTCTACCTAAGCCATCCCGTTTCCCTGATGTAGCGCAGAAGGACCTTGGGTCGCTGGCATAGCTGCTCCAGTGACGTGTGGTGGTGAGGATGTCGTCGATGAGAACGACTCTTGTAGTCTGGTTGGGATTCTTATTTGTTCCGTGGCTTCACAGTACCTGTATACTGCACTGTAACAGTGAGCTGTAATAAAGCCTGCTACAGTGCGCAGTTCCTCGAGTGTGGTGTCTCTACTCCTTGTTAAGAGTTGGGTTGGCCTTTGTATGTACACAATCCATTTTGAATATCGCGCGCAACTTTTCGTATTGATCTTCACGTGACCAATCATGGTATTGCATTGGGTTTTTTTGAGACAATATTTTTGTGCCAAATCGTGTTTAAAACTTTTGCCCATATTTGTACTGCTCTGTTCCACGTCCGAGACATTATTTTGTAATATCGAGCGAGAAATAATACTTGATGAACTCAAACGCAGCTGTGGCACTGCTGTCGCGCGTATATTGACAGCCGCATATCTCGGGGAGCTCCTGACTATGGATCCGCGTAGTTGGCGTCCACAACTGTGACGTTGCCAGCTCGTTTGCAACAATAGTTCACAATTATCACACGATATTTAATCAAAACAATATATTCGCCGTAGGTGGTGTACGCGTTGTGTATCATTAGGAGCCTTAGTTTATTTAAACTTTTAAAAAGTCAGTGAAAGTTACGAAATAAAATACGTGCAGTCGGCCTCACTTGGCTGTAATTTATAATCTTCGATCATTGATGTGTCTTTATAATGAATGATTCACTGGCTCTCAAGGACTGAGCTGGGATGCTAACCTCTAGAATATTTGCTTGAGGTAGGTAGGTACCAACGTCGTAAAGGTTGCTATTTATAAGACATTAGTAATGATAGCAAAGTTGAATCAACTAATTGTTTGTATGTTTATTGTTTTCCAAAAAAATATTATACATCATCAAGACTGAATAAGTAATTTTTGTTGCTAATTTTTCTATTGGTATTAGACTGAATGGTAGGTATTAATTTGTTGTGAACGTTAATTACTAAACGAAAGTTATAATGATGGCCAAAGCTACCAAGTAGGTACTTCCCTACTGTACCGACATAAAAATAAAAACTTTGCCCAGGTTCTTAAAAACGAGCTCTTTTTTGAAATAATGTTGTAGGTAGCAACCTATACCCGCAACTTTTAGCGTGAACTGGGCATTAAAGTTATAAGAAGCTCTGTTATGCACCCTATGACCCTATGTGCAACAACACTCCACTCACATCATTTCAACATCCAACAGAAGAACTTAAAATGTTAATTCATCCCAATTTTGTTATTATAATAATAACAAATATTAATAATATAATAGATTTCGTATCTATCTGTAAATACCTCTACCGTAAAATCCCTGCTCGTCACTCCAAGATATTGGTTTTACCTTACTGGAATATGAAATCTCTACAGTATACTCGGCTTGTACACCTATCGATACCAAGGTTTCCACTTGAATATACCGGTTGTGACAGATGTAAACTTAAGTTCACTTATCCCTATATAGTATAAGTAATAATAAATCAATCAATCATTCAATCAATTTATTTCAGATAATTCATAATCCATAGATAAATATTACATTCGATCGTTAATAAATGCTAAAATTAAAATTAAATTATCATTAAAAAATCACTTAGTAAAATGTCACAGATTAAATATAAATATATGTTATGTCTGAGCTAAAAAACTGTTGCGAGTTTTGTCCATAATTATTATTTAGTAACCGGCTAGGACTCGCGTAATATTTACCGGATATTGCTCCGACCAGTTTCGAACTTATTTGAAGTTCTTCGTCTGGGAGTCACGATTGTGCACAGCGTCGCGCGCGGGCCTCAGCACGTAACTGGCGTTGAGACGGTTGCGCCGCAGCTGTCAAAGTCAGAATCCCTCCGTCCGAACTGTCACTCCTGTCACTATCACTGTAATTGTCATTGTCGTTTTGATAGGTGTAATACTGTTGACACATGACATGTAAAATAATGTACGGGTGTTTCACTATTGGATTGTATTAATGTTGAGAGTTGTTTTTCTTTTTTCTTTTTTATAATATTTCAAATGGCTTTCTCTCTAAAATTTGTACGCCTAAATAAGCAAAACATGATGAACTTAATTGTTAAATATCCATCTATGTGCATACCTACCTTGTGTGTGTATAATACTCATGTTTAATGCAAATAAATGATTATCTTATCTTATCTTATCTTATCTTACACACTACACTAGTACTGTCCTCTTCACGGTTCCACGATGCCGTATCACAAATATTGAGAACAGGTATCCAGGACGGCGGAATGTTCCACCCACGATCCCGATTAAAATTAGGATGGCGTCTAATTTCGATGGCCTCTCGTACTTTACGCGGAACGAAAAACTTCTCTCGCGCTAGAACGGCCGCCTTATCAAAGCGAATATAGTGTGCGCCTGAGATTTGGGAATGCTCTGCCACTGCCGACCTCACGGTATCTAAGTTTTTGATACTCCTGATATGCTCAGTCACTCTGGTGGAAACATTGCGTCTAGTCTCGCCTATATACGATTTGCCGCGATCGCATGGGATCTTGTACACTCCAGGGCAATTCAGAGCATCCTTGTCCTTAGGAGACCGGAGCAGTTGTCGCAGCTGCCCGGGTGGACGGAATACAGCCTTCATATCGAACTTCCGTTTCAGGTAGTGCCCGATTTGGTCAGTCACCCCCTTCACGAAAGGCAGGTATATAGGGAGCGTTCCACTTTTTGCTGCCGCTGATATTGACTTGTGCTTGCCCATTGAGTACATCTCTTCCAATTGAAGCCATTACTCTCTAGGACGTTCCTGACATAAACAAGTTCAGCATCGACGTGTTGAGGGTCGCAGATCTGCAAAGCTCTATTTATAAGGGTTCGTGACACGGACGCCAGTTGTGACGGGTGATGGTGTGATTCTGCCTGTAGGTACCTATCTGTGTGTGTCGGCTTCCGATAAACAGTGTGAGCCAACCTGCCATTTGGCTCCCTAATGACAAGAACGTCCAGGAAAGGCAGACTCCCGTTTTGTTCTTCCTCAAACGTGAACTGAATCTTCGTGTATATAGAATTTAAGTACGTCCCGAAACCACTGAGTGCAACCTTATCAATAATGGCAAACACATCATCGACGTATCTCCACCAGTACCTTGGCTTGAGGACAGCATTCGTCAGCGCCGCAGCTTCAAACCACTCCATGAAGATGTTAGCCACCACGGGAGCTATCGGGGAGCCCATTGTCACACCGTCCACCTGTAGGTAGTATTCACCGCGCCAAACGAAGTATCCGCTCTTGAGACAGTATTCCGTCCACTGAATGTACTCAATGGGTCAATTCGCGCCCTGTATAATGTAATTTAATACTTTTATTGCATCCTCTACTGGCACATTCAAGAATAACGAAATGACGTCGAAGCTTACCATTACTTCATACGGCTGCACATACACGTCTTCTATCAGGCGGACAAAATGCCTAGAGTCACATGGCTATCAGTTTTTCCGACCAAAGATTGTAGGACTGCTGAATACTTGGACAAATGGTCAAACAATTCGTTTCCTGGGAGATCTTTACGACACCTCAGGTACACGAATTTGTGATGAGAATTAATTTTTGGAAGAATTAAGACATAATATAATTAAAACCTGTGTCGGAAAAGTCAAGGAACTAGCGCACAGTATTTGTACATAAGGAGTTGAGTATGTATAAATACGTCTTTATTCGCAACCTTTGGTGCCGCCATTTTATCGCGTCATTAATAGAAGAAACAAGGTATTTAACGTTCAGTTAACGAATACAACAGTCAATGTGTCAATTAACAGAGCTCAAGCCCGGGTTTGTAATTAATTACCAGTATGCTTAGAGAAATTAATAAGTTTTGTCAGAACCAGTATGAGGGATTGAGGGATATACACAGAGAGATAAATCGGCCTCATGGCCGATTTCATACCATGAACTTGATTACAACTTTGCCAAAACTGGTCTTAGTCCTGTCAGATGCATAATTTGGCATTCGGAATAAGTTAAACTAATATAATTGTAATCGCCAAGATTAAAATCAGAGGATAGATAGTGCCCGCGTTATACACATTTTTGTTTATTGTAGGTACCAGATATATTCTAGGGAATAATCGATGAGCGTTTTATCGAATCGCATATAATGTTCGCAGTCGTAGGTTTTTCTATTGTTAATATTCATATTATGAACAACATATCAGAGATAGCTCTTGTAATACATTGTAACGTGCTTTGTGACTGTTTACTAGATAAGAGTAGCAGCCATCTAGGAATGCATTCACGTAACGCCAAAAGAGCTTGCAAAGTCATTTTTAGACATTAAACTGAGAGCAGCGGCTGAGTTTATTAATTACCTTCATAAGAGCGTCGTAGACGCCTAAATTTAATAAATGATTTTGACTTTGAGTAGTTTGAATGCATGACTGCTACTTGAATTTTCAAGCGCTTCCGTGCTTCGGAGTGCAGGTTGGGTTGGGACGTCAGTCCCAGTTATCTTATAAAACATGTAAACTAAAATGCAATAAAACATTAATGATTTAATATGAAACCTTATCTACCAAACTATGTATTCAGAAAAAGAAATATCAAGCATAACTATATGCTTGATATTTTTTTTTGTTGACAACACCACTATTGCTATCATGCTATAGACAATCTGTTACACGATACGTAAAAGCACCCGTTTTGTTAACTTCTCGCACATGAACTATCTATCCTACCCGACAATGTTTACGTCAGTTACTATATCTATTATTCGCTGTTCCTTTTTACCTACTTACAAAAGAATTATATAAGTACACAATGTTTTATGCATAGATACTTATTCTACCTATCAAATTTATATAAAACTTCAAATATCGACAAAAGATAAATTACGTAAGATACCATACCTACTAATTGAGTACCTACCGAGCAACTGTTTAACGTTTTTTTATTTTTCCACAATTGAACATTTTACGTATTTTATGTATTTTACGTATGTAATATTTAAATTATATCTAGTTTAAGGTCCGTTTCTATGTTTGCAATACAAATGTAAAAATTAAGTAAACTTATTACTTATTCTCTGCTAAGTGAATAAAATAAACCTACCTACCTATTCATTTTATCTTAAAAGAAAAAAAGTCTTAAATCATAACTTATTTTTTGTATTTCAGTTACACAAATTCTTTACAAAATGTAATGGAAAAGTTGTTTACAATTTGTGACTTTTTGAGTAATCCAACGATGGTTGGTCGCATAGAAGTTTTTGATCAGTTTTAGAAACAGGATCGATTGTAGTAGCTGATAGGGTAGATGGTCCTCTAGTTAGACACTTCATTAAGATGCATGTGCTGCCACTGCGTGGTAACGCAAAATAATTCGATATATTTTTTATCTAATCAGTGTAATAAAAATAGAGTTATAAATAATTTATAAATGTTATAATATATAAATGTAAAGTAAAACTAATGTATTTTTTTCTTTTCTTGACTAATGCAATTGTAATTTGGATAATGAATAATAGTAATTTTATTTATGACATATTAATAAATGTACTTGTGATTATTTTAATAGACATAACATAATTATTATTTAGTAACCGGCTAGGACTCGCGTTATATTTACTGGATATTGCTCCGACCAGTTTCGAACTTATTTGAAGTTCTTCGTCTGGGAGTCACGATTGTGCACAGCGTCGAGCGCGGGCCGCAGCACGTAACTGGCGTTGAGACGGTTGCGCCGCAGCTGTCAAAGTCAGAATCCCTCCGTCCGAACTGTCACTCCTGTCACTATCACTGTAATTGTCATTGTCGTTTTGATAGGTGTAAGACTGTTGACACACTACACTAGTACTGTCCTCTTCACGGTTCCACAACCCCGATGCCGTATCACAAATATTGAGAACAGGTATCCAGGACGGCGGAATGTTCCACCCACGATCCCGATTAAAATTAGGATGGCGTCTAATTTCGATGGCCTCTCGTACTTTACGCGGAACGAAAAACTTCTCTCGCGCTAGAACGGCCGCCTTATCAAAGCGAATATAGTGTGCGCCTGAGATTTGGGAATGCTCTGCCACTGCCGACCTCACGGTATCTAAGTTTTTGATACTCCTGATATGCTCAGTCACTCTGGTGGAAACATTGCGTCTAGTCTCGCCTATATACGATTTGCCGCGATCGCATGGGATCTTGTACACTCCAGGGCAATTCAGAGCATCCTTGTCCTTAGGAGACCGGAGCAGTTGTCGCAGCTGCCCGGGTGGACGGAATACAGCCTTCATATCGAACTTCCGTTTCAGGTAGTGCCCGATTTGGTCAGTCACCCCCTTCACGAAAGGCAGGTATATAGGGAGCGTTCCACTTTTTGCTGCCGCTGATATTGACTTGTGCTTGCCCATTGAGTACATCTCTTCCAATTGAAGCCATTACTCTCTAGGATGTTCCTGACATAAACAAGTTCAGCATCGACGTGTTGAGGGTCGCAGATCTGCAAAGCTCTATTTATAAGGGTTCGTGACACGGACGCCAGTTGTGACGGGTGATGGTGTGATTCTGCCTGTATGTACCTATCTGTGTGTGTCGGCTTCCGATAAACAGTGTGAGCCAACCTGCCATTTGGCTCCCTAATGACAAGAACGTCCAGGAAAGGCAGACTCCCGTTTTGTTCTTCCTCAAACGTGAACTGAATCTTCGTGTATATAGAATTTAAGTACGTCCCGAAACCACTGAGTGCAACCTTATCAATAATGGCAAACACATCATCGACGTATCTCCACCAGTACCTTGGCTTGAGGACAGCATTCGTCAGCGCCGCAGCTTCAAACCACTCCATGAAGATGTTAGCCACCACGGGAGCTATCGGGGAGCCCATTGTCACACCGTCCACCTGTAGGTAGTATTCACCGCGCCAAACGAAGTATCCGCTCTTGAGACAGTATTCCGTCCACTGAATGTACTCAATGGGTCAATTCGCGCCCTGTATAATGTCATTTAATACTTTTATTGCATCCTCTACTGGCACATTCAAGAATAACGAAATGACGTCGAAGCTTACCATTACTTCATACGGCTGCACATACACGTCTTCTATCAGGCGGACAAAATGCCTAGAGTCACATGGCTATCAGTTTTTCCGACCAAAGATTGTAGGACTGCTGAATACTTGGACAAATGGTCAAACAATTCGTTTCCTGGGAGATCTTTACGACACCTCAGGTACACGAATTTGTGATGAGAATTAATTTTTGGAAGAATTAAGACATAATATAATTAAAACCTGTGTCGGAAAAGTCAAGGAACTAGCGCACAGTATTTGTACATAAGGAGTTGAGTATGTATAAATACGTCTTTATTCGCAACCTTTGGTGCCGCCATTTTATCGCGTCATTAATAGAAGAAACAAGGTATTTAACGTTCAGTTAACGAATACAACAGTCAATGTGTCAATTAACAGAGCTCAAGCCCGGGTTTGTAATTAATTACCAGTATGCTTAGAGAAATTAATAAGTTTTGTCAGAACCAGTATGAGGGATTGAGGGATATACACAGAGAGATAAATCGGCCTCATGGCCGATTTCATACCATGAACTTGATTACAACTTTGCCAAAACTGGTCTTAGTCCTGTCAGATGCATAATTTGGCATTCGGAATAAGTTAAACTAATATAATTGTAATCGCCAAGATTAAAATCAGAGGATAGATAGTGCCCGCGTTATACACATTTTTGTTTATTGTAGGTACCAGATATATTCTAGGGAATAATCGATGAGCGTTTTATCGAATCGCATATAATGTTCGCAGTCGTAGGTTTTTCTATTGTTAATATTCATATTATGAACAACATATCAGAGATAGCTCTTGTAATACATTGTAACGTGCTTTGTGACTGTTTACTAGATAAAAGTAGCAGCCATCTAGGAATGCATTCACGTAACGCCAAAAGAGCTTGCAAAGTCATTTTTAGACATTAAACTGAGAGCAGCGGCTGAGTTTATTAATTACCTTCATAAGAGCGTCGTAGACGCCTAAATTTAATAAATGATTTTGACTTTGAGTAGTTTGAATGCATGACTGCTACTTGAATTTTCAAGCGCTTCCGTGCTTCGGAGTGCAGGTTGGGTTGGGACGTCAGTCCCAGTTATCTTATAAAACATGTAAACTAAAATGCAATAAAACATTAATGATTTAATATGAAACCTTATCTACCAAACTATGTATTCAGAAAAAGAAATATCAAGCATAACTATATGCTTGATATTTTTTTTTGTTGACAACACCACTATTGCTATCATGCTATAGACAATCTGTTACACGATACGTAAAAGCACCCGTTTTGTTAACTTCTCGCACATGAACTATCTATCCTACCCGACAATGTTTACGTCAGTTACTATATCTATTATTCGCTGTTCCTTTTTACCTACTTACAAAAGAATTATATAAGTACACAATGTTTTATGCATAGATACTTATTCTACCTATCAAATTTATATAAAACTTCAAATATCGACAAAAGATAAATTACGTAAGATACCATACCTACTAATTGAGTACCTACCGAGCAACTGTTTAACGTTTTTTTATTTTTCCACAATTGAACATTTTACGTATTTTATGTATTTTACGTATGTAATATTTAAATTATATCTAGTTTAAGGTCCGTTTCTATGTTTGCAATACAAATGTAAAAATTAAGTAAACTTATTACTTATTCTCTGCTAAGTGAATAAAATAAACCTACCTACCTATTCATTTTATCTTAAAAGAAAAAAAGTCTTAAATCATAACTTATTTTTTGTATTTCAGTTACACAAATTCTTTACAAAATGTAATGGAAAAGTTGTTTACAATTTGTGACTTTTTGAGTAATCCAACGATGGTTGGTCGCATAGAAGTTTTTGATCAGTTTTAGAAACAGGATCGATTGTAGTAGCTGATAGGGTAGATGGTCCTCTAGTTAGACACTTCATTAAGATGCATGTGCTGCCACTGCGTGGTAACGCAAAATAATTCGATATATTTTTTATCTAATCAGTGTAATAAAAATAGAGTTATAAATAATTTATAAATGTTATAATATATAAATGTAAAGTAAAACTAATGTATTTTTTTCTTTTCTTGACTAATGCAATTGTAATTTGGATAATGAATAATAGTAATTTTATTTATGACATATTAATAAATGTACTTGTGATTATTTTAATAGACATAACATAATTATTATTTAGTAACCGGCTAGGACTCGCGTTATATTTACTGGATATTGCTCCGACCAGTTTCGAACTTATTTGAAGTTCTTCGTCTGGGAGTCACGATTGTGCACAGCGTCGAGCGCGGGCCGCAGCACGTAACTGGCGTTGAGACGGTTGCGCCGCAGCTGTCAAAGTCAGAATCCCTCCGTCCGAACTGTCACTCCTGTCACTATCACTGTAATTGTCATTGTCGTTTTGATAGGTGTAAGACTGTTGACACACTTCACTAGTACTGTCCTCTTCACGGTTCCACAACCCCGATGCCGTATCACAAATATTCACAAGCGACTCACACCATTAACGTTCCTTCCTAATGAGTGTAATGCGAGAAGAATTACTGGCAATTCACTACACTATGACGTATCTTCTGTAAGACGTGCCATAAGGTTTGCTACAAACTTCTGTGAAATCTTTCAAAACTTCTATTAAATTGAGGACATCCTCAACGCAATACGGACAACTACTTGACATTATAATACCCATAGACTTTAATAATTGAGTTAATAAATTACTTTCAAATTGCCGTCCTTGATCTTTTGTTAGTTTGAAAATATACCTACCAAATTGACAAATCCACGACTCATAACAAACTTAGGAACTGTTTCCGCTGTTATTTTAGACGTATAGCTTCCAGCCATCGCTTCAATCATAATAATTAGATATCTATGACCATGTGAACAAGATGGAAAGGGGCCTACTATATCCATGTGGACATGAGATAACCGCTCATTTGTTGAATATTGTTGAACTGATGATCGGATATTGTATGCCTATTAATATTCGACTCTTTTGGTATATTAACCCTGTAAAAATTGACCAGTCCTAAAAATCTTTGTAACTGTTCTATCCTATATGGCCGAGGGAATTCTGGCTCTGAAGGGGAACTATGGCTTTGACCATGTGGACGAGGGGTCAAATTAAGGGCTACCAAAACTTCGTAACTTTCATTTGCGATCATAAAATTCGATTCGTAACGCAAATTTATAGTAATTCAATTGTGAATCGCTCGAACACCTGACGTAGATGCAATTTATGCTGTTCCATTCAACTCGCTATTATGACGTCATCAATGAAATAAAACAGAAAATCTAGATCTTTTAATGAAATATTATTAAAATAAAAGGGAAAACGAAAACAGTCTCATTATTAGAGCTCTGTTTTGCCCTTTGCCTACGAAATAAAGAAAATCTCATCTCGTATTATATTTAACTAGTGGATTTCAAATGCAAATTCAAAAGTGTTATTGATTAAACATACCTTGGGTTACTTTAAGAAATATAATAAACGACATTACCAAGTTATATTGAGCTAAAGTATAACAATTGTGGTGTTAATTAGTTATTGTCTTTTCCTCTCACAGTTGAAGTCATCACTACTGAGAGCTCCCTGGGGGCAGCGGATTATCAAGGTAAGAGTTATTTAAAATATTAGATTTATTCTAAACGTTCAAAATAAATTGGCAAGTACTGCTGCTTAGTAGTTCAAATTGTCAAGTTGCCTAACTGCGCCATAACACCTGTTCATTAAAATCATACAGTTCAATTTATCATCAACTTTTTAAGCCCGACATTTTTAAACAATTGCCCAAAAAACATTACGTTGGTACTCCTAATGTTTTTATGATACGTGTATGAGTTATGCATATCATTTACCTACTCCACTACATTTTCTTAAAGCTTGAACTAATTAAAAACTGTGTTGTGCAGGTGTTGATGGTCAGAGGTCTGAGGAATAAGTATGTACAGGTATTCCTTAGATCTCTGACCAAATCCGTTGAGCAATTACAAATACAAAAACACAAAAATGTAGTATAAAACAATATTTTATAGTTACCAAAAAAAAACATGGCACTATCTACAGCTGGTTAGTACTAAACAAGTACAACTGATCAAATTTTTTGATTACTTTCGAAATTCCATCTAAAATTATGGACACTAAGTAAACAAAACACACATAAGTAAGTACAATTAATGAATGAATACCCTCCGCGTGTCCGTTTCCTTCGGTCATCCAAACATGTGTTATATTGCAACCTAGGTATTTTAGCATCAAGTCTAACTTTTCCGTCATGCTTTGATGGGCTTAGCTTACATTAAAAATCAAATCTAACTTTTCCGTCATGCTTTGATGGGCTTAGCTTACATTATTTGTAGGTACTGAATTGTTTTTATCTAAACAACAATCTGACTCTTAGGCATCTACTTCAAGCCAAATAAGGATCCATTTGGCTTAAAGTAGATGTGATTAAGCCATCTTGATTGATGTCAACTTTGTAATAACAACTCACTGAGTATCAGTTTGATGCTTACATTAATTATTGTATCAACCTTTCAGCGTCCACCTTCACTGCCCATTAAAAAAGATTGTTTCGTGAAGTGGTTGAGAGCTCATGCAAAATGCAATAAAACAATTGCACCGTTTTATTATATAAATAATACACTTTAATAGAAAAGCAACACATGATCATTGTGTTACGTCCCGTCAGTGCAGTGTGGTGATGGGGTGTTTTGTGCATTTCCCCCGCCAGCTTCTACCTAAGCCATCCCGTTTCCCTGATGTAGCGCAGAAGGACCTTGGGTCGCTGGCATAGCTGCTCCAGTGACGTGTGGTGGTGAGGATGTCGTCGATGAGAACGACTCTTGTAGTCTGGTTGGGATTCTTATTTGTTCCGTGGCTTCACAGTACCTGTATACTGCACTGTAACAGTGAGCTGTAATAAAGCCTGCTACAGTGCGCAGTTCCTCGAGTGTGGTGTCTCTACTCCTTGTTAAGAGTTGGGTTGGCCTTTGTATGTACACAATCCATTTTGAATATCGCGCGCAACTTTTCGTATTGATCTTCACGTGACCAATCATGGTATTGCATTGGGTTTTTTTGAGACAATATTTTTGTGCCAAATCGTGTTTAAAAACTTTTGCCCATATTTGTACTGCTCTGTTCCACGTCCGAGACATTATTTTGTAATATCGAGCGAGAAATAATACTTGATGAACTCAAACGCAGCTGTGGCACTGCTGTCGCGCGTATATTGACAGCCGCATATCTCGGGGAGCTCCTGACTATGGATCCGCGTAGTTGGCGTCCACAACTGTGACGTTGCCAGCTCGTTTGCAACAATAGTTCACAATTATCACACGATATTTAATCAAAACAATATATTCGCCGTAGGTGGTGTACGCGTTGCGTATCATTAGGAGCCTTAGTTTAGTTAAACTTTTAAAAAGTCAGTGAAAGTTACGAAATAAAATACGTGCAGTCGGCCTCACTTGGCTGTAATTTATAATCTTCGATCATTGATGTGTCTTTATAATGAATGATTCACTGGCTCTCAAGGACTGAGCTGGGATGCTAACCTCTAGAATATTTGCTTGAGGTAGGTAGGTACCAACGTCGTAAAGGTTGCTATTTATAAGACATTAGTAATGATAGCAAAGTTGAATCAACTAATTGTTTGTATGTTTATTGTTTTCCAAAAAAATATTATACATCATCAAGACTGAATAAGTAATTTTTGTTGCTAATTTTTCTATTGGTATTAGACTGAATGGTAGGTATTAATTTGTTGTGAACGTTAATTACTAAACGAAAGTTATAATGATGGCCAAAGCTACCAAGTAGGTACTTCCCTACTGTACCGACATAAAAATAAAAACTTTGCCCAGGTTCTTAAAAACGAGCTCTTTTTTGAAATAATGTTATAGGTAGCAACCTATACCCGCAACTTTTAGCGTGAACTGGGCATTAAAGTTATAAGAAGCTCTGTTATGCACCCTATGACCCTATGTGCAACAACACTCCACTCACATCATTTCAACATCCAACAGAAGAACTTAAAATGTTAATTCATCCCAATTTTGTTATTATAATAATAACAAATATTAATAATATAATAGATTTCGTATCTATCTGTAAATACCTCTACCGTAAAATCCCTGCTCGTCACTCCAAGATATTGGTTTTACCTTACTGGAATATGAAATCTCTACAGTATACTCGGCTTGTACACCTATCGATACCAAGGTTTCCACTTGAATATACCGGTTGTGACAGATGTAAACTTAAGTTCACTTATCCCTATATAGTATAAGTAATAATAAATCAATCAATCATTCAATCAATTTATTTCAGATAATTCATAATCCATAGATAAATATTACATTCGATCGTTAATAAATGCTAAAATTAAAATTAAATTATCATTAAAAAATCACTTAGTAAAATGTCACAGATTAAATATAAATATATGTTATGTCTGAGCTAAAAAACTGTTGCGAGTTTTGTCCATAATTATTATTTAGTAACCGGCTAGGACTCGCGTTATATTTACCGGATATTGCTCCGACCAGTTTCGAACTTATTTGAAGTTCTTCGTCTGGGAGTCACGATTGTGCACAGCGTCGCGCGCGGGCCTCAGCACGTAACTGGCGTTGAGACGGTTGCGCCGCAGCTGTCAAAGTCAGAATCCCTCCGTCCGAACTGTCACTCCTGTCACTATCACTGTAATTGTCATTGTCGTTTTGATAGGTGTAATACTGTTGACACACTACACTAGTACTGTCCTCTTCACGGTTCCACAACCCCGATGCCGTATCACAAATATTGAGAACAGGTATCCAGGACGGCGGAATGTTCCACCCACGATCCCGATTAAAATTAGGATGGCGTCTAATTTCGATGGCCTCTCGTACTTTACGCGGAACGAAAAACTTCTCTCGCGCTAGAACGGCCGCCTTATCAAAGCGAATATAGTGTGCGCCTGAGATTTGGGAATGCTCTGCCACTGCCGACCTCACGGTATCTAAGTTTTTGATACTCCTGATATGCTCAGTCACTCTGGTGGAAACATTGCGTCTAGTCTCGCCTATATACGATTTGCCGCGATCGCATGGGATCTTGTACACTCCAGGGCAATTCAGAGCATCCTTGTCCTTAGGAGACCGGAGCAGTTGTCGCAGCTGCCCGGGTGGACGGAATACAGCCTTCATATCGAACTTCCGTTTCAGGTAGTGCCCGATTTGGTCAGTCACCCCCTTCACGAAAGGCAGGTATATAGGGAGCGTTCCACTTTTTGCTGCCGCTGATATTGACTTGTGCTTGCCCATTGAGTACATCTCTTCCAATTGAAGCCATTACTCTCTAGGACGTTCCTGACATAAACAAGTTCAGCATCGACGTGTTGAGGGTCGCAGATCTGCAAAGCTCTATTTATAAGGGTTCGTGACACGGACGCCAGTTGTGACGGGTGATGGTGTGATTCTGCCTGTAGGTACCTATCTGTGTGTGTCGGCTTCCGATAAACAGTGTGAGCCAACCTGCCATTTGGCTCCCTAATGACAAGAACGTCCAGGAAAGGCAGACTCCCGTTTTGTTCTTCCTCAAACGTGAACTGAATCTTCGTGTATATAGAATTTAAGTACGTCCCGAAACCACTGAGTGCAACCTTATCAATAATGGCAAACACATCATCGACGTATCTCCACCAGTACCTTGGCTTGAGGACAGCATTCGTCAGCGCCGCAGCTTCAAACCACTCCATGAAGATGTTAGCCACCACGGGAGCTATCGGGGAGCCCATTGTCACACCGTCCACCTGTAGGTAGTATTCACCGCGCCAAACGAAGTATCCGCTCTTGAGACAGTATTCCGTCCACTGAATGTACTCAATGGGTCAATTCGCGCCCTGTATAATGTAATTTAATACTTTTATTGCATCCTCTACTGGCACATTCAAGAATAACGAAATGACGTCGAAGCTTACCATTACTTCATACGGCTGCACATACACGTCTTCTATCAGGCGGACAAAATGCCTAGAGTCACATGGCTATCAGTTTTTCCGACCAAAGATTGTAGGACTGCTGAATACTTGGACAAATGGTCAAACAATTCGTTTCCTGGGAGATCTTTACGACACCTCAGGTACACGAATTTGTGATGAGAATTAATTTTTGGAAGAATTAAGACATAATATAATTAAAACCTGTGTCGGAAAAGTCAAGGAACTAGCGCACAGTATTTGTACATAAGGAGTTGAGTATGTATAAATACGTCTTTATTCGCAACCTTTGGTGCCGCCATTTTATCGCGTCATTAATAGAAGAAACAAGGTATTTAACGTTCAGTTAACGAATACAACAGTCAATGTGTCAATTAACAGAGCTCAAGCCCGGGTTTGTAATTAATTACCAGTATGCTTAGAGAAATTAATAAGTTTTGTCAGAACCAGTATGAGGGATTGAGGGATATACACAGAGAGATAAATCGGCCTCATGGCCGATTTCATACCATGAACTTGATTACAACTTTGCCAAAACTGGTCTTAGTCCTGTCAGATGCATAATTTGGCATTCGGAATAAGTTAAACTAATATAATTGTAATCGCCAAGATTAAAATCAGAGGATAGATAGTGCCCGCGTTATACACATTTTTGTTTATTGTAGGTACCAGATATATTCTAGGGAATAATCGATGAGCGTTTTATCGAATCGCATATAATGTTCGCAGTCGTAGGTTTTTCTATTGTTAATATTCATATTATGAACAACATATCAGAGATAGCTCTTGTAATACATTGTAACGTGCTTTGTGACTGTTTACTAGATAAGAGTAGCAGCCATCTAGGAATGCATTCACGTAACGCCAAAAGAGCTTGCAAAGTCATTTTTAGACATTAAACTGAGAGCAGCGGCTGAGTTTATTAATTACCTTCATAAGAGCGTCGTAGACGCCTAAATTTAATAAATGATTTTGACTTTGAGTAGTTTGAATGCATGACTGCTACTTGAATTTTCAAGCGCTTCCGTGCTTCGGAGTGCAGGTTGGGTTGGGACGTCAGTCCCAGTTATCTTATAAAACATGTAAACTAAAATGCAATAAAACATTAATGATTTAATATGAAACCTTATCTACCAAACTATGTATTCAGAAAAAGAAATATCAAGCATAACTATATGCTTGATATTTTTTTTTGTTGACAACACCACTATTGCTATCATGCTATAGACAATCTGTTACACGATACGTAAAAGCACCCGTTTTGTTAACTTCTCGCACATGAACTATCTATCCTACCCGACAATGTTTACGTCAGTTACTATATCTATTATTCGCTGTTCCTTTTTACCTACTTACAAAAGAATTATATAAGTACACAATGTTTTATGCATAGATACTTATTCTACCTATCAAATTTATATAAAACTTCAAATATCGACAAAAGATAAATTACGTAAGATACCATACCTACTAATTGAGTACCTACCGAGCAACTGTTTAACGTTTTTTTATTTTTCCACAATTGAACATTTTACGTATTTTATGTATTTTACGTATGTAATATTTAAATTATATCTAGTTTAAGGTCCGTTTCTATGTTTGCAATACAAATGTAAAAATTAAGTAAACTTATTACTTATTCTCTGCTAAGTGAATAAAATAAACCTACCTACCTATTTATTTTATCTTAAAAGAAAAAAAGTCTTAAATCATAACTTATTTTTTGTATTTCAGTTACACAAATTCTTTACAAAATGTAATGGAAAAGTTGTTTACAATTTGTGACTTTTTGAGTAATCCAACGATGGTTGGTCGCATAGAAGTTTTTGATCAGTTTTAGAAACAGGATCGATTGTAGTAGCTGATAGGGTAGATGGTCCTCTAGTTAGACACTTCATTAAGATGCATGTGCTGCCACTGCGTGGTAACGCAAAATAATTCGATATATTTTTTATCTAATCAGTGTAATAAAAATAGAGTTATAAATAATTTATAAATGTTATAATATATAAATGTAAAGTAAAACTAATGTATTTTTTTCTTTTCTTGACTAATGCAATTGTAATTTGGATAATGAATAATAGTAATTTTATTTATGACATATTAATAAATGTACTTGTGATTATTTTAATAGACATAACATAATTATTATTTAGTAACCGGCTAGGACTCGCGTTATATTTACTGGATATTGCTCCGACCAGTTTCGAACTTATTTGAAGTTCTTCGTCTGGGAGTCACGATTGTGCACAGCGTCGAGCGCGGGCCGCAGCACGTAACTGGCGTTGAGACGGTTGCGCCGCAGCTGTCAAAGTCAGAATCCCTCCGTCCGAACTGTCACTCCTGTCACTATCACTGTAATTGTCATTGTCGTTTTGATAGGTGTAAGACTGTTGACACACTTCACTAGTACTGTCCTCTTCACGGTTCCACAACCCCGATGCCGTATCACAAATATTCACAAGCGACTCACACCATTAACGTTCCTTCCTAATGAGTGTAATGCGAGAAGAATTACTGGCAATTCACTACACTATGACGTATCTTCTGTAAGACGTGCCATAAGGTTTGCTACAAACTTCTGTGAAATCTTTCAAAACTTCTATTAAATTGAGGACATCCTCAACGCAATACGGACAACTACTTGACATTATAATACCCATAGACTTTAATAATTGAGTTAATAAATTACTTTCAAATTGCCGTCCTTGATCTTTTGTTAGTTTGAAAATATACCTACCAAATTGACAAATCCACGACTCATAACAAACTTAGGAACTGTTTCCGCTGTTATTTTAGACGTATAGCTTCCAGCCATCGCTTCAATCATAATAATTAGATATCTATGACCATGTGAACAAGATGGAAAGGGGCCTACTATATCCATGTGGACATGAGATAACCGCTCATTTGTTGAATATTGTTGAACTGATGATCGGATATTGTATGCCTATTAATATTCGACTCTTTTGGTATATTAACCCTGTAAAAATTGACCAGTCCTAAAAATCTTTGTAACTGTTCTATCCTATATGGCCGAGGGAATTCTGGCTCTGAAGGGGAACTATGGCTTTGAGCATGTGGACGAGGGGTCAAATTAAGGGCTACCAAAACTTCGTAACTTTCATTTGCGATCATAAAATTCGATTCGTAACGCAAATTTATAGTAATTCAATTGTGAATCGCTCGAACACCTGACGTAGATGCAATTTATGCTGTTCCATTCAACTCGCTATTATGACGTCATCAATGAAATAAAACAGAAAATCTAGATCTTTTAATGAAATATTATTAAAATAAAAGGGAAAACGAAAACAGTCTCATTATTAGAGCTCTGTTTTGCCCTTTGCCTACGAAATAAAGAAAATCTCATCTCGTATTATATTTAACTAGTGGATTTCAAATGCAAATTCAAAAGTGTTATTGATTAAACATACCTTGGGTTACTTTAAGAAATATAATAAACGACATTACCAAGTTATATTGAGCTAAAGTATAACAATTGTGGTGTTAATTAGTTATTGTCTTTTCCTCTCACAGTTGAAGTCATCACTACTGAGAGCTCCCTGGGGGCAGCGGATTATCAAGGTAAGAGTTATTTAAAATATTAGATTTATTCTAAACGTTCAAAATAAATTGGCAAGTACTGCTGCTTAGTAGTTCAAATTGTCAAGTTGCCTAACTGCGCCATAACACCTGTTCATTAAAATCATACAGTTCAATTTATCATCAACTTTTTAAGCCCGACATTTTTAAACAATTGCCCAAAAAACATTACGTTGGTACTCCTAATGTTTTTATGATACGTGTATGAGTTATGCATATCATTTACCTACTCCACTACATTTTCTTAAAGCTTGAACTAATTAAAAACTGTGTTGTGCAGGTGTTGATGGTCAGAGGTCTGAGGAATAAGTATGTACAGGTATTCCTTAGATCTCTGACCAAATCCGTTGAGCAATTACAAATACAAAAACACAAAAATGTAGTATAAAACAATATTTTATAGTTACCAAAAAAAAACATGGCACTATCTACAGCTGGTTAGTACTAAACAAGTACAACTGATCAAATTTTTTGATTACTTTCGAAATTCCATCTAAAATTATGGACACTAAGTAAACAAAACACACATAAGTAAGTACAATTAATGAATGAATACCCTCCGCGTGTCCGTTTCCTTCGGTCATCCAAACATGTGTTATATTGCAACCTAGGTATTTTAGCATCAAGTCTAACTTTTCCGTCATGCTTTGATGGGCTTAGCTTACATTAAAAATCAAATTTAACTTTTCCGTCATGCTTTGATGGGCTTAGCTTACATTATTTGTAGGTACTGAATTGTTTTTATCTAAACAACAATCTGACTCTTAGGCATATACTTCAAGCCAAATAAGGATCCATTTGGCTTAAAGTAGATGTGATTAAGCCATCTTGATTGATGTCAACTTTGTAGTAACAACTCACCGAGTATCAGTTTGATGCTTACATTAATTATTGTATCAACCTTTCAGCGTCCACCTTCACTGCCCATTAAAAAAGATTGTTTCGTGAAGTGGTTGAGAGCTCATGCAAAATGCAATAAAACAATTGCACCGTTTTATTATATAAATAATACACTTTAATAGAAAAGCAACACATGATCATTGTGTTACGTCCCGTCAGTGCAGTGTGGTGATGGGGTGTTTTGTGCATTTCCCCCGCCAGCTTCTACCTAAGCCATCCCGTTTCCCTGATGTAGCGCAGAAGGACCTTGGGTCGCTGGCATAGCTGCTCCAGTGACGTGTGGTGGTGAGGATGTCGTCGATGAGAACGACTCTTGTAGTCTGGTTGGGATTCTTATTTGTTCCGTGGCTTCACAGTACCTGTATACTGCACTGTAACAGTGAGCTGTAATAAAGCCTGCTACAGTGCGCAGTTCCTCGAGTGTGGTGTCTCTACTCCTTGTTAAGAGTTGGGTTGGCCTTTGTATGTACACAATCCATTTTGAATATCGCGCGCAACTTTTCGTATTGATCTTCACGTGACCAATCATGGTATTGCATTGGGTTTTTTTGAGACAATATTTTTGTGCCAAATCGTGTTTAAAAACTTTTGCCCATATTTGTACTGCTCTGTTCCACGTCCGAGACATTATTTTGTAATATCGAGCGAGAAATAATACTTGATGAACTCAAACGCAGCTGTGGCACTGCTGTCGCGCGTATATTGACAGCCGCATATCTCGGGGAGCTCCTGACTATGGATCCGCGTAGTTGGCGTCCACAACTGTGACGTTGCCAGCTCGTTTGCAACAATAGTTCACAATTATCACACGATATTTAATCAAAACAATATATTCGCCGTAGGTGGTGTACGCGTTGCGTATCATTAGGAGCCTTAGTTTAGTTAAACTTTTAAAAAGTCAGTGAAAGTTACGAAATAAAATACGTGCAGTCGGCCTCACTTGGCTGTAATTTATAATCTTCGATCATTGATGTGTCTTTATAATGAATGATTCACTGGCTCTCAAGGACTGAGCTGGGATGCTAACCTCTAGAATATTTGCTTGAGGTAGGTAGGTACCAACGTCGTAAAGGTTGCTATTTATAAGACATTAGTAATGATAGCAAAGTTGAATCAACTAATTGTTTGTATGTTTATTGTTTTCCAAAAAAATATTATACATCATCAAGACTGAATAAGTAATTTTTGTTGCTAATTTTTCTATTGGTATTAGACTGAATGGTAGGTATTAATTTGTTGTGAACGTTAATTACTAAACGAAAGTTATAATGATGGCCAAAGCTACCAAGTAGGTACTTCCCTACTGTACCGACATAAAAATAAAAACTTTGCCCAGGTTCTTAAAAACGAGCTCTTTTTTGAAATAATGTTGTAGGTAGCAACCTATACCCGCAACTTTTAGCGTGAACTGGGCATTAAAGTTATAAGAAGCTCTGTTATGCACCCTATGACCCTATGTGCAACAACACTCCACTCACATCATTTCAACATCCAACAGAAGAACTTAAAATGTTAATTCATCCCAATTTTGTTATTATAATAATAACAAATATTAATAATATAATAGATTTCGTATCTATCTGTAAATACCTCTACCGTAAAATCCCTGCTCGTCACTCCAAGATATTGGTTTTACCTTACTGGAATATGAAATCTCTACAGTATACTCGGCTTGTACACCTATCGATACCAAGGTTTCCACTTGAATATACCGGTTGTGACAGATGTAAACTTAAGTTCACTTATCCCTATATAGTATAAGTAATAATAAATCAATCAATCATTCAATCAATTTATTTCAGATAATTCATAATCCATAGATAAATATTACATTCGATCGTTAATAAATGCTAAAATTAAAATTAAATTATCATTAAAAAATCACTTAGTAAAATGTCACAGATTAAATATAAATATATGTTATGTCTGAGCTAAAAAACTGTTGCGAGTTTTGTCCATAATTATTATTTAGTAACCGGCTAGGACTCGCGTAATATTTACCGGATATTGCTCCGACCAGTTTCGAACTTATTTGAAGTTCTTCGTCTGGGAGTCACGATTGTGCACAGCGTCGCGCGCGGGCCTCTGTAATTGTCATTGTCGTTTTGATAGGTGTAATACTGTTGACACACTACACTAGTACTGTCCTCTTCACGGTTCCACAACCCCGATGCCGTATCACAAATATTGAGAACAGGTATCCAGGACGGCGGAATGTTCCACCCACGATCCCGATTAAAATTAGGATGGCGTCTAATTTCGATGGCCTCTCGTACTTTACGCGGAACGAAAAACTTCTCTCGCGCTAGAACGGCCGCCTTATCAAAGCGAATATAGTGTGCGCCTGAGATTTGGGAATGCTCTGCCACTGCCGACCTCACGGTATCTAAGTTTTTGATACTCCTGATATGCTCAGTCACTCTGGTGGAAACATTGCGTCTAGTCTCGCCTATATACGATTTGCCGCGATCGCATGGGATCTTGTACACTCCAGGGCAATTCAGAGCATCCTTGTCCTTAGGAGACCGGAGCAGTTGTCGCAGCTGCCCAGGTGGACGGAATACAGCCTTCATATCGAACTTCCGTTTCAGGTAGTGCCCGATTTGGTCAGTCACCCCCTTCACGAAAGGCAGGTATATAGGGAGCGTTCCACTTTTTGCTGCCGCTGATATTGACTTGTGCTTGCCCATTGAGTACATCTCTTCCAATTGAAGCCATTACTCTCTAGGACGTTCCTGACATAAACAAGTTCAGCATCGACGTGTTGAGGGTCGCAGATCTGCAAAGCTCTATTTATAAGGGTTCGTGATACGGACGCCAGTTGTGACGGGTGATGGTGTGATTCTGCCTGTAGGTACCTATCTGTGTGTGTCGGCTTCCGATAAACAGTGTGAGCCAACCTGCCATTTGGCTCCCTAATGACAAGAACGTCCAGGAAAGGCAGACTCCCGTTTTGTTCTTCCTCAAACGTGAACTGAATCTTCGTGTATATAGAATTTAAGTACGTCCCGAAACCACTGAGTGCAACCTTATCAATAATGGCAAACACATCATCGACGTATCTCCACCAGTACCTTGGCTTGAGGACAGCATTCGTCAGCGCCGCAGCTTCAAACCACTCCATGAAGATGTTAGCCACCACGGGAGCTATCGGGGAGCCCATTGTCACACCGTCCACCTGTAGGTAGTATTCACCGCGCCAAACGAAGTATCCGCTCTTGAGACAGTATTCCGTCCACTGAATGTACTCAATGGGTCAATTCGCGCCCTGTATAATGTAATTTAATACTTTTATTGCATCCTCTACTGGCACATTCAAGAATAACGAAATGACGTCGAAGCTTACCATTACTTCATACGGCTGCACATACACGTCTTCTATCAGGCGGACAAAATGCCTAGAGTCACATGGCTATCAGTTTTTCCGACCAAAGATTGTAGGACTGCTGAATACTTGGACAAATGGTCAAACAATTCGTTTCCTGGGAGATCTTTACGACACCTCAGGTACACGAATTTGTGATGAGAATTAATTTTTGGAAGAATTAAGACATAATATAATTAAAACCTGTGTCGGAAAAGTCAAGGAACTAGCGCACAGTATTTGTACATAAGGAGTTGAGTATGTATAAATACGTCTTTATTCGCAACCTTTGGTGCCGCCATTTTATCGCGTCATTAATAGAAGAAACAAGGTATTTAACGTTCAGTTAACGAATACAACAGTCAATGTGTCAATTAACAGAGCTCAAGCCCGGGTTTGTAATTAATTACCAGTATGCTTAGAGAAATTAATAAGTTTTGTCAGAACCAGTATGAGGGATTGAGGGATATACACAGAGAGATAAATCGGCCTCATGGCCGATTTCATACCATGAACTTGATTACAACTTTGCCAAAACTGGTCTTAGTCCTGTCAGATGCATAATTTGGCATTCGGAATAAGTTAAACTAATATAATTGTAATCGCCAAGATTAAAATCAGAGGATAGATAGTGCCCGCGTTATACACATTTTTGTTTATTGTAGGTACCAGATATATTCTAGGGAATAATCGATGAGCGTTTTATCGAATCGCATATAATGTTCGCAGTCGTAGGTTTTTCTATTGTTAATATTCATAATTATTATGAACAACATATCAGAGATAGCTCTTGTAATACATTGTAACGTGCTTTGTGACTGTTTACTAGATAAGAGTAGCAGCCATCTAGGAATGCATTCACGTAACGCCAAAAGAGCTTGCAAAGTCATTTTTAGACATTAAACTGAGAGCAGCGGCTGAGTTTATTAATTACCTTCATAAGAGCGTCGTAGACGCCTAAATTTAATAAATGATTTTGACTTTGAGTAGTTTGAATGCATGACTGCTACTTGAATTTTCAAGCGCTTCCGTGCTTCGGAGTGCAGGTTGGGTTGGGACGTCAGTCCCAGTTATCTTATAAAACATGTAAACTAAAATGCAATAAAACATTAATGATTTAATATGAAACCTTATCTACCAAACTATGTATTCAGAAAAAGAAATATCAAGCATAACTATATGCTTGATATTTTTTTTTGTTGACAACACCACTATTGCTATCATGCTATAGACAATCTGTTACACGATACGTAAAAGCACCCGTTTTGTTAACTTCTCGCACATGAACTATCTATCCTACCCGACAATGTTTACGTCAGTTACTATATCTATTATTCGCTGTTCCTTTTTACCTACTTACAAAAGAATTATATAAGTACACAATGTTTTATGCATAGATACTTATTCTACCTATCAAATTTATATAAAACTTCAAATATCGACAAAAGATAAATTACGTAAGATACCATACCTACTAATTGAGTACCTACCGAGCAACTGTTTAACGTTTTTTTATTTTTCCACAATTGAACATTTTACGTATTTTATGTATTTTACGTATGTAATATTTAAATTATATCTAGTTTAAGGTCCGTTTCTATGTTTGCAATACAAATGTAAAAATTAAGTAAACTTATTACTTATTCTCTGCTAAGTGAATAAAATAAACCTACCTACCTATTTATTTTATCTTAAAAGAAAAAAAGTCTTAAATCATAACTTATTTTTTGTATTTCAGTTACACAAATTCTTTACAAAATGTAATGGAAAAGTTGTTTACAATTTGTGACTTTTTGAGTAATCCAACGATGGTTGGTCGCATAGAAGTTTTTGATCAGTTTTAGAAACAGGATCGATTGTAGTAGCTGATAGGGTAGATGGTCCTCTAGTTAGACACTTCATTAAGATGCATGTGCTGCCACTGCGTGGTAACGCAAAATAATTCGATATATTTTTTATCTAATCAGTGTAATAAAAATAGAGTTATAAATAATTTATAAATGTTATAATATATAAATGTAAAGTAAAACTAATGTATTTTTTTCTTTTCTTGACTAATGCAATTGTAATTTGGATAATGAATAATAGTAATTTTATTTATGACATATTAATAAATGTACTTGTGATTATTTTAATAGACATAACATAATTATTATTTAGTAACCGGCTAGGACTCGCGTTATATTTACTGGATATTGCTCCGACCAGTTTCGAACTTATTTGAAGTTCTTCGTCTGGGAGTCACGATTGTGCACAGCGTCGAGCGCGGGCCGCAGCACGTAACTGGCGTTGAGACGGTTGCGCCGCAGCTGTCAAAGTCAGAATCCCTCCGTCCGAACTGTCACTCCTGTCACTATCACTGTAATTGTCATTGTCGTTTTGATAGGTGTAAGACTGTTGACACACTACACTAGTACTGTCCTCTTCACGGTTCCACAACCCCGATGCCGTATCACAAATATTCACAAGCGACTCACACCATTAACGTTCCTTCCTAATGAGTGTAATGCGAGAAGAATTACTGGCAATTCACTACACTATGACGTATCTTCTGTAAGACGTGCCATAAGGTTTGCTACAAACTTCTGTGAAATCTTTCAAAACTTCTATTAAATTGAGGACATCCTCAACGCAATACGGACAACTACTTGACATTATAATACCCATAGACTTTAATAATTGAGTTAATAAATTACTTTCAAATTGCCGTCCTTGATCTTTTGTTAGTTTGAAAATATACCTACCAAATTGACAAATCCACGACTCATAACAAACTTAGGAACTGTTTCCGCTGTTATTTTAGACGTATAGCTTCCAGCCATCGCTTCAATCATAATAATTAGATATCTATGACCATGTGAACAAGATGGAAAGGGGCCTACTATATCCATGTGGACATGAGATAACCGCTCATTTGTTGAATATTGTTGAACTGATGATCGGATATTGTATGCCTATTAATATTCGACTCTTTTGGTATATTAACCCTGTAAAAATTGACCAGTCCTAAAAATCTTTGTAACTGTTCTATCCTATATGGCCGAGGGAATTCTGGCTCTGAAGGGGAACTATGGCTTTGAGCATGTGGACGAGGGGTCAAATTAAGGGCTACCAAAACTTCGTAACTTTCATTTGCGATCATAAAATTCGATTCGTAACGCAAATTTATAGTAATTCAATTGTGAATCGCTCGAACACCTGACGTAGATGCAATTTATGCTGTTCCATTCAACTCGCTATTATGACGTCATCAATGAAATAAAACAGAAAATCTAGATCTTTTGATGAAATATTATTAAAATAAAAGGGAAAACGAAAACAGTCTCATTATTAGAGCTCTGTTTTGCCCTTTGCCTACGAAATAAAGAAAATCTCATCTCGTATTATATTTAACTAGTGGATTTCAAATGCAAATTCAAAAGTGTTATTGATTAAACATACCTTGGGTTACTTTAAGAAATATAATAAACGACATTACCAAGTTATATTGAGCTAAAGTATAACAATTGTGGTGTTAATTAGTTATTGTCTTTTCCTCTCACAGTTGAAGTCATCACTACTGAGAGCTCCCTGGGGGCAGCGGATTATCAAGGTAAGAGTTATTTAAAATATTAGATTTATTCTAAACGTTCAAAATAAATTGGCAAGTACTGCTGCTTAGTAGTTCAAATTGTCAAGTTGCCTAACTGCGCCATAACACCTGTTCATTAAAATCATACAGTTCAATTTATCATCAACTTTTTAAGCCCGACATTTTTAAACAATTGCCCAAAAAACATTACGTTGGTACTCCTAATGTTTTTATGATACGTGTATGAGTTATGCATATCATTTACCTACTCCACTACATTTTCTTAAAGCTTGAACTAATTAAAAACTGTGTTGTGCAGGTGTTGATGGTCAGAGGTCTGAGGAATAAGTATGTACAGGTATTCCTTAGATCTCTGACCAAATCCGTTGAGCAATTACAAATACAAAAACACAAAAATGTAGTATAAAACAATATTTTATAGTTACCAAAAAAAAACATGGCACTATCTACAGCTGGTTAGTACTAAACAAGTACAACTGATCAAATTTTTTGATTACTTTCGAAATTCCATCTAAAATTATGGACACTAAGTAAACAAAACACACATAAGTAAGTACAATTAATGAATGAATACCCTCCGCGTGTCCGTTTCCTTCGGTCATCCAAACATGTGTTATATTGCAACCTAGGTATTTTAGCATCAAGTCTAACTTTTCCGTCATGCTTTGATGGGCTTAGCTTACATTAAAAATCAAATTTAACTTTTCCGTCATGCTTTGATGGGCTTAGCTTACATTATTTGTAGGTACTGAATTGTTTTTATCTAAACAACAATCTGACTCTTAGGCATATACTTCAAGCCAAATAAGGATCCATTTGGCTTAAAGTAGATGTGATTAAGCCATCTTGATTGATGTCAACTTTGTAGTAACAACTCACTGAGTATCAGTTTGATGCTTACATTAATTATTGTATCAACCTTTCAGCGTCCACCTTCACTGCCCATTAAAAAAGATTGTTTCGTGAAGTGGTTGAGAGCTCATGCAAAATGCAATAAAACAATTGCACCGTTTTATTATATAAATAATACACTTTAATAGAAAAGCAACACATGATCATTGTGTTACGTCCCGTCAGTGCAGTGTGGTGATGGGGTGTTTTGTGCATTTCCCCCGCCAGCTTCTACCTAAGCCATCCCGTTTCCCTGATGTAGCGCAGAAGGACCTTGGGTCGCTGGCATAGCTGCTCCAGTGACGTGTGGTGGTGAGGATGTCGTCGATGAGAACGACTCTTGTAGTCTGGTTAGGATTCTTATTTGTTCCGTGGCTTCACAGTACCTGTATACTGCACTGTAACAGTGAGCTGTAATAAAGCCTGCTACAGTGCGCAGTTCCTCGAGTGTGGTGTCTCTACTCCTTGTTAAGAGTTGGGTTGGCCTTTGTATGTACACAATCCATTTTGAATATCGCGCGCAACTTTTCGTATTGATCTTCACGTGACCAATCATGGTATTGCATTGGGTTTTTTTGAGACAATATTTTTGTGGCAAATCGTGTTTAAAAACTTTTGCCCATATTTGTACTGCTCTGTTCCACGTCCGAGACATTATTTTGTAATATCGAGCGAGAAATAATACTTGATGAACTCAAACGCAGCTGTGGCACTGCTGTCGCGCGTATATTGACAGCCGCATATCTCGGGGAGCTCCTGACTATGGATCCGCGTAGTTGGCGTCCACAACTGTGACGTTGCCAGCTCGTTTGCAACAATAGTTCACAATTATCACACGATATTTAATCAAAACAATATATTCGCCGTAGGTGGTGTACGCGTTGCGTATCATTAGGAGCCTTAGTTTAGTTAAACTTTTAAAAAGTCAGTGAAAGTTACGAAATAAAATACGTGCAGTCGGCCTCACTTGGCTGTAATTTATAATCTTCGATCATTGATGTGTCTTTATAATGAATGATTCACTGGCTCTCAAGGACTGAGCTGGGATGCTAACCTCTAGAATATTTGCTTGAGGTAGGTAGGTACCAACGTCGTAAAGGTTGCTATTTATAAGACATTAGTAATGATAGCAAAGTTGAATCAACTAATTGTTTGTATGTTTATTGTTTTCCAAAAAAATATTATACATCATCAAGACTGAATAAGTAATTTTTGTTGTTAATTCATCCCAATTTTGTTATTATAATAATAACAAATATTAATAATATAATAGATTTCGTATCTATCTGTAAATACCTCTACCGTAAAATCCCTGCTCGTCACTCCAAGATATTGGTTTTACCTTACTGGAATATGAAATCTCTACAGTATACTCGGCTTGTACACCTATCGATACCAAGGTTTCCACTTGAATATACCGGTTGTGACAGATGTAAACTTAAGTTCACTTATCCCTATATAGTATAAGTAATAATAAATCAATCAATCATTCAATCAATTTATTTCAGATAATTCATAATCCATAGATAAATATTACATTCGATCGTTAATAAATGCTAAAATTAAAATTAAATTATCAATAAAAAATCACTTAGTAAAATGTCACAGATTAAATATAAATATATGTTATGTCTGAGCTAAAAAACTGTTGCGAGTTTTGTCCATAATTATTATTTAGTAACCGGCTAGGACTCGCGTTATATTTACCGGATATTGCTCCGACCAGTTTCGAACTTATTTGAAGTTCTTCGTCTGGGAGTCACGATTGTGCACAGCGTCGCGCGCGGGCCTCAGCACGTAACTGGCGTTGAGACGGTTGCGCCGCAGCTGTCAAAGTCAGAATCCCTCCGTCCGAACTGTCACTCCTGTCACTATCACTGTAATTGTCATTGTCGTTTTGATAGGTGTAAGACTGTTGACACACTTCACTAGTACTGTCCTCTTCACGGTTCCACAACCCCGATGCCGTATCACAAATATTCACAAGCGACTCACACCATTAACGTTCCTTCCTAATGAGTGTAATGCGAGAAGAATTACTGGCAATTCACTACACTATGACGTATCTTCTGTAAGACGTGCCATAAGGTTTGCTACAAACTTCTGTGAAATCTTTCAAAACTTCTATTAAATTGAGGACATCCTCAACGCAATACGGACAACTACTTGACATTATAATACCCATAGACTTTAATAATTGAGTTAATAAATTACTTTCAAATTGCCGTCCTTGATCTTTTGTTAGTTTGAAAATATACCTACCAAATTGACAAATCCACGACTCATAACAAACTTAGGAACTGTTTCCGCTGTTATTTTAGACGTATAGCTTCCAGCCATCGCTTCAATCATAATAATTAGATATCTATGACCATGTGAACAAGATGGAAAGGGGCCTACTATATCCATGTGGACATGAGATAACCGCTCATTTGTTGAATATTGTTGAACTGATGATCGGATATTGTATGCCTATTAATATTCGACTCTTTTGGTATATTAACCCTGTAAAAATTGACCAGTCCTAAAAATCTTTGTAACTGTTCTATCCTATATGGCCGAGGGAATTCTGGCTCTGAAGGGGAACTATGGCTTTGAGCATGTGGACGAGGGGTCAAATTAAGGGCTACCAAAACTTCGTAACTTTCATTTGCGATCATAAAATTCGATTCGTAACGCAAATTTATAGTAATTCAATTGTGAATCGCTCGAACACCTGACGTAGATGCAATTTATGCTGTTCCATTCAACTCGCTATTATGACGTCATCAATGAAATAAAACAGAAAATCTAGATCTTTTGATGAAATATTATTAAAATAAAAGGGAAAACGAAAACAGTCTCATTATTAGAGCTCTGTTTTGCCCTTTGCCTACGAAATAAAGAAAATCTCATCTCGTATTATATTTAACTAGTGGATTTCAAATGCAAATTCAAAAGTGTTATTGATTAAACATACCTTGGGTTACTTTAAGAAATATAATAAACGACATTACCAAGTTATATTGAGCTAAAGTATAACAATTGTGGTGTTAATTAGTTATTGTCTTTTCCTCTCACAGTTGAAGTCATCACTACTGAGAGCTCCCTGGGGGCAGCGGATTATCAAGGTAAGAGTTATTTAAAATATTAGATTTATTCTAAACGTTCAAAATAAATTGGCAAGTACTGCTGCTTAGTAGTTCAAATTGTCAAGTTGCCTAACTGCGCCATAACACCTGTTCATTAAAATCATACAGTTCAATTTATCATCAACTTTTTAAGCCCGACATTTTTAAACAATTGCCCAAAAAACATTACGTTGGTACTCCTAATGTTTTTATGATACGTGTATGAGTTATGCATATCATTTACCTACTCCACTACATTTTCTTAAAGCTTGAACTAATTAAAAACTGTGTTGTGCAGGTGTTGATGGTCAGAGGTCTGAGGAATAAGTATGTACAGGTATTCCTTAGATCTCTGACCAAATCCGTTGAGCAATTACAAATACAAAAACACAAAAATGTAGTATAAAACAATATTTTATAGTTACCAAAAAAAAACATGGCACTATCTACAGCTGGTTAGTACTAAACAAGTACAACTGATCAAATTTTTTGATTACTTTCGAAATTCCATCTAAAATTATGGACACTAAGTAAACAAAACACACATAAGTAAGTACAATTAATGAATGAATACCCTCCGCGTGTCCGTTTCCTTCGGTCATCCAAACATGTGTTATATTGCAACCTAGGTATTTTAGCATCAAGTCTAACTTTTCCGTCATGCTTTGATGGGCTTAGCTTACATTAAAAATCAAATTTAACTTTTCCGTCATGCTTTGATGGGCTTAGCTTACATTATTTGTAGGTACTGAATTGTTTTTATCTAAACAACAATCTGACTCTTAGGCATATACTTCAAGCCAAATAAGGATCCATTTGGCTTAAAGTAGATGTGATTAAGCCATCTTGATTGATGTCAACTTTGTAGTAACAACTCACTGAGTATCAGTTTGATGCTTACATTAATTATTGTATCAACCTTTCAGCGTCCACCTTCACTGCCCATTAAAAAAGATTGTTTCGTGAAGTGGTTGAGAGCTCATGCAAAATGCAATAAAACAATTGCACCGTTTTATTATATAAATAATACACTTTAATAGAAAAGCAACACATGATCATTGTGTTACGTCCCGTCAGTGCAGTGTGGTGATGGGGTGTTTTGTGCATTTCCCCCGCCAGCTTCTACCTAAGCCATCCCGTTTCCCTGATGTAGCGCAGAAGGACCTTGGGTCGCTGGCATAGCTGCTCCAGTGACGTGTGGTGGTGAGGATGTCGTCGATGAGAACGACTCTTGTAGTCTGGTTAGGATTCTTATTTGTTCCGTGGCTTCACAGTACCTGTATACTGCACTGTAACAGTGAGCTGTAATAAAGCCTGCTACAGTGCGCAGTTCCTCGAGTGTGGTGTCTCTACTCCTTGTTAAGAGTTGGGTTGGCCTTTGTATGTACACAATCCATTTTGAATATCGCGCGCAACTTTTCGTATTGATCTTCACGTGACCAATCATGGTATTGCATTGGGTTTTTTTGAGACAATATTTTTGTGGCAAATCGTGTTTAAAAACTTTTGCCCATATTTGTACTGCTCTGTTCCACGTCCGAGACATTATTTTGTAATATCGAGCGAGAAATAATACTTGATGAACTCAAACGCAGCTGTGGCACTGCTGTCGCGCGTATATTGACAGCCGCATATCTCGGGGAGCTCCTGACTATGGATCCGCGTAGTTGGCGTCCACAACTGTGACGTTGCCAGCTCGTTTGCAACAATAGTTCACAATTATCACACGATATTTAATCAAAACAATATATTCGCCGTAGGTGGTGTACGCGTTGCGTATCATTAGGAGCCTTAGTTTAGTTAAACTTTTAAAAAGTCAGTGAAAGTTACGAAATAAAATACGTGCAGTCGGCCTCACTTGGCTGTAATTTATAATCTTCGATCATTGATGTGTCTTTATAATGAATGATTCACTGGCTCTCAAGGACTGAGCTGGGATGCTAACCTCTAGAATATTTGCTTGAGGTAGGTAGGTACCAACGTCGTAAAGGTTGCTATTTATAAGACATTAGTAATGATAGCAAAGTTGAATCAACTAATTGTTTGTATGTTTATTGTTTTCCAAAAAAATATTATACATCATCAAGACTGAATAAGTAATTTTTGTTGTTAATTCATCCCAATTTTGTTATTATAATAATAACAAATATTAATAATATAATAGATTTCGTATCTATCTGTAAATACCTCTACCGTAAAATCCCTGCTCGTCACTCCAAGATATTGGTTTTACCTTACTGGAATATGAAATCTCTACAGTATACTCGGCTTGTACACCTATCGATACCAAGGTTTCCACTTGAATATACCGGTTGTGACAGATGTAAACTTAAGTTCACTTATCCCTATATAGTATAAGTAATAATAAATCAATCAATCATTCAATCAATTTATTTCAGATAATTCATAATCCATAGATAAATATTACATTCGATCGTTAATAAATGCTAAAATTAAAATTAAATTATCAATAAAAAATCACTTAGTAAAATGTCACAGATTAAATATAAATATATGTTATGTCTGAGCTAAAAAACTGTTGCGAGTTTTGTCCATAATTATTATTTAGTAACCGGCTAGGACTCGCGTTATATTTACCGGATATTGCTCCGACCAGTTTCGAACTTATTTGAAGTTCTTCGTCTGGGAGTCACGATTGTGCACAGCGTCGCGCGCGGGCCTCAGCACGTAACTGGCGTTGAGACGGTTGCGCCGCAGCTGTCAAAGTCAGAATCCCTCCGTCCGAACTGTCACTCCTGTCACTATCACTGTAATTGTCATTGTCGTTTTGATAGGTGTAATACTGTTGACACACTACACTAGTACTGTCCTCATCACGGTTCCACAACCCCGATGCCGTATCACAAATATTGAGAACAGGTATCCAGGACGGCGGAATGTTCCACCCACGATCCCGATTAAAATTAGGATGGCGTCTAATTTCGATGGCCTCTCGTACTTTACGCGGAACGAAAAACTTCTCTCGCGCTAGAACGGCCGCCTTATCAAAGCGAATATAGTGTGCGCCTGAGATTTGGGAATGCTCTGCCACTGCCGACCTCACGGTATCTAAGTTTTTGATACTCCTGATATGCTCAGTCACTCTGGTGGAAACATTGCGTCTAGTCTCGCCTATATACGATTTGCCGCGATCGCATGGGATCTTGTACACTCCAGGGCAATTCAGAGCATCCTTGTCCTTAGGAGACCGGAGCAGTTGTCGCAGCTGCCCGGGTGGACGGAATACAGCCTTCATATCGAACTTCCGTTTCAGGTAGTGCCCGATTTGGTCAGTCACCCCCTTCACGAAAGGCAGGTATATAGGGAGCGTTCCACTTTTTGCTGCCGCTGATATTGACTTGTGCTTGCCCATTGAGTACATCTCTTCCAATTGAAGCCATTACTCTCTAGGACGTTCCTGACATAAACAAGTTCAGCATCGACGTGTTGAGGGTCGCAGATCTGCAAAGCTCTATTTATAAGGGTTCGTGACACGGACGCCAGTTGTGACGGGTGATGGTGTGATTCTGCCTGTATGTACCTATCTGTGTGTGTCGGCTTCCGATAAACAGTGTGAGCCAACCTGCCATTTGGCTCCCTAATGACAAGAACGTCCAGGAAAGGCAGACTCCCGTTTTGTTCTTCCTCAAACGTGAACTGAATCTTCGTGTATATAGAATTTAAGTACGTCCCGAAACCACTGAGTGCAACCTTATCAATAATGGCAAACACATCATCGACGTATCTCCACCAGTACCTTGGCTTGAGGACAGCATTCGTCAGCGCCGCAGCTTCAAACCACTCCATGAAGATGTTAGCCACCACGGGAGCTATCGGGGAGCCCATTGTCACACCGTCCACCTGTAGGTAGTATTCACCGCGCCAAACGAAGTATCCGCTCTTGAGACAGTATTCCGTCCACTGAATGTACTCAATGGGTCAATTCGCGCCCTGTATAATGTCATTTAATACTTTTATTGCATCCTCTACTGGCACATTCAAGAATAACGAAATGACGTCGAAGCTTACCATTACTTCATACGGCTGCACATACACGTCTTCTATCAGGCGGACAAAATGCCTAGAGTCACATGGCTATCAGTTTTTCCGACCAAAGATTGTAGGACTGCTGAATACTTGGACAAATGGTCAAACAATTCGTTTCCTGGGAGATCTTTACGACACCTCAGGTACACGAATTTGTGATGAGAATTAATTTTTGGAAGAATTAAGACATAATATAATTAAAACCTGTGTCGGAAAAGTCAAGGAACTAGCGCACAGTATTTGTACATAAGGAGTTGAGTATGTATAAATACGTCTTTATTCGCAACCTTTGGTGCCGCCATTTTATCGCGTCATTAATAGAAGAAACAAGGTATTTAACGTTCAGTTAACGAATACAACAGTCAATGTGTCAATTAACAGAGCTCAAGCCCGGGTTTGTAATTAATTACCAGTATGCTTAGAGAAATTAATAAGTTTTGTCAGAACCAGTATGAGGGATTGAGGGATATACACAGAGAGATAAATCGGCCTCATGGCCGATTTCATACCATGAACTTGATTACAACTTTGCCAAAACTGGTCTTAGTCCTGTCAGATGCATAATTTGGCATTCGGAATAAGTTAAACTAATATAATTGTAATCGCCAAGATTAAAATCAGAGGATAGATAGTGCCCGCGTTATACACATTTTTGTTTATTGTAGGTACCAGATATATTCTAGGGAATAATCGATGAGCGTTTTATCGAATCGCATATAATGTTCGCAGTCGTAGGTTTTTCTATTGTTAATATTCATATTATGAACAACATATCAGAGATAGCTCTTGTAATACATTGTAACGTGCTTTGTGACTGTTTACTAGATAAGAGTAGCAGCCATCTAGGAATGCATTCACGTAACGCCAAAAGAGCTTGCAAAGTCATTTTTAGACATTAAACTGAGAGCAGCGGCTGAGTTTATTAATTACCTTCATAAGAGCGTCGTAGACGCCTAAATTTAATAAATGATTTTGACTTTGAGTAGTTTGAATGCATGACTGCTACTTGAATTTTCAAGCGCTTCCGTGCTTCGGAGTGCAGGTTGGGTTGGGACGTCAGTCCCAGTTATCTTATAAAACATGTAAACTAAAATGCAATAAAACATTAATGATTTAATATGAAACCTTATCTACCAAACTATGTATTCAGAAAAAGAAATATCAAGCATAACTATATGCTTGATATTTTTTTTTGTTGACAACACCACTATTGCTATCATGCTATAGACAATCTGTTACACGATACGTAAAAGCACCCGTTTTGTTAACTTCTCGCACATGAACTATCTATCCTACCCGACAATGTTTACGTCAGTTACTATATCTATTATTCGCTGTTCCTTTTTACCTACTTACAAAAGAATTATATAAGTACACAATGTTTTATGCATAGATACTTATTCTACCTATCAAATTTATATAAAACTTCAAATATCGACAAAAGATAAATTACGTAAGATACCATACCTACTAATTGAGTACCTACCGAGCAACTGTTTAACGTTTTTTTATTTTTCCACAATTGAACATTTTACGTATTTTATGTATTTTACGTATGTAATATTTAAATTATATCTAGTTTAAGGTCCGTTTCTATGTTTGCAATACAAATGTAAAAATTAAGTAAACTTATTACTTATTCTCTGCTAAGTGAATAAAATAAACCTACCTACCTATTCATTTTATCTTAAAAGAAAAAAAGTCTTAAATCATAACTTATTTTTTGTATTTCAGTTACACAAATTCTTTACAAAATGTAATGGAAAAGTTGTTTACAATTTGTGACTTTTTGAGTAATCCAACGATGGTTGGTCGCATAGAAGTTTTTGATCAGTTTTAGAAACAGGATCGATTGTAGTAGCTGATAGGGTAGATGGTCCTCTAGTTAGACACTTCATTAAGATGCATGTGCTGCCACTGCGTGGTAACGCAAAATAATTCGATATATTTTTTATCTAATCAGTGTAATAAAAATAGAGTTATAAATAATTTATAAATGTTATAATATATAAATGTAAAGTAAAACTAATGTATTTTTTTCTTTTCTTGACTAATGCAATTGTAATTTGGATAATGAATAATAGTAATTTTATTTATGACATATTAATAAATGTACTTGTGATTATTTTAATAGACATAACATAATTATTATTTAGTAACCGGCTAGGACTCGCGTTATATTTACTGGATATTGCTCCGACCAGTTTCGAACTTATTTGAAGTTCTTCGTCTGGGAGTCACGATTGTGCACAGCGTCGAGCGCGGGCCGCAGCACGTAACTGGCGTTGAGACGGTTGCGCCGCAGCTGTCAAAGTCAGAATCCCTCCGTCCGAACTGTCACTCCTGTCACTATCACTGTAATTGTCATTGTCGTTTTGATAGGTGTAAGACTGTTGACACACTTCACTAGTACTGTCCTCTTCACGGTTCCACAACCCCGATGCCGTATCACAAATATTCACAAGCGACTCACACCATTAACGTTCCTTCCTAATGAGTGTAATGCGAGAAGAATTACTGGCAATTCACTACACTATGACGTATCTTCTGTAAGACGTGCCATAAGGTTTGCTACAAACTTCTGTGAAATCTTTCAAAACTTCTATTAAATTGAGGACATCCTCAACGCAATACGGACAACTACTTGACATTATAATACCCATAGACTTTAATAATTGAGTTAATAAATTACTTTCAAATTGCCGTCCTTGATCTTTTGTTAGTTTGAAAATATACCTACCAAATTGACAAATCCACGACTCATAACAAACTTAGGAACTGTTTCCGCTGTTATTTTAGACGTATAGCTTCCAGCCATCGCTTCAATCATAATAATTAGATATCTATGACCATGTGAACAAGATGGAAAGGGGCCTACTATATCCATGTGGACATGAGATAACCGCTCATTTGTTGAATATTGTTGAACTGATGATCGGATATTGTATGCCTATTAATATTCGACTCTTTTGGTATATTAACCCTGTAAAAATTGACCAGTCCTAAAAATCTTTGTAACTGTTCTATCCTATATGGCCGAGGGAATTCTGGCTCTGAAGGGGAACTATGGCTTTGACCATGTGGACGAGGGGTCAAATTAAGGGCTACCAAAACTTCGTAACTTTCATTTGCGATCATAAAATTCGATTCGTAACGCAAATTTATAGTAATTCAATTGTGAATCGCTCGAACACCTGACGTAGATGCAATTTATGCTGTTCCATTCAACTCGCTATTATGACGTCATCAATGAAATAAAACAGAAAATCTAGATCTTTTAATGAAATATTATTAAAATAAAAGGGAAAACGAAAACAGTCTCATTATTAGAGCTCTGTTTTGCCCTTTGCCTACGAAATAAAGAAAATCTCATCTCGTATTATATTTAACTAGTGGATTTCAAATGCAAATTCAAAAGTGTTATTGATTAAACATACCTTGGGTTACTTTAAGAAATATAATAAACGACATTACCAAGTTATATTGAGCTAAAGTATAACAATTGTGGTGTTAATTAGTTATTGTCTTTTCCTCTCACAGTTGAAGTCATCACTACTGAGAGCTCCCTGGGGGCAGCGGATTATCAAGGTAAGAGTTATTTAAAATATTAGATTTATTCTAAACGTTCAAAATAAATTGGCAAGTACTGCTGCTTAGTAGTTCAAATTGTCAAGTTGCCTAACTGCGCCATAACACCTGTTCATTAAAATCATACAGTTCAATTTATCATCAACTTTTTAAGCCCGACATTTTTAAACAATTGCCCAAAAAACATTACGTTGGTACTCCTAATGTTTTTATGATACGTGTATGAGTTATGCATATCATTTACCTACTCCACTACATTTTCTTAAAGCTTGAACTAATTAAAAACTGTGTTGTGCAGGTGTTGATGGTCAGAGGTCTGAGGAATAAGTATGTACAGGTATTCCTTAGATCTCTGACCAAATCCGTTGAGCAATTACAAATACAAAAACACAAAAATGTAGTATAAAACAATATTTTATAGTTACCAAAAAAAAACATGGCACTATCTACAGCTGGTTAGTACTAAACAAGTACAACTGATCAAATTTTTTGATTACTTTCGAAATTCCATCTAAAATTATGGACACTAAGTAAACAAAACACACATAAGTAAGTACAATGAATGAATGAATACCCTCCGCGTGTCCGTTTCCTTCGGTCATCCAAACATGTGTTATATTGCAACCTAGGTATTTTAGCATCAAGTCTAACTTTTCCGTCATGCTTTGATGGGCTTAGCTTACATTAAAGATCAAATCTAACTTTTCCGTCATGCTTTGATGGGCTTAGCTTACATTATTTGTAGGTACTGAATTGTTTTTATCTAAACAACAATCTGACTCTTAGGCATCTACTTCAAGCCAAATAAGGATCCATTTGGCTTAAAGTAGATGTGATTAAGCCATCTTGATTGATGTCAACTTTGTAATAACAACTCACTGAGTATCAGTTTGATGCTTACATTAATTATTGTATCAACCTTTCAGCGTCCACCTTCACTGCCCATTAAAAAAGATTGTTTCGTGAAGTGGTTGAGAGCTCATGCAAAATGCAATAAAACAATTGCACCGTTTTATTATATAAATAATACACTTTAATAGAAAAGCAACACATGATCATTGTGTTACGTCCCGTCAGTGCAGTGTGGTGATGGGGTGTTTTGTGCATTTCCCCCGCCAGCTTCTACCTAAGCCATCCCGTTTCCCTGATGTAGCGCAGAAGGACCTTGGGTCGCTGGCATAGCTGCTCCAGTGACGTGTGGTGGTGAGGATGTCGTCGATGAGAACGACTCTTGTAGTCTGGTTGGGATTCTTATTTGTTCCGTGGCTTCACAGTACCTGTATACTGCACTGTAACAGTGAGCTGTAATAAAGCCTGCTACAGTGCGCAGTTCCTCGAGTGTGGTGTCTCTACTCCTTGTTAAGAGTTGGGTTGGCCTTTGTATGTACACAATCCATTTTGAATATCGCGCGCAACTTTTCGTATTGATCTTCACGTGACCAATCATGGTATTGCATTGGGTTTTTTTGAGACAATATTTTTGTGCCAAATCGTGTTTAAAAACTTTTGCCCATATTTGTACTGCTCTGTTCCACGTCCGAGACATTATTTTGTAATATCGAGCGAGAAATAATACTTGATGAACTCAAACGCAGCTGTGGCACTGCTGTCGCGCGTATATTGACAGCCGCATATCTCGGGGAGTTCCTGACTATGGATCCGCGTAGTTGGCGTCCACAACTGTGACGTTGCCAGCTCGTTTGCAACAACAAACAACAATTATCACACGATATTTAATCAAAACAATATATTCGCCGTAGGTGGTGTACGCGTTGCGTATCATTAGGAGCCTTAGTTTAGTTAAACTTTTAAAAAGTCAGTGAAAGTTACGAAATAAAATACGTGCAGTCGGCCTCACTTGGCTGTAATTTATAATCTTCGATCATTGATGTGTCTTTATAATGAATGATTCACTGGCTCTCAAGGACTGAGCTGGGATGCTAACCTCTAGAATATTTGCTTGAGGTAGGTAGGTACCAACGTCGTAAAGGTTGCTATTTATAAGACATTAGTAATGATAGCAAAGTTGAATCAACTAATTGTTTGTATGTTTATTGTTTTCCAAAAAAATATTATACATCATCAAGACTGAATAAGTAATTTTTGTTGCTAATTTTTCTATTGGTATTAGACTGAATGGTAGGTATTAATTTGTTGTGAACGTTAATTACTAAACGAAAGTTATAATGATGGCCAAAGCTACCAAGTAGGTACTTCCCTACTGTACCGACATAAAAATAAAAACTTTGCCCAGGTTCTTAAAAACGAGCTCTTTTTTGAAATAATGTTATAGGTAGCAACCTATACCCGCAACTTTTAGCGTGAACTGGGCATTAAAGTTATAAGAAGCTCTGTTATGCACCCTATGACCCTATGTGCAACAACACTCCACTCACATCATTTCAACATCCAACAGAAGAACTTAAAATGTTAATTCATCCCAATTTTGTTATTATAATAATAACAAATATTAATAATATAATAGATTTCGTATCTATCTGTAAATACCTCTACCGTAAAATCCCTGCTCGTCACTCCAAGATATTGGTTTTACCTTACTGGAATATGAAATCTCTACAGTATACTCGGCTTGTACACCTATCGATACCAAGGTTTCCACTTGAATATACCGGTTGTGACAGATGTAAACTTAAGTTCACTTATCCCTATATAGTATAAGTAATAATAAATCAATCAATCATTCAATCAATTTATTTCAGATAATTCATAATCCATAGATAAATATTACATTCGATCGTTAATAAATGCTAAAATTAAAATTAAATTATCATTAAAAAATCACTTAGTAAAATGTCACAGATTAAATATAAATATATGTTATGTCTGAGCTAAAAAACTGTTGCGAGTTTTGTCCATAATTATTATTTAGTAACCGGCTAGGACTCGCGTTATATTTACCGGATATTGCTCCGACCAGTTTCGAACTTATTTGAAGTTCTTCGTCTGGGAGTCACGATTGTGCACAGCGTCGCGCGCGGGCCTCAGCACGTAACTGGCGTTGAGACGGTTGCGCCGCAGCTGTCAAAGTCAGAATCCCTCCGTCCGAACTGTCACTCCTGTCACTATCACTGTAATTGTCATTGTCGTTTTGATAGGTGTAATACTGTTGACACACTACACTAGTACTGTCCTCTTCACGGTTCCACAACCCCGATGCCGTATCACAAATATTGAGAACAGGTATCCAGGACGGCGGAATGTTCCACCCACGATCCCGATTAAAATTAGGATGGCGTCTAATTTCGATGGCCTCTCGTACTTTACGCGGAACGAAAAACTTCTCTCGCGCTAGAACGGCCGCCTTATCAAAGCGAATATAGTGTGCGCCTGAGATTTGGGAATGCTCTGCCACTGCCGACCTCACGGTATCTAAGTTTTTGATACTCCTGATATGCTCAGTCACTCTGGTGGAAACATTGCGTCTAGTCTCGCCTATATACGATTTGCCGCGATCGCATGGGATCTTGTACACTCCAGGGCAATTCAGAGCATCCTTGTCCTTAGGAGACCGGAGCAGTTGTCGCAGCTGCCCGGGTGGACGGAATACAGCCTTCATATCGAACTTCCGTTTCAGGTAGTGCCCGATTTGGTCAGTCACCCCCTTCACGAAAGGCAGGTATATAGGGAGCGTTCCACTTTTTGCTGCCGCTGATATTGACTTGTGCTTGCCCATTGAGTACATCTCTTCCAATTGAAGCCATTACTCTCTAGGACGTTCCTGACATAAACAAGTTCAGCATCGACGTGTTGAGGGTCGCAGATCTGCAAAGCTCTATTTATAAGGGTTCGTGACACGGACGCCAGTTGTGACGGGTGATGGTGTGATTCTGCCTGTAGGTACCTATCTGTGTGTGTCGGCTTCCGATAAACAGTGTGAGCCAACCTGCCATTTGGCTCCCTAATGACAAGAACGTCCAGGAAAGGCAGACTCCCGTTTTGTTCTTCCTCAAACGTGAACTGAATCTTCGTGTATATAGAATTTAAGTACGTCCCGAAACCACTGAGTGCAACCTTATCAATAATGGCAAACACATCATCGACGTATCTCCACCAGTACCTTGGCTTGAGGACAGCATTCGTCAGCGCCGCAGCTTCAAACCACTCCATGAAGATGTTAGCCACCACGGGAGCTATCGGGGAGCCCATTGTCACACCGTCCACCTGTAGGTAGTATTCACCGCGCCAAACGAAGTATCCGCTCTTGAGACAGTATTCCGTCCACTGAATGTACTCAATGGGTCAATTCGCGCCCTGTATAATGTAATTTAATACTTTTATTGCATCCTCTACTGGCACATTCAAGAATAACGAAATGACGTCGAAGCTTACCATTACTTCATACGGCTGCACATACACGTCTTCTATCAGGCGGACAAAATGCCTAGAGTCACATGGCTATCAGTTTTTCCGACCAAAGATTGTAGGACTGCTGAATACTTGGACAAATGGTCAAACAATTCGTTTCCTGGGAGATCTTTACGACACCTCAGGTACACGAATTTGTGATGAGAATTAATTTTTGGAAGAATTAAGACATAATATAATTAAAACCTGTGTCGGAAAAGTCAAGGAACTAGCGCACAGTATTTGTACATAAGGAGTTGAGTATGTATAAATACGTCTTTATTCGCAACCTTTGGTGCCGCCATTTTATCGCGTCATTAATAGAAGAAACAGTTCAGTTAACGAATACAACAGTCAATGTGTCAATTAACAGAGCTCAAGCCCGGGTTTGTAATTAATTACCAGTATGCTTAGAGAAATTAATAAGTTTTGTCAGAACCAGTATGAGGGATTGAGGGATATACACAGAGAGATAAATCGGCCTCATGGCCGATTTCATACCATGAACTTGATTACAACTTTGCCAAAACTGGTCTTAGTCCTGTCAGATGCATAATTTGGCATTCGGAATAAGTTAAACTAATATAATTGTAATCGCCAAGATTAAAATCAGAGGATAGATAGTGCCCGCGTTATACACATTTTTGTTTATTGTAGGTACCAGATATATTCTAGGGAATAATCGATGAGCGTTTTATCGAATCGCATATAATGTTCGCAGTCGTAGGTTTTTCTATTGTTAATATTCATATTATGAACAACATATCAGAGATAGCTCTTGTAATACATTGTAACGTGCTTTGTGACTGTTTACTAGATAAGAGTAGCAGCCATCTAGGAATGCATTCACGTAACGCCAAAAGAGCTTGCAAAGTCATTTTTAGACATTAAACTGAGAGCAGCGGCTGATTTTATTAATTACCTTCATAAGAGCGTCGTAGACGCCTAAATTTAATAAATGATTTTGACTTTGAGTAGTTTGAATGCATGACTGCTACTTGAATTTTCAAGCGCTTCCGTGCTTCGGAGTGCAGGTTGGGTTGGGACGTCAGTCCCAGTTATCTTATAAAACATGTAAACTAAAATGCAATAAAACATTAATGATTTAATATGAAACCTTATCTACCAAACTATGTATTCAGAAAAAGAAATATCAAGCATAACTATATGCTTGATATTTTTTTTTGTTGACAACACCACTATTGCTATCATGCTATAGACAATCTGTTACACGATACGTAAAAGCACCCGTTTTGTTAACTTCTCGCACATGAACTATCTATCCTACCCGACAATGTTTACGTCAGTTACTATATCTATTATTCGCTGTTCCTTTTTACCTACTTACAAAAGAATTATATAAGTACACAATGTTTTATGCATAGATACTTATTCTACCTATCAAATTTATATAAAACTTCAAATATCGACAAAAGATAAATTACGTAAGATACCATACCTACTAATTGAGTACCTACCGAGCAACTGTTTAACGTTTTTTTATTTTTCCACAATTGAACATTTTACGTATTTTATGTATTTTACGTATGTAATATTTAAATTATATCTAGTTTAAGGTCCGTTTCTATGTTTGCAATACAAATGTAAAAATTAAGTAAACTTATTACTTATTCTCTGCTAAGTGAATAAAATAAACCTACCTACCTATTCATTTTATCTTAAAAGAAAAAAAGTCTTAAATCATAACTTATTTTTTGTATTTCAGTTACACAAATTCTTTACAAAATGTAATGGAAAAGTTGTTTACAATTTGTGACTTTTTGAGTAATCCAACGATGGTTGGTCGCATAGAAGTTTTTGATCAGTTTTAGAAACAGGATCGATTGTAGTAGCTGATAGGGTAGATGGTCCTCTAGTTAGACACTTCATTAAGATGCATGTGCTGCCACTGCGTGGTAACGCAAAATAATTCGATATATTTTTTATCTAATCAGTGTAATAAAAATAGAGTTATAAATAATTTATAAATGTTATAATATATAAATGTAAAGTAAAACTAATGTATTTTTTTCTTTTCTTGACTAATGCAATTGTAATTTGGATAATGAATAATAGTAATTTTATTTATGACATATTAATAAATGTACTTGTGATTATTTTAATAGACATAACATAATTATTATTTAGTAACCGGCTAGGACTCGCGTTATATTTACTGGATATTGCTCCGACCAGTTTCGAACTTATTTGAAGTTCTTCGTCTGGGAGTCACGATTGTGCACAGCGTCGAGCGCGGGCCGCAGCACGTAACTGGCGTTGAGACGGTTGCGCCGCAGCTGTCAAAGTCAGAATCCCTCCGTCCGAACTGTCACTCCTGTCACTATCACTGTAATTGTCATTGTCGTTTTGATAGGTGTAAGACTGTTGACACACTTCACTAGTACTGTCCTCTTCACGGTTCCACAACCCCGATGCCGTATCACAAATATTCACAAGCGACTCACACCATTAACGTTCCTTCCTAATGAGTGTAATGCGAGAAGAATTACTGGCAATTCACTACACTATGACGTATCTTCTGTAAGACGTGCCATAAGGTTTGCTACAAACTTCTGTGAAATCTTTCAAAACTTCTATTAAATTGAGGACATCCTCAACGCAATACGGACAACTACTTGACATTATAATACCCATAGACTTTAATAATTGAGTTAATAAATTACTTTCAAATTGCCGTCCTTGATCTTTTGTTAGTTTGAAAATATACCTACCAAATTGACAAATCCACGACTCATAACAAACTTAGGAACTGTTTCCGCTGTTATTTTAGACGTATAGCTTCCAGCCATCGCTTCAATCATAATAATTAGATATCTATGACCATGTGAACAAGATGGAAAGGGGCCTACTATATCCATGTGGACATGAGATAACCGCTCATTTGTTGAATATTGTTGAACTGATGATCGGATATTGTATGCCTATTAATATTCGACTCTTTTGGTATATTAACCCTGTAAAAATTGACCAGTCCTAAAAATCTTTGTAACTGTTCTATCCTATATGGCCGAGGGAATTCTGGCTCTGAAGGGGAACTATGGCTTTGACCATGTGGACGAGGGGTCAAATTAAGGGCTACCAAAACTTCGTAACTTTCATTTGCGATCATAAAATTCGATTCGTAACGCAAATTTATAGTAATTCAATTGTGAATCGCTCGAACACCTGACGTAGATGCAATTTATGCTGTTCCATTCAACTCGCTATTATGACGTCATCAATGAAATAAAACAGAAAATCTAGATCTTTTAATGAAATATTATTAAAATAAAAGGGAAAACGAAAACAGTCTCATTATTAGAGCTCTGTTTTGCCCTTTGCCTACGAAATAAAGAAAATCTCATCTCGTATTATATTTAACTAGTGGATTTCAAATGCAAATTCAAAAGTGTTATTGATTAAACATACCTTGGGTTACTTTAAGAAATATAATAAACGACATTACCAAGTTATATTGAGCTAAAGTATAACAATTGTGGTGTTAATTAGTTATTGTCTTTTCCTCTCACAGTTGAAGTCATCACTACTGAGAGCTCCCTGGGGGCAGCGGATTATCAAGGTAAGAGTTATTTAAAATATTAGATTTATTCTAAACGTTCAAAATAAATTGGCAAGTACTGCTGCTTAGTAGTTCAAATTGTCAAGTTGCCTAACTGCGCCATAACACCTGTTCATTAAAATCATACAGTTCAATTTATCATCAACTTTTTAAGCCCGACATTTTTAAACAATTGCCCAAAAAACATTACGTTGGTACTCCTAATGTTTTTATGATACGTGTATGAGTTATGCATATCATTTACCTACTCCACTACATTTTCTTAAAGCTTGAACTAATTAAAAACTGTGTTGTGCAGGTGTTGATGGTCAGAGGTCTGAGGAATAAGTATGTACAGGTATTCCTTAGATCTCTGACCAAATCCGTTGAGCAATTACAAATACAAAAACACAAAAATGTAGTATAAAACAATATTTTATAGTTACCAAAAAAAAACATGGCACTATCTACAGCTGGTTAGTACTAAACAAGTACAACTGATCAAATTTTTTGATTACTTTCGAAATTCCATCTAAAATTATGGACACTAAGTAAACAAAACACACATAAGTAAGTACAATTAATGAATGAATACCCTCCGCGTGTCCGTTTCCTTCGGTCATCCAAACATGTGTTATATTGCAACCTAGGTATTTTAGCATCAAGTCTAACTTTTCCGTCATGCTTTGATGGGCTTAGCTTACATTAAAAATCAAATCTAACTTTTCCGTCATGCTTTGATGGGCTTAGCTTACATTATTTGTAGGTACTGAATTGTTTTTATCTAAACAACAATCTGACTCTTAGGCATCTACTTCAAGCCAAATAAGGATCCATTTGGCTTAAAGTAGATGTGATTAAGCCATCTTGATTGATGTCAACATTGTAATAACAACTCACTGAGTATCAGTTTGATGCTTACATTAATTATTGTATCAACCATTCAGCGTCCACCTTCACTGCCCATTAAAAAAGATTGTTTCGTGAAGTGGTTGAGAGCTCATGCAAAATGCAATAAAACAATTGCGCCGTTTTTTTTTATAAATAATACACTTTACTAAAAAAGCAACACATGATCATTGTGTTACGTCCCGTCAGTGCAGTGTGGTGATGGGGTGTTTTGTGCATTTCCCCCGCCAGCTTCTACCTAAGCCATCTCGACTCCCTGATGTAGCGGAGAAGGACCTTGGGTCGCTGGCATAGCTGCTCCAGTGACGTGTGGTGGTGAGGATATCGTCGATGAGAACGACTCTTGTAGTCTGGTTGTGATTCTTATTTGTTCTGTGGCTTCAGAGTGCAATAGTGCCTGTATACTGCACTGTTACAGTGAGCTGTTATAAAGCCTGCTACAATGCGCAGTTCCTCGAGTGTTTTGTCTCTACTCCTTGTTTAGAGTTGGGAACATGGCCTTTGTATGTACACAATCCATTTTTAAATCGCACGCAACTTTTCGTATTGATCTTCACGTGACCAATCATATTATTGCATTGGGTATTTCGGAGACAATATTTTTGTGCCAAATCGTGTTTTAAAACTTTTTCCCATATTTGCACTGCTCCGTTCCACGACCGAGATATTATTTTATAATTTCGAGCGAGAAATAATACTTGATGAACTCAAACGCAGCTGTGGCACTGCTTTCGCGCGTATATTGACAACCGCATATCTCGGGGAGCTCCTGGTGTGCGTACTCCCAGCGGGAACATGTTGAAATACATGATTTGAGCTTAGCAGATATTTAGTGTATGAACTGGTGTAAATGTGTATGGTAGTTTTAAATTTGTGTGTCCAGCCATTCATAAGGTACTCGCATTGTATACATCGCTCCCATTGTACGCAAATGTACCAGCCGCATAACAATATAATTCTATTTATTTTGGAAGACTAGCACTTTATATTGTGCGGCCGCTTTTTTGTTACCATTCAAACTTGGCCGGCTTATCACTAGTTTCGTATCTTGTGGGTTTTTTAACTTTATCTCTTTAATTATTAAGTGTTTTGAGCTAAACTTTTGTGTGCAGATAAATGGATCAATGCACTAATTGTTGTAATACCTTTTGATTTGCGAACCTTTGTAAAACTCGTCAAACCCAATGGCGAAAACGGGCGTGATTTAGGCATGGTTTTTTCAACAAAACTCATTAACTACTCATATTATACAAATGAGACTTGGCAAGATATTGTAAGCTACTAAAGGGCACATATTGACATGAAAATTTAATCTCGAAGACATCTATTTTAAGCACTAGAACCTAAAAACCTTATTTTTTGTTTAATTTTTTTTTGTCTAAATTGTAATGTTTTTTCGGATTCTGTTTTCACAAACATTACACACAAATTCATAGAGACCTGTGTAAAAATAATCATAATTGTGCGCTTAACCGTTTAGGATATCCAGCAAACAGCCCAACGTTCCCCCAGCGGCATCTTGCATATCTTCAGAGTCTTACGACACACAAATTTCATTTAAACACACACATTTACCTCTCGGTATACTCTAATTATTGGTATACTTCTTTTCTTCGTGCGGCCGTTTTGACGAAAAAGTGCCGCTGGGAGAACGTTCTCCCAGCGGAAAGTGTTTTTCGCAAGTATCTTATGAATGGCTGGACACACAAATTTAAAACTACCATACACATTTACACCAGTTCATACACTAAATATCTGCTAAGCTCAAATCATGTATTTCAACATGTTGCCGCTGGGAGTACGCACACGAGCTCCTGACTATGGATCCGCGTAGTTGGTGTCCACAACTTTGACGTTGCCAGCTCTTTTGCAACAATAGTTCACAATTATCACACGATATTTAATCAAAACAATATATTCGCCGTAGGTGGTGTACGCGTTGCGTATCATTAGGAGCCTTAGTTTATTTAAACTTTTAAAAAGTCAGTGAATGTTACGAATAAAAATACGTGCAGTCAGCCTCATTTGCCTGTAATTTATAATCTTCGATCATTAATAAGTATGTCTTTATAATGAATGATTCACTGGCTCTCAAGGACTGAGCTGGGATGCTAACCTCTAGAATATTTGCTTGAGGTAGGTAGGTACCAACGTCGTAAAGGTTGCTATTTATAAGACATTAGTAAAGATAGCAAAGTTGATGCAACTTATTGTTGTTTGTTTATTGTTTTCCAAAAAATATTATACATCATCAAGACTGAATAAGTAATTTTCGTTGCTTATTTTTCTATTGGTATTATACTGAATGGTAGGTATTAATTTGTTGTGAACGTTAATTACTAAACCAAAGTTATAATGATGGCCAAGGGTACCAAGTAGGTAAGTACTTCCCTACTGTACCGACAAAAAAACAACAACTTTGCCCAGGTTCTTAAAAGCGAGCTACCTTTTGAAATCATTTCGTAGGTAGCAACCTATACCCGCAACTTTTAGCGTGAACTGGGCATTGAGATCATAGTTCTCGCGAGCCCATAAGCCTATACGGACGAAGCGACTGTGACGACGAAAACGTGAGCGGGGAGTTGTTCCACAAATGTTGTAATATTTAACGCGTCCCTGGACCCTTATCAGTGAAAGTCACATTTTTAGAAAGCCAATGAACTAGGCTATTGTAATATCTATAAATAACGCGTTTTCTTATGTTTGTTTCATTTTCACGGGCGTTTGAAAAAAATTAGTTTGTAAAATAGGCAGCCGGTGACAGGATCGCTCCAAAATAAATTTACGATTATGAGCACAAAACACAATAAATACATAATTCCTGTTATGTATATCGATGATATAAACACTCAATAATAATAATTACATAATATCTTACCAATTTAACAATATTTCACTACTTTTTCTCTCTGTCAAACTTCGACAGCGATTTCTCGGCACTGACAATTTCGTAGTAAACATTCCCACTGTGAACACTACACATTTTGTTCGGGCACAGATCTGACTAAGCACCCCAATGCATTTTTTGTTTCATTATCTTCATTCCACAGAAAGTTTTGTTCAAAAATACGGCTTAGTTTTGGAGATATAAGGCTAAACGTTGCGAACGGTTCTACGAGACCCCGGTGTCTAATTTGACTCTAACGGACGCAACGATCTTTAGACACCGGGGTCTAATTTGATTTTAAAGAGTATTCCCTGCACGTCACTCCAAGATATTGGTTTTACCTTACTGGAATATGAAATCTCTACAATATACTCGGCTTGTACACCTATCCCTACCAAGTTTCCACTTGAATATACCGGTTGTGACAGATGTAAACTTAAGTTCACTTATCCCTATTTAGTATAAGTAATAATCAATCAATCAATTAATCAATTGAGACGTCACACTAGAGATTCTAAGATAAGCTTTGCTTTATTTTGTAAACAATGCTTTGTGCCCCAACTATGAATGCTGTAACGGGGATCTTTGTATCGCAAGATAGCCAGATGTTGTGTCCGCAGTGCCCCCGGGCTCGTTATTTCAAAGGTCATAAAGGCCTCAAAATTCACCAAACAAGGTGTCATAAACAAATAGAAATTCCCCTTTCGGCACCAATTAATAATCAAAACGTAAGTAGTAGCAGTGTTGCGAGCCCTGCTACGCCTTCCAAACCGTTTTGGGAGGTTTTAAGCTCGTACAAAAATAACATTCCTTTATTAAAACGCATACCTCGGGGTGCAAGAATTTCTGTTGCCCAATCTTTATCTTGTTCCATTAAAAACGTCTTGGCTACTAATACTACGCAAGCCTGGGAGCATCTTCTAGCATTCCCGTACCACGTATTTCACGTGAATTTTGATCCGTCTAACAAAAAATCACTTACTACTAGAGTAAAGGAAAACTGCGTGAAATACAGGGCACGGGAAGAGCAATCTTTTGGCACAACTATAATCATTCCGCCTTTGCGGCGGAATACAAAAACAAATAATTTCGATTCAGCTACTATTAAAATAGTAGAAAACAAAATTACTGATGGTGATATTAAAAACGCGGCACGCATCTTGTTTTCGAGTGATACATTCGCTCCTTTTACATCTGATACGTTGAATTCCCTAATTGAAAAGCATCCGCCTGCAACTGCAGGTCTCCACCTTCCCGAATCTCCTATACACGACATTGTTGAGGTGACCCCACAGGATGTTTCTGCAGCCGTGGCATCTTTTTTAAGTGGCTCAGCCGGTGGCCTTGATGGTCTCACGCCTCAACACTTAAAAGATATTTTATCTTTTAGTTCTGGTGAGGTAGGCGAGACACTTTTAAGGGATGTGACGGCTTTGGTTAATTTGATGTTGTCGGGTCAGGTCAACAATGAAATTACCGAAATTCTGTACGGTGCGAATTTATGTGCCCTAAATAAAAAAGATGGTGGTATTAGGCCTATAGCAGTAGGCACCACTTATCGTCGCCTCACAGCCAAATGCGGTTGTAGGAAAAAGGTTGCTTTTTTAAGTAATCTTTTTCAACCACTGCAACTCGGTTTTGGTTCAAAGGGTGGCTGTGAGGCTGCTGTACATTCACTTCGCACATTTCTTGATCAAAATTGTGGAGATGTGCTTTTGAAGGTGGATGTTAAAAATGCATTCAACTCTTTAGATAGAGGCACTCTTTTGACTGAAGTGAAAGATAAAATTCCGGAATTATACCCTTTTCTTTGGCAATGCTACGGCAAACCGTCAAAATTAACATACCAAAATAACGTTATTTTATCTTCCGTAGGATGTCAACAGGGTGATCCTCTGGGACCAGCCATTTTTAGCCTTGCGATCCACTCAATAATTCAATGTCTTCAATCAAAACTTAACGTTTGGTATTTGGATGACGGAACCTTAGGAGGCGATGCGAACACGGTTTTGGATGACTTGCGAGTACTTATAGACGATTTTCGTGTTATTGGCCTTGAACTAAATTTTTCTAAATGTGAACTTTTTGTTTGTGATACTTGTCCGGATAAAGTTTCGATTATTGAAAAATTCAACTTACTTGCGCCTAATATAAAATTAGTAGAAAAAAGTTCGCTTCGTCTTTTGGGTTCACCGATTCTTAACGAATCTTTATCACCATTTGTCGAAGAACAAATTCAAAAGTTTAGAAATGCTTCTAGCAGATTATCCAAAATTAACGCCCATATGGCTTTTACAATTATAAGATTTTGCCTTTTTGTTCCTAAATTTACATACTATTTAAGATGTTGTCAGCTGTGGCAACACAGTGAGCTTTTGTTAAGCTTAGACAACTTAGTAAAAGATACGTTAGTGTCGGTTTTGAATGTTGAGATGGATGATAGGGCTTGGGTGCAAGCTTCCCTCCCTGTGAGGTTGGGGGGCATAGGGATACGCAAAATTTCTAGTGTGGCATTACCAGCTTTTTTGTCTTCTGTACACAGTACACACAAATTAGTAGAAAAAATTCTTGCACGATCTTTAGGCTCTTTCGATGTAGCATATCTGGCTGAGGCCAAAAACACATGGAGACTGGCTTGTCCAAATACTGAATTCCCAAAAATGTTGTCATCTCAGAAACAGTGGGATCGGCCCCTATGCGAGCTAACACGGAAAGATCTTTTAAATACGTGTTCTAGCATCGCAGATCGTGCTCGTATTCTCGCTGTTTCTGTGTGGGAATCCGGTCTTTGGTTACAGGCCATTCCTTCTTACAAAACTGGTAGCCTTATAGATCCATCCGCTTTTCGTCTAGCTATTAGCTTACGCTTGGGTGCAAAGTGTTGTGTTGCACATCACTGCCAGTGTGGTACTGCAGTTGATCAACTCGGTCACCATGGCCTCTCCTGCTCTCGAAGTGCTGGTCGAATTTCCCGCCACGCCAGCCTTAACGATATCATTCGCCGGGCTTTTACCAGCGCCAATGTTCCAGCTATTCTCGAACCGAATGGTCTGATGCGTGACGATGGTAAAAGACCTGACGGCATGACTCTGGTTCCGTGGAAGTTAGGACGGCCCTTAGTGTGGGACGCTACGTGCGTGGACACTTTAGCGCCGTCACATCTTTCTGAAACCAACGTGAGGGCTGGCGCTGCGGCTACTTCGGCGGAGCAACTCAAGCGGCGCAAATATGCTAACCTCGGTATGGGTTACATATTTGAGCCGTTTGGTGTAGAGACGTTGGGTCCGTGGGGACCGGGAGCTCATCGTATTTTCCAAAACCTATCTGAGCGCTTGGTCGATGCGACGCGTGATCAAAATGCTGGCACATATTTGGCTCAACGAATAAGCATTGCAATTCAACGGGGCAATGCTGCCAGCATGCTGGGCACGCTGCCAACTGGGAGTGGGCTGGAGCATTTGGACTGCCTATGAGTCTGCTATGACTTATAGGTGTCTAAATGCTTTTATTGTAGTAGCTGTAGTGTTGTATATAGTTCATAGTATTTTGTTTAATAAATTAATCAATCAATTTATTTCAGATAATTCACAATCCATAGATAAATATTACATTCGATCGTTAATAAATGCTTTAATTAAAATTAAATTATCATTAAGAAATCAATAAGTAAAATGTCACAGATTAAATATAAATATATGTTATGTCTTATAAAATAATCGCAAGTGTATTAATATGGCATAAATAAAATTACTATTATTCATTTTACAAATTACAATTGCATTAGTCAAGAAAAGAAAAAAAATACATTAGTTTTTACTTTTCATTTCTATATTATAACATTTATAAATTATTTATAACTCTGTTTTTGTTACACTTATTAGATAAGTGTAATAAAAATAGAGTAGCAGAGGCAGCACATGCATATTAATGAAGTGTCTAACTAGAGGACCATCTACCCTATCAGCTACTACAACCGATCCTGTTTCTAAAACTGATCAAAAACTTCTTTGGGACCAACCATCGTTGGATTACTCAAAAAGTCACACATTGCAAACAACTTTTCCATTACATATTGTACAGAATTTGTGTAACTGAAATACAAAAAATAAGTTATGATTTAAGACTTTTTTTTCTTTTAAGATAAAATAAATAGGTAGGTAGGTTAATTTTATTCACTTAGCAGAGAATAACAAGTTTACTTAATTTTTACATTTGTATTGCAAACATAGAAACGGACCTAAAACTAGATATAATTTATATATAACATAGTATTTACATACGTAAAATGTTAAATTGTAGAAAAATAAAAAACGTTAAACAGTTGCTCGGTAGGTACTTAATTAGTAGGTATGATATTTTACGTATTTTATCTTTTGTCGATATATGAATTTTTATCTAGATTTGATAGATGGAATAAGTATCTATCCATAAAACATTGTGTACTTATATAATTCTTTTGTAAGTAGGTAAAAAGGAACAGCGAATAATAGATATAGTAACTGACGTAAACATTGTCGGGTAGGATAGATAGTTCATGTGCGAGAAGCTAACAAAACGGGTGCTTTTACGTGTCGTGTAACAGATTGTCTATAGCATGATAGCAATAGTGGTGTTGCGGTTGGTGTTTATTTCTTAAAAGACCACAATAACTCGTTTAGTAAATAATTATTTTCAATCTATATATACAATATAAATATATTATCATAAAATATAGTACACATATATTACGCCATATTTGGTTGAAAAGTGTAAGTGTGTGAGAGGGTGCATGTGTGTGTATGTGCTGTTTGAATAATTGAGGTCAAGTTTTTTTTGTAAGTGATGATTTAGTGTTTGTGTTTCGTTTTCCTCTGCGTTTTAAATCTTGCTTCAAAATTATGCCTTTGGCGATCCAAAAGAATCCTCTTTAATTTTATTTTAAATGTGTTGCTGCTTGTCTTCATTCTGAAAGGTGGCGGGAGGTCATCGCCGTAGGCGGCTTTCTTAGAAACTTTGAATGTCTGCTCGATAAGCTAAGTGAAATGAACATAAAATTTGTAATTGTTGGGGACGTAAATATTAATTTACTAGACCCCGCAAACCCTGATTATAGAAACCTGCTGGACCTTCTCGCTTCGCACAGCCTGAACTTAGTGGTGGATTACCCAACTCGCATCTGTACGACGACGTCGACATGTATTGACCATATGTATACCAACCTGCCGGCTGGCTTCATAGCTTCTGCGCCGGTGCGCACGCTCATCTCTGACCATCTCGCAGTGCGCGCGGAGATCACTTGCGTTCCGTGCCTCCCGGCCCCACTCACACAGCTCGCTAGGGACTTCTCGCAACAAAACTGTGCTAATTACATTGCATCTTTATACAGCGTAGATTGGCCTGCGATAAACGATCGCAATAATAGTGCAGTGGCGTTTGCAGAAGCCGTAAATAATGTATTAAAAAATAAATATGACATCTGTTTTCCGATTAAACGGAAACCGTATATAAAACGCGACTCGTCGTGGATTAAACCCGACGTACATAATCTAAAATCTATACTCTTTGACATGAATGATCTATTTAAATTATTTCCTAACGAATTGACATTAAAAACAACTATCGATGATTTGAATAATACTCGTAAATATGACATATTCATTAAAAATAACAAAACTTGTTTTTATTCTAATTCAATCAAACATAGCGCAAACCCATCGAAAACTATGTGGGGAATAGTCAATACGGAAAGGGGCAAAAATAACTCACCAAAGCTGAACTTCTCAAAAATAGTGAAGGGCAAGGTTTAGCTCTCCAAAGGATGCTACTAATGCTATGAATTTGAAGTTTATAAACGCTGCGCTAGTTTGCGGAGCTCCGAAAGCAGACGTAGTTGCAGTCCAACGCACTTTATGGGCTGCTGGTCGGCCAGCTGATCGCTCGCTAAGACTACTCACCTTTTCTAGCGAAGAAGTGTTCCGAATTGTAATGACCCGTATTCCTCCTAAAAGATCTAGGGACGTATATGGAATGTCCATGGAGCTCATCCGAACAGCCATTGAACCACTTGCGCCTATTTTAGCTAATCTTTTTAATAAATGCCTAAAGGAAAGCGTGTACCCCACGCCCCTTAAAATATCGAAAATATCCCCTATATTTAAGGGCAAGGGCAAGCGAGACGATATGGATGCTTACAGACCGGTCTCCATCATCCCCGCAATTGCCAGTGTTCGAAAACGGTCTGAGTTCTAGGCTGATCGCGTACTTGACGGACACAAAAGCGCTCTCCGAGCACCAATATGCCTACCGTATGGGAAGATCCCTGACTCGCGAGGTGGTACGGCGTATCTTGGACGCTTGCGAACGCAGACAACAAGTCGCAGTCTTGTGCTGCGACCTTTCCAAGGCCTTTGACGTAGCGGACCACCAGGTACTCGCAGTCAAGCTGAAGCACTATGGAATCGTTGGGAATGCTTTTTCGGTACTCACAGATATGATGCGACATCGGTCTCAGGTCGTCGATGCAGGTGATGGGTGCAATAAATCAGACCCACTATCAGCAACAATTGGTGTCGCACAGGGTTCTTCGGTCTCAAATATAATGTTCTCCCTCCTGCTTAACGATCTGCCCGATGCAATAACGTGCGCAGACATCCTCATGTACGCGGATGATGTTGCAGCGGTGGTAACTGCGCCCAAGCTAGACCAGCTCGAGGAGCACCTGAACATTACTGCGTCACACCTCGCTGGCTGGTTCCGTGTGAATGGTCTGGTTCAAAACTTGAAGAAGACTCAATTTGTGCACCTTGTCTTATCGGGCCATTCCACGAGACCACATCTGCCGTACTAGTAGACAGCATCAAGTTGGAGCAGGTAGGGAGCACAACCTTTTTAGGATTCGAGATCGACAGAAGTCCGACGTGGGAAAACCACATAGACACCCTGTGTGGCAAAATAAGTGATGCGTGCTTTGCACTCAGGCGAGTGTCCCGAGTTGTATCAACGGAGGTGTCGCGCGCCTGTTACTTCGCCACGGTGCACTCGCGGCTGCTGTACGGCGCGGAACTGTACGGGCGTGCTGCCGACTGGGAGCGCGCGTTCCGATCGCAGAAACGTGCTGTGCGAGCCATCGTGGGAGTCTCGCGCTACACCTCCGTCAAGCCCTACTTCAAGCAACTTGGTATTCTCACATTGCCTGCCATCTTAATATATCAGGTCGCAATGTACGTTAAAACGAATTACAACATATACCCGAGGCGCAACGACTCGGTCACTTATAATTTTCGCAATGGAGGTAGGCTAACGCAGATTCCCCACTCCCTGGTCAAAACAGGTAAATTGACACATTATGCAAGTCCAGATGTCTTCAATCGCCTGCCGGATATCGTAAAAGACGCACCAAGTACCGGTAGCTTTAAATACAGATTGAGTGCTGGCTCATCGAGGAGACTTTTTATAGTTTCGAGGAATTTTTAAACTTTGATGGTACTAAACGTATGTCATACCAATGATTATATGTATATAATTAAGAGGGAGTTATTAACTTTACTGTATATCATATATATATGACACACAATAACCACGGAAAAAACATATATATATACTTTGTTACTTAAGATTTTAAGTAAGGATTAATTTAGTGTTACTTAAAAATGTATTTAAAATATGTATTTTGTTAATTTACAATTTAGTTTCCAAAATGACTTGTAAATATGCATTTATCAATAAAAGGACTTGGACTTGGACACGTCATCAATTTATTTCATATATATCAATCAACCATGCAGAGGTCCTTTAAGGTTTAAGTTCCTCTAAGTAACATCTTAAAACAGCAGCACAGAAGAATAAATGGGAAAGAATGATTGCCATACCTATATAAATCACCACCGCAAGCACATCGAGTACAACATGAGAGCCGCGCTGACCGGCCCGACTGAGGGACCGGCGGCGCTGGCTAGACCAGCTGCATAGCCCGCACTGGTTCACACGGTTGCGTGGCCGCTGTTGACCAGACAGGCCGCACAACCCTCACCGTCTGGGGCGACTGCGAGAGCTGCTCCAACCGGCCCGACTGAGGACCGGTGGCACTGGCGGGACCGGCTGCACAGTCCGCACTGGTTGACACGGCTGGGCGGCAGCTGTTGACCAGCCTGGCCGCGCAACCCTCACCAACCAGGGTGATTGCGAGAGCCACTGCATGGCCAGAAATTGTTGACACGGCTGCGCGGCAGCTGTTGACCAGTCTGGCCGCGCAATCCTCGCCAACCAGGGTGATTGCGAGAGCCACGCCGATCGGCCCGACTGAGGGACCGGCGGCGCTGTCTGGACCAGCTGCATGGCCAGCACTTGTTGACACGGCCGCTGTTGAACAGCCTGGCCGAGCAAACCTTGACGACTGGGGGGAGCTGCATGGCAAGCACCGGTTGACATGGCTGCGCGGGCGCTGTTGAACAGCCTGGCCGCGCAACGCTCGCCAACTGCGGTGACTGTGTGAGCCGCGCTGACTAGCCCAACTGAGGGACCGGCGGCAGGGCGCGAACCGTTTGACACGGCTGCGCGACCGCTGTTGACCAGCCTGGCCGCGCAACCTTTGCCGACTGAGGCGACTGCGAGAGCCGCGCTGACCGGCCCGACTGAGAGACCGGCTGCATGGTGCGAACCGTTTGACACGGCTGCGCGACCGCTGTTGACCAGCCTGGCCACGCAACCTTCACCACCTGAAGCCACCACGAAAACTGCGCTGACCAGCCTGACTGAGGGACCGGCGGTGCTGGCTGGGCTGGCTGCATGGCCCGCACCGGTTGACACGGCTGCGCAACTGCTGTTGACCAGCCTGGCCACACAAGCCTCGCCGTCTGAGCCAACTGCGAGAGCCGTGGTAACCAGCTCGACTGCGGGACCAGCTGCATGGCTTGCACTGGATCACACGGCCGCGTGAGCCGCACTGGTCCTGCCATAGTTCCCACTCAGCAAACGAAGTACTCCTGGCACCATACCTCGTAAGGACCAGAATCAAGCTTCCTGTTGGCTAAGCGAACTTTATAACAAACACAAAGTCATTATATGGTTGAACTGGCGAGGTCGATGTCGTCAGTTAACTTGCTCGTCCTGTCCGCTTTACATATTCTGTTGACAAAGTGTTCACCGAGGTTTCTACTATCCGTTGACTCGGCCTAACCTGACCCTGTTTTATTAAATTCCCATTAAACACTACTTCGGTGAGCGATTAACATCGACTTAGAAGCCAATGTGAATTTATTATTTATTTATTTATTAGGTTTTCCAACAGACTTAACACAAACACATTATGTAAATAAACATATAAAAATTAAAATCATAGTGTAAGTCCACTAACAGGAAAACACAACATGCAGAATTTAAAATTAATAAGAGGTCTTCTGTGGGGAGTGTGCCCCGTGCAAGCGTCACTGAGGAACATCACAGTGACGTGTTCACATGAGCCGCTCTTACAATCACTTACTTTAATAAATTATACATTTCTGAAATAAAAATGATATCAGCAATTATATAAAGTTAAACGTTATATTAACGTATAAATAGACTAATTGATTAATGCTAAATAAGACAAAACCCGCATGCAATAGACTTAAACAAAATGTTTTTTTTTTATTTTTTTTATTTTAAATCTACACTCCACAGACTCCAGGGTCCGTGACTTTTTTTAACTATGACATAATTTATTAGTAAACAAGAAATATGAAATAGGAAACATGCAACATTCCAAGGGGAACAGTGTTAAAAGTTTTTTTTTTCCGTTAATGTCATTAGCACCAGCATCTAGAGCAGACCAGTATCCTCTAGCAGCACCCGTTCACGAGTTGACGCATGTGTCAGCCATCGCCTTCCTCAACCATTTTTGAGGGAAGATGGCGACCCGACACACAACACCGCCGCTAGACAACACCTTTCTGTTAGCATGACCGCTCCGGATACCCGTGCCAACGATTACAATTACAAAAATAATTTAGGACTACAATAAAATAATATACCTACAGAAATTTACATATTTTGTTATTCTCCCACGTCACAATTTAACAGGGCCTCCATTACCGCGCTATTTCGATCTTTGATCGCCATTTTGAGGTTGTAATCATGGATGGCTTTTGGTGTCGCAACCATCGCCTTCCTAACGAACCGTCCTATGGCGTCGTTTTTGTCATCTGCGTAGTATATGAAGGTTCCAGTGTGCCGTGAAATTGCAACGACGGCGTGCGGGACGCTCTCGTGCAACTTCATGCTGCTCTTGGTCTTGATGGCGATGACCGACTCGTATGTCAGTCCCTGCGCTTCGTGGATGGTCAGGGTGCGTGATCCACTTCCCTCTCCGTAGCCCTGGCTTATTAGGGTCTCCTTTTCTTCCTGGGTGTGAACCAGGAATAAAGTGTTTGGGAGGGATTTGGGGATTTTTGCACCTGTGTACCTTTCAAGCTTAAGGGACTTAATACGGGGAGCTGAGGAATATATACCAGAGTATATTTCCCTCAGTGCGTACGCGACATCCATTGGGTTCCGATGCGTGCATAACAACTCCTGGGTGATGATTGTTACCAGGTTAGGGCGGTTGTACCTTAATACGAAGAGAGATTTTCTCTATCGATATAAGGCAGCTGATTGACATCTCCGATGAGGACAAGTTCATCAACTCCAGATAGCCTGGAAGCCATGACTATGGCTCTGAAATGGTTCATTAGAGCTTCATCCACCATTAGGCGGCTGTAGATCTCAGTTCTTTTAAAACCATTTACGAGGACTGAAGCCATTGTGCGCACCTTGGTTTTAACTAAGTCTCCAATTCGGTGCGCAAGCTTCTCCTTCAGGTCTTTTGCTGCTTCTGTAGTTGTTGTGATAATGTCCTTGTCCACATTGAATTGCCTTACCACCCAAGTTGTTTTGCCACATCCTGGAACTCCATTTACCCATTGTATTTTCGGTACTTCCCAGTCTTTCCAGAATGCTTCGATCTCCGATCCGCCCAAAATAGATTTCGCCATTTCGAGGATACGGTCATCTAACATTATTTTGGGGCACTGGGCCGTTACTATAATCGGGTCATTTTGTGGTGCCGCGTATTTAGGTCTACCTAGTCGCTCCGTTTCTCCCTCGTCCAGGGACACAAATCCACCTGTTGCATTGTATGCTGCCATATACTGACCTAACATTTTTCCCTTGATGACCTGGGATGTGTCGTTGTTGTATATAGCGGCTTCTGCCTCTTCGAGTCTCACCTTTAAAAGGTTTTCATTTTTAAGCCAGAAGGACTGCAAGATGTTTTCGCAGTTTCTGTGGTTGACCTCTCTGGTCGCCCTTATAATGGCCTTAAATTAAAACTCTAGGAAGGCATTAGCTGCATGGCTTGTTGTTTCCTGTGCCGGGATATATCGGGGCGGACTGACCTGTCCCATGTCGGCTCTCGTCCGGGTAGCTTTTGATGGTGCTTTGCCACGGGGTGGTGGTTTTGGGCATTGGGTTTCGGGGTTGGAATGGGTGTCGGAATAAGCTTCCCACTGCTGTACCGAAAGCTGTCAGGAATGCGGCGACACGGTCACTACTCTTTTTTGGGCTACACTCCTGGCTTCTTTCTGCCTCTGTTCTTTCTTGGAGCCTTTCTGAACCACTTTTGGTAACTGAACTCGGGATCGGATGTCCCCAACAATCAGTTGCATTGTTGTGTATGGATTTTTTGAGGTAACTAAGATTTTCTCCCCTGTCTTCATACACAACTACCTCATGGTGTTCTGAGGCTTTAATGCAACCAAGATGGTCCGTGACTTCTCCTTTTCGGTGTTCTATTGCCATTGCGTCTACGCTTATCACTCGGGCTCTATCGGCATTTTCTGAAATACTTGAGAGCAACGAACATGCTTGAGCAAAAGGTGTCCTGTCCGTCCACTCGATTAGTATGACCGTCCTGTTTTTCAGTCGTACCAAACGACATGGGGTTCCCATGACAACCTTCACTGGCATGCCGTTGTACGTTTTTCGCTTCAAGGTTGTTTTAAAGCTGCTCCCATTCAGCAGGCAAGCTAGTCCAGGTGATAATCGGACGCTGCTCTTGGCTCCAGCGTGGCAGAAGCTTATTCCGAGTCTTTCTTTACTACCTTCCATATAGAGAGCAACGCCTCGGATGTGAATCCCAGGCTCTCCTTGCTCTCCACATGCCAACAGTTGGGAAATATTTGTGTTTTTTGGATCGAGGATGGGTGGGGCTATGATTAGGGCAGGAAGGGTAGGCGGGCTACTAGAACGGGGGGGTAAATTCGAGTTGCTTTTCACCGCTGTTTTTAAGGACCTCTCAACGAAAGACAGGAAATGTGCTCTGCTATCTGTGTCTGCTAGGATGGTGGGCAGATCAGATTCTAGCAGTTTCTTGCTGAGCAAGATTTCGAGGTCCTGTCTGGCAGCGGAAAAGCGGGGACATTCTAACATTATGTGCCATACCGTCTCGGGGATGTTTGGATCGCACTAGCATCCTGGGCTGTCTTTCAGCTTAAACCTGTGGAGATACTCGGATATTCCCCCGTGTCCTGTCTTCATTTGTACTACAAGAGGTGACAGTTTGACTGTCCGCTTCAGTTGGTATGCCTTGGTGACATCCAGTAGAAGCTTTTTCGTGACTGCACCTGTGCTTGAGGTATCGTACCGATCTTGCCATTTTCGGATAGATTCCTCACGGATTTTCCTTCGGACATAGGAGAGGGGGATTTTGTCATAGTCTTGGGAAGCATCCGTGAGTGCCGCTGATTTTGCAAGCTCGTCAGCTCTGCGGTGTTCCACCCGCTTACAGAAGCTAAGATGTGATTCCGTCATCGCCAGGTGCCTTGTTGTCCTTTAGCTGTTTCAAGGCCATCCTAATCTCGTACAGGCTGATGTCCAGGACATCTTCAGTATAGTGTCGGGCCAGCTTGGCTCTTGGGTCTTTGACCAAGCTGGTATTGGGTTTAGCGACCGAAGTGTAAAGCTGTCCATAGAACCTCTCAACCTCTCTCAATACTTCTGGTTTGGTATTCACTACACTGCCATCTTCTCGCTTCAGCTTTGTGAACTGGCTTTGCCCAATAGACATATCCTTTGCAAACACTTTGGAGCCCTGATTCCGTCTCCTTAATACTTTTGGTATTAAAGGAGCGTATGTCATGTCGCAAGGACTTCGAGATTTGTCTATTGAGCTGCCCATGTGACCTAGCATCATCGGAAGACTACAGTGACAACGATCGTCTTTTTCCATGTGGTCTAGAGTATGGCTAGAGAGTTTCTGAGGTCTATTCAATACCGTGCGAATACTCGTTCCGCTAACGCGTCCCGGCCACTATACAGACGGCAGAAATACATCACCAAACTTTGGCACATTTTTACGTTTAGTCTTAAAGAGTTTTTTTTTTTTATTTTGTTTCTACATTCGCAAACCTTCCAAGTGTATTACTATTTAATTTCTAAAATGAAGTGCGCTGCGTGTGACGGCAATTTCAATGATGGTGTCCAGTGCTCTAGCTGCAAAAGGCATTTGGATTTTGGGTGTGCCAATATATCTGAGACCACCTGGAGAAAATACGGTGCTGATAGAAGAACGCAATGGAAATGTCCGACGTGTCGAGCACCATCTCCAGCTCCCTCCAGCACCCCAATTGAAGCGGCGTCCCTTGATTCCATTTTGAAAGAGATCCAGGATATGAAACGCCAGTTGACTAGCTTAACTGGACTCAAGGAGGATATGAAATCAATAAAACATGAGCTGTCCGAACTCAAGGTTGCCTGCGTCTATTCAAATGATAAGTTAGATGAACTTAGTGGCCGCCTCACAGGTGTGGAGTCCAGGGTGACTAACCTAGAGAAGCTGCAAGATACTGTTCATAGCATGCAGATTGAATTAGCGAAGAACAAACTCGAGTTGTCCAGTCAGGAACAAAGAACGAGACTGAACAATGTTGAGATTAAGGGAGTACCCGTCAAGAACGACGAGAACCTGTTTTCAATCATTGATCTCATTAGTCCAAAAGTCAATTATCCTGTTCCTAAAACCCAGATCAACTATATATCTAGGGTACCTATGCACAACTCCAAAGAAAAGCTCATAATAGTCAGTTTCATAAATAGATACATCAAAGAAGATTTCATAGCAATTGCTCGCACTGAAAAAAATCTGTCTACGGCAGATATTGGCTTCCAAGGGACTTCCAGAAGAATCTATATTAACGACCACCTGAGCGTCGATCACAAAACACTCCTTACTGCAGCGAAAACTGCTGCCCGTGATAAGAATTATAGCTTTGTGTGGGTAAAGCATGGTAAAATCCATGACACCGAGATGATTCATCTAAAGTAATTGTAATTAGACAAGAGAATGATTTAAACAAAATTGTTTAAAATGTCTGGAACCCCATTGCCTTATATCAAATAAATACAATAACTCTGAGTCATTCACAAATTGTTCAAATAATAATGCATTACTTTTTCTATGTTCTAAACGGTTGTTCACCTCTGCCTCGCTAGAAACCTGTTCCATTCATATCAGCGTTATGCTGTCTAATGCGCATATGTTTATCAATTTGCATTATGTTGCTACCTGCTACGCTTGCTGCAGCTAGTGATCGTTTCTTTGTATTTTGTTTATAATTTCTACCCTCGCACAATGAATATTTTTGCACGTTTTACGTACACTATTACTACTTTTGTACAACACATACTGCTGCGTATCTTACTTCTAAGTTAATATTTGTCAATAATGGCGTCGTTTAATAGGAATAGTAATGATCTGAACATTTACTATCAGAACGTGCGTGGATTAAGAACTAAAACTGATTCGGTTTATCGTAAGTGTTGTTTGCATTCATACGATATCATAATATTTACTGAGACGTGGTTGTTAGTGAGTATATCAAACTGCGAGTTCTTAGATGATCGGTATTTAGTTTGGCGCCGAGACCGGGACTACTCTTTGACTTGTTAAACAAAAGGTGGTGGTATCTTAATTGCTACCCGTAAAGAACTGCAAGTTAATTTACTTCCCCATTTTAATTCGACGGCTGAAGATCTTTGGATCTGTGTGCGTTTAAAGCAAACAAATTCACAAAAGTGGGTCAATTTATATCTGTGTGTTATTTATTTATGTGAACAGAATAACGGTTTGTCATTTAGTTCACAACTCACTAACTTTCTTAATAAACTCAATCGTGTAGTCGTAGATTATCCTTCTGACGCAATCTTAGTGGTCGGTGATTTTAATTTGAGTGGAATTAAGTGGTTGCCCACTGATAGTTTACTGATAGTTTTTTTACCCAACAAATATAGAAAAGCACTGATGAATATATGTTAACTGACGAAATGAGTTCTTTAAATTTGGGACAGTTTAATGGTGTAGTTAATAAGCATGGTAGAATATTGGATCTGGTATTCTCAAATCAATCTGTCGAAATATCTAATTCTGTCGATTCTCTAACACCAAAAGTCGACGAACACCACCCAGTCTTGTTGATCAATGTTAAAAAACTCTATAACCATTCCTATCCTGTGTAGTATAACTCGCCATTGTAAAAAGCTATTAAGGAGAAGCACAAATTATTGAACAAATATAAAATATATAAAAATAAATCAGATGAATTAACTTATAAGATTTTGCGTGACAGAGTTAATAATTTAGAATCTTCGTGTTATGTAAATTATATTACTATGACTGAGGACTCAATTAAAAAAATCCAAAAAGTTTTTGGACTTTTGTTAAGAACAGATCTCAATCAAATTCTATGCCTAGCTCATTAAATTATAATAATATTACTGCTTCTTGTGGTGAGTCCATTTGTAACTCATTTTCATCCTATTTCCAGTCTACTTTTCAGAACTCTGCAATACCTAATATCACCAATAACACGTATTGGCTGGATCAGATTTCGTCTAATTCTAACACAACTTCAGATATTAGTAATATTGAAATTCATCCAGCTGAAGTTAAAATAATGTTAAAAAAATTAGATGCATCTAAAGCGCCCGGTCCCGACAATATTTCATCTAAATTTCTTATTCAATGTGCCTCATCTATTGCCTATCCTATTGCAACCTTATTTGTTAAATCGCTTGCCACTAAGACCGTTCCCAAATTATGGAAATCTGCTTTTATTACCCCAGTGCATAAGAAAGGTTCAAAAACTGAAGTCACTAACTATAGACCCATATCGAAACTATGTATTATTGCCAAAATTTTTGAAAGGATTATATATAACCAAATTTATTCAAACTTAAAGAATATATTTAGTCCTTTTCAACATGGGTTCTTGAAGGGTAAATCTACAGTTTCTAATCTCATTATTCTTAATGATTACATAACTGTAGCTATGGAGAATGGGCAACAAATAGATGTAGTCTATACGGATTACAGTAAAGCCTTTGATAAAATTGACCATCATACCTTATTACTCAATCGGGAACACGTGGTGACTTGTTACGGTGGTTTTCATCCTATATTGAGAATAGAACTCAGGCTGTAGTTATCAATAATTATATTTCTAGCTGGGTGCCTGTTCCCAGCGGAGTTCCTCAGGGATCACTGCTTGGTCCATTGCTTTTTATCATTTATGTGGGTGATATTGATTCGTGTTTTAAATCTTCTACTATTTCATCAAAACATGATATGCATGCGCTTCAAGGTGATCTTATTTGTTTGGAAGACTACTGTCACCTCCATAAGCTTGAACTTAATCCATCTAAGTGCTCTGTTATAACCTTCACTCGGAAACATACTGTCATATACACCACAAGATATACTTTACAAGGACAAACTTTATTGAAAAGTGATAGTATGCGGGACCTTGGAGTGTACCATGACTCCGAACTACTCTTTGACATCCATGTTGATAAAATGGTTATTAGGGCTTCGAAATCACTTGGATTCATCATGCGTCTTTCTAAGAGCTTTACGAATATAAAGTAAATTAATTAACGTAAGTAAATGAAAAAGATCGCATGCTACTACTGACGTCGTCCGATGACACCCGAAAACCGACGATCAACTGACGAGTCCGAACGTGTTTGGATTTTTTGTCAGTTTTACCGGCTTCTTTCTGCTATCGAGTCGTCTGTACTCTGTAGTTGCACAGTTCAGACTTTATAAGTTCCATCGACAACAGCCGTAATCATCTGCAGTGTATTCAGTTGAACGTTCGAGTTACTCGTCCGAGTAGTTCTGTCCGCCAGCGACCGACAAAATTGGTTTTGGTGTACGCAAGCCGTTAGAGTCTCCCATAGTACCGGCCACTTCACCGAGTCAAACGCCTTAGAGAAATCGACAAAGCAAATAAAAGTTGGCTTGTTGAACTCTCTTGCCTTTTCGATGATTTGGCGCACGTTAAGAATCTGCTCACGAGTACCCTTTCCTGTAACAAAACCGGCTTGTACAGGAGCTATTTCCCTCGATAGAGACGACATTAGTCTCTCATTCAGTACATGTAGTAGGATTTTGCTCGCGTGTCAGACGAAAGCAATCAAACGATAGTTACTACATATTTTTGTAGATCCTTTTTTGTGGAAAGGGACAAAGACTGTGTGTGCCCATTCCTGAGGCCAAGTTCCTGTTTCCCAGACTCTGTTACATAGGGCGTAAAAGATTTCGACACATATGCTTTAATTGTCTCAATAGGTATGTCTCTCGTTCTTCTTCCTTAGGCTCTGTTGAGACATAGCTATGTGCCATGATTTTGGCCTGAAAATTAACCACAGCAAGACGAAGGTGATGATTGTCGACCGAGCTCATGAAAACTCGCCCGAAGTTACGAAAATTGTGAATTGCGACGTCGTTCAATCAAACATATACCTTGGAGCACTGGTTTCAAACAACGTTGGATGCGCAGAACAGATTAAACGACGCATGGCTATCACAAGGTCGGCTATGGATAGGCTCGGGAAAATATGGTGAAACAGGAACATCACAAAAGCCACAAAAATGCGACTTGTTAGGGCATTAGTGTTTCCTATATTTCTCTACGGTGCTGAGACATGGGCTCTAAAATAGACTGAAAAAACAACGCTCTGGAAACGTGGTGTTGGAGAAAAATGCTTAGCATATCATGGACTCAACATCGAACCAACATTTCCATACTTGACGAACTCAAGGTCAAACAACGCCTTTCTTCTATCGTACAGGGTCGCATTCTCAGTTTCTTTGGACATGTTTCGCGGCAAGGAGCCATGTCTGTGGAACGCCTTGTTGTCCAGGGAAAAGTGGAAAGAGCAAACGAGGGCGCGGCAGATCACCTATGCGTTGGATGGACCAAGTGAAGGTTGCTCTAGATCGTCCACTCCACGAGTGTACCAGGAAGGCAGCGGTGCGAGGGGAATGGCAACGTATTGTGAGGCGTATCACCACTCCTGATCGGACAACCACGACCACTCTGTCAACAGTGTAACGACTAAAAAGAAGATACTAGCTTACAAGTAGAGATGATAATCTGTGGTATTATGTAAAGAGTGTAAAGAGGCTACCTCTTGGCACCTTCTATAACCCGATCGAGTTAAATGTACAGAATGATGCAAATGCATACAATTAGAAGCAATGATGGCCATTGAAAGACGTGCAAAAAACCTCATAGGCTGCGATTCTTTGGTGAAGACCAGACTCCAAAGCCTTGAACATCGTCGCAAAGTTGTCAGTCTTTCAGTGTTCTACAGGATACATTTCGGAGAGTGTGCGATGGAGTTGCATAACCTAATACCTGCATCTCCATTCCACTACCGGACAACAAGAGGTACGAAAACACGGCATCCGTATATGGTTGACATTCCTCCTGTTCGCACAAAGCGATTTGCGTCCACCTTTATAATAAGAACAGCGAAGGAATGGAACACCCTCCCAGCGTCATTGTTCCCTGAGAGCTACAATTTGGAAGTCTTCAAGTATAGAGTGAACAGGTATCTTCTAGGCAAGCATGCTCCACCGTAGACCGCATCGTCGCTTACCATCAGGTGAGATTGCGGTCAAATGCTTGCCTATTCGGAATAAAAAAAAATAAAAGAAAAAAAAGTGGTTATAGTAATGGACTGCAGTGCCGCAGGTCCCTAGTACGATGACGATTACATTTCGGTACCTCAGCTGGCTAAGCGCTCTAGAATGGATATCACAACTTCCAGCTCTCAGAATATGGATCCAACTTCATCTTCTTCACAATGGATCCCAGTTAGTGTATCAAATAATAAAACTTTATACTTGGCGTGCCCGAGACATTAAGCAGTCCATAAAATCTGGAATAATGTATGGTTTTTTTCTTGATAACGCAAAATACAGGTTATTTGATTACATAAATATTTATGTCAGTTTGAAAAACAAAGACAAAAGTGACATAGAAATGAAATGTTTAATTGGTATACCACTGTATAATGGGTATGTTGTGGTTCTGAGAAGATACATGTTTTAGAAAAACGTCTCTGATTGCATTAAACCAATAGTTTTTAAATCTTTGATTCAATACATATCGTTTTTAATACCAACCTAAATTCCTAATTTTGGCAGTCACTATCTGTATTGTTTACTATAGGTATACAAGTATTTTGGAATATACTACCCACCTCAACCAATAAAATTGTTTGAAACAGTACATTCTCATTGCTTTTTAGTTGTACACGTTACTAGCTTTCCGTAGGTACATAATTTTTTTCCGACTCACTTATATTTTAAACTAGCTGTACCCGCGACTTCGTTCGCGATTGCCGTACCTGCAGACTAATTATTCACATTTGTGCACTGTTTATCCCATATTAAGCAACACTGTGGTCTGCGGTGAAGCACTCTTATAGTAAACATAGCTCAGAATGGAGCTTTTTAATTTTGATTTCAAAACTCCCGGGTTGTATTTTCCAGAAGACAGTAGTTAAGTAACTCAGAGAGTTCTTTCCCGGTTCGCACAATAAATGTTGAAGTAAAGTACATTGTGCGTTTTTTTACAATTTCGATTTTTAAACGGCGGTTTGTTTGACGGTAGAACGAACATATTTTTTTTATTTCTCATTCTCGGAAAGTAGTGTTTGTTTGATTTGAGTAGCGGGTAGTAGAGGCTCCTTCCCACCTAAGGCCGGAAAAAACTCATAGTAAATGCTTCCTTCTCTTGGGCTGGAATGATTTGTAACAATGGTAACCATTGGTGTAAACAAACTTATACGTCTAAGATTTTTCGTTGTAAAATACTCTGTTGTTATAAAAAAAATTAATAACAACTATGTTTGGCAGGGTTAAAAAAAACTAACTTACATTGTTCTAACTCCTAGTTTATCTTTGTATCTTCTACTCATGCTTATTATTAGTAAATATTTAGAAAAACTACATTTTTTTTTACCGTCCTCATATTTTAAATGAAAAGTAGAGTGCTTAACACGTATGAGAGTCATCGATTCCTACTTGGACTATAGCCGCATTAATTTTAAATAGGTACTGCTCATGTTATTAAAATCAAAATAAATAATATAAAAAAAAACATACTATTTTTATATCGTTATTCCTTATATTAGTAGTGAAAAGCAGAGAGATTCCTCTTCGGGCAATTGCCGCCCGTAAATATTCCAAACAAAATTTTACGTATAATTTCACAAATAGTTCTATCCTCTCAATATTTTTTTAGTAAGTAAGTTATTTTTTCAATGAATCATTTTTGGAAAAGCTACTTTTTTACTTTCTTAAATTTGAAATTAAAAGTAGAGAGCTGAACGCGGGTGAAAGTTATCAATTCCTTTCGACCTTTGTATAACAATCTACTAAATTTGTTCACTTCCAACTTTAAACGGATTAAATCACGTATATTTATCGTTATTTTTGTCCCGACAGTCACCCCGTGACCAAGATCACTACAAAGTGTTTGAAACGTCGGGACAAAAATAATGATAAATATACACGATTTAAACCGTTTCAAGTTGTTTAATTACAAAGTGTAACAATCGCGAAAACCTAAGACAACATTGTGCACTTCCATTGCGTAGTCTCCGAAATGTATCCGGCAAAAAAAAGATATGAAGTTATAAAAACTGATTGTGGTGAATGTACCAGATTTTAGAGTTTTATCGTAGCAAGCTTGCAAAACTAAATAAGGGTGCCGTGCTGCCCGTGGGGTTCTGGGCTGCCTGTGGGTTGTCGGGCTGTCCTTGGGGTGCCGGGCTATAATGTCACCCCCCCATCTTTACCCGCAGTAGGTGTTGTAAGAGGCGATAAAGAGTACTACAGAGGGTGGGCAGCAGCGCTTTCTGAGGAACTGATATCTCACACCGCGATCCCCAAGATGCCTACCAAGCGTAGGGATTATGGTAAACCCTCCCATAGTGGTGGAGGCTGTGTTCAGCAGTAGACAATGCGGCTGATATAATATTTCTATTAAGCCTTTATGATAAAGTGCGAATGCTAGCTTAAGATGAGCCGTACGTTTAAAGGTTTCTCAACATTCCGCGGTTCAAGTTATTTTGAATGAAATATTTAGTTTGTGATATCTGTAATTTCTGAACTACTAAAACTAATACAAAATAATTACGTTACCACTATTGTATCAAAAAAATAATGATTGAAATCGGACTACGCGTTAATAAATTACAACTCACTTTACATTTTGACTTTCATCCCCTTTCCTAAGGGAATCGTACTGAATTTTGGGATAAAAAGTATTGTATATCCTTGTTCGTAGTAAGAACTCAAATCGTGCTAAGTCTCAATTAAATCCATTCAGTAGTTTTGGAGTGATGCGCTGATACAGACAGACAGACAGAAAAAAAACAGTTTTTGCATTAGTATCAGCTACAGATTGCTCTGAAAAAATATTTTCAAAATATCTGCAATGTACAGAATTGAACCTATTACAGTTTTATTATGAGTATAAATATAAATAGATAAATGTAAGCGTCTTACCCCTCGCGCTTCCCTACCTGCCTTCTCCAACTTGTTATAGGTATAGATTAGACTGATTAGAGCATTACATGTTATGAAATATATACATAGGGAAATTGTGCTTATCGTAATAAAAAAAACTGTGTTTTATTGTTTGAAATATCAGAATCTTTTGGAGTGGTCCGACTACAGACCTATCTATAATAGACCTATACGATAAAGTGCAAATGCCAGCTTAAGATGAGCCGTACGTTCAAAGGTTCCTGTACATTCTGGATGTCAAGTTATTTGGAACGTAATATTTAGGTTGTGATGTCTGTTATTTCTGAGTAGTATCCTAGTACTTTCTTTGTAGCGCTTAATTATTTTGCACCAGCAGATAATTTAAATACGTTGAAACCCGATGACTTTGAAATATTTACGGGATAAATTTTAAAGTACCACTATTCTAACAAAAAAATCGGCCAAGTGCGAGTCGGACTCGCGCACGAAGGGTTCCGTACCATTAGCTATACAACATTAGACTTCGTATTTTAACCTATTTTTTGTTTAAACGTGCGCGAGTCCAACTCGCACTTGGCCAACTTTTTGTATTTATTGTTACAGTGGCAACAGAAATACATCATCTGTGAAAATTTCAACTGTCTGGCTATCACCGTTCTTGAGATACAGCCTGGTGACAGACGGACGGACGGACGGATGGACGGACAGACGGACGGACAGCCGGACAGACCGTTTTTACCTTTTGGGTACGGAACCCTAAAAAGAACGTATGAAATCGGACTACGCGTTAATAAATTACAACTAAGTGTAATATACACTTAGTTGTAATTTATTAACTTTGACTTTCACCCCCTCTCCCATGGGAACCATACTGAATTTCGGGATAAAAAGCTAAATTATCCTACCTTGTAGTATGAACTCAAACCATGCTAAGTTTCATTGAAATCCATCCAGTAGTTTTGGAGTGATGCGCGGCCGGGATACAGACAGACAGACAGACAGACAGACAGACAGACAGACAAAAATAAAAAAAAATACAGTTTCGGCATCAGTATCAGCTACAGAGTACTGTACATTTTTTTTTTCAAAATATCTGCCATGTACAGAATTGGTCCTGTTACAGTTTTATTATAAGTATAGATTCTTTTGTTTTTCTCAATAGATTAGTATATATATGAAATTGAAGACAGTATCACCATACTGTGAAAAACGGAAATCCGTACATAACAACTGGGCTAAGTAACTTTTACGTCACACCAAGTTTGACCCCTTGAAACCCATCAGACTGCAATTCTAATAAAAATATGTCGGGACGAAAACAATCAATAGCCTTTGAATTTGTTCACTGCCAGGTGCCTGTTGCTAAAATTGCAATAAGAGCTTCACAAATTGTTACAGCGTCAAAAGTGTCACCCACAACGTCGAGCCAGAGTGACGCCAAAAAACGAGCAGAAGCCACAAAGGGTAAGTATCACCTAGTACTAGTCTCATACTAGCTAACAAGTAGAGATGAGAATCTAGAGTACAATTGTTTTTTTTTTATTGGATAGGAGGGCAAACGAGCGTGTTGCTCACCTGATGGTAAGTGATCACCGTCGCCCACAAACATCCGCAACATCAGATATCGAGGATGCGTTACCAGCCTTTAAAGAGGGAATGTGCTCTCTTCTAGAAGGTTCCTAAGTCGTATCTGTTTGGAAATACTTCACCTGGCAGCTGGTTCCATAATGTGGCAGTGCGAGATAAAATGTGCCGGGAAAATCGCAAGGTTGAGGATAATCATGCAATGTCATTTTTTTTTTTTTTTAATTTAATTCTACAGTCCACAGACTCCAGGGTCCATGGCTTTTTAACTATGACATAATTTATTAATAAGGGCGACCAGAGAGGTCAACCACAGAAACTGCGAAAACATCTTGCAGTCCTTCTGGCTTAAAAATGAAAACCTTTTAAAGAAACACTCGAAGAGGCAGAAGCCGCTATATACAACAACGACACATCCCAGGTCATCAGGGGGAAAATGTTAGGTCAGTATATGGCAGCATTCAATGCAACAGGCGGATCATCAGTTATATAATAAGCAGTGATTAAATAAAGTGTGAAGGTGATCACTAGTTGTTACGTGAGGCAGATTTTATCTGCATATATACGTAGTTTGGTGTTTCATTGTGTCGATCGTATTCGTTAGTTCATCAACAAAGGCTTGAACTGCTAAAGTGAGATACGACTATCCGCGTATCCAGCTACACATCTACCTACAAATATTCGTCAATTGGTTTACTTAACACGCACTACAAATTCTCGAGTGTATTGTTATTCAAGTAAGTTTTCTACGTGTGATACTTCGATAATATATGATGCATCACTCGCCTATAAAATCAACGCAGAGCGTTGAATCTGACTCAGAACCGAAAGTAAACAAAGGAAAGAAGACTGGACCTGCTGCCTCCCTCCGCCAGAAGAAAAAGAGGCAAGATGACTCAGGCAGTGACTCGTCAATTCAGGCTTCTAGGCGGCACAAACCAAACTGCAACTGCCAAGACGTTAATGAAACGTTATTATCTTTTAAAGCCGAAATGGCTGCTATGAATTCAATGCTAACGTCTTGGAAAGCAGAGCAGGATGCGTACTACGCCCGTTTTAAAACTGATATAACATCGATTAAGGAACAGATCGCTGATATTAGATCTTCGAATGCGGAGAGAGAAAAAGCCTTAGAGTTCCTTTCGTCAAAATGTGATGATACTGAAGCAAAAGTGGTTAATTTACAGGAAAGCACGACTGGCTACCAAACTCGTGTTTTAGCACTTGAAGGAGTTATCGAAGAGATGTCAAGGCAGACGTGCCTCAATAAGATTGAAATCAGAAATATCCCCTTTGAGCAAAGTGAAACACGATCCTCATTACAAAAAAAAGTAGAAAATATATTTCATACTTTGAACATTACGCAAGTGTCATCTGACATTCAACTTGTGCGCAGGTTACCAGGCAAACCGGACCAGAATAAGCCTGTGATAGTGGAGCTGAACTCACAACAATCCAGGACTAAAGTTATAGAGGGCATCAGAACCTATAATAAAAACAATAAGCTTAATATTCTCAACACGGGCTGTATTGGTTACCAAAGTGTGAAAAAACCTCTTTTTATATCGGAACTGCTTACTAATAAAGCTAAAAGGCTATTCTTTTTGTCTCGAGATTTTGCAAAGAATTACCACTATAAATATTGTTGGACTGCAGAGGGAAGGGTGCTCCTGAGAAAAGAAGATGGTTCACCATACATTGTTATCAAAGAGGAAGATCAGCTGAACATTTTAAAAAACAAGATTCAAAAATGACTACACTTATGCATTGTATTTAGGCAAATATGTTATATACTACTAACAGTTAGTTTATTAATTAATACCCATTTTCTGTTCTTAACGAACAATCAAACTCATTTCTCAGACACTTACCATATGACGACATTGTGTATTAAAATACACATAGTCATATTCATATCTCTCTTACTGTATGCTATTAAATATTGTTATTTTTATTTACTTAGTTGTAATTTGGAAGCCATTCTACATTTACTTACAGTCATAATACACAATAAAAAACCTTTTAGCTGTGAACAGATATTCACAGCAAGCAACAAATCACAAAATAGTTACAGTTCTTTTCTTATCTATCGTAATGTTGTGCAGCTATACGTATACCAACGCATAGTGGCTTACGTATCCTCGTCTATAGCCCGCACAAGCATGAGTCATCGAAGCTCGTACTTAGTTTGTTTGCTAACCAATTATTATGCCGTTTTCAGTAGTTATATTATTACCACACTACACAAAAATAATGTTAATAATATTACAAATGCGAATTTATTGTCTCATATACTGTTACTGTTTTTAAAACTTAAAAATGGATTCGACTGACATAAATTTATGTAACATTGATAATATATCAGTATCTGACTCGAACTTATGTGATTCCACCGAAGTGCTTACATACTTAAACCAGTCACAAACGAGTCTTTGTGTATTGTCGCAGAATATACGTAGTATATCGTGTAATTTCGATGATTTATTAATAGAACTTCGTGTAATGAAGGTTCAACCGGACATGCTGATTCTTACAGAATGTTGGTTATCTAAGACTAGTCTACCACCATACCTACCCAATTACACATATAGTTATTCAAAAAAAATATATAACCAAAACGATGGTGTTGTTGTTTATTTAAAAAATAATGTTTTAAGTGCAATTACTTACGAGCCGGAATTTTATGAAGCAAACTGCTTGGTCACAAAATTTGGTACTGACCTTGCGATATTATCAATATACCGTCCACCTTGTTTTACTAATCTAAATAAATTTATTAAATACCTAGACATAGTTCTTAATTCCTTAAAAACATATAAAAATATTGCAGTTATAGGAGATGTCAATATTGACATTAAACCAGATACATTAGACAAAAATGCAGAAGAGTATTTACTTTTATTAGCTTGCCACGGACTTCTCCCAGCTCACTTAATACCTACTCGTTTACATAATTGTTTAGATCATATTATACTTAAAACTGATCTTTCTGCAACCACTCTTGTAGTCAGGAGTTCGTTAACAGATCATTACCCAACTATACTATCTTTAAACTTATCAAAAAGCCATTATAAAAACTATACAAAATATATTAAAAAACTGAACTATTCAACTTTATCTGAAAACATAAAAACATTCGACTTTTCGGCCATACTTACGTTAGATGACTGCGAAATGGCTACTAATCTTTTTCTTTCTTCAATAACTGCAATTTTGAACGAAAATACGTTATCTGTTACTGTGTCTCGCAAATTTACACCGATTAAACCTTGGATGACCCAAGGACTCGTTCGTTGCATTAGAAATCGAGATCGTATGCATAATAAATTAAGAAAAGAACCAGATAACGTGATATTAAAAATTACTTATGTGAGGTATAGAAACTACTGTAAAACTATTACAAAAAATGTGAAACGTGCCTACGAGAAGGAACAACTTATGAAAGCAAAATCGAATATTAAGAAAACGTGGCAGGTAATCAATGAAGTTACAAACTTTAAGTCTCCGAAGTCGTCTTGTAATGCCCTTCTTTCTTCAACAGAAGATAGTCCTTTGAATATAGTTTATAACATAAATAACTTTTTTGTTGATATTGGTAGAAGTCTAACAGAGAAGTCGTTTTCTATAAGCCCTTATGACAATCCAACAGTCCCTAACGTTACTCCAAATGTAATAAATTCTTTTGCACTTATCGACACTGACTCTTTTGAAGTTTTTAACATTCTCAATAACTTGAAAACTGATAGTTGCCCTGGTTGGGATGGTATACCCTCATCTGTTCTCAAACAAAATGCTAAATTTCTTGCTCCTGTCATTACGCATATCTGTAATTTAAGTTTTAAGACGGGTAAATTTCCTAGCGCCCTAAAAAGGGCGATAATTATTCCAATCTATAAATCTGGTAATAAATTCGAATACACTAATTACCGACCTATATCAATACTACCAGCCTTGTCAAAAGTTTTAGAACGTTTAATAAACAAACGCTTAATTTCCTACCTTGAGAAACAAAAGCTTTTAAGCAATAATCAGTATGGTTTTCGTAGAGGAATATCTACATCCCATGCTGTTTCTGGTTTGACGGATTTTGTTGTCGAGGGAATGGATAGCGGTGACAAGTGTCTTGCTATATTCTTAGATTTAGCCAAGGCATTTGACACCGTGCCTATTCCACTACTTCTTGATAAGCTCGAAAGGCTTGGAATACGTGGCATTCAACACAAACTTTTAACAGACTATCTTACAGATAGACAACAGTGCGTTAAAGTTGGGGAATTCATCAGTGATTGTCTGCCTTTAAATTATGGAGTTCCCCAAGGAAGCATTTTGGGACCTACGCTCTTTTTGTGTTTTATTAACGACCTGTGTAACCAAAAACTCGATAAGGCAAAAATTCTTACTTTTGCAGATGATACAGTTTTAGTTTTTAAAGGAAAGTCTTGGCCTCAAGTATTTCAGGATGCACAATCTGGCTTTGATTTGGTATGCACGTGGCTGTATAACAATAAACTAAGTCTTAATGTAGGGAAAACAAAATATATCACCTTCTCCATACTAAATTCTTTTCAACCTTTATACTCAGAGTCTCTAAACATTCAAGTTCATTGCCCACAATGTTCCCATAATAATTGTTCTTGCACGATATTATCCCGGACTGACACTATTAAATATTTAGGGGTAATAATAGACAAAAATATGTCTTTTAAACAACATATAAGTGCACAAGTAGCTCGTATAAGAAAATTAATACCAATCTTCAAAATTTTGAGATATGTCGCTGACAAAGATTTACTCAAAACAGTTTATTATTCGCTTTGCCAATCACTTATAAAATACTGTATCTCAAGCTGGGGTGGTATCTATAAGTCAAATCTACTTCCACTAGAAAGAGTTCAGAGGGCTATTTTAAAAGTGTCTACTTTTAAGCCATTTCTTTATCCAACTGTTGAGCTATATCAAGAGTGTGATGTTTTGACTGTGCGTCAACTATTCATATTTCAAACAATATTGGATCATCATTCCAGACTTCCAATAGAATCAATTCAAAATGTATTCTCTAAAAGACGAAAAGATATAGTTTGTCACCCAAAAAAGGTAAATACGATTTTCGCTAAATGTTTTCGGTATTTTCTTGGCCCCTTTCTATATAATAAAATAAATAAGGATAAAACCATACATAATTTAAGCTACTTTAAATGTAAAATGGCTACTACAGAATGGTTAAAGGAATATGATTACGATGGAACAGAAGCACTGTTCCATATTCCTAAATAATAAGCAATATAAAAAAAAAAAAAAAAAAAACTATTTAAATAACTAATTCTGTTTTGTGAAAAAAATATACATATATATAACATTAAAACTCGAAAATGTATGCTTATTTGTATATTTATTTATATATATATATTTATGTGTGTGTATAATATTACTTCATTACCTTCATGTTTTTCTATTTTGTTAATTATCTAAAATATAAGTTAATTATGCAAAACTACAGGTTTGTATATATATTTATATATATATGTATATGTTTGTGTGTGTATAATATTACTTCATTACCTTCATGTTTTTCTATTTTGTTAAGTATCTAAAATATAAGTTAATTATAAAAAAATATTATTCGATTAATTTGATATATTATATACATTCATATTTAAGGATAGGATAACTGTCTATGTTTATTTTTAATAAGACAAGTAGTTTTATATCTTTCATTGTTTTTCTTTTTTTCAATTAGGTGGGGAAGGGAATGCCTGATATTCATGACACGGGGAAACCTAGTTTGAATATCAGTTATTACCTAAAAATTTTTTTGTAACTTGCATCAAGATTTAATGTAAAAGACATCTTTAGATTTAAGTCATATAATGTATCTAGGTTAAGTTTTCTTTTGCAAATAAATGATTTGCAAATAAATGATTATTTGTGTCCCTCGACGAGGGAGAAACGGAGCGACTAGGTAGGCCTAAATACGCGACACCACAAAATGACCCGATTGTAGTAATGGCCCAGTGCACCAAAATAATGTTAGCTGACCGTATCCTAGCAATGGCGAAATCTATTTTGGGGGGATCGGAGATCGAAGCATTCTGGAAAGACTGGGAAGTACCGAAAATACAATGGGTAAATGGAGTTCCAGGATGTGGCTAAACAACTTGGGTGGTAAGGAGATTCGATGTGGACAAGGACATCATTATCACAACAACTACAGAAGCAGCGAAAGACCTGAGGGAGAAGCTTGCGCACTGAATTGGAGACTTAGTTAAAATTAAGGTGCGCACAATGGCTACAGTCCTCGTAAATGGTTTTAAAAGAACTGAGAGCTACAGCCGCCTGACGGTGGTTGAAGCTTTGATGAAGTTGATGAACTTGTCCTCATCGGAGATGTCAATCAGCTGCCTTACATCGATAGAGAAAATCTCTTCGCATTAAGGTACAACCGCCCTAACCTGGTAACAAACATCACCCAGGAGTTGTTATGCACGCATCGGAACCCAATGGATGTCGCGTACGCACTGAGGGAAATATACTCTGGTATATATTCCTCAGCTCCCCGTATTAAGTCCCTTAAGCTTGAAAGGTACACAGGTGCAAAAATCCCCAAATCCTTCCCCAACACTTTATTCCTGGTTCACACTCAGGAAGAAAAGGAGACCCTAATAAGCCAGGGCTAAGGAGAGGGAAGTGGATCACGCACCCTTGCCATCCACGAAGCGCAGGGACTGACATACGAGTCGGTCATCGCCATCAAGACCAAGAGCAGCATGAAGTTGCACGAGAGCGTCCCGCACGCCGTCGTTGCAATTTCACGGCATACTGGAACCTTCATATACTACGCAGATGACGAAGAAGACGCCATAAGACGGTTCGTTAGGAAGGCGATGGTTGCGACACCAAAAGCCATCCATGATTACAACCTCAAAAGGGCGATCAAAGATCGAAATAGCGCGGTAATGGAGGCCCTGTTAAAATGTGACGTGGGAGAATAACAAAATATGTAAATTTCTGTAGGTATATTATTTTATTGTAGTCCCAAATTATTTTTGTAATTGTAATCGTTGGCACGGGTATCCGGAGCGGTCATGCTCACAGAAAGGTGTTGTCTAGCGGCGGTGTTGTGTGTCGGGTCGCCATCTACCCTCAAAAATGGTTGAGGAAGGCGATGACTGGCACATGCGCCAACTCGTGAACGGGTGCTGCTAGAGGATACTGGTCTGCTCTGGATGCTAGTGCTAATGACATTAACGAAAAAAAAAACTTTTAACACTCTTCCCCCTTGGAATGTTGCATGTTTCCTATTTCATATTTCTTGTTTACTAATAAATTATGTCATAGTTAAAAAGTCACGGATCCTGGAGTCTGTGGACTGTAGAATTAAATAAAAAAAAAAAAAATGACATTGCATGATTATCCTCAACCTTGCGATTTTCCCGGCACATTTTATCTCGCACTGCCACATTATGGAACCAGCTGCCAGGTGAAGTATTTCCAAACAGATACGACTTAGGAACCTTCTAGAAGAGAGCACATTCCCTCTTTAAAGGCTGGCAACGCATCCTCGATATCTGATGTTGCGGATGTTTGTGGGCGACGGTGATCACTTACCATCAGGTGAGCAACATGCTCGTTTGCCCTCCTATCCAATAAAAAAATAACAATTGTACTGTAGATTCTCATCTCTACTTGTTAGCTAGTATGAGACTAGTACTAGGTGATACTTACCCTTTGTGGCTTCTGCTTGTTTTTTGGCGTCACTCTGGCTCGATGTTGTGGGTGACACTTTTGACGCTGTAACAATTTGTGAAGCTCTTATTGCAATTTTAGCAACAGGCACCTGGCAGTGCTTCATGTATAACAAATTCAAAGGCTATTGATTGTTTTCGTCCCGACATATTTTTGTTAGAATTGCAGTCTGATGGGTTTCAAGGGGTCAAACTTGGTGTGACGTAAAAGTTACTTAGCCCAGTTGTTACGGATTTCCGTTTTTCACAGTATGGTGATACTGTCTTCAATTTCATATGTATACTAATCTATTGAGAAAAACAAAATAATTTAAAATATAAGTGAGTCGGAAAAAAATGAAAAAAATTATGTACCTACGGAAAGCTAGTGACGTGTACAACTAAAAAGCAATGAGAATGTACTGTTTCAAATAATTTTATTGGTTGAGGTCGGTAGTATATTTGTAATAATAATTGTGTCCCTGGACGAGGGAGAAACGGAGCGACTAGGTAGGCCTAAATACGCGACACCACAAAATGACCCGATTGTCGTAACGGCCCAGTGCACCAAAATAATGTTAGATGACCGTATCCTAGCAATGGCGAAATCTATTTTGGGGGGATCGGAGATCGAAGCATTCTGGAAAGACTGGGAAGTACCGAAAATACAATGGGTAAATGGAGTTCCAGGATGTGGCAAAACAACTTGGGTGGTACGGCAATTCGATGTGGACAAGGACATCATTATCACAACAACTACAGAAGCAGCGAAAGACCTGAGGGAGAAGCTTGCGCACTGAATTGGAGACTTAGTTAAAATTAAGGTGCGCACAATGGCTACAGTCCTCGTAAATGGTTTTAAAAGAACTGAGAGCTACAGCCGCCTGACGGTGGTTGAAGCTTTGATGAAGTTGATGAACTTGTCCTCATCGGAGATGTCAATCAGCTGCCTTATATCGATAGAGAAAATCTCTTCGTATTAAGGTACAACCGCCCTAACCTGGTAACAAACATCACCCAGGAGTTGTTATGCACGCATCGGAACCCAATGGATGTCACGTACGCACTGAGGGAAATATACTCTGGTATATATTCCTCAGCTCCCCGCATTAAGTCCCTTAAGCTTGAAAGGTACACAGGTGCAAAAATCCCCAAATCCTTCCCCAACACTTTATTCCTGGTTCACACTCAGGAAGAAAAGGAGACCCTAATAAGCCAGGGCTAAGGAGAGGGAAGTGGATCACGCACCCTTGCCATCCACGAAGCGCAGGGACTGACATACGAGTCGGTCATCGCCATCAAGACCAAGAGCAGCATGAAGTTGCACGAGAGCGTCCCGCACGCCGTCGTTGCAATTTCACGGCATACTGGAACCTTCATATACTACGCAGATGACGAAGAAGACGCCATAAGACGGTTCGTTAGGAAGGCGATGGTTGCGACACCAAAAGCCATCCATGATTACAACCTCAAAAGGGCGATCAAAGATCGAAATAGCGCGGTAATGGAGGCCCTGTTAAAATGTGACGTGGGAGAATAACAAAATATGTAAATTTCTGTAGGTATATTATTTTATTGTAGTCCCAAATTATTTTTGTAATTGTAATCGTTGGCACGGGTATCCGGAGCGGTCATGCTCACAGAAAGGTGTTGTCTAGCGGCGGTGTTGTGTGTCGGGTCGCCATCTACCCTCAAAAATGGTTGAGGAAGGCGATGACTGGCACATGCGCCAACTCGTGAACGGGTGCTGCTAGAGGATACTGGTCTGCTCTGGATGCTAGTGCTAATGACATTAACGAAAAAAAAAAACTTTTAACACTCTTCCCCCTTGGAATGTTGCATGTTTCCTATTTCATATTTCTTGTTTACTAATAAATTATGTCATAGTTAAAAAGTCACGGACCCTGGAGTCTGTGGACTGTAGAATTAAATAAAAAAAAAAAAAATGACATTGCATGATTATCCTCAACCTTGCGATTTTCCCGGCACATTTTATCTCGCACTGCCACATTATGGAACCAGCTGCCAGGTGAAGTATTTCCAAACAGATACGACTTAGGAACCTTCTAGAAGAGAGCACATTCCCTCTTTAAAGGCTGGCAACGCATCCTCGATATCTGATGTTGCGGATGTTTGTGGGCGACGGTGATCACTTACCATCAGGTGAGCAACATGCTCGTTTGCCCTCCTATCCAATAAAAAAATAACAATTGTACTGTAGATTCTCATCTCTACTTGTTAGCTAGTATGAGACTAGTACTAGGTGATACTTACCCTTTGTGGCTTCTGCTCGTTTTTTGGCGTCACTCTGGCTCGATGTTGTGGGTGACACTTTTGACGCTGTAACAATTTGTGAAGCTCTTATTGCAATTTTAGCAACAGGCACCTGGCAGTGCTTCATGTATAACAAATTCAAAGGCTATTGATTGTTTTCGTCCCGACATATTTTTATTAGAATTGCAGTCTGATGGGTTTCAAGGGGTCAAACTTGGTGTGACGTAAAAGTTACTTAGCCCAGTTGTTACGGATTTCCGTTTTTCACAGTATGGTGATACTGTCTTCAATTTCATATGTATACTAATCTATTGAGAAAAACAAAATAATTTAAAATATAAGTGAGTCGGAAAAAAATGAAAAAAATTATGTACCTACGGAAAGCTAGTGACGTGTACAACTAAAAAGCAATGAGAATGTACTGTTTCAAATAATTTTATTGGTTGAGGTCGGTAGTATATTTGTAATAGTAATTGTGTCCCTGGACGAGGGAGAAACGGAGCGACTAGGTAGGCCTAAATACGCGACACCACAAAATGACCCGATTGTCGTAACGGCCCAGTGCACCAAAATAATGTTAGATGACCGTATCCTAGCAATGGCGAAATCTATTTTGGGGGGATCGGAGATCGAAGCATTCTGGAAAGACTGGGAAGTACCGAAAATACAATGGGTAAATGGAGTTCCAGGATGTGGCAAAACAACTTGGGTGGTACGGCAATTCGATGTGGACAAGGACATCATTATCACAACAACTACAGAAGCAGCGAAAGACCTGAGGGAGAAGCTTGCGCACTGAATTGGAGACTTAGTTAAAATTAAGGTGCGCACAATGGCTACAGTCCTCGTAAATGGTTTTAAAAGAACTGAGAGCTACAGCCGCCTGACGGTGGTTGAAGCTTTAATGAAGTTGATGAACTTGTCCTCATCGGAGATGTCAATCAGCTGCCTTATATCGATAGAGAAAATCTCTTCGTATTAAGGTACAACCGCCCTAACCTGGTAACAAACATCACCCAGGAGTTGTTATGCACGCATCGGAACCCAATGGATGTCACGTACGCACTGAGGGAAATATACTCTGGTATATATTCCTCAGCTCCCCGCATTAAGTCCCTTAAGCTTGAAAGGTACACAGGTGCAAAAATCCCCAAATCCTTCCCCAACACTTTATTCCTGGTTCACACCCAGAAAGAAAAGGAGACCCTTATAAGCAAGGGCTAAGGAGAGGGAAGTGGATCACGCACCCTTACCATCCACGAAGCGCAGGGTCTGACATACGAGTCGGTCATTTTTTTCCGACTCACTTATATTTTAAATTATTTTGTTTTTCCCAATAGATTAGTATACATATGAAATTGAAGACAGTATCACCATACTGTGAAAAACGGAAATCCGTAACAACTGGGCTAAGTAACTTTTACGTCACACCAAGTTTGACCCCTTGAAACCCATCAGACTGCAATTCTAACAAAAATATGTCGGGACGAAAACAATCAATAGCCTTTGAATTTGTTATACATGAAGCACTGCCAGGTGCCTGTTGCTAAAATTGCAATAAGAGCTTCACAAATTGTTACAGCGTCAAAAGTGTCACCCACAACATCGAGCCAGAGTGACGCCAAAAAACAAGCAGAAGCCACAAAGGGTAAGTATCACCTAGTACTAGTCTCATACTAGCTAACAAGTAGAGATGAGAATCTACAGTACAATTGTTTTTTTTTTATTGGATAGGAGGGCAAACGAGCATGTTGCTCACCTGATGGTAAGTGATCACCGTCGCCCACAAACATCCGCAACATCAGATATCGAAGATGCGTTGCCAGCCTTTAAAGAGGGAATGTGCTCTCTTCTAGAAGGTTCCTAAGTCGTATCTGTTTGGAAATACTTCACCTGGCAGCTGGTTCCATAATGTGGCAGTGCGAGATAAAATGTGCCGGGAAAATCGCAAGGTTGAGGATAATCATGCAATGTCATTTTTTTTTTTTTTATTTAATTCTACAGTCCACAGACTCCAGGGTCCGTGACTTTTTAACTATGACATAATTTATTAGTAAACAAGAAATATGAAATAGGAAACATGCAACATTCCAAGGGGGAAGAGTGTTAAAAGTTTTTTTTTTTCGTTAATGTCATTAGCACTAGCATCCAGAGCAGACCAGTATCCTCTAGCAGCACCCGTTCACGAGTTGGCGCATGTGCCAGTCATCGCCTTCCTCAACCATTTTTGAGGGTAGATGGCGACCCGACACACAACACCGCCGCTAGACAACACCTTTCTGTGAGCATGACCGCTCCGGATACCCGTGCCAACGATTACAATTACAAAAATAATTTGGGACTACAATAAAATAATATACCTACAGAAATTTACATATTTTGTTATTCTCCCACGTCACATTTTAACAGGGCCTCCATTACCGCGCTATTTCGATCTTTGATCGCCCTTTTGAGGTTGTAATCATGGATGGCTTTTGGTGTCGCAACCATCGCCTTCCTAACGAACCGTCTTATGGCGTCTTCTTCGTCATCTGCGTAGTATATGAAGGTTCCAGTATGCCGTGAAATTGCAACGACGGCGTGCGGGACGCTCTCGTGCAACTTCATGCTGCTCTTGGTCTTGATGGCGATGACCGACTCGTATGTCAGTCCCTGCGCTTCGTGGATGGCAAGGGTGCGTGATCCACTTCCCTCTCCTTAGCCCTGGCTTATTAGGGTCTCCTTTTCTTCCTGAGTGTGAACCAGGAATAAAGTGTTGGGGAAGGATTTGGGGATTTTTGCACCTGTGTACCTTTCAAGCTTAAGGGACTTAATGCGGGGAGCTGAGGAATATATACCAGAGTATATTTCCCTCAGTGCGTACGTGACATCCATTGGGTTCCGATGCGTGCATAACAACTCCTGGGTGATGTTTGTTACCAGGTTAGGGCGGTTGTACCTTAATACGAAGAGATTTTCTCTATCGATATAAGGCAGCTGATTGACATCTCCGATGAGGACAAGTTCATCAACTTCATCAAAGCTTCAACCACCGTCAGGCGGCTGTAGCTCTCAGTTCTTTTAAAACCATTTACGAGGACTGTAGCCATTGTGCGCACCTTAATTTTAACTAAGTCTCCAATTCAGTGCGCAAGCTTCTCCCTCAGGTCTTTCGCTGCTTCTGTAGTTGTTGTGATAATGATGTCCTTGTCCACATCGAATTGCCGTACCACCCAAGTTGTTTTGCCACATCCTGGAACTCCATTTACCCATTGTATTTTCGGTACTTCCCAGTCTTTCCAGAATGCTTCGATCTCCGATCCCCCCAAAATAGATTTCGCCATTGCTAGGATACGGTCATCTAACATTATTTTGGTGCACTGGGCCGTTACGACAATCGGGTCATTTTGTGGTGTCGCGTATTTAGGCCTACCTAGTCGCTCCGTTTCTCCCTCGTCCAGGGACACAATTACTATTACAAATATACTACCGACCTCAACCAATAAAATTATTTGAAACAGTACATTCTCATTGCTTTTTAGTTGTACACGTCACTAGCTTTCCGTAGGTACATAATTTTTTTCATTTTTTTCCGACTCACTTATATTTTAAATTATTTTGTTTTTCTCAATAGATTAGTATACATATGAAATTGAAGACAGTATCACCATACTGTGAAAAACGGAAATCCGTAACAACTGGGCTAAGTAACTTTTACGTCACACCAAGTTTGACCCCTTGAAACCCATCAGACTGCAATTCTAACAAAAATATGTCGGGACGAAAACAATCAATAGCCTTTGAATTTGTTATACATGAAGCACTGCCAGGTGCCTGTTGCTAAAATTGCAATAAGAGCTTCACAAATTGTTACAGCGTCAAAAGTGTCACCCACAACATCGAGCCAGAGTGACGCCAAAAAACAAGCAGAAGCCACAAAGGGTAAGTATCACCTAGTACTAGTCTCATACTAGCTAACAAGTAGAGATGAGAATCTACAGTACAATTGTTATTTTTTTATTGGATAGGAGGGCAAACGAGCATGTTGCTCACCTGATGGTAAGTGATCACCGTCGCCCACAAACATCCGCAACATCAGATATCGAGGATGCGTTGCCAGCCTTTAAAGAGGGAATGTGCTCTCTTCTAGAAGGTTCCTAAGTCGTATCTGTTTGGAAATACTTCACCTGGCAGCTGGTTCCATAATGTGGCAGTGCGAGATAAAATGTGCCGGGAAAATCGCAAGGTTGAGGATAATCATGCAATGTCATTTTTTTTTTTTTTATTTAATTCTACAGTCCACAGACTCCAGGATCCGTGACTTTTTAACTATGACATAATTTATTAGTAAACAAGAAATATGAAATAGGAAACATGCAACATTCCAAGGGGGAAGAGTGTTAAAAGTTTTTTTTTTCGTTAATGTCATTAGCACTAGCATCCAGAGCAGACCAGTATCCTCTAGCAGCACCCGTTCACGAGTTGGCGCATGTGCCAGTCATCGCCTTCCTCAACCATTTTTGAGGGTAGATGGCGACCCGACACACAACACCGCCGCTAGACAACACCTTTCTGTGAGCATGACCGCTCCGGATACCCGTGCCAACGATTACAATTACAAAAATAATTTGGGACTACAATAAAATAATATACCTACAGAAATTTACATATTTTGTTATTCTCCCACGTCACATTTTAACAGGGCCTCCATTACCGCGCTATTTCGATCTTTGATCGCCCTTTTGAGGTTGTAATCATGGATGGCTTTTGGTGTCGCAACCATCGCCTTCCTAACGAACCGTCTTATGGCGTCTTCTTCGTCATCTGCGTAGTATATGAAGGTTCCAGTATGCCGTGAAATTGCAACGACGGCGTGCGGGACGCTCTCGTGCAACTTCATGCTGCTCTTGGTCTTGATGGCGATGACCGACTCGTATGTCAGTCCCTGCGCTTCGTGGATGGCAAGGGTGCGTGATCCACTTCCCTCTCCTTAGCCCTGGCTTATTAGGGTCTCCTTTTCTTCCTGAGTGTGAACCAGGAATAAAGTGTTGGGGAAGGATTTGGGGATTTTTGCACCTGTGTACCTTTCAAGCTTAAGGGACTTAATACGGGGAGCTGAGGAATATATACCAGAGTATATTTCCCTCAGTGCGTACGCGACATCCATTGGGTTCCGATGCGTGCATAACAACTCCTGGGTGATGTTTGTTACCAGGTTAGGGCGGTTGTACCTTGTAGAATGCTTCGATCTCCGATCCCCCCAAAATAGATTTCGCCATTGCTAGGATACGGTCATCTAACATTATTTTGGTGCACTGGGCCATTACTACAATCGGGTCATTTTGTGGTGTCGCGTATTTAGGCCTACCTAGTCGCTCCGTTTCTCCCTCGTCGAGGGACACAAATCCGCCTGTTGCATTGAATGCTGCCATATACTGACCTAACATATTCCCCCTGATGACCTGGGATGTGTCGTTGTTGTATATAGCGGCTTCTGCCTCTTCGAGTGTTTCTTTAAAAGGTTTTCATTTTTAAGCCAGAAGGACTGCAAGATGTTTTCGCAGTTTCTGTGGTTGACCTCTCTGGTCGCCCTTATAATGGCTAAAAACTCTAGGAAGGCATTAGCTGCATGGCTTGTTGTTTCCTGTGCCGGGATATATCGGGGCGGACTGACCTGTCCCATGTCGGCTCTCGTCCGGGCGAATCTGGTCGAACTTTTGATGGTGCTTTGCCACGGGGTGGTGGTTTTGTGGGCATTGGGTTTCGGGGTTGGGATTGGTGTCGGAATAAGCTTCCCACTGCTGTATCGAAAGCTGTCAGAAATGCGGCGACACGGCCACTACTCTTTTTTGGGCTACACTTCTGGCTTCTTTCTGCCTCTGTTCTTTCTTGGAGCCTTTCTGAACCACTTTTGGTAACTGAACTCGAGATCGGATGTCCCCAACAATCAGTTGCATTGTTGTGTATGGATTTTTTGAGGTAACTAAGATTTTCTCTTTTGTCTTCATACACAACTACCTCATGGTGTTCTGAGGCTTTAATGCAACCAAGATGGTCCGCGACTTCTCCCTTTCCGTGTTCTATTACCATTGCGTCTACACTTATCACTCGGGCTCTGTCAGCATTTTCTGAAATACTTGAGAGCAACGAACATGCTTGAGCAAAAGGTGTCCTGTCCGTCCACTCGATAAGAACGACCGTCCTGTTTTTCAGTCAGTGTTTCATCATGCTATGTCGGGAAGTCCGATGGCGAATTTATGCTGCAGGTAGTAACTCTAACAGTTCCTCAGAACACTCCCCAAGATATATACGGTAAAGGATGCAGAGTGATCCAACATCTCTACGCAGTGCCAAAGGTCGAGCCGACCGGAGATAACTTGATCGTCGACGATTTGAGTCGCTCTGCGTTGAATGCGGTCAAATGGAAGAACCTGATACTGAGGAGTTCCCACCCAGAGGTGACATCAGTACTCCATGTGAGGCTGAACCTGAGCCCTGTTAAGTTGTAGGCGATTGGCCAACGTGAAGTACCGGCTCACTTTTCCGAGCACACCTAGCTTCTTGGAGCCTATAGCCTTATCTTCCAAGTGACAGCGAAATTGAACGACGTTCGATGTGTCAACGCCAAGTTCTCCGATGCTAGTTGAGGTGGCACGGAGAGTGTCTTCAAAACCGATTGATACGACACACGGGAATATTTTAGCGTTAAACGCACGAACTTGTGTCTTCTTGGGGTTAAATTGGACTAAATTCAGTTGGCCCCACTTCGAAACATTTGACAACAAATTCTCGACTGAAGACACAAGTTTGTTCCGACTCTAGACAATGTTTTTCGGATAAATTTTAGCACGGCCTGTGTGTGAGACATCTTCGGAACTGTTGTCATCCACATAGCAATGAATACCGCTGAGTTGCAGCATGTCATTGATGTGCAAGAAAAACAGAGTCGAAGACGGGAGATAGCACACAGCCTTGCGGAACGCTAGCATAAGTAGGCTCTAAGTCGGAGCTTGCACCATCGACAACGACATGGATGCTGGGATCTGCCAAAAAAACTGGAGATCGACTCGCTCAATTTCTCGGGAAGCCCATAGGCTTCTTTCAAAGCTTCCTTCCTATGGGAATTTCACCCTTGGTATCCACCACCTCCGCCCGACGATGCGTAAGGTATACTTAAAGATCACCAGCTGAGCGACCGCGATGAAAACCGTAGTGGCAATGGCTGATGATGGCCGAGCGGTTATAGCTATGGACTGCAATGCCGCAGGTCCCTGGTTTAATCCCCACCGCCGGCTTGAGCTTACCCACATGGTGGAAGGGAATTTTGCGAATGCCTTTAGCTACCATCCTCTAGTAGAAATCTTTAGCCAACCACTTAGTCTGTTCCGGCAACAGTCCTTCAGAGCCAGAAAAATTACATGCACATGAGACTTAACAACAGTATGTCTCAATGTGACGGGTGCAGTGCAATTCGTCACATGATGAAATGAATCTGTTATAGGTAGACACGTAATTAAAAATAGAACTTATTAACTAGTGTAAGTGTATGGGCGATATAATAATATAAATACAAAAAGTTTGTTTTAACTGTAGCTGAGGCGTGCCATCCGGGTGAGTGAGAGAATAAATTCTAAAGAATATATTTGTTCATCACCGCTATGAAATGTCTCAGCACAGGCGAACAAACATCCTCCGCAACAACTTTTAGAATGTTGTTGTGACTCCCTTGAACCCTCCTCACCAACGACGCGACTTTCTTTCAAAAAACGAATAATTTCTTTCAACTATAATTTTATTAAACTATTAAGCTAAAATTAAATTATTACCTAATATTCTGTCCTAACATTCGGCAAGTGAGATGTGATAGTGTAGTCAAAAACGTAATTGAACTGACTGTCTAGCAGCTGCTGAGCTTAATAAATTATAAGTAGGTATTTTTTGGTACCTACAATCAATCAATCAACTAATTTATTTGTTTGAATACGGTTATAAAATATATAACATTTGTTGGTAGTTAGCATAATACTTTCACCATAACCAACCTCACATCAGGTGTGCAAATGTCAATTAAATATGTGATACAATTACATTGAGAATAAAGTATAATAACATTGTAAAACATATATTTTTTTTTTCAATTGTTAAGTTTGCAATGACGCCTGCTAGGCGAATTACATTACAAAATTACAAATTTACGAGAGGCTAAAGGGGTGGATGGACGCGGGTTCGAATCCCGCACATGACTATAAATTTTTCTCTCGTAAATTTGTAACATATATATATTTTTTTAATTTCATTATCTCTTTAATACATAATTACAATTCAATTGTTTGACGTGGTAAATGTAGTAGCGATTAGAAGTCTCCTGCAGGAAATCTTTATCTTTATAGAAACTGAATGAGTAACCACTTACTTAACTCCAATCAGAACTTACGATTGGGTAATTTAAATAGAGGCATCATGTCGGTGCAGTTATTCCTAAACAGGTCTATTTATATATGTATTTATATACGTTATTTTTCTTGTAATGTAATAACTATTCACTAGCTCACATGATACATGTTGAATTTTTGAAAATATTTGGGCCTAGTTACTCGTGTACTAAATCATCGAATTTCCTTTTTACAGCGAAGGCACCCAAAAAAAGTACGCGCGAGGTCCCGCCTCGTTCGCCCGATGACTTGTATCTTGGAAAACGCCCAGCATTTATAACTTGCTGTTCAAAACTATGCAGAAAGCCATTAACAGGTAAAGCAGTTAATATTTGTGGTAAGAGTACGGTTTTTTATGTTCTTTTGTTGTTCTTTGTATTGTCAGAGAAGACATATTGTTCTGACTCTACATGGGTGGGATAAATTAGGATAAGGGTAGGAAGATGACAGACAAATAAATTAATAATACAAAAGAAAATAATATTATGATGAATATGCTAAATACCTTCTATCCTAACATTCGGCAAGGGTGATGTAATAATGGGTGGGATGTATGGGAGTGAAATAATACCCTTCGCTCCAAGTCAACCTCAACTGCTCGCAGGACATCCTGCTGATTAAAGAACGAGGCTCTGACGACCAACAGATGGCGGTATAACCATCCTAAAGAAGGCGCAGCTAAATACCACAAAGTCAAAGTCAAAGTCAAAGTCAAAATCATTTATTCAATTTAGGCGTCTACGACGCTCTTATGAAGGTCAATTACAAATTTTAATATTGATATATACTACATTGTTACTGCCACGTTCAGCAAACAAAAATTATAGAGCCACTGCGAGAAGAACGAGCAAGGAACTCGGGGCCATTCTTTTAAACGTTTTTTAACAATGTGGTTAGTACGTACTATAGTAAAATTATTACAATATTTATTTACATTACGTACTCGTAGGTGACAGGCGCTAGCTTGGTAAAGGCGAACCAGTCCAAGCATTTTTGTCGTTTAAGTAATCACAAACTGTGTAGTAAGATTTCTTTATCAAAATATTCACTTCACAAGCAACTTTCTTTCTGTGAGCGTTGTTATATATTTGGGCAATTTATTATAAAACCGCACACAATTGCCTAAGAAGGACCTTTTATTTGTCTGTGCTAATCTAAAACCTGGCACCGCTATTTTATCTTTATTCCTAGTGTTATAATCGTGATAGTCACTGTTTGTTTTAAATTTGCTAAATTTATTACGAACATACATAATATTTTAATATATAAACAGACTTGGTAAAGTTAAAATATCAATTTCTTTAACAAGATCTCTCAGGGATTCCCCAGGATCCATTTCATCTATGGCTCGAATTGCACGCTTTTGTAAGATAAAGATTGTCACTACCTCAGCAGGAGCTCCCCACAGCAATACATAATATGACATAAGTGTGGAAGTACGCGAAATAAACGAGCCTAACAGTAGCTACGTCTGTTAGCTGTCTTATCTTACGAACTGCATATGCAGCAGAACTAAGCCTTCCGGATATATAATAATAAAAATATAATAATAAATCTTTTTATAATCTTAATAATAAAATTTATTTCGTCTGAATATTTTTTACAAATTTGAGGTAGGGACTACCTTTTAAGTATAGTAATACCTGTGCCAGGTAGTCCCGTTCTTCCTTAGCTAAGCATTAAGATTTATACTTAAAAATATATTAAGTTAACTATCTAGGTATACAAAACAGTCTAGTAGAAACTTTATACTAAAAACAAATAAACATAAATCATACTTAGGTTACACTTAGACATCTAACTCAATGTAAATACATTTAAGTATTACTTAGATGGTTTCTAACATATTAAACTGTTAGTACTTACCTCAAAGAAGGTAGTTATTTCTTTAAAAACCATACCTTTTATGTTCTTAAGTAACTTATTTTAGACCTGCGATATCTGACATAACTGAGGGGATAAATACCTTAATCGTCTAGGGTAGATATAGAGACAAATGTAGGTGAAGATTACTTACAAAAGTACAGAGTGTACTCTGCACAAATACGTAAACCAAAAACAGGCAAAGAGTAGGTTATCGGAATGGTGTGTGGTAAAAGTGACAGGCGTTTACCCATTAAACAATTTAATTATGAATTAATATATTGTATTGGAAACTGGCGTCCAGCAAATGATTCTTGCTTTAGTTGATTTTGCGACATAGCGATTAGATCTATTTTCATATACACTTGAGTCAAAAGGAAGGGATTTATGCGTTTTTAATATAACCTGATACAACTTTCTTACACTGAGTACATTACTAATAGAATAAAGTTGAGACGTAGCAAATCTATAATGTTTAAAGTTCATCACTTTTAAGAGTGATCTCTGAGCTCTTTCTTAGACATCTAACTCAATGTAAATACATTTAAGTATTACTTAGATGGTTTCTAACATATTAAACTGTTAGTACTTACCTCAAAGAAGGTAGTTATTTCTTTAAAAACCATACCTTTTATGTTCTTAAGTAACTTATTTTAGACCTGCGATATCTGACATAACTGAGGGGATAAATACCTTAATCGTCTAGGGTAGATATAGAGACAAATGTAGGTGAAGATTACTTACAAAAGTACAGAGTGTACTCTGCACAAATACGTAAACCAAAAACAGGCAAAGAGTAGGTTATCGGAATGGTGTGTGGTAAAAGTGACAGGCGTTTACCCATTAAACAATTTAATTATGAATTAATATATTGTATTGTTTTTTTATATATTTAAATGAGACATTATTTATGTCTTTTTGCTATATTATAAATGTATATAAGTATATTTGTATATTTGTATAGATATACTTTTATATTATATTTAGTGATGTACAAGTTGGTGTTTTATAAGTCATAAAAATCAATAAAATTTTAGCATACATTGTACCTCAGCATAATCTAATGTCATGAGCCAATTACGAACAATATATTTGCATTCATATACAGTATAAGGGTATATATTTAAAATATTGTTGAGTTTGTTGTATAAATAAACACTTTAGTAATTTTGGAAACTGGCGTCCAGCAAATGATTCTTGCTTTAGTTGATTTTGCGACATAGCGATTAGATCTATTTTCATATACACTTGAGTCAAAAGGAAGGGATTTATGCGTTTTTAATATAACCTGATACAACTTTCTTACACTGAGTACATTACTAATAGAATAAAGTTGAGACGTAGCAAATCTATAATGTTTAAAGTTCATCACTTTTAAGAGTGATCTCTGAGCTCTTTCAAGAACGAGAAATTCTGTTTTTGCAGCACCTCCCCAAATCGAAATGCAGTATGTTATTATAGACTGCGCTAGGGCCATATATATTTTAAATAACAGATCTTTTGAAGCTACAGGTCTCAATATTTTAAAAACCCAAACTAGTTTTCGTATTCGATTTGAGACCAGATTAATTTGAGGGTACCAAGACAAACGTTGGTTCAGCATAACACCAAGATATTTTATAGTAGATACTTTTCCGATAGTAGGACAGTTACAATGGTCATGTTTATGTTTATTTGTATGTATTTTGATGTGGACATTTTGTTGGGTCTGGAATCTTTTATATAAAGAGTAGCACATGTAGTTGGTCTTACTAGTGTTTAACGTAAGCAGTTTTTCTGTAAGCCATTCTAAAACAATAGCCATGCCTTTTTCTGCGTTGTTTTTACTTTATTCCAAGAACTCCTAGTAAAAACGATGGCAGTGTCATCAGCGTAAGAAAAAGTATGTCCGTTTTCTATTTTAAGTTGACTAAGCTCATTTATGTATATTAAAAATAAGGTTGGGCCTAACACGCTTCCCTGGGGGACACCAAAAGTTACATCTACATCAGCGCTAGTCATTTTTCTAATTTTTACCCTTTGTGTTCTATTAGTGAGGTAGTCTTTAAGAAGGGCAAGAGGCTATTTTGAGAGGGCATGTTTTCTAATTTATGTACACACGGTGTCGAAAGCTTTTCTGAGATCGAGGAAAACACTCAAGCATTTTGAGTGATTGATAATCATTGTGGTTAATGCTGAGACCGCATCTTCAGTGGATTTGCCTTGTCTGAAGCCAAATTGTGAACTGGATAAAATATTAAAATGTTTAATGTAATTTAGAATTCTAGTATTAATAAGTTTTTCAATGATTTAGGATATGGCAGTTAAGACCGAGATTGGTATGTAGCTATTTACATCTTTTTTATCACCATTATTATAAACAGGGGTTATTATAGATTTATTAAGATGTGCAGGATAAACACCTTTGGTAAAACATAAGTTCGCTAAGTGGGCAATAACAGGAGCAACAATATTTTTTGTGAATTTTGAGGAAATGTGTAGTAACGCCATCCCATCCAGGAGCACTATTAGATTTCAAATTTGTTAATACACTGCAAACTTCTTAGGTATCGGTACTAAGTAAAGCAAAAGAAGATGATAGTCGCGAACAAAAACTTTTAGTGATATATGGTCTTTTTAACGAGATTTCTTCTGCCAGTTTCTTTCCAATGTTAGCAGAATAGTGATTTACTTCATTTAGGGACTATATGCGTAGGTTTAATGTTTAGTAATACCATGCTATTACTTTTAGTTCATTTTAGGTTAGTTATAACTTGTATACTATTCCATAGTAATTTATTATTGTTATTACATTTCGCTAATTTATCTTTTTCGTAGTTGCGTTTTAGTTTCATAAACAATCCATTGCAATAGTTTCGGTATCTTTTGAATTCAAAATGCTGGTTTAAACAGTTTAGGTCTAAATTGTGTGGAATGGAATCTTGTCGGGATTTGCCAACACCTAATGAACGGAGAAATTTCCAGACTTGTGCTGGATCTTTATTTTCTATAGACTCATGGATATGTCGACGTTGTGCATCCCTACACATCTTATTGCAGCGATTCCTTGCTGGCTTAAATTTCTCCTTATTCGTATCGTTGAGGCGGGCCTTGAGCTGTGCTTTGGCTGTAGTTTTTTTATGCATAATTTTTTTTAATGTATCAGTGAGCCATGGTCAGGAAGATGTTTTATTTTTATAGCCCGCAAAGGAGCGTGGATATCAAAGAGCTGAATAATCTTTGCATTAAATATTGTGATTTCATCATCAATATTATCACACCCTAAAACATCAGACCAGTCTACCCTACTAGCATTATCGCGAAGTTTTACCACGTCCATAGTACCAAAACTACGTTGCAGAATGATTTTAGGTTTGGCTTTAGGAGGACGAATTTTATAAGAAAGGAAAATGAGATCGTGGTATGAAAAACCATCTGCTGTGCATTGACCATGCTTAGCAACATGCTGGAGTAATGATACATTAGGTCAAGAAGAGATGGAGAATGATTTGGACAGTTATGAGTTGCATTTAGGGGCTAGATGTGCATGTTGCTGGATTTGACAATGGATTCCAAACATGAAGAACGAGAGTCGTTTTTTAAGAGACACGTGTTAAAGTCCCCCATTATGATAGCATGTCTATAAGCAGGGGTATGATCGTCTAATATTTTTTCAAAAGATGAGAAATAATTGACTCCCATGGAAGGGCTATAATAGACTCCGTGAAGAATTTTGGAGTGAGAAAATACGACTTCAACAAACAAATGCTCAGCTGTATTAATTGGAGCAGGCTGCGTGGACACTTTCACAATAGAGTAAGGGATATGTGCGCGTAAATAAATGGCCACGCTGCTGCCACTACGGTCAGTTCTGTCATTCCGGATGAGGATGAAGCCAGGAAGAGAGTAAGAAGTAGAAGGAAGACGTGGTTTTAACCATGTTTCGGAGACTAAATAGCATGTAAGTTTTGTTCAAATGACGCCAACATATCGGGATAATGTTTCGGAATACTTTCGGCATTTATTTTATATGAATAACATTGAAATTGTTAGGCACATATGAAAATTCACTGACTAAATTATCACTCAATGTTGGGATACTGGCAAAACCATCGTCATCGCTAAGATCACTAGATGAAAAAGATACAAATTGTTCTGTATCACTACAATCTTCATCAGAAATCATCTTTCAAATAAGTATAATATACCATAAATAATAATAAATATTTATTTTTTTTAATAATCAAATTATGAATAAAAAGGTTTAATATTATTATAAAAAAATAAAATTTTAAAAAATATATAGAAACAAAAACAATACTTCATCTGCTGGTTATATAGTAAGAGAAAGTGCACATAAAACTAACAAAGTAATCATCAATAGCATGAATTTACAAACAGAGCAGAGGCAAGAAAACCAGTATGCAATTTTGTGTTGAAGCATGACAATTTTAAACATAGAAACCAATTATCAATTAGAAATAATTCAATTTTCGTTTCCGGAACACACCCGGCTCTGGGAACGTACCCCGAGCCGTCAAACAAATAATAAACGTCAGTTTCGCAACGTCAATTTATTTGTCATGCGTCATGTCAACAGAGTGAAATGGAACAAGCAAGCAACAAAATAAATAAACGAAAAAATTATAATTAACTTTATAATTTATCTTACTCCTTATTTCAGAATTCAGTTCATCCTTTGTTTAATTTTTCATATGAAAGTTTAATTTTTCGACCAAACATTCTCTTACATTTTGGTATTAACAAAAATTCTCCTGGTGCTGATAAGATTTTTCAGGATAATTTAAATCGTCATTGGTCGGATTGGATACCCATTTATACGGATGCATCAAAGTTAAATGATGACAGTTTCGTTGGTTCAGCTGTTTGGATTCCTAAATATAAAATAATTTTGAATTATCGATGTCCTCCTTCTTCATCCTCGTACTCAGGTGAATCCGTTGCTCTTTTAGAAGCGGTTAAATATGTCAAATTACATAAAATAAATAAATCTATATTTTTTTCGGATTCTCTAAGTTGTTTACAAAATATATCTAAATTTCCATTCCGCTCTAAAGACATGCTTTGATGACTAACTTGGAAATTAGAGAAATATTATACAAGTGTCACTCTTCTGGTGAATGTAGTTTTAGCTTGGATTCCTGGACATTGCGGTATTGAAGGAAATGAAACTGTTGACAATTTGGCTAAGCAAGCCATTATAACTGGCCTTGATGATTACTTGAAATACTTTGCTAGAGATTTACGTATTCTAGCAAAAAAAGATTTGTTAAGTAACTGGCAAACTCTTTGGGATAGATCAAAATATATCAAAGGTAGACGTTTTGGTGATATTCAACCTCAAATTCATTCTTTACCTTGGTTTTTCAAATTTAGAAAAGTTGATAAATTGTGTACTTCATTAATAATTCTTTCACGTTTAGGTCATGTTCTCCGGCTTTTCTTGCTAAAATTAGGGTCAGAGATCACTATTTTTGTGAATGTGGGCTAGAGGAAGGTACTCTAGATCATATCTTTTTCAATTGTCCGAAACTTTCTTATTCTTTATATGATATTCTAAATTCTGATATCCCTCGCCCTGTCCACTTTAAATCTCTCCTATCACTTGTTTTCACTCCTTTTATTTATGTTTTAAGTAATTTTATAAAATCTAATAATATTAAGTTGTAACAAACGTTCCCTTAACCTTTTATATTTCATATATTTTCTACTAATTAATATTCAATACACTTGCTGAGATATTTAGACCGTTAATTTTTTTCTTATACCGTACAATGGCCACACAGACATGACATTGGCAGTATATCGTCAAAGCAACGATAAGAGCCATTTATGAAGAAGAAGAAGCAAAAAAAATAACACAATTACATACAATTATTGGGTATTTGCATAAATATAGTACATACAGTGATTGTACTTTTATACGCAACCCACTATTCTGCAAAATATTATATAAATAACGCAAGCAAATAAACAAATGCGAATGGAGGTACAAACATGAAAAAATGTGCTCTGTAATGTACTACAATATACTTATATTACAACCTATTTTCGGGATGTTCCTGCGCCCCGCAGCTGCAACTTCTTTGGGAGCCGTGGGAGGCAACGGATTTGAGACTTCTGGAGCAATCTTGAGCAGCACACAAACACTGCTGATGCGGTAGCGCTTGCAGTCAGGTCCAATGATGTGTACAAACCCGTCTCTGGTCCAGCACTTGTTAATACCGAAGCGTTGCCTCGCCTCCATGAACGCCTGATGCCTAGTTCTTGTCAAAAATTCAGACACAGTGATGGAAGTCCCCTTAAGCGATGATTTAGCCAACCATATCTTATTACGCTCATAAAAGTTCTTTAATTTAACTAAAATAGGCTAATCGCTGGTGGCGCGGGCCATTCTCTGACAGCGACTTATTGAGTTGACTGCAAAATGCGGCAATTTTGTTTGCAAACAATATTGACTATATGTGCAGCCAAATCTTGCTTCTCCTCCTCCTTCACACCATGAAATAACAAGATTTTTCGACGACTATTCATCTCTAGATTATCAAGATTCTGTGCAAGAATTCCCTGTTGTTGTTGGATACCACGGAAGATTTCAGCAGTAAATACTTTAAAGGCTCCAAATTCAGCAGCCAGGCTACTTGTAGTGTTACCAGAAGAAGGAGTCTTCTGAAGCTCACCTTCAAATTGATCCATACGCCTATTGAGAGCATCCATCATCTCTATGAATGTCTGTTGCTGTGTTGATTCCATAGTTGTAGGTTATGTTCCTTTGTGATAATGAAGTGAAGTTTCAAAGATGCTGTTGTTGTGCTTGTAAAGGATTTATCTTCTTGGCAGGTGAAGTATGCTCACTAAATTACAATATATTGCATAAAATAGGCACTAAATAATACTATTTATATTTTTAATCACAAAATAATATTGGATCTATTTTGAAAATGTGTTGTCACAAATACCCGCCCAGAGGGAAAAAAAAGCAAATAGTTCATGTTACCAAATGATTGTACAGTAATTAACCAAAAACTACAAAAGTAAATAAATACTCATAAGTATATGTACATAAATATAAGATAAGTATAAATGCTTATATTATTACAATAAATAAATATATACATACGACATAAACATACATATATATTACATATATATACGTAATACACATACACATATATAAATACATACAAATTGCTATATGTTAAACACATAATTCAATTAAAATAATATTGTGTCCATTATTACGATTATATAAAGTTAGAGCAAGAGAGAATAGTTCTTGACTTGATCCTTGAAAGATATCAATGAAGGAGCATGTTTTATTTCTAGCGGTAGTGGATTCCACAGTCTGACAGCTTCAGCGTCAAATGAATAGTGGTAGAAAGTAGATTTAGTTGCAGGTTGTTGGTTAGGTTTTCTGATGACCGTAATGACAGAGAATGGGTATTACGAAGAAATTTAAATTGTTCTTTGAGGTAGCGCGGGGATAAAGGGTGGAACAGAATACTGTAAAAGAGAGATAATATATGAGCATTCCGGCGACGACGAATAGGGAGCCACTTGAGCTTATTACGAAAATCGGAGACGTGATCATATTTGCGTAAGCCTTATATAAAACTTATACAAAAATTTTGCAGACGCTCAAGCTTATTCAGTTGCTTTTTGGTTAGGTCAAGATAGCAGACGTCAGCATAATCAAGAATAGGGAGTAAATGAGATTGTGCAGGCGCAATTTTAGTGATAGTAGGTAGAAAGTTTCAAAGTCTCTTAAAAACTTACGGCTAGTGATAGTTATTTGAGGATCCCATGTTAGGTTTTGATCTATAGTAATACCCAGGTTTTTGACAGTTTTACTAAAAGGGACGGTCACACCATCAAACACCAGTCGTGGAAGTGAGTCCCAGTCTACCTTCGAAATCAAGTGAGAACTTCCTACTATAATGGCTTGAGTTTTAAGTGGATTAACTTTCAGCCCGTAAGCTTTGGTTAGAAATTTATTTTCAATAAAACTGATTCACTTTAATTTATTATATTTTGCTGGTATGTCCCATGCTGTACCTAACTAAGTACCCGAGAAGTTTTGAAGCTCAAGCCAGTGGTGGGGATCGAACTAGGGACCTGTGGCACGGTAGTCCATTACTATAACCGCTCGGCTATCATTACTTCTAATTGTATGCATTTGCATCATTCTGAACATTTTACTCGATCGGGTTATTGAAGGTGCCAAGAGCTAGCCTCTTTTCACTCTTTACATTATACCACAGATTCTCATCTCTACTTGTAAGCTACTCGTTGTATAGTTTGATGAAACTAACACTCTGTGGCATGTATACTGGCGCACTCAGACTCAGGTGGAAGGGCATTTTGCGAATGCCCGCCTGGCTAGCGACCACCCTCAAGTAGAAAATCTGTCACGAAGAACCTAACGGTGTGTTCCGGTAGCTGTCTTTGAGAGCCAGTAATTCTAGGTTAAGCCTGTTAACACCATCGACCACATCATCACACACTATCAAGTGAGATTGTGGTCAAATGCTTACCTACCAGAAATACAAAAAAAGGACAATTCATGTAATAAAGCAAATAAATGAATTTGTTGTTTGATTAATTGTATTTAACAAATAACAACTTTTTTTTATTTATTTCAGCAGCTGCAGCACAGTAAATTCAACATTATTTGTATTAATGACACTTTCCACACTATTATTACATCATCATCATTTCAGCCGCAAGAAGTCCACTGCTGTATAAAGGCCTCCCCCGTAGATTTCCAAATAGAATGGTTGGAAACGGCCTGCATCCAGCGTCTTCCTGCGGCCTTAATAACGTCGTCCGCCCAACTTTTGTGGCCTCCATTCGAGAACCTATGGGCCCCACCGACCATCAGTTCTGCTTGCTATGTGCCCTGCCCATAGCCACTTAAATTCGCTAATTCGCTTATCCACCGGGCTATGTCGGTAACTTTCGTTCGTCTACGGATCTCCTCATTTCTGATTCGATCTCGTAGAGAAACACCGAGCATATCCCTCTCCATAGCTCGTTGTGCGACTTTGTGGTTAAATAATCTTTAGGCACTGAGGTATTTTGGACGAAAAGACTCCGTGAAGTTTTCCGAACGCTGCCCAGCCGAGTTGAGTTCGACAATTGACCTCTTTCACAAGGTTGGACTTGCCTAGCTGGACTGTTTGTCCTAAGTTAGCATATTTGTCAACAACTTCGAGTACCAAGTTCCCCACTGATACCGGTACAGGCACAACGTGGACGTTTGATATTATCTTTGTCTTGTCCATGTTTATCTTAAGGCCTACCCGTTGAGAAACTCGATTGAGGCTTTCGAGCATTGTGCAAGTCTTCCATAGATTCCGCGATGACCACAATATCGTTGGCAAATCGGATAAAAGTGATGTACTCGCCGTATATATTTATAACGAGTCCTTTCCACTCCAAAAGTTTGAAGACATCTTCCAATGCAGCAGTGAACAGTTAAGGTGATATGACATCTCCCTGTCTCACGCCTCTTTTCAATGGTATCGCCTTTGAACTCTGCTCCTGTACTCAGACCGACATGGTGGCGTTATAGTGCAAGTATTTTAGCACTTCAATGTACCGATAATCAATGCGGCATAGTTGGAGAGACTCAAGCACCGCCCACGTTTCGACCGAATCGAAGGCTTACTCATAGTCCACAAACGCTAAGCATAGTGGCAAGTTTTACTCCTCGGTCTTCTGTATAACTTGACGCAGCGTATGGGTGTGGTCTATGGTGCTATAACCTTTTCGGAAACCGGCTTTTTCGGGAGGTTGGCTTGCTTCTGGCGTTGTACCTCCAATAAGAACGGAATTGAAGAGCTTCTGGAGCACTTTAAGTACCGGTGTTCCACCCGCTTACAGAAGCTAAGATGTGATTCCGTCATCGCCAGGTGCCTTGTTGTCCTTTAGCTGTTTCAAGGCCATTCTAATCTCGTACAGGCTGATGTCCAGGATATCTTCAGTATAGTGTCGGGCCAGCTTGGCTCTTGAGTCTTTGACCAAGCTGGTATCGGGTTTAGCGACCGAAGTGTAAAGCTGTCCTTAGAACTTCTCAACCTCTCTCAGTACCTATGGTTTGGTCTTCACTACACTGCCTTCTTCTCGCTTCAGCTTTGTTAACCGGCTTTGCTCAATAGACATATCTTAGCAAACACTTTGGAGCCCTGATTCCGCCGCTCTGTCGTCTGCTTAATATTTTTGGTATTAAAAGAGCATACGTCGCGTCGCAAGCACTTCGAGATTTGTCTATTGAGTTGCCTTGACCTAGCATCATCGAAAGACTGCAGTGACAAAGATCGTCGTTTTTCCATGATGTCTAGAGTATGGCTAGAGAGTTTCTGAGGTCTATCTCTACGACGGGGTCTAAAAAACTTAAGAACCCACCGTATGGATAGTTTTTACTAAACCGTCATTTATCTTATCCACCGAAGCTAAACTCTCTAGGCGAGCGAAGCGATAAGTAAGCTCGAGTTGAAAACTTTCGGGGTTTTCGATATCTGCGCGAGTAAGCCGGAGTGTAGACTTTATCAGACGGGACCTCTCAAGTTAAACATTAATATCCAATGTGCCTCTTACCATTCAGTGATCGCTACCGGTTCACGCTATGGATCACAGATACATCACTGAATATATGTTTCTTAGTGGTCAAAATGAAGTCTATCCCATTTCTCGTGGACCCATCGCGACTCAATCAGGTCTACTTACTGTGAGGCGGCTTCTGAAAGAAAGAATTTATCATAAAAAGTCCCTCTTTCTCAACTCTTTATCGCTCTTTTTGCCCAGCTTCACGTTGATGTCCCCCATACCAACATTAAAATAGTTTTCAGAGGTATGAATGGCTCGACTAATGTCTTCTTACATAGCCTCTACCTCTTCATCTGGGTGTGTCGAGGTCGGCGCGTATACCTGAATGACCTTCATCGAATATCTTTCAGATACTCTGAGTACCTTTGAGTACGGCAAGTGTTTCGAGCACTAACAGGTCTGTTCGTAACGTTCACTTGATTCCGCTGGATCTCACTGTAATGCGGAATTGCTGAGTCTGAAGTACACGCTGTCGGCATCGGTTGCAGTTCCAATCGCGGTTGTGTAGTCGTATTAGCAGCTTTCTTTAGTTTTCGTATAAGGTAAATGGCTGCGATAATGACAACTATGGTGATGATTATGTAGGAGATTGTATAGTAATCGATATCATGGGGCGAAATTTCTGTTAAGGCATTCTTCTGTTGTGCCTTCACTTGTTCCAGGTTGTCTTGAAGTTGTCTCAGTTGGTCATCATGACGTTCGGGATGTTGCAGGAAATGGATAGATGAATTATTTATGATTTAATTTATTTCATGTATCTGAGGCAGTTCGTAACGCTGCCCGTCCACTGTGATGTTTGATTCAAAGTTGTTTTGGTTTAGTACTGTAAATGTGTCACCTTTCAATAAACAACCTTGACCTAGTCTAATGAGGCCAGTCCCATTCAATGTCATCGATGTCATTCCAGCTGGACAGAAAATGCGAACGTAGCATTCTTGGCAACACGAGAAGAACCATGAATCACCTCGATGTAATTTACACCACTTATTACGGCACTAGTTTAATGTGGTTTTGCAAGCGGTCTCATTATAATTGTTTATTATCTGAGCTTCACAATGTGTTGTATCAAACTTCAAATTGTAAATTGGTTTGCTAGGTGGGCATATTAATGTGTCGTCATCAAACTTAGAGCATGCCCGTATTTCATTTTCTAATAGCGAATGTAAATATGTGGCTTAAAGGACTCCTCCAAGTTATATTTCGTTTTTGTTTAGATTTTTCAGTGTTGTTAAATGTAGGCTTGATGTTTCTAGTTGTGGGGTCGTTAGATGTGCCTTTTTCGTGTGCAAGCAAGGGCGTAAGTTTGATGATGGGATGATTAATCAAACCATTCTTAGTTTCTAATGTTGCTACCCTTACCACACTCTCTTATCCGGGATGTGTTTCCGTGACCCTTTTTTAATAACGCTCTGGTTGGAGGTGTATTATCCTCCTTTGTTATGACAATGTCGCCGATGCTCAAATTTTCTCTTCTAGTGTGCCATTGTTACGGACTTGTAATGTTAGAAGGTAGATACGAGTATTCTGTGGACCATCCTTTCCAAAATTGGTGAGACATGCTCTCTGTCACTTGCCATCTTCTATGTGTGATGTGTACATTTGTAGTCCATGCCATACAAAATCTAGGCATCGAGATAACAACTTGGGATCCCATATTAGTATACATCATCGCGGAAAAGTTGGACCCAGGCACATACTCGGCGTACATGGAAGCCCGGAAGTTCCCGGGAGATCTGCCTTCATTCGACGAGCTAATGGAATTTCTAGAGGTCAAATTTACAGCGTTAGAACCGTTAACCAAAAGGGTCACCCCACAATCACAAAAACAAATTTACAAAGATCGGCCCTCTCAAAATAGCATTAAACATAAAACATTTTCAACATATTATAACTACTGATCGAGTGGGCCCAATCTGCAAACAAAACCATATTTTAATTGCTTGCCAACAGTTTCAACACCTATCTCCAAGTCAAAAATTAAGCATGGTAGACAAATTACTCGTGTGTCGCAATTGTCTTTATTGTCACCAAGGTAAATCATGCAATTCCACAAAGAAGTGCAAAGAGTGCAATCAATCTCATCATACCATACTACAGGACGCATGCAATAATCACGTTGCAACATCTGGGTCATACACTCGACCATCTCTGGCATCATTAGGTCAACAAAATGTAAACCACGCTGCAAATCAAAATGATGATGTTTTGTTACCAACTGCCCTTCTACGTGTGAAATCCAATGACGGAAGTTACATAGTTTTGCGTGCATTCATCGACCAGGGCTCTAAGATCTGTCATCTGAAAGAGAGCGCCGCTCGAAGACTAGGCTTACAAAGACGCAGAGTCAGTGGAACAATCATGGGGGTGGGCATCACATCAAAGCGGAGCAAAGGAGTATTAGAATTACAGTGCAAGTCTTGCTATAGTGATTACGAATTCACAAAGGAAGTACATGTAATGACAGAAGTCCTTAACAGTTTACCAAATTCTACATTCTCAAAGCCATCTTGGCCACACATACAAGGCATACAGCTAGCAGATTCAAAATTTAACATCAAATCTAGCGTCGACATGCTCCTCGACGCAAGCGTCTACTCAAAGATAGTGTTAAATGAGATTATGAGAGGTCATTCTAACTAACCCATCGCTCAGAACACCAAGATCGGTTGGATAGTATTTGGAGAGCACGCGAAACAGTTCGATTGCTACGCTGTTCTAAATTACACCGAGGAAATATCTCAATTTCGGGAGATGGAGGAGATAGCTGATAGTAGCGCATCTACTATGACATTAGAGGAAGAATACTGTGAGGAGCTATACAAGGCATCAACAATACGTTTACCAGATGGAAAATACAGAGTAAAAATTCCAATTAAACCAAATTACGAACAACATTTGGGCGAAACAAAGTCTCAAAATATCACTCAACTTTTACAGTTAGAGAAAAGGATGCTAAAGGACGAATTTATGAATATCAACTACAACAACAAAAAGTTTATCCAACAGTACTTATTCCTTAACTACATGAAACCAAGCAATTTTCCTAACGTAACAGGTTGTTACTTGCCTCATCATGGAGTCTTAAAGCCTGAATCTAGTACTACGAAACTGCGCGTAGTATTTAATGCATCAGCAAAAACAAAAGGATTTAGTCTACGAAAATGGACGAGCAATGTACCAAACATACTTGAAAGTGTGTCACAGGCCCAAATTAGTGAAAAAATGGTCGACTTTAAACACTCACAGTCAAACAAAAACTTAAGTATAAAATGGAACCCTAAAACGGATTGCCTAACATTCACACAGAACGTAAACAAAGCTAAAGAAAACAACCCTTCTACAAAGAGGTCATATCAAAACTATATGATCTGTTAGGATGGTTATCACCTGTTACAATAAAGGCAAAACTTCTATTCCAAGACGTCTGGGCTATTGGTATAAATTGGGATGGTCCCCTATCCCCACACCTCGAGAAGGAATGGAATAATTTGAGAAATTACATAACAAACATTGACGCACTGACTATACCGCGATGGTTGGGAAACAACAGCCCTTCTATTTTGAAACAAAATTACATAAATTACGAGACGAAGACAATAGATATTTCGGAAATAGAGGTCGAATCAAAACAAACATACATGACGCAAACGTCTTCAATAATATTTATCGGAGAACCACTGCATAATCAAGGCCAGTTAATAAAGCTCACTCGAATTACATGTTGGGTATTACGCTTTATAAGCAAACTACGACGTAACAATGTCGTTTCAGCTAATTGTTTGACCGCTGATGAACTCGCTACGGCTGATAACCTTGCAATCAAAACAATTCAGTCTTCTACTTCCTCAGATAACCTTGAACATATTAGGAAAACAGGAATAAAAAATAAAACGAGTAACCTACTCAAATTAAACACGTTTTTGGACATCAGCGGGATGCTGAATGTGCGTGGATTCTTAACTCACTTGCATCTTCATTATTCTTCAAAACATCCGCTCATTGTTCCAAGAAGTCACAGACTGACTGAATTACTAATTGACATAGCACATGAAAGAACGCTACGTGGCAGCGCGAGACTCACGTTAACCTATCTATGCACTCTACATTGGATAATTGAGGAGAGTCCAACCTTTAAGGAACAATTAAAACATTGCGAAAATTATCGACATCTTTGTAATAATAACAACAAAAAAGGCGCAGAAGTACACATCACACATAGAAGATGGCAAGTGACAGAGAGCATGTCTCACCAATTTTGGAAAAGATGGTCCACAGAATACTCGTATCTACCTTCTAACATTACAAGTCCGTAACAATGGCACACTAGAAGAGAAAATTTGAGCATCGGCGACATTGTCATAACAAAGGAGGATAATACACCTCCAACCAGAGCGTTATTAAAAAAGGGTCACGGAAACACATCCCGGAAAAGAGAGTGTGGTAAGGGTAGCAACATTAGAAACTAAGAATGGTTTGATTAATCATCCCATCATCAAACTTACGCCCTTGCTTGCACACGAAAAAGGCACATCTAACGACCCCACAACTAGAAACATCAAGCCTACATTTAACAACACTGAAAAATCTAAACAAAAACGAAATATAACTTGGAGGAGTCCTTTAAGCCACATATTTACATTCGCTATTAGAAAATGAAATACGGGCATGCTCTAAGTTTGATGACGACACATTAATATGCCCACCTAGCAAACCAATTTACAATTTGAAGTTTGATACAACACATTGTGAAGCTCAGATAATAAACAATTATAATGAGACCGCTTGCAAAACCACATTAAACTAGTGCCGTAATAAGTGGTGTAAATTACATCGAGGTGATTCATGGTTCTTCTCGTGTTGCCAAGAATGCTACGTTCGCATTTTCTGTCCAGCTGGAATGACATCGATGACATTGAATGGGACTGGCCTCATTAGACTAGGTCAAGGTTGTTTATTGAAAGGTGACACATTTACAGTACTAAACCAAAACAACTTTGAATCAAACATCACAGTGGACGGGCAGCGTTACGAACTGACTCAGATACATGAAATAAATTAAATCATAAATAATTCATCTATCCATTTCCTGCAACATCCCGAACGTCATGATGACCAACTGAGACAACTTCAAGACAACCTGGAACAAGTGAAGGCACAACAGAAGAATGCCTTAACAGAAATTTCGCCCCATGATATCGATTACTATACAATCTCCTACATAATCATCACCATAGTTGTCATTATCGCAGCCATTTACCTTATACGAAAACTAAAGAAAGCTGCTAATACGACTACACAACCGCGATTGGAACTGCAACCGATGCCGACAGCGTGTACTTCAGACTCAGCAATTCCGCATTACAGTGAGATCCAGCGGAATCAAGTGAACGTTACGAACAGACCTGTTAGTGCTCGAAACACTTGCCGTACTCAAAGGTACTCAGAGTATCTGAAAGATATTCGATGAAGGTCATTCAGGTATACGCGCCGACCTCGACACACCCAGATGAAGAGGTAGAGGCTATGTAAGAAGACATTAGTCGAGCCATTCATACCTCTGAAAACTATTTTAATGTTGGTATGGGGGACATCAACGTGAAGCTGGGCAAAAAGAGCGATAAAGAGTTGAGAAAGAGGGACTTTTTATGATAAATTCTTTCTTTCAGAAGCCGCCTCACAGTAAGTAGACCTGATTGAGTCGCGATGGGTCCACGAGAAATGGGATAGACTTCATTTTGACCACTAAGAAACATATATTCAGTGATGTCTCTGTGATCCATAGCGTGAACCGGTAGCGATCACTGAATGGTAAGAGGCACATTGGATATTAATGTTTAACTTGAGAGGTCCCGTCTGATAAAGTCTACACTCCGGCTTACTCGCGCAGATATCGAAAACCCCGAAAGTTTTCAACTCGAGCTTACTTATCGCTTCGCTCGCCTAGAGAGTTTAGCTTCGGTGGATAAGATAAATGACGGTTTAGTAAAAACTATCCATACGGTGGGTTCTTAAGTTTTTTAGACCCCGTCGTAGAGATAGACCTCAGAAACTCTCTAGCCATACTCTAGACATCATGGAAAAACGACGATCTTTGTCACTGCAGTCTTTCGATGATGCTAGGTCAAGGCAACTCAATAGACAAATCTCGAAGTGCTTGCGACGCGACGTATGCTCTTTTAATACCAAAAATATTAAGCAGACGACAGAGCGGCGGAATCAGGGCTCCAAAGTGTTTGCTAAGATATGTCTATTGAGCAAAGCCGGTTAACAAAGCTGAAGCGAGAAGAAGGCAGTGTAGTGAAGACCAAACCATAGGTACTGAGAGAGGTTGAGAAGTTCTAAGGACAGCTTTACACTTCGGTCGCTAAACCCGATACCAGCTTGGTCAAAGACCCAAGAGCCAAGCTGGCCCGACACTATACTGAAGATATCCTGGACATCAGCCTGTACGAGATTAGAATGGCCTTGAAACAGCTAAAGGACAACAAGGCACCTGGCGATGACGGAATCACATCTTAGCTTCTGTAAGCGGGTGGAACACCGGTACTTAAAGTGCTCCAGAAGCTCTTCAATTCCGTTCTTATTGGAGGTACAACGCCAGAAGCAAGCCAACCTCCCGAAAAAGCCGGTTTCCGAAAAGGTTATAGCACCATAGACCACACCCATACGCTGCGTCAAGTTATACAGAAGACCGAGGAGTAAAACTTGCCACTATGCTTAGCGTTTGTGGACTATGAGTAAGCCTTCGATTCGGTCGAAACGTGGGCGGTGCTTGAGTCTCTCCAACTATGCCGCATTGATTATCGGTACATTGAAGTGCTAAAATACTTGCACTATAACGCCACCATGTCGGTCTGAGTACAGGAGCAGAGTTCAAAGGCGATACCATTGAAAAGAGGCGTGAGACAGGGAGATGTCATATCACCTTAACTGTTCACTGCTGCATTGGAAGATGTCTTCAAACTTTTGGAGTGGAAAGGACTCGTTATAAATATATACGGCGAGTACATCACTTTTATCCGATTTGCCAACGATATTGTGGTCATCGCGGAATCTATGGAAGACTTGCACAATGCTCGAAAGCCTCAATCGAGTTTCTCAACGGGTAGGCCTTAAGATAAACATGGACAAGACAAAGATAATATCAAACGTCCACGTTGTGCCTGTACCGGTATCAGTGGGGAACTTGGTACTCGAAGTTGTTGACAAATATGCTAACTTAGGACAAACAGTCCAGCTAGGCAAGTCCAACCTTGTGAAAGAGGTCAATTGTCGAACTCAACTCGGCTGGGCAGCGTTCGGAAAACTTCACGGAGTCTTTTCGTCCAAAATACCTCAGTGCCTAAAGATTATTTAACCACAAAGTCGCACAACGAGCTATGGAGAGGGATATGCTCGGTGTTTCTCTACGAGATCGAATCAGAAATGAGGAGATCCGTAGACGAACGAAAGTTACCGACATAGCCCGGTGGATAAGCGAATTAGCGAATTTAAGTGGCTATGGGCAGGGCACATAGCAAGCAGAACTGATGGTCGGTGGGGCCCATAGGTTCTCGAATGGAGGCCACAAAAGGTGGGCGGACGACGTTATTAAGGCCGCAGGAAGACGCTGGATGCAGGCCGTTTCCAACCATTCTATTTGGAAATCTACGGGGGAGGCCTTTATACAGCAGTGGACTTCTTGCGGCTGAAATGATGATGATGTAATAATAGTGTGGAAAGTGTCATTAATACAAATAATGTTGAATTTACTGTGCTGCAGCTGCTGAAATAAATAAAAAAAAGTTGTTATTTGTTAAATACAATTAATCAAACAACAAATTCATTTATTTGCTTTATTACATGAATTGTCCTTTTTTTGTATTTCTGGTAGGTAAGCATTTGACCACAATCTCACTTGATAGTGTGTGATGATGTGGTCGATGGTGTTAACAGGCTTAACCTAGAATTACTGGCTCTCAAAGACAGCTACCGGAACACACCGTTAGGTTCTTCGTGACAGATTTTCTACTTGAGGGTGGTCGCTAGCCAGGCGGGCATTCGCAAAATGCCCTTCCACCTGAGTCTGAGTGCGCCAGTATACATGCCACAGAGTGTTAGTTTCATCAAACTATACAACGAGTAGCTTACAAGTAGAGATGAGAATCTGTGGTATAATGTAAAGAGTGAAAAGAGGCTAGCTCTTGGCACCTTCAATAACCCGATCGAGTAAAATGTTCAGAATGATGCAAATGCATACAATTAGAAGTAATGATAGCCGAGCGGTTATAGTAATGGACTACCGTGCCACAGGTCCCTAGTTCGATCCCCACCACTGGCTTGAGCTTCAAAACTTCTCGGGTACTTAGTTAGGTACAGCATGGGACATACCAGCAAAATATAATAAATTAAAGTGAATCAGTTTTATTGAAAATAAATTTCTAACCAAAGCTTACGGGCTGAAAGTTAATCCACTTAAAACTCAAGCCATTATAGTAGGAAGTTCTCACTTGATTTCGAAGGTAGACTGGGACTCACTTCCACGACTGGTGTTTGATGGTGTGACCGTCCCTTTTAGTAAAACTGTCAAAAACCTGGGTATTACTATAGATCAAAACCTAACATGGGATCCTCAAATAACTATCACTAGCCGTAAGTTTTTAAGAGACTTTGAAACTTTCTACCTACTATCACTAAAATTGCGCCTGCACAATCTCGTTTACTCCCTATTCTTGATTATGCTGACGTCTGCTATCTTGACCTAACCAAAAAGCAACTGAATAAGCTTGAGCGTCTGCAAAATTTTTGTATAAGTTTTATATAAGGCTTACGCAAATATGATCACGTCTCCGATTTTCGTAATAAGCTCAAGTGGCTCCCTATTCGTCGTCGCCGGAATGCTCATATATTATCTCTCTTTTACAGTATTCTGTTCCACCCTTTATCCCCGCGCTACCTCAAAGAACAATTTAAATTTCTTCGTAATACCCATTCTCTGTCATTACGGTCATCAGAAAACCTAACCAACAACCTGCAACTAAATCTACTTTCTACCACTATTCATTTGACGCTGAAGCTGTCAGACTGTGGAATCCACTACCGCTAGAAATAAAACATGCTCCTTCATTGATATCTTTCAAGGATCAAGTCAAGAACTATTCTCTCTTGCTCTAACTTTATATAATCGTAATAATGGACACAATATTATTTTAATTGAATTATGTGTTTAACATATAGCAATTTGTATGTATTTATATATGTGTATGTGTATTACGTATATATATGTAATATATATGTATGTTTATGTCGTATGTATATATTTATTTATTGTAATAATATAAGCATTTATACTTATCTTATATTTATGTACATATACTTATGAGTATTTATTTACTTTTGTAGTTTGGTTAATTACTGTACAATCATTTGGTAACATGAACTATTTGCTTTTTTTTCCCTCTGGGCGGGTATTTGTGACAACACATTTTCAAAATAGATCCAATATTATTTTGTGATTAAAAATATAAATAGTATTATTTAGTGCCTATTTTATGCAATATATTGTAATTTAGTGAGCATACTTCACCTGCCAAGAAGATAAATCCTTTACAAGCACAACAACAGCATCTTTGAAACTTCACTTCATTATCACAAAGGAACATAACCTACAACTATGGAATCAACACAGCAACAGACATTCATAGAGATGATGGATGCTCTCAATAGGCGTATGGATCAATTTGAAGGTGAGCTTCAGAAGACTCCTTCTTCTGGTAACACTACAAGTAGCCTGGCTGCTGAATTTGGAGCCTTTAAAGTATTTACTGCTGAAATCTTCCGTGGTATCCAACAACAACAGGGAATTCTTGCACAGAATCTTGATAATCTAGAGATGAATAGTCGTCGAAAAATCTTGTTATTTCATGGTGTGAAGGAGGAGGAGAAGCAAGATTTGGCTGCACATATAGTCAATATTGTTTGCAAACAAAATTGCCGCATTTTGCAGTCAACTCAATAAGTCGCTGTCAGAGAATGGCCCGCGCCACCAGCGATTAGCCTATTTTAGTTAAATTAAAGAACTTTTATGAGCGTAATAAGATATGGTTGGCTAAATCATCGCTTAAGGGGACTTCCATCACTGTGTCTGAATTTTTGACAAGAACTAGGCATCAGGCGTTCATGGAGGCGAGGCAACGCTTCGGTATTAACAAGTGCTGGACCAGAGACGGGTTTGTACACATCATTGGACCTGACTGCAAGCGCTACCGCATCAGCAGTGTTTGTGTGCTGCTCAAGATTGCTCCAGAAGTCTCAAATCCGTTGCCTCCCACGGCTCCCAAAGAAGTTGCAGCTGCGGGGCGCAGGAACATCCCGAAAATAGGTTGTAATATAAGTATATTGTAGTACATTACAGAGCACATTTTTTCATGTTTGTACCTCCATTCGCATTTGTTTATTTGCTTGCGTTATTTATATAATATTTTGCAGAATAGTGGGTTGCGTATAAAAGTACAATCACTGTATGTACTATATTTATGCAAATACCCAATAATTGTATGTAATTGTGTTATTTTTTTTGCTTCTTCTTCTTCATAAATGGCTCTTATCGTTGCTTTGACGATATACTGCCAATGTCATGTCTGTGTGGCCATTGTACGGTATAAGAAAAAAATTAACGGTCTAAATATCTCAGCAAGTGTATTGAATATTAATTAGTAGAAAATATATGAAATATAAAAGGTTAAGGGAACGTTTGTTACAACTTAATATTATTAGATTTTATAAAATTACTTAAAACATAAATAAAAGGAGTGAAAACAAGTGATAGGAGAGATTTAAAGTGGACAGGGCGAGGGATATCAGAATTTAGAATATCATATAAAGAATAAGAAAGTTTCGGACAATTGAAAAAGATATGATCTAGAGTACCTTCCTCTAGCCCACATTCACAAAAATAGTGATCTCTGACCCTAATTTTAGCAAGAAAAGCCGGAGAACATGACCTAAACGTGAAAGAATTATTAATGAAGTACACAATTTATCAACTTTTCTAAATTTGAAAAACCAAGGTAAAGAATGAATTTGAGGTTGAATATCACCAAAACGTCTACCTTTGATATATTTTGATCTATCCCAAAGAGTTTGCCAGTTACTTAACAAATCTTTTTTTGCTAGAATACGTAAATCTCTAGCAAAGTATTTCAAGTAATCATCAAGGCCAGTTATAATGGCTTGCTTAGCCAAATTGTCAACAGTTTCATTTCCTTCAATACCGCAATGTCCAGGAATCCAAGCTAAAACTACATTCACTCCAGAAGAGTGACACTTGTATAATATTTCTCTAATTTCCAAGTTAGTCATCAAAGCATGTCTTTAGAGCGGAATGGAAATTTAGATATATTTTGTAAACAACTTAGAGAATCCGAAAAAAATATAGATTTATTTATTTTATGTAATTTGACATATTTAACCGCTTCTAAAAGAGCAACGGATTCACCTGAGTACGAGGATGAAGAAGGAGGACATCGATAATTCAAAATTATCTTATATTTAGGAATCCAAACAGCTGAACCAACGAAACTGTCATCATTTAACTTTGATGCATCCGTATAAATGGGTATCCAATCCGACCAATGACGATTTAAATTATCCTGAAAAATCTTATCAGCACCAGGAGAATTTTTGTTAATACCAAAATGTAAGAGAATGTTTGGTCGAAAAATTAAACTTTCATATGAAAAATTAAACAAAGGATAAACTGAATTCTGAAATAAGGAGTAAGATAAATTATAAAGTTAATTATAATTTTTTCGTTTATTTATTTTGTTGCTTGCTTGTTCCATTTCACTCTGTTGACATGACGCATGACAAATAAATTGACGTTGCGAAACTGACGTTTATTACTTGTTTGACGGCTCGGGGTACGTTCCCAGAGCCGGGTGTGTTCCGGAAACGAAAATTGAATTATTTCTAATTGATAATTGGTTTCTATGTTTAAAATTGTCATGCTTCAACACAAAATTGCATACTGGTTTTCTTGCCTCTGCTCTGTTTGTAAATTCATGCTATTGATGATTACTTTGTTAGTTTTATGTGCACTTTCTCTTACTATACAACCAGCAGATGAAGTATTGTTTTTGTTTCTATATATTTTTTAAAATTTTATTTTTTTATAATAATATTAAACCTTTTTATTCATAATTTGATTATTAAAAAAAATAAATATTTATTATTATTTATGGTATATTATACTTATTTGAAAGATGATTTCTGATGAAGATTGTAGTGATACAGAACAATTTGTATCTTTTTCATCTAGTGATCTTAGCGATGACGATGGTTTTGCCAGTATCCCAACATTGAGTGATAATTTAGTCAGTGAATTTTCATATGTGCCTAACAATTTCAATGTTATTCATATAAAATAAATGCCGAAAGTATTCCGAAACATTATCCCGATATGTTGGCGTCATTTGAACAAAACTTACATGCTATTTAGTCTCCGAAACATGGTTAAAACCACGTCTTCCTTCTACTTCTTACTCTCTTCCTGGCTTCATCCTCATCCGGAATGACAGAACTGACCGTAGTGGCAGCAGCGTGGCCATTTATTTACGCGCACATATCCCTTACTCTATTGTGAAAGTGTCCACGCAGCCTGCTCCAATTAATACAGCTGAGCATTTGTTTGTTGAAGTCGTATTTTCTCACTCCAAAATTCTTCACGGAGTCTATTATAGCCCTTCCATGGGAGTCAATTATTTCGCATCTTTTGAAAAAATATTAGACGATCATACCCCTGCTTATAGACATGCTATCATAATGGGGGACTTTAACACGTGTCTCTTAAAAAACGACTCTCGTTCTTCATGTTTGGAATCCATTGTCAAATCCAGCAACATGCACATCTAGCCCCTCAATGCAACTCATAACTGTCCAAATCATTCTCCATCTCTTCTTGACCTAATGTATCATCACTCCAGCATGTTGCTAAGCATGGTCAATGCACAGCAGATGGTTTTTCATACCACGATCTCATTTTCCTTTCTTATAAAATTCGTCCTCCTAAAGCCAAACCTAAAATCATTCTGCAACGTAGTTTTGGTACTATGGACGTGGTAAAACTTCGCGATAATGCTAGTAGGGTAGACTGGTCTGATGTTTTAGGGTGTGATAATATTGATGATGAAATCACAATATTTAATGCAAAGATTATTCAGCTCTTTGATATCCACGCTCCTTTGCGGGCTATAAAAATAAAACATCTTCCTGACCATGGCTCACTGATACATTAAAAAAAATTATGCATATAAAAACTACAGCCAAAGCACAGCTCAAGGCCCGCCTCAACGATACGAATAAGGGGAAATTTAAGCCAGCAAGGAATCGCTGCAATAAGATGTGTAGGGATGCACAACGTCGACATATCCATGAGTCTATAGAAAATAAAGATCCAGCACAAGTCTGGAAATTTCTCCGTTCATTAGGTGTTGGCAAATCCCGACAAGATTCCATTCCACACAATTTAGACCTAAACTGTTTAAACCAGCATTTTTCATCGTCGTCTTCTATCGATTCGAATGATAAACTAACCACAATAAACTATCTTTCTGGTCTGCCAACACCTGACTATTCTCAATTTGTCATAAGTCAATTTGCCGCATGTGATATTATAAAGAGTATCCTGTCTATTTCTTCTAATGCAGTGGGTGGCGACGGTATTAGTCGTAATATGATTGTTCCTATATTGGATGACATCCTCCCCATAATATGCCATATATTGAACAGTTCTATTTTGAAGAGTGCCGTACTCACCTGCTGAAAAGAAGCCCAAACATCCCGTTGCCTAAAAAAATAACCCTAAAACCTTCTCTGAATATCGTCCTATCTCGATCCTTCCCTTTTTATCCAAAGTTCTCGAGCGTTTGATACATAGCCAGCTGAACTCTTTTATTAATTCAAATAATCTTTTAAGTTCGCAGCAGTCTGGTTTCCGTCCCAGTCATAGTACTGTCACTGCTCTTATTAAAATTAGTGATGATATAAGACTTGGAATGGACAACCAAGAGCTAACGATCCTAACCCTGTTATATTTCAGCAATGCTTTAAATAATGTTGATTTTGATATCCTCCTTGCATTACTCCGCTCTATTGACATATCTCCATCGGCAATTGACTGTTTTCACAGTTACTTGTTAGGGCGTCGGCAGCGTATTCACCTTCGAGAAATTATCTCGCCTTGGAGTGATACGAATGCCGGAGTCCCACAAGGCGGCGTTCTCTCTTTCCTCTTCTCTTTGCAGTATTTATTAACTCTATTTCATTATCTCTTACTTCCTCCTACCATCTCTATGCAGACGATCTCCAAATTTATTCGCAGGCTCCACCTGACCATTTAAATTAAGCTGTTGATATAGTTAATGCTGACTTACATCGCATTGAAAACTGGAGTAAGTCCTATGGTCTCAAAATTAATCCTTCTAAGACTCAGGCAATAGTAATAGGCAGTTCCAGGGTGGTTTCACGAGTAGACTTCTCAACTTTGCCAAGAATAGTTTTTGCGAACGTTTCCATTCCATATAGCATTTTGGGGGACTATACTGCTCGCGTCCGTAGGATTCAGCCCTCGATGTCCTACACGTGTCCCCTGGGTGGCGCTAAAAGAGCAGTACTGACAGGTGGTAGGCTTAGGCCGCGGCGTGTTACCGCCCACCAAACAAAGCCATGCCCCCAAGCGGTCGCGTTACGGCATGATGTTTGGTGAAGCCATCATGGGGAACGGTCGGAAACAGTTGCGCTTATTACTATAACTAGTCGTGACATATCGAAGGTCAATATGCCTGGCAGCCAATCTTGGAGAGCAGCGGGATCCGAGGCACGGTTCTCCGCTGGCCAACCGCAGATAGTTGGGGGCCCAAGTAGTGAGCCAGCCACTCATGAAAGGCTGCCCCACCATCTCGCGAAAAATCCCGGAGGTGCGCCATCGTGCTGGTTGGCGACCAGATGAGAGGACCCGATGGACACTTCTGGGAGGGCTCGGGCGTCCCCGCGGTCTCCAGGATTGGTTCCCTTTGGGTGGAAAGGCCTGATTTATGTCACTGGTTGGTAATTTGTGCCTCGTTTCCACTTCCGTTTCCCTTTATTTATCTTCACTCCTCATAAAATGAAAGGCAACAGAAATAGAATAAAGGTCCAACAGCGGAAGCACGTCCTCTCTCTCCAAGTGCACCTCTCAAACATTCGAGGCTTGCACTCAAATATCGACCCGGTCCACCACCATCTTGAGACCGCCAGACCGCATATTCTATTCCTCACGGAGACGCAGATCAAATGTCCAGCTGACGCTGCATACCTTGCCTACCCTGGCTACGTTCTAGAACATAGCTTCAGGGCCAGAGCGGGAGTTTGTATGTATGCCCGCGATGACATTTGCTATCGGCGTCTCCGCAACCTTGAAGACCGCAAATTTTCCATCATGTGGGTTCTGGTGGACAATGGCATGGAGAAGATACTTTATGCTTGTGTCTACCGTTCGCACAGCGGAGATGAGGAGACAACCAGGCTCACAAACTACCTCAATGAGGCAGCCGATGTGGCCCAACAGAGGTATCCTTCTGCTCAATTAGTGCTTCTGGGGGATTTCAACGCCCACCATCAAGACTGGCTATACCCATACCAGAGCACAGACCACGCTGGTCGAGAGATGCGCAAGCTTGCTTTAACGCTAAACCTCACTCAGCTGGTCCAAGGAGCCACAAGGATACCGGATGTTGATGGCCACACAGCCAATTGCTTGGACCTTCTGCTGACAACAGATCCAGACCGCTACTCGGTGTCGGTTTCATCACCTTTAGGTAGCTCCGACCACTGTCTGGTGAAGTCTGTATCAGTGTACTCCCCGCCCGATCCCAGCCCAAGGGGCACTCGGCGGGTGTGGCGATACAGGTCAGCAGATTGGGATGAGATGCGTAATTTTTTCCGCGTCTTACCCTTGGCGGCAGGTTTGTTTTTCTTCGAGCGATCCCTCAACTTGCGCGGATGCTGTGACTGAGGTGTTACGTCAGGGTATGGAATATTTCATACCATTTTCTGACGTCCCGATGTGCAGCAAAGCTCGCCCATGGTTTAATGCCAAATGTGGAGATGCAGAAGCGTCAAAACATGAGGCCTACTTAGCCTGGGCTGATGCTCGAACCCGCAAATCCAGAGATGTACGTCAAAAGAAGAAAGCATTTAACCTAGCCGCCAAGTCCTGCTAAAAGGCTCTCAAGAAGGCTCGCTTCGACCACATACGCCAAACAGGGATCAAACTTGCTTCTTACCCTTCGGGTAGCAAAGCATTCTGGTCCCTGGCGAAGTCGATCGAAGAGAACTTCTGCCGTCCCTCACTGCCCCCATTGCTGAAACCTGACGGCTCACTAGCGCACTCTGCTGAAGAGAAAGCAAATTTATTTGCAACTCAATTTGCGAAGTCTTCACGTTTAGATGCTGGCAATGCTGTACCTTCTAACCTGCCAAATAGCGGGACGTTAATGTCAGAAATCCGCATTCGACAGTCTGAAGTACGCAAAGCGTTGCGCGATCTGGACGTGAACAAAGCTAGTGGTCCAGACGGTATACCATCTTTAGTCTTGAGGATGTGTGCGCCAGAGTTGACTCCTGTATTGACTCGCCTCTTTCGCTTGTCTATGACGACTGGTCAAGTGCCCAAGTCCTGGAAGCTTGCAAACGTGCAGCCCGTGCCCAAAAAGGGTAGTCGTGCAGACCCTGCCAATTACAGGCCTATTTCAGTCACTTCCATACTCTGTAAGACGTTGGAACGTGTACTGAACCACAGGCTCCTCGCATACCTAGAAGTAAACGATCTCCTCAGTGATCGACAGTACGGATTTCGCCGAAACCGGTCTACTGGGGATCTTCTAGCGTATGCCACTCACATCTGGAGCGTGGCCATCGAGAACCACGGAGAGTCACTTGCTGTCTCTCTCGACATCTCGAAGGCTTTCGACAGGGTTTGGCATGATAGCCTTAGTAGCAAGCTTCCTTCTTACGGTCTTTCCACTGGTTTGTGTGCTTGGATATCAGATTTCTTGAGGGATCGGTCGATTAGGGTAATCATCGATGGCTGTTCTTCCGACCAATTGGCCATAAATGCCGGAGTCCCTCAAGGATCAGTACTCTCTGCAACGCTGTTTCTGCTGCATATTAATGATCTGCTTAAACCCGGTATCTTTGGGTACGCAGACGACAGCACTGTTGTGGAGAGTTACACATCTAACGCACGAACCAGTGCATTACAAATCCAGTCTCATAGGGAAGCGATGGTTCAGCGCTTGAACTTTTCTTTGAAGGCAGTCTCCGATTGGGGCGATGCCAATCTGGTTAAGTTAAATGCAGCTAAAACCCAGGCGTGTCTTTTCTCCGCCAAACGGAGCCCTTTCCAGCTGGCTCCTACTTTCAGGGATGTGTCCGTGCCGATATGTAACCATCTAGAGCTTCTTGGCATCTCTTTAACATCAACTCTCAATTTCGTCTCCTATATTGAGTCCAAAGCCCAGCTTGCCTCAAAAAAGCTTGGTGTTTTGGCTAAAGTGAGACAATACTTCACACCGGGACAGTTGCTTAACCTGTATCAAGCCCAAGTCCGGACTTGTATGGAGTACTGTTCTCACCTTTGGGATGGTTCTGCCAAATACCAGCTGGAGACACTGGAAGCTATTGAGAGGAGAGCCAAGAGACTCATTAACGACAACCAACTAGTAAGCAAAAGACTCCAGAGTCTCGAGCATCGCCGCAAAGTCGCTAGTTTATCGGTTTTTAATCGGATACATTTCGGTGAGTGTGCAACGGATCTTCACAATTTGATTCCGCCATCCCCATTCTATAACCGGCCATCCAGGGATACTCCGAAGCGCCATCGCTATATGGTGGAAATTCCATTTACCCCAACGAAGCGATTTGCTTCTTCGTTCATTATACGAACCGCCAGGGAATGGAATACCCTGCCTGAGTCTGTGTTTCCGGTTAAGTACAATATGGGGGTCTTCAAAACGCGAGTGAATAGGTATCTTCTGGGTTAGCGCGCTCCATCGTCGATCGCATCATCACTTAACATCAGGTGAGATAGTGGTCAAGTGCTACCCAGTTCGGTATAAAAAGAAGCTCACAAGTGAAAAACCTTGGGATAATAATTGACAGGTGACTATCGTGGGAACCACAGCTACAATCGTTGAGGCAAAGAATATTTGCTTCAGGGTCATCCCTTAACCGAATACGTAACTTCCTGTCCCTGCTACTCTTGCACAATCTCTCCTTCTTCCAATACTTGACTATGCTGACGCCAGCTATCCTGATCTCTCCGAGGACCAGCTTAATAGACTTGAGCGACTTCACAACTATTGTATTTGTTTTATTTTCAGCCTACAAAAATATGACCATGTTTCCCAATTTCGATCTAAGCTCAAGTGGCTCCCCATACGTCTTCGTCGGAATACTCGTATACTTACTCTTCTTTATAACATATTGTTTAATCCTTCTACCCCTCTTTATTTAAAGGCATGTTTTAAGTTTCTACACTCTACCCATTCTCTTTCCCTTAGGTGATCACATAACCTACTTCTTCACTTACCGGCGCATAATACAGTATTTTATAAATCGTCCTTTGCTGCACAAGCTGTGCGCCTATGGAACGCACTCCCTGTTACAATCAGAAGTGCTCAATCACTCAATGTTTTTAGAACGCAGGTCAATAATTACTGCATCTCTACCGTTAATAATGCTCCCTGACATATTTATTTTCTCACTTTATATATTATATATATATAATTTTTATTTTTATTTAGTTTAATGTGTATATGTTTAGTGTGTATGTAAGTATAGATTATAATATATATTATAATATATTAATTTGATATTTATGTAAGTAATATAAGTAGTTTATTTACATCGGAATTCGTAATACAGCAAATTTATATTACTTACTTGTTCATATTATTACAGATTTGACCACCCTACCTGTTCAAAAATTTATTCTCTATCCATCCGAAGGTTGTCTGGAAGATATCGCTTTTAGCGATAAGACCACCCTTTGTGCATATATATTGTTATTGTTTCTTTGTAATGTCCTGTTTTTGGTGTCAATAATGAGTTATCGTATCGTATCGTATTTATGCATAGAATTATTTAGACCATAAGACACCCCGACCAATATATGGACCATATCCCTTATTGATGGGTTGTCTGGAAGAGATCGCTCTGAGCAATAAGACCGCCCATTGATACACTTGGCTTTATGTTTTAGTAATTAGTTTATTGTTGTTATTCCGGTGTTGTCAATAAAGAGTTATCTATATTTCTTATATTATTCATGAAATAATAAAATCCTTATTTTAAAAATAACAAAACCTTATAATTACGATTGTAAATTTGGTAACGCTATAAGTATAACAAGAGTGATATATTTTTTTAAGGAGTAGGCCTTGATTCGATCATTGAACGGGCAACATTTTCCGTTACAATAGGAAGGTTATAAAACCTGGCAATTGTTTGTGAGTTTGGTTCTGCTGTTTTTCGGATAGAATCGACAGGTACGCCGACTGCGCGTGCGCTCGATGTAGCGGCGTGTCGTGTGCTGTGCGCACCGAATGTCGCGACATTAATGCCACTTGCTGCTAACATATTATTTTTAATCCATCTACTGATGGTTTGTGCAGTAGCACACTTATGTGGACGTTTGTATGTTAAGAATAAATTATTTAATAAATTATTAAATGTCTAATACCTTTTGTGACATTTAAATAATTCCCCAAGCACTTTGCTGGGCAAATATTAGGTTTATCCTTAAAAAAAGGTAATATCAATATAGGCTGGTCACGCCCTGGAGCGGATGTTTTGATGAGATCTGGTATAGTTTTAGTTTATTTATCTGGTGATATGACAATATTATTAACTTTAATTAATGAAAGTGTTTGTACTCGGTGAGCCGTGCACAACGCAATGAGAATTGTTAACTTCTTCGTAAGTTTGTTACGGTTTTTTTTGTGAGGGTCGGAACGATTTGTTTGTTCCATCAAGTGAGGTTCTGAACGCACCCCTTGTACAGAGTATTAATCCGTTTTCTTGTGATTGAAAGGAATATTATCTGTTTTTTTTGCCTCCCCTCTGATGGAAGGTTCGAGAGATCCCGAAACTTATAAATAGGCCTGCAAAGGCCCGTTACACTTCTTTTTCCGCTTGGAACTTTAAGCAGCCCCCAATCGACGCACTGCCTGAAGCGAGGTAAGAAAGGAATCATGAGGCGTCTGTCTGCCCTAGTGGCACGTAATAGCAATTCTTGAAAATTCATTTGATCTTTCAGGGCTGCAAAACGAAGCCAGGCAGTGCTCCTTTCGACGTCCGCCTTCCAGGGGATATAATAGACCTACCGGTAAGCAACCAACTCCGAGGAGAGCATACATCGCGTTCTTTATGTGAAGACGGAAGTAACACACCATTGTTCATTGCAGGCTGAGAAAAAGAAACAATTTAACCGAATACAAAGAGGCGACTTCGTTCCTGGACTCGTGACGCATCCACGTGGCGTCCTCCGAAAGCCTTCGAACCTCCCCAAAAATAAAGGAGTTCTTGGTTAGGGCTGGTAAAATACCCAACCATACCCACGTCTACCATAGCCCCAACTCCGGTAGACAGCCAGAGCAGTACCTGTGGTCAGCGCTCTGCCTGACATCCCGGACTGCTCGCCTTAACTGAGTCTTCGGTCCAAGGCTGTGATTCTCCACGGTGCTCCGGTATTTATGAATTTCCCGGTCTCCTATAACCGGGTGGCGCCCTTTTCTTCCTTTTTTTTTACTTTGCGGAATTCATCTTTCACCCTTTGCGACTCACGACCTTACCCTGAGATCTAAATAGAATTTTCTGAGCAAGCTGGTTTATATTTTTTTGTTTACCTACACTTATATACTAAACTATAGAATAATATCTTCATAATAAACTTAAATTTTGTGGATCTACGTTGCTGGCACACAGAAATTGTAAATTAAGTAGTTAAACCTAAGACATAATAACTTAAGTAAATTGTTGTTCGCTAGTACCAGTTAATATTATATTATAACCAATTTTACAACTATTTACTATATGTGAATTTATTACTATTGAATGTGCCTTTAGAAATGTACCCGTGTTTTTAAACATCATATGTGTGAAATTTCTATGTGCCAATATTTCAAAGTTTATTTTTTTTCTCTCAACTATAAACTATATATTCTACACCAGCAAATAGTAATACCTCTTGCCACTTCATCATATTTAACATTTTAAATACTACAAATTGACTTATAAGCGCGACTCACAGTTTTAGTCATCCAACCATGGAACGCCCAATTGCTTACCATCTACTTTTGAAAGATGAGTTGGAATATGAAATTGCCATACGTGATCAGATACCTGAGGGCACCGTGTCCGCCCTTAGATCTCAATTGAGAAAACTTGTGATTGAGCTCCCAGCTGATGAAATTATAGAAGTAGATAGAGATCCTTTGCAGGAATTAAATACAATTACACATGGTTTAAAGGAGTTAAATAATTTTTTTGCACAGGATAAATTAAGTTTTAAAAAATTTAATCGTGTACGAGCCTTGGCTCATCATCTTTATCATCGGTTAGGTAGGGTTTCAGTTAAAACACCGGAGTTGATTAATAAGCATGCTGCTGTCGAAGAGGTATTGAACCGTCTTTTAATTAGGGTTGATGAACTATTTAAATCTTAACATTCTAGCTTCAAGCAGGCGAATGATCCTGAACAGGCATCCCCAAGTGAGCCACCTTCTACTTCTGAAGATATCGGAATATCAAAGCAAATGAAAGCTCTCACAACTCTAAATCATCGCTATACTGGTGTGACTTGTGTTCGGGTTTATTTAGAGAGACTCGAGGAACTGTGTGTGACTCGTCAAATATCCGAGGTAGCTCTTTTCCAGGGTGCAGTGGAACTTTTTTCAGATCGGGCTCTTTTATGGTATCGTGGAGTCCGAAACGAAATGCGGGATTGGCCCACTTTGCGTTCAGCTTTAATAGAAGAGTTCTCGCCTATTGACTATGATCAACGCCTTCTGCGAGAAATCAGTCTGCGTACTCAGGGAGAAGCGGAGTCTTCCTCAGCTTTTATAAGCATAATGCTTAATTATTATTCTAGGTTGTCTAAACAAGTTCCAGAGGATGAAAAGCTCCAGACCATCAGGTACAACCTCCGTCCACGTCTTATAACGGCACTTGCCATGGAGTCGATCAGGTCCCTGCAGGAACTTAAGTTGAAGTGTAGGATGCTGGAAAATAGCTTTACACGTGCCGCCGACTTCCGCGAGCCGCCGAGATCCCACTCCAACGCATTGGCGCCAGATCTTACGTACCATGGCAAAGCTCCGCCGAAGATAGAGTCAGTGAGGCCTAGTGCCCCATCTTCATCATTTCCTTCCACCTCGATGTTCTGCCTGCGTTGTCGAGTCCCCGACCATAAATTAAGTAGTTGTCCCTCGCGTGAGGTAGTTTGTTTTTCATGTGGTCGTAAGGGTGTCAAGGCGCCAGCTTGTCCTGACTGTAGGCAAAAACCGTCTTCAAAGCAAAATAATTCAAAAAACGCGTAAGCGGTTCCCCTTCTCATAATGCACGCGCTGAAGAGGATGATTGGGGGAACTATATTATTCGATTAAAGCATTTCTTTTCGTCCTTGGTGAATGAAATAAATTTTTTAAAGCCGGGTGATATTCGCCCTCATTTAGTTGTTTCTATTTTTGATGGGGAATATTCTGGATTGCTGGATTCCGGTGCTTGTATATCTCTTGTAGGCTCCGGAGCAGTTTCTTTGTTTCAGGATTTGGGGGTAGCTTTGCACCCTTGTATTGAAGGTGATGAAACTCATATCACCACCGCTAACGATTCACGTGAGACGGTCAGTGGTGTAATGTATTTGCCAGTTTGTTGGAAGAATGTGACTCGTGTCATTAAATTTCATGTGGTCCCTGGAGTTACCACTCCCTTAATATTTGGTGTCAATTTTTGGAAAGCTTTTCGGCTGGCCCCTGAATTATTTGATGATCCTTCCGAGACCGTCCTATCGCCGACTGATCATGTGGTTTGCGAGGTGCGTCATCTACACCCTTTGGATGAGCTGGACTCTTCTCAGCGAAAAGCTGCTGATGATATCATCCGTGCTTTTGAAGAAGTTTCTTTTGAAAAGAAGGGTTTAGGGCGAACATCGTTGGTCTCGCACTCTATTGATACGGGCGATACTCCCCCAATAAAACAGCGGTTTTACTGTTTATCCCCTGAGCGCTTAAAGGAATTGAATCGTCAGCTGGATGAGATGCTGGACATGGATGTGGTAGAGCCTAGCCACAGCGAATGGAATAACCCAGTGCTGCTTGCCCCTAAGGCCAACGGCGAGTTGCGGTTTTGCTTGGATAGCCGTAAACTCAACGCGGTCAGTAAAGGCGATGCTTACCCACTTCCATACATCTCCCACATCTTAAATCAGCTTCGTGACGCTAGGTATTTGTCCTCCATCGATTTAAAGGCTGCTTTTTGGCAGATCCCGTTAAAGGAGCGCGACCGCACCGCATTTACCGTTCCAGGGCGTGGATTATACCATTTTAAGGTGATGTGTTTTGGGTTAAAGGGAGCCCCGGCTACCCAACAGCGTTTAATGGATAAGCTGTTTGGCCCTGAATTCGGCAATCGCGTATTTGTCTATTTGGATGACGTAATTTTAGCGACGTCCTCCTTTTCTGAACACCTGGAGTTGCTCACTAAAGTCCTGGATCGTCTGAAGACGGCTAATCTAACAATTAACCTCCAAAAATCGCAATTTTTTCGTCGGGAGTTAAAGTACCTGGGCTATGTTGTTAATGAGAGAGGTCTGCAAACCGATCCTTCTAAAATTCAGGCCATTGTGGACTATCTCATCCCCACCAATCGGAAGGAGGTAAAAAGGTTCTTGGGAACAGCTTCTTACTACCGGCGCTTCATCAAAAACTTCAGCTGTATCGCTGCCCCTTTAAACCAACTGACAAGTACCAAAAAGTCTGCCCCTCCTTTTGTCTGGTCTGAAGAGGCGGATCGTGCCTTTAGCGACCTGAAGTCTGCCCTGGTGTCTGCTCCAGTTTTGGCTTGCCCTGATTTCTCCCATCCTTTTGAGGTGCACTGTGACGCGTCAGGTTTCGGCATAGCCGCCACGCTGACTCAAACGTCGCCGGAAGGTCACGAACACCCAGTGGCTTACGCCAGCCGTTCGTTGAACGCGGCAGAACGAAATTATTCAGCGACAGAGCGCGAAGCCTTAGCGGTAGTTTTCGGCGTCGAACATTTTCGTCCCTATTTGGAAGGTGGACCCCGTTTCAGGGTGATTACTGATCACTCCAGTTTAAAATGGTTCTTCAATTTGACTAACCCTACAGGGCGTTTAGCACGCTGGGGTTGTCGATTGTCCCCTTATGACTTTGAAATTGTACATCGAAAGGGACGGGATCATGTGGTGCCTGATTCTCTTTCCCGAGCAGTTCCTGTGGGCGAAATCCGTCCGGCCTCGACTGACCAATGGTATAATGCACTGTTCGACCGCGTCAACCGTTCCCCTGCTTCATGCCCAAATTTTATAATTAAATCTGGCAGGTTGTTTCGCTATTGCAGGAATAAATTCACCCCGGATAAAGACTTTGACTGGAAAGAAGTTATCCCGGCGGACCGTAGAGAATCAATACTTCAGGAATGTCATGGAGGTCAATTAGCCACTCCTTTTGGTACTTTTAAAACTTTCAGACGCTTGGCTCTGCGCTATTACTGGCCAAAAATGCACGGTGACGTGGTAGAGTACGTGGGCAAGTGTGAAAAGTGCGCCGCCTATAAACATGACCAACGCTTGACGCCTGGCTTTATGGGCGACCCAAAGGTTTGCTCACGCCCTTTTAATACGATAAGCGTTGACCTAGTTGGCCCTTTGCCTCGCTCCCGTGCGGGCCATACCTTTTTGTTGGTTGTTGTTTGTTGTTTCAGCAAATACTGCCTGTTGTTTCCTCTGCGTAGAGCGATTGGTAAGGTGATTGCGTCGCGACTGGAAAGCGGAGTGTTCTTGACGCATGGAATTCCCCGGAACGTCATTATGGATAATGGACCTCAATTTACCGGTGGTGAGGTTAAATCCCTCTTCGCGAAATATGGAGTGCCCCAGGTACACTATACCCCCCGGTACTCTCCACAAGTCAACACCGTCGAGCGTTACAATCGCACCATCGTAACGGCCATGTCCATTCTTGTCGGTCAGGATCACCGTACGTGGGATGTTTCTCTACCAAGAATACAATTTGCCCTTAACACTTCCACCAACGAAACTACACGCCATACACCATTTTTTCTAGTACACGGCAGAGAAGCCGTATGGGATGGTTCGCATTACGACAGTACCACGTCTTCGTCTCCTCCAGTAGTTACTTCGCGTGATGTCTATTCTAAGAAGCTAAGCGACTTACCGGAAGTATTTAAGTCCGTTTCGCAAGCTATTGAGAAGGCTCATCGAAAAAGCCGCGAATTTTATAACCGACGTCGTAGAGATGAGGAATTCCAAGTAGGTGATATTGTTTGGAAACGGACCTATCCACTTAGTGATGCTAATAAATTCTTTATGGCTAAGCTGGCTCCTAAATATGATAAATGTAAAATCATCAAAAAGTTAAGTCGCTTGGTTTATGAACTTCAGGATTGTACTTCAGGTAAATGGCTAGGCAGTTGGCATATTAAGGATCTAAAAAGGGGGCAGTCATAATTATATACAGTTTATCTTCCCTGACTTTGGGTATATTAGCTAACCTAGAGTTGTATTAGGGCACATTCTTCGAATATAAACATTTTTGTACTAAAGATATGACACTTTTGTTGTAGGACACTTGTGTAGGTGTTTATTGATTTGGTGGGTTCGCCAGAGGTAAAGTGTTGCCTTCTAAATTCACTGTGGTGGTACCAGATCACTCTATAATGTTTTGCTTGTACCATTGTTTTGTACCTTGGTATTCCTGATATCATTATAAGTTGCACTCTGTGGAGTCAACTTAGTTTCAGGATACTAAATTTCTTCGTTTTATGAGATTATCCCTAGCTCTATACTTCCATAATATTTTAACTCCCCAAATTGGTACCTATACAAAGTCCTTAAGTACTATGTTCCTTTTGAACGTTTAGACTATCCGGTCTTGGTTGTTGAGTACGGAGAAACACTGTATCTTTAATATTTTTTTTATCATATGTTATATATACATATATATATATTTGTTAAATATATTCATTTATTACAGGGGCGGTTTACTAGGTAACCCCATAAGAAGCCTCATACCTAGCAACTATTTATTTGTCATATGTCTGGGCGTTGTACTCAGCTAAGTGAGTCAACATCTCTAATGGCATTATGAATTATGTACCTATTTATATAGTTTATCTATCTGTCTTATTTCCTTCGCAGAGCGGATTGTAACTCTATAAATTAAGCCTTATTACAGGGGCGGTTTAACTAGGTAACCCCTTTTAAAAGCCTCATACCTAGCATCTGTATATTTGTCATTATTCACGGCGTTGTACTCAAGGTGATGAGTCAACATCATGATAAAGACACTCCTTATATCTTCTTATTTAGTACCATATGTATTGTCTATGTATAGATATAGGTATATATTCAATTTTCTAGGTAATTCGGTAATGCTTGTGAGGAACCGCATAACGCTCTATGTACAATAGATGATGTATGGAAGGGAAGACTGAATGTGATAATGTTTTGTTGACTTTACTTATGACTTGACATGACAAAAAGGGGACTTCTGTATGAATGAGGAATGTTAGGAGAGTGGAGTGTGACTCATGACCCTTGTTTGTTTCCCTGGGAGTTGAGAAATTATGTATGTATGTATATTATATTGTATTATTTATGTAATAATAATTATCAAAATGTTAAATAGGACAGCTTCTCCATACTCTCCTTAGCCATGTCGGCTTGTTTTTTTGTTGCGCGTGGGAACTTCTTTTGTTTGTTTTGTTTTCTTTAGACAAGACATAAACCATATTAACAACTGGCCTTATTCCAGTTAATTTTATTGGTGAGTGGGCAGTCATTTTAGCTTTCGTTTTACCCTCCTTCTGCAGGGATTATTAATTAAATCTTACTCAGTTAGTGCTCATATTGATACATAGTTTATCATTGGCAATTTAGCTGAAATTCAAAGTTTTTGTAACTATTTTACAGACATACCGGAGTGGCTTCTAAGCGTTAACAACGCTTTATTTCTTTCATCTCAGCTGGTACATATATAAGTATAGGTCTATATTGTATACTACCATATAGAATAACTATATACCTATCATAGTTATAGGTTAGTTTTTTATGTGGATCCTATTGGAAGGTGGCAACCATGCCGTAGGCCACTCTGTCATCAGTGCCCCTTCTGGGTGCCGGTGAAGCCAAGGCATTTTTTCCTCTTTCTCGCTCTCTCTTCTCCTCTACTTCTCTGTTACTTTGTCTATCCCCCTAGGGTACTTATCCCATTTTTTTTGTTTGTTGGGTTTTGTTACCTAGCACCTCGGCGACCCGTTTCCGCCATAGCGAGTTCACTTGCCCTTCCTATGGGGAGGGGAAACGTCCTGTCTGGTCGCCGGAGCGTGGGGTAATTCTCCCGTAACTTTTTTTTCTTTAATATTTTTTTATGTTGTTGTCAAGGGCCAAGACTATTTTTTTGTTTGTTTGTTTGTATCTACTAATGGGTCTTAATGTAGGCTGTTTCTACGGCTTAGACCTGTATCAGTAAGGCATGATTATTCACCCTTTTATTTGTTTACTTCACATTAAGAATTGAGGTCTGTCCAGAGGGACAAGGGTAAATTAATTTTGCTTCAAATAGCCTCGTTCTAATTAGCTCTTCGGTCCTTGTCTTTTAGTTTTTAGTTATGGGCTTTAGAAAATTTGGCCCCAAAGGGTTGCCCAACTTAGTTTTTTTAGTTTAATGAAGCGTTCAATAATTTTAAGTTGTTTTTTTTTGAGACTAGTAGTTCAGCTACGAAGAGGTTTCACACCAAATATATTTTCTTCATTAAGGTTTGTGTCTGCACATAGGATGTGTGAACATTTTGGGTAATAATTTTGTTTCGGGACTTAATATTTTGGTAGAGTTCAGTAATTAGGATAGACATGTAGGTAGAGATTTTAGCAGTTGTTTTATTTTCAGACGGCCATATTATGTCGAAGCCTTGGTCCAGGTATGGCATTGTACTTCTTTGCTCGAGTTGATGCTGGGGGTCCAGCTAAATTTTTGTCGGTACCCTTCAAAAATTCTTAAGGGGGGGGGGGTACTGTTACGGTTTTTTTTGTGAGGGTCGGAACGATTTGTTTGTTCCATCAAGTGAGGTTCTGAACGCACCCCTTGCACAGAGTATTAATCCGTTTTCTTGTGATTGAAAGGAATATTATCTGTTTTTTTTGCCTCCCCTCTGATGGAAGGTTCGAGAGATCCCGAAACTTATAAATAGGCCTGCAAAGGCCCGTTACACTTCTTTTTCCGCTTGGAACTTTAAGCAGCCCCCAATCGACGCACTGCCTGAAGCGAGGTAAGAAAGGAATCATGAGGCGTCTGTCTGCCCTAGTGGCACGTAATAGCAATTCTTGAAAATTCATTTGATCTTTCAGGGCTGCAAAACGAAGCCAGGCAGTGCTCCTTTCGACGTCCGCCTTCCAGGGGATATAATAGACCTACCGGTAAGCAACCAACTCCGAGGAGAGCATACATCGCGTTCTTTATGTGAAGACGGAAGTAACACACCATTGTTCATTGCAGGCTGAGAAAAAGAAACAATTTAACCGAATACAAAGAGGCGACTTCGTTCCTGGACTCGTGACGCATCCACGTGGCGTCCTCCGAAAGCTTTCGAACCTCCCCAAAAATAAAGGAGTTCTTGGTTAGGGCTGGTAAAATACCCAACCATACCCACGTCTACCATAGCCCCAACTCCGGTAGACAGCCAGAGCAGTACCTGTGGTCAGCGCTCTGCCTGACATCCCGGACTGCTCGCCTTAACTGAGTCTTCGGTCCAAGGCTGTGATTCTCCACGGTGCTCCGGTATTTATGAATTTCCCGGTCTCCTATAACCGGGTGGCGCCCTTTTCTTCCTTTTTTTTTACTTTGCGGAATTCATCTTTCACCCTTTGCGACTCACGACCTTACCCTGAGATCTAAATAGAATTTTCTGAGCAAGCTGGTTTATATTTTTTTGTTTACCTACACTTATATACTAAACTATAGAATAATATCTTCATAATAAACTTAAATTTTGTGGATCTACGTTGCTGGCACACAGAAATTGTAAATTAAGTAGTTAAACCTAAGACATAATAACTTAAGTAAATTGTTGTTCGCTAGTACCAGTGATTGCTATCAAATTTCCATGTTCTATGTTACTCTTTGTACCTGGTACTAACGGATAACCCGACCTAATTAAGGAAAGTGTTCTAGATGTATCTATTCCTTTTTTAAATGAGTTTTGGTGAAAATTTTAATTTTAAATAAATATATTTAAAAAATTGTTGAACGCTTCAATATTGTTTTTTTATTGGTGTATCTGTCGACATCCTAAAGTAGGTAGGTAGTGTAGTTAGGTATCTGGAGGCTTCTCTTCCTCACCTGGAGAGTGGAACCCTCCGTCCTCTCTCCCCTTATTTTTTTTAATTTTTATTTCATAACCCCATCTGTACACAAAAAATCGTAACAAGTTGATCTAAAGGTAGTCCGATATTTGGATGCCAGTCCGAAATAAAGTTGATAACTATTTGAGGATCCCATACATGGTTGTATTTAGATGCACTGGGCCAGTTTTTGAAAACACCTATTAGTAAGCGAGATATTTGTTCATTCGAACCTATTTTGTTACCTAAAAGTAATGAAAGAGCCGAACGGTGACTATTTAGAGAACTGTACGAAGCTCATTTGTTAAATTTTTCCGTTAAAAATAGGATAACCGAAGTGACTCCAGGTTCTAGGCAATTGTAATTATTGGTGATACAATAATTCCACCACGACCTGTGGGTACTATCATATTGCTTTATAGTACTCGAGGAAAGAGAAGCAACCATGAAACTAAAGCTTCTTGCGGAACACCTCGCCTTGTGAACGCCTTCCCGAGACTATCGCGGCACCCAAGGTAATCTCCCGCAGTAGATGCACTCTGTGACGGGATCGTAAAGCGTGGCTTAGTTAAATAATATCTGATATCAATAAGCTGCATAGAAAAGGGAACCGACCAAGCTTGAGAAGGCCAATATGGAAAAACTAATATTCCTGTAGATTGTTCGTTGACAATTTTTAGTAAACATTTGAGAATCAATGAAAATGGGGGAAAACAATGAAAATAATATTGTTGCCACGAAACCGTGAACGCATTTACGTTAATTGCATCGGGATCTGGTTTCCAAGAAAAATATGTTGTGCATTTAGCATTGATGCAAGAGGCGAATAGATCTATGTGAGGCTGGCCAAATTTATTAACAATAGTTTCAAAAGCATCTAGACTTATTTCCAATTCGGTATCAGGGTTAAATTTTCTGGATTCTTTATCAGCTTCTACGTTGTCTTTCGTATTTATGTACGCACCATTGCCATATTGATCTTGCTAACTCATTCAAGTGAGGGAACTGTATGCCACCCATGCTATTGATGTAACTTATTGCCGTCGTATTGTCTATTCGCATTAATATGGCGCAATCAGACTTATTACGTGCAAAATATTTGAGACCTAGAAAGGCTGCCATAAGTTCCAAATAATTTATGTGGAACTTCAATTCACTTTCTTTCCGATGTCCATTTGCGCGCATTTTGTTACAAACAAATCCCCAGCTCGTCCTTAAAGCATCTGTGAATATTTCTATATCGTAAGTTGTAGGAACTATCGAATTATCAACAACAATATTGGACTTCCACCGTTGTAAATCAGGCAATATATGAGTTGATGGCTTAAAAAAGAGCCTGTCGTAATCATTGTTATTTTGTAGAGCCAGGTATTTTTCTCTCTCTAAACTCTTTGTGTATAACCATCCGTATCTGACGGCTGGACATGCTGCTGTAAGTACGCCGATAAACTGGGAATATGATCGAATAGTGCATCGTGCCAATTTTGAAAATTTGTGTACCAATTGTACCCCTAATATGTATCCGGCTGCCTGCCGGATTGGTGCGCATCTGTATAAACTGGCTAGCCGGTTGGCGGTCAAAAGAGGGGTTTTTGCAAATTCACCATAAAATCTGCGTAAGTCCAATTTTCATAAGGCAAACGGTTTTCGTAAGGATGGTTCCAAGGCTATACGAAAAAAAATCCATATTTTTCTGAGATAACAGAAAGTTTGTTTAATATTTTTATGAAATCTGAAACCAGCTCAAATTACATTTTGGCGCCAATATATTACGTCATTTAATAATAATCTCGTGACTACTTCTACAGTAATGAACCCAGAAAGCTGTAATTTTGAATATATATAGGGAACAAGTCAAAAACGATGTTAAAAGAAATTAAAAGGATAAGGATTGAAAAGTTTCTTTTTATATTTTTTTTATTTGACCCTCTTGTGTATCCCGAACGGATTTCCGGTCGTCTGAAAAAAAGGTTTAGTGTGAAACTTGTATTTATCCGATCGTTATTATTCAAACTTTGTTAGTAAGCTAGTATCCTTGGCTTTACAAATCAAAAATTGCATCACGTTACGGTAACGAGAAGTTATTAAATCGTGAAATGAAAATAAAAAATCTTTCATTCGATACATTTTGCCGCGCAGACACTCACCGATGGAAACTTACGTAATAAATAATCTCGTAAGTACTTTTAAACTACTTAACCTAAACATCTGAAATAATTGAAGTGTATAGATTACATGTAAATAATCATATCAAAAGAAGAACTAAAGTCGTAGGTGGTATAGTTTTTGAAAAAATAAAATTACGCTTCCATAGAGTTTGCCCGCCAAAATTCCAAAAAAAAATCGCGTTGTTTTAATCTCATTACTACTTTTAAAATATCAGTTCCAATAATCTGTAATAATTCATGGGTAAAGAACCATAGCAAATACTCATATTAAAAGAAAAATCAAAGTTATAGGTGGAATAGTTTCAGAAAAACTAAATAAAAATTGCTGTTTTTCACCATTTTCGTCGTCTGTTGAAACCCCTTTTCCTGTAAAATTTTCCATAAAAAGGTCTATTTTCATTTCTTTTCCCGTAAAGCGAATATGATGTGGATTGCATTGGTACCAAGAAAATTATATTTTGATTGGAGATTACATCAAATAAACTCACTTTAAAACAAAAAACGTCAAAATCTGTAAAAATATATTTACATTTCGCTGTTTGATCCACTCAAACTAAATGGATGAAAATGTTATTTTTGTAGGGTATAGGTGATATATTAGGGTATGGGGATATTAGGGTGATATGTTTAGGTAATGAAAAACAACTTAGTACTAAAAAAAACGTCACGGGGCGTCGAGGGAAAAAAAACGTCGACAGTTTACTATCGATGCGCCATACCCGATGTACAGATTCAACAGATTAGGGGTTATCTTAGTTCGTTTTTTAATAGGTAATGAAATTTGCATATCTACTGTGTCAAATATAAAACCTAAAAACTTACAATTTTGTTGAGGTTGTAAGACACTTTTTTGCTAGTTAATAAGAATAACACATCTGGCACTCGTCAGTACGGTAGGGCATTAAACTAATACAGAACACTTTCGCCAGAGTCGTTTTCGAACTAAAATCGTAAAAATGTTTTGTCCTCTGGGTAAATTGGTACCAACCGTTGGCAGGTAATAAGCTAGCTGCTGTTCTGTACCTAATCCTCCATTTTAAAGTGATCCGTTTGCAAGAACTTATTGAAAGATTTTAAATTTAAAATAAATATGTTAGTACCGTTTGGCTTCGGAGCTAAAAATATTGGAGAAACATTTTGACCTTCAGTGTATCTACATACGGATATAGCGCCTAAATCAAGCAAACTATTTATCACTACGGCCATTCTTTTTTCTCTGCTGGCGAAAAACTATTATTGTAGGATATTTAAGTCTGCGTTACTGTATTCTTAACGGGTAGGCGATAACCTTTTTGTACACAATCAAGATCAAATGAATTTATAGTTATAGCTAGCCAGCATTCACGATAGTGACGTAACCTGCCTGCATGTACCTGTACTAATGTTGCATTGGAGCCCGTGACCTGCCTGCAGTGTGCTGCCTGGTCTGGACTATTGGAGGCGGCGTAGGTTGCACTGTCGAAACTTGTGCTTGATTTCGCTTATAATATTGCGTGCTCGGTGCTCTGTTCGTAGCAAACATCCCACCTCGCGGCCCCCTGCTTGCCGACGATGGATATCGAGGAGGGTTTGTCAAGTTTCCCGAATGCTTAAACCTTGATGCTTGCTTATGTAGTACGGGTTTTGTGCAACTTGGCATATTTCTCTTGATTTGCAGTCTTGTTTTTCTATAGACTTTGCAGCTTTAATTTTCTCTGATACCTTATTGCCAAGCAATGCGTCATCTCTTGTTTCATCCTGCAATACGCTTTTAAAGATTTATCTAAGCAGGGCGTGATAAGTTTGGTTTTCGTCTGAGTTTCTGTGAAATGCAGATCACACAGGATTCTGAACCCTTCAGATAATTGCTTGATAGCATTAACTTTGTTGCCGTTGGTTATCAAAGTCGACATAGCTTTCAATATAGCAGTTATTTCTAGACCCAGGTGACCCTGCTTTGACTCTATTTTCTTGTCCCTATAGGTCGAACTCTGTCTGCAACCGCTGCCGATATTTCCAGATTCAATTTTTGGGCTTTTAAAAGTCTGCGGTTGTCGGGAACGTTGTATTCTTTGAAAAGTTTGTCTTTTATCTCTTTCGTAAGGCCTTTACGGAATATGGGTTCCCAACGTTGGGCTATATCGACATGAATATTTTCACCAAAGATTGCCATTTCTTCTGCTGGATCTCCCAGCGCTAAGCGGATCTAGTTCTATTTATTTATACATTTATCTAACAAAAGTTCACAGCTGTAACATTGGTTTCTTATAACTATTAAAATATATTCTACACATGAGCCAAATAGAACCTTCACTATGTAGGAATAGGTACATTTATAATATTACATTTTTTGAGGGGTAGTTAGTCACATTAATGAGTTTATAATTACGTGTCTAGGGAATATATAAACAGTTTTTGGTGTAACAACAAAAACAAATTAAAAGAAATAGAAAAGTAACATTAAAATTACAGAAATATAGCAGAAATTATTACATGAATGCTATCACAATAAGTATCATGTTTTGTATGTATGTATTGCGTGTCGTGTATGTAAATAAATATGTGTGTGTGTGTGTGTGTGTATGTGTCAATGTGAGAGGCGAACGCTGTTGTAAGTTTTAGTTGTAAACGAACAATAAAACTATAAAAAATAAAAACCGCTAAATAAAAACAAAAATGCATTACAACCAATTCCATAAACAATATAATTCGGGTTTTCGTCCGAGAAATCTAATTAATTAATACTTTCAACTCGATGTGAACAAGTATTAAGTAAATAAGTAGGAATACCTCAAATTGTACGAAAAACAACCCAAGTGCTAATGTTTACCAACCATAATATAATTACGGCTCACAACTACAACTTATATTGAGCGGTGCAGCTAACCGTCCAGACCAGTTTTAGCGGGGCGCTAGTGAGGATTACATGGCGCTAAAATATATACATATTTTATTTTTTCGTTGCTTACGTTGTTGATTTAATATATTTAATTAATTTAATGAAGTTATTTATTTATTTATATATACATTTTTAATTTTTATTTTGTTTAATTACATTTTATTTTTTATTCTCATAATTTTTACTTATATTTTTTTTATATTCATAATTTCAATAGGTATACTCATAATTTCAATAGGTATTGTTTCACGAAAATGTTTTTACTTTACAAACATTTTTCTTTAATACATTTAGATACTGCATTTTTAAAAACATGTTTAGATTTACAAAAGGGATCAATTTCGCTAAATAATTTGTTGAAAGTTTTAGGCATTCTTGTTGTCAGACTATTTGCCGAATAATTAGTGCGATGGCTAGGCACTTGAAACAGTTGTGTGTGTCTTGTTCTGCGAGGCGGAGCTCGTAAGGCTAACACATCGGCGATTAACAAGGAACAATCGAGTGTGCACAAATGTCATGAAATAATGACATATCATTCAAAATACGTCTATTTCGCAACGTCATCAATCCGTGTTTTGACAAGAGGCTACATAATCGTTAAATATAGTCTTGCTACAGAATTCTAAGTGCTTAATAAATTTTCTTTGAATTGATTCTATAGCATTCTCGTAAATAACGTATTGCGGATTCCAAATTGGGCTGCAATAATCAAGTACGCTGCGCACATACGCGAAATATAATACTTTCAAACACAGTAAATCAGTAAATGGCCTAGTCACACGTAGAATAAATCCTAAATGTTTGTACGCTTTATCAACAATATATTCAACATGAGGTGCAAACGTTAGACTTTTGTCGAGGAATATTCCTAAATCCTTAACGCAGTCTTGTTTGATAATTAATGTATTATTAAGTGTGTACGAAAAGCAAATAGGGTCCTTCCTGCGCGTGAAGCTCATAGATACACATTTTTTCAGATTCACATCAATTCGGTTTTTATTGTAATATGCTGTTAATATATCTAAATCTTCCTGTAATTAAAAGTCACTGATATTTCGTATTTTGTAATAAACCTTCTTGTCATCAGCATAAAGTAAAAAGTTTGCGTTATGGAAACATGAACCAATATCATAAAGATAAGCCGTTTAAAATAATGGGCCTAAGAACGATCCTTGCGGAACGCCAGATGGGATCCTAATGTAATCGGAACGGGCCCCACCGATCTCCACTGCTTGACTCCTATTATCAACGTACGATTGCACCCATCTCAAAAGATCACCCTGTATGCCTAGTTCTTGCAGCTTTCGCAGCAGGATGACGAGATCCACACGATCAAAGGCTATTTAAAAATCTGTATAGATCACATCAACCTGCGCATACAACTCCATACCCTTCAAAATATCACTGACAACAACGCCGAGATTGCTGGTAGTTGAACGGCCTCTAATAAAACCATGCTGCTGCTCTGGTATGCTTTGAGCAATGAGCGGATAGATAGAGTCATAAATATTTTTTTCGAAACATTTACTAAGAACGTTCAGAATGGAGATGGGTCTGTAATTATCAATATGTGACTTAGATCCTTTTTTATGCAGAAGGACAATGTGTGCCTGTTTCCATATAGCAGGAAATACTCCTTCACGAATAGAGCGGTTGAAAATAATGGTTACTGGTTTAAATAACGTTTCAGCGCATTGACTAATAAAAAATGGGGGTAAATTATCACTATCCGGTCCTTTGTTGGGGTCTAGACCGCGGATTAGCTTGAGCACTTGTTCCTCAGCTATCACAATCATACTGATAACTTGTGAAGTTGACCCTACAACAGGCAAAGGAGTTGTATCATATAAAGTAGAGGGTTGCGCAAACATCTGTTGAAAGTACAAGTTGAAAGATTGAACTATTTCAGCAGTGTTTGTTAGTTTCTTTTTATTGTGAATCATAGAACTCGGATACGCGGTTGTTGATTTTCTCTTACCATTAATGAAGCTCCAAAGTAATTTTGGATTGGATTTAATTGATTCTTGTGACCTGGAAATGTAGTTCTTACAACATTGTGTCTCAACCCGCTTAAATCTAGATCGGAGAAATGAAAATTCGTCATAATCTAAAGGGTTTTTATAGAGCTTCCAGCGTGAATGCACCTTATTTTTTTCTTTGTTGATATTAATGAGAGATTTAGTATTGTTGAAATCCATCTACTGTTATTTGTGGTACAAATGCTACTATTACGTCATTAATCTTTTTGTAAAATTTAGACACCGCATCTTCAACCGTTCCCTGATACAGATCAGACCAATCTATAATAGATAAAGCGTTGTTAACGTTGGCATAGCAAGCTTTTATATATTGGAATTTTTTGCGTAGAGGCTTAAATAAAGGAGCGACAGTTACATCCGATGCATCAATGTTTTGCGTAACATGAAATATGTTTTTTTTCACTAACGGAGTAGAAAATTTACAGATATCAATATTAAAATTACAGAAAATGAGATCCAATGTATTTCCAGAGCAATTCGACAAAGAATTAAATTGTTGTAGGTATTGTTACATTGATTTATTAAATCTAAGGCAGTGTTCTAGCTCGACACTTCCCTTTTTTATATAAACAGGGTTATTGTTTTCCCATTGAACACAGGGCAAATTAAAATCTCCAGCTATCATGAAGTAGTCATTAGAGGATAATGACATAATGGTGAAAATCCAATCTTTAAGTTTGTTAAGCCGTTCAGGCCTCTTGTCGTCCGGCAGCATGTAAACCAAAGCTATGTGTAAATCCTTATCAGACTTTATTGTTCTCCCTTCTATTGTTACCCATAGGCATTCAACGTCCAGGTGATCATGTAGCCAGTCTGGACGCGAATGTACGTTGAGTTGGACGGAGTACAATATCATAATACCGCCTCCATGCGATCCGCGGTCACGTCTTATTACGTTATAATTACAACTTACCAGTTCCGAGTCTAAAATTCCGCTATTCAGCCTAGTTTCCGTAATCAGAACGATATCATGATCTATAGCAAGTAAATTGCTACAAAACTGGCGCGTTTTCGTTCTAAGTCCGCGTACATTTTGATATAAAAAGCTTAATTTTGTATTACCCATTAAAAATGTACTGAAGTAATCCATACTTATATAAAGTGACTGATAAAATTCTAGTTATAACGTAATGGAATGTAATTGTCCGCATAATATAACCAATCATAAGATATAGGAAATTGCATCATCCGACTTTAGGTGGAATGGTTGAATATCTTGCATTTCGGTCGATTGTTCGAGGTTAGGGTAATCATTATCAGTATTTCTGTATTCGTAGTAATTAAACAACTTTAAACGGTTTAAATCGCGTATATTTGTCATTATTTTTGTCCCGACGTTTCAAACACATTCCAGTGATCGTGGTCACGGGGTGACTAATTGGTTTTATTTGTCACATGAGTTATTAAGAAATTATTTGGTCTACCGTCAGAAATTTTTATAATCATAACGTTCCCTATTCACGCAGTATTCGCTCACGGTGTCCAGAGGTCTTGTAGATTTGTGTCGGCCATGAGATTTAATTATTTTAATAACAGGATCCCAAGCAGGTGGTACTTGCCAACCATCATCTCTATTGAAATTTGGGTACTTTTTGATTTCAATAGCCCCGCGTAACATTCTTGGCATAAACCGGGTCTCTCTGGCAAGGATTTGTGGGTTGTCGAACCGAATGTAGTGGTTGTGTTTGTCCTGGGCATGTTCACAAACCGCAGACTTGGTCGAGCGTCTGTTCTTCATGTCAGCAATGTGTTCTTTTACTCAGATACCAACGCTCCTCTTTGTTTGCCCAATGTATGACAGCCCACATTCACAATCAAGTTTGTAAACACCTGCATCTTGTAAGGGAATATTGCACTTAACAGGTCTTAAAAATTGGTTGATCTTCTTGTGCGGCTTGAAGTAAGTTTTTATTGAAGCTCGTCTTAACTTAAGATATTACCAATTTTGTCCGTGACACCCTTGATGTAAGGTAAGATGGCAGGTTGTCGCTCAACTGTGGAAGGCTTGGGCCGGCTTCTGTGACGCATACGTGGGAGCTTGTGATTATTGCTTCGCAGTACTTGTTTTACATACTGAAGCTCCTCCTTGAGATGGTCAGTGTCGCAGATGCCATGTGCTCTCTGTAACAAAGATTTGCCTACGGTAGCCAACTGACATGGATGGTGATGGGAGTTACCATTGAGATATTTATCTGTATGGATGGGTTTCCTATACACTGTATGACTTAGGAAGTTGTCAGGATTCCTGATGACTAAAAAATCAAGAAAAGCAAAGCGAAATTTATTGACCTCAGGTTCCATTGTAAATTGAATTTTGTTCTGTAAAGAGTTAAGATGGTTAAGAAATGCAAAAACTTTATTACTGGGGAGGATGGTAAAAGTATCATCTACGTACCGTTTATCTTATTTTTTTTTCTTTTTTTTTTATCTTCGGCATAGCCACAGCTGTGGAAAGAGCTTTCTCCTCGAAGTCCTCCATGAAAATATCGGCAACAACGGGGGAGACTGGAGAGCCCATAGCTACACCATCAATCTGTACCCAGAATAGATAGCCAGATGTTAGGCAATGTTCCAGTAATTCTGCATATTCCATGGGAAGGTCATTCTCAGTAAGTCTTTTCTTGACAATTTCAATGCAATCATGTACAGGTAGGCTGGTGAATAATGACTGTACATCAAAGCTGACCATAACTTCATCATCAGTCAGTTGTAGATTTTTCATTTGACTGACAAAGTGGTAAGAATCCTTGACATGCGCACTAGTTTGACCGCGAAGTGGAGACAGTATCTTAGCAAGGTGTTGAGCTAGACATTACAATCGTCTAAATTCGATAAAATGGGTGATATCGATGTTTGCAAACATCGAGATAACCCGTTTTATCGAATTTAGACGATTGTAACGTCAAATTTAGCGATCGGTAAGTTCGGTACTTGCGCTGCAGAATCTGAATCAGAGTTAACGATGACTCGACGACGTCGGCAAGTTTGTTTACGTTCAAGTTTCTTAATTTTAGTCTTGTATAGTTGAATTAAATCTTCTTCACTTTGTCGTTTCGGCATGGTGAATGTGAATTAGGAACAACATTGAACTTGTTTAGTAGGCGCGTGCGTCTTCTAACTCGCACAAAAAAAATAATGACGATAAGAAGGAGGTAAAGTAGGGAGGATCACGAATCAGTCGATTTTGTTTCTATCCGATTTTAAATCGATACAAATCTAAAAACGTGCGAATCTACGTAGTTAGTATGATGAAGTAAACTACCTGGTGTTAACATAAATTATATCTATATCTGAACAATAGAGCTATGAATATATAATAGCTTACAAGTAGAGATGAGAATCTGTGGTATAATGTAAAGAGTGTAAAGAGGTGGGAGGTGGGTTGCTTGGCACCTTAAATAACCCGATCGAGGGAAATGTACAGAATATAATATAATATGATAATTCAATTGAAACATAAATTTTGAATTTGGAAGCATAAACTATGTATTATGTAATATTTAAGAACTTTGTACATACAAAGGGCATGCAGAATTTACAACACAAGAGTACATCTTAGTGTAGATTATTTATAATAGTGATATTATAAATGTGACGGAAAATGCAACCATAGTTACCCCTTTATTACCGATATTCTCCTGCAGTTCCTCAAGGTTTTTTTTCCTAGTGGTAGTGCCACGCTGTAGCTCTACGGGTTACAGCTGAATGGGCCGGCACGACCGGGGCAGTACCACTCTCCCACATGATATCGACGTGAAGTAGTGGTTTTTTATTCTGGAGGGGGCAAAACCGTGCTCAACCCTAAATAGGGTTTAATAGGGTGGCAGCAGAAATTCTGCTGCTCGAGGTAAACGAAGCAGGAGGCTTAAGTCACCCCACACCACGCTAGCCGTGGACTTTTGCAACATACGGGGTCTCCGTTCAAACTTGAACGATGTCGACTACCATCTGGAGACTGCTAAGCCGGCATTGCTCTTTTTGACCGAAACACAGATATGCTTTCCGGCAGACACTTCATTCCTCACATACCCTGGGTACAAACTGAAACATTCCTTTTTGCCGCGGGCGGGGGTGTGTCTTTACGTCAGAGAGGATATCTGTGCTCGTCGTCTCAGCAGCCTTGAAGGACGTGGCCTATCTGACATTTGGTTGCGCGTAGACTGCGATGACCATCCGCGTATCTACGCATGCCTTTATAGGTCCCATATCAACGGTAATGCCGAAATAGATCGATTCGTGGAGCACCTACAGATGGCTACAGATTCCGTGCTTGAGCAGATCCCCACCGCAGAGATCGTGATACTTGGCGATTTCAACGCCCACCACGCCGAATGGCTGGGTTCGCGCACCACCGATCATGCGGGGAGATCTGTTCACGACTTCGCTTTAGCGTATGATCTGAAACAACTGGTCACCTCGCCTACGCGAATCCCAGATGTGGATGATCATACACCTTCCCTGTTGGACCTTCTGCTGACCTCTCACCCGGACAACTACACAGTATCCGTTAACGCTCCCCTCGGATCGTCGGACCACTGCCTGATCCGGAGTTCAGTGCCAGTTACACGCCCAACTCGACCCCGTTTTGTAGGTTGTCGTCGCGTGTGGCACTATAGGTCAGCAGATTGGGACGGGATGCGGTCCTTTTTTGCATCCTACCCATGGGGGCAAGTTTGCTTCTTGCCGGATGATCCAGATGTCACTGCTGACTATGTTGCTGATGTAGTGCTTCAGGGTATGGAACTCTTTATTCCATATTCTACAGTGCTCATCGGTGGCAGGTCACAGCCCTGGTTTGGTTGCTCTTGTAAAATGGCCTCTGGCCATAAACGAGAGCGTTACCAAGCTTGGGCCGATTCAGTGGCATCTAAGGATTTAAATACCAGCGATCTCTAAAAGAAATATAACTTTGCCTCCAGGTCCTTCAAAAGAGTAATCGCAAGAGCGAAGTCGGAGCATATCGGCAGAATTGGCGAGAGATTAGCCCGCCTTCCTTCGGGAACACGTGCGTTCTGGTCTCTTGCCAGGGCTGTCCAGGGGAATTTTTGTCAGTCATCCCTACCGCCCCTGCACAGAGAGAATGACACACTGGCCCACACTGCAAAGGAGAAGGCCGATCTTCTGGGCTCTCTCTTTGCATCTAACTCGACTTTGAATGACCAAGGGAACTCACCACCGACTATACAACGGTGTGATACCTCGATGCCGGATATAATTTTCCGGCAATGTGCAGTACGTAAAGCACTGTTCTCCTTGGACATTCATAAGTCGAGTGGGCCAGATGGCATCCCTCCGATAGTGCTGCGGACTTGTGCTCCAGAGTTGACACCGGTTCTAACGCGTCTTTTCCGGCTCTGCTACTCATCAGGCGTTGTCCCGAAAACATGGAAGACGGCTTTGGTGCACCCGATCCCTAAAAAAGGTGACCGCTCAGATCCGTCCAATTACCGCCATAACGTCTCTGTTCTCCAAGATAATGGAATCCATTATCAACAACCAGCTCCTGCAGTATCTAGAGGAGCACCAGCTGATTAGCGATCGCCAGTACGGTTTTCGTCGTGGTCGCTCAGCTGGTGATCCTTTAGTATATCTTACGCACCGATGGGCGGAGGTGGTGGATTCCAAGGGTGAGGCGTTGGCGGCTAGTTTGGACATAGCGAAGGCCTTTGATCGGGTGTGGCATAAAGCGCTTCTATCGAAGCTTCCTTCCTATGGGCTTCCCGAGAAATTGTGCGAATGGATCTCCAGTTTTTTGGCAGATCGGAGCATTAAGGTCGTGCATGCTCCGACTTAAAGCCGATTAATGCTGGCGTTCCGCAAGGCTGTGTGCTATCTCCGACTCTGTTTCTGTTGCACATCAATGACATGCTGCAACTCAGCGATATTCATTGTTATGCGGATGACAGTACCGGAGATGCCTCATACACCGGCCGGGAAAACGTTGTCGAGAGTCGGAACAAACTTGTGTCTTCAGCCGAGACCATGTTGTCAAATGTTTCGAAATGGGGCCAATTGAACTTAGTCCAATTTAACCCAAAGAAGACACAAGTTTGTGCGTTTACCGCCAAGATATCCCTCTTTGTCGTATCCCTCCGTTTTGAAGACACTCCCCTTGCTACCTCAGCCAGCATCGGAGTACTTGGCGTCGATATATCGAACGTCGTTCAATTTCGCTCTCACTTGGAAGATAAGGCTAAGTTAGCTTCTAAGAAGCTTGGTGTGCTCGGAAAGGCGAAGCGGTACTTCACGTCGGCCCATCGCCTGCAACTTTATAAGGCTCAGGTTCAACCTCACATGGAGTACTGCTCTCACCTCTGGGCGGGAGCTCCCCAGTACCAGCTTCTTCCATTTGACCGCATTCAACGCAGAGCGACTCAAATCGTCGACGATCAAGTTCTCTCCGGTCGGCTCGACCCTTTGGCTTTGCGTAGAGATGTTGGATGCATCTTTTACCGTATATATCACGGGGAGTGTTCTGAGGAACTGTTCGATTTACTACCTGCAGCTCAATTTCACCACCGGACTTCCCGACAAAGCATGATGTTTCATCAATTTCATGTCGACGTCTGGCAGTCCACAACCTTGCGATTTTCACGGCATTTTTTACCACGCACTGCCATATTATGGAACCAGCTGCCTGGTGAAGTATTTCCGAACAGTTACGACTTAGGAACCTTCAAGAAGAGAGCATATTCCCTCCTTAAAGGCCGGCAACACATCCTCGAGACCTCTGGTGTTGCGGATGTCTGTGGGCGACGGTGATCACTTACCATCAGGTGAGCCGCCTGCTCGTTTGCCCTCCTATGCCATAAAAAAAAGGAACGTTTGATTATTGATAGGTAGAAGACCTCGATAGCTTGGTAGCAATCACTATCCAATCAGCGGCTCACTACCCCTCCCCATTTTGGGGGGAGTTAGGAGCAACAGAGGCTTCGTCGCAGTAACGTTATGGTTGTGGGAGTTTATTACTCATATAACAGGCCCCTAGGTGAGCTGCAGTTCCTATTCGGCAGGCGGGACCTAAATTAATTAACCCACCCCCACCCTGTCGCCGGGGACCCGAACGATGTAACTTGGTAAATACGAGGTGTGCAAATGTCAAATAAATATGCTATACAATTGATTGAGCATTAAATTTAATAACGATGTCAAACATATTTCTTGTAATTGTTATAATGTAGTAACATAATAACAATTCAATTATTGAACGTGGTAAATGCAGTAGCGATTAGAAGTCTCCTGCAGGAAATCCATACTGTATAGAGTTCTGGATTACTTGTGGTACTAAAAGATCGAATTTACTTTTTACAGTTAGGGCACCCAGAGACATGCGCGAGGAACTGCCAGCGAGTGCTGAGGCAGCTGTGGCAGGTCCGAGTAGACAAAGGTGCGCTGACGCTGCCCACCCTAAAAAACCTACGAGTAAGTAATGCAACCAAAGAGTGACGTAGTTAATAAGTGTGGTAGGAACACGTTTTTTATGTTTTTGTGTAATTCTTTGTATTGTCAGTGAGACATATTTTTTTGACACCACTTGGGTGGGATAAATTGGGATAAAGTTAGGAAAATGACAAAATAATATTTTATAGAAGTAAATTAAATGATGTTAAATTTAAAATGTTTAAATTATCCCGTGGGGTGCCGGGTTAGAATTGCACCTCCCCATCTCTTCCCGTGGGTGTCGTAAGAGGCGACTAAGGGAAAAATACCGGAAGGTGGGCAGCAGCGCCTTCTGAGAAATCTACAACCATGACTGCGATCCCCAAGACGCCTGCCAAGCGTGGGGATTATGGCAAATCCCCCCTTATGATAAGCACAAAAATGACTCGGCCCCCAGTCCCCGGCAGCTCTATTATTCCTGGCCCCCGTAGCAGGCCAGGTAACGCTGGAGCAGGGGGTGCTAAGAATCCCCGGAAGATGCCCGGCTACCGCTCTTATAAACGACGACCCTTGGCCCTGGCAACACACAACGTACGTACGCTCAGGGAAGACCACAAGATTGTCGAGCTGGAAGAAGAATTGAACAAGTTACGCTGGGATGTCATGGGATTATCGGAAGTCCGAAGACAGGGACAGGACACCGTTATCCTTGACTCCGGTAATTTGTTATTCTACCGGGAAGGTCACCAAAAATCTCAAGGTGGTGTTGGGTTTCTCGTCCGGAAGCCCCTCGTTAACAACGTTGTTAAAGTCGAAAGTGTGTCGAGCAGGGTAGCGTACCTTATACTCAGAATCACCAAACGGTATTCGCTGAAGGTCATACAGGTTTACGCACCGACGTCGACACGCTTAGACGATGAAGTAGAGGCTATGTATGAGGAAATATCTGAAGCCATACATTCCTCCGAAACATACTTCACCGTTGTTATGGGGGACTTCAACGCAAAGTTGGGCACACGGAATGGCGATGAGTTGAGAGTGGGGCCATTTGGATATGGGCAGCGGAACCAGAGGGGCCAACGGCTGGTCGACTTCATGGAAAAGGAGGGACTCTTTGCGATGAACTCCTTCTTTGAGAAGCGACCATCCAGGAAGTGAACGTGGATAAGCCCCGATGGTTCAACAAAAAATGAGATCGAGTTTATCATGACGACCAGGAAGCAAATATTCGATGATGTCTCTGTGATCCATAAGGTGAAAACCGGAAGCGATCACCGTATCGTTAGAGGCACATTGAATATCAATGTTAAGCTTGAGAGGTCACGTCTGATAAACTCCATGCTCCGTCCGAGCGTTGCCCAAATCCAAAACCCCGAGAGCTTTCAACTCGAACTACACAACCGCTTTCAGTGCCTAGCTGAATGCGAAACAGTGGACGAGATTAACAACGGGTTGGTGGAAGCTGTCCAAGCGGTGGGGCCTCAGTTTTTTAAGACCCCCGCTGAAATAAACCGAAGAAACTCACAGAAGAAACCATCAAGCTGATGGAAGACCGGAATGAGATGAGACTGCAATCTTCAGCTGATATGTCGAACTACGGCAAGCTCAATAGACGAATTTCGAAGGCACTACGACACGACTTGCGCGCCTTCAATACAAATCGTATTAAGGCCGCAATCGAGCGTAACCAAGGCTCCAAAGTGTTCGCAAAAAATTCGTCTATAGGGCAAAGCCAAATGACCAAGCTGAAGATCGACGATGGCAGAATCATCTCATCAAAACCGGAGATTCTGAGAGAGCTTGAGAGGTTTTATGGACAGTTATACACCTCGACACGAGAACCCGTTGTCAGTGCAGCTCAGGACAAGAGACCTAAACTGACCCGACACTATACAGAAGACATCCCGGACATCAGCCTATACGAGATTAGAATGGCTCTCAAACAGCTTAAGAACAACAAGGCGCCAGGTGATGACGGAATCACGACAGAACTTCTGAGAGCGGGTGGAAAACCGGTACTCTCAGTCCTCCAGAAGTTATTTAATTCCGTCATCCTTGAAGGTAAAACGCCAGAAGCGTGGAGCAGAAGTGTAGTGGTACTGTTCTTCAGAAAAGGTGACAAGACCTTGTTGAAGAACTACAGGCCCATTTCACTTCTGAGTCATGTTTATAAGCTGTTCTCGAGAGTTATTACGAATCGTCTTGCTCGTAGGTTTGATGACTTCCAGCCTCCCGAACAAGCCGGGTTCCGAAAAGGCTTTAGCACCATAGACCACATCCACACGCTCCGCCAGATTATACAGAAGACTGAGGAGTATAATCGGCCGTTATGTTTAGCGTTTGTGGACTATGAAAAAGCCTTCGATTCAATCGAAACCTGGGCTGTACTGCAGTCTCTTCAGCGATGCCAAATTGACTATAGGTACATCGAAGCGTTGAAGTGTTTGTATAGAAACGCCACCATGTCGATTCGACTACAGGACAAGAGCACGGAACCAATCCAACTGCAGCGAGGCGTGAGACAGGGAGACGTTATTTCTCCGAAACTGTTCACGAATGCGTTGGAGGACGTTTTTAAGCTCTTGAACTGGAAAGAATTCAGCATCAATATCTATGGCGAATACATGTCACCTTCGTTTCGCCGATGACATAGTCATTATGGCAGAGTCGCTTGAGGAACTCAGTACAATGCTCAGCGACCTCAGTATAGTTTCCCAGCAGGTGGGTCTTAAAATGAACATGGATAAGACGAAAATTATGTCTAATGTCCATGTTGCACCCGTACCAGTAGTTGTTGGAAACGATACGCTAGAAGTTGTAGACCACTACATTTACCTGGGACAGACTGTCCAGTTAGGTAGGTCCAACTTCGAGAAAGAGGTCGCCCGAAGAATCCAACTCGGATGGGCAGCGTTCGGGAAGTTACGCGACATCTTCTCGTCAAAGATCCCGCAGAGCCTGAAGACCAAAGTCTTCAACCAGTGTGTGTTGCCAGTGATGACATATGGCACCGAGACGTGGTCCTTAACAGTGGCCCTTATGGACAAGCTCAGAGTCACTCAACGAGAAATGGAGAGAGCTATGCTCGGAGTTTCTTTGCGCGATAAAATCCGGAACGTGGATATTCGCCAAAGAACCAAAGTCACCGACATAGCTTTCAGAATTTGCAAGTTGAAGTGGCAATGGGCGGGCCACATTGCTCGACGAACCGATAACCGATGGGGAAGAAAGGTTCTCGAGTGGGTACCACGATACACCGGAAGACGTAGAGTTGGTAGGCCCCCCACTAGATGGACTGACGACATTATAAAAGTTGCGGGTAGCCAATGGTTACAAGCGGCTAATAGCCGTACTTTGTGGCGTTCTATGGGGGAGGCTTTTGTTCAACAGTGGACGTCTTCCGGCTGATGATGATGATGATGAAATTAAATGATGAATGTGCTAAATACCTTCTACCCTTATATTTGGTAAGTGTGATGTGATAATGCTGTGGAAAATGTTCTTAAACTGACTGTCCTGCAGCTTTGGAAAACTAAATACAGGCACCTATTGTTATTTTTTTGAAACTCAATGGAAAATATTGACGAAGGAGAAGTAAACAACTATTGATATATGGCAAATATTCAATCCTTGCAACATTTAAATGAAACTATTCACTCAATCACTCTGACATTCAATCGTTCATTCATTCGTTCGCTTGTCGTTCGCACTTGGTGAAAATATAATTACTCATTCAACTTCCGCCGAACCGAGCACACTCGTATTTCTTCTCCCAACTCCATATCCAACAGCAACTAACACAAAATAATAAATAAGTGCATCAAATGTAAAAAAAAATGGGCAAGGGAAAAAACCATAGTTGCTTTTTAGTTTTTTTCCTTACAAACTAATGCACCAAAATATACGAGTATAATACCTTACATTCGAAAATAGACACAATATCAATCTATAACATATGAAAACAAAGTCATCATCATTTTTGACGCACAAAAACAGTAAATCGCGTTTTTGTCGTGATTTTGGTTTTGTCTGTTATTTAGTTTTCCAATTACAGTGACGATATATGTATATATATGTACCTGAGTTTTTTCCTTACAAACTAATGAACCAAAATATATAATACCTTACATTCGAAAAAACAACCGTTTTCCCCCCAAAGGGTAGAAAACAATTATTTAGGTTTCAGCCGGAGCTTGACCCACTTGTGAGATGACCCATTGGATTTATTGCGCTTCAACGTGTATTTCTATCCCTTTCCGTCCTTTGGTTCCTTTCCCCACCACGTGCGCCGCTTGGCGCGGACGCTCGGTCGGAGCCGGCTGCCATTTTATTCGTCAGTACTCTCACTAGCTGGAAAGGATGTTCAAATTTAGTGGGTCAAGCTCCGGCTGAAACCAAAATAATCGTGTTCTACTCTTTGGGGGGAAAACGGTTGTAATTAGGTGTTCGAGCCTTCGCTTGACCCACTTGTGAGAGGTTGTTTATTATCTGCCGGCGCTGACCAGCGTACTGTGTTGTTTACAGGAGAGGGATAGTAAGATTATTAAAAATGAAACTAAATCTTATCAAATCATTCATCATATTATCCAGAAAAAAAACAAATTGGTAACTTATTAGTATAATAATAAATTATCATATACTTAATCAAATGCGAATCAAAAGCAGTCAATGATGGTGGCTTTAACATTATTAGAATTCCTAATAGTAAATATCACGTTGTGTAGCATCAAACAGGGGAAAAGAGATGTGATACAGATATGTTCTTAGGATCAATGCATTCAAAGTAATGTTTAAGAAAGGTATCTCTGATCCGCCAGTTTGCTCCTTTTCAGTACTTTTCAGTACCTCGTCAATGTCCATCTTTCTATTCATCCAAATATCGGAATTAACGGCAGATCGAAAACTTCCCGGTGAACTATTTATGTTTGCTTGTCGAAACAGAGTTCGTATCCAGCCTGTTATTATGGTGCGAGATGCTGCTTTAGCTTTGCCTCTTGTAGTTATAAATAGGCAGTTTAGCTTAGAGATTCTTCTTCTTTGTTCGGTAATTGTAATAAGCTTTTTAATCCATGAAATGATGTCTAATTTTTCTATATCACATTTTGAAAATTTCCATCCTGATTGACGAAAAGTTGAAGAATCAGTCTTAGATCCAAATTTCGGCCAGAATATGACGCAATCATTGAAGAGCTCAAATTAATCAGGTCCAATATCCAAGAGTGTGAGGTCGTGTATTCTTCTGCCTGTTGTTAGCAAGACATGGCGAGAAACTTGAAACAAACTCTGTGAATCTATTTCGTAATTTTGTAAGTATTGTGCAAGTTTCGTTACGTCCCAAGTAGTGGGTTGTTTAAGTGGAGGTTGTGAAATGCTAACGGCATTTAAGATCTGTCCGGTATTATGGCCTGCGTCGGAATACCTACCGCAACTTCAAGAGGCCGAGCCCACCCACGATGCTGTCGTTCGAGCGCGCGCGCTAAGTGTTTGTTTACACAAACTGGGTCATTGATCCTATTATCGTATGAATGAAGACCGTACTGTGTTAACGTAACCGTAATGTTGTTGTTCATGAAATTGAACAGACGTTTACATTAGTGTAAGATTTGTTTAGATTTGATGTTTATTTATTGAAATAAACCGCTTCAAACATCGACTTTTGTTTAAGTAGTAAAAATTTAATATTTTGTAAAATGAAGCAATGACCTATATTTTTTATGCGTTTTCTTAATTAAACTATCCAGTGTTAACATGAAAAAAATTATAACACATTATTCTGGACTTAAAATTTTTATTTACAAGCCTATGAAAGTCTGCCAAAAATAATCGTGGCAAAATGGCGCGAAAAGGTAACAACATCGTAGGATATGGTTATTATAGGCATACATTGGCATATTTTGTTACCTTTTGGGCATACAACTATTCAAGCATTATTATTTTTCATTATTATGGCGTGATTTAATCATTTAGTTTGGTGATGACACCCAAATTAGTAAAAATAGTTTTTTTTTCACCAAAATAAAACCGGCGTTTTCTTTAAGGCATTTCTTAACTGTTTTTTTTTTTTTTTTTTTTATTGCTGATAGGTAAGCCTTTGACCACAATCTCACCTGATGGTAAGTGATGATGTGGTCGAAGGTGTTAACAGGCTTAACCTATAATTACTGGCTCTCAAGGACAGCTGCCGGAACACACCGTTAGGTGCTTGGCGACAGATTTTCCACTTGAGGGTGGTCGCTAGCCAGGCAGGCATTCGCAAAAATGCCCTTCCACCACGCGGTGAAGCTCAAGCCCGCGGCGGGATTCGAACCATGGACCTGCTGCGCGGCAGTCCATAGCCAAAGCCACTGAGCCATCACTGCTTCATCTATTTTCATCATTCTTCATCATTCATTCTAATAAGAATCGGGATATTCCATCATAATTTGGCAAGATTCGAAGTTTTATCAATACACAGTTTTTTAGACACAAAAACACGTTTATTTTCATATATATGAATTTTTATCACACGTAACAAAAACAAAACACAAAGAAAATGACTCCCGTTTTATTTTTTTTATCAGTAATAGTAGATATTGTTTACATCAAATCGAAGCTACGTTCAGTGCAAACAAGATAAAGCAATAATATGTAGGACAAATTTTATAAGTAACCAGACGACAGGTGGTTTTTGAGAGCGCAACCGCCCTAATGGCGCGAGCCATTTTGTCACGAATATCTTAGGCAGTCTTTCATAGGCTTGTAAATAAAAAAAATTGTCAAGAATAATGTGTTATATATTTTTTCATGTTAACACTGGATAGTTTAATTAATAAAATGCTTAAGAATATATAGCAGTATAACAACATAGTCAGGATGCTGGTGGGGCTTCCCCGCTGGTGTAGTGCTTCCGAAATGTTCGCGCAAGCTCATACCGATGGCTTCCAAGCCGTTATTCGAAAGAAAGTCGCGTCGTTGGTGAGGAGTCACAACAGCATTCTGAAAGTTGTTGCGGAGGATATTTGTTCGCCTGTGCTTAGACGTTTCATGGGGGTGATGATCAAATAAATTCTTTAGAATTTATGCTCTCTCTCACCCGGATGGCAAGCCTCAGCTATAGTTAAAACAAAGTTTTTGTTTTTATTTTATTATATCACCCATACACTAACACTAGTTAATAAGTTCTTTAGTTACGTGTCTACTAACCCATGGATTGTAAGTTGTCTAAATAAAGAATATTTGAATTTGAATTTGAAATTTGAATAAAAAATATAGGTCATCGCTTCATTTTTCAAAATATATTTTTCTTACTAAAATATAAGGCCATTTAAACAGAAGTCGATGTTTGAAGCGGTTTATTTCAATAAACAAACATAAAATCTAAACAATTCTTACACTACTGTAAACGTCTGTTCAAATTCATAAGCATAAACATAGTATGGTCTTCATTCATACCATAACAGGATCAATGACCCAGTTTGTGTAAACAAACACTAAGCGCGCGCGCTCGAACGAGAGCATCGTGGGTGGGCTTGGCCACTTGACGTTCAAAGCAGGTATTCCGCCGTTGGCCTTAGCGGCGGTCACGTAACTTCATTGGAATTATTACCTAATGCCCTCTCATTACTTTTTGTAACAATAAATGCAAGGGATTTAATATAGCCGCTGTATTCGAAACAAATGTCCTGTAGTAGTTTATCAAACCAAAGAATTACTGCAGCTCACTGACATTCTTAGGAGCTGGGGCATGTACAATTGCTTAAACTTTTTGTGGGCTTTTCCGTATGCCGTTTTTATCTATAATATAACCTAAGTACGACACTTCACTTTGAAAAAATGAACACTTCAAATAAAACTCCTTCCATATTCCCTACTTTTGACTCGATAACGCGTTGAAAAATAGCAGGTACGCTAGCGAGACCAAAACTTAAGTGGGATGAAATAATCCACGCGAAGAATTTATGCACAGAATATTTTGAGAGTCTTCATGAATTTTCAATTGATTGTAGGCCATAGACAAATCAAGTTTATTAAATACCTCCCCTCCATGCAATTTAGTTAATAAATCTTGAGCTGTAGGTAACGGATATTTTTCAACTAAAAGTTGTTTGTTGATTGAAACAGAATAATCAAAACAAATGCGGACACTACCGTCACGTTTTAGCACTGGCACAATAGGAGAAGCAAACTCAGAGTAGGCAACGGGTTTAAGTATACCTATTGATACCAATCTATCTATTTCTGCGTCAACTTTATCTCTTAACGCGAAAGGAACCGGGCGTGATTTGAAAAATACCAGCTTAGAATCCTTTTTAAACTGTAACTTAATTTCATATTTATTGAAACAGCCTAACTCTATGAAAATACTTTTGGAAACTCTTTCGTGAGATCATTACTTATATTTTATACATTAGATTCATGCTTATTTAAGGATGACACAAGACGTAAATTAAAAACGCGCATGAAATCTCTTCCCATTAGAGGCGGGCCGCCATTACGTATAACATAGATACACAGCTAACTGCGTAGAATGGTTTCAATACTCAACTGTAATCTTCATAAACTCCAGTACATGCATTTTACTACTAGTATATGTGAATAAATGTTTACTAGGTGGTGACAACGGTACATCAGAAAAACTCAATTAATACATTTTCTCTGATATCACTGAGACAGGCGAACCACTATATCAACCTGGCACATAATTTGTTTGCCCTCTAAGCCCACAGTATCGGTCATGGGAACTTCGTTCAAACAGTTAATTTTTATAAAAGACTCACCATCATCTCCCTCATCATCGGAATTACCCTGCTCCAAATATTTAACTTTTCTATTGGTACACACTCTTTGTAGATGACCTACACGACTAAATTTCTTGCATTTATAATTAGAAAAACGACACTGAGCTTTAAAATGGCCTTTATAACAGCAAACTGAACACTTATCACTGTATTCCTTCGATGTGTTTGTCTCCTTTCGTTGATTTATCTTGAAAACTGCACCCTGGGTAGCGTCGACAATTCTAGACGCTGACGGCGCCGGAGCGGCGGCAGCGCCTTCCCGCGCGCACCGCACACTTTCCGCTATCTCTAACAATCTAACGATCAACGGCTTTCCCTAATGTCAACTCTTTGATATCCAGAACAAAAAGTTTGTCACGCTCATGCCCCGGTAATATCTTCAAAGTCAAAGTCAAAATCATTTATTCAATTTAGGCGTCAACGACGCTCTTATGAAGGTCAATTACAAATTTGAATATTGAAATATAAATACATCGTACTGCCACGTTTAGCAAACAAAAATTATAGAGCCACTGCGAGAAGAACGGGCAAAAACTCGGGGCCATTCTTTTAAACGTTTTTCAACAATGTGTTAAGTACATACTATATAGTAAAATTATAACAACATTTATTTACATTACGTAGGTGACAGGCGCTAGCTTGGCAGAGGCGAACCAGTCTAAGCATTTTTGTCGTTTATTTAATCACAAACTGTGTAGTAACATTTCTTTATCAAAATATTCTTCACGTGCTACTTGAATTTTCTTTCTGTGAGCGTTGTAATATGTTTGGGCAATTTATTATAAAACCGTACACTATTGCCTAAGAAGGACCTTTTATTTGTCTTTGCTAATCTAAAACTTGGTACTGGTATTTTATCTTTATTCCTAGTGTTATAATCGTGATTGTCACTGTTTTAAATTTGCAAAATTTTATACGAACATACATAATATTTTCAATTCAAATATATACAGACTTGGTAAAGTTAAAATATCAATTTCTTTAACAAGATCTCTCAGGGATTCCCTAGGATCCATTTCATCTATGGCTCGAATTGCACGCTTTTGTAAGATAAAGATTGTCCCTACCTCAGCAGGAGCTCCCCACAGCAATACATAATATGACATAAGTGTGGAAGTACGCGAAATAAACGAGCCTAGCAGTAGCTACGTCTGTTAGCTGTCTTATCTTACGAACTGCATATGCAGCAGAACTAAGTCTTCCTGATAGATCATGTATATGTGGATTCCACCGTAAAGTTGAATCCATTTTGATTCCCAAAAAGACTGTCGCATTGTCAAAAGAGAGTTTATCTAGGCCAAGCTTAATGTTTGGTTCAACAAAAGTAACATTTGGTAAAGAAAACTTTAAACATTTGATATTTTATTATTAGCCGCGAACCACTTAGAGATCATAGACAATACATTATTTACATGAATAAGTTCACTATCTTTCCTATCTACTTTAAAAATCAGGGAGGTATCATCTGCGAATAAAACTATATCACAGAAATTTTAGATCATGCAAGGTAGATCATTTATATATGCTAGAAACAGAAAGGGTCCTAAAATTTATCCTTGCGGTACTCCTATTCTTACCAAAGACCCGGAAGAAGTATTGCCATTTATTTTAACCTTCTGTAGCCTGTCTGACAGATATGACTTTATAGAGAGCTTTTCCACGAATACCAAAATGTGAAAGTTTTCGAATCAGAGTGCGGTGCTCTACACAGTCAAATGCCTTAGAAAGTTCACAGAATACGGCAATAGCATCCTGTGAACTCTCCCAGGCTTCAAGTATATGTGACATCAATTGAGCACCTGCATCTGTTGTGGATCTGCTCTTTGTGAAACCAAACTGATTCTCATTCAATATATTATTCTCATTAAAATGGGATAGAAGTTGTTTGAGCATATTTTTTCGAATACTTTACTCAGAACAGGTAAGATAAAAATAGGTCTGTAATTGCAAGGGTCAGATGTAACCCCAGACTTCAAAATTGGAGTGATTTTACTTTGTTTAATTAAGTCGGGAAAGTTTCCTTTATCGACACAAAGATTGAATATTGTTTTTAAATATGGTGCAATAATGCAAATTATAGACTCTGCCACTTTAACTGACATACCCCACAAGTCTTCAGTACTCTTTATGTTTAAATTTTTAAGTGTCTTTATAATTTCAAAGATTGTTGTGTGTCTGAAAAAAAAGTCCGGCGATTTGCAGGGGAAATTATGTATTAGCAGAGTTTCTGCTATATCGGGACATGCATCCAATGACTAAGAGACTTCTAGGGGTAAGTGAGAAAAAAAAATGTCAATTATATTTGCCACTTGTATTGGATCAGATATTTGATTTTTATCAACATTTAAGACATATATAGAATCTCTAGGTTTATTTTTACCGGTCTCAGTATTTATAGTCTTCCAAATGGTTTTTATTTTATTTTAAGAATTGCTAATTTTGTTTCTAAAAAAAGAAATGAAATGAAATGAAATTTAGCACACAAGTAAACAGACTTAAACATTTTTGAATAGTTCCCTACAGAATCACGAAACTGCTTCCAAGATGTCAAATTCTTCCTGCGATACAGATCAAACAAATAATCTCTACTTTTTCGAATACCTGTAGTTGCCAAATCACCGAACTTCAACTTTCCATTTACTTGTTTCTTTATTTATGGACAAACTTTATGAAACTCAGTATTTACTAAAGAAAATAAACTATTATATATGTCATTCGGGTCACTATGAGAAAATCTTGTAATGCCAAGCTTAGCTTCTATATTGGTACGGAGTATTTCTAGCCTACTGGTTGTTAACGGCCTATGTTCAATTTCATACCTCGCTGTTTCTCTGTTTCCATCAAATTTAATTGCTAGGCCCTCATGATCAGATCTAACACCCTTCATTGTTTACTTTTGTTTAGTCTTACAGCTCGAGTTCATATTGTCTATACAGGTAGCTAAAGTGTCTGTTATCCTAGTCGGCTCACAGAATAGAAATTTCAAATTAAATGACTTAAACAATGAAATAAGATCTGTCTTATTTTTAGAATTCAATAAGATATCTACATTCAAATCACCACATACAAATATGGGTTTTTTACATTTAGAAATTTTTAGTAGTATACTTTTCAAAGTGGCTAAGAATTCTGTAAAATTATGAGCTTCATTTGTTGGTGGTCGATATACACACAACACAAGATGCTTGTCCACCTCCACACAAGCAACCTCACAGACACTTTCGACAGAACAACCGACTAAGTCATGGCGTTCTTTAAATTTTTAGTTATTTTTAACAAGAATAATACACCCTCCTCCTTCTGCAGGTGATCTGTTAAACGCACTGCCTACATTTAACATAAAATTCTTAACATTAAATAACATTGTATCTGCTCTTAGCCATGTTTCAGTGAAGCACAACATATCAAAAGGATATGTATCTAAGAACATTTCAATTTCAAGTATTTTGCCAGGAAAGCGATTCATATTTTGGTAGTACAGTGCTATGTCAAAACACTTCCCTGTGGTCTGTCTTATAAGTTTAAACAATTTGACTCAACATTTGTATTAGTACATGTACTAAAATCTGTAGCGTCAATAAAAGACTTAGTTATATTTTCTATAACCGACTCAATATTATAAGCTACCAAAGTAGCAAAAAAATTTGAATACTTCTTAGGTAGGTACATCCTATACCGAGTCAACATAAATTTAGTAATAAATTTATAACAGTCAAAAAATAAAACTTTGTCTTTATGCTGACATGTCATATTATATAAAATTGTATTTAAGCAGTGAATGTGCTCATTCTGACTTTTAGTTAGTGCATCTGAGTAAGGAAAAGAACATAATATAATTTTAAATGCCTATTGCATCTGAAAAACCAATACTTTGGTAACCTGTTAGAGGTGATACCTTGATTCTCCCTCTGTACTGCTTCAGTGCAAGTTTTATTCAATGACTGAGCTGTATGGCAAATTGTTGGTATTGAATCTCTAGTTGGTTGCTGACTATGAGACTTTGAGCATGCATACTCAGTAGTTCTCACACTCTCCATATTGGTGGTCACAAGATCCATTAAACTTATAGCTTCATTGTAGTGCTCACTAAGATGGTTTTGAGCTGATAAGTAGCTAGAGAAAATATTTTGCAATAATTTTTCTTTGTGTAGCAGCTCAGAGCGAATACTCAAAGTAGGTATCATCATCATACAATTGCTTAGTAATTTCTAATTCATCCAAACAATTTTGAAGTTTTTCCTGTAAAACTAGCTTATCTTTCACCAAATTCACATTATTCTTGAAATATTTGCGGTTTTTAAGTTGTTTTTGCACTTACACATCAGTTTCTTTAGTTTTTAAAGAGGGCGAGCATTTTTAATTCAAAACAGCTGATTTTTACTTAGGCATTGATAGTTGATAGTAGCTTTTCCCTAGGCATTATTTTTTTATTGTTTTGTTAGTGAATCTAAGCACCATACCGTATTGTGTATCACTAAATATCTTATTGATAACTATCTGACAACTTGAAAAAATAATCAAAAAATTTCATATTTTTTTTAGTTTTTGTTATCGATACCCATCACGCCTGTCAAGTTTCGCCAGTTTATTAACCTTGTATATATATGGCGCTCGCTCAATATACATGGATATATAATATATATACTTTAAAAAACGTAGATACATATACATAATATATGTAAGGTTAACAGAAGGATGCAGCAGAAATAAATCAGTTTATTTAATTAGTCGTATAATCGGGCAGAGTTTCCTCGTACAAAGGATTAAGTAGGAAAGAGACTCAAAAATGGCGCGCGCTCCCTTTCTATATGGCTGGCTTGTCACATTCCCACCACAAGGCAGGCTCGGCTAGGTGGCGCGGCAGGCGGCTGGAGGGGGGAAGTGACGTGGCTGGCTGGCTTTCGCTGGCGGACACAGAGGGCGGTACTGCGGCGTTACACTCGGCCATCCTGTAACAATTGCTCCCGCAATGGGAACAGGACCCACCATTAGTCAGGTGTTAGCGGCACACAATTGAATGTGATTAAAGCTAACTCTCCAAAAGATCTATGAGATCCTCTGTCTCGAGCTGATCATCGGTACTGCTGCCGCTATCAGACATGTGTGCAGCACTTTTATATGGCCTCAAAGTATCAGATGAAACAAGTCCAGTGAACTTTTTATACCCTCTTAGCCCCTTAATACTCCTTATTTTGTACCTGTCTTTTCCTAAAACTTTCACAACTACATATGGGCCCGAATAAATATCATCTAGTTTGGAGTTGACTTTACTAGCACTACTAACCGGAGCCTGCTTCCACAAAACAAACTCTCCTTTCTTATAGATAGTACTATCCTTTCGCTTCCTATCATATTGCTTCTTCATCCTAGCACTGGCCACTTTATTTCGTGCTACCGCATTTGCACGCCGACTTTGCACTGGCTCAGAAATTTTACCAGGTACTGTGACATCACATAAAGACCTACCAGCATGAGCAAACATTAAGTCATAGGGTTTAAATCCTGTTGATGTATTCAGAGTATTATTAATGCCCCATATAACATTAGGTAGGCTATTATCCCAGTTGTTACCTGCCTCACTTGGTTCAGTAGCCCTTAGTGCGTCTAGAATAGTGCGATTCGTCCTCTCCACCTGGCCATTTGCTCGAGGGCAGGCAACAGTGCACAATGTGTGCCTGAATTGTTTCTCAGTAGCAAACCGTTTGAAATTCCTACTTGTAAACGCCTTTCCATGGTCAGAGACTACACGTTCAGGAAACCCAAATAAACTGAAAATCTTTTTCAAAGCACGAATAGTTTCAATGGAGTTAACCGTTCGTGTAGGTTCTACAATAACGAATTTTGAAAAAGAGTCGGTGACAACTAACATATATTGATAACCTTTTTTGGTTTTGCAGAACGGTCCAAGGTGATCAATATGAATCATTTTCATGGGTTCAGTAGGTTTAGGTATGGGATGCAACTTGCCTTCTTTTCTTCCGTATTCTCCCTTTCCGTAAGAACAGTGTAAGCAGCTAGAAACATATTTCCTTACAAATCGCGACATCTTTGGAAACCAGAAATCTGCCTTAATAAGTTCCGTGCACCTTTTGAGCCCAATATGACCGATATCATCATGGTGCATCTGTAAAATTTTCCAACGTGCAAAATCTGGGACTATCAGACGGTTACCATTAAGAGTTTTACGATACAATCGGTTATCTATTAAAGCGTAATTATTCACAATGTCTGGGTCTGTGCACCCACTATTAATCAATTCAATCGTTTTCTTCAGTTTATCGTCCTGTCTTTGAATGGTATAAAACCAATCTGTCACATCTAAGCGGTTGACATTGACACTGTCTATTACTGGTTCAGCATGCTCTGTGTCGGGTCGTTCGAAAATGGATTCAACAGTCGCCCTAGGAACGGAGGGGAGTTTTCGAACGGACTCCACATTCACCGGATCTCTGCTTAGTGCGTCCACATGTTTCATTCGTTCACACGGCCTATAGTCAATGTTAATGTCAAAGTCCTGTATTAATAGCCACCAACGGGCAATTCGTGGTATTAAATCTCGCTTTGTTAAAGTTGCGCGTACGGCAGTGCAATCTGTGACTACACGCACATGTTTTCCAAAAACATAAATACGAAATCTGCGTAATGATTCTACTACCGCGAGCGTCTCTAACTCATAGCTATGGTATATACCCTCTTCCCGTGTCGTCACGCGACTAAAATATATTACCAGGCGTAAGGTATCGTCGTGTTGTTTTTGCAGTAGGATACCTGCAATGCCTAGCTTGCACGCGTCCGTGTGAATTTCTGTTAATAGAGAGGGGTCATAAATAGCTAGTACGGGCTTACTGCAAAGCTTTGTTTTTAGCTCATCGAAACTTTTAGCTTGCGTGTTGTTCCAAACCCACGGGGTATTTTTCTTTGTGAGTTCAGTGAGTGGTCGTGCAATTACAGCAAAATTGCAAATGAATTTTCTAAAATAGCTACAGAGGCCTATAAATTGTCTTACTTCATGAACATTCCGCGGCGTTGGAAACTGTGATACCGCTGTCAGTTTTAGTTCACCTGGTTCTATGCTATTAGGTGATATTTTATGACCTAAGTAGGTGATTTTTTTTTTAAGGAATGAACATTTACTCATGTTTAACTTTAAATTTTCACTCTGAAGTTTATTCAATACTTTTTTTAATAACTCAATGCCTGACTGTACATCTACTGAGGGTAGCAATAAGTCATCTAAAAACGCTAGAATTTCCGTGTTATCGCGTGTTCCTGAATGTTCTGATGTACCTATTGATTCTACTACTTTATTGATCAGACGCATAAACACAGACGGGGCGTTGGCAAGGCCGTAAGGGACGCGACAGTACTCAAAATGACCCCGACTTGTTGAAAACCCAGTTTTGTGCGTGTCTTCAGGGCTTATACATACTTGATGGTAACTCTGGGCCATGTCTAAGCTGGTAAAGTAATTTTTACCCGCCAGCTTAGCTACTTGATCATCAATGTTAGTAAGTGGGTATCGATCGCGTACCGTGATCGAGTTTAATGCTCTATAATCAACACATAAACGACTGTCACCATTTTTCTTTTTTACTAATATCACTGGGGACGAATAACTAGATTCAGACTCCTTAATTATACCAGCTTCTAACAACTCGGAAACTTTTTTTTGTACTATGTCTTGTTCACTGCGCGATAGTCTATAGGGTCGGTAGAAAATAGGCTGGTCGCTTTTTAGCGCAATCCGCATCTGAACTAAATTAGAACACCCTAAGTCTTTTGTACCACATGCAAAACAGTTACAATATTCGGACAATAAACTAATTAACTCGCTACGTTCGCTTACACTTATAGGGCCAATATCGAGATCAGTTATATTTACACCCCCTATGCTCTGCGTATCATTAGGCTCGATCAGGCTAGTGCTAAGCACAAATTTGGCTAAGGGTAAAAGGCAAGTATTGGCATTAGGACTGACCTTGTGCATCGGCGACCCCGGTGAGTCATCGCAGCTTTCGGCACGTACTAGAATCGTGCCTTCGTTCCACTCGACGTCCTTGTCCCCTGCGTTGACGACCTTTAGGTTACCTTCAGTTCCGCAGAGAAGTGTTGCAGGCAGCGAATAAGTGACCCCGTGCAGGTCAAAATGTCGAGCTGGCGTGGCCAAGTTGTTACCATCACGATTTCCAAGAATGAGGACCTTGATGACTGATGTTCCCGGCGGCAGGCATTCTTTGCAAGCAGTAGTGACTTCAAAGCGATCTTTTTCTCCAGTAACTTCAATGCTTGATAAGAATTCAGGTTCAGTCATTTTGAGGACAGCTGTGTTATTTTGTACTATCAAGGAAACACCGTCGCTGTTTATGATGGGTTGTCCAATTATTAAGTTTATTCCATTCATTTGGACGTTGGTTAAAAAGGCCGTACAGGAGACGTCTAGGCCATCAAGTTGAAGTCGGAATTTTACTTCGCCTTTACTGTTGACGCTATCGCCGTGAAATCCCTTTAGTGCTATTAATGATGGTTTAATATGCAATTTGAGCAGATCGGCGACTTCAATGCTAAGTATGTTGACTTGACTACCAGTGTCAATATATGATTTGACGTAGACACCGTTGATCTTAGCAGTTTTCTTATATATATCGTTGTAGTTTTGGATTAATTTTATTTCCTTCACGTAGGCTTGTTTGTCACCGGTTTTAAGATTATTGGGGCAACGCGGTGCAATGTGACCTTGCGCGCCGCATTTGAAACAGGTGCGCTGATCTGGTAAAGGGCAACTTCGTACTAAGTGTCCTGTCTTTTTACAGCGCGGGCAGGGATCAATCTCGACGTTTACAGGTCCTTTTTTCTCTATTACTTGGCGAGTATGGTCCTTAATCGTAGTCCGTGCATCTAGTTGATGTGCTGGCGAGCGGTAATCATCAAGAGCAGATAAGAAGCCTTCGTATAACTCTTCCGGACGATCGCACTGGAACGCCCTCGCGTTCGATTGGAGAGCAGTGGGTAGGCCGCGGATAATACACGAAACAGTAGCTGCGTTGGAAAGTTTACACCGGAAGCACATGGCAATTTTTTCTTGATAGTATTTAGTTATGCTTTCGTATGGCATTTTTTTTCTGTTTAGCATTTCTTCTAGTATGTTGGCGTAATCACGATGCTTAGGGAACGCACGTAAAAGCATGTTTTTCCATTCTTCCCAAGTGAAGTCATATTCTTCGAGGCGGTTATACCATTTACGTGCTTGGCCCCGCAGCTTATCTTGGAGGTAGAACGATTTAGTTTTTTCGTCCCAGTCATAGATTTCACCCAATTGTTCGATCTTCTTCAGCCAGGTCGCTACGGTGCAGTCTTCGCTATCTCGATCGAATTCGGGGATAAGTGATGCAGCTCGATGTTGCTTTGCTCTGTTTAAATTAGGCATCTCATCTTCCAAATCTTGAACAGCTTTCTGCACCTCATGCGACAATAGACTTCTAAGGATTTTTCTAGCCGGCGGCGATGAAGCGCCGTCGCAGTCGTCGCTTGATGATCGTTGGTCGTTGTCATTTCTGGTGCCATCTGTAGATTCAGTGTCCCATTCGCGAGGTCGTGGTCGCTTGTTAATTTTCGCAGTCCGCGTCTTCATTGTAGGAAGGTAGCATCCCACTTCTGAATTGTAAGGTTAACAGAAGGATGCAGCAGAAATAAATCAGTTTATTTAATTAGTCGTATAATCGGGCAGAGTTTCCTCGTACAAAGGATTAAGTAGGAAAGAGACTCAAAAATGGCGCGCGCTCCCTTATATATGGCTGGCTTGTCACATTCCCACCACAAGGCAGGCTCGGCTAGGTGGCGCGGCAGGCGGCTGGAGGGGGGAAGTGACGTGGCTGGCTGGCTTTCGCTGGCGGACACAGAGGGCGGTACTGCGGCGTTACATATAATATAATACTGATATGTACTAATTACTTACATATTATAAAAACACATACATCCAATAATATACATGCATACATACATACTAGTATAATGCAAATAATAAACATGATATTATGGGGCGAGAAGAAATGATACGACTTGATCAAATGAAAGTACGATTTATTATGTGTAATTAATGCATACAATTTGGATTATATGGTTAGTTTACATAGGTACTTAAGAATAGGGTTAGTACCACTGATAAATAAAACAACGTGCTTCCCGCTAAGAGTGTATTGCCAGACTGAGGCGCGAGGCGCCTACCTACTTTTACAAACAATATGTAACACCTTCACCCTTAATTAAAACTTATATTTAAGACACATAGATAAACGTTATTTTATTAGATATAAAGTATACCTAAACTTCAGAACAAACAACGCATTACCTAAACTGTTTTCTTATAAAATAGCTTAAATTACAATAATATATATTTAAGTTAGAGGCTTAGATCTACTTACAAATACCTCCGAATCTGAGTATTAATATTAACAGCTTTATAATATATTGATTTAGCGGCAACTACAGATAAATGATAGGTATTTTTAATCAAGCATATACTTCTTAATCTTTACAAGTCCGTCACATCCGTGCGATATCGTGCTGGTGGTCGTCGTATTCTTGTAGACTTACGTTCTAAACAGGGTGATGAAGACATTTTGCCGTCAGGCACATTGGTGGCAGTTGCAGGCACTGGTAAATTTGCAGGTTCATTACATATTACAGTCGTTTCGGTTGTGAGTATGTCTTTATGAGCTGAGCCAGAGGAACTCAATTCTGACGTCAAGGGCGCACCCTGCGACGAGTTTTCAGCCGCCCCACTGACCGGCCTCTCCTCTCTAATAATGGGACAAACTAATGAGCTACGGGGACGACGGGTATAAGCGGGCTGAGACTCTGCCTGCGAAGGTAACTCATATCTATGTTTTAGTTGGTCGACGTGCCTGTGTACCTCAGTTCCAAATTCTGACCTAACAGTGTAATCTGTGTTGCCTAGCTTTCTTTCAATTTGCCCTGCAAGCCATTTATCTGGTCCCCTATAATCTCTGTACCACACTCGCTCACTTGGTTCGAGCTGCCGACGCACGCCGCCCGCTGCCACCTCACTGCGAGCTTGGCACGCCTGGACGCGAGCCTCGCGATCCGGTTTCAATACGTCTAGTCTCATTCTCAACTTTCGACCTTGTAAAATTTTTGCTGGACTTTCTCCAGTAGTATAGTGCTCGGTATTTCTATAGGCTAACAGGAATCTACACAAGGCAATGTCCGGATCTAACTTTTCTGTAAGAGCTTTTTTAATGACGCGCTTACATATTTTTACTGCGTTTTCCGCGGCCCCGTTCGAAGCGGGGTGATAAGGCGCGGAAAAAAGCTGTTCAATACCATTGTCACTCAAGAAAGCTTTGAATTCTTCACTAGAAAACTGGGCTCCGTTGTCACTTACGACCTGCTTTGGGAGACCAAACCTCGAAAAAACATTTCGTAGCACTTCTATTACTGCACGTGATGTAATACGCTTCATATTTATAGCTTCTATCCATTTCGAGCATGAATCAACAATAATTAAATAAGTTAATCCCGTGACCGGCCCTAAGAAATCTAAATGTACCCTTGACCACGGTCGGTTAGGGTAGGGCCACGAGTGCGAGACGTGCCTGTGCGGGGCCTCTGCGACGGCGGCACACACGGGGCACGCGCGGCATGTCACCTCTACTGCCTCATCCACCCCTGGCCACCACACGTAGCTCCGAGCCAGGGCCTTAGTTTTTACTATCCCCATGTGGGGATCGTGCAACTCGTTAAGGACTCGACTCCTGCACGCCGAGGGCACTACCACTCTGTGACCCCATAAAATACATCCTAATTCCACGTATAACTCGCTCTTACGATTGAAGTATGGTTTCAGTTCCTTTATTTCGATTTCTGACGGCCATCCGTCCTGTATAAAACTCATAACACGACTGAGCAGGGGATCCGCAAGAGTTTCTTTTTTTAAAATACTATAGTCTAAGAGAAGGGCTTCGGCCGCAAAATGCAAGTATGTCTGCTCGGGTAATTGTTCTTCATTTTATGCACTATCTTTATGCGTTTTTATTAAACGCGACAATACGTCCGCCGAATTTTGATCTGTTTTTACATATTCTATTCTAAAATCGTATGCTGCTAATTTAATTGCCCACCTTTGTTGTAATCTACTCGCTCCCGTGCTCGGAATACCTGAGTTTGGGCCAAAGATACTCACTAAAGGTGATCGGTGCGAAGAATGAAATTGCGGCCGTACAGGTATTGATGAAATTTGTCAACACTGAAGACGATAGCCAACGCTTCTTTGTGTATTTGACTATAATGTTTCTCCGCAGCGGTAAGGGCTCTTGACGCGTACGCGACCGCGCGCTCGCGGCCGTCCCGCCCGCGCTGCGCTAGGATGGCGCCGACGCCGTGTGCGCTCGCGTCGCACGTAACTACGGTATCTAGTGACATGTCATAGTGCGCCAACACTTCTGTGCTACATAACAATTTCTTAATTCGTATAAACGCTGCGTCGTGACGCCTACCCCAGTTGAAGTGCGTCCCCTTTTTAAGTAACTCGTACAGTGGGCCCAAATACGTACTCATGTTTTTAATAAATTTCCCGTAAAAGTTTACCATTGAAATAAGGCATTGAAATAATAGGTTCAATTTTATCTTTATCTACACGTACTCCGTCTCTGCCTATTATGAACCCTAAATATTTTACTTCGTTTGATAAGAAATGGCACTTATCCCTTTTTATTTTTAAGCCATTCTTCTCTAAAATATCCATTACCTTGTCTATTGTTTCTAAATGACTTTTTCAGATTATTGTTTTTGATTAAAATATCATCATAAAAAACTAGAGGCTTTGGTACGTCTTTAAACAGATTTGTCATAAATTTTTGAAAAATACCTGGGCTGGAAGACAGGCCATATACTAAACGTTTATAACGGAATAAACCGCGATGGGTATTTATAACAGTAAAATCTTGTGATCGCTCGTCTATTTCTACCTGGTTATAGGCTTGGGAGAGGTCTAACTTTGTAAACCAAAGTTGTCCTGAAAGCTCACTAAATAGATCATCTATCTTTGGAACTGGGTATCTGTCGACCATCAAAACACGATTGAGTGTTACCTTATAGTCGGCACAAATCCTGATGTCCCCGTCCGCTTTCCTTGCTATCACAAGAGGAGTGGCCCAGTCGGACGTGTCAACGGGCTCGATGACGCCGGCGTGCAGCATGCCGACCAACTCGGCGTCGACGCGGTCACGTAGGGCATAAGGCAGCGGCCGCGCCCGACAAAAAACAGGTTGCGCACCATCTCGCACAGTCAAGCTCACAGTCCCGCCGTTGTACCGACCCAATGTGCCATCAAACAATGACTTATGTCTGGAAATTATAGAATTTACAACTTCGTTAATTTTAAAATCCTTATTTTCTTCTTTTTTAATACAATGCATGTCTAACTTTGGAATGTCTATGCTTAATTCAGCTAACCACTGTCGGCCTAGCAAATTTGTCGTTCCGTTATCGAAGATGTATAAATCCAAAATTTTAATTAAATTATTATATCTAACTTCAGTTTCAATGTATCCGACTGGTTTAACAATTGAACCATCGTAAAAACTTAAATTTATACAACAAGGGTTAATAGCGAGATTTCTAAAATATTTGTTATACGTTTTTGTACTTATACATGATAAAGGAGCTCCCGTGTCCACCTCCATATCTAATTGAACATTCTGTACTGACATAGTCATACGCACCGGTTTGTACTTAGCTAAAGACATTTGAAACATTGGTTCTTCATAGTCTTCTTCGAGGGTTTCCTCCTCCTGAGTGAGGTGAGTGCGCGATGCCTGCGCCGCCGCCGCTGGCACCAGCTGTTGTAGCCCACAGCTTCCGTGTACATCGCACGTTCCATCACCTGCAGCCTCTTGCACCCAGTAAGCATGAGGTGGCTGGCTGCGTGAGAGCCCCCCGTGGCGTCCGCGACCCCGTCGGCTGCCGCTGCGTAACGCGCTGCCTCCGCGCGATGTTTGTTCCCGCCGATAATGACTAACTGTTTCCACAGCGCCCGTGGTATGTCTCGCTGACTGAGGAGCATTCATTATTCTCTTACGACACATTCTTCTTAGATGACCTGTCTGCTGGCAATAGCTGCACTGATATTCTTTATATTTGCATTGCATTCTATTGTGTTTGATATCTCCACACACTGAACATCCACTTAGCTGCAATTTATTAACGCCATCAGATAACTCCGATTTAAACTGGTTTCGCTCCACGGCCCCGGCGTCTCTTTCTGCCGATTCGAGGGTGGTCGCTAAACTCACGGCTTTCGAATAATCTCAGTTCTCTTCTGCAAACAATCTTTGTCGTGTGGACTCGCTTCTTAATCCGCAAACAAACTGGTCTCTCAAGTTATCTTCTAGTACTGTCTGAAAGTTGCAATACCTTGAGAGTTTTTTTAATTCTGCTACGTACTCGGCGATGGATTCCCCGGCTAACTGTCGCCGTTGCCTGAAAATGTACCGTTCCGCCATCTCCGCAGGTTTTGGTTGTAGGTGATCTTGCAGTAGGCTTATAGCTTTTTGGTATTTTAACGCGGATGGTTTTAACGGACTCGCTAAACTCGACAATAGCTCATACGTTTCTTCGCCCATCATTGAAATAAGTGTAGGTAGCTTCATGTCGTCACTAATTTTGTTTGCGACGAAAAACATTTCCATGCGCTCGATGTACGCCAACCAATTCCCGGATTTAAAATTAAATTCTCTTATCTGACCGATAGACATTGTAAATTATAAAATATATTGCACTGCACTGAAAATTGTTCGGATTCTCCTCGTTCGCCACTGATAAATAAAACAACGTGCTTCCCGCTAAGAGTGTATTGCCAGACTGAGGCGCGAGGCGCCTACCTACTTTTACAAACAATATGTAACACATACATCATAATATTGTAAGCAGTGTTAGATACTTGATAAGTAGGATTTTTAAGCATTCTTTTGAATATTGCTAGTGATTTAGCGCGCTTAATGTTAAGTTGCAATGCATTTCATAACCGTAGGTACAGCCTGCAGTGTAAATGACTTGCTATAATACTGGGAAGTATAGGGAGTTTTTGTTCTTGTAAGTATTCTCTAATACTTATAAGTACAATAACTCCCCATACTGATGAGATAAGCGTAAGGACAGATCATTATAGTAAGATGTCGAAACTGAAAACGCTGTTTCAGATGCAAATGGGTACTGGGGGCATAAAGGATACTGAAAACAAAATGAAGAATGTGAGCATTCCGGCCAAGACGAATGGGCAACAACTGCAGCTTTTTGTGGTATTCAGAAATATGGTCATATTAACGTACCAAATATGAACTCAATACAGAAGTTTTGTAAGCGTTCAAGCTTATCGAGCTGCTTTGCCTTGGGTTAAATCCAGATACGATATGTCGGCATCGTCGAGTATAGGGAGTAAAAGAGATTGAGCGAGCGCAGTCGCTTTTTTTTTTTGTCTTAGTGGTAATGGGAAGAATATTTCGCAGTCTTCTAAGGGAAGAAGCGAAAGCAAATATTTTGCGACTGGTTTCAGCCAGATGAGGGATCCATGATAATTGCCTATCCATAATAATGCGTAGTTTTTAACAGTAGTACTTCAGTACTACTGTTAAAAATCATGACTTGTTGATTAAAGATTACTTGCGGAAGGCGAAACCAATCAACCAGAGATATTATTCCTGAGCTACCGTTTACAATAGCTTTAGTTTTCGGTGGGTTTACTTTGAGACCATAATATGATATACCCAACTCAGAAATTCGTCGTAGATCTCTGTTGATGGTTTCAATGGCTTCTGGTAGTACTTTGAGAGTAGCCTGTGTATATATTTGCAAATCATCTACATACAGGTGGTAGAATGAAGAGAGCTGATGACCCGACGTGAGGCACGCGTCGAATAGTTCCCGAAGCTGACCGCCCATCTCTCTAAGGGCGATTCTGAGGACCCACCCGGGAATCCCGTCTGGTCCCGGGGCAGTCTTCTTGCCAATCAGGCGAGTGACTGCTGACTCCATCTCCACCTCTGAAATAGGCGAAATGGAGGCCGGGTCCACCTCCTCCTGGAAGGACGGCATGGCCATCGGTGGAGGGATGAAGTGGGAGTCGCTGTCGGGGAATAGCCCCCCAGCAGCCTCTCCAGGAGGTCTGGCTCCAGGAACTCAGCAATAGGGGGCGCTCTGCCCCGAAACTTATTCCGGGCAGACTTATAAGGGCGCCCCCATGGGTCCCTGTCGAGGCCCTCAAGCTCCTTACTCCAGCCTAGGGCCTTAACCCGGCCAATGGCCAGCTTCAGCTTCTGTTTGGCGATCTTCGCATCACCATACCTGCCTTCTCACCGCCGCGGCCAGGAGGTTTAGATAAATCTCCAGCTCCGCGTCGGTTTTATTGCGGGAGAAGTATGTGCCCACTTCCGCATACCTCTCCCACTTGGCCACCACGTACTCTAAACCCCTCTCTAACACCGAGAGGGGGGAGCCGCCACCGGCACGTCCAATTATGGATACGGAGCCGACCAGATCCCCAGCCCAGTAGGGATGGGACTCGGGAATCTCGAGTGACGCCAGCTCAAACGCCGCAACAGGTACATATAATGAAATAATACTAGCTTTCAAGTCGAGACGAAAATCAGGAGTAGGGATAATCAAAAGAACGTGTAGAGACTGACATTTTGACACCTTAACGTAATCAAGAGAAATATTCCTACCACTTCGGTACTCGAGTATAGTACAGAGGCATGGTAATAATACGGTTATAAAGTGGGGTAATCAATATTTATCAATATTGCATAATATTCTTACCTTGTTCTTCTGGAAAAGCATGGCAATACCCCCAGTAAGAGCTTTGCCTGCCTTTACTTTGTAATCCGTCACAGTAGCAAAGTTATATATGACTTCACCAGTTTCAATGTCTCGGTGTTTGGAATCATACTTCGCCATGTGAAATAGTTGACAGTTGTGAAGAAGGGCCTTGGAAGGAATGCGTCCAATATCGAGACATGTCTCTCCAAGAGTGGGGTCTGTTTCGACTGAAACAACCTGGACAAATAAATGTATTTTGTTTGATATGTGATTAAAGTTACTATTTCATTAGCAACTTGCTCATTTGTATCATAATATACTATTATGGAATCGTGTTTTAAAGCCCTTCATTTTGATAACCCACTCGATAGGTTTAGTATACAAAAAAAATATCTCACAATATGGCATCTTAATTCCGCCTATTTGCTCGCTCAAATCTAACGATATCTCTTACATGAAAATCGGGTAGAACGTTTGGAAGTTATGGTGGATTAAAGAAACTCACAAGCATACATACATACTTACATAAAGCCTAAAAACATAACTCTCCTTTTTTTGGGATTTATTTATTTTCAATTTAAGTGTTACAAAATACGACTTAAACAGTATAAGCGTATTATTAAACAAGCATAGCCCAATATCAAACATAATGCATATCAGGGAGGGTACATCCACCATAAAGTCTCGAAGTAGGGAAATATTTAGTTGAAGAGTGTTCAATTATAGATACAAATTCAACTCCTTGAAACTCACAAATCTGCAATAATCGCAATATATGACGTGATACAAACAATGCAAAGCTCTTAAATTTCTTATACTAAGCACTTCCAGCTACCTTTTGTTGTATTTTTAATACGCTACAGAGTCACACATTGTTACAGAGTCGCAACCATCGGCAATGCCGGAATCTTCGGACGTCGCAAGGAGTAAGTTTCATCTGATTAAACCTACTAGCTTTTAAGTTGAGATGATAATCTGGTAGTATAATTAAAAGCTGGGCACGCTGCCAACTGGGAGTGGGCTGGAGCATTTGGACTATTTTGCCTATGAGTCTGCTATGACTTATAGGTGTCTAAATGCTTTTATTGTAGTAGCTGTAGTGTTGTATATAGTTCATAGTATTTTGTTTAATAAAGAACTTACATCTTGTTATCTAAATAACATAATCGAGCTCAATGTACAAATGAAAACACGTATACCCCTTCAAGTGAAATATTTTTTTAAAATTTAAAAATAATTTCCTGAAATTCAATGCGTTATTATAGTCTTATATGAGAAAGGAATTTAAGTTTAAAAAAAAAGTAAAATCACAATATTAATTAATGTTGCTCGTCTTGTCTGCTTCACATCTTCTGGTGAAGAAGTGTTCACCGAGGTTTCTACTATCCGTTGACTCGGCCTAACCTGACCCAGTCTTATTAATTTCCCCAAATACTCTATCTCGGTAATGAGAAAATACGCGAATACGTGAATGATGTTTAATCCTATCACTCGCTTGACGCCTGGCCCTGTCACGCGATTGACGCAATTCAGTTCGGCTTCGTAACTCACAAAATCAAAGAAAACAAAAAAAGAAATCAAATAACAGAAAAACGATTTAGTTATCGTTAAGAAAAGCAAATTTCAAAATAATTGCTTTCTTCTATAACACCATATGTTTTTCGTTACGTTTTAAGTGGGAAAACAAGTCCTTTATCTATCATTCGTTACCCATTCATTTAACCACGACTTGTTAACTACCGCCTATTCGGCCCAAGCAACCGGAACGTCCCAGCTATTTATTTCTTTAGCGATCAATTTCCGTCATCCATGCGTCAAAATCGTGCACACTTGGACCAAATGATGAAATAGTAATTTTGAGACCTTACTTTAGATATCGCCATTAATGCTCCAACAATCCTGTACTTGGCGTCATCTCGCCGACCAGTGACGCCATCCTCGCTCAATGAAACGCATGACGCAGCTCCAACAGTCGCGGGAGCACTTGCGTTACTTGCCTCGACAGTAGCAGGTGTAGCTGGTGTGGCTGGCTGGCTAACTGTGAACAAAGGTATCTGCGCGTGGCGTTCGGTTCCCGAGTGTGACGGTGTGCTATTCGATATTGGTCCAGTATAGTACTTTCTATAATGGTTAATCTCGCGAGAATGACACATAAGCACGGTCGCGCGATTCACGACGAAATTCACAACATCGCCTAAGTGTCCTTCCAGTACTCACAGAATGGTCACGAGTGTCGCGGCCTCCAACTACCGACCGCGTATCTAAACGACTCCTGGAACGTTCTCGCGAATTAAATTGGTAACGACGGCGTTGGTGAGAACAATCACGATTCCTGATTCACGACTGACGTCCCGTCATCGCACAATATTAACATACAAAAACAAAATCGATGAACAGAGAGCTAACGTTACTTCTATAATTTACCCTCAATAATTTTTAACCATAAAAAATCTACTAAAGGAAGTAATAAAGCCAAACACAAATATATACTCGTATCAGATACCCAAGCTTTACAGACACGTGGTTGAATTACCACTTCCCCACTTCTGATCTTATCGATCAGAAGGGAATTTAAGTTTTTGAAAAAAGTAAAATTACAATAATCACTGAAATATATATTATTCACAAACAAATTATTACAAATGATATGAATTTAACGAAAGAACCGTCAAGCCTAAACGCCACGCACAAAATGAGAACGAGGCTCGGTTGGCGCTCGGTTTTATAGATGTGGGTAGGTTGGTCGTTGACTCAGCGGACATTTTCCTAACAATAGTATAAAAACTCACAACTTGGACAGTTTATCAGTGATTTTTTGATTGATTTTAAAATTCCTTTATTAAATAAAATTATACATAACAATTTTTAAACATACACAATTTAGAAATGCAGTTAAACAGACATTAGGTTATAATATTTTGTACAGGCTACGATTCACACCTATTTAAAACTTTTAAACATATAGGAATTGTACAGCGATTTTTATATGAAGTAACAAAATAGAAAATATATACTTCTTTAAATTACAATATGTGCAGTTAGATACTCCACATTTTAAAACTTAATTGTACTAAAAAGAAACAAAATACCAACAAGAGGTAATTTTATACATAATCTGCTTGCTATTACTAAAAAGTTAAAGAACAGATATTTCATAATGTAAATACAGAGTTGAAAATAAATCAGTTAATAAAAAATATTGTAAATTTTAGTAAACAACAATACATCGTGAATTGTGGAGGTAGATAGTACGAGTAAGCCAATAGTTTAACTTCACGATCGCTCGGTCTCGCTCTCGCAGGCAACCGGTCTTGCGTTATCAGGCCATCGTCATTCGCAATCTAGAAAATAGTGATGGGGCAGTCGGTATCAACAATAGGTGGTCGAATATGACACACTTTTTAATTTCGTTGTACCAATGGTTGCAATTAAGTGGTTTTTATGATGTCGATTTTTATATAGGTAAAATTTACGTGATAACTGTAGTACATATTTTTTAATGGAGGGGAAGTTTATTTGATTATGAAGTTTAGTTAGGTTCGTACGCAAAGAAGTGTTGTAAGATATTTTGATTGCCCTGTTTTGTACTATTTGAAGTTTATTATAGTTTGAATTACAAGTGCTGTTCCAAACTGGTGCAGCGTAACTAATACATGGTCGTACAAGAGTTTGATATATTCTTAATTTTGTTTTGGAACTAAGCTTGGAGCGATGGTTTAAGATTGGCGATAATGCGTTCATGGCTTTAATTCCTTTAGATTGAAAAGCATTCGTATTACTTGTCCAGTTGATTTTATTATCGAAAATCAACCCTAAGTATTTAACAGTTTGACTCCACGGTATATGGTGAGCATCAATTTTAAGCTGCCTGTCTGGAAAAGATCGTTTTCTTGTAAACATTATGGCCTCTGTTTTGTACGTATTTATTAACTTAAGCTTCCATTGAGTGAAAAAATTGGTGAGCTGGCCTAAGGACCATTGCAGACGTGTAATTATACTATCTATATCGTGCGATGACGTGAAGCTGGCAGTATCATCTGCAAATCCTGCAAGACGGGTGTGAGGCTGTTTGGGAATGTCATTAAGATAAATAAGAAACAGGTAAGGGCCAAGTACAGAGCCTTGAGGCACTCCAGCAGGAATGGCACGTGTATTTGAAACCGAATTGTCAATATGAACAGAAAAACGGCGATTATTTACATATGACTGGATGAGTTTAGTAAAATGTAGGGGAACACCAATCAACAATAGTTTATGGAGCAAGCCAGAATGCCAAACGGTATCGAAAGCTTTTTCGATATCTAATAAAAGCATGCCTGTGGATTGGCCTAGATTAAGATGATGTGCAATATGTTCCGTAAGTCTAGCCATTTGCTGCGACGTCGAGTGATACTTCCTAAACCCAAACTGTTCAGGGATCAGTTTGCTGATTGTGATTTTAGTCAACCTTGAAGTTATTATATGCTCAAAGATTTTTCCTAGCGACGGTAACATACTAATTGGGCGATAATTAGAAGCAATGGACGCGTCTTTGCCTGGTTTCTTAATAGCAATAACTTTTGCAATTTTCCAGGCATCAGGGAAATATGAGTACTTGAAGCAGTCATTAAATATCTTGGTAAGAAGAACAATGCATTTTAAAGAAAGATTTTTAATTAGCAAGTTGCTAATGGTATCTAGACCTGGAGCCTTGCGATTCGGAAGCTTGTGAATAAGCTTTTTAATTTCATAAGGAGTGACTAAACAATGTATCTCATCGGGATAATTAAAGTGATTAAGATTAGCTACCGAGGCAGCGACATTACTTTCAGTTTGATTGTCGCTACTCCAATGGGACGTAAGATTCATGTTTTCTAAAAACGCATTAGCCAAAACTTCACATTGTTGAGGAACAGAATCTGTGAACTGTCCGTTTGTATACCGAAGAGGAGGAATGATAGATGGTTTTTTTGGATACAGATTTTACGACACGCCAGAGATCTGAACTTGGATTATCTACTTTAGCAAGCTTATTGTCCCAAATTCTATCATTATAACTGAGAATTTTATCCTTAATACACGACTGGATGCTATTAAATTTAAACAGAAGATATGTTTTGATCCCACGGTCTGTTTCTTTATGAGCGAGTCTACGGTAGCGGTTCTTTTTTATTATTAATTTATTTATATATTTAGGAAGCTTATTATTAGCTGGGGAAATTTCAAGTTTTGGTATACTGCGTTCACGTGCAGCAATTATGATATTAGTAAGATGATCTATAGAGCATTCAATATCGTAAGAGTTAAGGTGAGTGCAGGTAGTAAGAGATATATTCTCGTCAAGAAACTTACGATAACCAGGCCAATCTGCGTGCGAAAAGTCAAATCGAGTGTAAGATTTTCTGGAAAAGCTACCACCAACTCTGAAAAGCACTGGTAAATGATTTGATGACATTTTGTTCAATGTCACAAGACCAGATTGTGGGTATATGTTTTTGCCAAGGAGCACATCAGGGGTAGATGTTACATACATGTCATTTTAATGAACTAAAGTGTGATTGCTAGGAGCATATATGATATATTCATTTTCAATCATGTGCTCATAGAGGGTTCTTCCACGTAAATTAGTAGTACTACAATTCCAGAGCTCATGTTTAGCGTTAAAATCGCCCATAATTAAGATATTAGAGCATGTATTGAATAGTAGATTAAGGTCGCTTTTTAGTAAACTATGGTTGGGTGATTGGTATGCAGAAATTATGGCAACATCCTTGCCTGATAGATTAACCGTGCTGCCTACGCATTCCAATTGTAAGGTCTTTGGTAAATGAAGTATGGAATGACTTATATCTGACTTAATGAGTAGTGCAACGCCTCGCCCTTTGCCGTCATCTCTTTTGTCGGAGCGGTAGCATACGTAGCCTGGCGTTAGCAGATTACAATTTGAATTTAAACGAGTTTCGCATAAAGCAGCTATATCGATAGACATTTCATGAGTTAAGTTAAGAAACTCACTAATTTTGTTGCGAATGCCGTCAGCATTCCAGTATGTTATACATAGTTCGTGGTTGTTAAACATATTGGCTCAAGTGTGTTAAGATCAAAAGAACTTTATCGATCATAGAATTACAATTTTTGAATTTGTTTTTTAGAGACTTGATGGTCATAAGTATTTTAAGCATTTCCGCTGTAGTTTCATCTTCCACATTAGTCGGTATTGTAAACAACTGTTCTTGATGCTGGGGATGGCTTTCCGGCTTAGAAGAGGCAATTTTGTTCCCGTTGATAGTGGGTGTAATCTCAGGGTTTGTAAGCTTTTTGGTTTTAGGTTCAGTTTGAGCTGCAGTCAGCATGTTGCTACCGGGAACCTTATTTGACTGGTTATGGTTTGTAGAATCAACAGACCGGATGCTGGGCCAGTCACCATTGCTAACAGTGGCGGCACGGATAGGAATGCGGTTGGTGGATTGTATGGACATCCGCTCCTGCTTTCGGCTTTCCATATATTTCAAATATTTCTGTCGTTCATTGCAATCTCGATAGTTTGCTGGGTGGTTTTCTCCACAATTACAGCACTGAGCAGGTTCACTACGGCCTTTTTTAGGACATTCCAACGTCAAATGTAGTCCAGTGCATTTGACACAGCATGGAGCCAAATTGCAATTTCTAGATGAATGTCCGAACGCTTGACAACGATAGCATTGAGTACCGAGAAAGTTATTAGCTCTATACTTTTGTATCTTAACTACGCAGCTACTGAGATATTTATTTTTTCTAAATGCAGTCATATCAGTTTTAGGCGGTAACTGTACCAAAAATGGTGGGCATTGAACTTCTTTATCACCGGACATTTTAGCCTACGAACTACCACATCATTAAATCCTAATAGCTTAAGTTCATCTGAAAGTGACTTTTCCGCATATGCTGGGAGCCCAAAAATAACTGATTTATATTTCCTTTCGCCTTTGCGGGAAAATGTGTGGAATGACACATTTTCCAAGCGAAGACCTTCTTGGAGTTTATTGTGATTGTCTGAAGAATAGCAAAATATCGTAAGTTTGTTTTTACCTTTGTATAACAGATGATAATCGTTGATATATCGAGAAATCATTGTTTTGATGAAGTCGTGAGTCCAGTCAGGCTTGATTTCCATGATGATTGGTGGTATTTTGCTTGCCTTTTTATTCGTCGAAGCATTTTGGAGCAGCACTGATGAAGACTTAGACGCGTTTGGATCCGTGGTTAGGCCACTAAACATGTTAGAAGTGCTTACATTTGAATGCGTTTTAAGTTCAGAACGTTGAGCGTAATGTTTTGGAATTTTCCACTCATTCGGGTTTTCGATGCTGGAATCTCCAGGTCTCTTTGCCGAAAGAGAATTCGTTGAATTAGACCTGACCAGAAATCGATCCATGTTCGGGAAGTTTTAACACTTTATAAGTTATCGATATCGAGATGGGACTTTCCCATCACTAGACTGAGGAGGTCTCATGCACGCAGTTGAAAACGAATGTATGCGACTGAGTATAGCACGATACTGAGTTTATCAGTGGATTTGGTGGTAAGAATTAAATTGAACTTATAGTTGGAAACTGCAGAAACTGAGTTACTGGACAATCGCGAGACCTACCTGGCGTCAGGCAATAGAGATAAATAATGCAATACTCAATACTTTATTGTTTCATGTAGTGTAGACAAAGATGGTCAAAATATGTTAAAGTTCATTACAGACCCTGCTGGGCACACAATTAGGAGAGAGGAAGATTATTAACACTATTATTCCAATTGGTTCAAATATTTCATCGACTTTAATGTCCAAATGTAATCATTGCTAAATTGTAATTAAGTATTTCATCATACGGAAGAAAAAATAATATTAGCCAAACAGAAACAACCTGGACAAATAAATGTATTTTGTTTGATATGTGATTAAAGTCACTATTTCGTTAGCAACTTGCTCATTTGTATCATAATATACTATTATGGAATCGTGTTTTAAAGCCCTTCATTTTGATAACACACTCGATAGGTTTTGTATACAAAAAAAATATCTCACAATATAGCATCTTAATTCCGCCTATTTGCTCGCTCAAATCTAACGATATCTCTTACATGAAAATCGGCTAGAACGTTTGGAAGTTATGGTGGAATAAAGGAACTCACAAGCATACATACATACATACTTACATAAAGCCTGAAAACATAACTCTCCTTTTTTTGGGCAGTCGTGTTACAAAATACGACTTAAACAGTATAAGCGTATTATTAAACAAGCATAGTCCAATATCAAACATTATGCATATCAGGGAGGGTACATCCACCATAAAGTCTCGAAGTAGGGAAATATTTAATTAAAGAGTGTTCAATTATAGATACAAATTCAACTCCTTGAAACTTACAAATCTGCAATAATCGCAATATATGACGTGATACAAACAATGCAAAGCTCTTAAATTTCTTATACTAAGCACTTCCAGCTACCTTTTATTGTATTTTTAATACGCTACAGAGTCACACATTGTTACAGAGTCGCAAACATCGGCAATGCCGGAATCTTCAAACGTCGCAAGGGGTAAGTTTCATCTGATTAAACCTACTAGCTTTTAAGTTGAGATGATAATCTGGTAGTATAATTAAAAGAACTTACATCTTGTTATCTAAATAACATAATCGAGCTCAATGTACAAATGAAATCACGTATACCCCTTCAACAGAAATTAGTTTTTTTTAAATTTAAAAATAATTTCCTGAAATTCAATGCGTTATTATGGTATAAAAACTCTCAAGTTGGACAGTTTATCAGTGGATTTGGTGGTACTGGTAAATTCTTACAGTTTATCAGTGGTTGGACAGTTTATCAGTGGATTTGGTGGTAAGAATTAAATTGAACTTATAGTTGGAAACTGCAGAAACTGAGTTACGGGACAATCGCGAGACCTACCTGGCGTCAGGCAATAGAGATAAATAATGCAATACTCAATATTTTATTGTTTCCTGTAGTGTAGACAAAGATGGTCAAAATATGTTAAAGTTCATTACAGACACTGCTGGGCACACAATTAGGAGAGAGGAAGATTATTAACACTATTATTCCAATTGGTTCAAATATTTCATCGACTTTAATGTCCAAATGTAATCATTGCTAAATTGTGATTAAGTATTTCATCATACGGAAGAAAAAATAATATTTCGTTTATTTAAAGGTGCATATTCCATCATTTTTCAAATTAAAATAAATAAATAACGATATAATAATGAATAAAAAACTAACATGCAATAATAAATATTTAGCTATAAATGTAGAATGTTATGTTTTGTCAAGATATCAAGTTAAATGGTTAAAGTATGTATACCTATATATTTATTATTTAAATATTTTTTTAAAATATTCCTCTACTGACTAATAAGTTTTCTTAATTAATAATTGTTTGAACTTTTGTATGAAATGTTTGTCATTATTAAGTTTTTTTATTTGTGGTGGCAGCTTATTGTACCTTTTTATTGACATTACCACGGGACCTGACTTGTACAACTTTAGGTGAGAAAATGGTTGCATCAACCGGTTTGGGTTCCGTATCATCATCACTTAACATCAGGTGAGATAGTGGTCAAGTGCTACCCAGAATGGAATAAAAAAAAGTATTTTCGATCTAGTCCAGCCCCCTTAATATGTCGCCAAATAATTTGTTTGAGATGAATTAAGCTACTTATATGCTTTGCGCTGGAAAATACACGCTTACTAGCTTTTATGGCCACTTTCTCAAAATCAGTCATTATGACCTGTGGCTTTCATTGTGTGCTGAATTTGCTAAATACGCAGTGTTGTATTATTTATAAAAAAAATTTAATAGCGATTTTCATATTTTTTATTTATGAATCCATATAACTGCAAGTGGAAGAATTTCATAAATACTGTTTCTAGAGTCCAACTTTGCTTTGTATTGTATATATTTGATATAGCAATACCGGACAACATTTGAATGTTACGTACATAACCCAGAAATCAGAACTATAAAGCAATCTCAAATTTACTATTAACTAATTGTCACCGGGAAAATTACTGACAACTGTTGTTTTTCTTTTTTGGGGTATCGGCATATGTCTTATTTAAGTTAATGCTATTGCCATATGTAGAAATTCGTTTCTGCATATTTAACACAACGCTATCTGTGATTTATAGAAATCCCTAAATTTGAGTGCTATGCTACAAAATATAAAATACGTTAAGGCAATGACTTTGTACGTATGTCAGATATGTTTAATTTGTTTGCATTACATGCTGTCATTATTTCACTTGATTATTTCTGAGATGATAGTTCCTAGTTTGAGAGATATCTGGATATTAACGTACGAATTTACAGATTTCAAATACATATATGCACGGTAGGATAAGAATATTGTAGTTATTAAAATATGGCTTACAACTCTCCATCTGTTGAATATTAAACATTATACGTAATAGTTTTTGTTGGATAAAAAGAGAAGGTGCTGATGTACTGTTGCCCCATAGAATAATACCGTAGCTGGACCATGAAAAGGCAAATGCATAGTAAGTCTTTTATACAACACTACAACACTGAACTATTCGCAATTTACAGAACACTAGTCAAACACTTCACTGTATTTAACTATTTGTGCTTGGAGCACTTGGTCCAATGATATTCGCACTGTAGCTCGTTTCGAACTCAAAGTAAGACTGACTGGTCGGCCAAAACCCGGTCTTATTTATACCAAATAGCCATAGTTTTTAGAATGTTCACTATTAGTCTAGATAGAAAAACAATAGGGGCAATAAATCACCCCCTTCAACGAAAATAAGTAGTAGTGATAGCTCAGTGGCATTGGCTAAGGACTGCCGCGCAGTAGGTCCATGGTTCGAATCCCACCGCGTGCTTGAGCTTCACTGCGTCGTGGAAGGGCATTTTGCGAATGCCCGCCTGGCTAGCGACCCCTTCAAGTAGAAAATCTGTCGCCAAGCACCTAACGGTGTGTTCCGGCAGAAGTCCTTGGGAGCCAGTGAAATTACTGGCACATGACTTTACAACTATATTTCAAGATGACGGGCGCAGTGCAAATCGTGACTTGTGACGAAATGCATCTGTATAGGCAGAGGTTAGTCCGCTTAACATCAGGTGGCCTTGAGCTTGTTCCGCCTCAATAACAAATAAAAAAATAAATTATGATCTTCCACGTAAACTAACTACTACTTATACTGTGGATGTTGTTCGAGCTGTTGCCGAAAGTCCAAAAGCTTTGAACTTCTTATGTAAGAAGTACGGCCATCTACAATAATCTACATATTGTTGTATTTGTAAATTGTCATCACAAATTGTTGCAGGGTTGTCGATGTCTCCCATATTACCGAACTCGGGTAACGCCAGTTCAATTCCGCCTATTTGCTCGCTCAAATCTAACGATATCTCTTACATGAAAATCGGCTAGAACGTTTGGAAGTTATGGTGGAATAAAGGAACTCACAAGCATACATACATACATACTTACATAAAGCCTGAAAACATAACTCTCCTTTTTTTGGGCAGTCGTGTTACAAAATACGACTTAAACAGTATAAGCGTATTATTAAACAAGCATAGTCCAATATCAAACATTATGCATATCAGGGAGGGTACATCCACCATAAAGTCTCGAAGTAGGGAAATATTTAATTAAAGAGTGTTCAATTATAGATACAAATTCAACTCCTTGAAACTTACAAATCTGCAATAATCGCAATATATGACGTGATACAAACAATGCAAAGCTCTTAAATTTCTTATACTAAGCACTTCCAGCTACCTTTTATTGTATTTTTAATACGCTACAGAGTCACACATTGTTACAGAGTCGCAAACATCGGCAATGCCGGAATCTTCAAACGTCGCAAGGGGTAAGTTTCATCTGATTAAACCTACTAGCTTTTAAGTTGAGATGATAATCTGGTAGTATAATTAAAAGAACTTACATCTTGTTATCTAAATAACATAATCGAGCTCAATGTACAAATGAAATCACGTATACCCCTTCAACAGAAATTAGTTTTTTTTAAATTTAAAAATAATTTCCTGAAATTCAATGCGTTATTATGGTATAAAAACTCTCAAGTTGGACAGTTTATCAGTGGATTTGGTGGTACTGGTAAATTCTTACAGTTTATCAGTGGTTGGACAGTTTATCAGTGGATTTGGTGGTAAGAATTAAATTGAACTTATAGTTGGAAACTGCAGAAACTGAGTTACGGGACAATCGCGAGACCTACCTGGCGTCAGGCAATAGAGATAAATAATGCAATACTCAATATTTTATTGTTTCCTGTAGTGTAGACAAAGATGGTCAAAATATGTTAAAGTTCATTACAGACCCTGCTGGGCACACAATTAGGAGAGAGGAAGATTATTAACACTATTATTCCAATTGGTTCAAATATTTCATCGACTTTAATGTCCAAATGTAATCATTGCTAAATTGTGATTAAGTATTTCATCATACGGAAGAAAAAATAATATTTCGTTTATTTAAAGGTGCATATTCCATCATTTTTCAAATTAAAATAAATAAATAACGATATAATAATGAATAAAAAACTAACATGCAATAATAAATATTTAGCTATAAATGTAGAATGTTATGTTTTGTCAAGATATCAAGTTAAATGGTTAAAGTATGTATACCTATATATTTATTATTTAAATATTTTTTTAAAATATTCTTCTACTGACTAATAAGTTTTCTTAATTAATAATTGTTTGAACTTTTGTATGAAATGTTTGTCATTATTAAGTTTTTTTATTTGTGGTGGCAGCTTATTGTACCTTTTTATTGACATTACCACGGGACCTGACTTGTACAACTTTAGGTGAGAAAATGGTTGCATCAACCGGTTTGGGTTCCGTATCATCATCACTTAACATCAGGTGAGATAGTGGTCAAGTGCTACCCAGAATGGAATAAAAAAAAGTATTTTCGATCTAGTCCAGCCCCCTTAATATGTCGCCAAATAATTTGTTTGAGATGAATTAAGCTACTTATATGCTTTGCGCTGGAAAATACACGCTTACTAGCTTTTATGGCCACTTTCTCAAAATCAGTCATTATGACCTGTGGCTTTCATTGTGTGCTGAATTTGCTAAATACGCAGTGTTGTATTATTTATAAAAAAAATTTAATAGCGATTTTCATATTTTTTATTTATGAATCCATATAACTGCAAGTGGAAGAATTTCATAAATACTGTTTCTAGAGTCCAACTTTGCTTTGTATTGTATATATTTGATATAGCAATACCGGACAACATTTGAATGTTACGTACATAACCCAGAAATCAGAACTATAAAGCAATCTCAAATTTACTATTAACTAATTGTCACCGGGAAAATTACTGACAACTGTTGTTTTTCTTTTTTGGGGTATCGGCATATGTCTTATTTAAGTTAATGCTATTGCCATATGTAGAAATTCGTTTCTGCATATTTAACACAACGCTATCTGCGATTTATAGAAATCCCTAAATTTGAGTGCTATGCTACAAAATATAAAATACGTTAAGGCAATGACTTTGTACGTATGTCAGATATGTTTAATTTGTTTGCATTACATGCTGTCATTATTTCACTTGATTATTTCTGAGATGATAGTTCCTAGTTTGAGAGATATCTGGATATTAACGTACGAATTTACAGATTTCAAATACATATATGCACGGTAGGATAAGAATATTGTAGTTATTAAAATATGGCTTACAACTCTCCATCTGTTGAATATTAAACATTATACGTAATAGTTTTTGTTGGATAAAAAGAGAAGGTGCTGATGTACTGTTGCCCCATAGAATAATACCGTAGCTGGACCATGAAAAGGCAAATGCATAGTAAGTCTTTTATACAACACTACAACACTGAACTATTCGCAATTTACAGAACACTAGTCAAACACTTCACTGTATTTAACTATTTGTGCTTGGAGCACTTGGTCCAATGATATTCGCACTGTAGCTCGTTTCGAACTCAAAGTAAGACTGACTGGTCGGCCAAAACCCGGTCTTATTTATACCAAATAGCCATAGTTTTTAGAATGTTCACTATTAGTCTAGATAGAAAAACAATAGGGGCAATAAATCACCCCCTTCAACGAAAATAAGTAGTAGTGATAGCTCAGTGGCATTGGCTAAGGACTGCCGCGCAGTAGGTCCATGGTTCAAATCCCACCGCGTGCTTGAGCTTCACTGCGTCGTGGAAGGGCATTTTGCGAATGCCCGCCTGGCTAGCGACCCCTTCAAGTAGAAAATCTGTCGCCAAGCACCTAACGGTGTGTTCCGGCAGAAGTCCTTGGGAGCCAGTGAAATTACTGGCACATGACTTTACAACTATATTTCAAGATGACGGGCGCAGTGCAAATCGTGACTTGTGACGAAATGCATCTGTATAGGCAGAGGTTAGTCCGCTTAACATCAGGTGGCCTTGAGCTTGTTCCGCCTCAATAACAAATAAAAAAATAAATTATGATCTTCCACGTAAACTAACTACTACTTATACTGTGGATGTTGTTCGAGCTGTTGCCGAAAGTCCAAAAGCTTTGAACTTCTTATGTAAGAAGTACGGCCATCTACAATAATCTACATATTGTTGTATTTGTAAATTGTCATCACAAATTGTTGCAGGGTTGTCGATGTCTCCCATATTACCGAACTCGGGTAACGCCAGTTCAATTCCGCCTATTTGCTCGCTCAAATCTAACGATATCTCTTACATGAAAATCGGCTAGAACGTTTGGAAGTTATGGTGGAATAAAGGAACTCACAAGCATACATACATACATACTTACATAAAGCCTGAAAACATAACTCTCCTTTTTTTGGGCAGTCGTGTTACAAAATACGACTTAAACAGTATAAGCGTATTATTAAACAAGCATAGTCCAATATCAAACATTATGCATATCAGGGAGGGTACATCCACCATAAAGTCTCGAAGTAGGGAAATATTTAATTAAAGAGTGTTCAATTATAGATACAAATTCAACTCCTTGAAACTTACAAATCTGCAATAATCGCAATATATGACGTGATACAAACAATGCAAAGCTCTTAAATTTCTTATACTAAGCACTTCCAGCTACCTTTTATTGTATTTTTAATACGCTACAGAGTCACACATTGTTACAGAGTCGCAAACATCGGCAATGCCGGAATCTTCAAACGTCGCAAGGGGTAAGTTTCATCTGATTAAACCTACTAGCTTTTAAGTTGAGATGATAATCTGGTAGTATAATTAAAAGAACTTACATCTTGTTATCTAAATAACATAATCGAGCTCAATGTACAAATGAAATCACGTATACCCCTTCAACAGAAATTAGTTTTTTTTAAATTTAAAAATAATTTCCTGAAATTCAATGCGTTATTATGGTATAAAAACTCTCAAGTTGGACAGTTTATCAGTGGATTTGGTGGTACTGGTAAATTCTTACAGTTTATCAGTGGTTGGACAGTTTATCAGTGGATTTGGTGGTAAGAATTAAATTGAACTTATAGTTGGAAACTGCAGAAACTGAGTTACGGGACAATCGCGAGACCTACCTGGCGTCAGGCAATAGAGATAAATAATGCAATACTCAATATTTTATTGTTTCCTGTAGTGTAGACAAAGATGGTCAAAATATGTTAAAGTTCATTACAGACCCTGCTGGGCACACAATTAGGAGAGAAGAAGATTATTAACACTATTATTCCAATTGGTTCAAATATTTCATCGACTTTAATGTCCAAATGTAATCATTGCTAAATTGTGATTAAGTATTTCATCATACGGAAGAAAAAATAATATTTCGTTTATTTAAAGGTGCATATTCCATCATTTTTCAAATTAAAATAAATAAATAACGATATAATAATGAATAAAAAACTAACATGCAATAATAAATATTTAGCTATAAATGTAGAATGTTATGTTTTGTCAAGATATCAAGTTAAATGGTTAAAGTATGTATACCTATATATTTATTATTTAAATATTTTTTTAAAATATTCCTCTACTGACTAATAAGTTTTCTTAATTAATAATTGTTTGAACTTTTGTATGAAATGTTTGTCATTATTAAGTTTTTTTATTTGTGGTGGCAGCTTATTGTACCTTTTTATTGACATTACCACGGGACCTGACTTGTACAACTTTAGGTGAGAAAATGGTTGCATCAACCGGTTTGGGTTCCGTATCATCATCACTTAACATCAGGTGAGATAGTGGTCAAGTGCTACCCAGAATGGAATAAAAAAAAGTATTTTCGATCTAGTCCAGCCCCCTTAATATGTCGCCAAATAATTTGTTTGAGATGAATTAAGCTACTTATATGCTTTGCGCTGGAAAATACACGCTTACTAGCTTTTATGGCCACTTTCTCAAAATCAGTCATTATGACCTGTGGCTTTCATTGTGTGCTGAATTTGCTAAATACGCAGTGTTGTATTATTTATAAAAAAAATTTAATAGCGATTTTCATATTTTTTATTTATGAATCCATATAACTGCAAGTGGAAGAATTTCATAAATACTGTTTCTAGAGTCCAACTTTGCTTTGTATTGTATATATTTGATATAGCAATACCGGACAACATTTGAATGTTACGTACATAACCCAGAAATCAGAACTATAAAGCAATCTCAAATTTACTATTAACTAATTGTCACCGGGAAAATTACTGACAACTGTTGTTTTTCTTTTTTGGGGTATCGGCATATGTCTTATTTAAGTTAATGCTATTGCCATATGTAGAAATTCGTTTCTGCATATTTAACACAACGCTATCTGTGATTTATAGAAATCCCTAAATTTGAGTGCTATGCTACAAAATATAAAATACGTTAAGGCAATGACTTTGTACGTATGTCAGATATGTTTAATTTGTTTGCATTACATGCTGTCATTATTTCACTTGATTATTTCTGAGATGATAGTTCCTAGTTTGAGAGATATCTGGATATTAACGTACGAATTTACAGATTTCAAATACATATATGCACGGTAGGATAAGAATATTGTAGTTATTAAAATATGGCTTACAACTCTCCATCTGTTGAATATTAAACATTATACGTAATAGTTTTTGTTGGATAAAAAGAGAAGGTGCTGATGTACTGTTGCCCCATAGAATAATACCGTAGCTGGACCATGAAAAGGCAAATGCATAGTAAGTCTTTTATACAACACTACAACACTGAACTATTCGCAATTTACAGAACACTAGTCAAACACTTCACTTTATTTAACTATTTGTGCTTGGAGCACTTGGTCCAATGATATTCGCACTGTAGCTCGTTTCGAACTCAAAGTAAGACTGACTGGTCGGCCAAAACCCGGTCTTATTTATACCAAATAGCCATAGTTTTTAGAATGTTCACTATTAGTCTAGATAGAAAAACAATAGGGGCAATAAATCACCCCCTTCAACGAAAATAAGTAGAAGTGATAGCTCAGTGGCATTGGCTAAGGACTGCCGCGCAGTAGGTCCATGGTTCGAATCCCACCGCGTGCTTGAGCTTCACTGCGTCGTGGAAGGGCATTTTGCGAATGCCCGCCTGGCTAGCGACCCCTTCAAGTAGAAAATCTGTCGCCAAGCACCTAACGGTGTGTTCCGGCAGAAGTCCTTGGGAGCCAGTGAAATGACTGGCACATGACTTAACAACTATATTTCAAGATGACGGGCGCAGTGCAAATCGTGACTTGTGACGAAATGCATCTGTATAGGCAGAGGTTAGTCCGCTTAACATCAGGTGGCCTTGAGCTTGTTCCGCCTCAATAACAAATAAAAAAATAAATTATGATCTTCCACGTAAACTAACTACTACTTATACTGTGGATGTTGTTCGAGCTGTTGCCGAAAGTCCAAAAGCTTTGAACTTCTTATGTAAGAAGTACGGCCATCTACAATAATCTACATATTGTTGTATTTGTAAATTGTCATCACAAATTGTTGCAGGGTTGTCGATGTCTCCCATATTACCGAACTCGGGTAACGCCAGTTCAATTCCGCCTATTTGCTCGCTCAAATCTAACGATATCTCTTACATGAAAATCGGCTAGAACGTTTGGAAGTTATGGTGGAATAAAGGAACTCACAAGCATACATACATACATACTTACATAAAGCCTGAAAACATAACTCTCCTTTTTTTGGGCAGTCGTGTTACAAAATACGACTTAAACAGTATAAGCGTATTATTAAACAAGCATAGTCCAATATCAAACATTATGCATATCAGGGAGGGTACATCCACCATAAAGTCTCGAAGTAGGGAAATATTTAATTAAAGAGTGTTCAATTATAGATACAAATTCAACTCCTTGAAACTTACAAATCTGCAATAATCGCAATATATGACGTGATACAAACAATGCAAAGCTCTTAAATTTCTTATACTAAGCACTTCCAGCTACCTTTTATTGTATTTTTAATACGCTACAGAGTCACACATTGTTACAGAGTCGCAAACATCGGCAATGCCGGAATCTTCAAACGTCGCAAGGGGTAAGTTTCATCTGATTAAACCTACTAGCTTTTAAGTTGAGATGATAATCTGGTAGTATAATTAAAAGAACTTACATCTTGTTATCTAAATAACATAATCGAGCTCAATGTACAAATGAAATCACGTATACCCCTTCAACAGAAATTAGTTTTTTTTAAATTTAAAAATAATTTCCTGAAATTCAATGCGTTATTATGGTATAAAAACTCTCAAGTTGGACAGTTTATCAGTGGATTTGGTGGTACTGGTAAATTCTTACAGTTTATCAGTGGTTGGACAGTTTATCAGTGGATTTGGTGGTAAGAATTAAATTGAACTTATAGTTGGAAACTGCAGAAACTGAGTTACGGGACAATCGCGAGACCTACCTGGCGTCAGGCAATAGAGATAAATAATGCAATACTCAATATTTTATTGTTTCCTGTAGTGTAGACAAAGATGGTCAAAATATGTTAAAGTTCATTACAGACCCTGCTGGGCACACAATTAGGAGAGAAGAAGATTATTAACACTATTATTCCAATTGGTTCAAATATTTCATCGACTTTAATGTCCAAATGTAATCATTGCTAAATTGTGATTAAGTATTTCATCATACGGAAGAAAAAATAATATTTCGTTTATTTAAAGGTGCATATTCCATCATTTTTCAAATTAAAATAAATAAATAACGATATAATAATGAATAAAAAACTAACATGCAATAATAAATATTTAGCTATAAATGTAGAATGTTATGTTTTGTCAAGATATCAAGTTAAATGGTTAAAGTATGTATACCTATATATTTATTATTTAAATATTTTTTTAAAATATTCCTCTACTGACTAATAAGTTTTCTTAATTAATAATTGTTTGAACTTTTGTATGAAATGTTTGTCATTATTAAGTTTTTTTATTTGTGGTGGCAGCTTATTGTACCTTTTTATTGACATTACCACGGGACCTGACTTGTACAACTTTAGGTGAGAAAATGGTTGCATCAACCGGTTTGGGTTCCGTATCATCATCACTTAACATCAGGTGAGATAGTGGTCAAGTGCTACCCAGAATGGAATAAAAAAAAGTATTTTCGATCTAGTCCAGCCCCCTTAATATGTCGCCAAATAATTTGTTTGAGATGAATTAAGCTACTTATATGCTTTGCGCTGGAAAATACACGCTTACTAGCTTTTATGGCCACTTTCTCAAAATCAGTCATTATGACCTGTGGCTTTCATTGTGTGCTGAATTTGCTAAATACGCAGTGTTGTATTATTTATAAAAAAAATTTAATAGCGATTTTCATATTTTTTATTTATGAATCCATATAACTGCAAGTGGAAGAATTTCATAAATACTGTTTCTAGAGTCCAACTTTGCTTTGTATTGTATATATTTGATATAGCAATACCGGACAACATTTGAATGTTACGTACATAACCCAGAAATCAGAACTATAAAGCAATCTCAAATTTACTATTAACTAATTGTCACCGGGAAAATTACTGACAACTGTTGTTTTTCTTTTTTGGGGTATCGGCATATGTCTTATTTAAGTTAATGCTATTGCCATATGTAGAAATTCGTTTCTGCATATTTAACACAACGCTATCTGCGATTTATAGAAATCCCTAAATTTGAGTGCTATGCTACAAAATATAAAATACGTTAAGGCAATGACTTTGTACGTATGTCAGATATGTTTAATTTGTTTGCATTACATGCTGTCATTATTTCACTTGATTATTTCTGAGATGATAGTTCCTAGTTTGAGAGATATCTGGATATTAACGTACGAATTTACAGATTTCAAATACATATATGCACGGTAGGATAAGAATATTGTAGTTATTAAAATATGGCTTACAACTCTCCATCTGTTGAATATTAAACATTATACGTAATAGTTTTTGTTGGATAAAAAGAGAAGGTGCTGATGTACTGTTGCCCCATAGAATAATACCGTAGCTGGACCATGAAAAGGCAAATGCATAGTAAGTCTTTTATACAACACTACAACACTGAACTATTCGCAATTTACAGAACACTAGTCAAACACTTCACTGTATTTAACTATTTGTGCTTGGAGCACTTGGTCCAATGATATTCGCACTGTAGCTCGTTTCGAACTCAAAGTAAGACTGACTGGTCGGCCAAAACCCGGTCTTATTTATACCAAATAGCCATAGTTTTTAGAATGTTCACTATTAGTCTAGATAGAAAAACAATAGGGGCAATAAATCACCCCCTTCAACGAAAATAAGTAGTAGTGATAGCTCAGTGGCATTGGCTAAGGACTGCCGCGCAGTAGGTCCATGGTTCAAATCCCACCGCGTGCTTGAGCTTCACTGCGTCGTGGAAGGGCATTTTGCGAATGCCCGCCTGGCTAGCGACCCCTTCAAGTAGAAAATCTGTCGCCAAGCACCTAACGGTGTGTTCCGGCAGAAGTCCTTGGGAGCCAGTGAAATTACTGGCACATGACTTTACAACTATATTTCAAGATGACGGGCGCAGTGCAAATCGTGACTTGTGACGAAATGCATCTGTATAGGCAGAGGTTAGTCCGCTTAACATCAGGTGGCCTTGAGCTTGTTCCGCCTCAATAACAAATAAAAAAATAAATTATGATCTTCCACGTAAACTAACTACTACTTATACTGTGGATGTTGTTCGAGCTGTTGCCGAAAGTCCAAAAGCTTTGAACTTCTTATGTAAGAAGTACGGCCATCTACAATAATCTACATATTGTTGTATTTGTAAATTGTCATCACAAATTGTTGCAGGGTTGTCGATGTCTCCCATATTACCGAACTCGGGTAACGCCAGTTCAATTCCGCCTATTTGCTCGCTCAAATCTAACGATATCTCTTACATGAAAATCGGCTAGAACGTTTGGAAGTTATGGTGGAATAAAGGAACTCACAAGCATACATACATACATACTTACATAAAGCCTGAAAACATAACTCTCCTTTTTTTGGGCAGTCGTGTTACAAAATACGACTTAAACAGTATAAGCGTATTATTAAACAAGCATAGTCCAATATCAAACATTATGCATATCAGGGAGGGTACATCCACCATAAAGTCTCGAAGTAGGGAAATATTTAATTAAAGAGTGTTCAATTATAGATACAAATTCAACTCCTTGAAACTTACAAATCTGCAATAATCGCAATATATGACGTGATACAAACAATGCAAAGCTCTTAAATTTCTTATACTAAGCACTTCCAGCTACCTTTTATTGTATTTTTAATACGCTACAGAGTCACACATTGTTACAGAGTCGCAAACATCGGCAATGCCGGAATCTTCAAACGTCGCAAGGGGTAAGTTTCATCTGATTAAACCTACTAGCTTTTAAGTTGAGATGATAATCTGGTAGTATAATTAAAAGAACTTACATCTTGTTATCTAAATAACATAATCGAGCTCAATGTACAAATGAAATCACGTATACCCCTTCAACAGAAATTAGTTTTTTTTAAATTTAAAAATAATTTCCTGAAATTCAATGCGTTATTATGGTATAAAAACTCTCAAGTTGGACAGTTTATCAGTGGATTTGGTGGTACTGGTAAATTCTTACAGTTTATCAGTGGTTGGACAGTTTATCAGTGGATTTGGTGGTAAGAATTAAATTGAACTTATAGTTGGAAACTGCAGAAACTGAGTTACGGGACAATCGCGAGACCTACCTGGCGTCAGGCAATAGAGATAAATAATGCAATACTCAATATTTTATTGTTTCCTGTAGTGTAGACAAAGATGGTCAAAATATGTTAAAGTTCATTACAGACCCTGCTGGGCACACAATTAGGAGAGAAGAAGATTATTAACACTATTATTCCAATTGGTTCAAATATTTCATCGACTTTAATGTCCAAATGTAATCATTGCTAAATTGTGATTAAGTATTTCATCATACGGAAGAAAAAATAATATTTCGTTTATTTAAAGGTGCATATTCCATCATTTTTCAAATTAAAATAAATAAATAACGATATAATAATGAATAAAAAACTAACATGCAATAATAAATATTTAGCTATAAATGTAGAATGTTATGTTTTGTCAAGATATCAAGTTAAATGGTTAAAGTATGTATACCTATATATTTATTATTTAAATATTTTTTTAAAATATTCCTCTACTGACTAATAAGTTTTCTTAATTAATAATTGTTTGAACTTTTGTATGAAATGTTTGTCATTATTAAGTTTTTTTATTTGTGGTGGCAGCTTATTGTACCTTTTTATTGACATTACCACGGGACCTGACTTGTACAACTTTAGGTGAGAAAATGGTTGCATCAACCGGTTTGGGTTCCGTATCATCATCACTTAACATCAGGTGAGATAGTGGTCAAGTGCTACCCAGAATGGAATAAAAAAAAGTATTTTCGATCTAGTCCAGCCCCCTTAATATGTCGCCAAATAATTTGTTTGAGATGAATTAAGCTACTTATATGCTTTGCGCTGGAAAATACACGCTTACTAGCTTTTATGGCCACTTTCTCAAAATCAGTCATTATGACCTGTGGCTTTCATTGTGTGCTGAATTTGCTAAATACGCAGTGTTGTATTATTTATAAAAAAAATTTAATAGCGATTTTCATATTTTTTATTTATGAATCCATATAACTGCAAGTGGAAGAATTTCATAAATACTGTTTCTAGAGTCCAACTTTGCTTTGTATTGTATATATTTGATATAGCAATACCGGACAACATTTGAATGTTACGTACATAACCCAGAAATCAGAACTATAAAGCAATCTCAAATTTACTATTAACTAATTGTCACCGGGAAAATTACTGACAACTGTTGTTTTTCTTTTTTGGGGTATCGGCATATGTCTTATTTAAGTTAATGCTATTGCCATATGTAGAAATTCGTTTCTGCATATTTAACACAACGCTATCTGTGATTTATAGAAATCCCTAAATTTGAGTGCTATGCTACAAAATATAAAATACGTTAAGGCAATGACTTTGTACGTATGTCAGATATGTTTAATTTGTTTGCATTACATGCTGTCATTATTTCACTTGATTATTTCTGAGATGATAGTTCCTAGTTTGAGAGATATCTGGATATTAACGTACGAATTTACAGATTTCAAATACATATATGCACGGTAGGATAAGAATATTGTAGTTATTAAAATATGGCTTACAACTCTCCATCTGTTGAATATTAAACATTATACGTAATAGTTTTTGTTGGATAAAAAGAGAAGGTGCTGATGTACTGTTGCCCCATAGAATAATACCGTAGCTGGACCATGAAAAGGCAAATGCATAGTAAGTCTTTTATACAACACTACAACACTGAACTATTCGCAATTTACAGAACACTAGTCAAACACTTCACTGTATTTAACTATTTGTGCTTGGAGCACTTGGTCCAATGATATTCGCACTGTAGCTCGTTTCGAACTCAAAGTAAGACTGACTGGTCGGCCAAAACCCGGTCTTATTTATACCAAATAGCCATAGTTTTTAGAATGTTCACTATTAGTCTAGATAGAAAAACAATAGGGGCAATAAATCACCCCCTTCAACGAAAATAAGTAGAAGTGATAGCTCAGTGGCATTGGCTAAGGACTGCCGCGCAGTAGGTCCATGGTTCGAATCCCACCGCGTGCTTGAGCTTCACTGCGTCGTGGAAGGGCATTTTGCGAATGCCCGCCTGGCTAGCGACCCCTTCAAGTAGAAAATCTGTCGCCAAGCACCTAACGGTGTGTTCCGGCAGAAGTCCTTGGGAGCCAGTGAAATTACTGGCACATGACTTAACAACTATATTTCAAGATGACGGGCGCAGTGCAAATCGTGACTTGTGACGAAATGCATCTGTATAGGCAGAGGTTAGTCCGCTTAACATCAGGTGGCCTTGAGCTTGTTCCGCCTCAATAACAAATAAAAAAATAAATTATGATCTTCCACGTAAACTAACTACTACTTATACTGTGGATGTTGTTCGAGCTGTTGCCGAAAGTCCAAAAGCTTTGAACTTCTTATGTAAGAAGTACGGCCATCTACAATAATCTACATATTGTTGTATTTGTAAATTGTCATCACAAATTGTTGCAGGGTTGTCGATGTCTCCCATATTACCGAACTCGGGTAACGCCAGTTCAATTCCGCCTATTTGCTCGCTCAAATCTAACGATATCTCTTACATGAAAATCGGCTAGAACGTTTGGAAGTTATGGTGGAATAAAGGAACTCACAAGCATACATACATACATACTTACATAAAGCCTGAAAACATAACTCTCCTTTTTTTGGGCAGTCGTGTTACAAAATACGACTTAAACAGTATAAGCGTATTATTAAACAAGCATAGTCCAATATCAAACATTATGCATATCAGGGAGGGTACATCCACCATAAAGTCTCGAAGTAGGGAAATATTTAATTAAAGAGTGTTCAATTATAGATACAAATTCAACTCCTTGAAACTTACAAATCTGCAATAATCGCAATATATGACGTGATACAAACAATGCAAAGCTCTTAAATTTCTTATACTAAGCACTTCCAGCTACCTTTTATTGAATTTTTAATACGCTACAGAGTCACACATTGTTACAGAGTCGCAAACATCGGCAATGCCGGAATCTTCAAACGTCGCAAGGGGTAAGTTTCATCTGATTAAACCTACTAGCTTTTAAGTTGAGATGATAATCTGGTAGTATAATTAAAAGAACTTACATCTTGTTATCTAAATAACATAATCGAGCTCAATGTACAAATGAAATCACGTATACCCCTTCAACAGAAATTAGTTTTTTTTAAATTTAAAAATAATTTCCTGAAATTCAATGCGTTATTATGGTATAAAAACTCTCAAGTTGGACAGTTTATCAGTGGATTTGGTGGTACTGGTAAATTCTTACAGTTTATCAGTGGTTGGACAGTTTATCAGTGGATTTGGTGGTAAGAATTAAATTGAACTTATAGTTGGAAACTGCAGAAACTGAGTTACGGGACAATCGCGAGACCTACCTGGCGTCAGGCAATAGAGATAAATAATGCAATACTCAATATTTTATTGTTTCCTGTAGTGTAGACAAAGATGGTCAAAATATGTTAAAGTTCATTACAGACCCTGCTGGGCACACAATTAGGAGAGAGGAAGATTATTAACACTATTATTCCAATTGGTTCAAATATTTCATCGACTTTAATGTCCAAATGTAATCATTGCTAAATTGTGATTAAGTATTTCATCATACGGAAGAAAAAATAATATTTCGTTTATTTAAAGGTGCATATTCCATCATTTTTCAAATTAAAATAAATAAATAACGATATAATAATGAATAAAAAACTAACATGCAATAATAAATATTTAGCTATAAATGTAGAATGTTATGTTTTGTCAAGATATCAAGTTAAATGGTTAAAGTATGTATACCTATATATTTATTATTTAAATATTTTTTTAAAATATTCCTCTACTGACTAATAAGTTTTCTTAATTAATAATTGTTTGAACTTTTGTATGAAATGTTTGTCATTATTAAGTTTTTTTATTTGTGGTGGCAGCTTATTGTACCTTTTTATTGACATTACCACGGGACCTGACTTGTACAACTTTAGGTGAGAAAATGGTTGCATCAACCGGTTTGGGTTCCGTATCATCATCACTTAACATCAGGTGAGATAGTGGTCAAGTGCTACCCAGAATGGAATAAAAAAAAGTATTTTCGATCTAGTCCAGCCCCCTTAATATGTCGCCAAATAATTTGTTTGAGATGAATTAAGCTACTTATATGCTTTGCGCTGGAAAATACACGCTTACTAGCTTTTATGGCCACTTTCTCAAAATCAGTCATTATGACCTGTGGCTTTCATTGTGTGCTGAATTTGCTAAATACGCAGTGTTGTATTATTTATAAAAAAAATTTAATAGCGATTTTCATATTTTTTATTTATGAATCCATATAACTGCAAGTGGAAGAATTTCATAAATACTGTTTCTAGAGTCCAACTTTGCTTTGTATTGTATATATTTGATATAGCAATACCGGACAACATTTGAATGTTACGTACATAACCCAGAAATCAGAACTATAAAGCAATCTCAAATTTACTATTAACTAATTGTCACCGGGAAAATTACTGACAACTGTTGTTTTTCTTTTTTGGGGTATCGGCATATGTCTTATTTAAGTTAATGCTATTGCCATATGTAGAAATTCGTTTCTGCATATTTAACACAACGCTATCTGTGATTTATAGAAATCCCTAAATTTGAGTGCTATGCTACAAAATATAAAATACGTTAAGGCAATGACTTTGTACGTATGTCAGATATGTTTAATTTGTTTGCATTACATGCTGTCATTATTTCACTTGATTATTTCTGAGATGATAGTTCCTAGTTTGAGAGATATCTGGATATTAACGTACGAATTTACAGATTTCAAATACATATATGCACGGTAGGATAAGAATATTGTAGTTATTAAAATATGGCTTACAACTCTCCATCTGTTGAATATTAAACATTATACGTAATAGTTTTTGTTGGATAAAAAGAGAAGGTGCTGATGTACTGTTGCCCCATAGAATAATACCGTAGCTGGACCATGAAAAGGCAAATGCATAGTAAGTCTTTTATACAACACTACAACACTGAACTATTCGCAATTTACAGAACACTAGTCAAACACTTCACTGTATTTAACTATTTGTGCTTGGAGCACTTGGTCCAATGATATTCGCACTGTAGCTCGTTTCGAACTCAAAGTAAGACTGACTGGTCGGCCAAAACCCGGTCTTATTTATACCAAATAGCCATAGTTTTTAGAATGTTCACTATTAGTCTAGATAGAAAAACAATAGGGGCAATAAATCACCCCCTTCAACGAAAATAAGTAGAAGTGATAGCTCAGTGGCATTGGCTAAGGACTGCCGCGCAGTAGGTCCATGGTTCGAATCCCACCGCGTGCTTGAGCTTCACTGCGTCGTGGAAGGGCATTTTGCGAATGCCCGCCTGGCTAGCGACCCCTTCAAGTAGAAAATCTGTCGCCAAGCACCTAACGGTGTGTTCCGGCAGAAGTCCTTGGGAGCCAGTGAAATTACTGGCACATGACTTAACAACTATATTTCAAGATGACGGGCGCAGTGCAAATCGTGACTTGTGACGAAATGCATCTGTATAGGCAGAGGTTAGTCCGCTTAACATCAGGTGGCCTTGAGCTTGTTCCGCCTCAATAACAAATAAAAAATAAATTATGATCTTCCACGTAAACTAACTACTACTTATACTGTGGATGTTGTTCGAGCTGTTGCCGAAAGTCCAAAAGCTTTGAACTTCTTATGTAAGAAGTACGGCCATCTACAATAATCTACATATTGTTGTATTTGTAAATTGTCATCACAAATTGTTGCAGGGTTGTCGATGTCTCCCATATTACCGAACTCGGGTAACGCCAGTTCAATTCCGCCTATTTGCTCGCTCAAATCTAACGATATCTCTTACATGAAAATCGGCTAGAACGTTTGGAAGTTATGGTGGAATAAAGGAACTCACAAGCATACATACATACATACTTACATAAAGCCTGAAAACATAACTCTCCTTTTTTTGGGCAGTCGTGTTACAAAATACGACTTAAACAGTATAAGCGTATTATTAAACAAGCATAGTCCAATATCAAACATTATGCATATCAGGGAGGGTACATCCACCATAAAGTCTCGAAGTAGGGAAATATTTAATTAAAGAGTGTTCAATTATAGATACAAATTCAACTCCTTGAAACTTACAAATCTGCAATAATCGCAATATATGACGTGATACAAACAATGCAAAGCTCTTAAATTTCTTATACTAAGCACTTCCAGCTACCTTTTATTGTATTTTTAATACGCTACAGAGTCACACATTGTTACAGAGTCGCAAACATCGGCAATGCCGGAATCTTCAAACGTCGCAAGGGGTAAGTTTCATCTGATTAAACCTACTAGCTTTTAAGTTGAGATGATAATCTGGTAGTATAATTAAAAGAACTTACATCTTGTTATCTAAATAACATAATCGAGCTCAATGTACAAATGAAATCACGTATACCCCTTCAACAGAAATTAGTTTTTTTTAAATTTAAAAATAATTTCCTGAAATTCAATGCGTTATTATGGTATAAAAACTCTCAAGTTGGACAGTTTATCAGTGGATTTGGTGGTACTGGTAAATTCTTACAGTTTATCAGTGGTTGGACAGTTTATCAGTGGATTTGGTGGTAAGAATTAAATTGAACTTATAGTTGGAAACTGCAGAAACTGAGTTACGGGACAATCGCGAGACCTACCTGGCGTCAGGCAATAGAGATAAATAATGCAATACTCAATATTTTATTGTTTCCTGTAGTGTAGACAAAGATGGTCAAAATATGTTAAAGTTCATTACAGACCCTGCTGGGCACACAATTAGGAGAGAGGAAGATTATTAACACTATTATTCCAATTGGTTCAAATATTTCATCGACTTTAATGTCCAAATGTAATCATTGCTAAATTGTGATTAAGTATTTCATCATACGGAAGAAAAAATAATATTTCGTTTATTTAAAGGTGCATATTCCATCATTTTTCAAATTAAAATAAATAAATAACGATATAATAATGAATAAAAAACTAACATGCAATAATAAATATTTAGCTATAAATGTAGAATGTTATGTTTTGTCAAGATATCAAGTTAAATGGTTAAAGTATGTATACCTATATATTTATTATTTAAATATTTTTTTAAAATATTCCTCTACTGACTAATAAGTTTTCTTAATTAATAATTGTTTGAACTTTTGTATGAAATGTTTGTCATTATTAAGTTTTTTTATTTGTGGTGGCAGCTTATTGTACCTTTTTATTGACATTACCACGGGACCTGACTTGTACAACTTTAGGTGAGAAAATGGTTGCATCAACCGGTTTGGGTTCCGTATCATCATCACTTAACATCAGGTGAGATAGTGGTCAAGTGCTACCCAGAATGGAATAAAAAAAAGTATTTTCGATCTAGTCCAGCCCCCTTAATATGTCGCCAAATAATTTGTTTGAGATGAATTAAGCTACTTATATGCTTTGCGCTGGAAAATACACGCTTACTAGCTTTTATGGCCACTTTCTCAAAATCAGTCATTATGACCTGTGGCTTTCATTGTGTGCTGAATTTGCTAAATACGCAGTGTTGTATTATTTATAAAAAAAATTTAATAGCGATTTTCATATTTTTTATTTATGAATCCATATAACTGCAAGTGGAAGAATTTCATAAATACTGTTTCTAGAGTCCAACTTTGCTTTGTATTGTATATATTTGATATAGCAATACCGGACAACATTTGAATGTTACGTACATAACCCAGAAATCAGAACTATAAAGCAATCTCAAATTTACTATTAACTAATTGTCACCGGGAAAATTACTGACAACTGTTGTTTTTCTTTTTTGGGGTATCGGCATATGTCTTATTTAAGTTAATGCTATTGCCATATGTAGAAATTCGTTTCTGCATATTTAACACAACGCTATCTGTGATTTATAGAAATCCCTAAATTTGAGTGCTATGCTACAAAATATAAAATACGTTAAGGCAATGACTTTGTACGTATGTCAGATATGTTTAATTTGTTTGCATTACATGCTGTCATTATTTCACTTGATTATTTCTGAGATGATAGTTCCTAGTTTGAGAGATATCTGGATATTAACGTACGAATTTACAGATTTCAAATACATATATGCACGGTAGGATAAGAATATTGTAGTTATTAAAATATGGCTTACAACTCTCCATCTGTTGAATATTAAACATTATACGTAATAGTTTTTGTTGGATAAAAAGAGAAGGTGCTGATGTACTGTTGCCCCATAGAATAATACCGTAGCTGGACCATGAAAAGGCAAATGCATAGTAAGTCTTTTATACAACACTACAACACTGAACTATTCGCAATTTACAGAACACTAGTCAAACACTTCACTGTATTTAACTATTTGTGCTTGGAGCACTTGGTCCAATGATATTCGCACTGTAGCTCGTTTCGAACTCAAAGTAAGACTGACTGGTCGGCCAAAACCCGGTCTTATTTATACCAAATAGCCATAGTTTTTAGAATGTTCACTATTAGTCTAGATAGAAAAACAATAGGGGCAATAAATCACCCCCTTCAACGAAAATGAGTAGTAGTGATAGCTCAGTGGCATTGGCTAAGGACTGCCGCGCAGTAGGTCCATGGTTCGAATCCCACCGCGTGCTTGAGCTTCACTGCGTCGTGGAAGGGCATTTTGCGAATGCCCGCCTGGCTAGCGACCCCTTCAAGTAGAAAATCTGTCGCCAAGCACCTAACGGTGTGTTCCGGCAGAAGTCCTTGGGAGCCAGTGAAATTACTGGCACATGACTTTACAACTATATTTCAAGATGACGGGCGCAGTGCAAATCGTGACTTGTGACGAAATGCATCTGTATAGGCAGAGGTTAGTCCGCTTAACATCAGGTGGCCTTGAGCTTGTTCCGCCTCAATAACAAATAAAAAAATAAATTATGATCTTCCACGTAAACTAACTACTACTTATACTGTGGATGTTGTTCGAGCTGTTGCCGAAAGTCCAAAAGCTTTGAACTTCTTATGTAAGAAGTACGGCCATCTACAATAATCTACATATTGTTGTATTTGTAAATTGTCATCACAAATTGTTGCAGGGTTGTCGATGTCTCCCATATTACCGAACTCGGGTAACGCCAGTTCAATTCCGCCTATTTGCTCGCTCAAATCTAACGATATCTCTTACATGAAAATCGGCTAGAACGTTTGGAAGTTATGGTGGAATAAAGGAACTCACAAGCATACATACATACATACTTACATAAAGCCTGAAAACATAACTCTCCTTTTTTTGGGCAGTCGTGTTACAAAATACGACTTAAACAGTATAAGCGTATTATTAAACAAGCATAGTCCAATATCAAACATTATGCATATCAGGGAGGGTACATCCACCATAAAGTCTCGAAGTAGGGAAATATTTAATTAAAGAGTGTTCAATTATAGATACAAATTCAACTCCTTGAAACTTACAAATCTGCAATAATCGCAATATATGACGTGATACAAACAATGCAAAGCTCTTAAATTTCTTATACTAAGCACTTCCAGCTACCTTTTATTGTATTTTTAATACGCTACAGAGTCACACATTGTTACAGAGTCGCAAACATCGGCAATGCCGGAATCTTCAAACGTCGCAAGGGGTAAGTTTCATCTGATTAAACCTACTAGCTTTTAAGTTGAGATGATAATCTGGTAGTATAATTAAAAGAACTTACATCTTGTTATCTAAATAACATAATCGAGCTCAATGTACAAATGAAATCACGTATACCCCTTCAACAGAAATTAGTTTTTTTTAAATTTAAAAATAATTTCCTGAAATTCAATGCGTTATTATGGTATAAAAACTCTCAAGTTGGACAGTTTATCAGTGGATTTGGTGGTACTGGTAAATTCTTACAGTTTATCAGTGGTTGGACAGTTTATCAGTGAATTTGGTGGTAAGAATTAAATTGAACTTATAGTTGGAAACTGCAGAAACTGAGTTACGGGACAATCGCGAGACCTACCTGGCGTCAGGCAATAGAGATAAATAATGCAATACTCAATATTTTATTGTTTCCTGTAGTGTAGACAAAGATGGTCAAAATATGTTAAAGTTCATTACAGACCCTGCTGGGCACACAATTAGGAGAGAGGAAGATTATTAACACTATTATTCCAATTGGTTCAAATATTTCATCGACTTTAATGTCCAAATGTAATCATTGCTAAATTGTGATTAAGTATTTCATCATACGGAAGAAAAAATAATATTTCGTTTATTTAAAGGTGCATATTCCATCATTTTTCAAATTAAAATAAATAAATAACGATATAATAATGAATAAAAAACTAACATGCAATAATAAATATTTAGCTATAAATGTAGAATGTTATGTTTTGTCAAGATATCAAGTTAAATGGTTAAAGTATGTATACCTATATATTTATTATTTAAATATTTTTTTAAAATATTCCTCTACTGACTAATAAGTTTTCTTAATTAATAATTGTTTGAACTTTTGTATGAAATGTTTGTCATTATTAAGTTTTTTTATTTGTGGTGGCAGCTTATTGTACCTTTTTATTGACATTACCACGGGACCTGACTTGTACAACTTTAGGTGAGAAAATGGTTGCATCAACCGGTTTGGGTTCCGTATCATCATCACTTAACATCAGGTGAGATAGTGGTCAAGTGCTACCCAGAATGGAATAAAAAAAAGTATTTTCGATCTAGTCCAGCCCCCTTAATATGTCGCCAAATAATTTGTTTGAGATGAATTAAGCTACTTATATGCTTTGCGCTGGAAAATACACGCTTACTAGCTTTTATGGCCACTTTCTCAAAATCAGTCATTATGACCTGTGGCTTTCATTGTGTGCTGAATTTGCTAAATACGCAGTGTTGTATTATTTATAAAAAAAATTTAATAGCGATTTTCATATTTTTTATTTATGAATCCATATAACTGCAAGTGGAAGAATTTCATAAATACTGTTTCTAGAGTCCAACTTTGCTTTGTATTGTATATATTTGATATAGCAATACCGGACAACATTTGAATGTTACGTACATAACCCAGAAATCAGAACTATAAAGCAATCTCAAATTTACTATTAACTAATTGTCACCGGGAAAATTACTGACAACTGTTGTTTTTCTTTTTTGGGGTATCGGCATATGTCTTATTTAAGTTAATGCTATTGCCATATGTAGAAATTCGTTTCTGCATATTTAACACAACGCTATCTGTGATTTATAGAAATCCCTAAATTTGAGTGCTATGCTACAAAATATAAAATACGTTAAGGCAATGACTTTGTACGTATGTCAGATATGTTTAATTTGTTTGCATTACATGCTGTCATTATTTCACTTGATTATTTCTGAGATGATAGTTCCTAGTTTGAGAGATATCTGGATATTAACGTACGAATTTACAGATTTCAAATACATATATGCACGGTAGGATAAGAATATTGTAGTTATTAAAATATGGCTTACAACTCTCCATCTGTTGAATATTAAACATTATACGTAATAGTTTTTGTTGGATAAAAAGAGAAGGTGCTGATGTACTGTTGCCCCATAGAATAATACCGTAGCTGGACCATGAAAAGGCAAATGCATAGTAAGTCTTTTATACAACACTACAACACTGAACTATTCGCAATTTACAGAACACTAGTCAAACACTTCACTGTATTTAACTATTTGTGCTTGGAGCACTTGGTCCAATGATATTCGCACTGTAGCTCGTTTCGAACTCAAAGTAAGACTGACTGGTCGGCCAAAACCCGGTCTTATTTATACCAAATAGCCATAGTTTTTAGAATGTTCACTATTAGTCTAGATAGAAAAACAATAGGGGCAATAAATCACCCCCTTCAACGAAAATAAGTAGTAGTGATAGCTCAGTGGCATTGGCTAAGGACTGCCGCGCAGTAGGTCCATGGTTCGAATCCCACCGCGTGCTTGAGCTTCACTGCGTCGTGAAAGGGCATTTTGCGAATGCCCGCCTGGCTAGCGACCCCTTCAAGTAGAAAATCTGTCGCCAAGCACCTAACGGTGTGTTCCGGCAGAAGTCCTTGGGAGCCAGTGAAATTACTGGCACATGACTTAACAACTATATTTCAAGATGACGGGCGCAGTGCAAATCGTGACTTGTGACGAAATGCATCTGTATAGGCAGAGGTTAGTCCGCTTAACATCAGGTGGCCTTGAGCTTGTTCCGCCTCAATAACAAATAAAAAAATAAATTATGATCTTCCACGTAAACTAACTACTACTTATACTGTGGATGTTGTTCGAGCTGTTGCCGAAAGTCCAAAAGCTTTGAACTTCTTATGTAAGAAGTACGGCCATCTACAATAATCTACATATTGTTGTATTTGTAAATTGTCATCACAAATTGTTGCAGGGTTGTCGATGTCTCCCATATTACCGAACTCGGGTGACGCCAGTTCAAACGCCGCAACAGGTAAATTTAATTAAATAATACTAGCTTTCAAGTCAAGACGAAAATCAGGAGTAGGTATAATCAAAAGAACGTGTAGAGACTGACATCTTGACACCTTAACGTAATCAAGAGAAATTTTCCTACCACTTCGGTACTCGAGTATAGTACAGAGGCACGGTTATATCACGCTGATATTACGGTAATAATACGGTTATAAAGCGGGGTAATCATGACCCTCAATAATGTGGACAACGACGCGAGGAGCAGGATAACGGTAATATTATCTATACAGAAATCCAACTTTATAGAAACGGACGAAGCGCGAGCTATACCTATTCGCCTCGATTTCGGCATGCGCTCAGCAAGCAGACAGTCGTGACTGTGCCGCAGCGCAGTGACGAACGGACGGTGGTTGTATTTTTCACAATAACCGCGCAATTTTTTCATCAGTTCACAAGTTCAAGTACATAATTATTTAATATGACGAGTAGGATATATTGTGCTGTTTTTGGTTGCCTGAATTGGTCAATAACGCATCCAGAGATAACTTTTATATTACCTGGAAACTCTGAAATATAAGACTATAATATTATTTACTTACTAGTATGTAGGTACACAATGTGTGTCTTTTTAATGGATAAGTATTTTTTTTATCTCCCGAAAAAAACACGGAGGCACTGTAATAATTAAAATTAAAATAAACTTATTCGTCTTTTTTATAACGACAGCTAAATATTCTATAGAAAGCCTCATGTTACGATCAACAATTATGACTTGTCCTTCTTAATTATGCATTGTCACCTAATTGGTATAAACCACAACACAATATCAGATGGCTTTAATCTTCTGACCACTAGCCTCGATAATCTGGTCTAGTTTAGTTTTTTGATACTTAGTAAGAAAAATGCTTTATAATTTACAACACTAATGGACCCCGATTTATTGCTTGTAAACTTTACTCATCGAGTTCTAGACGATGGCACCGCTTTTGCTAAGGTATAAAAAACCTAATGTTTTTCGGTTACCCTCTCACCTACTGAAGACCACCTGAAGCACCGAAATATCAGTTAGATCCAATTGACTCCTATTAGAAAAGTATGGGTGCTGATGAAATTACAGGCACATTGGACTTAAGAACTTTGTCTTAGGGTTATGCGTGTGGGAAGTGCAGTTCGTCACATGTGGCGAAATAAAATGTTATATGTAGATGTTACCGCTTAGCACCAAGGGAGCTTCGTGCTTTTTCCGTTAAATGATCACGTCTTGAAAAAGTATATAAATATTGTGCCGTCAAAAGTTGTAATAATATTTTCTTGTTCTCTCTGTGAGTTAATAACGTATTGCCCTTACCAAAACTTACCTACAATGGTTGTTAAATTGTAGTCCATAGAGGTCTGTTTTTAATTACGTGGGTATAAGATATTTCTTATTATTTCTGTCGTAACTATGTGCTGAGAACAAACTAAAGCATGATTGTTCTTTTACACAACCCCAATACTCTTACCATCAACACTGGAACTCCATGGTTGGTAACTTTGACCAACAAGAAAGGAAAATATAACTTGTGAACATTATCGATTTCGTTGTTGATATGCATGAGTGATATAAATAAATCCTTCAAATTCGCCCCATCAATATCAGTCAGTACTATTATTATAAATGCTAAAGTAACTCTGTCTGTCTGTCTGTCTGTCTGTCTGTCTGTTACGCTTTCACGCCAAAACTACTTGACCGATTTGAATGAAATTTGGTATGGAAATAGTTTGAGACCCGGGAAAAAACAAAGGATAGTTTTTATCCGAAAGCGCAAAAAGAGGTTAATGTTAAACGGAAAGCTAGTACTATATATATAATTTTCTCGTGAATTTGGGGATAGTAATTTAAGGCAACTTAACTTTGGGCCATTTTGCCGCAACTAGAAGAATCTGTTGTCTTTCGGTGCAGTAACACTGGCGGCCGATGGTCTACACTCTTTTAGTTGTGACTTGTGTTGCACATACACATCCTCAACTTGCATGAATAAATCTTCTTTATAATATTGTAACTCGATGCTTCTAACTCTTTATCTTCTGCTTCATTCATTATTCTTTCGTGTGTTTATAAAATCATTTACAATATTGGTCTAAACTTTCACATCGTGTTTCTACGTAAGTTAAAGTAATTTTATCCTTTGCTTATTTTATAGGCGGTATGCCTTTATTAAACAAAATACTATGAACTATATACAACACTACAGCTTCTACAATAAAAGCATTTAGACAACCTATAAGTCATAGCAGACTCATAGGCAGTCCAAATGCTCCAGCCCACTCCCAGTTGGCAGCGTGCCCAGCATGCTGGCACCATTGGCCCGTTGAATTGCAATGCTTATTCGTTGAGCCAAATATGTGCCAGCATTTTGATCACGCGTCGCATCGACCAAGCGCTCAGATAAGTTTTGGAAAATACGATGAGCTCCCGGTCCCCACGGACAAAACGTTTCCACACCAAACGGCTCGAATATGTAACCCATACCGAGGTGAGCATATTTGCGCCGCTTGAGTTGCTCCGCTGAAGTAGCCACAGCGCCAGCCCTCACGTTGGTTTCAGAAAGATGTGAAGGCGCTAAAGTGTCTACGCAAGTAGCGTCCCACACTAAGGGCCGTCCTAACTTCCACGGAACCAGAGTCATGCCGTCAGGTCTTTTACCATCGTCACGCATTAGACCATTCGGTTCCAGAATAGCTGCAACATTGCCGCTGGCAAAAGCCCGGCGAATGATATCGTTAAGGCTGGCGTGGCGGGAAATTCGACCAGCACTTCGAGAGCAAGAGAGGCCATGGTGACCGAGTTGATCCTTTGCTTGTTAACCAAAATGTATATTACATTTTATTTAAAAGATAAACTGTAAAGTTTATCTTTTAAAATTTTCTTGGGCTCTAAATAATTTATCCATTGCTACAATAATTTACTTAGAATAAATACAATACGAAAATAAATCCGTCCAATTTCTTAAGTTCTAAAAACCAATCAGTTAAAATTTTTCTATGTTATATTTTTCAAGTGTTTGGCGCTAAATAGACTTCGCTATAAAATCGGGCATAGGTTCTTCGTCTAAGCCATTTTAGCAAAACTATTCTAAGTTCATGCAAAACACTTGTTCACCTCATTATTTAAAACGACGAGTAGGATATATTGTGCTGTTTTTGGTTGCATGATTTTGTCAATAGCGCATCCAGAGATAACTTTTTATATTACCCGGAAACTCTGAAATGTAAGACTATAAAATTAATTTACTTACTAGTATGTGTGTTTTTTTAATGGATAAGTATTTCCTCTTATCTCCCGATAAAAATATGTCTGGATTAATAAAAATAAAGTGAATAGAGTAAACGAAAGTGATTGACACTAGTGGAATAGGTAGTTATAGGCGGTTCATGAATCATGACACGGTAGGTACGCTTATGTTAAAACCTCGGGGCATGTGTATTTTGTTGTGTAAGTTAGTATAATTCAAAGGAATGCCTTGGTATTTTATTATTAATAATACTTAGTTGTTAATTGTACTGTGTGCAAGAATAATACTACATAATTAAATTTGACCGTCTAAATGACCGTGATAGACGTCAGACGGTTAGACTTATTGACCTCATATAGAGTGGGGGTGAATCCGTCGCAGGTATGCTTTTTGTCATTTCATCATGCTCCATTTTAAATGCCGAACTCGAGCGTTTGCATTTCGAACGTCTCAAGGGGTAAGTGAAAACAAATTTCGTGTTTTTGGGCAGTCGTGTTACAAAATACGACTTAAACATTATCAGCGTATTATTTAACAAGCATAGCCCAATATCAAACATTATGCATATCAGGGAGGGTACATCCACCATAAGGTCTCGAAGTAGTGAAATGTATAATTGAAGAGTGTTAAATAGACCAGATTCAGAATCTATCAATTACTATGACAGGAAATCATTAGTTAAGGACCATATAATATCAATATCTAAATAATTAAATATGCAAAACTCATAGATATTTGATGATTTTTCGTGTTGGAAATGTACGGTTTACGTATATTTTGATGACTTAACGTGACTGCGTCCGCGTACAACTTCATGTAACTCTTTTATATAATCAGTCTGAATTAAGTCCCATTAATACTTATTTTTAATTAATATCATATTATATTGTATAACATAGCATTAGCATCAAAGCAGTCTTTCAACAGAGTGGTAATATTATTGAGGAGTTTGATCATATACTGACACAATTCGAGTACCCTCATTTATGGAACATTTCGTCATACTAAATTCAACTCCTTGAAACTCATAAATCTGCAATTATCGCAATATATGTCGTGATACAAACAATGCAAAGTTTTTGAATGTCTTATGCAAGAAGCAACGTCAGCTGACTTTAGTTGTATTTTCAAAACGTTACAGAGTCACACATTGCCACGATACAACCATCCGCAATGCCGAACTCGAGCGTTGACATGTCAAACGTCTCAATGGGTAAGTTTCATTTGATTATACCTACTAGCTTTTAAGTTGAGATGATAATCTGGTAGTATAATTAAAAGAGCATGAAGAGGCTTACATCTTGTTGCCCAAATAACATAATCGAGCTCAATGTACAAATGAAAACTCGTATACCCCTTCAACTGAAATTAAATTATTATAATTTAAAAATAATTTCCTGAAATTCAATGCGTTATTATAGTATAAAAACTAACAACTTGGACAGTTTATCAGTGGATTTGGTGGTAAGAATTAAATTGAACTTATAGTTGGAAACTGCAGAAACTGAGTTACGGGACATTCGCGAGACCTACCTGGCGTCAGGCAACCTGTGCATTTCGTCACTAGATAGTTTGGAATCCTTAGCGCAAACAACACAGGCGTAGTAACAGAGTCATATATACAAGGACGGCAACTTATGTTGTAGGGTTATCCTGTTAGATAACCCATCACTTACCAACAAATGAGACAGTGATCAAAGTCTTATTTATAGTACGAATCAAATTTGTTTATTTTTACATATAGTTTTTCAGAATAGTGTCTTTCTAATTGGCCTCATATGGAGTGATGATCTCTCGAAGGACTATGTTTTTCAGCCACTTAATTGACCGTTTTTGTCAAGCATGAAATGTAGTCATCTCTGTAGCATTACCCCAAACAGTAATGGAATATTTTATAATTAAATGTACATGTGTCACAGAGCAACATGGCGTGTGGTGTGAATGCATATATATAATAATAGGTATATATATATATATACATATATATAAATATATATACCTCAAATTGATTTTTTACTTGTAATTTTTTATCAACATGGGCTTTATAAGTAATTGCGCTGTAATACACGCACCAAATAATACATTCACATGAAATATATTTTCAAAATATTCAGTACCTTAGAGTAGGTACACCTATCAAAGGAACCTTTAATTTTACTAAGTTCAACCCCTTAAAACTCATAAAATTTGCAATAAAATTTTAATAACAATATATCGTGATGTATAAAATCCAAAGCCTTTGAATTTCTTATGCATGAAGCACTGCCAGATACCTGTTGCTGTATTTACAATACGGTTTTCACAAATTGTTACAGATTTAACGTTAGTGGCGAACTCGAGTGACGCCATACGGACATGGGGTAAGTTTTATATAATTATACTAGCTTTCAAGTTGAGATGAGAATCAGAAGTATAATTAAAGAACGTGAAGATACTAACATCTCACTATAGGTAGGGTTGCATATTAAGGTTGTATATTAATATTAAGACTAACGCACTATAGGTAGGGTTGCATATTAAGGTTGTATATTAAGATACTTAAATTTTCGATGCATATGGTATTATTGTTTATATCCGTAAAGCATTTTTTAACACATCCAAATTATTATATTAAATAGAAGCTTATTTTATGTTTTACCAGTAGTAAGTCAGTTTAGTTTTTTGATACTTAGTAAGAAAAATGCTTTATAATTTACAACACTAATGGACCCCGATTTATTGCTTGTAAACTTTACTCATCGAGTTCTAGACGATGGCACCGCTTTTGCTAAGGTATAAAAAACCTAATGTTTTTCGGTTACCCTCTCACCTACTGAAGACCACCTGAAGCACCGAAATAGCAGTTAGATCCAATTGACTCCTATTAGAAAAGTATGGGTGCTGATGAAATTACAGGCACATTGGACTTAAGAACTTTGTCTCAGGGTTATGCGTGTGGGAAGTGCAGTTCGTCACATGTGGCGAAATAAAATGTTATATGTAGATGTTACCGCTTAGCACCAAGGGAGCTTCGTGCTTTTTCCGTTAAATGATCACGTCTTGAAAAAGTATATAAATATTGTTCCGTCAAAAGTTGTAATAATATTTTCTTGTTCTCTCTGTGAGTTATTAACGTATTGCCCTTACAAAAACTTACCTACAATGGTTGTTAAATTGTAGTCCATAGAGGTCTGTTTTTAATTACGTGGGTATAAGATATTTCTTATTATTTCTGTCGTAATTATGTGCTGAGAACAAACTAAAGCATGATTGTTCTTTTACACAACCCCAATACTCTTACCATCAACACTGGAACTCCATGGTTGGTAACTTTGACCAACATGAAAGGAAAATATAACTTGTGAACATTATCGATTTCGTTGTTGATGTGCATGAGTGATATAAATAAATCCTTCAAATTCGCCCCATCAATATCAGTCAGTACTATTATTATAAATGCTAAAGTAACTCTGTCTGTCTGTCTGTCTGTCTGTCTGTTACGCTTTCACGCCAAAACTACTTGACCGATTTGAATGAAATTTGGTATGGAAATAGTTTGAGACCCGGGAAAAAACAAAGGATAGTTTTTATCCGAAAGCGCAAAAAGAGGTTAATGTTTTTGCGCGATAACCGACATACGCGCGGGCGGAGCCGCGCCCTGACAGCTAGTACTATATATATAATTTTCTCGTGAAAGTGAGGATAGTAATTTAAGGCAACTTAACTTTGGGCCATTTTGCCGCAACTAGAAGAATCTGTTGTCGTTCGGTGCAGTAACACTGGCGGCCGATGGTCTACACTCTTTTAGTTGTGACTTGTGTTGCACATACACATCCTCAACTTGCATGAATAAATCTTCTTTATAATATTGTAACTCGATGCTTCTAACTCTTTATCTTCTGCTTCATTCATTATTCTTTCGTGTGTTTATAAAATCATTTACAATATTGGTCTAAACTTTCACATCGTGTTTCTACGTAAGTTAAAGTAATTTTATCCTTTGCTTATTTTATAGGCGGTATGCCATTATTAAACAAAATACTATGAACTATATACAACACTACAGCTTCTACAATAAAAGCATTTAGACAACCTATAAGTCATAGCAGACTCATAGGCAGTCCAAATGCTCCAGCCCACTCCCAGTTGGCAGCGTGCCCAGCATGCTGGCAGCATTGGCCCGTTGAATTGCAATGCTTATTCGTTGAGCCAAATATGTGCCAGCATTTTGATCACGAAAGCCACGCAGCGCCAGCCCTCACGTTGGTTTCAGAAAGGTGTGACGGCGCTAAAGTGTCTACGCAAGTAGCGTCCCACACTAAGGGCCGTCCTAACTTCCACGGAACCAGAGTCAAAAATATAGAAAAAAAGCCTTATTAAAAGCCTTATAGATCCATCCGCTTTTCGTCTAGCTATTAGCTTACGCTTGAGTGCAAGGTGTTGTGTTGCACATCACTGCCAGTGTGGTACTGCAGTTGATCAACTCGGTCACCATGGCCTCTCCTGCTCTCGAAGTGCTGGTCGAATTTCTCGCCACGCCAGCCTTAACGATATCATTCGCCGGGCTTTTACCAGCGCCAATGTTGCAGCTATTCTCGAACCGAATGGCCTGATGCGTGACGATGGTAAAAGACCTGATGGCATGACTCTGGTTCCGTGGAAGTTAGGACGGCCCTTAGTGTGGGACGCTACTTGCGTAGACACTTTAGCGCCGTCACATCTTTCTGAAACCAACGTGAGGGTTTCACTTTTGTATGAAATATTTGTCATTATTAAGGTTTTTTATTTGTGGTGGCAGCTTATTGTACATTTTTATTGACATTACCACGGGACCTAACTTGTACAATTTTAGGTGAGATAATGGTTGCATCAACCGGTTTGGGTTCCATATCGGTCGATTTGCAGGAATGTCTACTCGGTTTGTGAAGAAATTTGGATGATTACGTACTAATTTACAGATTTCAAAGATATATATGCACGGTAGGGTAAGGATATTGTGGTTTTAATATGGCTTACAACTCTCCATCTGTTGAATATTAAACATTATACGTAATAGTTTTTTTTGTTGGATAAAAAGAGAAGGTGCTGATGTATGTACTGTTGCCCCATAGAATAATACCGTAGCTGTACCATGAAAAGGCAAATGCATAGTAAGTCACTATAACACTGAACTATTCGCACTTTACAGAACACTAGTCAAACACTTCACTGTATTTAACTATATTTGTGCTTGGAGCACTTGGTCCAATGATATTCGCACTGTAGTTCGTTTCGAACTCAAAGTAAGACTGACTGGTCGGCCAAAACCCGGTATTTATACCCAATGGCCATAGTTTCTAGAATGTTCACTATTAGTCTAGATATAAAAACAATAGGGGCCTTAAATCACCTCCTTCAACGAAAATAAGTAGTAGTGATAGCTCAGTGGCATTGGCTAAGGACTGCCGCGCAGCAGGTCCATGGTTCGAGTCCCACCGCGGGCTTGAGCTTCACTGCACTGATGGCAGTATTTCCTACACAAGAATGTAAGAAGTACTGCCATCTACAATAATCTACATATTGTTGTTTTTGTAAATTGTCGTCACAAATTGTTGCAGGGTTGTCGATGTCTCCCGTATTACCGAACTCGAGTGACGCCAGTTCAAACGCTGCAACAGGTAAATTTAATTGAATAATACTAGCTCTCAAGTCGACATGAAAATCAGGAGTAGGTATAATCAAAAGAACGTGTAGAGACTGACATTTTGACACCTTAATGATCAAGAGATTTTTTATGAAATTTACCACTTTGGTACTCGGGTATAGTACAGAGGCACGGTAATAATACGGTAAAAAAGCGTGGTAATCACGACCCTCTGAAATGCGGACAACGACGCGAGGAGGAAAATTACGGTAATATTATCTATACAGTATTCCAACGTCATAGAAGCGCGAGCTACACCTACGCGCCTCGATTTCGGCATGCGCTCGGACTGCAGATAGTCGCGACTGTGCCGCAGCGCAGCAACGAACGGACGGTGGTTGTATTTTTAACAATAACCGCGCGATTTTTTCATTAGTTCACAAGTTCAAGTACATCATTATTTAAAACGACGAGTAGGATATATTGTGCTGTTTTTGGTTGCATGATTTTGTCAATAGCGCATCCAGAGATAACTTTTTATACTACCCGGAAACTCTGAAATGTAAGACTATAAAATTAATTTACTTACTAGTATGTGTGTCTTTTTAATGGATAAGTATTTCCTTTTATCTCCCGATAAAAAGATGTCTGGATTAATAAAAATAAAGTGAATAGAGTAAACGAAAGTGATTGACACTAGTGGAATAGGTAGTTATAGGCGGTTCATGAATCATGACACGGTAGGTACGCTTGTGTTAAAACCTCGGGGCATGTGTATTTTGTTGTGTAAGTTAGTATAATTCAAAGGAATGCCTTGGTATTTTATTATTAATAATACTTAGTTGTTAATTGTACTGTGTGCAAGAATAATACTACATAATTAAATTTGACCGTCTAAATGACCGTGATAGACGTCAGACGGTTAGACTTATTGACCTCATATAGAGTGGGGGTGAATCCGTCGCAGGTATGCTTTTTGTCATTTCATCATGCTCCATTTTAAATGCCGAACTCGAGCGTTTGCATTTCGAACGTCTCAAGGGGTAAGTGAAAACAAATTTCGTGTTTTTGGGCAGTCGTGTTACAAAATACGACTTAAACATTATCAGCGTATTATTTAACAAGCATAGCCCAATATCAAACATTATGCATATCAGGGAGGGTACATCCACCATAAGGTCTCGAAGTAGTGAAATGTATAATTGAAGAGTGTTAAATAGAACAGATTCAGAATCTATCAATTACTATGACAGGAAATCATTAGTTAAGGACCATATAATATCAATATCTAAATAATTAAATATGCAAATCTCATAGACATTTGATGATTTTTCGTGTTGGTAATGTACGGTTTACGTATATTTTGATGACTTAACGTGACTGCGTCCGCGTACAACTTCATGTAACTCTTTTATATAATCAGTCTGAATTAAGTCCCATTAATACTTATTTTTAATTAATATCATATTATATTGTATAACATAGCATTAGCATCAAAGCAGTCTTTCAACAGAGTGGTAATATTATTGAGGAGTTTGATCATATACTGACACAATTCGAGTACCCTCATTTATGGAACATTTCGTCATACTAAATTCAACTCCTTGAAACTCATAAATCTGCAATTATCGCAATATATGTCGTGATACAAACAATGCAAAGTTTTTGAATGTCTTATGCAAGAAGCAACGTCAGCTGACTTTAGTTGTATTTTCAAAACGTTACAGAGTCACACATTGCCACGATACAACCATCCGCAATGCCGAACTCGAGCGTTGACATGTCAAACGTCTCAATGGGTAAGTTTCATCTGATTATACCTACTAGCTTTTAAGTTGAGATGATAATCTGGTAGTATAATTAAAAGAGCATGAAGAGGCTTACATCTTGTTGCCCAAATAACATAATCGAGCTCAATGTACAAATGAAAACTCGTATACCCCTTCAACTGAAATTAAATTATTATAATTTAAAAATAATTTCCTGAAATTCAATGCGTTATTATAGTATAAAAACTAACAACTTGGACAGTTTATCAGTGGATTTGGTGGTAAGAATTAAATTGAACTTATAGTTGGAAACTGCAGAAACTGAGTTACGGGACATTCGCGAGACCTACCTGGCGTCAGGCAACCTGTGCATTTCGTCACTAGATAGTTTGGAATCCTTAGCGCAAACAGCACAGGCGTAGTAACAGAGTCATATATACAAGGACGGCAACTTATGTTGTAGGGTTATCCTGTTAGATAACCCATCACTTACCAACAAATGAGACAGTGATCAAAGTCTTATTTATAGTACGAATCAAATTTGTTTATTTTTACATATAGTTTTTCAGAATAGTGTCTTTCTAATTGGCCTCATATGGAGTGATGATCTCTCGAAGGACTATGTTTTTCAGCCACTTAATTGACCGTTTTTGTCAAGCATGAAATGTAGTCATCTCTGTAGCATTACCCCAAACAGTAATGGAATATTTTATAATTAAATGTACATGTGTCACAGAGCAACATGGCGTGTGGTGTGAATGCATATATATAATAATAGGTATATATATATATATACATATATATAAATATATATACCTCAAATTGATTTTTTACTTGTAATTTTTTATCAACATGGGCTTTATAAGTAATTGCGCTGTAATACACGCACCAAATAATACATTCACATGAAATATATTTTCAAAATATTTAGTACCTTAGAGTAGGTACACCTACCTATCAAAGGAACCTTTAATTTTACTAAGTTCAACCCCTTAAAACTCATAAAATTTGCAATAAAATTTTAATAACAATATATCGTGATGTATAAAATCCAAAGCCTTTGAATTTCTTATGCATGAAGCACTGCCAGATACCTGTTGCTGTATTTACAATACGGTTTTCACAAATTGTTACAGATTTATCAACATCAACGTTAGTGGCGAACTTGAGTGACGCCATGCGGACATGGGGTAAGTTTTATATAATTATACTAGCTTTCAAGTTGAGATGAGAATCAGAAGTATAATTAAAGAACGTGAAGATACTTACATCTCACTATAGGTAGGGTTGCATATTAAGGTTGTATATTAATATTAAGACTAACGCATTATAGGTAGGGTTGCATATTAAGGTTGTATATTAAGATACTTAAATTTTCGATGCATATGGTATTATTGTTTATATCCGTAAAGCATTTTTTAACACATCCAAATTATTATATTAAATAGAAGCTTATTTTATGTTTTACCAGTAGTAAGTCGATGACACTGTGCGAACACGCCAAAACGTGATAATATCTGTGTGGTGATCACGTTATCGTGTCACGGGGGAGGTTGTAGAACGACATATTGGCAGAAATCGCGTCACCAGTCACATGGAGTCAGCCTGGAGAGAGATTCTCCAGCACTTTCGTGACTAGTACCCTCCTGGTGTAATGTCTCGCAAAAGTGTGCTGCCATATTCCCCTCTAAAGGAATACCTTTCGAGGGGATTGGGCCTCCGGGTCTTACCGGAGCTCATTTGTTAGCAAAACTGATGAATAAGGTAACGAAATGTCTGCCAGGATATGGTCTGAAAATAAATGGAGTGATTTCACGGCAGTATTTGGTTGGATTAATGGCGACCCTGGCAAGTGAAAAACATTCGTAGCAAAGAGAACTCATCAAATTACATCATGCCTGCAAATTGTTGGCAATACGTAAAATCAAAGTTAAGCCCAGCAAACAACGCCAGCAGAGGTCTCTCTATTTTACAATTAATGAGCGATCCATTATGGTGCCATGGTTATCCTTCACTGACGACGTACACGCCTGAAAAAAGGAAAAGAGAGTAGTTTACTCCACCGATGTAGAAAGCAGGCAGACTGCTGGGTTTGGAAGAAAAAAAAAATATCTCACAATATGGCGTCTTAATTCCGCCAGTTTGACATTTTCATTAATTTTTATGTACCTACCTAGTGTTACTTACACTGTCAAGACGAATCTAACGATATACCTTACATAATAATTGGCTAGACCGTTTGCAAGTTGTGGCGGAATAAAGAAACTCTCGAGTATACATACATGAAGCCTGAAAACAAATCTCCTGTTTTTGGGCAGTCGTGTTACAAAATACGACTTAAACATTATCAGCGTATTATTTAACAAGCATAGCCCAATATCAAACATTATGCATATCAGGGAGGGTACATCCACCATAAGGTCTCGAAGTAGTGAAATGTATAATTGAAGAGTGTTAAATAGAACAGATTCAGAATCTATCAATTACTATGACAGGAAATCATTAGTTAAGCACCTTATAATATCAATATCTAAATAATTAAATATGCAAAATTCATAGATATTTGATGATTTTTCGTGTTGGAAATGTACGGTTTACGTATATTTTGATGACTTAACGCGACTGCGTCCGCGTACAACTTCATGTAACTCTTTTATATAATCAGTCTGAATTAAGCCCCATTAACACTTATTTTTAATTAATATCATATTATATTGTATAACATAGCATTAGCATCAAAGCAGTCTTTCAACAGAGTGGTAATATTATTGAGGAGTTTGATCATATACTGACACAATTCGAGTACCCTCATTTATGGAACATTTCGTCATACTAAATTCAACTCCTTGAAACTCATAAATCTGCAATTATCGCAATATATGTCGTGATACAAACAATGCAGAGTTTATGAATTTCTTATGCAAGAAGCAACGCCAGCTGACTTTAGTTGTATTTTCAAAACGTTACAGAGTCACACTTTACCACAATGCCGAACTCGAGCGTTGACATGTCGAACGTCTCAATGGGTAAGTTTCATCTGATTATACCTACTAGCTCTTTTAAGTTGAGATGATAATAGACGCGTTTTACCTACCAATAAAACGCTTATTAATTTACTTACTTTATTCGAAGCTTATTAAATTGAGACTTGTTTGTTATCGCCTGGTGGAAGTGACGTTGACGCCAATGTGACCGTGTAGTATGTGAAAGTAACAGGTAGTTGTAGCTAACGTCAAGAAGATTTGTAAAAGATCGATAATTGAATAAAATGAAGTAGTGAGAGAAAATGCACAAAATAAGATTTATTCATTTAAACAAACTATAGGAACTATTAAAGTAAGTGCACATAATATATTTTCTAAATCAAGAAAACAAATAAAATCCGCAGATTTGTTCGTCCAATAAAAGCAATATGACATTAAGTGATTAGTGCTGGATTATAATTCACAAACAAAAAATACAAGACATTTGAGGCTATTAAACATTATATATAGGCTATAACAACTAAAGTAGATTTAACCAAAACGTGAGAATACAACAAAAAGGGGCATTTATTCACCCAATATAATTATTATTTACATAACTGTTTATTTTGATTATAAATATATAATTGATCAATCGATTGTATTAAATAACCTGGTTACAGAGGTTTTATTGCAAGGAGGCTTCACCTCTCGTTTATAAAATTTACAAAAAAGTACTTTGAGATCTCCAATTTCCCCTTGCTAGTATATCTTCCAGGGGGTAATTATCAAGCCAATTTTTAGACGCTACGGCTAATCGTATACTACCTAGAGATGCCGTTACACCAGCGTCTTAACAGAGACCTGATCCAACCTGCTATAATTGTTCGTGAAGCAAATCTAGGCTCACCTCTAATATGCACAAACAAGTTTGTGATTTTTGCAGCGTCCCTACAAATTTCTAGAAGGGATATGATATGTTTTACCCAGAAGACTGGGTTTAATCTTTCACTCTGTCGATTTTGAAATAATCTCCAGCCAGATTGCCTATAATTAGCCGAATCTGTTTTTGACCCAAACGTAGGCCAAAAATCTATTGAATTATCTTTTTCATCAAATGTATAACTATCGGAATCTATTGCGAGCAATGACAAGTCATGGATTCTCCTTCCCGAACATAACAGTAATGAAGCTGCCGTATGTCTTTGCGCTTGAAAGGTATTATTTGGCTCAAACACATATTTCTCTAGGTGAGCAGCTAAATCTTCAATATTCCAAACTGGAGTTTTTGTACGATCAGGTGGCTTAAGTAGCGATATAGATTTCAAAACATGTTTAACTAGGACATGAGAACTTAGGTGGCCTGAGATTTCTGGGTCACAAAGAGTGGAAATTGCCGATTTGTGTAATAATATAGAATTATATGACAATCTATGAATTAGGTGATCTAGCAAAATCACTTGCGCTTGGGGTGGAGGGGTTGACACCAACTGCACAATTTTTTTCCATGCAGAGTTGTATACTTTGCTTGTCGAAGGTCGCCAAGATTGTTTTAAAAGTTTTAACTGATTTATATCCCAGGACGTTAATGACCTAGACCACCCCCACATTTCCACACTTCCAGAGTCATCTCCAATACGTTGTGAGGTGGTAGTCCTGTCGCCATATCGATAAGGACTTTGTCTAACTGCGTTAGAGTGAACGGGGGAGCTAGGGATCGTGTTTTGACATCCGGCCGCCAAAATACCCGTTGCCATCGTGGGACTACTAACAAGTAAGTTCCCTGGGCTTGATTGAGATGGCTGAGGACCTTGGGTATCAGGAATGGGGGTGGAAATACCCATGCTAGGCTGTACTTCCACATTCGAGAGAAGGCATCGTGGAACAGGGCTTGCTTGTCGGTCAGATCTAGAGACACGTAATTCATCACAACATGAGCTTCGCTGGAAGCAAACCAATCTATTACAGGTTTTCCCCATTTGGAGAAGATTTTGTTCGTGCATTCTGGAGAGAGGTGCCATTCTGGAGTTACGCGTAGTCTTGAAAGATGATCGGCGTCTCTGTTGTAAATTCCGGGAATATGAAAAACTTTTAGATGAATCTGGTGTTCGTCCAGAATTTGCAAAATCTGGTAGGTCAAGTCCATGAGAGGAGCCGACTTGGTACCTCCTTCGTGATGGAGATATGCTATAACGGACTTGTTGTCGCTTTGGGTCAATACTGTACAACCTTTCAGGAGCCGACAATGACCTTGAAATACTTTTAGAATTGCTAACATTTCTTTTTGATTGCAATGAAGTTTTTTCTCGGCTTCTGACCACTGGCCTGTCAGTGACATATTGTCCGTTGCGAGGAAATGAGACGGCGTCGGCATGTGTATGGGTGAAGGGCGCATGCAATTTTGAAGCCACCATTTTAAGTCCTTTGTGGCGGCGATTGGAATGGTGGGCACTATCTTGCGTTTTGACTTCAGAGCTATGTTTAGTACGCATAAAAGCGCGCGGTAGTTTAGTCTGCTCTTGGGTATTACAAAGCTCACAAAGTTGAGTAAGTCTACCAGGCTCTGGAGCTCTCGGGGGACCCCCCACAGTGCTTACGTCCTCGTCGTGTCCCCTGGAAACGACCCAGTTCTGACCACCGTAACGGAGTGGCAGACTGGGCTCGGCTAAAGTGCACTGTGCGTCGTAGATCACACTGCGGTTTACCTACGACACTGGCGGAGGCAAAGATGCCTAAACCAGCGCGGGACGCCTCCGGGCGTTTCCTAAAAGGCCCTTCTCAGGGCCAACCAAAAGGCCCTTCTCAGGGCCATGCCGACGAGTCTGCGTTGGCGTCGGAGTCTAGCCGCGCACCATCCGTGGCTAGCGCGTTTGCTCGGCCGGACGATTTTTCGGACTCTGACATAGAGTCCGTTACATTCGAATCGGATGCTTCGACAGCGACAGCGGAAGGTCGCAAGCAAGCGAAGAAACGGGCTTTCTTGAAGGGCGGGTCTTGCTCTTCGGACTCTACGACGAGTAAGCCCAAGAAGCCGAAGGCTAAAAAGCCTACCAAAGTAGCTGCGGATACTCACGATGTGGGTTTCGCTGACGCCCAACGCCAGCTGAGCCTGACTCGGCGGGTGCAACTCCAGCAGGACCTAGAAGAAAAGGTTGCCGCAAAGGAGCAGCAGGCGCGCACCGCGCGGGCCAAGACCGGGTACGGTGCGTCTATCGTACTCTACTCGGACCACTCCCTGGCCGATCTGGAACGCATGGCGCAGGAGGACGAAGAGGAGATAGTGGAGGTCGCCTCTAAGTCCTCTAACCTAAAAGGGACTTTTCAAAAGTCCCTGAAGTGCAGGGCTGCGAGTATGCGCGGCATAATTAGAGAGCTGGTTCAACGCACCGCAACTGATGAGACAAGACAACTGCAGGTGAAGGTCGACCGCCTGCAGTCGGAGGTCAGTCAGCTGCAGCAAAAGCTGGCTGAAGCCACGGCTCGGCCAACTCAGGCCGAACCCAGACCAGCAGCTGAGGTCTCTTCCTCCTCCAACTTTGAGGACATTATCCGCAAGGTTGTTATGGAGGAAAGAGCCTTCACGAGGGCCTGCTTTGCCGGTATTGAAGATAGGCTCTTACCGGAGAAACGCAATCGGCCGCCACTTGCGGTGGACAAGAGACTGAATGAGCCGGGGCCATCCTCCCAAAAGGAGGACACCCTTCTACCTTCTTCCACCCCGTCCAACCAACCTTGGACGGAGGTCGTTAGGAAGGGGAAGGACAAGGCCAACAAGGCGAGAAATGCCGCAACTACCAACCCCGCAACCATCCGTTCCTGCCCGTCCCAGGCGACCGGCAAGAGAAAAGGAAAGGGGAAGGGTAAAAAGTCGGCCCCGGAGCCAGAAACGGCTGTTCATGCAGCCAAAAGTGCCCCTGCTGGTGGAAAGAAGCCTAAGCCGCTGGTTCCCCCCAAGACCGCCGCCGTGGTGGTGACGCTCACCGTGGAGGCAGCGGAAAGGGGTGAGACATACGAGTCCATCCTAAAGCGGGCCCGTGCCAATGCCGACCCCACCCAACTGGGGATCGGAGGAGTCACGTGCCGTCGGACCCAAGCTGGGGCTCGAATTTTCGAGTTCCCGGGGGCGGAAGGCGGCACCAACGCGGACCTCTTTGCAACCAAGTTAAAAGAGGTCATCGCGGACGCGGCTAAGGTAGTCAGGCCCGTAAAGTCTGCGACCTTGGAGGTGACTGATCTGGACGATTCAGTCACCAAAGAGGAGGTGGTGGCAGTGGTCGCAGCAATAGGGGGCTGCAATGTCGCAGCGGTGCAAGGTCGGGGTATACGACCTGGCCGCGGCGGCATGGGCACCATCCGCCTTGAGTGCCCAGTCACCGCGGCTAAAGCCGTCCTCGCCAAGGGATGGCTGTCAGTAGGTTTTAGCTCCTGCAGAGTCCGAGCGCTTGAAGATCAGCCTCTACGGTGCTTCAAGTGCTTCGGAATCGGGCACACACGGGCCCTCTGCCCGTCCGAGGTGGATAGAGCGGATAGCTGCTACCGCTGCGGCAAAGAGGGGCACAAATCCACCTCCTGCACGGCCACCATGCCACGCTGCGCGGTGTGTGCTGCCAGTGGACGCCCGGCGGACCACGTCATGAAGGGGAGGAACTGCAATCCTCCCCCTAAGAAGGGCAAAGCGCAGGCGCCGACCCAGCCTGCCGTAGCTACCGCCGTCCCAGAAACGGGAACTCCGCTGGCTGATGAGGGGGGTGCTATGTCCAATTGATGGATAGGGTTGAGCATCACATCCTCCAGGCGAACATCAACCATTGTAAAGCAGCCCAGGACCTGCTGATGCAGTCCATAGCTGAGTGGTTGGTGGACGTGGCGGTGGTTGCCGAGCCATACTCGATCCCTAGCCGTTGGTTGGGTGATCGGGATGGCTTGGTGGCAATGGTGTCGCGGTCTTCCACAGACTCCCCTCCCCTCTCACTCTTAGAGAGGGGACAGGGATATGTGGCCGCCGCGTGGGGGGATATAGCGTTCGTGGGCGTATATTTCTCCCCAAACCGCCCTCTCTCGGATTTCGAGAATTTTCTCGAAATCCTCACCGCCGTTGTCGGTAGGGCGGCGCCGCGACAAGTCGCCGTTTTGGGTGACCTTAATGCCAAGTCGACGGTCTGGGGTAACCCGGCCGCCTCTTGTAACGCCCGGGGTCGCGCCGTTGAGTACTGGACGGCCTCATCCGGTGTGACTCTCCTAAACAGAGGGGTGGTCCAAACATGTGTGCGGCAACGGGGAGGGTCAGTGGTGGACGTCTCGTTTGCCACTCCCGTGCTAGCCGCCCGCGTTGTTAACTGGCGGGTTGAGATGGTGGAGACTTTGTCGGACCACCGATATGTGCGGTTCGACATCTCCACCCAGAGCCCCCGGAGGACGGTCCCATCGGGCCGTACTCCCTTTCCCCGGTGGGCTCTCACCCGCCTGGACCGTGAGGCGGCAATGGAGGCGGCGTTCATCGAGGACTGGCTCGCGCCTCCTGTTGAAGTACTGGACGTGGACTCTGCAGCAGTTGGACTGAGGAGGTCCCTGACCGAGGTGTGCAACGCCAGCATGCCTCGTTCTCGCCGCCCAGCTCCCCGTCGTGCCGTGTATTGGTGGTCGGAAAATTTAGCGGGGCTCCGGGCCGCCTGCGTGGCAGCAAGGAGGGCCTACACGCGGAGTCGACGGCGCAGCCAACGAGATGAGGTAAGCGAAGACCTTCTCTACGCCTCCTACGTTGAGGCAAAAAGGGTCCTCAAATCGGCAATGGGCGCCGCCGATGACGCGGCGAGAGCCGAGATGCTAGAGGGCCTCGACAGGGACCCGTATGGGAGACCATATAAGGTGGCGCAGAACAAACTGCGCCCCTCTGGTCCCCCGCTGACGGAGGCCCTCGAGCCGACGTTGCTGGATGGGGTAGTTCGGTCCCTGTTTCCGTCCGGGTCCAACTTCACCCCACCAGTGATGCACCCCCCGCACGGGGCGGCCCCAATTGAGGAGGCGGAGGAGGCTACTCCAGCCACGCTGGCGGAAGTCGAAGGGGAAATTCTCCGCCTCCGCGTGAAGAGGACTGCCCCTGGTCCAGACGGCGTCCCCGCACGGGTGGTGGCCATCGCCACCTCCCATATGGAGGAGAGGTTTCGGGACCTATTCAGCGCGTGCTTCATGTCTGGAAGGTTCCCGAAGCCTTGGAAGGAGGGGCAGCTGTGCCTTCTCCGAAAAGAGGGTCGCCCGGCGGACTCCCCTTCGGCATACCGGCCCATCGTTCTGCTCGACGAGGTCGGCAAATTGTTCGAGGGGATCGTCGCCCACCGGCTGAATGACCACCTGCGGAGGGTCGGGCCGGACCTATCGGACGCTCAATTCGGGTTTCGAAGGGGGCGTTCGACCGTGGACGCATTGGCTCGACTCAAGGGCCAGGTGCTGGAGGCTGTCGAGGCAGGGGACGGACTTTTGGCTGTGTCATTTGACATAGCCAACGCCTTCAACTCCGTTCCCCACTCGACAATATTGGAGGCGCTCCGTTACCATGGAGTGCCTCGGTACCTGCAGAGTCTCCTGGCAGATTATCTGCGGGACCGAGCCGTCCTTCTCGTGGACCGCACTGGCAAACTTCGTAGGTACGGCGCGGGGTCTGGTGTTCCACAGGGTTCTGTCCTGGGCCCGCTCCTGTGGAACATCGGATTCGACTGGCTCCTGCGGGGAACTCTCCTCCGAGGCACGAGTGTCATCTGCTATGCTGATGACACTCTTCTGACCGCCCGGGGGAGAGACTTCCGAGAGGCAGCGAGTTTGGCCTCGGCCGGCGGATCCCTAGTTGCGGGAAGGATCCGCCGACTAGGCTTGAAAGTGGCGCTGCACAAGACCGAGGCTGTGTTCTTCCACGGGCCTCGGCAGCGCATTCCTCCTGACGCCCACATTGTCGTGGAGGGCGTCAGGATTGAGTTAAAGGCCCAGATGAAATATCTGGGCCTAATTCTCGACAGCCGGTGGCGCTTCGGCCCGCACTTTAACGGCCTGTCGACGCGCTTGCTGAAGGTTGCGGGTGCCCTCTCATGGCTCCTTCCAAATGTTGGTGGGCCCAGGGGACGATGCCGGCGCTTATACGCCGGCATCTTGAAGAGCATGGCCCTTTACGGGGCCCCTATCTGGGCTGACTCCCTCCGCAGGAGGGAGAACGCCACTTCACTCCGTAGGCCCCAAAGGGCCATTGCACTGCGGGTGGCGAGGGGCTACCGATCGGTGAGCTTCGCAGCGGCGTGCGCTTTGGCTGGCACCCCCCCCTGGGAGCTCGAGGCGGGAGTGCTCGCCAGAGTGTACGAGTGGACGGCGGGGCGTAAGGCACTTGGAGAGCACCCTGCTCCGGAGGAGCGGAAGGCTATCCGGCGTGAGGCGAGGGACGCAGTCGTCCAGCATTGGACAGAGGACCTCGCCGCCGCAACCTTTGGCCGCCGAACGTTGGACGCCCTCGGGCCAGTCCTGCAAGGCTGGCTCGAGCGGTCCCACGGTTTCCTTTCATTCCGTCTGGTGCAGGTGTTATCCGGGCATGGATGCTTCGGATCATACCTGCACCGGATCGGAAGGGAGGAAACACCAGCGTGCCACCACTGTGCGGCGGCGGAAGACACGGCACAGCACACCCTCGAGGTGTGTTCTTCGTGGACCGAGCTGCGCCGCAGCTTGGTCGCTGTAGTCGGGCCGGACCTCTCGCTCCCCAGCTTGGTCAACGCCATGTTGGAGGGCGAGGGGGCCTGGGTAGCGGTCGCCTCCTTTTGTGAAGACGTAATGTCCCAAAAGGAGGCAGCAGAACGCGCAAGGGAGGAAGACCCCCTTGCCGCGCCACTGCGTAGACGCAGAAGGGGTGGGAGAAGGCGATTAAACCTTCCCCCTCCCGGTGGTGAGTAGCGAGAGACAGGCGCGGGGGCCCCTTCTCTCGCATTGCACGTGCTCACCACCTCCGTCGGGCGGGAATGGCCGAGCATTCCTGGCCATTCCCGGGCCCCTCCCGTTGGGAGGGGGGTGCAGGCCCCGCTGTAAAAGCGGGCGATCGTCGGCGAGGGACTGGACGTAAAGGCTCTGCCAGTCTCCCAGTCCTTCACCAAAGAGACGATGCCGGAATGCCGCTGGGTTGTTTAGTGGGTATACCGGTCTTCTACCGGGGAGTCCCACATACCCCCTCCATCCCCCGATGGGGGGGCATGCGTAATGCATTTTTCCCAGCGTCAAAAAAAAAAAAAAAAAAAAAAAAAAAAAAAAAAGGCTCTGGAGCTCTGTGAGAGTTGTACCCTGTTTCTGCAATATTCGACTTATTTTGCCTATAATCCGAATGATCTTCTCTTCGGGAAGAGATTTTTGGTTTACCCAAGGGTCCCAATGAATACCTAAAAAATCTAGGTTCTGTGAGGGAATCAGACTCGACTTTTTGTAATTGATTAACCATCCTAGTTTTTTTAGAGTATTGATCACAATGACTATATGGTTTTGTAGTATATGTTGGTCTTGATGAGTCACCAAAAAGTCATCGAGGTACACTACTATCCTGATTCCTTTTAGTCTGAGAACCTGAACTATCCAATTCGTTAGAGCTGAAAATGTTTTTGGTGCCGTGGATAAACCGAAAGGTAGTCATGTCATTTCCAGTAATTCCTTTCGGTAAACACTGTGGTTGGGAGCCACTGGCAAATGAAAGTAGGCTTGGGAAATATCTATTTTGCACATCCAGTCCTTTGGTTGCAGGAAATCTGGGATGCGATGTACATTTATCAGCTTGAAGTGATTCGTTATAATATACTGATTTAGTGCCTTCAAGTTGAAAATCGGACGAACCGAACCGTTGCCTTTGGGGACAAGAAACATCGATGATAGAAAGCTCGGCGAGACTTCGGCCTGTTCTAGAACACCCGGAGCTTTCATTTTGTTTATAACAGTTGTCATTTTGATTGATTCTGGCACCGCTTTGTTTGTCCCGATGCGATTGGGGTAAATGAGTGGTGGTTTTTGACAAAAAGGTATTCGGTACCCTTTTATTATTTTCAGAATGAAAGCTGGCGCTCTCAACTGTTCCCATTGGCTTAGGTTATCTGTTAATCGGCCCGCCCGGAACGGTTCCGAGTCAATACTTACGGCGTTTATTGTCCTTGTAATGTCGAGAGGGGGAAGACACTCGCTTCCGTCCAGTTTGCCTGATTTCGTAAATTTGTTCGAAAACAGTTTCCACGAGAACCGTTTTCGTGAAAACGATTATCCGGCACGACCGGATTATATCGAGGAGCATGACTATGATTCTCCCTCTCCCCCCGCAACTGTCGCGATCATAACGTTAGCTCCGTGTTGAAATAATCATTAAAAATACTAAATGATACTTGTTTGCTATAATAACTAGTTTAAAGTGTAGAAATAGTTGCAAATACTTAGTGATAGTGTTATCGTGGAATAATAGTGTGTGTAAAATCATAAAAACGTTGAAATAAACAAAGTGAACAGTTCGTAATTTTGATGCAATTGAGTATTGCACCAAAATTACGAATTGTATCAAACAAAAGTGTATTAAACTGTTATTGTGTAAAAATATAATAAATAAACGAGGGAACAGTGTTAAAGACTGCTAAAATCAAACAAAAACATTTTAATCTTTAAAGTAAGTAAATTTTAAAGCACCCTCAAAAACTTTAAAAGTGACAATCAAATCGTGTAGTGAAGTGGTGTCATACGTATGACTCATCTTTAACGGCCCAACTGGAACCAAATATATCTGGCCGCATCATACGACGCGCAAATTCACTCACTTACTGTAGTAACAAACAGCACCGTGGTGAGCGTACTCGCTATACAAACTGAAAAGCACAAGTTCAAATCTCACTACACAAAATTCTTTTTGTATAAATATGTTTTTTTCTTTTTGGATTCTTCTTTAACTGAATATTTTGGAATATAAAATGGACAAAAAAGTTACTGCTAAACTAGTTAAATACCCTATTTGCTGTAAATGTCAAAAGATACTTAAGACTAAAGAGATACTACGCTGTTCCTGCTGTAAAAAATATTACGATATAAATTGTGCTGAAGTGTCGAGCACAAGATTTAATATTATGGAAAAATCTAAAAAGGAAGGGTGGAAGTGCCGAACATGTTATGATAAGGATAACGGACCAGCGTCGAGTCAATATACCGATACTCCTTCCTCTTCTAACGTGACAAAAAGAAAACTTATGCATAAGACAGTCTTACTCACGCCATTGCATAAGTCGGAAGATGAGGAGTCAACTAGTACCGATGACGACCTTCATAGCATGCCAGACATTTCTACATCTACTTTACAAAATGAGAAGGAAGTAGAATTAATGAAAGAAATAACACAATTAAAATTAGAATTACAAATAGCACACAAAGAAATTGAAAATTTAATGCTAGAAAATAGTGAAATTAAAAAACAAATTGTTGAAAAAGACAACCTTGCTACAAAATGGAAAACTCTTTTTACAGAAGCGATAAGTACTCCTAAAAAGCGAAATTCCTTAGCTAAACAGTGTACAACATCAAATAAATCGGCTAAAAATATAACAAAACGAGCAATAGAGTTAGATGATTCGAGCTGTAGTACTTTGGAAGTAAATAATACGACTAAAATATCACCAACTACTATTAAAAATATAACAAATGAAAAAACCGAAAACCTTAAAAAGAATAAACTACCAGCGAAAGCCGAACGAGAAATGAAAATCAAACATAAATTGAAGAAAAACAACGTAGTGATATTATCCGATAGTGTTGGCCAAGGAATAGCGACAAAAATAATAGAAAAGACGGATTCTCAAGTGCATAATACCTGCAAGCCCGACGCAGGATTTCAAGAAATATTTAAAAATTCCAAAAATAAATTCATAAATCTAGACCGAAACGACACTGTAGCATTACTTATTACAAAATATGACAATTTGATTTATTATAACAAACGAGAGTACATCAAACTATTAAGCAGTATATTAAACGAATCGGAAAGGAAGTTCAATGTAATAATCACAGGCCTTCGCTATAACAGCACGCATGATGAAGACATATATAATATTAACATGCAAATAGCTAACTTGGCAAAAGTTAATGAAAATGTTAAGTATGTAGATCCAAATATAAGATATGAAAATACGAAAAACTTCTTAACAATGAAAAATTTTGTAACGGATAATGTAATCAGATGCATTGAATATAAATGTTATGCAACATCTTCTCTACGTTTCATCAACTGCCACGAGCAGCACTCTGCAATTAACATCAAAAGCCCAAATTTTCCAACAAGCCAAAGGCAAAGTCAAAAACGATAATTTTACATGCTAATGTTCGAAGCATACATAGAAAATACTTAGAAATAGAAAATATAGCGAACGAAATAGACTGTGACGTACTATGCCTGACGGAGACTTGGGGTAAATATCACCAGATGCAGGCGATGAGCATTGAAAACTATACACTGGCGACTTGTTATAACCGAGTATTTTTTGAACACGGTGGGACGGCGATATATATAAAGAACACTTTAGATTATAAGGTTAGGAATGATTTAAACAAATTGTCTTTCGAAACGAATTGTGAATTAGCAGCAATAGAATTAAAACCTTCAAAAACAGTTATCGTTGCACTATATCGACCTGATTATGATATAAATCTATTTTTTGAGATATTATATAATCTTTTAAATAAAATTAGTCGAGAGAATAAACAAATTGTAATAGCAGGAGACTTAAATTTAAATGTTCTAAAATTAGACAAAAATATAAAAAAATTAGACAGAATTCTTAAAAATTGTAATTGTGAATGGGTATTAAATGAACCCACTAGAACTGAAACAAATAAAAACAAAGTAACTAGTTCAACTTGCATAGATAATTTTATTGTAAATTTTAAGGATTGTAAAGGATCAGTACTCGGACATAAACTTTCTGATCATAATGTAATTAAACTGGAATTACTAAACCAAATTAACTTACCCAAAAATACAGTATATATAGCGAGAAACTTTTCTATTAGTAATCTTAATTACTTTAATTTTATGTTCAATAATAACTATACTAAAATTAAATCAGAAATTTTAATGGCAAACGACGCTAACGAAAGAATGAAGATTTTACAGGATGCATTGACTCATTTTTATAACATCGCTTTTCCAAAAGTAAGAAAACAAGTGAGAAATAATCAGAAAAACTGGACTACTTTAGGTATTGAAACAAGTAAGAACAATCTATGTAAATTGGAATTACTACAAAACCATCATCCCAGTAAACAAACAAAATTAAAAATAAAACAATATAGAAAACTTTTGAAAAAAACTATGGTATTTGCAAAAAAAATACAATTAAGGAATAGAATAAATAAGTCTAAAAACAAAATAAAAGAATCTTGGAAAATTATTAATGAGCAGGTAGGAGAAAATAAGCGACCACAGTCCAAATCTAATATCGAATACTTAAAAGATGAAACGGGAAAAATTATTACAGAACCTAAAAAAATTGCAACTCTATTCAATGATTTTTTTCGTAATATTGCTCAAAACCTGACCAGGAAACTAAATATAAACGTAGAAAATTGCTTAAAATACTTAGATGCCTTAGATAAGCCATTCACTACTTTTGCGTTTCACCCATTATGTCTCAAAGAACTCAAAAAGATAGTATTAAACATGAAACAAAAACCCACGTTAGATATTTTCGATATGAGCACAAGGACGTTAAGAAATATTGTAACAAATAACGATAATTTATTTGAACTAGTATTTATTGTTGTGAACTCATGCTTAACTGAAGGTATATTCCCAGATATACTAAAGCTGGGTAGGGTAATACCGCTCTTTAAGAAAGGGGATGTCACAGAGCTTAGTAATTACAGGCCAGTGTGCATATTGCCAACTCTATCAAAAATATTAGAAGCTGTTATCAAAGCTAGAATTGTTAAATACTTCGAAAACAATAATTTATTTACAATAGCACAGTACGGATTCAGAAATGGTCGATCGACCGAAATGGCAATAAGAAAGGTAGTCTACTACATTCTTGATTCCCTAGATAGTTCAAATAAATGCGCGAGCGTATTTTGTGACCTTTCAAAGGCTTTTGATTGTTTGCGTCATGACATATTAATATTAAAATTACAGTTTTATGGCTTTCATGGGGTTGAACTTAGTATGATGAAAAGTTATTTAAATAATCGTACTCAAATTGTGTCCGTTAATGATCAAACTTCTGGGGCGGGAAATGTATCGATAGGGGTGCCACAAGGATCTATCCTGGGCCCTGTATTGTTTTTAATATATATTAACGATCTTTGTAAAGTGCTGCCAACGGAGGCGGATTTATGTTTATTTGCTGACGATACACATATTGGTCTGAGAGATAAAAGTAAATCAAAATTAGATGACAAAATAAATAGTGTTATGACCTTACTAAATGAATGGTTTGATGCCAATGGTATAATTCTGAACTCAGATAAAAGCATTATAATGCATTATCAATCACGGCTAGGCATTAATGGTAATGAGACTTCTGAAGAAAATATATTTTTAGGATACACAATAGACAACACAATTAATCACAAAGCACATATTGATAAAATTTGCAAGAAAATGGCGAGCGGTAATTACGCTCTCTTTAAACTTAAACCCTTGTTAGATAAAAAATCCCTAATATCCGTGTACTATGCATACATACATTCAATAATAAGATATTCCATTACTGTTTGGGGTAATGCTACAGAGGTAACAAGAGTTCTCAAATGTCAAAAACGTTCAATAAGAACAATTAATGGGCTGAAAAAGCGTAGCCCCGCAAGGGAGCACTTTAAGAAAGACAAAATTATGACAGTTGTTTCTCTTTACATCTATAATTGTTTATTAGAAATTCATGAAGATAGGAATATTCCAGAAAAGCAGGAAAAAGTTCTACCTTACAATCTGCGTAATAATGAAAATAGAATCATAAAAAATAATGAAAGTCTGGTTGTACCAAAAATCAGATTAGCTAAAGTCCAGAAACAAGGTCTTTATTCGAAAATACTTATGTATAATAAATTACCAAAAAACTTGACCACCTTAAAATACAGTTTGTTCAAACTAAAACTTAAACACTTTTTTGAAAACAATCCCTTCTACACATTAAAAGAATATATGTCAATGCAGCTTTTAGAATCTTTGTTCTTAGGACAAGTGCAAACGTGATAACTGCAAATTGTATTTAACTATATATGAAGTGTAAAATATTATGTAAAATATTATATTTTAATCAATTATTTACATAGACGTAATCAGACTTTAATTTAATATATTTAAGTAGTATAAATATGTTCAAATGTACCTTGGACTTGCCTGTAAAAAAATATTACTAAAGGGCCAATAAAACTTTTATATCTTTATATCTTTATATCTTTACGACCACCCCGCGGAGGTGGGTTATAAGCACCTTGCACATATGCACTATTTCCGTAACGTGCATTGGGAAAACCCTGCGAGGGCTTTATATTGGTTCTGGACCCCCCCGAGGGCCCACATGTTTTTTTGTTAGTTACCTGCGTGGCTAAGTTGTTAGCCTTTTGTATGGGCCAAAAGCATTTTCGTACTCCACCTGCCTTTGCAACTGTGGCAGTAAACTGTTCTGCATCAAACAGATGTGTGTGTGTGGGTGGGATTCTTTTTAGGCTAGCTTTGGTCAAGGGATCTTTTGCATGTTTAATAACACTGTCTCTTCGAATTTCCATTATGTCAGCACGATGGCCGCAAATAATCTGTATTAAGTCTGATGAAGTTTTATGTAAACTTCCTGTGGAGAACAGTTCTCCAACCTTTTGATGAAGGTTTTCGTAGCTTATGAAGTCGATCTCCTTAGCCCATCCCAAAAGATCACGTATAGCATACTGTAAAGATTATTTCTGCTGAAGGGCACACAAGGTTAAGGCTGCGAAAGTTTTATCGTTACATCAAAGATGACGCGAATTTTCATATGCTTTTACTTCCTCATTCATATCGATAGCAATAAAACCTGGCGAGTGATTATATGACTTTTGAGCCACTGCGTATCTGATTTCGTTCCAATCACTTTTTCCAAAATGTTGAAGCCGATTGAGTAATTTTAAATGTGTATCAGAAGTTTTCGGAACTGAAGGTTCCAACAATTTCTTTTCGAACTTAAGAGTGAATTCAGTATCAACTGGTATGACATTACCGGAGGGCTCTTTAGGCAGCTGGTTGTAAAGTGTATCACTATCAGACAAAAGGGACACTGCATCATGATCAAAGTTTGTATGAACCTCGTAGTTAACATTTTTACCAGCAATTTGTTCCTCCTTAGTTAATTTCCTATGCTTACGATCTGAGCGCTTACGTTTGCCTCCCCTTTTCTTTCTGCGGTGACGTGGCTTTGAAGAGCTTGAGCTAGATGATGAGCTGCTGCTCGAGTCACTGCTGGTGGTACTTGAACTACTATTGGGCCGCCGCCGCGGTCGCTTAGATGAAGAAGACCCAGGGACAGCTCTGATTTCATCGTTATATGAATTGATTTCGTCCATATTCTAGCGCAGCACAAATTCTTTGTATTTTTTGAAGAGTTATAATATTTTACCGTCTTGAAGCAGTTTTCGGATGGAACGTCCGAACACGGCGGGAAACAAGACGCCAATGAGAAATAAAAATGGCGGCACTCATAACCTTGAATGTCCGCCACTGCCATGCGGAAGTGGCGGACATTCAGGTGTGACGTCAGGAAGAGGGAGAAGGAAACGACAAAGATATAGGAAATATAAGGCGGGAAATGTAGACCCTATCCCAATTTAATAAGCTTCGAATAACGGTACAGTCAAATTAATCTGGTAGTATAATTAAAAGAGCATGAGGAGGCTTACATCTTGTGACCTAAATAACATAATCGAGCTCAATGTACAAATGAAAACTCGTATACCCCTTCAACTGAAATTAAATTATTATAATTTAAAAATAATTTCCTGAAATTCAATGCGTTATTATAGTATAAAAAATTACAACTTGGACAGTTTATCAGTGGATTTGGTGGTAAGAATTAAATTAAACTTATAGTTGGAAACTGTAGAAACTGAGTTACGGGACATTCGCGAGACCTACCTGGCGTCAGGCAACCTGTGAATTTCGTCACCAGATAGTTTGGAATCCTTAGCGCGAACAGTACACATACAGTAGTACCTAATAGAGTCATGTATACAAGGACGGCAACTTCCTGTCCTATCCTGTTAGACAACCCATCACTTACCAACAAATGAGACAGTGGTCAAAGGCTTATATATAGTATGAATCAAAGTTTATTATTTTTAGATATAGTTTTTCATAATAATTTCTTTTTTAATTGGCCTCATATGGAGCGACAATCTCTCGAAGGGCTATGCTTTTTCAGCCCCTTTGACCGTTTTTATCAATCTTAAAATCTTGTCATCTCTGTAGCATTACCCCAAACAATAATGGAATATTTTATAATTAAATTTATGTACCACAGATCAACATCGTGTGTGTATATATACAGGTTGCAAACTTTCAGCAGGGCAGTAAGTATAGTATGTAGTAAGTAAGTATCTTATCCGTTGCAGCTACTCAGAAATGGTCTTAGGAGACTATCCATATTTTTTTATGGAATTTTGATATCCACAGATTTAAAAAAAAATTACAGTTAGCAAGAAAATTACCATTTTCACAAAACCATTTTTTGATGCTAATCGATGCTGTTTTTAATACTGATCAAAAACTTCTATGAGACCAACCATCGTTGGAGTACTCAAAAAGTCACATATTGCAAAAACTTTTCCCTAAAAAACATATATACAGGTTGCAAACTTTCAGCAGGGCAGTAAGTATAGTATGTAGTAAGTAAGTATCTTATCCGTTGCAGCTACTCAGAAATGGTCTTAGGAGACTATCCATATTTTTTTATGGAATTTTGATATCCACAGATTTAAAAAAAAATTACAGTTAGCAAGAAAATTACCATTTTCACAAAACCATTTTTTGATGCTAATCGATGCTGTTTTTAATACTGATCAAAAACTTCTATGAGACCAACCATCGTTGGAGTACTCAAAAAGTCACATATTGCAAAAACTTTTCCCTCACATGTTATACAGAATTTGTGTAGGTAACTGAAATACAAAAAATAAAATGAAAGACAAATGATCATGTAGAATTTTACACATATCAAAGAGGCGTATTAATTTTCTTTTTTTATTAAGTAACATAATGTTATTCTTATTTAAAATCTTGCAGTTTCTTGCCCTACGATATCAAGTGCTCGAAGTGACCGCCATTTTGGCGAATACGTAAATTGATTCGTTTCTGTACCGACCTAGTGGCTGCTGACTACGCGCTGGCCAAGAAATAGGACCATTGTATTGATCACCAAACTGTCGGTTCAAAGTCGAACGCGTACTGCAGCTGTCAAGATTGTTTTTGATTTAGTACTAACGAGTTTGACATTTGAATTGTTTTTAAACTTATCTTTTTATTCAGTCAACAAAAAGATCTCAACCGTCACTAAAAAAGCTTTTGTGTAAAATTTTCATACAAAATGCACGGGAAAAGATTTTTGCAATTTGTGACTTTTTGAGTACTCCAACGATTTCTATATATTATGATTACAAGCACTACCGCGTACTAAGCGAAAATCATAAATTTACAAATTATTGGAATACAAAATGTTTTGCCCCGGGCGGGAATTGAACCCGCGTCCTTCCGATTTCGCGCCGGATGCTTTATCTGCTAAGCTACCGGGGGTACGGCTGCGTCGCCGAAATTTTGTACTCCAATCGTATTTCTTAAACCGTCATAGGGGACGGTACGCGGCCATCAACCAGACTACTAGACTTCATCTGACCGAAAGAAGTGTTTTTTCAAACACTTAACTCTCGGAATGATGTCGCTACCCTTCTGTATTTCTATATATTATGATTACAAGCACTACCGCGTACTAAGCGAAAATCATCAATTTACAAATTATTGGAATACAAAATGTTTTGCCCCGGGCGGGAATTGAACCCGCGTCCTTCCGATTTCGCGCCGGATGCTTTATCTGCTAAGCTACCGGGGGTACGGCTGCGTCGCCGAAACTTTGTACTCTGGGTTCAATTCCCGCCCGGGGCAAAACATTTTGTATTCCAATAATTTGTAAATTTATACTCCAACGATGTTTGGGTATGGGACCCCATAGAAGTTTTTGATCAGTATTAGAAACGAGTTCGATTGGAATCAAACAATTTCTATATAGATAAATACAAACACAAACTTAAAACATACTAGCATGATAAATATTTATTAAACTATTAAATACATAATAAATAACTAGACATAAATTGTAATACAATACATAATTATAACATTAATTATATACAAATAAATACAGTGATATATACTAGATAAATACTGATTTTTTTACCATATTTTTGAATATTGTAATAGATTTGGTACGTCTAATGTCGAGTGGCAAACGATTCCATAGTCGTGCAGCTTGCACTGTGAACGACTTGTTGTAATACTGGGAACAATGTGGAGGCATTTTCAATTGAAGAGTGTTAGAAGAGCGAAGTGACAAGTCATGAGTAAGATGAAGAAACATAAAACGCTCTTTCATGGATCTTTCTTCTTAATTATGGATGCAAAAATCTGGAATAAATACAATTTCATTTCATTTTCATTTCAGATATGAAGGAGTGTTGGGCCGGAAAGGATGCTATATAGTATGTACTCGTAGAATATGTGCATTTCGGCGCAGACGTATGGGCAACCACTTCAGCTTTATACGAAACTCGGATATATGGTCATACTTGCGAAGTTCAAATATGAACCGAATACAGAAATTTTGTAAGCGTTCAAGCTTATCGAGCTGCTCTTGGGTTAAATCATCAAGATATGACATGTCAGCGTAGTCAAGTATAGGGAGTAGAAGTCAGTTGTGCGAGCGCAATCTTAATGGGTAAGAAGTTCCGCAATCTTCTGAGAGAAGAAGCAGAAGCAAAAAATTTGCGGCTAACTTCAGCAAGCTGTGGCACCCACGACATTTTACTGTCCATGATGATACCCAAATTCTTAACTTTACCGCTGTATTCTATAACTACTCCATCGAAGATAACCTGCGGAAGGCGAAACCAGTCAATTAATGATACCATTCTTGAGCTACCGATAATGATTGTTTGAGTTTTTGCCGGATTGACCTTGATACCATAGGATTTACTCCAGTCAGAAATTTGACGCAAATCAGTATTGACCGTCGCTATCGCTACTGGAAATTCATTGAGAGTAGCGTGAATGTAGATTTGTAAATCATCTGCATAAAGATTGAATTTACAAAAATAGAGAAAAGGAGAGGTGATAGAATGCCGCCCTGAGGTACACAGCAGTCGTATTACACCACGATGAAAAAGTACCATCTATGCGTATACGCTGCCGACGTCAATGCAGGTAACTACGAAACCAAGCAATAACCGTTGGAGATATGTTAAGAGAACGCATTATGCCTAATAGTATTTTAAAATATACGTTGTTGAAGGCGTTACTAAAGTCTAATAGTGTTAAAACTGTCAGCTGCAGGTTATCCATTCCTTCCCTTATATCATCAGTAATCTTGACCAGTGCTGTGGTAGTACTGTGACCTGGGTGAAAACCAGTTTGGAAAGGGTTTGGAAGATTATTTATGAAAGATGCAAGTTGATGGTAGACAAGGCGTTCAAGAAGTTTCGAAAGAAATGGAAGAATAGAAATTGGACGGTAATCAGAGAAATTGATAGGATTATTTTTATTTGCAAAGGAATGATCTGCGCTTCTTTCCAGGTGGAAGGAAAAGTGCCATAGGTAATAGAGTAATTGAAAATATACTTAATAACGGGCAGAATTTTGTCAAGAACTAATAAAATCATTTTTACAATAAATATATCTGAATCTGAATCTGAATTTTTCTGGTGATACAGTCACTTCCAACTGCGTAAGAAGAAATTGCTTCAATGTTTCTCTTAACATCATAATCAGTAAATTGCATGAAATCAAAAGAAGGATGATAAGGGGTTTGGATGGTCGAAAGATTAGCAAGTATTGGGGCTTTTATAGTACCATGAACATATTAGAAGAGGAAAAATGCTGATTAAGTAAATCTATGTTTATATCATTAGAGAAATTACTATTACGAGACTTTCCTACTCCCAATGACCTAAGGACCATACCTTGGAAGGATCTTTATTTTCTAGAGAATTATGAATGTGTCAGCGTTGCGCATTTCTATACTCTTTATTGCAGAGATTTCGACGTTCCGTATATTTGTTATCATCTATGGGGTTACACTTGTACTTGGCTTTAGCTGCTATTTTTTAATTCATAAGTAGCCTAATTTCGGGCGTAAGCCAATGAGCTGGAACATGTTTCAGTTTAACTGGTCTCAAACGCGCATGTATATCATACAAGTGTGTTATAATTTCGTTGAAAATTACGACTTTTGCATCTACAGTTTCAGCATTAAAAACACCTTGCCAGCCCAGATTACGGGCATCATGTTTCAGACTCTCTATATTAATACCAACATAATTGCGCCGCAGATGGAACGAGAAAAGGCATCCGCCGCGCACTGACTATATTTTTTAACATGCGATGAAGAAGAAACGAGCATTTTTACAATGTGTTATATACAATATAATACAATTATTACAATATTTGTTTAAATTACGTAGGAAACAGGCGATAGCTTGGCAGAGGCTGAATTTTCCAAGCATTTTTGTCGTTTAAATAATCACAAACTGTGTAGTAGGATTTCTTAATCAAAATTTTTTTCACTTGCAATTTGAATTTTCTTACTGTGAGCATTGTAATATGTTTGGGAATTTTATTATAAACCGCACACAATTACTTAAAAAGGACCTTTTATTTGTCTTTGCTAGTCTAAAACCTGGTACCGTTATTTTATATTTATTCCTAGTGTTGTAATCGTGGTTGTCACTGTTTAATTTAAATTTACTCAATTTTAAGATTAGGAAGACTGTCGCATTGTCAATAGAGAGTTTATCTGGGCCAAGTTTAATGTTTGGTACAACATAAGAAACTTTTGGTAACGAAAACTTTAAACATTTGGTCTTTATTGAATTTAAGAGAAGATTATTAGCGGCGAACCATTCAGAGATCATAGATAACACATTATTGACATGAATGAGTTCACTACCACCGCCCTAATCTACCTCCACTATTAAGACCTGACGGATCATTGGCTCACACTGCTAAAGAGAAAGCGAACTTGTTCGCTTCTCTATTTGCGGAGTCTTCATGTCTAGATGCAGCGGGCAAAATACCCCCATGTCTTCCTCGATGCGAGGCCTCAATGCCGGAAATTCGCATTCGTCAGACCGAAGTGCGTAGGGTGCTCCGCAATCTAAACGTGAATAAGGCTAGTGGTCCCGACGGAATTCCCGCCATAGTCCTAAAATCGTGTGCACCTGAATTGACTCCTGTTTTGACACGTCTCTTCCGCCTCTCTCTACAGACTGGTAAAGTGCCAAAATCTTGGAAGCTTGCAAATGTGCAGCCTGTGCCCAAGAAGGGCAGTCGTGCAGACCCTGCCAACTACAGACCCATTTCAATCACTTCCATACTTTGTAAAAGTATGGAACGTGTATTGAACAATAGGCTCCTGGCATACCTGGAAGCAAATGATATCCTCAGTGATCGACAGTACGGGTTTCGCCGAAACCGGTCAACTGGGGACCTTCTTGCGTATGCCACTCATATCTGGAGCGAGGCCATTGATATGTACGGAGAAGCACTCGCCGTCTCTCTTGACATTTCAAAGGCCTTCGACAGGGTCTGGCACGACAGTCTTGCTAATAAGCTTCCATCGTATGGCTTACCCGCTGGCCTGTGCTCTTGGATTTCCGACTTTTTGAGGGAAAGATCGTTACGAGTTGTCCTTGATGGATGTTCGTCCGATCAATTGGCAATAAATGCCGGGGTACCTCAAGGATCGGTTCTCTCTGCTACCCTCTTCTTGCTGCACATAAATGATCTGCTCAAACCCGGTATCATTGGGTATGCAGATGACAGCACAGTTGTGGAGAGGTATATATCCGATGCATGGGCCGGCGATGTACAAATCCAGTCCCATAGAGAGGCGATGCTCGAGCGAATGATTTTGGCCCTAGAGGCAGTCTGCGAATGGGGTGATGCCAATTTAGTCAAATTCAATGCTACAAAGACCCAGGCGTGTCTCTTCAGCGCTAAACAGTCTTTTCTCTCTCACTCCTGTCCTCCGAAGTGTGCCTGTTCCGATAACGGACCAACTCGAGTTACTAGGTGTAACTCTTACACCGAAACTCAATTTCGGGTCATTTATTGAGTCCAGGGCTAAATTAGCTGCAAAAAAGCTGGGTGTTCTCAGAAAAGTGCGGCGGTATTTCACATCAGGACAGCTTCTAAACCTCTATCAAGCTCAAGTCCGGTCTTGTATGGAATACTGCAGCCATCTCTGGGATGGTTCGGCTAAACACCAGCTCGAAGCCTTGGACTCCATAGATAATCGAGCAAAGAAGCTTATTGGTGACGATGCGTTGGTGGAGGCTAGACTCTAAAGCCTCGAGCACAGACGCAAAGTTGCCAGTTTATCGGTGTTTTACAGGCTTCACTTCGGAGAATGTGCGATCGAGTTACATAACCTCATTCCCTCTTCTCCTTTCTTTCATCGGACGACAAGACGCACTGGAACACGGCATCTATATATGGTCGATATTCCAAAAATACGCACAAAGCGTTTTAAATCAAGCTTTATAATGCGTACGGCCGAAATATGGAACACCCTACCAGCGTCTCTATTTCCCGATAGATATAATCTGGAAGTCTTCAAGAACAGAGTAAACAGGTATCTGCTAGGCAAGCATGTTCCACCTTCGACTGCGTCGTCACTTTCCATCAGGTGAGGCAGCGGTCAAATGCTTGCTTATCCTTTATAAAAAAAAAAAAAAAAAAAAAATAGTATCTTTCCATTATTTGCGAATAAAACAATATCGCAGTAATATTTGACTATGCAAGGCAGATCATTAATATACGCAAGGAACAGAAAATATATCCCTCTATCGACACAAAGATTAAATATTGTTACTAAGTATGGTGCAATAATGCAAATACAGACTCTGCCACTTTAACTGACATACCCCACAAGTCTTCAGTACTCTTTATGTTTAAACTTTTGAATGTTTTTATGATTTCAAAGTTTGTCGTGTATCTGAAAGAAAAGTCCGGTGTTTTGCATGGAAAATTATATTTTAACAGGGCTTCTGCTATATTTAAAGAAAAGAAAGTACAGAAACATAATGATACATTTAATATATACGAAATAACATTAGGTTGTGACAAGACATTTTTGAAAAATGTTCTTTGTTTTTTACAAATAAATAACAGAAAGAAATAAATATAAAATGCTGGAAAAATATGTCAATCAGAAATGAGAGTTTTTCTTAAGAAAATTATACAGTGGCCGTTTCAAAACGAAAAGATACAACTGAATTAAAACGAAATCCAAGCTGGGGTTTCTCTTAAGAGTTGTGTTATTATATATTATAATTAGGTTCAATAGTATAACTATCGTATTGATTGTTATTATTTTTGTATCGTTATTGATATCCAGATAGCATTTTTAGTTTCATTATATTTTTTTTTAGAATAGGTTTGTTAAAATATGTATGTTTCATATTATGCACAAATAACTAGGTATTATAGTGTTTTAGAATCTTTTCACACATTCTGTGCTGTTTTCTCCGAAACTACTTTTTGGTTTTAGCGGCTTTTTAGTTAGCATAATGATTTGTTTTTTATTGTGGGTATAAGATATTTATTTTTATTTCTGTTGTATTTATGTGCTGAGAACAAACTAAAGCATATTTCTTATATTGTAACAGAACCCCGTCGGGACCATCGCCTCAGTCACTTCTGGGATACCACGTTCTTTCTCGGTAAGTTAAACCAACATAATATTGCTGGGTTGCGGGGGCCAATAATTAAATGCGAAAATCTAGATTTGCTCTTAGTTTGAATGCTCTAAATGTGTGACCGTCTCGGGGCATAGTTGCTTCGAAACTGCTAAATCGATAATAACTGTGTTTCTTTTAATCAAAAGAAGTTGTGCGAAAGCTCAAAAAAACCATGTGTTAATGTAAATCTATATTTACTATTATCAGATAAATATTAAATGAATAGTAAAGTCCTCCGAACATAAATGTTCAGTTTAGCTATTTTAATTGCTATACAAATTTATTTAAATATATTACAATAATTTTATGATAAAGTTAGTTTATATTACTTAAGATAATTCAGGGAATTAAGGTGGAGGTTACGAGGTGAGGAGCCAAATAAGGTTCTTTTAAAAAATAAGCCGTACTAGTAGATTTGTGGCAAAACAAAAAAATATATGTAAATTTTGATCATATTTATGAGATTCCTATTGATCCCAAAACATGATCACAATCAATTTACGTGATAAAAAAAAATATGAACATAGGTCTAAAAATATCTTCTAGCAGTTGTAACTCTAGTATTTATCAACATATCTTGATAAGTTTAATACAAGCGGTGTATTACATATAATTACAAATTCCTATTGTTTTATTTTTTTTACTTTTGTGTAATATTCATTTATTTCATTATTTTATCGCGAATTTACTCGAGCACACCAGCGCGGCGGTTCCGAAGTACTCTGCGCGAACGCGGGCGGCAGTGTTGCGCAAGCGTTGGCACGGAGAGGTTGTGTCGCTCGTAGCTTCGCTCGCGCTTTCGACTGACAACGATCTTGTCTTTGTATTAGTGCATTGACGCGCGAGATTCGCAGCTGTGTGCGTGTAATGATTCACTCGCTGCAGAGGGCCAACTTGATTGCGTTGCGACGTGAAGTATGCGCGTTGACGCTTTATTATTGGTACTTTGTAGACAAATTTTATTTGAAATTTATCACATATGAAAAGAATCAAAACTTGAAATTGACAATGATGTAGGTACTTTACAATGGGTGGCCTTATCAATAAAATCAATGAAAGTTTTTTTAATTAGGTGCATAATATAATTATGTACAAAATTAATTAGTAATGTCTATAACGCTCTCATGACATAACTGGTAAACTAGAGATATTTTTTTTTTTATATTATGGTAAATAGTTTCCGGCTTTAGTACTTTGTTCTCTACTACATTAAGAGTGTGTATGGGACTTCATACATCTTTTGGAGTTCTAACCTTTTTTTGATAAATGTATTAGGTGTTTTGATATAGGTTAATTAATACTGCATAAAGATAACGTCTGCCAAGTGAAGATGGATAACTCGAAAATAGTAAGATATAGGTAACGGAGATTTGCCCCTTGTGGTGCCGGGTTAGAATTGCACTGCCCCATATAATCCCGTGGGTGTCGTAAGAGGCGACTAAGGGAAAACTACTGCAAGGTGGGCAGCAGCGCCTTCTAAAGAACTAAACTAAACAACTTACACTGCGATACCCAAGACGCCTGCCAAGCGTGGGGATTATGGCAAATACCCCCTTAATAGGGGAGGCTGTGTTCAGCAATGGACGATCTGGCTGTTACAATTACAGTAAGGGAGATTTGAACAATTATCGCAAGGAATCGGGAGAGCAGTCAAATGACACTTGTCATAAATCCAAACAGGCGGATACAACATTCTAAAAATCAAAACCAGTCCGATTTGGCTGAAAATCAATATCTAGGTTTTACTGGACGTCCTTATTCCAAATTTGGAATGTATTTTTCGATGACGTCTGCCAAGTGAAAATGTTACTCCAATTTGGCTAAAAATTGATATCTAGATTGTTCTGGAGGTCATTATTCTACAATTTTATATATGGAGTTTATTTATCAATAACGTCGCCAAGTGAAGATAGATGACGTATCTCGAAAACGGTAAGATAATATGTAGTGTAACGTTGTGCCTAACGCCGTTTCATAAATAATAGTATTATTCGTAATATGAAACATTAGATGTTAATCTTAAACTAAAAATATACTAATTAAATTCTTTAGCTTTAAAAGTATAAACTTACGTTAATATTGCTGATTATTAAAAATAACTTCGTGCGGAACCCACAGACATATCTTAGCGTTTTAAACACGATATATCTTAGCGTTTTCGTCTATGCAATTGGCAAGGAACACTCGTCTTGCGCTTTGTAAAAATACAATACGTAGTATCAATCTTAATTGTTATTTATTTGTTGTGAAGTGCATGAATGCCTCTAGGGTGAGTTTCTTATTTATTATTGTTATTTCATAGTGCTGACTAAAACCTATGTAACGTAAACAGCTGTGCTGCCCTACCGCGCTAGACTGAGTTTTAAAATGTGAGTCACTTGTAATAGTACCACGATCGTGTCGGCGCGGCTTGGCAACAGTTGGCTGAGGAACATCAGCCACGCCGTATTCTTCCACGGGCCTCGGCAGCGCATTCCCCCTGACGCCCACATTGTTGTGGACGGCGTCAGGATTGAGTTGAAGGCCCAGATGAAATATCTGGGCCTTGTCCTAGACAACAGGTGGCGCTTCGGCCCACATTTCAGCGGGCTGTCGACGCGCCTGCTGAAGGTCGCGGGCGCCCTCTCTTGGCTGCTCCCAAATATAGGGGGGCCTGGAGGACGATGCCGGCGCTTGTATGCCGGCATCTTAAAAAGTATAGCCCTTTACGGGGCCCCTATTTGGGCTGACTCCCTCGAAAGGAGGGAGAATGACACTCTCGAGGTGTGTCCGTCGTGGTCCGAGCTGCGCCGCAGCTTGGTCACTGTGGTAGGGCCGGACCTGTCGCTTCCCAGAGTGGTCAAAGTCATGTTGGAGGGCGAGGGGGCCTGGGCAGCGGTCGCCTCCTTTTGCGAAGAAGTGATTTCTCAAAAGGAGGCGGCAGAGCGCGCAAGGGAGGAAGACCCCCTGGCTGCATATTTCATATTTCATTTATTGACCTTATAACATTGTACGTTATATTAGGTAAGTCAAATTTACAGTTATACAAAACTAGGTAAAATAATTATTATAATCATAAGCTTAACTAAATTGAGATGTCCAAGAAAAATTATAAGCAATATAAATAAAAATAAATGTCAGAAAATTGTGATAATTAAATAATTACAAAATATACATTTTAAATCCGTCTTTGGTTATATAGTTCATCTCATTATAGCCTAAGCAGTCAAATGGATTGGTAATTTGTATCTAATTATTTTTACTGGAATGAATTTTCCGTTAGACGCATGTCCATGAATTCTTTTAAAGAATATAATGGATGTGATTCAAAGAAAGATTTCATTTTCTTTTTAAACTCAAGATTGTTAAGTTTCGTTATAGTCAAGGGTAGTTTATTAAATATAGATATTTTATTGAGGACGCCTTTTTTTTTACCTTTATTAGTCTAGTTTTCGGCATATATAGTTTTTCTTTATTTCGCAAATTAAAATTATGTACATCTAGGTTTTTAGTCATATTATCAACTTCCTGGTGTATCTCCAAAATACTATTATAAACATATAATGATATGACAGTCATTATATGATTTTTTTAAAAATATTCTCTAACTTATGTTTGTTTTCGGAGTCCAAATATAATTCTAATCGCCCTCTTTTGAGTTTTAAGAACTTTACTTATATTTGTCCCGTTTCCCCATATCGTAATTGCATAATTAGCTAGTGATTGAACGTACGCATAATAGACTGTCAAAAGCGTCTTTACATCCATGAAAGGCTTGAGTTTTAACAATGCATAATTTGCACTTGCCATTTTTTTGCACACACTATCTATGTGGGCAGAATGTGTTATGGTATAATCTACTGTGTAACCTAGGAATACATTTTCTGACAATCCCTTATGTTTTTTATCTTTTTTTGTTTTATAATCCATGACAACACTCTTGTCAGGATTTAGAATGATTCCATTGGCGCTAAACCATTCCTTGAGAATTGTCATCACATCATTTAGTTTTGCTTTTTTTTTATTTGCACATTTATCACTTACTCCAACATGGGTATCGTCCGCAAATAAACTAGTGTAAGTCCAGCTTGGCATAGCATTTACTATGTCATTAACATAAATTAAAAATAGTACGGGCCCGAGAATAGAGCCCTGAGGTACGCCAATATCTATTTTTTGTACTGCTGAGGTTACGTCGTTTATGGATACAATTTGACTTCTGCAATTTAGGTAGGAACGCATCATACTCAGCTCAGCTCCCTCAAATCCATAATATTTAAGTTTTAGAATTAGTACGTCGTGACGCAAACAGTCAAATGCCTTAGACAAGTCGCAGTAAATACTTGCGCATTTCTGCGCATTGTCCAAGGAGTTAAGAATGTAGTATATTAGTTTTCTTATGGCCATTTCTGTGGATCGACCCTGACGAAACCCAAATTGAGAAGTAGTAAAAAGACAATTTTTTTCAAAATACTTAACTATTCTGCGCTTAATAACTATTTCAAAAATTTTTGAAATAATTGGTAAAATGCAAATTGGGCGATAATTCCCAATTTCTGAGTGGTTTCCTTTTTTATATAAAGGTATAATGAGGCCAATTTTAAGACAATCGGGAAACACGCCTTTCACTATGCAATTATTTATCACAATATAAATTAAATTCATTATGCCATTATTTTTTTAAATCAAATCCTTTAATGTCCTTGCGTTCATATCGTATACGTCAATGGAGGTTTTTGATTTCATGTTTCTAATAATAGTCTTTAGTTCTTTGTGTGTTACTGCGTCAAATTTAATAAATGTTTTTGGTTTTGATTTGTCATTCAGGGTTAAATAGTCCATGCATTTTTCTACGTCAAATTTATAATTATTTGTCTTTATAAGTATTGAATAAGTCAGCAATGGTTTGATCGTCCGTAATTTTTTTCCCGTCTTCATTTATAATTGCCTCTATATGTTTATGACTTTTTCTCTTTTTATCACGCTTCACATTTTCATTTACAATTTTCCATGTTTCTTTAATTTTATTCTGTGACTTTTTAATCCTGTGACTATAGTTTATTTTTTTGGCTGTGGTAAAAATTTTTCTCAAAACTTTTTTATACGATTTTATTTTCGGTTTTCTTTGGTCAGTCGGTACTAGGTCTTGCAATAATTCCATTTTCGCTAAAGTATTTATAGATGTTTCTATACCCTGTGATGACAACTTTAAAATACATTTCTGTTTCCGATATTTTTTTCTTGGGAAAGCCACATTCTAATAGAATTTTATTGCGTCTAGCAGAATATTCATCCCTGCATTCGGATCATCACACATAATTATTTGAGTCTCTAATTTAATATAATCTTTTTGACATAAAAAATGAAAATAATTACAATTGTTCGGAGAAATAACTCTTTTAAAATAGTAAGATTTACATTCATTGGGCGAATACACATTGTCATAAATACATAGTTTTGTGACCTTGTGGTCTGAGAGCTTACGATCTAATACTAGTCCTTCATAGTCATTAAAGTTTACAACAAAATTGTCTATACACGATGCACTTGTTCCCTGCACTCTAGTTGGTTCATTGAGTACCCATTTACAATTGAAATTATTAAGCATAGACTCAATTTTTTTTACATTCTTATTTGCTTTTAAGACATTTAAGTTGAAGTCTCCGGCAATTACAGTTCGTTTGCCCTCTCTACAAAGTTTGTGTAGTAACTTAGTTAGTATGTCAAAAAATATATAAATGTCTTTATCCCTCCTATAAATTGAAATGATTACAACTTTGTTAACTTTTAATTCAATGGCCGTCAGTTCAAAACTCATTTCTGATGATAACTTATTTATATCGTGTCTAATCTTATAATCTAAATTATTTCTAACAAAAATGGTTGTTCCTCCATGTTCAAATATTTTCCTATTAAAATAAGATGCTAACTCAAAGTTTTCTATGTTCATTGCTTGAACTTGGTAGTCTTTGCCCCATGTCTCTGACAGACATAACACGTCGCACTTGTAGTCATTGAGTAAATCCTCAATTACAGTATATTTGTTGTGGATACTTTGTTCATTAGAACTCAATATTATACACTCTTGTCGGGTTGTAATTCTTTTTGAAAATTTGTATTATGTTGAGTTGATTGTTGACTGTCCGTAGACATTTTGATAAACTTAAGAGTCGATGTGCCATGAAGTTTCTGTTCAGAAGCTGTAACTATTATTTGACTCATGAGGTACTTGATATTATAAAGGTTGCGGGTCCTGCCGTTGTCATATAAATTTATTTCTATATATTTAACATTTTCCACCGTATTTGCCAAATGTGCTATAGCTCTATAATATTAATATTATATATTTCACTGTTATGTGTGCTATTATAGCGGATATCGCTTATGATCACGTTAAAATGTCTGTTTGGGTTATCTATAATCTCATTTAACAACTTAATATACAATCGTTTTGTCATATTATTATGGGCATCTTCGTATTTACCAATAAATATAGCTACGGTGTCGTTTTCAGTAAGTGCATTTGTCTTTTCATTAAAATTTTCTAATATATTTTGGAAAGTAGCTCCTGGCTTACAATAATTAATTATTTTAATGTTTTCGTCAATGCGATTTACTATTGCTGATGCTATTCCCTGACCTAAACTCTCAGAGAATATCACTATGCTCCTGTGTGCTTCAGATAAACATTTAATTTTCGGTACGTTGTATCTATCACGAATTTTAACTGCCTTGGTAGTCGTTTGATTTGGGTAGCTATAAGTTTTTTCACAGTAATTATTTTGATTCTCTAATAGTTTAATCACTTTTTGTAGTTCCAGAATTTTGTGGTTAAGTGTCTCATTTTGTTGTTTTATAGTAGAGTACATTTTGTTGAGTTTGCATACCTTTTTTGATTGAAATCTTAACTTTTTTAATGTACTCGCTTTTGCTTTGTGTGGTTTTACTGTTGCTCTAGATAATTTTAAGTTCCGTACAATTTTTTTACCTGTGTTTTCCTTTACTTCGGCAAGCCATTTTTGAAGCTCCTTTATCTGTGCATTCAGTTCATTTATAGTGCTTTTTTGCTTTTCGAATTCGAGTTTCTCATCATTTGTTGTTGCAGAAGTTATTTTTGCAGATTTCAAAGAGTCTTCAATACTAATAGACACTCTTTGTCTTTTCCTTTTTCTGCCGATTGAAGGTGAATGTTGTACATCAGCAAACTCAATTTTTTTATAAACGCCTATGAGTTTGTGTGATTTTTCTAACTCTTTTCTAAGCGTTTCATTTTGTAACAGGAGATTATCAATTTCTCCGTTGGCTGAAAGGAGCTGGTTCTCTAATTCATTTATTTTTTTATTTAAAGTAATGTTTGTGTAGCTTTGATCTAAGTTGGTTTGTGGTAGGCTTATTCTGGTTGATTCGAATAAGGAAGAGTCTGTGAGGTCTCCCATGCTATTAGCTCTCTGCCGTTGACGAAATCTAAATGTAACATTCTCGGTGTCCATCATTTCCATTGTTGAGCTAAATTAAATATTATTGAACACTAATATATCAATCCACAAAACCGGTAATCGATTATTTGATATGGTGCAACACTAATCGTTCTATTATAGCTTTACAATGTCAATGTCACTCTCACGTCATTTGCTGTTGTCAAAATAATGCCACAAACTATCGCTTTCTCGTGTATGTGAAAATATGTTATATATTGTTATTGATGACATTTTAGACACTAAAAACCAATGTTTTCAAAATGTATACATGTGTGAAAACAAAAATTCTGAGTTGTGAAATTAAAGGTGGATGATAATGATCAAGTTTACTCAAAGGTTCAGCCTCATATACCTGTACAGAAGTAACAGTAAAGAAGATAAGATCCAAATACCTGTTATCCTTATTTGGAATATTGTTAAATTGGTGAAAATTACATAGAATTTTCTGCTTCGTACAGTCCTGCTCGCCGCAGATAAAGTTGGTAGTTGTCGTGAAATCATCCTTTAGATGTTGAACAGTTGCGGCTATTTCGGCTTGTACTATCTTCTTTACATCTGTTTTTAACGCTGACCTAAAACTCTCCATAAACAAGTTCAGCGAGCTATTCAATTTTTGATCTAATAAGTAGCTAATCTTGTCCATTGTTACAACATTAGTATCCGAGTTGGTTAAATTAGTGTGCAACGTGTTTGAAAACGTAGGCGATTTATTAACTGGCCGGTCAATGTTATCGTAAGACATATTCATTGACTCATCAATCGCCGGTAACTGATTCTGTCGGACCGGCGCGCGGCGGCGTATTAACGTTCGATCTAACACGTCTTGTTATATTATTACAAGAAGGACATATCCACTTCATTCGGCATTCCACAGTTAGGGCAAGGAATTGTTCGCTCGGTATATTTATACATTCATTATGGTACTTACAGCCACACTGACAACATTCCAAACTTACTTCAGAGTCTATTTCTTTACGACAAACAGAGCAAGACATCATGACGTATCGTTTTGGTTCGAGTGAGGCCTTTTCCTCCTGCGTCAGCACAAGATAGAGAGTATTTTGGAGGTCAGTTGGTATATTTGCACCTGTGTAACGTTCTAGCTTCAGGGATTGAACTTGGGATCGTGATGAATAAATGCCCGTGTACACCTCGCTTAGTGCGTATGCCACATCCATGGGGTTTCTGTGGGTGCAGAACAGTTGTTGGCTGATGGAAACCAACGTTTTTGGACTACTGTACCTTATATCGAAGAGATTATCTCTGTCAATATAGGGCAGTTGGTTGACATCTCCTATGATGACGACATCCTCAGCTTCCAGTAACCGTGCAGCCATTATGATGGCCCCGAAGTGGTTCATGTGAGCTTCATCTACTAACAGACGGTTTTCTCTACGCTCCATGAACCCATTAGCCAATACAGAGGCCAAGGTGCGCACTTTGGATTTTACACCGTCGCCTATGCGTTGCGCTACCTTGTCTCGCAGATCTTTAGCTGCTTCGGTTGTGGTGGTCACTATGATGTCCTTATCAGCATCGAAGTTGTCAACTATCCAAGTTGTTTTCCCACATCCTAGAACCCCATTTATCCATGTGATGTCTGGCATCGTCCATAGCTCACGTGCTGCTACTGGATCTAGTGTCCCCGATATGGTTTTAGCCATTTCGAGGATTTTCTCCTGCAGCATTATTTTTGTGCAGCGGGCTGTTACGACAATGGGATCGTTTGGTGGTGTATGGAAGATGTTTCGGTCAGTCCGCTGCGTTTCACTTTCGTTCAATTTAACAAACCCACCAGTGGAGCTGAACGCGGCCATATACCGACCTGACATTGTTCCGTTTATGACTCGGGAAGTGTCGTTGTCATATATGGCCGCCTCCGCCTCCGTAAGCCTCACTTCCAACAAACCCTCGCTTTCCCAGCAATATGCTTGCATGATGTTTTGGCAAGTTGCCAGGTTTACATCTCGCGAAGCTTTTTCAATCGCTATAAACTCGATGTATGCGTTGATTGCAAAGTCTATGGGTTTTGTCGTCGGAATGTAGCTGGGCGGGCTGACCTGTCCCTTGTCGGCTCTATTGCGTTGTGTTTGAGGCTGGACAGATTTTTGGCGTGGTCTACAGAAATCTTCAACAGCGGCTGCCTGTCTTTCCGCCGTTTTTGAGATCTTATCTCGTATTCCATGGATTGCAATACTGACGATGTTAACGAAGGTGTTTGTGTTCTTTGTTTGGTCAGCTTTCTCTTTTGGATTGGCCTCTTGCCTAGCCTTAGATTTCCTGGCTTCTAGTCTTTGTTGAAGGCGCTCAGACCCAGTTTGCGTAGTTGAATACGGCTGGAAGATTCCCGTGGTATCAGTGGGTGAGATCACAGTGGGTGCTTTGAGAAAGCTGAGGTCTTGTCCTCTATCCTCATATGCTATAACTTCATGATTTTTAGAAGCTTTTATGCATCCTATGTGATCTGCGATCTGTCCTCTTTCGTATTCGACTACCATTGCGTCTACGCTAATTGTGCGTGGTATTATGCTAGCACCTTCTTCAAACTCTCCAAGCTTCGAGAGCACTTTATCCGCCATCAAGAAAGGAGTTTTTGTGCTCCAGTCGATTAGTGCTATTGTTTTGTTTCGCGATCGCACTAATCGACATTTACAGCCAGCCAGAGTCGTCTCGGGTAACTCGTTATATATCCTACGCTTGATGGTGGTTTTTGTAGTGCTCCCGTTGAGCAATGCGGCTAGTCCGGGTGAGATTGCAACGCGGTTTTTCTTATTTGCAATGCAGTAGCTGATACCGAGGCGTTCAGTGTTGCTGTCCATGAAAAGGGCCACTCCACGAACCCTAATGCTAGGCTCGCCCCTTTCTCCGAACTTCAAGAATTTGTCTAATGGAGTTCGCCCTGGAGAGGCTCGCCGCACATCGGGCCCTCGGTTTGTAGCCCCCGAGATGGGCTGGGGCATGTCAGGTCGGTTCCGTTTCGGTTTCAGTGTGCTATGCCTTTTCGCTGTGGTTTTGAATGCTCTTTCCGCGTAGTTCAGGAAGTGAGTCCTGTTTTCTGGGTCTGCCATGATAGTCTGCAGGTTTTGCATTGTAAGGCTGGAGTTCATGTGAATCTCCAGGTCTTGCCTTAATGCTAGAAAACGTGGGCACTCCAGAACTACATGCCATACAGTTTCGCTAACATTTGGATCGCACTCACAACATGGGCTTTCCAATAATTTGAACCTGTGCAGATATTCAGCTATCCCGCCATGTCCCGTCAAGACTTGCACTTGTGTAGGTGTAAGCTTTGTGGTTCTAACTATCCGGTATGACTTATTGACATCGGGTAGGAACTGCTTAGTGACTTGTCCTGTGCTGGAAGAGACGTACCTGTCCTGCCATTTGCGGACTGTCTCTTGTCGTGGGACATCACCGTAGTCTAGATCAGAGGTAGCATGCAGGGCTGCGGACTTAGCTAGCTCATCGGCTCGCTCATTACCCGTTGTACCTACATGTGCTCGTAGCCAGAAGAACCGCACTTGTCTTCCCTCCATCCTCATATCTCTCATGCACTCTTTGATGGATTTAGTCAGGGGATGGGTTAATCTGGGATTTTCCAGCAGGTCGAGTGAAGATCTAGAGTCACTCAGAATGTTGACTATTTGAGATCCGCTGGATTTTGCAGATGGAACTGCCCTAAAGAGTGCATAGAGTTCTGACTGGAAAACTGTGCAGGTGGGGTCCCGACTGAAGGTGGAGAAGCTTGACTCTTTTCCTTCCTCCCACCATGTAAGGGCTGCGCCAACTTTTCCCTCAATTTTGCTACCGTCCGTGTAGACTTGTGGACCGGTAATTTGGTGGGAGTTAAGGGTTTCAAGACTCATGTCCTCAAGGAGCTCGTACTCAGTTGTTTCGAGTATCGATGGATGAGGCTGCTGAAGATAGCTCACATTTTGCTCCAACTTCCTTCCTGATGGTATATAGTCTGATGACAAGCCTTTTTTTGCTATGTATAGGCTAGCGGTTTCCTGTATTCTCAGATCTAGCGGTAATGTTCCTGACAGTGCGAGTGCTGATGTGAGCGATACCGTGCGGTATGCCTTACAGATTTTTTGTGCGAAGCCCCTTTGTAATGCGTCCAGACGTTTCCTGATCATCTGAAGCTCGGTCGCTTGGTACCACGCACAGGAGGCATACAGCACGATCGGCTCAATAACTGCAACGTATATGGTCCTAATTATTTCGGTGTTTAAGCCCCATGTGACTTTTGCTGCACATGCCAGTTGCTTGTATATTCCGGTCACTTTCCTGCAAATTCCATTTACATGCGCAAGAAAGTTTAGATTGCGGACTATGATCAGGCCCAAGAGTTTTATCTCGTCTACGAGATTCAGCGTGCAGCCCGACATGCATATTTTGGGGGAAACCTACTTAAGTTTCCTCGTCATAAGCATCACATTTGTTTTGTGTTCTGCGAAGTTTAACTTATTATTTTCCCCCCACTTCACTTCTATGTCGAGCACTGCATTAGCTGATTCCTCCAAGGTACTAACCACGTGTCCGGAAAATACAAGAACCACATCGTCAGCGAACGCCTGGCAATACACTTCCTCGCCAGATAGTCTCTGCAACAGCGGATCCAGAACTATGTTCCAGAAGGACGGTCCACCGATGGAGCCTTGGACACAACCCTTCGTGGTACACATCTCTCGCTTGTTGCTCTGGCATAATTGACCACGATCTTACGGTCACTGAGGTATGAGTCTATTATTGCGTAGAGGTTCTTTGGACATTTTCTGGTTGTCAATTGGTGCTTTAGGGCTGGCCACCATGCGTTGTCGAAAGCCCCCTCTATATCCAGTGAGACCATGGTGACGATCTTACTCTTAACTATTTCAGATCGTACGTGTCTCAACAGGTCATACAGGGCGTCCTCGGTTCCACGCTGTGGCATGAAGCCATATTGTTTTGGGCTAAGAGTTGGATGCATATACCATTGGAGTCTGCTTATTACAAGTTTTTCGACGATTTTTCCCAAGACTGATAGCAAACCTATAGGCCTATAGGACTTCGGGTGTGTGTAGTCCTCTTTGCCCGGTTTCCTGAGGATCACGACGTGCGCTATTTTCCATTGTTTGGGGAAGTGTGCCAGCGACAGGCATTTGTTAGCTATCGCCATGAACAGCTCCCTTTCACAATGGATGGCCTTCAGATATCGGCAGTAAATCCGTCAGGTCCTGGGGCTTTCTTTGGGTTTAGTGATCTCATCACCATTTCCACTTCTGCCCACTGGAAAGGCGGATCATCTTCGGACAGGCCTTCGATCTCCTCAGGGGGCTTGTCTTGAGTCAGTCCTCGGACTTGTCTGTGATATGAGCTGTCAGTCGAGACCGAGTCATCAGGGTAAAACGTTTCTGCCAGAAGATTGGCTGACTCTGCGGGACTTAATGTCTGTCCGTCAGCACTTCTGAGAAGCATGTCGTCTTGTCTTCTGGCCGTTTTCCTGATAACCCTGTATATTCCGTCCCACAAGCTTTCTCTGTCTTGTGTTGTGCAGAACTCTTTCCAGCTCTTAATCACAGCTTCGCTGGCTCTTTCGGCGTAGGTCACTCGCGCTTCTTGGTATTCCTGTAATACTGCATCAAGCCGTGATGGAGCAGCATTTTTGATTCGCCTTTTTTTGCGAAGGACATCTTCCTTCAGTTTCTGGAGATCCTTGCACCACCACTGAGGTAGCGGTGATACTTTCCTTTCGCCTATCTTTGGGATTAATTCATCGCAGGTTTTTTGGATGGATTCCTTACAGGCTACAATAATGGTTTCCAGGTCCTCTCTGGACGCTATATTCCTAACCGAGTCAGGTGTAATGTTGCTTTCTGCTAGGTGTGTCCGGAACAGTGCATCGAAATCCTCCCACTTTGCCTTTTTAGTATTGTACTTTCGCGTCGTGACTGGCTTTAGCGGTTGCAATCGCCCTTCAAGACATATGTCGAAGGTAATGGCATTGTGATCTGAGGTGGTTAGATTCCGATTCACCCTCCAGTTTTCGATCTTCTCTAGCAGTGGCAAACTACAGGCAGTGACATCTACACTGCTTGTGTAGAATTTCCCCCCCCCCTGTTCTCCTCGAAGGTAGGAATGTCTCCAGTGTTGAGAACCTGTAGTTCCATCTCGTTCAGGAAGGCACTGTAGGCTTCTCCTCTGGCGTTTTCGGTCCTGCTGCCCCACCAGTGGCTCCATGCATTGGTGTCTCCGCCGACCAGGATGTTTCCGGTCGGTAGTTTATTGCATGCTGTTTTTATGCGATCCAGGTATGGCTCTATGTCTGGTTTTCCGTCCAGGTATATTGACACGACTCCCAATCTCAGGTGGCCCGCCACCAGGAATGCAGCAGCCACCGTCTCCGTCACCAACTGTGGGTCATGAATGACTTCCAGGCGGTCACTGAAGACGATGATCGCTGCCTTCACGGTTGTTTCGCGGTTTAGGGTGCACTGGATGACTTTCGTGCCAGGGTTTTGTTTCAATAAGCCACTTGAACCGACGTATGGCTCTTGTACTAGGGCGATTGAAATACCTTTTACCATTGCCACCTGATGAGTTGTATGTGCTGTGTCCGCAGCTGTCCCGTGTGCTCTCGTGCAGTTTTTGCATTTCGGAGTTTTCCCCTCCTGCCTTTCTTTGCATTTCTCCCAAGGATGGGTACCTCCGCAGTGACTGCAGAGGTCTTCCCTTTCTTGGCAGATTGCTTTGGTATGGCCAAAGCCCAGACATTTAGAGCATTGAATAAGAGGGGATTGGTCATGAACTGGTCGCCGTTGTAGGCCGACATATACCTTTCCCTCCTCCACGAGGCGTTTATGCAGTTCTGGGGAGACATCTAGCACTGGGTGGCATTCTAAGCTGTTCCTCGCTCTCTTTCTGTATTTTACTTTGATTGTAGTCTCCTTCACATCGACGCCTTGCAGAAGATGTTTGTTTTGCGACAAAATGTTTTCCACAATATTAGCGTCGGTGTGATAGGAGAGTACGTCTCTTATTATAACCAGAGGATTTGACGCCCTGGCAACCTCCACTTTTAAAGATTTGCTTTTTTGGACCTGCTGCCGGACGATATTCAGGTCTTCTCTCGTCCCACAACTGAGTATCACTTTTTGATTCCGGGCCTTCCTCACCCGGTCTATCCTAGCCCCTGTATTCTTTGTATCGATCACATCTCTAATTCTCTCTATCACTTTTTCCCCGGTGTTTTTGGGGTCTGTGGAAGAGATTATCAAAGTGTGATTGGGCTTTAGGGATGGGCAGGGAGGCATTGCTGCTACTCTCGCGTACGACAGCCCCGATTCGACCATGGCGTTAATGGGCGCCTCCGCGGCCGGAACTTTTGGCGTTGGGAGTGGCCGATCCATGGTGTGCAGATCTGCCACTCCCTTTTGTATGGAGGCAAGTGTTTCTTTGACCTCTACCATAGCCATCTCCGCCTCGATGTTTTGGGCGGCAGGTGGAGGCTTTTGCGAGCCTTTTTCTTGGAGCATTCGGAGGTCAGAAGAGACTATTTCGAGGCGCTCGGAAAATGGCCTTAGGTGAGACTCTAAATCCAGTGGAGGTGGAGGGACGCAAACCGGTTTTTCTAGAACCTGTCTAATAAGTTCTTTTATTGATTTTAATTCGTCTTGTACTGCAATCATGTCTGTTCCCTCAGGGCAGGTACTATGAAGTGGGTTCTCTATTATAGACGGTGGTGCACTGGTCTTATCGCCCAGATCTTCTACAATCTTACGGAGAGCATCTAATTGGTTGGAGATGCTTTTGGTGTGCGTATCTAGCCGGTTTATACCGGCCTGTACGTCTTTAAGCCTTCGGGCATCCGATGTCTCCGATTTTTGTTGCGTTTGATCGTATAATATACGAGCGTCCAGCGTTGTGAGGGCCTGCTTAACCTTCTTGATGCCCCTGAAGGGTTCCTCGGTTTCGTAGCCCAGCCAGCTACGTATGGCTTTGGTTTCCTCCAGGGTGCCCGTGATGTCCACCCTCGCCAGATTCACCTGCTCGACGAGACCCTGCTTAAGGGCGAGTATTTCTCTGGCATGAGCTCTCTCAACATTCACAAGTTCTTGCGCGTGACGAGAGAGTGCTCTTTCCAGATTGTACTTGTGCCGGGCACGCGAGTCGGCGAGGGATAACACACTTTCGTAAAGGCCTTGCAGGCACTCGTGTGCAGTTGCCTTGCACTCCTTCTTCATGTTACCCACTACTTCTAAGGCGTCTTTTCCACGTTGCAGCATCCGAGTTGCCTCTCTGGTCTCCTCATTCATCGCGACCCCAGAGAGTCTTGAAGATGGAGACGGAAAAGAGGTGTGTCGCTTTTTTGAAGGGCTTGAGACGACTGATGAATTGTCTGAGTCGTCCAAGCCCACTATGCTGGGTGTAGCAGAGCACTCACTTAGCGCAATTGCAGCCGTGAGATGTTCGGTTGGGTTTTCCACCGAGGAGGAAGCAGCAATGGGTTCCTCTACCGTGAGGATCCGTTTCTGCTTCCTCCCCGGTGAAATCACAGGAGTGATTTTTACATCTGTGTCTGACTTGGCCTTTGGCTGTTCCATGAGGCGGGAGGATGACCTTGTGATTTTTCTTGAGGCTATTGATCTTGCCGCTGCTACTCTTGACAATACCTTCTCACGAAGGGATCGCGTCGGCCTTTGAGCGGCGGATTCAGTGGCCTTCTTAGATACATCAGACATTTTCGGTTTACACAAATATTAGAAGAAGAACTTAAGACTACACACAGAAATAATTTGAACTTGAGAAACATTAGACAGAATACACAAAAAAAAAATACAATTGTTTTGGGCTAGATATACTAAGGTAAGCTTATAACTAATTAGATTCTTGTGAGCAGCCGAAGCTGACCAGTTTCCGCAAGCAGCACTTGTTCACAAGTTGACACATGTGCCAGCCATCGCCTTCCTCAACCGTCTTATTGGGAAGATGGCGACCCGACACACAATGCCACCGCTTGCCAAAACTTTTCCTAGTGAGCTTGACTGCTTCGGATGCCCGCAAGAACCTTTGGAGAATTATAGCGTTTTTATTTCTCTTTTCCTTTTTTCTTTTATGGACTCAAATGGTGTTGGTAGTGGAAATTGATGCTGGAGTAAGCCTGGGTGTTCAGCTCTGCGTGGTGAGTGTGTTGGAGAACTGGAGTGGTGACGATGAGGAAATTCGTGATTCCGCCAGAGCCAAGTTGCTGTGCTCGCTGTCCTGATTTCAACGACCCCAAACACGAGGGGTCTATCTGTAACGGTTCTTGAGTTGTAGCTCGCGTTCCTGACGATTCCAGGGAACCCAAACACGGTGGGTCTAAATCACCTGAATTCGGGGATAGACCAAAGGGGGAGGGGTAATCAGAAGGAAAAAAGGGGGTAATCCCGGCGGGAGCTTATGAGGGGTGAACTGAAGAAGTGGGTAGGAGGGGTGAGTCAAGGGGGTGTGGGGGTAGGTTGGGGATGGCGAGGGAGGATAGGGTAGGAGTGGGTGAGAGTAGGTCTGAAGGACCAATCCTTGGTCTAAGTGACAAGGTAAGAAGAGTGATGCTTCGATTGGCAGAGGGGGGTGAGGAGTGGGGGTGGTTTTCCGGGGGTTGAGATGTGGGCTTGTAGAAGGGGTTGTAAAGAGGGCTGGTGATCCCGGTTCGGATGAACCCAAACACGGGGGGGCTAGGACGAAAGGGGCAGGAGTTCCCTCGAGGTTACCTGTTTGTGATGGTTGGTCTGGAGGGCGAAGTCTTGAGCTGCTCTGCCGGTTCGTCGAGAAGTCTTAGAGCCGTCTGCGGAGTCTTCACGTGAGTCGATGTTGGCAGAGTTACTAACCTCACTTTGTGCTAGCACGTGGTAACCGCGTGGATTTCTCGCGGATGGACTGCGTCGTAACTCTGCTTCCCGTGATCGGATCTTCTAACTTTTTTCACCACCAGATAGGTCTTTTTGTCGGCTACAGCTATGTTATTACGACTAATTTGACTCACTGCTGTCCTCGGCGTTATTCTTGGACAAAGTCTGTGCCCTCCTGGTACTGAACCCGTGGACCGACGAAATTGCGCACACGAATCCTGGTGAATCACACACTCGTCTAACTTACAACAACACTTTTTTGCGCGTAACTCAAATATATCCTATTTTAAGGAATATTTTTCGTGGAGCTGATGTGGTTTCGATGGCGATTTTTTTTTGTTCTCCGTAAAGTGAGCTTTATTATATCGTTTTTAGGACCATAAACCGAACTATAACACCCTCATGCATACTAATATTATACACTAGTGCGTAATAGAATTATCCCTACAAAGTTAGTACCTAATTGCAAATTATATGCGAGTAAACAGAGTATTTTCAATTTAACCGGGTAATACAGATTTGTAACAACAAAGAGGTTTATATGTAATCAACAATAAAAAAAAAACGTGAGCGCCATAATTTTCGTATGTTGTTGGTATCGCATTTGTGCAATATTTTTTTTATGTATATTGTGTATAATGAGCCAATTAGCTCACTTGTATCATAATATACTATTATAGTACCTTTCAGTTTCCAGGTAATCTAAAAAAAGTTATCTCTGGATTTGTTTTTGATGAATTCATGTAACCAAAAATAACACAATATAACTTACTAGTCATATTTCATATGTAAATATGTACTCGAACTTATTATTGGTGAAAAAATCGTGCGGTTATTATTTAAAAAACAACAAACCATTAGCTCGTCTCTGCGGCACATTTTTTTTTTATTCCTAATAGGTTAGTCTTTTGACCACTATCTCACCTGATGGTAAGTGATGATGTGATCGAAGATGTTGTACAGGCTAACCTAGAATTACTGGCTCTAAAGGACAGCTGCCGGAACACACCGTTAGGTGCTTGGCGACAGATTTTCAACTTGAGGGTGGTAGCTGGCCAGGCGGGCATTCGCAAAGTGCCCTACCACCATGCTGTAACGACTGCCATCCTAAAATCCGGTTGGATGGGTGACCGCTGTAATGCCAGCGGTCACCCATCCAACTCCTGACTGCGGCGGACGTTGCTTAACTTTGCTGATCGATTCAGAATGGCTAAGCAAACTTAGCCATTCTGAAAGCAAAACAAAAAAGCGACACCCAAGTAGGTCTGCGTGCCGAGCGCAGGCCGAGATCGAGGCGCGTAAGTAAAAATGACGTTTCATCCGTTTCTATGAAGTTGAAATACTGTATAGATAATATAACCGTGACGGAAGCGCTCAATATTAATGTCACTAGCGGTCACCCATCCAACTCTTGACCGCGGCGGTATTCACACTCAACGGTCAAGATACAATAGAGACGCTTATTTTGTATTTCATCAAAATATTGATTTTATCGATATCGATTAAATTAGAACATTAATCACGTCCCATCACTATACACCACGTGGTGGTGGCTTAGCCAATTAGAAAGCGTTTTGATAAGAGAAAAATTGAATGAATTTATTTCGTACAAAGCAACTAGAATGGCTTCTCTTGAGGTTAGTTTCTCGATGACCAACAACTACTAAGTAACATTAAAAAGGCTCGGATATACGACAATTACTTGACATCACGTCTGACTTGGCCTTTTCTAGTATACGACACTAATAAATCCCTTTTAACAAAGCTGGATGTAAACGTCATAAGGACCTTGAAGTCATGGTTGGGGCTTGCACTTTCGGCAGACCCATCTACATTATTTAGGGCTCAAACTAATTTTGGGATGAAATCAAAAAAAAACATCCGAGCTCTGTAAACACCTCAGAGTTACCAAAACGCACGTCTTATCAAAATCTCAGCACGATATAGTCGCATCTCTCCCAAAAGATAAAAGTGCCTCCGACCTTTATTCGAGGCTTCAATTCCACAAACAATTTATGATAGGTGCTCAGTCTAGCAAAGCGGGTTTTGGGTCGAAAAAGAAAGTTGAGGACAAAGACATTGTAAAATCTTTTCTACAACAAGACGAAAATGATAGATATAAAGTACATGCAATGAGCTTAGAAATGCAAAGCGAATGGCTAACCATAGGGGAATTTTGTATCCCTCTGGCGTTCAAGTGGCGTACCTTGATATACGATTGGTCACCTGCCTTATTACAATTTTATTTAAACGCCTTTCAGATGACCCTCCCAGACCAAAGTAACTTAGTAAGATGGGGGAAAACCACCGAAAAGTCTTGCGGCATTTGTCGGGAGGCGATAGGTACAGCAAGGCACTTACTGGTAGGATGCAAGGTGCTTCTTGATAGGGGTCATTACTCACGTCGTCATGATAGAGTCCTCGAAATCATACGAGAAGCGGCGAGTCTCTCGGTAGCTAGAGCAAAAAAAGGTTTGACCATGAACAAACGACACGTCGATTTTGTAATAGAATGGTCATCTACAAAATCTAAATCCAAGCCTTACTCCATCATAGGTGCAGCTCCCGATTGGACTCTTTTGATGGCCACGTATGAAAAACACTACCAAATTCCTGAGGATGTTGGTGTTTCGTCTTCCAGACCAGACATATTTCTCAAAAAATCTAAAACGCATAGTACTTATAGAACTTACTGTGCCGTGGGAAACGAACATACCTAAATACCACACAATAAAAACAAACAAATATTGTGTATATATGTACACAAATATTACTATTCTGTAAAAGAATTTCTAACAGACCAATCGATCATTGATTCATAAAAATTATACAATTTGACATATTAAAATTATATTATTATTACTTTCATAGTATTATATAAAATGACGTGTAAGAAATCTTATTAATAAATCATTCTAATTCTAATTCTTATGACCTAACAAATGAATTAACCAAAAACGATTATGTGGTTAATTTATATGCTGTAAAAGTTGGAGCAAGGGGTATACCAGCGAAATCCCTATATAACCTACTTAAAGACCTTGGCTTGCCAAGAACAACCGTAACTTCCATCTTAGAACGTGCATATAAGGCGGCATTAGTAGGATCTTTCCAAATTTGGTTAGGTAGAGGAAGAGGCTTGAGCGGGAAGGGGAGCATTGATATATCATAAAGAGGCCTCTTAACCCTGCTCCTGGGTTGCAAGCCCCAGGTCCCTCTAGCCTCTTCCTCTGCAACGCTATGGACCCGGCACCCGCACGCTGAATCCATGGAATGCTAAGTAATTCGTCTCAATTTTAATTACAAGATATTTATGTATATCTAAAGCGTAATTTTATGTATATTGTATTTCAGATACCAGTTTTGAGGAGTCTATGTCTCCGGCCCTCGTTCATCCAATACAACAATTAAATGATTCAACCATCGAATCCATTTTCGATACCCGTGCACGTGCCCAAGTAAGCATTTTTTTCATTGTATTATAGTCGTAAAGTAAAGTACACATAGAATTAGAACCAGCCAATTGCAAGTTGGAATCACACATCGTAGGGTAATCTGTCCAGTCCACCACTGTCCGTCCGTACGACACATTTTTAAATTAATTAAGAATATTCATACGAATTTGACTCTAAAACCAAACTCCTTGTATACTTTAATGTTGTACCTATAACTTAGACGTAGCGGCATCTTCCGTAAGTAATCAGCAGAGTTTTAGTTTTCATTTAAACGGCGAGGTGAGTGCATGTGTGTCGAAAAGACAAGATCATTATAAAAATAATAGTGTACAGGTGTTTTCAAATGGTTAGTTTATGTTCTTTTAATCATTATATCAAAACAGGTTTATGTTCTGTACCATATATATATACGTCTATTTACTCAATTTAGGTGTAAAATATGCGTTATTTTGTACAGTAATTTAAAAATATCAGGGGCCGGTGCACTGGAGGAAAAAAGGCTACTTCCAGTGTCCGGCCTACCCCGGTCGGTCACTAGCTTTGAAGGGTAGAAGTATTTATTATATTTTATTAAGCTATTGCATAGCTTCTAACGCGGGCCTTGAGCGTGGAGACCAAATCCAGAAATTCCGTAACGAAAATAACCTAACACCCCCCACTCCGACCGGCACAGCGGTGATACTATATTTGATCAGCGCCTCTACAGTGCGTAAAAGGAACTAAATTTTGGCAGAAAAAAGGTTTTGACAACTAACGTGTCGAGATTTATAATTGCATAAGTTGATAAAAATGCTATGTAATAGCTTTACCGCGGCAGTCTCCGAGTGCCACACGTCTTTTTTTTTAATCAGCTTGCTGTGATATATAAATTTATTAGTTATGTCGTTCTTAATATTTAGCTAACGTTACGTCCAGTCTCCGGCCGCAAAAATAGGCTGTATAACTATATAAAGACTTTGTATGAGAATATGGTGGTCGGACTACTAGTAGTATTGTCTAGTTCACCGGCCTGAAAAATGACTTAGTGGCCGAAAAACTGGCTCTAATTCCAGTCTCCGGCCACTACGTAAACAATACGTAAATAAATCTGTTATATCAGTGAGTCTGTCTGCACATTGAATATATTTAATGAAAAGTGATTGGTTAAATTCCAATTAAATTCTTGGATCTACGCTACGTTAACCTTTGATACGATATTATTATAAGCGGAGCGGTAGCCAACGCTAAGAAGCCCTTTATATATTAATATTTTAACTTCAATAGAGCTGAAATAGTATATTATGTATTTACTTGTAAATATTTAGGATCTTCGGTTTGGATAAAATTTTATATAGTTAAGAATCAGTAAAAAAAATTATTAACATTCATAAATAGCTCTTATTTCAATATAACGAGAGCCTTATGGCCAATCACTAGCCATTTAGAGATATTAGTGCCCTGTGGCCAGCCACTAGGTTTCCTTTAGGAGGCCGGTCACTAGGCATAATGTGGTCGGGCACTAGATTGGGGCGGCCGGATACTGGAGAAAACATACTTTTCCAAAAAACTATTTCTTAAATAATAACTGACTGTCTATGTACTTTTAATCAGTATTAGATATGTTATAAATTATATTTATGACTTTATAAAAATAAACTTATTCACCGATGCCTCTAAAGAACTTAGTTAAAAGTGAAATAAGTTACCTAACGTCTTCAGAGGCCGGCCACTGGACATGTTACCCTACCAAACGTAAATACCTATAAACCATAATTATAATCGTATTTTATGGTCATTCTGTGTCAACTAAGAATTTAGGTCCTAAGCTTTATATGCAATGAAAACGTTCACACTGATACACGTTATAACATTGCTTATTTCACGACCCGACACGTGATAATAATAGGAATTGGTAACAGTGGTGGTACATAAAAGTACCGTGGTAGGGTCGGTACGCGAGTTATGACTCGGGAGCTTGGATTCGACCTCAGTGTCTCACGCAAGAGCTCTTAGACCTCTTACACTCGAACGGCATTTGCCAACGGCAGAGGCAACTGCAGCCGTTGCAACCTTCGGCGGCAGCCATCAACGCGACGGCGGCAGACGGCACAGCGTCGACGGCTGCCGCCGACAAGTGATGACGCATACAGGAGCGCGTTCCAATCCTCGGTTAGAGCGCACTCGGAGTGCACTCGGAGTGCAACTTTTCACTCTAACGTCGTTCAACCTTCGGGTAGAGCGCAACTTTTTGACTATCAAAAGAGGTCGTCAAAATGTTGAATCTTTACTTGAGATGACCTTGACATTTCTTGATGAGAGAATTATAGGCACTCTTTTATATTTTGCAGGTAAAGATAGTTATTGCTTTTCAAACATCATAAAAAGTATAGTCATAAAAAGTCTCTAATCATAAAAAGTCTTTGAAGCGCTCGTAGCGAAGTTTGCTTAGCCGTTCTGAACCGATCAGCAAAGTTAAGCAACGTCCACCGCGGTCATGACTTGGATGGGTGACCGCTGGTGACATTACTATTGAGCGCTTCCGTGCTTCGGGGGCACGTTAAGCCGTCGGTCCCGGTTGTTGTCTTTGGATGGCAGTAGTTATAGCATGGTGGTAGGGCATTTTGCGAAAGCCCGCATGGCTAGCTACCACCCTCAAGTAGAAAATCTGTCGCCAAGCACCTAACGGTGTGTTCCGGCAGCTGTCCTTGAGAGCCAGTAATTCTAGGTTAGCCTGAACAACATCTTCGACCACATCATCACTTACCATCAGGTGAGATAGTGGTCAAATACTAACCTATCGAGCATAAAAAAAAAAACACCGCCAAAAACGATATTTGAGGTTATAAAACAAACGGTCGATCGGAACCTTCGAGTAAGTTAAAGCAACCAAACAACGCACTCCGACCCTCGGAACGCAGCCCAGTTGTGGCGTGCTTTGTTTGTCGTATTGTCAGTAGACGCCGAATAGACCAAGAGCACAGAACATACACTTTTATATACGGCTTCTTCATATATGGCTTCATCCTTGAAATCACTATTTCCTCACACCTTGCTCTGTTTTTAATTCTTAATTTAATCTTTTAGCTTATAATTCCAAAGACAAAGCCTTTTTTTACTGCCATAATTAGCAATTCAATAACGATTTCGTCTTTGGAGCTTATTTTATGGACGCGCGACGCTTGCGCACTCTAGGTACCTACTCGATCCAGGCTAGTATATGTTCTGTGCTTTTGGTATATTTTCCGTGCACTGACGAAGTGGCGGTCAAAGCACGCCACAACTACTACAGCTGACAAGTGGTGACGCATGCACTTGTGGCGTGCTTTTTCCGCCATTTTCCATAGGTTTTTAAACCAAATGTATGTAACTAATAACTAATACTTTCTTTCAAACATCGCAATTTTTCTCTAAGTGCCCTCAATATTTTCGGTTGCTTCAGATTATAGCCGTGATTATATGCATGCATCATATTGTAAGGAGAAACTTACAGGCAAAGATTGTGTACCTATAGCATTGCATCACATCAGTAGTCGCAGGGTAACTTTCTGCGATGAATTCCATCGGCATCACACCAGATGCAAATGTCATGCGTTCATTTAGATTTTCCATAACGTCAAACTGAAAAATATTTATTACCATCGTCTTTTTAGGTATAATTTTAGGGCTTTCATTTACATTGAAAAAGGCAATACGTAAAGCTACTTTCTAAAAAATTACTGAAAACTGACTTTTGATCACCACTATATTGCTTACTGATAGCATAGAAATGTTCTTGTATTATATCACTTTTATTATGTATACTAGCTGTACCCGCGACTTCGTTCGCGATTGCCGTACCTGCAGACTAATTATTCACATTTGTGCACTGTTTATCTCATATTAAGCAACACTGTGGTCTGCGGTGAAGCACTCTTATAGTAAACCATAGCTCTGAATGGAGCTTTCTACTTTGGATTTCAAAACTCCCGTGTTGTATTTTCCAGAAGACAGTAGTTAAGTAAGTCAGAGAGTTCTTTCCCGGTTCGCACAATAAATGTTGCAGCAAAGTACCTTGTGCGTTTCTTTAGAATTTCGATTTTAAAACGGCGGTTTTAAAATCTAAAAAAAATTTTAAAATTGACGGTAGATCGATTTTTTTTTATTTCTCATTCTCGGAAAGTAGTGTTTGTTTGATCTGAGTAGCGGGTGGGAGACGCTCTTTCCACCTAAGGCCGGGAAAAACATTGGTGTAAACAAAGTTATATGTCTAAGATTTTTCGTTGTAAAATATTCTGTTGGTGTAAAACAATTAATAACAACTATGTTTGGCAGGGTAGTAACTAAACATAAGGTAGAAAGTGTGGGTAAAAAAAAAATTAACTTTCCCTAAATTTCATTGTTCTAACTCCTAGTGTATCTTTGTATCTTCTACTCATGTTTATTATTTTTAGTAAATATTTAGAAAAACTACTATTTTTTTACCCTCCTCATATTTTAAATGAAAAGTAGAGTGTTTAACACGGATGTAAGTCATCGATTCCTACTTGGACTATAGCCGCATTAATTTTAAAAATATACTGCTCATGTTATTAAAATCAAAATAAATAATATAAAAAAAACATACTATATTTATATCTTTATTCCTTATTTTAGTAGTGAAAAGCAGAGAGATTCCTATTCGGGCTATAGCCGCCCGTAAATATTCCAAACAAAATTTTACGTAAAATTTCACAAATAGTTCAAACCTCTCAATAAATTTTTAGTAAGTATGTTATTTTATCAATGAATAATTTTTAGAAAGCTACTTTATTTACTTTCTTTAAATTCGAAATGAAAAGTAGAGAGCTGAACGCGGGTGAAAGTTACCAATTCCTTTCGACCCTTGTATAACAATCTACTAAAGTTGTGCACTTCCAACTTTTAAACGGATTAAATCACGTATATTTATCATTATTTTTGTCCCGACAGTCACCCCGTGACCACGATCACTTCAAAGTGTTTGAAACGTCGGGACAAAATTTTTTTTTTTTTTTTTTTTTATTGCTGATTGGTAAGCCTTTGACTACAATCTCACGTGATGGTAAGTGATGATGTGGTCGAAGGTGTTAGCAGGCTTAACCTAGAATTAATATGTAATAATGATAAATATACGCGATTTAAACCGCTTAAAGTTGTTTAATTACAAAGTGTAACAATCGCGAAAACCTTAGACACATTGTGCACTTTCATTTCGCAGTCTCCGAAATGTATCCGTCAAAAGAAAGATAATTATGTAGTTTAAAAAACTGATTGTGGTGAATGTTTTTTTTTTTTTTATTGCTGATAGGTACGCCTTTGACCACAATCTCACCTGATGGTAAGTGAGGATGTGGTCGTAGGTGTTAACAGGCTTAACCTAGAATTACTGGCTCTCAAGGACAGCTGCCGGAACACACCGTTAGGTGCTTGGCGACAGATTTTCCACTGGAGGGTGGTCGATAGCCAGGCGGGCATTCGCAAAAATGCCCATCCACCATGCGGTGAAGCTCAAGCCAGCGGCGGGATTCAAACCATGGACCTGCTGCACGGCAGTCCATAGCCAAAGCCACTGAGCTATCACTGCTTCAAATGTATCACATTTTAGAGTTTTATCGTAGCAAGCTTACAAAACTAAATAAGGGTGCCGTGCTGCCCGTGGGGCGCCAGGCTGCCCGTGGGATGCCGGTCTGTCCGTGGGGTGTCGGGCTTCCCGTGGGGTTCCGGGCTGCCTGTGGACTTAAGATGAGCCGTACGTTAAAGGGTTTCTCAACATTCCGCGGTCCAAGTTATTTAAAACGAAATATTTAGTTTGTGATATCTGTAGTTTCTGAACTGCAAAACTGAGGACTTTCAAATATTTACGGGAAAATAATTAAATAACCACTATTGTAACAAAAAAATAATAAATTACAACTAAATGTACATTTTGACTTTCATCCCCTTTCCCAAGAGAACCGTACTGAATTTCGGGATAAAAGTATCGTATGTCCTTCTTCGTAGTATGAACTCGAATCGTGCTAAGTTTCATTCAAATCCATTCAGTAGTTTTGGAGTGATGCGAGGCCGGGATACAGACAGACAGCCAGAAAAAAAAACAGTTTTTGCATCAGTATCAGCTACAGATTGCTCTCAAAGCATATTTTCAAAATATCTGCAATGTATAGAATTGGACCTATTATAGTTTTATTATAAGTATAAATATATAAATTTAAGCGTCTTCCCTCGCGCTTACCTATTCGCCTTCTGCAACCTGTTATAGGTATAGATTAGACTGATTAGAACGTTGCATGTTATGAAAAATATACGTAGGAAAGTTGTGCTTATCGTAATAAAAAAAACTGTGTTTTATCGTTTGAAAAATCAGTCTTTTGGAGAGGTCCGACTACAGACCTATCTATTATACCTATACGATAAAGTGCAATCGCCAGCTTAAGATGAGCCGTACGTTGAAAGGTTCCTGTACATTCGGGGTGTCAAGTTATTTGGAACGTAATATTTAGGTTGTGATGTCTGTAATTTCTGAACTGCAAATCCGATGACTTTGAAATATTTCCGTGATAATTTTTAAAGCACCACTATTCTAATTAAAAAATCGGCCAAGTGCGAGTCGGACTCGCGCACGACGGGTTCCGTACCATTAGCTATACAACATTAGACTTCATATTTTAACCTTTTTTTGTTTTAACGTGAGCGAGTCCAACTCGCACTTGGCCAACTTTTTGTATTTGTTGTTATAGCGGCAACAGAAATACATCATCTGTGAAAATTTCAACTGTCTAGCTATCACCGTTCTTGAGATACAGCCTGGTGACAGACGGACGGACGGATGGACGGACAGCGGGACAGCTTTGGGTACGGAATCCTAAAAAGAACGTCTGAAATCGGACTACGCGTTAATAAATTACAACTAAGTGTATATTTTGACTTTCATCCCCTCTCCCAAGGGAACCATGCTGAATTTCGGGATAAAAAGCTAAATTATCCTACCTTGTAGTATGAACTCCAATCATGCTAAGTTTCATTGAAATCCATCCAGTAGTTTTGGAGTGATACGCGGCCGGGATACAGACAGACAGACAGACAGACAGACAGACAGACAAAAATAAAAAAAAATACATTTTCGGCATCAGTATCAGCTACAGAGTACTGTACATTTTTTTTTTTCAAAATATCTGCCATGTACAGAATTGGACCTGTTACAGTTTTATTATAAGTATAGATTTTTGGTATTGTTGAAGAACGTTACATAATTATGGCATGTCTGCTTTACCTCTGGCAGACAGAAGGATGGACGAACTAATGAAAGGCGATACAGGCGTTGATTGTGTATCGTATTGCAATTACTCAGTAGACTATTGGTGACCATCTGTGATGGTTGTAGATGGCATGGGTACAGAGAGTTTATTAGAATTTTCGTCATATCCAAATCCAAATTGAAAAACATATCATAATATAATAATTATAACTTTACTGTATCATATAAATTGAGATATGCAATAATTTTTCAAACGTAGGCAAATATAACACACCGGCCAAGTTCGAATTAAGACTGCGTAACATCAGTACTGCCTTATGGTTGCGTATTTTGTTTATTTCCGGAACTACTGAACTCTTACTTTTATTATGGAAACATTAAGGAACAAATGTTTATAAATGTTTATTTCAACAGAACAGCTTTAGGAAGAATGTGAATGTTTATGTAGCTATACAAATCACAATCACGCAATTTGGAACTCTTTTTGGAACCCATTGATATAGTTCACAGGCAGCAATCCATTTTTTTCGTATATCAGGATGATACGGAAAACTGTAATATAAGATATAAATAAAGTTATATTAGGTAATGAAAGGATTGAATCAAATAATTTAATATCAGCTTCCATTTTCGATTCTCTATCTGTATGATTTTGCCGATAACCTTACATTATTGTATAAATCGCTCACGTATTGAATTTGAATATAGATTTTACAAAATATCGTTATTATATTTGTGACTGATTGACAAAGTGGAAAATGCACGACCCGAAGCTAGCTACACTGAATTTTAGATAAAGAAATAAACGTTATTTTGAATCATGATCTTAAGTTTTTTAATGATTGTTATTATGTCAAAAACTGGCAGTACTTCACTGAGATAAAACACAATACCTACATTGTTACAATAACCAAAATATAAAGAAAATCTTGAAACTTACGTATGAAAGGACAGTCCTGGTATTTTCCGCTCACTGTCGCAGTTAGAGGAGTTCAGCACGCAACATCGCTTTGTAAGAAAGGTTTATCTAAGTTTATAAACAACACAAAAAACAAATATAAAATTTAATTATGCAGAAACGTGCCAAAGTAAACTTCACAATTTCACTAAGATGCCATGGTTGTCAGTTTGTTGAGCTAAATATGTTGCTGGCCTTTTAAAATCTGGCACGCACTGAGAGATGACTAGTTTACCTCTGTTACATATAATAACTCAATAATGTTTCCTTTTCTTGTGTCAGCTGACACTTTGTGTGACACTCGATTGACTAACATCATTCAGTCTAATTAACTATCATAAATCAGGCTTTCTTACCTCCGTCCTAATTTACTAGCATCTTCCTGTCAAACTTGCTAAAATGTACCTTAAATAAAGTCGCCTTCTTCCATTTGTACCGTAAAACATACACATTTTCTATTAGCATGGTTGCAGGTGTATGCATGCGTTCATTGTATCATAATTATTATGAGAGATGATTAGCTCTATAATGTCACCTACGTAGGGCCATAGCGTTGTCAGCCATATGGTCTTAGAAAAAAGTTACTTATTGTAGATAGCTAAGTTTTACTATGAACACATTAATTCTGAAAATTGTGTATTTTCTCGCAAAATATGACTTTAGAAAAAATACACATCATTTTTTATCATAGATCTACTGATCTACATGGATATATACTGTCCTTCGCTTGGTATAAATAATTGACCTCTCTAAAAAATACCCATGTCCATTTTTTCAGAATCAACGCGATATTCAGCAGCCGGGGCAGGAAATACATGAAGGCGTGCCGTTGCCGGCACCGGTAAGTGGAAAAACTTGTATTTTTTTCATAGATTAATGCTTCTCCGGCTTCGTACCGGTGCCTTGCTAAAAATATCCTCATTCACCAATTAGGATCATTCGTTAACTTTTACACTTACAATTTAATTTGGCGCATATCCTACTCTTATAACTTATTTTTACTGAATTTACTGATATCAAACTTCAGTGCCAATTTTCCTACTTGTTGTACTATAGCAGCTACGTTATAATAAATCATCTTAACTCGATATTCTTCTAGTCTTGTTTTATCATTTATTATAACCCTGTGTCAGCCATGATGTCCCTTAGGGGTCTTGGGAAAGGACTATCTTCAACTACCCACCAAAAAGCATGAAAGTATACGTATGTGCGTACCAATTTTAGAGAAGAGTATTCATAGCGTTGTAAAATTAGATTCATCGTATTTTTAAAAAGTACCAAGTCTTCAAACTCCATGACATATTGCACGTATGTCTTTGAGTCTCATATATGCTTCTGGTTTTCCTGACTGCAGAACATAACGGCTATGAAATTAGTTAAAATATCGCCATCAGAGCATGATGTTGCGTAAATAGTAGCTACGTCCGGAATTTCATTTCGAATCCACAACCATGTGATTCTCACGGTTTTTTCTGCCACAGACTGCAACTATAGTAGAACCAGTTACCTTGTGAGTTATTTCCGAACAGCTATGACCTAGAAGCCTTTTAAGAAAAGAGCATATTGTAAGAGTCTAAGAGTCCAAGAGATGAGCATGTTCCGCGAGGGCCGATTTAGTCCATATTCTTAATGCTCCTAATATGCTCAGTCAGTCTAGTAGCGATGTTGCGTCGAGTCTCTCCACATAGCTCTTGCCACAGTCGAATGGTGAATGTATCAGTGGTAATGGGCGATGGTGGTCAAGTACCACCAGATGACCCGAGCAAAAAAAAATATACCAAAACGACCGCAATATGCATGACAACATAACATTTAGGCATCTCCATTTTTTTCATGCTCTATCATATTATATCCTAGGAAAATGACAAATGGCCACATGAAATAGTTTTTTTTTTAATATCAGAAAAACATTCAGCTTAATTAAAAATTTTAAATTGTTAGTATTAGTTAACAATCGTAAAAGACGAGATATACACAGACTCTGCTCACTTGTTGGTAAAACTGATTTAATGCAAAATTGTGTATTTTTGCATTAAATCAGTCGCTAAATAGACCAACCAAATTAAATGCATCTCACATAGGAATGCGTGGAAAGTAGTCACCAGTATTTGTGGTTGGACATCTTACGAGCAATGCAAATCGCCTTCATTTCCTAGCCAGGGAATTGACAAAAGCGGGGCAGTTTAAATTCTGCTGGACGTCTGATGGTAAGGTGTTTTTAAGAAAAGCAGAAGGCTTGCCCATTATATTAGTTGAAAGTGAGGAGCAGATAACAGCCTTGAAATCACACACGGACTGACTAGTCTTTGATAGTGTATATCGTTATGTAAATGTTGTACTACTCATATTATTTCTGTATAAAATAATAAGAACATAACTTTGTCCAAATTGTCCAACTCGCATTACCTAACTCTCACACATCTCAATACATTTACATTAATACACACAAAACTATCAATAAACTATACTCCACCTTTCATAAAAATATTTGCAAAATGAATATCAGACGTGCATTAAAACTAAGGGCGAATGAGCCTTCTTTCAGAAATCACTATGTTACCATATTATCTTGTGATTATTGATAACAACATAAATAATATATTCAAAGATGTGGATGATATTTTAGTGGCAGATTCCTTTTTATGCTCTCATGCTGCTTGTTCTGATACTATATCACAGCCAAATATTGATTTAAAAATCATTACGCAGAAAATAAGAATTATTTATAAAAATGTCGACTTGCATTACGCTACCATATCAACGCTAAAACTCGAATGACGTTATTGTCTTAACAGAATGTTGGCTAACACACAATAAAAGTATACCGCAAATTCCTAATTATAATGCAATATTATGGAGTCGTTTGTTCAATCAAAATGATGGCCTTGTTATCGTTATTAAAAATAATTTTACATATGTTACTGAAGATCCTGAATTTCCAGGTGGAAACTGTATAATACTAAAAATTAGTTCCCATACTGCAATAATAGAGATATACCGCTCACCTTCGTATAAATGTATTGAGTCTTTTCTGATATCTCTATACGGTGTACTACAGTCATTAAAATCATATCAAAATATAATGACTGTAGGAGATATTAACATTGATATTAAAGTATGTTACAATACTGATAGTAAAAGCGTTGAATATTTAAACCTCACAGCTGAATATGGCCTATTACCAGTTCACACTTTTCCGACAAGAGAAGATAACTGCCTAGACCATATACTGCTCAAGTCTAAGTCTCGTGCCATTCGTTTTGTATTGGAACCTGTATTGACAGATCACTATCCAGTTTTGCTCTGCCTTTCTGCTGAGCATATAAATAAAAAAGCTGTAAAATTAAAACCGATTTAGGCACTGCAGCTCTGATTACTTGAGGAAAGTAGACTTTTCTCCTATATCACTAATGACAGATGCCAATTCCGGAGCCAACTATTTTACGGAGATACTTGGGAATGCGCTTCAACGCTTTACTATATACAAAACAGTATCATGTTGGCAACGATTATCTAAGCCTTGGATTACCCAAGGGCTACTGAGATGTATTGGGCATAGAGACAACATGCATCGTAAATTAAAAAAACATCCGACTGATATAAATCTTGGTATTATCCTTCGCAGGTACAGAAACTTTTACAATTCTCTTCTCAAAAGACTGAAAATAGAGTACCATCGATCTGAAATTCAAAAGGCTGGACGCAATGTGAAGGAAACATGGAAAGTTGTTAAAAGAATTGCCAACATTTCTCAAGACAAAACCCGTGCGAGTGATCTCTTAAAATCGGAATCCGATAAAGTAATAGCCATCAATAAAGTTAACTCTTTCTTTGCTAATATAGGAAAGCGACTCGCTAATGATATTTTCAACAATGTTGGTTCTGCAACTATACTTACAAATATTAAATCACATCCTCGTTCACTTGTACTGCTGAACACCGAAGAAAATGCAATGGAAAGGATTATTCTTGGGCTAAAAAGTGACTGTGCTGTAGGATGGGATGGTATTTCTACCAAATTTCTCAAACTTGCTAAAGATTTAATTGTACCCCCCTTAAATTACATAATAAGCCTTTGCGTCACTACAGGTTCTTTTCCAAAAACGTTTAAAAAATCTATTATCCATCCCATTCATAAAAGTGGACCAAAAGACGATGCCAGTAACTTTAGACCTATATCTATTTTACCAGCATTATCGAAAATAATCGAAAAAGCTCTAAAGTCTAGTAGACTAATACAATATCTTGAAAATGAAAAGCTACTTTCAGATTCTCAGTATGGTTTCAGAGCTAACAATTCTACCGAACAAGCTGTTTCCAACTTGACAGACTACCTAATTAGTAATCTGGATAGGCAAAAAAGATGTATCGGTATATTTTTAGATATGGCTAAGGCTTTTGAGTCCGTCTCCACCCCGCATTTAATCGAAAAATTACACCAATTTGGAATTCGCGGAATGGCACTTAAACTTTTACAGGATTACCTCTCTGATAGGACCCAACGTATCAAAATAGACTCTCTTTCTCATATTCATTAACGACCTGTGCAGTCATAATCCATTTCGAGGCAAAATTTTTACTTATGCTGATGATTCAGTACTTCTATTTGAGGGAGACTCCTGGGAAGAAGTACGTAGTTATGCTGAACAAGGTCTTCGAGACGTCATTGGCTTCAACTTAACATGCTGACACTGAATTTCCATAAGAGCAAATTTGTGTCATTTAGTATTTTACAAAAACACAATTCACCAGATAATTTCAAAATTCAGGCACATACTTGCAACACCTTCCTAAACAAGACTTGTAATTGTAGATTTATTCATAGAGTTAGCTCCATTAAATGTCTTGGTGTCACTATCGATGAGCAGCTCAATTGGAGCTCTCATATCGACTTAGTATCGTCAGGCATCAGAAAATGTATATGGGTTTTCAAAAATCTAAGGGCTACATTTGCGTTACTTAAATCAGTTTACTTAGCTTTGTGCCAATCCATTATCACGTATTGTGTTTCTGTTTGGGGAGGTTCTTGCAAGACTACTCTAATAAAACTAGAAAGAGCACAGCGTTCAGTTTTAAAAGTTATGACTTGTAAAACATTTTGTTTTTCCACCAAACTTCTATATAGTGAATGCAAGTTTTTAGTAGTTCGACAACTATTCATACAATATAAAAAAAATGCAATTTAACCCAAATTATAGTACTGAGACTCGTGTACAAATCCTGTACAGATCGGTGTTCGCTAGAAGGCACTCATAATTTCTCGGTGCTTACATTTATAATACTATACACAAGATATTAGGTATTTACTCTATGAACAGTCATTCCTGTAAAATATCAATGAAGGAATGGCTACTTACCTTGGGTTATGAAGCCACTGAATTGGAAAAATCATAAATGTCAAACATGCCTCATTCGTATTCTCCTATAACATGCGCATGATATATTACTATATAATATACACATTCATACATAACTCACCCCTACATACACGCTCATTCCCACACTGTCACTCATCTGTACACACGCACACACAGATACACATCCTCAAATATACCATAAAATCATTATATTAAGTTATTATGTCATCAAATTGAATTGTATATAGTTGGATTCATATACATATGTCCGGCAGAGGGCATTGGTATGCCATAACACAGGTCTCCTAGTTAGGGTACCAATGTTTTCTTATAAATGAGAAAGTATTATGTCATGTAATTATATGATTGTCAATGAAATTTTTAAGATGTTTGTTGAAATACAAAAAAATAATATTAGTATCGACATATTTATGTTATGTGAAAAAAAATATTTTTTATACATATAAACAAAATACAAATATGACATACTTAATTATAAGTATATGTAATTTTTTAATGTCTTTATTGTATTGACCATTCTGGATAAATATTTTATAACTATTTGGCAATCTGGTAATGTTTACATATCCAATTATTAATATTTTTCTATATACTGAGACATTAGTTTGCTAAAAAAAAGGCTAGGAAATGCGTTCTCTTTAAGACCTGTATGCTTTTTTGTATGATGTATACTTACCATGTTATCTTACAAATAAATATCTTTAACCTTAAATCCGGGTCCCCACAAATTGATCAAACTTCTCTTTACGTCGATATTATGTGGGAGAATGTCACTGTCGATATTATGTGAAGCCGGAGCTGTAACCTATAGAGCTACAGCGTTGCACTACTACTGGGATATTTATCTACTAAACCTTCTCCTTTCCAATTTTATTTAAATAACTTACCTACTAGCTTGCCTTTTGACCACTAATATGTATATTATTGTAATGTTTGTTGCAGACAGCGGCGGCGAGTTCTGTTAGAGAACCTGCAGCCGGAGACAGCACGCAGCACCACAGTTATTGGTTGGAATGCACAATATGCAGGGGCGAGCTCCAGGATCCTATAGCCACACACTGCGGCCATATATTTTGTGAGAAGTGTTTTAAAGACTGGTTACGGCAAAAACGGTTATGCCCTCAGTGTAGACAGGGAATAGATATGACTAGACCATATATAAAAATATTCATCCCTAATGTTATAAAAAAAAATTGCATGTAATTTTGTATAGATAATATAATATAATTTTTTAGATGTTTTATAGTTTTTTGGGTGTTTTATAATTTTATGGATGTTTTATAATTTTTAGATGTTGTTTTGAATCTGTTATTTTCAAAAATAAAACATATTTTCTTTTTTTTTCCGAATATTCTTTGGACATTTTCCTTTTCTTTCTTTGGTCCCATTGGCGGGACGATGGACAAAACATATTTAACCGTGTACCCATTGGCTAGTGGAACCACGGAAAATAACTTTTACTCCAGTATCGTTTTTCTATGAAACCATTAATACAGATGTCACATGTATGATGGAACCGCAATGAAATTCTACTTCAAATCGAAATGAATATTTACATGTTCAAATATAATCATCATCATCATCAGCCGGAAGACGTCCACTGGTGAACAAAGGCCTCCCTCATAGAACGCCACAAAGAATGGCTATTAGCCGCTTGTAACCCTTGGCTACCCGCGACTTTAACGATGTCGTCAGTCCACCTTTTTTTTTTTTATTGTCATGAGTAAAATGCATTTACGCATACACATCCGCCGGGGAGCAGGTGGTTATGTCGGGCTCAGGGTCAATAAGGGCCCCACTACCGACTAAAAACCTCATGGTGTTCCGCCGTCATCGACTAGTGGCAGGGGACTGCGGGGTCACTCGCGCTCTCAACCGCAGCCCCCACCGACGTCGCTGCCCGCTTAAGCGGGCCAAGCCTCCGGGAAAATCTCCCCAATACCGCCTCGTGGGATGCCCCGGAACACGAGGGCATCCACACTTCATGAGGACCTAGCCCTGATGGGGGGTGCCGGCTGCCCCCACAGCTGACACCCCAGGCCCTCTGAGCGGAGACGGAGTGCGAGCACGATCGGCTCGCCTCCGTGTCCGCGCTCTGTGGAGCGGAAGAGAGAGAGGATCTCTCTCCCTTTCCCGCTCCTCCGCTTCCCTCTGCGAGACAATAGTCTCGCAAAACGAGGCCACCGCCTCCTATGACCTCTCGTCGCCGACCATCTTCATGATGATGGCCGGCAAGGAGAGGTCGGAACCCACAACCGCGATCAGGGATCGCCGCGGTCCCGCTCCTCCTGGGCATGCCTCCAGTGCATGCTGGGCGGTGTCTTCCACGCAGCCGCACTGGTGGCAGACCGGGGAGGGCTCCCTTCGTGCGACGTTACGCAGGTATCTCCCAAAACAGCCATGTCCTGTGAGAACCTGCGTAAGCCTGAAGGTGAGCCACCCGTGTCTTCTTCGGACCCACTCTCCGAGTATGGGCCGAATCGCTTCGAAAAGTCGTCGAGCGCCGGCCCCCCTCTGCGTGGGTCCTGCGAGGAGCCTCTCGCCCCACGTGGCTATGGCTAACGCCCTGGAGTCATCGCGCCATTGCGCCACCTCCCGCGCCGTCGGTCGCTCGTCCCGCTCCCACCTGGTGGAGGCCTACCAACTCTACGTCTTCCGGTGTAACGTGGTACCCACTCGAGAACCTTTCTTCCCCATCGGTTATCAGTTCATCGAGCAATGTGACCCGCCCATTGCCACTTCAACTTGGAAATTCTGAGAGCTATGTCGGTGACTTTGGTTCTTTAGCGAATATCCACGTTCCGGATTTTATCGCGCAAAGAAACTCCCGAGCATAGCTCTCTCCATGGCTCGTTGAGTGACTCTGAGCTTGTCCATAAGGGCCACAGTTAAGGACCACGTTTCAGTGCCATATGTCATCACTGGCAACACACACTGGTTGAACACTTTAGTCTTCAGGCTCTGCGGGATGTTCGAAGAGAAGATGTCGCGTAACTTCCCGAACGCTGCCCATCCGAGTTGGATTCTCGGGCGACCTCTTTCTCGAAGTTAGACCTACCTAACAGGACAGTTCTGTCCCAGGTAAATGTAATGGTCAAAACTTCGAGCGTATCGTTCCCAACAAATACTGGTACGGGTTCGCACCCGTAGTACCATCCCCATAGTAGTTGTTGGGAACATTAGACATAATTTTCGTCTTATCCATGTTCATTTTAAGACCCACCTGCTGGGAAACTCTACTGAGTTCGTCAAATATAATTAATCATATTATTTAAAAGAACTTCGCGACAGGCTTCCAACTTGAGGGTGGTAGATAGCCAGGCGGGCATTGGCAAAATGCCCTACCACCATGCCATAACGACTGCTATTTTAAGACAACAACCGGGACCGACGGCTTAACGTGCCGTTCGAAGCACGGAAGCCCTCAGTAGTATGTCACCAGCGGTCACCCATCTAATTCATGACCGCGGCGGCGGACATTGCTTAGCTATACTGATCGGTTCAGAACGACTAAGCAAATTTTGCTACGAGCGCTTCAAAAACTACTTTACTATGGATAATTGTAGTTTTTCGGCACTAACTTTTTGGAATTTTTAAGCCAAATCGGAGATGGTAGTCCCGCCGTTGTGACAGGCATATTTACGAAGGGTGATCCAAAAGTAATGATAATCAGGTATTTCTAGACCGTATTAAAATCTAAAAAAAATTTTTTTTTTGCTTGCTCATACATCCACAAGGTGCGCGAGAAAAAATCGTATAAATACACCATGATTCCAGGGAGACACATTCATTTGAATACTGACAACCGGAGTGATAACATCAAAATGGAGAAAAACGAAATCAGAGCTGTCATTAAATATCTCTCTCTGAAAAAAATGTCTACCAAAGACATACACAACGACTTGGTGGAAACATTGGGGCACTCTGCCCCTCCATATTCCACGGTTGCACGCTGGGCCAAGGAGTTTAAGCTGGGTATAACATCCATGGAAGATGAACATCGTGAAGGACGCCCATCCACGTCCACCACTGAAGACAATGCCAAAAAGATAGAGGATATCGTGATGGCAGATCGAAGAGTGACCGTCAGGCACGTAGCTGAGATGACAGGGATCTCTTATGGTAGCGTTCAAAGAATTTTAACCAACGAATTGCACATGAAGAAGGTCTCTGCGCGTTGGGTACCGAGAATGTTAACAGACGAGCAAAAGAAAAAACGAGTTGACATTTCAAAGGTTAATCTCGAGAAGTTCCAAGCCGATAAAGAAAATTTTTTGTCACGTTTCGTGACCATGGATGAGACCTGGGTCCACCATTTCGACCCGGAAACCAAAAAGCAGTCGATGTCTTGGAAACGAGCCTCCTCACCGACGCCGAAAAAATTCAAAGTCTCAAGTTCGGCGGGAAAGGTTATGGCGTCCGTTTTTTGGGACGCTGAAGGAATTATTATGGTCGAATACTTGGATAAGGGAGCTACTATTACGGGCTCTTACTACGCAGACCAAATAAGAAGATTACGGGAGGCCATTAAAGAAAAAAGGTGCGGCAAACTGCGAGCTGGGGTGCTGTTTCACCAAGACAACGCATCGGCTCACAAAGCCGCAGTTGCGATGGCTGCCATTCAAGAAACAGGGTTCGAACTGCTCGAACACCCTCCCTATTCGCCAGATCTAGCTCCCAGTGACTTCTATCTCTTTCCTCGGCTCAAAGAACATCTCCGAGGCCAGAAATTTTAAGATGATAGCGAAGTGATGGCTTGAGGCATTTTGGGAGAGTCAAGATAAAGATTTTTTTTCTAAGGGAATCCTAGGTTTAGAAAAACGTTTAACTAAATGTATTGCCTTATTAGGAGACTATGTAGAAAAATAAATTATTTTTGTAACATTAACCACCGTGTATTATTTTGATTATCATTACTTTTGGATCACCCCTCGTATGTAACCACTTACTATTATATGAATTTATATAAGTAGATACTTATACTGAGCCCCGGTTCGTGAATCATAAGATAAATTCCTTTACATTCATATTGTTATATATTATTTGTAATATCGATGAAGCAGTTTAATTGGTTCCCACTCTAGTGCAGTGGGTGGAGGGGGAATCTTGAATTCCCAATTCCCGACAAAATTACAACCAAACACTTGAACTGCTATTTTAAACAAAAAAAGCATTATTTTTATTTCTATGGAATTAATTATTATTGAAATACATTTATTATTATTCTTTCAATATATTAAGTCCAGGCAGTCAAAAATAATTACCACGCTAGCTCCGCCCATGCGGCGCAACGATCCCCGCTGCACCGTAAGACGCGATGAGCAGAGGCGCACGCGTCTCGTTTATAAAAATATTTGTGTACTTGATATTAGATTCGCGAACACAGATACCATTGAGACGATTTCAACTTTTTTTATAATCTTATTCACGTAACGAATTTCGATACATAAAGTAACTTTGTGTATACTGCAATTGATGTCACGTTTTTATTTATATCAACATTACTAATATGTCTTAGTAAGAAATTGATAATTTGATTTACTTTTCAAAATTATTCTTACGGTTGACAGTAGCTCATACATATTACTTTTTATAATATGATCATGTCTGCTCAACTTTATTGGTATATATTATTATGAGTGTATTGGTATATATATTATACATATTTAACTGACTTCCCAAAAGAAAGAGGGTTCTTAAATTAACTTGTCTATTATTTATTTTATGTTTGACCACACATAACTTTTTTACTGAACCTTACAATCTTGAAGATTATTTTTTTGCTAGTACAGTTTACCTCTTAATTGGTTTCATTTTAATTTCATCAACATCGGTCGAACGGTTTGCCAGTATTGTCAACTTACTAAAAAGTAATTTGCCAAAATGCCTTGACGATCTGTTGTGTGGACCTATTCAGTTGACTTAAAAAAACAAGTTATGGACACCGACACATTTATTTTATTTGAAAAATAAAATTATAAATTTACACTTGACTTAAAAGTTCCCGCAACTCACTTTTGATACTAATTTGGGCAGAGGTTCAACCTGAAGGGTATACTGGTACTGAGTCAGGTGACTCCTGGAGTTATCACAATAAATCTGAACACTTAATTTTGGAAGCCACCGTTTATATAGAGAAAAATACTGCTGATAACGCGTAAATAGGTTTGTGAGGGATTCGGGCCTAGGTCAGCAATATATTAGGTGTAACACCTTCCTCTTTTAGAACGGAATAACCGAAATTAAGAATATGATGTGAGTAGAAAATAAATTATAGAAATAGTAATAAGAAATCATTAAGACGTTATAGTAAGGGACTTGTGAGATGCAAGGACTTTACAATAAATATAAAGGAATTAGAATATACTTATAAAGGAATTAGATTTAGGAAATAGGAATAGCATTAAAAACAATTGAGTCATTAACATAGTAATTATCATTAGGTACTTATACTTAACTACAACAATAATCAAAACACACATTAGCATAAATAAAACAATAATATCAAATTACACGTTATCATTTTAAACACTAGTGACTGTATAAAGTTAGAACTTATACATTTAAAACTAAGATAGTTGCATAGAATAGGAACTTGGAAAATATTTTAAGTTTGCAAGGATTTAGAATTCTTACTTAAGAAAATAGTAAGGTATTGTATAAAGAATTAGCATTATAATAATTAACAATTATTAAGTATTAGGTAAGGTCAATGTGGCGAAGACCGTCTACGGTAGAAGATCGTCTACCTGAATTTTCATTGATATCCTGCCAGATACGCTCTTTTACGACACTGTGGGGAAAGCAGTATCATGTTTTAGTTCGATCAAAGATTCATAGATGGGGGTATGTGGTATGGTTGTAGAAATAATGCAATTTAAATTTTAGCCGCGCTCTTACCTAGTAAGACGAGTGACATGTGTTACAGTTTATCACAACTTAAGTTTAAAATAACTTATATTATTGATTCGCTCGACATCACAATTGATAGTGTGATATGTATTTAAGAGTTTTTTATGTTGTAGGATTGCATAAAGTGTCATTTTATCAAAGTTATTTGATGTTAAAAATACACAACCTCAAAATGGTCAAGTGGGAAAGTCCGTCTATTTCCAGATGGAAAAGACCGTCGTATGCCGGTGTTTCAAGATTTCATATACCGCAAACCTTTCGGACCCAGTGTAATATTTTATAAATAAACCAGTGTCTGAAAATCGGTCACCATTGTTGTTAAGTAGAATAATGTGTATAAGAACGTACCTTAATGAGTATAATACGAAAGTCTGTTTATTTGTTACTTTGTTTTTATTAACATTTTATTTACTTTGTTTTGTTCCTCTATACTGTAGTTACTGTAACAGCCGGATCGTCCGCTGCTGAACACAGTCTCCCCCATTAAGAGGGGTATTACCATAATCCACACGCTTTGTAGTCGGTTTGGGGATCGCAGTTCCTCAGAAGGCCCTGCTGAGTGCTCACATCTGAAAGCTAGAGCTAAAGTGAAAAAATGGTTGCTTACACTTAATTATGCGCAAACCGAAGCTTTAGTAACTGTCTACAACAATTCATTGTAACACACGTTCAATCAATAAATAAAGTAACGTACGTGTAAGTAATGTAAGGACCAATAGAACTTAATTACACAGAGGCTCAATCCTTAACTTTAATATTAGGATACATGATTCCACACACACTTTCTCAATTCACACACCCTCTCACACTCACTCATCCACTCTTATCTCCCTTTTCACACATTAATACTAAACAGTAATAATTTAGAATGCTTATAATAATTTGATTTTGATTCGATGTAATTATATGTAATTTATTTTAATGGCTATAATTATTTAATTTGCTTAATTTTTATTTGAATTCTTTGAAATTCTTATTTAACAAGAATCGAAACACAGTTTCAGCTAGGAACAAAACAATTACTGTAAAATTATTAATATTATTGTTATTTGTATTAGAGTAACCATACCTTCTGTTACATTTGAGTAAGCCGCGCGCTAAATCAAGTATTAGTCAATCGATATGTTATAGGTGGCTGCATGGGAAACACACTATTGGCACGATTACAGTTATCTCCATTCCGTCATGATGTATTTTCATATACAAAGTGTGTTTCCTAGGTTGTCGTTCTGGTCCCCAAGATACAGGCCTAGCCGAGTTTGGGGCCCACTGATAATACAAAGTGTGTGCTACATTATGTTTATATTAGGTACCTATACATTGTCTAAATTACTCTTACGGGTTATTAAGCAACTATAATGTAACATACATATATACTTTCTGTGAAATAGATATTTACTTTATTTTACTTTATATCATGTTTGTATCGTTAGTACATAATTTACATTCAGTTTAAGTGCCTAATTTTTTAGTTGTGTTGCTGGGAATGTAAGTTCAAAAAATAAATTTATCACCTACGTTAGTAAGTTGTGTACCTCTGACTGCCTAAATATGCCGGTCTTACCCAGTTTATCATATGTTTGTTGAAATCAAGGGACTTTGAGTTTAATTTAAATGGACGAAAGTGCGTATTTGGTTAGTATACGCTACTGCGCGTAGCTACTGTATCCATACATGAAATACTTAAGAGTTTATTAGTAATCTTGCTTTTAGACGGTCTTACCCGACACTAGCGGAGAAGATCGTCTACTCGCTCTGTTTTAAAAAATAAGAAAATCTCTTGTACTGAAAGCAGATAGAATAACGTTAATACTAGAAACTTGCTAGTAAATACATTTCCTAACACATGGTACATCTATTTTTGCAATAATCCTTACACTTGATGAAATATGGTCCATCAAAGTAAACTTTTAAAAAACTATGCCGGTCTTCGCCACATTGACCTCATAGTATATTAGTGTATAAAGTAGCACATTATAGAAATACGACATAGCATTAGGATTTAGAAACTTTATTAGATATAGAAAATAAGGTAAAGATAGGGATATAAAACATCAATTAAAATCAAGGTTTCTGCTCAGAGTTCTTGGTGAAGATGATGAATCGGAAGTTATAGATCTGACATCTCAATGCTCGTTTTGCTTTTAACACGAGTGTTAGATTTAGTATTACAGTGGTTGTATATTTGAACACAACAGCCACTTTTGGCACTAGTATTACAGAAACAGCGATGCATCTAATACATTAAAAAAGAAAATACTGAGACGGAAAGAAAGTTGTTAAAATGCTAAAATAGTAGCCATAAGTAATATGGTATGGTTGGTTCTCTATTTTATTTAATTCACGACACTTTGCTCAAGGTTATGAGAGGTATATTGTAATGAATCAAGGTTGATCTGGGATAGCTTAATAGGAGCTAGTAGATGGATGCTCTTATTAGTTTTTCTTTTGAACAGCAGTCATCTTCTATTATGTTAAAATTAGGTGTCGGTAAATGAATTTGGACTTCGTATTCGTGTGATGGAATAAACTCTAAGAGTTCATGGTAAACTTTACAGTTTTTAGGAATTGAAAGGATTCCAGAACCAACTATATCATAATCATTAATGGAATCTGTACATTTAGAAGTTATTTTGGTGATGTCTGACTGAACATAGAGCCATCTGCTATAACGAGTACTTATGAAGATAAGTACTCGCCAGATATCAATGTTACCTATTACTATCTTAAAATTACACGAATTAGTAATAGTATTTATATGTTCCGTTAAAATTGTCACTTCGCACATTGCATTAGACACACTAGAATATATATTTTTCATTATGCACAAATAGTATTCGTTTGGTACCTCTAGACGGTTAGTACTATCAGATATAGTTTCTAGGATTTTATTAAGTTTTTCCATGTTTTCGTTAAGATGCATTTCATTATTATTTAGTCGCTTTATGGTTTGGTTAAATGTAGTAATGGTAGATGATATAACATGTATATTATTTTTCAATAGACCAGCTAAATGTCGTTGGTCATCTTGGACATTACTTATTGCGTCTGTGAATGCCTTGGCGTCGTCTTCGTCCAAGGATCCAAACAGTTGCTTTAAAATAGGACCGCCAAAGCCGAACCAGGCGGCTCTTTTAAATCAAGAAGTGTTAGTTGATGTTAAATGAGATAGTGAATGGAAATTGTTATTGACATTAGTAAGCATGATTTCTAGAGGAGCTAGGACATTGTTACAGTCTATGCGCATTTGGTAAGAAGGATAGTTAGAGCAGATAGTTCTAGAATGATCTAGGATTAGTTTAAGATTGTTGACGTGTGGATTGAAATATGATATATCAGAAAATGTTAAGTTATTGAAGAAAACATTGTAGAACTTGACTGTGCCAATAGGATCATAGTAGATACCGGGACTGTTGATGATTGGTGTGATAAGATTTGGTATGGAGAGGGCCATGACTGTTATTCCTGGCACGATGGCTCTGGAACAGAATGATGAGCAAGTTTGACTTCGTCGAAATGGTAGCGAATATGTTTTCTATTAATGAGGACTGTGACATTATGATTGCCGTGAACTGTGATTATTTTATACGGACCTTTCCAGATGGGTGACAAAGCCTTACGCAATCTGTGATGGCATTTCACGTAAACCATTTCTCCAACATCGTAAGATACAGTTCGAGATCGTTTATCATAGTATGCTTTTGACATTTCTTTACTACGAAGAAGATTTTCACGAGCTAGTTTATGCGTCATGGTAAGCTTATGTTGAGATTTCTTATGTAGTCAGGGTATGTAACGTCAGGAGAGATGTCATAGATAGAACTTGGAATGTGGGGTTTACAGCCGAAGAGTAACTCATGAGGAGTGAAAATAGTTGATGAATGGACACATGAATTATATGAGACTAATGCTGTGGGAAGTTACTTGTGCCAATCGTTTTATTCTCGTTGACATAGGACTTGAGATACTCTTTGAGAGTAGAATGGCTTCTTTCAAGTTTGGGGATGGTATGGAGTTGAAAAGAGATGTTTGATAAAGTAGTAATTTGTTTGTAAACTTCGGCTATGAAATGAACACCTTGGTCGGAAATTAACGTTTTGGGAATACCGTAGTGAGAAATGAATTTGATGAGACATTTAGATGTCTGTTCGGCTGTCGATTGTGTGATGGGAGAGGCCATTGAATATTTTGTCAGTTCGTCTTGGAAAGTAGCAATATATCTGTAATTTTCCGGACCAGATTCAGGTAGAGGACCTACGATGTCTGTGGCTATCCGCTGTAGAGGCTCATAGGATGTAGAAGTTATTGCCATTGGAGTTCGATTTGCTAATCTGAGAGCTTTGTTCTGTTGACAGTAGGAGCAATGCTTAACATAAGATTCTATTTCAGATCTCATGTTTTTTCAGAAATAGAGTTCTTTTAATTTGTTGTACATTCGAGCCCTACCTACTGGAGTGTCATGATTGTCTTTAAGTATGATTGGGACTTCAGTTGGTGTAGTGTATAGTATCTGGTTATGGTAAATATTTATTTTGATCTGTGTCTTATTAAAGAGGTAGGCTATCATTTCATATATTAGAGGGAATTTCAGTTTGTCAAATGGGTTTTCGAAGTCAGATATTGCAAATTCCTTAACGTCAGGGTAGTAGATAATGAATTGATTGTGTAATTCTTTCAGAACTGCAAACATATCTTTGTAAGAGGCAGATTCAAAGTGGTGAACCTTTGTAAAGAGATGAAAAAATGTTTTGTTTTTGGCCGTTTTTGAAACTTTGATATGATGTAATTATTTTTCCGACTGCATAAAACTTTCTTTGTCATCTATGAAGGATAGAATTTCTTCACAATAAAAGTTAGATTCGTCAAGATCAATAGAGCTTGGGTAAACAATAGTGGGACATGTAGTCTTTAAAAGACTTTGGTTATGTTCCACGATTTGAGTGTCGAAATTAATTAAAAATACCGGACTAGAACGGGACTTGAGGAAAGAGTCATAGGTTAAGTCCTCAATAGCGTTAATAGGAGGGCGAGATAGTCCATCGGCATTGGAGTTTATTTTGCCTGGTTTGTAGATTATTTCATAATCGAATTCTTCCAGTTTCAATCGCCAGCGGACAAGTTTACTACTGGAATCCTTGCAATTAAATAACCAGACGAGAGGACGATGGTCAGTAACAATTTTAAACTTTCTGCCATAGAGATAAAGTCTGAAGGTCTTGACACCGAAGATAATACCTAATAGTTCCTTTTCTGTGGTGCTGTAGTTTCCTTCAGCACTATTCAGAGCCAGTAACTCTAGGTTAGTCTGAACAACACCCTCGACCACATCATCACTTACCATCAGGTGAGATAGTGGTCAAAGGCTAACCTATCAGGCATAAAAAAAGGTCTTCTCCTATTTTGCCTTGCGAGAGGACGCAGCTTAAAGCGTAATTTTATGCATCGGTAGTAAGGATGAATTCCTTGGAAAAGTCAGGGTATTGTAGGATAGGAGCATTAGTTAACAAGGATTTGAGTGTCTCAAATGCTTGCATTTGAGCGTCAGACCACATGAATTCAGCGTCTTTCTTTAGAAGAGATGTTAAAGGTTTTGTAATTTTCGAAAAGTCTTAAATGAATTTTCGATAATAGCCGACGAGTCCGCGGAAAGCTTTAATATTTTTTGGATTCTTGGGAGTAGGATAAGAGACAACAGCTTTGAATTTGTCTGGATTGGGTGAGACACATTTATCAGTGATGATATGACCAAGATAAGCAACTTCGCGACGTAAAAACTCGCACTTATCAGGTTGCAAGTTGAGATTATGCTCTTTGAGAGCTTTGAAGACTAGTCTGATTTTTTCTATGTGAGAGGACAGATCGTGGCTATAAATTATGACGTCTTCAAGATAAATAAAGCAGTGCAGGCCTTGTAGACCTGGTAAGACTGTATTCATCACTCTTTAGAAAGTTGCAGGGGCATTTTTTAATCCAAAAGGCATCCGGGTATATTGAAAATGTCTGTTTGGTACAGAAAAAGCAGTTTTAGCAGAGTAAGTTTCACTCTTTTTATTTGGAGAAAGCCAGAAGCTAAATTGAGGGTTGAGAAGTACTTGCTGTGTCCTAGTTGGTCAAGGATTTCAGTTATATTCAGGATAGGATATGCATCACCTATTGTAATGTCATTGAGCTTTCTATAGTCAATGACAATAGGCCATTTCTTTTGGCCAGAAGCATCTTGCTTTTTTGGAACTACCCAAATGGGAGAAGACCAGGGAGAATTAGAAGGCTGGATTATTTTCTATTCAAGCATTTTAGATATTTGCTTGTTAACTTCGTCTTTGTGAACTTCAGGGTATATATAAGTCTTAATCTGGATTGGTTGTAAACTAGTAGTTTTGATTGAATGTTCCAAAGTGTTAGTTTGAGTCAAGAGGTCACCGTCAAGATGGAAGAGATCAGAGTATTCGGTACAGAGGTTATGTAATTCTCGTGTTTCTTCGTCATTGAGGTGTGAAGATCTGATCTGTTCGTTAACTCTTCTGAGTCTGTCAGGAGTCTGAGATGGCGGTGAAATATGATTGATCTGAGTTTCGTCAGGAAAATCACATGGATTAAGTTCAACACACAAAGATTTAATATTTGCGTCAGAGTCAGTAGTGTTGAGAATAGAGACATTAACATGGGTTTAACAGGGACAAGGCAACTCGATACAAAAACGCCTGTTTGTATTTCAAATTTATTTATAAACCCGATTGAGACTTTAGGGTTAGCAACGTTGCATTCAATAATCGTTTCAGAGCGTGCAGGTATGTTATATTCTAGTTTAGTAAAATGAATGGGTAGACTATATTCTCCTATTTTGAGAAGACTTGATTCATAGTCGATGGTAGCATTTTTAGATTTTAGAAAGTCATTGCCAATTATTCCATCGAAGTTTATTTCAACTGAGTCTGGTATAAGATTAACCCTTCGAATTTACACGAAGCTGTAGATCTAGCCATCCAAGAAGAAAAGTTACATAACTATATGTAATCTTCGTCAAGGACTACTGAACCAAGGTCTCATAAATGCAGGACTTGTGGTAAAACAGGACATTCCGGAGGTGCTTCCTGAACAGGCGTCCTATTCACTCTATTCCTGAACCCCAGCAAAGGCCGTCGACTTCTACTATACCACAAACTCCGCATTCTAACACTATTATTTGCAGATATTGTAAAAATATTGGCCACGATATATCCCAATGTCGTAAGCGCCAATATAATAACAATGCACGCCTACGAGGCAAACCAAACATTCCTAAGTCTTATAATAGGGTTCATTTTTACGATGATATGTCTGACTCCGAATCTGATCATAATTTAAACTTAATATGATTCCGGTTCAACGTCGTACGGAATCTTCTTCACAAACCGACGTTATTTTCGATAAATTACATGGTTTTATTTCTTTGTCCTCTGTGTCTGCTAAAACTAATAAGCATGTTTCTTTCAGAGATGATTATTTTAATCAATCTTATGCTAAATCGTCTCAATCGTATACTGAACCGACTCAATCCTTTGCTAAGCCGACTCAATCCTTTGCTAAGCTGACTCAATCTTATTCTGGCCTGACTCAATCGTTTACTAAACCGACTCAATCCTATGCTAATGTAACCCAATCCAATACTAAATCGACTCAATCCTATACTAAGCCGACTCAATCTAATGCTAGACTGTCTCAATCGTTTACTAAACCGAGTCAATCCTATGTTAAAGTAACTCAATCTTATACTAAGTTGACTCCATCTACTAAATCGTCTCTATCATCTCAATCTCTGTCTCTATCGTCTCAATCTCTGTCTCTATCGTCTCAATCTCTGTCTCTATCGTCTCAATCTCTGTCTCTATCGTCTCAATCTCTGTCTCTATCGTCTCAATTTCTGTCTCTATCGTCTCAATGAAATGATTTTTGAAATGATTTTTATTTTATCTTTACAAACATAATATAACTTTACACACAGTTTTTAGGTGGTATTAAAATAGCTTATTGTAAGTATAACAAAGTTAATATTCCAAGGGAGATCATTGGCACCCAAACTAGGACAAACCTGTGATATGGCATGCCAACGCCCTCCTCCCAGAAACAGGGTATTTACTAAAAATAACACAGAGTAGTGTGTCATTAATTATCAACTAACTACCAGCAATTCAAAATTATAGTAACAGTAATAGAATATAAAACTAGGCATGTTTGAATTGAAGTGTTGATAGTGCTTAGGTAAGAGTAATAAGTATTATTTATTAATAGTGTGGAGGGTAGTTGTGAATGTGAGAGATGATGCGTGTAATGCGTGCTTCTAACAACAAACAATGTGTAGCATGTTTACATGTTCAAAAGTATGAGACGCATACGTGTGGAATATAAAGTGTATGTATATATAGATATAATAATTATTAGTATGATATAATATATGAATAACAATATAGAAATGTTACTCTAGTATAATTATATTTAAGTATATAAATATATTTTAGATATACTAATATATTATGTTTGTGTGTATTTATAAATACACACAAACAAATGTCAATCGACTCAATCGCCTCAATCCTTGGAGGTTCAAGGATTGAGGTTGTGTGGACCTATTCAGTTGTCTTAACAAAAACAACTTATGGACACACACACATTTATTTTATTTGGAAAATAAAATTATTAATTTACACTTGACTTAAAAGTTCCCGCGACTCACTTTTGGTACTTATTTGCGCAGAGGTTCCACCTGAAGGGTATACTGGTACTGAGTCTGGTGACTCCTGGAGTTATCGCAAAAAATCTGAACACTTAATTTTGGAAGCCACCGTTTATATAGAGAAAAATACTGCTGACAACGCGTAAATAGGTTTGTGAGGGATTCAGGCCTAGGTCAGCAACATATTAGGTGTAACAGATCGCAGTGCTTCTAGCAACTAATGTATAAGTGGCAACTATGAATATAGATGAAAGTTATTGTTAAATAGTGATAAAATCTATAAATAATATGTAAATAATAATCTTTCTTGACAAGTCTGTAGTCTATTTATTTTATTTTTATTTTATTTATTAGGTTTTCCAACAGACTTAACACAAACACATGTGTAAATAAACATATAAAAATTTGAATCATAGTGTAAATCCACTAACAGGAAAACACAACATGCAGAATTTAAAATTAATAAGAAGTCTGCTGTGGGGAGTGTGCCCCGTGCAAGCGTCACTGAGGAACATCCCAGTGACGTGTTCACATGTGCCGCCCTTACAATGACTTACTCTAATACAAATTATACATTTCTGAAATAAAAATAATATCAGTAATTATACAAAGTAAACGTTATATTAATGTAGTCATCAGTATATCAAATAACCTGTCGAAGTCAGTTACATGAGCACAAAATTGAGATCATATTGAACCGATATCAAACAATTATTTCTTTTAATTAAAAAAATTGTTTTAAAGTCTTTTTTTTTTTAAGTTTCTTTGCTATGTTGTGTCGCAGGCTCTGTGTTTATAGAGAAAACATATTGCACCAAAGCAACATAAAGTGAGACAAGGGTCGGAATATGATGATGGTACATAAAAGCCCAAACGGCACGATATATATTGATAAATGGGATGTTTTTAAATTCTCTGTAGTAACGAAAGTGATTCTACTGATTAAACTTACTACAAAAATGTCATTACCCCTTGGCATCCGCGTGGACGGTAATTTATGAATGAATCAACTTTGTTCTCAGTATCTTGGAATGCGATTAATCACATTACACATCATTAGAATAAAGTAAAATACCATCATGTATGTATGCCAAATTGGTGGAGTAGCGTTCTATATAGGTACATAAATAATGTTACATTCCTTTTACCCAGATTCAAGGCTAATAAATCATTGTATCATAAAAGCCCCCTCCGAAGCACGGAAGCGCTCAGTAGTATGGCACCAGCAGCGGTCATCCATCCAAGTCATGACCGAGGCGGACGTTGATTAACTTTGCTGATCGATTCAGAACGGCTAAGCAAACTTCGCTACGACCGCTTCAAAAAAACATGAACGGAATATGGCTTATGAAGTTAGAGGCAGCGATGGCTTTGAACTAAAAGTGAGTGTAGAGTTTCTATGGAAAGACCAACCTATTGTTGTCAGTGCATGTTGCAAATGTCTACCTGGAAGAAGAAATTCAAGCACCCAAAGGTGAGTTGTGTCAGCCATCCTCGAGACCTATTTATCATGCTAGGTTAAGCCTATTTACCACACTTGACCCATCAACAGGCGAGATTGAGGTCAAAAGATAAACTATTGACAAACAATACTAAGACAATTGTTAATGTATGGTGGAGACCTAAGATAATTTTTTGGTGCCAAACATTATTATAATATTACAACATATCTTTACTGTGCATCTTGTATTTAAAGTGACACCGTTGCAGACAAATAATTGTCTTATTAATGCCAAAAATATCCGACGCGGGTCATAAAAAAGCTAAGTGTATATGGCGTTAATGGTCAAGGACCATTGGAACCAACATTGATGTCACTTGCCCAACGTAACTACTGCGATAAAAATATCAGTTGTCTCATCATGAGACAATTATATAGGACTAATACGATAGACCGGTATGCAATTAGTTTTATTTATCGTTTTATCTGCCAAAAACAACTTATTCATTAAACGTTACATAGTGAAAATAACACTGCGAATGTAAAGAGACAAGCTATGGATGTGTGCGTGCGTTAATATGTTTGTGTGCACGACCCCCAGCGAACCCACTTTATGCGCTGATAACTGATAACCTAACAGTTATCATATCACACAAATAACAATAACAACTATATCTTAATTACTTCTGATGAGCTCAAGTTAATTATGACGAAATAACTGCCGTCAACATTCTATACATAAACTGTTCATTAAACCGTATCTACATCCTCTTTTAAGATATTAAAAGAGGATGTGTGGAAATAGGAAAAGCAGTTGTGTGCAAACACTGCTTTGTTTAGGCGTGAAGAGCACTGTAGGAAGTGAAATTACTGGGCGAACATAAGAGCTATCGTCCCGGAGTAACGAGCGCAGTCCAGTGTCATGCAGAGTATTGTGACACTGCAACTGTAATAGAAGGCTTATCATCAATATTATATTCAGTGAATATGGGTACAATTGACCTGAAATAAATTGATTTGATTTGATTAAATGTTAGTTGTGGGCAATATTTTTTACCATGACTCGTCATACATATATGAATTTTAGTTTTTCATAACTGTGCTAATATACACGTTCCCATAATACTATATAGTAGGTTGTTTTTTAATTGCTATCATATAATTTTTAACTATTAATTACTAATGTTGAAAATATGTTCGTATACCCTATTACGTTTTATTTTTCAGTTACAGTGGTAAACAGAAAGGTGTTATTTTACTACCACTCTGCTTTTAGATACCAACTATGGTAAAAATTAGACCAACCAGATATAGATCTAGCCACTTCTAAACAGTAGGATAAGATTTTATTTACCAAACTTTCAGAAGAGTCTATATACGCAATCGTAAGGGCCTTAAACTTAATAAAAAAACACACAACTGCAGAAACATTGTAGGGAACATGTTATACAGGCTTCTTTTAATGCAACATGGCAGACAAGTGAGAGATTTAATAATATTGTCACCGATTTCATTTACGTTAAAAACAGTCGAGTAGCTCGATCTCGACCGGTTTCGCGGCTTTCAGAGTCGCTTCTTCATGGAGTACGTGCGCTCCCGACCGCGTCCGCGCAAGCACCCGGTTGAAATATTAAATCGGTGACAATATTATTAAATATGTTAACTACTTACGAAAGTTTTAATAAAAAGACAAGTGAGAGAGTGAGTGGCACTGGAACAGGTGACTAAATTAGACATTAAAATAAATATAGTGGATTCTTAGATTGTTAGTAAATGGTATAGTCTACAGAGGTTATAGACAAATTAAGTTAAGATGTGTATAAATTAACAAAAAAATATTTATGACATAAAAAATATATTGTTTTCAATATATACAGTTTTAATGATATGCAAAACAGTGCGTGAGAAATAACGAGTGTCGGAAACGGAAATTCAACATTTTTTCAAGTTTGCAGTCCCCCCGATCGTCACCCCGTGACTAAGATCACTGCAAAATGTTTGAAACGTCAGGATAAAAATAATGATAAATATACGCGATTTAAACCGTTTAATATTGTTTAATTACTTTGTGTAACAATCGCGAAAACCTAAGAAAACATTAAGTCAAATCTTCTTTTTACGGCGGGAGGAGGTACTGAAGCATTTGCACTTTGATGTTGCAAGTCATCCTCGACAGCCTCCTCTTGATTTTTTCTTCTACAACAACTGTACATTTCTGTTTGTCCAAATTATGTCCGACAATCAATTTCGCACAATTTGTTGGAATGTGTAGATAGAATTTGTTAGTCTGTATACAAGTGCCAAGTAACGATAAATGTCAGGAGAGCAGTCGAATGACACCTGTCAAAAATCCAAAATGGCGATTTCAAGACGGCCACCATACAAACTGCTCCGCCCCTGCTGCAGCTCGGCCTTCAGAAAGGGGGTGTTGGGAATATGAATAAATGAATATAAATACATAAATTCAAATAATTTGTTCGTCAGATTTTTTTCACGTCAAGAGTACAACACCGCTCTTTACCATCTATCTAATACCCTAATAACCGAAAAGGGGGCGAAAGCGAGTATAATACATATCAACGATGGCATTCCCAAAGGGGTATAGCTTCATATAGGAGGCCGGCCATAAAATGTAAGTCTTACTCCGCACAATTATGTCAATGCGTTGTCTTTTGTGTAGGTACTCAGAAAAAATATATTGTTTATACCGACCCTACAGAGGAGTCACAAGTGCAGGGCGATATTAATGTAAAAAAAAATTTTAAATGCTGCTCTGCTATGGATAGGTCAAAATAATGTTTAGCCTAATATATAATATAATATAATATATTTCCTTTACGAAATTTCCTGTGAATAAAATGTGCAAATTTAGCAATACTTTATTCAAAGAATTACGCACTTATTTTCATGTAGTGGAAGAACACAGTCTAAACTTAGGTACTATATGAGATGGCGACTCCGACAGTTCTCCCTGTTCCGAGTGATGTCGGACTTCGACTGATTTGTTATTTTTAGAAAGAAGGTGCATTTTATAAGCATAGTAATTATTCAACTCTATTTTTGTATAAATCGATACTTATATGTACTACATGTCTAATTGATAAAATGTATATTTATATGTAAGTATAAATATCACAATATTGTGCGCATGGTCCCGACTTCGACAAGTTATTTCACACTTTTGGGTGTTGAAGTAGGCTCGGTAAAAAAAATCTTCACCCGTTTTAGTGTCCCTTGCTACTTGCGGGACCGATTGTCATTCATTGGCAATGGCTATATCATCAAGATAGGAAAAAACCTTTCAGGTATTGGAGTGTAACTCAAAAAACGGCTTGATCGATTTTGATTAAATTTAAATGGGAATCACACGACAAGCATCAACATTCCAATAAAAAAAACAATCAAAATCGGTTCACCAGTAAAAAGTTCTGAGGTAACAAACATAAAAAACGGACAAATTGAGAACCTCCCCCTTTTTTAACCAAATTCCAAAAAAGGAGAAGGGTCTCAATTCGTCTGTTTTTTTTTACGTTTGTTACCTCCGTAACTCATGACTGGGTGAACCGATTTCAAAAATTCTTTTTTGTTTGAAAGCTGATGCTTGTCGTCTAGTCTCATTTAAATTTTATAAAACGGTCAAGTCGTTTTTGAGTTACACTCCAATAACTGAAACATATTGACCTATCTTGATAATATAGTCGTTGACAATGAATGACAATCGATCCCGTAAGTAGCAAGGGCACTAAAAGATTCAAAAAATATTTTTTACCATAAAATGGAACCGACTTCGACACCCAAAAGTACGAAATAACTTGTCGAACTCAGTACCATGCGCACAATATTGTGATAGTAGGTACTTTGGAACTATCATGGTACCGACTTCAACAAGTTATTTCATACCCTTGTTTAGCTTTTAAATGATAAAAATAATATAAATTGTAAATTAGAAAGTTAGTGTGTGTGTTATTAACCGATAAAAAAACCAAAAAATGGAACCGACTTCAACACCCAAAAGTACAATATAACTTGTCGAAGTTGGTACCATGCGCACAATATTGTGATAATAGGTACTTTGGAACTATCACGGTACCGAGTTCGACAAGCTATTTCAAAGTTTTCAATGTTGAAATCGGTTCCAAAAAACACCCTTTTCTTAATATTAACACACATACTAACTTTCACTACTTACGAAATCTATTGTCATTCACCGCAATCAGGAAGTCATCAAGATAAGCGTAACGAGTCGATTTTCTAAAAGTTAGCCCAGAGCATGTTTTATTTTGTTGTGTTTAATATTCATTTTGACCTTGTTCTGTGTGGCGTTGCGTAGATCGCAAAAATTGACACACGTCCTACGTCGACGAGCTCTGCGAGCGCACTGGCGGTCAAGTGAGCCAGCTCTGATACCATGAATTTATGTTAAATTAAAAAAATCATATAAAATTAACATGATAACTTTTTAACATTTTTATTTATGATTCAATTTTTTATTGATAATGCATTCAAAAATAATTTAAAATTAAAGATTGTTAAACAGGGAGACAAAAATCGTTTTAAAATTCGAAATAGAGGTAACTTTAGGATTTTGTTCTATCGAGTGAAGTTATTTACTGTGTGCATCAGATTTATGATTCGCCTCAAGAATATGCTTAAATATAACATATATATTTTTTCAGTTTCATAAGCGAGTTATTTCTTTGAGAAAAGTTAATTCTTGTATGGCGTTTTCAGGCCAGGAGCGCCTTAACGGATAATTGGTTGTCTATACATTCATTCTTAGATATAGTTTCTACCTGATGATTGAAAAACCGTATCATGATAATGTTGTAAGTATAGTTCATGTTAGTACAGAAATAAAACAAGAATTTTAATGCGGTGAAAAATTTGGCATTTATTGGCCTACTTTAACAGTTGATATTAGATAAAATTAATAAACAATTAAAATTAATATATACTTTTTTTTTTGCAAAAAAAACGGGCACTTTAGATTTTTTTCTCTAAGTACTTCAATGAAGAAGAACAAGAAATAGGTTATGTTAATTTGACGATGTATTGGCATGTTTTTTGAAGCATCCTGGCATGAATCTTTACGTTCCAAATGTAAAAAATTAAAATTATTACATAAAAGAAAAATAATGATTATTGTGGATTATTCTAAAATTGCTTTACTAATGGCGCGCACTTACATGTCTCAGCGGCTAAATGTGAGTCGTTCAACTGTCCAGAGCACTTGGCAACGGTATCAAGAGACTGGTTCGGTCAAAAGAAGACCCGGTTCGGGAAGAAAACGATGCACAGAACCAAGAGATAACCGCTTTTTGGTGAGTCAGGCGTTGCGTAATCGTAAGGCGTCAAGTGTGGACCTGAAGAGCCTTGAAGAAGTAAGAGGAGTAGAAGTTAGCTTGCGGACGGTCAGGAGGAGGCTTTTGGCTGCCAATATCAAGAGTTACCGCCCAGCTCGGGGCCCGAAATTACTCCGTGAGCACCGTGTTGCTCGACTTCAGTTTGCTCGGAACTGTGCTTCATGGACTCTGGAGGACTGGAATAAAGTATTAATTAAAAGTAATTCTAGGTTAGCCTGTACAACATCTTCGACCACATCATCACTTACCATCAGGTGAGATAGTGGTCAAAGGCTAACTTATCAGGAATAAAAAAAAAAAAAAAAAAAAAATTGTTTTCTGATGAAGCTAGAATCGCTTTGTGTGGAGAGGACCGACGCCGGCGAGTGCTGCGAAGACCACGGGAACGCTATGCGGAAGTGTGTTTCGAAGAAATCACTCCTTATGGCGGAGGCTCCGTTATGTTTTGGGCAGCAATTAATTCGACGGAGCGTACGGAGTTAGTTTTCAAGAAAATGGAACATTAAATGCACACCGGTACATAATGGAAGTCCTAATTCCATATGCACAACCCACATTGACTGCACTTGGGGAAGATTCCATTTTTATGGACGATAATGCTCGCCCGCACCGTTCTGGCGACGTGGTAGCGTACATGCAAGAAGTTGGGATCCGTCGTTTAGATTGGCCAGCTCGAAGTCCTGACCTCAATCCAATTGAGCATGTGTGGGATGTTCTAAAGAGACGGGTATGATCAGTGCAACCTGCTCCACAAAACACCAGGGAGCTAAAAAGAGTCATTGCAGAAGAGTGGGAACGTATTCCTCAAAACGTTATTAAAAACATCGTGGAAAGCTTGCCTAAGAAGGATTCAAGCTGTGATTTTAGCAAGAGGAGGTCACACTCGTTATTAGGTTTTAACATTTGTAACTTTATTTAATTAAAAAAAGTAAAAAAAAAACTTGTCTTTATTGCCGACCACTTCTTATTGTTTGGGCGTGTACATCGATTTTAAAGAATACATCGTTTTTTTTTCTTTTAATTGCTCGAATTCACTTCACGCGCATTTATTTACACGATTATAATTTTCCATACTACTTCAAAGAAATAAATTTTTGTTTAATGAACTAAAATCGACCTTAGAACGTAAATTTCCTTAGGTGCCCGTTTTTTTTGCAAAAGAGTGTATGAATTTTGGTATAAACATTTCCTAGGAAAGAGCGTCTCATATGTGAACATTGAATCAGATGATAAGCAATTGAATGAATTCCTGTTCGCCCCTATCGGCGCAAAGAGTCAAAAAGGAATAACGCGATCTTTTGAGATGGATGCTTCTATGTTACTAACATTTTTTTCATGATACATCAGCCCAACATTGTTGGACACAAATTGTGGAACTTGAACAAAAAACATTATTTTCTAACATTTTATCGAGATCCAATCAAGGTGTCGTGAATTTAGCGAAACAAAGATGTAATCCAGTTGCATACATCTATGCGCCTACCCTACTGCAACGCATTTGCGTAGTGAGGCTTATAAGTTCGATTTAAACATTTTGTGTGAAAATTTATTTGGTGTTAACTTATATGTGAATCAAAGGCCGAGTAAAAATAATAATATGTTTACTTTAAATTCACGATACCTTACGTGAATACCGCAGAAATACGGCAACTGTCATTAGTACAATAAAATATTCTGTATACAGTTACCCACGTTGAATTTCCAACGATCTCGGTAGGCAAGGTTCTCTGTATACGTACATAAATTCGTAATAGATCACTGAGGATTCCACAAATGCGAACTAGTTTTACTATTGTTTCTATTTCACATAATGATTGCTGGTATTTTACTTATATTATCAAGTTAATTTATCATAAATTGACAAAAGTAATTACTGTTTACATTATTATTGCATACAGTGAACACATCATATTTTCCCAATAATCTTAAAGGCTTCCGCACATACTACTTATAGAAGGATTATAGAAGGCGAGTCGTGCCCACTTCGTACGTGTAGAGGAAAACTATAATAGGTGTAATTAAATATAGGAAATAGAGGACGGGAGAGTGGTGCGAGTCGAGGTGCAGTATGTTGTATTATGTACGAGTACGTCCTGTGTTGTCGACAGTAAATCATTCATATGATGCATTATTACAATTACAAATAAAATCTAATCTAATTTTGACCATAGAATTTACTTAACAACTTCGACTTTGACAGTTGAACGTCGCGCAATTGGAATAATGCTAAAAATAGCTTCATTTTCACGGTTTAAGGTATTGCCGCCGTAGGTTTGATTGGTTATAACATCAAATTTTCAAGCATAGATATTTCTTCCGCGAGCGTTTTTACGTCTGGCAATTATGTTATATATCTAAGGAAAATCATTAGTGAGCAAGTAAGTACAGTTAAATCGAAAGTATCGGAGTGATTGGTGTAATTAAAATGTAGTATTTACAACGTCATCTATTAAAATATAATGCATCAAATGTTACAACTACTCATAGAAGACTCGCACAAATCTATCCAGCATCCAGAATAGCTCCGCTCGGTTTCTAAATATACCTACACATTTATTACTATTAATTACTTAATTTATGAAACATCTAAAATGTTTATTTTTATTGCAATATCGTACCGTAATGGACAGAATTTTCAAGATAAAGATAAATTAAATTATTGTCACACAGATATCGTATTATTGAGGATATTTCAACGAACGAGATTTATACTTGTGTTGTACGAGCATACTATCACCGGAGGACTCTTAATAAGCGCCCCCTGTCGCAGCCGTACAGCAACTCTATCAAAATTAGCACCGAGTGGTTCGCAACAAAGAAGACTAGTTTTGTTTCCATTTTCAGGTTTTTAAGAACTAGTACCAAGGTCGGTTAAAGCCTATTATTTTTAAAGTAGTACCAAAATATGAAGCATATACTTTTACTAAATTGTTTAGACATGTTAGTAGTTTTATTGCAACTTGTATACGAGCCGGTTCAAAGGAGCTAACGAGGCCCGAGACTGTTATTGCTAAAGGTATGATGCAGGAACGCTTTTAAACTAAGTATCATTATAACAAGCACCAAGTTCAGTGCCAATGTAATTTACTGGTCACAATCAGTGATATTTCAAACGAGGTGATGAATTAAATTATAAGCCTTGCTAAATTAATGGAAGCATTACGCCGGTAAAAAAAAAAATACATTCTGAAAGCCTTGATACCGACAGTTTAAATAGAGTTACTTATAATGGCACTATTGTACCTACATTATAAATTCACTTAAAATTGGTCTCTGATATTGTGTTAAATAGAGACGATAAGCAAAATGACAGGATGAAATTAAACTGAGTATTGCTAAGGAAAAATTCCAATAATGGGATCGCTTCGTTAGCCAAGGCTATATGAGCGCAACGTTTCTATCTGTATATATCTTCGCAAACCAAGCGTGAATACGCTGCCTTGGGGAGCGGAATGTGTTTTAAACAATCAGAGCAATCCTTTGGAGTAGCTTTCCTGTTTACATACTAGTACAATGATTTACGATACATTTATTCACACCATGATAAACTTTCAACGCCATGATAATATTTTTTAATTTTGGTTTAGTTTAAGGTGTTCAATAAAGAGTTTATCTATCTAATATCGCTTAATTTTTTTCAAGAACGCGTGACACTGAGCACTCTCGACAACACGTCGACTTACGACAAAACTCCAATATTAGTCAATTCCTCAGAGCACAATTAATTACCTAGCTATATCTTATTTATCTGTGAAACTTATATAATTGATGATTTAATGAATAAAAAAACTATACAAGTTTGATGATAGGTATAAATTGCCTAATTTGGCGAAATGCTATTAGGGCGTATTTAGATAGTTGTGCGGACATTTAACCGTGAAGTGGCTTCGCCTCGAGTTATCGCCGCGGTATATAATTCCAACCTTAACAGTTTCAAGCGCGTTTATTTTCTAATGTAGATAATAGAATCCGGCTAGTACCTACTGCCGCAAATCACTAATTAAAGCAAGTACTACACTCGTTTGACGATTTCTATATGATATTGAACGTTGCTTGTCAGTTATCGTACAATGTAATCTATCACCAAGTTCATACAAGAAAACATAAAAAAAAATAAGTATATATTTGGAAACTTGTTATGTGATATAAATCTCACACAACTTATTTTGCCAGTGCGTTAGCACTGCAAGAAAACTGGGAGAATTCAAAAAATTGTCAAACAAGGTTCGTCTCAACAAGTTGTGTGGCAGATACATTATAAGAAAACTGAGTTTACAACATGTTTTCAACTCGGTGCGAATGCTATTTAAGGATCATAATATACTATAATTCGTGTTAAATTAAATTTTTATATACAAACGACCAATTCGAGTATTTTCAACATTACATACAACAATAAGATAATCACGACGTAGGTACAATAAACATCAGGTAACGAAGTTTTGACTTCCGTTAAAGAACCTCTAATCGGTGTGAATCACAAATATTACGTGAAGAACATTCCATTTTATATTACACTTAAAAACTAATTTAATTTACAAACCTTAAACTATACTTTATATTTGAATAAATAAAAATTAATCATATTTGAAAAATAAATCGAATAACCTAATGCTTAAAATAAGTGTAAACTTGTATAAAATAATGAATGCCGAAAATATATGGTGGCACAATAAAACACTTCGATAATATGAATGTGCAAAGTTTAGGCAGTTAGTTATCTTGGACTACACTTTGGTAATATAGTTCAGTTTACCTAATATTCCTGGATAAGTTATTATTTCCAAATGAATGACAATTTTAACATTAACTTTAAAGCTGTGATGTTTATAATTTCTATGTGGTGTTCTGTTTAACATCTTACACATAACTATAGTACATAATTATTGTAAATAACATTATATTGTTTACAAAGAACCCTAATATAGCGCAGTTCATTTCAATATCGATCGCATTTCGTCTCTACTGCCTGTTTCATTGATCGCAGTAAAATCACACCTAACGATCCTAGCACTCACATTTTCTCCCACACAAAAGCTGGATAGAGTCCATAACATCCATAAACAGTTAAACGTTAAATTGTATAGCCATATTCAGTGTTCAAGCGAACACTTACATCACTTAGACAGGGTCATTGGTACAACCTCTTAGGGTTGACTTCTGCTAGTCCTAACAAACATAACGAGATTCATTTCTTTTTGATTTGAAAAATATATATTGTCTTTTTTATGTGTTTTTGTCTGAATAAGTACGAGGACCACCTGATGTTAAAAGTTTCATTTGCCTGTAATGTAAGATATAATTAATATTTTCAATATCATATAATTTTTCTCGATGTAAATATTCAAAACTCTATTCAAAGGGAGCACGGCGCGGTCCAGTGCTGCAGTGGCGGGCGCTCTTGGCTCGGAGTAGGCATTAAAACACAAAGTGGAAAAATTCAAAACAAAAAAAATTCGTCTCGTTATGTTTGTTAGGTGTAGCAGAAGTGAGCCCTAAGAGGTTGTTAGCCATATACCAATAACTCTGTATATCGTTATTAGTTTCTTGGGCATCAGTTAACAACGAGAAACAAGACAAACACTTCATAAAACACTGGAAATAGGAGCATATTCACATTAAATTCATTCTCATAAATCCATGCTACGTACACGTACATTTTGTAACTGGAAAGATTGTCGCAAACAAGACCGACCTTCAAGCAAGGCCCCCTTATTGTAAACTGAGGCACACACGCGACTTTGGAATGTATATCTCCTGGATAAAACCAATAAACCAATAATTTCTGTAGACATGATTTGTTTCCAGCTAGCCTCATATCGACATAATAGTTAAACATTACACGATCCCAGGCGCGTATATACTAGCTTCCTACATACTGTAAGTCTCTCAGGGAGATGTGAGCGAGGTTAGGTTATCTAAGACCCTTGATTGTTTTACACAAATAAAATCGTTCTCTTAATATTGGTTATGAATACATTTACTCTCCAGAAAAGTAACTAACTGCTGATCAAAAATCAAGGCCTAAGGTCTATGCCACCATTTAAAAATATTGCAAAATTTTCTTTCGAAAAACCCATATGCTAGCCTAATTCTGATTCAGTTTAAAAGGCGTAACAGTTTAGGTGTGGGTATGGCTAAAATACTTGATAGAAACGTATGCAATTCTATTTTAGTAGCAGCAGAACTGTTTGTGAACTAGTTTCTACCGACAGAAATAGTGACCTAGTGCTTCCCCAGACTAACAGCAGTAATGTTCACATTACTATGTTCCGATTTGTTGCGTATCGGTGCCGGTGGAATTATGAAAACAACTATAAATGCGATAAATTAATTTATGAAACTAAGGAAGTTATATGAATAAATAAAACGAATTAATCGTTTTAATATATCAAAATTGAAGTCTAAAAGCTTTCCTTATTGTGGTCAGTTGTTCAACTCCACTTTTAGTCATTTCGCTATTGAAAACATTTGTTTAAAAAGCTAGCGAAATACAGAAATGATCAACGTTAGTTTGTAAACTAGACTTCTGATTGGTGACAAACAAGGAGCGCCCTCAATGAGAGAGTTTTCAGTTAATAACCCTATTATTCAGATCCTTGGAAAAACTTTGCCTTCTTTATTTCTCCCCGGGAAACGCACAGAATAAGGGAATCGATACAGATAACCACATCAAGTATATAGTTAAAGAATAACATATTTTTAGCATATCTTGGTTAGAGATATAGAATAAGTATTTATCATAAAGTATGTGATTAGAGAGGATCGATATCGTCATTCAGCATCAATGTCTTTATGCTCGAAACATGAAATACAGTACATATATTTAATTAAACATTTCTTATGAAATATCTCATCCCCGTATTTTATCTTAACGATAATTAATTGTTTTACAAATAAATCAGAGCCCACGACTCGTGAGGGGTTTTAATTTAAGCCTTTAGTTAAACAATTAAATTGTAATAAAATCTGTTTCGTTAACAATTTTCTTTCTATTGACCTAAAGGTACACCTAACCTTCTACATAACATTTCAATAGATTTGTTTCTCTCAAGTTATATCGATATAAAAATATATCGATTTAATTATTTACTACGGTGAAATTCAATTTGCAGTTTGTGCGTTCAACAGTCTGAATTGTACAATTGTATGTATCAATCAAAATGAGTTTAATTGCGCATATAACTATCTCATATAGTACCGTCGTTATACCTCTATAATTTAGTATTTCTTTAGGTAACCTGACAGTAAGGCAACCATTGTTTTTTTTATAAAGGGATATAGACTCTATTTAATACGTTACATTCTTTTTCGATTCGCGAACATAGATAAGATGTTAAGGATAACATTTTGAATATCTTGCGAAAGTCAGAAGTATCTTTAGATTTTATTTTTACAAGCTTCTATTTAGTTTCGCCTGTCCCGATGTTTGTCATCAAATCATGCAAATTTATCCACTTCCCGTTTACCGATTGAGCTGAAATTTTGCATACATGTGTAAATCGCGTGACAATGCAACATTATGATGACATGGTGCTGATCTGATGATGGAGCTGGAAGGTGGCCAAAGGAACTTCGCAATAAAACGACACAACTTCATCGAGTTTGAGTTCAACAGAATCGTCTTGACAAGTATGTTTTTAAATTTTTACTTTGCTTTACTAACAAGTACATAATAAAAGCTTGTTACTAAAAAGTATTTTTTATAGAGAAAATCTTGTTAAAATTATGTACAAGCTTTATTACTAACTCATCATCATTAATGTCAAATTTGAAATGGTTGTATTATGTATATAATTAGACCACGCTTGTAGCGGCCTCCGAGAACGCGCGTGAATGTAACGTATCAGATATAAGTGTATATCACCACTCCACGGTGTAACAATACACAGTGGACCGTATTGTCAACCTGCTCTCGATTCTCTCTCGGACGGTGATTTCTTTCGAATGCTTTCACTTTTTCTGAGTAGGTCCATTGTTGGCGTCGCGGTTCGTTTTAATTGGAATCTGAAAATAATATTATTTTTTATTAATAAAATATCGTTACCCCTATGATACGCTCCTTGAAGAAAATGTATGTAGGGGTATCACTCCTTTGTGTATGCAACAGTATTAAAACGATTAACATTTGTCAGACCTTATTTTAAAAAAACAGCTAAACTCTAAACTCAAAATATTGACTGTAGTTTGCGTATACATATATAACTCTCTAATGGAAGTACATTCCAAAAAGTACGAATCGCCTATGAAAATGCACCTACATGACTATAATACCTGAAATAACGAAAGGTTACATGTCCAAGAACTAAGCTCGTTAAAACCTATAAACAAGGCCTTTGGCCAAGACGCCAAAGGCCTTGTTACCTGGCTATGTATAATAAATTGCCTTTGGAAATAACACGTCTCCCGCTAAATAAATTCAAGATTATTCTTAATAATTTCTTTGAAAGCCATCCATTTTATACATGAGTTGTTCATTTTCTGATTTGCAAATGAGGATGTAATGAGGTCGCTTAGTTGAACTTGTATTGTGACACTGTGTTATATTGTGTGACATGGTTTAATGCTATGTTTGTTCTTCTGTACCGATTTGACTTACCAATGTTATGTAATGTAACGAAAATGGTTAAGTAAATAAATAAGCAGCTTTGTTCCGGATTTAGACATAATGTCGTTAATACGAGTACAAATTTTTATCAAGTAGAGAGTCTGTCACCACGCCACTAACGGTGTGTTCTAGCTGCCTTGGTGGCTAGTTCCCATTCTAGGTGTGTGAACAAAAGGTATTATTGGTTTTATTTTACAACTGATAGGCTAGTCTCTGACCACTATTACACCTGATGGTAAGTGATGGTGTGGTCGTAGACAATGTTCGGGCTAACCTAGAGATACTGACTCTCAAGAACAGCTGCCGGGTCACACCGTTAGGCGATATATTTTCTACTTTATGGTGTTAGCTAGCCACGAGGGTTTTGCGCAAAATGACCTACCACCATGCAGTATCATATGGTGTTCTATTATCTTATAAAGTTTGGACAAAATAAGGAAAACACTTCTTAAGAGATTGACAAAATAGGAAAATATACCATTTCACAAAATGATAATAAAACATTTAGCAAGACAGTAACGATATGATTATGTATGTTTGTATAACAAGTTACCGTGGCCCGTTGATCCTCCATTCTGGCGGCTTGCGCGCGCATCAGCAACGAGAAGAAATCCTCATCGGGGACTGTCTTGGCGCGCTCGGGCTCCGCCCCCGAGCGTCGAGGGAGCTCCGTGCGTTGCTCCTCCAGCCGAGAACCCTGAAATGTACCATTCTCACATGTATCTCTGCTGCACCTATAGTTTTAGGCAAACAAGTCGCCCGCCTGTCCATTCCAGGTGCAGTGTCACTATCCTCGTTCAGCTTGACAGCACTGCGCTTGTCACTCCACTTCGTTACTTCTTATGTCTTGTTCGCCCAGTAATTTGACTTACCGCAGTGGTCCTTCACGCCTAAAGTAGTGTGTCTACACTATTGCTTCGTGACATAATATGTAATGTGTATTGCTATTTTATTTATTTATTATTCAATTAGTACCGCTTACACGAATTACACTAATGACAATGATAATTATTAAAGAATTATATAAAATTAATCGAAACATATATATATTAAAAATAAAATTATCAAAATTGAGGAAAAGGAATCACAAAAATAATAGTAATATATACAACTGTCAATGATAAAAAAATAAAATGGTAATAATACAATACCTAATTGCTATGTCACGACATACCTAAATATACTAGATTGTTTCTGTGATGCGACAGACTCACAGTAATGTAAACAATATCTCATTACAATGTTCCACGCGCCCGCTAGCACATCACAATCGAGTTGACCTTCGAGTAGAGCATTAAGTGCAGCAAGGGATCGCGGTATCGGGGAGGCCGCATGACCCACCGTTCTACAGCGGGGTACAGCAAACAATTTATGTTTCCTAGCCCGAAGATAGTTATCGGGAGTATAGAGGCGGCATAACTGCTCGCTGAGCTCCGGTACATCAACCTTACCGCGCAACATTTTACACATTGTTCTCAGTTGGTCATGCGCTCTCCTTACTTCCAACGAATTAACGAATTAATAAGCATTCAGTTTGATACATGTACGGGTAGTACCCATACCTACGCTTATAGAGGTATCTCAAAAAGGCCTTCTGAACCTGTGGTACCCCACCAAGACGGATTATTGCTATAGATTCCTACCACCTGGCAAAACAGCCGATATTACAGTTCTCACAGAAGGAAAATTTGGTCTGCATGTTAAAAAGGTTATATTTCAAAAATGTATCATAACATTGGTGATTATCTGGAAGACAAACATGCTTGGGATATGAAAAGCCACCGCCAATCAACTATGTAATAAATATGGTAATAATTATATATAAGTTAAGTTACAAGTTGTAAGAGAGTATACCGTAAATGAACGAAAGCCACCGACATAGCCCAGCGGATTAGCGAGTTGAAATGGCAGTGGGCAGGGCACATAGCACGCAGAACTGATGGTCGATAGGTTCTCGAATGGAGGCCAGCAACCAGCAAGCGCAGCGTCGGAAGACCACCCACAAGGTGGACGGACGATATTACTGAGGTTGCAGGAAGACGCTAAATGCAGCCCGCTATAAACCTTTCTATTTGGAAATCTAGGGGGGAGGCCTATATCCAGCAGTGGACTTCTTGCGGTTGAAATGATGATGATGTCTGATTATACAATAAACTGAAAATTTTGGCATACACTCACTGAAAGTGTTGTGTTCCTCCCAAAATATTTGCATTATGATAATTATGCACACTTAGACAGTTTAGCAAGTCTTTACGTTGGATACCTTTGGACCGTACCATATTGAAATAAGAGCACACGTTTATTTGTGCTCTTATTTATTAGGATGTGTCACGATCTTTGACCCTGAATCTTTACACTTTTATCGAAAGATGTTTATTGAATGCTTCTGTTTACCTGAACGCGCGCAATCATGTCCAGGAAGTCATCCTCAGGCTTCGCTTGCAGTGTGTGTTGATGCCGCAGCCCGGGCAGCGAGGCGCCTCCTTGTCGGGGGGTGGGGGCGGGAGCAGGGGCAGGGGCGGTTCCCCCCGGGGGGAGAGGGCGCAGCGACGCGCGCTGCGAGTCCATACGCTCCGACTGCAGGTCTGTTATCATATCCAACATGGCCTCGTTCGACCTGAAACAAACAATACACACCAAAATGATACCTGCAGAACGGTCATGATGATCATTTGAACCCAAGAGCAGGCGTAAGAATCTGGTGATGAAGATTTTGGTGAAAAATCAAATGTAAATATACACCATGCACGGTATAAAGAGATTGCATTGAGAAAGTACAAATGCAAAGTTAAGTCCATCGTCATTATCATTGAAGTTAGACAATATGGCTGCTGCTTTAGTTTAATCCGCGTCGGCATATAGAAGTGAAGTTATAAATACGACTGAACAAAATCTAATGCTGTCTTTTTAGTATGCAAGCCTTAGGTTTACGGTTCGAATCTCGCCGCCGCCGCAAGAGCTTGAGCTGCAACGCATACTGTTTGGAAATTTTGCTGATGGCCCTTCCGGCATTCTAATGTAAACAGTCGCCAAGCTGAAAGAGTATCCTTCACTTCCGGACGAGCCTCGGCGCAGTATCTGGGTCGCAGGTTTGATTTGAATTTCCTGGTTCAACATTTGCCTTTCCTTCCAACTCTTATCCAACTTATATACGGTCGGTACATGTCTTCTCGCAACATAAAATACAGCACAAGAAATTATTAAAAGTATTTTTTCGCTAACAACAAGCGTCTATGTTGGTAGCGAAAACATAACACAAGTACATATTTATGAAAAAAAAATGCTTTTGATTTTATGGCCGGCCGCTTGCCTAAAGGATTCTTAGGAATACCTTTTACCAAAGAGACGTTCGTAAATATCACTCAAAAGAGAATTAAACGATAATTATTACTAATTTTGATCACCACCAACTAGAGGAAACATATTAACTATTATACATAACAACTTTAACCATTTTATGTACCTTTGAAGCGTAAGTGGCTTCGTTCTCATCGTCGTAGGTAAGTTAAGAAACGTCGGTCATGACTTGGAATTTGTAGAACTTGTGTGACCGCTAACGCTTGTAGCATTGTCATTGCTACTGAGCGTGCACGCAGTACAATACAAGTTAAGACGTCGGTCCTGATTGTTGTCTTCAGATAGCTACCACTCTCAAACAAAAAATATCTGTAAGAGCTTAACAGTGTTCCGGCAGCTGATCTTGAGAGCCAGTAATTGTATGTTGTCTTCAATAACATCTTCATTTACAATCAGATAAAACAGTGGTCAAAGGCTAGCCTGCTAGCTATAAATATATAAAACATATGAAATGGGGATATTCTTATGAAATATTGCCACATTTTAAATCTGTGTATTATATACTATGCATAGTTTCTTTAACAGTCATTTGCAGAGAGTACATACCCGAAATGTTCATCGTCATAAGCCTTCATTATCACAAGGTACGAATGCGGCTACGTGTCGATCACGTCCGAACGTTATAAACGACGCGAAACAATGAATTTCAAATGTATACGTTTTAAAGCGATCCCCGCCGTCTCTTCTCGGACATATACTACCTATCCGTTATGTGCCTCTGATCAAAAACCATGGATCACAAAACACATAGCAGTTACTATTAACAAGTAAAACCTGCTCTTGGTGACTACTTTATCGGCTACAATACGTTGTTAGTATACTTTAACGAACTCCTTTTCTCTGGCGAATAAACGCAAAATAGTTGTTGAAAAACAAGTACCTACCAATGTTTACGCAAATAGATGATTCGATAAGAGTGAAGTGGTCGAACTGATAACGGCTTTGTTCCGAGATCTTATCATTCCAAGAAGATGTTCCGTATGTTCGCGTTATATTTTCAGGGTTACGCAAGTAGACTGGCTTAAAATTAATACTACTTTTTTATTGATAGACTATTATTTGACCTGATGGTAAGTGATGATGCAGTCGAAAACTTTGTGTTTTAACCGGATGTCGGACAACTTTGTTAGGTGCTTGGCGATAGATTTTTCATTATCACGTGATTTCTTTAAACCACGTCGTATGCTTTAATGTCCAATATATAAACATATCATCGCATCTGTGGAAATCCAAAGATATAAACAGAGGTATCCATAAACACCCACATTTACAAATCTGGTTTGGTCCCATACAAAAGAGGGCGAGCCTATAATCACCTAGTGCAAGAGACAATGGGAGATTCCTTTAGAATATACGATATACTGAGCGCTGACCAATCCTCAGAAGATCCCTCTTCTTGTCACAAAATATTTAAACACAGAATAGAAAAATATGTGACAGCCTACGAGAATAGCTACGCGGGTATCCTGATCATGGAATAATATTAAGAGCAGAAATCAAATAGAAGAATCAAATAGAAAGGACAAGGCTGCACGTATGAACCAATTTTTATTACACATTCAAGTATTTAATCAAGTGGAACCGAATACAATCAAAAGCCCAAACCAGCAACAAGTTCAAGTTGATTTAAAAGACTTGAGATCTGTTGAAAATTTGTGCCAAAAGTAATCAGTAAAACTATTTAAATAGGTACTTAGATTAAACATACAGTTATCGAGCCCCGAACATCGCGTCGTCGCACACACTTCAGTTCGTATAGATTTGATTAAAATCAGCTTTACTTGGTTTTCAACTGAGATATTTGAGATTATAAGTACGAATGTAGTTCTCAATTATATGTTCGATTTTAGTAAGTATTCGATGTAAACTCGCTGTATACTTATTGGGGATCTCTAATGACGTTAAGAGGAATTATGTCGCAATCCTAAACAGCATTAGAATGTAACCAAAATAGCGAACTGTGCCCTTGAATTGACTCACACCTACCGGTATTAAGAGGTTCGTCGTCGCTCACGGTTTTATACACATGAAGCACGAGGTCGACACTGAAAGTTTTTAGAACTGGCACTTGTAAACAATGTAATAAAAAAAAAGTCTAAATTTTGAAAATGGAACTCTTTGCCAATATTATTGAGTATTTATTTGTCATTTGTTTTACGATTTGGCGGCACATTTATAATTATATGTGTCACTTCAGCATGAATGTAACGCGAGAAAATGTTCGTGCAAAGATTTTTTATGACTCTTGAAGTCATTTAATTCAACAAGAAAGTTACGATAGACTACGATCGACCTTTCACGATGAAGCCCCATCACGTGCCACTGTTTACAACTGGTTTCATGAGTTTAAACGTGGTCGCACTTATCACAGCGATGATCTGCGTGAGGGACGGCAAGTACTGAAGAGAACATCAGTGTTGTGCGGCGTACGATAGAGACTGATAGAATAGTGACCTATCACTAGATTCGCACAAGCTTAGGCATTAGCATGATTGGTATGATGATTTGTCAAGTGCAGAAAATCCTCCGTGAACATTTAGCGGCCTGGAAGCTTTGTACCCAGCGGATTCGTCATAATTTGACCGAGGCCCACAAAAACTCCGTGGTGTTGATTGGTGCCATGAAAAATCGATATAGTTACGTGTGACGAAAGCTGGACTTACTGTTATGATCCCGAAACCAAAAGACAGTCTCCTCAGTGGGCGTTTTTTTCCGAGGAGTTGCCAACTAAAGTGAAGAGAGGTCAAAGCGTAGAAAAATAGATGGTGGCCTCGTTCTTTGGAAGGACATGTCATAACGCGACAATTGTTTTAGAAGATCGAAAAACAGTTACTGCAGAGTGGCACACTAACAATTGTTTACTACTGGAGCACCCGCCGTAGTCTCGACCTTGCGATTTTTATTTATTCTCGAAAATAAAACAAAAAACTTCGATTAAAACGTTTTATAGACGCCGAGGAAGCTATGGCTGCCTTTTAAAACGCCGTCGAGAGAAAGCCTAAGGACGACTCGGCCGAAGTGCTTTTCTCAGTGGTTCCATCGGATGCAGCGATGTACTGACGTGAATGGACACTATTTTGAAAAGATATAATAAAACTAATAACTTGCTAGTTAAATTAGGTTTGATTACCTAAGAACTTTCAAGTTTGACCCTCGTAATAAGTAAAAAGAAGCAATCTTACAACGCCAGTAGAGTACATATTGTGGGAATTCAACAGTAAGGGAATCAATATTATGGAAATTCAACATTGTGAGAAATCAACATACCATATTGCAAATTTAACTTTCTGTACTTGATATTTCTTAATATACCTGATGAAACTTGCGCTGCTTTCTAAGTTGAAGTAAATTAAAGATAATAAGCACAAGTCGTTACAATCTATTAATAGTTTCGCCGAAATGTGTGGATAGCTTAATCAGCCTAAAAAAAAATAATTAAATAAGATAACAATTTACGAGAAAGCTTGTTTCATCTCTTCAATCTTTCATAATCAATTTAATGTTCTAAGCTGCCTAATAGCCTAATATAAATTACTCTAGACAGCAAATTATTGTTGGAAGATTATGAATAAAATAGAAAACTCTGAAGTTGACAATCAACTTCCATTTAATAAGGGAGAAATTACGAACTTTATAACACGTTTTTGAACGAGCAATGAGACACTTTCTGAGTAGGTCTGGTATAAAGATATTTACTATAAGGTGGGTAGCAGCGACTTCTGAACAAATGTCGCCATACACTGCGATACCATGTCAAACGTGGGTATTCATGCAAACTCATCCTTACGGGGAAGGTCTTTGTTCAACATTGACTGTTGATGTGTGTATATAATCAGATACTTTCAATAAGTCGTGTGCGAAACAGTTACATAGTAAGTAGTCCATGGAATTATAATGCATCAATGCCAGAACAACAACGAAATACTGAATAAAAAACGCGCTGAAAGTGGAACAACAACCGCTTCGGTTTTTCGAGATGTAAATTGATATTTAAATTTAAAGACAATGTAAACATCTCTTGGTATCTATGACCACACAACACATGCATTACAACAAAATAATCTGGCTACTTATCCTATATAATTAGTTAAGCAACTAAGTTTTACTGCAAATATTTGGCATTTGTTATGTATTTATTGTTATTTATTGTTGCATAATTGTCTTCATTATTATTAGTTACACCACTAACATAAAGGGTAAAGGGTAGGTATAATTTATAAAAGAATATAACATTACACTTTGAAAATCTTTTGCTAAATACATATGTACATTTTATAAGGATTTTGGATTAGGGAATCCTCATTATAGGTAGGTTTACTCGATACTTGTCATTAATATAATCGACTAAATAAAATATACAAGTAGATGAATTCTGCAGTTAGCCAGATACTGAACAGCAAAATTATATTCACTTCGTCTACTACTATCACTATTTCACCTGATGGTAAGCGATGATGAGATCTGACCTGATCATTGTGGCTGATGACAATACGATAACATGGTGCAATTCTGCTCTGATGATGTTACAGATACAGATATATTTATTGTTCAAAACATGGGTACTTACTTAAAATCAGATTTTAGCACATGGAATGTTGATATATAAATATTTAGTCCCACCATGTTTTGCCTATGTAGGCGTACAATTTTTGAGATGGGGCAACCAAATTAAAAAAAAAAAATAAATTATCATTATGAAATTCATTACAATTTTCGAAATTTATATCATAAAATCATTAACATTAAAACATTATTTACAATATCATCATATATTCATAAGAATGTCATTTAAAATCATACTTAAATTTAATAAGATACTAGTTACATGCAATAAAATAACAATGTCATGGCACTTAAATTATAATAAAAATTTATCATTTAAAAAGTCATTGATATTATAATAACATTTATCGACAATGATTTTGAGGATTTTTTAATTTTTTTTATATGTTAATACTTAAGTCTTTTGACTTTGGGATTTTATTGTAAATACGAGGGGCCATGTAGATATTGCACCTTTTGATGAAGAGCGGTATTAACTGTTTGTCTACATGCTATGTTATCGTCGCGGCGGTTTCTTTCTATACGATCAGATAGATGTTGATGGAAAACAAATCAAACCTTGAGTGGCTTAGGGATGATCAACTTCTTCATCGAGTGAAATCCATTGACTACAATAGATTTCTCTTTAACATGTCTCAACAAAAATAACCAAAATTACCACCATACCTCATGGTAGAGAGACCTTATTAATAAATGAACTCTAAAAAAATTAAGGAATGTTGCCAATGTAGCTGGTCTTGCGTTGGCTGTCCATGTAAAATTTGGTCAGTACTGTTATAGAGCCCCCTGTCGTTGAGTACAACTCGCACTTATTTGGTATTATTTATATGTTATTTATGGCCATCACTATCTTTTCACAGGGTCATACAATAATGATTCTTATTAACAAAGAGTAGATATACTTCCAAGTTGGTCCCATTAAAATTTCAATAACTCCAATGAAGTATATTACGTTTTCCTTCAAATAAATGAAAAATATTCGTAATGTGCATAAGCTCAAAATACTTTTCAGTCATATTAGCAAGTACGGTTAGGAAGTAGATCCTGATATTAGATTTTTTCTATCCATTTGAATGTTGTTTTGACTACCAACTGCCTACCACCCGCTTCCATAGCATAATGGTAACAGAACAATATTCTGGGGTTACCGGTTCAAGTCTCACTGGAAATTGTATTTTTCTATCAGAAATGTTCAGATTTTCAGTAAAACTATGTGAATAGTGACCAGAATTGTGGGAAAATGACATGATCAATAATGTTAGAAATCAAGAACATTTTTAATTGGATACCTATTTCCACCTATTTTGATAAGTAACTATGATTTCATGCTGCAGTACCATGCTGATTAAAACATATTATAAAGCTCACATATTCATGGTTCGATATTCACAAGTTATTTCACACTTATTAGTTTTGAAAATCTTTTGTTTTAAATTAATTAGCGTTTAAGGTGGATGCTGACTTTTATGGCGGGGTATTCAAAATTCTAACATGTCTATGGCTTTGTTGCTGGGTCGTTTAACTTCTGTACTTGATCACATAATATGCATTAATTTGCGCGTGATTAATTATTTCCTCGTTTGCACACGACGTCTTAGTGTAGGTGTGAATGCTAATGGAACATTATCATAGCTCGGGTATGCAGCAGTAGTTACAACTACACTAAAAAAATTTAGAGGAGCGCGCCTTCTTTTGTGGAAAGGCCTATCTGTACCAAACATAGTCGATTACGTTAAAATTGTTAGTTTCCCGCCGCAGATGTGAGTCTACCCTTGAGAGTAATAAATAGAAAGTTACTTACGAGGCGTGTTTGTTGCCGCTGCTGGCGGAGCGCTGCAGCTTGGGCGTCTTGCTCTTGGGGCGGTTCTCCTTGTTGAGGAGGGAGAGGGGGGCGCGCGGGGCGGGGGCGGCGCGGAGGCCACCCAGCGTAGCGCGCTGGTCATCATACCTACAAGACATCACATTATAAACTCGATTTAATAAAGAACACTACTTCTTGCTATAATGTGCGGTGCGAGTGAGGGGTTTAGTAGCGCCATTTATTTCTATAATATACCGGATTATAAACTCACAACTCTAGTAGTCACGCGAGTTCAATGAACAGCTCAGTTTCATAGTTGATAGGCTATCCTTCGACCCCTATCTCAACTGATTGTAACTTACGATACTGTTGCTGTTGTTTAGGCTAATAATAAAGATTGTCTCTGTCTCAGCAGCAGCTCCCCACAGCAATACACCATACGACATAATACTGTGGAAGTATGCGAAAATCTGTGAACTGTCTTATCTTACAAACTGTATAATATGCAGCAGAACTAAGTCTTCCGGCTAGATCACGTATATCCCACATGGATTCAACTTTACATGTGGATCCCACTGTAAAGTTGAATCCATTTTGATTCCCAGGAAGGCTGTCGCATTGTCAATAGAGAGTTTATCTGGGCCAAGCTTAATATTTGGTACAACATAAGGAACATTTGGTAACGAAAAGATTAAACCTTGGTCTTTTTTGAATTTAAGAGAAGATTATTAGCGGCGAATCATTCAGAGATCATAGACAACACATTATTTACATTAATGAGTTCACTATCTTTCCTATCTACTTTAAAAATCATAGAAGTATCATATATAGTAGAATACTTTACTCAGAACAGGTAAGATGGAAATAGGTCTGTAATTGCAAGGGTCAGATGCAGCTCCCGACTTCAAAATTGGAGTGATTTTACTTTGTTTCATTAAGCCGGGGAAATTTCCTCTATCTACACAAAGATTAAATATTGTTACTTAGTATGGTGCAATAATGCAAATTATAGACTGCCACTTTAACTGACATACCCCACAAGTCTTCAGGACTCTTTATGTTTAAACTTTTGTATGTCTTTATAATTTCAAAGTTTGTTGTGTATCTGAAAGAAAAGTCCAGTGTTTTGCAGGCAAAATTAGTTTTAAATAGGGCTTCTGCTACATTGGGACAAGAATCCAATTATTTAGTGACTTCTAGTGGTAAGTTAGAAAAAAATATATATATATTCGTCACTTGTATTGGATCAGAGCATTTGATGTTTATTAATAGTTAAGAAATATATTGAATCTCTAGGTTAATTTTTACCAGTTTCAGTATTTATAGTCTTCCAAATGGTTTTTATTTTATTTTTAGACTTGCGAATTTTGTCTCTAATAATAAGAGATTTAGCACACAAGCAAACAGACTTAAGCCTTTTTGAATAGTTCCTAACATAATCATGAAACCGCTTGCAAGATGTTAAATTTTTCCTGCGATACAGATCAAACAAATAATCTCTACTTTTTCGAATACCTCTAGTTGCCCAATCACCAAACTTCAATTTTCCACTTATTTGTTTCCTTATTTTTGGACAAACTTTTTGGAACTCAATATTTACTAAAAAAATTAAGTTTTTACAGATGTCATTCAGGTCACAGTGAGAAAAACTTGTTATGCCTAGCTTAGCTTCTATGTTGGTACCGAGCAATTCTAGCCTACTGGTTTTCAACAGCCTATGTTCAATATCATACCTCTCTGTTTCTCTGTTTCCATCAAATTTTATTGCAAGGCCCTCATGATCAGACCTAACACCCTTCAATATTAACTTTTCTTTAGCCTTACAGTTTGAGTATATATTGTCTATACAGGTAGACGAAGTGTCTGTTATCGTAGTGGGCTCACAGATCAGAAATTTCAAATTAAATTACTTAAATAATGAAATAAGATCAGTCTTATTTTTAAAATTCGTTGAAATATCTATATTAAAACATTTAGAGATTTTCTGCAGTATACTTTCCATAGTGGATAAAAAATCTGCAAAATTTAGTGGTCAATATACACACAACACAAGATGCCTGTCCACCTCCACACAACCAACCTCACAGACACGTTTTAAGTTATTTTTTACAAGAATAATACTATAATAAAGTCCTTCTGCAAGTGATCTGTTAAACGCACTGCCTACACTAAAATTCTTTACATTAAATAACATTGTATCTGCTCTAAGCCATGTTTCAGTGAAACATGATATATCAAAAGGATATTTATCTACGAACATTTCAATTTTAAGTATTTTGCCAGGGAAGCGATTTATATTATGGTAGTACAGTGCTATGTCAGAACACTTCCCTGTTGTATGCTCTAAAAGTTTAACTGAACATTTATATTAGTACATGTACTAAAATCTGTAGCGTCAATAAAAGACTTGGTTATATTTCCTATAACCGACTCAATATTATAAGCTACCAAAGTAGCAATAAAATTTGTATATTTCTTAGGTAGGTACATCCTATCCCGGGTCAGCATAAATTTAGGAATCAATTTATTACAGTCAAAAAATAAAAATTTGTCACCATGACGACATGTCATATTTAATAATATAGTATTTAATGAGTGAATATGCTCATTCTGACTTTTAGTCAGTGCATCTGAATACGGAAAAGCACATAACATAATTTTTAATGAGACTTAACAATGAGGTTACACTTGCTGTTATCTGTTTCCTCTCAATACGTAAACTTTGGCCTAGGTAGACAATAACAATAGTATTCCTATCAATTTCAGAAGCCATAATTTTTTTCTCAATCTGTGCATAAGAAGCACCAGGCATGCAGTAATTTTCAACAGAGCAGTGTAGTGAATTACCAAGTAATGAACCAAAATTTTTGCCTATTGCATCTGAAAAAATCAAAACCTTGGTAACCATATCCTGGTTAGTGGTGATACCCTGATTCTCCCCCTGCACTGCTTCAGTGCATGTTTTGTTTAATGGCTGAGCTATTATTGATTTTGAATGGGAATCTGTGGTGTGCTGAGGCTGAATATTGCTGAGGCTGGCTGACCTTGAGCATGCACACTCAATGTTTCTCGCACATTCTATATTGGTAGTCACAATATCCATTAAACTTATAGCTTCCTTGTAGTGATCACGAAGATGGTTTTGAGCTGATAAGTAGCTAGAGAAATATTTTGCAATAATTTCTCTTTGTCTAGCAGCTCCGAGCGAAGACTCAGAGTATCATCATCATACAATTGCTTAGTAATTTCTAATTCATCTAAACTATTTTGAAGATTTTCCTGTAATAGTAGATTATCTTTCACCAAATTATTTTTTTTTTAAATAGTTGTGGTGTTTCAGTTGTTTTTTGCACTTACACATCAGTTTCTTAAGCTTAAAATACTTTTTGATTTTCTTATGGCTCTGAAAGACTGGAAATTGATTGATAATGATAATATTTATTGGTAATAATGCAATTACACGTCAAATCACAATATAATTATATCTATAAATATAACATATCTCTAATTGAGTGTAATTATGCATACTAATGTGCATAATAATATTGAAGAGATTGCATGTAGTGTTCTCATCAGTCAAGTTAAGATTATATTTAAGAACAGAACCTGTTAATCTTGTTAATCATGTTGTTGTTGAAATTTATTTATTTATTTCAATAGGCTGCACGGAGCTTGCTGATTCCATGCCACTACCAACCAGCTCATTATATAAATTTAAGGTGTCAGCGGCCTGTTCATCGAACTTTGTTGATTTTAACAACAATATTTCATGTTAAGCCTTACTTAATTCACACTCTAGTTCTGATATACGGCTCAAAGCCTGTTCATGCGTCTCACTACATTATTTAAATGACAATACAATGTTTTGTAGCTTTTCATTTTGTTAGAGCGCTTCTGAGTAATCAGTGTATAGACCGGCAAGTTCACTTTTGAGCTCAGTGTTTTTTGACACAATTTGGTTCACCTCAACCTCGCTGTCTTTTCTTTCTTGTAGAAGCTGATCGGACAGGTGTTTGTACTTTTGCAGGTCCATAAGAGCAGCTCTGAGCTTCTCTTCCAGTTCTCTTGCCAACGTTTTCCTAGTAGTTACAGACATATTGAAGTACCAACAACTCTGAACAATTTCTGGAAAACAGCATGCATGCCTCATGGACACTTCTGGTTTATCAACTACTAATTCAAGACAGGCTATACTACTCCTATGCATTATCAATGACTCCTTTGTATTTTACGACGATCAAATACAAACGCCACTACTGCATCATAACTGGTGCTTCACTCCCAAAAATCCGTTTTTATTGTATTTAACAATTCAAAGAGCTGACAAGTGCTAAATAGCTTTACTTAAACAGTTTTTAGAAGAATATATCCATTTGTAGCAGTAGAAAAACTATATGATAATATTGATCATATTCTCTATGCCACTAAGGTTGATTCAAAATCATGTTTCTTTAAAATTTTTCTCCATAGTACAAAATTGCTAAGTTGACTTTGTATTTCACTTAACAGTAAAATCTTAATAATTTATGTATGTAAACAAAAGTATTTATAGTGTTTACATATATATATAACACAATTTTTTCACATTTTAGTTTGAAGTTACTAGTTTTGTTTTAATATAGTCCAGTCAAAATAGACATTACACTAAGCCAAAATTCGCTAAGAGCTGAAAATTGGCAAAGACGTTAAATACATCATTATAAAGAAAATGTCAAAAATCCCCTTCGATCCTCCTTCTGCAAAAAAAATTATTCAAGGTCAAACATACAACATTAAGGTTTTTTCCATTTTTGTCGAAAACGGTATGTTTTATCGTGAAAATAGGCCAGACAAAAGTTGTAGATCATACAATCTATCAAAAATAGTCCAGTCACTTTTACTCTCACGACTCATCATTCGTGAGATATCGCGGTTTTAATCATTACAAAATTCATATTTTACATAAGATGCACTAAAATGCAGCCTGTACACGATAATGATGTATTTAACGTCTCTGCCAATTTTCAGCTCTATGCGAAATTTGGCTAAGTTTTGACTTATTTTTGTCTATTTTGACTGGATTAATAATATTGATTTCGTTTTTTCTGATTGTTATTTCAGCATCCCTCCTTATCTTATGAAGTATGTCATGTTATAGGTTTTCAAAATGCCTAAAACACCATGGAGGTAATGGGACATCAATATCCATAACATCCCTTGCACTCTTTTCTCTTAGTAACGGAAACAGTATTTTTGTCCCTATGACAGCAGGGCGATCACTTATCTTCTGTAGCAATGAACTGTTGATGGCAACAATAAAACTGTCAATTTTGACAGATTTTGTAAGACAGATAGATAACAGACCTTCATGCGCCCAAACATTAGTCTCCGACATTTTTTTTCTTTTAACCCTGAGACGATAACTGGCATATACTTTGATCAAATTAAAAATTTCGTACTATCCATTCTACTAAAGTTGTCCTTGACTTATTTTGTACAAGTACTGCATCAGCTAGGCGGTTGTTGAGCAGAGAGTTTTTCGACTAACTGTTTAAATTTAATTATAAGCATAATGTTTAGACTAACTTGTATTCTAGTGTTCATTGTTTGAATGTCATTTATAAGATAGTTATCTATCTAGTACAATTGGTTATCTGTTGCTATTAGTTATATTTAAAATATTTGTTATCATCATTGTTGGTCTTCCTGAGAAATAAATAAAATTTAAGTTTATATTGGCATATAGTTTAAAATACAAGTAGTAATTTCTTATTATTATTATTTTTCGTATTCGGAGAGGGAAGAAACTTATTTTTGCTTACCATATTTTTTTTATTTTTGTATGTTATCCGCAGAGCATGCTTTATTGCAAAATATAAAAATACTAAATACATAAATAGGTTTTATTTTACAGGATATATCAAGCGTATGAAACATGTTGCAGTATCCAAAGTGTAGATACCCATTGGCCAATACACACTCAAATTGAAGCTGTGTGGAGGAAGATATATTTTGGGCTAATTTGTGTTAGGGGAAGAAGAAATTACTACTTGTATTTTAAAATAAATGCCATAAAATAAACTTAAATTTTGAATAAAAAAAAAATAGATTATAGAATACTAATAATATGAAATCAAAGGAAAGACTGACCATGGGAGTACAACCTGTAAATATACTATGTTATTACAAACCCTAGTAGAATGGATATTAAGAAATTTTAATTCGAACAATTTTTATGCCAGTTATCGTCTCAGGTATAGAAGAAAAAAACGGTCTGCGACTAACGTTTGGGCACAAGAAGGTCTGTTACCTATCTGTCTTTTTCATTGATACAAAATCTGTCAAAACTGTCATTTTTGATTGTTGCAATCAACATTTCATTGCTACAGAAGACACGTGATCGCCCCGCAGGTGTCCTTTTCAATTCTAACTTGGGCTTAGAACTTTTAGATTGAGATTTTATGTTAATGGCCTTGGTTCTGATCTCTATGGTTTAGATTTTGGTTTGTAATTATTAGTAGGTTTTTCTTTGATGAGGCCTGTCTTTAAATGATTCCCTCCAAATGAACTTGGTTGTATTTTGATAGTGGCCTTAAGTTAAGTAGTTTTGGGAACCCTGAAGTGGTTTAGACACCACAGTAACATTGATCACACTCACAGCATTATATTATCAAATTGGAATCAGCGCTGTTTTCAATACCACAAACTACATCAAGTCTGACTTTGAATCAGTGTTTGCTATTTGATCCCAAAACTGATAGTTCCAGTTCTAACGAAATCATCTTCGTGGCCAATATTTAAATGATGTTTTAGTAAACAACCATACACCCAGCCAGATTATCGATATGATCAATGGCAAGAAGAGTCATGGGATCACATTATAGTGTACTCAGGACCTAGGCCCTTTCTTTGACTTTTTGCTCTGAGAGCCTATAAATTGTCACTTAAAGATGTCTCCACATATAACGCCAAATTGGAACTTCTCTGTTTGTCTCACTTAAAGATGTCTCCACATATAATGCCAAATTGGAACTTCTCTGTTTGTCTCACTTAAAGATGTCTCCACATATAATGCCAAATTGGAACTTCTCTCTTTGTCTCACTTGAAGATGTCTCCACGTATAATGCCAAATTGGAACTTCTCTGTTTGTCTCACTTAAAGATGTCTCCACATATAATGCCAAATTGGAACTTCTCTGTTTGTCTCACTTAAAGATGTCTCCACATATAATGCCAAATTGGAACTTCTCTGTTTGTCTCACTTAAAGATGTCTCCACATATAATGCCAAATTGGAACTTCTCTGTTTGTCTCACTTGAAGATGTCTCCACGTATAATGCCAAATTGGAACTTCTCTGTTTGTCTCACTTAAAGATGTCTCCACATATAATGCCAAATTGGAACTTCTCTGTTTGTCTCACTTAAAGATGTCTCCACATATAATGCCAAATTGGAACTTCTCTGTTTGTCTCACTTAAAGATGTCTCCACATATAATGCCAAATTGGAACTTCTCTGTTTGTCTCACTTGAAGATGTCTCCATGTATAATGCCAAATTGGAACTTCTCTGTTTGTCTCACTTAAAGATGTCTCCACATATAATGCCAAATTGGAACTTCTCTGTTTGTCTCACTTAAAGATGTCTCCAGATATAACGCCAAATTGGAACTTCTCTGTTTGTCTCACTTGAAGATGTCTCCACATATAATGCCAAATAGGAACTTCTCTGTTTGTCTCACTTGAAGATGTCTCCACGTATAATGCCAAATTGGAACTTCTCTGTTTGTCTCACTTAAAGGTGTCTCCACATATAATGCCAAATTGGAACTTCTCTGTTTGTCTCACTTAACTGCTGGTGCTGACATTTGATCAGAACAGTTAAATATATGATATTTGAGCAAAGTGTTTCTTAAGGAATGTTTAGATAGTGTTGTTATTAGATAAATTATACGATTAGCGATAGATTCTTGAGCGTTTGTATAACTGTTCTATGTTGTATTAAAAAGCAGGTGCTCAACGGGATCAACCCTGTTGCTGATTCTCGTGCAGCAAGGGCATTATTATTATTTGATTGGGCATTTGCTTTGGAGAGGCCAGAAATGGCAGACATATCCTGAAGTTTAAGGTTGTAGGTAGGAAAACTACATTGTCAGTATATTCAACTTTGTTTGGATAATTCTGTTCTCTTACACTTCACTAAACTATCTCACTTTCTTCTTGCATCGTCTTGTGATCTTTTATTGTTTACCCTAGAATCGGTATTTTATAACGATTTTGATGTTTTGAATGCTTATTTAAGTATTTAAAGTACTTTATATCAATGATTCTATGATTAATTTATTATTTGTACAAAGTTACATAGCTTATAAACTAATTAATTTAATTTTTAGGGACTACTTGTTTTATTCCTATAAAGTAGGGGGTTTCAATGTTTAAGATATAAAATTGAGTTTCTGTTTTAGTTAATGTGCTCGAACATAGTAACTTTAATGTGAATGCATTCTGGTATGATGATCCATATACGAGTACCTGTCGGACTGGCATCTGCTCAGCAAGTCAAAGAATGATTCCACAGGGTTCTCTTCCGATTCTGTGCGCACCATTGACAGTTTGGCTGATGTGTTGTTCTCTTGTTGCTCTTCTTTTTTCTTTGCATCGGGTGTTATCTGTAGAAATCGAAAATTTAATTACAAAATAAAGTAAAACACCAATTAGCGATTACTAAGGCTGTACTACACTTACAAGAGTATATTCCTAAAATAGTTATGATTATTAATAACTTTTTTTAGATATGACTCCTGCGGCTTACCGCTTCCTGAGCATTATTTCACTGTACTGCAGGCCTAGCTCACCTCGGAGACTCATTCCCCAGGGAAAGGATGAATTCTCCTTCCCTTTGACATTTTTGTTTACTCTCTGAGCATGGATAAAACTGTTTTTGTTGTGTGTTGATGAATTAATAGCCACCTTATATATATCATAAAGCTAAAGTGGGTCCATCCACATTTTTAGGGTTCCGTATCCAAAGAGTAAAGTAGTAAAGTTCCGTACCCAAAGAGTAAAAACGGGACCCTATTACTGAGACTTCGCTGTCCGTCCGTCAGCCCGTCTGTCACCAGGCTGTATCTCAAGAACGGTGATAGCTAGATAGTTGAAATTTTCACGGATGATGTATTTCTGTTGCCGCTATAACAACAAATACAAAAAGTTTGCTAAGTGCGAGTCGGACTCGCGCACGTTAAAACAAAAATAGGTTAAAATATGAAGTCTAATGTTGTATAGCTAATGGTACGGAACCCTAAGTGCGCGAATGGCCGTTTTTTTTTTATAGGTTCGTTTGAATTGACTTGTTTCAGTAGATTTATTAGGTTAGCTCTAATGTTTGGTCAAACTGTTGTCGGGCTTTTAAGACTGCAGCAGTGTCGGTGAGTATTCTGATATTAGTCAGTGATACCTGCCATTTTAGAACTGCTGTTGCCGCTTCAATATCGCCCACACATTCAGCTTGTAATATTGAACTATGCTCACCGAAGCTCGTAGTAGCTATGTGAATGGTCAAATCATCAGAGAAAGTACATGTTCCGGTGCCTGTTGTGTTATAGAACCATCTATCTGTATATATTCTTATTTCCTTAGTCTAGCTGCTACCCACTGGCTCTTCATAAAGCTGTATGAATTTAGGTTATTAGGATTTTGTGAAAGTGTTATTTGTGTCGTTTATCATACATATATTGTTTAGTTTTTTTTATGTGGTCGTGACGGAACAAGCTCGAGGCCCACCGGATGTTAAGCGATACAACCTCTGTCTATAACATATACATTACGTCATGTGAGGAATCGCACTGCGCCCGTCACCCTGAGACATACAGTTGTTAAGTCTCATAGTCTCAAGTGCCTGTAATTTCTTTGGACTGCTGCCGGAACACACCGTTAGGTGCTTGGTAACATATTTTCTACTTGAGGGTGGTCGCTAGCTAGGATGCCCTTCCAGCATATGAAGATGCTCAAGCCGACGGCGGGATACGTATCATGGTCCTGCTACGCGGCAATCCATAGTCAATGCTAAGGTTGAACGTTAAGAAGATGAACGTTCCTTACTCAAACTGTGGTGGAGACAGAGGCCGTGCCCTCTCGTCTGAGCTGATGAACGTGATGGGTGTCCCGCAGGGCTCCTGCCTCTCTAACACTTTATTCAGCTTACTCCTGAACGACCTACCAGGCGCCGTTGAGAACGCCGAGATCTACATGTACGCCGACGACGTTGCCGCCGTGATCACAGCTCCGACGAGTGCTAAGCTGGAACGAGAACTGAACTCGGTGGCACTAAAACTCGACGAGTGGTTTGGGTCCAACGGGTTAGCCCTAAATAAAGAGAAAACCTGCTTCTTAACGTTCAACCTGAATAGCAAATCGCCCATACAATATACTGTAGCAACGGAAATAACGCGCTCCAACAGGTCCGCAGTACGAAACTACTAGGTTTCCATGTGGATGGTGCGCTCACGTGGGAGACGCACATTGACGAGCTGTGCGGGAAGCTGAGCCGCTCGTGCTTATCGCTGCGGCTGCGCTCGCCAGCACCGCCACTCGTGACGTCGTGCGCTCCTGCTACTCCGCCACGGTCCACAGTCACGTGACGTGTGGCCTAGAGCTGTGGGGCCGCGCTGCAGACTATTACAGATTGTTCGTAATGCAGAAACGAGCCCTGCGTGCAATGTGCGTCTCTGACGATGTCTCTCTCGTGTGTGGACTTCTTTAGAGAGCTCTGTATACTTCCACTACCGTGGGAGCTCATATATAAGTTAGCCGTATTCATACACTGTAATCTGGACTTGTTCCGACAGAGAGGCATATGTTCTTCATACAGCCTTAGAAGCAACGCCAAAAAGAGCCAACTTGTGACACCAGCTCACAGCTTGGCTAGGTCCGAGAGGTCAGTCTACGTCGGAGGGCCCGCCATTTATAATAGAGTGCCTCTTAGCGTGAGAGATGCAGCTTCCGTCGAGGCCATTAAAAATTTGTTGAAGTCCTGGCTATTGAAAAAAATATTTTATAATATTAATGACTACTAAAATTTACCTAAATTTTAATTGTATGATGTGAACGTAATGTTTTTTGTTTTTATTGAATGATGTATTTATCAGATATTAATTATAATTATTTCAATGTAAGTATAAATTATTATTCTAATTTTTTTGTTTGATATTTTATGATATTTTTATTTAATTTTAAGATAAAGAGATCATGTCTCACTAAATGAATATAAAACTGGACATATGAGCATTTGTATATTGTATACTTTGTCTACATTGTTTGACTTATGATATTAAATGATTTGTATTTGTATTTGAAGCAAGTTATCTCTTTATTTAGGGTTCACCCGTTCGACCTAAACTATTAGTAGAATTTTTATTTGTTTTATATTTGTATATTAAGTCTAATCTGTGTGGTAGATGTAATTGATTGTAAAAGTCGTTTCTATTCACAATAAACAAATTTAATTTAATTTAATTTTTGTGCGACAGAGTTCAGTTCACGTTCACGTCTAGCGGGTGTCGGAGCTATAATCACGGCGCGGCGGCGTACATGTACATCTCGACGGCGCCTCGCACCAACTATTTACCTAACTCGCGTTTAAGGGTGATCGGCTTACATGTAGATGGTTGATTCGTTATTTTATGTAATTGTGACGGAACAAGCTCGATGCCCTCCTGATGTTAAGTGGACTAATCTCTGCTTATTATGCATTTCGTCACAAGTCACGAATGGCACTGCGCCCGACAATTTGACACATAGTTGTTAAGTTTAATGTGCCTGAATTTTGAGTGGCTCTTAAGGCTGGCGGAACACACCTTTAGGTGCTCGGCGACAGACTTTCTACTTGAGGTTGGTCGCTAGCCAGGCGGGCATTCGCAAAATGCCCTTTCATCATGCGGTGCTTTTCAGTAGCAAGCTGAACAAAGTTAGGGAGACAGGAGCCCTGCGGGACACCCATCACGTTCAGCAGCTCAGAGAAGAGGGCACGGCCTCTGTATCCCACCACAGTTTGCGTTCTATTGGCCATGAATGACTTGAGTAAAGCCTCGGCTGGCCCGCGGATTCCGTGGTAGTTTAATTTCTTGGCTATTAGGGCGTGGTGCCGCCATGTGCCCGCGCGCTCAAGTGCAGGCTATTCGCTTGCGAGATTATAAAATTGAACTTACTTTAACACTCAAAAGTGTGAAATAAGTTCTCTAAGTCGGTACCATGCGCACAATATTGTGATAATAGGTACTTCAGTCCTTTTGAACTATCACAGTACTGACTTCAACATGTTATTGCACACTTCTGTTGAATTCAGTGAAATTTAGGTTAATTGTTTTTTTTTTGCGTTAGTAGGTTATCCATTTTCTTTCCAGATCAATAAAACTAACTATTTCCCGGTGTTCGCAACCCAATTCGGAATTAATTAAACGCCACATAAATCGCGGATTTCCTTTAATCATGATCCAAGAAAACAAGGTCTTCTACTCCCGAACATATATATATGGTTTTATATCATAAACGCGAACAGAAAAAAATATTAAGAATATACTAAGTATGCAAATTTAAAGCATAAAATAATAATGTATTTTTTTTTATAATGAATTTTATAAGTATTCAATCTGAACGGGCCTTAACTATTTCAAAACAGGAACAAAGGCATTGCCCAATGATGGCAATGACCCATCTCACTCTGTCAATATCGGAAATGTGCAAGAGACATACTCAGTACTCGTTTGTTAAAGAAATATACTATAAACCACTGCCATCGGAGTGAACTAGCCCGTGAATGTATATGTATAGGAAAAGAGACATGCCCCATTGTTTTATAAAAAATAGAAAAATGAAATAATAAGTTACCTGTATGAGCGACAATTGTTCCATGCTCTGCCTGCGCACCCTTAGCGCGTTGAAGGGAGTCCTCGGGAGGGTGGGGACGCCGTCGGCGAGCGGCGCAGCGGGGGGCGGGGACTCCTCCGCGGGGAGCCCGAGCACTTTCCGCAGGTCGCTCATGTTCATCTGGGCTGTAGCCATGCCGAGTACGTCGCCCAACTGAAATACTCCACAAACTGCTATTTAGTAAATGGTTTCATTTCTTACCCGGCTTATCTTACTTGGATTCTGCAAATAATGTCATTTTATTTCAGTCTGTATTTGCTACCTGAGTAGTAAAATTACCACTAACTCAACACTTTTCTTATTACAGTCTTTCATCTGATTTTAAGTAGTAACCTCACATTCGATCACAAGTGACGAACTGCACTGCGCTCGTCGTATAGTTGGACTCAGACATACAGTTGAGGTTTTGCCATTATTTTAACATCTAGAAAGGGAATCTATTCGTTTTAAATACAAAATTTCCCTGCAACAACAGGCGGTATTTCTTATTGTATTATTGCTGTTTTCACACTAACCACAACACATTCTTAGGGAATCTTCTAAGTATTAATGTTCAATTTAACCCTTTTGCTAGAATGTTCTGTGTAGTCTCATCAATTGTAATACTAGATAAATTTCTCTGAGACTTATATGATAGTACCTCCTCAAACTTTTTATTATGACCCTTCCTGCATAAATCATATAAATCGACTCGCTTATTATATTTTAATTTTTTTATGCCTGGTAAAAAAATAAAACCTTTGACCACTATCTCATCTGATGGTAAGTGATGATGTGGTCGAAGATGTTGTTCAGGCTAACCTAGAATTACTGGCTCTCAAGGACAGCTGCCGGAACACACCGTTAGGTGCTTGGCGACAGATTTTCAACTTGAGGGTGGTAGGTAGTTGTAACAATAACACTGCACTACACTTTGTATATAATTCATACGATTGTTGTTGCACTTTGTCAAGGTCACAGTGATTGTTTTAACAGACAAACAATCACATTGTGATGAATTTCTCCAGAGTAAACAATATCACTGCGTGGTTTCAGTCGCACATAAGGCACCAAGTCTTAATCACGACACTTAATTAAAAATTATAATTCCAACCAAACTTGCTTTTTCCGGAAAAATTCCAGGTGACGAATATCTTAAACAATTTCCAGCCCATATCAGTTTGCAATACTCACAAATGGGACAGAGTCCTTTACTGGTGTATTTTTGTGCCACTTCTGATAACGGTGTGTATGATAGTCTTGAAGGAGAGGTTTTTGAATACTGTTATAATTTTGTCCCTTATTCTTTTCACATGAGGTCTATGCAACTAAATCCGTAGGCCGAGGTTAGTCAAAATTGTAGTTTGATATAATTATATGAGTGCAAATAGACCAGTTAATCCATCTTCATTATTTTCTTCAATGTTTAAGAACATGTATTCATTTACTTCTCCTTACATTCCATCTTCAACTCTCTAACAAATTTCAGCAACACTTGTGTTACTGCATTAAAGGTAAGATTTTTATTATATTTTTACTTTTAGTTAGTTATACAACTGTTGTTTAATAAGGGGTAATGTAATAATAGTATCATATGAGTGTTTTAATACCTATTTATGTACAATTCTACACCCATGATATGAATCCTCTATAAAAAGTTCTGAAACCATATGGTGAAGTACAGTGTTGTAAGAACTCTATGTAAATTCATGCAATCTTTAATTGCTGAATATCTAAAAGAAACAAACTATGTATAGTTAATAATAGACTTATTTATTGTAATAATTATTTACATTTTCATCAAAATTATTAAAATGCACTTAAATATTACATTCTTGCAATATTTATATCGAACAGAAATGGCGGGATACGACGCAAATTCGAATAACATCCTTTTTTTAACCACGGCGCTGTGGTAGCGTAAGGCCCGTTCCTGACAATGTCCTTTTTTTTAAAAAAAAGGTGATGCATTATGGCATTTAGTACAACATTATAAAACTCGTTTGGATGATATAATGGTACTATGACACAGGATGTTTTAATGTTGGCAATAAGCTTAGCTGTTTCAGAAACTTTTATAGAGGATTTATTGCATGGGTGTGGATAAAATATTTTAAAATAAAAACTGACCTCTTTGGAGATAGTGTAGTGTTCATTAGCATAATAGAGCGCCTTCTCGTGGTTCCCGAGGGCAGCATGCGCGTTACCAAGCGACCAGCAGGCGCGGCCCTCCCCGACGCGATCACGTAGCTTGCGCGCCGCCGCCAGGTGCCGCGCGTGGTACTGCTCCGCAGCGCGGTACTCGCGCAGCAATGTAAACGTGTTGCCAAGCGAATAACACGCCTGGGCTTCCACTGCCGCGTCGCCCAGCTCTTCCGCTAGGGCCAGGGTGCGTCTGAAATGTATTCCATATTCATTTAGCAATTTATAAGGTGAACAAGATCATTAGTAACGTAGTAGTAGAGACGAGGAAGCGCAATACCGCAGTAAATTATTGATGAATTTGTACGGGTACATCTCGTTTGTACACTACGTGTTACTGTGAGTGGAAATGCTAATGGGACATACAATAACACAATAAAAGGCAAAATATATAGTCGCTTGGGTAGGCAAAAGTAGTTGCAATTACAATCAAAATATAACGAGGGGAGCGCATTTAGAATTTTAAAAATCTGTATGAGAAGTGAATTTGGAATTGACGGGCGGTAGAAGAGTGGAAAATAAGAACATATTGTGCCGATATCACATAATTTGTGGGTATAGGGCTGGTACTGTAGGTAGGTGATAGGAGTGACGAGCGCAGTGCAGTGAGTCAAGCAGAAAGAGAACGGTAACACTGCAAAGTGACGCTTAACATCGGGCGGGCAACGTTCCGTCTCATCACTTCAGCACATTAAAAAAATCTATATTATAGGTATTTTCCAATATGAATACTTTAGATTCTACCCGCGTTGATTAAGGTTTCACTTCGTCGCTATATCGGCAACATAATTCTAAAACAGCATATGGTATAAAACGTACTTCATTTAAGTACATTACAAAATAATTCTCATCTTAAATCTGTTGAGCCATTTCGTAGATGAGTCTTGTAGCAAACACAACTTTCGCATTTGTAATGTCTTAGCTATTAGGTTTAACATCAATATGTATGGAATGTGTTATTACTTACATTAAATATGTAAGGATATATTTGCAAGATATAATACATAAATCAGGTGATATGATGCATATTCGCAAACTGCTAATTAAATAGAACTATAAACGTCGCATTGCAAACAATAATATTATATACAAAATATCAGGAGCATCCAATATGCCCCGTGAGATGCTGGGATGTAATTATTTTTGAAGCTGATGTTAAAATGGATGATTATGCAAATATAATAGTGACTATACTTGCAATTAGCATACGTATGAGCTGTCGACCGAATGTTAGCCACCGTTGGAAAATCTCGTTAGTAGTATACCCGCTATCAGATGGCCAAAAAGATTGAAATAAAGTCAATACGCTCTGCATACCTAATGTGCAGCAATACCACAACAACTAGGTATGTTCGTATAGACCAGATAAGAGAGAGAACATCTTCCAATAAAATCCCTTCATTTCCCTCGCCTCGCTGAGCGCGCCGTTCCTATTGGTGGATTTTTCCGTCGCACATCTCTTGTCGTTACACAGCCTTACCTTGATGTGATAATATAAACTTGCAATTTTTTTTACGCATTGGTGTCTAAGTTTCTCTGGCTTTGGACTGCCGCGCAGCAGGTCCATGGTTAGAATCCCGCCGCGGGCACGACTTCACCGCACGGTGGAAGGGCATTTTGTGAATGCCCGCCTGGCTAGCTACCACCCTCAAGTAGAAAATATGTCGCCAAGCACCTAACGGTGTGTTCCGGCACCTGTCCTTGAGAGCCAGTAATTCCAGGTTTAGCCTGTTGACACATTTGACCACATCATCACTTACCATCAGGTAAGATTGATGTCAAATGCAACCTAAAGGTTACCTATCAGCTATAAAAAAAATGTCTAATTCCCTTCTATGACTGATTATTATATAACACTGTGAGAGCCACTGACCAAATATGCATGCTCATCATTCCTCAGATTGAATACAAATGTTGCCATATAAATGTTTTACGCCAATTCGCTCACGCACAAGCAGAAAGATTGACAATTACAGCAGCTATTTAACTTTATGTATTTAGGGTAATATATTTATAAATAGAACTGGAGCGGTTGTAGCGTCGGTTTTGAAGCGCTTATTAGCTCAGTTGTTTTTAATCAATCAACTAATCTTAGCAACATTTACTGGGATCATGACTTGGATGGGTGATCACTGGTGACATTACTCGTTCAGCCGTCGCGTCGGTTCCGGTTATTGTCTTAGGATGGCAGTCGTTGTAGCATGGTGGCAACACCAAGCAACACCTTTAAATAGAAAATTTATCGCCAACCACCTAACGATGAGCTCCAGCTGTCGTTGAGGGTCAGTAATTGTAGGTTAGCCTGAACAACGTCTTCCACCACACCATCACTTACCATCAGGTGAGATAGTGGTCAAAGGCTAACCTATGAAGCATAAAAAAAAAAACCTGCAGCTACCACTCTCAAATAGAAAATTTATCGCCAAGCATCTGTCCTTGAGACATCTTACCAGGTGGTGATATCTTCAACAAGTCGTCTTGCTGGGTCCCTCCGCAGTGACAGACATTCTACCTCCAAGCAGTAGTGTGCAAAGACTACTGTTCAGAAATGAAGGATACTGTAGCAAGTGAAATTACTGGGCGAACGAGACATAAGAACTGACGTCTCAGAGTGACGAGCACAGTACAATGTCAAGCAGAACGAGCATGGTGACTTTGCAAGCTGCAACTGTAATGGACAAGCGTGACGCTTACCACCAGACGGGCAACCAGTTCCACTTCATAACATAAAAAATACATTGTAGTCCTAAATTAACAACTAGGCAATAACAAAGTAAACATTTTTTTCTCTTGGTATCTCAACACTGTTTTACTATTGTGTGTTCCTTGTGTTTTAAATAAACAATAATCTTTCTGTCTCTTCGTTATAAAAAATAAAATTCTTATCAATGGGATTTGAACCATAACTGATTCATTCCTTGGGGACGAGACGTGCTGTTCCAATCTGAGCTGCCGTAGTGAAATGTCATAGTTCAAATTTGTTCATTTTATTCCAATTATGTATTTATATTTTTTATAGGGACAGAGGCTAGCAACCAGGCGATTATGAACCTTGACATTAGTTGATTGTAATCCCTGTTCTGTATCAGCCGGATTGTCCACTGCTGAACACAGCTTCCTCCATTAAGAGGAGTTTGCCATAATCCCTGCGCTTGACAGGCGTCTTGGGAATGGCAGTTCAAGATATCAGTACCTCAGAAGGCGCTGCTGCCCACCTTCCAGTATTTTACCTGTAGTCGCCTCTTACGAAACTCAGAAGTAGAAATGGGAGAGCGACATTCTGGCCTGGTACCCCACGGGCATTGTAATCAAGTACATGTTATAAATAGTTTTGGACCACTGATGTCTAATGTCTATTAATACTCGGATGCTGGACTTGTATTTGTATAATTATTGTTATTCCTGATGGCTTGTTTAAGATTATTTATGTATATGTATAGGAACTATCCATGCATCCGTCAGTTCCAAGTGAGGTAATTTTAATATTGTATTTAATACCCTGACGGTTGGTCTTAAATTGTCCAGTGCCTGAGTAACAAAGTCAATGTTTCCATTGAAGAGGGGCTTGGTTTTTAACTATGCCAAAATGACCATTTCAATCATAAATTGTACTGAGCTTCATATGATTACTGTGTTTTTTTGATTGAGAGAATTATAAACATGTCAAAAAACAAGAATCTCAAACTTACCTGATGTTAAGTGACGTATGTCAAAGATGATAAACAGGCTCAACCTAGAACAGCAACTGCCAGAACACAATGTTAAGTGCTTAGAGACAGATTTTCTACTTGTGAGTAGTAAGACATTCGCAAAAGGTCATAACACTGTGCAGTGTCAGAGTTTACAGGCTCTCCGTAGCTCTCTGTCATCCTAAAAACTGACATGCTAAGACAAAAATCAAGCCCGAATGGCTCTATAACTTTATCCTCTGAAGCAAGTAGTACTAATTGCCACTAGTGGTCACTCATCTCGCACCACAAAGGCTGAGTACGAACGGATCATTGCTTATCTTAGTTGATAGGTTATGATAGACTATCGGCTAGCCAAACAATGCTATGAGGGCTTAAAAAAAACTTGTCTTCCAATCATGGTCATTCATCACACGACTTAAACAATCTAACATGTGTATGAAAACACATGGTGTATAAGTACCATGACAGAAATAATTGACTGTTAAATTTGTTCTCTTTAAGTTGGTTTAAATAACAAAACTTTATTAAACATTGATAAGATCAAAATAATATAGTAATTATACGACTACATTTTATATTCCTATCAGAGGTTATCAATGACAAAGATAAAAAAATTAGGCCAAAACAATTATGCTAAACTTAATATGCATTTATGGTAAATAATACAAGTTGTGGGTAGCTGTATTTACTCGGAACATGCACGCAAACTACAAACAGGCTCATGTAGCCACCAAAGATGTGATGTAATGAATTAATTTTCAATTTAGCTGAATGTGCCTTTCGCATTTAATTCGATTTTGCTAATACCCGCCTCGGTACCTAACGATGTGTTTGTAGGGTGTCATTGAGGGGCAGTAATTCTAGGTTAGTATGAACAACCTCTTTAACCGAATTCACATATATAAGGTGAGATAGTGGTCAAAGTCTAGTCTATCACATATAAAATAAGAAATTAAATTTGGAAAACTTAATTGCCTAGGAAAAATCTGTCTTTTTAGTTTTGTCTTTTTTTATTTATAAATATGATTACAAGCACTATCGCGTGCTAAGCGAAAATCATATCAAACAAATTATTGGAGTACAAAATTTTATGCCCTAGGCGGGGTTCGATTCCCGCCTTGGGCATAAAAAATTTTGTACTCCAATAATTTGTTTGATATTTGTCTTTTTTTGTTAAATTGAATGAGTCTGACCGTTTCTTTCTTTATAGGATGGCAATATATAGCCACTTTCAGCAACTCAGCCACTAAAAAGCAATGGAAGTGAAATTGAAGTCACGGCAATTCAGGTGTACCTTATTGTACATCTATGGCGCGATCTCTTATATAACCTGAACAAAGGGGCTGATAGTGGATTTGACTTTAAAATAAACAATTATATCTATATCTCCACCTTAATTTTGATAACACTTCTTCAGGCAGTACAATCAGAAATAGCACAAGGTCACAAAAATAAATATGACTACTATTTATTTTTATAGGACATTATGAGATTATAAATACATTTTATAATACTTATACGCCTTTTTGATAAAGGTTGCTATTAGCAAACAGAGGGAACAAAATTCAAATTTTGTTTTTATTGTACTGTCCATATTAATACTTCTGATTGATTTTGTTAGTTAGGTTACTTTAATTAATAATCTCTATGTATATTTATATATATATATATATATAAATGAATTGCGGTTGTTTGTCTCGATAAAACTCGAAAACAGCTTATGTGTAGCCGATTTAGGTGATTTTGGTTTTGAAATGTTTGTCATAGCTCAGGGAAGCTTTAAACGATAAGAATATATGAAAAAATGGCGAGAAAGATAGCAAAAACTACAATTTCATTTTCCCATATAAACTGTTCTACCTGTATAGGTAGCTGTTATTTCGTGTCTAACATTTGAAGTTCGTCCGTTAGGATTTGTGATACGAAGTACACTGGGTCATCTAGTATGTTATATGAATCTATTCATCACTATTTATTAGTAATTTACTATGACTTTTGAGTTCCTTTTCTTTCTCATAATATGTGATGATGATAATTTTTGTTTCACAGGTGGTGAATATTGAATATTGCAATAACAATTCATATTACCTCAGGGATCTCAGGGATCGAAGATGTAAGGCTAGATCTACTAATGCTGCTTACTTGTAATGTTCAGCGGCATTTTCAAACTGTCCAAGGAAGATGTGCGAGTTGCCAAGGTTACTGTTGGCTCTGCGTTCGGCCGGCCGGTCGTTGAACTCTTGCGCGATGGCAAGCCGCTCTGTGTGGTAGCGGATGGCGCGGGGGAAGTCCCCCAGCAGGTAACACGTGTTGCCAAGGTTGCCGCAAGCACGCCCGACGCCCGCGCGGTCCTCAAGACTGCGCATCAGCTCGAGGTTTTCTCTGCAACATTATATTACGCCGGAGTCACTTTTTGGATTCCACACTAATAAATGGAATGTAGCCATACATAGTCTTCCAATACACATCTTCGAAGAAGGTTGTTTGTAACTTAAGGAGTAATTCAAAAGAAAAGAGTGTTTGTGGATTTTTAATGAGTTGTTTTATGCATTAATTTGCGTTACATTGCAAAATGAAAATGCTCTGCGGATTACATTAAGATTTACGAGAGGAACAATTATAGTCATGTGAGGAGCAAAGCCGCAGCTAGAAGTTATATAGCAGAACTTGTCTAGTAGTTCTTAGCTAATGATACATTACTATAAATGCTACATTAAGCAACTTTCACTGAGGTCACAACTTGGACAGGAGACTGCTATTGGCATTTACTATGCTTCACTGGCGCTTCCGTGCTTTGGAGCACACCATGAGCTGTAGGTCTTGTTTGTTATCTTGCGATGGAAATCGTTAGAATTAGATTAAATAGTTAGATGGAAATAACATTTTGATGGTAGGATATTTAGCCAATGCTCATCTGACTAAGTGCTGCCTTTGAGTAGCAAATCTGACACCGAGTACCTAACCATATTATAAAATTTAATTATTGATTTCACAATGACAATGCATTAGTGTAAAAAGAACTCTCTATAATCACGACATAACTTAGAACATTCTACATATAATGACAGTTGTGTGCACATCCTAGTGCTTGATAGTAACTGCATTGGCTTACGCCCTGTGTTCATTTAATCATTATCTGTGTTACATAGCTAGCAAAAAGCCTGCTTGATAAGCACAGCCCATTGACAACATGCAAATTTTCTACTCTATTGGCGTCGCATGCTACCTTGTTTCTTGATTAAGGAACAAGGTAGCTTGAACAAGCACTCAGCACAATATGGATCTGTACCCATATTGCTTGAGTGGTGTTTGCATTATTTCATTTGAACATAGCATGTAGAGTATGTATCGCCAACTTAATTTTTTGGGGCAATTCAACTCACAAAGATTTTATCTTTAAAGCACAAAATCGCTGTGTTAGGTCAATGTTCGGACTAAAGACAACTGACAGTTGCAGATCACTTTTTATTGAACACAAAATCCTTACACTTCCATCTATATATATATATATGAAGTAGCTTTATTCGTCAAATTAAATCAGCACTACTTTCCCTCTTTATCTGACAAAGTTAAGCGTAATGGACGTGATAAATATAAGCTCTGTATAAAACCTTCCAAAAACAGTCTTATGAATAACAGTATTTTTTGTATGGGACCAAAAATATACAATCAGATACCAAGCTCTTGAAAGGCCCTTAATAATAATTTATTTAAAATTAAGCTTAAAAAAATATTATTGGAGCAATGTTATTATAACGTAAGCAAATTCTTGACTGACAAAAATCTGAATTAATTTTATAGTATTGACATTATATCCACTTTTTTATGTATCTAGAATTGGATTTATTGACATTATATTGTAACTTGTGTGAATTGTTCAAGTACTTTTACCTAAAATCATATTTTTTATGATTAATTCATTGCCACCTATCAAAAAATTTGTATGCCTATCCGGGCAAAATATGATGATCACTATATTTCATTATAACACCATTATACATGCGTTTGTTATGGTATAATACCCATGTTTTATGCAAAATAAATGTTTAGCTTTCTTATCTTAACTTATTCAAAATTCAAGTTTGAAATTCAATATTTTAAGTGCTGCACCAGCATACTGTTGTTGCTCCACAAAGCCAGGTGTTGATCTACAATATACTCCACATTTACTCTTATATATGTAATAAAGCGATTTATTGACTATATAGTACCTTTTAGGAGCAGAAGAAATGTGTGATTAGATTTGGTTTCTTTATGTCAATATATCAAAGACAAAATATATCTTACTCATAATAAGCAACAGCCTGCAGAAGACAGTCACGAACTTCTTGAGGGAAATGGCCTGGGTCATTCTGCCCGACACGGCCCAGCTGTTTACCCTGAGCATGGTAAACATTGCCCAAGTTGTAGAGCGCGCGGCCTTCGCTCAGCCGGTCGCCGAGAGCACGCGAAATCTCCAAGTGACGCTTACAGCACTGGATCGCTTCAGCAAACTTGCCCATCACTTTCAATGTGTTGCCAAGGTTGCCTGATGCTTTCGCCTCGCCTAGCTTGTCGTTCATGGTTCTGTGGAGTTTGTAAGTTCTCAATCAGCATTATGTTGCAGATCTTTTTTTGCCATCAATTTAGAATAGTACCAGACTATACATATAAGTATGTATAGATTACACAAGTTTTATATGCATGAATGTAGTCACAAACATATCCAAGCGATGTTTTATTAAGGTGGTGGATACATTACTAAAACTTCATATGGAAATTGGGCGAGAACATGAAAAGATTTCTTTCACCTATTTTGTGCTTAAGAACCTAAGCAAATACATTTGCGTATGTTCACTGACTTTTTAGGTGTTAATAATCCTTTTTATAGTATAGTAAGTTAGTATTTTCACACATGAGCAGTCAAAGACCACCAATCCTGCAACCTGAGATATTGCTTCTAAATAAGGAAATAAGATTGCCTTGTTGGCGTAGATGCAAAGGCATAGCTTTCAAATCATGGCTTGATCATCGAGACAGTTCCTGGGGTTTACTGACAATTCTCAGTTGCAGTCTGGAACTATGCCTTTTGATGGCAATAGACACACCCCCCAATGCTCATGAAATCATGTATAATATGTTGCATAACAATTTTGTGTACGAATAATATAACTGGTAGTGGGATTCAAACCCGCAATGCTAAAATAATCTTTCTATTACATCCTTTTACAAAGTTAGTAAATTAGTGTCATTTTGACAAATTTCAACCAAAATAGAGATCTCAATGTGATCTATTATTTTTGTGAAGAAACTCCCAATCTAGGTAAATAGTTTCTCAGAAAGAGCCCTTTTTAACTTGATAGCGGTTTTCCGTTCCGGTTCTAGTCACATTGACAGGTATCACAAATGAATCCTATTAATGAGTTATTTGAGTTGTTTGGGCCTCAAATAAGATATCAAACTTGAAAAATACATCAACTAACACTTTTGAAGCAGACATTTGAATTGACATTAGTCAAACTGTCTGACTACTACAAAATTTCATCTATCGTGTAAGTTTACTTTTTTGGCATTATGTCACATTGTCAGCTGTCACATTTGATACGAATGTCTATTATGTAAAATCAATAATCTCCTTCGTATGATGATCTATCTAAAGACGCGACGTGACGCGAAATTGTGGTGGTGTCCACAGAAGCCAAAAACAGGAGTTGAAGTTAAGGTAGAATAAATCGTCCACCAAACGTCAACGAAGAAAAGTTTCGGCGAAATTTTAATCGGCGACGAACAAAGAGTGTTTTCTGCGAAACTTTTAATGGAAAAAGATGTTTTCGTCAAACGACCTGTCGGTAATGAGTGTTTTCGGCGAATCTTTAATGAAGAAGGATTCTTTCGTAAAACAAACCGTCGCCAAGGAGTAGTGGCGAACCGTTCGTTCGATGAATGATTTTTTCGTAAATGCGACAACTGGTTAAGCGTGATTGCGATGAAGCATGTCGTTCAGTGGAGGGTGTTTCGAAGAGCCATGTCAAGCTCGTATTTTAGGAACAATAATAGGTAGCAATCTGAAATTTTCACAGACTAAGTGTTAGTGTGTGGGTTCTGTAACAAATACTATGTATAGCAAAAACTCAAAACTAATAGAGGAGGAAACAGTTTAAGATTCTTTTTGTAAAATAAGTTAATACATTATATGTATCATTAAAATGTCCAATTCTAATATATAACAATAAATAATAAAAACATGCCAAGTCCAGGTCGGACTGGTTGTTGGTGTGGGAAAGGCAATACCTTAATTTGTCGGGTGCTTTTATACTTTATATGATAAAGCAAGCTTGTAGTTGTGAATTGGTTGCTTATAAGTCAAATATATGAAAAATGCATTGGAATTACAATTTCATTTTAATTATGAGAGAACTGATACTACTAACACTGTTTTATATACCAAGCTACACATTTATGATGGCACCTTTAAGACATTCTTCATAGTGCATATTATTCTTTTGCTATACAGGCCTGCAGTACTAAGAACATTTTAGAGGCCTTCCACTGACTGAACAGCTAGTATATTTTCACCTCACAATCTCGGAACGGTATTGTTTAGCATTGAAAGTCTTCATGGAAAAAGTTTTAAAAGTTCAAACCTATCTAAAAACTTGCATAGGAATGGATTTTCTTTCTATATTACCAGTTGTAGCAATTAAACTTTAAATTTTAAATATAATAAAATTATAATAAATCACTAAATTCTTCAAACAATTTTTCCTAATATAGGTTCATAGACTCTTTTTTTTTTTTTTTTTTTTTTATGCCTGATAGGTTAGCCTTTGACCACTATCTCACCTGATGGTAAGTGATGATGTGGTCGAGGATGTTGTTCAGACTAACCTAGAGTTACTGGCTCTCAAGGACAGCTGCCGGAACACACCGTTAGGTGCTTGGCGACAGATTTTCAACTTGAGGGTGGTAGCTAGCCAGGCGGGCATTGCAAAGTGCCCTACCACCATGCTGTAACGACTGCTATCCTAAGACAACAACCGGGACCGACGGCTTAACGTGCCCTCCGAAGCACGGAAGCGCTCAGTAGTAATGCCCAACAAGCGGTCACCCATCCAAGTCATGACCGCGGCGGACGTTGCTTAACTTTGCTGATCGATTCAGAATGGCTAAGCAAACTTGGCTACGAGCGCTTCGAAACTATTTACTAAACAAATTACAATTGTGTTTACCTGGCTAAAGTGAGATCATGTTTATGGTACTGCATAGCTTTGTTGTAGTCACCAAGGTAGAAGAAGGCATTGCCAAGCTGGCTGTAGATGGCACTGAGAGTGCGCAGATCATCGGTGCCGGCTTGAATAGCAGCTTGGAAGAAAGCCACACCAGCACGGCAATCACCAGCCTTGCAAAGACGCTCCCCTTCTAATGCCAGCTCTAGGCACATGGACCCTCCATCGCAACTCTGCATATACAAAACACATTTTAAAAGTAGCTATTTGTTTACTGTGAACAAACAAAAATAATAATTTTTCAAATTCAGCTGAGAGGTTCTATGGTTTTAGCGATTATTACAGATGTAAACTAATTTGCTATAGCAGTTGCCCGCTGCTTTGCCTGCATGGAATAAGTTGGCACATATACATACATAACCATGATACAGTTAATTAATTAAAATTTTATAGGTACATACTCCTAATTTGCCTTGCATAATTGATTGTGATAAATTATTGTTTTCTCTTTTCTCTTTGGATTGACCACTGTGGACACTTATATTCCGAATTTTACACTCATCACAGTTAGTTACTCTTGTACTCCAGTATTACTAGCAATAATTAAAGTTTGTGAACACTCCTTATAAGAAAGTGGATGAATACACTATGGACCATATATTTGTTGATTGCTCAGTTACAGTGCTCTTTGTATGATCTATTACCTAAAGAAATCATCCGACCCACTAATATCTCCAACTTAGTAACATAATTATGTTTCTACCTCTTTTATTTTTAGAATTTTGAGTAGATTTATACAATGTAACAAAATTAAATTGTTATTATTGTGTGTTTATTATGATGAGTATATGTTCCCTATATTTGAAATATTTATTATTTTGTATTATCTTGTATATGTCTGGTGTTTTGATTGGTTGTTTTAGATTAACATCCAAATTCAGCTCATACCTCTCACCAACTAGAATGTGTCACACTTCAACTAATTTCTAGTGTTTATCTTCCACTATATCAACACAATAACCACAAAATTGTGAAAACTACATAAACTTAGGTTAAAAATCATGCTGCTTGTCTATAAAAATATATTTTTTAAGGTGGATGTGAGATAAAATGCCAATACCTGTACCACAACAAATTTAGGTTGCAGTCCAATTTTAGGGCACCATTGAGTTTGCTGTCAACTTGAGACCATTACTTAAGTCAAGGATAATAAATATTTTACTAGGTAGCATTAGAACTCTTTGTGTAAGTTTGTCCAGGGAATTATTGCCATCATACCTATTTCTACCACAGACCTGTTATGTTTACATTACTGTGTTCTGGATTGAATAGGTGTCAGTAAAACTACAGGCACTTGAGACTTAAAAACTTTGACTCAGGGGCAAATCGCAGTTCTATAGGCAGGGGTTACCGCTTAACACCAAGGGGAGGCTTGTGCTTGTTCCATCATATTAAGGAATACAACAACATCAACTCAACCATTACTAATTAATTATCAAAGGTAATGACATAATGGGCTCTTTATGTATAAAGTACATGAAAAGGAGGTAAACAAGAATGGTCATACTTCATGAGTCATATGGATTATTTACAAGTGAAATTGTTACATAAAGACATACAATAGACATCCTTTAGAGGAACTTGTTAAAAGCGTTCAATTAGGAAGTAGAAGCTGCATACATTTGGCATGGTAGGGACAGATATTGTAATAAAAGTTAAACCACTATGTACTATCTATATATTATGTACTTTAGGTATTTTCTAGAAAGATTTTATCAGAAGTTTTTGTTTAGATTCAATTTGGCGAGTCAACAATAAAACAAGTGATAGAAGCAGGATGCAGATGTTAAATGCTGACACCATGATCAGATTACAATTTTGCATCTGGCATTCAGTACCATCAATTTTATCTTAAGTACGCACTTCTAACTACAATTTAGTTTTATCTGAACTGGTACATTACCCACCCTGTATTTTTGTTATACTAAACCATCAACATACATAGTAAGTGCATATAACAAACTCTGTACCCTTAGGTATATGGCCAACATTTTGATTTGATAACATCTGCCATGTGTTGGATTTCGCGCACAACACATGAAATAGTAGATATGATTTTATGAACCAATGATCCTATTGCTACAATTATGCAGACGTTGATCCATTATGCGGATGTACGCCGCGGTGGGTCAGTTTCCGTATTAGGACCCTATAATATGTGACTCATGATTACCTAAGATAAACAAAGCTTTATTCAGGTTTTTATACCATTTCATGTACGTACAATTACACATTGCGTATTCATGTTAAATAAGCGTATAGGCTAAACGAATCAAAGAAACAATGAAAAGCATGTAACTGGCGGACTCACTTGTGCTTCGGTAGAAAGGTTCTCAGCACTCGCGCTCACGGACATTTTCAGGCTGCCTGTGCCTAACCTTTCCACAAAATAGCTAAAATAAATATATTTTTATCTGTTTTTTAAATAATTAACATAGTTTTCTTTGATTGTTTGTGATTCAGTCCGACGAAAATGCTGGGCGTGTACGAATGAACGAACGACAAACAAACGGTTTTATGTTTTTTTTTTTATCTTTCAACGTCAAACTAAATGACATACATCGGAGGTTACACGCTGTATGTATTCTCTTTGGTTACAAGTACCTATTTGGCATCAGCCAGTCGATGATGTTGGCCATGTCATGTCATGAATTCATGATACAAGTTTTGCCTGATTCATAATTTCGCGAAGGACTTACACGGTCAAGCATCTGGCCGTCAGTCAAAATGTGAAATCACATAACATGCGGTACTTAAACTTTTACTAAGACGATTTTAATTCGCGATTTTAGCAAAAAAAATGTACTTGTGTGCGAGTCGGAGTGTGGTGTCCGACTGTGAGCAATTCAAATTCAATGGAAGAATGTCGACGTTCTGAATTGTTTTATTACAGCGAGAAAAAAAGATACCAGGCGTCCGTTTTGAGATAGGGGCTGTAACGAAATTTTGTTTGAATGGCGATTAAAGCTGATTTTATGCCGTCTGTAAGTTCTCGCTCTAGTAAACGGATTGACAGACAACATAACAGGGCTCTGGTTTACCCCCTATTTGCCGAATCCTAGAAAAAACTCGTGTATTGCTAAATTATTATTCATATAGCGGAAGAAATAAAAAGTAAGTATTACGAACATAAGTTTCTATAAATTGTTTATTACTGGTATAAGTCGAAGGGGTAGAGCTGGTAGGGTTGACGATAGCAGTGGTGGTGAGGGCACCGAGGTTTCCCCTATGGTTTTGCTTTTTTATCGTTCTCTATCTAAACGAGAGAATGATGTGAACAAACACACGTTTATTCAGGCATCTGTACGGATTTTCAAAAAATATTGAAATATTAATCATTATCTCAGTCTAATTCAATTCATCAGCCCCCACGCTCAATCATGGACTGAATTGACGTGAGGCTTAACGAATAACCTCCGCTTTTCTTATCCCGTTATCTGTGCCAGAGATTTGCTACGTTGCTTTGCTAACTTGCGGATGGTAGTAATAACTTACCTTAACCCATGGAAGTAATAAGTACTACGTACAACTAGTACTTATTACTTCCATGCCTTAACCACGGTAATGTTATCTATACAGTATTTCAACTTCATAGAAACGGACGAAACTCGAGTTATACCTACGCGCCTCGATCTCGGCCTGCGCTCGGTACGCAGACAGTCGCGTCTGTGCCATAGTGACGAATGACGGTGTATTATTTTTTTAACAATAAACGAGGGATATTTTTACTAAAAATAAGTGTATGCATATTACATATATAATATGACGAGTAGGATATATTGTGCTGTTTTTGGTTAAATGAATTCGTCAAAAATGCATCCAGACATAACTTTTTTAAATAACCTAGAAACTGAAAGGTAATACTATAAAATAATTTTACTTACTTTAGTCTTTTTTTTTAACAAACGAGTACTGAGTATGTCTCTCTTACATATCCGATATTGACAGAGTGAGGTGGGTGAATACCTTTGTCACGGTAATGTTATCTATACAGTATTGTAACTCGGCTCTGTCTTCGAAATGATAACATGCGATAGGGCTGCCCGCCTCCAGCATTTTAATTACATTTTCCTACTTTGTGTTTCTATTTAGTTTTGTGATTGTAAATATATTTTTCTTTTTATATAAACAAATAAAATACTCTGTGAATTGAACAGGAAGTGTTCACTAAATATGCGTGTTGTTTTCTTGACTAGTAGGTAGATTTAATCAAAAAACCATGTTTATGTTTGAATAAAAAATCGTTCTTAAAAATTGGCGACCGAAAAATATATGTGAGACGTTCGAAATGCTTAATTATTATATATTAAAGTATTAAAAATCCACATTCTAATAACTACCTGTAATATTATTATAACTTGCTTATAACTACTACCTATTTCACTCGTGTCAATCACTTTCCTTCACTCTATTCACTTTTTTTATTAATTGAGACATTTTTTTCGCGGGATAAAAGGAAATACTTGTCCATTAAAAAGACACACATTATGTACCTACCGTCAACTATATTATTTTATAGTATTAAGTAAAATTATTTTATAGTATTACCTTTCAGTTTCCAGGTAACCTAAAAAAAGTTATCTCTGGATGCGTTTTTGACGAATTCATGTAACTAAAAACAGCACAATATATCTTACTTGTCATATTTAATATGTAAATATGTACCTGAACTTATTATTGGTGAAAAAATCGCGCAGTTATTGTTAAAAAACAACAAACCATTCGCTCGTCACTGCGGCGTAGTCGCGACACTCGAGACTGTCTGCGGGCCGAGCGCAGGCCGAGATCGAGGCGCGTAGGTATAACTCGCGGTTTCGTCCGTTTCTATGAAGTGGAAACACTGTATAGATAACATTACCGTGCTTTTGTTCTTGTTTGGAAATTGTTAAGACCCGTTCATATTGAATATCTACTTATAAAATATACTGTAGAAAAAATTACGTTATTATTTTATGATTTAAATTTGCATAATTAGTATATTCGTAACAAAATTTTCTGTTCACGTTTATGATACCTATACTTAAAACAATATTTTAATAGTATATATATTATGCACTGGAACATATAACCAAAAAATTCTTCTACAATTCTTGTAATCTAAAAACTATCGTCATCCTTCTCATGAACTTTCTGCAGATACCTACGACAGTACCTAATAAATTACTCTAACATATTTTATACATGATTGTCAACTCGGTACAATGTTTTTCTATTATGGTTATTACATGATTGAAAAATGGCCACCATATTTATCTATCCACTTGAGCTACTCCTTTTCAGACTCCTGTTCAGACTTCATAAATCTTATAACTTTGTTATTTCCTGCCATAGCCCTTTACTTGAGACCAAACGAGTTAAATTGGGTTGAGCTATCAGTGATACGCCGGCAAACGAATGGCGAGACGATTTGTTGACTTAGCAAATTTTTTTTCAAATCGATCTTTGTTTTGCTTACCTTAATTCAAAAGTTGACGACGCGCAGGTAGTCGAAGACAACTGTATATACTTACATGTAACTACAGGGTTCGTGTGAAACGGACTTTATGTTAATTACGAGGCCCTATAGCAGTCTTTCCCAAAGTGGGCGATAACGCCCCCTTGTGTGCGCTGCAGGTCTCAAGGGGGGCGGTAAGAGACCGTGATTTGTAATTTTATTTAGCTAGGAGGCCTCTTAAACAACGACTGCAAGAGCTCTCGACTCTCAACAACAACTTGTGAACATCAACTAATATGAATTAAAAGATTGCTCAAACTCGGTTCTATATTTCTCTCCGCGTAGTTCATATATCTGTCCTATTTTAATGAATATAGAAAAAATGAAAATCATGTCAATCGGTCGCTCCGTTTCGTAATGAAAGTAGACACAAACAAACAAATAAAAAGGCAACACACTTTCGCATTGTAATAGCTATTAGTACTCGTAGATATCTATCATGTTTTAACAAGTTTTTGTTAAATAACCCGAATTGTGCATTCCTGTATCAGTCGGCTGGTTCATTGAATACTTGTTCGGACTTGTTGAGTACGATTGAGCGTCGAATGAGATAAACGAGTTTATGCATGTTTGTTTTATTCCTGTCGGTGCGTGCTGCTTAAGCATTCCTATAAAATGTAATATTAATTTTATTTTCATTTGTAGTCTCGCGCGCAATAGATGAGCAGTACTTACGCCTCAAAGCAAAACAATGGCGGAAGTAAAAAAGAAGAGACGGCAATACAGTGCGGAATATATTAAATTCGGATTTATTGAAAATCCCACAAACCCATCGTCGCCTTTGTGTCTTCTATGTCTTAAAACATTTTCGAATGAAGCAATGAAGCCTTCAAGGCTGCAAGATCATTTGAATAAAATGCATGCAGATAAGAAAGACAAGAATGTAGCATATTTTCAAGACCTAGAGAAGAAGCATAATACTCAGCCAAGTGTAGCAAAACTATTTTCGGCGGCTGCTAAGCAAGATGACGACGGATTTCGAGCTTCGTACAATATCTCTTTGTTAATTGCTCAAAAAGGCAAACCACATAACATCGGAGAAGAGTTAATATTGCCAGCAATAAATGAAGTAATAACTTCTGTGCTTCATAAACCGGCCGCAGATATTATCCGAAAAATTCCTTTGAGTAATAATTCTGTGCAAAGACAAATTGATGAAATGGCTGAAAACATTGAAGAATCATTGTGCGATCACCTGAGGACAAGTCAATTCTCAATTCAGCTCGATGAGTCCACTTTACCAACTAATGAAGCATTGTTGTTGTCTTACGTGAGGTTTATTAAAGATGAGAAAATATGTGAAGAACTATTATTTGCTAGAAATTTAGAGACCGATACAAAAGGTGAAACCATATTCAATACATTGAAAAAGTTTTGCGATGAGAAAGAGATTCCTTTGAAAAATATTATTTCAGTTGCTACGGATGGCGCTCCGGCTATGACAGGGTGCCATAAAGGCTTCATAGCGTACTTAAAAAAAAATTCCAGATGTCCTTGGTGTACATTGCGTTATTCATAGACAACATTTAGTTGCTAGAAACTTAAGTGAAAAACTATTTCAATCACTGCAATATGTCAACAAAGCAGTCAATAAAGTCCGCAACAGCTCTTTGAATGATAGATTATTTCATCAGCTTTGTGCTACTAATGACGAGGATTTCAACCGTTTGTTGTTTCATACTGAAGTTCGTTGGCTATCAAGAGGCAATTATCTGACTCGATTTTACAACCTGTTTGACTCTGTTTTAGAGTTCTTGGAAACTAAAGATACAGAATTGCACGACAAGCTCATAACATCAAAGAATGATATAGCTTACATGACAGACCTGTATAAATTGTTAAACGACATGAATCTCCAACTGCAAGGCGATAAACTAAATTTAATTAACACAAAAAACGTCGACAAACTGCTTCTACACAAAAAGAATCTGGGCAGACGTGAGTTTCACAATTTTCCAAATTTATCAGTATCATGCAGTAACGACGAATTGTTTGCCTACTGCCAACATTTGGAAAATCTCCACATTGACTTCACCGAACGATACCAGGACATTTTGAACTTGGAAATACCAGACTGGGTGTTGGATCCGTTTTCAAATGTCAACACAGCAATGTCACCTCAGCTGGAAGAAGAACTTATAGAATTGACAACAAACGAGGAAATAAAAATCAAGTTTAAAAATGGTTACCAAGAATTTTGGCTACAAAAACCGATCCCGCAATTGTACCCATGATTGTGGTCAATCGTTCAACGATTCTTGATAGCATTCCCATCGTCATATTTGTGTGAACGTGGATTTAGTGCTGTGACAACACTGCTTACTAAAAAGAGAAATCGTTTGCTTGTTACCGAACGTGGCGACTTGCGACTGTTCTTGAGGAAATTGGAACCTGATATCAACAAACTTATTAAACAGCATCAGATTCATCCTTCACATTAGTTTTTATATAAGGATTGATTATTTTAGTTATAGATAGATAGATAACACTTTATTGTACTTTCTTATTACAATTAATATAACTAACAAAAATTGTTAGTTATATTAATTGTAATAAAAGATACATTATATTACATATTATTATTATATATTATATTTTTAATAAAAGATACTCTGTTTTAATACTATAGTATTAAAACAGAGTATCTTTTATAACAACTTTATAAAGTTGCGTTTCAATAATCATTCTTATTGGCAGGTGGAGCCCGTAAGAGTTAACTTGAGACCTAAGCGCCGTTGTATGTTACCTACTGCGCTTAGGTTTCAAGTTGCGGGTTATAGTAAAAGTTTCGTTTAGAATTCTCCGTTAATATACATAATATACATATATATAGGTCACAATAATTAATTAGTTTAATTTGAAGTTATAGTGGTTTTTAAATAGGTGAAAAAAAGGGGGCGCTAAAAAAATATTTATTCTCAAAGTGGGCAGTAGACAAAATAAGTTTGGGAACCACTGCCCTATAGGAACGCAGTAAAATTCTCGGTAGGTACTCGTTTGCTAAAAAAAAACAGACCATAGTAAGTAAAATTATTTTATAGTCTACATAGATGACGGTACATAATGTGTGTCCTTTTAATGGACAAGTATTTTCTTTAATACCCGAAAAAAAATGCCCCGATTAATAAAAAAAAGTGAATAGAGTAAAGGAAAGTGATTGACACGAGTGAAAAAGGTAGTTATAAGCTATATATTAGAATGCGGATTTTTATACTTTCAAATTTAATAAAAAAGCATTTCGTACATCTCACAAATATTTTTCGAACTATAGGTGTAACAACTATAGGTGTCGCTCCATCCCGATACGATGGTTGAAGGACGAGAGCAAGAATTACAGTTATGAGTCATTGTGTCATGTTAGCTCAATTGGTTAGAGCATACCCCGGCTAAAGGGGTGGATGGACGCGGGTTCGAATCCCGCACATGACTATAATTTTTTCTCTCGTAAATTTGTAATTTTGTAATGTAATTCGCTTAGCAGGCGTTATTGCAAACTTAACAATATTAAAATCATAAGGTTGCGTCATCATTTACAAGTTTAAAACCAATTGCAAAATTGGTCTTATTTGTAGTACAACGCAAGTTGAACTATAGGTGTCGCTCCATCCCGATACGATGGTTGAAAAACGAGAGCAAGAATTACAGTTATGAGTCATTGTGTCATGCTAGCTCAATCGGTTAGAGCATACCCCGGCTAAAGGGGTGGATGGACGCGGGTTCGAATCCCGCACATGACTATAATTTTTTCTCTCGCAAATTTGTAATTTCGTAATTACTTACCATATTTCATTTCGCATTTTTGTCTTCAACCGTGATTTAGTGCGTGGTTTATTTTCTTTATTTGCCATTTCCAGAAAACAACCAATAAAATGTTGTCTCATAAAGTTTTCATAAAATATTTACACAACGGGAAATAAACACAAATATAGGCTTTCTAATGGTCTAATAGAGATATTTACACTATGAGATATAAACACTATGTCATAATTATGTTCACTAAATAATAATTATTTACAATTTATTTTGTCTCCTCATGATATTTGTTTGCGCAGGGGTGACGTCCCGCGCTCCCGCGGGACACTGACAAGCGACGTTTTGATTATCACTTATATATTCGATTTAAAAAATAAGATATATTCGATTTATAATAGGTATATAAATAATAAGAAAAAAGGACCTCTCCGGTTACATTTCAAATTAAATTACCCACAAAATGGTATAAGTTATAAATTAAGTGGGGTATTAGTACCTACCTGTTAAAATGAAATTTGGCCGGTAAAAAACCGTAAATCGAGCTTAGTTCAGTTTTTTTTTTCTATCGAGAAAATTTAGTTGTATCGTGTTTTGAACGATTACACAGCAAGGAGAAAGAATGTAACTAAAACATATATTTATTTCAGATTTGAAATATTCTTCTTTGCTTATAAATGACAACATCTTCTTTAGGCAAAAAACGGGAATACCCAACCTTAAGATACTGTATAGATAACATAACCGAGCCTTAACCTACCAATATGATCGCTTGATTTCATTGCATAGCTTAGCAATAGTGGAAACGGGTTCAACGAAGCTACCTATTTTTATTCGAGCTAGGAATGCAGGAGTTATGTTAAGGTATAGCTAATAATGGCAAGCATTGCTCATTTTCAGAGCTTCGTATTCAGATACGAAGCTCTGAAAACAGAGCCCTATTTCTTAGCTTCGGTCAGACCTTGAAAGGGCCAAATATGACTACTGTCATATTTGGAAACGTAATATTAGCCTACATGCTATGTTGGTACGGAACCTTTGGTGTGTAAGTCAATAATATTAATCCATGGTTTTCGTTTTACAAATGTTCGAATATCCTAAATTCTAGTAGAAAGTTTTAAACTTTTGAAGCTAACGTATTACATGTACAATAATTCCACTAAACCCGTTACCAGCTTGGTCAAAGACCCAAGAGCCAAGCTGGCTCGACACTATACCGAAGATATCCCGGACATCAGCCTGTGCGAGATTAGGATGGCCTTGAAACAGCTAAAGGACATCAAGGCGATGACGGAATCACATCTGAGCTTCCGAGAGCGGGTGGGACACCGGTACTCAAAGTCCTCCAGAAGCTCTTCAATTCCGTTCTTATTGAATGAATGAATAACTTTAATTGCGACAATCACTTTAGATAATGGTAAAATATATTACTATGGACACATTGAAAAATAAACAAAGTGTTTGTCACAACCCAATAATAACTCAGCAAAAAGCTGGTTGGTTGCAACCAGCGCTGGTCTTCCGTTAGTATAGGGAGGTGACCTCACGCACGTGTAAATAAACAGTGCGCGCTCAAATAATAAATATTTGGAAACAAAAACCCATTTGTCCATATGAACAGACATTAAAAAAAACAACTATACATATACTAACTTTAATTCATTAATTAATAATTCTAATCTTGTCTTACAATTTAACAAACTTATTAAACTATATATGATTTCACAAAATATAAATTTTCTAATAAAATTGAAGATCACATACAGATACAACTAACTAAATTGCAGTGGTGTCATGAAGATGAAGTTCCTCTCTTTTTTGATGGGCATATACAAATTTTTTGAGATTACTCCTAAATGTATGCAAACAATGCAGATTTCTTATTGGTGGTGGGATGTTGTTCCAACATTTCGATGCAGCGTAACGGAAACTTCCTCTAAAGGCGGCTGAGCAGTGCCATTCCGTCGCCAACTGCCTCGAAGCTTGTCGGGAGCCTTGGGGCACCAACCACTTCAACTTATTGCTCAGATAAGACGGAAAACCAAACCAAATTGAATGTTGGGGTCAATGTGAACGAAGCTAAACTTTACGATATGAAGAGATTGCTGACGAAGATTTTGGTGCAGATTGGCATAACCGCCTGTTTCTCAAACTCTTCAAAATTATTCTCTAGAAATATCGATATATATTTATTATGCTGGCTTGATTTCTTCCTTATATATATAATGCTGTATTGTGTAGGAAATAAAAATAATCGATATTATTGAACCTTTCGACAATCATCAATTAGGTAAGTACCTACATACATGTTTCATTTAATTCCCATTTCGTGTGGATTCCATTCCCGTTATAGGCAAACGATATTTCAAAAATCTGTAAATGCTGTTACATATATATAAAAAATGTAATGAAGTCTTCTTACAAAGAAGTGTCCTATCTTCATTGTATGTACCTACTCCCCCTCGGCGTGATATAGCCGTCGCGCGTCGTTTTAAATTTTGAGTTTGCAGTCTCACCTAAAGAATACCAGGCTCTATTAGGTATATGAGAGATCTAAGTATTACAAATTTACGAGAGAATATATATATATAATATAATATATTTGGCTCAACGAACAAGCATTGCAATTAAACGGGGCAATGCTGCCAGCATGCTGGGCACGCTGCCTGGGAGTGGGCTGGAGTATTTGGCCTGCCTGTGCCTATGAGTCTGCTATGACTTATAAGTTGTCTAAATGCTTTTATTGTAGTATCTGTAGTGTTGTATATAGTTCATAGTATATTGTTTAATAAAAAAAACCCGCCGGTAAAAAAAATAAAAAAACAAGTGTAACTCTCATACAGTTACCACTTTACCACGCCCGCTGCGGTAAGGTTCGCGTTTTGCTGTTTTGAGCTTGACTGACACTTCACATATTTATACGTAAAGAAGTGTAATGTCAAGTATCATGTTATAATATATATTATGATACATACTATTCCACATTTTCTAAAGTCAGTCAAAGCGCTAACCTATATTTATCTGAGAGCTAGTATCATTTATCTGTCACCCCAGGATGGGGGTGCTAAGGGCTGCTCGTTAGCTATGCAAATAACGGTGGGGGCGACGCCGTTATTACCACGCCTCTCGTTACCCTACCCGATAGGTACAGTACAAACCTATTATACCTACCTGCTTTAAACTTATGTCTATATATACCCATTTAGTTATTACGGCATTTAGGAAGTCTAGATGGATTTACCGTCAAAATTAGGTTTATAAAGGAACTAACTATACGTACAGTATCGATGACAAAACCAACTTATAATGTACTAGGTACTGATACGTCAACTAGACATACCTATAAACAAGAGGGCCTCACTAAATATTAATATTTAGCAAACTACGAGCTAAATTGAGGAACAGAATAAAAAGGATACTGAGGGAAGATAAAATATTTTAGGCTAAACTTAAAAAAAGTTCAAAAATGTTAGAAATCATCGAAGACAATGGCGTAACAAACTCAAGATGATATGGATAATGCATAGCAAATATGTACTCTACGTATCTTTTACGTTTATTATGTGTTTGGTAGTTTATTTAATTGTGTTTATTTCTTAACTAATAAAATTAAAACATTTACTGTACTCCCTTGCTACACCCTAAAACGATTAAGTATGTAATTTATGTGACATGTGAACATATAACATAGTGCAATAAATAAATAGATGATTATATATTTTATCTGTTGGATTTTCCACTGATGTACACTTATTGAGCGGCGATTTGCCCTAATCCCCACGCTTGGCAGACGTCTTGAGGATCGCAATATTGCAGTATAAGATAACAGTTCCTAAAAAGGCGGTGCTGGTCAATATCCCTTAGTTAACATCACCAACGGGAAGAAATGGGGGAAAGGGGAGTGACATTCTAGCCCGTAACCACACGGGGTAAAAGTACGCAAAAGGTAAATTTGCAACCATTGACCTAACGTATATCTCGATGTTTGCAACGCGTTACTTACTGGAAGCTGGAACTCAACAGCCTCGAGTGTAAACTAAAAGTGGTTAACTAATCGGTGATTAACAAGCTTCAATCTTTATTCTCCGATTGTCGATCGATCTACACTGTTCCTCCATATTTGTCAAGACATCAAGGCGCATAACAGCGTGGTACACCGTAGGTGCATGTAATTTTTTTGTTAATCGATAACTACATACCTACGCTGCATTTATATACGACAGAGTAATCTTGGATTATTCAGGTACAAAACGTGCTGGGAGTTGGTACCATCGAAATTCGAAAATACTCACAGAAAGGATTGATTCAATTCAAACCGAACCACGTAGGTATTTTGTAGCAAATGGTCATATTTATACCTTGTTTTTTGGCACTATTTAGTGTAACTCCTCAGTAGGTATATGTCTGTCTGTACGTTCGAATTTCTCCAGCTCGTAATAAGATTTTTAAAATTAGGTGTAAAACGTTGACCCATAAACGACTAGGTAGACTACAATTAAAAAAAAAAAATTATTTTAACAGTTTTTGCTCTGGCTTTACAAACATGTGTTCTTCCCTGAGTGTATGTTATATGTTGCCAGGGTCAAGGATCGTCGTTTTTAAAGGCGAAAGATGGCAACTTCTAGAGATTCTTCCCCTGGGAGAGGGAGTGGGGGAAGGGTGTGCAATTCTAGAGCTCGACGTCCCATGGGGCATTAGGCAGTAGTAGAAGACCTAGTGGGTACTGTCATAGAGTACCAGATAATCTATAGTATAGTACAATAGAAATCTTGAATTACGAAATGCATCGGTTGTTAGAAAGTCAGGAGATGGATAGGTAGGTATTACATTTACAGGTATTATTTACCTGTTTTACATACAGGCGGCCACGAAAAGCATCCACATCCACACTTATATTTGTAAACACAACACAGATAGATGCGATCATGCTTAGATCACTCGGTGCTCACTGCTTGACCTACCGAAATCAATATCGACAGCTATTGATACTGGGATTCATCCAGAGATGGAGTATAAACCTAACTATATTGTATTAGGGTTGGTAATCGATTGCAGCTCGTAGCAGTGTAGTGTTGAGCCGCAATGACTTGCAGAGGCGCGGTGGTCCTCATCGACGATGCCGACCGACTAGCTATGATTTCATTTTTACAGACTACTGTTAATTTTAGAGAAAACTTTGAATATTTTATTGTTTGAAATAAAATAGTGGTAAAGTTGTCTATTCAGTATGTTATTATATACTTATACAATATTATAAATTGTTAATAAGTATTGTGTTATAAGAGATGGCATTAACTGTGCTAAAAGAATCAAACAAAGTTATTTGATTCTTTTAGCATAGTATATACGCAAATGTCCCTTACCCGGCCTCCTAATACTGTTTCTTCGTAGTATCTAAGAAAAGGGTTTGCACGAGATTAAAATGATATGAAGCAACGTGAAATATCGTCACGTCACGCCGCCTGTTCTCCCCGAGAGGAGAATAAAGCGAGGTCTAATATATGAAAAACACGGGTGTTTGAGCGTGAACTTACTATGAGTCGATATCGCTATCGACAATGTTTCGGCTTCTACCGGAAGCCTTCCTCAGGATTTTGAGTGTGGTACGTCCGCCGCGGTCGCGTCACGCTTCACACTGCGGGCGGCAGCTCGCTGTGCTCGAACCGACGGCGCTGGCGGCGGGGGTCGCTGCGGGGAGTGTTGTGGCGAACGCTGCGTTTTCGGTAGAGGATGCGATGCACCATCTTCATCGCTACTGCTTTCTTCAGATGACACTGCACGGAACCGGACAACAACAGCAGAGAGGGCAGTAGCATACCTACCATTTATCAAGGGGGTGACGGATAAAATCGGAAACTTGCTACGGCGTAAATTTTTTATCAAGACGATATTCCGCCCCCCCTCACAAATTAGGCAATTACTGCGATCTCCGAAAGATAAGGACTCACTGGGAACCCCCGGAGTCTACATGATTCCATGCGATTGTGGTGAATGCTATATAGGAGAAACAAAAAGGAACGTGTCCACAAGGCTCGGAGAACACATTCGCTCCATGAGAAACGCGGACAGCCATCAGTCTGCTGTGGCAGAGCACGCCCTGACATCTGGGACGACGCACTACATCCGTTTCGACAAAGCCCGGGTTTTAGCTAAGGAGAAGTTTTACGTACCGCGCAATATCCGCGAGGCTATAGAAATTAGTCGTCGTCCTAATTTTAACAGAGATAGAGGGTGGGCGCTGTCACAAAGCTGGAGAACTTGTCTTCATGGAGGTTTGAAAAATGTGAAGCAGGAGATGGTGGACACAGTTAGTTTTGCTTGTCGGACTGCGATGGTGTCATCTGAAGAAAGCAGTAGCGATGAAGATGGTGCATCGCATCCTCTACCGAAAACGCAGCGTTCGCCACAACACTCCCCGCAGCGACCCCCCCCCGCCAGCGCCGTCGGTTCGAGCTAGTGGTGGATAATATAGCATCTAGCGCCATAGCAAAGCGTGTTATTGCCTTGTAGCGCATACAGCGCGCTTTGTATATTATTCTCTTCGCGCTATTAATATAACGTTTAGCATCAAGCGTCCACTAACGTGGCCTGGGTAGGCAACAGTATAACGCGGATATGCGCAATTTGCGCATATCCGCGTTATACTGTTGCGCCTGACGCTATTGTGACGACACCTAGCATATGCATCTAGCGCGAGCGCCTTGTTTCGTTATAACGATAGCGTATAATAAAGCGCGCTATTCGAATATAGTTTATAGTCTCTAGCGCGTTGGTGCTGTATAGCGGATTTGAACAATACTAGTTCGAGCACAGCGAGCTGCCGCCCGCAGTGTGAAGCGTGACGCGACCGCGGCGGACGTACCACACTCAAAATCCTGAGGAAGGCTTCCGGTAGAAGCCGAAACATTGTCGATAGCGATATCGACTCATAGTAAGTTCACGCTCAAACACCCGTGTTTTTCATATATTAGATATAAATATGAGCGTAAGTTTTTATAATATGATAAAGCAAGGTGTCGGAACAGCAATTTTCAGTCATTTTTTAGTCTCATGTAACCAGGTGGCAGCACATTGCAATCTATAAATCTGCCAATTGTTTTAATTTATATATCGAAAGCGCTCGTCGAGTCACTTATAGTCTAATTTATAAAAATGTCAAAGTCTCTGTTACTACAGGTACTCTACCGAATACCCGCCTATAGGCTGGCGTGGCGACATGAAAGCCGGGCCGGGTATGATGTATGGTCAGAAATGACGCGTTGCTATCAAACCTGTCAATATCTGTTACCAGCTTGAGTGGACACCACCGCTGCGCTGGGATCTCTGTGTACCTACTACAATGGTATTACACAATTCCTATTCGCTTTCCTGGGGATAAATGTAACCTACCTATAGGTAGGTACTGTTTCTTACAAATATTATCAGTTTACTTAGTACCTTATCTAGTTACTTACCAAGTAAAATTGGCATACTTATATGTCGTAGATAGATACTTCCTCGACGTTTCTTTATCATTGAATCAGTAAATGGCTGAGCTGCCTCTGGACTGCCATAGGTTCATGGTACGATCTCCAGCACTGCGTGTACCACTTGTGACCTTCACCGTGTGGCAAGAAGCCATTTTGCGAATGCTCCCCTGCTATTTACCACCTTCATGTAGAAAATCTGTCGCCAAACACATAGCCATGCAACAGCAATCCTCGAGAGCCAATAACATTACAGGTACATATAAGATACTTAACAGCAGTATGTCTCAGGATGAGGGGCGCAGTGAGATTCTAAATGTATCTCTTATAGGCAGAGGTTACATCTCTAAACTCATTTGTTTTTAAGCTCTTTGCCATTGCGTGTGTGATCGTTCATTGAGTCAGATATGGGATGATAGTGGGATGGAACGTATTCAGTGCGCAGGGGGAGGGGGGGGGGGGGGTTGTAGGAAACGGAAGGAACTAGAGATTTCCCCTCCCCCCGCTCCCGTCTCGATTACGTAATCTTGCCAAGTCCGCCATGTGTAGTGTTGTGCATACCTACCACCCATTAACCGAGGGCTTACCTATTGAATATGTGGAACAACGACGCAAAACAAAGCAGCAGTACTTATACCTTTTGGGTCCTTCAAGATGTGCCTAGATAGGAGACTTTACTTGCTGCTAATCTAATGATTCCTTTCTAAAAAAGGAGGAGGTTGTCAATTATACATGTTTTTTTTATTGTTTGTTACGCGATTACTTCGCCAATTGTGAATTGATTTGAATGATTCTTTTTTGTTGGAAAAAGCATACCCTAAAGATGGTCCTATTTAAATTTCAAAGAAATTAGTTTGAAGCTCTCGCAGCGAAGTTTGCTTAGCCGGTCTTAATCGATTTGCTAAGTTAAGCTACGTTCGCCACGGTCAGGAGTTGGATGGGTGACCGCTAGGTGACATTACTACTGAGCGCTTCCATGCTTCGGAGGGCACGTTAAGCCGTCGGTCCCGGTTGTTGTCTTACGATGGCAGTCGTTACAGCATGATGGTAGGGCATTTTGCTAATGCCCGCCTTCCTCACTCAGCTACCACCCTCAAGTAGAGAATCTGTCGCCAAGCACCTAACGGTGTGTTCTGGCAGCTGTCCTTGAGAGCTAGCAATTCTAGGCTAGCCTGAACAACATCTTCGACCACATCATCACTTACCATCAGGTGAGATAGTGGTCAAAGGCTAACCTTTCGTGCAAAAAAAAAAAAAAACTGGAAACTTATTTTATTTGCGGTAGGGACCTGGATGATATAAAGATAATTGCTACTCTTGTCGATAGGCGAGTAAATGATCTTGTGACCAGTAAGTACATCACCATAATGTGACAAAAAATTTAACCGACTTCCAACACTGAAATATATAAAATAACTTGTTGAAGCCGGACTATGATAATGTGAGATCAGTATTTTTATTTAGCATCAGTAGTTAGGTATATATTTCATTTAGCAATAAAAATACCATTACTTTTACTGATATACCTACAGGTTTGTACGGAACCCTTCGTGCGCGAGTTCGACTCGCACTTAGCTTAACTCCTGTATTGACTCGCCTCATTTGCTTGTCTATGATGACTGGTCAAGTGCCTAAATCCTGGAAGCTCGCGAACGTGCAGCCCGTGGCAAAAAGGGTAGTCGCGCAGACCGTGCCAATTACAGGCCTATTTCAGTCACTTCCATACTCTGTAAGACGATGGAACGTGTACTGAACCACAGGCTGGCAATATCTGCTGGAGACACTGGAAGCCAACGAGAGGAGAGCCAAAGACGACCAACTGGATGGCAAGAGACTCCAGAGTCTCGAGCTTCGCCGCAAAGTCGCTAGTTTATCGGTTTTTTATCGGATACATTTCGGTGAGTGTGCAACGGAACTTCACGATTTGATTCCGCCATCTCCATTCTATAACCGGACATCCAGGGATACTCCGAAGCGCCATCGCTATATGGTAGATATTCCATTTACCCGAACGAAGCGATTTGCTTCTTCGTTCATTATACGAACCACCAGGGAATGGAATACCCTGCCTGAGCCTGTGTTTCCGGTTAAGTACAATATGGGGGTCTTCAAAACGCGAGTAAATAGGTATCTTCTGGGTAAGCGTGGTCCATCATCGATCGCATCGCATCATCACTTAACATCAGGTGAGATAGTGTACAAGCGTAACCCAGTTCGGTATAAAAAAAAACCCGTTGATTTTGTTCAAAGTCAGTTATGTTCCTTTTAAAAAATATTTTATAAATTGTCTCTCTAAGCATGAATTGACTTTAGTAATTAAACTTAATTAAATTAGGTGTTTAGACACTCCTTGACTACGACTACTGCAAAGTGTTTAAAACGTCCCATCGGGACAAAAATAATGACAAATATCCGCGATTTAATTAAACCGTTAAAGTTGTTTAATTACTATGTGTAATAATCGCGAAAACCTAAGACAACATTATGAAATGTCTACTTTTGCTATGCAGAATCGACGACGTACTGTGATCAGTGTTTCGTACACTATTATTTCTGTGACGAAATTTAAAATATAACCGTAAAACCGTGTCATCTTTGCGCCAAGTCAATGCCAGCTCTCACATGACTTAACAGATAAGAGTTTTTGAAGGTAAAAAATAGGTACTGCCACGGTTTTAAATATGGAGTATACTAATACTAATCATAAGTTCTACTTCACGAATGCCTTGCATACAGTGAGGCCGTTCTCGTATTTGATTCATTTCGGACAAATTTATTTTTGATTGTAAGAATGTGATACAATATATTAGTAATTTTATTTATGGTTTGGTTAGTACAACTCTTTATCTTGCATGTAGCGCGAATGTTTTGTCAATTAGCTTCTAAATTAGTGATAAGTCTACAATATCCAATACATTTTTTCTAAAATATTACGTTCGAGTAAAGTTTGATTATCGATTCAGAAAAAACTACAAGAGTTGTACTAACCAAACCATAAACAAAATTACTAATATATTGTATCACATTTTTACAATCACGAAGCAAAATTGTCCGAAATGAGTCAAATACGAGAACGGCCTCTTAATAATCATTCTAGTTTGAATACAATAATGACCCTAACACCTTGTAAGAAATCTTTGTATCCAAAAATTAGGAAACAAACTACGCGTTCAACGATTACCATCGCCAAAAGAGGCTGTGGAGAGTATGAAACATGTTTCCGAGGTCACCACAGGGTGATGGCATAAATGTTACCAAAATTGTATTTAAAATTTGTATTTACTCAAATAAAGAAAAAAATTGTTTTAGGCGGAATGCCCGCCTTTGTAGCGACCACCCGCAAGTAGAAAATCTGTCGCCAAGCACCTAACGGTGTGTTCCGGAGCAGTCCTTGAGAGCCAGTGAAATTACACGCACATGAGACAAAACAACTATGTCTCAAGGTGACGGGCGCAGTGCATTTCGTGACTTGTGTCGAAATGCACCTCAATGCAATCTGTTATAGGCAGAGGTTAGTCCATTTATTTTAAAAAAAAAAGAGGTTAGTCCGCTTAACTTCAGGTGGTCCTCGAGCTCGTTCCGCCACATTAACATAAACAAATCTTTGAGTGGATATTTTATTTTATTTTCACCGAGTCGGTAAATAAAGGTATGTATAAGGAAGACTAGGTACTTTATTAGGACCATTTTAAGTGTTATATTAACAAGCTTTGGCGACTCGTATTTATAAGTACCTGCATGAGTACATCTCAAAATTGAGATCGATCTTAAGGCGATCCTGGCCAAAAAACGCCATACAAGAATTAACTTTTCTCAAAGAAAAAACTCGGTTATTAAACTGAAAAAAATATATGTTATTTTTAAGCATATTCTTGAGTTAATTCATAAATCTGATCCACATAATAAATAACTTCACTCGATAGAAAAAAATCCTAAAGTTACCTCTATTTCGAATTTAAAAACGATTTTTGACTCCCTTTTTACCAATCTTTAATTTTAAATTATTTTTTTATACATTACTTATCAATAAAAGTAATTAAATCATAAATAAAAATGTAAAAAAGTTATCATGTTAATTTTATATGATTTTTTAACATGAATTCATGGCATCAGAGCTCGCTCACTTGACCGCCAGTGCGCTCGCAGAGCTCGTCGACGTAGGACCTGTGTCAATTTTTTCAATCTACGCAGCGCCACACAGAACAGGATCAAAATGAATATCAAACAACAAAATAAAACATGCTCTGGGCTAACTTTCGACTCGTTACGCTTATCTTGATGACTTCCTGATTGACGGTGAATGACAATTGATTTCGTAAGTAGTGAAAGTTAGTATCGTGAAGGTTAATATGTGTGTTAATATTAAGAAAAGGGCTTTTTTTTTTTACAAATAAATGGAACTTTGAAATAACTTGTCGAACTCGGTACTGTGATAGTTCCAAAGTACCTATTATCACAGCAGCGCAAAATATTCTTCGAAAGGTTATTTTGTACTTTTGGGTGTTGAAGTCGGTTCCATTTTTTGGTAAATAAAATTATTTTTGAATCTTTTTAGTTACCCTTGCTACTTACGGGATCGATTGTCATTCATTGGCAACGACTATATCATCAAGATAGGTCAATATGTTTCAGTTATTGGAGTGTAACTCTAAAACGACTTGAACGATTTTGATAAAATTTAAATGAGACTAGACGACAAGCATCAGCTTTCAAACAAAAAAGAATTTTTGAAATCGGTTCACACAGTCAAGAGTTGCGGAGGTAACAAACGTAAAAAAACAGACGAATTGAGAACCTCCTCCTTTTTTGGAAGTCAGTTAAAAAAGGGGGAGGTCCTCAATTTATCCGTTTTTTTTTTACCGAACCGATTTTGATGATTTATTTGATTTGAATGTTGATGATTGTCGTGTGATTTTATTTAAATTTCATCAAAATCGATCTAGCCGTTTTTTGAGTTACACTCCAATAACTGAAAGGTTTTTTCCTATCTTGATGATATAGTCATTGCCAATGAATGACAATCGGTCCCGCAAGTAGCAATGGACACTAAAACGGGTGAGTATTTTTATTTATCAAACCTACTTCAACACCCAAAAGTGTGAAATAACTCTTCGAAGTCGGGACCATGTGCACAATATTGTGATAATAGGTACTTTTGAACTATCACAGTACCGACTTCAACAAGTTATTTCGCACTTTTGAGTGTTGAAGTCAAGCCCATTTTTCGGTAAAAAAAAAATATTGAATTTAGTATTGAATTTGTTAGTAAATTTGAGGCGTCTTTTTTATGATTATAGAAATAATAAGTGACATTAAGCGATATTTAAAACTGGATGGATATAAATTAAATTATAAGTAAAAACATAAATCTGGCTGTATGGAAACTCATGTCACGTCACGACCATGATATGCGATGTCACACCCGTGACTTGAACTAGTTTTTTGATAACTTTCTAGGTTCAATAAGCTTGCTAAAATGCAATGAAATTATTGTTTTTATATCTAGTTTTAGCCAAATGCCTAGTATTTCGTACCCAGGGTCTAAGATAATGAAGTTAATAATCAAAGCCCAGTGTATGGGTATACACTGGGCTTTGAGTATTAACTTCATTACCATATATAATCAAATCTGTACTTTATAATTTTTAGTATAGATTTACTCCACTCTTTTTTAATTATTACATGATAATAATAATATATATATTATAAATTCAAAAGTTAGTATGTGTTTTAGCTTCTTAACCGACTTCAAAAAAGGAGGAGGTTTTCAATTCGTCTATTTATTTTAAATGTTTGTTACCTCAGAACTTTTTACTGATAAACCGATTTATATGATTCTTTTTATATTTCAATGTTTGTCGTATGGTCCTATTTAAATTTCATCAAAATTGGTCAAGCCGTTTTTTAAGCCGTCGGCCGCGGTTGTTGTCTCACGATGGCAGTAGTATCAGCATGGTAGTAGGGCGTTTTGCATTTTGAATGCCCGCCTGGCTAGCTACCACCCTTAAGAAGAAAATCTGTCGCCAAGCACCTAACGGTGTGTTCCGGCAGCTGTCCTTGAGTGTTCTAGGAGTAATTCTAGGGTAACCTGAACAACATCCTAGACCACATCTTTAATAACCATCAAGTGAGATAGTAGTCCAAGGCTAGCCTATCAATAATTATAAAAAAAACATGCATTTATTAATACTCGTAGTAGAATGATACACAAAGTTGTCAGTGACTATGATTAAATGAAATCATCAACATTCATTTTAGCACCTTTGTGGCAAGCCCGCAGTAGCCACTTAATCGATCATTAATTATGTATTACTGATAATTAATTAACCTCAGTCACAAACGAGATGCCCTTAGCCTGCCATAATGAACACTGCATCTATTAGGATACTACTAGTCATAACAAGCGCTCTAGGCGCACGCCTATTAGTAAGGTACATATCGGACGAACTCAAAAATTTTGCTCTATTTTAGCGAACACGTTTTAGGTGCCCACCCCACCAACTTAAGCATAGTGAGGGGTAACCAACTCCAACTTCTTTAACAAATATTTGTAGTTCACGACCGTGTAGAATTAGTTTCACTCGTCTGTGGAAACCGCGGTGTAGTTGTACTCTTATCTGTTTTTTAGTTACACTCCAATAACTGAAAAGTTTTTTCCTATCTTGATGATATAGTTATTGCTAATTAATGACAATCGAATCCGCAAGTAGCAAGGGACACTAAAATGGGGGATTTTTTTTTACCCCAAAAATTGAACCGACTTTAACACTCAAGGGTGTGAAATAACTTGTTGAAGTCGGGACCATGCGCACAATATTGTAATAATATGTACTTTTGACCTATCATGGTACCGACTTCAACAAGTTATTTTGCACCTTTGAGTGCTGAATTCAAGCCCATTTTTCGCCAAAAATTTGCTTAACACCGCTGAATGGATTTAGATGATATATCATAAAACGTATTCTAATTTTTATCTCGATTTTCCGAACGGTTCCTGAAGGATCAGGAAAACCAATTTTGATGAATGGAATCTAGATATGTTGTAATTGATTGTTTGAAACTATATCTAACTCGTGTAGTTTTTAACGCAATTTGCGAACCATATACTATTAATATGTACACAATGGTTAAATTAAGGTTAGTAAATTGTTATCACTATTGTTAGGTCCAATGCCAAAAAATATGAGTTCAATTTATTCTGTTGTATCTCTTTATACTTGTTATCTGGGGAATCCTCAACTCAACTGTAATAAAATATATATTTAGATTTCTTTTATGTATATCACACATAAAAACTCTTTACATTTTCGCAAGCTCATTGAACCTAGAAAAATATTAAAATACTAGTTCAAAGTCTCGGAGACATTGAGTACCATAGTCGTGACGTAACATGAGTTTCCATACAGCCAGATTTACGTTTTTACTTATAATTCAATTTATATCCATCTAGTATTAAAAATCACTTAATGTTACATATTACTTCTATAGTTATAAAAAAATACTACTTAAATTTACTAACAAATCCAATACTAATGCAATTTCTCAATATAAAAAAATGTTTACCGAAAAATGAAACCGACATCAACACTCCAAAGTGTGAAATAACTTGTTGAAGTCGGTGCCATAATAGTTCAAAAGTACCTAGTATAACAATATTTTGCGCATGAAACCGACTTCGACAAAGTTATTTCACACTTGAGTGTTGAAGTTGGTTCCATTTTTTGTTAAAAAAAAATTAAACTCTTTTTAGTGATTCTTGCTACTTACTGGATCGATTGTCATTCACTGTCAAAGACTATAATATCATCAAGATAGGAAAATATTTTTCAGTTATTGGAGTGTCATTCATGATACTTGTCGTTCAATTTCATTTAAAAATCAAACGACAAGTATCAGCTTTAATAAAAAAAGAATTATCAAAATCGGTTCACCCAGTCAAAAGTTCTGAGGTAACACACATAATAAAAAATATAGACTAATTGCGAACCTCCTACTTTTTGAAGTCGGTTCAGAAGCTAACACACATACTAACTAACTGAGTTTATTAGAAATATGTTAAAAACCTTATCTTACAATTTTCATAAACTACTTTTATATAGTAACTTAAAATTCATTTATTAATTTTTAATTCCAAATAACATTTTGATTTATAACAGTGCGCGTATAGACACATTATATCTAAATATAGTATCTGTTGCCCTGTTTTATGACTAAATTTTTTTTTAGTTTTACGGGATATGGTTCTACTGTATCTTCAATAATGGACACTATCTGGCAAATTTTATTTTTATTTCTGGCCAATTTTGCTAGAAGGCAAATATCTGCCTGAAGATGGTTGCCTTAATGAGCGATGATTATGAAGTAAGATTTGTACTCATTGACTTTGAATTGAGCACTCTGTACAGGACAGCTTTATGAAATTTATTACAATGGGGCTCCTGTCACAACCAAGACAATTGATACATATTTTTAGTTTCAAAAATGCTCTCTATAAGCGCTCAACTTAACAAGTATCGTTTTGGATAATATCTTTTTTATTAAACCTGCAAAACAGTTCATTGGAATGAGCTTAAATTATATCAAAAATATTGTGAAATTTGGTTTTATTTTAAACGCGAGATATAATTCTTTGAGATTTGTTAATATGTTGAATACATGGTCTGAAAATAATAATTTAAAAAAACTTAACTAAAACTAAACGATTCTGTCTCGACCATGGGCCACTCGCCACAACCGTGGTTCTATGAAAACCACGGTTGTGACGTCCATGGATGTGAAATGTTCGCACCGTGCTATAACTACAAAGATTAAACAAAAGTAGCCATCTTAAAACAATCACTAGATTAATTGTTATTAAACACACCAAATTAATAAAAATCTGCGAAGACATATTCATAAATACATATTTTAAGAGCCACGGTCTTGACAGCATAAGGGTACTCGTTTTACAAAATAACTAATATCAAACTTATTTTTACGCAGCTATATCACTCGACGCCATTAATTAATAGGACAACTGTGACAGACAGACTTGTTACTGAATTCTGGGAATCTCACATGACATGGTTGTGACATTTAATGTGTTCTTTTAATGAAGTTTATGTATATATATATTTATTTAAAATATAATAATATTACCAAATTACCATTTATGAATAGGTGCATTAAACGGCTTTCTCTATAATCAGTACTAATATTATGCGAATGTACTATAAATGCGAAAGTAACTCTGTCTGTCTGTTAGGCTTTCACGCCAAAACTACTGGACTGATTTGAATGAAATTTGGTATGGAAATAGTTTGAGACCCGGGAAAAACATGGGATAGTTTGTATCCAACTGCGCAAAAAGAGGTTAATGTTTTTGCGCGATAACCAACAAACGCGCGGGCGGAGCCGCGCCTGGAAAGCTAGTAAAAATATAATAGAACCTTAATATATTAATTTAATGTAGTTCTCACAAATAAAAATGTTTTTCTTAAGAATGATAATTTACCCATCTAAAATAACCGTAGGTACACAATAAACTGTATAGATATATAAACACTACTGTACTGATCGAACCCCTACAAGACCCGATTATTTTTCCGGCGTATGTACCAATACACGACAAATGTTAATTCCATTCTAAAATGTCATACTGACGTGATCTCCGCTACGTAGGTAGGACTGTACTGTACCTTACCTGGAGAGCTAAAAGCGTGCACGCGGCGCATCGCACACAACTCTGTGTCGCGTAAATGAATACGTCGCGCTCGCATAAAATACCTAAAGTCCGTGGAAAGCCTCGCCTTAAGATGAGTTTCGACGTCTTATATATATGGATCATCTGTCAAAAACTTGATCTCAACTTTACAGATGCAAAAAAATATTAATACGACCCTTAGACCATCATATATTGCCTGGGATAACCATAATTTTCAGTATTATTGTGCTTCTTAATAACTGTTATGTAAGCTGTTCCACTGAGTAGGTACATCAGAAAGGGCGCAGGTCAACATTCCTCAATCTCGCATCTTACTGTCGAATCCATGAGTTCGTCCAAACCGACTAGTGTACAATAGGCTTCAGTGGAGTGCGTACTTATACATACTCATACCATTGGACCTATTGTTTGTGTTCAATAAAAGAATCAAACGCAACGCAATCAATGAAGTACCAACCTTTCGTAAAAGTATCTAAAGAAGACCTTCATGCGTTGCGACCTCGCCGACAAGGCTACATGTCAATGGTGTAGAAGAAAGATGTGCTAAGTACAGAATTGTAAATTTTTCAGGACAATTACAAAAAGGACTTCTTTTCTCTCACTAAAAGACCAGATAGTTACTTTATATAATGTTATTTACTCTCAAGAATAAAATATATACTTATCCGACATGTTATGGGAATACAGAGATGTTTTAGTAGCTAGGTACTTACTTAAGCAGATAAATATCTGCCTACCTATGTAATATTGAGCAACAAATTAAATTTCAATAGAGAAGTGTAATAATAATAATTGTGAATATAATAATAACTCCTAACGGTGTGTTCCGGTAGCTGGCTTTGAGAGCCAGCTATATCATTTTATATTCTAAGTTCTGGGCTAACCGGAACAACATCTTCGACCACCTTTATTCACCGTGTGATATTCCAAAAAAGGTCAAAGGCTAGCCTATCAGGTATAGGTATAATATATCCCTATAAATAAAATAAAATCATAAACAAATGTATAATCGTTTATGAAAGTACCTAGTTACTTAGTTATGTACTTAACTCAATTTGACACTGTAAAGGTTTATTTTTATGATCAAGTCTGATGTATTATTAAATCAGTACTACACAGTTGTTTTTTTTAATACTTAGGTAAAGTAATCGTGAACATAAATATCTATTGAACAGTAAATAAATTATCATAACCATCGATTTATATATAAAAAAAAGGAAGTGACACTTAATAATCATTATTCACGCACGACGATATAATGTGGAGAAAATTTAACACATATGCATATTATATTATAACGCACACAGCTACACTCCCATTGTATACTTATGATAGATACGTTGAATGCATACAGTCAACTGACATACGCACACGATACCATAGAACATAATATAATAATACTACGTATAGTTTAAAAGTACATATTATCACAATATTGTGCGCATGTTACCGACTTCGCCAAGTTATTTCACACTTTTCGGTGTTGAAGTCGGTTCCATTTTTTGGTAATTTTTTTTTCACTTTTTACTCCTTTTGACCCTTACGGGATCGGTTGTCATTCATTGTCAACGACTATATCATCAAGATAGGTAAATATTTTTCATTTATTGGAGTGAAATTCAAAAACGGCTTGACTGATTTTGATGAAATTTAAATGTTACCAAACGACAAGCTTTAAAAAAAAAAAGTATACATAAAACAAAAAATAATACTAACAATTGAGAATCTCCTAATTTTTTGGAAGACGGTTAAAAACGAAGTCCCTACTGTCAAATGAAACGTCAGGGCGACTTTCATCCACCGATTTCATGGAACGATGGTTTTATTGATATTTTTATACACAGTGTAGTAATGTATATATTATCTGGTTGGACACAGGTCTCCTTTTTTGAAGCAGTGATAGCTCAGTGGCTTTGGGTATGGACTGCCGCGCAGCAGGTCCATGGTTCGAATCCCGCCGCGGGCTTGAGCTTCACCGCATGGTGGACGCTAGGTGGTGGTAGCTAGCGACCACCCTCAAGTAGAAAATCTGTCGCCAAGCACCTGACGGTGTGCTCCGGCAGCTGTCCTTGAGAGCCAGTCATTCTAGGTTAAGACTGTTAACACCTTCGACCACATCATCACTTATCATCAGGTGAGCTTGTGGTCAAAGGCTTACCTATCAGCAATAAAAAAAAACCTTATAAAGTGAAGGAGATGTTTTGCTGTATACAGAGAGAGCAGACGCCTTGACCCTAGAGAAGTTTCAGAAAGAGCCTCCCTCTGACATTTTTCCTTTCGTCATCGGCTCTTACGACACCCATATAATGTGACATAAAGCGAGTGTGGTCTTCAGCGAGTGGGACATTCAGCTACAGGGACCTTAAACGAGTCTGGAATTAACATTCCGCGAATGGGACATAACGCGCCGAGAGGGATGCATCGTCCTGTCTGTAATATAAAAAGTTTTAATTATCGCCTAGACAGCAAATAATTGTATTACAATTAGAAAAGGAAAACTTAGCTCCTGAAGTTTTATATGAGCTGAAAATAATAAACTCTTTTGCAAAAAAGACGGGCACTTTAGATTTTTTTCTCTACTTCAATGAAGAAGAACAAGAAATAGGTTTTGTTAATTTGACGATGTATTGGCATGTTTTTTGAAGCATCCTGGCATGATTCTTTATGTTCCAAATTTGAAATTATTAAAAGAAAAATAATGATTATTGTGGATTATTCTAAAATTGCTTTATTAATGGCGCGAATTGCTGAAACGATTTTTACTGATTACGATATTTTAAAACTTTTTGGATATTTTCTGCAAATTAAACAATTTGATATGAGTGATAAAGCGATACGGGCCGGTAAAATTATAGCCCTACTTGAAGAAGGTTGTTCGCAAACTTCCTTGTCTCAGCGGCTAAATGTGAGTCGTTCAACTGTCCAGAGGATTTGGCAACGGTATCAAGAGACTGGTTCGGTCAAAAGAAGAAAACGATGCACAGAACCAAGAGATGACCGCTTTTTGGTGAGTCAGGCGTTGCGTAATCGTAAGGCGTCAAGTGTGGACCTGAAGAAGTAAGAGGAGTAGATGTTAGCTTCTGGACGGTCAGGAGGAGGCTTTTGGCTGCCAATATCAAGAGTTACCGCCAAGATCGGGGCCCTAAATTACTCCGTGAGCACCGTGTTGCTCGACTTCAGTTTGCTCGGAACTGTGCTTCATGGACTCTGGAGGACTGGAATAAAGTATTGTTTTCTGATGAAGCTAGAAGAGATCCCTTTGTGTGGAGAGGACCGACGCCGGCGAGTGCTGCAAAGATCACGGGAACGCTATGCGGAAGTGTGTTTCGAAGAAATCACTCTTTATGGCGGAGGCTCCGTTATGTTTCGGGCAGTAAAGAAAGAAAGAAAAATAAATTTATTTGACACAAAGAAAAAGTTACAAAGAAACAAGATAGTTTAGAGCAGCATTGAGCCAAATAGGCCCTACCTCAGCACAAATGTCAGATGCTTGTAAGCAACTGACTCTGATTTTCAGGCAAAGCCTTGCAGGTGACGAAAAAATCAACTTGTTACATACAACTTAATAAAATACACACAAGTAAATTAAGTGAAGAGGTATAAGAATGTAAGACTATTTCCTCAATTTACCTCAATCACACTAAAGTATCTAAAATCAAACAACCATATAAGCTACTTACGAATAAAATATACGTAAAAATAACATTTATAATATATATGTATGTATATATATATATATATATATAATATATTTGTAAATATCATAAAATTACATAAATGCAAAAAAAAAAAAAACATTAACCGAATAAATATAAAATACAAATACATAATTAATTAAGCAGCGGAGCGTACGGAGTTAGTTTTCATAGAAAATAGAACATTAAATGCACACCGGTACATAATGGAAGTCCTAATTCCATATGCACAACCCACATTGACTGCACTTGGGAAAGATTACATTTTTATGGACGATAATGCTCGCCCGCACCGTTCTGGCGACGTGGAAGCGTACATGCAACATGTTTTTTTTTTTTTTTTTTTTTTATGCCGTCCTCCTCCACTATTTTATTCCCCCGATATATTTCGGGGACCTTTTTTAGGTTTCATATTTATCATACATTTAATTTTTATTTTCCAATGTTTGACTTTTAGTCAGTTTAAATAATTTATTTAATTTATCTTTATAACAAAATTTAACTTTTCTTTTACTTTATATGATTTACTCTTATATGATTATTGATTGTTCTTATTGTCTTATTATTCAAATTTTCTATTACGATCTGTTTCTTTTAATTATTTTTGGCTATATTTGTATCAGGTATTTATGTTTATGTACAAACAGTGAAATTCATAAGAATTTACGTTGTACACCATTTTATTTTGCAACTGAGTTTTGGTGAATAAGATTCGATGAAATTATTTTCACCGAGTCTTATTTCTGTAGACCGCGTCCTTTACTACTTTTGTGCAGTACGTCATCAGATGTGGTCTGGACTCTTTCCCCGCCATCATTTCATACAATGAAGCTGTGGTCAACTTTGTGTTAGTTGCTGATTCCAGATCACATCTGATAGCGTCGTATTTTGGACACTCCAGTAGTAAATGCTGTATCGTCTCGTCTTTTGTTGGCTCGCAGACACAGGAGGGACTCTCTTTGCATTTGAAGCGATGAAGGTATGCAGAGAACCCTCCGTGTCCGGTTAGCGCTTGTGTCATTAAAGATGTGAGTTTAAATGATTTTATTATTCTATACGCTTCCGAGACTTTCGGGAAGAAGAGTTTAGTGGCCTCTGCTGTTGTGCTCTTTGAGTATCTGTGCTCCCATTTTTCTATCGTCTTCTTCCTGATTTCATTCTTAACATGAGAGATAGGACACTTTTTATAATTTGCCGACGTCTTCATGTATAGGGCTGCTTGTTTGGCCAGTTCATCAGCTCTTTCATTGCCTGGTACGCCAACATGTGCTTTGACCCAGTACAGTTTGATTTCTGTTCCTTTTCTTTTCAGAGTGCTGATATTTTGTCGTATTTCAAAGGCCAGGGGATGGAAAGAGTCGGGGTTCTGTATGATTTCCAGTGCAGACCTCGAGTCGCTCAGCACTGCCACTGTCGTGTTTTGCTTTGCTCTAAGCAGGAGCTCTCTGGCTTGATAAAGTGCATAGAGCTCAGCTTGGAAGACTGTGCAGAACGGCTCGAGTCTCATCTTTTTGGTTTTTCGCTCAACCCCATTTTCCCAGCACGTATATGCTGCCCCCACTTTTGCTTCCAGTTTACTTCCATCAGTAAAGATTTGTGTACCCGGAAGTTGGTGTTGTTCAAGTGTTCCGGGCAGCATATCGTTTAGGGAGTCGAACTGTATGTCGTCCTCTTGTGCTGGATGTGGGGCTTTTAGGTGGCAGACCTTTTCCTCAATTTCCCATCCGTGATAATCTGGAGCGGTTTTACTTTTTTTGGCTTCGTAAAGCTGTGCCGCTTCTCTAATCCGCAAATCCAGAGGGAGCAGTCCAGCCAATACTAGTGATGCGTTCAGGGATACGGTTCTGTATGCTCTGGAGATTTTTTGCGCAAACCCCCGTTGCAATGTGTTGAGCTGTTTCTGGGTCATGATTTTTTCTGTTGCTGGTGCCCACGCGCTTGATGCGTACAGCACTATTGGTTCTATAACCGCTACGTATATCGTTCTGATGATTTCCGGGTTCAGCCCCCATTCAATTTTTGCCGTCTTTGCGAGCTGCTTGTAGATGTTTGCGGCCTTACGACACACATTGGATACGTGTTTATTAAATGTAAGTTTATTGTCGATCGTAAGGCCTAGCAGTTTTATCTCGTCGACGGTTGGAATCGGCACGCCCCCCATGTGTATGACTGGTGTGTCAAATTTAAGCTTCTTCGTAATTATCATGGCGTTTGTCTTATGAGCTGCAAATCGAAGTTTATTTTTGACACCCCAGTCAAGCACATAGGCAAGGGTTTGATTTGCCTTTTCTTGAATTTTTAACGCTGAGTGTCCGGAAAACATCAGAACGACATCATCTGCAAAAGCCTGCACATATATGCCCCGCGCGCACAGCTCTTCTAAAAGGGGATCCAGCAGCAGATTCCAGAAGGTGGGTCCTCCTATCGAGCCCTGAACGCATCCTTTATCAGTCTCTTTGCAGAATGTCTTGCCTGCGTAATTGACAGTTACCTTTCTTCCCTCAAAGTAACTACCTACAAGTTTTCTGATGTTAAGAGGGCACTTTTTGCGTATCAGCTGGACTTTGATGGCTGGCCACCAGGCGCTGTCGAAAGCCCCTTCGATATCTAGAGAGACTATAGCCGTTATCTCTTTCTTCTGCAGGTTTGTTTTGATTTCCTGCACGAGGTCGTACAGAGCATCCTCCGTACTGCGCTGGGGGATGAAACCGTATTGTTTGGGGTTTATCTTCGGTTGTGTGAACCACCTTAACCTTCTGATCATCATCTTCTCTAGGATTTTTCCCAGCACTGGTAGTAGGCCTATTGGCCTGTACGACTTCGCTTGGCTATAGTCACTCTTTCCGGGTTTTCGGAGCACAACAATGGCCGCTTCTTTCCAAGGTGATGGGAAGCAAGACAGAGTCAAGCATTTATTTAAGATCCCCAAGAAGACTTCTTTCGCAGCGGATATTGTTCTAAAGCAGATGTCAGCCGTGAATCCATCTATTCCTGGGGACTTCTTGAAATTGAAGCCGTTCATGGTCCTGTGTAGTTCAGCCATTGTAAACAATAGGTCGTTGTTGTCGTCTGGTGTTGAGTTGCATAGTGTATCAGCTATGTTCCTGATAGCTTTGTGAATATCATTATCCTCTCTGCTATCGTCATTCGGGAAAAATGTATTTGTTAGCAACTCAACAGATTTTTCAGGGCTTAGTACGGCTCCATCCATCGCTAGGAGTTGGTCTTCGTGTCTCTCTGTCTTACCTCTAATAAACCTGTATATATTGTCCCAAAAGCTTTCTTTGTCTTGCTTTGTACAGTTACTTTTCCAGCTTTCAGTTTGTAACCGCATGGCTTCCTCTTCATATTTTGTTTTTTCTTCTAGGTATTCGTCAACTACATATTTGAGTCTCCGGGGTGCTGCACACTTTATTCGACGTCTCTTCGTGATCACCGCTCTCTTCATTCGCTCAAGTTCGTCGGTCCACCAATTTAAGTATTCTTTTTTATTTCTGCTTGTTATTTGGGGTATTGTGTTGTCGCATGCTGTTTGAATACTTTTTATATAATCTTCAATTGTTGACTCTAGATTTTCTTTGCTTTCAATTTGTGAAATTTTTTCAGCTGTTATGTTGTACTCATCTAGAGACTTTTTTAGCTCCTCATCAAACTTAGCCCAGTTTGCTTTCCGAGTATTGTATATCCGGGTGGTCTTTCTTTTTTGGCATTTTTGGGGTTTATCTAGGATGAGATCGAATGTTAAGGCGTTATGATCTGAACTAGTGACCGACACATCGACCTTCCAGTCCTTGATGTTGCGCAGAAGGTTTGTCGTGCACACTGTAACGTCGACATGGCTTCTATATATGCGTTCGCCTCGGACTGTATCGAAAGTTGGGTCGGTCCCTTGGTTCAGAATGTGTAAGTCCTTTTCCTCTATGAAATCTCTGTACACTTCGCCTCTTTCGTTTTCTTCGATGCTGCCCCACCATGTACTCCATGCGTTGACATCACCCGCGATTATGATCCTATCGGTTTTCACCTCTTTCAGGATTTCCCTAAGTCGGTCCAAGTAGGGCTCAAGCGGCACGCTGTCCTCTAAGTAGATCGAGACCACACCAATCTTCCATATATGGGTCTGGAGAATAGCCAAGACAATATTCTCGGTCACCATTGTTTGGTCATTTAGGATCTCGATCTCCTCGTCGAACACGATTATTGCGGCTTTAACAGGCTTTGTCCTTTGGTGCTCGCGTTGGACTATGCGTGTGCCTGGGTACCGCTTAAGCTCCCCCTCGGACCCAACGTAAGGTTCCTGGACCAGTGCGAAACTAGATTTCCTCGTTTGAGCTTCACGAAAAAGTTCTTGTGTGGCCAGTTTTTTGCGCTGTAGATTGGCCTGAATTACCCCATACCTTTTTCTTTCAGGGTTATAGTCCGGGTTTGCTTTTAATGAGGTGCCCGTGTCGTTAACAATACGCTACGCTGGACCTGGCCGTAGCGTCCCATCGTTTGCGTATTGGGCACTCTCTATCAAACGCGTTATGGCCTATGTCATGGTACTTGGCCAGCCTGCAGTTGCGGCAGGTAGGTGTCTCTCCTGCCATGTAGTCTGGGCAGTCTACCCGGTGGTGGGGTCCCGCACAGAAACTGCACAAGTCTGCTGGTTCCTTGCAAAGTCTACGACCATGGCCGTAGCCCAGGCATTTTGTGCATTGGACCAGTGGTGATTGGTCTTGTACCACCACATACTGCAGGTCGATGTGCACTCGCTTGGCCGATGTCAACTTCTGCCACAGTATAGGCGACACCCGTAGCACCACATGATTTTCATGTGGGTTCCTGGCTCTACGCCTATACCTGACTTCGGCTCTGAAGTCTTTCTCGGCCAAGTTTCCCAGTAGACCCGCGTTTTGCGACTTTAATGACGCAATTATGTCCTCATCTTTGTTATATGTCAGAACGTCCTTGATGATAACCATCGGGTCTTTGTTTTTGGCCTCTTCAATTTTAAGGTCCTTATTTCGAGTAAGTTTTGCTGACATTTTTTCCAGCTCATCTCTACTGGCGCAACTAAGGACCACTTTTTGGTTCTTGACCTTACGTACTCGATGGATTTGAATACCGCTGTTTTTAGCATCAAGGACATCCCGGACTTTACCGAGGACTTCATCGCTAGTGTCTTTTTCTACGTCCGACGACACAATGATGGAGTGATTAGGGACAGTTTCTCTTTGGGGAATACGGCTGTGTCTTCCAAGGACATCCGCATACGATGGTACCGTATCCTGCAGGTCAGAAACCATTTTTCCGGTGTCTTCAGTGGCATGGCGCAGATCTTTGACCTCACCCAAGAGTTCGTCCATACGGTGTCCTCCATCACATTTGCTTGGAGCGGTTGGTTTTTGAGTCGCAAGCGTCGAGGCCTGTTTCTTTAGCATCTCCTTAAGACGTCCCATCTGCTCATTGTTCGTTTGGATGAGCTTCGAGTGTTCCTCTAATTTTTTGAGAAGATCGCTTTCCTCTATTCCTCGTTTCTTCTTTTAAAATTAACTGTAAAGCTTAAAGTTAGGTATATAACAATTATTTTGTTATATTTCAAAAAGTATAGCTCCGATCGCGCTCAATCCAACGGGACACGATCGGGGACCGCGGCCCGCGTGTTTTGATGCGTGGAGCTATTTAAAAAGGTTGAAATTTAATTTTTAATCGAAAAAATACAGGAAATTTTGAAAAATGTAAGTGTAAAACGTTGAAAACTTTTTCACTATTGAATCTATATACTTAAAAACAACGCAGGACGGTCCGCCACCAGCGGCTGCAAATTACCAAACACAAAAACACCACACAATTAGGAAACGAACAGAGACAACACGAATATATGAAATTTCTTACAAAAATATTTGCAAAAAACAGGTTTTAGCTGTCTAATGTAAGATTTTATTATCGGGCGATACTATTTAAACTGTTTAGTTAGTCTGCGCTACCAGAGACGCAGATTTTGGTAGGCTACACTCTATATTGGGACGTGAATTTGACTATGTCGTATTCCTAAAGTATGGGGTACGGTACACCTTAGGTGAATTTTCAATGTTAAATTTACTAAGATTTTGTTATATTTCAAAAAGTATAGCTCCGATCGCGCTCAATCCAACGGGACACGATCGGGGACCGCGGCCCGCGTGTTTTGATGCGTGGAGCTATTTAAAAAGGTTGAAATTTAATTTTTAATCGAAAAAATACAGGAAATTTTGAAAAATGTAAGTGTAAAACGTTGAAAACTTTTTCACTATTGAATCTATATACTTAAAAACAACGCAGGACGGTCCGCCACCAGCGGCTGCAAATTACCAAACACAAAAACACCACACAATTAGGAAACGAACAGAGACAACACGAATATATGAAATTTCTTACAAAAATATTTGCAAAAAACAGGTTTTAGCTGTCTAATGTAAGATTTTATTATCGGGCGATACTATTTAAACTGTTTAGTTAGTCTGCGCTACCAGAGACGCAGATTTTGGTAGGCTACACTCTATATTGGGACGTGAATTTGACTATGTCGTATTCCTAAAGTATGGGGTACGGTACACCTTAGGTGAATTTTCAATGTTAAATTTACTAAGATTTTGTTATATTTCAAAAAGTATAGCTCCGATCGCGCTCAATCCAACGGGACACGATCGGGGACCGCGGCCCGCGTGTTTTGATGCGTGGAGCTATTTAAAAAGGTTGAAATTTAATTTTTAATCGAAAAAATACAGGAAATTTTGAAAAATGTAAGTGTAAAACGTTGAAAACTTTTTCACTATTGAATCTATATACTTAAAAACAACGCAGGACGGTCCGCCACCAGCGGCTGCAAATTACCAAACACAAAAACACCACACAATTAGGAAACGAACAGAGACAACACGAATATATGAAATTTCTTACAAAAATATTTGCAAAAAACAGGTTTTAGCTGTCTAATGTAAGATTTTATTATCGGGCGATACTATTTAAACTGTTTAGTTAGTCTGCGCTACCAGAGACGCAGATTTTGGTAGGCTACACTCTATATTGGGACGTGAATTTGACTATGTCGTATTCCTAAAGTATGGGGTACGGTACACCTTAGGTGAATTTTCAATGTTAAATTTACTAAGATTTTGTTATATTTCAAAAAGTATAGCTCCGATCGCGCTCAATCCAACGGGACACGATCGGGGACCGCGGCCCGCGTGTTTTGATGCGTGGAGCTATTTAAAAAGGTTGAAATTTAATTTTTAATCGAAAAAATACAGGAAATTTTGAAAAATGTAAGTGTAAAACGTTGAAAACTTTTTCACTATTGAATCTATATACTTAAAAACAACGCAGGACGGTCCGCCACCAGCGGCTGCAAATTACCAAACACAAAAACACCACACAATTAGGAAACGAACAGAGACAACACGAATATATGAAATTTCTTACAAAAATATTTGCAAAAAACAGGTTTTAGCTGTCTAATGTAAGATTTTATTATCGGGCGATACTATTTAAACTGTTTAGTTAGTCTGCGCTACCAGAGACGCAGATTTTGGTAGGCTACACTCTATATTGGGACGTGAATTTGACTATGTCGTATTCCTAAAGTATGGGGTACGGTACACCTTAGGTGAATTTTCAATGTTAAATTTACTAAGATTTTGTTATATTTCAAAAAGTATAGCTCCGATCGCGCTCAATCCAACGGGACACGATCGGGGACCGCGGCCCGCGTGTTTTGATGCGTGGAGCTATTTAAAAAGGTTGAAATTTAATTTTTAATCGAAAAAATACAGGAAATTTTGAAAAATGTAAGTGTAAAACGTTGAAAACTTTTTCACTATTGAATCTATATACTTAAAAACAACGCAGGACGGTCCGCCACCAGCGGCTGCAAATTACCAAACACAAAAACACCACACAATTAGGAAACGAACAGAGACAACACGAATATATGAAATTTCTTACAAAAATATTTGCAAAAAACAGGTTTTAGCTGTCTAATGTAAGATTTTATTATCGGGCGATACTATTTAAACTGTTTAGTTAGTCTGCGCTACCAGAGACGCAGATTTTGGTAGGCTACACTCTATATTGGGACGTGAATTTGACTATGTCGTATTCCTAAAGTATGGGGTACGGTACACCTTAGGTGAATTTTCAATGTTAAATTTACTAAGATTTTGTTATATTTCAAAAAGTATAGCTCCGATCGCGCTCAATCCAACGGGACACGATCGGGGACCGCGGCCCGCGTGTTTTGATGCGTGGAGCTATTTAAAAAGGTTGAAATTTAATTTTTAATCGAAAAAATACAGGAAATTTTGAAAAATGTAAGTGTAAAACGTTGAAAACTTTTTCACTATTGAATCTATATACTTAAAAACAACGCAGGACGGTCCGCCACCAGCGGCTGCAAATTACCAAACACAAAAACACCACACAATTAGGAAACGAACAGAGACAACACGAATATATGAAATTTCTTACAAAAATATTTGCAAAAAACAGGTTTTAGCTGTCTAATGTAAGATTTTATTATCGGGCGATACTATTTAAACTGTTTAGTTAGTCTGCGCTACCAGAGACGCAGATTTTGGTAGGCTACACTCTATATTGGGACGTGAATTTGACTATGTCGTATTCCTAAAGTATGGGGTACGGTACACCTTAGGTGAATTTTCAATGTTAAATTTACTAAGATTTTGTTATATTTCAAAAAGTATAGCTCCGATCGCGCTCAATCCAACGGGACACGATCGGGGACCGCGGCCCGCGTGTTTTGATGCGTGGAGCTATTTAAAAAGGTTGAAATTTAATTTTTAATCGAAAAAATACAGGAAATTTTGAAAAATGTAAGTGTAAAACGTTGAAAACTTTTTCACTATTGAATCTATATACTTAAAAACAACGCAGGACGGTCCGCCACCAGCGGCTGCAAATTACCAAACACAAAAACACCACACAATTAGGAAACGAACAGAGACAACACGAATATATGAAATTTCTTACAAAAATATTTGCAAAAAACAGGTTTTAGCTGTCTAATGTAAGATTTTATTATCGGGCGATACTATTTAAACTGTTTAGTTAGTCTGCGCTACCAGAGACGCAGATTTTGGTAGGCTACACTCTATATTGGGACGTGAATTTGACTATGTCGTATTCCTAAAGTATGGGGTACGGTACACCTTAGGTGAATTTTCAATGTTAAATTTACTAAGATTTTGTTATATTTCAAAAAGTATAGCTCCGATCGCGCTCAATCCAACGGGACACGATCGGGGACCGCGGCCCGCGTGTTTTGATGCGTGGAGCTATTTAAAAAGGTTGAAATTTAATTTTTAATCGAAAAAATACAGGAAATTTTGAAAAATGTAAGTGTAAAACGTTGAAAACTTTTTCACTATTGAATCTATATACTTAAAAACAACGCAGGACGGTCCGCCACCAGCGGCTGCAAATTACCAAACACAAAAACACCACACAATTAGGAAACGAACAGAGACAACACGAATATATGAAATTTCTTACAAAAATATTTGCAAAAAACAGGTTTTAGCTGTCTAATGTAAGATTTTATTATCGGGCGATACTATTTAAACTGTTTAGTTAGTCTGCGCTACCAGAGACGCAGATTTTGGTAGGCTACACTCTATATTGGGACGTGAATTTGACTATGTCGTATTCCTAAAGTATGGGGTACGGTACACCTTAGGTGAATTTTCAATGTTAAATTTACTAAGATTTTGTTATATTTCAAAAAGTATAGCTCCGATCGCGCTCAATCCAACGGGACACGATCGGGGACCGCGGCCCGCGTGTTTTGATGCGTGGAGCTATTTAAAAAGGTTGAAATTTAATTTTTAATCGAAAAAATACAGGAAATTTTGAAAAATGTAAGTGTAAAACGTTGAAAACTTTTTCACTATTGAATCTATATACTTAAAAACAACGCAGGACGGTCCGCCACCAGCGGCTGCAAATTACCAAACACAAAAACACCACACAATTAGGAAACGAACAGAGACAACACGAATATATGAAATTTCTTACAAAAATATTTGCAAAAAACAGGTTTTAGCTGTCTAATGTAAGATTTTATTATCGGGCGATACTATTTAAACTGTTTAGTTAGTCTGCGCTACCAGAGACGCAGATTTTGGTAGGCTACACTCTATATTGGGACGTGAATTTGACTATGTCGTATTCCTAAAGTATGGGGTACGGTACACCTTAGGTGAATTTTCAATGTTAAATTTACTAAGATTTTGTTATATTTCAAAAAGTATAGCTCCGATCGCGCTCAATCCAACGGGACACGATCGGGGACCGCGGCCCGCGTGTTTTGATGCGTGGAGCTATTTAAAAAGGTTGAAATTTAATTTTTAATCGAAAAAATACAGGAAATTTTGAAAAATGTAAGTGTAAAACGTTGAAAACTTTTTCACTATTGAATCTATATACTTAAAAACAACGCAGGACGGTCCGCCACCAGCGGCTGCAAATTACCAAACACAAAAACACCACACAATTAGGAAACGAACAGAGACAACACGAATATATGAAATTTCTTACAAAAATATTTGCAAAAAACAGGTTTTAGCTGTCTAATGTAAGATTTTATTATCGGGCGATACTATTTAAACTGTTTAGTTAGTCTGCGCTACCAGAGACGCAGATTTTGGTAGGCTACACTCTATATTGGGACGTGAATTTGACTATGTCGTATTCCTAAAGTATGGGGTACGGTACACCTTAGGTGAATTTTCAATGTTAAATTTACTAAGATTTTGTTATATTTCAAAAAGTATAGCTCCGATCGCGCTCAATCCAACGGGACACGATCGGGGACCGCGGCCCGCGTGTTTTGATGCGTGGAGCTATTTAAAAAGGTTGAAATTTAATTTTTAATCGAAAAAATACAGGAAATTTTGAAAAATGTAAGTGTAAAACGTTGAAAACTTTTTCACTATTGAATCTATATACTTAAAAACAACGCAGGACGGTCCGCCACCAGCGGCTGCAAATTACCAAACACAAAAACACCACACAATTAGGAAACGAACAGAGACAACACGAATATATGAAATTTCTTACAAAAATATTTGCAAAAAACAGGTTTTAGCTGTCTAATGTAAGATTTTATTATCGGGCGATACTATTTAAACTGTTTAGTTAGTCTGCGCTACCAGAGACGCAGATTTTGGTAGGCTACACTCTATATTGGGACGTGAATTTGACTATGTCGTATTCCTAAAGTATGGGGTACGGTACACCTTAGGTGAATTTTCAATGTTAAATTTACTAAGATTTTGTTATATTTCAAAAAGTATAGCTCCGATCGCGCTCAATCCAACGGGACACGATCGGGGACCGCAGCCCGCGTGTTTTGATGCGTGGAGCTATTTAAAAAGGTTGAAATTTAATTTTTAATCGAAAAAATACAGGAAATTTTGAAAAATGTAAGTGTAAAACGTTGAAAACTTTTTCACTATTGAATCTATATACTTAAAAACAACGCAGGACGGTCCGCCACCAGCGGCTGCAAATTACCAAACACAAAAACACCACACAATTAGGAAACGAACAGAGACAACACGAATATATGAAATTTCTTACAAAAATATTTGCAAAAAACAGGTTTTAGCTGTCTAATGTAAGATTTTATTATCGGGCGATACTATTTAAACTGTTTAGTTAGTCTGCGCTACCAGAGACGCAGATTTTGGTAGGCTACACTCTATATTGGGACGTGAATTTGACTATGTCGTATTCCTAAAGTATGGGGTACGGTACACCTTAGGTGAATTTTCAATGTTAAATTTACTAAGATTTTGTTATATTTCAAAAAGTATAGCTCCGATCGCGCTCAATCCAACGGGACACGATCGGGGACCGCGGCCCGCGTGTTTTGATGCGTGGAGCTATTTAAAAAGGTTGAAATTTAATTTTTAATCGAAAAAATACAGGAAATTTTGAAAAATGTAAGTGTAAAACGTTGAAAACTTTTTCACTATTGAATCTATATACTTAAAAACAACGCAGGACGGTCCGCCACCAGCGGCTGCAAATTACCAAACACAAAAACACCACACAATTAGGAAACGAACAGAGACAACACGAATATATGAAATTTCTTACAAAAATATTTGCAAAAAACAGGTTTTAGCTGTCTAATGTAAGATTTTATTATCGGGCGATACTATTTAAACTGTTTAGTTAGTCTGCGCTACCAGAGACGCAGATTTTGGTAGGCTACACTCTATATTGGGACGTGAATTTGACTATGTCGTATTCCTAAAGTATGGGGTACGGTACACCTTAGGTGAATTTTCAATGTTAAATTTACTAAGATTTTGTTATATTTCAAAAAGTATAGCTCCGATCGCGCTCAATCCAACGGGACACGATCGGGGACCGCGGCCCGCGTGTTTTGATGCGTGGAGCTATTTAAAAAGGTTGAAATTTAATTTTTAATCGAAAAAATACAGGAAATTTTGAAAAATGTAAGTGTAAAACGTTGAAAACTTTTTCACTATTGAATCTATATACTTAAAAACAACGCAGGACGGTCCGCCACCAGCGGCTGCAAATTACCAAACACAAAAACACCACACAATTAGGAAACGAACAGAGACAACACGAATATATGAAATTTCTTACAAAAATATTTGCAAAAAACAGGTTTTAGCTGTCTAATGTAAGATTTTATTATCGGGCGATACTATTTAAACTGTTTAGTTAGTCTGCGCTACCAGAGACGCAGATTTTGGTAGGCTACACTCTATATTGGGACGTGAATTTGACTATGTCGTATTCCTAAAGTATGGGGTACGGTACACCTTAGGTGAATTTTCAATGTTAAATTTACTAAGATTTTGTTATATTTCAAAAAGTATAGCTCCGATCGCGCTCAATCCAACGGGACACGATCGGGGACCGCGGCCCGCGTGTTTTGATGCGTGGAGCTATTTAAAAAGGTTGAAATTTAATTTTTAATCGAAAAAATACAGGAAATTTTGAAAAATGTAAGTGTAAAACGTTGAAAACTTTTTCACTATTGAATCTATATACTTAAAAACAACGCAGGACGGTCCGCCACCAGCGGCTGCAAATTACCAAACACAAAAACACCACACAATTAGGAAACGAACAGAGACAACACGAATATATGAAATTTCTTACAAAAATATTTGCAAAAAACAGGTTTTAGCTGTCTAATGTAAGATTTTATTATCGGGCGATACTATTTAAACTGTTTAGTTAGTCTGCGCTACCAGAGACGCAGATTTTGGTAGGCTACACTCTATATTGGGACGTGAATTTGACTATGTCGTATTCCTAAAGTATGGGGTACGGTACACCTTAGGTGAATTTTCAATGTTAAATTTACTAAGATTTTGTTATATTTCAAAAAGTATAGCTCCGATCGCGCTCAATCCAACGGGACACGATCGGGGACCGCGGCCCGCGTGTTTTGATGCGTGGAGCTATTTAAAAAGGTTGAAATTTAATTTTTAATCGAAAAAATACAGGAAATTTTGAAAAATGTAAGTGTAAAACGTTGAAAACTTTTTCACTATTGAATCTATATACTTAAAAACAACGCAGGACGGTCCGCCACCAGCGGCTGCAAATTACCAAACACAAAAACACCACACAATTAGGAAACGAACAGAGACAACACGAATATATGAAATTTCTTACAAAAATATTTGCAAAAAACAGGTTTTAGCTGTCTAATGTAAGATTTTATTATCGGGCGATACTATTTAAACTGTTTAGTTAGTCTGCGCTACCAGAGACGCAGATTTTGGTAGGCTACACTCTATATTGGGACGTGAATTTGACTATGTCGTATTCCTAAAGTATGGGGTACGGTACACCTTAGGTGAATTTTCAATGTTAAATTTACTAAGATTTTGTTATATTTCAAAAAGTATAGCTCCGATCGCGCTCAATCCAACGGGACACGATCGGGGACCGCGGCCCGCGTGTTTTGATGCGTGGAGCTATTTAAAAAGGTTGAAATTTAATTTTTAATCGAAAAAATACAGGAAATTTTGAAAAATGTAAGTGTAAAACGTTGAAAACTTTTTCACTATTGAATCTATATACTTAAAAACAACACAGGACGGTCCGCCACCAGCGGCTGCAAATTACCAAACACAAAAACACCACACAATTAGGAAACGAACAGAGACAACACGAATATATGAAATTTCTTACAAAAATATTTGCAAAAAACAGGTTTTAGCTGTCTAATGTAAGATTTTATTATCGGGCGATACTATTTAAACTGTTTAGTTAGTCTGCGCTACCAGAGACGCAGATTTTGGTAGGCTACACTCTATATTGGGACGTGAATTTGACTATGTCGTATTCCTAAAGTATGGGGTACGGTACACCTTAGGTGAATTTTCAATGTTAAATTTACTAAGATTTTGTTATATTTCAAAAAGTATAGCTCCGATCGCGCTCAATCCAACGGGACACGATCGGGGACCGCGGCCCGCGTGTTTTGATGCGTGGAGCTATTTAAAAAGGTTGAAATTTAATTTTTAATCGAAAAAATACAGGAAATTTTGAAAAATGTAAGTGTAAAACGTTGAAAACTTTTTCACTATTGAATCTATATACTTAAAAACAACGCAGGACGGTCCGCCACCAGCGGCTGCAAATTACCAAACACAAAAACACCACACAATTAGGAAACGAACAGAGACAACACGAATATATGAAATTTCTTACAAAAATATTTGCAAAAAACAGGTTTTAGCTGTCTAATGTAAGATTTTATTATCGGGCGATACTATTTAAACTGTTTAGTTAGTCTGCGCTACCAGAGACGCAGATTTTGGTAGGCTACACTCTATATTGGGACGTGAATTTGACTATGTCGTATTCCTAAAGTATGGGGTACGGTACACCTTAGGTGAATTTTCAATGTTAAATTTACTAAGATTTTGTTATATTTCAAAAAGTATAGCTCCGATCGCGCTCAATCCAACGGGACACGATCGGGGACCGCGGCCCGCGTGTTTTGATGCGTGGAGCTATTTAAAAAGGTTGAAATTTAATTTTTAATCGAAAAAATACAGGAAATTTTGAAAAATGTAAGTGTAAAACGTTGAAAACTTTTTCACTATTGAATCTATATACTTAAAAACAACGCAGGATGGTCCGCCACCAGCGGCTGCAAATTACCAAACACAAAAACACCACACAATTAGGAAACGAACAGAGACAACACGAATATATGAAATTTCTTACAAAAATATTTGCAAAAAACAGGTTTTAGCTGTCTAATGTAAGATTTTATTATCGGGCGATACTATTTAAACTGTTTAGTTAGTCTGCGCTACCAGAGACGCAGATTTTGGTAGGCTACACTCTATATTGGGACGTGAATTTGACTATGTCGTATTCCTAAAGTATGGGGTACGGTACACCTTAGGTGAATTTTCAATGTTAAATTTACTAAGATTTTGTTATATTTCAAAAAGTATAGCTCCGATCGCGCTCAATCCAACGGGACACGATCGGGGACCGCGGCCCGCGTGTTTTGATGCGTAGAGCTATTTAAAAAGGTTGAAATTTAATTTTTAATCGAAAAAATACAGGAAATTTTGAAAAATGTAAGTGTAAAACGTTGAAAACTTTTTCACTATTGAATCTATATACTTAAAAACAACGCAGGACGGTCCGCCACCAGCGGCTGCAAATTACCAAACACAAAAACACCACACAATTAGGAAACGAACAGAGACAACACGAATATATGAAATTTCTTACAAAAATATTTGCAAAAAACAGGTTTTAGCTGTCTAATGTAAGATTTTATTATCGGGCGATACTATTTAAACTGTTTAGTTAGTCTGCGCTACCAGAGACGCAGATTTTGGTAGGCTACACTCTATATTGGGACGTGAATTTGACTATGTCGTATTCCTAAAGTATGGGGTACGGTACACCTTAGGTGAATTTTCAATGTTAAATTTACTAAGATTTTGTTATATTTCAAAAAGTATAGCTCCGATCGCGCTAAATCCAAGGGGACACGATCGGGGACCGCGGCCCGCGTGTTTTGATGCGTGGAGCTATTTAAAAAGGTTGAAATTTAATTTTTAATCGAAAAAATACAGGAAATTTTGAAAAATGTAAGTGTAAAACGTTGAAAACTTTTTCACTATTGAATCTATATACTTAAAAACAACACAGGACGGTCCGCCACCAGCGGCTGCAAATTACCAAACACAAAAACACCACACAATTAGGAAACGAACAGAGACAACACGAATATATGAAATTTCTTACAAAAATATTTGCAAAAAACAGGTTTTAGCTGTCTAATGTAAGATTTTATTATCGGGCGATACTATTTAAACTGTTTAGTTAGTCTGCGCTACCAGAGACGCAGATTTTGGTAGGCTACACTCTATATTGGGACGTGAATTTGACTATGTCGTATTCCTAAAGTATGGGGTACGGTACACCTTAGGTGAATTTTCAATGTTAAATTTACTAAGATTTTGTTATATTTCAAAAAGTATAGCTCCGATCGCGCTCAATCCAACGGGACACGATCGGGGACCGCGGCCCGCGTGTTTTGATGCGTGGAGCTATTTAAAAAGGTTGAAATTTAATTTTTAATCGAAAAAATACAGGAAATTTTGAAAAATGTAAGTGTAAAACGTTGAAAACTTTTTCACTATTGAATCTATATACTTAAAAACAACGCAGGACGGTCCGCCACCAGCGGCTGCAAATTACCAAACACAAAAACACCACACAATTAGGAAACGAACAGAGACAACACGAATATATGAAATTTCTTACAAAAATATTTGCAAAAAACAGGTTTTAGCTGTCTAATGTAAGATTTTATTATCGGGCGATACTATTTAAACTGTTTAGTTAGTCTGCGCTACCAGAGACGCAGATTTTGGTAGGCTACACTCTATATTGGGACGTGAATTTGACTATGTCGTATTCCTAAAGTATGGGGTACGGTACACCTTAGGTGAATTTTCAATGTTAAATTTACTAAGATTTTGTTATATTTCAAAAAGTATAGCTCCGATCGCGCTCAATCCAACGGGACACGATCGGGGACCGCGGCCCGCGTGTTTTGATGCGTGGAGCTATTTAAAAAGGTTGAAATTTAATTTTTAATCGAAAAAATACAGGAAATTTTGAAAAATGTAAGTGTAAAACGTTGAAAACTTTTTCACTATTGAATCTATATACTTAAAAACAACGCAGGACGGTCCGCCACCAGCGGCTGCAAATTACCAAACACAAAAACACCACACAATTAGGAAACGAACAGAGACAACACGAATATATGAAATTTCTTACAAAAATATTTGCAAAAAACAGGTTTTAGCTGTCTAATGTAAGATTTTATTATCGGGCGATACTATTTAAACTGTTTAGTTAGTCTGCGCTACCAGAGACGCAGATTTTGGTAGGCTACACTCTATATTGGGACGTGAATTTGACTATGTCGTATTCCTAAAGTATGGGGTACGGTACACCTTAGGTGAATTTTCAATGTTAAATTTACTAAGATTTTGTTATATTTCAAAAAGTATAGCTCCGATCGTGCTCAATCCAACGGGACACGATCGGGGACCGCGGCCCGCGTGTTTTGATGCGTGGAGCTATTTAAAAAGGTTGAAATTTAATTTTTAATCGAAAAAATACAGGAAATTTTGAAAAATGTAAGTGTAAAACGTTGAAAACTTTTTCACTATTGAATCTATATACTTAAAAACAACGCAGGACGGTCCGCCACCAGCGGCTGCAAATTACCAAACACAAAAACACCACACAATTAGGAAACGAACAGAGACAACACGAATATATGAAATTTCTTACAAAAATATTTGCAAAAAACAGGTTTTAGCTGTCTAATGTAAGATTTTATTATCGGGCGATACTATTTAAACTGTTTAGTTAGTCTGCGCTACCAGAGACGCAGATTTTGGTAGGCTACACTCTATATTGGGACGTGAATTTGACTATGTCGTATTCCTAAAGTATGGGGTACGGTACACCTTAGGTGAATTTTCAATGTTAAATTTACTAAGATTTTGTTATATTTCAAAAAGTATAGCTCCGATCGCGCTCAATCCAACGGGACACGATCGGGGACCGCGGCCCGCGTGTTTTGATGCGTGGAGCTATTTAAAAAGGTTGAAATTTAATTTTTAATCGAAAAAATACAGGAAATTTTGAAAAATGTAAGTGTAAAACGTTGAAAACTTTTTCACTATTGAATCTATATACTTAAAAACAACGCAGGACGGTCCGCCACCAGCGGCTGCAAATTACCAAACACAAAAACACCACACAATTAGGAAACGAACAGAGACAACACGAATATATGAAATTTCTTACAAAAATATTTGCAAAAAACAGGTTTTAGCTGTCTAATGTAAGATTTTATTATCGGGCGATACTATTTAAACTGTTTAGTTAGTCTGCGCTACTAGAGACGCAGATTTTGGTAGGCTACACTCTATATTGGGACGTGAATTTGACTATGTCGTATTCCTAAAGTATGGGGTACGGTACACCTTAGGTGAATTTTCAATGTTAAATTTACTAAGATTTTGTTATATTTCAAAAAGTATAGCTCCGATCGCGCTCAATCCAACGGGACACGATCGGGGACCGCGGCCCGCGTGTTTTGATGCGTGGAGCTATTTAAAAAGGTTGAAATTTAATTTTTAATCGAAAAAATACAGGAAATTTTGAAAAATGTAAGTGTAAAACGTTGAAAACTTTTTCACTATTGAATCTATATACTTAAAAACAACGCAGGATGGTCCGCCACCAGCGGCTGCAAATTACCAAACACAAAAACACCACACAATTAGGAAACGAACAGAGACAACACGAATATATGAAATTTCTTACAAAAATATTTGCAAAAAACAGGTTTTAGCTGTCTAATGTAAGATTTTATTATCGGGCGATACTATTTAAACTGTTTAGTTAGTCTGCGCTACCAGAGACGCAGATTTTGGTAGGCTACACTCTATATTGGGACGTGAATTTGACTATGTCGTATTCCTAAAGTATGGGGTACGGTACACCTTAGGTGAATTTTCAATGTTAAATTTACTAAGATTTTGTTATATTTCAAAAAGTATAGCTCCGATCGCGCTCAATCCAACGGGACACGATCGGGGACCGCGGCCCGCGTGTTTTGATGCGTGGAGCTATTTAAAAAGGTTGAAATTTAATTTTTAATCGAAAAAATACAGGAAATTTTGAAAAATGTAAGTATAAAACGTTGAAAACTTTTTCACTATTGAATCTATATACTTAAAAACAACGCAGGACGGTCCGCCACCAGCGGCTGCAAATTACCAAACACAAAAACACCACACAATTAGGAAACGAACAGAGACAACACGAATATATGAAATTTCTTACAAAAATATTTGCAAAAAACAGGTTTTAGCTGTCTAATGTAAGATTTTATTATCGGGCGATACTATTTAAACTGTTTAGTTAGTCTGCGCTACCAGAGACGCAGATTTTGGTAGGCTACACTCTATATTGGGACGTGAATTTGACTATGTCGTATTCCTAAAGTATGGGGTACGGTACACCTTAGGTGAATTTTCAATGTTAAATTTACTAAGATTTTGTTATATTTCAAAAAGTATAGCTCCGATCGCGCTCAATCCAACGGGACACGATCGGGGACCGCAGCCCGCGTGTTTTGATGCGTGGAGCTATTTAAAAAGGTTGAAATTTAATTTTTAATCGAAAAAATACAGGAAATTTTGAAAAATGTAAGTGTAAAACGTTGAAAACTTTTTCACTATTGAATCTATATACTTAAAAACAACGCAGGACGGTCCGCCACCAGCGGCTGCAAATTACCAAACACAAAAACACCACACAATTAGGAAACGAACAGAGACAACACGAATATATGAAATTTCTTACAAAAATATTTGCAAAAAACAGGTTTTAGCTGTCTAATGTAAGATTTTATTATCGGGCGATACTATTTAAACTGTTTAGTTAGTCTGCGCTACCAGAGACGCAGATTTTGGTAGGCTACACTCTATATTGGGACGTGAATTTGACTATGTCGTATTCCTAAAGTATGGGGTACGGTACACCTTAGGTGAATTTTCAATGTTAAATTTACTAAGATTTTGTTATATTTCAAAAAGTATAGCTCCGATCGCGCTCAATCCAACGGGACACGATCGGGGACCGCGGCCCGCGTGTTTTGATGCGTGGAGCTATTTAAAAAGGTTGAAATTTAATTTTTAATCGAAAAAATACAGGAAATTTTGAAAAATGTAAGTGTAAAACGTTGAAAACTTTTTCACTATTGAATCTATATACTTAAAAACAACGCAGGACGGTCCGCCACCAGCGGCTGCAAATTACCAAACACAAAAACACCACACAATTAGGAAACGAACAGAGACAACACGAATATATGAAATTTCTTACAAAAATATTTGCAAAAAACAGGTTTTAGCTGTCTAATGTAAGATTTTATTATCGGGCGATACTATTTAAACTGTTTAGTTAGTCTGCGCTACCAGAGACGCAGATTTTGGTAGGCTACACTCTATATTGGGACGTGAATTTGACTATGTCGTATTCCTAAAGTATGGGGTACGGTACACCTTAGGTGAATTTTCAATGTTAAATTTACTAAGATTTTGTTATATTTCAAAAAGTATAGCTCCGATCGCGCTCAATCCAACGGGACACGATCGGGGACCGCGGCCCGCGTGTTTTGATGCGTGGAGCTATTTAAAAAGGTTGAAATTTAATTTTTAATCGAAAAAATACAGGAAATTTTGAAAAATGTAAGTGTAAAACGTTGAAAACTTTTTCACTATTGAATCTATATACTTAAAAACAACGCAGGACGGTCCGCCACCAGCGGCTGCAAATTACCAAACACAAAAACACCACACAATTAGGAAACGAACAGAGACAACACGAATATATGAAATTTCTTACAAAAATATTTGCAAAAAACAGGTTTTAGCTGTCTAATGTAAGATTTTATTATCGGGCGATACTATTTAAACTGTTTAGTTAGTCTGCGCTACCAGAGACGCAGATTTTGGTAGGCTACACTCTATATTGGGACGTGAATTTGACTATGTCGTATTCCTAAAGTATGGGGTACGGTACACCTTAGGTGAATTTTCAATGTTAAATTTACTAAGATTTTGTTATATTTCAAAAAGTATAGCTCCGATCGCGCTCAATCCAACGGGACACGATCGGGGACCGCGGCCCGCGTGTTTTGATGCGTGGAGCTATTTAAAAAGGTTGAAATTTAATTTTTAATCGAAAAAATACAGGAAATTTTGAAAAATGTAAGTGTAAAACGTTGAAAACTTTTTCACTATTGAATCTATATACTTAAAAACAACGCAGGACGGTCCGCCACCAGCGGCTGCAAATTACCAAACACAAAAACACCACACAATTAGGAAACGAACAGAGACAACACGAATATATGAAATTTCTTACAAAAATATTTGCAAAAAACAGGTTTTAGCTGTCTAATGTAAGATTTTATTATCGGGCGATACTATTTAAACTGTTTAGTTAGTCTGCGCTACCAGAGACGCAGATTTTGGTAGGCTACACTCTATATTGGGACGTGAATTTGACTATGTCGTATTCCTAAAGTATGGGGTACGGTACACCTTAGGTGAATTTTCAATGTTAAATTTACTAAGATTTTGTTATATTTCAAAAAGTATAGCTCCGATCGCGCTCAATCCAACGGGACACGATCGGGGACCGCGGCCCGCGTGTTTTGATGCGTGGAGCTATTTAAAAAGGTTGAAATTTAATTTTTAATCGAAAAAATACAGGAAATTTTGAAAAATGTAAGTGTAAAACGTTGAAAACTTTTTCACTATTGAATCTATATACTTAAAAACAACGCAGGACGGTCCGCCACCAGCGGCTGCAAATTACCAAACACAAAAACACCACACAATTAGGAAACGAACAGAGACAACACGAATATATGAAATTTCTTACAAAAATATTTGCAAAAAACAGGTTTTAGCTGTCTAATGTAAGATTTTATTATCGGGCGATACTATTTAAACTGTTTAGTTAGTCTGCGCTACCAGAGACGCAGATTTTGGTAGGCTACACTCTATATTGGGACGTGAATTTGACTATGTCGTATTCCTAAAGTATGGGGTACGGTACACCTTAGGTGAATTTTCAATGTTAAATTTACTAAGATTTTGTTATATTTCAAAAAGTATAGCTCCGATCGCGCTCAATCCAACGGGACACGATCGGGGACCGCGGCCCGCGTGTTTTGATGCGTGGAGCTATTTAAAAAGGTTGAAATTTAATTTTTAATCGAAAAAATACAGGAAATTTTGAAAAATGTAAGTGTAAAACGTTGAAAACTTTTTCACTATTGAATCTATATACTTAAAAACAACACAGGACGGTCCGCCACCAGCGGCTGCAAATTACCAAACACAAAAACACCACACAATTAGGAAACGAACAGAGACAACACGAATATATGAAATTTCTTACAAAAATATTTGCAAAAAACAGGTTTTAGCTGTCTAATGTAAGATTTTATTATCGGGCGATACTATTTAAACTGTTTAGTTAGTCTGCGCTACCAGAGACGCAGATTTTGGTAGGCTACACTCTATATTGGGACGTGAATTTGACTATGTCGTATTCCTAAAGTATGGGGTACGGTACACCTTAGGTGAATTTTCAATGTTAAATTTACTAAGATTTTGTTATATTTCAAAAAGTATAGCTCCGATCGCGCTCAATCCAACGGGACACGATCGGGGACCGCGGCCCGCGTGTTTTGATGCGTGGAGCTATTTAAAAAGGTTGAAATTTAATTTTTAATCGAAAAAATACAGGAAATTTTGAAAAATGTAAGTGTAAAACGTTGAAAACTTTTTCACTATTGAATCTATATACTTAAAAACAACGCAGGACGGTCCGCCACCAGCGGCTGCAAATTACCAAACACAAAAACACCACACAATTAGGAAACGAACAGAGACAACACGAATATATGAAATTTCTTACAAAAATATTTGCAAAAAACAGGTTTTAGCTGTCTAATGTAAGATTTTATTATCGGGCGATACTATTTAAACTGTTTAGTTAGTCTGCGCTACCAGAGACGCAGATTTTGGTAGGCTACACTCTATATTGGGACGTGAATTTGACTATGTCGTATTCCTAAAGTATGGGGTACGGTACACCTTAGGTGAATTTTCAATGTTAAATTTACTAAGATTTTGTTATATTTCAAAAAGTATAGCTCCGATCGCGCTCAATCCAACGGGACACGATCGGGGACCGCGGCCCGCGTGTTTTGATGCGTGGAGCTATTTAAAAAGGTTGAAATTTAATTTTTAATCGAAAAAATACAGGAAATTTTGAAAAATGTAAGTGTAAAACGTTGAAAACTTTTTCACTATTGAATCTATATACTTAAAAACAACGCAGGACGGTCCGCCACCAGCGGCTGCAAATTACCAAACACAAAAACACCACACAATTAGGAAACGAACAGAGACAACACGAATATATGAAATTTCTTACAAAAATATTTGCAAAAAACAGGTTTTAGCTGTCTAATGTAAGATTTTATTATCGGGCGATACTATTTAAACTGTTTAGTTAGTCTGCGCTACCAGAGACGCAGATTTTGGTAGGCTACACTCTATATTGGGACGTGAATTTGACTATGTCGTATTCCTAAAGTATGGGGTACGGTACACCTTAGGTGAATTTTCAATGTTAAATTTACTAAGATTTTGTTATATTTCAAAAAGTATAGCTCCGACCGCGCTCAATCCAACGGGACACGATCGGGGACCGCGGCCCGCGTGTTTTGATGCGTGGAGCTATTTAAAAAGGTTGAAATTTAATTTTTAATCGAAAAAATACAGGAAATTTTGAAAAATGTAAGTGTAAAACGTTGAAAACTTTTTCACTATTGAATCTATATACTTAAAAACAACGCAGGACGGTCCGCCACCAGCGGCTGCAAATTACCAAACACAAAAACACCACACAATTAGGAAACGAACAGAGACAACACGAATATATGAAATTTCTTACAAAAATATTTGCAAAAAACAGGTTTTAGCTGTCTAATGTAAGATTTTATTATCGGGCGATACTATTTAAACTGTTTAGTTAGTCTGCGCTACCAGAGACGCAGATTTTGGTAGGCTACACTCTATATTGGGACGTGAATTTGACTATGTCGTATTCCTAAAGTATGGGGTACGGTACACCTTAGGTGAATTTTCAATGTTAAATTTACTAAGATTTTGTTATATTTCAAAAAGTATAGCTCCGATCGCGCTCAATCCAACGGGACACGATCGGGGACCGCGGCCCGCGTGTTTTGATGCGTGGAGCTATTTAAAAAGGTTGAAATTTAATTTTTAATCGAAAAAATACAGGAAATTTTGAAAAATGTAAGTGTAAAACGTTGAAAACTTTTTCACTATTGAATCTATATACTTAAAAACAACGCAGGACGGTCCGCCACCAGCGGCTGCAAATTACCAAACACAAAAACACCACACAATTAGGAAACGAACAGAGACAACACGAATATATGAAATTTCTTACAAAAATATTTGCAAAAAACAGGTTTTAGCTGTCTAATGTAAGATTTTATTATCGGGCGATACTATTTAAACTGTTTAGTTAGTCTGCGCTACTAGAGACGCAGATTTTGGTAGGCTACACTCTATATTGGGACGTGAATTTGACTATGTCGTATTCCTAAAGTATGGGGTACGGTACACCTTAGGTGAATTTTCAATGTTAAATTTACTAAGATTTTGTTATATTTCAAAAAGTATAGCTCCGATCGCGCTCAATCCAACGGGACACGATCGGGGACCGCGGCCCGCGTGTTTTGATGCGTGGAGCTATTTAAAAAGGTTGAAATTTAATTTTTAATCGAAAAAATACAGGAAATTTTGAAAAATGTAAGTGTAAAACGTTGAAAACTTTTTCACTATTGAATCTATATACTTAAAAACAACGCAGGATGGTCCGCCACCAGCGGCTGCAAATTACCAAACACAAAAACACCACACAATTAGGAAACGAACAGAGACAACACGAATATATGAAATTTCTTACAAAAATATTTGCAAAAAACAGGTTTTAGCTGTCTAATGTAAGATTTTATTATCGGGCGATACTATTTAAACTGTTTAGTTAGTCTGCGCTACCAGAGACGCAGATTTTGGTAGGCTACACTCTATATTGGGACGTGAATTTGACTATGTCGTATTCCTAAAGTATGGGGTACGGTACACCTTAGGTGAATTTTCAATGTTAAATTTACTAAGATTTTGTTATATTTCAAAAAGTATAGCTCCGATCGCGCTCAATCCAACGGGACACGATCGGGGACCGCGGCCCGCGTGTTTTGATGCGTAGAGCTATTTAAAAAGGTTGAAATTTAATTTTTAATCGAAAAAATACAGGAAATTTTGAAAAATGTAAGTGTAAAACGTTGAAAACTTTTTCACTATTGAATCTATATACTTAAAAACAACGCAGGACGGTCCGCCACCAGCGGCTGCAAATTACCAAACACAAAAACACCACACAATTAGGAAACGAACAGAGACAACACGAATATATGAAATTTCTTACAAAAATATTTGCAAAAAACAGGTTTTAGCTGTCTAATGTAAGATTTTATTATCGGGCGATACTATTTAAACTGTTTAGTTAGTCTGCGCTACCAGAGACGCAGATTTTGGTAGGCTACACTCTATATTGGGACGTGAATTTGACTATGTCGTATTCCTAAAGTATGGGGTACGGTACACCTTAGGTGAATTTTCAATGTTAAATTTACTAAGATTTTGTTATATTTCAAAAAGTATAGCTCCGATCGCGCTCAATCCAACGGGACACGATCGGGGACCGCGGCCCGCGTGTTTTGATGCGTGGAGCTATTTAAAAAGGTTGAAATTTAATTTTTAATCGAAAAAATACAGGAAATTTTGAAAAATGTAAGTGTAAAACGTTGAAAACTTTTTCACTATTGAATCTATATACTTAAAAACAACGCAGGACGGTCCGCCACCAGCGGCTGCAAATTACCAAACACAAAAACACCACACAATTAGGAAACGAACAGAGACAACACGAATATATGAAATTTCTTACAAAAATATTTGCAAAAAACAGGTTTTAGCTGTCTAATGTAAGATTTTATTATCGGGCGATACTATTTAAACTGTTTAGTTAGTCTGCGCTACCAGAGACGCAGATTTTGGTAGGCTACACTCTATATTGGGACGTGAATTTGACTATGTCGTATTCCTAAAGTATGGGGTACGGTACACCTTAGGTGAATTTTCAATGTTAAATTTACTAAGATTTTGTTATATTTCAAAAAGTATAGCTCCGATCGCGCTCAATCCAACGGGACACGATCGGGGACCGCGGCCCGCGTGTTTTGATGCGTGGAGCTATTTAAAAAGGTTGAAATTTAATTTTTAATCGAAAAAATACAGGAAATTTTGAAAAATGTAAGTGTAAAACGTTGAAAACTTTTTCACTATTGAATCTATATACTTAAAAACAACACAGGACGGTCCGCCACCAGCGGCTGCAAATTACCAAACACAAAAACACCACACAATTAGGAAACGAACAGAGACAACACGAATATATGAAATTTCTTACAAAAATATTTGCAAAAAACAGGTTTTAGCTGTCTAATGTAAGATTTTATTATCGGGCGATACTATTAAAACTGTTTAGTTAGTCTGCGCTACCAGAGACGCAGATTTTGGTAGGCTACACTCTATATTGGGACGTGAATTTGACTATGTCGTATTCCTAAAGTATGGGGTACGGTACACCTTAGGTGAATTTTCAATGTTAAATTTACTAAGATTTTGTTATATTTCAAAAAGTATAGCTCCGATCGCGCTCAATCCAACGGGACACGATCGGGGACCGCGGCCCGCGTGTTTTGATGCGTGGAGCTATTTAAAAAGGTTGAAATTTAATTTTTAATCGAAAAAATACAGGAAATTTTGAAAAATGTAAGTGTAAAACGTTGAAAACTTTTTCACTATTGAATCTATATACTTAAAAACAACGCAGGACGGTCCGCCACCAGCGGCTGCAAATTACCAAACACAAAAACACCACACAATTAGGAAACGAACAGAGACAACACGAATATATGAAATTTCTTACAAAAATATTTGCAAAAAACAGGTTTTAGCTGTCTAATGTAAGATTTTATTATCGGGCGATACTATTTAAACTGTTTAGTTAGTCTGCGCTACCAGAGACGCAGATTTTGGTAGGCTACACTCTATATTGGGACGTGAATTTGACTATGTCGTATTCCTAAAGTATGGGGTACGGTACACCTTAGGTGAATTTTCAATGTTAAATTTACTAAGATTTTGTTATATTTCAAAAAGTATAGCTCCGACCGCGCTCAATCCAACGGGACACGATCGGGGACCGCGGCCCGCGTGTTTTGATGCGTGGAGCTATTTAAAAAGGTTGAAATTTAATTTTTAATCGAAAAAATACAGGAAATTTTGAAAAATGTAAGTGTAAAACGTTGAAAACTTTTTCACTATTGAATCTATATACTTAAAAACAACGCAGGACGGTCCGCCACCAGCGGCTGCAAATTACCAAACACAAAAACACCACACAATTAGGAAACGAACAGAGACAACACGAATATATGAAATTTCTTACAAAAATATTTGCAAAAAACAGGTTTTAGCTGTCTAATGTAAGATTTTATTATCGGGCGATACTATTTAAACTGTTTAGTTAGTCTGCGCTACCAGAGACGCAGATTTTGGTAGGCTACACTCTATATTGGGACGTGAATTTGACTATGTCGTATTCCTAAAGTATGGGGTACGGTACACCTTAGGTGAATTTTCAATGTTAAATTTACTAAGATTTTGTTATATTTCAAAAAGTATAGCTCCGATCGTGCTCAATCCAACGGGACACGATCGGGGACCGCGGCCCGCGTGTTTTGATGCGTGGAGCTATTTAAAAAGGTTGAAATTTAATTTTTAATCGAAAAAATACAGGAAATTTTGAAAAATGTAAGTGTAAAACGTTGAAAACTTTTTCACTATTGAATCTATATACTTAAAAACAACGCAGGACGGTCCGCCACCAGCGGCTGCAAATTACCAAACACAAAAACACCACACAATTAGGAAACGAACAGAGACAACACGAATATATGAAATTTCTTACAAAAATATTTGCAAAAAACAGGTTTTAGCTGTCTAATGTAAGATTTTATTATCGGGCGATACTATTTAAACTGTTTAGTTAGTCTGCGCTACCAGAGACGCAGATTTTGGTAGGCTACACTCTATATTGGGACGTGAATTTGACTATGTCGTATTCCTAAAGTATGGGGTACGGTACACCTTAGGTGAATTTTCAATGTTAAATTTACTAAGATTTTGTTATATTTCAAAAAGTATAGCTCCGATCGCGCTCAATCCAACGGGACACGATCGGGGACCGCGGCCCGCGTGTTTTGATGCGTGGAGCTATTTAAAAAGGTTGAAATTTAATTTTTAATCGAAAAAATACAGGAAATTTTGAAAAATGTAAGTGTAAAACGTTGAAAACTTTTTCACTATTGAATCTATATACTTAAAAACAACGCAGGACGGTCCGCCACCAGCGGCTGCAAATTACCAAACACAAAAACACCACACAATTAGGAAACGAACAGAGACAACACGAATATATGAAATTTCTTACAAAAATATTTGCAAAAAACAGGTTTTAGCTGTCTAATGTAAGATTTTATTATCGGGCGATACTATTTAAACTGTTTAGTTAGTCTGCGCTACTAGAGACGCAGATTTTGGTAGGCTACACTCTATATTGGGACGTGAATTTGACTATGTCGTATTCCTAAAGTATGGGGTACGGTACACCTTAGGTGAATTTTCAATGTTAAATTTACTAAGATTTTGTTATATTTCAAAAAGTATAGCTCCGATCGCGCTCAATCCAACGGGACACGATCGGGGACCGCGGCCCGCGTGTTTTGATGCGTGGAGCTATTTAAAAAGGTTGAAATTTAATTTTTAATCGAAAAAATACAGGAAATTTTGAAAAATGTAAGTGTAAAACGTTGAAAACTTTTTCACTATTGAATCTATATACTTAAAAACAACGCAGGATGGTCCGCCACCAGCGGCTGCAAATTACCAAACACAAAAACACCACACAATTAGGAAACGAACAGAGACAACACGAATATATGAAATTTCTTACAAAAATATTTGCAAAAAACAGGTTTTAGCTGTCTAATGTAAGATTTTATTATCGGGCGATACTATTTAAACTGTTTAGTTAGTCTGCGCTACCAGAGACGCAGATTTTGGTAGGCTACACTCTATATTGGGACGTGAATTTGACTATGTCGTATTCCTAAAGTATGGGGTACGGTACACCTTAGGTGAATTTTCAATGTTAAATTTACTAAGATTTTGTTATATTTCAAAAAGTATAGCTCCGATCGCGCTCAATCCAACGGGACACGATCGGGGACCGCGGCCCGCGTGTTTTGATGCGTAGAGCTATTTAAAAAGGTTGAAATTTAATTTTTAATCGAAAAAATACAGGAAATTTTGAAAAATGTAAGTGTAAAACGTTGAAAACTTTTTCACTATTGAATCTATATACTTAAAAACAACGCAGGACGGTCCGCCACCAGCGGCTGCAAATTATCAAACACAAAAACACCACACAATTAGGAAACGAACAGAGACAACACGAATATATGAAATTTCTTACAAAAATATTTGCAAAAAACAGGTTTTAGCTGTCTAATGTAAGATTTTATTATCGGGCGATACTATTTAAACTGTTTAGTTAGTCTGCGCTACCAGAGACGCAGATTTTGGTAGGCTACACTCTATATTGGGACGTGAATTTGACTATGTCGTATTCCTAAAGTATGGGGTACGGTACACCTTAGGTGAATTTTCAATGTTAAATTTACTAAGATTTTGTTATATTTCAAAAAGTATAGCTCCGATCGCGCTCAATCCAACGGGACACGATCGGGGACCGCGGCCCGCGTGTTTTGATGCGTGGAGCTATTTAAAAAGGTTGAAATTTAATTTTTAATCGAAAAAATACAGGAAATTTTGAAAAATGTAAGTGTAAAACGTTGAAAACTTTTTCACTATTGAATCTATATACTTAAAAACAACGCAGGACGGTCCGCCACCAGCGGCTGCAAATTACCAAACACAAAAACACCACACAATTAGGAAACGAACAGAGACAACACGAATATATGAAATTTCTTACAAAAATATTTGCAAAAAACAGGTTTTAGCTGTCTAATGTAAGATTTTATTATCGGGCGATACTATTTAAACTGTTTAGTTAGTCTGCGCTACCAGAGACGCAGATTTTGGTAGGCTACACTCTATATTGGGACGTGAATTTGACTATGTCGTATTCCTAAAGTATGGGGTACGGTACACCTTAGGTGAATTTTCAATGTTAAATTTACTAAGATTTTGTTATATTTCAAAAAGTATAGCTCCGATCGCGCTCAATCCAACGGGACACGATCGGGGACCGCGGCCCGCGTGTTTTGATGCGTGGAGCTATTTAAAAAGGTTGAAATTTAATTTTTAATCGAAAAAATACAGGAAATTTTGAAAAATGTAAGTGTAAAACGTTGAAAACTTTTTCACTATTGAATCTATATACTTAAAAACAACACAGGACGGTCCGCCACCAGCGGCTGCAAATTACCAAACACAAAAACACCACACAATTAGGAAACGAACAGAGACAACACGAATATATGAAATTTCTTACAAAAATATTTGCAAAAAACAGGTTTTAGCTGTCTAATGTAAGATTTTATTATCGGGCGATACTATTTAAACTGTTTAGTTAGTCTGCGCTACCAGAGACGCAGATTTTGGTAGGCTACACTCTATATTGGGACGTGAATTTGACTATGTCGTATTCCTAAAGTATGGGGTACGGTACACCTTAGGTGAATTTTCAATGTTAAATTTACTAAGATTTTGTTATATTTCAAAAAGTATAGCTCCGATCGCGCTCAATCCAACGGGACACGATCGGGGACCGCGGCCCGCGTGTTTTGATGCGTGGAGCTATTTAAAAAGGTTGAAATTTAATTTTTAATCGAAAAAATACAGGAAATTTTGAAAAATGTAAGTGTAAAACGTTGAAAACTTTTTCACTATTGAATCTATATACTTAAAAACAACGCAGGACGGTCCGCCACCAGCGGCTGCAAATTACCAAACACAAAAACACCACACAATTAGGAAACGAACAGAGACAACACGAATATATGAAATTTCTTACAAAAATATTTGCAAAAAACAGGTTTTAGCTGTCTAATGTAAGATTTTATTATCGGGCGATACTATTTAAACTGTTTAGTTAGTCTGCGCTACCAGAGACGCAGATTTTGGTAGGCTACACTCTATATTGGGACGTGAATTTGACTATGTCGTATTCCTAAAGTATGGGGTACGGTACACCTTAGGTGAATTTTCAATGTTAAATTTACTAAGATTTTGTTATATTTCAAAAAGTATAGCTCCGATCGCGCTCAATCCAACGGGACACGATCGGGGACCGCGGCCCGCGTGTTTTGATGCGTGGAGCTATTTAAAAAGGTTGAAATTTAATTTTTAATCGAAAAAATACAGGAAATTTTGAAAAATGTAAGTGTAAAACGTTGAAAACTTTTTCACTATTGAATCTATATACTTAAAAACAACGCAGGACGGTCCGCCACCAGCGGCTGCAAATTACCAAACACAAAAACACCACACAATTAGGAAACGAACAGAGACAACACGAATATATGAAATTTCTTACAAAAATATTTGCAAAAAACAGGTTTTAGCTGTCTAATGTAAGATTTTATTATCGGGCGATACTATTTAAACTGTTTAGTTAGTCTGCGCTACCAGAGACGCAGATTTTGGTAGGCTACACTCTATATTGGGACGTGAATTTGACTATGTCGTATTCCTAAAGTATGGGGTACGGTACACCTTAGGTGAATTTTCAATGTTAAATTTACTAAGATTTTGTTATATTTCAAAAAGTATAGCTCCGATCGCGCTCAATCCAACGGGACACGATCGGGGACCGCGGCCCGCGTGTTTTGATGCGTGGAGCTATTTAAAAAGGTTGAAATTTAATTTTTAATCGAAAAAATACAGGAAATTTTGAAAAATGTAAGTGTAAAACGTTGAAAACTTTTTCACTATTGAATCTATATACTTAAAAACAACGCAGGACGGTCCGCCACCAGCGGCTGCAAATTACCAAACACAAAAACACCACACAATTAGGAAACGAACAGAGACAACACGAATATATGAAATTTCTTACAAAAATATTTGCAAAAAACAGGTTTTAGCTGTCTAATGTAAGATTTTATTATCGGGCGATACTATTTAAACTGTTTAGTTAGTCTGCGCTACCAGAGACGCAGATTTTGGTAGGCTACACTCTATATTGGGACGTGAATTTGACTATGTCGTATTCCTAAAGTATGGGGTACGGTACACCTTAGGTGAATTTTCAATGTTAAATTTACTAAGATTTTGTTATATTTCAAAAAGTATAGCTCCGATCGCGCTCAATCCAACGGGACACGATCGGGGACCGCGGCCCGCGTGTTTTGATGCGTGGAGCTATTTAAAAAGGTTGAAATTTAATTTTTAATCGAAAAAATACAGGAAATTTTGAAAAATGTAAGTGTAAAACGTTGAAAACTTTTTCACTATTGAATCTATATACTTAAAAACAACAAAATATTTGCAAAAAACAGGTTTTAGCTGTCTAATGTAAGATTTTATTATCGGGCGATACTATTTAAACTGTTTAGTTAGTCTGCGCTACCAGAGACGCAGATTTTGGTAGGCTACACTCTATATTGGGACGTGAATTTGACTATGTCGTATTCCTAAAGTATGGGGTACGGTACACCTTAGGTGAATTTTCAATGTTAAATTTACTAAGATTTTGTTATATTTCAAAAAGTATAGCTCCGATCGCGCTCAATCCAACGGGACACGATCGGGGACCGCGGCCCGCGTGTTTTGATGCGTGGAGCTATTTAAAAAGGTTGAAATTTAATTTTTAATCGAAAAAATACAGGAAATTTTGAAAAATGTAAGTGTAAAACGTTGAAAACTTTTTCACTATTGAATCTATATACTTAAAAACAACGCAGGACGGTCCGCCACCAGCGGCTGCAAATTACCAAACACAAAAACACCACACAATTAGGAAACGAACAGAGACAACACGAATATATGAAATTTCTTACAAAAATATTTGCAAAAAACAGGTTTTAGCTGTCTAATGTAAGATTTTATTATCGGGCGATACTATTTAAACTGTTTAGTTAGTCTGCGCTACCAGAGACGCAGATTTTGGTAGGCTACACTCTATATTGGGACGTGAATTTGACTATGTCGTATTCCTAAAGTATGGGGTACGGTACACCTTAGGTGAATTTTCAATGTTAAATTTACTAAGATTTTGTTATATTTCAAAAAGTATAGCTCCGATCGCGCTCAATCCAACGGGACACGATCGGGGACCGCGGCCCGCGTGTTTTGATGCGTGGAGCTATTTAAAAAGGTTGAAATTTAATTTTTAATCGAAAAAATACAGGAAATTTTGAAAAATGTAAGTGTAAAACGTTGAAAACTTTTTCACTATTGAATCTATATACTTAAAAACAACGCAGGACGGTCCGCCACCAGCGGCTGCAAATTACCAAACACAAAAACACCACACAATTAGGAAACGAACAGAGACAACACGAATATATGAAATTTCTTACAAAAATATTTGCAAAAAACAGGTTTTTGCTGTCTAATGTAAGATTTTATTATCGGGCGATACTATTTAAACTGTTTAGTTAGTCTGCGCTACCAGAGACGCAGATTTTGGTAGGCTACACTCTATATTGGGACGTGAATTTGACTATGTCGTATTCCTAAAGTATGGGGTACGGTACACCTTAGGTGAATTTTCAATGTTAAATTTACTAAGATTTTGTTATATTTCAAAAAGTATAGCTCCGATCGCGCTCAATCCAACGGGACACGATCGGGGACCGCGGCCCGCGTGTTTTGATGCGTGGAGCTATTTAAAAAGGTTGAAATTTAATTTTTAATCGAAAAAATACAGGAAATTTTGAAAAATGTAAGTGTAAAACGTTGAAAACTTTTTCACTATTGAATCTATATACTTAAAAACAACGCAGGACGGTCCGCCACCAGCGGTTGCAAATAACCAAACACAAAAACACCACACAATTAGGAAACGAACAGAGACAACACGAATATATGAAATTTCTTACAAAAATATTTGCAAAAAACAGGTTTTAGCTGTCTAATGTAAGATTTTATTATCGGGCGATACTATTTAAACTGTTTAGTTAGTCTGCGCTACCAGAGACGCAGATTTTGGTAGGCTACACTCTATATTGGGACGTGAATTTGACTATGTCGTATTCCTAAAGTATGGGGTACGGTACACCTTAGGTGAATTTTCAATGTTAAATTTACTAAGATTTTGTTATATTTCAAAAAGTATAGCTCCGATCGCGCTCAATCCAACGGGACACGATCGGGGACCGCGGCCCGCGTGTTTTGATGCGTGGAGCTATTTAAAAAGGTTGAAATTTAATTTTTAATCGAAAAAATACAGGAAATTTTGAAAAATGTAAGTGTAAAACGTTGAAAACTTTTTCACTATTGAATCTATATACTTAAAAACAACGCAGGACGGTCCGCCACCAGCGGCTGCAAATTACCAAACACAAAAACACCACACAATTAGGAAACGAACAGAGACAACACGAATATATGAAATTTCTTACAAAAATATTTGCAAAAAACAGGTTTTAGCTGTCTAATGTAAGATTTTATTATCGGGCGATACTATTTAAACTGTTTAGTTAGTCTGCGCTACCAGAGACGCAGATTTTGGTAGGCTACACTCTATATTGGGACGTGAATTTGACTATGTCGTATTCCTAAAGTATGGGGTACGGTACACCTTAGGTGAATTTTCAATGTTAAATTTACTAAGATTTTGTTATATTTCAAAAAGTATAGCTCCGATCGCGCTCAATCCAACGGGACACGATCGGGGACCGCGGCCCGCGTGTTTTGATGCGTGGAGCTATTTAAAAAGGTTGAAATTTAATTTTTAATCGAAAAAATACAGGAAATTTTGAAAAATGTAAGTGTAAAACGTTGAAAACTTTTTCACTATTGAATCTATATACTTAAAAACAACGCAGGACGGTCCGCCACCAGCGGCTGCAAATTATCAAACACAAAAACACCACACAATTAGGAAACGAACAGAGACAACACGAATATATGAAATTTCTTACAAAAATATTTGCAAAAAACAGGTTTTAGCTGTCTAATGTAAGATTTTATTATCGGGCGATACTATTTAAACTGTTTAGTTAGTCTGCGCTACCAGAGACGCAGATTTTGGTAGGCTACACTCTATATTGGGACGTGAATTTGACTATGTCGTATTCCTAAAGTATGGGGTACGGTACACCTTAGGTGAATTTTCAATGTTAAATTTACTAAGATTTTGTTATATTTCAAAAAGTATAGCTCCGATCGCGCTCAATCCAACGGGACACGATCGGGGACCGCGGCCCGCGTGTTTTGATGCGTGGAGCTATTTAAAAAGGTTGAAATTTAATTTTTAATCGAAAAAATACAGGAAATTTTGAAAAATGTAAGTGTAAAACGTTGAAAACTTTTTCACTATTGAATCTATATACTTAAAAACAACGCAGGACGGTCCGCCACCAGCGGCTGCAAATTACCAAACACAAAAACACCACACAATTAGGAAACGAACAGAGACAACACGAATATATGAAATTTCTTACAAAAATATTTGCAAAAAACAGGTTTTAGCTGTCTAATGTAAGATTTTATTATCGGGCGATACTATTTAAACTGTTTAGTTAGTCTGCGCTACCAGAGACGCAGATTTTGGTAGGCTACACTCTATATTGGGACGTGAATTTGACTATGTCGTATTCCTAAAGTATGGGGTACGGTACACCTTAGGTGAATTTTCAATGTTAAATTTACTAAGATTTTGTTATATTTCAAAAAGTATAGCTCCGATCGCGCTCAATCCAACGGGACACGATCGGGGACCGCGGCCCGCGTGTTTTGATGCGTGGAGCTATTTAAAAAGGTTGAAATTTAATTTTTAATCGAAAAAATACAGGAAATTTTGAAAAATGTAAGTGTAAAACGTTGAAAACTTTTTCACTATTGAATCTATATACTTAAAAACAACGCAGGACGGTCCGCCACCAGCGGCTGCAAATTACCAAACACAAAAACACCACACAATTAGGAAACGAACAGAGACAACACGAATATATGAAATTTCTTACAAAAATATTTGCAAAAAACAGGTTTTAGCTGTCTAATGTAAGATTTTATTATCGGGCGATACTATTTAAACTGTTTAGTTAGTCTGCGCTACCAGAGACGCAGATTTTGGTAGGCTACACTCTATATTGGGACGTGAATTTGACTATGTCGTATTCCTAAAGTATGGGGTACGGTACACCTTAGGTGAATTTTCAATGTTAAATTTACTAAGATTTTGTTATATTTCAAAAAGTATAGCTCCGATCGCGCTCAATCCAACGGGACACGATCGGGGACCGCGGCCCGCGTGTTTTGATGCGTGGAGCTATTTAAAAAGGTTGAAATTTAATTTTTAATCGAAAAAATACAGGAAATTTTGAAAAATGTAAGTGTAAAACGTTGAAAACTTTTTCACTATTGAATCTATATACTTAAAAACAACGCAGGACGGTCCGCCACCAGCGGCTGCAAATTACCAAACACAAAAACACCACACAATTAGGAAACGAACAGAGACAACACGAATATATGAAATTTCTTACAAAAATATTTGCAAAAAACAGGTTTTAGCTGTCTAATGTAAGATTTTATTATCGGGCGATACTATTTAAACTGTTTAGTTAGTCTGCGCTACCAGAGACGCAGATTTTGGTAGGCTACACTCTATATTGGGACGTGAATTTGACTATGTCGTATTCCTAAAGTATGGGGTACGGTACACCTTAGGTGAATTTTCAATGTTAAATTTACTAAGATTTTGTTATATTTCAAAAAGTATAGCTCCGATCGCGCTCAATCCAACGGGACACGATCGGGGACCGCGGCCCGCGTGTTTTGATGCGTGGAGCTATTTAAAAAGGTTGAAATTTAATTTTTAATCGAAAAAATACAGGAAATTTTGAAAAATGTAAGTGTAAAACGTTGAAAACTTTTTCACTATTGAATCTATATACTTAAAAACAACGCAGGACGGTCCGCCACCAGCGGCTGCAAATTACCAAACACAAAAACACCACACAATTAGGAAACGAACAGAGACAACACGAATATATGAAATTTCTTACAAAAATATTTGCAAAAAACAGGTTTTAGCTGTCTAATGTAAGATTTTATTATCGGGCGATACTATTTAAACTGTTTAGTTAGTCTGCGCTACCAGAGACGCAGATTTTGGTAGGCTACACTCTATATTGGGACGTGAATTTGACTATGTCGTATTCCTAAAGTATGGGGTACGGTACACCTTAGGTGAATTTTCAATGTTAAATTTACTAAGATTTTGTTATATTTCAAAAAGTATAGCTCCGATCGCGCTCAATCCAACGGGACACGATCGGGGACCGCGGCCCGCGTGTTTTGATGCGTGGAGCTATTTAAAAAGGTTGAAATTTAATTTTTAATCGAAAAAATACAGGAAATTTTGAAAAATGTAAGTGTAAAACGTTGAAAACTTTTTCACTATTGAATCTATATACTTAAAAACAACGCAGGACGGTCCGCCACCAGCGGCTGCAAATTACCAAACACAAAAACACCACACAATTAGGAAACGAACAGAGACAACACGAATATATGAAATTTCTTACAAAAATATTTGCAAAAAACAGGTTTTAGCTGTCTAATGTAAGATTTTATTATCGGGCGATACTATTTAAACTGTTTAGTTAGTCTGCGCTACCAGAGACGCAGATTTTGGTAGGCTACACTCTATATTGGGACGTGAATTTGACTATGTCGTATTCCTAAAGTATGGGGTACGGTACACCTTAGGTGAATTTTCAATGTTAAATTTACTAAGATTTTGTTATATTTCAAAAAGTATAGCTCCGATCGCGCTCAATCCAACGGGACACGATCGGGGACCGCGGCCCGCGTGTTTTGATGCGTGGAGCTATTTAAAAAGGTTGAAATTTAATTTTTAATCGAAAAAATACAGGAAATTTTGAAAAATGTAAGTGTAAAACGTTGAAAACTTTTTCACTATTGAATCTATATACTTAAAAACAACGCAGGACGGTCCGCCACCAGCGGCTGCAAATTACCAAACACAAAAACACCACACAATTAGGAAACGAACAGAGACAACACGAATATATGAAATTTCTTACAAAAATATTTGCAAAAAACAGGTTTTAGCTGTCTAATGTAAGATTTTATTATCGGGCGATACTATTTAAACTGTTTAGTTAGTCTGCGCTACCAGAGACGCAGATTTTGGTAGGCTACACTCTATATTGGGACGTGAATTTGACTATGTCGTATTCCTAAAGTATGGGGTACGGTACACCTTAGGTGAATTTTCAATGTTAAATTTACTAAGATTTTGTTATATTTCAAAAAGTATAGCTCCGATCGCGCTCAATCCAACGGGACACGATCGGGGACCGCGGCCCGCGTGTTTTGATGCGTGGAGCTATTTAAAAAGGTTGAAATTTAATTTTTAATCGAAAAAATACAGGAAATTTTGAAAAATGTAAGTGTAAAACGTTGAAAACTTTTTCACTATTGAATCTATATACTTAAAAACAACGCAGGACGGTCCGCCACCAGCGGCTGCAAATTACCAAACACAAAAACACCACACAATTAGGAAACGAACAGAGACAACACGAATATATGAAATTTCTTACAAAAATATTTGCAAAAAACAGGTTTTAGCTGTCTAATGTAAGATTTTATTATCGGGCGATACTATTTAAACTGTTTAGTTAGTCTGCGCTACCAGAGACGCAGATTTTGGTAGGCTACACTCTATATTGGGACGTGAATTTGACTATGTCGTATTCCTAAAGTATGGGGTACGGTACACCTTAGGTGAATTTTCAATGTTAAATTTACTAAGATTTTGTTATATTTCAAAAAGTATAGCTCCGATCGCGCTCAATCCAACGGGACACGATCGGGGACCGCGGCCCGCGTGTTTTGATGCGTGGAGCTATTTAAAAAGGTTGAAATTTAATTTTTAATCGAAAAAATACAGGAAATTTTGAAAAATGTAAGTGTAAAACGTTGAAAACTTTTTCACTATTGAATCTATATACTTAAAAACAACGCAGGACGGTCCGCCACCAGCGGCTGCAAATTACCAAACACAAAAACACCACACAATTAGGAAACGAACAGAGACAACACGAATATATGAAATTTCTTACAAAAATATTTGCAAAAAACAGGTTTTAGCTGTCTAATGTAAGATTTTATTATCGGGCGATACTATTTAAACTGTTTAGTTAGTCTGCGCTACCAGAGACGCAGATTTTGGTAGGCTACACTCTATATTGGGACGTGAATTTGACTATGTCGTATTCCTAAAGTATGGGGTACGGTACACCTTAGGTGAATTTTCAATGTTAAATTTACTAAGATTTTGTTATATTTCAAAAAGTATAGCTCCGATCGCGCTCAATCCAACGGGACACGATCGGGGACCGCGGCCCGCGTGTTTTGATGCGTGGAGCTATTTAAAAAGGTTGAAATTTAATTTTTAATCGAAAAAATACAGGAAATTTTGAAAAATGTAAGTGTAAAACGTTGAAAACTTTTTCACTATTGAATCTATATACTTAAAAACAACGCAGGACGGTCCGCCACCAGCGGCTGCAAATTACCAAACACAAAAACACCACACAATTAGGAAACGAACAGAGACAACACGAATATATGAAATTTCTTACAAAAATATTTGCAAAAAACAGGTTTTAGCTGTCTAATGTAAGATTTTATTATCGGGCGATACTATTTAAACTGTTTAGTTAGTCTGCGCTACCAGAGACGCAGATTTTGGTAGGCTACACTCTATATTGGGACGTGAATTTGACTATGTCGTATTCCTAAAGTATGGGGTACGGTACACCTTAGGTGAATTTTCAATGTTAAATTTACTAAGATTTTGTTATATTTCAAAAAGTATAGCTCCGATCGCGCTCAATCCAACGGGACACGATCGGGGACCGCGGCCCGCGTGTTTTGATGCGTGGAGCTATTTAAAAAGGTTGAAATTTAATTTTTAATCGAAAAAATACAGGAAATTTTGAAAAATGTAAGTGTAAAACGTTGAAAACTTTTTCACTATTGAATCTATATACTTAAAAACAACGCAGGACGGTCCGCCACCAGCGGCTGCAAATTACCAAACACAAAAACACCACACAATTAGGAAACGAACAGAGACAACACGAATATATGAAATTTCTTACAAAAATATTTGCAAAAAACAGGTTTTAGCTGTCTAATGTAAGATTTTATTATCGGGCGATACTATTTAAACTGTTTAGTTAGTCTGCGCTACCAGAGACGCAGATTTTGGTAGGCTACACTCTATATTGGGACGTGAATTTGACTATGTCGTATTCCTAAAGTATGGGGTACGGTACACCTTAGGTGAATTTTCAATGTTAAATTTACTAAGATTTTGTTATATTTCAAAAAGTATAGCTCCGATCGCGCTCAATCCAACGGGACACGATCGGGGACCGCGGCCCGCGTGTTTTGATGCGTGGAGCTATTTAAAAAGGTTGAAATTTAATTTTTAATCGAAAAAATACAGGAAATTTTGAAAAATGTAAGTGTAAAACGTTGAAAACTTTTTCACTATTGAATCTATATACTTAAAAACAACGCAGGACGGTCCGCCACCAGCGGCTGCAAATTACCAAACACAAAAACACCACACAATTAGGAAACGAACAGAGACAACACGAATATATGAAATTTCTTACAAAAATATTTGCAAAAAACAGGTTTTAGCTGTCTAATGTAAGATTTTATTATCGGGCGATACTATTTAAACTGTTAAGTTAGTCTGCGCTACCAGAGACGCAGATTTTGGTAGGCTACACTCTATATTGGGACGTGAATTTGACTATGTCGTATTCCTAAAGTATGGGGTACGGTACACCTTAGGTGAATTTTCAATGTTAAATTTACTAAGATTTTGTTATATTTCAAAAAGTATAGCTCCGATCGCGCTCAATCCAACGGGACACGATCGGGGACCGCGGCCCGCGTGTTTTGATGCGTGGAGCTATTTAAAAAGGTTGAAATTTAATTTTTAATCGAAAAAATACAGGAAATTTTGAAAAATGTAAGTGTAAAACGTTGAAAACTTTTTCACTATTGAATCTATATACTTAAAAACAACGCAGGACGGTCCGCCACCAGCGGCTGCAAATTACCAAACACAAAAACACCACACAATTAGGAAACGAACAGAGACAACACGAATATATGAAATTTCTTACAAAAATATTTGCAAAAAACAGGTTTTAGCTGTCTAATGTAAGATTTTATTATCGGGCGATACTATTTAAACTGTTTAGTTAGTCTGCGCTACCAGAGACGCAGATTTTGGTAGGCTACACTCTATATTGGGACGTGAATTTGACTATGTCGTATTCCTAAAGTATGGGGTACGGTACACCTTAGGTGAATTTTCAATGTTAAATTTACTAAGATTTTGTTATATTTCAAAAAGTATAGCTCCGATCGCGCTCAATCCAACGGGACACGATCGGGGACCGCGGCCCGCGTGTTTTGATGCGTGGAGCTATTTAAAAAGGTTGAAATTTAATTTTTAATCGAAAAAATACAGGAAATTTTGAAAAATGTAAGTGTAAAACGTTGAAAACTTTTTCACTATTGAATCTATATACTTAAAAACAACGCAGGACGGTCCGCCACCAGCGGCTGCAAATTACCAAACACAAAAACACCACACAATTAGGAAACGAACAGAGACAACACGAATATATGAAATTTCTTACAAAAATATTTGCAAAAAACAGGTTTTAGCTGTCTAATGTAAGATTTTATTATCGGGCGATACTATTTAAACTGTTTAGTTAGTCTGCGCTACCAGAGACGCAGATTTTGGTAGGCTACACTCTATATTGGGACGTGAATTTGACTATGTCGTATTCCTAAAGTATGGGGTACGGTACACCTTAGGTGAATTTTCAATGTTAAATTTACTAAGATTTTGTTATATTTCAAAAAGTATAGCTCCGATCGCGCTCAATCCAACGGGACACGATCGGGGACCGCGGCCCGCGTGTTTTGATGCGTGGAGCTATTTAAAAAGGTTGAAATTTAATTTTTAATCGAAAAAATACAGGAAATTTTGAAAAATGTAAGTGTAAAACGTTGAAAACTTTTTCACTATTGAATCTATATACTTAAAAACAACGCAGGACGGTCCGCCACCAGCGGCTGCAAATTACCAAACACAAAAACACCACACAATTAGGAAACGAACAGAGACAACACGAATATATGAAATTTCTTACAAAAATATTTGCAAAAAACAGGTTTTAGCTGTCTAATGTAAGATTTTATTATCGGGCGATACTATTTAAACTGTTTAGTTAGTCTGCGCTACCAGAGACGCAGATTTTGGTAGGCTACACTCTATATTGGGACGTGAATTTGACTATGTCGTATTCCTAAAGTATGGGGTACGGTACACCTTAGGTGAATTTTCAATGTTAAATTTACTAAGATTTTGTTATATTTCAAAAAGTATAGCTCCGATCGCGCTCAATCCAACGGGACACGATCGGGGACCGCGGCCCGCGTGTTTTGATGCGTGGAGCTATTTAAAAAGGTTGAAATTTAATTTTTAATCGAAAAAATACAGGAAATTTTGAAAAATGTAAGTGTAAAACGTTGAAAACTTTTTCTCTATTGAATCTATATACTTAAAAACAACGCAGGACGGTCCGCCACCAGCGGCTGCAAATTACCAAACACAAAAACACCACACAATTAGGAAACGAACAGAGACAACACGAATATATGAAATTTCTTACAAAAATATTTGCAAAAAACAGGTTTTAGCTGTCTAATGTAAGATTTTATTATCGGGCGATACTATTTAACACAGGCGATACTATTTTACATGCAACATGTTGGGATCCATCGTTTAGATTGGCCAGCTCGAAGTCCTGACCTCAATCCAATTGAGCATGTGTGGGATGTTCTAAAGAGACGGGTAAGATCAGTGCAACCTGCTCCACTAAAAAATAAGGGAGCTAAAAAGAGTTATTGCAGAAGAGTGGGAACGTATTCCTTAAAACGTTATTAAAAACATCGTGGAAAACATGCCCAGAAGGATTCAAGCTGTGATTTTGGCAAGAGGAGGTCACACTCGTTATTAGGTTTTTACATTTGTAACTTTATTTCATTAAAAAAAGTGAAAAAAAAAAGTGAATAATATCAATCTATGCCATTATATCATCACAGGCGAAACCGTGGGTCAATACCTTAAATAGTTCTTTATATATCTATATTCAAAGTAGATCTTACTAAACGAATATAATCTTTTAACAATCTAGGTACATTGTATTATTGGAAATGTAACTCACCGAAGATTTAAGAACATGTATAAGATATATATTTAGTTTAGTGAACCACCTGAACCCAACTAATGTTCGTTCCTTAGTTTACGACATAGATTTGAAACTAATTTATTATTTAAAAAATTTGTTCTTCTTATTAAGTTTAGGTATATTATGATATTTGACTTACGGAGTATTCACTATCAAACTCAAAGTAAACACGAAACTGCTATTACCTAATCAAAATATCCAAATAATACTTACTAGCAGCTTTCTAAACTTGATCGAATGCGGGTAGGAGATGACAAACACTACAGAGGTAATTTTTCTACGTTCATGTATGTAAACAAAGATTAAAAATATCTAGACATTTTTTATTTGAATGCATTTTATCATATTATCACCCTAGGCTCTCTTGTATGGGCAGAATTATCCGCAACGCAAGTATAATATGATTATACTTAGTTACCTAAATACATGGTGAGTGAACACTAAATAAAACTGGACTGAAACTACTCTTTACTTCCCCATGTTTGTGTTCATTCATTAATTAGCTTCGATAAAATATACCCTTTATCGAAGTTAATTAGTAAGTACCTAATGCAACTAGATGGCACTGCCCTATTTTTAAACATGCAAACAATTCATTTAGATCTCAAGAGGACACTCGAGCGTAAAATCTTGACATCACTGAGTGCAGTCATATTTTGGGATTATCATACCTAAACTGTTTTTGGGGAAGACTTCCAATTGTAGTGTCCTTTCAATTGGGAAGTCTCCAGTATATAACATCACATCAGCATGAAAATGCTTTCATGCACTAAGATCAAGGCACGCCGGCGTCGTCGCATTGGTGCATGTTTGGAATTTGGATTATATTTTATTTCATGAGTTTATCTCGAAGCATACTGCTCGTGACGGTTACGACCTTTATGTTTTTTCGAAATGGGAAAAATAAAACTTTTCCGAAGCATGGAAGTGATTGCAATTTACTCGATTTTAAAATTTTCGACACGAATTTGTTTGCGATATAATTGGTCACATTTAAGCGAAAGCACAGAATAAAATGTTACCTTTTAATCAAGCAATTATTAAAAACCTTTAGCACCGATTTGTTGCCAAAATTACCGTTTATATTTTCTCTGAATCCAAATGATGATTATCTGAGGAGATTCATAACACGGTAATGTTATAACACCATAACAACATTCATAACGTCTCACTGCCTATATTGGTGAGGTTATACATGACCTTCCGCTAATTACATCACGCAGGGAATTATCATGCTCACCGCAGCACGTCCCCCAGCTGACAGCTCCCTCAGCTCAGACTGACTCGCTTCACTGCCACTGAGCTCTACAGAATCATTACAACTCGCATCCCGCGGAAACGAGTGCTTTTTAACCGACTTCCAAAAAAGGAGGAGGTTCTCAATACGTATGTTTTTTTTATGTTTGCTATTCAGAACTTGTGAACCGAATTCGAAAATTCTTTTTTGTTTGAAAGCTGATGCTTGTCGTTTGATCCCATTTGAATTTCAAGGTCAAGCTGTTTTAACCACTCCAATAACTGAAAAATATTTACCTATCTTGATGATGAAGGAGGGGTTCTCAATTCGCCTGTATTTTTTTGGTTTTATGTTTATTACCTCAGAACTTTTGACTGGGTGAACCGATTTTGAAATTCTTTTTGATTTGAAAGCTGATGAGCTTTTCGTTTGGTCCCATTTAAATTTCATCAAAATCGGTCAAGCTGTTTTTGAGTTACACTCCAATAACTGAAAAATATTTATCTATCATGATGATATATGTCTTTGACAATGAATGACAATCGATCCCGTACCGTAAGTAGCGAGGGTCACTAAAAAGAGTGAAACATTTTTTTAAATAATTTTTCGTATCTAAAAACGGGCTGTGAGGGCGAGCGACGAGGGGGTATCGCGGTACACGTCAGGCGACCCATATTTTAAGTCCCTATGGATACTGACTTCCCTCGCTCGTGATCTTCCATGTCGCGGTGGACCTATGTGACTTCGTAACACGGGATATATCAGACAGCAACACTCGTGGTGCGGACAAATTCGCTTGCGTATACCGGGCCCTCGTGAGATCCGGGAAGTTGACGCACGTGATAGGGCCGACGGTGTACAATCACCTACCAGACCATATCAATACAACATCAAGCTTTCCTTCTTTTAAAGAAAAATGCAATCAACGAAAATTGTGACTTATAATTTTATTTCAAATTATCAATAAATGGTTTATCTGTAAAAAGGAATTTGGCATGGAAATAGATACTTTTTATCCAATTGCGCAAAAAGAGGTTATTGGTTTTGCGCGATAACCGTTACACGCGCGCGAGCGTAGCCGCGGCCTGAAAGCTAGTTCATAAATATTTAATTAGAAAACGACTAATTTTTCTTTCCAAATATTCGAAATGAAAAGTAAAGTGTTTAAACTGATGAAAGTCATTAATTCCTACTTGGAGTATGGCCGTACCCGCTGCACTCGGCATCTATTGTACTTATATAATAATCTACTATATCACATATCTTGCCAATCGATGTTGTAAGCTGTATCCTTGACTGATATGTGTGATAAAATGTTAAAGAAATGAAACATTGAAAATATGAACTATCTTGTGGCAGTCGGGCCATAACAATGTTCGGGGTCGGGCCATCGCGATCGCTCAGTGTTTTGAATTGCCAAAAGTAGATTTTTTCCGTCGCTCCGACTTACCGTAGCTAGAAATCGCTTAAATTGGCTTTTGTACCTCGTACATTAACTATGCCATAACATTTTGACTATTGCTAATACATCGAAAAGGGTGGTGTAGTTTCATATACAAAAAAATATGGCCACTTGCTAGCCAAGGATCTTCTAAGGTTGTATAACATAAAATTTCTCAGCTGTAGCCAGATGTAGTCTAAACTAATAAAATAACGAGGAAATGTTTTTTTTTGTTTGTTTGCATTGAATGGGCTCTGAAACTAAGAACTGAACCGATTAGAAAAATTCTTTCACCATGAGTATCCAACATTATCCCTGATGAACATAGGCTATAGAAGAATTTCAAAAAGTTAGGGATCCGTATGAAAACTTCGATAATGTAACCCAAAGTGCGAAAAATATACCAAAAAAATCGTTAAATTGAGTACGCCGCGGAAATTATTGACAATAGAGGAAAGTGATGTACTAAAATTTTACGAAGTCCGCAAAACTATAAGTCTAACTATTACAGTTACGTCACAATAACTACTTTTTGATGTGTTTAAAATTAAAATTTACGAAATTTTTGTATGTCTGCTGTCACAAGTTACAAAATTCCAAATCAAGGAGTTTTCTTACTATTTCTTATCCTATGTACTATGTCTTTGTTATGTAACTAGAACTATTAATTTTGGAACTTTAAAAATTTGCACGCCTAAATGGTAGGAATGCATGAGAACTATTTTGTTAATTTTTACCATCTTATTGGTAACACTGCATTCTAGAAATAAACTAACTTGAATTTGAATTAGAATTGTTTCGTCCACGACAGAAAGCCAACGAATTAAAAACCTGCAGTGCAGGAAATACAGTTGTTAAGTCTTATGTGCCTGTAATTTCTAGTGGTTCCCAAGGAATGCTGCCGGAAAACACTATGAGGCACCTGACGCCAAATTTTCTATTTGAGGGCGGTAGTTAGCCAGGCGATGAAGCTCAGGTCTGCGTGCGGTGGTGGGCATCAAGCCAAGGACCTGCGGCAGGTTAGTCCATAGCTATCACCACTCGGCTATCATTGCTTCAAGGTCTTTTAGTTACGTCTTATACATTTGGAAGTATTACTTCCGTAATATCGACATCAGTTACGACGTCAGATTAGTCGAGTATACAGTGAAACGACGTTAATACATTTGCTAGTTCTAATCTGGAAGTATTTCTATGATATCTTGAAAATGGTCTGAGATGATCATTGATACTATTGTCAGGTCTTAACTACATTTTAAAATAGAAAAAGTAAATAACACCTTTTTGTGTCGTAGTTACTGGTATGTTTCAACTAATTTCAAGAGCTTTCTGGTCTCGTTCATTTTGTTTCAGTTTAAGTTGGGTCACGATGCGGACCCGGCGCGGCCTGCCTACGACAGATTCTAGTCGCCCCTCGAACTCATCCATTTGTAAAAGTATGTTTGCTACGGTAGCGCGCATTTCGGAACCGAAATCCGCGCTGCACCGCCATAATATGCAGCAAGCTCACGTGGACATTGCCCGGACACCCGAGTCATCGGAGGAGGCCGCGGGAGTGGAGTAGAGAGAGACGGGCATTTCGGCAGCTGTTGCGCAGGAGCGTATGTATACACGTCCCGCCGCCCCGGCCGGCAATGATACTCCTAACAAGGGTGATGACAGGTAGACGCTATAACTATTCACAGAATATTTAGTTGTACTCTTTAAATAAAATTAATTCCAATAAAATAAATAATTAAGGGGGCTCCCGTACAATAAAAGAGGTTTACCCCGTTTAAGGTTACATACAGATAATGGTACGGAACCATTCGTGCGCGAGTCCCGCTCGCACTTGACCGGTTTTTATTACTTTTACAATCAGGGCATATCCAATCAGTAGGTACTAATGTGCTATCAGGAATCGACACGCATATCTTATGAAATTTAAGTGAGCATAATTATCATACAGTTAGCGGCCCCTGACGGTGTTACGAATTTGCAACAACCACCGCACTTCACCACCATAAAAAGGTTCAAAAATGGGTAGGAATGAGTACACGCATATTGTAAAGAAAAAAGTTTAGTTGGACCTCTCGCCGCTAGATGGCGCGATGATGGAGTTATTTTATAATGTTGTAATGTCACCAACTTTTAAATTTTTGATTACACTACTATGATTATTCCGAAAGCTTGTTATATATATATATAACAAGCTTTCCGGGCGCGGCTCCGCCAGCGAGTGTGTCGGTCATCGCGCAAAAAAATTAACCTCTTTTTGCGCAGTTGGATAAAAAGTGTCCTATGTTTTTTCCCGGGTGTCAAACTATTTCCATACCAAATTTCATTCAAATCGGGCCAGTAGTTTTGGCGTGAAAGCGTAACAGATAGACAGACAGACAGAGATACTTTCGCATTTATAATATTAGTACTGATAAGTATAAATAGGTATATACCTAAGTACTGACGAATAACCGTAATTTAATTCATAACGATTAAACCTTATCTAGTAGACCCGTTCTTTTGATTTCTTCTGATAATATACCTACCCATTGCGGCACTACACCATCAAATCGACAAAAACAATTACGGTATAAGATTTTCTAATAAAATATAAGTACCTAGATACTTTTCTCACGCACTCCACCCATGTGGAGTTTCGATCACATTAAACATTCAAAAGAATAAATGTATTGTGCCACCGCATTAACACGAGCAGTCAAAATACTGCTACTGTTCAATGAACATGACTTTTGTTATAGCTTATTAGTAACCAATTAAAGAATGGATATATTGTAGAGATAGAATAGAATATTGTGTGGCGCGTGGCGCTCGTTGAGGGCGTGTGCCGGCTACGTGCCGCTCTGTCGCTGCGCCGTGTCGCCGTGTCGCACGTCGTTTTGTCGCATTGCTTGCACAAATCCGAACCACAATGCCAATAGTTTCCTTCCTATACTTATCGAATTATATCCATGCCTCGACTTGGGGTCGGAGGAGCCTGTTGTGACAATTTGGGGCGTTTTGTTATCCTTTCATTTCAAGTCATTGTCGCTTGCCTGCATATAATTAAATAAAGGTTCACAATGAAATGTGTATCTTCAGCTTAAATTTGATTCAACAGTAGGTATTAGCTCAAAGTTTGTTGAGTATTTGCTAATCTATTCAAATTTCTAATTTAAACTCCGCATCAAAATGATAGAGGATAGGTAAGTATAGGGCTGCCATCACCTAAACCACCGATATCGGACAATATCTTAAGAAAACGCGGACATTTGGGTGAAAATGAGTTTTTCCCCGGACACCCCTGAAAACAAAGTTCATACCTATTTTTTTTCATTTATACAGCTTATTTGCGCAAAAACTACAGTGCTACAAACATAATTATTCACTCTTCTCTTTCTGAGACAATCTGGTGATAAAAATCATGAGGAGCAGTGTTATTTGGCATCAAATTAGAAATAAGTAAATTATATTTTTTTAATAATTAATCAAATAACTATTAGTACCTAGTTAGAAACTACAAACTACAATAGTAGCAAAATTTCTGAAGTCATCTTGTTTGGTTACGTAGATTGTACCCAAAACGGTAAAACTTTTTTGTGTTAATTAAAAGTAAGTAACAAGTTTAAATTTTGACGAGCTCAAGATCTTTTTACATTACAAAATTACAAATATACGAGAGGAAAAATTATAGTCGTGTGCGGTCCCGCGTCATCCACTCATTTAGCCGGGGTATGCTCTGATCTGCCTGACTGAGCTAACATGACAATTGTCACAATGCTTATTGTCAATTTAGCTCAGTCAGTTAGAACATACCCCGGCTAAAAGGGTGGATGACGCCGGTTCGAATCCCGCACATGACTATAATATTTCCTCTCGTATTTTTGTAATTTTGTAATGTAATCCGCAAAGCATGCGTTATTGCAAACATAAAAATATTAAAATCTTTTTACTTATTTCGCTATTTTCCAGATGTTCAAACTTTTGTTAAAGTGATCTTTCTTTTCCAACAGGAATTTGGAAAAGTCAAAGCAACTCAGGTCCTTAAATTTATACGTTATTTCGATCAGAGAAGAAACCGTATGTTTTTTAGTGAGTTTTTCTCCTTCGTCCATTGCCGCGAGACTAGCGAATAAACTCACAATGACTAACACTGAACTTGAGTTGCCAACTAATATTAAGATTATCATGTTTTCCACTAGATTTCACTAGATGTTTTTAGCGTACGCTAATGAGAAAAAAGCGCTAAGCACCCTAGAAATATTCTAAACCTAGCGCCAAATGCGCCAAAACGGCAACACAGTGAGTGAATGATCGGGGTCGGGGCGGCAGTTTTTTATGGTGGGGGCCGGCGGCGGCACGGCGCTGGGAACGTTCTGTTGTTATAGATTTTGCAGCGCCGGAGTTAACATGTATACTCACAGCAGAGTGAATATGCATATATGCAGCGCCGTTGTTTCAATCAATTGCTTATATTTCAATCAATCCGGATTCCACAAAAGTATTTGAAAACCCCCACCGGATGCCCCCCGGACGCCCTCTAAACTAGGAAAAATCCGGGGAAACCCGGACGGATGGCAGCCCTAGGTAAGTAACTACGTGCCATATTTTTTTATAACAACTTCAAAATAAGGCGGACGTTCTCATTAGGTCTATATTATTTTTTAAATTCTTATGAAATGAATCTATTCACCCAGTCAAGAGTTATGAGGTCATAATAATTGATAATTCTATAAAAAAAACACTCATTAGTGACCCTTGCTACTTACGGGATCGATTGTCATTCACTGTCAACGACTATATCATCAAGGTAGGAATATATTTTTCAGTTATTTGAGTAAAACTCAAAAACGGCTTGATCGATTTTGATGCAATGGGACCACACGACAAGCATCTGCTTCAAAAAAAAAAGAATGGTCAAAATCATCCAGTCAAAAGTCCTGAGGTAAAAAAATATAGACGAACTAGCTTTCCGGCGCGGTTCCGCCCGCGCGTATGTCGGTTATCGCGTAAAAACATTAACCCTTTTTTTACGCAGTTAAATAAAACTATCCTGTGTTTTTTCCCGGGTCTCAAACTATTTCCATACCAAATTTCATTCAAATCGGTCCAGTAGTTCTGGCGTGAAAGCGTAACAGACATACAGACAGAGTTACTTTCGCATTTATAATATTAGTACTGATTGTGAATCTCCTCCTTTTTTAAGTCGATAAAAAAATAGAGATGAATTGAAAACCTAATTTTTTGACGTTGGTAAAAAAAGTAAAAAATACACCCAGACAATTCAACAATCCAAAGGGAACAGAAATATACAAATACCTACAATCCAACTTCCAAACTTCAAAGATTCCCAAAAATCACCATAAGGGTTAAAGGGGATTTAGTTTTTTATTCGTTGCACCCGCATGTTACTGTTTGCAGATCTAAATTTTGTTACAACTCCGGGGCCATAGATTGTCAAGTTACTAACATTTATTCTGTGGCGTGAGGGTAGGGAGGTCACTACGATGTATTCTGTGTCAGTAGGGAGTCCGGAGGGTCAAACTCCCCTAGCTAGGGATTACTACTAATGAAGACTTTACAAGACGACAATCAGGGGCATTTGCTGTCTATTTGACAGACGTCATGATTGCAAAGCCAAAAATTGTACGCCAATTACACAACTGTCTCCATTTATCATGCGATTAACTATCTTGTTGGATGTACTTTTAGGGTTCCGTACCCTATTACTAAGCCTTGGCTGTCCGTCCGTCCGAATGTCCGAACTCTAAAAGGTCGTACTGTACTTATCTTGGAACCGTTATAGTTTTTTTGGAGGATGATGCTAAGTGATGATGTGGTCGAAGATGTTGTTCAGACTAGTCGAGAATACTGGCTCTCAAGGACTGCTGCAGGAACACAGCATTAGGTGCTTGGCGACAGATTTCTAATTGAGGGTTATAGCTAGGCAGACAGGCACTCGAAAAATGCCCTACCAATGTTGCTGTAACGACTGCCATCGTAAGACCACAACCGGGACCGAAGGCTTAACGTGCCCTCCGAAGCATGGAAGCGCTCAGTAGTAATGTCACTTCGCGGTGCCGCGCCGCCGGTGACCCATCCACTCCTCTCCACGGTGGACGTTGCTTAACTTAGCAATCGATTTAGAACGGCTAAGCAAACTTCGCTACGAGCGCTTAAAAATAATTATTCAGATAGCTAAGTAGCAGTATGTTTTAAGGCCTGTTTACATTTTGATTAGTGTTTAGTGGCGCGATCTATTGATTAGTGTTTAGAGTCAGTGAGTATTGTTCTCGACCCTTACATTGGACAAGTAATTAATTTTAAATTAGACGTACCATCGCGTTCTCACTTTTGTAAGATATTTAAAATGCAGTGGTATCGGGAATATAAGAAAACAGTAATACTGTTACGACGCAAGGGCTCGAACAATCTAGAAAAATCCAACGTCAGTAAACAAGTAAAATAAATCAAGAATGTACCTACTCTTCACACAAAAGGTTATAAAAAAGGGTCGCCTTTGTTCTCAGGCAACTAGTAAACAACCACAGTATAAGTAGTAGTTAGTGTTCGTGGAATCTCATACAAAAGTTGTTTACGTTAAAAGGATCATTTATGGCCCTTATTGTTTTTCTATCTAGACTATTTGTGAACATTCTGGAAAATGTAACTTTTGAGTATAAATAGGGTCGGGTCCGCGCCGACCAGTCAGTCTTACTTTGAGTTCGAAACGATCAACAGTGCGATAATCTTTGGACCAAGTGCTCCAAGCGCGAATAGTGAAGTACAGTGAAGTTTGTGAATAGTGTTCTGTGAAGTGTGAACAGTTCAGTGTTGTAGTGTAGTTGGAAGTGACTGTAGAACTGTTGAATAAAGGTGTCAGTGTATCGAAAACGTATTGCATTATTTATCCCGAACCCCCAGCTCGTAACAAATTGGTGTCAGAATTGGGGATAAATAATGCCTGTACTCCCAAAGGAAGACGTTGAAGGCATCCGAACGAGGAGTCAGCGGCAATAGGATATCGATCAACGAAGGTTTGGAGGAGCTACACCACCAGTGCTCTCCGAAGAACAACCAACTACAGAAACAACCGTCGCCGCTACACCAGGAACCCCTTCGACTATGGCTGCTCCGGCTGCGCCTGACTTTGCTGCGCTAATGGCGATGCTTCAAGAGCAGGCCCGCCGCCATGAGGAGCAGGCCCGCCGCCTTGAGGAACAAGAAACGACAGAACATGGGAAAGAAAACTTTTTACTACTGGTATCAATATGCAATGGACCAGGAAAGGAGATACACCATCTGATACAAATTTCCGAAGATTCAGCCCGAGATCCTACGGCTGTGGAGAAAAAGGGCATTTAAGATCCAGTTGCCCCAGATGGAAGTTGACATCAGAAGACAGACTTCGACAGGGATGGAATCAACAGCGCGACCGACTTCACTCTAATATTGAACGCAGCGACATTAGAGAAACTCACGACGGCAAAGTGAAGGAAGTCATACCAGTAAGGATGGTGAGAACAGTTATAACCGACGACTGGAAGAAATCCATGCGACGTGCACAGGAGGATGATGCGAACATCAGGCCTATTCTGACATGGATGGAAGCTGGCACTGGGAGGCCCAAGTGGAATGATGTTGCTGGAATGGGTATGGCAACAAGGGTTTATTGGGCGCAGTGGGACAGCTTGGTGATCCATGGTGGTGTGCTGTGTCGCAAATGGGAGAATGTTCGGGGAGATAACTATCACCTGCAAGTGGTTGTTCCGGAAGCGAAAGTTCGTGAGATTCTACGGCGATGTCACGACGAATGTTCAACATGTCACACTGGAGTGAGAAAGACACTGTTAAAGATACGAGAGCAGTTTTATTGGATCCATTGTCGGAGTTATGTTGTAGACTGGTGTAACAAATGCAGTATTTGTGCTACAAGGAGAGCATCTCAAGCAAGTAGTGGTTTCGCGAGTGACTTTCGCAACCAGAAGAATATCTGCGAGCGTCAAGATCAATACAGAAATGGATTTTCCGATACGAAGAAGACCCGATACAGTGGAGAACTGCAGGCCTACCAGCGTCTCTTATTGCAGTTTATTGTAAGACTTGAAATGAACCGTTCCACTAATTCGTACCATAGTGTCACACAATCCGCACACATCACGTTGTATCCTAAGCAGCGCTGCTTATACTCCGCTTATGATTTTGTTCATTCATTTTATGGGTGTTTTCGTACCATCGTCTGTTATCTGACAGGTTCTTTACTGCTAGTTTGACGGCTAGTTGTCAATTTTATGGAACTTAAGTGAATCATAAAAAGTTGCTATTGTACGTACTTTTTGTATTCAATTTGCAGTAAAATTGTGTTGACAGAGATAGTCGCAAGCAAAGTAAGTAATGTTTTGGTTATTGTATAGTCGTAACATACGTAATTTCGTTTTTGCTCCATTAATATCACAAATTGACTAAATTGGGTTATTAATAATTAATTGTCTATGTTCGTCTGTATGTATTTTTTTTATTTGTGTGTGTTCATCGATATTTTCAACAATTGTGAAGTGAGTTATAAAAATCTTTTTTACTTCATAAGGGTGGTTCCATCTAAATCAGTCAAGCTGTTTTTGAGTTACACTCCAATAATTGAAAAGTGTTAAGCCTATCTTGATAATTGGATTGTTGATGGTGAATGACAATCGTTCCCACTTCAACCAGTTAGGTATTTCCACTTTTGAGAGTTAAAGTCGGCTCCATTATTTGTTAAAAAAATGTTGAGTAGGTTGTTACCATAGGATAGCAATATAAACAAATTACTGACAACTAGAGAAGAGACTACATATTTGGTCTTACTTTGGCCCACTCTTTCGAATCTTTTGTTGCCCCTTCCCCGTGTGCGTTGAGGGCCTGCGCCAGCGTCGTCCACATTCTGCGGGAGTACTCGCGTGCCTGCGCGGATTTATTCCTCCCGACAGCAAGACTACGATTATGCCTCAGGTACTCCCACATAATTTCGAGCTGACCGAGAGTCACTCGTCGACGCCTTTGCTCCTTACTAAAATAGTAAAGCAACAGAATTAATGAAATAAGTAGCTACTGAAAAACATGAGCCCTTCCAATGTAAATTGAGGTGTCCCATAAGTTAGCTTAGCTGAAGAATACATTATGCAAAATAGCACTGCGTTTGTACTTACGGCATTGAAAAACTATGATTCACGCACGACACTAACTCCAAAACAAATAACAAGCGTTGGTTTTTGTAAGTACATAAACAAACTTTATTCCGCAGTGAAAGAAACTGTTTTAAAATCATAAATGGCGCCAATACTGCTAAAGTGTTGCCAGCAGTAGGAAGATATTTTAACGCAAAAAAGGAACAAAATTTGTGAAAAAGGTTTGTAATAAACCAGATAATGTATTGAAAATTACATGATAGTTAAAGTAAAAAGACTTAAAATTTAAAAATGAAAGTTAGCTAGACGCTTTCGTTTAATTTAACGACTGTATGAATAAATAGGCTGTGAAAGAGTTACCGATGGCGCAGCATCATGGCACATTCATTAATATTAGGATGTATCCTGGTAACACACGCCTTCATTTTAAAACCCATCATTAAATATTGTCTTGATATGCGAAACTAACATTTAATACAAAAGTACGTTTATTTAGGAATATATGTCAACAGAGTATATAAAATACATATAAACAGAAGAAAAACATAATTCCTAGACTACATTTATTAAATTCAAAAAATAATTTCTTTACCTGGTAAAAGCCAATGCATAAATATTCGGGTTTTCTGACGAAAAAAATTGTGGGAGCGAAATAGACACACGTAGCAATAGTTTTATCCCTTTTGCTCAAACGTTTTACAACTGGCTAAAAATCCGTATTCATTCATTCATTCGGTCGTCAAACTGTATAAACGCAGCGCTGCTATTTAAAGACCCTGGTACCATTTTAGTGTAGTTGATTAGAAGCGCTGCCTTTACACTGCCTTGCAAATAGACCGTTTGCTAATCGACGCTGGTAGGGGTCCTGGTTAATCCCGGATTTACTGAAGGGTCTATGGTGTGGCTGCATAACCCTGTACGCAGTAAAGGGAAGTCACCGAAGCTTCAGCCTAAATGGGACGGACCATACCTGGTTGTGACTAAAATCAACGACATCACGTACCGGATACGGAAGGGTCAACGAGGAGTCTCTAAGATTGTTCATGTGGATCGATTGGCGCCATACTGTGGTTCCAACTATGCTCGGGACGAGCATGTCTTAGGAGGGGGCAGTGTTACGGCTCAAGGGCTCGAACAATCTAGAAAAATCCAACGTCAGTAAACAAGTAAAATAAATCAAGAATGTACCTACTCTTCACACAAAAGGTTATAAAAAAGGGTCGCCTTTGTTCTCAGGCAACTAGTAAACAACCACAGTATAAGTAGTAGTTAGTGTTCGTGGAATCTCATACAAAAGTTGTTTACGTTAAAAGGATCATTTATGGCCCTTATTGTTTTTCTATCTAGACTATTTGTGAACATTCTGGAAAATGTAACTTTTGAGTATAAATAGGGTCGGGTCCGCGCCGACCAGTCACTCGACCGCCTCTTCTACACTCGACCGCCTCTTCTACACTCGACCGCCTCTTCTATTACTCGACCGCCTCTTCTATCCCATTTTTCAAACCCCCCCGTCGCCGACCACGGCAGGTATTAGACGACCCGGATGACCCCATCGCAGTCATTACATTGGCAGCTTTAGCGTTATCCGCAAGTCGTCGAGGTAAAATCCCCAGGTGTGAGGTAATTAGAGGTCACACAATCAAACACCGAGCTCGCCGGCGAGCTCGAGGCAAAAACAAGGTCACGATAAATTGCTCTCCAAATAGTCAAAGAGTATTATTCAGTAGGGCCCAATTGTGCAACACTGCAGTTGCACAGAGGCATTTTGCTCCGATCCCCCCCATGTCTCTCGACAGCGAGACAAGCCGAGGTCCGAACCACAGTGGTGCCCTTGAGCTCGCTGTCAACCCCTCCTATAATAGCGGTACGTTTTCGGCGTCCGCAGGAGACGGAGGTAGAAAGCGCTTTTCGCCTTCTACGCCCGTCTCGGGAGAAGTGCCTTCGGCACTTCTCCCTCCCGGGCTATTGTAGGGCCAGGCCCTCGCCCAAAACCCGGTGGAGCTGGACGACCGCACAGGCGGTAGCCAGCATCTATGTCCTCCCTAAAAAAAAAAAAAGCCGACCAGTCAGTCTTACTTTGAGTTCGAAACGATCAACAGTGCGATAATCTTTGGACCAAGTGCTCCAAGCGCGAATAGTGAAGTACAGTGAAGTTTGTGAATAGTGTTCTGTGAAGTGTGAACAGTTCAGTGTTGTAGTGTAGTTGGAAGTGACTGTAGAACTGTTGAATAAAGGTGTCAGTGTGTCGAAAACGTATTGCATTATTTATCCCGAACCCCCAGCTCGTAACAATACGTTATTGTGCCACAATATTGTATCAGCGCGCAGATAAACGCCCGTCCAGAATCCGTCGAGGGCCGGGCACACTGAGAGCGAAGTAAAAGTGACAGAAGGACACGCGAGCTGTAGCTAATCGCAAAAATAGAACGCGCTACTAAACACAATAACTAAACAAAGATACTAAACACTAATCACTACTACTACCTACACTAATCAGTTGCTGACCAAATGTCTTTAGTACTAACCTCTTAACAATCGCATTAAACACTCATCAATGTACAAACAGGCCTTTATCAGTGGTATGCCTTTATTAAAAAAACACTTGGAACTATATTACAACACTACAGCTACCAAAACGAAAGCATTTAGACAATCTACGAGCCGTTACTCATACGCAATAACATACTTGCGCTGCTGAGTAGCTTCGCCGAAGAAGTCGCGACCTCAAGTTTGTTTCAAAAGATCCCTATTTCACCCTTTGGGTACGAAACCCATGGCAAATTTGGTAAGAGTCCCGCTAAGAATCTTGAAACGTTTTTAAAAAATAACGATTTTTGGAACATTCCGCTTTGGTCCGGAACCCTCGTTGTGTGAGACCAATGCGCACTTGGCCAGTTTTATTTAAATTTCGTTTCGTATATATCATGAAGAGTCGGACCAATAAGGTCCTTCGCTAGTTTATTACTTACACTTATAGGTACGGGTTAGTAATATAGAATTATAGGTACCGCGTGCCAACGCTATACATCATGCTTGACACTTCAGGCAGTTCTGGTTGCCCGAAGAATGTATGCCTCATTTCCGCATTGTGAAAGTCTCGCGCGCCCCTGCCCACGTGATTGCGTGTTTGTGTCCAGTGACTGCCAGACACTGTTTAGTGTCCACTGACACTTGTTCTGACACTAGCGTGAAAATGCGGAAGACACTTCGTGACTGACGTACCTACATATTGCTCATTTCAGTGGAAGTATGCTGTTTTTTCTTTTTTATTCAGATGCAAAATTCAAAGTTTCTTCGATTAAATTTGTTTATTTTAATCTCTTTTGACATGTTGCTAGCAAGTCTGTTCTAAACCGCATTGCCATAAAAATGTGATTGGTAGTTTGGATTATATTGGTTATCTACATGACTACACTAATATTATAAAGAGGAAAGATTTGTTTTTTTGTATACAACAAATAAACTTAAAATCTACTGGACCGATTTGGATGAAATTTGGTATGGAAATAGTGTGAGACCCGGGGAAGGACATAGGATAGTTTTATCCAACTGCGCAAAAAGAGGTTAATGGTTTTGCGCTTATAACCGACATAAGCGCTTGCGGAGCCGCGGCCAGAAAGCTAGTCTAATATATTATTATATTACATAGGAACTTAATAAGATTACTGTTATTTGCTACGTTTGTTACCTTAGGTATACAAGTTATAACTAAGGTACACTTATCGATATTATATGTTTTCTCAATCAAAGAGGATACAAGAGCATAAAAGGTTTTGTCTTGGTTTTATGGTTGTCGGTGACCTAGACGCCAGCTTTTCTTCCCCATTCTTGTTGGTAGTAAATGTAGCAAATGAGCAGCAACGCCCTACTGCACGATACCTAGTAAGTTTGTTTTATAATAGCTTTCTAATGTTATTTTGATGTCATGATGATGATCAACTTGCTAGCCTGATGGTAAACGTCACACATTACAATTGCAGTGTCACCGTCATCATTCTGCATGACACTGCAGTGCACTCGTTACCCGAGACCTTAGTTCTTATGTTTCGTTCTCTAAACAATTTGACTTGCTTCTGTGCTTTTACTAACTTTTCTCAAAGCAGTAGTGTGAATATTAAGCCTTCGATAGTAGGGTTTTTTATGAATGCCTGACTGGCTATCTACCAGCCTCTGACCTAACAGTGTGCTCCAGCATCTGTCCTTTAGAGCCAGTAAGTTCTTGATAAGCCTGAATAACATTTTCGACCGCATCGTCACTTACCACCAAGCCTATCAGTAATAAAAAATAAGGATTTTGTTATAAAGAATTCATTCTTCTACTTGCTGATTTACTTTGACCACAATCTAACAGATGGTAAGTGATGATGCGGTCGATAGCGGTGACTGGGGAACTGGCTCTCAAAGACAGCTACCACAACGCATGGTTAGAAGCTCGGCAGCAGCTTTTCTACTTGAGGGTGTTCGTTAGCTAGACAGGCGGGCATTCAAGAGAGATTCAGATTCAGATTCAGATTCTTTATTCACCTTATAACAAATGTATGTTATACTAGGTATGTCATTGGTCATGTAATACATAATTTCTTAATTTATCATTGTACATTAAAACATTCGTAATTATATAAAATTAAATACAAATTAATAACAGATAAAATAAAATAAAATAATATGTCTAGTCATAAATAAATAATACAGTTTTCAAATATTTCAAAAGTAAAATAATGATAATGATATCCCATAGTAAAAAAATTCTAGTCAGTATTGATAAACGAAGATTCATTGATTTTCATAGTCATAAATTCATTTAAATTGTAGAACGGGTGGCTTTGGAAAAATATTTTTAATTTGGTCTTGAAATCCGGCAATGGTAAATGTGACAGTGAGGTAGGTAGTTTATTATACATTTTTATTTTATTGTAGGGGCCTTGCTTTCGCACTTTAACAAGCTTAACTCTTGGTTCGTGCAGTTTCTCCTTATTTCTTAAGTTATAATTATGAGTATCCATTTTCTTAAGATATTTATCTTTTTCTTGGTGTATCTCTAATAGACATTTAAAAACATAAAGTGATATCACTGTCATAATTTTGTTATGTACAAAATATTTCTTAGCTGAAGTTCTCTTTCTAAGCCCATTTATTATTCTTATTGATCTCTTCTGACATCTCAATATTCTCCCTACATCAGCACCGTTACCCCATATAGTTATGGCATAACTAATAACAGATTGAACATAGGCATAGTAAATGGATATAAGCGTGGTTTTATTCATTAAGGGTTTAAGTTTCAAAAGAGCGTAGTTCGCACTTGATAATTTTTTGCATAATTTATCAATATGAGATGCATGATTTAAGGTGTAGTCTATGGTGAAGCCAAGAAACACGTTTTCAGTTGTTGAAGTCTTGTATTGTTGCTTTTTTTGAGTATGGTACTTCATTATAATACTTTTATCTTCATTTAATATTATACCGTTACACTCAAACCATCTTTGTAGAGTCGCCATTACCATATTTATCTTCTCATTCAAATTTTCTTCATTTTTGTCTTTTATGCCTACATGGGTATCGTCAGCAAACAGACTAATTTCGGCCCATTCAGGAAGACAATTTGCGAGGTCATTAACATAAATTAAAAATAAAAGCGGACCAAGTACTGAACCCTGTGGTACACCTATATCAACATTACCAACTGAAGATATGTGCTCAAACACACTCACAGTTTGTGACCGATTCGAAAGATAGGAAGTCATCATATTTAGTTCTGTCCCATGAAAACCGTAGTGTTTTAGCTTGAGAATCAGTATGTCATGTCGAAGGCAGTCAAATGCTTTCGACAAATCACAATAAATGCTTGCACATTTTTGTGACTTCTCAAACCCCTGTAAAATGTAGTATACTACTTCTCTAATGGCCAGCTCCGTCGATCTGTTTTTTCGAAACCCAAATTGTGCTGGTGTAAACAACCCATTGTATTCAAAATAATCAATAATTTTTTTCTTAAGTACCGCTTCTAAAATTTTTGATAAGGTGGGAAGTATACATATTGGTCTATAATTTTCCAAATTACTATGATCTCCTTTCTTATATAGCGGAATAATACGTCCAAACTTTAGCGAGTCAGGGAAAGTCCCTTCTTTAATGCATATGTTAACTATTTCACAAAGAAGCTCCAATAGCAAATAATTTCTTAATATTATATCTTTTACTGATTTAGAATCCATAAGGTAAACATCCAATGATTTCTTGCCTTTCATGTTTTATACTATTTTTCTTAACTCACCAGTACTGATGCATTGAAATTTTATACGTGATATCGGTTTGCTTTCTTTATTTAAGTAATTTAAACATTTATCTTTATTAACCTGCATATGCTTAGTTAGATTACGTGCGATATTTAAAAAGAAATCATTAAATAAGTTAGCGATTATTTTAGAATCTATTATCCTTTCACTATCCTTTGTAATATATGTGAACTTTGATTTTACTTTAATTTTCTTCTTAACTTGCTCGTTAACTATCTTCCAAGTCTCTTTAATTTTATTTTTTGATAACTTAATTCTTTGTGAATATTGCAATTTTTTAGCCGATTTCAAAACCTTTCTTAGAATATTTCTATATTTCCGTATTTTAAGCTTTAGTTGTTCGGAAGGCATCAAGTCTTGAATCATTTCAAGTCTAGCCAGATTTTCCTTTGATATTTCAATGCCTGTTGTAAATTTTTTGTTAACTTTCTTAGGTATTATTTTTCTTCTCGGAAACGCCGTATTAAAGTAATATATTAAGGCCTCTAAAAATATGTCCATTTTGGAATTTGCGTTATTGGCATTGCTAATTTCTTTATATAATTTATCGTAGTCCTTACAAAAGAGATAATGAAAATAATTAAAATTGTTCTCAGAAAATATTCTTGAATAGATTATGTCATTCGCCGGTTTTTTATTTCTATAATTAAATGGTATTTTAAGCATTATAACGTTGTGATCTGAGAGCTTAAGATCTAAAACAGTTCCTTCACCATAGTCAAAATTTACAATAAAATTATCAATACATGATGAACTAGCACCTTGCGTTCTCGTAGGCTTGTCAATGACGCATTTACAACAAAAATTATTAAGAATGTCAAGAAATTTTTTCACTTTACTATTATCGGGAGTCAACAGATTTAAATTGAAATCACCAGCCACTATTATTGGCTTGCTTTCTTTAGTTAACTTGTGCAAAAGTTTGGTCAATATATCGAAAAATAAGTAATGATCTTGATCTGGTCTATATAAGCAGACAATAACAGTCCTTGAAGCACGTAGTTCTATGGCAGCAAGCTCACAGTTCATTTCAAATGATAATTTGTTGATATCTTTCCTAATCTTATAATCAATGCCCTGTTTTACAAAAATAGCCGTTCCACCGTGCACGAACAATTTTCGATGAAAATACGTAGCTATTTCATAGTTATCAATGTTCATACCTATCAATTGATAATCCTTTGCCCAAGTTTCAGTTAAGCATAAAACTTCACATTCATAAGAATTGACTAAACATTCAAGTTCTAGATACTTATTGTTGATGCTTTGCACATTTGAATGAATTATCACGTTTTGTTGAGAAGACCTTGGTTCAACTGAAAATTTGTTTCAAATTTCTTTTCAATTGGTTTATCTTGGTACTTAATAAATGTAAGAGAAGAAGAACCTTTGAAACTTTGTGTAAATACTGTTTTTACCTGCTGCACAATTAGATCCTTTACCATACCGTATGTGGGGCTCATGTTTATATCTACAAATTTAACATTTTCATTCATGTTTGCTAGAGAAGCTATTTTATTATTAAGCATGAAAATATTATTATCATTTTGGACATTATATCGCAATCCACTTATCATAATATTAAATTCTCTTTGCGGGTGTTCTATAATACTTTGTAACTTTTTAATGTATGCGTTATTAACCATATATTTGTGGTGGTATTCACTAATGAGAACAAATACTGTGTCACCCTTCCTTAAATTTTTGGTGTTTTTATCGACATTTTCTAAGATCCTTTCCATAGTTGCACCCGGTTTACAAATATTTATCAGATTATTGGGAACATTAATTTGTCCTTCCAATTTATGTATTATTCCTCGTCCTATTTCGTCTGAAAAAATTATTCCTTTGCTTCCAATTGCGGGCCTTGATGACATTTTTCTACTCCAGGTTGTTTCGCTTCCAAGAACTTTACTCGATATTGAATTTTTATATGTCTTCTTATTCTGCTCTGAATGTATTTTAGTTAATTCCAATTTCTTCTGCACCAGTTCAATTTCATTATTTACTTTAATTTTTTCTCTCTTCAGACTTAAACATTTATTTTGTAGAGACTTTATGAGCTTTGTTAATTTTTTAATTTTTTTACAAAAAGTATTTACTTTGTTTGTGTTTAATGGATTTTTATTCCTTTTCTTAGTTGATTTGTGATTTTCAAGATTTTCGATCTGTTTTAGTAATAAAATATTTTTTTCTTTTTCGTCTTTCAGCCACGTAGAAAGCTGCTGTATTTGTGTCTCTAAATCCAATGAGTTTTGCTTGAGGTGATTTTTTGTTGAAGTGGGAGATTTACCTGCAATTTCTATTTGATTATTATCGTTTAATAAGCTGAACCTGGCTTTTTTCCAATTTCGTGCTGTTGTTGGTGTAGAGTATCCATCATTGTATTCAATTTTTTTGTATAAATCTATAACTTTATTTTTCTTTTCTAATTCTTTCTCAAGTCTACCTTTTTCAATAAGTAAATTTTCTATTTCATTATTTGCAGATAAAAGATTCATTTCTAAATTCAAAATTTTTTCTTTATTTCCATTTATAACACTCATATCTAATGCATCGAGGTGTGGAAGACTTATCCTTGTGGATTCAAATAAGGAAGAATCTGTTAGGTTACCTAGTGAATTAGCTCTATGAAGTCGAGGCGCTCTGAAGGTTATATTGTCGTACTCCATGTCCATATTTTAATTATAACTAATATTTAATTTCCAGTGTGCTTAGTCCAAATCTCGTAATCAAAATCGATATACGTATTGCATGACCAAAATATAAAAATAAAAAGCACAAAATGTTTTCACGTCCTTCTTAATTCGATGCCTGCACTTCAGCGATGTACGACATTCAATTCCGCCGCTCGACCCGCTGCGCTGTTTGGACGCTTGCAAGTGGAGGCGAAAATAGTGTACAGTAAAACAATGAACTATAAATATTTTTCTGTAAAGATTACGGGTAGGTAATGTCTTTATGTCCAAATACGTTACATTAGATTGGGTCCAAAAGTTAAGTTTGCTTGTTATGAACCGTAGGTGTATAGGCAATCGTCAAGTTTTATCATAAGTTTTTGCAGTTCACTATGTAATCACTGTAAATTAGCACTGTAGAATCGTTGTTTTGTCCAGTGGTGTATGTTATTCACTCAAATCACATTCAAAATAAAATTTAGAGATTGATTACAATTCAGTTCTGGATTAGTGCGATATTTTTATTATTTAAGTTTTACGCTTTTATCACTCGTACAACTGCATAGACCACATTAGTACGGTTAAAGTAGAACTATTTGTACACATTTGCACTGATTTGAACTTGTAACTCAACTTATTTTAATTTTAAATAATTTATAAGCGTAGCGACTACTTTTTTGAAGCGCTCGCAGCGTGCGTGAGGTCGTACCACCATGCATTTTTACCGCCAAGCAGTTATGTACACACCTTCCAAATGTCTCACCTACACACTTTTTACAAATATGCAAATACAGAGCACCTTGCAACTGACACCTTCGCCCCGCTCGGTCAACTCAAAGAGCAATAATTCATGCTGAATTCATCACGGCCGTCCACGTGTGGGAGTGAGCATATGACATCAAGTTTTGGTCTTTTTGCATCTCAACAGGAGACCGGTCGATTGCACCTTAAGTATGATCTACTTTAGTTAAACCTGATATAATTCAACATACACATCAAGTCTAATGCGAACCTGATTCAAATTATCACATTATCGCCAACTCTTGCGCATATTGCACAAGGAGTAGTAATTGGGAAGATAAAGATCTTGTTTCTTCGATTTTATAAAAATAACGATGGTTATATAAACTCATTCGGTAATATTCTAATTATTAAATGAAATACAGACTTTAATTGGCATATTTTTTTTATATACCTACTTCTTTGAAAATTTAAAAAAAAAAAACACAACTCTCGACACACACAAACGCTTGCCAAGTTTGGAGAACAAGACTAGCCCTTGGAAGGGCAAATACTGCACATTCTGGCTATTAATAATAATAATAATAATCATTTATTCATGTTAAATACAAAGTTGGTTACACTTATGTGGCTAAAAAGTTATTACATTCACGTTGTTAGCTATTTAAGGACGGTGTGTTTTGGTGGGGTAAAAATGTCATGCCTTATAGTTATATTTCTACAGCTGTATGTTCCCGGCTTAGGAATGTAAGGATTGTTCCGTTGTATTGAGTTAGGTACTGAACATAGGTTACGTATTGGCAACTTGCTTTAAATAGGTTAATTTTCGAACATGGAGGAACTGCAATATTTGTACGGGATGGTTTAGAATTAGAAAAGATCACAATAAATTGTCCTTTGAAATGAACTGCAAAATATCAGCGATTGAATTGAGATCTTCTAAACTCGTGATAATATATTAAACAATACGGTGATTGAAAGACACAGATACACGGTAAAAGTAGGAAGGAAGTATATTTATTTAATATTTCACCATTCACAAAATATCATTGTTAAATAATTTTGAAGCGCGAAGTCATTTTTCAATTATAATAACAATGTGACGAGGTCCGTTTGTCCGGTGACCCGCCCCCGTCGTTGCCGGCTATAACCAAGACTTTTTAATAACCCTACCGGTTGTAAATCAAATGTTGATTATGAGAGGAAGGCAGCCAAGCCAGACTGCCTTAACCGGGTCAGGCGACTGTTGATAAAAAATACTTAAAATGTAGCCGATGAAAAAATGTATCTCTTCGCGAACGCAATACTTATCTGTAAACTATTGAACTGGCTTCAGTGTTTGCCTGTGCAATAAAGTGAAAATCCTGAATTTATTAGCATTCCACTTTAGTTTATGTGAGTATAATGTTGCTGCACATTAAGCGAAAAAAGCGTGATACCATATTAACTCCTAATTAAACTTAAATGTATTGGGTACCAACAAGAGTAAAATAAAACTAAAGCAAAAAGGAAATATACAGGTATTGTTAGGAACGAGTATGGTTTTGTTGATAAATAATTATGAATGTTGATGCTGATTGTTATTCTCAAATCACTTGTCAACTCTCACGGGCCTCCATCGGGTGATTCTTTTATAATCTAATGTTGGTTCTGCTTGCTGATACTTTTCGGTGATCTTTTTCATTCTTTATTTCGTCGGGTTGTAATTTGATTTCGCGGTCTCTGGGTGGAAACTCCCGATTGATGTATGCATTGCGGTTGAAAAACGTGGGGGTATTTCTAGGAAGTTGTTTTCTTTTTGGGCCCTTAACCAAGCGGAATGCTGTTAAGTCTGCTAGCTGTCTTGCTCGTTAACAGAGTGAGTTACAAATCTGAATTTTGGTTATTTGTGTGGAATCTTTACTACCTACTAATTACTAAACTCTTTTGCAAAAAAAAACGGGCACTTTAGATTTTTTTTCTCTACTTCAATGAAGAAGAACAAGAGAGAGGTTTGTTAATTTGACGATGTATTGGCATGTTTTTTGAAGCATCCTGGCATGATTCTTAACGTTTCAAATTTAAAATTTGATATTATTAAAAGAAAAATAATGATTATTGTGGATTATTCTGAAATTGCTTTACTAATGGCGCGAATTGCTGAAACGATTTTTAACTGATTACGATAATTTAAAACATTTTGGGTATTTTCTGCAAATTAAACAATTTAATATTTCTTTTTACATTAAATACCACTTTTTGATATGAGTGATAAAGCGATACGGGCCGGTAAAGTTATAGCCCTACTTCAAGAAGGTTTTTCGCAAACTTACATGTCTCAGCGGCTAAATGTGAGTCGTTCAACTGTCCAGAGGACTTGGAAACGGTATTAAGAGACTGGTTTGGTCAAAAGAAGACCCGGTTTGGGAAGAAAACGATGCACAGAACCAAGAGATGACCGCTTTTTGGTGAGTCAGGCGTTGCGTAATCGTAAGGCGTCAAGCGTGGACCTGAAGAAGAGCCTTGAAGAAGTAAGAGGAGTAGAAGTTAGCTTGTGGACGGTCAGGAGGAGGCTTTTGGCTGCCAATATCAAGAGTTACCGCCCAGCTCGGGGCCCTAAAAGAGGATCTGCAAGCATCATCAGCAGAAATTGTTTATGGCGAACCTGTTAGAATGCCTGGAGATTTTTTCGAGATAAATAGACAGACGACCACAGATTCAACAGACTTTACAGCCCGTCTAAGAGAGTTTGCAGCGAAAGTTCAACCTCGCCCTGCTTCGAGACATAGCCAAAGATCAATATTTATCTACAAAGACCTGTCAACTGCAATTCACGTATACCTAAGAGAGGATGCATCTCGTGGATCTCTAACACCAGCATACACAGGGCCCCATAAAGTGTTAACCGCAATGACAAAACCTTTACCTTTACCTAGATAAAAGTGAACCCTGGTAGCGGATATTGATACGGAGCCAGTTGAAAATCGCCTCTTTGATCAATTATCTTATTACTTACCAACTAATTCCTACTTGGCCCGCACCGTCTCGCCATTGCAACCGCTTCTGCGTCTGTCAAATAAGAAACAGCTGAGTTATACCGAGTTCATTGCCCTCGCATAGCGTTAGAACGTGTGTGTATGTGTGAGTTGAGTCCACGGCGGCCGCGAGTGTGGTCGTCGCTAACATTCTCAAAGTCAAAGCGCCACAGCTTAGGCAATAGTAAATTTTGATTTTATTTATGTGAAAATTAAAAATGAGTGGATCACATTCAGTTATCGATTCCACACCATCCCCCGCAGTATTGTTGATGAATTAATATCCACGTTATATATACAGATATTCAAATTGGGCCCATAGACATTTAATTACATATTATTACATATTTATTATTGTATAATCGGTTCAGTAATAAGGTTTTCAAATAAAAATAACTGAATAGAATATAACATGCAGGTAGATTTTTCTTGCTTATTGGTGGTAGAAGCTGGCTTTATTTATTTAGTAATGTATATTTCAGAAAATTGCTATTATAAGTACTTACTTATTTTTTTTAAACGTTTTTTGATACGAATCCATACTGTATGAAAAATTTACGAAAATGTAATAATTTCACCCGAACTTGTCTAGTTCATTATACTATTAACTCTTAATACATTATACGAAATCGTTGATTTTGTTAGAAATCATAACACGTAATTTTAAATTTTTTGGAACTTTTAGTATAGTATGGACATACAGACATTTCGACTCGCAACGTCATATTATACTACATATTCTTAAGAAGTTTTATTAATACAACCTATATTATGTTATATTAATATAATTAAGTATTACAATGAAGTGGTTTAATACGTGAGGCCGGCGTATGTGAAAAAAAACTAGCTCATTCAGAAACGGTGGGTGTAAGTCGGTCTTTAAGCCGACAGGAAAAAAGACGAAGCTCGAATGGCGTTCTTATACTTGAATGAAATACTTACGTAAGTTATAGGTTTTACTCTCAACACCACCAGGCCAGTTATTTCATTGCGACGGTTCTTAGTAATATACTAGTGAATCACATTTATGCATAAATATGTAGCCAAGCACGAGTCGAGGCTCACTCTTGTGCTAACGAATTGCAAGAAAGATAGTAACCGTATGTAGATTTTGATCACAGCGTTTCAAAAATGTCCAGCTGATGTGTTCCAATTTTAACCGACTTACAAAAAAGGAGGAGGTACTCATTTTATTACCTCAGACCTCTTGACTGGGTGAACTGATTTAGAAACTTTTTTTTGTTTTAAAGCTGATGCTTATGGTTTTCTTTTTTTTATTATTTTTCTAGCATCTTTGTTTATCCTTTGACCACTATCTCACCTGATGTTCAGTGATGATGTGGTAGAAGATGGTGTTCAAGCTAACCTAGAATTACTACTGACTCTCAAGGATAGCTGCCGGAACACACCGTTAGGTGCTTGGCGATAGATTTTCTACTTGGTCGCTAGCCAGGCGGGCATTCGCAAAATGCCGCAAACGTTGGTACTTTTTTTTAAATTTCGTCAATATCAGTCAACCCGTTTTTGAGTTACACTTCAATAACTGAAAAATGTTTTTCTATCTTGATGATAATATAGTCGTTGACATGGAATGATAATCGATCCCGTAAGTAGCAAGGGCTACCGCAAAGAGAATTTTTTTTTTTACAAAAAAAATGAAAACGATTTCAACTTCCAAAAGTGTGATTTAACTTGTCGAAGTCAGTACCGCATGGTACTGACTTCGACAAGAAGACTGATATTTGTAGTCAGTACCGCATGGTACTGACTTCGACAAGTTAAATCACACACACAATATTGTCATAATAGGTACTTTGAACTATCATGGTACCGACTTCAACAAGTTATTCATAGTTTTGGGAAGTCGGGTATGGTCCAATGCTGTGGGGAAACACAGTAGATACGGACAGAGTTTTCAAAATGCAAAAGCGCAGCGTACGTAGGGTAAATGGAGCCTGGTTCTTAGACAGTGTAAACCATTCATTAAAAAATGCAACATTATTCCTCTGCCCAGTACGTATGCACATTTGAGGTGTTTGTGTTTCATTTAATTCCATCCGGAGTATTTTAAGAAGCGCAGTGAAGAAATGCAACAAAAAACTAAGCAAAAAAGTGAAAAATTTGTGAACCTGTTGTATCAAACTCGTTGTAGTTTGTAGTAAATATATATAAAAGAAACGCGTATAATTATGTGGCTATGTAGTATATTTGTATAGCAAGCTACCAAGAGAGATTTAACTATAAGAAGTACATAAATTTAAGAAGAAGTGTGTAAGTGACTGGCTCTTGCATAATTTATTCTATACTATTAATAATCAATAAATTATTGTGACAAACGTAATATTAACACGTCTGCTTGCTGACTGACTACAATGACTGATATAGGTACTCTATCAGACCACTCACACTCCCGCTCCCGCTCCCGCTCCCGCTCCCGCTCCCGCTCCCGCTCCCGCTCCCGCTCCCGCTCCCACTTCCACTTCCACTTCCACTCCCACTCCCACCCCCACATCCAACTTGCTACAGTGCTCTTCACGCCGAACTACGGTACCAGTGACTCTTGTCATTCCTATATAGGTAGGTAACAATCGCGAAACATGATGTGTACCGCGGAACCTACCGTATGTGTTCATGATTATGAAAACTTAAAAATATATTACGGATTCTACTACATTCGAACATAGAAAAGTATAAAATGTAACTTCTTGAGGTGTCCACCTGGCTGATTTAAAACTCCCCCAGTTACTATTTTCTTGGTCTGAATTCCGCAAGTTATTTGTACTTTTCAACGTTTTTGAAGCAATGATGACTTAACTGTTATGTACTGTCGTGCCGCAGGTCCCTGGTTCGATTCTTCCTACGGCTCGAGCTTCATTGCATGGTGGAAGGGCATTTAGCGAATGCCCGTCTGGTTAGCTACCACCCTCAAGTAGATAATCTGTCGTCAAGCAGAACAACAGTGTGTTCCGGCAGCAGTCTTTGAGAGCCAGATAAATTACAGGCACATGAGACTTAACAACAGCTGTATGTCTCAATGTGAGAAGCGTAGTGCAATTCGTCACATGACGAAATGTATCTGATATAGGCAGAGGTTAATCCGCTTAGCATCAGGTGTCGAACTTGTTCCATCACAATTGCATAAAAAAAATTAAAAAGCCGGGTAAGTTATAATAAAAAACCACCCTTTTCAGCGATTCGTAAATATGATCGATTGAATATCGATCACCCAATAGTGGTCACTATCGACAAGTGATGCGATTACCACATCATCTATATTATATAGATATATTGGCCTTACCATATTCAGTTAATTGAGTGTAACTTAAAAACTACTAAACTGATATTGATAAAATTTCAATGGGACTAACTAAGAAGTATGTATGTATACTCAGTATGTATGTTCAAAGAGAATACATGGAGAATACCATGTTCCTGCCTTCTTTATTTTGAAAGTCGTTTGAAAACTTAAATCCACACGTGTGCGTCGGAAAATTTGAATAGGTACATCTATTTTAAAAATGATATCATCACGCCACAAGTTTAAAGCGCAGACATATACTGGTCGCATGTTATATTGAACGAGCATAATGGAATCTATGGAGACTCCGAACAGGTACTGAAAATTTTAGTTAATCCGAATAACATGTCCGACACTGCGATCGAACCCAAGAGTCCAAGTTTCTGAATCGGCGCTTTATCGATATCAATACCCAAATAGTTTCAAAAAAAGAGTATGAACATACGAGCATCCTTATTACTGTCTGTTGGCCGGTCAGTTGGCACTCTGGACCGAACTCCGCGAACAAACACCCATAAATATGAGCCACCATATATCTGTCGGCGCGGACGCAGTTATTTACGACGGGCGGATAAATCGCGCGCAGTGTAAACACGCGCCCCGCCCCGAGCTGCCTCAGGCTTCAAGGCTTCTGCATCGATTCAACTGCTTTGCTATCAATTTTTCATACTACTACCGTTTTTTTTTCAAATGCATATGACCGGTGAGGAAAACAGGGTACAAAAAACTCGTCAATTGCGTGTTCGTCCGCGCGACCAATGCCACTGAGCCATCACTGCTTCAAAAGCTTAAAAAATATTGGTGAGATTTAGTATTTTTATTGACCATGGGGTGACTGGCTAGACTGTCACCCTCATCTCTACCTGTAGGTGTCGTAAGAGGCGACTACGGGCAGCAGCATTTTCTGAGGAACTGATATTACACACTGCAATCTTCAAGCCACCTGCCAAGCGTAGGGATCATGGCAAATCCCCCGAATTGTGGGAGGCTGTGTTCAGTGCACTATCCGGATGATACAGTACAATGTAGTACTTATTACTACTTAGAGAGAATGAATATTCGCCGAAAGTTGTAAGGTGTTAATGTAGGGTAGAGGCACCGTCGATCTAGTTCAATGGACCTACGTATCAATAAAAAAAAGAAATGTTTGCCATAAAAAATATTTAACCAAAAAATGGATCCGACTTCAACACCAAATACTCAAAAAAAGTGTGAAATAACTTGTTGAAGTCAGTACTATGATAGTTCAAAAGTACAAAGTATCTCAATATTGTGCGCATAGTACCGACTTTGACCAGTTATTTCACACTTTTGGGTGTTGAAGTCGGTTCCATTTTAGGTGAATTTTTTAACTCTTTTTAGTGTCCCTTACTACTTACGCGATCGATTGCCATTCATTGTCAACGGATGTATCATCAAGATAGGTAAATATTTTTGAGTTATTGGAGTATAACACAAAAACGACAAGACCGAATTTGATGAATAAATGGGACCAAACGGCATGCATCAGCTTGCAAACAAAAGAATAATTTTCAAAATCTGTTCAACCAGTCGAAATGATTTGAGGTAACAAACAAAAAAAATGAATTGAGAACCTCCTCCTTTTTTTGGAAGTCAGTTTAAAATGGCACCGACTGAACACAATATTGAGTTTTGAGTTTTTAATCAGAATGGTACCGAGTCCAACAAGTTATTTAATATTTTTTAGTGTAAAAAGTCGTTTCTATTTCTTGTAAAAAACAATTTATAGGTGCTTAAGAATTGGAAAGGAATTTCTAAGACAAGAAAACTGAAATTATTAGATGTGGGTGCGTTAATGGGTAGGTTAATAAAAAAGACTTGTATCATAATAGGTAATAGAAGCACACTCTTCATTCTGCGGGTAAGCATTTTACTCTGTGCTGTGATACAGTGCGTCCGTCAATGGCATCGATTGTATGAGTTGGTTACATAACTATATATTTGCTAAGATCTTTTTCTTGGCGTGATACGATAGGTGGTACGATCACGAAGTAGCGCAGGTCCGTCGTCTAGTAATGCGTGAGCGGCACTGACGGCTCGTCACTCCCTCGCACCGCGCAAGGACCCGCAGTTGCTTGGAAGTAAATGTCGTAACCGCCAAAACGATATCATTTAATTTAAAGTGTATCGTTCCAGTAACCCCTTTTCTGTCTAAGCGATACTGTCGCACTACCTTTGTCATATTTTGTAATGTAAGTATCGAGTCTATTTGGTTCAGAGTAGAAGGAAAATATATGTCAAAATTTAGAACTTTTTGTTATTTTATTCATTGAACAATATTTAACAAATCAGAAAACTGTCTTAGATTTTTTGTACACAATGAAATGAAATAATTTATCTGCATGTATATGAATTCTAGCTTTAATATTTGAAAAGCAATAGGAGCTCAAAGATCCCGGAACAGCCTTAATTGATTTAGCCTTCGATAAAATTTTATCGAAGGATTTAGCGCTTAGAAATGATCGGTAATGTTGTTGCACCGCACGGTACGCGCGCCGCGGAAAAGTTTGCGTTCCGCTGTTTTTGAGCTTGACTTACATTTCTTTACATATTTATTCGCAGGTTGGCAGTCGTTGCATTTCGGCGGTCTACGACACAGCCTCTAAGTTATTCATTAACCTTTACTTAGCCCGCGTCTTTGTGCGCAATCGATGGCCGCGTGGTGGACAGTCGTTTAAACTAATAACCTTTGGGAAGGAAGTCTCGTGTCCGAGTTGTCAGAGCTAATTCAGTAGCCAAAGTGAAATCAATGTACACTGCAATAATTATGCTAGTAAAGTGTATTCCCGTTGTCCCCGGAATCTGTCCCTGTGTCTCGCGTGAGCAAATCCGCGGGAAATTCAGCTAAAGCACACAATAAAATACATAAAGTATTTCATACCCATATTTACTGAAGCCCAACCAAAATTATGTTAATAAACGTGTCCGAAATTATTGGCGCTGACTCGTGTAGAATTTCAAAGCGAAATTATTCAAAGGGCTGGATATTGGCTCTCAGCTCGGTGAAGGACGATTGTTTAGGCGGGGTTCGATTCCAGCTCATCAGCGCGCCGGTGGCGATGGCGGTGGCGACGGGGCCTCATTAAGTCGCGAGTTATTCAAATTTATTCACTTTCAACGTGCTACAGTGTTTTACAGTTACACATGTTCAGTAGATTATTAGATAGATATATATTTATAGAGTAGATTATTGACGAAAAATTTGGATGGTGTACGTGATTTATGTGAAATTAAATGATAACTGCGCTGTGCGCTCAAAGAATCCAGGCCTTTTAATGAAGCATCTTGTAGAAGCGACGCGTCTTCGTTCTTCGTCATCAAATCCATATTGCAGATTTGTCATCAAAACACGTAAATTAATCCATGTTATGAAAAACCTTCACGACTGTGCTCCGGTTCCACTGCTACGTCAAGTGTATTTAACCTTATGTCAGTATATCATCCAGTACTGTGTAACGGTGTGGGGTGCTGCTGGTATAACTTATTTCACGAAAATCGAAAGATCACAACGTGCGCTTATAAAAGTCACACTCCGGAAGCCTTTCCGTTATCCAACAAATGCTCTTTACAATGAATTTCAAGTTTTACGTGTTCGCCAGTTCTTTATTTTCAGGGCTACAATAAAAACTCACATTGATCTAAGAAGTCATTTAGACAATGAAAAAATCATGACAAGACGTGCTTTTAGAATTCCAAAACCGTTTGTTACATCTTTATTAGTTAAACGCTGCCCTTCTTTTTCACACCCCCATACGTACAACAAAGTGGCAAAAAGGTGTGATATAAAATCTTTCAGTCAATGCCTGCAAAAGAACTGTTAAGGATTGGCTGCTCAAACTTTCTCACAAAGAAACAGAAGAATTAATATGAAACCGCTACTGCCTACTACTATATTTTACACGCAAAGAACGTATGAAACCAATAAATGCACGAGTGAACGAGTATATATGAGTCCACTCACTTCAGGCACATACGCGCACAGCGTCTCGCTCTCTCATACACACATCCTACGACACACAAACACACATACATTCTACACTTTACATCTATATTATAAGTACTTAGTTAAATAAAAATTATTACTTGTAAACTGCTTCAAGGATATTCCTATTCACCTAATTGAAGATAACGGGCACATATTATGCAGTCTTATTTTAAAAAATAATTATAAAAAAAATATATTCAATCTTTTACTTTGGTATTGCAACGCATTGTACTTAAATTTAAACTTAATTTTACATTGCCACTGTATCAATTTTAATTTAGTCATGAACAACACAATTAACTTTTGAAAAACGCACTAGATCCCCAAGATACAGGCTTAGTGCGTATATGATGTAATTTTAACGAGACTCTAATACTTGTTAAATAATAACACGAACAATCTTCGAATCATAGACTTTACAATTTTCGATGCAGTTCACTTCTTCACAAAGTATCTTCAGATGGTGACTCTCCAAGCTATAGGGGCGGATTTTGTTTCATTAATATAACATAAAATATTTAGAAATGAACCATTATTTAAATAAGTAATTCTTGAAATATTCTCTATACTTGAAATAACCACTTCCCGAAGAATATAACCCACCGTGAATTGAACACTGCTTCAGTTTACCACAATTCTTCTTTTTAAAACGTACCTACTTTGAACAATATTTTATCGAAGGTCTTATAAACATTGTGTCTTCTTGCAAAACTACCAACATAATTAAGAAATTCGTTCCCAAACACCTAACGGTCCAGCAGATGTCTATTAGACCGGTCCCATTCTAAGTCAAGTCTATTTACCACCTCCAGTGACATTGTTACTTACCATCAGGTGAGAATGCGGTGAAAGGCGACTTTTAGTCAGATAACCTCCGGAAAACGTTCGAGCTCTGATACTGTCTATATTGTATATTTCTCAAAAGCCGTACCGTTGCTCCTCATTTTCAACATATATATTTGGACAGTGAAAATGTATTAGAGGATTTGTGCTGGCTTCGAATTGGCAAAGCTAACGCTCGTTCAGTTTATTTTATTTAAGAACCTATTATCATAAATATATTTGTGACTCTAATTGAGCTCAGCATTGCCGTTGAAAGGGGGTAATGGGATAGGCAAGATAGACTAGCTGCAAACTGTCCATTTGAGCTTCCTACAGACTTGAAGCAGCTTGTTCAGTTGATATAATTGTAGTACCAAACTGTAGAATTGTAATAAAAACCGTCAGTTTAATACTTACCTTGAAATACCTTTATTAACGCATAAAAACCGTATAAAAACAAAAATGATGGAACTATATTCTAATAGATTTAAAAAATATGCTTGGAAGCGCTCAGTAACAAATGCCACTAGCGGTCACCCATCCAAGTGAGGCCCGTAGCGGACGTTGCTTCCTAGTTGATCGATTAAAACCTGTTTGCACATTGATTAGTGTTTAGTAGCGCTGTTTAATGATTAGTGTTTAGTGGCTGTATTGTAAAGTAGTTTAGTGTGAGTAGCATCCAATACTGTTATCTGTTGTGTTAAGTACGAGTAGATCGTTCTCGCCTCGCGACGTTGGACAAGCTATTAATTTAAATTGGACGATAAATCGCGTTCACCTGTTTTTTAGATATATAAAATGCATTGGTGGTATCAGCAATATAATACATTAATATCTACATGGTCGTATTATATACAGGGCGTCCCACGGCGATGCCATATGGAGGGAAAGTACCTTGAATATTGTAGATGGAACATTGTACTGAAAGAAGACGTTATTTGAATTAAAAAAAACAATTTTAACTGCATTCATATATATTTAAATAATTACATGGTTGAAACAGGAATCGAACCCGTTACACGAGAAAAAAAATCACCCTGTAGAAATTTATATGGTAGATCATCGCTACACGTCATAATTTAAAACCGAGACAGGTACCTACTGCATACCATATACAAGATATGCTAAGCGTCTATCTGCAAATAAACGCCCGTCCAAGTAGCGCGGCGGGCGCGGGAAACTGAATAAAGTTGAAAGAGGGATGCGCGTGACGTGGCTACTCGTAAAAAAGTACTACCTAAACACAATCACTAAACACACATCACTTTCTCTCCAAAGTTATTGAGTACTACGTCCACTAAACACTGATCAGTGTGCAAACAGGCCTTAAGAACGAGTAGACGAGCTCTGCTTCGAGCGCTTTATTTGTTTGTACCACATGTATACCTTGACTATTTATTTTGCGACCTCGATGACCTGATAATTGCAGCAGTAGCGGGTGTGTGCGACCATTGATGTGGGCTAATGACACAATCAATCCTGTACGGTACACACAACAGGTCATGATCTTCTCTCAGTTTGGTTCGCCTAGTCAAAAAAAAAAACAATTATTTAAAACGTTGACACTAGTTTACAAAATTACAACGCATGGAAAAAAATTAACTATCAGACTCAAATCCGCTACCATCCGTCCCTATAGCCGAGACAAGCATGAGCTCACTCACTTACTACGATAGTTCAGTTGGATTACGAACTGAACTATCGTAGTGTGTGAGTCATAGCTCAAATTTGTCCCTTCGCACCTAGCAATATACATAAATGAATGTTACAAAACGGTGAATCGAACCTGGAACCTCGAAATTACGAACTGATGCTTTCCGCTATTTTTTCTGCCACTATCTGCTGTGGTATATAAACGGAGAAGATTTTGTTTTGAAAATGGAATAAATATAAAAAACGGAAAGCCTGGGGAAAGACATAGTGTGATTTCATATTTTCTTTTCATATCTATACTAATAATATAATGAGAACAAAAATTGTATTTTTGTTACGAAATAACATAAATACTTCAAATAAACATAAATACTTCTGGACCGATTTGAAAGATTCTTTCATCATTAGAATACTACATTATCCTTGATAAACATATGATATAGAGTATTTTGTTTTTTTTTTTAATTTTAAAAAAAACGGGTAGCCGGGTCGGGTTACTAGTAATATTATTAGTCTTTTTTTATTGGGAGTGTGGAGTACATACCTATGCTTAGTAGCATACCTACATAAGAATATTATACTTAGGATTCTTATCCTAGGACCTTTTTAGACACCTTTAGGATGAAAATAGACCAACCATTTTATTCTAAGATTCCAGGACATCAAACGAAGCTTCAGTGCAGACCTACTAATATATTTATTCCATACAGACCTTATTTTATCGGATCAAAATTATCTTTCTGCTAAAAGTTTCAGATTTAAGCCTAAAATAACTATCATCACCAACAGTCAGAAGACGTATACACCATTCCACTCTTGAAATTTTGGGAAGATATTTTTTTTTTGTATAGGTACCACTAAGGTGGTAAACAAGCATACGGCCTGTATACAAAAATAGGGTCGTTAAAAGAAAGCGGAAGATTTTTTATTACATTTTCCGGCAGAGTAGCCTTGGCCCAAAAATAATGAATTTAATTATATCCGTCTCGTTACGCGCTATGCAGTTGTTTGTCTATTAATGATTAAAAACGTGCTTTTTGATTTAATCTAAAAAAAACACTTACTAAGTACAAGTCAGCACTCAAGTTTCTGTAGCACTACACAGTTACAAATATATATATACGAGTACATACGTTGAATTTTGACAAACTCATTAAAAGAAGAGATTCTGAATTCATAGCGATTTTTCAGATTCAGATTCAGATTCAGATATTTATTGCAGCCATACAGTACAAGGTTTCATAAAATTATACTTTGTAAGTATAATAGATACATAGCTTGGTATGGACCCCGTCGGGCACAGCAAATTAGAAGAGAGGAGGATAGGTAGATAACAGAAGAATTTATAAATAGAATGGTCATTAAAAATTTAATGTTTTCTGTGTAAAATGTCGACTTAAATGTCATAAAATTGAAATTAATAATTATTACGATTTTTAAATCAATGGGTTTTATTTATCATTTAGATATTCGTCAATGGAATAATAGGCTTTGTCAGTAAGATACCGTTTCAATATTTGTATAAATCGAATGTCACTTTTAATATTTTTAATATTTTTCATCAGCTTATTATAAATTATTACAGCCATAATTAACGTGCTTTTAGACGTAAGTTATCTGTTATCTTCGGTAGTTGAAAACCTTATAGAAAACGTTTGTGCAACTTTTTATATTTATATAGGTATATGAAAAGGCATTTATGTTTATGTTCATGTCAATCCATAAAACCCTTTGTTTTGACGTCTATACTAAAGGCTTCCAATTTTATAAAAAAAAAACAATAAGTAAGTATAAACAATCCTTTTCCTGAATAGATTATGACCATCATTTCTACTACAAATCATTAAGAATATATCAATAAAACGGCTGTTCAAATCACTTATCCTACCAACCGTGCAGATATCACAGATGTACTAATAATTACAATGGTACAGAAATGAAATCTAATAAGAAATTTGTGCAGTACACAGGCAACTTTTAAGAGAGTTCGTTACGGGCCGTAACGAAGTGTTTGCAACCCATGGGGGCAGGTAATCCAATACGCCCGCGCTCCCCTCCCGCCCTCGGGGGCGGCAAACTCCGCGGCCGCCCTCACCCGTTATTTCTCTGTTTATTTTAGTATCAAAGTTGAATATACGTGACTCGACTCGCGATGAACTTGTTGGATCATTGGATACAGTTAGCTATTGGAATGATTGAGTGACGGCAGCTGTTTGCAAAAGCTTTCAAATAAAAGAAATGTGAGTAAAATGTTGAATATTCATTTATTCGACCGAACGACTCTCAAAATGGTGCCAGGGCATTTCACAAATGCCCACCTGGCTAGCTACCACCCTCAGGTAGAAATTATATTGCCAAGTACCAAGTCAAGTACCAGTAAAATAATTCCCTTAGGACGTCACATTTTTTTCTTTATGAAAAGTATTTTTGTATTCCTTCTTATTTTTCAACATTTGCGGATTTTCATCGATATTTGGCACGTACCCGGACAACTACAGTAGTCGGTTATGTGTCAGCCACACAGTTCCTAGCTTATCAATATAAGGACAGACTATAAATTCTCGTGTCGGTTGTAAAAGGAAAAATGATTTTTTAAGCATGACGAGCATTTTGTTGGCTGCTGCGTCAATAGATCTTCACCGGGTTTTGTGGGAGAGAAGATATAATCCTGGAGATGAAATATGTGTCATTAAACCGCCAGAAAGGCTGCGTGTCTCTGGTAGATGCTTACAACGAAATGTATGAAGTTTTTATGCTCATAGAGCACGCATCTGGGTTTCTGCCTATACCATCTAACGGCAAACAATAGTATTGGTTTGAATTCAGACTGGCAACCGACTATAAACCCGAAGCCTTATAAATTTATGATACTTACTATTATATAAGAATATGACACCGCTCTGTTATGAGTGGGGTAACAACCTGCAAAGTGTGTTAGGTGGCATATTAACATTATAAATATGCAATATTTGTTTATGGAAAAAGCAACCACCGAGTTAGCGTACCACTGGTCAGTTTCCTTACCCATCAATTTCAGTAATTCACCAGTTTACTCATTTAACAGTTTCTCGTTTCATTGACAAGTTTCCGAAATGAGCACTTTCTACAAATTAGTTATATAACTATTGCATGCACGGCACACTGCCGGCTGGCAGATAATTCGGACTACACGTGGACCTTTAATAGGGTTGCCTAAATGCTTTCGTTGTAGTGGCTGTAGCGTGTATAGTTTGCAGTGTTTTGTTAATAACGGCACACGTTTCTATACAATAGCATTTACTTGGCAACTAATGTACTACAATTCAACTGACAGTTACGCGAGAGATCCTATGAGGATACCGTTTGGACGCACGTCCAAACTCCAAATAAAACACTTTAGCAACAACATGGAGAAAACTCCCTAGGGAGGTAGGTAATGTTATTGTGTTTGAACACAATAATACAATCAAAAGCTGCAAACTGTCAGTTACATACTAACAAGCCTCCAGAGACAACAGTTTTACACTATTCATTGATACTTAGCATCCAGTGAATATTGTACAAACACACATTATGCAACAAATAAGTTTAAACTTTATGCACGCTCTATAAAGACTAAAATAAGTTGTGGCCCAAAGATGCGGGCTTAATGCAAAGATTGTCTAAAATGTTGCATTGACATAAACAGAGACGGAGAAGAAACACGTTAAGGCAAAATGTTCATTTGACAAAGATATTTTAATTTGTAAAATACCTAGTTGTTACACTAGGCCGCAAACTTATTATTTGTACCTGTATTGAAAACTGAGGAAGCGAGTGGTTTATTAATAGAATCCTAAGAGATGCTACAGATTCAAAGGTAGGTAAGGTCCATTTTAAAAAAGAAACTTTATCCAAGCTAGATGAAAGCACGTTTACTCTCAGATTTTGAATAATGAACATAACCATTCCGAGTAACTGAAAATGTTATTAACAAAAAAGTGATTTTTCGCTTTTCGATTGACGCAAAATGCGGGTAGGTACTTCCCTTTATAACACAATGTGAAAGAATGGTTCCGATTTTCATAGTTCAATCAATTAATAAAATGACAAATTAAGTACATACAAACACAATATAGTCTCTTAGCTAGTCTAGTTATAGCTTGCACAAAACTTTTTGAGCTCTGGATGACACACCTTGCGTTCTATACAATTTGTATTGATATTTGCCACTGATAATGTCATGTGGTATCTCGGCCAGGGATCATTAAGTTTGGCGCAAGCTATATTAATGTTAACTAAATAATTTTTCATCCCCTCTAGCTATTGTTCAATGCACTATTTGTCATGTGGATGATTTTGTAAATGCCCGCCTGGCTAGTTCCGGCAGTAATAATTCTAGGTTAGCCTGAACAACATCTTCGACCACATCATCATTTATCATCAGATGTGATAGTGGTCAAAGACTATATAAAATAGAAAACAAATCATGATAATATTGTGTGAAAATTTCAGTCCTCTACCTATTATCATTCCAATGATATCTACATCCCTTCATAGGTCAGACGGACGGATAGATAGATGAAGGACATAGATAGACTATTTTTATTCACATTTTTTATGAATGAGACATTTTAGCGTTTCGCAATCGTTGAAATCCAATTACAGATCAGAAATAAGGGTTGGTAGCTGGGGTCAGGCGGATTCCGGGCGGGGGTGATTCCGCTCAAAGCCGCGTCTCGTGCGGCCCCGCTCCGAGGGGCGGGCGGAGTAATCGCATCGCGCGGTTGGGTGCGCCCGCGCCTCTCCTGTAATCCCGTTCAGCTAATAGTCTTATACCGCACAAAAGGCTGATCAAACGTTGCAATTTGACGCGCCAAATGTCGGCGCTCCGGCATTTGGCAAGCGATGGTAATCCAGTGGTAATACTTCTAATTGTTGCATAGTTCCTAAATTACATCAACCTGTGATATAATTAATATTAATATCATTGACAATCATAAATGCCACCGTTTGACAATTATAATTATCTCCATACTTGGCAGGCGTCCTGGCGATCGCAGTGTAGAATGGCAGTTCTTCAGAAGGCGCTGCTGCGGAGACCTCTATCCGCTAGGATGGGAAATCATTGAACTCCGCTTGAAATACTCGGATGACATTTCAATCAATTAGTTAATTTGCTTTAAAACGGGAAAAAATATGTAGTTTAGTACAATAGTTTCAACATAAACCACCTCATACTAGGTGTGCAAATATCAATTATTTAGATTACTAGCTTTCCGGGCGCGGCTCCGCCCGCGCGTATGTCGGTTATCGCGCAAAAACATTAACCTATTTTTGCGCAGTTGGATAAAAACTACCCTATGTTTTTTTCCGGGTCTCAAACTATTTCCTTACCAAATTTCATTCAATTCGGTTCAGTAGTTTTGGCGTGAAAGTTACGCTTTCACAGACAGACAGACAGACAGAGTTATTTTCGCATTTATAAATTAGTACTGATACAATTTAATTGAGAATTAACGATGTAATTTTTTTTTAATTGTCATAATTTATTTAATACTTAATTACAATTCAATTATTTAACGTGGGGTAGCGATTAGAAGTCTTCTGCAGGAAATCTTTAACTGTATAAAAACTTTTTTAACTCCGAGTAAAACTTATAATTGGATATATCTGTTATAGTTTTTGGGATCGAATTACAAAATGAGGGGCGTCATGTAGGTGCAGTTATTATAGTATTATGTTACAGATATGACTAAAAATAATATTGTTGGCAGTACAGGAATACTGGTGACTTTTTGATTAGGTTATTGGGCAAATGTGTAGATGTTATTCACAAGACACGATAAGCGTGAAACAATTTTTTATTTATTCGACCATAGCCAATAATGCATACGGAAACCACGTTTTATTTCGTGTTTTTGTAAATATAAATAAATATAATACTACATAGCTAATTAATGACAATGAAAACGAGAAATTTGGTATAGTTATAGTTTTTATTTTATTTTATTTATAAATTCCAAATCAACTCTCTTTCTGAACTACTACCTATTTATATAAATACTATTTTTTAACCAGAGTCCATTAGGTTCTTGTAAAATAATTCTAACATTCAGTTTTTTTTAAATAAATCGATTGCAATAATATATATATGCAAACACGAATAGTAAATAATATTATTATTTAAGTTGATAATAATAATAACAGTTCAGTACTTATGACCCCAAAACATTGTAGAAATCATCCTTGCACCGTGAATCGTGATACAAAACAAACGGACGAGCTCGCGCCCGCGGCCCCGTCCGCATCCACCTCTCGTAGTAAACACGAACAACAAACAGACACCCCAACAATGCTACATGTTTATTGTTGATTATTTGCTTACATTGTTTGCTGTGTTTCTTTATTCTAGTTGTGTTCGTGATATTTACGAAATCAAAGAATGAAAATTCTTGGCTTTGGCCTTCTGGTATTCTGTCAGGAAATTGAATACCATTATAGGTACATAATATACATATGGTATCCCCTGCCTCTGTTTACAAATTGGGTGGGGTAAACATCATTAGAAAATTCTAAATAAAAGCACTACGGCGTGCTAAGCTAGTATCACATTTAAAAATTATTGGAGCACAAAATGTTTGTCCTGGGTAGAAATGGAACCCTCGTCCTCATGCCTAAACCACTTGACCACCGCTACCAACATTCCCGCCGAGGGTTTGAGCTTCACGGCATGGTGTTATGCACAGTAAAGAGAAAGCAATATTTTATATCTCTATGGTCGTACGGCATTTTGCGAATGCCCGCCTGGCTAGCGACCAAGTAGAAGACTCAAGTAGAAAATTTGTCTCCAAGCACCTAACGGTGCGTTCCAGCAGCTGCCTCGAGACACATCTTCACTTACCATCAGGTGAGATTATTGTCAAAGCCTTACCTGTCAGCAATAATAAAGATAGTAAAAATACTCTTTTGAGTCGAAAAAATGTTGTGCTCTGTAGTTTTTAAATAGGATTAGAATACCTATGTAAGTATTTTATTTTAATTCCTGTTTTCTGTACATATGTAGGTGACTTAGATGAAGATATCTTAATATAATTATATTCATTTCAGTTACTTATTGTATTAGGTTAAGCTATGAAATTGCTGCACCACAGCTTTTTCTTTCGGATGAAATATAATATATAAATAATAAAATATCTTTATTGCAGGCAAACAGTACCTATAGGTATAGTATATATATTTAATTAAAGTAGCTGCTCGTCTAGTCTATACATAGTGCCATTAAATAGAAAGATCACTTAAACCTTCCCGATAACACTCTGTAGACCTTTACTCCACAAACAGCGTATAGACATTTCTCTGGGCAGAAATATTTTTTCGGAATATATTTCGTAGATATTTCGTAGATTCCTGACATACTTAGTGGTAGTCCAGATCATATTTAGGTCATAAAAAATTTGGTGCAATATCCCTTTATATCTGTTCTGATTCAATTCAACTAGATTAGAAAGCTTTCAATCCACTTCTCTCTCTGCCTCAAATCACGCCACTAATCCTTTGGTAGCTGAACGGTTTCCACTATTACCTTCAATTAATCGTTAGCTTTGTGGCTAGTTTTCCTCGTTCTTCAGGTCCTTATCTCCACTACGATTGCGGTGAAATCAATAACGCATGACCAGTTCGTTAGCCGTATCCTTTCCAAACACAGAGCAGTTTCTGTTGAGTTAGCGGTTAGTCCCACGTCAGGACTCCTGTTCGAATTCCTTGATTGTCTCTAGAGATCTATCTTCACGTTAAATGTAAAAACATTTCAATGTGGAACATAAAAATGTCATGTCATTTTTGGAGAAACATTTAGTTATTTTTAGGTTAGTATGTCTTTATTAACAAAACACTAAACTGTGTACTACAGCTACTAATCAAACTATGTATATTAAAAGCATATAGGTAACCAGAAGACCATTGCAGGCCCACATGTGGTTCCAATGCTCCAGAATACCACCAGTAGGCAGCGTGCCTAATATGCTGGTAGCATTACCTCGTTGGATTGCTATATGCATATCTTCTTCTTCTTTGAGCCAAATAAGTTTCAGCATTTTGATCACGCGTCGCATCTACCAAGCGCTCCGGTATAAATATTACTTCTTAATTAAAATGGATATACTGGCATCTAGGCATTCAGCTGGTGACTTCAAAGGCTTCTGGAAACATACAAATAAAATGAATCCAAAGCCCAGTATGCCTGTGAGCGTTGGCGGTGAAAGTGACTCCAAAGGCATAGCTAACAATTTCAGAGACCATTTCACCGTCCAGTCACCCTTGGGTCAATCAATGCGTGTTGAGCGTGAGTCTGAGACTGTCGTACCTGAGAGTAAAGTAACTTTAACAGCAAAGGAGGTCGCTACAGCGATCCATAATATAAAAAAAAGGTAAATCTCCTGGGCACGATGGTCTCAGCATCCATCATTACAAATATGCAGGTGTACACTTACCTCGCATATTAATCAGTCACGTGATCTGTGATCAAACAAAACGACATAACCAAAGATACACAGTAGTTAAGGACCCGGGCCGACAGAGAGCGGTCTATCGTCAGAGTTCTGTTGTCTTTGTACACTAGGAAGCGTGGAATTGAATAGCTTTGATGAATGCACACACACCAGCTGACAATCGTTCTGTCAGAGATTTGAGTCGGTCGCCTTGTTACAATCTTCGGTTGCCATGTCCTTTAATTAAAAATCGTAAAAGTGTGCGAAATAACTTCGCTTTATGATTTAAGTCTCACTTTTTGGCTCACTGTGTGTTATACATACGGAACGCAGAATCTAGACTCTTACTGTGGCCTAGTTACAAAATTAAAAGAACCAGAAGAATCACTCCGCAAAGACAGTCCATTTAAATTAAACAGTGACAAAGAGTAACAAAGATAAAATGGCGGTGTCAGGTTTTATATTAGCAAAGACAAATAAAAGGACCTTCTTACAATAAAAAGGCTTCTTAGGTAATTGTGTGCGGTTTTATAATAAAGTTCCCAATTTACAACGGTCACAGAACGGAAATTCAAGTTGCACGTGAAAAACATACCTATAGATTAAGAAATCCTACCACACAGTGTGTACTAAAAAAATGCTTGGACAATTCCGCCTCTGCTAAGCTATCGCCTGTCACCATACATAATTTAAACAAATATTGTAATTATTTTATTGTAGTATAGTAAGTATGTAACTCATTGTTAAAAGACGTTTAAAAGAATGGCCCCGAGTTTCTTTTTCGTTCTTCTCACAGTGGCTTTATACATTTTTGTTGCTGATCGTGGCAGTACAGTGTAGTAGAATATTTAAATATTAAAATTTGTAATCGACCTTCATAAAGGCGTCGTAGACGCCTAAATTTAATAAATGATTTTTACTTTCACAATAAATAAGCGACTTTCTATCGCTTAACCACAGATAGCTGATCTCTTCTGACACGGCACCCACCGTAGCCGAGCCGAGTCACGAGTGAGCCAACTCTGGCCCAGTGCCTAAAAGACCTAGCTTTTAGTTTAGATATGACAAAAATCACCCCTAAGACGTATTAAAAGTCTACATATTAACTAGATATAGTAGGTATAACAAGGTCCATTTTGTATTATCTACAAACTGATGACATGTTGGACGAAGCCTGGATCAGCAATAAACCAAAAGCGTAAAGTCATGAAACGCCGCGTATTTCCAAGCCACAGAAGGCACGGCGCGCGGCGTCACAATCGCTCTCGCTGCAATCCAATTACTGACTCGTCGAGTAAGAAAAGTGCTTCGTTGAAAAATCCCTAATAAAATTAAGCTCCCCTCGGGCCGACTAAACGCCGGCAAGAAGCGGACAATGGCAGTCAGCCAGTCGGCAAACTCGCTAATCAGACGTCACGTCTAAATTACGACTAAAATAAACGTGGATTTCTTCCGACCTAGTACTACCGAATACAAGCGAAAAGAGAACGCTACAACACTTTCTAGTAATAACAAATATTACCTATAAAAATATTTTAAGAAAAGATTCAATTAATACAAAAAATCACTTTAAAATATAAATACATGTACCTATAAGTATATGCAGTGACAATGCCCTATAATAAACGTAGATGTCTTCCTACCTAGTAGGTACTTCATTTAACTGAAAGGAGAACGCTAAAACGTTGTCTAGTAATAACAAATATATTATACATATTTTAAGAAAACATTAATTGATTTAGCGTAACAGTAACTGCAAAGATGTAAGTTACTGTTACGCTAAATCAATATTTTAGAAAAACACTTGAAAAATATAAAAATGTATATCTAATGACAATGTCGCCTAATGTTGCTGTTACGTCCCAAACGCACACTTCGAGCGTACTATCTAAAATATTTATTTAATAATATTTTTAATACATTTGTTATTATTAAAATAAATAAAGCTTTCCGCAAGGAAACGCCTGAATCTATTCATTAACATTGTTTAGGTTTATTGATTGTGTTCCTACTGGTAGATGTGATATATAAAATGTAATTTAATTATAGATGTTTATTTTTACATTTTAATTCTTAAATTAACACCTGCTGAGCTAATAAGCTTACAAAATTACAACGAAAGGAAAAAATTGTACAACTAATAAAACTCAAAAACTGATCGAGGCATCGAACCAGGGATCTGGAAATTCCAAAGTAGTTACAAACAACGCAAACGTATAAAATTCAAACTATGAGTTACAATTTAGGGTCCGTTTCAGAATGTCCTAATAAAGTTTCGGGTTGCTTACCAACACATAAAATAACTGAATGACAAAAATGACAGTTAACATGCAGCGCGTTTCAAGCATTAACTATGGATAGGCTAAATCGATGACTGAAACCCAAAGATAGTGTTTTATTTAATAGATATGTTCTGGGTACAACCGGAACTTACTCAAACATTCTAAAACTGGCCCTAAATGGAATAAATAATTAAAAATCGTTTCAAATTAATAATCTGATGTTAGATCAAAATAAAATACCTTGCAATTTTTTTTGTCATAAAACCAATCTTGAAATTTATAACCTTGGCGATATTGAGCCATTTGCTTTACGTCCAATCAGGGTGCAATGTCTGCTGTCCAAGAATAGATAGTATGGTAATGAGTCTAGCATTTATTTTGTCCAATCCAGAATGTTCAGTGACTTTTAACATCTAGTATTAATAGGTCCACTTACTTGAGTCCTTAAATGTCTACTTACCAAAATGTCCATGGTCTCAAAATGCCAAGTCCGAAAATCGTCCTTTCGTCCATTCTCATAATACAGGTAGATGCGCACCGAACGACTTTATGATGGTTTATCGACTAACCTCAGGACCTTTGTTTTATTTACCTAATATATAAATTGTTATTCTTTTGTGCTGTTTAATAACATAATAGACAAATACTTTAAAGAATACGTGAATGGATATACATTACAGTAAATTATTACATGTTAATAAGTTTAGTATTAACAACTTATTAATTATTTTAGAACATATTTTTTTGGACTTTGATGATTGTAAATCGATCAGTACGCTACGGCTACGCTCTTTAGTTTGTTCAAAGGCGAGAAAAGGCATTGTAATGAATTTACTTACCAATATTAAAACCCTGCATGGAAGCAGCACTAGTTGACAAAATGTCCATTCGTAGGAAGTATATAGTTTTTCGGAATCCAAAAGAGTTCACCTACAAATTGACCAAAATCAGAGAATCACCCCCTTATGGAGAAGATATGTACACCCTCGTTATAATCGCAAGCAGCGCAAGGCCGAATTAGCGTCTCCTTCGCATCCACGTGGCTGATGAAGCATTCTCGTCAGGCGCGGTAGCCCCCGCCCCGCCCCGCGTCTCACCTCCCACGGGACTCAGTCGATACCTCTAGCTCGGACACGCTACAGACAGTAATACAACGTAAATCTGTAAAGGATAATACATCTTTGTTATATACATATATTGGACATACATATTACATTAAAAGTATTATCTTCAATGTATATGAAGGTGAACGCTGAAGACTAGAACTTGATTTTATTTGTATAATAATTTTTCTTATTTGTTATATTGATTGTACAGGAGATTCTGAATAATATTATTATACTAATATTATATTTTTTCAATATATTTTAAATCTACAATCTGCAAGGCGGATTACACTAGCATTTTTAATGCCCGCCTGGCTAGCTACCACCCACAAGTAGAAGATATGTCGCCAAGCTAACGGTGTGTTCCAGCAGCAGTCCATACAGTTGCAGCAGGATGATACTTGCAGTACAGCTCCTCAATTGAGCCAAAATGCACCTGTTATCTGTATAGGCAGAGATTACCGCTTATTAGTATGCTATCATCTGTGGAACATTACGTGGGACCCGTGTGTGTTCTGTCAAAATAACATTAAAAAAGTAGAGGGCGCTCTTGCGTATAGGTATTTAATATTAGTTTCCAATAATAGCTATTTTATAAACTCGTCATTAGATAAGATGAGATACTTCTATTTGCCAAAACATGACATGTCATACAATATATACTTAATAATAACATGCATTTGGTCTTAAACTAGGTTTGTGTCAACATGTTTTGCCTGTTTACGGCGTACAAATGTGGAGAAATGGCCGTCATTTACAATAATAATAATAATGTTCTCTTTTGTTCAAAATAGAACTTTAAATAATTTCGGTTTTGCTTTTCAAAATTAACCCTCTAGCTAAGCTAAATCAAAATTTGTTTATTTATGCCATTAGATACCTACGTCCGTGATATAGTCTCAACATTTTCTGCAGCAGATTTATAGAGGATATGTATGTTTTTCAACCCGAAATATATTAAAAATCTCTTGCATATTACACCATTTATTTTATAAATAAATAAAATAAATATTTGGTGTCGCTCATGAACTGCAAGATGTGAGTTACTGTTACTGCTTGTATTGAAGGTTTATCAAGGCGTTACAGCTTAAGCTATAGTGTGTAGGTAAGTCTCGCGTACACCGAACAACTGCTAATTGAATTTGCCAATGTTTGGACAAACGCTCGATAAATGTATCGACGCTTTGGGACTCGCAAACTTGTAATGATTGTGTCGGTAGGTTTAGCTACTGCTAAGCCGGGCCCTCTCGGCGATGCGATGCCATATCCTATTGCAAATATTGGCGTGTTAAAATTTAATTAAACCAAATAAAATTGTTTTATAGTTAACATAATAAAATTATTGATTTTATAGTGCCAAGTTATTTAGTTACAGAATATCAATTAATGTCATATTGATACTATTACCGATCTCTCAGAAAAGAGGACTTCATGAGCGGACTGCAAAGTGGTCCTTTCGACGACTGTATTGCGTCTTTTTTAATTTTTATTGCTGATAGGTAAGCCTTTGACCACAATCTCACCTGATAAGTAATGATGTGGTAAGTGGTAGGTGAGTGATGATGTGGTCGAAGGTGTTAATAGGCTTAACCTAGAAAGTCTTTGATTGTCGGTAGTCTTTGATTCACGGAAACCGAATACACATGTTTTAAGTGAAGAAAACACATCGATATGATCCGAAGTCATCGCTGAATTAAATAGTTTGCAGCTTGGAGCGTAGCTTGCTTAGCCATTCTTAACCGAATAATTAAGTGAAGCAGCGTCCACCGCGGTCATGACTTGGATGGGTGACCGCTAGTAAGATTACTACTGGGTGCCATCAAGACCTAGCCCTCAGAAGCACGTACGCTTCGGAGCCTTCGGAGGGCTAGGTCTTAGGATGGCAGTCTTTACAGCGTGGTAGTAGGGCATTTAGCTAGCTACCACCCTTAAGTAGATAATCTGTCGCCAAGCGCCTACATTTAAATATTTTTTACAAATACAATTTTTATTTATTATTGTTAATTTGAATGTTAAACATACATAGCCAAATTTAAAATATAGTCTTAAAACCTTAGGTACGTATTTACTTATCTAAGTTAGGTATATTGGTTGTACAAATATAAGTATCAAGGAAAAAATTGCGTAAAATGAATATTATACTATGACTTACTTACTAGGTATATATAATTTCTTAATACAGTTATCTACATGTCACTCTATATAGTCCCCACACTAGGATACCCTGTTGTGTGTGAACTAGTCTTTTCCTAGCACAGTATATGTGCTTGAATACCTACCTAATAGCGTATTTAAGCATTCCTTGACAAGCAGTAGGTACCTAATTATGAAATTATATGTAAATGAGACTAAAGGTATATTTGAGTGTAAAGGCCGCAGTGCAGTCAGTCACTTGTGTCGAAATGCATCTGTTTATACTACCACTTAGTACTACTTACAGTCACTATCTCATAAAAAAATTGTTTAATAAACAATATAAGAAAATAAATAAGCACTACGAGCAAATTGAACATTAAACTCATCTAGTAGCATGAATCAAAATCATTTCTAATTAATATTAACAAAAAAATTACGCCCACAGATAAAATTCACTGAGTACCCTTTCTAAAGAAAGATCTCTGTATGATAGTGGTCACGGGTTGACGTCACGCCCAGCAGGTGATCAGACCAGCCACTGCAATTACGCAAGGGCTCTATTCAGGGCCTTCCGTCGAGCGGAATCAATTTAACGAATAACGATAAGATAAAAAATGTTGCCCATCCGAAAACCAGTAATTGCGATCGCTCGCGCTGAATTAATTTATAGCAATCAAAACATTTGGAAATGTCACCTTTGAATTTTGCAGGAGAGGCAGAATTGTCCGCAATTCTCCGGCTCGGAATTAGAATTGCAAATGCGGGTAGGGACGGACCGAATCGATCCTTCCGGTACCGTTTCCGTTCATATCGGAATTTGAAAAAGCTTTTGAAGTACGAAATTAAAATTGCGATGGCGGAAGCTAGCGGATATCTGAGAGCGCTGAACACCTTAATTGCGGGCTGAAAGAGCTTGAATCAGCAAAATAACCCTTTTTTATTTTTTAAATCCATTTGCCATTTCTTTGTACAATCATTTTCCAAAAACGGCTTTATCATCCACAGTTTAATAAAACTTACTGCCGTTGGCTGCAGCTGCCTGTATCTTTCTACCAACAATAGATACGCTCCTCCCAGCCGTATAGACTTAATAAAGTCGCTAACTACGTGCAAGTCAAGCATCGCGCTTTGATCATTCCGCAGCATTCAGTAGGTAAAAGAAATAAGATTTGATCATTTTGTACAGCTTCAAAATTACATTATAAAGCGGCGTGTTTAGTATTTGTTTATTCAAATGAGGAGATCATTAATTTGAAGCATTTGATCCAAAACACGATTCCAAAATTTCTCTCTATAGAAAAAAATCACGAATACAGCTCTATAATTTCGCTTAATCCACTTTTGTGTCGTTATCGTAAATCGTATCAATACATGCTTTATTTTTAATTATTATGTAATAACTATGTAATTAACTGCAGAACTGGCATTTTTTTTGATCAGATGAAGCCTAGTAGTATGGTTGACGGCCGCGCACCCAACCCTATGACGGTTAATGTAATACAATTGGAGCACGAAATTTCGAGCATGAAATAGCGTGCCCAGGTGGCCGAGTTGATTAGACATCCGGCGCTATATCGGAGGACGCGGGTTCGATACCTGCCCGGGGCATAAAATTTTGTGTTCCAATCATTTGTAAAATAATTTGTAAAATATGTAATTAACTACCTGACTCCATAAATGACCATTAAATCGTTAAAAATATTCAACATAACATTTTACGGAAGGAAATATTACTTTTAATTTTAAAACTAGACTATTGCATCGATAACTAAAGAACTATTTGTGTTTATCTGACAGCAGAAGGCTTAGTCATAAACTAATGGATATAAAACACCATTTTATGTACCCTGAAGTCTCCAATCAAGTATTGTTCGTAATATTGTTCGGGTAAAGCTTAAAATCTATAAGACAATAAATACTTCCTGATGAAAATGTGCGACTAAAGTTTGGCACAGAAATAGCGTGTAATCCTGAGACAGGTAAGGATACTTTTGCCTCGCTTTCAGACAAAGGTGTGTTTATAAAACTACAGACTGTGGGCGTAGGACGGAGAGATGTCGTTGCGCATGCGAATGAACGAAACAAAACAACGCAATATTTAAATAAGACATATTAATAATTTAAATAAAAATTAGGTAAGTATAAGGTTTAAATTGTTTCATAGCTTCAGCTTTCTAGAAACAGAAGACATCTTTCAGGTAGTAAATTACATATTTTAAATCATTTCACAAATGATTGGAGCGTATGTGCAGTGGTGTTCAATAACTTTACATGATAATGCGACCAATATAACTAATTATAAACACAAATAAAAATAAAATTTAGTTTCCTGCCACCGACGTAAATATTACCTTAATTGACAGTAAATATTACATAACCTTTAACACTATTCAACTGATTTGATGAAATAATTTAAATGGGACCATCTTGGAGGTATACTCTATTTGACAAAAAAAGAATCATCAAAATTAGTTCATGACTGGCGGAGTAATCGCGTTACAAACAAACAAAAAAACAGATTTGTATTTAATCTTCTTCTTTTTTTGAAAGTGGGTTAAACACGCTCGGTGTGCACGACTCCAGACTTCTACTCTCAAGACCTGTACTCTTCTCAAGAGACAAACCAATTTTGTTTGTGCAATGATCCGAATAATATGTCCGTAATTTTCTCGAAAGGATAAATATAATTATATAAATATTATGTATAGAAATATTACCAAGCCTCGGCTGTCCATCTGTCCGTCCGTTGTAACCAGTTGTCATGTTCACAGTTTAAGAGTATGGCGGATTGCCTAGAAAATATAATAATAACAAAAGTTTGAATTAAAGGGGTCACCACACCATACAGGCAACGAGTTTTTATAAAGTTTTTGCTCTATCGTTAAAACGGTAAAACCACAGAATAAAAAGTAATACTTATGTACACGCGTCAATCTTAGTTTTTTAATAGTCTAACATGTTACGTATAGGTAGGAAAAAATTACAAAGTCAAATAAAGACCTGTCAGAGTCAGACCTGCATGGCCAGTCAGGTCCGACTCCCGCTTAGAATCTGGATCTGTATGCACAAATATGATATTTTGGTACATTCCATGTTACTACCGAACACCCCAGTGTGCGACTTGTTGCGACTTGGCCGGGCTATAATTTCTGTCTGTGCTACTCGACGTAATGTTAACTTTTTACACGATGGCCCAAAAAAGGAGTGTTATGTTTTCAGGGTTCATGTATGTATGTATGTTTGTGAGTTTCTTTACTCCACCATTTTGCATGGCCTGGCTAGCTACCACCCTCAAATAGAAAATCTGCCTAAACACCTAACCGTATGTTCCGGCAGCTGTCCTTGAGAGCCAGTAATTCTAGGCTAGCCTGAACAACATCATCGACCACATCAACACTTACCATCAGAACAACTTACCATCACAAACCGATTTTTATGTTTAAGATATCAGATTCATTTTGATAGCGCGAATGACAGTAGGGACATAAAAATAGTATAAAAACAAACTGGTAGATTTTAGAGAAAATATTTCAAGAAGATTTTTTTTTCTGGTACACAACGCGATGGGTTTGTAAACCCATCACATTGTGTATCAAAATGAAGGGCTTTAAATAACAATTCCATAAATATATATAACTTGCCGTTCTATAAAATTTTCGATAAAAAGTTTAACGAAAATAAATAAATTGTAGTCGGGTTTATTTTTTATTTTTTATTAGTTTATACATGTTTTTATGCTATTTGCCTACTTTTATATTCACTACAACAGATTTGTTAGCTGTTCGCGTATTGGACGACAAGTTGTCCAGATTCCACGTTTAATGAACAGAGGCAGAAGTAGGAAGTCACTGTTACGCAAGCTTACTATAAATTGTAGGTATATGGGTTTCAGGAGAATGCTACAGGATCGATGGGCGGGCGGGCGGGCGGCGGCGCTTCTGAATTGTCCGGTGTTGACTGAGGCCCATCGACCGGACAACACCAACTGACTCGCCAATTATTCCTCCCTCATACTGAGGGGTGGAAGGGGGAACGGTGTGCTGAATGAGGGCTTCAATTGCGGGTACCGGGAATTCGATTTTGAAATGAAAATTGTTAGAGATTTGTGTGTTTAGATCGTTTTGCTTTGTAAATCCTGTTGTGTTACCTTCTAGCTAGTTGTGTTCACTGAGACGGCCATAAACAAGAAATTACGGCCTGTTAGAAAGTCGACAAAAGAAAAATGTGGAAAATAGTCAAATTAGGAAATCGGCCACGGACGGCCCAAGTACGCAGTATTATATGTAAAAAAAAACAGGATAAGTTAGAGCAACAACTAAATACTTTAATATTATCAACTAATATCTAAAAATAGCATTATATTTAATAATGAAAAAAAACTTAATGAGTATATAAATATATCGTGTGACAATTCCGCCTAATTTTCTTGTTAAGCCGAAGTTACGTCAAACCGGATGCTTCGTGTAGAAGTGAAACGCGTCGAAATTTCTTTGGGTTTGGGTGGCGTCACGTTGACTTAGCAGTAAAATTATTTAATTTAACAAACGGAATTGTCACAAGTCATACGTTTATATTACTAAGCGTTTTTCTAAAATATTAATAGTGTATAAAATATTTTTTAAATTATTTGTTATTATTAAATATGAATTTCTGCAAAGAAACGCCAGAATCTATTCACTAAATTCTATTAAACTGCACATTTTGATCATGGTATATGCCTTTCATACCTGGGCTTCACACATTGCGTAATTGTGATGACTTCAATATTATCAAGTAGCAATTAGTTACGAGGACATTAGTAATCCACCCTCAAGCGCGCATTACGCTCTCGAAGTCGTCGAGCCGCCGCGCCGCGCCACTGTCACCAGCCACGCTCGCGAGTGCCGCTGGAGACAATCGCTGTGATTGCGGCTGCCCTCACCCCCGCCCTTAATACGTGCTTCACCTACTCGTGTATTATAAATCAAAAGTCATCAAGACACCCATCAACAGCTTACACGAGTTAATTTCTCAAAAGAATATAGTTCTGTTACTGATCGAAATGCAGATTAATTAATATTGATCTATTTGTTGTCTCTGTAACCTATTTTGATGAATTATGAAAATGCTTGATTTAGAAAATTCAAATTCAAATTTAAAAAATGGTGTATTGATATAAAAACGAATTACACATTTACATTTATGTCACAAAAACTATTTTATAATTAATTAAATCTAATTTCTAATTACACATAAACATTATTATATATTTAATTACAAATACAATAATCAATTCATTCAATAATTCATACAATTTCAAAAATATCTATCAATAAATAAAAATAATAAGTTACAAATCAATTAAAATATCATCAAAGTCAATTGAGTTATCATGTTCCTTGCACCTGTCCCATTGATCATTTAAACTTTCACAATATGTCAAAAATTGTTCTACAAAGTCACATCTCCTGATGGTGCTGAGTGTAAAATCGAAACGCTTCGTGATGATGTGGTCGAAGATGTTGTTCAATTACTGGATAGAATCAAGGATAGCTGCCAGAACACACCGTTAGGTGCTTGGCGATAGAGCTAGCCAGGCGGGAATTCGCAAAATTCTCTACCACCATGCTATAACGACTGCCATCCTAAGACAACAACCGGGACCGACGGCTTAACGTGCCCTACGAAGCACGGAAGCGCTCAGTGGTAATGTCACCAGAGAGGTAACCCATCCAAGTCATGACCGCGGCGGACGTTGCTTAACTTTGCTGATTCAGAACGGCTAAGCAAAGTTCGCTACGATCGCTTCGTCTAATGACTAAAGAGCTGTGAACATTATACATAAACACATTCTGCAGTATTGGCATTGCACCTGTGCGAAGCCGGGGCGGATCACTAGTATAAAATAGTTCAAGCTTAAAGACATTTTGGTTTACCAGTTTTCAATTTTATTAGGAATTGATATTATCTCAAATAAAATAACTGATTATTCTAATAAATACGAAAGGACAAAATTAAAAATAAATCTAGGTTCAAGGAAGTACATGCAAAATTTCACCGAATCACACAACTTTACAAAATTACAAATTATCGAGATGAAAAATTTAAGTCATGTGCTGGTTTCGAACCTGCGTCCATCCACCTATATTTTTTTTTATTTTGACTTTAGCCGGGTTGTGCTCTAACCAGTTGAGCTAACATGACACGAGCCATAACAAAATTACAAATATACGAGAAATGTTTCAATTGGTTAGAGCATGCCCCGGCTAAAGAAGTGGATGGACGCGGGTTCGAATCCCGCACATGACTTAAATTTTTCCTCTCCTATATTTGTAATGTAATCCGCAGAGCGTGCGTTATTGCGAACATAAAGATAATGTTAGGAACTTATGTAAAATATGACAAATCTACGTAGTTTGTATCGATAGTCTAGAATCAGAACAGGCGGTAATCATAAATTGCTTGATGTAAAATGTAAATCAACTTCGATGAAACAATCTAAAAATAAATAATGGGGTTATGTTGAACGACTGATCGATGATATAATAAATGAAGATATACTAGCACCGATTTGTCATATACTCTCTATTGATAAAGAGGTAAGAGGTATGTACTTATCTAACAGTAAAGCGGAACTGACACTCTGGCAATTTATACTTGAATAATTATAGCATTTCACAACGCTTTCATCAGTTTTCGGGCTGATTTTGAAATTATCTTTTTGGGCACCTAAGGGAATTTACGTTCTAAGGTCGATTTTAGTTCATTAAATGAAATTTATTTCTTTGATGTAGTCTGTATACTTATAATCGTCTAAATAAATGCGCGTGAAGTGAATTCGAGCAATTAAAAGAAAAAAAAAACGATGGATTCTTTAAAATCGATGTACACGCCCAAACAATAAGAAGTGGTCGGCAATAAAGACACAGTTTTTTATTACTTTTTTTTAATTAATAAAGTTACAAATGTAAAAACCTAATAACGAGTGTGACCTCCTCTTGCCAAAATCACAGCTTGAATCCTTCTGGGCATGCTTTCCACGATGTTTTTAATAACGTTTTGAGGAATACGTTCCCACTCTTCTGCAATGACTCTTTTTAGCTCCCTGATGTTTTGTGGAGCAGGTTGCACTGATCTTACCCGTCTCTTTAGAACATCCCACACATGCTCAATTGGATTGAGGTCAGGACTTCGAGCTGGCCAATCTAAACGACGAATCCCAACTTCTTGCATGTACGCTTACACGTCGCCAGAACGGTGCGGGCGAGCACCGTTATCGTCCATAAAAATGGAATCTTCCCCAAGTGCAGTCAATGTGGGTTGTGCATATGGAATTAGGACTTCCATTATGTACCGGTGTGCATTAAATGTTCCATTTTCTATGAAAACTAAGTCCGTTCGCTCCGTCGAATTAATTGCTGCCCATAAGGAGTGATTTCTTCGAAACACACGTCCGCATAGCGTTCCCGTGGTCTTCGCAGCACTCGCCGGCGTCGGTCCTCTCCACACAAAGAGATTCTAGCTTCATCAGAAAACAATACTTTATTCCAGTCCTCCAGAGTCCATGAAGCACAGTTCCGAGCAAACTGAAGTCGAGCAACACGGTTCTCACGAAGTAATTTAGGGCCCCGAGCTGGGCGGTAACTCTTGATATTGGCAGCCAAAAGCCTCCTCCTGACCGTCCACAAGCTAACTTCTACTTTTCTTACTTCTTCGAGGCTCTTCTTCAGTTCCACACTTGACGCCTTATGATTACGCAACGCCTGACACACCAAAAAGTGGTCATCTCTTGGTTCTGTGCATCGATTTCTTCCCGAACCGGGTCTTCTTTTGACCGAACCAGTCTCTTGATACCGTTGCCAAGTCCTTTGGACAGTTGAACGACTCACATTTAGCCGCTGAGACACTTAAGTTTGCAAACAACCTTCTTCAAGTAGGGCTATAATTTTACCGGCCCTTATCGCTTTATCACTCATATCAAAAAGTGGTATTTAATGTAAAAAGAAAGATTAAATTGTTTAATTTGCAGAATATATCCAAATAGTTTTAAAATATCGTAATCAGTTAAAAATCGTTTCAGCAATTCGCGCCATTAGTAAAGCAATTTTAGAATAATCCACAATAATCGTTATTTTTCACATGGCATGTGAGACTTAACAACTTTATGTCTCAGGGCGCATTTCGCCACTTGTGACGAACTGTTTACTATGTAATAGGCAAAGGTTACCGCTTAAAACCAGTTGCACCGCGTGCTTGTCACATAAAAATAGAATAAAAGGGTAATGTAAAAATGTTTGCAATGTTAACGAATGATATGATATGGCAACTCTGGCTGATATTAACCAGTGTTGCGGACGACTGTAATCGATTATATAAGTCTAACACAAAAGAGTAAAAGAATAAATAAATAAACACAAATAAACCCAAATTCAATGAGTATTTCGATATTTATGAGTACTTTAATGAGTAAAATTTTCGATATTTCACCAATTATTTGAGTTTTTTTTTTTTTTTTTTTTTATCCTTAATAGGTTAGCCTTTGACCACTATCTCACCTGATGGTAAGTGATGATGTGGTCGAGGATGTTGTTCAGACTAACCTAGAGTTACTGGCTCTCAAGGACAGCTGCCGGAACTCACCGTTAGGTGCTTGGCGACAGATTTTCAACTTGAGGGTGGTAGCTAGCCAGGCGGGCATTTGCAAAGTGCCCTACCACCATGCTGTAACGACTGCCATCCTAAGACAACAACCGGGACCGACGGCTTAACGAGCCCTCCGAAGCACGGAAGCGCTCAGTAGTAATGTCACCAGCGGTCACCCATCCAAGTTATGACCGCGGCGGACGTTGCTTAACTTTGCTGATTGAATCAGAATGGCTAAGCAAACTTGGCTACGAGCGCTTCATTATGCCTGATAGGTTAGCCTTTGACCACTATCTCACCTGATGGTAAGTGATGATGTGGTCGAGGATGTTGTTCAGACTAACCTAGAGTTAACAATTTCGCACAGGATATTTTATAAACAAGGAGAAAGGGCAATTTCCTTTTGTAAAATCTCACTATAACGCCAAAAGTAACAGTAAAGAAGTGTGATTCGTATAATATACCTAACCGAGAAGGTTAGAAGGTCATTTTGGAATATTATTTACAGGAAAATTAATAAAATATCTACATCTCCTTTGTGCGTCAATCTGCTGGCAGCAATCGGAAAGTAAAATGCACGCGTGGGAATAGAAGAAGCACATTTCAGTTGAGTACGGCACAGTAGGTAATATATATTTTAGCTTCATTTCCTGTGCCTGCGTAATAGAGCTTTTACGAGAAAGTGTGTTTTAAAGGACTTTTAATTTATCTTTTGTAATCTGTGTGATCTATATGGTTAAATAAAAAAAAAACAAATCGTACATGAATGTTTTATTTTAGTAGAATCCACCAGAAATTCGTCAGTAAAGATATATATTACGAATTGCGCACTTACATAAGATAAAAAGGGTATCTATATCAGATGCTGCTCTCCGCAACAATAAAGTATGCAAAGGAAACATGTGAAATAAATCAGATGTACTGTACCTACATTCTTATACGAACTGCAAAATTAAGTCTCCTAGACAGATCATGTACCTACAGTCGACTTTCGTTAATTCAAACCTGCGATAATTTGAACCTCTCAAAGTTATCACTAGTTCCCTAGAGAATCTCTTTATATTTCGAACAAAATCGATACATTTTTATGCACTTTGTTATTCGAACTATAAAATGAACGCTACGCAACAAAATGACGCGTTAACTTGAATTTCTCAAACACTCGACAATTCGTAAAGAATATGTCACTTGATCCTCTTATAAACAAGTCCAAATAATCCATCCCGTCGCGTCGCGGAGACTTCTAAGTACATTGCAGAACAAGTTCAAGCTGGTATCATCGTCGACGAGCCTTTGTTTTGGTAATGATTAGTTTCACATACTCTTCCGCACGAATTGGTTGTTTAGTTAAGTTTCAATTACTGTTACTCATTTGTCGTTGTATACATATTAAACAAAAGTTTGAGTTAGTTGTGAGTCCTAAAAAGAATAAATGCTTGACGATAGCTGAAAAGAACAAGTTAATCGAAAAAGTAGTGCACTACTTTTTCGATTAACTTCTTCTTTTCAGCTATCGGCAAGCATTTGATAGAATAAATGAATAGAGGTGAGAAGAAAAGGGATGTCGCAAAAGAATTCAAGAATCCTCTGAATTTAAAATCTCTCTCAACCATAAGAAGGTCTGGAAGAAAGCCTGGTCATAAGGGTAAGACAGGACAAAAAGTGTTTATTAACAATGAATTTAATATTCAACATTATTGAATAAAATGAAATATCGAAATTTTTGAGACAAAGGAATAAAACTTCGTTATTTCTAAACTGTACATTCATGAAAATGAACAGGCTATTCACTAACAAAGACATAAACCTGAAACTCAGATGGAGAATGGTCAAATGTTACGTGTTGTCTATATTCATGTACGGCACGGAAGGCTGGACCATAAACAGAATGATGGAGGATAAAATAAACGCATTTGAAATGTGGCTTTACAGAAGAATGCTAAAAATATCATGGAGAGACCGCATAACTAATATAGAAGTTTTACAAAGAATGAAGAAAAATTTAGAACTTTTAGAAACAGTGAAGAAAACTAAAATTTCATATTTTGGACATATATACCGTAATAATAAATATCACATTTTAAGGAAATTACTGGAAGGGAAAATAGAGGGACACAGAAGTAGAGGAAGAAGAAAGCTGACCTGGATGGACAATATTAAAAACTGGACAAATATTAAGGACATTGCCAACCTGAGTAGGGTGGCACAAGATAGGAATAAGTTCCGAGAGATGGTCGCCGACGTCCGATGAGGACAGGGTACACAAAGAAGAAGAAGATTTCTAAACTCTCAAAAAATCGTTAAGTAAAGAAATTAAACTTCGTTATTTCTTTTTTCTAAAAAATTTCGATATATCGTTTTATTTAACAATTTTGATATTTCAAACCCTCGATAATTCGTAACACTTTGAAAGTTCCTCAAGTTTCGATTTAACGAGAGTCGACTGTATATTGATTAGGCAATGTATATTGGGGTAGCCACCTGTAACGTTGAGTCTATTTAAATTTTCAGGAAGACTGTTTTGAATATAGTCTACTGAAATTTTGTCTTAATTAATCTAAAATTTTGGTTCTAAAAATTTAAGTCAGTGGTAAAATGTATATATATGTTTATACACCCTGCGTTCTCTTTGAAGGTTTTCTTCTAAACTAATTTAATATCCTTTATGTCATGATCATTAAGTGCTTTATAATTATTGATATGTATGTACAGAAGCCTGACAGTGAGAAAAATATTTACCTATTTAACTCGTAATTTTATGAACAAAGTTATATACGCGATATAATCGATATATTGTGTTTTTTATATATATTTGTTATTTGTTATACGAGGGTGAAAAGTTATTATATAGAGCGACTAGCTATTTGTATTCAAACATGAGCGTAAAAAGTTTTCAAAGGAAAGAGACGAAAAAAGCTTTGCTGCCAAGCTAAACGTCCAAATTTTCATCTCTTTACAGCGAGGAAAATGCTATAGGTGCAAGAAAAAAATATTTTAGTAGGTAAATTGGTGCCGTATATTAAAAATTTTAATATACAATTCATGAAATAAAAAAATAAATTGTTTTTTTAGATTTTATTGAAAACGTAATAAAGAAAACTATATATGTTAAGAACAGCTTCTGGAGCACGCTATTAAGTACTAGGCAACAGATTTGTTGATTCAATTTCTAGAATAACTACCTACCTTATTACATATATAGTATATATACCTACCTTTGTTTTTACTCTATAAAATACATCTGTCATTGGATGTAAGAAATATAACTCTATAAATATGTTAATTTTGTTAAGATCTCTGAATTTTGTGAGTTAAATAAATAAATAGATTTTATTCAGGGATTATTAGCTGGTAGAAAAAGTTCCCTGTCAAACGGAATGTATGCCCAATTATGCTCAAGATCACGGCGGAATTTGAACTAAGGCAGTTGTTACTGGGCCATGATTTCATCAAATTTTGGTATGTATCATCAGATAAGTTAATAAAATTGCAAGTACAATATTAAGAGCATATTACATTTTCTACGTCTTTTATCAGTTATATAGGTTTTTAGAAGTATTTAGAACAGACATTGCTCCTTGCTCCCAATATATGAAAATCACCACCCTTAAAGACAAGCGTAGCTGGGTAAGTAGGCACTTCACAAAAGTACACATGTGGGTGGTACTAACAAGATTGTAGGCATTTATACGCTGAAAAGGGGACAGTAAATATGAAATCACCGTAATACCACAACCTAATTTTTTCACAATGTGACAATACTTACCGTACACTCGTAGAGCTTAAATGGAAGTGTACAGTTAGCGCTTTCGATACTAATATTGTTTCATATATTGAGTAACTACCAAGTGTTCAATCAAACTATGTAAAATGTTGCAAGAATGTCGTTAGCCTAATTAATATGTTTGTGGTTTACTAGTTATCGGTTCTATTTTTTAATTTATTATTTTAAATTAATGTTTTACTTGGGATTCTTATTTTTACATTAAGATATACAACAAATAATTAAACGAAAAACCTAGAACCATAGATCAAGGAAATGGGTGCAAAATTACACTAAGCTTGAACACTGAAGCGCTCGTAGCGAAGTTTGCAAAGTTAAGCAACGTCCGCCATGGTCAGGAGTTGGATGGGTGACCGCTGGTGACATTACTACTGAGCCTTTCGTGCTTTGGAGGGCACGTTAAGCCACCCGTCCCGGTTGTTGTCTTAGGATGGCAGTCGTTATAGCATGGTGGTAGGGCATTTTGCGAATGCCCGCCTGGCTAGCTACCACCCTCAACTTGAAAATCTGTCGCCAAGCACCGAACGGTGTGTTCAGGCAGCCATCCTTGAGAGCCAGTAATTCTAGGTTAGCCTGAACAATATCTTCGACCACATAGAGTAGACACATAGTGAGATAGTGGTCAAAGGCTAACCTATCAGGCATAAAAAAGAAAACACTTGGTATTTACCTAAAATATGACAAAATCACGGTTCTATGGAAAGCGCTATATTTAAGCACACTTCCCTCAAAGAAACGTTTATTAACCTGAGATCGCGACATGATATGACCTTTATTCTATTTCTATGAAGTAAAATATGTAAATATAGGTATGTAATCTATTAGGGTGGGGTTTAAAGACCATTTAAAAGTCTTCGATTTTATATAATTTATTGTTTATCCCTAACTTATTGGATTTGTAGAACCCTTTTTATTTAAGAGATGTTATTTTTGTTTCTTCCCATTTCGAGTTGACCTCAATACGAATACCTACTATTTTAAGATACTGTACGGAAAAACAGGACACAATTACTAAGCCTATAGTGTCCTTCGTCTTCTCCTGTTCCACCTTTCTCTACCCGTACCGCGTGATAACGCCTTCTATACAAACTGTTTATGCTCGTAAATACCAAGTGATACAAATTAGTGTCATTTTGCGTATTTTACTTTAAGACCATACCTATTGAGCACCTGGTTTGCCGCTGTTTTCAGAAAACTCTTTGAACTCTCAGAAGACTCTTATATGGGAATTTCAATTGTTAAGTTATAATAAATAATATTACAGAATACTGGGCTACCTAACCACGAGCAAATAAGTTAGGCTACACATGCATGGTCTTTAAAATATGATGAAACTAAGGCAGTTTGAAAAGCATACGATCGCGTCGGTTGATAAAAAGCGTGTGATCAGGCTTTGGTATCAGATCGCAATACACACAATTTTCACATAAATATGTATTACCGTGGTGGATATCCTAACAAGTAAAATAGAAAAAAATTATGGGAGATTGTGCAGGCTTTTAGTCATAAATAAATAATAAAAACCGGGTAAGTAAGAGTCGGAGTCGTCATATCCTAAGATGAATGGAAAAATAACAACTTTAGCAATTTTTTTTAGTTAAAACCTACTTATATAAGATGATTCGTGCTACGGAACTAACGGTATGCACATCGCTAGTATTTCTTTCATAATATTTTTGGAAGCTTATTCATGTATATAGGCACGCACCTATTACCTATAATGTATTGTGAAATAAAGTACCTACCTAAAATAAAAATGTAAACTTACTATGCCACAATTCGTCTACAAATTCAATATTTATGGTTCAATTTATCGATTTTGATAGAGATCGTAAACTTATAATTACAATGATTATATTAAGTTATTAAAATCAAATTTCGGTTCAAGGACTTTACGTAAGCCCAATCTTAACAATTATAACAATTTCGTGCGATTTACATTTATTATAGATATTTACACTTCGATAGATGTAGGTACATTCCATTATGTATATTCGTGACGCGTTAAGCGCCGGCGGCGATGTCGGTGGGTACCTATTACTTTTCAATCAGCAGTTCATATGTAATCGAAATCAGATACGTCACACAATAAGCCGGTTTAAAATTGTTGTTAAACGTACACGTTCTAATAATAGTTCAGATGCGATGGTGGTTTTTTGCTATATTGAAACACCTTTGCGTAGTGGATGCGAGGTCTGAATGATGGGGGTCGGGACGAGCTCAGGGCTCCACCCTTGGCTTGAGGAGCGGGCCAATGGCAGCTAGCCGTGAGCAGGGGTCCAAGCTGAGGCGCCGCCCCACTTTTGGTAAAAACTTAGTTGAAAGCTATCAGCCGAGACGTGCGGCCGCGCACGGAACCGCCGCCGGCACCCGGGCTACCACACAGCCTCTTCAGTCCCTCGCGCTCCGACTCCGCGCAGTTGTCATGACCCTAGTTTGAATGCAATTCTTGCAACGTACTGTTTATGTTTTGTTTGTTTGGTTGTGTGACATTTTGCAACGAGAGCTGTCAAAGTGTTGGGTGTAAAGCTGGAGATGAAGGTGAGTGTTATCCTATTCGTTTTTAATTACTGTGATCTTTGCATTTGTTGAGAGAATTCGAATCTAAGCAACTTACAATATAAGTACTAGGCAATATGTACTACCTACGTATTGCTTATTGTTATTTTGTAACCAAATCTTAAGCCTAAAACACATTAAAATGTATGTACCTAATTGATAAACCTATGTTTTATATATTTACTTATTTTATGCCTTGTGTGCCTGTATGGTTGGTACATATCTACATATATTTAAGTGTTGAAATATACCTGGTTGTACTTTGCTTTAACTTTCATAGCCCAATCTCCATTTTTTAGTTCGACATAGGCTCACATATTATACAACATCTATACATATTAATGGGGTGTAATTTTAAGCCTACTTGTATACTCTCATTGTGTGAGTATATTAATACTAAATTGTTATGTTAAAAAAATATAGTCACGCTTGTATACCCTTGAAGGGGAGGGCAGACGTGTCTAAATACCCAGATTTGCCAGCTAATGTAAAGGTGTTTTACAAAAGTGTTAGGTACTTAGGTACCTACTTGAACATTGCCTCGATAGAATTTTCATCAAATACCTATACACTTTTTCTTCCTTTTTCAATTTGAGAAGTTTGATAAGAGCATAGTTTGATAACGATCTATTAACCTTTTTTGCAAACAAGACCATCAAAATCTTTCTGACCATACCATTTTAGGTCGGCGCAATATAGGTATTTTTTTAACTAACCCCATATAAAATCAGATAATGCACCTGGGTACGTATAAAATGTATAGTTAGAGCTTAGTGAAACGGAATAACGAGAAACATACCATACATCCAATCTAAATGTCAAAGAGGTTTTAAACTACAAAATAAATTATCAGCCTATAGTTATATGTATATCACCGGTGAAGCCCATAACAATGCTTCGATTACCTACCTACGCTATTAGTGCGCCGCGCCGACGATATCAGCAACAATTTCATTACCATCTTCTTTTTAAACTACTTAAGTATATAATTAAATTATTAACATTACTACTATTAGAGGTAACTAAATAACTATTCTAACTACCAATTTCTCAGTTTCGAGTGATACCTAATTGTTAACGAAATCATTTTTGACCTGAGATCATTTGGGATCTCTATAAGTTTGATTTTTTATTCAATTGTATACATTGCCTAATTTTTCGAGGCGGAATTTTAAATCAAATATTAATCAGTCGTCTATTTTTTTATATCGGGCTCTCCGGTAGATGTTTACCTGAGATCAAAGAAAATAGAAACTTTGCCACTGCAGGGTAGATATAAAGTAATTTTTATTTTGTAACAAACATCTTATTAGATTAATAAAGTTCTGCAGTAAATAATTGTACTTTTCTATGAGCAAATGAAAAAGTTATAGGTGAAATTGTACATGGAAGATTTTTTGATACTTTTTAGAATTATATAGGAACGCTTATGAAATAGCCTCACATAGGTATCATGCGCTGTCACAAACGTATCAAACTTTCCAGCTGTCATTTGAATATTTATATAAATTAAAATAACTTAAATTGCTGCCAGGAGGTTGCTATGAGAGAGCATTAACTGTATAAATTAAAAATTGACCACACTTATTAAATTGGAAAAAATTAAAACTATCCTCGCCAAAAGGTGAGGTTAACCGCCCTTTATAGGGATTATATTACGTAATCCGTGGTTGAAAGTGACCTCCTCTTCAGAAGATAATTGTTTAGATTCAGAAAAAAGTACGGATATTTCGAAAAAAATCACAATGAAGGTTATTCATAACTGCTTGATTAATAGTAAAATCATAATTGAACTAAAGCTGGTTTAAAAAAGTGGAACTGCTTAACGATATTGAATTTGCGCATTCGCGAAAATTTCACCAAATACAACAAATCCGTGTTGAAAATTTTAATACCAGACAATATGCATCCATGTGAATTTTTTTTTTCTATAATTATCTAGGGTTGCGGCAGCCACGCACGCGCTTTGATACTAAACTTAATTTTCTTCATGTTTTGTTTCATTTTCCGTAACAAACTCCTAATTGATCAGAATCGCCCCTCTAACGGACACGGACGGACGGAAAGCGTTGGCTCAATAATATGCTAATAGGATCCTCTTATCCCGTCAGACACCCCGGAAAAAACAAACTTACTAAAATCTGTATCCCACTTAATCCACATAAATGTGAAGGTAAGTATGTTGCCGAATAAATGCGATATTATGACCTAATAAAAGCATCAAAACTGAAGGTGTATACTATTAAGGTTTTGGTTTAGATATTTAGATATTTTGGTTTAGGCCTTCTGGTAAGAGATGACGTCACCGAAGACGCTGTTTTAGTATTTTCCATTTAATCAAAAAGCAATATTATATATATATTTTTTTAAGCTATGCATAGCTTCTATCGCGGGCCTTGAGCGTGGAGACCGAATCCAGAAATTCCGTAACGAAAATAACCTAACACCCCCCACTCCGACCGGCACAGCGGTGATACTATATTTGATCAGCGCCTCTACAGTGCGTAAAAAGAACTAAATTTTGGCAGAAAAAAAGGTTTTGACAACTAACGTGTCGAGATTTATAATTGCATAAGTTGATAAAAAATGCTATGTAATAGCTTAACCCCGCGGCAGTCTCCGAGTGCCACAGGTATTTGTTTTTTTTTAATAAAACATTGCTTTTATATATATATATATAAGTTATCTCTTGGGTGTATGTTATAAATTTTATATAATCACATTCGGTAATATTCTAATTATGAAATCAAATACGGCTTTTATTGAAATATTTTATTTACATACTTCTTAAAGCATTATTCTCCTAACAAAACAATGCTTTATAACATTTTTTTATTTTTATAGTACAATGTGTCCCGACCAAGGCGGTTTCGATTCATTAAGAGGCCGTTCTTGTATTTGACTAATTTCGGACAATTTTGCTTTTTGATTGTAAGAATGTGATACAATATATTAGTAATTTTATTTATGGTTTGGTTAGTACAACTCTTTATCTTGCATGTAGCGCGAATGTTTTGTCAATTAGCTTCTAAATTAGTGGTAAATCACCGGCTCATTATTATAGTATATTTTGAGATTTATTTTCTATACTAAAAAATTACTTTTTCATAAAATGAAATATAGTTTTTATTAAATGAATAACTGAAGATGAATGTGTTATTTTTTAATTTCTTAAAGTATTGTCAAATAATTAAAAAAAAATACATATTTGTCTTAAATGTTTCGTAGAATAACGTGATTTAAACTTCTCTTTTTAATAAATTTTGTATGAAACGTGATAAAGTAGTCGACACATATGCAAAAACGTTATGTGCTGTTGTAACTAATATTTTTTTATAGTCAATATCTCTTGTCGTTTTTTCTGAATCGATAATCAAACTTCACTCGAACGTAATATTTTAGAAAAAGTGTATTGGATATTGTAGACTTACCATTAATTTAGGAGCTAATTGAAAAAGGCTGGCGCTGCGGCTACTTCGGCGGAGCAACTCAAGCGGCGCAAATATGCTAACCTCGGTATGGGTTACATATTTGAGCCGTTTGGTGTGGAGACGTTGGGTCCATGGGGACCGGGAGCTCATCGTATTTTCCAAAACTTATCTGATCGCTTGGTCGATGCGACGCGTGATCAAAATGCTGGCACATATTTGGCTCAACGAATAAGCATTGCAATTCAACGGAGCAATGCTGCCAGCATTGGAGTGGGCTGGAGCATTTGGACTGCCTATGAGTCTGCTATGACTTATAGGTTGTCTAAATGCTTTTATTGTAGTAGCTGTAGTGTTGTATATAGTTCATAGTATTTTGTTTATAAAGGCATAAAGCCGGTGAAAAAAAAAAATGAAAAAAAAACATTCGCACTACATGCAAGATAAAGAGTTGTACTAACCAAACCATAAATAAAATTACTAATATATAAATATAACTAATTCCTGTATCAGTAATTTTTTTTGACATGAGCAAAGCTTTCGATTTTGTCAACCACAAAATCCTTCTTCACAAATGTGAAAATTATGGCGTTAGAGGTCCTGCTTTGGATTGGCTTCAAAGTTATCTACCTGATCGAAAGCAATGTGTAGAAGTAACATCCCTAGATAAGAAACATGCTTCAATATCCTATAGATCTGCTTTTCAGGTGAATACATGTGGCGTGCCACAAGGTAGTATTTTGGGACCCTTACTATTTCTGATTTACATCAATGACTTGCCATCAGCTATAGACAAAAAATGTATACTTTTCGCAGACGACGTGTCGGTTGTAGTAACTGACAAAACAAAACAGACAATACATAATCACAAACATCTAATTTCTGCTGCTGGTGAGACAGTCATGAACTGGTTAGAACGCAATAATTTACGAGCGAACATAACAAAAACCAAGTGCGTTCATTTTCATAATTATAATTCAACCGAGAATACCGTTAATGCTAAAATTGGAACACAACATGTAGAAACTACGGAGAAGTATAAGTTTCTAGGTATCATTGTGGACCAACACTGCAATTGGAAGTCCCATATAGAACATGTTTGTGCTAAACTGAATCGTTTCGTGTTTGCATTAAAGAAGCTACGCCGCACAGTAAATATAAGCGCTGCATTTACGGCATATCATGGACATGTAGCTTCTGTTTTAAGGTATGGCCTTTTGCTGTGGGGAAATTCTACAGACATAATTAAAGTTTTTTTAGTGCAAAATAAATGCATAAGAGCTGTATGTGGCGTGGGCCCCCTAGATTCGTGTAGACCTCTGTTCAAAAAACTAAATGTTTTGACCTTGACCGGGTTATATATCATGCAAATAGGAATTTTTGTTAAGGAGCATCCAGAAACATTTAACATTTTGACATATGTGCATATACTGGAACTCAGAGTAGAGACCCAAGTAGATTAAGAGCAATGTATTGTAAGACAGCTCTAATGAGACGAAACTGCAATGTAATGGCTATTAAGGTTTTTAATAAAATTCCAAGAGCTTTCAGGGAGCTCCCTCTAAAATATTTTAAAGTCAGGTTGCACAAATGGTTGGTGGAAAAGTGTTTTTATAATTTAACTGAGTTCTTTAATTTTTAAGCCATGGTAATTAAATGATGCTTAATTGACATAAAATTTTATTTTCATTAGACTGAATATATTTTTTATTATTACTGACATGTTTATTTCTAATACAATTACTGAATGTTTATTTTTATTTGTAGTTTTTAAAATTGACCACAGTCAAAAAAAAAATGTAATTAGGTATCATGATATTTAATGTTTATAATTATGATGATGCAATATTGTAAGCTAAGTAAGGTAGCATATAATTATTTGTGCTACTTAATAAAAAAATTGTATGCCAGTTAATGGTGAAACATGTATAGAACTGTTAATTGTATTTATGAAGACCATCTTGTTATAACCATGTTTCTTGCAATAAATTTCATTTCATTTCATTTCATTTCAATATATTGTATCACATTCTTACAATCACGAAGCAAAATTGTCCGAAATGAGTAAAATACGAGAAGGGCCTCTTATGGTGAGCGCGCTGCGCGCGCAACGTGCTAGTTCCGAGCCAATTGACCATTATCAGACTTTTTCCATTTTGGCGCTATTTCATACATACAAATTTGAGTTACATTTTGTTGTATAAAACTTTGGTTGCAAACATGTCATGCAACACCGACGATACTGATGAAAATTTAGCTCCACCTGACATTCTAGAAACAGCTACGAAACTGACGAATAGTCATTTGCGAGAAAAATCAAGAAAAGCGTATAGCCATGAGATTAAATAAAGTAGTGTATGCAACTGCATATAATCAGGTATCAAAACACTCGTGTCACTCGTGCCATACTATTCATATGTATATAAAGCCCCTTTAATGTTAGTTTAATGAACGTGTTAAGGTTTGGCCGAGGGATCGCCGGCCGGTCGGATAAAACTTATATCTCAAACGCTAAGATTTTTCAACTCTCTGGTCAAATCTGTAAATTTGAATATTGCTCTGGTTTTCGCTGTATCCATCTTCAGATTCAGGATCAGGTAACAGCGAAAACCTGAGTAATATTCAAATACGAGTTTCGACGTAGGGCCGACAAAGCAGAAACTATTCGTGATGTCTCTTATGTGTTTGGAGAGAATATACGGCTAACGAACTCGCCGTGTTATTGGTTTAACCACTTTCGTAGTGGACGTTTTGACCCGTAGATGGAACCACGAGGAAAACCTATACGCTGCGGCAAACAACGATGAATTGAAGGTGATGGTGCAAGCCAACCCGTGTCACACTTTATTAAGGGAAATGTTTTCTTAGCGCTTCTATACCTACAAACGTAGTTTCGTTATAAAAATTTTATTGTGTTCAATCTTGCTGAAATTTTTATGCATATCCTAGAGCCTAATAGCAATGCTGTTTGTTTTGTTTAATTATTTATTTTATCTCTAAACGCAAAAGAAAGAATTAGCACGCGAAACTGTTTATCCAGATGATAAAAAATTAAATATATATATTTATATGATAAAACTGCAAATCAGAATCAAAGATATTATGTTCAAAAACATGCATGCATCATTTTATCGAGTTGGTATATAAAATATGACTAAATTACGTTTTTACGGAAAGCGATACGAAGACACTTTCCTTAAAAGAATTAAGGGCATGGTTTAACGTAAGCATACCCACATTATTGACTCATTTGCAGCAAATCAGTAAAATTAAAAGACCTGTTAGATTAGGCCTCATGATTTAACTGATACGCAGAGAGTAGCACGATTTGAAGCGACCCTTACTTCGTTAAACCAGTACCTGCTGTGCCGGTACAGAAATAGAGGGATTGCAAACGAAATTTTACATGTTCAGAAAAATGAATGTGGATGGATAATGTACTAGGTAGGTACTACATTTTCCGCGATTTTTACAACTTATCACAGGAAAAAAAACTCAGGAAGTTATAGTACAAAATGTAGGTATTCCTAAAGTTTGTGGAATCATGCTTAATACAGAGTTAAACACGGCGAGTTTTATCTGATAGGTACGTTTAAATATTTTTTTTATTATATGATAGAAATATAAATATATAGTACTTTGATGATATATTTTAATTTAATACTGAATATATCATCCTACAAAAAAAATCATTTTAATTTTACAAACGACAATAAACACATTTCTGTCTACGAGTACGTTATGAAAACAAAATGAGGTGACAGGTAACAAAAAATAGTCAAATAAAATGACATAATCCCATACCAAAACTACTCACGGGTGCAGAAATCGGTCTTCGGTAAAATCATAGCAGTTCAAATCCAAACTACGAAAATCGACTACAAGTTCGCTCTGTCACAATACTGGAAAGGTACATTTTCCTTAAACTGTGCTCCCGACTCGCCTGGACTCTTCCGGTCGTCTCAATTGTGCAGATGAACGTGGACGATTCTGAGTCAAGCCAAGATATCGGTCGATTTGTGGAACACAATCCAACCGTCTCCATTTCTCTAGCACTGAGTAAAGCTATATGTACCTACGTTCTTTAGCTTGCTTATAAGGTCGTTTAAGTAGGGCGTATTGTACTTCATTAAGTGTATAATATGGGCAAACTTGGCTTTTATGGCTGCTGTTAGGTCTTTAACATTCACCAATGTTGAAAAGAGTTTTATAATCCTCATGGTTAGATTTGCAGCAACCCCGGCCTCCATTTACAGGATGTTAGAGCCGTTTCTGCCAAATATTTTGGCAACTGATTATTTTTTTACATAAACAGTTACACAAATTTTAATAAGCTCGTACCTATTGTTACGAGCTGGGGGTTCGGGATAAATAATGCAAAACGTTTTCGGCAAACTGACACCTTTATTCCACAGTTCTACAGTCACTTCCAACAACACTATAACACTGAACTAATCGCACTTAGTGATTTTGATAAACCTCTATCAGTCAAAATCACTCCTTTTCAGTCTTCTTGAAAGCTTTTTCATAGTTACTCAGCTCAATTACTCTTCAGAAGACTCTCAGGCTCTGCAGAAGTTCAGTTACTCTAAAAATCTTCTCTTCCGCGTTCAGCAAGTCATCATGATATAAATCGTAACAGCGCACTTCACTGTCAAAAGTAAATAAATATTTTGCAGTAGATTTATTCAATTAAATTGCAAATCATAAAAATGTACCCAAAAGTGTGCCAGTTGTTATTGAGCGCGCGTTTCGAGACCTAATGTACCTAAGGTACCTACCTAATAAACAGCTCACCACGTTATAAACATCCTTAAAAGATTTTACACCGTTTTCCTTAATCGAGTTAAAGTGATGCATTGCCTGCTGGTCTGGTGGCCATGCATCATGGATATGAAACAATCGCAGCCCAGGCGGCGCAGTCTGGGAGCGGTCGGTCAGCGGCTGTGTTACATCAAATCGGATTAGTGAGCCGCAGCGACGACGTCGGGTGCTCGCGATAAATCCTTGCTGTCATCGACGACGATTCGTTACGTTCCGATTTACCGGAGTTATACCGCGCGCGGAGAAATATAGCGGCGGTCGCTTTGGTACTAATGTGTTATTTAAGCGAGTTCGAAGCCCCGCAGCGCTGCCACTGGCTCAATGCTGATATTAATGATCGGAATGTATCAGCGCCCTTCAGGGCGCAAATGTCTCCTTCGTGCCGTATCGATCATCAGGGGGTTAACAGCCGAGGTGGTTAGCACGGCAGACCGTCGGCCGATGCTGCCTGTACAAAACTCTCTTATTCTTGTTAGCATCTGTACGTAGATTTGGTAAAGTCGCGTTCCCTCATGAATGACATAGAAGTCGAGGCCAAAAGGAACCTATTCCACGATTATACTCTTGAAATCGTTATTTTACTGGCCGTAAGCCTTTATTAAAAAAAAATACTACGAATTATATACAGCTACTACAATGAAAGTATTTAGACAACCTACAAGTAATTGCAGACTCACGGGCAGTCCAAATGCTCAGGCCCACTAGCAGTTTCCAATGAACTAAATAGGTGCCAGCATTTTGATCACGCGTCGTATCGACCAAGCGCTCTGATAATTTTCGGAAAATAAGATAAGCTCCCAGCTTCCACACACCAAACGGCTCAAATATGAAAGCTCTGCCGAGATTAGCATACTTACCGCTGGAGTTGCGAAGTAGCCGCGGTAAAAAAATATTTTATAAAGTAATTCAATTGTGAATTCATTCAATAATTTTCAAATATCATTCATTCATTGTCACATTTGAAATAGTTTCCTGATTTGTGAATTACAAAAGGCTGGCACGAGCACATCTCGACAAATGACATGAGTTTTTACGCGGAAGCGCTATATTACAGTTTATGTATGTATTATTATGTTATTATCAAATCGTTGTGATCCAGAAGAGATATCATGTTTAGTTTTGGTTATTGTCTGTTCATAATAACAAATATTTTAATAATATTTTAAGATAGCATTTAATTTATATTTTAATACATTTAACACTTAATAAATATATCAATTAGTAAAATAGTAATTCAATGTTTTCTTAAAATATTTGGTTTTATTAAGTAATGCCTGAATCTATTCAGTATTATTGTCTGTTATTTATTGCAGTTTATGTCAGTCCGTCAATTTAATAATTCAGAATGCATGTATAATACTTGTATATTCTTTTACTCATGTTTGGGTGTTTTTTACAAAATTTTTTTATACAAAAACTATATTTCATTCCTGAATCTTGAACTGTTAACTGAGACAAGTTTGACATGTTATTCAGTATAATTTCTGTTCCTGCTTCAACTATCACGAACGAAGAAGTCTACAACATCAAATCTCCGTCCTGTTAATTTTTTAACACCTAGTGTATTCTTAGCCGGGAGTTCACTCGACAGGCAAAAGTGGATGTTTAGATACCATGGCCTACCCAGTCTGGGAACACGAGCATCATGTTATACCTAATGTTTTGTTACGTTTCACATTGTAGCAAATATTAGCAAGTTAGTATTTGACATGAAACGTGGGAACATTGCCGCCACGCCTCGGCGCGCATGACGAACACGAAACAGTCTAATCAATTTTAGTCACTAAATTTGCCAAATTGCCGCAAAACGATTAATTCGCCATATAAAATGAAAGTCGCATATTTAACAAAAAACGCGTCTTTGACTCGCCGACGCGTCTGTGTATGTAATTACCGCATTGTTCTATTTTCATATGAGTAAAATAAAAAAATATTTGGATAACGGGGCGTAATACTTAATAGGTACTTTCCTTCAGATTCCTATATAATATTTCTTTATATTATTATGGCATATATTAATCGAAAAGATTCATATCATTATGCATCGCAATTATTAATTGTAAAGTAATTAAAAAAAAATGCAGCAAACACTACCGATTTACTTATAATCTATTGAAGAAGTTCCATTGCATGTCTCCGAAGACCATCATCAGAACATCACCAAACTCCAAACTCGATTGCCCTTTGAGTTTGTTGATGTTCTGATGAATTAATTATATGCCAGAGAGGGCATGCGCCGTGCGTGGCGCCGTGGGCAGCATTAAGAAGTGAAATTTTCAAAATAATTCAGAATCTAAACTAGTTGATACTACAGGATATTAGACAATAATAAGTGGCCGGTGATAGGTTCAAGTGGCCGAGTGGTATAGGCATACGGCGCGAAATCGGAGGACGCGGGTTCGATTCCCGGCTTGGGCATAACATTTTGTACTCAAATAAAAATAAAATAATAGGTGGACTTTCTGAATGGTGGATTTATTTTGAAATTCTGCCTAGTTCATTCAACGTTCTATTTATAGATAGAGCCCATATTCATAATCAGTTTCATTATTTTATTTTCCACATGGATCGATTTTTTAACCGGTGATATCATTAACAAAAAACTACCAACTATACTCAACACTACATCTGCCACATCAAAAGCATTTAGGCAACTTAAAGCCCATTGCAGGCCCGCAGTCAGTCTAAACACTCTTACCCAGCTTACTACTCACCTAGCTTACAATTGTAAATTTCTTCTTATTTCGAATAAATAAATAAATAAAACCCTTCTACCACCAGGAAATTTGCATTCAGGCAAAAAATAGGATAAAAATACGCCCTGAAACATGTTTCTTACTTTTCTGTTGCCACGTTTGAAAAAATATGCAAGGCTGCAAAGAAGTTATTTAGCGCGAGTACTTACTTGTGTTGAAACCTGTGAAAGTGAAGGTTTTTAGAATAATATAGAATATAAAAATATTGAATCCTAAGCGTACCGAAGGTTTCAAAGTCTACGAGTACGAGACGCAAAATAATGTTGCTGTCGAGTGCACAATTGTTCACCCCACTCCACTGCAGAAAGGTGGGGTGCAAGAAGAACGGCTCAAATAATATGGTAAATTTGCATTAATTTCTAGTAAAAGTTACCTAAAATTAATAAAAGTCGTAATATTTAAGTAAAAAAAAAGCTTATCTGGAATTTTATAGATTTTAAAATTTCAATATCCTTTTCACGCTAGAGGATAATAAATAGTACATTGTTCACCGAGAGGAGAAAGTGACCGATTACCGTCGAGGGTGTCGTTTTAAAACACCCGAGATCGGGAATCGCACTTTCTCTCGAGTGATACATAGTGCTTTATACTACAACTACCTTTTATTTTACTTTTCTACGAAAACTGAATCCTCAAACAACACACAAATTGAAAATGGCGCCAATGGCGTCTGCAATTTTCACATGTTCTTTTTTCAAATTGTTTGACACCATCCAACACACAGCTAGTAGCCAGTGTCATTTTGCGAACTTGGAGATAAAAACTCACTGTAAAAACTTATTGGCTTTTGATATTTAGGTTACCAGCGCATAGTCTTACCCAAAATTAAAAAAGAAAAACCACGTAAGAAATGGATTTTCATACACTTTTCTCTCCCGCTCAGATGCGTTTTCTCCCCGCATATTTGTTCGATATGCAATGACGTACTTTCTACCGTAAATTTGATAAAGTATCAAGGTACTTTCCGAGCAGGTGTAGTATAAAAGTAATGTATTATGCAGATTTCGAATGAGAAACAACACAATATTGCCAAGCTTGTAAGGTGAGAATTATACATTCTCAATAGTTTTTAACAACTGATAACACGTCTAGCACCCTCAGCCTGTCCAACTAGGACGTCGACACAGATGTTTTGTATAAAACCATTGTAGCTATGTCGTGATCTGTGGCGTAAGTGACGGCACAGTGACGTCGTGGAGACGTGACGGGGCGGGGCAGTGTTTGTTGAACAAACAGCGAGCGAGCGCGGTCCGGCACAACCTTTGTGCTAAGATGACGTGCGCCTTTCAAGAGCTTCAACCCAGTACGATCAGGTTGGGATCCTCGAAACTCCTGGGAAACCATCTTTATTAGGTACAGATTAACAAGAATCAGTTTGATTAAATTATAGAACAGCTTTTAGTACAAAATATTGCTTGCTAGAAAGTAGTCGCCTTTGAAAAAAACAAAATAATTAGGAGTGGGCTCAATGTTGTAATGCATGTTACATAAACTATTATATATTTTACTAGCTGACCCGACATACGTTTGGCCATATACGAGTACGCAGATAAAAATGAAAAAAAATAATTTTATCTGCCTATTTGAAAAATAGTTTACGCCATATTCTCAGACCTACTGAATATAAACACAAAATTTCATAGGAATCGGTCAGGCCTTTTCGGAGGAGTTTTGTTACAAACACTGTGACACGAGAATTATATACATTAGATTTATTTCTAACATACTATATTTGATATGTACACGGTAAAAACCAGGGCACATATCATGAAGATAAACAAGCACGTAACTTAACTTACTTTGTCGTGTGACCGCTAGTGGCATTACAACTGAGCGCTTCAGGGGACACGTTTGTTGTTTGGTTAATTGCGAATGCTCACCTATCTATATCCCACCATCAAGTAGAAAATCTGTCGCCAAGATCCTAAAGATTTGTTCCAGCAGCTTTGATTGAAGATTGAAAATTGAAAGATTGATCCTCATCAGGTATGCCTCGTCTTCAGCTATTAGGAATGCGTCATCATTGACAGACCGTTCCAATCAGATGTCTTTTAACAATAGTGCGGTCAAAGATTGGCAAAAGTTATAATAAATAAAAGTATATGTTTATTAAGCAACTATTAGCACATATTAAGCAGAGTATCCATCAAGCAAAAGTTGACAACTTATGTGTTGCCAACACGTATTTTTTCGTGAAACTCGGTCTCCACCAACTAAAATTGATAATTTTTGTGTATCCTATACGTGTTGGGGACAAATATTGGCAAGTTTTTTATACATGACGGCTTTATACAAACAAACCAACGCAACACAAGCTAACCATTGTAGATAATATAGAAAGTACTTAGTAGAAAGTAAGTATACGGCCATAGAACCATTTCCTCGTACGCTATAATACTAGAGGTTGTATATTGATTCATTTAACTCGAACTATTATAAAACAACAAGTAAACTTCTATACAATAAATTAAGTACCCACCTCTTTCTATTTAGTTTACTTTCCGTAAGAAAATTCTTTAAAAGTTGGATACTACACGATCAACATTTCGCATTTTCCGATTGTGGATTTAGCTATCAGTATTTAGAAAACTATAAACCTGCTAAAAAATTATCAATTATATCTCAAAAACTAAGCTTTTAAATATTGTGTTTTTAATTCTACTTAATTAGTACTAAACCATTTTTATGAGCGATAAGACCATCAATTTGAACACGGATATACGATTTTATTTGAAAATTAATCGATCATCTATTAGGTATACCAATTCCGCGTTGGTTCAGGACTAGAATGCACCCCGCATATCTTCCTGTGGGTGTAGTAAGAGGCGAAGAAGGGAAAATGAACAATCCAGAAGGTACACCCTTCTAAAGAACTGCCATCTTACACTACGATCCCCAAGACGCCTATCAATCCCCCGCTTCCACAGCGGAGGCTTTTGTTCAACAGTGAACAGTATGGTCGTTGATGTAATGGTCATAAAGAGTTTCCATAAGCCTCAAATTAAGTAATTAAGATACCTTAAAGAAAGAGGTCTACTTGAAGTATAGTGAACATCCCTACCCATTGCAATTGTCCACAACACGTAAATTATGAGTTCTGTAGACAGCATAGAGCAAAGCTTTCTCGAGCTTTTAGTTTATTTAGGAGTTCCTCGCCTACTTCCTGCCTTAAGTAGAAGCATCAAAGCTACTGCACTTGTGGAGAGCCCCATTATTCTAAGTATAGATTTTTTCAGTAGTGCTAAAATTGTAATAAATAAAATGATAAGAAAACTACTACTAGTAGGTGCTATAGAGACTAAATTCTCCACAACTAATACAATGTCATGCCCGGCACCCGTTTGTGCCTGATATGTTAGCCTTTTACGGCTTTTACCACTATCTCACCTGATGGTAAGTGATGATGTGGTCGGGGATGTTGTTCAGACTAACCTAGAATTAAATTAAAATTAAAATCGACAAGAAGTAGAGATCTATCAGTATAAAAATGCACCGCCTCTCCAATGTCGTTATCCCCACATATAAAATAGTGTAAAGGCGCAATACATGCAACCTCGTCAGTATTATTGGTTCTGGAATGGTTAAGCGATTTTTAATCGACTTCCAAAAAAGGATGAGGTTCTCAATTTCCTCTGTTTATTTTATATATATATATATATATATATATCTTTAATCGCTGCGTTACTCTATTAAACGTTGTTTAGTACTGACAGATTAATGTTTACCTTTTTTTGGATGAACCAAATATAAGTGGTATAGCTATGCTTATTTTATGTAACGAGACAATAATTTTATAATATTTAAGGTGGAACATAAGTATTTTTGATAGGTTGTCGGTATAAGGTGGAATTTATCTGGATATTTTTGAATATTATATGAGTTGCACAGAACAAGATTAGTATATACTAGCTCCCGCGGCATTGGCCGCATAGCAGGTGGTTATGATAGTGACGTTCCTTTGGGAAATATTTATTTTTATGAAATTGAAATGTGACTAAACGACAAACATCAGCTTTGAAACAAAAAAATTCAAAATTGGTTCACTCAGTCAAAAATTCAGAGAAAAAAATATCTATCAAGAACATTGACCTATATAATACTAGACGCGACATCTCAAACGAGGATAGTCGACCAGTGCAAGTGTGCTGGCCGGCATACTCTCCCCCACACGCAGTTGGACACTCGTAGAGATTACACGCGCTTTACGTTCGAAAATTGTGTATTCAAAATACACAATTGATACTACACAATATTCGAACGTAAAGCGCGTGTAATTTTTACGAGTGCCCAGCTATACGTGTGGGGGAGAGTATGCCAGCCAGCATATTTGCACCGGTCGACTATCCTTGTTTGAGATGTCGCGTCTAGTATTATATAGGTCAATGTTCTTGATAGGTATTTTTTTATCTGAATTTTTGACTGAGTGAACCAATTTTGAATTTTTTTGTTTCAAAAAAACCTGCTATGCGGCCAATGCCGCGGGAGCTAGTATATACTAATCTTGTTCTGTGCAACTCATATAATATTCAAAAATATCCAGATAAATTCCACCTTATACCGACAACCTATCAAAAATACTAAGGGTATGTTCCACCTTAAATATTATAAAATTATTGTCTCGTTACATAAAATAAGCATAGCTATACCACTTATATTTGGTTCATCCAAAAAAAGGTAAACATTAATCTGTCAGTACTAAACAACGTTTAATAGAGTAACGCAGCGATTAAAGGTGCTGTCCCTATTGGGTTAAACATATACAGAACCTTGAAGCGTTCCGTTATCGCTCGCCTCGCCGGTACGCAAGCTCTAATAAGCCCGCCTGCAGCTCTCGACCGTTGATACGAACCTCACTAATCAATTGTCCTCTCAAAAGTCGTCAAAGAATATCACAATAAAAAATATACAATATTATTGTAACAGCAAAAACCCGTCTTGAGTTTCATTCGAAAAATTAATAAATTTTTTGTGGAATGTCTTTCAAGAGAACGCGTTGAAGTCTTTTGTATGACGATGTAGATCTAGCCATAGTTTATTCATCGTGGATTTGTTCTATTTGGATCTATACGTTTTATCATTTGAATATATACCTACATCTTGATTGTAAACGGTTGGTAATAATAAAATTCCTCGGATCGGAATGTAAATGTGCAATTTGATGTGAGAGGTCACGTATAATATAAGAAGTATAAAAATAAACACCAAACGGAACTCTGTGTCTATAAACATATTTTATTCTGTCATCTTCAATGCTCACTGTGTGTAAATATTATTATGTTTTTTGAATTGTAATTACAAGGATTTAATTATAAACTCATAAAGGTTACATACGATTTAATCAAGTTATCAATAAATTAAGTATACCTAATTACCAAACCCTTGTATTAAAGTATATTTTTTTTCTAAATATGATTATAAGCACTATCGCGTGCTGAGCGAAAATTCTTTTGTGGAATTATAACATTTATAATTTTGCTAATGCCATCAGGTTGGTACTGACAGTACATCGTACCTATTTAATAGTTAATTTTTTTAATATCAACTAGCGCTACATAATTTGTATGAAATAATGAAAATTCAAGAAAACGTCGGACTCACAGTTGGTAAATAAAATGAAACATATTTTAATGTGTCAACTCCACAACGTTCACGTGTCGTTTTGGTATTATTTTTTTATCCGAATTCTGAAGCGCTTGTAACAAAGTTTGCTTATCCATTTTTAATTGAACGGCTAAGTTATGCAACGTCCGCCGCGGTCGGGAGTTAGATGGGTGACTGCTAGTGAGATTACTACTGAGCGCTTCCGTGCTTCGGAGGGCACCTTAAATTGTCGGTTGATGGCAGTCGTTACAGAATATTGGTAGGGCATTTCTGAATGCCCGCCTGGCTAGCTACCACCCTCAAGTAGAAAATCTGTCGCCAAGCACCTAAAGGTTTATTCCGGGAGCTGTTCTTGAGAGCCAGTAATTAAAGGCTAGCCTGAACAACATCTTCGACCACATCATCACTTATCATTAGGTGAGACTGTGGTCAAAGGCTAACCTATAAGCAATAAAAAAATGGGGTAAGACAAGGTATTAGTCATAAAATGTATTTGGTTTCGCTTCTAAGTTTTATGCTGCTTAAGTGCTGTCTCTCTAATTTCAAACCTCGCTCGTTGGGAATGATCAGTTGAATTTAAATATTTCAAATTTTAATGTTTGATTTAGGCTCCATCTTTATTCTTTTAACGAAATCTTTAAAAGAAACACCAAGTTACTGAACCAATTTTGATTACTGAATAAATTTTATATGAGACTAACCCTAAATTATCCTAACTAACCTACCAAAAAAAAAAACAGAAATTTTAGTATCATAATATCGATCAAGAATTTAATCAATCAAAATCAACTCATAATTGCCGCAGTAATAGAATAACAAACATAAAAAAAACAGTCAAATTTAGAACCTTCTCCTTTTCAGAAGTCGGCAAAAAGCTCCTTCTTTGAACTCAATCATCTGAGATAAGACTGATCCAGTACACCATTGTTGGTTTTAGATATTCATAATTAGTAAAATTATTTCGAATTTTCTCTCCTGACGTTGTCTCTCAGATTACTTTATGATGTTATTTCTTCTCATCCGTACTAATCATATTTTTTCCCCCGTGGGGTGCCGGGTTAGAATTGCACCTCCCCATTTCTTCTCGTGTGGGTGTAGTAAAACTCGACTAAGGGAAAAATACTAGAAGGTGGGCAGCAGCGCCTTCTTAAGAACTATGCCATCTTGCACTGCGATCGCCAAGCCGCCTGCCAAGCGTGGGGATTATGGCAACTACCCCCTACATAGGGGAGGCTGTGTTCAGCAGTGGACGATCCGGCTGATACAGTACTGATCAGATTTTGATGACGTTTAGCACAGATACATGTCGAGTAAAAAAAGCCATATTACCGACCTTTATACTCACGAAGGCATTATTTTGAGTGCAATTTAGAGCCTACCCAAGTGATCATATTTTACATTATATTGTTTCACTGTATGCACCACTATCATTTACACTAACACGTAGTATACATACGAGATCGGCCCTTACAAATGTGCACAAATAGTATACTCTGAAGGGGTGCGCCTTTCGTCATTAAACAGGTCTGTACCTAATTAGGTTAGGTAAGTTGGTAAGTAATGAGTTTTAATTTCAAACCGCCCACAGTTTGTAGTTCCTATTTCGGAAATGAATCAATTGTTCTATAATGTTCATATAAAGATAACATCGCCATTATTGGAGTAGAGGAGCGGCGCGGCGGCGGCGCGGTCGCGGCGGCGGCAGGGAGTGGGTGAGAAGCAACGCCGCAGGCGGCGCTTATATCGCTAAAGTGAATGTAAAATTATACGCCATGTGAGCATAATTTAATTGCTGATAGAACAGCTTTTGACTCCAGCTCACTAATCACTATATATATTTGACTTTTTGGTATATGCGGTGTGCCTGAAATTTTACTCATAAGGGCTGCTGCCTTAATACACTGTTAGGTGCGGGTATTCGAAAAATGCCCTTCCACTCTGTGGTATAGCTCAAGGGCGATGGGATACGAACCATGAACCTTAAGGCACGGCAGCTCATAACTATCATTGCTTCAACAGCATTTTTGTTACGTGTTGAATTTCTAATCTCGGATATTATGTACTATAATACTATATCATACTTTAACAAACAATAACAAAAAACGCCATCTTGTTGTATAGTACTTGCGAACTTTAAAGAGAGGCCTTACTCGCTCATTAATAGTTTTTTTTTGAGGGTGTTAGCTAGGCGAGGTGACCATTCACAAAGTGTGCCACCAACCTGCAATTAAACATTGCTTTAAATGTTTATCTACCTGTACATTTATTTGAATATATGAGTTCCATAACAAAAAGATGATTCGTTTATAGTTATTAATACTTATTAAACATTTTGCAATAGAATAAAAACCTACTCGTCCAGTATGCAACTGTTTTTCTTAACTTATACCATTATCAAAACTGAGATGTAGGTATGATATAACTGTGGAAGTTGCTGATTGAAAACACTCTGAGCTCACACTAGCGTGTTCCACAAGCGATTACAAATTTATGAGTGCTGGAAGTCGTTTCCGTTTTTTGAATTTTAATACATTTACTCTGTTTGGGGTTGACAAGAACGGTTGTATCATCCGCTCACAATACTGGACACTACCGGCAACACTTACAAAATAAAAATTATCCACACACAATCATTAACAGTCTTGTTGGCAAATACCTCCTTTTTTCAGTATGTTGAATGGGTATATATAACTGAAAAATTACATGTCGTTCGTAAAATTTGCATAAAACTAACTTGTATACTTATTCTACAAAACAAGAAAATACCATCACGATGATCCAAATTAAAGTTGTGCCTGTTAGAAGCATACCACATATAACTTTTTACTGTTGACGTTATAAAGAAAAAGAATACAGTGACTTTAGAAACTTCCTTCTTTTTTGTAAATCAGTTTTAAGGACCTTAAAATAGAAAGTGTTATCTGAAATGTGGTGGTCATCGTCAGCTCTTATAAATATATACTCGCAGAAGTATTTGATACTTCTTTTTTCTGGCTGTATGCCTTTATTAAACAAAATACTACAAACTATATACAACACTACAGCTACTACAATAAAAGCATTTAGACAATCTATAAGTCATAGCAGACTCACAGGCTGTCCAAATGCTCCAGCCCAGTACCAGTTGGCAGCGTGCCCAGCATGCTGGCAGCATTGCTTTTGATACTTAAATAGTGCCTTTATTAAAATCTAATAAACCTACTCCATGCAAGTCAAGTTTTTCTGCACTAAGTAGCCCTGAAATAAACAATGTTCTAATGAGTAAATTATTCACCTAGTTATGTACCTAGAATGTTAGTATCAACACATAAATCATTTAGTTGACAACCTCTTATTGCTTTTTGAAGATAGACATAAAATAGTCAACACTTTTATGGGTCCATCCAAAGAGGTTATTCGAAAAAAATTTATGGTAGTAAATTCAAATAAATACAAATCATACAGACGGATGGATACTATTCTCATTCAAGTCAAAAACAAACTGACAAAGTTTCGTATTGGTGATAACAAATTAAAATTAAATAATAATTTCTACGCATACGTAAGTACCCAGGTAACATACAAAATAATATGAAATGTGGCAGGTAAACTGAATATTGTGGTCAAAACAGTTGTTCACACGGAGAGACAACTACCTATATCCAAAACCCTGAAGGCCTGAAACAATGTGTAGCGTGTTGCGTCGTAAGATGAACGCAAACAAAACGCGCGTTTTGTTTAGTCTCCGTGAGCGGTGTTTGGACAATGACAGATGGCGGCACCTCTAGCCTTGTAAACATTTAACACCTCGAGTAATAATCGCAGTCGGACGAGGCATTACTCACTACAACAGCAGGGCCCGATCGCGGCGCGGCGCGGGCGCGGGCACTGCGTTCCACACAACAATATACTCGAGTGATTAATAGAGTCCAGCTCGGGTCGAGCCGCGTGCTCTATGGACCTCTATGGACCTCTACGGGCGAGCGCCCACCACTTGAGGAATCCAACCCTATTAATATTTCATCAAACAGATGTGTTGTGGTGTATTAATGCACTCCCCATCTGTACCGGTGCGGTGTCTGAGCCAACCGATCGACCAAAAAGGTGTTTAGATTGTTGTGCTTTTGAACACAATATTTCATCTTTTGACGGACGAAACTCAATTGATCAATATTTTTTTATCACTCGATTGGATAGTCATTCAACATTGATGTATGTTAAGAAATTATTCGATATTTGCTATCTAAAAGATTGAGTTTTGATTGTAAAGTTAAACGAGTGTAGTTTGGTTTATAAGAACGGCGCGCTGGAGATACCTCGATGGTAGTCAGGATGGGTGTAAGAATTCCTGTATAAGAATACGTTTGTATTGTCTGAAACGTCCAATCCACCTCATGAATCATCTTTACAAATATGTCGATGACTTTTATAGTGAGCCTTCTATGAGAACAAAACTGTAAAGTTGAGCACCTCTCGACACTGAGACGTTCTCCGTACAAATAAATAAACGTAATCGGCTCGATGCTCTCATGAGACTTTACAAAAAGCGAACGAGTCCGACCCGGGGATTATTTCCAGTTAACGCGTTCGGAGGAGTTTTATACGCTATGATAAATACGGCCAGGTTCCCAGTATTTAAGCAACAATAATAACGCGAGGGTCTTTTGTGTGCGATGATTTAGCGGCCATCCAGTCGGCTGACGGGTCCTTAAAATGAGCACGCGCCCGCGCCCGCCCGCCTGCGCCCGTGTGAAATCTGTCCAATTTTTTTGTGGAGTTTTTAACACTCGACCGCTGCGTACCGATGCTATGTCGATGCATGTCGTGTGTTTGTTTGGTCAAGTATAGGATGGCGAGGTACTTTGATCGCTCGGAGGATGGCGAGGAGATGGCAACGGCGGCGCTGCATCATCTCGCCGCTAACGTGGGATTTCACGGGCCATCAGCGGTTGCGTATCATTCGATAATTGTGGCGCTTGTTTTTTCCACAAAAAGCTATAATAGAGGCGGCGGCGGCGATGGCGGCGGCGGGCGGCGGCGCGGCGGCGCAGCCTCGGGCCGGCCGTTCAGCGTTTGCTTACAAATCAATAATAAACTTCAGTTCACTTTTATTACACTACCAATATGCATAATTTGTATTTGGTGGGTATAAAACCGAGGTCTATGGCCGATCGATTATTTGAACTCTTCGATTGAGTGCCTTATTTATGGCGACCGAGCTTGTTTTAAATGATTAAAAATTTTACGATGTTCTCATGGTTGTCGAGGACGGTGAAATATAGAGAAAGCGGACAAAATACTTTATGGGTTTCAATCTGTGAACGGCTATTATAAAGCTTTAGATGAATCTCTTATAATGAGTGCTAAAACTTCATTTTATTTTCATTCCTAACGGGATTAAATGGCCTTGTTCAAATAAGTGCCTTATATATATCTAGCTATATAATTTAGCGACGACTCCTTCTTTTGGTACATACCCAATAAAACAATCCTCACTGTGTTTATACTACATCTAAGTATAGTACATCACTATGCTAGAGCTGCGCTTTCCTTTCTTAATATAGTAAAGATCTTAACATACACATCTAGGCAAGCGTAATGCGTACCATCATTTGAGCGACTTTCTGCTGATACAAGCAGAAACTTATTTCCAGACATAAGTTTCATCGTATAAAGGTATGTCACAAATAATGCTTAAATTTGCTATCCTTTTCTTGTTTAACGTATCTGACAGCAACATATTACAAATATTGTAATATGTTGCTGTCAGTCGTAATGGTTTGCAAATGTATTCCGACGCTGCGCTGGACAAAAACCTCCTGTTATGTAAGCTTACACAGAGTCTGGTCTTTTTTTCACATCTCAGCTTCCAATTATTGCTATTTATTGGAAACCAATCGCCAAGGACATAAATAAAGAAAAATCAATTAAAATCGTATATGTATGAAGGCGTTATCTTCATATAAATAAAAGTCGATAGTTGTACCCGTAAAATGCTTTATTTATGTTAAATTAAAGTTATATCGGCCATTATTTTTCATTATATTCTAGTGTCGCATTAATAACCATATCAACAAAATAACGATATTTTTCATTCTAAGAGTCGTTATTACATGAAACTCGTATATTTGGGGTCGGTTACTAATGCCTCCGGGCGGCGAGTACAATAAGTCCCATAGATCATACAGTCGACGCGGGCGCTGCTGGGCGCCCTGGGTATACCAACCTGTGAACAAATACCCGCATTTACAAGCTTTAAAGCAGTACTATAAGGTTGAAAGAAACGTAGCAGTGTCCAGTTGAAGCGACAGCATTGGCAATGTGGTACATGCCATTGACGGAGTGGCAGGGAGGTGTAATCCCGCAGTAAGAGGTCATTTTGTGAGGATTACCCGTGTTCCGGGCGTATTTATCAATTTGTGAACGTCGCATGCTCAAGCCCTTGGGCTGTTTTGCTTTATTCAGATGATTCTCAATAATACGTATAAATCGCGTACTTCATCACAGAATTGTGTTTAAGTTTTATGGTTAGATATTTTATAGCTAATAAACTAGCTTTTCATTTTCAACTTACTTTATTTATATCATTAGTGATGAAGTGATGCATTTGTCACAAAAACATTTTTTTTAAACTAACTTTATAGGTCTCCTTGTGTTAGTACATAAGTACTATTTTGGGAATTTATTACTTATTTGTATTGAGGAAGTAGACTACCTGGTACGAAACTCGCCCCGCGTGCTGGATGTAACGCCACGCGTCTGTAAACGTTCTTTCTTCCTTCTCCACGAGGATGATAATCTTCAGGTGATAATACGGATAATTTCATGTAGGGTTTTATAATACTTTTATGGGGTTGTCCGGAGTCTGTTCGGAGCTACACTCGTACTTATGCGCGAAAGACGTCAACAGAGAATTTTAGATACTCCCAAGATAGCCAAGCAATAAAAAAGGATGGTTGAGAGTAGGTGTTGCGCTGGAAAGGTTGCGTTCATGAAATTTGATAAGATTACAAATATTACCAACCACGCAAAGTAAATTATTGTTGATATACATACCATATCATTTCTATATTTCATAGCCCAAATACTGCCCTAGTTATGAATTATTGTACATTATCTATAATAATAACGACACGTAGGTATATTTTGTAACATTTTCCTAGACGCAGTTATAAAAAATATTTATTATTTGCGACTTGGATGCATATATCATAAATATTGTTGCTTTTATGTTCCATAATCACTGCACGTCCGATTATTGACAAAGTCAAAACATACGTTTTCTATTTTTTAGAAATCAATCGACATCATAAAATCGTCGAGAAAAATTATGCGGAGCGCGATCGTTTTATAACTCCTCGATTTATTGCGAATATAGAGTTTGTTTTCTTGAGCCAACCATTTTCGATGAACTGGTATTTATGATATACTAAAACATCTGTTGAAATGGACTTAATCGTTGTTTTTTTTTTAGTATTCAGCGTAAACGAAAAGATATTGTCCGAATTTACTGTCTCAGATAATATAAGATTTACAAATGAGCAAGCTCGTAATCGTAACTCTATACGACTCTATTCCAGTTTTCTATTTCGTAAACAAATTGGTACCATTAAAGTTAATTGATTTTGGTGACACATTGACACCTACTGCCAACAAAATATTATTTATACAGGTAACTGGACTGACATCACTCAACACCGCATAAAAAAACAGTTTTTTACATGTTCGCTTTGTATATATATCATGTTTTGGACAGTCTCGTTTGTCCAGATAAGATAGTTTTATTTGAAATTTATTCAAATAAACTGTAAGGAGTCAATAGTCTGGGCGGATTCCATATACATTTTACAAACTTTCGTTACGTTTAAAAAAGAACGATCATTGATTAAATCTTATAATTTATATACTAGTAAAAACCTATGCCTCGTGTAGTGCCGAGCTAAGATTGCTTCCTCCTGTGTCTTCCTTTGGGAGTCGTAAGAAACAGAAGAGGGAATTAAAGGTAAAATACCAGAAGGTGGGCAGCAATAGGTTTTGAAGAATTAGGTACTATCTTTCGACACGATCCCCAAACCACCGGCCAAGCGTAGCCCTTGTGGAAGGTTTCCATCCTTTAAAAGAGGATGCTATGTATTTTGCAGTGGACGATCGAGCGCAAGACAACTAACAAAGAGTTAATATCGGGATCGACCATTTTGTATCGCATGCTACCAAAAGCTTTCTTCAGAACTTGGGTGCGGTACGTCCGCCGCGGCCGCGTCTTTTTTACACTCACCAGTATTCGTTAGGTTGAATTTGAGTTATTTTAAATATGCCTTTATTGAGTACACATATTATAAACTAAATACAACACTAAAGGTACTACAGCGAAAGCTTTTAGGCAACGTAATAGGCGTTTGCAGGCGCACAGGCAGACCAAATGCTCTAGCTCACGAAATGGCAGCGTGTCCATCCTGCTTGCAGCATTGCCCCATTTGATTGCAATGCTTATTCGTTAAGCCAAATAAGCGCCAGTATATTGATCATGCGTTGCATCGGCCAAGTTCTACTCGTATCATAAGTTTTGGAATATAAGATGAGCTCCCGGTCCCCACGGACCCAACGTGTCTACAAACCAAACGGCTCAAATATATAACCACTACAGAGATTAGCATATTTGCGCTGATTGAGTCGGTCCGCCTAAGTAGCCATGGCTTCAGGCCTCACGTTTGTTTCAGAAAGATATAACGGCGCTAAAGTGTCAAGGCACATAGCGTCCGCCGCCCGCCCTAACTTCCATGGAACCAGAGTCATGCCGTCAGGTCTTTTACTAAAGAGATATGGTGAAGAGATTATGCTAGGACTATTTCTTTACTATTATTTATAAACATTGTGTACACTTTCTATATGACGAACATAGGAGCGACAGTAGAATCTTTAAAATAAAACTAAAATATTGTTATTGACCTCCAAATTAGTGTTTTATACTTGAGTACTGCTTCTGTTTGTACTTATACAGATGACAGAATACCACTGATGAGATGAGAGCAAAAACTTGCCTACAATATCCGACACTATGACTTACTATAAGTATCGGGATTCAAAGTAATTTGGGTCATATCGTAACATTGAGAAGTGCGTGTGAAACGCAAACTTATTCTTACTGAACCGTCATATAAATTGACGTCTTTATTAACGTCTATCGGGGCATCACTCACGCAAATGACGACTCTATCCTATGGGTGCTATGGAGTAGTTTAGAATAATGGCACCTGTGCAGGAGTTATTGGTTCACTTGTGTAAATTGTTTCAGTGTGTTAGGTCCCCGTAACCCGCGGACAAGCAGCGGCTATGGCTTGATTAAATACAGCGCACGAAAGTACAATGACAATGTTATTCGGTGAAATTGCTTGTTCTTTTTCGGTCTATTTCAAAGGAAATTTCTTAAAGCACAACGTATTTTAGATTAGTTTTTGTCATAGGTAATCGAAACAAGTTTTTTTTCTGCTATATATTCAATTGCAATCTTATTAGATGCAAACATAACAAAGTCGTAAATTGTTTTAAAAATTATCGCTATGTACTTCCCCACTGAAATAATCACTCGCTATTCAATGTCATTGTTATAAGCAATGATGTTTTTGAGAAAAGCCAGTATACTCGAGCTGATACTTATTTATAAAAAAAGAATAGTTTATTTGGCAGTAACCAACTGTCATTCACGTTTCGCTCTCCAGAACTCTCCAGAACTGCTGCTAAAACCCACCGTTAGGTGCTTAGCGACATATTTTCTATTTGATGGTGGTAGGTAGGCAGGCGAGTATTCGCAAAATACCCTTCCACCATGTGGCAAAGTTATAGGCGGTGGTGGGGACCGAACGATGGACCTGCGTCACTGCAGTCCATGGCTATCACTGCTTCAAAAACTGCACAATGAAAGTCAGTACCCATGGGGTGCCGGGTTAGAATGTCATCCCACCAACTTCTACCCGTGGGTGTCGTAAGAGACGACTGAGGGAAAATACCTGAAGATAGGAAGCAGCGCCTTCTGAAGAACTGACAACTTCACACTACAAGACGCCTGCCAAGCGTCGGTATTATAGAAAATCCCCCCAATAGGAGAGACCTCAGTTCATGTGATGACAGCTTGTAACTAAATTATGGTGATTGAAGATATGGACCTACTAGGTACCTACTCGTATATTGAACATTAAAATGTATCCTAAGATTGTTTCGTAGTAAGTAACCCTTTGTGCGTAAGTCCGACTCGATCTTGACCGCTTCTAATCCAAATATAGGCAAAGCACCTCGAAAAAGCTCTCGGTGTGTTTACGCAACGCTACAAAGTCACTTGAGATACATATATATGTATATAGGTGTACACCTACATATAGATTATTAAATTTGTTATACAATGACTATCTCGACCTTTAACATGAAAAACATCGAGCTACAAAACAAGCAAGCAGAATGTTTGTAGAGGTGCACAAAACGTCAAAAGAACAAAAGGTTCGCGAGTGTTTCTTTTTGAATGGAACGCTCGCAATGATATTAGAACAAAGTACTTATAGTAGACAATGGTGATTGTAAATTTACTCGGAACTAGTTGTTTGGGACTTTTTCACAATAAGATACTTAATTAATTATTTCTAAATATGATTACAAGCAGTATCGCGTGCTAAGCGAGACTCATATTTTACAAATTAACCGCACCATCCGGATCCCCTATGACGGTTAAAGTAATACAATTGGAGCACGACATTTCGGCTAAAAATGCAGATTCCCGGTGGCCTAGAAAGTTTAGGCATCCGACGCGATATCGGAGGACGTGTGTTCGATTCCCGCTTTGGTTACAAAATTTTGTACCCCAATAATTTGTGAAATATACTTATGTATATAATTTAAACTGTGGACCATCTATCAATAATATCTAATCATAGGCATTTTTTTTACATCAGACACGTAAGTAATAAATTACCAATCATAGATGTATGTCAAGTAACTATAATATACAACACGAGTTCCAGTGCGAAATATAAAGCATTTCGTTTTTAAACATTTTATTGGAGCTTTTCACGCGATAGTGTATTTAATCATATTTAGAAATATAATGAAGTTAGCGTCATCATTACGAGAATTAAGAGTATGGAGAAGCATTACTTCCGATCAGACAAAGTCTAGTTAGTTGATTAAAGTTAAAATCATTTGTTCAATTTAGGCGTCTACGACGCTCTTCTGAAGGTCAATTACAAACGTTAATTTTGAAATTTTCTGCATTATACTGCCACGTTCAGCAAAATACTATAAAGAGCCTTTGCGAGAAGAACTGGCAATATACGGGGTCCTTCTTTTTAAACGTCTTTTAACAATGTGTTATCTATGTTATAAAATTATTACAATATTTGTTTAAATTACGTAGGTGAAAGACGATAGCCTGGCTGAGGCGGCATTGTTCAAGCTTTTGGTCGTTTAAATAATCCCAAACTGTGTGGAAGGATTTTTTTAATTAAAATGTTTTTCACATGCAACTTAAATTTTCCTTTTATGAAGGATCTTTTATTTGTCTTTGTTAATCTAAAACCTGGTACTGCTATTTTATATTTATACCTAATGCTAGAATCGTGATTGTCACTGTTTAATGTAAAATATGTATCTTAAATATGCTGTCTCTTTAAAAATATAAATTACTATAAGATTCTCTAAGATTAAATCTCTTTGAGATTCCCTAGGATCCATTTCATATAGGTATGATTCGAATAGCACGCTTTTGTAAGATAAAGATTGTTTATATCTCAGCAGCAGCTGCCTAAAGCAATACATCTCGATGGCCGTACTGTCATATTATGGCGGTTAAAGTCATAAAATTTCAGCTCTTTCGAGCCAGTCTCTATAATCCAGTGCGTAAAAGCGATAGATTAATTTGTTGTTTCTCTTAAAAATTGGTAATATGTATTTTAATACAAAATTATGCAGAACAACAAATAGCCACATTTTCATGAAAGACAAACACATGTTTCGTTCCAATGACTGGACGACGCGAGAATTTCTTCGTCTGAAAAACCGAATAACAGCTTGATCCAGACATAGAATCTCACGACTTTCCTACTACCTAATATTCTACCTAACACTACATTGTCATTGAGCTCTAAATTCAGCTAACGCTATATCGTGAAGGCTCGAGAATTATCCCTTGTTCCTTGCTGTAGCCATAGCATAAGCATCCATATTACTCGTTATCTTTTCCTGTGCTGTCTTTGTCGCCTGACCATTTCGCTGGAGGCCCATATCACATTCTTCTCCTGTTTCCTGAATCAAATTTGGTGGGTAGAAAATGGATATTTTTAATGAGATAAGGTTGTTTAGTGTGTTTTGGGGCAGTTACTTTGGGCAGGTGTGCTGAGGCACGAGCTGTGCGGGTGGCGGCGGCGTGGCGTCCTGCTGTGATTGACGCCGCCGCCGCCGGACCGGTGGTGATGTGATGCCGTCCCTCGATGAAGTCGTCGACACTCGACAAATGCAACACTCTTGCAAATATCTCGACAAATTTAAATTATCTATAATATTAACGTTTTTTAAACAATTGAAATGATATAAAAATCAAATGGCAAGAATAATATTAAGCGATAGTAAATAAATAAAATAAAAATCAAACTACTGCTGTAGGCAAAGTAAAATAATTATTTTAGTGGTAACAGGGGTTTAGCAGGTGCAAAACTGCGCAGTTTTTATGATATTCGCACTCGGGCGGATGTTCATCGATAAGCATAGGTAGGTACGAGTATTAGGATAAAGCTGTGATCTGTATGTAGCTCATATAATAAATTAATCAGAAACAGCTTATCTAAACAATTCAATGACATCATATGAAAATATTTTCCGTCATTTTTTCGAAGTAATTTACAAGTAATCGTTTGTGATGCAGTGATAAACATTATAATTGGCAGTAAAAATTGTTTTTACAATTACATCTAAACTTCTAGCAGAACGTCACGTTTGGATTTCAAAGAGAGCATTTTCGGTGGAGTTTGTTTTTCAATAATTAATTTAATTCCCTAATCAAATTCAACAAAATCTTCATTTTTATAGTCCAAGCTACGAATAAAATTAAATAATAAATAATTAAATTCGTAGAGTTCCAGGGATAATTCATGTTACGCCAGACCGCGGCCTTCTGCTGCGCGTCGTGCGGAATAAAAAAATAAACGAAAAAATCTAACGCTCGGACAGAAATCATTCGTTTTCTCCCTTCGGTGTACAATGTACTGTTATTGATTTGTTGTATGTACCATTTATATTGAATTTGTAAAAAAAATCTAAAACATTTATCATTTCCCAATATGAGTACAAAAATAATCAGTCAAAGCAAAAACATAATTTTTGTGGGAAAATTCAATATTAATCAATTAAAGAATCGCTTTACGAGACTAATATATGTATAACTTTGCCATTGACTGACTATGAAAATAAGTAATGTAAATTTAGGAAATACCAAATTATATTCGTTGTACAATTAAGTTTACTCTAAAATTACAGTTCAAAGAATTGAGAGCGAGAGACTCAACCGAGGGCACGTTAAGCCGAAGGTCCCGGTTGTTGTCTTAGGATGGCAGTCGTTATAGCATGGTGGTAGGGCATTTTGCGAATGCCCGCCTGGCTAGCTACCAGCTTCAAGTACAAAATCTGTAGCCAAGCACCTAACGGTGTGCTCCGGCAGCTTTCCTTGAGAGCCAGTAATTCTAGTTTAGCCTGAACAACATCTTCGACCACATCATCACTTACCATCAGGTGAGATAGTGGCCAAAGGCTAATCTATCAAGCATAAAAAAAGAGAAAAAAAGTGGGGCAACGACAACGTGTGCTCGGGTGATTACTTCGCTAACCGTCCGTCCGTCTGTCACCAGGCTGTATCTTAAAAACGGTGATAGCTAGACAGTTGAAATTTTCACAGATGATGTATTTCTATTGCCGCTATACGAACAAATACTAAAAATGAAATAAATAAATATTTAAGGGGGCCTCCCATACAACAAACTTGATTTTTTTACCATTTCTTGCTCGATACTAATAACGGTGACAGGTAATTTTAACTTTTCATAGAATATTTAGAATTATGTTCTCTTTAAATATAATTACTTAAAATAAAATAAATAATTAAGGGGGCTCCCACACAATAATACAAACCTCAATCGGAAACTGCGAAAAGTGTTTGTAACTTGTAAGATTAGGTTACAGATAATGGTACGGAACCCTTTGTGCGCGAGTCCCACTTGCATTTGGCCGGTTTTTTTATATAATATAGGTACTGTCAGTAAGATGCAGTATTTGTAGTTTGTAGCACCAATCGTGACACCTGCGCCCGCGTCACTACGCCCATTGTGACCTAAACGCTCTTGCTTGACTTTCTCGAACGATTTTCTGAGTCTTATTTATGCATACATAAATTAATGTTATTTTAACTGTGCATACTTATTTGCATCGATTGTTTCAAATTAAGGACTTTTAGAGGACAAAAAAAAGTAAACGCTCGTAGTTTTTATTTGAATGGGGCTAAGTTTTAAAAGGTCTATCTATCTGTAAGCGGTTATGGTAACTATATAGATAAGACTTTACATAGACTCAATTCACGAAATGGATATTAACTATAAATGATATTGTAGACGGTTGATGGAGTTGTTTACCAAATATAATGTTTCCAATAGATCTGTGCCAACAATTATCACTTACCTCAATTTCTGCTTCATTGCGTGTGTATTGTATTATTATTATTATTAACATAGTATAAAATTAATATCCTATCAGTAATAGATAAGGTCAAGCTGTGTTACAGGAATCTATAGACAAGAATTTACTTCTGGAAATTACGTCTAATATAAACTGTCCGTAGTTTGCAAGGTAATCAAAATTCTTCATCTATTTTTAACGCAATACTTGTACTATTATTTAAACTGTTTGTGATATTCTATTGTCTTGGATTATAAGGATTTTAAAACATCAATATGTAATGCAATGACAGCGGCGTATATATTATATCACCTTACCTACCTAGGTCGGTCCCGCAAGCTATTTCCTGTCGCGCACAACAAACGCAAACAGATCGGCGCCCGCGCAGCCTCGGGCTCTATCGTATCATAACCGAAGAGTTATTGAAACAAGTTTTAATTAGTTTAAAATTTTGTTTGATAACGCTATGAATATTTAAAAGGGTCTCGCCGACCGTTTAATTTACTACTCTCCATGCGTGAGCCGAGCGGGAATCGAATCGCCGTGCGCAGCAATTAAACCCGAAAACAGAACTAGCATGCCATTATTAATATAGAAGAACAACTGGCGCCTTCGGCCGTTTCGGTAACTAAAAAAGCTCGGAATTTATACGTCAATAAGAGTTTGTTGGGCATCGGGCATTATCGTAAAATGTGAATAGTATTTAATAGTTGGCACAAGGAGAGCCGCGCCTATTAACGCGTGAGTTATATGACAGATATGTCGGGCGGCGCTCGGCCGGGCCTCTGCTGGCTGGCCGGACTCTACCGCCGCGCCGCCTAGCGCTCGCCCGCGCCCCACCAACTCGAATTACTATATTCATATAAAATGCCTAAATATGTATATTAGACGACAAGTCTACTTCATAATCCAGAGCGGCGATCGCTCACTGCAGCTTATTTAATTATCATTAGGCACAAGCGGCGCCGCATTGAATTGGAGATGCTCTGCGCACACCTTCACCGGCGACGCCGACGCGGCCATGACGTCGACGACGCGCTGATAGAAGGGCCGGCTTTGGGTACTGTTATACTGCAATAATTTAACCAATCTGTTGCGTTCAACTTACTTGTGTTTAATTGTTTTAATTGGCTGGGAACTTTGAACGTTTTTGGTTGTTAGGTGGAAAAGACTCTACGTTATAAACTTTATTCCGCTTGTGATGCCACTTGAAAAAGTTTGTCTAGCCGTTGTTTTTGTCGATATTACTTTATAATGCGCAATTAATACAATCCTTAGAAATATTATTGAGGTACAATGAGTTGACAGTAGAAAGCTCATCGCTGAAATTAATTAGTTAATGATTGGTTTTGCTGGTCTTGTTGATATTTCTAGAGTTATTTCCAGAAGGTAGCGTTATAGAATTTAAAAATTAATTGTAAGATTCTGCAATAAATATAATTTAATACTAGTTGACATTTATGAACAGGAAGACAGCGGAGAAAGTCTATAGGAGATCTTGCGTCGAAGGGGGAAGTCCTTCTTAGTAAGAAAATATTGTTAAAGGTTCTATAGATTCAATTAAAAATGTCATATTTACAAGAAAATTATTTAGAGCATAACAATTTCGGCTTAGTTGAGCCAGTCTTGATTGCCCAGTGGATTTAAATCTTAATTAAAATTGGGTTCTAAAAAAATTGGTAAATTAGATTTTCGCTTGGCATACGATGTGCGATTATTGTCATATTTATAAATTTTAAAATATAAGTATTGGTGCCTTCAGCTGTATGTAAAATATCATTTATGTAATGTGTGACACAATATCAGTAGCACGGGAAGAAGCAGGTAATACTAACCAAGCCGAAGATAAGTCAGGCCTTACCTATGCATGGTTACGATTCTCTTTCAGATATTCGGCTATACCTATCAATCCGTTCACTTAGATTGAAAGGTATAGCCACGTACTTTCATAAAAGTCTAGAATAAAATATAATTGTCATATTAATGAACTAATAACATATTACTTTTTTGAAGCTCTCGTAGCGTAGTTTGCCTAGCGGTTTTTAACCGATCCTAGCAAAGTTAAGCAACGTCCGCTGTGGTCAAGACTTGGATAGGTGACCGATAGTGACATTACTATTTACTACTGAGCGTGCACGTGTTATGAAGGACACGTTAAGCCTTTGGCGTCGGTTGTTATTTTAGGATGGTAGTCGTGATAGCTACTCCGCTCAAGTAGAAAATCTGTCACCAAGCACATAATGGTGTGTTCCTTCAGCTGTCTGAGAGCCAGTAATTATTAGTTATTCTGAACAACATCATAGACCACATCATCACTTAGACTAAAAAAAATATCACTTAATCAAATGAGATAACATAACTAAATTACGTAGATTATATTTATAATCCAGGGTCAAAGACTGTGTGTGTAGCATATGGCGCTATGTTTGATATAAATTTCTAATTACAAAAATATCTCATCAAATCATCTTTGGTCAAACCAAAGATGATTTGATGAGATCCCAAACGAGGCTCGAAAATTGAGTCAGAATAACCAAAACTATAAAAGTCGTTGGAGATGTGTTTTTGTTTCCAATATACAATAAATAGGTTATTAACGAGATGCGCACGCGGCGGCGGGGTGCTGGCAGGGTAGCGGGGCAGGTTGCGGTCGGTGGGGGGCAACATGGCCGCTAATTGTTAATAATTAGTCTCTCGCCCGCGGCTCCGCTCCGTGTTTATAGACTGTTTATTGCTTAATATGTTGTGATAGGCCGCTCTATTGAGAGCTCTCCAAATAATAAGCCGCCAACGATTGTGCAGCTTAATTGAGGATTGTGGGAATTGTTCAATGCTTAAATCATTTCCTTGATTTAGCCCTATTACCGCATCAGCGTTCAGCGCTCTTCCGTCTTCAATTAAGTCTGAGCTATTGATCACTAGTTTAAGAATGAAAACTAATGATTAACTTCGCGTTTAAGTACCAATCAAGATATGTCAATATTGCATTTTGTAAAATTTCCAGGATACCTAATTCTTGGCGACAACTCATGGAAAAATAGTGTTGTTTATGTTAATCACAGCTTAAAAACTAAATAGTAAATCGATGTTTTTAGTATTTTTTTCTGAAATAAGGTTCATAGTTTTACGAAATTTAACCAAAAATTATCCATACATGACAAAATTGCAAGTTCTTCATTTTTTTATAATTTACGCAAAAAAATGACAAATTGTAGTCGTTTCGTTTTCTTTAAAACAGCTGTCTCTCGAAATTAAGATTGCAATCATTATCATTTCTATTGGTGAATCAATAGTCTAGGATCAATAGCTTTTAGGATAGAGCTTTATTTTGTAGATATCAGTTAGAGCTATAACTTCTGTAAAGAAACAAGCAATCTAGGTTCAATGTTTTTAGAGATGTAAGCCTTTTAATCTTACCGACTTTGACTTTTTGATAGCTGTCATTCCTATCTCTCGGTGTGGTGTTTGTTTTCAATAAATTCCATACTAAATGTTAAACCAAAACAGAAAAGTACGAGCTGAGCTGTCAATTTTAACAGCTGCCATATCGAACTTTAATTGAGATACTTATTAATTTTTAGCCTGTGTAATCCCAAATCATTTGAGCAGTATTGGAGATAAATGGGAACATTCGCATGCAGTGCTCCCTAGTTATCTACAGCTGCAAAATTAAAGTTAGAAACCAGGTCTGAAATGATAGCAGGTCAATGCAAAAAACCTCTTCGAGTCTGTCAACATCTGTCAAGTAGTTTCCGAGTAAAATGGTAACAGGCTCTTCACTTTTGTGTCTTTCATCTTGGATAAACATATAAAATAACGTGATTCAATGTTTTGTTTTGTTAGTGTGGTACAAAGTAAAATCGTTAGTTCTTAGTTTAGATTTGGCACGCATACTTTTATAGCCTTTTGGTTTCATTATTTTTTACAAGATAAATTAAATAGCTTATTCAGACGTCGCTGTTAGACGGCACTAAGCATGGGTGGTTACAGAACATACCATGCTCAATTTAAATATTGAATAGGAAGAATTATCACTTCGAAGAGTATGATGTTGCACACATGCAAACTGTAAGTGTAGGAGTTGAGAGCACAAAAGAGAAGCATTTATTGACGGTCTCCTGGACTTTAAAAATCACAGAAACTATGGAAGGAATTGGTGTTTTACTTGTTATTGACTTCACTTACACTTATTACTTCTATATACAAGATTATCCCCTGCCTCCTATATTTTTTTGATTGTAATATTTACGTTCGTTACCATCAAAAAGTGTTTTTGAAAATACTTATTTAGAATAGAATAGAAATATTTATTAACCATATAACTTTGAATGTTATACACGGCAAGCCCAATACATTTAGTTCATTATTTTAGAAGTTTAAATTATGATATTCATTACTGAAATATTTGATGCAATACAATCTGTTTTATATAATAGGTACACTGGATTATAGTTTTTACGTTATTCATCTTTCATAATACAATATTTACTAATAAATTTAAAGGTAAATTACAGATTTACATTAATTATCTACAGTTTCTACACTCAATCAGTCGTCATAATATATTAATCTATATTTAATGTGAAAACGAGGATTCAGTCAGTATTTTGCGTAATTTTGGCATTGGGCCCACTCTTAATTTTGTTACGCCTGACTATAATATTTCTAACATACTAATATATACGAGTATGCTAGCTGGTCACATGGAAAATTTTGCGTAATTGCTTTTATACAAAAGACGTTGTTGGAGGTATGTTATATTTTTAATTGTTTATATATTTACTAGCGATCCACCCCGGCTTCGCACGGGTGCAATGCTGATACTAAATATATTACAGAATGACTTTATATACAACGTTCACAGACCTCTAAAACTAAAGTGTTTCTCTTCTATATTATGCATCTATTATATATGTAAACCTTACTCTTGAATCACTCTAGGTATCTATAAAAAAATGGCATCAAAACACGTTGCGTAGTTTTAAAGATCTAAGCATACATAGGTACAGACAGCGGGAAACTACTTTGTTTTTATACTATGTATAGTGATGATTATATTTTGATTATCTGAGTCTCTCAGTACAAAACAGCGTACTTATACCATCGTAATATATTAAAATTTAGGTATATTATAATTGTTTTACTAAATAAAAGATATTCTCAATTCGAGCCTATGTTTATTTTGTATATTTGTTACGCGATTACTCCGCCATTTATGAACTATTTTTTTTTTGTTGATTGGAATATACCACGAAGTGGTCCAATTTATTAAAATTACAGTTGTTTTTAAGGATATTGTGTATTACATGAAACATTTATCTGCATACCTGGATGAATTAATTGTTTCCAAAGTGTATGATTTATAGAATGAAAATTTATATCCTTAAACATAATGTATATTAATTACATAACTCGAAAATAAGAAATAAAGACACAGCAAGGGATCAAACGAACCACAATTACGTATCGCTGCCTCGTGCAGGCTTAAGTCAAGCCTAAAATGGTTTTTATAACTTCAATTGCAAAGAAATGAAGCTTATATAATGTTATTAATTGAACTTTATGTTTGTATTATATTGAATTAGCATAGAAATCATCAAAATGTGGCGAAAAAAGAAAAAAATTGGACTCACTTTAGTTTTTAAGATACAATAAATAACATCGTAGTTGTAAGTCTAAATGTGATGTATGGAGTAGGATATTTAAAACAAAATGTCATCAGATAAAAACAAATTAAATCTAAAAATGGCAAGGACCCTGGAGTCTGTAGAGAAATGAAGTTCCAAAAAAAAAAAAAAAAAGTTGAACTTTAAAGTGAACTGATATTTGAAGTTTGAACAATGTTCTGTTTTAAGTCATTGGTGGTCATTGGTTGGACAAAACGTGTATTTGGTTTTTGAATAATATCCGTTTTAGTCCGCTCACACAGGACAGAACATACAAGACATAAACAAGGTTTTTACGGGCATGAAAAATATTTTTTATGTGTAGTTTGTTGTTCTTTTTGTGTATAGGTTGATACATTTCTGAAAGAAACAAAGGATTTCGTTATCAAATTAATTTGGACGGTATATTTTTTATGCATGAGCTCCTCCCCCATAATGGTGGAGTTTGTGTTTAGCAGGGCGATGATAGGAAAAATACCAGAAGTACGGAATGCTGGTGCCCGCCTTCTGAAGAACTGTCATCTGTTAAGGTCATGTCTAGTACTCAGTATTAAGAAAAATACTCTAGTGTTAAGAAGTCGCTGATAAGAATCAGGCGAAATCATGTGTCCAATGATACCTAAGCCTTTACCGTTGCAGTGTACTAAACTAAGCTTCACAGTGCTCATCAAAGTTACCACGTTAGTTCTTATGCCTCGTTTGCACTAAAATTTCGCTTGCTATCTCTTTACTCTTAAATACAGAATAATATGCACACTACTTCTTCCAAGCAGAATATCGCACACTGCAGTGATTGATACCCACCAAAACGAACTGTTTCTAAAGAGATCCGGTCGATTCGGATCATAATGCAATTAAAGCCAAATGGAAATCATATCTATTTGATTACAAATTTACAAGAAGAAAAATGGACGCGGGTTCGCATACCACACATGACATGACACATGCCTTAAAATTTTTTTCCTCTCGTAAATTTGTAATTTAGTAATGTAATCCACAGAGCAGGCGTTGACAATTAAGTAAGTACTATTATAATTATGTAATTCAAAGTCACCAATTAAGTATAAGTACCTACCATTCAGCGATAAAATAATTTCAAGGCTTTCTTCGTTAAACTGAACTATTTGGTAATCAACTTATCTTTCCTGACATCCAAAAGCTTCACAGTGATCCATATTTTACTAAATTAAATAAAACCAGAAAATCAATAGCTATTTATATACATACTGACATGTTTTAGGTAACAAATATTTAGCGCCATCTGAATGGCACTAATTTGATAGTGGATTTCCCCATTACTTATAGCACTTACCTCAATTGTACGCGTACCTACCTAAAGACCACGCTAGACTTGTTACTGTATCAACCTAAATCAGTGTTTTGAAGTTACAATTAGCGTCCGTTTCAGAATGTCCTAATAAAGTTTCGGGTTGCTAACCAACACATAAAATAACTGAATGATAGAAATGACAGTTAACATGCAGCGCGTTTCAAGCTTTAACAGATGGATAGGTTAAATCGATGACTGAAATGCAAAGATAGAGTTTTGTTTAATAAATATATTGTGGGTAGTATAACCGGAACTTACTCGAACATTCTGAAACAGGCCCTTAATGTATCATCTATAGCCACGACGTCCATCGTTGTAGATATAACTAGTGGGGGGTTCGCCTTAATCCTCGCAGGAGTCTTAGGAGGGATCGCAGGATGAGAAACAGTTGTTCGGAAGTCGTTCTACCCGCTTCTTGTATTTTTCTATATCTACCTACGTCGCATTCGTCTTACGATTCCTACAGGAAGATACGAGGGGTCTATATCTAGCACCCCTCGGTCTACACAAGATAGATAGAAAGATAGAAAACTCTTTATTGTTACACCACTTTAGAAATATAAAAGATTACACATTAAATTATAATAACATAGTGTTACAATGGGCGGCCTTATCACTAAAAGTGATCTCTACCAGGCAACCTTCGGATGGAGTTGAAAGAATAAAACAATAGAGGCGGGTGTAGTCCAAATACATAATCAAATTTCATAAAAACATTTTAAAATAAATCATATTTTAGTGTAATTTCTAAACAAATATATAAAAAATAGCATACATATAGGTTTTTATAATAATTAAACAGGTACAATTATAAACATATATATAATATATATAAACATATACATAGCAACATACATAAATAGATAATGATATATACATATTGATATATACATAATGATATATACATAAATTATATAAAAATATAGTACATATTATAATAGTATCTCATATATAGCATAGAAATGTTAGTATAACCCAACAAAATGGAACCAACGTACAAAACATAGCTAACTGCGAAGTTGTACAGAGCTATACCTACCTCGGCTCTAGTATCTTAAGTACTGGAGGCTGTGGCAACGAGATTGGACGACGGTGTGCCAATACCAGGTCTGCAGTAGAACAGCTGGGAAAGATTTGGAAAGACAAGCGAATTACCAAGAAAACAAAGGCTAATAAGATTGATGAAATCTCTTGTTTTTTCAATCTTTCTCTATGGAGCCGAAACCTGGTCTCTGAGACTGCAGGATCGCCGCAAAATCGATGAACTGGAAATGTGATGCTGGAGACGCCTCCTAAAGATTCCGTGGACGGCATTCCACACCAATGTATCCATCCTCAAAGAACTCGGTATAAAATACCGACTATCGTCAACTGTGCAACTACGAATCTTGAAGTTCTTTGGTCACATCTCCAGAAAAGAGGACTCGATGGGGAGACTAGTGGTTCAAGGCCAGGTGGAAGGCAAAAGATTACGCGGCCGATCACCAACCCGCTGGACTGATCTGATATTAAAAGCAACTGAGTCTACCATGGTCCAGTGTATTCGGAACGCTTCGAACCGACAGAATTGGCAGAACAGCGCTACGAGGGCAAGCCTTGGGATTAGTGGGGACCTAGCCAATGCCTCTGCGTGTACAGCATCAGCGCTACCATGACCACTCTGACAAGAGTGCCCGACTGAGAAGAAGAAGAAGGTAACCCAAATATACTAGTATATTTTGCCAGCCATACTGGTATTTGTTGGTACAACAACTAGGTAAGACTGTTCAGTTCGTTAAAGAGTTCGCCCGGCCCGAAATTATTCATCAAGATGAGCATTGTTTGGGTAGCACGACCTTGGGTAGCAACCTTCCGCTCAACATTCAAATACTTACACACAGCCTGAAGACAAGTATCTATTATGGAACCTCCAAACATTACATGGATGAAGTATGATCATGGATGTTCTTTTGATTTGAGGAAATTTTCCGAAAAAGCAGAGTAACTGCCCTTAGCGTAATGAAAAAGCAAAGTAACAGGCCTTAGTGTTTCCAAGTCGAAGTAAGTACCTCAAGTGTTAATCTTGCATCGGAAAACGCAGCATCAGATTAGCCCTCTACTAAATAGAACGACGGATACCACGTGAGTCGCAGTCATCCTATAGAAATATAAATCTAATAATATCTCTTTATCGTGTGGAGGAATATTTAATATTAATGTGTGTATTCTGTTTGAAATTGTAGTTTTTATGCAACACTATAGTTGTGCCAAAGTCCTGATGAAGTCGCCGGCTGCAGTACAGTCTACGTAGCGCTCTGTGACGTCACCCTACAGAAGGCATCGCGCTGGCCACGCCCAGTCCCGCCTCGCTCTCACTAGCTCTACCACCGCGCGTCGCCGATTATAAAATCTATTACAATGGAATAAAGTTCAATTAATCATGGCACGTTAAGATGGTATGCCATGGCTCGTCTCTGTCAAATTTGTTTTTAGGATTTCAACCGTTTTGTTGGATTAGTGGGGTCATACGGAACGCGGATTACAGAGGAGGCTTTGCAACAATAAAGCTCATGTCATTCTGATTGATACAAAAAATTGTTCAACGATCCGCTTTTTTGTTCATAATATATTATTCACACGTTGAGTGGTACCAAATATAGGTAGGTATTAGTATAAGCAGCACACTTGTGCCATTGGTGTATCCTTTAGTTAACAAGCAATATTTGCAGGTATGAATGTGACCTCCATAATCATGCTTGGGTACACTTACGCATTTGAAAAAACAACATATAGGTATGTAATTGAATATGATAATATGTCATAGACTCTTTGCATTTGCTACAGTCTTATCATTTTGTTCGCAAATTGCTTTCAATATAAGTGCCCTCTTTAATTTTTAAGTAACTAGTGTCACTAAAATTGTAACTTCCATCTTCCTGCGGAAGTTATAAGAGTTGCCGAAGGGAAAAAATACCAGGTGGCGCCTTCTCAAAATCTACTTATCTTACACTGAGATCCCTAAGACGCCTGGAATTTTTTTTATGCCTGATAGTTAAGCCTTTGACCACTATCTACCCTGATGGTAAGTGATGATGTGGTCGAAGATAACCTGAAAAATTGTTTAGGCTAACCTAGAATTTGTCTGTGGGGATAATGGCAACTACTCGCTCTCCCGAATGAGAGGAGGCATTTGTTCAACTGTGGACGGCTGTTGATGGTGATGATAAGAGATATGAGTCTAATCATCATAAGGAATATTAGCGACCTTTGTCGATACGCCTGTAATAGTAGCTATAGACTATAATTGCAACTGTTGACTAGACAACTATCTGAAATAATTGCGCCTCTTGAGATTCTCCGCTGGTTCAGGCAGCCCTACTCGGGTATCTGAAAAATGGGAAGAATGGCATCCTGTAACTCAGGTCAAACGCAACTTCCACGACTTGGGAGACACTTTGGTCTTTTACCACCGTCACGCTTAAATTAATTTGTTAGTCATCGCATAAACACCTTCTATAGTATATTTAGACAAAGGATAAACTTAACTTATAAGTGAAAAGTGTACATACCAGCTAGTATTCTGTCATCTGTGAAACGAATACCTAACATTTGACTTAAGTATCATTATGCTTTTTTTTCATGTCTGATAGGTTAGGCTTTGACTTTTATCTCGCCTGATGGTAAGTGATGATGTGTTCGAAGATGATGTTCAGGCTAAACTAGGGTTACTGGCTCTCAAGGACAGCTGCTGGAACACATGGGAGGAGGTACATGGCGACAGATTTTCTACTTGAGGGTGGTAGCTAGCCAGGCGGGCATTCGCAAAATGCCCTACCACCAAGCTTTAACGACTGCCATCCTAAGACAACAACCGGGACTGACTGTTTAACGTGCCCTCCGAAGCATGGAAGCGCTCAGTAGTAATGTCACTAGCGGTCATCCATCCAACTCATGATCGCGGCGGACGTGGCACTTTAACTGGTATACCAGAAGCACATATCATATATTAGGCTCAAGGACATGCGTAGTAATTTCGCCGAGTTTGAACATTTGGTATTTAAAATACGATGAAAGTACGTTTGTATGGAAAGTCCTGTGATTACACTTCCCTTATGATGATGGACTATGTGTTGTACATATCTGGAGAAGACAACATTATGATTGAGATCATAGGAACATTTAAATCTCCAGTTTTGGAAAAGTTGTACATTTTGTAGTTTACATGGAGTAGTGTGGGCACGACATGGAGACGAATGAGAACATATAGCTAATGGATTGTTTAATATGGATATATGGTCAGAGGAGAATCCATAACTAAGGATGGACTAGGAGTGGGAAAAGAATACAATGTCATGCCAACCCTAATTAGCGTAGAATAATAATAGGGAGAAGATAATTTGGGTACGATAGATTTATGTACAAGATCAGCAGGTTAGGTGGTACTAAGTTTCACAGAGCGCAAATTTTCTTATCTAGACGGGTTCTTCTTTGAACAACTCGTTTTGCCACGGAACCCTAATAATTACGATTTGGTTATTCCTCTGTCTTTGATCGCCACAATAAAGATTTATAAAATTTTTACATGTATCAGTTTATCTAGTAGAGGGTTGATCTAAGCTGTGTCTTCTGAATTCGAGACTTCTACTTACTTCAACTTGGAAACACTAATCTACTCTATTCCTTCCGAAAATATCCTCAAACCAAAATAACCTTCTCATTCCCGACATTTTTCACCCATATAATATTTGGAGACTTCTTACTTGTCAAAAATAATAAAGTCATACCGATATTACTGTAATGTTTTTTCTGACGTTCTCCGCTATACGAATAAATGATTTAACATTTATTCGTAGGTTCTCCGACAAGAAAGTTAATAAGAGATAATTGAAAACCTCAAACTGCACGTTATATTAAAATTCATCAAAAATATTATTGTAAGATTATAAAACATACATGGAATATAATAATTTCATAATATAATATCATCCATTGTAATATTATTAACAAACTAAACGGACCGCGGTTGACTTGTTTTGTCTAAATTGTGCTGGTGGAACTATCACCAAATAACTATACTTCATATTTTCCTTAAGTTATCACAAAGATCAAAAGATAAGGAAGCGTTTACATTTGCATGCGTATAGACCAGCTGAGCTGTTAAACCTCGGGTGTGTGGTATCGGATGCTGCATGACGGATGAGAGCCCGCGTCACGGCGTGAATGCCGCGGAGACCCCCGCTGTGCCATTCTCCGCACTATTATACCTACCCCCCGCACCCCGCTCACACCCTGTCCCACCAAACACCTCGCTTGCATTGCTGACGTACCACACATCATATTTCACACGATTTTTTGTCAGCCATTTGGTTTCCAAAGCACTCTCGATCGAACAAAAAGAACTCGAAGAAACCCCGTCCACAAACAAACAAAATATCGAATGCGGAAAAAAATATGTATATAAAACTCAGTGCCTTTAAGGCTCCAAATTATTCTAAAAGAGTTGTTGGGACAAATATTTTGAATAAATCTCGTACGATTTCCGCGTGATTACTTCCGCTGCGAAAATCGTTTCTTTGTTGAATACGGAACGAGAGCGACAGAAGCTCTCCGATTTGTCAGTCGGCTGTTCCGTAGGTGGTTAGGGAAAACGTTACGGAGGGAGATCTATCTCATTTGCAATGTATTGTGTTGTAGTGTTTTGGTAAATCACTGTTTTTCCTTGTCACAAGATCAAGTCGTAAACGAAGATATGACCTACATTATTTTCATGTTATAACAAGTACAGCATGCCTAAGTGCTAAATAGATTTTTCCTTCTGAGATATGGTAGGTAAAGAGTTTTACATTTTCCTTTATAATAATTGTATTACAACTAGTAGAATAGTAAAGAATTCAGCTCTCTCACATTTCCAAAACACACAAGTGAAGCATGCCTATTGAAATGCACGTGTTGCAGTGCAACAGCCGAGACGCGAGCTCCAAACATCATTTTTTAAAAGCTTTGAAAAGCTGAGCGCGGGATCGAAGACGTCCGACGCGCACCCACCCACAAAACTTAATCTCACAAATACATTTATCATGTTCAGTCGATAAAAATGCCATTGAGATCAGCCGTACACAATGAGATACAAGCTCTTGGTACCTGATACGAGGCCGAAAGTCAATTATATTCAAATATAAATCGGATTTGCAAACGTAAGCTTGTGACAATGGCGTAGGCAGGCGCCTGGTACCTCCGGGGTTCGGGGATCGTTCCTGGATAATAGTCGGAAGCCGGGACAATGTGTCAGTTTGGCGATACAATGGCCGAGTGTCCGCTATCACGCCCGACGTGCCACTCGGCGTATAGTGCTAGCATCGTCATCCCGGTCGCTGTTCAGTCAGCCGTGTCTGATGCTGCTATTATTATGTGGATTATAAAGTCACTATTGTGGTAATCTATTATTTGCACGTTTTTTTCTCGTAGGCATGAGTGTCTTTTAAATTTATAGAATTAACGGTTAGGTGTGCTTGTCAGTTTTATTTAAAGTGCAGATTGCGAGCGTGATTTAATGATATTTGTTAATTTATATGGCATTAGGTATGCGTTGACCAGGTGCAAATTGAGTTTATAGCTTCTTTGTCGTTGATTGGACGCATTTTCTTAAAGAATAAAGACGTTTTGTAGCTATATTGCATAATTCATCTTCAGCAGAAATCGATATGCCTGCAACAACTACAAGCCTGAATTTCTTCTTACTGAATAGAGACACAGTATATACTAATTGGGATCAAACAACAACATCACATGATTTGCATATATATCATAATATCCCTCAAAGGGTGTGTAATGTTTCTGATATACAAAATATAAATTATAAAATCTAACCTATTGATGACGGCGTCGGCCTAACCTAGAACACAAGCTAAACTTATTACTGTCTCTCAATATCAATTTTTGGACCAAACTGTTAGATGCTTGGCGACAGATTTTCTTCTTAACCGTACCACCACGCGGATGCACCATGTTACCATTGCCACTTTCCAGGATTGAGTTTGGTCATACCAAGCTAGTATAAAAAAAATAGGTTACGCTAGATATGTTTGTTCCGTGTGATAGGTTGAGTGAGTTGAGCCAATTGCCGTTTACCGGCTATAGTTTCATACTCCAGGATCATAGGTTAAATTTGCCTTATGACCAACATGTTATTTATTTTGTTAAATAAATAAATAAATAAATTACGTGTAATATGAAATGCTAAATAAGTGCAATGCTCCGTAAAAACTGTATTACTACGTTTTCCATCCTGCGATTTGTATGCATGTGGCATTGCACCTTTCCATAGCTATGGCCATAGCTTTGACAGATCGCGGCAAACTTAACTGCAAGCCTCGATTCCCTATACTGTTACACCAAAAATTGGCTTCATACCTAGCTTGAAGCAGCTGACAGCGTTATGAAAAATAATTGCAATGAATCCTGAGCATTTCAATGCAACATTATATATGTTGGTAATACTGTATCAATAGTATATCGTAAGTTAAGGTATTATCGAAGTCACAAACAAGTAAGAGATGCAGCATAAAGTTATGATCACTAGTATTTTACCACAAAAGCAAGATTCTCCTTATCGTCAAATGTGTGCTTACATCTCCACAAGAGCGGTATCACGTCACACGGTCACGCCCTCGGAATCACCGCACAACGTGTATTTGGCAACGCTTTTCACGTTGTCACTGCTTCCTATTCACGCCGCATTCAGCCGCTGTCCATTTGTATAACATGCGTATCGATGACTCTTCGAATTGAATATTAATCGCTTCGTAAACTCCTTAAAACAGATAACGATATATACCTAAGGCTCGAGCTCTAAAAGTAACAGTCAGTTGTCACCAACCTGGCCCTCATTTGCATAATTCCAACGAGAAAAGCAGAACAAACAAACCCTTCTAAATGACGCGTTAAATATAATCAAACAACGTTATTATACACGAGTAGCTCTCTGGGTTCGCCACAAAAAGTGTCATAAAAACGGGTATCAGTCAGTAGAAGTCGACAATGAGGCCACCGGGGATCTATTATGCGATGTTGTCAATGGTCCCTTAAGAAATTTGTTACGAGGAGTTTGATAGACGTCCGGCATTGTTCTGGAGAGACGGGCTGCTGAGGGAGGCTGCTCGGGTGCGGCTGGAGCGCTAGGGCTGCGGTCTGCGGCGCCCTCGTCACCCAGACGAGTGCTGCAACATATTTATTGCCGGGAATTTGTTTTGGGGTGCGTACCGTCGCTAAACGTTAATGTTGTCTGCATTGTTGTTATTATTTGATCGTCGGGTAGGGCCCGGTGCGCCGGAGTCAATAACGGCGGTTTCATATCTGTCACTATTACAACTACAGGGGTGTGGACGATTCAAGGGTTTGAATTATTAACTCGAAAACTATTCACTCGTGATATTGCTATATATGATTTGCAGCTATGCTTTTAAATTTATTTTAGGGCCAATAACTTTTTCCTACCGCCGCTGTTCCGAATGTGTTACACAGTTTCCAAAATATTAAGGATGTGCTCAATTCGGTTGTTAGTTTATTATATGAGATCTCTGTCATTTGTAAACCGAAAAATTGTTATTTTGTTTCACAGGATATTTAGACCTTAAGATTGGTTCCATAGAAATTTCATGACAATCAGTGCAGCAGTTTGGTTACATCCACGTGGGTATAATCCATTTGTGAATGAAATTCTATTGTTCTCCTTATCTCGGAAGCCAAAGGATAACTCAGATAACTGAAATAAATATGGTATCCAGTTACCGAAATTGCGTATTTACATTCATTTCAATAGTGGAAGTCGGGTTTGTTTTAGGTATAGAATTTAAGTATAGATTAAAATGTGTTAGTGCGTAATGACTTACTGACGGTTGCGTAGGTATACTTAATAATATAGTAATGCTATACTTAAATAAAGAAGAAAATAATTGAAATATAAATATAAACCTCTATTGAGAACTGAAAACTTCTATTGAGAAGTTACCCTCATTCTGTGTTTAAATAGACTCCTCCAACTGTAAAGGTTTTCAGTTTTCAAAGGTAATATTTCGTAGTATTAATACATATTTGCACCTATTTCTATAATTAGTTACGTAATCATGAAAATATAACATATATATACCATCACCTTTTGCATGGTGGTAGGTAAAGCATTTTGCGAATACCATTATATATGTTTACATTTTTTTATATGTTATTATGACGCAACAAGCTCGAGGCCCACCTGATGATCCTCTGCCTATAACAGATGCATTTCGCCACAAGTCACGAATAGCACTGAGCCCGTTACCTTGAGACATACTTGCTGTCTCATGTGCCCGTAATCTCACTGGCTCTCAAGGACTGCTGCCGGAACACACTTTTATGTGCTTGGCGACAGATTTTCTACTTGAGGGTGGTCGCTAGCCAGGCGGGCATTCGCAAAAAGCCCTTCCACCATGCGGTGAAGCTCAAGCCCGCGGCGGGATACGAACTATGGACCTGCTGTGCGGCAGTCCATAGCCAATGCCACTGAGCCATCACTGTTTCATTATTTATTTATTAAGGTTTTCCAACAGACTTAACACTAAACAAGCATTTCACACGGAGCTCAATAGACAAATTATAGCGAAAATACACGAAGACTACTAGAAGACTAGATAATGGCTTATAATGTGTGGAGTGACACAAAACCTTAATAAGGTGACGAATCACTGATGATGTTTTATCAAATATACCACGTGCTTCTGGTAACAACAACGTAAAAAATATCATTAGATAATCACAAAATAAATAAAACTTACACTATTCAAGAATTGAATACGAATTTGTTTATAGATTTAACTTTAGATTGAAAAAGCTTGCTATAGAATGTAACCGATTCGCGTTTCAACTGTCACGTGCCATGTTAAATCGTATCGTATCTAATTACGCATCCGGCACGCGTTAGCAATCGTCAACAGTACGCCGCCGCCCGCCGCTGCCGCCCGCCGCCGCCGAGCGCCGCCCGCCCTATTCAAAACGTAATCATAGCGCTCTGCATTCTAATTCAATACACCACTGTAATTGTGTCGGGGGGATGGAGTAAATTACACATGTGCGCCAAATTACAGTCGCTTCCGCTGGATAGTTTTTCATAATGTACAACTTTGATTGCTCAACTTGGATAATTAACGAACATGCTGAGAATTTTATTCTCTGTTCTAAGTAATAACTTTAAAAATTCAGGTAGTTGTAATTATTTTTGCTTTTATTGTGTATCAATGATGAGCTTACAAGACTTAGAATAAATCATCATGCCTTTATGTACCCCGGAAAGGGGCACCAGTCACTCCAAGTTCCGTCTGTAAGTTTGGATCCACTGACTTTTTAGTCGAGTGGCGCTAAGCACTGTTTTATAAACTTTGAGTATTTACTGTGTTCAAATAACAGATTAAACTTACAGATTTAAAAAAAACAATAATAACAATCAGTGTTGATGCAGCCATTAGGCATATTCTGCCTTACATATACAAGCAATACTGTGAAGAATATCTTTTGGTTTGAATAAACACAATAGGCGGTTGAAAATAAAACAAATGTGCTTATAAATCTTTCAAACCACCATAAATGAGACATAAATGTAGGTGACAATTTGTGCATCTGACGAACTCTCTTCAAGAGTTCAGTAAATTAACGTTGTTGTAAAATTGGCCTTCAAAAGATTCGCTACCCTAATTGTGGTCATAGACCACAATTAGGGTAGCGCAGCACAATAGCAGGAACTATTTTCCCTCGTGTTCAATTGATGCGTAAGAATTCTAGTCACGCTCAGAACGTTTTTCCCGCGTCTGTTCGACTGATCACTGATAATCAGAGCAGAGGCAAGGGTGCAATGTTTATGCAACATTGTATTAGATTACCGCCCCCGCGCCCGCCCTCGCGTCAATCTAATCACTGCTACCGCCACCGCCCCGCTTTGTTCGTTGCACATGTTGCGACATCGGAAACGTGTTCATTAATACAATTATCTATTTTGTTGTGTGTTTAACAATTATTTTACTTTAAATTTTGTAATTGGTTTAAACGCGGTGTAGGTACGTTATAAGAGCGAGGGATAATGCCACGCGAATTCTAATGTAGCCACTACCAAGATTTTATAATACGCAACTGTTTTTCAACATGGCTGTTTTCGTGTTTACCAAAATTGGTATATTAAGAGATTTATGAGTCATTTTTTCTGTTTATATTTTCATGAAATAATATAAATCTAATAACTTCCTAATAATTTACGGGGTACAAATCACTTTCTTTGTAGTTCTAATTAATCAGTTACGGCAGCAGTCTTTGAGAGCCATTCAAATAACAGGCACATGAGACTTAACAACTGTATGTCTCAGGGTGACGGGCGCAGTGCAGTTCGTCATTTGCCGTGTAACATGGCGACGAAATACATCTGTTATAAGCAGATGTTAACGCTTAACATCAGGTGGGCCTCGTGCTTTGTTACGTCACAATCACAAACCAGATGGTAATACTTTAAGAAATATTCTTGGTTTGTCTCTCTTCATATATTTCTAGGTAAAATTTTCGGAAACTCATTCGACAGTGCAATGTAAAAACTAGACGTCATTACTTCGAGAATAATAAACTCCGGCCAAGTGCGTACGGAATCCTTAGTGTGGGGGTTCCGCACAAACATAAAATGTAACAAAAAATCGTTATTTTTTATTATTTGTTAGGCAATTCACACCATACTAACACCATACTCTGTGAAAATTTCAAGTGGCTACTTATAACCGTCCCAAAGATATAGTCCTATAAATATCTGAAGGACAGCCGCTCCGGGAACCCTAATAAAACGAAAGTGGTAAATGATATAATAATAATAATAATAATTTATTTCCACTAAATATACTTCAAGACAAACTAAATGACATTAAAATAATTTCATGTTGAAATTAGTAAGAATATCAATGGGTCCCAAACTAGGCAGAGCCTGTGGGTACCCTTATTTATCCTTTACATTTAAGCAATTAGTGTATTGCGCGAAACTCTACTCACATTTCCATAGCATACTACGTTGGGGCAGTTATCATAGATCTAACCTATAAGAGCCTAAGTTTCCACGTATCTAACAATATTAACATTAAAATCTGTCAAAAGAAAAGTGGTTGTTACTTATAATGTCACATTTTATACCTAAGTATTTTTATTAATATATTATATACTTGTGAATATTGTATAAATTATTTATATAAACAAAAGATTATTGAAAGAAATAAATAACAAACACGGCAAGTAGGCTTAATGTAGGATAATAGAATAGAATAGAATTTATTTATAACACACACAAATGTACACAAATCAACTAAAACTAATACGAGAAATATAAGTAATTATAAAACAGTGTGTGTCACAAACCCGGCCCCAGCTCAGCATAATGCCGGATGCTGCGAGCAGCAACCGACGCTGGTCTTCCGCTGGGACCGAGAGGTGACCTCCCGCACGCACATTTTGACAGCATGTGCACATAAAATGGCAAACATTTCATATTTATACATATAACTAAACTAAGTATTTATCTCAAAAGTAGGTACACATTATAGTTATAAGTTACCTGAATCGGTGCCACCATAATTAGTCTTGCAGGGTCGATTTTAGGCAGAGTCACCAAATTTAAATACCTTGGACATTGGGTCACGGAGGATCTCTCAGACGATCTTGATATGGAGAGGGAGCGTAGGGCGTTGGCAGTTAGAAGCAATATGTTGACCCGTAGATTTGCAAGGTGTACAGATGATGTAAAAATAACCCTTTTTAAGGCATACTGCCAAACTATGTACACCTGCAGTCTGTGGACCAACTATAAGCAGAAGACTTTCAACGCCCTACGAATACAGTATAATAATGGATTTAGAATGTTGTTGAAATTGTCTCGATTCTGTAGTGCATCAGCCATGTTCTCCCAGGCACATACGGATTGTTTTAAAACAATAATACGCAAACGTACGGCCTCACTGATGCATCGCCTGAGGGATAGTAGCAACAGCCTCTTAAATACCATATTGTGGAGATTCGACTGTCCAATCGTGCGCCATTGGAATGGGATACATGCGCCGATAGCTTAAATTAATATAAAATAATTTTGATGTTTTCTTTTGTAATGATATAGTAATTTAGAATCTATATTGTATATATATTAGGTATAAAACTAACATTATTCTGTTTATATTACTAACACTATATGGATTGATTATCTGAAATAAATGTGAAACGAAAATGAAATTATAACACTAGTAACTATTTCTACTATTTTCAATAAAACTAAACTGGTGTCCTGAACCAACAGTTCCTGTCTCTTCTGGTGTGCAAAAATGAACTTAATGTTATTTTTAAAACTATACAAACAATGCAGGTTCCTAATCGGCGGTGGTATATTATTCCAACATTTCGATGCAGCGTAACGGAAACTTCCTCTGAACGCGGCCGAGAAATGCCGCTCCGTCTTCAGCTGCATCGAACAAGTTCGGGAACTTTGAGGCCGACGCACAGCCAACCACTTTAACTTGTCGCTGAGATACAACGGCTTGTGGTACTTGATGACTCCGAACAACAGACACGCTATATGGAGCTTGCGACGGTGCATCATTTTCAACCAGAGATTCTTATTGAGAAATGGTGTCACATGCGACCTCCACGGGATGTCAAAAAAGAACGGGCACAAGCGTTCTGTACTCGTTGTATCAGCTTTTTAGTTTTGGCATGGAGCCTCGGCCCGTAAACTGTGTCCATATAATTCAGCTTTGATAAAACTAAAGACTCTACCAGCTGAATGCGCATACATTCCTTTATAAGAGACTTTATAAGAACCTACCTCCTTGCATAGAGTTGAATAAGTACTGAAATAAAAATATATAATAGATAAAACATGGATATAAAAATTAACCAAGTGCGCGTAGGCGTCAAATACCGGTTACACGAATTGCTTATTTATCCGATATACAACAACAGTTGCCGAAACTCACTGTTAGGTGCTAGTCAACAGATTTTCTATACAGGCGAGCATTTACAAAATGCCCTCTCACCATGCGGTGAAGCTCCAATCGGCAGTGGGGAACGAACCCTGGACTTGCGGCACCGTAGTTAATAGCTATTACCACTCTGCCATCATTGCTTCAAATTACCAAGAATTACATATATTAAAATCGTATAATATCTTATGATTATATTTGCTACCTTAGCCTTAACATCAGACAGACGGGCGCAGTCCGGCTCGAAGGACCAGAGCATGTACAAGCAAGTGTAAGCTGTACATTGAACTCTGCGTTCTGCTGCGATAGCCTTTGACTACAACCTCACCTGATGGTAAGTGATGATGTGGTCGAAGGTGTTAAACAGGCTTTAACCTAGAATTACTGGCTCTCAAGGACAGTTGCCGAAACGCTTTTTATTGTACATCTATGAATTCAAATTCAAATTATTTATTAGGAACTTAAGCGATAGCATAAATTAAATAAAACACGACAGAAATCGCGAAAGTGTTTGAAAAAAACTGTGTTGCAGGTACCAAAGCCCTCCTGCTTAAAAGCTACGGTACATTTAGTTCCTCAGGTTTATCATATGTACAGAAAGAGTAAAATTAAATATGAATATGAAACAATGAAACAATTTTATAAATATATTTATATACTTACTGACTAAAAGGCTATCATTTTAGGCTTCGCGTAGCCGGGGCGGACCGCTAGTTAATAATAATTTCAAATATTATAAATAGGTATACAAATTTACATTATCGAAGTTTTAACACAGATTCCTAACTTTTTGAAAATCTTTTAGAGCCTATGTTTAGGATTCCAACGGTGAAAAAAAAAATTCAAATCGATACATTAGTTTCAGAGCCTATTCAATTCAAATAAAAAACAAACAATCAAATCCTTCCTCGTAATTATATTAGTTTAGATTAGTTAATGATAACCTATATGTAAAAAAATGGTGGTTGTTTACCTATTCCAGACGGAGCACCGCACTTGCTGCGCGTGCGGGGAGGGCATAGCAGATCGGTTCCTGCTGGAAGTTGGTGGCGGCGCGTGGCACACTACCTGCCTGCGCTGCTGCGTCTGCGCAGTCCAGCTCGATCGACATCCTTCCTGCTTCCTGCGCGATCGACAAGTTTACTGCAAGCAAGACTATGCCAAGTGAGTGACGCTTTCAAGTGAGACACCCCTGCGCTAGCGTTTACCACGAGATCATTTCAATCAAAGCTATGTGAGTACTCCAAAGTTGAATGATGCAGGCGTTATTTTGCGAAATCTTTATCTAAACATTTGAAAGAAATAACATTTAATAATAGTCCCGGCAAAACTTCTAACCTAAGCACACCATTGTGACGATCAAGTGGTCCAAGTGAAACAATGACCGTTGTTTTCTGAAGAAGGGAGTCTGTTGATTTTGCAATCGAACGCTCAGGGTCTAGAATTTCATGTGATGTGTGTTTCGTTTGCTCGCTGAGTACCTAAAACGCAGTGTGGCTTATCGCCATATGCATAAAACTAATGAGGGTTGGGCAGAGAATTGAAATATTAGAGTAGTTATATCCGAACACCACTGCTCTAAAAGGTTACTAGAATTTACCTATGTACATACCTACGCACATGTATATGCAGTTTGTAATGACAAGGAAAGAACGTTCAAATATTATGCGTCATATGTGTTGTAAGAAAGAGATAAATAAGCAATTCGTGTAACCACCGAACCGCCACGAGACGTTCCGATCACCATTACACTGCGATCTCTTTCACTCTCTCACACCAAACGATACACATATCTCGCTCATCCATTTCATTGAGAATAGTTCCTTAGATAAAACCAAATGTCGATATTTTCTATTTCATCAATAAAAGCAATAATTACGCGTGAAATGAAACAGTTTTCTTATCTCTCACAGTGCTTGTATAATTGGTGCAGAGTCTAAAGACACAAGGAAGGCATATTGTGCACAGATTATTCCTAAAAACACGATTAGCGGCGATGTATTCACCGGACGCTCGGAAGTGCAAGACTGGTAGTGACTCTGGTAATTACCCAGAATTCGTCTATTAAATATGGAGGGCATACAACGCATCTACAGGTAAAAAAATCTTAGGGGTTGGGCATATTGAGATTTAGGTTCATTGAGTTTATTAATTAATTGAAAAATAAATTGAATGATACTTAGGTCTATTAGGTTTTAGTTCAAGATTCTAAAATTTCATTGTTTACTATAGCTATATAGCGTGGTATACTTTCACCTGTATTATGAAAATTTAAGAGACAATAATTATCAATCTTTATATTTAAAAATTACGTGTCACGTAGTTTGTCCGCGATGTACTCCTAAACTACGGAACCAATTCTAAATTTGCACACCGTGCCCAATTTGATTTCAATTGAAAGATAGGATAGCTTACATCTCAAGTTATAGTCGTTATGACCCATTCAAAGCCGGGGCGGGCAGCTAGTAATATATAAAAAGAAGTTTCCATTGAATTAGTTTGACATAACACGAATCAGGCTAAAATCATATGTAAGAAACAGACCAATAACGAAATGGTCATATCGTGTAATGGAACATTTTAGAAGTAGACCGTAGACGAATTGCTGTTTCGTCCAACCGTTGAATTGAAATTACATTTAGGCAGAACGCGTTTTAGGCACCCTGTGTTCTCGGTATGCAGTAAGCAAACGGTTTGTTTTACGTTGAGTTTATGATGGGCGTAGAATCATCGCAGTGGACGCAAGATGTTGAAATAAGCATGTGTTGTAAGTTTTCGCGACAGACACACATGATGAACAGCAGCAATACTTTTATTGCTGATTCCTCAAAATTTTTACGCGAGTCGTCTTGTGTAATCATAGGCGTAGGATTAGGTCAAGACGATATTATCTTCTCCAGATCAACCTAAAAAAAATACCATAGAATGCTTAAAAGTTACTTCTCAACGTGTATCATGCCTTGGAATTTCGAGTCCAGCTGTCACACCTAGTCAAAAAAAATAAAGTGCTGAATATACACGAGACAAAAGTTTACGCTATAAGTGGTACTTACGCTAAATTTAATGTTAACATGTATTTAGAAACCTCAAGTATTTGAAATAGTAATTACAAAATACCTTCGCTTCAGGTATTTGAAATACGAATTACAAATTATGGAAGTAATTGAAATACAAATACCAAATACATATTTGTATTTCAATTACATATTTTAACTACAAGTAATTCAAATCCTGCCTAACCCTGCTCACTCCCAAATCTATAATATAAAACGAAACAAACAAATACTAAAAAAAACAAATACTAAACTGAAACAAGGTATATAATTACTTACATGAGGTGACAGACAGTCAAAAGTGTGTAATGTAAACTCTTCCATCCATTATCTTAATTGAATTTCCAAGGAGCCGATGGTAAAAGTACCATTTACCATTTCCCGCATTCATAAATATCTATTTTATTGCGTGTTTGTCCCAAGATGTCAGTGAAAAGAGCTTATTAATAAGATTAGAAATATGGATCTGGAAGAAATTACTTTAAGCACTAAGGCCTTTGTTTTAACACTATTAGGCCTAGAACTAGATTCGTAACTAAATTGGAAATCGCATATATCTAAAAAATGTAAACAAAATGATCAAGTTTTGTATATGCACTGATAGAACTGCGACGAGCTACTGACGCTGACAGCCTTAACAGCGTTCTTCGCGTACGCATACTCCTGGTTCAGATTATGGAATTATACTCTGGAGAAATTGTGCAATGATAGAAGATCTTTTTATACTTCAAAAAAAATGCATGCGTATCCTTGCCTAAACAATACTTTCATAAACCATTTTTTATAAAATACAAAATGTTAACAATCTCATCCATATACATATTTGAAACTTATAAATTCGTCAAAAAATACCCCTACTTTCTTAAAAAGGAAACTGTTACACCACGTAGGTATCCAACAAGATTTAAACACAATCTAGTAATCAGGAAATCTAGAAAAAAAATGCATACCTCCAGCTCAAATTCAATGGCCATTTAAATATTTAATAATTACCAGTAGGATGAAAAGAAGAATGAAATGAATATACGTTTGAAAAAAATCTAAAAAACCTATTAATAGAAAAATCTTATTATGATCTTGAAGAATTCCTTCAACAATAATGTAGTATATTAATTATTATAAATAGACCGGCCCACTCCTTACGAACTTTGCTACACCCAAATACGGTAATTATGTGATACCTATAAATTGTGCTTATTTAAGACCTGCATGTAAAACCACATAATTCTGCAATAAATGATTTGATTTGATTATACAGTGTGTTAAATTCCAATGTAATGTAATGTTTAAGAGGATTATATTTATATATATATAATCCTCTTAAACATTTCAGAAGAAACTTTAAGTTTTATAGAAAGCAGAATATGCTTCTAACATTAAAGTTATTTAGAAAACTGGAATAAACAACAACGTACAAGCCAAGTCAATGATATGTTCTATACATGAACACAAAAATCACCGAAATCGGGCAATATTAAAAGGTAGAAAAAACCTTTTTTTTTGTATGGAGAAATATGCGCTGTATAATCCAACGTAGAAGTAAAAGGTATGCAACAAAGTGTTTTTTGATATAAATAAAAAGGTCATTAGTAGTTTATTTGTAAAATGGATCCATTAAATTAAAAAGGAAAATAATATGAGTACTGTACTGTACTGTAACAGCCGAATCGTCCACTGCTGAACATAGCCTCCCCTATTAAAGGGGTATGTGCCATAATCCCCACGCTTGGCAGGCGTCTTGAGGATCGCAGTGTAAGTTGACTATGTTCACTTGGCTGTGTTGTCAACTGCGTACGCCCGGCGCTCTGTGAGCGCATTTTGTGTCTACCGCCAAAAAATGGTGTTTTTTTTTGTTTTATTCAATTAGTTAGTAAGATGATAAAAATGTTAAACTGTTACCTACTAAAGTTTACATAATCGATGTTCAAGTATAGTAATAATGCTATGATGATAATATATTTTAATAATCTGAAGTATATACATATAAGCAATAAGTTTTGTATAGGTAACTTGTAACTTGTTCAACTTGTAAAGAAGAGTTAATTGCACATAATTTTGTCGTTCTAGGATTAAACTACACTAGAATTGTACTACATATATAATTATAATGCTGAATAAAGAAATTAATAAATAAAAAAAATAAAAATTGTAAGTTGGCAGTTCTTTAGAAGGCGCTGCTGCCCACCTTCCAGTATTTTTCCCTTAGTCACCTCTTACGACACCCACGGGATGATATGGGGAGGTGCAATTCTAACCCGGCACCCCACAGTGTAAAATATGAAATAAAATATGAATTTCAATATGAGTCTGATGAGATAATCTTGTTATGAGGGCGGGTAGGTTTTGCATGGAAACTTTTTTTAATTGTATGCCTCGATTATATTGTAAACTATTCTTAGAAGGAGTTCATATTTATCTTAGACATCGATAAAAGAATAATTTCTCCATGTCTCAGACCGATATAAAACAACAACCCAATACAGTAAATAAATAGCACATATTAAGCTAATCCATACCAAAACCGTAGCGAATTTCCGACTCAATAAAATCTGTTATTTATTTAATTTTAAAGTCAATTTATTAATGTCTATGGTGGTAAAAAACACCGTTAATATTTAGGATTCCACACCCAAAGAGCTAGATCGAACCCTGTCAAAAGTAACATTTACTTTTACGTCGTGATAAAATGCTGAAGCCTCAAACAGTGAGGGCTGATTCGCACTTGGCGGTATTTTTAAGCTTTTGGCATGATGCTGAAAAGAAAAAGTTAAATAGCAATCGGTAGATCTTGCCTACCCCTTCAGGAAATAGGTGTGATGTCATGTACCTACCTAGCTTTATTAATTAATCAAATATATCTTCATAACTTGTTTAAAAACCATTAGCATTCTTTGGTTTTTATAGTTAGATATTTTATAGTTAGGGCGCGGTCGCCGCCCGTGCATTTACTTCGCTGTAACTTTGTTTAATCCATGCCAAATTGTCGGTTATCTTCAAAATTTATAACGTTTTAATGGAGCATTCAGTCAGGATTTTAATTGAATCATTAAATCATCCAGATCCGATCAGTCAGTGCAGAAAAATTGATTAAGCCGCGGAACCCAGGTTCATTTTTTAAATCGAGGAATTCAAGTGTGCACACTTGTTTCGTGAGTTGATTCTTTTACAATACGTTGCCTACGTCCAATTAACCTTAGACGGAGTAAAATGTCCATAGTCATCATTATCGGAGTGATCCGCAAGGGGGTTACCCGGCCGAGTGCAGGAGTAGGTCGGAGTTAGCTGTATTATACTGGTGAAGCGGTCAACTTGCAACGGGTGGGTTGTGCTCGGCATGCGCTGGAATGCGCGCCTTTACACCGCACGATTACAACACAGATACGTCATCACGCCTAGACCATCTAATGTTAAAAAATAAGCGTGATAAGGTTTACCTCTTTAAATGGATCGGTATTTAATTGAAAAAATTAATCTATTGTTAGAGAAAGAAGAGGGAATTCGCTTTAATTTTATTTTAGATAATTATACAATAGCCTATTACATTGTACATCGACGGGAGAAAATGATCTATTTCTGTTCGACAGTATGTTTAAAGGAAACTTGAGAACAGAAATTGAACTTTCTCCCGAGTGATACATAGTGCTTTATACTACACCTACGAGGAAAATAAAATCATTAGGTACCTAGTTATAAGTTTTCTCGTATTTGTCCCGAGACGTCACAGCAAGTAAGTTCTTTATGGCATGATCTGTATTTTTTATTTCTGGTGGCGCCGCCGTCACTATATAATGGTCACTTTCACTATCAGATGACATTTTTGAAAATTATTTAGAATAATTAAAAACGTACTGCTATATCAATTAGGTAAAACACAAAAATTAACAAAACAAATCAATTGCCGCGCTTTTTTGTGTAGTGCAGAGAAAGGTTGCCAAGTCTTAAGTCAGCTATAGCACTGTTATCTTTATAAGAAACCATTTCTACTCATGAGCATTTCATGATGTTTATATACATTTATTTATGATCATCATACAGAGAAGGTGTAGTTAGCAGTACCTTTCTGTCGTGTTAAGATGTTACTAATTTGAAGTTTAACTATGCAAATATGCTGGGGACTCTGGTAACTGATTGTATTTTGAAATATTTCAACTGTAAGTGGGCCTGTGATGGCCTTTAGGTAGTAGTATTAATGCTTTCTTGTAAACCACTTGAAACTATATACAACACTACAGTTGTATATAGTTTGAAGTGGTTTGTTTAAAAATGCATACAGACGGTAAAAACACAGCACAACCCCTACAAATTGCATGCAATTTTTATGAGGCTAAGGAATTATTATTACTTTTTATTAACAATATGTCCTTGATCCTAAAGTAATAACCCTTAATAACGTTTTATTAGCCGTGTAATATATTGAACAAACTACCGCTCAACTAACGAAATTTGTATTACCACCCGCTACAAAATGTAGTAAGCTTTACAAAAGCGTCTAAAATGTTATAATCTAAATAATATGTATTATACCATGACGTCATTGTTAAATTACAAAATACTTTTGGGATACATAAAAGAGCTGAAATAAATTTATCCAACTATATTGTACTTTAATATTAGCAGTAAGTAATTTTAAATAATAATGTTTAAAATTACTTACTGCTAAAGCATTCTCTACCAGTCAGAGGAAACCAAAAAAAAGTGCATCAAAAAATGTAGTAGGTAAATAGGGGATTTTAAAAATAAGAATAACATAAATTAACAATGATAAAAACAATAACTATAACTATATTTTAAAAAAACGTTAACAAACAAAATTTGCATCTCGTTCCAAACAACATAGTTTTCTTCAAATCCATGTCAGTGGACCTTTCAGGTTTTATAAGTACTTATGTCTACGATTTTTAACCGGACGATAGAAAATCGTGTCGTTAAATGTAAAAGCAAGAACGCGCTCGGGAGGCGGTCTGCGGCGACCTATGACCCGCGCGATGCCAGCGGCCAGCGCGCTGTGTGGCACAGGCACTGGCTTCGGCGCGGGCGCAGCAACTATCATCGCCGTGATGCTGCATTCTGCATCGCGGCACAGAACATATACACAGCCTCTTTGGCCGTCCAACCCACCCGCTATCGATACACGAGCCGAGCCTCTTTGTTTCTGCTTCTTTGTAATTGATGCCGAAAAAATATATTGTTATCGATGTGATTTATTGTTTGTCGTAAGCTTTGAAGATATATTGATGACTAATTTAATCAGAATGTAAAATGTAATACTAAGTTAGGTTGATCAAACTTATCCTCAATTGCACATTTTAATTAGAGCCATGGCTGATATAGACATCAGGAATTAATCTTGACTCAAGATTGGTTCTATTGACACGACATTCGCAATCATCATAATTATCAAAAAAATTGTACTTAGTAGCTAAGTATGTTTACTTTTTTGAAATCCACATCACTTTCAATGCTATTACCTTTTTATGTTTTTCTACTAGAACTAACTACACAATCACGTAACTGATACTTTGCGTTTTAAGACAAGTATTTTGCCCACAGTAGGTACTTCATGAAATGAAGTTCCGTATAGGTATATAATATTTTTAAGTAATCATAACGTCATCAACTTTGCGCTGCGAAACTGAATGAAAGAAAAAGAATAAACCAATTCATTCATCATCAACAACCATGGCGTTCACTGTAAATGGGCAGGTTCGCATGGTGGTAGGGCATTTACCAAATGCCCGCCTGGCTAGCTACCACCGTCAAGTACAAAATCTGTCGCCAAGAACCTAACGGTGTGTTCCGGCAACTGCTCTTTAGAGGCAGTAATTCTAGGTTATCCTGAACAACACCTTCGACCACCACTTACCATCAGGTGAGATAGTGGTCAAAGGCTAACATATCAGATACACAAAAATTAAAAAAGGGGGTTTGGCCATAATCCCCGCGTTCGACAGGCGTCTTGGGGATCACAGTGTAGGATGGCAAGTCCTTCAGAAGACGCTACTGTTCACCTTCTGATATTTCTCCCGTTGGACTCCCACAGGAAGATGGGAGGGGTTGCAATTCTTGTCCGGCACCCCATGGGGTGCCGGTTGACATTACTTGTTTCGTACTTAAAGTTGGGATAGCGTAAAGGTCGTGAAACAGTGCTCAATTTATCAAATACTCTTTACTTATATATACAAATGTAACCTCAAACTAAAACTAAAAAAACGAACACTAAAACTCAATGTGGACAAAGAAGCACTTTAGCAATAGAACACAGTGTTAGATCAAATTTGCATATGTTACTATCGAGTTAGCTTTTGACCTGTGGGGACGCGTGTTAGCCAGTTTGACCCAATTTAATAAAATCAATAACAGTGATACAGTACAGTTAAATACGAGTAAAATATACTAATCCAAAAATTGCATTAGCGCCGAGACAAAATTCAAATACGTTGATAAAGCGAGAGCAAAACCGAGATCCTGCTGCGTTTGCGAGACAATATCGATGCTCTAGTAGGACCCCATTATATTACCATAATACAAGGCAGTTAAGGAAAGGTGGCCGCAACAGGTGCGTGAGAACTTACTCTCATGACTCTAAATAGAAAAAAGAAGGCCAATGTCCCTCAGAGTGGTTTTATTGAAAATTCGTCGGTCGAGTATGGCTCAACAAAGCGGCGCGGGGAATGTTGCCAGAGAAAAAATACACGGGCCGGCCGTGACTTGCAACACTGGGGATTTCATTTGTCATTTATTTTGATTGTGATAACTGGATGCGACTTGGAACCATATATTTTAATCGGCGTTCTCTGAGACGTCTCTGAGACGTGACGAGTCCAATATAGGCAACCGAGATGTGTTGTGTGGAGGTTGCCGGGGTGGTCCTCTGCTCGGGCTGGCGATGACATCTGACCTAGATCACATCGATGACTTTACAAAAGAGTCTCCCTTAGAATTCTATTTTGGAGTTGAGGAGTTGGCTTGAACTGTCAAAATGCCTCGTCAAATTACGAATCTTCACAAGGACAAAGGTAGGCATGGTCCGTAAAAGATACGTCACCTAAGGAAGGGCAACGCACACAGTTTATAACACGATCGCTACATGTGCCGAAATATTGAACAAACAGTAAAAGATTTAAATTTCTCGAACTTTTCGAAATAGCTTCAGCACTTCATCAGGAACAAGTATATATTTTTTTTCTGGCTGTATGCCTTTATTAAATAAAATACTACGAACTATATACAACACTACAGCTACTACAATAAAAGCATTTAGACAACCTATAAGTATAAATTAAATGATATATAGTATAAATTAATTTAAAAAAGTAATTAACCTGACTGCAAATTATTTAGTTTCTTTAAGCGTTTTATTGTTCCATTGAAATTAAAACTGTATGTCATATATATTTATGGAAAAGTTTTTTAAGCCCTTCATTTTGATACACCACTCGATGGGTTTGGAAGAAAAACAATTTTTTATTCAATTAAAATGGCGTCTAAACTCAGTTCCATTTTGTTAAATCCAGTTTGTATTTTATTTATGTATGTAGTGTTACTTGCGCTATCAATATAAATCTTACGATATCTCATACATGAAAATGGGTTAAGCCGTTTAGAAGATATGGTGGAATAAAGATACCCACAAACATACACTCCTTTTTTTGGTGTATAAAGTATCTCAATGCTTCAGGAAAAGTTCAAGCCAAATTGGCACTTGGAGGAATTCACCTCTCAGATCATCATCACACTCAGATCCAGGATCTGACAAGACCTTCCTTCAAATCCTGAAAAACGTCTCCAGAGACTTAAATTAGAGTAATAACTAAATATTTGTATGAATTTTGTTTCGTAAATAATATGCTTTAAGAATAATCAGTGAACTTTTACTTCCCTCCCAGAACAGACCGCATTCGCGCGTGGTTCATTTATTTTTTATTTTATTACCACTTTTATAACTGGCCATAAATGTTTCTTCTAATATTCAGTCTATGATATTGGTTTTAATGTGTTTTTTATTAAAGAAATTATGACGGTTCTAGCACGAGTCCCATCTGATTTTAGGTGGACTAACCTCTGCCTATAACACATGCAATTCATCCGGTCATACTGAGACATTCAGTTGTTAAGTCTCATGGGCCTGTAATTTTACTGGCTATCTAGGACTGCTGTCGGAACATTCAGTTAGGTGGTTGGCGACAGGTATAAACTTAACGGGGAATTTAAACTCCCAAGTGTCGAGAGATAGGTACCTTTTCATCCCATTTATTGGAAAAACAATGATTATTATAGCCGAGCGGTAACAGCTATGGACTGCCGCGTTGCAAGTCCATGGTTCGATCTCCGCCGCCGCTTGAGCTTCACCGCAAGGTGGTAGGGCATTTACGAATGCCGCATAGCCAGCTACCACCCTGATGTAGAAAATCTGCCGCCAAGACACAACGTTGTGTTCCGTCAGTTTTCCTTGAGAACTAGTAATTCTAGGTTAGACTGAACAACATCTTCGACCATATCATCACTTACCGTCAGGTGTGATATGTGGGCACAGGCAAGCCTGTCGGTATTAAGAAAAAAACAGTTGGAAAAGAGATCGGCTCACAGCAACATACATACATGATTATTTCTGAATTTACTCTTCAGTTTTCTTTAATGAAATACCTATAACTAGCAACAGTAACATTTTCCTTTAGACTGTAGACTCCACGAATCTCATCCTGGAGAGAAACCCAACAACAATTTAAATAATTTAAATACAACACACCAACGCTTGCAGTGAATAGAAATTATACTGCATTACCAAAAGCACGATAGTAAATTGCAATCTTGTGCGGAGAAAATTTAAACCATATGAATTCATCGTTCTACGCTAATCATATAACTTTGCCATCATTGATAAGAACACGAATGAGAATTTATTCAAGTATTTTTAAACATAAAAACATTATCGTCATCCCTGTATTCCACGAAGGGGTAGGTAGTGGATACGAACACCCATGTCCAGATACGTCACTTTTTTAACTCACTGTACAATGCTTTAGGTAATGTGAAAAATACAGGAAAACCATTTAATAATACGAGTGCAAACTGCTCCTTTCAATCTCCGAAACCAAAATACTAACGTAAAAATATGAATTAAAACACCATACCTTCACAATCGTAAAAGTGACAGCGACGAATGCAAACAATCCAAGGACCGATTCAGTTTTCCATTAGCGGTTACGTCCAGCACTAAATAAATGCAAAGAGCCAGCGCTCAGGGGCTCGTTAAATTGTGAATGTGTCACAGCTGTAATATTTGTGTTTGGGAGCATAACGAGCGGCTGGCAGCGGCTTAAATCGGTACTCGCCGTGGGCTACACGAATAATTGCTTTCTCGATGTATCTTGAGCCTTTGTTTATTCAACACGGCGTTTGTCCCGCGCCGGTAGAGGCCGCACCGCGCCGCCGCCGGTAGCTATCTCTTCGACATGACGCCTTTTGTTTGACAGGATGTAGAGTTGTCGGAAGTGGGCACAAGTGTTTATGTTATATACCTATATCTCCTGAAAAAAACGCGACATATTCAAGGCTACTCCACTGCTTTTTATTGGAGTATATAACTAGAACAATGAGCCGAGATCTTGTTATTGTATTTGTCTCATGCGCCAATTATGTTTACCAGTAGATAAACTTACCAGTAGGTAAACAAAGTTTACCGGTAGATAAACCTTAGGATATTATTGCATAAATAAATAAAAAGCCTTTTGAAAGCTATACATACATTATCACGTCTGTTTATCTAAGATAGTATTTGTCTGTGTCCAAAGTATTAAAAGTAAACTGAAGATTTCCAAAATTTTTCATTAGTTACAATATATATTTTTTACCTACGTAGGTGGATTCTTTCTTACTCGTGGAGTAGGCACGCATGGTCTACTATCGTAGACCAGGGTAGAATATTTAATGATTTTTTTTTAACTTGTGCATGAGAGTGGTAAGATTCCAGGGGAAGGCTTCTTCTTATATTTTTTTGACTAGCAAGGCTGAAATCTTGTGCTATATAAAATCACTACAAAATTACAAATCACCCTTTCGTTTTTAACCACCCCCTTATGATGCTTAAAAACGAGAGGACTAATTAGAGTTATGAGTCTTAATATGTAATGTTGGCTCATAGCAGTCAGAGCATACCTCGGCTATAGGGGTGGATGGCGCGGGTTCGAATTCGGCACATAAATTTTCCTCTCGTTGTAATTATGTAATGTTATCCGCGGAGCATGTGTTATTGCAGCAATAAAAATATTAAAATATATGATTTTTATTTGCATTACATTTATTAAACAAAATACTATGAACTATATACAACACTACAGCTACTACAATAATAGCATTTAGACAACCTATAAGTCATAGCAGACTCATAGGCAGTCCAAATGCTCCAGCCCACTCCCAGTTGGCAGCGTGCCCAACATGCTGGCAGCATTGCCCCGTTGAATTGCAATGCTTATTCGTTGAGCCAAATATGTGCCAGCATTTTGATCACGCGTCGCATCGACCAAGCGCTCAGATAAGTTTTGGAAAATACGATGAGCTCCCGGTCCCCACGGACCCAACGTCTCTACACCAAACGGCTCAAATATGTAGCCCATACCGAGGTTAGCATATTTCCGCCGCTTGAATTGCTCCGCCGAAGTAGCCGCAGCGCCAGCCCTCACGTTGGTTTCAGAAAGATGTGAAGGCGCTAAAGTGTCTACGCAAGTAGCGTCCCACACTAAAGGCCGTCCTAACTTCCACGGAACCAGAGTCATGCCGTCAGGTCTTTTACCATCGTCACGCATCAGACCATTCGGTACCAGAATAGCTCCAACATTGGCGCTGGCAAAAGCCCGGCGAATGATATCGTTAAGGCTGGCGTGGCGGCAAATTCGACCAGCACTTCGAGAGCAGGAGAGGCCATGGTGACCGAGTTGATCAACTGTAGTACCACACTGGCAGTGATGTGCAACATAACACCTTGCACCCAAGCGTAAGCTAATAGCTAGACGAAAAAGTGGATGGATCTATAAGCCTACCAGTTTTGTAAGAAGGAATGGCCTGTAACTAAAGACCAGATTCCCACACAGAAACAGCGAGAATACGAGCACGGTCTGCGATGCTAGAACACGTATTTAAAAGATCTTTCCGTGCTAGCTCGCATAGCGGCCGATCCCACTGTTTCTGAGATGACAACATTTTTGGGAATTCAGTATTTGGACAAGCCAGTCTGCATGTGTTTTTGGCCTCAGCCAGATATGCTACATCGAAAGAGCCTAAAGATCGTGCAAGAATTTTTTCTACTAATTTGTGTGTACTGTGTACAGAAGACAAAAAAGCTGGTAATGCCACACTAGAAATTTTGCGTATCCCTATGCCCCCCAACCTCACAGGGAGGGAAGCTTGCACCCAAGCCCTATCATCCATCTCAACATTCAAAACCGACACTAACGTATCTTTTACTAAGTTGTCTAAGCTTAACAAAAGCTCACTGTGTTGCCACAGCTGACAACATCTTAAATAGTATGTAAATTTAGGAACGAAAAGGCAAAATCTTATAATTGTAAAAGCCATATGGGCGTTAATTATGGATAATCTGCTAGAAGCATTTCTAAACTTTTGAATTTGTTCTTCGACAAATGGTGATAATGATTCGTCAAGAATCGGTGAACCCAAAAGACGAAGCGAACTTTTTTCTACTAATTTTATATTAGGTGCAAGTAAGTTGAATTTTTCAATAATCGACACTTTATCCGGACAAGTATCACAAACAAAAAGTTCACATCTGGAAAAATTTAGTTCAAGGCCAATAAGACGAAAATCGTCTATAAGTACTCGCAAGTCGTCCAAAACCGTGTTCGCATCGCCTCCCAAGGTTCCGTCATCCAAATACCAAACGTTAAGTTTTGATTGGAGACGTTGAATTATTGAGTGGATCGCAAGGCTAAAGATGGCTGGTCCCAGAGGATCACCCTGTTGACATCCTACAGAAGATAAAATAACGTTATTTTGGTATGTTAATTTTGACGGTTTGCCGTAGCATTGCCAAAGAAAAGGGTATAATTCCGGAATTTTATCTTTCACTTCAGTCAAAAGAGTGCCTCTACCTAAAGAGTTGAATGCATTTTTAACATCCACCTTCAAAAGCACATCTCCACAATTTTGATAAAGAAATGTGCGAAGTGAATGTATAGCAGCCTCACAGCCACCCTGTGAACCAAAACCGAGTTGCAGTGGTTGAAAAAGATTACTTAAAAAAGCAACCTTTTTCCTACAACCGCATTTGGCTGTGAGGCGACGATAAGTGGTGCCTACTGCTATAGGCCTAATACCACCATCTTTTTTATTTAGGGCACATAAATTTGCACCGTACAGAATTTCGGTAATTTCATTGTTGACCTGACCCGACAACATCAAATCAACTAAAGCCGTCACATCCCTTAAAAGTGTCTCGCCTACCTCACCAGAACTAAAAGATAAAATATCTTTTAAGTGCTGAGGCGTGAGGCCATCAAGGCCACCAGCTGAGTCACTTAAAAAAGATGCCACGGCAGCAAAAACATCCTGTGGGGTCACCTCAACAATGTCTTGTATAGGATATTCGGGAAGGTGGAGACCTGCAGTTGCAGGCGGATGCTTTTCTATTAGGGAATTCAACGTATCAGATGTAAAAGGAGCGATTGTATCACTCGAAAACAAGATGCGTGCCGCGTTTTTAATATCACCATCAGTAATTTTGTTTTCTACTATTTTAATAGTAGCTGAATCTAAATTATTTGTTTTTGTATTCCGCCGCAGTGGTGGAATGATTATAGTTGAGCCAAAAGATTGCTCTTCCCGTGCCCTGTATTTCACGCAGTTTTCCTTTACTCTAGTAGTAAGTGATTTTTTGTTAGACGGATCAAAATTCACGTGAAATACGTGGTACGGGATTGCTAGAAGATGCTCCCAGGCTTGCGTAGTATTAGTAGCCAAGACGTTTTTAATGAAATAAGATAAAGATTGGGCAACAGAAATTCTTGCACCCCGAGGTATGCGTTTTAAATGATTTTTATGATATTTTGTTTCCTTAATTGCTATTTGTGGATTTATTCCATTTAGCTAGCCCTAGGTTATAAAAATACATTGTTAGTCATTAGTTTCAGTTTGTAACAAAGTTCCAAATCGGTCTTTGAATTTCTATTTAAGTTAGACTTTCTAAATATTTTACTAAGCAATTCCTTAGTCACGATACCTGCTAAAGACTAAGTTAAAAGTTAAAATAAATCAAGATACAAATTCTTTTGTTGTTTCATATAAATATTTCTTGAAAACAAATTTACTGGCATTTAAGTTGGACTACCTTAGTATTCATGTACACTCAGGCATAAAACATATACCTAGGTACAACTTTGAGCATAATGAAGTGTTCGCAAATTTGATAATAATAACAAATTAAAACAAAAGTGTAAAGCCATTAACAGTAGTTTTGCTCTCTGTTTTCATTCGTTATCTTTTCCCCATTCACATTATTATCTCAAATTCATATCCGAAAGCCGCAAATCATGAATCGGCGAACCCTGCGCCCGCACCGGCCGGTGCAGTGGCTAGCACGCGAGCTGCGCCCACGCCGCCCGCCGCAAATGCGCACACCATGTCGTATGTAAATGCACCATGTCCACTCTTGGTTTAATTAATCTCTAGCCGCATAAATAAACCTTAAGATCGATCCTCTTTGAATAATCAACAATATCCGTTAAGCCGATGCTACCGTAGCTTCTTACTTACTAAGTAATATAACTCGGTGTCGTCGTCAGCCTGATACAGTGATTTGAAATAAAAAAATCTTAGGCCTGATATCATTAAGTAGGTTTCTTCACCTGTTGTATTTGGATGACTTTTAATCACTTGAACTCCTGGAAATATTACGACCACCAGCATTTGTAATTAGTTATTCTGTGTTGCATGTATGTAAGTATTTACTACCTGCAAGGATTACTTGCGGTGAGCATTGTTTGCATATTGAAATGCGCCTGCGCTCGAGAATCTCTTTAACGACACGATGTTGAACCAAAACAACACCGTAAAGCGAGAACAATGGGGTACAGAGGTGGAGTAATTAAAAATTATGTATGTGCTTAATCAGTCATCGATATTCATAAGAATTACGTTATTAGTGAAGTATTGTGTCGATGCGTCGGAGCGCATGTGTCGGCCGCGGGCCGGGCGCATACGACGCCCGCGGGCCCGCGCCCGGCGTGTCTCGTTACCGTTCCAAGGCTGGCACCGAGTTGTATCTAAAACAAATAACTTAAATCATGTCATTGAAAGGTGGACCGTTCGAATGAGAATTAAAATGTGAGGGTGGTGGGGTGGCGGGGCCGCGGAAAGCAATCAACGCGCGAGGATTTATGTCGCGCCCCGGGCCGATGTCGCGTCGCGCCGCTCGCGCCTACACTCTGCTTTTCGGTATCTCGACACATTCTCACTATCCGCTTGTTAGTAATACAACACGGCCAGCTCCAAATCCAGAGAGATGTAGGGAAAGGGCTTCTGTGCTGAAGGTCAGCGCCAGACCACCCGATGAAGGTACGCGACATCTTCATTACCGCAGAGTGTTAAAACTTGTTAAACTGTCACACAGTTAATTATAATACGAGAGCCGCAGTTAATTGATTCCGCTGGCGACAAAATGTTAATAAGCCGTGATAGCGAAGGGCCCCGAATGCAAATTATGCGTTTGGAATATGGTGTCGATAAGAGATGAGAGCCGGCTGAATTAATTTTCGTGTAACACGCGAGTTTGCACTTTGACTACAGCGGCGCTATCTGTCCGGATTGTTGGCGTGAAGCCTCTTATTGAACGTCGCTCTCGGAGCTTTGCATTGGATAGAAACTTGTTACAGTACATTAAGAATTGACGAATTTATTGCGTTTCAGTTTGTTAAACGAAGGCGTAATGGAGAAAGTTTAAATATTTTTTTATATCAATAATACTTTTATAGTTAACAAACAATCATTGTTACGTCATCATTGTCAAAGGGAGCGATTAGTGGATTTATAGGTAACATTATTCACATTGAACCCCGTACAGTGCAATACAATTATGAAACTTGGTCATTTCCAGTTTTCACGACTGATCGGGTTGTCCTGATTAGGCATTCTTCTCGTTTTAAATGTGGGATAGATAATGGAACTTTAGATGATATTGTCGTCCGATGTCCTTAGTTGTCATGTTCTCTTTGTGATGTTTTATATGTATAAGTTCTGATATCCCGACACATATTTAATGTAAATTTTTCTAACAAATAAGTTACTCTAAAACGCGTAAGTAAATAAGTTACTCTAAATAAGTTTCTATAACCAAATACTTATTAACTAACTTCCTAAATAAAAAATAATGTCTTCAATTTAAACTAAACTAAGTACATGTAGACGTGATTTTGTTCAATCAATTGATGTTCGTTAAGTCTAAGGACATTCGTTCGTATTTATAATTTATTTTTTTATTTTTTTTATTTTCTTTATTAACAAAATCCACAGCCCTTAAATACAGAGTTTCATAATAATTGACTTAAACCTAAGGCCAATTACGGATTTACTTTTTATAAATGATACTTATGTTTTAATTAGACAGTCATAATACATCTACTGAAATTATATAACATTGTTAAACTAAACATTTAAGAGAAGTTACAGTTAGACACAGAAATAATAATAATAAAACTATATGTGTTATGTGAATATGTGTGTGTATTTGTGTTTGTGAATGTAAGAACATTTAATTGAAATGTCCATAAAATACTATGACACTGCACTCATTTGAGATTCCGAGGCAGAGCTAAAGCTTTGGCTCAGAATCTCAAGTATATCATGTCTAAACTTTGATTTACTACTGCAAAAAATATCAATTGATCTGAATTTATTATTGTAAGTCCTTTGCAATCTACTGACGACAGAATTTTGGGCATAGAGAGTGCTACTACAAGGGACTGCAAATAAGCCTGTATGTCGTGTACGCTTCATGGGACAGCAAAGACACAGCATTTTATGGAGGAGTTCTAGGCAATCAATATATCCATTGATTATGCCATGTAAAAAAGTCATATCGGCAAGAACTCTTCTATTCTCAAGCGTAGTTAAACAATGACGTGCGCAAGACTTCTCATAATAATCAGAGCTAAAATAACTTCTGTAATTTAAATGTTTCGTAAATTTATACTGAATGTTTTCTATACCTTGTTTATAAATCACGTAGTGAGGGTTCCAAACTATGGAACAGTATTCAAGCACACTTCTTACATACGCATTATATAATAATTTTAGACAACCTAAGTCTGAGAAGGGGCGACTAACACGCAAAACAAAACCTAGGTTTTTGAAGGCTTTATTAGAAATATATTGTACATGATCTGAGAAGAAAAGTTTAGCATCCATCATTACGCCAAGATCCACAACAAGGTCAACTCTTCTCAAATCAATATTATTAATTTTGTAATCAAAGTGGATAGGATTCTTCTTTCTAGTAAAAGAGATATACTGACATTTATTAATATTTATACCTATGCGGTTGTTGGAAAAGTATTCGCCCATTCGGACGAGATCTGACTGCAAGTTTAAACAATCTAGCGGGTTCCTAATTTGCATAAATATTTTCGTGTCATCAGCATACATGAGATATTTTGCATGCTGGAAACATCTACCAATATCATATAAATAAGACGCATACAGGAGAGGTCCCAAAATAGATCCCTGCGGAACCCCTGAACATACACTCACAAAATCAGAACAGAATCCACCAACGACAACTGCTTGCGAGCGGTTGCGCAAGTAAGACTCCATCCACCTTAAAAGATTGCCACGGATGCCTAGTTCAAAAAGTTTTTGAAGTAGTATCATGTGGTCTACCCGATCAAATGCTTTCTCAAAGTCCGTGTAGACCACATCCACCTGAGAGCCGCCATCCATGCCTCTAATTACGCTATCAGTAAAAACACCAAGGTTAGTTGCAGTTGAACGACCTTTCAAAAAGCCATGCTGCTCAGTTGGTAGGAGAGGAACAATCATTGGGTATATGTTAGTATGTACAACTCTTTCAAGCAACTTACTTAAAACATTAAGAATTGATATTGGCCTGTAATTTTCAATTAATACTTTTTGTCCCTTTTTATGCACAGGAACTATGTGTGCTTGTTTCCACACTTTTGGAAAATAGCCGTCACGGAGACATCTATTGAAAATCAAGGCAACCGGAACAGCAAGAGATTTTGCACACTTAACAAAAAATATTGGGGGTATTTTATCTGATCCGGCACCTTTAGTAATGTCTACGTCTTTAATTAATTTTAAAATATTCTGTTCAGTTACATGTATCGTATGAATTGTGTTGGGATATGAACTAATTTCAACAGCTGACGGCTTATATTGACCGTCAGGTGCACTAAAGTTTCCTTGAAAAAAATTATTGAACGCTGTACATATATCTTTCTGATTTTGTACTGCAATATTATTATAATACATTAGCTGCGGGTAATTTGATTTATTCTGCCGTTTACTTTTCACATAAGTCCAAAAAAATTTTGGATGTGACTTGATCTTGGCTTCAGAGAACTTTATAAAATTTTGGAAACATTCACATTGCATTTGTTTTTGTTTCAATCTAAGTTCCGAGAAATTGTTATAATCAATTTGATTACTGTATAACTTCCAGTCAAGATGTGCTTTAGTTTTTTCTTTTATAACTTTTATCAAAGCCCTACTGTACCATATCGGATAAGCTTTCTGTCCAGAACAACTAACTTGAGGAACATGTAAAGAAATAAGGTCATTTAATATAAAATAAAACTTGTTTACAATAAGTTCAATATCTGATTCCAAATTTATAAACGACCAATCTTGCTCAGTGAGTGACTCATTTATTGAGGTATAATGGGCTCTCCTGAACTTATATTTGATGCGTGGGTAAGGCTTAAAAGGTGGTATCAAAATATCACTTATCGTAATAGAAAAAGTCGGGTGAAAAACGTCTTCTTTGACTAATGACAATGAACATCTTTCTATGTCAACTGAAAAATCGGTAAACACTAAGTCCAAAGTATGGTTATGATTATTTACAATATTATTATGTTGCGAGAGGCCCAAAAACAATGTCTGAGCTATAAGGCAAGAAGCAGCATCTTGGACATCAACACAGCCTTTCTTTAGTACAATCGGCTCACTAGAACTCCAATCGATGCATGGTAAGTTGAAGTCTCCAGTAATTAGCCAATGATCTTGAGGATTAGTATTACTGATGGCAGTGACAGTCTCAAGGAAGGATTGTATACGCGTTGATATCAACGTTTGGTTCGGAGGGATATAAATGACAGCTATATGTAAATCACCAGCAGAACCTAGTATGTGCGAAGGTATTGTGACCCACAAACATTCAAGATCGTCACGTTCCCATTCATGTCTAGCCCGGGCTTGCAATCGCGATTTACATAGTAACATCACTTTTACATAGTAACAACACATTTAATGAACAAGTAAACCTTAAATTCTAGGTTTACACAAATATTTATTGTTTAAAACTAGAATTGTTTACTGTTCTCATATTTTAGCTCGGAGCACTAGCTACACTATGAGATATAAAAACATGAGTCTCAATCAAATAATAATAAGTAAAATAAAACAACGGAAACCAACATTGCAAGATTAAACAAGAATGAACGCATGTTTACATTGTAACATTGCCGCACTCGGCGGACGCAAGGCGTTTAGTTAATCAGATTTAAGCTTATGCTACCATGAGATTGAATCGGTGACGAGAGATCAGAGCATGGCGTGCAGTTAAGGTGGAAAACGAGATCAGTGATTAGGTACTACAAAACATCTTGAAAGTATCCAACTCAAGCATGTAATAGCTCTCCCATGACAAAACCTGCCAAAAGTTTACTAAATTTCAATCTCAAAATATAGGACCCCACTTTTATTATAAAGCACAAGCTAATGGGCTGCAGTCATACTTGCCGCAGACGTGGGTCACACTCAGTTTATACGCATTCAACTGGAAGTCAGGAACATGCTTGATTATAGAAGAATATAATATATCCTTATAGAGGGACCTATACTACTTTTAACCGACTTCATAAAGGTTTTCAATACGCCAGTTTCTTTATGTTTGTTACTTCAGAACATTTAACTCGAATCGATTTATATTTTTTTTTTATTTCAAAGCTGATGCTTATCGTATGGTTCCATTTAAATTTCATCAAAATCGGTCAAGCTGTTTTTAGTTACACTCCAATAACTGAAAAATATTTTCCTATCTTGGTGATATAGTCGTTGACAGTGAATTACAATCGATCCGGTAAGCAGCAAAAGTTACTAAAATTAGTGAAAAAAATGTTTTCTTCTTAAGGTGAAATAACTTGTCGAAGTCGGTACCATACCCTCAATATTGTGACTATAGGTACAGTACTTTATAACTATCATGGTACTGACTTCGAAATGCTATTTCATACTTTTGAGTATAGAAGTCAGTTCAAATTTTCCTTAAAAATTTTCAATGAAATCATCTAATAATCGATAAAATAATGGTCAAACGCTCATCTAGCACTTACATTCGTGACTATATACATGGTTCATCACTCTTTCGGCATAACTCAAAGCAATCGTAGAAAGGCGGTAAGAGCTAGGGAGTGCCGTGTCGCAGGCTGTGGTGCGATCCTTACCGCCGCGCCGGTTTGTGCTTCACCAAATGCTCGTTTGCCTAGCTACACCATCTAGTAGAAAATTTAAGCTAAGCAGTAAACAGTGTGTTCTGGCAGCAGCTCTAAAAGCCAGTAAAATTTCAGGTACTTTATACGTTAACACCTGTATGTCTTAGAGTGACAGGCGCAGTGTAGTTCGTCACTCGTGAAATGCTTCTGTTATAGGCAGAAGATACCGCCATGCGCTCGCAGACCTCAATTCCATAAAAAACCTTATAGTGTGTCAAACTAGATACTTTTATAAAAAAAACGATAGTTGACGGTATGCTATTTTATTCGTATAGATACAACTGAGTCATTTGCAGTCCTGTTCTTGTAGGTAAAATCACAACCTACAGCAAGTTTCGGCTTGGAACCGCAAACACTCTTGAGCCAAGAATCATCGAAAAATGTTTCAATTTACCTGTCATTTTTTCTAACTCACTGCAGTTACAGGAGGCATTGAACTAAACTTAAGATTATATAAAAGCTCCTCAACGAACGAATAGTGTCAGATTCATCAGCCGCATCACGCATGGTGGAAGGCCATGCTCGCCTGGCTAGCTAAGTACTCGTAAGTAGAAAAGCCCATGTTGCGTACTTCCGGTAGCCATCTTGGAGAGCTTTTTCTCGTTCTGAGCTATTAGACAATCACCACTTAACAACAGTGTGCTTATTCCTACTTATATTGATCAGTCAAAGGGGTTCAAAGCGCTAGAATATCGGTTATTAGTGATTACTTATAATAATAACGTAAACTAATACTATTCTGGATAAATGCACCGAGCATTAGCATTCTACTAGTATTATACTAAATTTATTTACACTTTTTATATTGAACTTGTTTATTGTGATAAAAACTACTTAAAAACAATCACAATTCAAAATTAGGAGCTAATACTGGACCAGGTTATGAGAACACACTAAAATTGGCGTAATGGTTGATTTTATTTATAAAATAAAAGTTATTGATATATATTTTTATTTCATTATTTTATGCCTTGAAGTTATTGAATAATTTCTTTATTCTTATAGACAAAATTTGGTTAATAATGAAAATTATTCAGTAATTACCGCGTTGTGTAAATCAAAAAATTCTATCCATCGAAACACCATTTATGAGGCGGGGCGGGAAATTCAAAACTTAAACAGTTTGAACGCGCTTGTAAAGAACTACTATGTTGTCTGGAAGAGATCGAAAAAAGTAATTACCCATAACAAACGTAGTTAATTCAATAAGTACTGAAACAATACAGTACTAACAACATCTTCGACCACAGCATCGCTCACCACCAGGTGAGACAGTGGTAAAAGCCCTAGCAATAAGCTATAAAAAAAACTTCATACAATCTTGCGTAGGTACGTGACGTGAGCAAGTACAATAGTTAGACGACCTGGCAACCAAACTGAAAACAAAATGTAATTTCTCGCCACAGACGTTATATACCGTTCACTTCAATGAATACTGTATTACAAAAATGAGTAGGAGAATTCAAAAGTTTAGCACCTTTCGAAAACATGTACCTCGACAAACGTAAAAAAACAAAGCGCGAATCTTATTATATAAACAAAACGTATATATATTATTAAAATAAACAAAACGTAAGTATTTTACAGAACGTTCAACGTAAGTATTTTACAGAACGTTCAAATAAACCAATATATATATATATATCAAATCCAATCGGATATTTCTTTGCCAATGTTCATAAGCAAGCAAGTTAATATTTTTGAAAAGAGCACATAAATTGCTGAATTTGTTAAATTCGTTTTTCATTTTATTAGATATTGATAGGTAATTTAATAATTCAAATAATAGATAATACTCTTTTATTTAATATTACATACCGTATATTGATTATTACATACATTAGTCGTCTCTAAAAACACCTGCCACGTGTCCTTCATGAATTATTAAAGTGAAGTAAAAGAAATTGTTCTTGCCGTAAAACTGTATAAAATTGTGTATCATTAAACGAGTACAGGAACCCAATGGCGCGATATAAAAATAACAATATATATAAAACTCATTTCACAGTGGTATGCTATAAAATAAACATTTTGCGGTCTATAGTACCTATATGAAAACATATTTGAATCGTTTTAAAAACTTTCACGAAAAAAACAGAAGATTCGTTTATGTTTGCTACATTGCTGGCTTACCCTTCTCTCTTGTTTCTTCTGTATAAACCACGATAATCCAAGTACGCACGTACTTGTCAGTTAAAGTCATTGTTAAACAGAATTTGCTTTAATCACCTACGTACGTAACACATGGTTTGAACATATTTAAATGATTTTCTGTACATCGGGGTTGATGAAGATATTCACGACAGAATTTTAAGTAATAAATTCACTGTAAGTATATATTCCCAACTCAATAAACACTTCAGTGACTTGATACGCGAATGGAGTGGGAGCGCTTCTTTTAACTTTTAATTAATTAATGATATATAGCGGCGCTCGCTCGTGAGATGATAATGAGACCGAAGCTATATATCTCGTGGCGTCACCGGGTATCCCTCGGCTATTCTGAGTAGGCACCTTGTTTAAATACAAAATGTAATAAGGTTTAAGCTATTAACTTTCTTCAGCCATAATTTCTTGTTGAACCATTGTCATTTTGATAATTAGATTGTATCATTATCATCAGTGGAGATCATTTTAAAAATATTTGTTGTTATTAAATATGGATATCCGCAAAGTAACGCCTGAATCTATTCATTGGTTTGTACAGTACCAACAAGTATTGTTATAGCACACATATTGTTGTCTCTTTATCAATTTAGATACCCCTTCGAGAATATAAATGCATGATGATAACTACCTTTTTTCGTTCAATACTAGTTAGGTTATATACTTGACCTTTGCCATTTCAATATTTTCAATATAATAATACTTATCATACAAGCTGCAATCGACTAAGCAGTAAATCATACGTGTCCATTAATTGGAAAGGGCGGTGCGTCTCCTTAATGACCACAATAAAATGTCAAAAGAATCATAAAAATAATAAAACAGGTCACACACCCAATTATCCGCAACACGTGAGTGCGTGTATTGCTCATTTAGAGCCACCATGATCGTGTCATATTTTTTAAACTAATGATATTTGCAACAACATGCAATTATATTAATATTTTGTTGATGCCACTGCCCCGTCGCGTCGCCACTACGTTGCCATGCTTCATGCGTGACCGCGGTGACCACCCCGTCGTCGCTCGTCGCAAATTCATGCTGTCCACGTCGATAACATGGATCGCCGACATCGTGATCGACTCTAATTATTTAAAAAACTTTTATATATGCGTCTAACAAAAAGCTCAGCGAAAATTCTGCTACGCGAACGTACCTATCTATTATAGCATGATAGTCTTTAATTTGTTGCGAAATTTAAATATATATATATTTTAACTGTCGTGTGTATGGCACAAAGTAATTATTATAATAATAATTACTTTCTGTCAGGGTGATGAATAAATGTATGTGGAAAAGGTTGACAAAAGTAATTTGAACTAACATGACTTTTCTTACAGCAATATCTAAGTCAACGGTCTAATAGGCCTTTCTACTATCAAATATGGACATGGTTTTAGCGGTTTCATAATAATTTTAGCCAGTTTTAGTCAGCGCACCAATTATAATTTGGTCTGTACATATTGCGTTCTACCACAGATTTCTTTTATCTCATGTAGTGTCCTCGTGTTGGCATCATAATGACAACCTGCCTTTTGTCCCATCTGCGTGAATTATAAATTTCATTTAAAAAATTTAGTTAAAGTCGCTTTACTACGTACGGACTACGAAAGTTACGTGAAGCTTGTACAGGTTCATTTCATTAAATACGTCATCGAAGATGATGACGATCTTCAACTAGAAGTAATGTCTCTTCCATTTAACTCTACAATGAACGACCATTTGCACCGATCAGCTGGAGCTGACAAGTATTCCACTTATGAGCGCTACCTACTCCACTTTTTCCTTTTGTGGTACGCATTCATGTTATTGTTTCTTTTTCTTTCTTAAAAAGGTAAGGTCTCCTAATTTAAAGAAGATATCTAAGATCCTGTTGTATGCTTATAGTTTAGCTACTTCCAGTTTGTCGCCTTTTCCGGAGGACTAAAAGTTTTCCTCCCACTTTTAGAATTTTGTCATGATTTTGTAATCACCCAGCGGCACCTTGTGTTGTTGAAGCTGTTTTCTTTCTATACTCAATTAGACTGGTTCAGTTAGCCGCTGAGGATTGGCTATAAATATATTAATTTATTTATATTATAATAAATGTATGTTCATATGGATTAGATACCGATATGAAAGGGCCCGTTTAAGTTCTTAGACACTAATCGTCACTCCTTTTTTTTCTAGCCTTCAAGTTCTCTCTCCATTTCTGGTTTTGATTAAACGATTCCAACGTGGTCTATCTTCTACTTCGTTATTTATTTAAGGCTATCTGATAAGGCTAGAGTAGAGCGTAGACTATATTATATATGAACTCTCAAGATTTAAGTCTCTCTATCTCTACCGTGACTATGAAAGCGGTTTTTAGCCCTGTCAATCACTGAAATAACATTGAATAATCGCGACTCGTTCTTCTAATAACCTAAATAATCTTTTTTTTAATCATCGAGATTTAACTATGTAGGTTATTATGACGATCGCTTTATAAAAATAATTATTTGCATAGAATTCCCCTTTCATCACGAAGTCGACCAGCCATTGCCACCTGTGGTACCACTGACTACATCCATGTGACACCATTTTCAATTCTAAAATTGTGTATATGTTTTATTTAAGCTCCCCTGCATCAACGTTAATGTTTCGCAAGTATGTATATGGAAAGGGGGTGGGGAGTGGGAAGATCACCACCTTAGCATGTCTTGATCAGTAAACACCTCTATATGACTTTTACCGAAGACTATTCAGTAATTCTTAATATTACATGACTGTACGGAATTTAGATAATCTGGTGTTTAACGCGTCTATTGTTATGCTTCAAAGGGACTTACGAACATACCTTTGATTTCGGTTTACCTTAAAATCATAACCACAGAGCCTTGGTTATTCGCGTCCTGTACTCTTCTACGGACATCGTAAAATCCCATAACGTCCTAACATAACTTCCTCAACTCTTGTTCTAGCCGGACAATGATTTGGTGGTTATTATTGTATGCGTCCTTTATCGCTTCTTGGAGCCCCCTATAATACAGAAGAACATTATTTGATAAATTAACGACAGCAGATTTTTTTGTTACTGGTTAGAATCACGTTAGTTAACGTACGACGGTGCTGGACTACAAATGTAATGTACTGCATTATAGCGATAATAAAAAGCAATGGTATAGATGGACCAATCATTAAGAACACCGTAGTCTTTCTCCCACCAGGGACGATGGACTTTGATCTTACCAGTTTCTGGTGGTGCCTGTTTCAGAAGCTTCGGTGCAAAGTGCTCCAAATGCTGTCGCGGCATCTCATCCTCAGACTGGGTGCGAAAGGCACGGGAGCAGGTGTACCACCTGGCGTGCTTCGCGTGTGATGCCTGTGGTCGACAGCTATCCACTGGAGAGCAGTTTGCGCTGCATGAAGACAGAGTGCTCTGCAAGCCGCACTACCTTGAGACTCTTGACGGGGGCTCCATATCTTCTGATGGTAAATATTCCCTATTATTTACTCCTTTGTATCCTGTGGCCAGCTCAGCGTCCAGACAATTTACTTTTCAATTACTTGATGTTAATTTAGATTACCCAGTTGCCAATATTTGACTTTAAATACCTGGAGCACTATTACAGTGTAATATAGAAACCTTTCTCTCAAAACTAATAGGGTATTACCAAAATTGAGGTCTTATATGGAATGTTTAAATCCTAAAAAAAATATTAAAACCCTGTCATCATGCATCATATCAAATCATCAAGCCTTGATCTCGAAGGTGTTGTTTGATATGGCAAGACAATTACGTTTTGCCAGATAGAATCTAATACTAAGTACAATCTCGAAAAAAATTCGTTGACGTTACAAGTATTCCTTCAGGAATGGCATTTTCCTCAATGCTTAAAAGCTTATCATAGTTATATCAAACCTAAATCATAATGAAATAGTATAGGCCTCTTGGTTTCCTCCAGAAGTTTGCCAAAGTATTAACATTACATCATTTATTTCTGATCGTTATCCAATTTATCTATCCCACCGTGTTCTTTGAATCTCAATCCCTATAGTCAGTAAGGTGTTCTACACAAAGTTGTACAATGTGAACTCTAGACGGGTGCGACTCCGAAGGCTACCACAAGAGCAAGGCGAAGCGGGTGCGCACCACCTTCACCGAGGAGCAGCTGCAGGTGCTCCAGGCCAACTTTCAGCTGGACTCAAACCCCGATGGCCAGGACCTGGAGCGCATCGCACAAGTCACCGGTCTCAGCAAGCGCGTCACGCAGGTCTGGTTCCAGAACAGCCGAGCCAGGCAGAAGAAGCACCAGCACACGGGCAAAGGAAAGCAGAATCAATGTTAGTACCCGATGAGTTTCCTACTATACTGCTGGTATTTTTTCCGCCTGTCAAACCTGGACTATTCATAAATACGAGTAATTTTATAATGTCAAAAAATATGTGAATGCGAGAAGGCAAGCCTACTGAACTGTGAGGTTTCTCAAAATACATAATTATAAATAAATCAACTGAATAGAACTCACAGAACAGTTGGTTATACAATCCGTAGCAAGACATGGTCTTAGGTAGACTACCTTCCAGTTTCCTATCATGTTAAGTAACTGAGTTTTAATTTGAATGTAATAGTTTCTTGCCAAGCGAAAGTGAATGCTTTGCGATTTTTTCTTCTCGGTATTTTCACAGCTTTTAGGTGGTTCCGGTGGTTGAGAAGTATGTTGCGTTAACGTATTCATCTGTTGTCCACAGTGATGTCCAGGGACTCGGATCCAGTGGGGTTCGGCCGCCCCATTAACTTGCATCTCACCTACTCGTTTCAAAACAAGCCGCCATTTGTACCAATAGGTAAAAACCATTTATATTGTCAATATAGTTTTCTTATCGTCCAGTTTAAGCTCAGCAATTAAACTGAAGCGCAGATTGGGAGTTATGATTTGGGGTACGTATGAGTGGCCATAACCAGCCAAGTGCAAATCGGATCCCGCTTTATCAGCGCCTCCAAACCGAGGAATAAGATTTTAAAGAATTCAACCCATATATTTTTTTAAAAGTACTTAAACATATGTCAAATTACTTTTAATGAAAATATATAGTTATTCATTTTTTGATCGATAAAGCCATTTAATCTGTTGCTATAGAAGTCAAAACTCAAGTCTGAGTTACCAATGAGCCCTCAGAAACCTTAGTTGCACTACAAAGAATATTGCTGTACCCTAATCAAAATATTTTTATCTCTGTTTTCAGATGGTACCTCCTTCACAGATTCCTCAATGGATGAGCTGTCCGAAGACTCCTCCATCCACTGCATGCAGAGTGAAGTCTGAACGGGACGTAGTATTTTACCAGCGGTCGTGGCATATTCCGTTAATAGTTGGCCATTTCAGCTTAGAAAACCTCTTCTACTGCCAATGTACATATCTTATTCAATTGTAAGTTTTGCAATAACATTTCGTTGTATATACTCCAACTGGGTCTTAATTCTCACCACCTTCTAAATTTAAAGTTGTCTTGTTGCACGCACCGTAAATATTGTGTCTTGTTTCATTATCAATTCAATATTTAGTGCAACCGAACATTTATCTGTAATAATTATGAGATTTATATAACTCTAGTGTTGTATATAATTCCTGTAAATTACACGTGTGCATGGTCTTTAAATAGAATACCCCATGGCCTTCGCACAAAATACTCCTGAATACGTTTGGATATTATGTTAGTGCTTTATAAATTAGACATTATACAAAGTGAACATAGAGAATCACGACCCAGTCCGGATGATTGATATATAACGGAGTAATACTTCTGGAACTGTTGTTCCATAAACAGCTTAAATTATTGATTATGTACATAGTTCTTACAAAGTTGTTATAAATTATGAATATACTATTAATAAGGTGATTGTCTCATCTTTGGGACGATCACTCCTTGGCAATACATATTTAGTAATCTTTTGTACGTATTTTGTCGGTATCAATTCACAGGCATGTTATTAAAAAACTGACACTGAGTATCTATAACAATACTAAGTGTCAGTATTTTTACCATTAGTTAGCTCTGATTACTGAATGATCAAATCTAGGTTCCCCACCCGACCGCTGCCATTAAAGCATCCAATGGACACCCACCGGCCTACACATGAAAGATATAATTTATATTAATATATTTAGATATATCAAACTAGTATCTTCTTAAGGAGTTATGTAGAGAATCTCTGCAGGTCCAAGGTTTGATCCCCGCCGCTGGCTTGAGCTTCACTACATGATGGAATGACTTTATGAGAATGCTTGGCGGCTAGCTATAATCTTCAAGTAAGCCCGTCGCTTTCATTTATAAAAGATCTAGGTTTAAGTAGAAAATATATCGTCAAGCACTTAACAGTGTGTTCTCAGCTTTGTGCTCTTAGCAGCAGTCCTTGAGAATAATACTCCAGTAAAATTATAGGCACATGATACACAACAACTGCATGTCTCAGGGGGACGGGCGCAGTGCAGTTGGTCACTTGTGACAAAATGAGATTACCGCTTAACATCAGACGGGCCTTGTGCGTGTACGTCACCATCACATAAAAAAACTCCATATGGGGATACTATTCACGTTTCGGACCTCATTTCTTTTACATATCATTTTTTATTGACTTGCTGTAATAATATTTACACTCATCCACATTCTGAGAAAATTTCAATTTTATAATTGTCATTAATTTAGAGATACGGCCTTTTAAAGTATTAACGGCCAAGTATAAGTTTGATTCTGAGTAAGGAAGAGTTATGTGAATTGATAGCGGCAGAAGAGTAAACACCTAGCGTCGTCTTTTGTCTAAGCTAATTTAATATTAATATATTCTAATTCTATCATCTTTATTTATAGTATTTATTGTAAAAAGCCCTATTTATTTATTAATGATAGTTCTGTGATACGTTAAATATGATGTATGGTGTAACTTATCCAATACTTTTAAGGACAGCTCAGTCTACGAGCTTTGTAGTTGCCAACAAGCTATTAACAGAGTTTCCAACTAATTACTTATTGAAAATGGTAAGAAACAGTAAAAAAATGTTAGTACTTTCAATTTACTCACAGAATAAATGGGTCTTCTTCCAAGGTTATTAGAATCATATTCACTAATATGGTGAAGATTGTGAACTACCCGTCTATCCGTTACTAAGAGTTACCCGGCACCAATTAATGTATATTGAGTGTCGTTGGGCAACTAAGTACTCGTAAGTACATCAAAGCTTAAAAGCGAATGTTGTTTCTGAAATAACTACTACCACCTTCTACTTAGTAATTGTAAATAATTTGTAAGCTAATCAAATATAATAGAATACGTCGGAATTTTGAAAAGTTTTATGCCATTATAATTTTAAGAATCATCCGACATATACATTGGTCAAAGAATTCATTCAAGTGATTTGTAACGTCAATACTAACGTGAATTCTTTTAATTTATTTATACAAAACTTATGCAAAAAAAATTCTGATAAAAGATTCTGCTGACAGCATGTTAAATAAATATAATTGCATATCCATAACTAACAATATTTCAACCGATTTTATTTTTATTTTGTTTGAAAGTCTTCTTACCGCTATTTCTTTGATCTTGTCTTTTACTGTCTTGCATAATATGAATCTATTTTTCCGTTCCGTCGACTTGTTAGTTAATTTTGCAGTGCACTTAGTATGAACTCTGATTTGAAGGATGTTTTTTTGTAATTTAATTATGATAAATTACGTTGTATAATGTTAGTACAACCATTTATCCATATATTTATTCATCAGGTGTCGGGCTAGTATTGACCCTTCTATATTGTCCTCCTGTGGTAGTCTTGAGAAACGACAATGGAAAAATTGCAAGCGCTTTCTAAAGTACTGCCTTCTTACTTAATTCAACGGTGGACACGGTGGTCATGGCATTCGAATGATGTAAAAATGAATAACACAAAGACATTTCAAGCGCATTTTTGACGTGTGCTTAAATTTCTTATAACTATGCTATCCTTTTTAATAAAAAAATAAAGTTTTTTTTTAAATATTTCGTTTAAAAATTATTTATATTTATTCTGAAATTTACTAATTTTATGAGATATTATTTGCTAATAAATTTATTAAAAACGACACCTTTGTAATGATATTACAATATATTTCAAAAGGGGGGATCATTATGTAATTGTAACCAATAATGAAACTCTTAAATTAATCAGTATATTAGTCATTATAGCATAAAATCTTTGTTATTGTCTTTTGACTTATTATGTAGACTACTTTTTTAAATCTGTAGAAATGATTCGTTTGTAACATTAATATTTCATAAATCTTTAGAGCTTGTGTCAATTAGCTAATTCGTAGTATGTTTTAGTCCTCTGTAAATAAAACGTTCTAGTGTACTTAACAATTTTTTTGTATATTCATAGTTATACTATTTATGGCTTAGGTAATTAAGGAATTTCGTAGTTAATCTTGTCACTTAAACCTTATAATGTTGTAAGTCCGAGTACTAGGTACTTAAGTTTTATCTGTACAAATTTTTAAATACATAATGTTGGTTACATTTTTGTTTTAATTACCAAAAAATAAAACTAGACAAAATCAGTTTACAAAGACATTTATTATAATGAATATTTACAACTTACAAGGATAAAGATATATTACAAATATCTTGATTTTTAAACGTACTACCTACATTTTTTCTTTATAAAAGAGGTAAATAAGCAATATCTATAGATATGCGCTCGCCTCAGCACGTCACACATGTGATTGTCGACAAGCAAGAATAATGATGACGTCAGCCCCACCACTGCCAAGCCAATATTAAATTTAACCAATGTTGAATTATCTTTATAACTATCACTGTCCAAAACAGATTCAATATTAGTAAAGCATTAAAATTCGATATATCACATTTTCTACCTGTCACGTATTAATCTAACATCATACATTCCAATATTCTAAACTAACTAAAAATCTTACAAAATTACTCGTAACTAAAACTTAACAATTTTAACTTCAACAAACAGTGTGAATGCACTAACAAAATTATAATACATACACGACACCACTCTAGCCTGAATATTATCCTGGAAAGGGCAGGCAAGGGTATCTAATATATGAGAATTTCACTAGTTATGTTCTTAGGTTCCACGAGAACGCCTATTGCCATGTACCGAGCACAGTTGTACACACCAAACTGCTGTTGCAGCAGTGCCCGATCTAGCTTGAAACTGATGTCCGTCCGGCACACTGTTATCTATTCGATTTTTGATTCTACTCCCTTAAAAGGTACAGTTTTGAAAAATCGACGCGATCCCCCATATTAATATGCTATCCTTTTTACCTTAGGGAAATTGTTTAACAATAAATTATATTTATTCTGAACTTTACGTACTAATTTGATTAAAAATTATTTGCTAAGAATTTTATTAAAAACAACACAACCTTTGAAATTATATCAAAATATATTTCAAAAAGGGTGAATCTTTATGTAATTGTAACCAATAATGAAAATGTTATATTAATAAGTACCTATATTAGTCATTATAGCATAAAAATCTTTGTTATTGTCTATTGACTTACCATGTAGACTATACTTTTGTATTATCTGTAGCAATTAATCATTTGTAACAATGATATTTCAAAAAATCCTAAGAGCTTGTGTCAATTAGCTATTTCTTATATGTTATAGCCCTCTGTAACTATTCTCTGTACACGTGGGACGTTTGATTGAGATCGTTCGACTATACAGTTCAAGTCACATTCGATTTCGTAAAGTGGGTGGCAGGTGTAACTTAAACACATTGTAAAAAAAGTTACAACCTATAGTTGGGAGCCTTTCAGAATTGACGGGTCACGAGGATCTTCTTCTTAACTTTCTATCGAATTTCCTCCATCCATCGTGAAACCTACGCCAACCTATTTAGAATAGTATTGAACTAGATCTTTGACGTTGAAGTCATTATCAGATCATTTGCTATACATTCTTCAGTCAGACACATAACCTGGACTTAAGATATCTTGGAGATTGTGATCTCACGATTAGTGATAGCTTTTTTACAGCTTATCCATGGCACCAAGGAGCAACTCCACCTCTTGGTGAACCCCCCGGAGAAGGTCGCGCATCTGCCTCGTCGAGTCCAGGATGTCGATGCTCTGGGTGTATGGGTTGTATCTCACTGCAAAGTCACGTGGGATCGTCTGCGCGAATTTTCTGTAATTAATCAATTTAATAGATACCTTCATACAGAAATACCTACTAAGTAATTATTTTATCGAAGTCATACTGGATAAATTTAGTCTACTTATTTTAGCTGTTATGAAGACAACGGCAACGTAGGATATACGTAATATGATCCTGGAACAGTTCAGTAAAGACATACTGATTCTGGTGTCACAGATGAATTCAAGCGCAATTTTCATGATTACTCTAGTGTATCTTTAACCAATATAGCAATATTTATTAATTAAGTAAGTAAAGAATCCAACTCGGATGGAAGTATTCGGGAAGTTAGGCGCCTCTTCTTGTTGAACATCCCGCAGACCCTGAAGACCAAAGTCTTGCCAGTGTGTGTTGCCAGTGATAACTTATGGCTCTGAGATGTTTTTTTTATGCCTGATAGGTTAACCTGTGACCACTATCTCACCTGATGGTAAGTGATGAAGTGGTCGAAGATGTTGTTCAGGCTAACCTAAAATTACTGGCTCTCAAGGACAGCTGCCGGAACACACCGTTAGGTGCTTGGCCACAGATTTTCAACTTGAGGGTGGTAGCTAGAAAGGCGGGCATTTGCATAGTACGACTGCCACCATGCTGTAACGACTGCCATCCTAAGACAACAACCGGGACAGACGGCTTAACGTGCCCTCCGAAGCACGGAAGCGCTCAGTAGTAGTGGCACCAGCGGTCAGAGTGGTCCTTAACTGAGGCCCTTATGGACAAGCTCAGAGCGGTCAGCGAGCTATGCTGAGGGCTATGCTCGGAATTACTTTGTGGAATAAAATCCGACACATCTATTCAGGAAGTCACCGGCATATCTATCAGAATTTGCAAATTGAAGTGGCAATGAGCAAACCAAATTGCTCGACAAACTGATAACCAATGGTGGAGAAAGGTTCTCAAGTGGTTACCACATTACACTGGAAACAGTTATAGAGTCGGTAAAAGGCACGGGTAGTCATTAGTTACAAGCGACTAATAGCCATCCTTTGTGCAGTTCTATGGCGTTTGGCTCTATGGCTTTTGTTCAACAGTGAACGTCTCCCGGCTGATGAGGATGATGATGATGAAGTACGTAATTCACTTACAGTTTATGAGTTTATGAACTTATAAATTGATGTATGTATGCCAAATTGGTGGAATAGCGTTCTATATAGGTACATAAATAATGTTACATTCCTTTTACCCAGATTCAAGGCTAATAAATCATTGTATCATTAAATCATTTGGTAAAATCTACTGTAATTTTGAAGCCATAAACTTTGCTGTCATGTGTAAAATATTTAGTATTAACCACGTGTATTTTTGTTACAGATTAGTAGGAGACGCAAGACGCTTTTGATATATTACGCGCTATTGTACAATGTGGTTTTATCTCCGTAAACATTCGACTTTATGGGGAGTGGTATCGCTAACATTAATTTATGAGAATGAAAAATGCAATAATTTACTAACATTTCCAAAAGTATGGGACCATTTGCCCTCAAACAAATCGGAAAAGATCGGGCCTGGAATGTTCAAGAAAATTTCAGAAATAATAATGTGTCTAGCTGGAGACTCTACTTTGGTAATTTATAGAGTCCATTTCCCTTTGGGTACAGGCCGGAACTCTGAGGGAGAATTGGATAAAAGTTATTAACAAAGTAATGTTATAACGCTCACATCATTTTTTCTTTAGCGTCCTCGAAGCTGTTGGCAACAAAGTATATGGGCTGGTACGTGGTGATGGGATACTTGGTGTCACCGGTGACCTCTGGCTCGAACTCTCGTAGCTCCGGCTCGTCCGTAAGGCAGTATTGCAGCTCACCGAACGAGGAGAGAAGACCAGCACCGAAAGCCTTCAACTTGCCTTCTTGCCGGCACAGACCAAACTCAACCGTGAACCAGAAGCACTGGAAATAAGAAAGACTTAATTATATACAAATCTTTTTAGTGAAATAAAAGTGTTTCTGGATTAGCTCGTTTGTTTTGATTGGTTATTTATAATGTAGTAAAAGATGGTGAAATTGGAACTGGATAACTATCAGAGCTGCTGGGTCACACAGAGTTTCACGATTTTCTATTCGATGATAGAGGTGGTCGTAGTGACTATACGTTCCTCATACTCTACATTTCAAACCATCTGTAGAATTCAATCTCAATCCACACTTTTGCCGCTACCCTTGGGCTACTTTTGCTTCAGTCTAGTATTCTGTGGTCTAATCCATTCAGTCTTTTTTATCATTGGCGAAATAATCATTTGGCTGCTATTGTTTCTAGCTACACTCGTAGTTCAAGATCTATGACAAAGTTCAAATTTCATGTTATAATCTACAGATCTTGCTATCCAATTTATCAATCTTAAACACAAACCTTGCTACTTAGGTATTAATTTTTTCCAACCTCCACATACTGATGCTGATGAATATTTTGGTTAAACGTTAAGTATAGAATGAAATTGTTATGAAAATTAAACTTACCGTAGCGAGTTTCTCAATGTAGTCGTCAGGAGCACCAAGAGATGCGAGACCAATCTCCTGCGAGAACTGCGCAAAGGCAGGGTCAGCGAAGAGCGGTGCATGTCCAAGCAGCTCGTGGCACACGTCGGGCTCCGGCGTGTACAAAGGCTTCGAGTAGTGCCGGATATACTGGGTGCTGTGAAACACGCGGAACGCCAATCCAGCTAAGAAATCACGTGACGATAGCAAACCGGCCACAGGACGTAACGTGAACCCAGTGCAGTCCTTTAAGAAGTTCGACACGTCTTCTAGCTGTGGGATATTGTCTTCTCTATAGCCACAGTTCTCGATCAAGAGTGGGAACACGTGATTGTGCTCTTTACACGCATGTGTGGGGTACAGCTCAACTAGCTGACGGAAAACAGCGCCCCACGTGGCAGTCTCTTCAGGAGTATAGTCAACGTGCGGAAGCGGCTGGCCATGCTTATAGTTGAAAGCTATGTCAGCGAAGTACTTGCGGCGGGCACGGTATACAGGGTCAGTGAATCCAGGGTGATCGGAATCTAATTCTGCTCCGTACGAGAGAATCTGGTTGGCAAACCGGTCCAAATCACGTATGCGCCGCGGGAACCAAGGGACAGCAGCTGCAAAAATGTTTTTATTTAATTGCTCTAGTAATATAACATTATTAAAATTAACTATTACAAAACGTGAAAAAAAGTGAACACCTTATGCGACTTACATCTGTTATCTTTGTAGTTTCTGGATATAATGTTAAGATATCCTACACTCTTTTTCAGCTCTTGGAGAGCGGCTCCAAAGTCTCCTACGCCGTGCTCGCATTCCACCATGAACTCGTACCCTGGCCGTCTGGCAGAGGAGCGTGACTCGATGTGGCTAAGGTTCACTCCGTGCGACGAAAATATGCCCAGAAACCGCGCCAACGCGCCAGCCTGGTCGGGTGTTTCCGGAGAGAAAAGCAGCCATGTCGACTTGTTGGAGTCGCGACCTTCTTTAATGTAATTACCATCCATCAACTTTGGCTGAAAACAGTTTTACATAAGAGTCAAAAATAAACCATAGGTTAGATTATACATTGTAAAAATGTGAAATTCAAAATAAACCTGTCTATCCAGGTTTTCAATAAGAATCCTAAAAGGTTCGTTCTATTCTGAGATACTAGGTAGGTACTTGGTATTTCTGAATGTAGACATTACTTTACGATATATAACTCGATAACTGGCGGATCTCGGTTAAGAAGGTCATCAATATCTGATAGAGTTATCGTTGGCAGAATTAGCATCGTCATTAGGTCGTCCCAGATCAAAACTACATATCTTTCTGGCAGCTATCGATCACGTCTTGCATCACAGAGTGATAAGGCAGTGGCTGGCACCAGTAGATATTCAGGTTAGAGGGAGTGATAAGTGATAACCTTAGGCCCGGGCGCAAAGTTGTGAGAGTGTCGATGCCCGCAAATATTGTTTTCCTAAATAGATGTTCAATAACATGCTTGTGATTAAATAAACAGCATAACGTAATATTGATATGTGTGACGCTCTTCTCGCTGTTGGGTCTTAAACAAAACAAGTTTATTTTGCAAGTATATGGGTATCTTAACAATAATCAGTGTTATTTACGTTTCTGGCTGTTTAGTGCGTAGTTAGTTTTTATGATGGTAAACTGTAGAGGTGTTTTCTATGTAAATTCAATGATTAAAAACGAAATTAAGTTTATATCACATGTAAACATGGATATGAAATATAGGAAAGTATATGAGCAATACTGTGGTTAAATCGGAATAGTGAGATATGCAGAGCTATCTGTTTTTCTAACCATTACATTTTTTAATAAGATACTTTCTGCCAAAATATAGTCACCAGCTTGATAACATAGCGTCCAGACTTGTTCAAATGGGCAGGACATTTGACATAAATTCAGATTAACTTTATATCCAAGGACATCACTTTAATATTTTTTTTTATGTGCTACATCAATACCATTAAACGGATTCATGAATTTGTAACACGCACATGTTATTAAAATAATTGAACGTATACTCCAATACGCTTTGTAGATAATTTAGAGTGCCTGTAATTCGTAATATTATCTAAACTAATGTAATAAATAGGAAAGATTTGATTGTTTGTTTGCATTGAATAGGCTCTGAAACTATACTGGACCGATTTGAAAAATTCTGTCGTCATTAGAATTCTACACTATCCCTGATGAACATAGGTTTCTTTTTGTTTTTGTGTTTCGAACATAGGTATTTTAAAAGATTTTCTAAAAGTTAGTGATCCGTATGAAAACTTCGATAATGTAACCCAAGTGCGAAAAAAATACCAAAATAAATCGTTATATCGCGTATGCTGCGGAAAATATTAAAAATAGAGCAACGTGATGTATTACAATTTTGTAGAAGTCATCAATATCTATAAAAAAATACGCAGTACTATAAGTTTAACTTTTATACTTAAGTGACAATAACTACTTTTTATTATGCTAAAATTTATAATTTTTGAAATTTTTGTTATATACCCGTGCGAAGTCGGGGCGGACCGCTAGTGTTATATATTTTTGGTGGTTTGTGAGTGCTTTATAGGTGTGTGTTTTAAACTATCTGAATAATTGTGAATGTAGGTTTTATTATACATAATACATATATTCCATTGCGTTAAATCGACTGCGTTAAATTCCATTTTCTATACCATCTTATCTACTAAATGTCAATATAAATTGTAATACCTGATATACAACCTAAATAGGGATTGTAAGTTACCATGTGTTTTTATAAGGTCATTTGTCCACAGCCACCGTCCGACCATAAGTGCCTGAGGCATTTTACATTTCTTCTACCGAAACAGCAGAGGTGCGAATTTTGCATTTCAATTTTATTTATTTATTTACTTTAATCAGTCAATAAAAGACAACAAATGGTTCGACCATTGCGTTATAAAAATGTGAATTTAAGAAGTAAAAACATAATCGATCATTTCATACAAATTTTATGCAAACTTATCCCACAGGAGTTATTTGTGTTGGGCTTATTGCCTTCGGGTATACTATAACGAAAACTTTACAAGAGAAGGTTGTTTCATACAGAAGCCAAAACTTTTTTCAATTGCATACAGCTTTAAATATAATTGCTCTATTTTTAATACGAGTTTGTGTAATTCTTTGTGTGTAGAAATGATCTACCGACACTACATTATTGGGATACAGGCAGAAGAATAGTGACGAAGCATCTGAACTTAAGAGTAAAAACGACAGTAGTACACTTATAGAAAGATTTCCACAGCCACAAAGGTAAACTTATCCATAGGATTGCAATACCTGCTTTTATACCTACAAGCTACTAGTAATCATTTCGTTCATAAACAAGCTCTCGGATTTGCTCTAGATTGTAGAACCTTAACTGGTTTTTATAGCTATAAATAAACACATCATAGGTAGGTATAGGTAGTTGGTACTTTAAAAGAATGCTAGGCTCTAGCAATTAATATTATTATGTGCCAGCTTCCTAACAAATGGTCAAGGTTTTCTTGTTAGATCAAATTGAAAGGTAAACGTCATATTAGAATAAAATATTTTATATTATATTGAGTTCGCATTATAAACACAGTATTTATAAACCGTAATGGACATTTTCCTTCGAAATAGATGAACAGTTTAGAGAAAATGACAAAATTAACTACAATTCTAAGTAAGTACCTACACAATAAGATGTCAGGTTTAATTGCGCAGCAATGTTTAGTTTTTATTTTGAAAATGTGTCAGTCAACTACGCATATGACATATTAGAATGTAACATTATTAATTAATAGTATTCATTACTTTACTTCTACTTGTAACCAATGTATATTTTACTGTTGATTTTAATTATTTTAATAATAATATGCGGAGTTGACTGAACTATGTTTTTCATATAACAGCATTAATAAAGCCGATAAAATAAAATCAGGATGTGTATGTAAAACTTTTACAGGAGCAAACGAACGCTTCGACAAAGGTGTACTTTCCTCTCAGATGTGCAAAAATAGCAGGCTTTCTTTTCAAACCAACCACCCATTTTTTTTGTTTAATTACTTTACTAACCTTGTCTGGCGGTGATGTAGACAGCGCCGGGGCAGATTGCAGCGAAACCTCCATCTTTGTACTGAATTAAAAGTTTAGTGAGTCGCGTGCGAACGGCTTACGAGCTGCTCGCGTTAACATACGCAGTCGGCGCGTGCGCAGCTTTTATGCGTTTGTCGATGACGCACAGACGGAGAGCCGATATATAGCTGTTGTGTGGATACGGTATCCGGCTTCAATAATAAAACGGCAATTTTTATAGTAAATTTCACGTTTGAGAAGTATCCATAATGTAGCAATGTGTTTATGGCTTTATTATCAAAACACTAAATAACTATCATATACAATACTATAGCTACTACGAAAAAACCTTTAGATTAAATGCAACGTGATGAATTATTATTTTTAAATATATTCTTTTGGTTTTATTCATAGGATGTATTTATTTTTCAGTATCTTCCTAAGGACATAAAGGAATTAAGAATTAAAGAAGATAAAACCTTCGTGACATATCTACCCGCCGGTATCTTATTTTTTTTAATGTCATCGAGCACGGTTAAAGTATCATATAGGGATAGATGACATAATATTTAAACAAAAAATGATTAGTAACGCGGAATCCGTAAGTATCACGTTTCCGAAATTTTTAGAATTTATGCAACAGTGACAATGTTTATAAATGCAGTAATTACGTGTGTGTGTGTGTGTGTGTTTTCTATTACATTGAAATATTAGTTTCCTGGTTGAAGTAACTATTCATTACAAAGTAGTTCAAATATTTTTTCAAAAAACGATTTTTATTAATATTTAAGTTGGTAACCATATCGCATCAGATAGAAAAAAACCTTTTATTTTTCAAACTATACCTACCTACCTCTATGGCATTACTGGTAACGTTTGATAGTGGTTCATATAAAACATTAACAACACATGTAATAAAGACGTTGTTTATTTTTCATTATTGTTGCGGTATGGTGGCAACCATAGAGATATAAAATACTATTGCTTTCTCTTTTCTGTGGTGGCAACCCTTACAAAACCTTAAAAAAAGTGGTGGCGGGTGTAGCTTCCATACAAAAATGTTCAAACTCCTTTAACAATATTTTTTTTATCAATAAGCTATTTTTATTGCTAAGCACTCAGAGAATATACAAACTGCTGGATAAGTCATTATAATCTTATCTGACTTGATTAATACTTTACCTACTATTCGTTTATTTAGCTTACGGCTAACAGTTTATTGCAAAAAAAAAATTATGGCAAAAACCTTATTTACATTTATTTCATATACACTACAACCGAATAGCGATCACAACACACACATCACATCAACACTCATAACGTCTACCGTTAAAAAAAGCCTAACCATTAGGGGGGAATCCATTAGGGGGTTGGCTGGCGTCTTGGGCGTCACATTGTAATATAGCAGTTATTTGCTTATATTCTTGTATTTTCCTGCTCTTTTACGTCGCCTGTTACGATCCCCACAATAAGATATAGGATATAGGAAGTTTCAATTCTAGCCCTACGCTCCACGGGTACATAATAGAAAAGCGATCAAAACAACATAAATTTTTTATTGTATTTTCCATCCTGTTTATGGTATGAGAATGTAACGCACCGAGGTATGCAGGTATTTTTTATGAGCTGCTGAGCAGGCTTTGTTTTAATGCATAGGTGTTGCATGTAGGTACTTTAAGCGTAAAGCCGGTATATCTACTAATCGGTCTAATACAAATGATAAAAAAAAATTCTTCATTTTGAAATTCTGACTCAAGAATGGGATTCATTTTCAAAGAATTATGGCTAAACTATATTCATCTCCATCACATACCATTTTGATAGAAAAATATATATAAAACTAGGTTCCAGTGTAATTATCGATAAGAATATCCAAGAAAATATGATAGGCAGGAGACTTGCCCCGAATTCGATGACAAAAAACACATAGTTAAGCCCATTAAGACGCTGACAAGTGCTAAATAGCTTTACTTGAACAGATTTTTAGCAAAATGGATTTAGTATGTAGCATTATGAAAGTTATATGTTAATTTAGATCATATTTTCTAAGGCCAAGAAAATTCCGAAACACGTTACCTAAAAAATATCAATAGAATTAAATAGCAAAGTTGACTCTAAACTACCTTGGTAACGTAAATATCTTAATTATTTACGTATGAATGAGTATAAATATATTAATAAAATAGCGAAACCTTATCAAGAGGGACAAGAAAAGTTACATTTTCATTTTATGTTAGGTACTAGTATCACGGTATTAAAGTTACTTTCGGATTTTATCATAACAGATCGCAATTTCACCGTTGCCTCTCTTTCACTCCTACGCAGTGTTATATTGACAAAATTTCAACATTTGACAGAGTCTTAAGTACGTTATTATGTTTTATTTTATGGCCATAGAAAAACTATATTAAATAAACCGATTACGTACATTAAATAAGTACACACATATTGGCCGGTCATCACGAAAACATTAATACCTAATTCGATTTTTTTAACTAAATCGCACAAGTGTTTATCAGCTCCTTGTGCACACTCCAATAATAACATTAATGTTAATGTTTATAAACTACGTTTGAGACGATGTTGCAAAATGGTGGCAAAGTTGCGTTGGTATTACCTTTTAACTGGTGGCTCGCGGGCGAGACCAGTTTTTGTTGAATATTTTTTACAACAATAAGCATTAAATCAATCAGTATCAACATAATTTTTATGCCGTTCAAACCTGATTGAAACATTTTCACACACATAAATTATGTTTAGGGAAACTAGTTTTAAACCAACTCATAAAATTAGCATACTATAAAACTAGAAGTAGATTTACAGGAGTCCCGTAGCAGATTCAAATGTCTACTCTGGTCTACAGCAGGGTAATCCATATTTCTTAGTTTTATTGGTATCTATGTAATATATATATAGGTATACTAAAGCAAATCAATTGGTAGCTACATATAGTCACGAAGTTTATGATTGTTAATAATTATATTCGACACTCTAGAACAATTCTACTTAAACATTTTGCATTAAACCATTTTCAGCATTTCAAAAATTCCACGATTTTGAAGAATATTTTAGGAAGAGATAACAAAGCCGATTAATAAATCACTTTTATTGGTCATCATGCTGAACAGGTAACTGCTGAAAAAATGCCTCCACCATAGAACGCCACAAAGAACGGCTATTAGCCACTTGTAGCCATTGGCTACCCGCGACTTTCAGGATGTTGTCAGTCCATTTTGTTGGGGGTCTACCAACTCTACGTCTTCCGGTGTAGTGTGGAACGAGAACCTTTCTTCCCTATCGTTCGTCGAGCATTGTGGCCCGCCCATTGCCACTTCAACTTGCAAATTTTGAGAGCTATGTCGGTGACTTTGGTTCTTTGGCGAAGATCCTGATTTTTTCGCGCAAGGAAACTCCGAGCATAGTTCATACTCATACTTTTATTGGTACTTTATATAATTATATCTATATTAAAACTAATTTAATGTTAAGTTTTAATGTTGAAAGATTGTTGTTTAGACTCATTGAGCACATTAAATTGTGGAACAGTCTTCGATAAGGCAAGGCGCAATCTGTACGTTTAATCGACAGGGATTTTTTGTTTTTATCGTTAACATTACCGAGAACCCATCCTCATATAGTAACGTAGTTGCAAATGGTATCAGAATAGTCATAGCTCGTTTGATAAGAAGAAGGTAAGATTTCAAATTCAGCTCCCAATAAATCTTTAGATTTCATGTCAATTCATCTTAACAAGATCTTCTTCGGTGACATTATCCAACTCAATCAAATATGGACTTTGCACCCATAATTCACCAGATGCTTTGTGCACTGCTCAGTAACTACCCCGCGTCGCACTATGCGCTCACACAAGCGAGAGTGATCAAACAAGTGACGCATGAATTTACGGCACAGTTTTCTAATATAAATGGTAGGAGTTCATTACTGAGCTGCTACGGAGCCCTGGCACACATGCTACGTACCCTTAAGAGGTCCATGGTTCTCACTTAAAGAAATAGTTTTAGTTTTTTGTGTATTCTGTATGGCACATACCTACGGCTGCGCACTTGGTACTACTGCTCTATGAATTGAAAGTATGTACTTGTCTGGTTTTACTTAGTAATGTTTTCCCGGATTTGTGACCAAACTGGACTGGATTTCGGTTGTATAACCTAAATCATTCAGATTTAGGTTTTGAAACCGAAATCCAATTTGTTTTTGTTAACAATTCTAAAATAGGTTTTGCCTTTGCATAAATTTACATAGTTATTGTCTAATAGTCATACATAGGTCTTTATTATATTGATGAAAAAAGTGATATAAATTATGGTTACTAAGGGTCTGTCTGATCCGAGCATAAAAACAAGCCATATATTGGTCAGTATAGGTACATAGGAAACCTGTTCATCAACGAAGGCGCGCATTTGTGCGGGTAGGCCTACCTCTTCAGGATTCAAGAGATTGGTATATCGGTATGTTGATCGTTCGACATTTAGGCGGCCTGTTACACCTAATATATTGCTGACCTAAGCTCGAAAGTAAAAGTCAAAGTCAAAATCATTTATTCAATTTAGGCGCCTACGACGCTCTTATGAAGGTCAATTACAAATTTTAATATTGAAATACAAATAAATTGTACTGCCACGTTCAGCAAAAAAAAAATTGTAGAGCCACTACGAGAATAACGGGCAAGAAACCCGGGGCCATTCTTTTAAACGTTTTTTAACAATGTGTTTAGTACAATCTATATAGTAAAATTATTACAGTATTTATTTACATTACGTAGGTGACAGGCGCTAGCTTGGCAGAGGCGAACCAGTCCAAGCATTTTTGTCGTTTAAGTAATCACAAACTGTGTAGTAAGATTTCTTTATCAAAATGTTCTTCACCTGCAACTTGAATTTTCTTTCTGTGAGCGTTGGTGAATATGTTTGGGCAATTTATTATAAAACCGCACACAATTGCCTAACCTTTTATTTGTCTTTGCTAATCTTAAACCTGGCACCGCTATTTTATCTTTATTCCTAGTGTTATAATCGTGATTGTCACTGTTTGATTTAAATTTAATCAATTTTTTACGAACATGCATAATATTTTCAAATATATACAGACTTGGTAAAGTTGATATATCAATTTCTTTAAAAAAGATCTCTCAGGGATTCCCTAGGATCCATTTCATATATGGCTCGAATTGCATGCTTTTGTAAGATAAAGATTGTCTCTATCTCAGCAGCAGCTCCCCACAGCAATACACCATATGACATAATACTGTGGAAGTACCCGAAATAAACGAGCCTAGCAGTAGCCACGTCTGTTAGCCGTCTTATCTTGCGAACTGCATATGCAGCAGAACTAAGTCTTCCGGATGGATCATGTATATGTGAATTCCACTGTAAGTTTGATTCTCAGGAAGACTGTCGCATTGTCGAATCCCTCACAAACCTATTTACGTTTTGTTAGCAGTATATTTCTCTATATAAATGGTAGATTCCAAAGTGCTCAGAAATATTGTATGATTAATCTAGGACTCAGTAGTATGTAGTTAGAAGCCCTTTTATATTCTTGCAATATTAACACAATGAGAAATTTTATGCGGCGTTGAAATAAGTACGTAAAAAGGTCATGCTATTCAATAATATGCACGTTACCCGTGGTTTGCTTATGTTAATCGTGTTTCTTTTAAACAGCATCAAATTATTTATTTATTCAATTAGAACGGCTTTAGGCCAATTACACTAATGATAAAAAAATTAATATTAATACAACATCAAAATCAATACATTGTTATAAAATTTAAGATACAATATCAATGTCAAACAAACTTAAATCATAATATATAAAATGTCAATTAATTATCATATAAAAAAATAACTGTAATACTTTATTAGATTAATATATAAAATGTCATGCAGAATGTAAAATGTATGTCAAAAATAATTATAATAATGGTACATGTCCAAAATAGAAACTACCCTATACACTCACAGAGAAACAAACATTCCGACATAATGTCCTTCCATTTACCAGCAAATACGTCACAATCCTGTTTAGCGTTAAGTAATGCGTTGAGCGCAGTAAGGGAACGCGGTATCGGGGATGTCGCACGTGCAACTGTTCTACAGTTCGGGACGGCAAACAGTTCATGTTTTCTGCCCCGAAGGTACCGGTCAGGGACAAACAGACGGCACAACTCGCTACAGAGATCTGGCGCATCTATCTTCCCACGAAGGATTTTGCACATTGTAGCCAATTGGTCATGAGAGCGCCTGACCTCCAGAGAATTATACCCTAAGGAACCAAGCAAAAATCTCGTTGGGTACATGAATGGGTAGTACCCATACACGCACTTATATAAATACCTTAAGAAAGCCTTCTATACCTTCTCCAACAAGAGGGTATACTTCTCCTCGTGTGGATGCCACACACAGGCACTAGCTTCAAGTTTGCACCGTACCAACGCACTAAAGACAAGCTTGACGGCATCAATATTGCACATATCCCTGGAGTTCCTCAACACGAAGCCCAGCCGCTGATAGGACTCCTTAGCAACCGTAACTATATGGTCATTGAAGGTAAGCTCACGGTCGAATGTTACGCCCAGATCTTTAACCGAAGTAGCTCGTGTTATAACATGTTGGCCTTATTTGTATGAAAATTCGATTGGGCGTCACATTCGACCGAAAGTCATGACAAAACACTTTGAACAGTTGACCTCCATCTCATTTTTTTTTCTCCATCCATAAGTGGAATCTATGTCCTCCTGCAGCTTCAAACAGTCCTCTACGGATGTAATGACGCTAAATAATTTCAAATCATCCGCGTAAAGGAGACACTTTAAGTGTTCAATAACTGCAGGAAGATCATTGATCATCAAGTTAAAGAGCAAGGGGCCCATTACTGATCCTTGGCTCACACCGGAAGGCGTGTGATAGGTTTCAGATTCATACAGACCATGACGAACATACTGCTGACGATGGCGGAGGTAATCAGCGAAGAACTTGAGAAGAACTTGAGAATTAGAATTAGACATTCGCTTTTTTAAATTATCAATTCAAAATTTACTTTTGTTTTACTAAAATCCAAATATTGCAATTAGTTTAAATTACTACGCAAAAATATCTCAATAAATAACTTTATGTTCCCAAGTAGGGATTTATAGTAGGAGGTTAGTTTTTTTTATGTATTAAATAGCAAACGTAAATAAAATCAATATATACATGACCATGGAATATTATTACATCTACATTTTATTCGACCTCTTTGGAAAAATGCATTGATGACTTCAGCGCTGTTATCACCTCAGTTTAGAGAGGGAACCTAGAAATGTCGTGTAACATGTACCCGTAACCCGTAACAAGTTTATAAGCTTATTCATTGAACAAATGGAATTCTGTATAGTTAGGAGTGTTCACATTGGTATCCCTCAAGAACACCAACTTTTGTTACAATAAAAAGTACCTTAATATGTTCTCCTCTTCACAGTGTTATCTGATGCAGATCAGCAGGGCGATCACGTATCTTTTGTAGCAATGAACTGTTGATTGCAACAATAAAACTGTCAGTTTTGACAGATTTTGTAAGCCAGATAGGTACCAGACCTTCATGCGCCCAAACGTTAGTCACCGACCGTTTTTTTTCTTTTATACCTGAGACGATAACTGGCATATACTTTGATCGAATTAAAAATTTCGTACTATCCACTATACTAAAGAGTTTGTAATAATATAGTATATATACAGTTTGTACTCCCATGGTCAGTATTTCCTTTTATTTCATATTATTATTATTCTAAAATCTAAATAAAACAAATAAAGGCAAAATTCTTACCTGTTACGTGTGAGCAGAAATTTTAATGAGTTAGAGCATTGCATCGGCTAGGCGGTTGTTGAGCAGAGTGTTCTTCGACTAACTGTTTGAATGTAATTATAAGCATAATGTTTAGACTAAGTTGGATCCTAACGCTCATTATTTGAATGTCATTTATAAGATAGCTATCCGTGAGGACCTATAATTGGTTATCTGTTGTTATTAGTTATATTTAAGATATTTGTTATACTGTTGGTCTTCCTAAGAAATAAATAAAATTTAAGTTTATTTGATTTAATTAGATTTAAAAAATAAAATTACATTACAAAATAATAATAAAATGAAATCAAAGGAAATACTGACCATGGGAGTACAACCTGTATTTAAACTATCTTATTACAAACTCATTAGTAGAATGGATATTACGAAATTTTAATTCGTTATCGTCTCAGGTATAAAAGAAAAAAACGGTCGGCGACTAACGTTTGGGCACAAAAAGGTCTGTTACCTATCTGTCTTTTTCATTGATACAAAATCTGTCAAAAATGTCATTTTTGATTGTTGCAATCAGCATTTCATTGCTACAGAAGATACGTGATCGCCCCCCAGATCTCTGTGCAAAAAGTTACGCCAACCCGTTGCTCAACGACAGATTAAAGAAGGACAAACCAAAGAATCCTCAATAACACTTTTGCATTTTATAATAGGTGTGGGTATGTATGTATGATTTAAAAACTATTAAAATAACCAAACAGGATAACATCTATTTGGCTATGCATAAAAAAACAACGTCAATTCCAACATAAAGTCACAAACGTCAAGAATGTATGCTAAATTGTCACATGAACACAATATGCCATGGACATGCATTTCAGATTACAGGAACAGTATTCATAAAACACAATTAAACCAAATATTTTTAATTTAGGGAGAATACAACTGGAGACTCTGTAATCTTTGGAATACAAGCTAAAAGTAATAAGTAATAACAAACATTATAAGAAAATAAACAAAAATGGTGCAGCTAAAACAGGTGTCAATCCGTTTGAAGTCCATTAAGAACATCCAAAAAATCACCAAGACTATGAAGATGGTCTCGGCAAGCAAGTAAAGTAAAGCACAACTTTATTATCATACTATAAGATAGTTTGCAGATTATTTTTTCGGAACATATTAGGTATGCCTCTATTTTCATATACTTAACTAAAGCACTCAAGGCAACTAAACTTTATACCTATATTAGGTATTCTGTACTGCTGCTGAACTGCTTCTGAAAACGCATATTTTTTTAGACGTCTACCTATCTAGGACGTGCTCCATGGCATTAATAAGGTCAAAACATAGTTATAAGTATTCGACAAGACCATATGTTGCACCGTTTTGATTAAGGTCTAGGTATTAATTAACCATGGTGAGGTTCGGACTGAAGGGTCGTAGTTAAAAAAAAATATGAATAGTATATCAAATTCTTATTACTTGTCTGGACTTTTCTTCCGTATCCATGGAGAAATTACCTTTAAAAAAATAAAAAGAAAGAGAAATATTCAATCACGGGGCGAACCACGCATTTAACCAAGAGACTAAAACACACAACTAACATCAGGTTGTTCATATCCTACCTCAGGGCTCTGGCTGCAGTGGCTACACCTTCGCAGATGCGATGCCTTCGGTTTAAATAAGTGGTTCGGCGACCATGTCAGTTTTGGTAGTCGAATCATAGTTAAATACTTCCAGAATCGCAAAGAAACTTTTGATACCAATGTTACCTATAATGAATACCCCTAATGCATCAAATAAGGTGTAAATTTAAAGACCTTGATAAAGGTCATATTTAACTTTAATTATAATTGTCAGAACAGGTACTTACACTTCTATACTTCCAAAAATATTTAAAAACATATTACTACCGGTCTCGCGTTGCCAGATTCACAAAAGCGGAGCGTGATCTTCAAGCGGCTCGACCGTTCGGCTATGGGCCTCGCAAGTTTTACGAGTCTTCGCAATTAGTAGCAGGCCCCGTCGATGGCGCTAAGGATGATAAAGACAAAGAGAAGACAACCCCTGCCCCGGAGCCGACTTCCATACCAGTTGACGAGAAAGAAGCCGCTAAAGCCGTTCGAAGACTATACATCGCTATGACTTCCGACAGAGGTAACGTAGTTTATAGATTGCCAACCATTCCGGTATACATAACTAAGGCGATTTCAAACTGTCGGTTATAGTATAGGTCGCCTACGATTTGACTCTTTCAAATTTCATGGAGTCAAGGGGGTCGATCAGGTAAGTGGATCCCTGTCTTCCATGGATTGCATCCATATTTGAATTCATTCGCTATGCCGACACCAAAGAACACAATACTGCTGATTACTGCTAGAGATGGTCAAGGTCATATACCTTGGAACAGAAAACGTCGCAGGGAGAAATGGTTATTTTTCGTAGAGAATACACAACCTGAGTTTCCGCGGTGTTTGGACAATATTTTGTCGTCCCTATTCAGAAACTAGCCCCGGGAAGTCTTCAAGCTCTCAATTTTCCGTTTGTAGCCCATACATGAAATCATAACTGAACTGAAATCATACGACATTATATCTCTATTGACACTTAAGACCTACATATATCGGAAGTATTTTTTATGTAATTTGTAGTTGAAATATGAAATCAAAATTGAAATTATATAACATCAACTATTACAGTTGGCACATCTATAAGACCGATTTTGAGGCAATACTTGTATATTTTTGAGAGCCAGTAATTCTAGGTTAGCCTGAACAACATCTTCGACCACATCATCACTTACCATCAGGTGAGATAGTGGTCAAAGGCTAACCTATCAAGCATAAAAAAAAATGAATAATAGTCTCTCTATCTCTCTTTACGTTTAAAGGATTTTTATGCTTTAGATTTAGTTATGGATGATAGTGAATATATATAAGTTTTTTGTTACCAGACATGGTACATGAAAAAAATATGCTATTAATTCCGAAAAAATAACCTATGGGCAGTTACAGTAATGACCATTTTTTTTTTTTTTTGCTCCGAACTGGGTTGCACTTGACCACTATCTCACCTGATGTTAAGTGATGATGCGATCGATGATAGAGCGTGCTTACCCAGAAGATACCTATTCACTCGCTTCTTGAAGACCCCCATATTGTACTTAACCGGAAACACAGCCTCAGGCAGAGTATTCCATACCCTGGCAGTTCGCATGATGAAGGAAGATGCAAATCGTTCCTTCGGGTAAATGGAATATCCACCATATAGCGGTGGCGCTTCTGAGTATCCCTGGATGTCCGGTTATAGAATGGGGATGGCGGAATCAATTCATGTAGTTCTGTGGCACACTCCCCGAAATGTATCCGATAAAAAACCGATAAGCAAGCGACTTTGCGGCGATGCTTGAGACTTTGGAGTCTCTTGCTTACAAGTTGGTCGTCGTTAATGAGTCTCTTGGCTCTCCTCTCAATAGATTCCAGTGACTCCAGCTGATATTTGGCAGAACCATCCCAAAGGTGAGAACAGTACTCCATACACGACCGGACTTGCGCTTGACAAAGATTAAGCAGCTGTCCCAAATCCTTATCACATATGAATGTGATCCGTTCAGCCACGAACAAACGTAAAAAGTATAGGACCGATTTGGATGATATTTGGAATGGAATAATAGTTTGAGACCCGGGGAAGGAGACAGAATAGAAGTTATCCAACTGCGCAAAAAAAAGTTAATGGTTTTGCGCAACAACCGAGATAAGGCGGAGCCGCAGCCGGAAACCTAGTCAGTTTTTTTTTTTTATACTGTACTGGGTAGCACTTGACCACTATCTCACCTGATGTTAAGTGATGATGCGGTCTATGATGGTAGGCGCTTACGCAGGAGATACCTGTTCACTCGCGTTTTAAAGACCGCCATATTGTACTTAACCGGAAACACAGAGTCAGGCAGGGTGTTCCTTTCCCTGGCGGTTCGTATGATGAACGAAGACGCAAACCGTTTTGTTCGGGTAAATGGAATATCAAGCATATAGCGGTGGCGCTTCTGAGTATCCCTGGATGTGCGGTTATGGAATGGGGACGGCGGAATCAAATCATGTAGTTCTGTGGCACACTCCCCGAAATGAATCCGATAAAAAGTTAGTAAAAATAAAACTGGGGCTGAGTCTACGAATAAATATATAAAGAACTGTATCTCGCATTCAGTGCTTTGATTTTAGACTCATCAAGTTCACAATTAACAAAACATGCTCAGTATTCCAAATTCAATTGATTCGATGCTTAGAAAATTATCGCATCGGATCGGTCGCGTCGTAGTAATGTTGTTGCGCCGCACGCACTTTTTAAAGCTTGCTCGCCGCAGTAAGGTTTTCTTTCTGCTGCTTTTGAGCTTGACTTAAATTTCTTTACATATTTATTCGTAGGGCTGAGATGTTTTTATCTTTTGCATTTATAATGTCAATGCCGTTCAAATTGGAGTATCAGCTCGGGTGTTTATAAAAAACTCGAGATAAACGTGCGTTTGCGTCCTTTCGGGGCGGGTTCACAGCCCGATAGCGCGGGTTATCAAAAGCATGGTCATGAGACAGAATCTTGACAACGTCTTCGCGGTACTGTCGTCTCATTATTCTAACTTATGTGAGGAAAATGAGTATAAAGCGACCATGGGTTTTTTAAACTGCTGATAGTTCAGCCTTTGATTAGTGTCCTTATGCTGGTAAGTGATGATGTGGTTGAGGATGGTGGACCAGCTTAACATAGAATTAGGTGCTGCTTCTCAACTCACCGGTACGTGCTTAGTGATACATTTTCTACTTGAGGGTGGTAGCTAGCCAGGTGTGCACTCGCAATATGTCTCTCCACAATGCGGTAAAGCTGAACGCCGTGGTGGAGTCCAAGCCATGGACCTGCTACGCGGCTGCCCATAACCATTTATCAGCAAAACTTATAATATCCCGAATTGTCCAACTAGTAAGACCAATATCTTTTCTATGGTATTGTGACGAAATATGCACCAAGATCGACAAATATTAAGCAGTAACCTCTACCTTAACATATGCATTTTGTTACAAGTGACGAATTGCACTGCACCCGTCACCCTGAGACGTGTTTAAGTAATTAATCAATTAATAATTATTGTGCATGTAATTTACAGGCTCTCAAGGACTGCTGAACACACTGTTAGGTCCTTGGCGACAGATTTTCTTTTTGAGGATGGTAGCTATTTTACTTTTTTATTCTTTCATCATCATCTTAGTGTTGACAAGGGAACGGAAGTGTTGGAAGGCGAAGACCTAGACGAACGTTCCGAAATCAGATTGAAAATGTTCTGAAAAAAAGGCCAGGTCAGAAGTACCCTACCGACCCTTGTGGATGAAGCGAAAGAGGTTCCTGTGTAAGGTAATCGTAGTCAGTGGATATCTAAGGTCTCTGCACCTACGAGAAAGAGACGTGATAATTCTCGTATGTATGTATCATCTTACTCTATACGAGTTTAGTCAAGTCCTGATATATTTTTAGGACACGAAGGGCTTAGTCACTCCTGGGGATGAGATACAAGAATATGTATAGTAATTCAGGTATCACAAAAACTGGTTTGTGTTACTGTTTATATCAAATTTGGTATTTACGTGTTCTGATATCGTTTCTGCATATCAAAATAATTGTAACCATTTGTCGCTAAATCAAAATAGTGTCATTGTAGTCTTTGTTTGTATAATTATTGTGGCCATGTTTTTATAACTTTATCTTTTAGTTCTTTTATTGGCCGAGAAGATAAGGCAATGTGTTGTAAAATCTTTTTATTGTTCGTTTAATGACTTGCACATACTGCTTTGTACCTATAAGTTGTATACGGTAGCCTTTGGCCATTTGAAAATTACGGCTGGGGCGCTGGGTATTAATTTACTAAATGCAATACGAGGAAAATATATAGTCATGTACTGTATCAGCCTGATTGTTTACTGCTGAACACGTAGTCTAGTCAACAAGTTCAAAAACGTGAAAAATAGAAATAAAGGTCCTAAAAATATGAGCGATAGCTCATTGGATTCGGAATCACCTCTAGAAAAATGTTTTTGAAGGATTTTGGTGCAGGTAAAAAATTGCAATTGTTATTAACAAAATAAGACGAAAAAATATGATATTTAGTATTTCGTTAATAACTCAAAAAATATTAATATTTAAGGAATTTGGAAAAAAGCTCGTTAAAGAGGATGAAATTTCCGATAAAAAAGTCCGTACTCTCGGAACTCTATCTCTATTATTTATAATTTTGCTGTTACGGCATGCGCGCGCCACCGCTAAAATGAGTTCATCAGATAAAATATATTTTTTTAACATAAAATGTCATTTTAAAAATTTAAAAAATTCTAGTATCTTCTTAACACTTGAAATAATCGAGCCCTGTTAGAAAAAATGTTTTATCACCATTTTTCAAAAAGTTATTCAAATGTTAACTAACACATTTTTTCATTATCTCCGTTAACATATATATAATGGGATAAAAGTTAAAAATAATTGGCCTATAAATTTGAAACTTCGTGGAGCCCTTTTGACATATATACTTTATAAGATACGGCGGTTAATGTTCATATCTTATCCCGCATAGACTTTAATCCATAAAATCAACTATCTAGATTCCATCGAAATCGTATCATCATTTGCTCACAAAAAATCTTTCGCGTTTAAGCTTAGTGTATCCAGAGGCATGTGTATTTCATTGTTTAGACAAAACCTTAGAAAAAGTGCACATATTATTATGATTGCAAAGAGTCAATTAATTTAATTGATTACCATTTCAAATCGTACAGTAACTAATGTTACTTCGTCCTGTTTGAGTGTACATATAGAAAATAAACTCGTCTCTCGTCTCGTCTCTCGTCTCGTCTCTCGTCTCGTCTCTCGTCTCTCGTCTCGTCTCTCGTCTCGTCTCTCGTCTCGTCTCTCGTCTCGTCTCTCGTCTCGTCTCTCGTCTCGTCTCTCGTCTCGTCTCTCGTCTCGTCTCTCGTCTCGTCTCTCGTCTCGTCTCTCGTCTCGTCTCTCGTCTCGTCTCTCGTCTCGTCTCTCGTCTCGTCTCTCGTCTCGTCTCTCGTCTCGTCTCTCGTCTCGTCTCTCGTCTCGTCTCTCGTCTCGTCTCTCGTCTCGTCTCTCGTCTCGTCTCGTCTCTCGTCTCGTCTCTCGTCTCGTCTCTCGTCTCGTCTCTCGTCTCGTCTCTCGTCTCGTCTCTCGTCTCGTCTCTCGTCTCGTCTCTCGTCTCGTCTCTCGTCTCGTCTCTCGTCTCGTCTCTCGTCTCGTCTCTCGTCTCGTCTCTCGTCTCGTCTCTCGTCTCGTCTCTCGTCTCGTCTCTCGTCTCGTCTCTCGTCTCGTCTCTCGTCTCGTCTCTCGTCTCGTCTCTCGTCTCGTCTCTCGGCTCGTCTCTCGTCTCTCGTCTCTCGTCTCGTCTCGTCTTTCGTCTCGTCTTTCGTCTCGTCTTTCGTCTTTCGTCTCGTCTCTCGTCTCGTCTCTCGTCTCGTCTCTCGTCTCGTCTCTCGTCTCGTCTCTCGTCTCGTCTCTCGTCTCGTCTCTCGTCTCGTCTCTCGTCTCGTCTCTCGTCTCGTCTCTCGTCTCGTCTCTCGTCTCGTCTCTCGTCTCGTCTCTCGTCTCGTCTCTCGTCTGGTCTCTCGTCTGGTCTCTCGTCTCGTCTCTCGTCTGGTCTCTCGTCTCGTCTCTCGTCTCGTCTCTCGTCTCGTCTCTCGTCTCGTCTCTCGTCTCGTCTCTCGTCTCGTCTCTCGTCTCGTCTCTCGTCTCGTCTCTCGTCTCGTCTCTCGTCTCGTCTCTCGTCTCGTCTCTCGTCTCGTCTCTCGTCTCGTCTCTCGTCTCGTCTCTCGTCTCGTCTCTCGTCTCGTCTCTCGTCTCGTCTCTCGTCTCGTCTCTCGTCTCGTCTCTCGTCTCGTCTCTCGTCTCGTCTCTCGTCTCGTCTCTCGTCTCGTCTCTCGTCTCGTCTCTCGTCTCGTCTCTCGTCTCGTCTCTCGTCTCGTCTCTCGTCTCGTCTCTCGTCTCGTCTCTCGTCTCGTCTCTCGTCTCGTCTCTCGTCTCGTCTCTCGTCTCGTCTCTCGTCTCGTCTCTCGTCTCGTCTCTCGTCTCGTCTCTCGTCTCGTCTCTCGTCTCGTCTCTCGTCTCGTCTCTCGTCTCGTCTCTCGTCTCGTCTCTCGTCTCGTCTCTCGTCTCGTCTCTCGTCTCGTCTCTCGTCTCGTCTCTCGTCTCGTCTCTCGTCTCGTCTCTCGTCTCGTCTCTCGTCTCGTCTCTCGTCTCGTCTCTCGTCTCGTCTCTCGTCTCGTCTCTCGTCTCGTCTCTCGTCTCGTCTCTCGTCTCGTCTCTCGTCTCGTCTCTCGTCTCGTCTCTCGTCTCGTCTCTCGTCTCGTCTCTCGTCTCGTCTCTCGTCTCGTCTCTCGTCTCGTCTCTCGTCTCGTCTCTCGTCTCGTCTCTCGTCTCGTCTCTCGTCTCGTCTCTCGTCTCGTCTCTCGTCTCGTCTCTCGTCTCGTCTCTCGTCTCGTCTCTCGTCTCGTCTCTCGTCTCGTCTCTCGTCTCGTCTCTCGTCTCGTCTCTCGTCTCGTCTCTCGTCTCGTCTCTCGTCTCGTCTCTCGTCTCGTCTTTAACCGATCAGCTAAGTGAAGCAACGTTGCGCTCAAGACTTGGATGGGTGACCGCTAGTGACAGTACTAATGATCGTGCACGTGCTTCGGAAGGTATAGACTACAGTTAACGGTTGTCGTTAGGTAACATGGTGGTAGGGCATTTTGCAAATCCCCGCCCGAATAGCTACCGCCAAGTAGAAAATCTGTCGCCAAGCAACTAACGGTGTGTTCTGACAACTGTCCTTGAGAACCAGTAGTAAATCTAAGGTAACCTGAACAATATCTCCAACCACATCATCACTTACCAATAGGTAAGATAGTGGTCAAAGGCTAGCCTATCAGCATTAATAAAAAATTAAAACAGTTCTGAGAATACGGCAGTTTCCTTATCGTTACGCAATATCCGCATAATTTTTCATCAGCATGTTTTTCCCAGCGTGTGCTTAGGACATAATTGCGCGTAAATAGTGATCAATATATCAGCTATTACTCAGAATAAGTATATATAACGTATAGCCACAGTACTGTACTGTATCAGCCGCATTGTCGATTACTGCACACAGCCTCCCCGTTATGGGGAGGTGTGTTATAATCCACACGCTTGTCAAGCGTCTTAGGATCGCAGTGTGAGATATCAGTTCTTTAGAAAGCGTTGCTGCCCACCTCCTGGTGTGTTACCCTTAGTTGCCTCTTACGACACCCACATAATGTTACCCCCCATCTCTACCCGGCATCCATCAGGGCTATAGCCCGGCATCCCATGGGCAATAATAGTGGCCAAACTGTAGTATAACCAAGGTGTTCATCACATTAATCGTCTTGGGTATCGCAATGTAAGATGGTAGAGGTCTTCAGATGGCGCTGCAGCGCATTTTTATCGTCACCGCTGCGGTTACGTACCAAAATAGAATGTGTTCATAATTCGCTATTTTTTCGCTAATTTTTTTATATAAACTTCGAAATTTGTAGCTGTAGTACGACCCGCATTTGACCGTTGTTTTTTTTTTAATTATATAATAATATTAAAACAATGACAATTTAATACAATACCTGTGACTCTGTGAGCGGAAGACATCGTGAATATTTTTTTTAGCTTGCAACACCTATATTCATTTAGTTTTTTTTTTAACTGTATGGACATTAAAACGTGTACTTAATTATCCTGACCATGTATGACCTGCTCAAAAATTTGAAATGCGAGAAGAGTCTTTTGAGAACAACTGGAATTCCGTAATCCTGAAATACATACGTAAGCATTTTTGACCAAGTCGAAATGTAAACCAAAGAGTAAAAATTTTATCGACATTATTACGGTCCCAATAAACAAAATAGGTTAAGGAAACTCGTTTTGTATAGGGACCTCTAATTTATGGGGAAAACTATGTTGATTACTGAAGTAACAAGGAGTTCTCAGGCTCAGCTCCTTAGGGCATTCCTAGTTGTCATAATTGACTATAAAACTAGCTATAAGTAACCCATGCGATCTTGCTTAGAAATGACCTTCGATTGAAAACCTTCGATTGAAGTATATTTACTGAATATAACATGTAGGTATATAAAGTGAATATAATGGCTCATAAATACTATAGACGAATATTTAGACTCACAAAATACAAAATGATAATACTCATATTAAATAATAACATGTGAAAATTCTTTTAAAAGTTCCATTAGGTATATATATAAAAATAATTATATAACAAAATAATTTTTACTTTCATTCAGCTTTGAATCGCGAATGAATGACGTAACCTATCCAAAGCAATAATGAAATGATTGTGTTTTGTTTACTGATAACTTCAGTGACATGTCGGATAGCAAGCACGTGGCTAGAAGTATACGCCGTATATAACCGCAAATTATGTGCTGATAATAGCACTAATCAATTATCATTTTTAAAAGTTCAAACAGAATATAGAAATAATTAGTCAAACAATTCAAAAGACTTAAAGTCTGCCACCTCATAAGTAGTTACGACCACTGCAAAGTGTTTCAAAAACACTGCTATTAAAATAATTGACCTTAAACAAACGACATCAAATCCGGCAAGGTTATTTTTTGTTCCTACTCTATATATGATACACCAAGTTTGAAGTTTGTGTATATTTTCATATACTTTAGGGGTTAATAGTTTATAAATCATTCCCTCAATATAACGTGTTCAGATATCTTTTTTTTATTATTTTTATGTTTACTATAATTAATAATATATTTTAAGGAGCTACCTATCATGGGTCGAAATATACTGTAATTTAAAGGTAGGACAGATTTTCGTCGGCTTAGGAACAGGTTCTATAGAAAGTTTGTATTTTGCCAATAGTTCTGTGTACCAAAAAAAAGCTAGATTTACATTACTTTGTTGTCACGGAACCAAATTTCTGACACACGTAGTACGACAACTACGATATGTATCTGTACTTGGAGAGTAAATGAATAAATATGTGGAGGCGCGGAGTCAACGCAAGAGATTTAAGTACTGATACCCATGCTCTGTATCCGCAGTTTCCATACAGTTTACACAGATGTCAGCACTTTGCTAAAAATGGCAGAAGCTGCGGCTGTGGCTGCATTATTCAAAGGAACACACCGTTAAGTGCTTGGCGACAGATTTTCAACTTGGGGGTGGTTGCTAGCCAGGCAGCCATTCGCAAAATTCCCTACCACTATGCGGTGAAGCTCAAGCCCGTGGCGATATTCGAACCATGGACCTGCTGCGCGGCAATCCATAGCCAATGCCACTGAGCCATCACTGCTTCAAAATGTGGCGAGATTTTGCTTGAATGAGATGCAAACTCGTAATTATTATTATTTTAGACGTCATAGGGCTCGGTGTGACCATAAATCAGATTACTGGACCTATCGGACCGCAAGAACAGCTTTTTCTAGCATTTAAATTTATGTTCAGTAAACATCACGTTTGCTCATTTGGAGGGAAGATGGTAGCACATTTTGCGAATACTCACCAGGTTAGCTTCCACCCTCAAGTAGAAAATCTGTCGCCACGGACCTAACTGTGTGCTCCAGCAGCAGTCCTTGAGGGCCAGTAAGTAATTATGAAATTACATGCATATGTGACTTAACAATTGTATGTCTCAGGGTGATGAGCGCAGACGAAATGCGTCTTTTATAATTTTCGAATGTATTATCATCAATCATCATACATCCCAGCTCAATACTATACATTCAAGCTAATGTCAAGTCAACCTCGTTTGCCCGCTTGCTACGCTAATTACCACCTTGCTGCTATCGGGGCTCTAAAGAGATACTCTTATGACCGGTTAATACGATGTAATAACCGGTCATAAGAGTCTCTTTTGACGTGATAATCATACATAATTATGTATGACAACCACTTTTGTAGCTGGTAGGGATTCAATACAGGCCTCCTGGCAACGATGGTTCCACAACAACCTGAGATTTATTTATAGACAGAGGTTACCGCTTATCATCAGGTGGGCCAACGTGTGTTTCTGACTGAACACACACAAAGCCCACCTGATGATAATAATAATGAATAGGGTAAACGAGGTTGACTTGACATTAGCTTGAATGTATAGTATTGAGCTCGGATGTATGATGATTGATGATAATAAATTCGAAAATTTATCAGTAAAACTAGTCGTAAATATTAACACAAAAAAAGTATATATAGTAAATTGAAAGTTCAGAGTAGGCAAAAAAGTGTAATTTAATAAAATAGTCGTTCACGAAACTATTTTCACTTCACATAACGTTGCTATAAAAATGTGTCAGGAAATCAAAATATGTTGTGTTATTACACCATACCAGAGCGCTTGTTATCGTTTCCTCTCTCTAATTGATTGTTTCAAAGGTGGATTCGCAACTTTACGAGAGACGAGACGAGAGACGAGACGAGAGACGAGACGAGAGACGAGACGAGAGACGAGACGAGAGACGAGACGAGAGACGAGACGAGAGACGAGACGAGAGACGAGACGAGAGACGAGACGAGAGACGAGACGAGAGACGATACGAGAGACGAGACGAAAGACGAGACGAGACGAGAGACGAGAGACGAGCCGAGAGACGAGAAGAGAGACGAGACGAGAGACGAGACGAGAGACGAGACGAGAGACGAGACGAGAGACGAGACGAGAGACGAGACGAGAGACGAGACGAGAGACGAGACGAGACGAGAGACGAGACGAGAGACGAGACGAGAGACGAGACGAGAGACGAGACGAGAGACGAGACGAGAGACGAGACGAGAGACGAGACGAAAGACGAGACGAGAGACGAGACGAGAGACGAGACGACGAGACGAGAGACGAGACGAGAGACGAGACGAGAGACGAAAGACGAGACGAGAGACGAGACGAGAGACGAGAGACGAGACGACGAGACGAGAGACGAGACGAGAGACGAGACGAGAGACGAGACGAGAGACGAGACGAGAGACGAGACGAGACGAGAGACGAGACGAGAGACGAGACGAGAGACGAGACGAGAGACGAGACGAGAGACGAGACGAGAGACGAGACGAGAGACGAGACGAGAGACGAGACGAGAGACGAGACGAGAGACGAGACGAGAGACGAGACGACGAGACGAGACGAGAGACGAGACGAGAGACGAGACGAGAGACGAGACGAGAGACGAGACGAGAGACGAGACGAGAGACGAGACGAGAGACGAGACGAGAGACGAGACGAGAGACGAGACGAGAGACGAGACGAGAGACGAGACGAGAGACGAGACGAGAGACGAGACGAGAGACGAGACGAGAGACGAGACGAGAGACGAGACGAGAGACGAGACGAGAGACGAGACGAGAGACGAGACGAGAGACGAGACGAGAGACGAGACGAGAGACGAGACGAGAGACGAGACGAGAGACGAGACGAGAGACGAGACGAGAGACGAGACGAGAGACGAGACGAGAGACGAGACGAGAGACGAGACGAGAGACGAGACGAGAGACGAGACGAGAGACGAGACGAGAGACGAGACGAGAGACGAGACGAGAGACGAGACGAGAGACGAGACGAGAGACGAGACGAGAGACGAGACGAGAGACGAGACGAGAGACGAGACGAGAGACGAGACGAGAGACGAGACGAGAGACGAGACGAGAGACGAGACGAGAGACGAGACGAGACGAGAGACGAGAGACGAGACGAGAGACGAGCCGAGAGACGAGAGACGAGCCGAGAGACGAGACGAGAGACGAGACGAGAGACGAGACGAGAGACGAGAAGAGAGACGAGACGAGAGACGAGACGAGAGACGATTATGAATTATGACAGGCATTTGCAGTCAACTTTGACAGTCAATTCGACATTTTAGACCAATGTGCTTCAAAATTATCAGCAAGGAATAAAGTTAAACAGTGTTGGAGTTCAGACTTCAGATGTGTAGGTCATGAAGAAGGTACATTGATGTGCAATTTTTTTATTACTGCAAGTTTTTATGAACTTAGAGTACGTATCCGATATAGGTATCGTCGAACGCAAAAATACTTCTTCCTATTAAGGTCAGTGTATAAGCAGCGCTGTCCATACAAACATAATTTGTATGGAAATATGGTATGCATGCGTAGGTATCCATATTGAATCATTGAACATAATATTTATGCTTCTTGTTTGCCTGTTTTTATTTTGTCTCTATAAGGAAAACTGGCCAACTAAATAAGCATACATATTTGGGTCAAGGAAGAGTTCCCTTAAGTTGTTACTGATTTCTATTAAGGCAACTACTTACACACTAGTGGACTCTAGTGTATCATAAGCACCCCAGGTTCGGAAGCTCAATGCTTTTACTGAAATGGTATTCTCTACAGGTTTGTGCGGCGGCGTGCACAGCGGCGTGGCGCGGCGCATCCGGCGTGAGTTCACGCAGCGTAAGGGCGAAGGCACCGCTCACAAGCTGGTGTGCGTCGGTGACAAGGCGCGCTCCATGCTACGCCGACAGTACGCATCCAGCATGCTCGTCAGTGTAAAGGATGTAAGATAGCTTTATCTACTCCTATCTTTTCTAACTTTAGATTTAAGTTAATTTAACTTTATTTTTACTTTTTATTTAATTTTTTTTTATTTAATCTTGGCATTCAGAGCTAGCTCCCGTCTAGGTATATCACTATCAGATGAGACCACATACCATAGAATATATTATGTAAAGAAGTGTAACTTTCATTTCAGACTCGTCGAGTTCATAATTAAACATTACATGCACTGTACTGTGCCGTATCAGCCGGATTACCCCCTGCTGAACACAGCATCCCTATTAAGGGGGGAATTTGCTTTTTTTTATTTTATGCCTGATAGGTTAGCTTTGACCAATATCTCACCTGATGGTAAGTGATGATGTGATCAAAGATGTTGTTCATGCTAACCTAGAATTACTGGCTCTCAAGGACAGCTGTCGGAACATACCGTTAGGTGCTTGGCGACAGATTTTCTACTTGAGGGTGGTAGCTAGCCAGGCGGGCATTCGCAAAGTGCCCTACCACCATGCTATAACGACTGCCATCCTAAGACATCAACCGGGACCGACGGCTTAACGTGCCCTCCGAAGCACGGAAGCGCTCAGTAGTAATGTCACCAGCGGTCACCCATCCAACACCTGGCCAAGGTGGACGTTGTTTAACTTTGCTTATCGTTTCAGAATAGCTAATCAAACTTCGCTACGAGCGCTTCAAAAAATTGCTGATTAAAATATCAGTTCCTCAGAAGGCGCTGCTGCCCACCTACTGGTGTTTTACCTTTAGTCGCCTCTTACGACACCCACAAGTAGCAATGGGGGGTGGGAGTGACATTCTAGCGCACATGCACAAACATCAACATGTTGTTAGAGTGCTTAATTGATTTGGCGCTATTTATCTTTTGGACTATAATTATTAACCGGTTAAAATATTCTCATAAAGAACAATAAGGACATTAAAAGGTGTCATCAAATGTACAAGAAACCTTGTTTGTACATAAAGCGTGTTTTAGTAATTTTGTTTAAACAGACGTTGCCAGCTGTTATTATAAAAAATCTACTGTTGCGTTATATTAAAACGGTTTTTGAAAAAACGGTTTTTTTTGTAAAAAAAAAAAACGGTGTGTGGTCAAATGCGAGTTGGACTCTTCATCGAAAACTACGAAACCAACACAAAACGATGTTAAGCAGTAACTTCTGCCTATAACAGATGCATTTCGTCACAAGTGACGAACTGGACTGCGTCCGTCACCCTGAGCCTTAAGGTTGCTGAGTGTAATTTTACTGGCTCTCATTTGCATATAATTTTACTGGCTTTCAAGCACTGCTGCCGGACACACTGTAAGGTGCTTAGCGACAGATTTTCTACTTGAGGGTGGTAGCTAGCCAGGCGAGCATTCGCAAAATGCCCTCCCACCAAGCAGTTCTCAAGCCGAAGGTTGGGGATAAAATCATGGGCCTGCGACACGGCAGCTATAACCACTCAGGTATCATTGCTTCGAAAGCAGTGCAGCGAATGTACCAAGGTGTGGATATATATACATGCAGTATGAGATTATAAACGGTAGTAAGTATAATCGGTAGAATTTTCTGCTTGCATAAATAATAGCAAAAAGTTAAAAATATTATGGGATTCCATGCAAATACACCGAGAAAAACAAAGCATGTTGAAAAATTAGATTGCTTTGGGGACTCCTTTTCTTTTTACCATTCCGCTATTATTATTTGGTAGACAATCCTTTATACGAACACAGAATATCTGTTAAATGTTAAAGTGAAAATGTTAAATGGGCCACCTAATCCGGTACCAGAGATCGATGTCTAAAAGTCGGACGGACGGGAAGCCGAAGCGTAGTAATAGGAAACCGTTTTGTAGTGCTGTTTAAAATTGTAGAGAACCACTGTAATAAAATGAAGACCAATATAATAATTGATACCTTGTAACCACCAGATTGGCCGCATCGCACCCGTGTTCTCTGACGCATCTACGTTAGCAGCCGCCATCTCGGCGTCGGGTTACACTTACGACATCGGCGAGATATACTACAACAAGTACTTTACGCCTGTCAAGTACGAACTGACCGTCGTACCCTTCTTCAATATGCTCCAGATCGGGGTTAGTTACTATCAGTCGTCCACAATACAGCGAACATGTATTTTTATTTCACAAAACAAAGTTTTAAGTTAAGTCTTGACAATGCCAAGTATAGGCACTTGTCCCACCTAGCGGCGAGAAAGCGAGTATTCTCTTTTGCTCTAGAAACAAGTACAAGATAAAGACCCCGTCAACTAAGGAGATGCGTATATTAATAGTTGATCGCTGAACACATCCGGGTGAGAATCCGCTCTCCACAAGCTCGCGTGATGGTCAAAACACTTGCCGACCCTCGCTTGGTAAATACGCCTGTCGCCCTCACTCGTTCGGTTATAGCCAAGCGATGAAACTATTGGAACTAATACTTTCTGCTCGTTTTGCTCTAGTCGCTTAGCACTCACTGCCTCACTGCCAGCGAATGGTGGGGCTATTGCATTCAAATTGACAAGTTTTTAAGTCAAATATTTCTAACCGATTGACTGCCATGCAGGAGATCTAAGGTGTCCATGGTTCGATTTCCACTAACCGTGGGGTGATTTTTGTCATAAGGCGAGTTCACACCTTCAACTAGAAAAACCTGTCGCCTGGAGTACCTGACGATTTCAGCAGCTGTTCTTGAAGACATTTTGTCATTCTAGTATTAGTTATTTTTGACCATGTCATCACATACCAAGCGTTGAGATAGTGGTCAAAAACTAAAGGCCTGTTTCAGCATGTTCGAGTAAGTTCCAGTTTTACTACCCAGAACATATTTTATAAATAAAACACTTTTCGTTTCACAGTCATCGATTTAGCCTATCCATTGGTTAAAGCTTGAAATGCGCTGCATGTTAACTGACATTTTAATCATTCAGTTTTTTATGTGTTGCATAGCAACCCGAAACTTTATTAGGACATTCTGAAACGGGCACTTAGAATAAGGAAGTGCCACCATCGTTATATGTAATTTCACTGAATTGGTTATTGTTATATCCAATCATATATTAGTCTTATGCCTAGGATTGGGGATTTACCACCTACATTACGAGCACAGATTTGGTACTCACAATTTTCAATACGCTGTTGACCTTTGCAGTTTTCATAAGTGACTGGCTGCTGCGACTTCGCTTCTTTACTCAACAGCCATTATACGTCCACCGTTGAGAGGTGAGAGGCATATTCCCCACACTTGGCAGGCGTCTAGCAAATCGCAGTGTAGATGGCAGTTTTATATAAAATTCTCATTGGATAACTGTTGGATTCACTACAGTGGATTTTTTATAAAGCTAACGAACTGTAGTATTTACAATGGGTTTATTATGAACCACCTCTACATATTAACGTTGCATAAATACATGGACTTCATCAAAACTGATATAAACTCTTACAAAAACATGTTCCTCAGAGAGCGCCAAACATGAACGCATTTGATGACGTAGAAGAAGATATGCTGGAGTGCTACGCAGAGTGGACCCTAGCAGCGCTTCTGTATTACACTCTGAAAGAAGGTGCGGCGTCCGAGCAGTCAGCACGAATGGCTGCCATGGACAACGCTACCAAAAACGCAGAAGATATGATCCGCAAGCTGACGCTGCTCTACAACCGTACGCGCCAATCTGTTATCACCAGGGAGCTTATCGAAATCATATCTGGTGCAGCAGCGTTACAATAACACGTGCTTTTACCTCAACATATTATTTAGATGAGAAATTTGAAACAGATTTGAATATACGTTACTTCTGCCGTGATTGGCAGGTTTGTGGAAAGCTTGGGACCAGCGTTGGTAGCCCAGTGAGTTCCAGGCAAGGTCCACCTAAAGTGTACATTTGTATTAATTCATAACAATTTTAGTTTTATGATGCATGTTGCAGATTTAATGGAAAAAATTTGATAAATATTTGGAGCCTGAAATGTCTTCTTTATAAGACTAGCTGCACAAATTTTGAAACGTGAAAATGCGAATAGACATATATTTTGTGGCAGACTATAATTTGTGGCAGGTCTAACTGGGTACAGCGAAGACTGTACGTTATAGGTTATTTTTGAAAGTCTAAGTACCTACTTGTTACACTGCTTTCACAGCATAAAATCACAGTGGTTTTTTGGCTAGAATGAAGATGTTAATCATACAAAACAACACAAAAATTAAAAACACGGTGATCTGAATAAGGTTTTAACATGAATAAATGTTACAAAGTCAACACAATTTCTTAAACAATGTTTACTGTTGACATATATTTATTTACAATAAAATATCAAATCCAATTATAGTATACGTACGTCTTTTATTTTAGATGGCATGGATTGTACGTTTGCTTTATCACTTTTATTATTACATCGAGCAGTTTTATTTTCATACATATGACTTCCATTGTACCTATATAACTTATTTTCATATATACATTAGTACTACTTAAGAACTAGAAAAAATAGAAGAAATAGAGATAATGTCCCCACTTAGGCACTTGTCCTACTACCGCGCCGGTAATGGGGGAAGCGAATACAGCTAGATATGAGTTATAGAGCGAGTGGGTAGTTTTAATAGTTTTGTCGATGGTGTAGAATAAAAAGGACTAGACTCTAGCTAGTAAGCAATAAAATGCACTTCAGCTCGCAAAGCACGGATTACCTTAAATTGATGTTCACGCAGATGTACCTGTGGCCATGTACCAAATGTGCGGAGTGAGCCAGGCTTGTCGCTGTGCTCTAAACGAACGATTACTCGCCTACTCGGGCGTCATATTTGTATGTGAATCTTCCAAGCTAGTCTCTTGTTGAATGTTCTGACCACCAAACGTGCATCGCTGACAAACGAGTTTAGTTGAGGAAATACAGCTCTCGTCACTGCAAACTATTAGAATTCTCGCTGGCAGTGTGAACATTTATTGATCAACTAGGTATTAATCGACTCTCTATTATTGACACAGGATCTGTATGTTTTGCACGTTTCTTGAGTGTTTAAATAATAAGTATATAGCTAGGTACTCGCTTTTCAGCGGCTCGTGGGACAAGGCCTTACAGAATAATTTGAAGCTCTATGCTACACATTTTTTAGATACATTTACAGGTAAATTGACTTGTCAACCTGTTTCTTCAACCAGTTGAACTAATTGAACTATAATTCTCATATTCACTACGGCTTTTGCTATCGTTTCGTTCATCAATGTGACTCTTCAAGGTACTTGTCGTAACTGGCTTGGTCCATGAGCTGCTGCAGCTCTTCGAGACTGGCCAACTTCACTCTGAATAGCCATCCTTCTTCATAGCATGACTTGTTTATAAGTGAAGGCGTGGACTCTACCGCCTTGTTTTTATCTGTTACCTGGAAATTTAAAACAACTGATGGTAATTTATTTTTAAGTATTATTAATTATGTTTTTTGTTGTATTTTAAAATCCTTTTTCGAGAAGGTTGTGTTAGAACGTGAACAAGGCCTTCCTGGCGTCCTTAAACTGTAATTACATTACTGCAATTGAATGTAAGTAACAAAAAGAACTGCGCCGATGTCACCCTGGGACATAAAGTTGTTTTCAAATTCTCATGTGTCTGGAATTATACTGGCTCTCAAGAACTGCTGCTGAAACACACTTACGTGCTTGGCGACAAATTTTCTACTTGAGGGTCGTGGCTAGCCAGATGAGTATTTGCAATATAACCTTCCACCATGTGGTTAAGTTCAAGCCGGCGGTGGCGATTGGAACCAAGGCTCAGCGGTAGGACAGTCCATAGCTATTACCGCTTGGCCTATTAGCTATTATTGCTTTAAAAGGCTGACTCTAAAATGAGCACAATCTCAAGGATAGCGGCCGGAACACTGACATGGCGACAAATTTTTTACATGATTTTTGTCGCTAGCCAGGCGGGCATTCAAATAAACGCCATACGTCACCACAGATAATACGTGAAAGTCGCAGTAAGGTTAGAGGAGTTGACCATAATCCCTGCTATACGAGCCTCAAAAAATCCGTCCTCTGCGCAGCCTAAGCTAAGCCTAAAGTAATTACAGATAGAAATGTCCAAGGACGAAACTAAAGTTCCATAAACCCTGTGATAGAAAGTTTTCTATCACAGGGTTTATGGTAACTACATACCGTGCCAGACACGGGCGTGTAGACTTCCCCCGCAGCTTTGACACTCTCCAGCGCTCCACATTCGTCTCCAGCTGCCAGCACTTTACCCACATCTGGGAGTTGTGCAAATACTACTTCTCCGAGCGCGTCCTGAAATTAATAAAAAACATAATTGAGAAATAATAGTTTAAAATATAGGTAGGTACATTTGTATCTGTAAAATAAACAAATACATATTTTCTAAATCTAAAATTATATGAACTTATTTCAGATGTGTCACATGTGTATCTGATAAGACTGTAACCCCTAATCTATACATTTAAAAGCAAGGTCAGCTGTATCTGTTATTGTCTTTTTCCAAGATTTCCAGCCCTTGACACCTCATGATGCTTACTTTATTATTTACTAGCATTCGAGCCGTGGCTCCGCCCACGATTATGTTGGTTACCGCGCAAAAACATGAACCTATTTTTGTGCAGTTAGATAAAAACCATTCTATGTCCTTCCCCGGGTCTCTAACTATTTCTATACTAAATAACATCCAAATCAGTCCTGTAGTTTTGGCGTGAAAGCGAGACAGACACACAGATAGAGTTACTTTCGCATTTATAATATTAGTATGGATAGGTGAAGAAACAATTGGTAATTTCTCTTACATCACCAAACACTGAAGGTAGAGCTTTTGTTTGATATTCTAACAAGCACCCCTAAGAGAGAACAATGTGTGCGAGGTACAGCATTCAAGAAATCGACGTAAAATATAAGACTTTCAGGGAGTTATTATGCCCTCCCATACGTTTTGACCTGTCCCTTGATTAAAAACATATTTGCACCTGTGCAAATATATGGAATTTTAATATATAATGTGTGTATATTAAAATTCCATATGCTGTACGACATAAGTAATTTGATTTAAAAAGTTCTTGATATCAAGAATGACTAGTTTACGATATTTTGACAGGAATTAGTGAACGCGGTTATAGGTTAACAACAAAGTGATTAAAAGTCATTATTTATTATTCTACTACTTATTAAGAAGATGATTAACTAATTTTAAAGTCAACGATCTGGAATTCGTTGCTAGCGATAGGAGAGAGATCGCGACCTCGCACGCAGGTCTGGGCTGATTTTGAGTAATTTTACTGATATTTTTGTATTCAGTCTCAAATTGAAGGCCATTTAGTTATTAGTCTTACCGAATAGATTTACTAGCTTTTGAAGTGCTCTTAGCGAAGTTTGCTTAGCCGTTCACGTAGTATTATTATATGTTCTATGGCCGTTCTTAACAGAGCAGCAAAGTTAAGCAACGTCCGCCGCCGTCATGACTTGGATGGGTGACCGCTGGTGACATTACTACTGAGCGTGCACGTGCTTCGGAGGGCACGTTAAGCCGTCTGTCCCGGTTGTTGTCTTAGGATGGCAGTCGTTATAGAGGGACGATCTGGATATCGACAGAAAAATGCGGTCACTTGCCGTTCGTGCCAATATAATTGGTAGAAGGTTTAGTGGGTGCTCACGAGAGGCTAAAATACTAATGTTTAAAACATATTGTACAGCACTATACACTCCATAACTATGGTCGCGTTATAAATTTGATAGCTACCGAACTTTTAAGGTGCAACATAACAAAGCATTCCGTATATAGTTCCGCCTGCTGCGGTACTATACTGCAGCAAGTCCGAAATGTTTGCGGCGGCTCGCGCGCCCCTTCTCTTTCAGACATCGCATTGCCAGATTACCGGCCTCACTCTTTGAATGACACCCAAAAGTAGTAATGGGTAGTTGTAGTAAGTAGTAATGGTAGCGTGGCACTTCACGGGGTAGATAATTACTACAACATAGAAAATTGTTATAATATTGTGTATGAATTTACAGTGGATGTTAACTACATGAATAAATATGTGATAATACTACGCTATATTAAAAGTCTTTATGATCCTAGTTGATTGAAATACAGAATATTATTATTACTATTGTAAAGTCAAAATAATTTCTTCAATTTAGACGCCTAAATTACGACGGTCATATGAGGGTCAATAATAAATTTTAATATTTAAATAATCTACATTATACTACCACGTATAGAAAAAAATATAGAGTCACTGCGAGAAGAACGAGCAAGAAACACGGGGCCATTTAAACGTTTTTTGAACAATGTTGTTATATACTATTATATAGTAAAATTATTACAAAATTTGTTTACATGGCGTAGGTGACAGGCGCTAACTTGGCAGAGGCGAACCAGTCCACGCATTTGTCGTAAACTGTGCTGTGTAGTAATAGTTCTTAATCGAAATGTTCGTCACGTGCAACTTGAATTTTCCTTTTGAAATATGTTTGAGAACTTTATTATAAAACCGCACCCAATTGCCTAAGATTCTAAGAAAGACCTTTTATTTTGTCTTTTCTAATCTAAAACCTGGCACCGCTATTTTATCTCCTAGTTTTATATTTATTCCTAGTGTTTAATCGTGATTGTCACTGTTTAAAATTACTCATTTTTTAACGAACATACATAATATTTTCAAATATATACAGATTTGGTAAAGTTAAAATATCGATTTCTTTAAAAAGATTTCTCAGGCGTTCCCTAGGATCCATTTCAATTTCATATGTATGGCTCGAATTGCACGATTTTGTAAGATAAAGATTGTCTCTATCTCAGCAGCAGCTCCCCACAGCAATACACCATACGACATAATACTGTGGAAGTACGCGAAATAAACTAGCCGTGCAGTAGCTACGTATGTTAGCTGTCTTATCTTACAAACTGCATATGCAGCAGAACTAAGTCTTCCGGATGTGTCTGTGGAGTTGAATGTTGTCACTGTAAAGTTGAATCCATTTTGACTCCCAGAAAGAGTGTCGCATTGTCAATAGAGATTTATCTAGGCCAAGCTTAATGTTTGTAACGACTGCCACCTAAAGACAACAATCGGAACCGACGATGTCTAAACGTGTCCTCTGAAGCACGTGCACGCTCAGTAGTAATGCCACTAGCGGTCACCCATCTAAGTTATGACCGCGGCGGACGTTACTTAACTTAGTAAATCAGTTAAGGCAAACTTCATTACGAGCGCTCACATTCTTTATCTATATAAATAAAACAAATATAAATGTCACAGAAAGTTCATGAAAGCGTAACATATCATTGATAAAGTTATGCTATTTGCTATTTATTCCTCTATTTTTAAATTTAGCATCTACTTTAAAATATTAGGCTATTGAGAAAATATTAAGGAAACATTTAGGTACATGTGCGATAGAAATGTGTCGTGCGAGGATGTCTAGCTATGCTGTGAGAATGTGTGGGTGTTTCTACCAAAGCTGTGCGATGGAAATGTGCCTACGAGGTTGTGTTGTAGCGGAGCTGTGAAAATGCGCATTAATGCGGTGCGAGGATGCAAACTCCGTCTATGGACTGACTGGTACAGTATGCGCAAACCTCGCAACACATCCTTCTCAACACACATTCCTCGCAACATATCCCTCGCACACATCTCTTGTACACATTCCTCGCACACATCCCTTGCTTGTTTTGTATGCGCAAAAATCTAGCTCCGCTGAGCCGTTTCCATCAGAGCTGTGCTGAACGAGGCGAGGTAAATGAAGTGATTCTATTGGTTCTTTACAAACACATCTCTTGCTACGCATCCTCGCACATCTCTGGTGGAAACGCAGCCGGAAGCCTAATCAAATATGATCATATTAACACATTTTCTTACCGCTATAAAACTAATTATATAGCGCTTAGAATCTGTTCAAGTAAAACTTTGTCAGCGCCTTAAAAGGCCAGACCTGCCGTCTATCTGATACCATCACTCTAAAGTGTAAATGAATACTAAAAAATAATAAACTCGTTGATAGGTAGTAAAGATATACCGACCTGTGCAAAACTGGAAATGCCGACGGTGCCTATGTTATCGCTTACTGAAACCCACTCGTGTTTTTTTGTGTAGAAACGATCTGAAAATGGAAATCAGACAACTTAAACAACGAATGATTTATATAAGTAATTGTATTTATTGGTGCACTGCAGCCTCAACGGATGCCATCAGCCTCAGGAGTTATTTATGGACCAATCAGTATGCACGACCACTTGTGTTATAGGGAATAAATGTTCAGTGATCTTTCTTGTAGCCACAATTATGATGGCCGAGCGGTTATAGCTATGGACTGCACAATTATGATGTGCCGTAGGCCCCTGGTTCGATCCCCAATCGCATGGTGGAAGGGCATTTTGCGAATGCCTGGCTAACTATCACCCTCAAGTAGAAAATCTGGCGCCAAGCACTTAACAGTGTGTTCCGGCGATAGTCATTGAGGGCCAGAAAAATTACAGGCACATGAGACTTAACAACTGTATGTCTCAATGTGACGGGCTCGGTGCAATTCGTGACGTGTGAAGAAATGCACCTGTCACAGGCAGAGGTTAATCCGCTTAACATCAGTTGGGCCTCGTGCTGATTCCGTCACGATCCCGTAAATAAAAAGTTCAGTTTGATCAGATTCATTTCGCGTATATACTACAAAGTACTTATAATATAGCTATAGTAACGCAGCTAGATCTTTGGTTTAATTAGTTTACATACGAACGTCATACAGTATACCTTGACATATTTTAGCTGCAACTGTACTGTACTGTATCAGTCTGGTCGTCCACTGTTGAACACAGCCTCCCTCATTAAGGGGGCGACGTGTACTAATGATATTTATTCGTAGAGTGACATAGATCAATTAGGAGATTGTAATAGAAAATAAAACAAAACTTGATACATTAAATAAAGTTCAATACAAATGCGCGCAGCACGTTACGGCTACGACCTTTTATTGGTCCAAAATGCTCGAAAATGAGAAAAAATTATACATTAATGCGATTGTCGCGTGAAAATTCATTAATTATATGACATTTAGGAGTTATAAAGTAATTTTAAAACAGCTGCAGTTTTTCACAACCGCGCTTTTCCACCTTTTAATCACGCAGTTATGAAACAACCTTCAGCATGGATTTGTTGGAGAAACGTCCGTACATCACATATTTTATTTCAATTCAAATATCCATCCTCTGAGAATTCAAATTCAAAGTTACTTAAAAGCAGGGGATCGCCCCTGTATGGGGAGTTTTCCCATAATCCATTACGCTCGGCAGGCGGTTTGGGACTATGTATGAAACCCAGCTCGAAAATCTCGAAGGATCATATGAGTATGTATTTTCTATACACATAGTTTAAATATGAATTAGAAATATGATATTACACATAGATCAGTACCATACATTCGCTTTACCAAAGTCAAAGTCGCATTAGCCACTGCAATACTAAAAATATATATTGAATCACCAAAAGAAGAAACCACGGAACACTTTAAAAACGTAACAGCTTAGGACTGCCATGCCACAGGTGCATCCACACCTCCGGCTTGAGCTTTACTGAGTGGTGTAATGACACTCTCCTGGCTAGCTACCACCCTCAAGTAGAAAATCAGTCGCCGAGCACAGTGTGACAACAGTGTATTCTGCCAGCAGTCCTTTAGAGCCAGTAAAACTACAGGCATATGAGGGCACAGGCAGGTGTGACGGTCGCAGTGCACTTCGTCACTTGTGATGAAATGTATCTCTTATAGGCAGATGTTACCTCTTAACATCAGGAGGGGCTCATGCTTGTTCAGGCACAATCCAACGAAATACAGGTAAAAAGTTTACGTAACGTTATAAGATAACTATACAAGTAATCTAGTCACAGATTACTTGTATAGTTAGCTTACAAGTATTACAACAGTAGGTACCATTGGGCTCGGAAAACCGTGGTGAAAGAAATAAGTGGTAATAATATACATTTCAGAAATAACATATCATCGTTTGATAGATGCAGAGAAAAACCGACGACTCCAGGATTCCAGACGTTTACAAATATTCATACTACAATATTTTAAATGTACTTAACTTCTACTGACAGAAGGACAGAATGCACTACTTTGAAGATTCCAATATACTAAGGGCCTGTTTCAGAATGTTCGAGTAAGTTCCGGTTACACTACCCAGAACATATTTACTAAAAAAAACACTATCTTTGCGTTTCACAGTCATCGATTTAGCCTATCCATCGGTTAAAACTTGAAACGCGCTGCATGTTAACTGTCATTTTTATCATTCAGTTACTTTATGTGTTGCATAGCAACCCGAAACTTTATTAGGACATTCTGAAACGGACCCTAAGTCTACTAACTATTTACTATATATTATGCTGAATATGTATTATTATTGTATCCTGGCAGAAAACGGAGCTCAACATACACAACTATTGTCTCTTCAAACCTTAGTGATTTTTTCTATGCTAGTATTAACAAATATTTAGTAAAATAATTGTTTATTTTGATAAATAAATAAAAAAACATATTAATATCATTATATATACCTATATATATATATTTTAATTATCCTAAGAAATAACATAAGAATTTTAATTCCTTTGTGCTTTTTGTGGGTTTCATTTCTGAGAAAAAGAACTAACGAAAAAATGTTCGTAAAATGATTTGTTGTAAAATGATCGTAAAATGTATTATTTTAAACAATGACCTGAAGATAACATGTAACACATACGAGTGTTGCTGAACAGTACTGTACCTACTCGAGGTATATTGCGTAAGGCGGCGCGGCGGTGACCCGTGCGTATCTCTACATCGTATCGTAAAGTAGAAGGATCTGAATAAACGATGTGCCCCGCACCCTCAACTGTCTTCGTACTAAAGGCGCCTAATTTGTATTCGTATCTACCAACAAAACATTTGAAACTAACTTACAAAACTAAAAAACCTTAGTAGGTAAAATTATTTAAATAACCTATGTATCGATAAAAGTCGGGCGGAAAAGTAGAGCAAGTTAAGAGCTAGGGGTAAATTCGCGATAATATCACGGGGGTCTCTTCATTCTTAGCACTATATATTAGTACATTAATTCATTCATTATTCACTCACCTCTTCGATAGAAGAAACCACAGCCAATGTTTTAGCTTCAATTTTAGGATTCAATAACGTTGAATTTCAAATACTGTACAGCTTTGCACCTGGCGAGCTTCGTATTAATAACAATAAGTACAATCTCATAAAAAAATAATTGACTTTAGCCAAATCTAAATCAAGTTCAACGTTACTGCTACCAGGAGTTTATGTTGACTGTTTTCTCTCTGCTGGATTTTGATAACGCGTCTATAGATGTAAAAAAATCCTTTAATTTATACAAAATGGTACCTAAATATTTCACGATTTATACTCACTTTTTAATTCGGTGCTGTACATTACTCTCCTACAGCAGTGGGTGCTGACTGCATTCCTGGTTACCCTGATGGAGACACGGAGAATACTGCTCGAAGCCATATCCGGATATAACCTGGAAAATTATACATTTTGTTATATGCCGCCCTCAGTCCATTTGATTCCTTGTCACCGAGAAGAAAGTACGATAAGTAGATAAAACCAAATTATTGTGTGTATTCGACAAGTTCCTAAGTACTAGTCTATGTAAATCCTATATTTTTTTCATTACAATTAATTGGATTACCTACTTATCAAATTACGACAACGCACTCATTAAAGATTCCTTCATACTTTAATTTCTAACAGATCTGTCTGCTCCAAACAAATACCATATAAACGAGCTCATAAATATATGGAAATTATTTAAAGCAGCACTTAATAATACTAATTAAACTTGTGAAGAATATTTTTCTATATAAAGATAGTCATATACAGAACTTACGTGAACTTAACACGGCGTTAAATTATATTAGGAACGGGCAGACGTTTGCGTCGTTCGAGTGGCAATATTAGACTGAACTCGGTGATCGGTCGTACCAAAGGCGCGTGCGCACGTCCAGGGCTCAGCTCGTACTAGAGAGGCTTCAGCTAGAAGCTAGATTGGGATTATCAGTAAGGGAAGTCTGCGAGTTGCGCTTTTCATAAATGTACTTTACTTATATTTTAAAGTTTTATGTTTAACTTTCCGCTAGATGTAGTAACATATAACAGACAAAAATAGTAAATTATCAACAAAATTAAAAACCCGCATTTTATTGTAAACTTATAACCAACGTTTTAACATCTAGCTTAAAACAAAATTACTCTAAATAAATCATTGTTAACCCAAAAGTAGTAAGTTATCACCAAAGTAGTAAATGATCACCAAAATTAAAACAGTATTTTAATGTAAAATTATAATCAAAGTTTTTACATCTTGCTTATAATTCTTCTGTTCATATTCTGTGTTGTGGTCACAAGTAACCTAACGTTCCTCCTCGCTTCGCTCGCCGTCGCACCTAAATATGACTTTACTGATCATTTACTACATTTAATGTTCAATTACAAGTTTTGGTAAAAGAAGTAAGGGTATCAAAGCATTTAATGGTGGTTATTATATTTAATCCCTATTTCAAATACCTAGCGAGTAACGATGATCTTGTAAGCAATATGTATCACTTAACATGGCGTTATTTCAAAATAAAAATATATTCTAAAAAAGACGGAACCGACTTCGTTCTAACAATGTAATGTGTGAAATAACTTGTGCAAGTCGGACCATGATAATGTAAGGTCAGTGTTTAGAATCAGCACTCACATCGTAATTAGGTAATGATGTTGTTGATCTTGGTCTATTTTTGTGATGAAATGATGCGACCGATAAATCGCCCACCTTGCCAATCATTGATGATAAGCCTTTTATTACAGTTGCAGTGTCACAATACTCGGTCTGCATGACACTGGACTGCGCTCGTTACTCCGGGACGATAGCTCTTATGTTTGCCCAGTAATTTCACTTGCTACAGTGCTCTTCACGCCTCAACAAAGCAGTGTTTGCACACAACTGCTTTTCATATTTCCACACATCCTCTTTTAATATCTTTAATGCCTTAAAAGAGGATGTAGATACGGTTTAATGAACAGTTTATGTATAGAATGTTGACGGCAGTTATTTCGTCATAATTAACTTGAGCTCATCAGAAGTAATTAAGATATAGTTGTTATTGTTATTTGTGTGATTACTGTTAGGTTATCAGTTATCAGCGCATAAAGTGGGTTCGCTGGGGGTCGTGCACACAAACATATTAACGCACGCACACACGCATAGCTTGTCTCTTTACATTCGCAGTGGTATTTTCACTATGTAACGTTTATTGAATAAGTTGTTTTTGGCAGATAAAACGATAAATAAAACTAATTATATATATACCGGTCTATCGTATTAGTCCTATATAATTGTCTCATGATGAGACAACTGATATTTTTATCGCAGTAGTTACGTTGGGCAAGTGGCATCAATGTTGGTTCCAATGGTCCTTGACCATTAACGCCATCAACGGTGTCACTTTAAATACAAGATGCACAGTAAAGATATGTTTTAATATTATAATAATGTTTGGCACCAAAAATTGATCTTAGGTCTGCACCATACATTGACAAATTGTCTTAGTATTGTTTAATTAGTTCAATAGTTTATCTTTTGACCTCAATCTCGCCTGTTGATGGGTCAAATATGGTAAATGGGCTTAACCTAGCATGATAAATAGGTCTCGAGGATGGCTGACACAACTCACCTTTGGGTGCTTGAATTTCTTCTTCCAGGTAGACATTTGCAACATGCACTGACAACAATAGGTTGGTCTTTTCATAGAAACTCGACACTCACTTTTAGTTCAAAGCCATCGCTGCCTCTAACTTCATAAGCCATATTCCGTTCATGTTTTTTTGCAGCGCTCGTCGCGAAGTTTGCTTAGCCGTTCAGCAGCGCAAGTACCGAACTTACCGATCGCTAAATTTGACGTTACAATCGTCTAAATTCGATAAAACGGGTTATATCGATGTTTGCAAACACCATTTTATCGAATTTAGACGATTGTAACGTCAAATTTAGCGATCGGTAAGTTCGGTACTTGCGCTGCTGAATCGATCAGCAAAGTTAAGCAACGTCCGCCTCGGTCATGACTTAGATGGATGACCGCTGCTGGTGACATACTACTGAGCGTTTCCGTGCTTCGGAGGGCGCTTTATGCCGTCGGTCCCGGTTGTTGTCTTAGGATGGCAGTCGTTATAGCATAGTGGTAGGGCACTTTGCGAATGCCCGCCTGGCTAGCTACCACCCTCAAGTAGAAAACCTGTCGCCAAACACCTAACGGTTCGTTCCGGCAGCTGTCCCTGAGAGCCAGTAATTCTAGATTAGCCTGAACAACATCTTCGACCACATCATCACTTACGATCAGGTGAGATAGTGGTCAAAGGTTAACCAAAGGCACAAAAAAAAGTATCTTTCAGTTTTGTGAAAAAGTAAAAATCACATTGTGTTAGGACTTAGTTTTAGACTTGTGAGCAGGATGGATTTTGTACTTTAAGGCTATTATATTCTCAATCAGTAGGCAAATTTAGCGTCCGAGAGTTGCGGGCTATTAACACGACGTAGCGCAGCGCTCTAGTTGCACAGCGCGCGACAGGTCGCTCGCTCGATGTCCCCAGCCGCACGCTATTAGCGTCACAGACCACAGTGTATTAGTTGATCAACTTTAAGTATCTGCTAATAAATCCAGAACTGCATCTAAATAATTGTTATGTTCTTGTGAACATTTTTATTCGCTTATAGAATAAAAATATGCGTTTCACAATACGTACCTATTTTTTTATTAGATTTGGTTCGGGTATATTTTAGGGTTCCGAACTCAAAACGCAAAATGGAGCGCATATTTATGAGTGCCCGATGTCTGTCTGTATGTCCGTCCGTAAGTCATTGGTCTTTAGCTCGTAAACGAAATAAGTAACAAACCTACCTAACCGAAAAAAACGGCGAATAATGGACTAGACTTTATTTATTTTATTATTTTTGTTACCAATACGTAGTAAAGTAGCTGAAAAATTTAATTCTGGCATGTGGTCGTCTGTAGAGTAAATGTATAATTAGTATGAAATAACTTGCGGAAGTTGAAAATAGAGTATTTTAGATGAGCATGGTACCGACTTTAACACGTTATTGCATACTTTTCAATGATTTGTAAGTTTAGTTTGGCATAGGTATTCTGAAATACAACAAACTAATCGATGCTAATATTATAATTTATAAAAAGGAATTATTTTATTTTGTTATTGTATATAACTGATAAATAAGATAAAAAAAATTACACTTTGCCCGTAGAAATACGATTCTAATATGTAGGGTGAGCACATGTAAGCAGCCACGTAGCAGGGATATTACGGTATGGGTATTTACCGATACGATTTCGGTAAATATCGTAATGAACTAAGGGTAACAGGTATATATCTGTTAGCATAATTGCGATACGATTACCAAATTCCATTTCGGTATATGTATTTTATGTTAGTCAATGAGAGTGCAGCAGGCGGGCGGGGGTGCGGTTATGCGGTGGCGCGATACGCTGCGGGGGGGAGAGTTTATTAGCTCGTACCTATGTTATTTGATATGAATGACGGGAAGTGGGAACAATAACATTATTAGTTTCAAATAGGATTTTCAGTGTAACATACTGCTAGGTGCTTGGCTACAGATTTTTTCTTTGAGAGTGGTAGCTTGATGGCGGGCAGCATGGTGGTAAGGCATAATGCCCGCCTAGCTAGCTACCACGCCCAAGAAGAAAATCTGTCGCCAAGCACTAACCGGTCTGTTCCGCTATATGTCCTTGAAAACCAGTAATTTTGCGTGGTGGTAGTGGATTTTTCGAATGCGCGCCGGGCTAGCTACTACCCTCAAGTAGAAAATCTGTCGCCAAGCACTTGTCGATGTGTTCAGCTATGTGTCCTTGAGAACCAGTTATTTTGCGTGGTGGTAGAGAATTATGCAAATGCGCGCCTGGCAAGCTTACTACCTTCAAGTAGAAAATCTGTCGCCAAGCACTTACCGGTCTGTTCCGCTATGTGATCTTGAAAACCAGTAATTTTGCGTGGTGGTAGAGGATTTTGCGTATGCGCGCCTGACTTGCTACCACCAGTAGGTGCTTGGCGACAGATTTTCTACTTGAAGATGGTAGCTAGCCAGGCGTGCATCCGCAAAATCCTCTACCACCACGCAAAATTACTGGTTTTCAAGATCACATAGCGGAACAGACCGGTAAGTGCTTGGCGACAGATTTTCTACTTGAAGGTATTAGCTAGCCCGGCGCGCATTCGCATAATCCTCTACCACCACGCAAAATTACTGGTTTTCAAGGACACATAGCTGAACTCATCGATAGGTAAGCGCTTGGCGACAGATTTTCTACTTGAGGGTTTTTTTTTTTTTTTTTTTTTTTTTATGCCTGATAGGTTAGCCTTTGACCACTATCTCACCTGATGGTAAGTGATGATGTGGTCGAGGATGTTGTTCAGACTAACCTAGAGTTACTGGCTCTCAAGGACAGCTGCCGGAACACACCGTTAGGTGCTTGGCGACAGATTTTCAACTTGAGGGTGGTAGCTAGCCAGGCGGGCATTTGCAAAGTGCCCTACCACCATGCTGTAACGACTGCTATCCTAAGACAACAACCGGGACCGACGGCTTAACGTGCCCTCCGAAGCACGGAAGCGCTCAGTAGTAATGTCACCAGCGGTCACCCATCCAAGTCATGACCGCGGCGGACGTTGCTTAACTTTGCTGATCGAATCAGAATGGCTAAGCAAACTTGGCTACGAGCGCTTCAAAAGTAGTAGCTAGCCAGGCGCGCATTCGCATAATCCTCTACCATCATGCAAAATTACTGGTTTTTTAGATCACATAGCGGAACAGACCGGTAAGTGCTTGGCGACAGATTTTCTACTTGAGGGTAGTAGCTACCAGGTGCGCATTCGCATAATCCTCTACCACCACGCAAAATTACTGGTTCTCAAGGACACATTGCTGAACACATCGATAGGTAAGTGCTTGGCGACAGATTTTCTACTTAGTACTTAGTTAGCGCAGGCGTCCATACTTTCAACACCTTATAATGTTTATCTCCGTCATTTTGAAAAAAAAAAAAAAACTCAATTGATTAAAAAAAATTATTGACCTATCAAACCTGCTCCCAAAATTTCGTCGAAATCGGTTAAGAAATGCGACATGTAGAGGAGAACAACCGGACATACGAAAGCATTTTTTTCTAAATTGAAGCAACTCGCTCGAACTAAGTTCTCGTTCGGTCAAAAATACCGAGTTTAAAGTTAGGTATGTAAGTACTTATTCTTCATGTGTTTTTTTTTGTTGAAAATACTTTAGATCTAAGTATCTTTAAACGGAAACCAAAGTAAAAGAAACAGCAAAAAATCTACCTATGTTTATTAGTTACACTTCTGTTACGTGTATACTGTGATATTAAAAACGTAAAAAGGAGCTACATTTTTAAAACTGCAAGTACAACGAATAACTCTAACAGGAAAGCGATCGATTAGTGACGGAATGCAGCGAGTCGGCAAAAGCGACACAGGTCCTACCTCAGACACGTCTCACAGACGACTGAATCAAGCCAGACTGGGCGCTCTGTTATATAATATAGTATTTAAAAATAAATAAACCGTTTTGAGAAAAAGTAACCACAAAATGTTCTTCTAAACATCATTGCCTGTTTTTTGACATATTTTTTTATAGTAAAAGATTAATATATTATATGTATGACCTAAAAAACGATCAAAATTTCTCTCTTTTCGTGATTTTTTATGATCGAGTGAAGTTGTAATTATCGTGTTTTGAACCAGAAAATAATTTAGCAAGCATATTGAACTACAACATATATTTTTTTCAGATCAAAATAATGAACATTTCATTGTTTACGGGTGAATCAAAAATAGGTTGATTTCGAATATCCTAGCCTTCAAGAACTCCTTAGTTTCATTGTGATGCGGTGCGAGGAGAAGCGTTATCGTGGAGCAATGCAAGAGAATGCGACTTCTCGATTGTTTCTCACGACCTTTCTCAAGAACTTGAGATAGACATACATCGTGTGATAAAGCTGTGTAATGAGAGTGTTTTGGTGTTTTATGATCGTTCATACACAAGACAATAAATTGTGAGTGGTAAAATGTCATGACTAATAGACTTCTTCCAGGACACAATTGGTGAACAATCTATCGTCTTCGGAACAAAAAATAGCTACGTTGTAGTCAGATCAGTGAACTTTATGGTACGGCATAGCAAGAACCCTTGAAAAAATGCATTTTATAATGTTGATTAGTCATTTTGTAAAATGAGAAACGACGCCACGAAAGAATAAAGTCATGAATACAACTTATACACTTGCTTCGTCGATTTGAGCTGATCAACTAAATTAGGCAACGTCCGCTGCCGTCATGGCTTAGATGGACGCCGCTAGTGGCATTGCTGTTGTGCTTGCGTAAGTTTCGGAGGGCACGTTTAGACGTCGGTCCTGGTTGTTGTCGTAGGATGGCAGTCATAATAGCATGGTGCTAGCGTGTTTTACGAATGCCCACCTGGCTACCTACCACTCCCAAGTGAATGAGAAAATTAGTCGCCAAGCACATACCTCTACTTGAAAGCCAGTTCACCTCATCACTAGAAATAGTGAGCAAGCAACAAACCTATCTGAACCAAGTGTGAAAAACATGCTCCAACATTAATGGGTCTCTTAAGCCATTTTTAAATACGGTTTGAAAATTATACGGAAAATATTTTGTAAGCTAAAGTAAATATTAATATGCCACCGAGCGCCAGTGAAATTTATTTGTTTGTTTTCGACGATATCTTGATACCTATCAGATGTAAACAATGTCTGGTGGACTTTGTGAAGAAAGATATGCGTGAAAGGTACCTACTGATATAAAATATGATGCAACTTCAAGTCCAAAACTCATCAATGATGTCACTCGTTTTCATATTGTCCCCTTAAACTTGGAGATGTAAGTCGTGATGGTTAATATTTATGGATCTAGATTAGTAAGTTACGATCATCCAAAGGAAGAACTTAGATTCTTAAGCCGGGAAGTATACAGTGTATTTATAGTACTGTCGTATTATTATAAGTTCTATGGTATTGTATATATAGGTTCATTCCCGCTGCCGTGAGTAATCCAGTTACACCCTTGTTTCACCCAGGCGGAAAGGTGTGACGCGGGCACGTTTCCCATAAAGTGTCATTAGAAACTTCTAGATGAAAATTCTAGATTTACGAGTAAGTTTAGTATTTCTAGGTACTCATTGCTTTCAAGTAACAGGCATTTGGGTTACATCCCATATTTGCTTGGTACGCTATGGAATTTGGTTTTCTATGTGCAGGAGGTAAATTTTTCTTAACAGTAGGACGGACAGAAGAAGATATACCTTGTAGTCCTTCTAGTAGGACAAGTACCAGCCTTAGTTGTATCAAAGTTTCTTATATTTATGGTACCTACCAAATTTGCATAGCAAATTAAATTCATTCTTGTTCCAGGAGGGAAAATGTTTCATGTTAATTCCACTCATCTATCATGTGATGGAATAATGGACAAAATAACACTATCTTGTATTTGACAAGTGAAACTTCTACTTATCAAATCTGAATTGGTATAGAATAAGGAAAGGTATTTTAATTTTCCGCTATGATCTTAAAAAAGGGGCAAAATAGTTCTAGAAGTATCTTGTAAAAGTACAATTGGAAAAATAGTACTAGAAGTATGTTCGGGTCTTGTAAAGGTACGACGAGGATCACAAAAGTTCAAATTGTACACTTAGGATCAACTAAAGGTACAAAACAGCCCCAGTAGTCATTGCAAAGGAATTACTTAAGATAAATACTACTAGGTATTGACTACCATTATTTTCATAAATCTAGGAATTAATTATTTTAATCACATCCATTTTATAATAAAAGAAAATTAGAAAAACTTCGAATCAAATGCTTTATTATAAGACAACACAAACTACGCTATTTGTTCGAATACATGTAACTAGGTTTTTATATTACTTATTATATCCCGATAGGCTAGCCTATGGCCAGTACCGCACCTGTTATTAAGTGAACACATGGTCAAGGACGACCGTTTTGTGAACAGATTTCCTCCTTGATGGTGGTAGCTAGCCAGGCGAGCATGCACTAAATGCCCTACCACCGTTCTATGATTCTCAAACTACAGGCTGTAATACCACGAACTGCAGTAAAATTCCTTAATAAAATTAAACAAAATAAAATATAAAAAAAAACTTATAACGACTGCGTTCAATCTTTATACCCTGTTATATGAATTGGCAAAGAATTTTTGGAGGTAGACTAAATATTCTATTATATGTATGTATATTAACTCCACGATACAAATGTATCCCCAATCTGGAGATTCATACATTCAATAACAGTTTGAATTCACAAATGGCAAGACTTTCCCTCTTTTAACGTGTACTTACTGTAAAATAAACATAATGTCATAATTACACAATTATTATTAATTACTAAATTATTATTATAATGCTATCGTAATTATAGGCTGCAAACTGGTAACAGCCAGTACTGCCGTATTATTACATAATTAATAAAATATACAAAATATAAAAAACTCTCCCGAACGTATTCCATGTACTAACAGATTAATATTTAGTAACCAATATTAGGTAAAGCTATTATAACGCAATGTACTAGTTGGGTAACGGTAACCGTCTCTAAAACAAGTACAATATTTAAAGATTTAAAGTATACTATCTGGGTGTTGAAAATAATAAAAAAAAAATATTTGGAAACCATTGCAAAGTCCAAGTACTCCGAAACTTACAATATGCAACCAATGTCAGTTCAAAAACAATATTTAAGACATGAGCAGTTGCACCCATAAAATGTAACAAGCCAGTAACTGCGTATAATTTAAATTCCAACATAATTTATACTTTTAAACCAACACAAATTTAAAACAATTTTTTTTATGTTTAACATAATTTTTTAGTAATTTTGAAAGGTATTTTCAAATCGTCATGTCTCGGAGATTTCTTGCTTGGTTTCTTAACGAAGATAGCACGGAGTTGCCTGGGCCGTGCTGAAGATAGCGCTAATGGCAGCGAAGGTGGCAGCGGCAGCACTCACCACGCCCAATACGATCACCTCCCAGCACACCATCTTCATCCACCCGGGCGTCTCACTACACAGATGCAGTCATATCATAAGTAAAGCAGACCTTGACACTATCATCAATCTAGCGCGCTAGCATTGAACATATACCTAATAATAGCGCTAGGTAACCACCACGATAATTGTGTAATAATTCTATCACCACCCAATAATTTTGCCAGGATTAAAGCTAAAACTATAGACGCGTTGTAAAGTCTCATATCATAAAAAAATAATGGAATGTAGAACCATGTAAAATGTTTGTTCTGAACGATCTGTGGTACGTTATGAGCATGGGTCATCAGTCAGTCCATTATAATTTGCTACTTCATAAATAAGAAAATAACAAACAAAGACTATGTTTATTATTTGGAGGTGTTTTGTTATAGTATATTAGGCAATACGCCGCCCTTTAGAACCGCCGGGTAGAAAATCTGTCGCCAAGCATCTAATGGTGTTATCCAGAAGCTGTCCTTGAGAGCCAGTATTTCTAGTTTAAGCCTGCTAACACCTTCAGCCACATCATCACTTACCAGCAGGTGAGATTGTGGTCAAAGGCTTTCCTAAAAGAAATAAAAAAAACCTTTGCACACTATTGCTTATATTCAGAATATCTGATACTGCGGTGACCACCACGACGAACTCTTGCTGAAGAGAACTACTACCTGGTACAACAACTTCGGTGAGTCTGACTTGCAGTTTTTATAGCATAGAACTTACATAGGGGTCTGTCCATCCCGTGGAGTCTGGCTGGTGAGGCGCAGATAGCAGAAGGAGGGCAGAATGTATGTGAGGAGGGCGACGGTGGTGCCACCGACCAGCGCCAGGATCGTGTAGAACCGAGGGATGCTCTCGCCCACGAACATGATCCCAGCCATTATGGACAGACGCACCACCATGCGCCAACCCACAGAATCTGCACATTTTACAGGTAACACTCTGATAATTGGAAAATTTTTAGTGCTCATTAGGCAGAGCTTGTCTAGTCGTTCTTAACCGATCCACATAAAACAAAACAACTAAAATAAAAACTAGGTAAATTTTCTGCATCAAGCAATCATTCTGGTAACAATATTACACACCCTCTTGCGTTCACACATGCATCTTCATTATACACAAATAAACACTTTTATTAAACTTTGTGGATAAGGTCGAGTAATGTAGGCCTGCGCACGGCATAGTTTTCAAACCGCGCCCGGAGCGGCGGTAAGATTTACATTCTCCTGTTTTTGAGCTTGAATTACATTTCTGCATAAATATATTTGTAGACAAGGCAATACTGGTATTAAAACAATAATGCAAAGTTAAGAATAAAAGTTATTGAAAAAGAAATTACATTATATCATAAAACTTACATATGCTCAATACTATATTTAAGCCTATATATTTATGGAAAAAACACTTAATAATATTTTTTACCAATATTAATGTGACAATATGCTTGATTTAAACTACCTTAGGGGAGGACGCCGTACACTGAAAAACAGGCCATGAGCCTAGTCCTGAAGCAGATACCCAAAAACCAATTGATAAAATTATAAAACTATTCATTTTTATGGAATATGTGCCTGAGTTCAGTAATCCTTGCGGCCATTATTTCTACGAGAGTGACCGCAGGTGGCATGTACTACTTGACGCTTCCCTGGTTTAGAGAGCACTTTAACCCGTCGGCCCATATTATTATCGTTATAGCATGGTGATAGGGGATTTGCAAATGTCCGCCTGACCAGCTAGAAACTTTGTCACTCAGCACCTAACAGTGTATTCCGGTGTCCTAAGACCCAAACTTTATTCCACATTATGCCTATTTTCGCGTTCTCAAGCAAATCAATTCTAAGCATCATCGATGAGATGCCTTTTAAAGCTAATAAAACGTTTTTAAAAATATTACATATAATTAACTAGCGGTCCGCCCCGGCAGCGCACGGTTATTTAACAAACATTTCATAGTTATAAATTAACTACAACACATAAATAAAAATACAGGTTATGTGTACCATTATCTGTAACATAATCTTGCAAGTTATAGACACTTACCGCAGTGTCCGATTGAGCTTGGTAGGTACGCTCGTATTCTAAGTAGGTACGAACCCTGAATAGTGATCTTACTAATTGTTTATATTTAAAGTAAATATACAACTAAATATTCGGTGAATATTTAAAGAGTCCACCTGTTACCCTTATATTGAGCAAGAAACGGTAAAAAAATCAAGTTTGTTGTATGGGAGCCCCTTTAAATATTTCTTTGAAAATTATTTTTAGTGTTTGTTGTTATAGCGGCAATAGAACTACATCATCTGTGAAAATTTCAACTGTCTAGCTATCACCGTTCTTGAGATACAGCCTAGTGACAGACGGATGGATGGAGGGACGGACGGACGGACAGCGAAGTATCAGTAATAGGGTCCCGTTTTTACCCTTTGGATACGGAACCCTAAAATGAAATTATTGTGACATAACTGTACTAGCTGGACATATGGTATTACGGACTTTTTTATGTATTGATGTCTTCTATAAAATTTAAATGCATCACTTTGCTCTATTTTCAATAATTTCCGCAGCGTACGCGGCAGTATAACGATTTTTTTTGGTATTTTTTGCGCACTTTGAGTTACATTATTGAAGTTTTCATACGGATTCCTAAATTCTTTTAACATCTTCTATAGCCTATGTTCATTAGGGATAATGTTGGATTCTCAAGGTGAGAGAATTATTCAAATCGGTCCAGGAGTTTCAGAGCCTATTCAATGCAAACAAACACTCAAATCCTTCCTCTATATTATACTCGTATTAGTTTATATATAAGAGATACGTACCACGAGGCACGTTGTAGAGCTCCTCCATCTCCTGGCAGACGGGGTTGATGAGGATGATGAAGGCGAAGACCAGGTGGATGGCCATGAGCACGTTGGCGACCAGCGTGAGCGGCGTGGCGGTGAGAGACGCCGCCACGTTGGGAGCTACTGCATCGCCGTACACTGCGTACCCCCCGATCGAAATGGGCAAGTACAGGAGCAAGATCGCTGAGGACATACACGTTTACAAAATTACAAAATAAAACAGGCACGCTTGTATATCCCGAAGGGGGTGTGGTGAAGTGACAAAGCACCTAAGTTTCGCAATCATAAACTATAACGCCCACCGTAGAGTGTTCTACATATGCGTCTCCCATGAGGGGAGTTTGCCATAATCCCCACGCTTAGTGGCAGTTGTGCAGAAGGTGCTGCTGCCACATTTTTATACTATACACAAACCAAATGTCTGTGGCTTTACTTGGCTATTTGTTATTTCTTGGCTATTTCTTGCTTTCTTCACTCTTATCACATTATTTCTACACGGATACGCTCAAGGTCGATAGACAGAAGCTCAAAGAAAACTTATGAACTGATACTCCATTTTACGAAACGCCTTCCAAGAACATTCTAATATTAGAGACAAATAACTTACTTATATGAGAGCAGTGATGTTTTACTATGAAGCTATTAAGATATAAGGTACAAATGTATAAGGAACATAATAAAAAAACTTTACCTGCAAAGCTGAAGTGAATGCTCGTTCCAAATCTGGTCTTGTCAGTCATGTCGTTCTGGATAGTAGGGAAGGTGGAGGCACCGCCAAATGCAAACATTATAGTGCCGATCGCGAGGAAGAAGTCCTGAGAACATACGAGCACATATTAATTAAATAATTCAGCAACATTCATAAAGCGCTTCGTAGCTCCGTTGACTAAACACCTACACATTTTTCTTCTTTAACCATCGTGTGGGGATGGATCTCTATGTCTTAAACTGGAGAATAAGGAAGAACATACAGAAAGATAAAACAGCAGCTGACTAAATATTATGATAAAATAAAAATAAACTTTGCTGCCTTGGTAATGGAAATAATGGGATGATATCGCCTGAGACAGCCAACAGGTCAACCCCTCAGGTACCACTCGAGCGATTGAGAAACTTCAGAAAGAACCACGCAAAATCTGAGCCGATTACCGACTGAAGATGGACTGACAAGACAAACCTAATTAGTGGATCTTATTGCCCGAAGTTAACACTGTTTTTTGTAGATCCAATGATCTACAAACTTGCTTGGCTTTTAATTTTGTGACATATCAGTGTGTGCAAGTTGCTAACTTGCAAAGCCAGTTGCTCAGTGTCAAGCTGTCTAATTATTTTTCTTATTAGATATTTCTGAAGATTGTAGATCCATTATATATTTCAAGTTTTCTGAGAACTCGGGACAAAAGTAGATCTACCCTATAACGACTAGTGTGCATGAAGTAAGTTAAAAGAACGAATTATGTAAGAGAGAAGTAAGATGTTGAGCAAGCTAAACCTGTCTTAAGTTTTGGCATTCAACAACTGCTGGTAAACATCGTGACAACCAAGCGGAAGTTCAGTCATAGATGATAAAAACTTTACAATATGTAGGTATCTCAAACTGTAATCAAGTATCACTTTGAAGAAGTAGATATTCTAGGCTAGCCTGAACAACATCTTCGACCACACCATCACTTACCAGCAGCTGAGATTGTGGTCAAAGGCTAGCCCATACGTTACTCACCAGAAGTAACCATGGTAGTGATTTACCTTTAGGCTATCTATGTCCCTGAAATCGTGTATACCCCAACCGTTATAGCGCAGTTCTTACCTGAAAACCATGTATGCCCCAGCGGAAGACGAAGGGCCTGATCTCGTTCATCATTTCGATGAAGTACAGGATGCACGCGACCAGAGTCGAGCCGAACGCAATCAAACCAGTGAACCTGCCGATCACACGAATCAAGTCAGTTTAAATACCTAAAAAAATTACGCATTGAACATTTGTGACATTATTCTATTGGCAATAATATCCACTAGATTTTTTAAGCCGGTCTATTGACAGAGTGTATATTTCAGTAGCTTGCCAATCATAACAAGCATCTGATCGAAATGGAGGTTTCCACTTAGAGACTGCTTGGAACATTTCAGGTCAGCTACTAAATATACTACTTTTCTAAATTAATAACGAAGTAGCTTGTCTTCAACCAATGGGTACTTGATGTTGACCCAAAGAGGCTCTAAAAATGTTATGTTTTTGATCTTATATTTTTTAACTTAGTCTTCAATGCGACTATTTCGAAAACGCATTAAATTTAAATGAATGCAATTTTGATACTAAATGGTGAATATATTATTTGATGTAAATAATATGTGGCACATAAATTATCACAAGCAAACATACAGATGATGCATTTGGGAAGAAGACGTTCTAATTTACTACTCACAACACAATTAATCACACGACTGTATCTTAAAAATCAGCAAAACTTATATATAAGGACTGCCTTAACTTATATTCGATACGACAAACTCTGTCGGAGTTGAAAGTATTAGTAAAATAAGCTTTTTATCTACATACATGAGTACTGATATGTTTTTAATAACAGAAAAGGCATTCTTACTTCAAGTCCTTGGGAGTCCCGAAGAACATGAGCGGTGTCATAGCCCCGGCAACGACCAGGTACCAGGTGCAGATGGTGAGGGTGGGGATCAAAGTAAGGAACACCTGGCCGATGATCTGTGCAGCCAACAGCAGGTACACAACAGATGCGCCGAACAGCGTCACGATTATCGCCATTGATACCACCACGCTGGACAAACAATATTCATTTACTTAGAATCAAAAAAATATATTTTTTTACGATACGGTTAGCTTTGATCCTAATTTTACCTGATGGCAGTTGATAGTGTGGTCGAAGATGGTAAATAAACTTAACCAAGAAAAGGAATTGGTTCGCAAGGACAGCTGCTGGATCATTTCATAAGATATTCTAGGTGAGCCTTCACGGTAGGTGTGCAGGTAACCGCAAGCTACCAAATGGCAAAAGAGTGCTTGATGCTAAATAGTGGCACAGTAAAGAGAAATTGATCCGCCTGACATGATACTCCACAGCTTATATCTATATAAGCTTTGGAGGGTCATGTAATAAATGTTCTGTTCTGGGTTATATACATATGGCAAGAACAGATGATTCAGCATTACACGTCGATGCTTGCATGACTATGAATTGCACCCGAATATAAATTACACATATTTTCACTGACTGCCTGATTCTTGGAACAGAGCAATGTAAACTGCTCGACGGTTTAATGAATGCAGAACGTGGTATTACTAACACAGACGTCTTAGCCATGATGAATTATTCAAATACCCAGTAAACTCAAAATTACTGGCTCAGTCTTTCTTTTCATATTAGTGTATTACATATACCAATATAGTTATTAAGATCACATACCTCCAAGTCTTGCCCAACGTCTGTTCAGCTATGATGGCATAAGGGTTCCTCTTGCGAGTCCTCATCTCCGGGTCACGGTCCTCGAGGATGGTCCAACAATCACCCAGCCGCTTGCCGCTGAAGGCCGCCACCACACACATCAGAATGATCAGGGGTACTCCCACCCATCCTATACATGAAAATACAAAATGATTCATGACATAAAGTGCATGAGATGGCAAGTGTTCTGAATCTGAATAAGGACATTATGTAGAACGTGTAAGAGACAGACACTGCGGCTGTCTCTGTCGTCGGTATAATATACTCTACAGTATGGAATAGTAACGGGAGAACAAACTAACGAATATTCATATTGATACTAATTTACTTGAAATGTTCAAATATAATATAATGTTCAAACTAAAATAGCTTGCATGTATGGCATATATTTCAAACACAGCCAACGGTGAGTGTTTTTAAAATTTATGTTGTAGGTAATAATTATATCTTAAGGCTCGGAAATTACGAAATAGTGCCAACATGATATGGAAAATCTCATAAACCAGGTACCGGATGGTACTGCAATTTATATACACGATACTCAAGGATATAAGTAATACTTTCATAGATTTCAAAACATGTTTCCTAATAATTGGCTCGATAGAAAAAAATCTCAAAAACACCTCTGAAAATAGAGGATTCCTACTTTTTCCGCCAGATTTTAGTGATTAAAATTTGTTTTTTTTTTCTAAAATATTGATTTTTTAAGTACAATAAATTTCATTGATTATTTTTATCCAAAAAAAGCACAGTTAATGCGTACTGAGCCTATTTACAAAATGTCACATACGCCCTTTCATTCCGAGAAGCGTTAACATTATGTCGCACTATTTACTCCAGCGATCTACGTATATTGCTATCATCCTCGCTCATATCGCGGTTAGCCGCGTCGTGCGTCGGACCTGCGTCACTTTTCTCGGCGATCTCAATTAAAATAAAACATAGGTAAAATTAGAAATAAACGCTTTGGGAGTGCAAAAAAGATGTATAAAAATCGTCAAAAACGCATGATGGACATAATAAGGTAAGCATCTATGGCTTCCTTTCTCCATGTATGTATATATATCTCTTATATTAATGAAATTATCATATGATTGTGAACCCTAACGCAATATAAAAAACATTTTACAAGACGTAGGTACAACTTTAGCTACCTAAAATAATTATTATAAGCATTATTCAGAATTTTTCGTAATGAATGTGTCGTAATTATTTTAGATGGATCATGATTAATTTATACAGTTTCTGACAATAAGGCACAAAGGTTATGTACATAATTTTCGACTAATCTATCGTCGTTCAAATGGCGCATAGTAAGTAACATCGCTTCGCAATTGAGAGGCACGTGGATCGAATCCAGCGTCAAGAGATTCTTTTTGGTCTAATTTTAATTTTACGACAGAATTCTTAATAATACAATAATAATTTTACGTATGTACGTGGACCAATATAATGTGTCTGACAGTAAGGCATAAACGATATGTGTGTAATTTTCGACACCTTTGTCAATGACTGTATAGTGTGTAACTACTGAAGTCAAATCAGAAGATCGAGTACCGTGGATCGAATCTCACATACTAAGATTCTTTTTGGTGACTTTTTTATTTGTATTACTTTTTATTTGATACGTATTATATTTGCGTATAATTAAGATTTCCTTGGTACAACTTTAGCTACCTAAAATAATTATTATAAGCAGCATTCAGAATTTTTCCTAATGAATGTATCGTAATTATTTTAGATGCATCATGATTATCATCATCATCATTTATACAGTTTCTGACAATAAGGCACAAAGCTTATGTACATAATTTTCGACTAATCAATCGTCGTTCAAATAGCGCATTGTCAGTAACATCGCTTTCCAATCAAGAGGCTCCTGGATCGAATCTAGCGTATAGATATTCTTTATGGTCAAATTTTAATTTTACGATATAATTCTTACAATAATAATTTTACGTATGTACGTGAAACATTAATAATATAATGTGTCCGACAGTAAGGCATAAACAATATGTGTGTAATTTTCGACACTTTACTCAATGACTATATAGTGTGAAACTACTGAAGTCGAATCGGAGGTTCGAGTACAGTGGATCGAATCTCACGTACTTAGATTCTTTTTGGTGACTTTTTTATTTGTGTTACTATTTATTTGATACGTATTATATTTACGTATAATTAAGTTTTCTGACGCGTATTCAATTTACAATTACAATGCTTGCGAATTTATTAGGTATCTCGAGTTTCCATGTTTTCATATAATTAGAGAGTTACGTATATCTAATGAACGTGAACATTTAATAGGTACTACCTAATCTAGCTACCTGACCACGTTTTTTCGTAGATCTCGGAAAAGTATGTCTTTTACAATGGAAAGGTAAGAAAAACATGAACATGTTGAAACAGAAAAACATGTTGAACCTAGGTACTTACTTGTTCAGGCCACAGCGCAATAATAACAGTAGAACAACATTATCAATTTACCATCGTCCTTCTGTGCACTACTATAGAATAAACGGTCAAATGCGTGTCGGGCCACGCACAATGTAGGGTTCCGTAGTAGCCCGTTATCATATTATAGAATGATTCTGTAGTTCTTTATTCTCCTCCACGTGTTTCACGAAGAATATGATGCGCCCGTCACTTTGATACATAGCTATTAAGTTTCATGTGCCTGTAATTATACTGGTTCTCAAGGACTGCTGCCGGAACACATCGTTAGGTGCTTCGCGACAGATTTTGTACTTGAAGGAGGTTGATAGCCAGGCGGGCATTCGCAAAATGCCCTTACACCATGCGGTGAAGCTCAAGCCCGCGGCAGGATTCGAACCATGGACCTGATAAGTATTTTTACTTATAGTAATTATTGTGAGAACCACAAATTTAGTAAATAAATTTTGTGAGTAAGGCATAGGTTGAGAGTACAAGTTATTTACCCATTTAAATAAGTCCTATTCATAGATTGCCGTTTTGTCCGTGTCTTGATATATAAGTGTTTATTCGTAGGACTTGAACTCGCTTTTATTTCTAGTTAACTTTATTCTCGGCGAATATATTAGCCCGAGTTCAGGAATTCACTGAAAATCAGTTTATGGTTGCACCTTAACAGGTGTGCACATAACTCAAACTAAGTGCTATAAGTTATATATTGTTTGTAACAAGTTGTATGTCATTTAATTTATTTTGTGTACCAATAAATAATTATTCAATTCTATTCTAAAATAGTATATAATGTATATATATGAAAGAAAAATAAAAAGTATACAGCTATAAATGCAAGTGAGCTTATAAGAGGGCTATATTATTATTACTATATAACTAGTCTGGCCATATATACTGTAATATAAAAACTTTTCTTGTTTTCAACTAATCAAAAACAATTATTTGGAATTAGGAACGCGTTTATTATTTTAAAAAGTTCTTTCGACTTCGCGCCACTCGCATATTTTTCGTGCTCATTATCAAATTACATTATGGAATGGGGTGTTAAAGAAAATATGATTGCATTGATCGCCTTGCACAAAGTGGGTATGGAGCCGTCGGTCATATTCCAGACACTTCAAAAGCTTAATATCAGCCGTATGTTCGTATATCGTAATATCAACAGATACAACAACACTTCCCATGTCAAAGACCATCTGTCAAAAGATCAGGGCAACCGCGTGCATTCTAACAGAACTACAAAGGCTGTTAATGCTGTTAAAGCCAGAATTGGTCAAAATCGCATTAGGAAGCAAAAATATTATGATAACTCATCAATAATCTTATTGCGAGAAATGAAGATTCACACTAGGAAAATATCATGTATTATAAAACAAGATCTGAAGTTTGGTCCTTATGGTCGATATACACGATCAAAATGCCCTCCGTCGCAATACGCAGGTGAAGGGCAGTAAAATATTATTTTCACTGATGAAAAAACGATTGAAGAAACCTACAATCAACGAAATGATAAACTGTGCGCTCACAGTTCTAAAAAAGCTGCTCAAGTGGTTGGACAGGTACAACGTGGTCGTAATCCTGCGTCAGTGAACATTTGGTGGGGCGTATCTTACCAAGGCGTCATAAAGCTACATCCTGGCCCTCGTCTAGCCTAGTCCTCAATCCACAAAAGCCCACCCACAAGTGTACAAATTAAGGCCAGTTTTAGAGTACATGGCTTGTTCTAAATGACACGCTGACATTGAGTCTCTTATAAAATCTCTGAAGCAAGCAGTGGTAAAATTTCTCATGGAAACAGTGCGTTAACCCACAGATTTATGGCCAGACAGGTAAAGGTGGCCGTTTCGAATAGAATATTGCTTTCATTTTTTGCTGAGGCTTTAATGAATATGTACATGTCAGTTTTAGTAATAATACATAACTTCATTGAAAAAATGCATTTTCATTTGTAACTTATAACTTATTTTTACATTTATTTTTAACTAATGGCCGGACTAGGACTAGTTTAGCAGTTAAATATATTATATAACTTCCAGTCTTGTGTTCGTGGGACCAGAAAATACTTCTTGTGTACGGTACGGCGAGTATGAGGTCTAAATACTTATTGTATTAATTAATTTATTTAAGATTACATTTTCATTGCCAGTATTTAGCCTTGAAAAACAACGAACTACTTCATATTAGTCACTTAAAAGGATTTATTCTTAGGATTTTATATTTGGTACAAAATTATCCAACACCCAAGTTTAACGACTATTACTGCTAAACCAATAAAGTTATCTAAACCGCTATACTTTTCTTTTAAAGTTCATGGACTGCACTATCGTCATGAATTGTTTCAGTATTTTCAAGCCAGCAGTTTAGCTTTTAGAGGGGGGGGGGATGCCCTGCTGGAACAAAAATTTGCACTTTAAAGTGTAATATTTCGTAAATGGAGCATTTAATCGAAAAACAATCTTAGCAACCCCTAAATAATTTTAAAATACCTATGCAACGATACTACATACGACGGGTTAGTGACAAAAAAGAATGTCATCCCCACTTCACATGTATGAAAGCTATCCTAAAAAAAATATTTTACAAAATTTTATTTAACCACTTTTTTTTAGCTTATGGTAATGAGAAAAAAGCGCCAAAAACCCTAGAAATATTCAAGACTTAGCACCAAATGCGCCAAAACACCAACACAGTGAGTGAATGATCGGTGTCGGTGGCAGTTTTTTTATGGTGGGACCAGCGCGGCGCGGGATACGGTCTGTTGTTGTAGATTTTGCAGCGCAGCGCCGGAGTTAACTTGTATGCAGCTTACGAATGAATTTTAAACTCAGATTTGTTTCAATCAATTGCTTATACTTCAATCAATCCGGATTCTCCTGACACAAGTGTCCGGATTTTACCCCGACACTGTTTAAAAACCCCTACCGGACGCCCCCGGACGCCCTCTAAACTAGGGGAAATCCGGGGAAACCCGGTCGGATGGCAGCCCTACTCTCATAGAATGTCTGATTTTATGTCGCACTCCGGTGCATCTTCGAAACATAATCTATCTATACAAGTACATACATCAATTGACGGCACGGGTGTCGTTTACAAACATAAACGTATCTTTCGTAATCTTTGACAAATACAGGTAATAACAGTAATACCACGGTTTTATAATCGCTATGTAATATTGTGGTATTACGTACGAATAGTAATACAAATAGTAATAAAATTTTCAAACAAAATACTTATCTTTCTCCTTGGGTGATCTCAATAATGGTATTATTTTGTTAGAAGTTTTGTTGTTCCACCCATCTTCACAATAGCATCCACGAGATGTATTTATTATTATTAACAAATTGAAACAATAACTGTACCTACCTACTACATTCTTCATGTGATTTTTGTTAGTGAAATCTTAATAGTAGTGACACGACGACTTGTAGTAATGACACGAGCAGGTACCCTTGATTGTTAGCGGAACCAAGACAGGATCTGAATAAACTACGCTACTTGATAACTATAGAATACTTGGAACCGACTCCAACACCCAAAAGTGTGAAATAACTTGTTCAAGTCGGTACCAGGATAGTTCAAAAGTACCTATTATCACAATATTGTGCACGTGGTACTAGTGTTGGACTTCGGCAAGTTAATTCACACTTTTAGGTGATGAAGTCTTCTTTTTATGACCCTCGATACTTACGGGATCGATTTTCATTCATTGTCAACGACTTTATCATCAAGATAAGTAAATATTTTCCAGTTATTGGAGTGTATGTCAAAAACGGCTTGACCGATTTTGATGAAATTTAAATGGAACCAAACAACAAGTATCAGCTTTCAAACAATAAAAGATTTTTTTAAATCGATTCACCCAGTCAAATGTTCTGAGGTAACAAACATATAATAAAAACAGACGATTTAAGAACCTCCTCCTTTTTTTGAAGTCAGTTAAAAATACCCAATAGTATAACCCGCTATTTGTATATTGATCTGGGGTAAAAAAGTTTTTTTTTTATTTTCTGTGTAAATTTTACACGATATACTTGTTTTTGTAATAAATAAACCATCTTTTCTGTAACAGCTTACGCCTTGCATCAATGTAGATACATAGTTCATGTTCATTAAAAATGAACATACACAAAAACTGCAAAAATCAAGCAAGTTGGTAATAATCAAGACTAAACTTGTACTACTGTAGGTATGGTAAATTTATTAACTGTGTCACACTATGATATTTACAGCATACAATCAACTAATAGTTGGTATCATGTATGCGTACTAGATGGTGCTTCAGCACACATCACATTCGTGTGTGACAAGATAGTTTCTACTAGTTCTACTAGAGAGCGCTCTAAATTTTTAATCAAATAAAATATTACCGTTGACTTGCGGACGTGGCGCCATGTACACCGCGAAGTTAATACGCGAGGAGAAGTGGGGACAAAATCTAACATATGTTTTTAGAATTCTGTCCCTTAATGATTTGTTATTTTAACACGTCTACCTTTAACTTTAATTAATTATATAAACCTAGATACAATTAAACCCAAAAGTGTATAGTTTAGTTAAAACATTACAAAGGTATTAAAATAACTGTTATGCTGGAGATGATTGCAAACAGTTTTAAAACAGTTGGACGCTCAGCATTTTTATTATTAATATTATTAAAATACTCGCAAAGTTTAAAACATTAGCTTACATTGATGTACTCGGATGCAACGGGCATATTTCCTAGAATTAATAAGGTATAGGATTTGTTTTTTTTTTGTTTTTACATAACGTGCTTGATCATGGTCATCGACATTTCAAAGCAATGCTAGCAGCACTAGACCTCCAAATTTGCTAAACATAAAAAATATATATATTTGACACAAAATTTAATTCATATATTTCATTCAATATGCTTAATTCCTCGTGCACTAATGTTAAGTTATCACAACGTCACTTGAAATTCAAGTAACATTTCAATTACGTGGTGGATATATTATGAACAGCAGAATCTACATATCATGTTGATCATGATATAATTGTTATTTTTAGTTCCTTTCTGAATACCCCAACGATCCAAATCTAATGTAAAACCTATCGAATGAAAATTTTAGAGATACGTACTGTTTTCACGTCCTAATAATTATCACCAGAGTAGTGGGTTTTTTGATGCTACCGTTTTAATGTGAACCCTGTTTTTGAGAGCCAGTAATTCTAGGTTAGCCTGAGCAACATCTTCGACCACATCATCACTTACCATCAGGTGAGATAGTGGTCAAAGGCTAAACTATAAGGCATAAAAAAACCCCTCCATTGAACCTGCTATGTTATAAGAATATAGCAGGTTCAATTGAGGGTTCACATCAAAACGGTAGCATCAAATCTTCTTCATTCATCAATATCTTCTTTTAACATAGATCATTAAACATCATTGGTATTTCACAACAAAGCCATAAATGTTAATGGTAATATTGAATTCTCTATTTATCATAAATAATACACATTTTTCTTATACGATACGGAGTAGTAATAATTTTGGATAAACGAAACCTGTTATATTTACATCAAGAATTAATATAGGTCCTTAGTAGCCGCTTGAATTATAATAACTTGTTTATATTAAGAGACTTAGGCCGGCAGCGCCTTCTCGAGACCTCTAGTGTTGCGGATGTTCGTGCACAGGTCATTACTTACCACCAGGCGAGCATGTCCGTTTGCCCTTCTATCCCATATAAATAGCCTGCAAATGTTCACCAAGAACTATATAGTCTCTGTAGTTGTATTTTTTTAATTATAATTAAATTGTATCTGCCCGTTGTTATCAAAATGTCAATGTTAGTAAAATACCACCAATGTTGTGCATTGTGTTTGTTATGGGCTACTTATTACGGGAAACCTTTGAATTATACTAATGGCATGCATTCGTTAGAAACCACTAAAAATTTAGAGGTATCCAACGAGTGCATGCCATTAATTAGTGCATTTAATTAATAAAGAATAATTGTGTTCGAAGGATTTTATGTTACACTAACAAATTTAATTATGATTATAGATTTTAGGTAGGTACTAGACTATATAGAGCACTGAACTTTCTGAACTGAACACTGAAAATTATTTCATGAAATTCGGGAAAGAGTTTCTACAATACCTAATTAAAAACTTTCATTACTTATTGAATTTGTTTCATTTGTTATGAGTGAACGTAATTAAAATATTTTTCAAGGTAGGTATTAGGGGATATTTCATGAATCAAATGCATCGGTATCCAACAGCTGTTGAGAAGATATGAGCAATATAATTTCAAGCGTGCGCCGTGCGATGCGAATACCATGGGTCATTATGATCATGAAGAAGGTTACGAAACCAAGCTACACAAAACGATTCAAATATAATATTCGTCACACATACGAGAGCTTCCATTTTACGTATACTAAATTGAATAATTATAAATACTTTATGACAAAAGTAAAGTAGTAAAAACCGAATATTGTGGATGATACAGAATTTGGACGCGCTTAGCGACTATCGCTCATTACCATACCAGATAGGTACCTGCTCGACTGGTTTCTAAAATAGTTTCGACAAGATACACATTTAACTATGTTAGTTTTTTGCTTCTTTGTCGTTATAATATACATCAGAGTACCTGATGTGTAGGTATCTACCTACTTATCAATGTGGGCTGATAGGAATGTTTAGATAGTGGGGCATTTATTCATAAATATTTTTTTTTATGTTAAATTGACGGAACAAGCTCGAGGCCCATCTAATGTAAAGCGGACTAACCTCTGCCTATAACAGATGCATTCTGTCGCAAGTCGCGAATTGCACTGCGCCCGTCACCTTAAGACATATAGTAGTTAAGTCTCATGTGCCTGTAATTTTAGTGGCTCTCAACGACTGCTGCCGGAACACACCGTTAGATGCTGGGCGACAGATTTCCTAATTCAGGATATTCGTAAAATGCCCTTCCACCATGCGGTGAAGCTCAAGGCGGGATTCGAACAATGGACATACCACTGAGCCATCACTGCTTCAACCTTAAATCTTAAATTGAAAGATGTTGTGTTATCAAAAGTATAAAAAAACTTATTTTGTTTGAATTATATCTGTCGCCAAGCACCTTAGTGAGCTCTGGCAATTGTCCTTGAGATCCAATAATTGTAGGTAAGTCTGAACCACATTTTCCACAAAATCGTGACTTACTGACAGGTGAGATATAGCTGTCAAAGTCTAGCCTATCAGCTATAAATAAATAAATAGTAGGTATAGTAACAGTAGGTTGTTATTATAATTTACAATGTTTCTCTTCATTCATATTGTATCACAAAAGGAAAACACATACCTAGGTAGATAGTGACAACCTACTGTGAATAATCAATATTACTCTAAATATACTGAACTGAACGTCATCATTTTTTACGATCTAAGTCATTCTAAGTAACGAGATAAGATCTCTAGTCTGGATTGTGAAGACTGGTTTGAAAGGTCACGGTACTATCTATTTACGTACACAGTCACTTTTATATTCCTGTACGTAAATTAACTGGTTATGTGGAATTAATTGTGGAGTAAATTGTTATTAAGAAATGTCAACGTCTCTCCTTAAGAAATCTATAAGTTATAATTTCTACGAGCAACTGTGTGTGGCATACCTTTCCAAAAACCCTTCATTCCGTGATATTTAGAGAATTTTCAAATCAATTTGTTATTACAAGTCACAGTCTGGCGTTGAAAATAATTGGAAGCCTACCTTCAACCCAAATAAAAGCGAGCTTTCAAAATAACAACACAACAGCTTACTATCGCATCTGAGACAAGCCTATTGGCGTCTACGAGGCTCGATTCTAGGCTTTCGACAAAAGTTTCTTCACCAATAACTGTTCAAACTTAATCCGGTATAGAACCCAGAAACGCGGATTTCAAAGTGTTGATTACAATTTGGATTCTCGTGTCCAGACATAATTCTAACTTCTCGTTGGCAATAGTCTGCCTCACTGTAAACTTAATTCATTTTTGATATAAAACAATACGGCCCAATTTCCACAATCTAGGGTTTCATTCATACATGGATTACTGTATACTATAAAGCATTAAAGTTTGATAAGCCCTTGCGATCTTGAAACGTCAAACCTAGAGCATATTTTATTTTTTATTGGATTCCTGTCGGAGGAGAAATTATACTTGGTTTAGACTTTTATGACATCTGACACCAACGTGGACATTGAAATAGTATGTATTACAAGCTGTAGCAAAATTGCCGTATTATTTTTGTTTATCCAGTTATTCCGCCAAAGTCGAAGGTATATTTTTAACCTTGGATAAGATTTTTCCCTTTGTTACATAACTTTAGATGCTGCGTGACAAAGTCTATATTTTGTTGATTACAGAGATTAAACTTATCCCCCTTTTAGTTATCCCTAGATTGGTGAAATTCGTCCTTAGTATACTAACAACATAATATTAGGTACATTAACGTAAAAAAAATCTTCTAATCTCACGTATTACGTGATCTAGTACAATAGTTACAATTTTTTTTTTGTTTTGTTGCTATGCCAAAAAGATTTTTGTAATATTCTAGGCTTTATAGAATAACGATGATTTTGAATAATTTTTAAATTGATGACTAAGGAATATTGCAACTAAATACGACCTTCAGTCAATTTCAATACTTGTATAATATACATTAAAGGCGTTTAGTTAATGTACTTTGCATATTCCCAACAGTATAGTTAATAAGTACTTCTTTAAATGTATTTATAATGTTCTTAATAATTTAATTTGACTTGCCTTGTATAACATCCAACGTTTTATGATGAATAAATATTTCTATTCTATTATATTCAAGAACAACGACGAAAAGAAGCAAGCTTCAAGATATTTTAAGGTCGAAGTGATCACAAGAGAAATATAACAGCGAACTGGACTTAGTTCACTAGGTTCTATAACGTGGTGGCGTGAGTCTAGATGTTCCCGACATAATATTACCGGAACTTCGGCTGGCTGGACACGAAGTGGTTTCATCAGGGACTGGCTTCACATGTTCGATATCGTACGGTAATGTATATTCTGACCTTGACCAAGAGTCATCATCATCTGAATCTGAAATAAGAACTATAATACAGAAAACGCTCGTAAACTTCACGTTCCTGAAAGCCTTTCTCGTTTTATGACCTGTAATTCATTATTAGACTTAATCGATCTACAGCTGGACATAGCCTGATCTTCAGTTTTTCTGGAGAGCAGTATACTAAAGCAGGGTACTTATGAATCTCATTTCAGTGCGCCACCTAACTACCCATGCTCTACACTACTGGCGTACTGACGTCTGTTAGTGGTCTCCACTCAAGAACACGTCTACCCAATGCTCACTTGTTAACCTAAGCAGCAAATATTATCAGCTCGCTAGACGCTGAAACAGAATACTATGGCAAATAACGTTCTGGACTCAATAGCTAATTCAACAGCTGCAAAAATCCGTCTGTGACGACGATGTCGTATGGAAATTGACCGACGTGAACATCGTTTATATTGTCACCTTAATATTTTAAATATTTCTTGGACGTATCTTTTTTTTTATGGGATTGGAGGGCAAACGAGCAGGCGACTCACCTGGTGGTAAGTGATCACCGTCGCCCACAAACATCCGCAACACCAGAGGTTTCGAGGATGCGTTGCAGGCCTTTAATGTGAGAATATGCTCTCTTCTTGGAGGCTCCTAAGTCATAACTATTTGGAAATACTTCATCTGACCTAGAAAATGCCGTGAAAAACGCAAGGTTGTGGACTTCCAGACGTCGACATGAAATTGATGAAACATCATGCTTTGTCGGGAAGTGTGCAGGGAGCTGAGCCGCAGGTCGTAAATCGAACAGTTCACCTTTAAAGAACAGTTGTTTTCTTAGTTCTCGCAGGAACAGGTTAGCTAGTCCAGTTCACTGGAATTATTAATGGACAATCATTGGAACAGCGTTGTAGACATCACATAACTTTTATTTATTGCCTCTTGACGTAGTTGTTATTACTTGTTATAACTACAAAATCGCCCGCCAGTCAAAAGAACAAAAAGGCAAAGGTAAGTAGATTTTATTATTCTGTATTATGATTTATGTCCAATCGATCTTCCAAAACGCAGTGTACATATATCTCAACGTGTTATGACGTCACGTCAGAAAAAAATGGAGTATAATATGTCACTAGATATATTTTTTACTGTCTAATTTTTTTTCTAATGTGTTAATTTAATGTCTTTTAAAATAAATGAAGTATTTTAAAAATATTATTTGTTATTAAATGTTTATTTTACATTACCGGTAATGTAACGGGAAATGTAATAAGTAATGTGGCTTGGATATGTATGAATAACAAATAGTTCCCCATATATTATATACATTACATGATTTAGTAAGTACTACTAATAATATTTCCTTGTACTACATTACTGAAAACGAAACAATGTACGGAGAAAAAATATTCCTTACACATCACATGGTTCTGCACGATGAATATTTTTTTCATGTACATTACTTGTAATTTTTTAATGTGCCAATTCGTAATTATATTATTTTAATGAATTTATTGCATGGTACAAGTCATTGGTCATCTATTTTTAGCGCAACAATATTGAAAAGCCCTACTCAGTTGACAAACACAGATATACTCCCTAGGGCGGTAGCCTCTTAACCCCATTCAATTATACACATTAAAGATAATGACCATCTCTGAAAATTCTTTTACAGAAAATACATCTTCGGTCCCATTTCAGGGTTACAATCTTCCTCTGTACAGACTTCAGATAAGCACCGCATAGGCCTTTATATTATTCAGCTTTTCTTTTAGCTTGTTCAGGTGCTCAGTAAGTATTAGCGTAAGTATGTCCATTGATAATTATGTATCTAGGGTCAATGAACTCTATGGTGTATGTCCTTATCTAGCTTGAAGTTTTTCTCATATATGGCAGCCTCCTTTTTCACTGCATCATTGTTATCGCCCAAATACTAGTCGTATGATATTCCTTAGACGTCTTTTCGATATCCTTATGTCAGTAAAAAGGAAACCTCGCCTTTTGTTGTAGTAAGCTTGCGCTTAGTCAAAGTCGAAACGAGTTAAAGTCGTTTACCCAGGGTTTCGACTTTTGCTCGACATTATCAACTACGATCAACAAAACAGGCGACCTACCTATACAATAGCAATGACAACTGCCAGAGCATTATTAGTATATCTGAAATGTCTTATAATGAATCGAATAACGCTGCTAAAGTTAAATGAAATGCTATAATGCTAAAGTTAATTTGAAGTCCAGTCCGTTCTACTAAGCGACAAGCTCTGAACGAGGTTGACCAACTACATGATAGACGTAGGCGAAAACCAGTCAGAAATGCAAATAATACAGACAAAACAACCACCTCCGTACAAAAAATAGTTGAGTGGTGACCACTATTTCAACTTATTGGCCTAGCCAATGTCTACTTTAAAGGTTATCGTTAGCAAAAAAGTACATTATCCTGAGTACAATCCCACACTCTATTCACGTCTTGTTTTTGGTTACAAAAGTTTAATTTTGTTTCATCTATTCTGACTAACAGATATCTGTAAAATCGATATAATGTCTTCAAACGACATGGCTCAATTCTGTGAAATTATTTGTATATCCACGATGTTAACTCTATAATTTGCTGTGTGTGTTTACTGTGCTGTTTCCATTCAAGTCAAAACACATTCAAATGTAACACAAGAGAAATTCTACTACCAGTGAAGGTAGTTCTACTCATCGAAATACTTGCGAGCTAAATGCACAGCACGCGAAAACTGCGCTTTGTTTATAGTTCGTGAGAGTTTGTGGTAACGCACTACCGGCATACAGGGTGTCCCATAACATAACTAAATGTTCGCGGCGTATTATTACCGGAACTTGATGACGTTGCCTCTGGTTCTGCCATCATAGGTACTGTAGCGTACTGTATTGCACATTCAGGCACTGGCCGATAGCTATTTATTCTGTGCCAATAGGCGTCTTCGTCATCATTTAAATCTGAAATTATTACTGCAGTAAAAATAACGTTCACAAATTCCACATTTACGAATGCCTGTTATTTTTTTATGTGTAATTCATCTATAATTTTACAAAGTGTGCATAAATATTATATTATAATCCTGAAAACACATTTTTCCCATTAGAAGGGAGGCGTATATTTACATCAGGGACAAAGACCGTTGCTTTATATGTTTGGAAATTATGTTTTTCTCCACAGACTCAGTTTTTGACAGATTGTGCTGAATAATCGCAAAACGGAGCCAAATAAGTATATTAGACTAATCGACAAACGCTGAAACTACCAACTCCTTTATGCGTAAAGTTAGTGTGTGTGTGTAACACTTTCCATACAAACCTAGCTTATCTAAACTAGTAAAGAAGTGTAGATATTAGGCTCATGAACTTAACGAGGCTGACCTGTCTAAAACGAAAATACGTTCATATGGAAAGCGCAGCGTGCGTACTGCATATGTTTAACTTTGAAATGTTTGTTCGTGAGAATGAGAAAAAGTCGGTGAGTTACGATGAAATTTGAAAATACAAACAGTCCGAACAGAAAGCTCCTACAAGGCGCGCGGAGCACAAATTGGCGACAGGCACAACACTGCAGCGGCAAACGAAATCTTTGTCCTGCGTTGGCCCAGCCAAAAATACGCATGACAGGAAAAGAGTCATCTTCGACCACATTATCACTTACCATAAGGTGAGATAGTGGTCAACAAAAAAAAAAGTCCTAAATGACGTTATATAGATAATAGTTTCAACAGAACAACCAATTAACCTTGTTTTATACGCCCAATATTTCAGTAACGGCTAAAATAACAAACAGGATTAAGCGATAGTCTTAAAATATATCTTTAGTACAATTGTTTGATATAAAAAAGTATTCTCATAAACGAAGCTACCAAAGAGACGCCGAATCGAAGCTACCCCTAATCCTACCCCTAACACTAACTCTACCGATTCTTCTAACCCAAACACTTCTCTTACCCCTTCTACTATCCCTACCCTTACAATATCCACTTTCACTACCCCTACCCCTAGCCCATCTCAACTACTACCTCTAACAAAACCCCTATCTACTACCACGAGACTTGGAAAAAGCAAATGATCATATAATGTTCAATAAACAAAAATAGGAATATTACAAAACCAGTCTAAATAAATCCCAAATTAATATTAAAACTGGAACTAGTAGTTAATCTTTTATTATCATTAGTTGCCTCAACACACACATAAACATATAAAATTTACATTTACTATTAATAAAAGAAAAAAAGTCATATTCATTAATACAAAATACTTGTACATACCATGGCATAAAATATAAATATAAAATGGGAACCAATTCAAGTTTAGAGAGAACAAGTTTTTATTTTATAGTTATTTTATGGGTATTCAAAAAAAACCGTTTATAAATTAATAATGATACCAAAAACTAGGACACTGCTTGCTAATATCAGGCGAATCCATCCTGTTCTTTTATACATTAAAAACAACTAAACTAACCCCTAAAAATTCTCCTATCCTTAACACTACTCCTACCACTACCAAAACCCCTAATCCTACCCCTATTCTTACCTAAACCACAACTTCTACCCAGACACCAATCGCTGCCTCTATATACTCCTACCCTTAACCTTTACTCTTCACATACCACCCCTACCCCTCCCTTAACTTCTATCCCTGTTCCACTGAAACCACTTCCACTTCCCCTATCCCAAACCTCTACCCCTACATATTACTACCCCCTAACCCTACCCTAACACCTAACCCTACCACTACCTTAACCGCTAGCCCTACCCCTATCTCTAACCCTATATCTACCCCTACACCTACCCCGAACCCTTTCCCCTACCTCTACATATCACTAACTGCTAACCCTACCCCTAACACCTTTTTTTTTTTTTTTTTTTTGTTCGTTTGGAAAATGCCTTTACGCATTCCCGTCCACCAAAGGGGTGGTGGCGGGATATGTCGGGCTCGACACCAACTACTCCCACAGCAGCAAGTGCCCCTACCGACTAAAAACCACACGGTGTTCCTACAGGACGCCTTAATGCTTGGGCCACGGGAACGTTTGCGAACTCTACCGTGGCCCACGCAGCGTTAGCCCACTTTGGGTCACAATCTCGTGATGAGGCGAAGCTGGAGCTACTTCGCCTTCATCGTCCTTGAGGGGCACGCGGAAACACCGCGCGCGCCACCTCGAGGTCGTTGTTGTGGCGGCAGTCACCCCTTGAACTGCCGCCAGACCTCGGTTATGGGGGATGAAGGAGGGCATAGAGTCTCCTCCGCTGCCCTGTTCTCCGTTGACGGATTGGGAGGTTTGACGTTATCTCCCGCTCCCTTTCTGCCACCTCCTTTAACGACATCACTTCTTCACAGAAGGTGATGCCCGCGTTCCACGTCGTCTCACTCTCCAGCATGGCTTTCACCAATGCCGCTAGAGACACGTCATACCCCACTACTGCGGTGAGTTCACGTCGCTGTACATCCCACGCCGGACATATTTCTAGGGTGTGTTGAGCTGTGTCCTCCCCGAAGTCACAATGATGGCACTCGGTCGTCGGTTCCCTTCCGGCTATGTTGCATAGATACTTGCCGAAGCAGCCATGCCCCGAAAGTACCTGCACCATCCGGAAGGTAAGCGAGCCGTGTGCCCGGTCCACCCAGTCTTGCAGTACCGGGCGAACTGCCTCAACAGTCCAGCTACCAGCTCTAGGTTGGGCCAGCCGCTCCCTCCATTTCCCTAGCATGGACTTTCGAGCTTGGAATTTCCACACTTCAACCATCCTAGGCAGGGGATGCTCACCTCGGAGGCGAAGCCCCACGCGCCAATAGTACATCGACGCGTAGTACTCCGCCTCTAGATCTCACGGAGGGGATCCCGCAAGCAGGCACGCCGCTTCAAAGGAAATGGTGCGGTAGCCACGAATCACCCCGATTGCCATTACCCTTTGAGAACTTCTCAAAAGGGCAATGGATTTCTCCGTTAAAGCTTCTTCCCAGATAGGAGCACCATACAATGCCATGGACCGCACCACTCCAAGATATAGGCGGCGGCTGTTAGTGTTTGGACCCCCGAGGTTAGGCAGCAGCCGTTTTAAGGCGGTTGCTGCACTCACTAGCCGAGGAGTCATGCGCCTGAAGTGCTCCAAAAAATTCCACCTAGCATCGAGGGTGAGTCCAAGATAAATCATCTCAGATCCAACCCCAATGCGTGTGTCGCCGACTACAATGTGGGATCCCAGCGGTGGTGCTCGTCTGGGACCGTGAAAACATACGGCCTGTGACTTGCCGAGCGCCACGCGGAGCCCCAATGCACTAATCCTGCCGACTACTGACGCGACTGTTACAGTGGCTAGACGGGCAGCCTCCTCAAATGTCTCTACCCGGGCCGTTACAAGCGTATCATCTGCAAAGCAGATAACACCGGCGCCCGGATCGAGATCTTCCCGCAACACCCAGTCGTACCCTATGTTCCACAGGAGTGGACCAAGGACTGACCCCTGTGGAACACCGCACGACATAGCAGTCCTTCGAATACTGCCATCCTTCACAGGGTATGCTATATATCTTTCTGAGAGGTAGGCACCTACTATACACCTTCAGTGACTGACTGGTTTCGCAATTATTTATATGGACGCCGGCAGCGGGTTCGCATTGAGGATACTTACTCCTCTTGGTGTGACACGAGTGCTGGTGTTCCTCAAGGCGGCGTACTATCTCCTCTTCTTTTCGCTATATTTATTAATTCTATATCATATTCACTTATTTCTTCCTACCACCTTTACGCAGATGATCTCCAGATTTACTCGCAGGCACCCCCTGACAGATTGAGCGAAGCTATCTGCGTGGCCAATTCCGACCTGAGCCGTATAGTGGAATGGAGCAAGCGCTTTGGTTTAAAAATCAATCCGAAAAAAACACAAACCATCATCATCGGGAGCTCCAGAATGACTGCTAGAATTGATGAAGCAATCATTCCCAACAATTGTTTTGATGGTGTTACTATTCCATACAGCTCGGAAGTAAAAAATTTGGGAGTTATATTTGACAAAAAATTCTCATGGGGTCCCCAACTATCATCCGTTAGTCGGAAGGTGTTTGCTTCTGGAGCGTCGCTTAAAAGACTACGGAACTTTCTTCCTACGGCAACTAAAGTTACGCTAGCGCAATCTCTTCTCCTTCCGGTTCTTGACTATGCAGATGCCAGCTACTTAGATCTCACGGAGGACCAGCTGAATAAGCTTGAGCGGCTTCAAAATTATTGCATAAGGTTTATTTTCGGTCTTCGAAAATACGACCACGTTTCCCAGTTTCGTACAAAGCTCAAGTGGCTGCCCATTCGCCTTATTCTCTCTCTCTTGTATAATATTTTATTTAATCCCCTTACTCCCTTATACCTGAAGAAACGGTTTGAATTCTTGAATAACTCAAACTACAGTCTTAGGTCATCAGAAAATCTGATACTGTCATCAACCGCCTCTAAGACATCTTTTTATAGCGGTTCATTTACTGTTGAAGCCGCACGTTTATGGAATGCACTCCCAGTAACCATAAGAAAGGCCCAAACATTGAATGCATTCAAAAACCAAGTCAGATCTTTTTATCTTGCACGATGATTAATCAAACTTTTGTTATGGCTCCTACATTGTCGTACTTTGTTTCTTTATTAATAATATTAACTAATATTTATGTATTTTGTATATTATTTATATAGATATGTATTTATATATATAGGTATTATATAATAATATATTTGGGTATTAAATATACATATATATTTGATGTATATTTTATTATTTTATTTTTGATTAATTACTATTAATTTCTACAAATTTACACCACCTATCTATTTTTATTCCTCACATATCTATATTTTCCATTCTAAGGTTGACTCGAAGAGATCGCTTTAAGCGATAAGTCCGCCCATTGTACTTTATCTTTAAGAATTCTCTATATGTGTTTTGTAAAATTTTTGGTGTACAATAAAGAATTTTTGTATTGTATTGTATTGTATACGCCTGAGGTAGGGAGGTACGCGGTGAAACCGCAAGGCCTCCTTAATACAGGCCCAGGGCATAGAGTTGAATGCATTCGCTATGTCTATAGAAACCGCGAGCATCACTCCTCCCTGAGCCACTGCCTCGCTCGAGTACGCCCTGACACGCCTAATGGCGTCGATCGTAGACCGGCCTGCTCGGAAGCCAAATTGGTGATCAGATAGATCTGGACCCACCCCGCCAAGATGTCTATTGAGGCGAGCCGCGATAATACGCTCGAAAAGTTTGTCCGCCTCATCTAGCATCACTATAGGGCGGTAGGCAGAAGGAGAATCCAAAAGTTTTCACCATGCTTTTTAAAAAAAAAATACCCCTAACACCTAACCCTACCACTACCTTAACCGCTAGCCCTACCCCTATCTCTAACCCTATATCTACCCCTACACCTACCCCGAACCCCTTCCCCTACCTCTACATATCACTAACTGCTAACCCTACCCCTAACACAACTCCTACCTCTACCCCGAACCCCTATCCGCTATCCCTACATCTACCCCTACCAGCTACCCCTTCACCTACACCGACCCCTATCCTTACACCTACCCTCTACCCCTACCCCCTAACCCTACCCCCACTTCTAGCACTACCCTTACGCCAACCCCTTCTCTTATACATACCCCTAACTTTCATCCCTTAATATATTTGACTGTCTTATTAATATTTCAGTAATATGTGGTGATAATTATTATTACTATACTCAAGAATTCAAGTGGCATTCGCCGCCACAATATAACGGATGTAGTATTTTTACAGCAATATTGATCGTGCTTCTAGAAAAATCTGGTGAACCCCTAAGTCCTCTCTCCACAATCATAATTTATCCTTTTTGGTCGTATGAAAGGAAACACAACCAAACTGAGGCCAACGTTCACTTAACACGACCCATAGGTCGTGTCGGTCGGTTCATTCCGAGTAGTCTAACAACGCGCTAAGTCATGCGGGATATTCACGCGGTTGTTAGTGTAGGTCAGAAGGTACCTAATGAAATAAATAAATAAAACGTTTCTGATGATGGACTGCAATTGCATTCAATTGCAATCCATCATCAGAAGTAGGTCACCGTTTACGCACTTTATTGGCATATAATAGCTCAAGCCTTGGCACCTCAAGGTGCTACCACTAATCTTGGGTCCTAACCCGTAGCATAATACATATCCTGTGATTTCAGGTCACCGGTAGGTCAGGGATTTGATTGTGTTGCGAGGTGAGCCCGGAGAATGAGATATACGTACACACTGTGGTGTGGAGAGAAGGAGCTGGGTCACGAAGTTTCATCCAATATTCACTCACATACAGAATACCTTGCATAGGAGCGCTTTCATAGTTTTATGTATTTCAAAAGTAAATCTCAATAGTAACTAATTACGTCGAAAGGAAAAATTTTGTTATGAGCTGGGTTTGAACCCATCGCCCCTACAGACGAGGTATGCTCAGACCGCTAAGCCAACATGATATGTGACGCAAGACTCATGATTTGTCTGTTCGTTCTTAAACTACCATATGAGACTAAATCTCAATATTTTTTATAACAGTCGTGATTACTTTTTCTGAAATATGAAATGTCAATATTTTTGATAACTTTTGTGATTAGTCCGGCTAATATATGAAATATTAACATATATATTACTATAAAACAAGATTTGGTTATGTTTGAATATTTAAGTTTAGTTATTAAAGTTCAGAATAATTTAATTTTTATTTACACGTCACTAGTAAAACAAAAAAACATACATTATGGCAGCAAAATATATAAAAAGTAACCAACCCTACTTCTAACACTGGTATAACTTGTTGAATTCGGTAACGCGCGTATTCATATTTTTGGAAGTTATTTTATTATTTTCGATGTCTGAGGTCAGTTTTTTTTTATAAATTTCTGATATACGGGTATATAATGAAAACATTTTTGAAATCTTTTGTGACTAGCACGGCTAAAATATTAAAAAATATCAATATATTCGAAAATACTTCTAACTAGCATGTCTGAAATAAAATAAAATCAAGTATGAATATTACACGATTAAGTTGCAGTATAATATACCTGTACCTAGTATATGACCCAACTTAAGTTCCATTTCTATTTAAATATCAAAAGTCATAGGTGCTTATAATATACATACGAATTTAAATAAAATGTATTTTCCAAATAGCATACGAAACTACGTAATCTTCATTAATATAAAATCCATAACCGTTGTATTATTAAAAAAACAACACTAGTAATAAAATATAGCTAAAAGTCATTAATATACAATATTATTATAATGACGATAGATGCACATTATAATTCGTAAATACTCCTTTCTTATATATACAAAAAAAAATTTTGAAAAATGGACATACATGAGACACTTCCAAAATAATAAGCAATTTAGGCACCTCCTTCATTATATATCCAATACATATTGTTAATCCCTTCAAGTAAAACCTCCATAATGGAAAAACATTAACTTTCGAGTACCTACTTCTCTACAAACAAACGGTGTGATAACTGATATATATTTTGGTGGGAAATGAACGGTTTACGATAACTTTATCCTAGTGTGTGACGCTGCTAAGTATAATATTATCATATAAGAGGCGCAAAACATGATAATATCTCATCGGCAGCGCACTCAGCAAAATCAAATAGCGAACGATGAGTGACAAGTCGATGTGCGTGCTGCGTGATGCATAAAACTGTACGAACTTCAAGAGATTCTCTATGACTTACCTTATTTCTGCGCTTGGTTTAATAATATTGTACACAATCATGGAATAAGTTTTAAAAAGTTATTGAAAACAAATGACAAAAATGGTCCAGTTAACCCTTTACAAGCTAAAGTCATTAAGAATAATTTTAAATACGTAAATCCTTTTAAGAGTGTTGTAGTGTTGAGTGTTTCATAATTAAGCAATGATCTTACAGGTTACAGGAAACTTTCTTAGGTATCACGTCACTAAATAAAATAAGATGGCCGATCCAAATTAAAAATCGAATAAAGATAATATAATTCTACAATTTTCAGCCACAGACGATAGTGTTGACATGAAGAACGCCTTCCCATCAGAACTGTCCAAGAAAGTAGACGAAAAGGTAGGAAATATCTACAAAGATTTCTTTACAAATATGCAATACTTTGTAAAGAAAAATCTTCTCGTGATATACATTGGCGCCTTTTTTCATGTCACACACGCATGGTAATACGATACCAGAGATCAGATTACGTTAGCACTTGAAATACTTTACCTTGTAGCAGTTCCTTACTAAATTTTATAAATTTAACTAATACTATTTTGTAACAATGAATTCTACTCGCACACAAATATTATATGTCACAATAGTGTAGGCATCGTTTCACTGGGACGAGTAATGTTTGAACAGTAATTATCAGTTTATACAAATATTTGTTAACTTACATCCCGTCGGAGGCAAAACAGCCTGCCACATGGAAATTGGACTGATGTAGTGAAGAATTTTTCATATTGACATTAAAATATGAAATTCGCAGCGTCCAACAATAGCAATTGCATAAACGATTGTAATTTACAATTAAACACAAACATTAATTATGATTAATTATACGAATAATAACTGAAATATCATTAGGCACAGCGTAGAAATAATAACAAAATAAAATAAAAGAAATAAACTCAGGCGCAACACTAAAGAAATTATAGAAATCAATAATAATTTATATATTCGTGATCATTCCGTCAAAACAATCTGTGAAACCACAAAGTTCCGATCTGATATTATTCAGTCAACTGCGACTGATCGTTGATCAATATAGTACGCATTTGACTTCAATCAAGGGCATTGTTTTAACGGGACTTTGTTAAACTGTACTGATAACGCACTTGATAATGAATAAAGTACATATTGTGAATATTCACCTGTCTTGACGAGAGCTCGGGGCAGAGCCAGCACACCGCTCCCCGCCATCTCCCCAGCGACCAGTAGGGCTGCAGCGTGCACCGACAGCCCGCCGTTTCCATTGCCGTTTTCAGCACCCTGCACACATTAATTGATGTTTAATCAATCAAACAACATAAAGTAAAAACAGTCATCTAGTGAAACTGATTGCGTAATTTGCTGCCTTAAATATTTATTTTTTCTCAAACGTAGAAGTTATATTTTGTGCGAGTGCTTTTGTTGAAACCTGTGGAAGCGAAGGATCCTATAATTGGACCACGACCAAAACGAGTGGTTCAAAATATAGAACCATGACAGCACCGAAGGTTTCGAAGATAGGAGACGCAAAATAACTTTACTGCCGACCGCAAAGTACAATTTTTCGCCACATTCCAGCGAGGAAAATAATAGCAGGTGAAAGAAAAACAGCTGAAATAAATTAGCGTTAATTTAAAGTAAAAATTAAAAATGAAATTACTAAAAATTGGTAATATATAAAGTAAATTTACTTTTGTGGAACTTTTAAAGAGTTTCGTATTCCAGAAACCTTTTCCAAGCTAGCGAATAAAAAGCATTTTTCCAAGTAGATTACGAGTGGTAAACAACATCTTTCCGAGCTTGTGAGGTAAACACATATTTGCGATAATATTTCGTGTCAAAACAAGAACAGATTCCAAAGTACATCAGTTGATATTTACGAGGTTATTGTTTTCAATCAATGGATATTCGTCCTCAAAAACACAGATTTTAGTCATATATTGCGAATAATCTTTGAATTTTAAGACATTGTAGGACATAAAGCTTAAGACTTGCACAGAAAAATATAAAATATGAATTATGTGTTCAATGTTCATATATTATAAATTATAATTAGACAATTTGTATTTGTTATTACTTTTTTATAAATAGATATTGAAGTTGATCGGCAATGAAATCTGTGCGATTAAACGGCGCGTTGAATAAGGAAAAAACCATATCTTATTGTTATTAATAAATAATAATATAAATATTGTTTGTTTATTTTATGTTAACAAAGTAAGTTTATCGGTGGTTTCTTTCACATTGGTGCATATTGTAAGCAAAAATTGACTAACTGCAAGTTTCATAAAATAAACTGCAATTGTGTGGTAATTGTATCACAATTTTCAAAAATTCGTAATATCTACGATAGCAGAAAGTTTTATTAGAATATCTAACTTTTAACATAAGTCCTAACTATACATTTTTGTAAGTTATTTTCTTTTCTGTTATTAAGATTGAGAGCGGAACCAGCACTCTTGATCAACATTGTGTAATGAAGAATGAAATATTGAAATATCTCAAAGTTAAATATTAGTAGGAAATAAAATAGTATTCAAAATGAAAATGCTTGTACTAAGTGTCTCAAATGTTGGCCAACTGCAAAAGTAGGCAAAGAGTAAGTATACAGATAGATAAGCCAAAATAATATAACAATAGTTACAGTATTCCGAAATGACGAGTGAAGTGGATTATGATGTAAAATTTGATGTTCAGTTTATAGATAAGAAACTGACATTTTGGGTAAGAAATAGATCCAATGCCATGCTTTAAAAGTAATTTTAATTAATGCTATTAAAAGTGTATATAAAAACACCTTCTAGTGATTTACAGCAAACATGAGAATACAATTTCTAGAATGAAATTTGCAAGTTTTTAAATCGTCAATAATCAATCGTTGTTCTGATAGCTACTATACAAAATATCGGCATTTCTATGTATATAAGAAATAATGGATACTTAAAAAAAGTGATCATATGATGATTCAGGATTGAATGATTACTTAAATATAATTACATTGATTATTTCTGGCATGGGTGCAAACCGCACACGCAGCGGAGTCGCGCTGCGCCCGCGCCGCCTCTGGCCCACCTTGCCCACGCGCTTATATTTCTTCTGTTGTTGATGTTTATTTAAATAATATTCAGTAACCATTGTATTTAAATTGTGCGATTTATACATTTTGTTAAACACGTGTGAACGTTGCGATATAAAGGGATACACTGAGGTCTAAGGCAACTCTAAAGATACCAGAGGGAACAGAGTACGACGCAAGCGGTGCGGATGAGAAGGTCGTCTGAACACCGCGGTACTTGTGTGGGACAATGCCAGGACCTGCACTCTTGACATACATATTGATCCAATTGTCAGCTAAGTACCAAACTTGGAATACTTATATAATAACTTAAATAATCTGCTGCAGTAACGATACCTATTAAAATGCAAGTCTTTATATCCCGTCGAGAAATCGTACAAAAAGACAAAAAATAATAATAATAATAATAGTTATGTTAACAAAAAACCCTTATTTATTGTTCGATATTCTTTTAGAAATATTCGCTCAAAACCTCCTTCAGTATAAGAGACGAATATTAATGATAGTTTATCTGTATAGTTCCTAAACGCTACAGTGGAAGTAAGTCTATATCAACACAATTACTGGAACAATGTGTTTTTTTACTTTTGATTTTTTTATTCCATACTATTATGAGAAACCTACCGACTATTCTGCTGTAAAATAATAAAGAACTGAACAGAGCAATAAATGGCAGTCAACAAAAAAATTGTGTACCATTTTGCGTACTTACTGCGAAGTGAATGAGTTCATTTTTGACAGCTCTCGCTTCGTTATTTATAAAGCGAAAGAGAAGGAAGATGACGGGAAATTTGAATATTTAAGAATAAATGAAACTCTTGTTACGCTAGTTTTTTCAGTAAATAAATGTAATTTTATTGTATAGTTTTTCTGCAGGAGGGACTTTACTAGTGTCTGCTACTGACGTTCTTCGTCAATATTTAACGAGCGATTGTAGGTAAAAAATGGGTGAAATTGAATTTTATTAGATTACGACTGATTATCTGTTAAGAGTACACATACAGTTTTATCCCTTTTGAACTGTGGAACTAATGCAAGTTTTTCTCACGGTATACCGCGAGTGAATTAACGGAAATTTGTATGGGAAAAAATGACAGCGCCTGTAATTACGCTACAGTGGCGCTGCGAAATGAATCAAGCATTCTATTACATAAACTTGCGTTTACCCGCTTGTGGCGTATCACCAGACAATCTCACACTAAAGTCAAAGTTCTATGCACCTGTGTTTTTAATCGGTTATAGGATAGCCTTTGACCACTATATCACCTGATGGTAAGTGATGATGTGGTCGAAGATGTTCTCGCTAACCTATAATTATTGGCTCTCTAGGATATCTGCCGGAAATTACCGTTAGATGCTTGGCGACAGATTTTCTACTTGATCGAATGGCGGTTGCAAAATGCCCTATCACCATGTAAAGAGGGCATATTCCAGAAATCCCCAATAGCAATCCCCAACGAAGGGGATTTGTCATTGGTTCAGCTTCACTGCATGGTTGAAAGGCATTTTGTGGATGCTCGCCCGGCGAGCTACCACGCTCAAGTAGAAAATCTGTCGCCAACCACCAAACAATTTGTTCCGGCGGCAGTACTTTAGAGCCAATAAGAAATTATGAAATTACAGAGACATGATACCTAAGATATATATATATATATATATATATATATATATATATAATTTAACGTGGCGTTATTCAATTTAAGAAAATGACTCTCAATGCGTGGGTCGATGGACGCCTTCGCGTAAAACGAGACGTGGCATAGGCGGGCCACATCACATCGCTATACGGTAGTGTAAATGAATCTGACCAAGTGGGAATCTTCCGTTGAAACCATCGTATAAATCAGCTTTTTTAGTATTAGTTGGTTAAATCGAGATACTATTTTGAGATGCAACCCGTGACAAATATTTTTATATATTAGGAGTTAAAGTATGAAATTGCCGATTTCTACTGAAAAATTGATATTAGTTTTTTTTATATTTAACATATATATTTAATTAAAATAATTACTATTATTATCTATACATTGCTGCCATCTAATAGGACGGTCATTTATACCTTTGCTATAGAACTCTGGTGATCTAGATTCGATAAACTGTGTGAAAGCATTTTGTACTGCCTCCTGGGAAGAAAACTTTTTATCACGTAGAAAATTGTCCAAATCACGAAAAATATGGTAGTCCGTTGCAGAAAGGTCTGGCGAATACAGAGGGCAACGAAAGGTTTCTAATTGCAGTTCCAGTAGAGTTAAAACGGTTTCTCGTGATGTATGAGGTCACGCGTTATCATGGAGCAATAATTGGTGAATATCAATCCATGAGTCGGAGCTGTTTCACTGCTAGTTTTACTATAATTGTTCTGAATTCAGTAGACATCTGCCGTTATTGCTTGACCAGGAGAAAGCTAAAGAATAAGACTTTGCTATGACCACCAAATAGTTACCATTACCTTTTAATTGGTAAGCTTTGCTTTAGGAATCTGTTGCAGCGTTTGAACTGGGGTAAGCTATTCCATTTTTCGCTTACGGATATCGTAAAGAATCCACTTTTCATCACAATGACATGTGACAATTCGATCCAATATTCCTTTATTTCTGTATCAATTCAACGAGTCTAATCATGAGGCACCCACTTTTCATATTTTTTCATTTTATTGATTTGACGCAAATGAGTCAATATTGTTGGTAAGGCAACGTTTAACCATGCCGCTAATTCCTGAGTAGTTTGGCTCGGATCGGCTTCCATCATCCCATTCAATTCATTGTTATTCACCTGTGTAGGTGACATGAGATCGGAACTGTACTGCGCCCATCACCCTGAGACATATACAGTTCTTAGGTAAACTGTCCCTGTATTTTCATAATTTCATATTGGCTCTAAAGTACTGCCACCGGAACACATTGTTTGGTGCTTGGCGACAGATTTTCTACCTGAGCGTGGTAGCTAGCCGGGTGAGCATGTGTTAGTATAGCGGATTGTCTAACGAATAGTAATAGTATCAAAAAAAATAACAGGGGAAAAATGATAGGGTTTTCAAGTGTGGAGGATTCAAGTGTAAAACTTAGTACAATTATAGTCCAATACTTATCTACAACAAAAAAATATAAATTCAAAAGATAATAAATTTTGCATCAGCTAAGGATCTTGAACTGTAATTAACAAAATAACGTACATTTATCATGTTTTGACATTCTGAGTCCAACTCGCAGTTGGCCGTTTTTTTTATTGCTGATAGCCTTTGAACAATATGTACATAATTTCAGAGCTAGTACATACCTTCTGAAGAAATAATATCATGTTATGATGCGATCGCCGAGCCGCGCCTGCCAAGCGTGACTATTCTCGCAAACCCCTTAAAAATGAGGATACCGTGCTCAGATGTGGACGAACCGATTGATACAGTAAGTGCGGTTGTATGAAATGTTATATAAACATTTTTTTTACCTAAAAATGGAACCGACTTCAACACTCGAAAAGTGTGAAATAACTAGATGAAGTCGGTACAATGATAGTTCAAAAGTACCTATTACCACAATTTGTACGCATGGTACCGCCGCCGTCGACAAGTAATTTCACGCTTTCGGGTGTTTTTTCAAGTCGGTTCCATATATTAGTTTTTTTTTTTCAATTTTCTTATCTCAAATTCGGCTTGACCGATTTTGATGAAATTTAAATGGGACCACAAGTAAAGCACCAGCTTTCAAATAAAAAAAAATATCAAAATCGGTCAAAAGTTCTGAGGTAACAAACATAAAATAAAATATATACTGACGAATTGAGAACCCTTTTAACCGACTTCAAATATGGAGAAGGTTCTCAATTCGTCTGTATTTTTTTTAACTTCGTTTAATAGAACTTTAGACCATAGGTACCTTAAATATGTTTTATGTGCATAATGTCAGGCGAGATGTCGATGCATACGAAGATCAACAATTGAATAATTTATGTATAAGGACAATAAACTTTAAAATGTTCCGTCGCTCGACTGCTGCGCACATAATATCTGCTATTTGCCAGGAGACTTGGTTAAATTTAAGGTAATATCATGTAAAAAGGGATAAACATGACGCCATCACAAGTTCTGAAACATTAAAACTTCACCTTATCTTTTATTTATCTTGCAAGTATTGATTTAGCATAAGTTTTTCCATGTCTGCCTGCTAGGAGTACAAAAACACCTATAATCCTGAACACGATATAGTTCACAAAAATCTGTGTTTTGAATCATTTCTTTTCCTTTTCATATAAAAAGTTATTTCTGGTATAACAACAAATATTTAAAAAAATCTTTTCAGAAAATATTACATCAATATTGCGGAAGAACATTTAAAAAGAATCTAATGACAATGCCGTGTAAATATAATGCAAAGACAACGTGATGTCATAAAAGCGTTCCGCTTATACAAAATGCATCATCAGGTCTGGACTCATCGAGCGCACGATGAACAATAAATGAAACCAATAATAAATAAAAAAGCACTAATATCAGTTTACTATGCATATGTACATTCACTTATTAGTTACGCTATTACGGTGTGGGGAAATGCTGCTGACATAAAGAAAATTTTGAAATGCCAAAAAAGATCAATCAGAATTATAAATGGTTTACAAAAGAAAATGTCTGCAAAATCACACTTTGCAGAAAGTGGGATCATGACGGTAATTTCTTTGTATATATTCAAGAGCCTCATAGAAATACATAGTGAAAAAGATAATTACGTTAAAGTTATGGACTGTACGCCCTATAACTTGCGCAATAAAGAAAAACTTCATCAGCCCAAGATAAGACTGGTAAAAGTGAAAAAACAAGGCATTTATAATAAAATAGCTATGTACAATAAACTGCCTTTAAATATTACAAAACTAAATCAAACTAACTTTCAACGTAAAACAAAATATTTTTTTCTGTCTAATCCATTTTACTGTTTGAACGAATTTATGACGATGTGCCTAACTGAATCCATGTTTTATAATGACGATTATGCATAATATTTAAATTGGTGACGAAAGAAGATTGGAACTAAATACAACCTTATATTATATACCTTCACTCTACTTTTTACTTGTATTTTATACTTTAAAGGTGTAAATGTACTTGCATATTCCTAGCAGGATTGTTATTAAGTAGTTGTTTAAATTGTATTTATAATGTAATTTGACTTGCCTTGTATAACATCCAAAGTTATATGGTGAATAAATATTTCTATTCTATTCTAAATTAGCTCTGTGACAAAACCAATTACTGTTGAACGGCTAGTTATGCCGATATTACAGAAATTTGACCTGTTTTGCTCCAGGTGCCTCTTTATTATATATTACTAGCTTTACGGCCGCGACTCCACTCGCGCGTTTATTAGTTCGAGTAAAATCATTAACTTCTTTTTGCGCAGTTGGATAAAAAACTATTCCATGTCCAGTAGTTTTCAAGTTTATTCGTTACTCGCGATATTTTTCAAAGTGAAGTTATTCGTTACATACAAAAGTTCAAATCTTTCCTCGTTATAATAATAATATTAGCATAGATACTCGTAGTATAGATATCTATAAAATAAGTGTTGAAGAAATTTCTACATTTACACGATCATATTAAGATCACGATGTTGTTACATGAAAATAGGAATATATTATTTCACTCACTCCAATGATTTTAAATATTGCTGTTCTTGTCGTTCCCTTTTAAAACCGGTAAATGTTTCACTAGTAAAATCTCTGCCATAAATAAAAGCTCTTATTCTTAGCTATCACCGAGGTAAGTAGGACTCAGGTCATAGAACATATAATAATACTCAGGTATCTTTAGGTTAACATTAGGATCACATAACTCAGAAAATTTAAAGATTGGCTTAGCACTTGGCTAATACTGGTCGTAAATCGTCTTACGTAAAAGTATCTAAATCTCAGCCCTATAGGTAGAAATATAGTGTAGAGTAGATGTAACCCACACATGTTGTTACCACCGTTACCCACGGGTACGAGACGAATCAGACCGTTGTGAAACCTGGTGATGTGACAGGTGAAAGTTACCCGCATGTTGGATAATTTATACATGATAATAAACAATGGCATAATCTTATAGTATCACTGGCCATGAATGAACTAGGTACTAAATGGACAGTTTTACTAATGAGTTTTCTAAGTATGTATTTACAGACTTGTCAGAAGTGCTAAATAGCTTTACTTGAACAGATTTTTAGCAAAATGTATTTATTTTATAGCAGTAAGAAAATTATACGTTAATCTTGTTCATCATATCTAAGGCAAAGAAAAGTTCGCAACAAGTTTTCTTAAAATTTTCTCAATTGAATAAAATTGCAAAGTTGACTCCTAATTACGCTTGTAACGTTAATATCTTGATTGTTTACATATGAATGTGTATGTAAATATATTAATAAAATAGCAAAACCTTATTAAGAGGGACAACAAAAGTTACATTTTCAATATACGTTACTAGTTTTGTGTTATTAAGCTTTCATTCGGATTTTATCTAAACTGATCGCGACCATCGCTGCTACTCTTTCATTCCTGTGTAGTCCGATAGTGACAAGCGTTGTGTTTAGCATTTGATGGCATCTTAAGACGAACGCTGAATGGCGGGAAATTCTTAAATTTATGATTATTTTGGTTTTGTTGCTAGATCGTCTAACTATTGTACATAATCACGTAAACACGAGATTCGGGGAAGAGTTTTCACAAAATCTAATACTTATATATCTTTAACACAACTATACTTACTTATTTACATTAATTATTGTTATATGTAAACGTAACAATTTATATTTCTTACAGTTTTAGGGGTAAATTATGTACCTAATCATGAATCGTTTGTGTCCCATAACTAAGATAATACGAGAAATTATAAATCATATTGCTCGCTATCATGATCTTGTACAATGGTTACGAAACTTAGCTACAAGCGTCATAAAACTGATCAAATTTTAAATTTCCTGCCACAGACGTGAGTTCCAGGATAGCTCTAGAGCACATGTACTCGTGTCTCTAGACACTTCTGCGTGCAAATTATAATAACTAGCATACTTATTCCCTCTTCAAAGGCCGGCAACCGGCAACGCATCCTTGAAACCTGCGGATGTTCGTTGGCGACGGTGATCGCTTACCATCATTTGAAGCGCCTGAACGTTATTTCTAGTTTTGCCGGGAGCGCTATTCAAAATAAAACTATGACTACAGGTAAATTGTATCTGAAAATGGTCACATCTTTTGTTATATTAAAAACAATATTATAAATTTAAAAACAATACTTATGTAGCCTATCGACCTGTTAAACAATCTTTATAATTCCACAGAATAAAAACGATATTACCAGAGACTTCAGAGAGAGCTGTCATGACCTCCTGAAATCTCTAAGATTTCAGTACCTACCTGGGAGACGTAATATTTCTAGAAATTTATTTTTGCGCTCAGGTGACATGTTCTCCAGCAGACATCGCAGTAGACATAGTAGCATCTCTCAAATGTGGCAAGCGGGTGAGACGGTCACAACAAGTACAGCCCATTTATTCATCTGATCATTTAAATATATATCGTCATATCTGTGTATTCCTTGAAGCCACATTTCACCAGATATGGTTTTGGTCCTCGTGATGGAAGGCAAAGCAGTTACTACCTATTACCTACCAAGCGCAATCTTAGACTAGTGATTGTTACTACAAATTATGTCTGTGTAAGAAACATTTGTATGTAAGAAATTTCCAATATTTTGTTCACCTCGGAGTTTGAAACCAGGACCTTGAGAAGAAGGTCCTGGTTTCAAACTTGAAGGCAGCGTTTCTACACACATACAAAAACACACACACATACCAATTTATTGTCAAACGTGGTGATTTTGAGCAAGCCCTATTTTTTTCTATTAGTAATAGTTTATTTCAGCAGTAGACATTACAGCTGACAATGTAACCATCTTGAACCATGAATTATCATGAATTATCATGAGCGAACGAGATGCTTACATGACGCACGGCCCATCGTTTATTGTATAAATAATACATAATGGAAATATGAAATGAAAATGTTCCACGTCAGTAATTTTTCGAATAATAACGACGTTCCATATGGTCTTGGATTTAAATAGTAATATAAACAGTCTACCGTCAAACCCATGTCTGTGTTGTGTGCTTCATACATAATTGAAAGGAATATTTTCAGAGATCCGCGGTCAAGGACTAACCTTAGATGGTCTCTTATGTCCTCTGTATGAATTAACGTCACATCGAAGTTTTATCCAGTATCTACTGCGATTAAACTTAGAGCTGGTGAGTACCTGGTCGAAACCCCGTTAGACTAATTTTATTAGATATTTATAATAAAAACATTCTATAGCAATTCGGATTTTTCCTTGGCAATATAATATGTACTGCAGAGACTGGGCCTAGTTCTATTACTTGGCAGTATATCTTTATATACAAAAATTACGTGTCACGTTGTTTGTCCGCGATGGACTCTTAAACCACTGAACCAATTTTAAATAATATCACCAAAAGACCTTAAGATAAAAGAAATAAAAAACAGAGTACTGCTAGAATAGAAAAGAGAATGGTCCAATTCAAAGCTTAGAAAAAAATATATTCATGTATAATTATCACCTATGGATGTCAAACATCGAGCCTATATATTCTAAGGCTAAGCCTGTTTACCTTCTTAACACCTTCGACCAATCATCACTTACTATCAACTGAGATTGTGGTCAAATGCTTGCCTATCAGGAATAAAAAAGCGTAACGAAACAAAATAAACGAAAACGTGAGACCTGTCGACATAGTCAACATCAAAGCATTTTTTTTAGTGAGGACATAGATTCTCGCCGCTGTCGGCTGTTCCACTCCACCAGACTTTGGGCGAGGATGGCCCTCTTATAGCCCCGGAGGTGGAAGTACCGAAGGCACTTCTCCCGAGACGGGCTTGGACGAGTCCGTCTCCTGTGGGCGCCGAACACGCACCGCTACTATATGTGTATTCGCGTTATAAATAAGGCCTGGGGGTCAACTCCCATCTCTTAATTCAGTCTTATTTTAACATTACATTTACAATTTTAATTAGCACCGCCACATATCACTATAGTATACTTACATAAAAACTTCAACGTGAGAGCGGGATGCATGCATCGAATCAAGTCATTTGTGCGACAGAGGTAGCACTATATGAACATTATTGTTTCGTGACGGCCACGGTACTAACCTTAGTATCAATAATTTAAACTTGAAACAATGACGTTTGCATTCCATAATAGTTTATAAAAGGTGGGAGTTGGGCCCCTGGTTTCTGGATAGATGCACACCACTTTTTAAAGCTTGTAAAATTCTTCCGCTGCCTTGCATGTACATCAAAGATATTTGTTTGCTTACCAAGGCCCATCCAGAATGTTTTATTAAACACTAGCTTTCCGGGCGCGGCTCCGCCCGCGCGTATATCGGTTATCGCGCAAAAACATTAACCTCTTTTTCCGCAGTTGGATAAAAACTATCCTATGTTTTTTCCCGGGTCTCAAACTATTTCCATACCAAATTTCATTCAAATCGGTGCAGTAGTTTTGGCGTGAAAGCGTAACAGACAGACAGACAGACAGAGTTACTTTCGCATTTATAATATTAATACTGATGAAGTACTGATATTGATTATTAGTCATTATTAGACAAAAAACATCACAGTATGAACATAAATTATTTACATTTATATTCAATTTATAATAATTTACCAAATAAGATAAAAATGTTGGAAGGTAATAGTTTTAAAAAACAATGATGTGATTGGCTCTTACCTAACCAAATGTTTTTATACTCGTAGTATTAGGGAATATTGAAATTATAATTTCAAAAATGAATTTTAATATTTGCACGTCTGCTTGCAGGCTGAATGCTGTACCTACTTGCCAAATTATAAAATCTTGTTCATGTAGGGATTTGTACTGTATTCTCGCAAATAAAATATTGATTTGATTTGATTTATACCGCCGTAATAAGGAAAAAAGACGTATCTGAATTTTTTTTCGATATTGAGTTGTATACATCATTGCAATCAGTAAAAAAGACGCGTCTACCAATATCTTTTATATTGAGGCTTAAACAAGCACAACACTTTAAATCTCACTCTTAAATAAGACTAATCATAATATTTACCAAATAGCCCAGACATTTCTGATTTATAACAAGTTGAAAAAACGCATATGGGTAGAAAGAACCGTCTTATTTATTTGCGATATGTGTAATTCACCATAAAATGAAAAGACGTTACTGATTGATACTAAGAAGCAAAGACGGTACGCCTTTTCATCTTAGTATTATGAAAAATTGCTAGTCGCAAATGGCAGTAGAGTCTTTTCTACTAAGTATTGCTAGTTGTGCGGGTTGAGATGTACGTTTAAGAAGTTGTATGTCATTTAATTTCATTTTTGTAGCAATGAATAATTATTCTATTGTATTCTAAAGTTCTACAGAACGTATTCTAGGTAACTCACGCACTGTACTCACGAAAACGTAACAAATAGAACAGACGTATAATTGAAGCCTAAAAATTGTATGTACCTCGTGAGCGTAGTCTGGAACTATGGCAAGTAGATGGCAACAGGCTCGCTCCTTATTACAAAGGACAAGCAACGTTTCTCACGTTAGTATTTGGACTCCGTAAGCCTTAATCCGTAACGCAAGTGGTGCAGAATGAGCAAACATACAAGGTTGAATAGATCGTTTTCGTGATGTCTCCTCCGACTTTTTATACACTGGGACCATTCGGGCCACGGCCTGATCGCCCACATTTTTATTTTCAGAGCGATTTAGACTAATGTCTTGTTACAAATTAAAAAGATTTATGCACCAATTCACGGGTTGAAAAAATTTAAACAGTTACAATTACCCAAGTGGAAGTAGCGTAGCTGGCTAAGACGATCACGACCGCTGCGGTCATGACTCGGATGGGCAAGTTTGATTTGCTAGTGGCATTACTACTAAGCGTGCACGTGCTTCGGACCAGTTGTTATCATAGTATGACAGTATGGTGTTAGGGCATTTTGCGAACGCCCGCCTGGCTTGCCATCACCTTCAAGTAGAAAAGGTGTTGCCAAGCTCCTAACGGTGGTTAATAATTAATTTATTGAAAATTCTGAGTCAGCCTGAACAACATCTTCGACCACTTCATCACTTAGCATCAGGAGAGACGGTCAAAGGCTAGCCTAGCCAGTGTAAATGAAAAATAAAATGCATAAAACATTCTCATCGAGGAATAAATCAACGAATGACTCCTGCTTATCAATTCGTATAGGTAGGTATATAGAATCCTGCCGTACCAGTGGTAACCCGCATTTGACTTGTTTTTGACTCAGAATGTCGTTTGAGAGGTACGCGTCAGATTCTAAAATGTTCCGATTAATTTTGAATTTATGAATATAAATTTTAATATTATGATTTCGTCGAGCTCCAGTTGAAAACAGTTTTTTCCATACAAATACGTTTGTCAAGGCCAAGTTTTAAAAGTCGCCTCGGACGAATACTTTGTTGGTTGGATTAAATCTGATATTCAAAAACTTGATTAACGTAGAAACTGTCGACTGAGTTGCGAAATTCTCAATTTAAATTCTGTTATTGTGACTAGCTTTGAGAACTGTGGAGGCGCATCTCCTGCCAAGGTTTTTCGAAACATTGAACATGAAAACGTTAACAGAAAAGTTTCTAAATATCTACCGCGGGTAGAGGGGGGTAGGGCACTGCTATTTGAACCAATCACTGAGCAAGTATTTCTACGTGAACCAATGAAATGTCCCTGTACATTTCATTCTGAAACAAAGTTTTTGTGTACAGACCCGTCGAAGAACATTTTTCGAAAAACTTTGGCAAGTGACGAGCCTTTAAATGCAAAGTGTTATAGGTATGTTACCTATGTTCTAACATAAACATTAAATTCGTGACATTACCGTATTATCCCTTCTTATTTTACAGTGTCCGGCTTAAGATTTTGCAGTGTCACAGTTCTTGTCCTGATTAACACTGCACTGCACTCGGCACTATTAGTTCTCGTCTCGTTTGCCCAATAATTTCTCTTACTGCAGTGCTCTTCAAGAATCTAAAGATTGCCCCTCCTCCCCTATTTAATGATAAGATTGAAAGAGATTTATGCGTACTTCATACAATCAAATTTTTGGCATTCCTTAAAACAAAAGTTGTTTACACTATATTTTTACAGCGCGAGGATAGAGATCAACTATACCAAAAGAGCTTTATAAACTGATTCCTTAACATTCTATTAGTTGACAGATTTTATAACTGAGCGTAGTACGAGTACCTAGCTGCCAATCGCCACGAGTGCCCTATTCCATGTGGTGAAGCATAAAAGCGCCGCCGCGCCGCCTCCCCCTAACTCCTGATAAACCACGAAAATCTCCTTGTCTCCGTACCTACATAAAGAAATGCGGCGCGTTTGGTATTATAAAGGTATTTGATATTATTAAGGGAATAGATCTGAGAAGGTAAAAGTAAGTATTAGATAATGATTTTATAAATTATTTCCTCATTACAACTCCATTAGTGACGAGCAGGTACAGCATTTCTATTAGTTAAAGCATGTACTTAGGAACCAATAAATAATTGGTTCTATTTGTCATAACTAGAAAAGTTAAACAAGTCAACTGCGAGTCGGTCTCGCATACCGAGAGTCCCGTAAATGGAATATTTGTTGAATATTCTTAAAAAATACATTAAGGAGTCGTTAGCGCGAGTCCAAACCGACCTTAGCCAGTTATAATAGTACGAGTAAAATCGGTTATAATATGGCCCTCAAATATACTTGGCCATTACTCAATGGTGTGTTGCGTGGCAACAGATTTTATACTTGAACGCGATAGGTACCTACGGCAATACCCTACCATCATTCAGTATAGCTAAAGCCTAGGCATTTGAACCACGTGCGTGGCAGTCCGTAGCTATTGCCACTGTGCCAGCACTGAAAAAGACCATTACGTAATATGATGCAATATTTAATAATCTACTTTGAATAGATGATATCCTAGTGCCCGAGGGTGTCTATTACCGTGCGTGACAGCTGTCATTTTACATCTGTCAGTATTGTTAAGTGTATAAGCATATTTGTATGAATTAATAAAGACAAACAAGCAACATAAAATAATGAGATATTTATATAATTTTACATTACTTACTTAAATTTAAGATTTTTGATTTCTAACCTTTTGTAATTTCGATATTTTTCGGTCCTGATTATAATGTAAGATTGACAATTTGCTATTCTGACCTATAGCGTTTATTATCTGACTAATCGCGGCTGGGACTTCTATCTCCTGTCATTATGCTTATCAACTAAATCACTAGTGAACAAAGTAACGCACAGCACCTAGCTATTAAAATTAACGGCGAAAGAAACAAAAAATTATAGGCTATTTTCTTGATAATAACAGATTTAATTTTCACTAGGTACTTATAACAACAAAAAAAACATGTTTTCGATTACGTTACAATACGTTACTACTTAGATCTTAGGTACTATTATTAAAAATCAGCTGCATTATTACCGCATAAAATAATAATATAATATGACAACTCACATTTTTCTCGATGAGAGGGGTGCTCTCCGAAACCTTGGCCGGAGTACCAGCAGCGCTCGCTTCCAAACCGCTCTTCTTAGACATGCTGACACTAGAATTAACGACAAATACTTCGTATATTACGAGGTACGATTACTGACAAACGCCGGCGCAGCTACACCTACGGAATATCTACAAAAAGTTTCGTCTATGTTACAAAAAGAGACAAGAAACCGGAATAGTCAGAACTGGTTTTGTTTTAGGGTCTATTACGTACAAGGTCTGTTAGCTTGTGACCAAAGTGTATGTGAGCCCTGTAAGGTCGGAGCGTCGTTAGATGAATCCAATTTCCTGTCGGTCAATGGACTAAATTGGTAATGTATGGCTTCGTCTTACCGAGTGCGTGTTGATGCGTAGAGTATTAAGTGTTTCTCGAACACGACCACGCACTGTGGACTCCGAAACAGAACTGTAGTGTGGCAATGCGATCAGATAGTTTCTGGCGGAACCACATCGACTGCGTGCCGACGGTATTTGAGGAATGCGGTTGTACATTGCTCGATAGGTTTGATCGAATATTGGAGGGGACACTGGGCGAGCAATGGACTCTGATCTATTTCTATGCCATTACTTAATGCCTTTAAACCTATAATGTGTCATTGGCTGAATTGGCTCACTGCACGCTCCTATAATTATTGCTTAATTATTTTCAAATCACGCTAAGCTAATGAGTAACGTCTACTTTAAGTCAATAAAAATATTGAACAAGTGATTTTTAATGAGCTGTTTTACGTAGCAAGCAGAAGAATCAAAGTAGCTTAGTAAAAAGAGATTTTCCTTAATTCCTGTCTTTTGTCTATCTTCAATAAATTCTACAGATATAGGATAAAACCTACTCGTGATCATATAAAATTAGAAGTACTTGCTTTCTCTAACCGCCTTCCAAAAATGAAAGAAATTCTCAATTTGAGTACTTTTTATTTAAAGTATATGTAACGAGGTCATTCCGCCAATAATGAACTGAATTTTTATAATTCTTTTTTGTTAGGTTGAGTAAATCTACCTTCAAGTTGCATCCATTTAAATTTTATCAAAATCGGTAGAGTAGTTTTTAATTATAATCGACGAACTAAAAATGTATTTGCATACGTAGATGATTTAATGGTAACTCTTGTCGATGGTGAACAGTATTATAGACGAATTAATGATCTTGTAAACAGTACGCATTACCAAAAAGCGTGAAAAAAATATTGTATAATAAAAGAACCGGCTTTTTAAACAGTAATAAAAAAATAGGGACCGACTTCCAATACTGAAAAGTATAAAATAACTTGTCCACAAGTCTGGTCCGGTCATAAAATGAGAAAAAGAGTATGAAATAAAAAGAATATTATCAACGTTCTATGGTTAAAAAGTATCTAAATACTGACCTGAAATTGTCGGAGTCCCACTTTCACAAGTTATTTCATAGTTTTCAGTGTTGAAAGTCGGTTAATTTAAGAAAACTACTGCTTACACTGTCATTGGCGTACAATACCTACTGTTCACCATCGGCCATACCATAAAATCATCCAGATATGCAAATACATTATTCAATTAATTATTGACTGGAACTTAAAAACGACTTCATATACCTAAATCGGCTGATGTTGCCCAAAAAAAAAGAAAAAATACTTTATACATATAATTGACGGAGTAATCACGTAACAAACATACAAGAAAACAAAGACCAAACACCACAGAATTGAAATGAGACCCTCCTCTTTTCTAAGTAAGTAAATAATAACAAGTTAATTGTTGTCTTAGGTTTTCGCGATTGTAACACATAGTTTTAAACGGTTTAAATCGCGTATATTTGTCATTATTTTGTCCCGACGCGGACGTTTCAAGCACTTTGCAGTGATCGTGGTCACGGGGTGACGTAGTCAAAATAATACTTCATAATAATTAAACGGTTTAAATATACGCGATTTAAACCGTTTAATTATTATGAATAACAAATTAAAATCAAAATCGAATTCAAAAGCTCCTCCTATTTTTCAAGTTTGCTACAAAGTTCTCAACGAATCCAAGCATTTTCAATAAGTAATCAACGAATATATACAATTAATAGTGAACATTTTCATCCGGGGTACTTCGGCCACCATATCTACCTCCATACCTATTTTTACCGCCAAGCAGAAATTATCGTATGTATTACTGTTTTCTGGTTTGAAAGATGTGGGTGCCAAAAATCCGGTGTAATTTCACCGGATTTTATGCCGGGCTACACCCTTCTCCCTGAAACGTATTCTGAATTGTTTGTTTTTTATGAACAACCTTAAATCTCAGGGGATTGGGCGCAATGCAGTTCGTCACATGTAACAGTATGCAACTGTTATAGGCAGAGGCTACCGCTTAACACTAGGTGGGACCACTGCTTGTTCTGTCCAAAGCAATGAAAAAAAAGATATACTCGTTTATGTAATAAGTAATTGTTATGTAATTAACCAAATAAATATTCTCTTACCACTATTATTTTGTGATCGAAAACGATCTCAGGCCAACCATCAAAGGATAAAGAACCCCATATTCCAAATATTCTAAAAGGCGCCATAATTCTGTTGTTTTCTACCTGGAGTTGCCTTTACTCTTATCTACCCAGTAAGATAAACCGTAGTTTTCACCGTTATCTTCTCGGTATTCGCAGTTAGATGTTGTGAAAGCTATCAAAGCTTTGAAGCGCTCGAAGCGAGGTTTACTTAGCCGTTCTTAACCGATCAGCTAAGTTAAGCAAGGTCTGCTGCGGTTATGACTTGGATGGGTAACCGCTAGTGCCATTACTAGTAAGCGTGCACGTGCTTCGGCGGGCAAAAGTAGAAAATCTGTTGCCAAGCACCTAACAGTGAGTTCCGGCTGCTGTCCTTGATAGAATTAATTCTAGGTTACCCTGAACAATATCTTCGAGTGCATAAGCACTTACCATCAGATGACCTAAGAATAATTGTCCTTTTAGGGTTGTGTATTTAAAAAGAAGAACGACTATGCGGTCTATCTGTCCATCCGCATGTCCTGAGGTATCAACCTCGTAAACAGGATGACTCAAGATGTAATAAATACCTATAGTACCTTAGGATGTGGAGTGCATGACATCGTTTAGAAGTCGTTAAGTTATAGTACCAATATAATTTAAAAATGCTTCTTCTGTAAAATGAAATATACTTATGAAACCCGCATCGTCCCGCAGTACCTATTTTCTTTGTACGATTATCAACTTAGTCTCTTAGCTGATATGTAGCCAACGCAGCGATAGCTGCAGTATGATGTACAAGACGAGACTTGAGACGTGCTTTGGTTATCGCTAAAGGCACATTTCAGATGGAGGATCAGAGATGTTGAAGCAATGATGGCCGACCAGTTATATAGCTATGGACTTACGCATGGATGGCGCGGGTCTATGGTTCGATCCCTACCGCGCCGGCTAGGCTTGAGCTTCACCACATGGTAGCAGGACAATGTGCAAGTGTTCGTCTAGCTACCAGCCTCAGGTAGAACATCTGTCGCCAAGCACCTGACAGTGTAATTCAGCAGTAGCAGTCCTGGGAGCCAGTAAAATTACAGGCACACTGAACAACTGTATGGCTAGGGGTGACGGACGCAGTGCAGTTCGTCACTTGTGGCGAATTGCATTTGTTATAGGCCTCGGTCTTGTTTCTTAAGAATAACATAAAAAAAAACTCTGCATAGAGTCTTCGTCTCTAATACTGAATAGAGATATTCTTGAATCTTAAAAGCATTTAACCTGGCAATATTGCATCTAGGTATATCTCTGTACAACAGTAACATTGTCTACGTACACAATAATACTTGCTGAGTTTGAGCAGGTCATTTCAAAGCAGCAAGAGTAGAGAGATAACTTATGAGTCAAAAATCCTGAAAGCATTATCCAGATGAACGACAGAAGCTGATTATCAAGGCTATACCAGACCCTGTCAAAAACTTTTGAGATATGGCGAGCCCTTACTTAAACATGATCTAGGTGCAGGTGGACCAAGTCCGGACCAACCCAGTAGACCGAAACCCGTACTGGTTAAGAGGGGATATTTGCTTACAGGTTTTATACCAGGAACCTATTGTTAACGCGTGTTCTATACTTTGACAAAGTTTTAAAGTAGTAGTTCTTAGAGGTCTGTAATTGATTAGGTCTGCGTGACTACCCTTTTCAAGAACAAGGGGAATTTTGGGAACTTCCAATATTACGACACTTTTTAGGGTTCTCTATCCAAATGTTAAATCGGAACCATATTAATGAGTCTCCTCTGTCTTTCTGTCCGTCCGTAGGTACGTTACTGATCTCTAGTTCAAAAACTAAATGAGTTAAAAATCTAAAATTTAGATATTTTGACCAAGAGAAGTCTGTTCCACTAGAAATAAAAAAAAATATAAGTTGAGACCCCCCTAATATAAAGAATGCAGTTAAAAAATGTTTGGCTCTCTAACATTTGGCATTTCTAGAACTCATTGAGAAGATTATAAATATAGATATAATATATATATATATATATAGAGATCTCTTCTCGTAAAATGTTGATCAAACGCGGTGTCCCACGAGCACTTATTTGATCCGTTGGCTTTTGTTGATCCATACCTCCTTTGTTGATCCAAATGTAACATGTGGCGTACTAAAATGGCTCCAGGGTCATTTTTCCAGGAGCTACATAATACGGTTAAGTACGTTAACCGTCAATAACACTCTTAAGATCCGATATACAAATCCACCGGAGTGCGTTTGTTCATGCAATTTACAAATTCAAACTGACCAATCACAGGCTTTTTGCTCCTGATTGGCGAGCGTTAGATTCGGCTGCGTTGCCAGATTTATCGCGGCGCGTGGCGGCGTTGTATGCGAATGTGGATTATGGATGTATTTTATTCGCAGCACTGCCATCATTTTTAATTAACAATAAGATTTTTCTTTTAGGTAGGTACCTAATGTGTATTTCAAAGGTGCGATACATGTTTGACATCTTATGTTTTAAAAAAAAAAGTTGTTTTAATGTTAATTTAGAAGCTATATTAAAAAAAAGTGTTTAAAATATTAGCCTAGTTACGTTTGTATAGGAATGATTCTTTCATATCAACATAGTTTTAGGTTTGATTACAAATCACTTCATCTTCTTTTGTATACCGTATAGGTTAGCTTCTGAACTCTCTACTAAAGGTAAGCGATGATGTGGTCGAAGATATTGATTAGGGTAACCTAGAATTACTGGTTCTAAAGGACAGCTGCTGGAACACACCGTTAGGTGCTTGGTGACAGATTATTTACTTGAAGGCGGTGGCTACCCAGTTGGGCATTCACGAAATGCCCTACCACCGAAAATACTTACCTAAGATGCTTTGATGAAGATCTATAAAAACCTGATAAGTATATTGTATTCCTTACGGCACTTACTTTTCCGAATTATGTAAAAATAGTAACCCATAGTTTCGAAATAATTTTGTTTTGTTCTGGACGGGCTATCCTAAATTAGTAAGTAGGTAAAAGAGGATCCAGGATCCGAACACCTCCAGATACTAAAATAATATTTTTATATCCTAACCTAAGTACCTACTTACAGATATTTATGTAATTACCCATGTAAGTCCAACAATGACACTATCATTAAGTACTTAAATCAGTACTTATCAGTACTAATATTATAAATGTGAAAGTAACTCTGTCTGTCTGTCTGTCTGTCTATCTGTTACGCTTTCTTGCCAAAACTACTGGACCGATTTGAATGAAATTTGGTATGGAAATAGTTTGAGACCCGGGAAAAAACATAGGATAGTTTTTATCCAACTACGCAAAAAGAGGTTAATGTTTTTGCGCGGTAACCGACATACGCGTGGGCGGAGCCGCGCCCGGAAAGCTAGTAGTTATATATACCTCTCTCTTCCTACTTATTAAATATGAGAATACCTGCTTATAGCTACTCTTGGAGTGCCCGGCTTACCCGTGGACTTAACCGTGGGGTGCCAGACTAGTTAAGTACTCGTGGGGTGCTGGGCTAGCATGTCAACCCCTCATCTCTACGGGTGTCTTTAGAGGCAAATAAAGGTAAAATACCGTCGTGAAAAAATTTGTTAGTTATCGTGTCGTGTCGTGATGACCATACATCAGACCAACCTGGCCGGGCAGCTTTGGTCCTATGGTTATTGACCATCATGCCTTGAAATGAACCTATCTAAGGCCTTATATATAGATTTATGCTAGCAGGTTATTATAGTTTATAGGAAAAAAAATAATGAATATAATGACCCGGTTGGATGTCGGGCTATAATTGCACCCTCCGTAAACGTCTTTCTGTCAGAATCGTAAGAGGTGGACGAAAAAAAATCAGAGGGTTAGTAAAAAGCTGCCATCTTTACTGAGATCCGAGAGGCGTCTGTTTAATGTTGAATGTCTTCTGGATGTTGATGATAATGAATTCTAATCATTACGAAATTAGCGCAGTATAGTAGGTAGGTATTAGTTAAGGAGAACTCGATTTTTGTAACAATCGTCCGGCTTCATATCGTTTCCATCATCAGATCAGATCTCTCACTATTATATAACATTGTCATAAAAACCTACTTATTATAGGTAAGTACCTACCTATGCAGGCAGGTAGGTATACAAAACGCAGGCAACTCAGTCCACTTGCAACTTTTGACACGAGTATGTTACGAGTTCTTCTATGTAGATATTCTAGGTAGGTATACCTACAGCATATTTTCTCTTTGTTCAGTAGTTGTAACTAGGATCGTTGTAGTAAATTTGTAAGCCGGTCATGGCACCTACAATAAATGAATATTAAAGAGTACATAACTATACTGTAGCAAAATCCAAACATAATTTCTATTAACAACAATAAGCCCTAGATTTCTTTATGTAAAAAGAGCTGAAATATTGTTCACAATTTTACAATTACATAGTTACCATAAAATAACAAAAATAGGTACCTATCATCATCTAATTCTGTTCTTTCAGCCATTTTATGTATCCACACGTATAACGTGGCTGAGCAGGTGAGTTTGTAACTAAACTACACAGTAAATATTTTATGTAGATGACGTTATTACGATGACGCTGTAGTAACACACCCACGTTAAAGTTATGACTGAAAATACCGAAAAACATATTCTTAATTTTAAACTGTGGCAGACAGAGTAAAGAGTCTCGTCTCATCTATGCATTTATCTCTTTTTGACGTAGCACTTTATCTCTTTCTAGCGGTTATTATGATAGATCGCCGATATTCTCGTAAAGCTTGGCTCCGCTTTAGCTCTGATCAACTATTCTATGGTCATATCAAATACAAAATGGATCAGGAAAGTTAATATGAGTGTAATAATTCAGTCCGTTACAGATCAAAGTAATGGTAAATATCACATGGCGAGTATTCGATTTCTCGATCGTATACGATTCTCCGTCGTCACGGTCGGATTTGATGTATGCCACATTCATCGAAAAATAATAAAAGGGAGCAAAGTATATAGGCCCAAAAGGTGGAGCAACTTTAGTTAACGTTTGTTACTGGAGCAAAATATTACCATGAGAGAACTATATATATATATATATTTAAGAAGTATATATTTTACTATCCAAAGAAATACATAAATAGGGGTCAACATTTTTAGACGATTTTTGTTTCGGGGTACCTAGTATATCTAAAGTAAGGTAACCAAAATTTCGTCATATTATATTGCATATCTTCTATTTAGCCAAAATAATTATGAAAACGCCGTGATCTAAAACAACAAACATTTTTATCATTTACGGGCTGTCACAATCGGAACCCCAAAGAGAGCATAAGGTAGCCAGCCTGGTTGGCTCATTGTCCACTTGTAAGAAAACGCGCCACGAATTGCATTTTGCAGATTGGCGACTTGAAATCTATAGTGTCAACAATTAACGTCTTTAATAAGGCGGCCAACCGTCCCGCATTCTGCGGGACCGTCCCGTAATGCGAGCTGTAGTCCCGCTTTGAATTAATTAGTATTATAGTCCCGTAAAACGTTTAATGCGTCCCGCATGTCCCGCATGCCAATTTTTCAACCACCACCCACACGCGCACACCAATAAAAGCGCAGCTCAGCGCACCCACGCGTAAGTAAGGTCTGTGTCCAACTACGTAAACAATGATGTTTTAAAGGGCTGCGAGGAGAAGAAGTACCTACAGCTCAGAACAACGGCAGAATGAGGTATTTGAAAAAATCCGAAACACCGGAATATCATTAAAAAACTGCTTGTCCATAATTTTCCAGAGCCTTTGCTTACCAGGGACGAACGTGCCTTCCGAAAGTGTATTTTCGTTGATAAATACAAGTGGATTAATAAATCAATTTAAGTGGATGCCCGAAAAATCATGACTAAAAGTGGTAACACTACAGCCTTGCTTGTACAGTACTTAAACTTAATATGGGCAGTTGTGAACGCATAATAAATAAACACCCTGAACTTATGAAAAAGCGTTCAAAAATATGATTTTAAAATTAATTACTCATGTAAGGTTTTTGTAAGGATTTGAAAATATTATATATGTTCGTAAAAAATTGAGTGAATATAAATTCAACAGTGACAATCACGATTACAACACTAGAAATAAATATAAAATAGCGGTGCCAGCAAAGAGAAAAGTTTCTTTTTAGGTAATTGTGTGCGGTTTTATAATAAAGTTCCCAAACATATTACAATGCTCATAGAAGGAAAATTCAAGTTGCACGTGAAAAACATTTTGATTAAGAAATCCTATTACACAGTTTGTGATTACTTAAACGACAAAAGTGCTTGGTCAAGTCCGCCTCTGCCTTTTTTTTATTTCTTGAGGGGGGGAAATGCCTTCGCACTGCCGCTCCACCACGGGGGTAGTGCGATCATCACGATCTGAAAGGTTCCACTGATCGAATAGGAATTAAATGTAGGATGCCGTCATTGCCATCCATCGAACTGATGTTTTTTGATGGTGATGTCAGAAACTGGCCCTTATTTTATGCTGGATTTAAGTCCATGGTACATGACAATACAATGTTGACAAACGCGGAGAGGTTATATTATTTGATAGGGAAGCTCTCAACTAAGGCCCAAACAGTGTTCTCGGGAATAACACCGTGCGCTGATAATTACGATACAATATTAAAATGTCTCGTTGATAGGTACCAAGACACCCGCATGCTTGCATCTACGTATTTAGATCAGATGTTAAATCTCAAACTGAGCGGGCCCGCGTCTTCGGCTAAATTCCAAACGTTTATGGATCAGTTTGTTACCGCCGCTAATGCGCTAAAAAACTTAAAGCTCGATAATTTGACAGATTACATATTGTTACATAAAGCATTGAAAAAATTAGATGAAGAGACAATCCGCGCATTGAATCTCATTATCGCACTGAAAGTTTACCTACGTTTGTTCAGCTGTCAGATTTTATTAGAGGACAATTTAAAATATATCATAACACGCAAACTAGTATAATTATGTCAAGTAGTACTTCAAGAAATTTAAACAAACCGCGAAGTCATGTACCTAACCCGCAGGCTCACGTAGCCGTGTCCGCTGCGCATCGGAAATGTCTTTGTGATAATTTCACACATGACCATTTCTTCAAGTGTCCTAAATTTAATGATTTAACGCCTTTCGCTCGATTTCAATGTGTAAAAGAACATAACGCGTGCATTAATTGCCTTAGTTTGAAACATAAAACCCGCGAATGTAATTCAACCTTTAAGTGTCGCAATTGCAACCAAAAACACCATTCTTTATTGCATTTTAACAAGGCAAACAACAAAAATACGTCTGGAATCGAACCCGTGCCAGAAACCAACTCCGCTCCGCCGCGAGCGCCATCGCCTACGTCAACACGTAATGCGAACGTAGCATCGCTGCATACATCCATTGCCGCGCGAGTTCCGGACACCGCGAGTAGCGATGCTTACACCGCGCAATGTATGCAACCCGTAACGGTATTATTATCGACCGCTCAAATCGTTATCTATGATAAAGCAGGTAAGGCACATTTAGTTAAATGTTTACTCGATTCTGCTTCAACGAGCAGCTTTATAACTTACGAGTGTTGTACGCGCTTGGGTTTGAATTATAATCAGGGACCGTACAACCCCGGTTTTCGGTTAAGCCTTTCGAAAGGGTTTTTCATTTATCAATTATCAAAAACCATTTCTATGAGGTTACCAATTTAAACGGTTACCCTGCCTTCAACCCAACGATAGGGTAACCCTATGCTTATGGTTTTCGATATAAGCGGTATTTGTAACTTTCTGTAACCTTAAAACCAAAGGGTAACCCTACCAAAGGGTAACCCTTCCATAGGTTAGGGTTACCCTTTCGTTTGGGCTTTTGTTTCTAGAAGTATCAATAACCCTTTACACCATAGGGTAACCCTTGCTTAGGGTATTCGAATGAAGAGGTATTTGTAACTTTTTTAAAAACCTGGGTTGGTGGTAGGTAACCCTGGGTTACCCTATACTTTGGGTTGTTGATCGTAAATGTCTTATGTGAAAGGTGAGGGGAAAAACGTGTTATACAAATAGTTACCTAAAATCCATTAGTCATTCGGCTTGGGTTGGAAGTGCGGTGAGTTAAAATACCTGAGTTAGTGGTTTATACTAGCCATTGATTTAAAAAAAATACTGCATATAAGTAAACCTAATTGATTGGCCCAAAACTAAGTATCCCTTAAGTTTGCGCATTTTTCACTAGCGGCCACTACAAGTAAGTAATATTATATTACAAGTACATAAAATATTGTGTAACCTACTTATATATAGATAGGTACTTAATATTTTCGCAACTTAGGTTTTGAATTATTTAAATTTTCCCGGTAGGTATATCTGATCTTTTGAATTATCCGGTACCTTTATTTTTAGTCAAACTGAGTCTTTATCCATGAGTTCTGTGATAAAAAGTATAAATAGGTAGGTATTTTATACTAGGGTATCTATAATCTCCTCACGAAACTTTACCCAATCTAAGCCGTTACAGAGCTGATGGGTAAAAAACTGGCCAAGAGCGAGTCGGACTCATAAATCGACAAAGGTTTTGTATAGTTCGCGCAAATCTTTATGAGCCCTCCGAACATCGCGCTTCTGGTTGCGCAGAAATTATATTTTAGGTTTCAGAGGGACCCGTAAGGGGCTTGAGGACGGCGCGCGGTGCTGCCCGCGTGCCTATACACAGCGTCTCACACCCGCGCCCATATAGAAAGTTTAGAAACCCAGCTAGAATGTATACTTATATTATAGTTGGTTATAAAGTATTTTGTTAGTTTCCATTTTCGCTGTAAATTTTTATTATACGTGAATATTTAAGCTGAATCTTCTGATTATTTACTTGTTATATTGAAAGAAAAGTTATTAAATATATATATTATATATGATATAAAAATCAAAATACGTTTTTTCTAATAAAAAAGTTATTTTGTTTTTTTTTTATTTAAGCACAGAAAATGTTGATGATAAAAGAAAATCATAAATAAGTGTTAATTATGCACCACTTCGAGAAGTTATTTCTTTTCCGCGAACTATACTCAGTTATTAATTCAGGATTTTGCGGGGAGTCCCGAATCGCACTTGCGAAGATTTTAGTAGGAATTTGTTGTCCTTCTTTAGTATACTAATATTTTGTTCTTTGGTGGATAGCGTTATTACTCTAAAGGTGACTTATCCACTTTCTAGAACGTCTTATTGCGTCTTTTACGGCAAGTTGAAGGGTGTGTGCAGCGCAGAGCATTACACATGGCTTGATCGATTCACTGTTCATGATGTTGATAATGCTATCAACATTTAATACATTTTGACTTTCTTCTTGTGCAACACTAATAAAGTTTTGTGGCTCTGCATAATCGTATTCGTTATCATCATCTTTGGATTGGGAGTCAAAATCTTGGGCTTCTGTGCTGCAGTGTTCTATCAGTAGTTTTGTAATTTTTTTTTAAGTTACTTAACAATACGACACATTATACACCGACACATAAATCCTTAACTTTTTCAGAGATTGATATTTCTTTAGACGTACATGGCTGGTGTGTGTTTTCTTTATTTATGTTAGATAAAAGTAAATACTCTTCTGGATGTTTAATTGGTATATGTCACTTCAAATTAATGGTGTGTTTTCCCTGAAAAAAATACTGATTATTGTTCTATGTTTTATTTATTCTATTTTTGTTAGTCAAATCGCCACCGCCACCGCGATATATGTTTGTAAAATATTTTTGTTTAACCTAACTGCTACTAAACTCTTATATTGTTTCAGCGACTATGATTTTTTAACAGTATAGGTATGCCACAAAAGTAATTTGCGTCATTTACGGTCGAACCTGTACATGACAGTTGCTGAATGCGATCTTCTTATAATGAAAGAAGTGAAATAAATTTATAAAGTCGGTATGTACCGTTCTGATTGGAAGTATTAGTTCAATATTGTGTCTATACCAAATTCCAACAGTTATTTCGCAATAAAAATCAATCCGATGTCAGCGGTTAAAAGGTTAAATGAGACAAACGGAAAGACGGAATACGTAGTTAGGAAGGTAAATACCTAGGACTCACCTATCGCACAACCCTACCGATGTTTACACGTTTAAGTAGGTACCAGGGGGTATCTCTTTGCATGCCAGGGTTTATATAAGTACCGATACACACATACTTACCTATCTAAATATTGACTAATTAAAATACACAAGTAATAGATAAGTAGGTACCTCACATAGCTGTGATTCAGTCGTGTCATATGATAATTGTACTTACGCGTAGGCAGATATAGCTCGCGCTAATCTTTATGGCTCTTATAAATAAACGCTGTTAATCATTCAAACACTGTTTTTTGAAGATCATCTCAAAAAAAAAATATTTCTACGTTCATGTATATTATGCACTATCTGATCTACTATGGACTTAAACCATTGTTTAACAAGTAACGTTTTTATTTATAACAACCAATGAGTTCTGTTCTTAACACCACGTGATCTGCGCAGTGTAAAATTTATAGGAATTCTAGCTACTGCGCAGTCCCGTGGTGTCAAGGCCAGCACGTCAAGTCTAAGTTTGTTTCACTGATCTTTCGCGAGCTAAACTTAAACAATATGATAACCTTTCTGCATAAATTTAGGATGTACGAGTATATACTTACACTTACCTACTTATATAAATATTACTTTATTAATTGACTTTATAGGTGAGTCAATAGAAATGTATACACCGTTTATCCAGTAATCGTGCCTCGCTCGCACAGGTATAATTATGAGTACTAAACAAATAGGTACCTATGTACAATTTATTTTACTAAATTCACTTTACTAAACTAATAAATAAACAATTTCAAATGTTTAAACTATATACCTACCTAAATCTAAACTCTACTCAATACTTAGGTATTACATATTAGTGCTCGTGATTGTAGTACCGTACCGTGACCCAAGTTAATCTATTTAGGTAGGTAGTTAGGTACCTATTTACTTAGGTAAATCCGCAGAATGAGCTGTTAGGAAACCTTCTTACATAAGCAAATGACGAACTAAACGAGTTCTAAAATAAACAACCTTGGACATAAGAAAGAGACACCGCACTTATCTCATGTACGCAACAACGCGAAAATTAGAGCTTTTTATTTTGAAACCTATTGTGCTTAAAATAACAACTATAATCGTTACTTTCACCGTAGTCGATGAGGCGACTCTAGCGTGATCAACTCTGACCAGTCCGTCGGTTAGGATTAAGAGCTAAACGACATCAAAGTTCTGCGCTAGATTATACCTACCCAGAGGTGCCCAAAATATAAAGTTCAATTAGGCTTATTTCGCACAGATCTTTATGAGCCCTCGGAACGATGATGGGCAGTAGGCCGCCATCGCGCCGCTGGCGCGTATGTCTAGAGCAAAACGCAGCGATAAGATCGTTTGTATAATAGGTAATATTTACGTATTGTATTGTACATTGTATTCATATAACATTCTTGACGAACGACACGATATTTAACCATAGTGAAGTTGTTGGATGTCTTAAGTAATCAAAACCAAATAAAAAATTATCTTCTTTCGTTTTCAAAGATGAACAAAGGTATATAGATGACATTATAAGAATTATGAGTACCTACTTAATTAATTCTAAGTAGGTACACATTTAGATATTAATTAGATCCTAAGACAGTGGGCATTGTATGTAGATCGGATGTCATTTTTTAACCGAGTTCCAAAAGGACTCAATTTGATTATGTTTTTGATGTCGTAAGAAGCAAAGGTCACGAAATGGGTGCACAAAATTTTATTTGCATAAAATTGAACGACGCGCGCCTTTATCACTAAACATGTGAAATTAATTGTCAAATTCGGTACAATGCGCGCAATATTGTGATCGTAGGTTACAAGTTATTTAACACTTTGTTGTTATATTTTTTATTTCTTAGCGTGTCAAAGTCAAATATACTTATAACATTTTGGCGTAGGAACTTACATAGCATTGAAGTAGGTATACAGATTTTTTTACTAGCTAATGAATTTACATTTACTGCCGCGTTCAGCATCTCAGCAGTTTGGATCTGAGCTTATCTGTTTCTGGTTTAATAAGTGCACTAAAAGAAACAAAAATGTCTACGTCTCATTAGATTACGTGTGGTATAGAAAATCATAAAAAAACGTAGGAAGAGGGGATAGATAGATAGAAGATAGAAAACGCTTTATTTGCACAAGAACATAAAAATTAGCATTACAAAAAGGCTTATATGTAAAATAATCAAGTGCAAAATGACGGCCTTATCGCTTATAGCGATTTCTTCCAGACAACCAAGCGAATAACAGTCAAAGTTTTTACCTTACAGCGACCGAGCAAAACGAGGCCAATAGAGAGTATAAGTAACCTATTTATACTGACAATAAGTGCCTACATATTGTCATCGTGAAAAGAAATAATTTCCAATATTACCTAAAATGTGTTCTCTATATTGTTATATTAAGTATACAAAAAACAACCGGACAAGAGCGAGGCTGTCTCGCGTATTCTGTCTAATTAACATTACTTAAATTCATAACATATAAGTACCAAAAATGGCTAAAAAACTAAAAATTAAGTTGAAATGAAACACAAACTTAATTTTCGTAGTTAATAAAATTTTCGCCTATACATCGATATACGTTTACCTAATAAAATGTAAGTGTTACTTCTGCTATAACTATTGTTTAATTTATGTGCTTTGTACAATTCTAACATTCTAATATTCTCTGATAGTACCACTGTATAGCGATCACGACCGCTCTGTCAAGAGCGTACCGGATAAGAAGAAGACAATTCTAACGTTTTCGCTCGGCGATGCACTTACGCGGCGCCAGTCTCACAAACTCACCGACAAATCTCTGAGAGCTCATAGAAATTATTATGTATACTTTTGTATGCCACGTAGCCGCCAATGTCCTGCCACCTGCGTGACACTGCACTGCGCTCGTCACTCCGAGATCAATACTTAGTTCTAAAGTCGCGCTGGCTGGGCCAATTTCACTTGCTACAGTGACCTTCATACCTAAACACAGTAGTATTCTTTTGTTTTGTTTGAGGCAGAATATCTGACACTATGTGGTTAAAACCTGCCAAGATATACTCTTACTAAAGATGCCTATTACCCGGAAAAGCTAACAATACTATTAAGCTTGACTATTCATTCATACCAATCATATCGAAAACACTATAAAAAGGGTAACCCATTTAGGGTAACCCTTGTGTTACCGTGTTAGCACAGTTCAAAGGGTTACCCGTTGGAATGGCTTACCGCTGTGAGTAAAAACCCATAGCCATAGGGTTTATACTAAGCCTATAAACCAATTACTTCAATAACTCTATCAAAGGGTAACCCTATTGAAGGGGTTTTAATAGGGTAATTCAATAAAATTGGTAACCATTTTAAAGGGTAACACTTATAGCTCGGGTTCTTTACTAACCCCGTTAAAATACCCTGGGTAGAACCCTAAAATGGGTAACCAAAACAGTCCCTGATTATAATACAGATACGCAGATGATTGTGCGAGGTTTTGGGGGTTCTGAAAAGCCTATAAAGGGATGTACAGACTTTAAATTTTATTCACGATTTTCAGATAAGGTTCATTTTCAAGTATCGGCACTTGTTGTAGACCGCATTGCCTTCGCTACCCGTGAATGCATCTGCGTTCACGCATATTCAATCGCTTCCACTCGCTGACAGTACCTTTGCTACGCCTAGCGAGGTTCACGTGCTCGGTGCAGATATTTTTCCGCACCTGTTGATACCGGGTTCGGTACATAGCAGTGTGGATGGAATGTTGCCCGCTATTGAAACTGTTCTGGGTTACATAATTATGGGTTCTGCTCCCATATTGATACCTAAACATACTTCCGCTTGTTGTGCGGTTGTGCAGCATTCATTGGATCACCTACTGAAAAGGTTTTGGGAACTCGAAGAAGTAACCGCTCCGCCCGCCCACAGTCAAGAAGATCTTGAATGTGAGAACCATTTTCTCGCCACTACTACACGTGATGCTAATGGCAGATATACCGTCGCTTTGCCGTTTAGTGACGATGTGTTTAAATTAGGAAATTCGTACTCAACCGCATACAGACGCTTTCTGTGCTTGGAACGGAAGTTGTCTTCGTCAAATACGCTGCGCGCTGCCTACAACGATATCATTCGTGAATACGTTGATAAAGGTTATATCACTGAAATAGGCCCTATTGATAATGTCGCTTCTTTCGCATCCTATTTCGTTCCGCATCACTGCGTGCAGCGTGAAGATAAGAAGACCACAAAAATTCGCATGGTTTTAGACTCCAGTAGTAAGACCAGCACAGGGCTGTCACTTAATGAAGTACTGCACGCAGGCCCTAATCTAGGGTGATTTAAATATATACTTCTTAATTTTCGTCTTTTTAAAATTGCGATTTCAGCTGACTGTCGTCAAATGTTTTTACAAATTGGAATGCACGAAAATGATCGCAAATATCAGCGAATTCTTTTCAGGTTTCATCCACGCGACCCGATATTGGTCTTCCAATTCAATAGGGTTTGTTTTGGAATGAAGTCGAGTGTATTTCACGCCATCCGCGTCATTCATCAGCTCATTGCCGATGAAGGGCACCGGTTTCATAGCTGCCGCAATAGCATCAAGCTCCACGTACATGGACGATGTATGCTTCAGTATAATGGCGGATGATTCATCACAGAACGATGAAGCCGTCGCTGTTGCCGCATGTACGCAACTTATCGCCTTATTCAAGTGTGGTCAATTTGACCTCGTTAAGTGGACCAGTAATGCTCCTAATGTTTTACGTGCTATTCCTGCCTCTCATCGTGCATCCGCAGATCTTGAGATCGACAGGGGTGCCACTCCTCATAAAATATTGGGCACGCATTGGGATAGGTCTGACGATGTTTTTAATTTCAGGGTTGCCACACCTGAACCAGGGTGCACCAAACGGATAATTTTATCTGTCGTCGCACGTTTATGGGATAACTTAGGTCTAGTGGCTCCCGTCATATTGTATGCCAAGCTCCTCATTCAGGAACTTTGGCTTTTGAAATGTGACTGGGACGACACGCCTCCTCGACGCATCGTGACATTGTGGTCGCAGTTTTGCAGTGAACTACCTGCACTGAACCGTATACGTATACCGCGTCATTTAGGGGTAGTCCAGGGTTGCACGGCTAACCTTTTGGGATTTCCGGACGCAAGTGAGCGCGCCTACGGTGGAGTTATTTTCCTTCAGGTTGTGATCGGTGAATATAGGAGCGTTAGGCTCGTATGTTCTAAGTCCAAAGTCGCACCGCTTAAAACTTTATCTATCGCAAGATTGGAACTATGCGCCGCTGTTTTGCTGTCAAAGTTGATGCGTAAGGTGCTAGACAATTTCGAACCACGCTACAAAATCTCAAATATCTACGCCTTTACAGACTCGAAGGTTGTTCTGTGTTGGATCAACTCTTCCCCGCATAGATGGCAAACGTTTGTCGCAAATCGCGTCGTCATGATTATTGATAATATACCTGATATACCTGCTGTTTGTTTCCATCATACTGCAGGCATTGATAACCCTGCGGATTGCCTATCGCGAGGCCTTTCTCCCGCAATGTTAGTTGACCATCCTCTATGGTACTCGGGACCACCATGGGCTTCGAAAGACGTCTTTGAGTGGCCAATCGTAGAGTTCAATCACGATGACATGACCGAAGTGCCAGATCTGAAGCCGCTTGCCCATAATACAACTGTAGTTGCAATTGAATCGCCAATTTACGCGCTCGCACATTGTATATCTTCTTGGTCAAGGTTATTAAGAATTGTAGTATACGTCTTCCGCTTTTTGAAGTTACTACCGCGCAGACCTGTAAAAGGTTCTGATTTAGATTTCGCAGAAACTAAGGTTGTACTAGCGCTGCAACAAGTTTACTTTAGTGACGACATAATTAAATTGAAAAATGGTCAAAACTGTTCCCCCGCACTACAAAAATTAAATCCATTTTTGGATAACGATGGGCTCATTCGCACCGGTGGGTGTCTTTCGAATGCTGCTATTGGTTATTCGCATAAACACCCATGTGTTCTACCTAAACATGATCATGTGGTCGATATCATAATAGATGCATATCATAAGAGGTATTTACATGCGGGTCCTGAGCAACTTATGTCATTGCTTAGGCATCGATATTGGATTCTTGCCGCTCGCAGAATCATTCGTCATCGCATACATAAGTGTAATATTTGCTTCAGAGCAAAGCCTCGTCCAACCTTCCCCATGATGGCAGACTTGCCTGCACATCGTGTGAACCAGGTAGACAAGCCGTTTTCCCAGACAGGATGTGATTACGCTGGCCCTCTACAATACACGCCAGTGCGTGGTAGAGGTGTCAAAAGCCGCAAAGCATGGCTTTGCATTTTCACATGCCTGACAACGCGCAGTCTACATATCGAGGTGGCCACGGACCTGAGCACTGTAAGTTTTCTCGCTGCGCTCAAACGCTTTCTCTCCCGCCGTGGTCCAGTTCAATGCCTCTACTCCGACAACGCCACAAATTTTGTTGGCTGCCGCTCATATCTGCGTGAACTTTATAAGTTTTTAGACAATTATCAGCCGCACCTTGAACATGAACTTACTGAGAGTCGTATTGATTTCAAGCAGATACCACCACTGAGCCTGCACTGGGCAGGGGCTTGGGAGTCTATGGTAAAAATTGTAAAGTGCCATTTTTTCAAGGTTGTAGGCCAACAAATTCTTTCATATGAAGAACTCATTACGGTCCTCACTCAAGTCGAGGCCCTTATAAATTCACGTCCGCTCACCGCTTTGAGTGCAGATCCCGCTGAGCCGACAGCACTTACGCCGGCTCACTTTCTGAACACCGCGCCACTTTTATCGCTACCTACACCTCAAATAGAATCGTCTAATCTACGCGAGAGGCATTCGCTTTTAGATAAAATGGTCCAGTCGTTCTGGAAACGATGGAGAGTCGATTACTTGCATCAATTACAGTCTCGTAGCAAGTGGACTACGCCGTCTACTCCGATCGAGCTAGGAACTGTAGTGGTTATCATCGTCGATAACGTACCGCCTCTTTCATGGCTTCTCGGTGTCGTGGTAGAAGTTCACCCTTCGAGGGATGGAACAACACGTGTAGTAACCGTTAGGACGAGTAAAGGAAATTTCGTGCGTCCTGTTGTTCGATTATGCCCATTGCCAAGTCAGTAGTTTAGATATGTAGGTTCAGGATCTACACATAATATTTATAAGGTTTAATGTAACATATTTATAATTATTTATCGCATTTTATTTTTTTTTTTAAAGGTAACCCTTTAAGGCCGGGCGTATGTTGCCGCCAAAACCATATAACATGATTAAATTTTCGCGCGCATTAGTATCCTACCACAATTCTCTTTCTTTTGGTTTATCGCGTTGGCAGTCATATCCCAAGATCCCTCACTTCTATATTTTATCCCTTTCCCACGCACGTCTACAGCATATTTGCCTCTCGCTTATGATGCGATGCAGCCATTGCATCAGTACGTTGTCAAATCTCGTCGAGGCAACTGCTAACCGCAGAAAAGTACGGCAGAGAATATGTTAACCAAACAGTTTACAATTTAACGTTTATATAGACAGAAATATAGTGAAATAGGACTAAAGGTGAACACAAGCGCGAGTGACGTGAGGTTTTTGCTGTGAAAGCGCCGCGCCCAGGCTAGCACATTGCTGGCGTGCGCATTTGGCCATACAAGGAGTAGCACAACTAAACCAGATCTTCACAAGCAGCGGAGGAGCACGTGAAAGGAGACAAGGTAGGCGTGCATGTCCTATTTTCCTGTAACCCTGTGTTCTTTATCCTTTAGCTGCCAACCGGTCTACCCTCTATCTATATATCTGTCGCCGCACCGCGAACCAGCCCTATAGAAAGGCATTTCAAATACAGTCCACACCCGCCGGAGTCTCATGATTTCTTATCTTGACTCCACGCTCCAGATTCTTAGGAACCTGGACCATTGAGAAACCTTCTCAATTTCCCATAACCGCCCCACAAGTAGGCGTCATAACATCGTGGCGCCTACAGTACAGAAGGAAAGCTTCCAAATTCAATTTTTTTCTCCTTTTTCATAGGGCTGTAACTGAGTTATTGAAAATGGAAAACCGGACAACTGTGAGTTGGAATTTGGCAATGAGCATAGACAAGCGAACAGACGGGCTGACTAATGGACAGACACGACACATGTCGAAGTGACAGGTAATGACGTATTCCTCGATTTTAGTTCCATATTTCGGTACCAAATGTTCTAAAAATTAGTACAGATCATAGATCTTAGATGTGACAGGTATCAAATTGACACTTTAAAAATGTTTAGTGTAGGGGAAATTTTAGTCTAACGATTCAATGTCACTACGGTTAATAGAAAACAGCACGGTACCTTCAATGGAACCATGTAATGGTTCCACGACAAATGAACGAAAGATCGGACAGACGGACAGTGAGATCGTTAAGGATTAGTTAAAGGTCTCGTTTTCCGTTACAGAACCCTAAAAGAGAAATCTCTTTCGCTTCCCTACTAAAGGGATTTTCAACAAGAACTTTGTTTTCTAAAACAAAATAAAACAAAAAAATCATGAAGATGAAGATGATTCAAATTATTATTGTATTAGGAAGAGAAAAGTTTGGCAATTATGAATGAAAAATTATATCTGGAAAATGTCCTACCACCATGCCATTACGACTGCCATCCGGACAACAACCGGGACCGATGGCTTAACGTGCCCTCCGAAGCACCGAAGCGCTCAGTAGTAATCTCACCTGCGGTCACCCATCCAACTTATGACCGAGGCGGACGTTGCTTAGCTTTGTTGACCGGTTCAGAACGGCTAAGCATACATCGCTACGAGCGCTTCAAAAAGTCAGGTCGCATTAGGCACTTTTTTGTCGCACAAGCGTTATTCGCTCATCCATAATTTGACGGTCAATCTAACGTAGTTCTCTCAATGTCGTTAGCTTTTCGGGATCGACATAAAAAATTTTCAGTAAATATTATTTTTCTAGTATTGCATGTTTTCTCCAGTGGTTAAAGACATTGGAGAGGTGTGCATTTTAGACTGACATATCTCTACCAGGTGGAAGTTCTCATATCGAGAGAGAATCAGATAGCGTTCAAACGCTAACCTACAAAATAAAACTAATAAAATTTAAATTCCTAAGTAGGTATATACGTTACCAAACTACTGTAAACACTACCGAGTTTACCATACCTACTTGCGCCGACGCCGCTCTAGCCCCTCAGTGTCTGCCTGAGTAGGCAGGTCTTTATCATTATCCATTCGGAATCTCTGCAATGAAGCCGTAGACGGCGAATCAGCTTTACAGAGTCTCTCGGGCGGCTCGGAGTCACCCTCGCTACTGCTATATCTGTTAGGCTTCTTAATACCAGTCTTCCTGATGTCGTTCACTATTTTATTTCGTCTAGTCATGCGCTTTGATAGTTTTACGCCCCTGTTGGTAGGTTGCTTCCGTGTTTGCAACATTAATTTCTTCAAATTCCCCCCTCGGCGGGATATAACTTTTTTCAAGGACCATTTTTGTAAGTCTCCCAATTGTTCACGTATATTTTTGGCCAGCCATTTCTTATTCATAATCCTTATTTGATTGTATTGATTAAATAATCAATACAAGTGTCTTATTTTTCTTTCGCAACATTATTTGCTTTGAATACTTCAGTAGGTACCTAGGTACTCTATGTTTGAGCAATGAAAATATTTCTACATTTTCCCTTGTATCATCATATTTTGAAAATTTATTACATTATAGGTACATATACCTATTAGGCTAATGTTATATTCACAGTACTCCATATATCCAGAAGATAAGATCTAATATACCTACTTAGGGCCGTAAATAATTATAAATACCTACTTTCAAAATAAACAAATTTAAAATGTATACTTGATAAATAAATATCCAATATTTTTTTTTATGCTGATTGTCATATACCTAACTCCATATTTACTCTTTATATTTCTATAATAACTTTTTGGTCATAGTTTTTATGACTTTACCAAAGTTCTTCCAAAGATATCCGCTACGCTACTCGCTTTACCGCATGGCTTTACCTACCACCCTAAGATCTAGAATAAGAAGTTCCTAAATCCATGCTACCTACCGCCTATAATCTCTGCTATACTTTACCTTTATATTCTGCGTTCAAACTAATTCTTTCGTAGTAAAAACGAAATTCTTTCTAGCACCATTACACTAACGAATCGCAACGCTTTATTTGTAAGTAATCGATAAACAACAATGTGCTACCAATGTACCTACTTACTTAAACATTTTTTGAGCCAAATAAATGCCATCATTTTGATCATGCGTCGTGTCAACCAAGCGCTCTGATAAGTTTTGGAAAATACTATGAGCTCCCGGTCTCCATGGACTCAACGTCTCAAATAAGTATCCACTACCGAGGTTAGCATACATGCGCCGTTTGAGTTGCACCGCCGAAGTAGCCACGGCGGCGCGGCGCCAGCCCTCACATTTTTTTCAGAAAAATGATCATGCGTAAGGGACATCTTAACTTCTACCAGAGTCATGCTGTCAGGTCTTTTACCATCGTCACTCATAAGACCATTCGGTTCAAAAATAGCTGCAACATTAGCGCTGGTGAAAGCCCAGCGAATTATATCGTTAAGACTGGCGGGGCGGGAAATTCGACCAGCGCTTTGAGAGCAGGAGACCGAGACCGAGTTGATCAACTGCAGTACTACACTGGCAGTGATGTGCAACACCTTACATCCAACCGTAAACTTAATAGCGACGCCAAAAGCGTATGGATCTATAAGGATACCAGTTTTTTTAAAGAAGGAATGGCCTATAGGTAATCTAAGGCTAGTTGTCACACAGACACAGCGAAAAAAGATCTTTCCGTGCGTTTCCTCGCATAGGGGGCCGATCCTACTGTTTCTGAGATGACAATAGTTTTGTGAATTCGGTATTTGAACAAGCCAGTATCTATCGGTTAATAATGGCCTCAGCCAGATATCCTACATCAAAAGAGCCTAAAGATGAAGTTTTTTTTTCTATTAATTTATGTGATAACTTATGATACAGTGTACAGAAGACAAAAAAGCTGGAAATATGACACTAGAAATTTTGCATATCAGTACGCCCCCCCTAACCTCTAAGGGTAGGAATTATGCACCCAAGCCCTATCATCCATCTCAACATTCAAAACCGGCACTAACCTCAGAGAAATTGATAAGAAAGAGGGAGTCTAATGAAAATCAAAAATGAAGCATCAAATTTGGCCAATTTTATGTAAGAGCCAACTCACTCACATAAACGTATCCAAATTCGGCCAATTTTGTCCTCATTCACGAATTTCACCATAGACCATCACACGCTATGCACGTCACACATAAAAGAATAAATAATATATAAACCATCTTGAGTATTAAAAACACACGTAGGTATTGAATATAATGTACTTTCTTTAATATTAAAGAACGCAATTTAGGTTATAATTTCGAAGAAAAATGTAAACAAAAGTGTTCCAAGACATGCATTTTAGATTGTTTCCAAAAGTGTGCAGTTTTCAAAAGTCGGTGTACGTATCACTACTTACTAAGGTTATATACCTTAAATAAACAAGCTAATGTTTATTAGTGAAATCTTAGAGGCTATTGTAACTTATGATTTTCTTTAGACTCCCTCTTTCTTACTTATTGCTCTGAGTTAGGGATGTTCAAACAAAATAAGTATCGATATTTTTTTCGATATTCGGAGAAACATAGCGATATTTTCGATATATCGTAGAAAATGTTTATCTTGTTTAATTAATTTAGCTAGTTTATAATATTAAATATTTGACAGGTTGATATAAGTAAAAACAGCTAGGGTAAAGAAAAATCCACTATATTTTTTTTAATTCGCAATATTTTTTTCTCTACACCTTGGATTAAAATATAGGCTTGCATAAAATATGCCGTTACGATCTTCGTAACTGTGAAGGCTATTTATTCACAATTCGTGGTTTTACTTTTTAAATACGTTGCCAACCATAAATCAGTATCTAATTATTTATTTATTTATATTGATACAAAAAACAGAATATAATCACTAATAGAAGACATATGATATAGGTTAACATTTACGAGCCGCACTATATGCCTAAATATGTTAACACATTATGTTCAGCATAATTAGCAGTATGCACTTATATTATACTGTTAAAAGTTAATAGAAAATAATAAAATTAAAGTGGTATTAGCAACGTTTACTATCAATTTGCCATAAAAAACAACTTTGCCAACATCCCTTTTGAAAATGTAAAGTTTTTGGTCAAACATGTCAAGTGAGCTATGGTGTCGGTTCAATAATATCGATTGGTGTATCGATATACATATCGGAAGCGATATATCGTGTTCATATATCGATATTTTTGTAACACCCATATATATCGTGCACTCCTACTCTGAGTTCACGATAGACCGTCGCACATTACACACGTCACACAACGGAATAAATAAACTAAAAATGCCCACTTGCGTGTTAAAACACTGCAAAAACAGAACATATTCAGTGAAGAAAAAGTTATCTGGAATAACTTTTCTCTCGTAAGTATTGAAATTAATGTACTTTCTGATTATTCCGTCAAAAAAAATTAAAAAAACACACAAAACAAACGGCACCTGTGGCGAAACCATACCATATACGTCACAAAACAAGACTTTTATTCAATTATTTATTTTCCTAGAGAACGTAGTCTAGAATATCTTTAAACAAATTGCGGAACATATTAAAATATAATCATGAAGATTGTGGAATATTATAATAATATTGCACAATCTCATAAATAATATTATGTTATTGCGAAGTATTCTTACGAACAGATTTTGCTGTATATTTATAATTTCAAAAATTTTTCTCCCATAAATCCTACAATTTAGTTATTTTTACTTTCATATGGCATCACCTCTATCGCACACATGTATTAAAGTGTGGCTTCAGTTTGATGTTTTACAGCCAGCATCTTTGTCCTCCCTAAAAAAATGATGTTTTACGAGCCTCCGTCTTTTCTTCTATTTTGTCAGAGGCACTAACGTATCTCTTACTAAGTTGTCTAAGCTTAAAAGGAGCTCACTGTGTTTCTACAGCTGCTGACAACATCTCCAATAGCTAGTAGGTACCTATGTAAATTTAGGAAGGAAAAGGCAAAATCTAATAATTGTAAAAGCTATATTAACATTACTTTTGAATATTTAAATAAAAGTAGAAGCATTTCTAAACTTTTCAATCTGTACTTCGACAAACTGTGATAAAGATTTGTCAAATAGCGGTGAACCCAAATGATGGCGCGAACCTTTTTTTACAAATTTTTTGGTAGATAGGTATACTTGCGCCTAGTATAAAATTAGTAGAAAAAGTTCGCTTTGTGTAAAATTGAACTTTGTAAACATGTTTCAACTAATTGTGATTTTGTAGCATTTTGTAATAATATTATTAGTACAAAATAATATTATTACAATATTATTAAATTAATTTAAATTATTATTATTATTTTATAAAAAAATAACAAAATATCAATTATTTCAAAATTCCTTTCTTGTGGTTCGATATGAGGATATTATACATATACTTTTAGGTATATTTTACAAATAATGACTCAACCGTATTATGTCTGGCGGAGCCCAAACTTGGTAGGTATGTTTATTATTTTTAAAATGATTTTTATATTAATTTAAAACAAGTGACTGAAATATGTGTTATATTTTTAGAATAGACTGCCGATTCATTCAATACCACACGCGATCATAGATTAAATAGAATATACTTATACTACGTACACGCGATAGGTTTCAGAACAATTTTTTTTCCCATAAAAAAAGATGACTCCGTAGATTTTTTTCGTTTTTTTATCGTGTAACGAGTCAAATTGGTTAGTATGGCCATAGAACATTTAATATAGTATGGCCTAAAGATCAATCGTACCGATTTTCATGATATTAACAACGCTAGCCTAGCACTATAGGAAATTTGCTTTTAATGACAGTGGTGTTATATATGTTCTATAAATAACACCACTGTCTAGAACATATAATATTACTAATGGGGTACTAATATTACCTAGGAGGAAGGGTGCAGAGAATAGTACTGGGGGTTGGTGCAGGATAGCCAGACTTTGTAGTGTCCTGTGATCTTAGCAGAAATAGACTTTAAAGCTTAGTAGATTTTGGAGCAGATTAGTTGAATTTGCATTTTTTCACAAGCAAAGAAGAAACATATTTCGTATATTTTTAAATTCTGAACAGATTTCACCTATCCGGGGAATTCCCCTTTTTTGTATAGTATATTACGAAAAAGTAGCCAATTACAGATATAACTTCAAAATTTTTAATATTCAGAAACCCTGGTCTGGTTCGGAGAGTCCAAATCCTGATCGTGGCTTAAATTTGTCCATAAAATTTGTTAACTTATTCGCCTAGCAAGACAAAAAATCATATGTTATAAAAACTGCCGAATGTTCAACAATTTATGTTGACCATTAGTAAAGTCATGACGGAACTTGTGTTTGTATGAGCATATATTTTTGTCCATAAGATGGTTAAAATCATTGAAGAAAATCACTTCTCCTTCTCCACTCTCCTCCATCTTAGTACCTAAAGGTAAATGCAACCTGTGCGTATATTTAAAAGAAGTTGTACAGTTACTTCCATAAATATATAAACCACCAAATCACCCGTTTGTTTTTACCGAAGCAGAAAACTTTCGAGCTCAAGACTTCCGCATAGTAGTCGGAGATTTCAATAGCCACAGTACAACTTGTGGCTACAGAAACCCAAATGCTGATGGAGAATCGGTCGAAGAATGGGTTGAACTCAAAAACCTCCAACTGAACCAAAATGCTAAGCTGCCTGCATCCTTTAATAGTGGGCGTTGTAAGTAAGTGAGGATACAACCCTGACTTAATCTTTGTGAGCTCGAACATCAGCAAAACAGTCGGCACACCAATACCCAACACACAACATAAACCAATCTCTTGTTTTGATCACGCTGCTATCAAAGCAATTAAAACTCCATTTAAACGACGTTTTAACTTTACTACAGCGAAATGGGATCTCTTTTCTCAACGATCTAATAATAAACTTATGTACTTAGACCCATACCCCGAAAACTACATAAATTTATTAGGATAGGTCAGAAACCCATAAAACCATACCCAGGGGCTATCGAACAGACTATGTTCCCGGCCTTAGTCCAGAGTCTGCCTCACTGTTTCAAAAATACCAAAACCTTTACGCCAACGACCTGTTTTCTTCAGATACAATCACAGCCGAAGAGGAGCTAATGTCAAAAATTAACGAAAACCAACGAGAAAAATGGGTTATAACAGTTTCTAACATAGACATGACACATGATGGTAAGAATGCTTGGTCCACATTAAAAAAACTAACAGGTGATCCACCGCCTGCAACAAACCCAGGTATGGTGTCTGCCAAATAGCCCAACAACTCTTGCTTAATGGCACACCGCCTCAAAAGTTACCCATGAAACTTAAGCCCAAACCAAACCCAACCAGTAGATCAGACATCAGTCAACCAATAACGCTTGCCGAAATCGTCTTAGACAAAAAAGACCTTAAAAATGTTAAAACAGCAGGCGTTGATGACATAGCAGTTGAAAAGATAAAACATCTTGGACCAATGCTGTGCCTTGGCTTTTAGCAACATTTAACTACTGCTTGAAGAGAGTTACCCAAACTCAGAAGAAAAGTCAAGGTCGTAACACTACTAAAACCTGGTATATCACCTACCATCGAGAAACTAACCTCGAGAGTGGAATTTACGGTCCGGCTAATCATGCAACTAATGTGTGATATTGCACTCATTCGAAATTTTAGATATTATTTTTCCTAGTGAGGTGCTTACAATATCGTATAGTGTTGATTTTTTTATAACTGATAAGTTTTATCATAATTCATATTGGATGTCACAGGTTATATAGGGAGTCATTGTACCATATTCACTTAATTTTAGTGATGTGAGACTGAGACATAGTCCTTACTTTATATCTTTCCTTTATTCAAATTAAAACTTATAAACTTATAAAACTATATTTCTTAAGCACTAATTCAAACTTTTTTATGCCTGATAGGTTAGCCTATGACCACTATTTCACCTGATGGTAAGTGATGATATAGTCGAAGGTGTTGTTCAGGCTAACCTAGAATTACTGGCTCTCAAGGACAGCTGTCGGAACACATCGTTAGGCGCTTGGCGACAGATTTTCTACTTGAGCGTGGTAGCTAGTCAGGCGGGCATTCGCAAATGCCCTACCACCATGCTATAACGACTGCCATCCTAAGACAAAAACCGGAAAAACGGCTTAACGTGCTCTCCGAACCACGGAAGCACGGTAATTTTATCTATACAATATTTTAACTCTGCACTGTCCTTGAAATAAACACCTACAGCCGCGCTATACGTAAACATGCGATAGGGTGCCCGCCTCCAGCATTTTAATTACATTTGCCTACTTTGTGTTTCCATTTAGTTTTGTGATAAAATACTTTTTGAATTGAACAGGAAGTGTTCACTAAAAATGCGTGTTGTTTTTTAATAGTAGGTAGATTTAATCAAAAAACTATACTTATGTTTGAATAAAAAATCGGTCTTAAAAATTTGCGGCCGAAAAATGTATGTGAGACTTACGAAATGCTTTATTATTACATTTTAAAGTATTAAAAATCCGTATTCTAATAATAGCTTATAACTACCTATTTTAGTCGTGTCAATCACTTTCCTTTACTATATTAATTTTTTATTATTAATTAAATAAAATATTTTTTTCTTATTCTTATTCTTATAAGAGGTGAGAGTTGGCCCCCTGGCCTGATATAGGCATCTTTTCAAAGAGGCTTAATACATTTTAGCAGAATTTAACAAAACAGCTCGCAGAATCCTCGATTTACATCTGGTCACCCTGAAATGGTATCTCTCTGGTGAAGAATGAAGACTAGACTAGTGACATAGTTTAGTTTACTTTACTAATCTGTGAGTAATCTGTAACATGTTCTGTGGTGACGTGCGTGAGATCAGTGAAAATTCATGTTCTGGGTGAAATCACCAATTTCGTGTTTGTTTATTTTTTTCGAATTGTGTATTGCTTTTATTAATTAAATTATAATCTATAGCTTCTCCTTTCAAATAGCAAAAGAATTCATAGCTGAAATTTTATAATGTTTTATTAAAAGTAAGTAAGATTTTTATTAGAAACATATTTGAGTATATTCGAAACTAAAAGAACCTGCTCTAAAATATTAATTTATGCATATTTCATTTTTCCATACCATAATACTTACTCCCCGAAATCACTTGCCTACGCTTGATTAGGTACTTGTATAATAAAATAGAGCCAGCTAGATTTCATCAATTCAAATGAGGAGGGGGTGGATCCCTGGCCAATTACTTATTCTTATTTACATTCTATAATTGTTTGACATCACAAAATAAAAAAGAGAGTCACTGGTCTTGGTTCTGTGTATCTCTAGATTTTGGTTTTTCCCCCATTGTTTTTTTATTAGATAATTAATAAATTACCAAGATACACTGAGCAGATTTAGCTGGTGCATGTTAAGAGATAGTTTGTCTAGTCTATTGTTGAAATATTTCACTGGGGAGCATGTATTAGAATCTTTGGCAGCTGGTTCGTTTCATTAATATATTCAAAGTCTTTGGTTGGTATATTGGTGTTTTGACAAAGTCAAAATCATTTATTCAAGTTTAATGTCTACGAACCTGTTATGATCTTCAATCACATAATGTACTATTAAAATATTCTATTGCCGTGGTCAGCAAAAATGGTGTAGAGCTACTTCAAGAACAATGGGCAAGAAGCTATGGGGCGATAGGTAGATCATAGTGAGTGTCCTCTCAACCTCTTATTGTCATTCAATGTATAGATGTGACTCATTTTGGAACATAATATCCATTGTGACTTTTGTATGCCAAACTCTACTTTACAGTTACAAAAAAAATAAATCACAACTTTGTCTAAGCCTAATTATTTTAATATTTATTAATAAAAAGCTACCACATTGTGCCATCACTCAAAAGAACCATATATCTGTTAGTAAATATATATTCATCAATAATGGGGGTGCATCACATTGCAGAGAAAGAAACTTAGTATTGCCTGGGTATTGCTCCCCTCCACTCATCTACAGAATATAAATTAACTACATAACTGTTTTGTTCAGTCATAATATTTGTTTGTGATCTCCCACAATACTAATAAATACATCTCAAAGTTGAGATTGATTTTAAGATGCAGCTTAATATGTATGGAATATCTGTCAAAAACTCCATCTTAAGATTATTCTCTTGAAGATTGAACTTGTAGGTACATGATTCTGAAAGATTGAACTTTAGGATGCATTTATTTGGGTTTTTGTTTTTTTGATTAAAGAAATAAATCTGGTCTGGATGATGAAACACAAGCATCCTCAGGAATTTTCCAGTGTTCTCATATTACATTCATTAAAAGACTCAGTGTCTGGCTGTACATATTGCCTACCCACATGACAAATATAGCAGGATTTATCAATGGCTTTCCCCACTCTTACTAAATAACTCTGATCAAGGAGGGTCATCTAGAAGATGCTGAGCTAGAATTTTAATAGGCAGGAGACCAATTCCATTTAATATGCATTACTTTAACGTCAAAGGGATACAAAAATGACACGGTTATTTCAAAGTCATTTTCATGTAATTCATAGAGATCATTTTCTTCTTGTTGTTAAAAAAGAATTTACAATGTTATCGTCAGTTACCTTCCCCACCCCAAATATGCTCTACTTGACTGTAAATCTATTGTTAAACTGTTTATGGAACTGAAATTGCCATATAAGTCAAGGTCGGAGGTACTTTTGTTTATTTTTTATCATGTAAAAAAGCGTGTATCTAAAATCAAAAATTAATCAACTTAATCTCTTCTATTGCTTTGAAATTATGTTAAAAATTTAATTTGATTGACTATGAATTGTTATAAAAATTGTTTTAAGATACATAAAACACCAAAGTTGGATACTATGGTACTTATAGATAACTCCTCATCAACCTCTTAAGTTTTGTTGCGTTAATGATGTTTTGATAACTATATTTTATAACTAACAAATTACTCTACAAGAAAATTATGAAACCATTATTTATACCTTACTTTAGCTTCATACCACAATATTTTTCACAACTACAACTGCAAAATTATGCATCAACCTGTGATGATAACTACTGTAAGATGTTGAAATATTATGTAAGAAAATTATTTGATGAATTAAAAGTAAACCTCAACATATATTTATATGCCTGCGGTTAGTGCACAGGTACATTATTCTTTTTTCAAATACTGCTCTAACGAAAACTAATCAGAATCTGCACAAAAACAACTTAGTGTAAGAGAAACATTGTGACATGCCGCAACTGTCAAGTTTTAACAACCGGGACCGACGGCTTAATGTGCCCTCCCAAGCACGGAAGTGCTCAGTAGTAATGTCACCACGCCACCAGCGGTCACCCATCCAACTCATGACCGAGATGGACGTTGTTTGACTTTGCTGATAGATAACTTTAACAATTACAAAAAAAGTCTATGTTGCATGACATAAACACCAGGAATAAAATTATCTAGTGCCAACTAATCCTAAAACTAAAGCATATCATAAGAGTGCGTTTTATACTCCCATTGTTTTGTTTAATCGCTTGCCAAACTACATTAAAAATTCTCCTTACGATAAATTAAAAAAAATATAATAATAATACTTCCATCCTAGAACTTGTATCTAAGGCGGCATTAGTAGGATCTTACCAAATTTGGTTAGGTAGGGGAGGAGGCCTGAGCGGGAAGGGGAGCGTTGATGCATTGTGAAGAGGCCTCTTAACCCTGCACCTGGGTTGCAAGCCCCAGGCCCCTCTATCCTCTCCCTCTGCAACGCTATGGACGCCGCACCCGCACGGTGAATCCATGGAATGCTAAGTAATTCGTCTTGTCTCTAAAGTATTGACGATGAATTGTTTCTATATGTTAAATGAATTTATGACTTATAACTTTGATGTGAAATGAACTGAATAAATTTTGCTTAATCATATTTTTTTTTGTTATGGCATTGAATTATTTAATAGAAATTATGTACTGTATATTTATTTTATGATCCCAATTTATGCGTTATGATTGTTTAAATGTATTGTTTACTTAAATTGTTTCCAATAAGATATAAGTAGATGCATGTATTTTATAGGAATCACACAATTTATACTGGTTTGGTTTAAACAAGCCATGTATGCTACATGTTTTGCTAGCTGAATGGCAAATTAAAGAGATTTACTATGTTCATGCGCTAAGATCTGCATAAAAATGTACTCCTTAATTACGCAAATAAATATTTTGGTTTGATTTGATTAAGAACGGCTTAGCAAACTTTGTTACAAGCACTTCAGTATAGATAAAGCTTTATGCCGACATTTAGATTGGAATTTTAGAGTGCCAAGTTTCATCAAAATTGATGGTATCTACATGTACCAGTATCCATAGGAACAGCACTTGCCCCTACTATTTGTGAAATAAACCCATAACTCTATATCACGATCATACACTAATCTTGCCTAGTAATTGACATCCACATACTGAATCACACCAAAGAGGAACACTATTTAAATAGGAACATGACCTGACAGTTGTTCTATTTTTTTTAAGGTACTTTAATGCTGTTACCTCTTGAAGCATTAAGAATAACAGAATATTTTTACATTTTATTAAATTATTCATTTGTTAACAATTATCATATGTTTATGTATAAACAGTTTCTTCGTTAACTACTCTCCTAAATAAGTATAAACTTCAAGTGATATATTTATAATATCAAGTAAGTATTGTATAAAGTTACAGAAGTACGAGATAGTGCCCATCTGTACTAAAATGAGCACAGTCGATCCTTAACAAGGTAATTCGTAAACTGATTACAACCCCTACACCGATAATCTCCTCTCATACATGACATGGTAAGTGAAACAGAGTGCATTTAGGAAACTTTTTATTTTTTCGTGCAACACAAAATTTCTTATTACGAACGCCATAAGTGAGATAAGTGTGGACTTATCTCACTGTGGAACTGTCAAAACTTAGTTTAGGCAGGCATCAATCTCATAACACAGGTCCTCTTTTGTGGGGTTCAGGTGTTAGTAACGTACCTATATATATGAATAGTAACAATCACATGCGCCAACTATTGGCGCATGTGATTGTTACTAGCATATCACTCAAATACATTATACTTAAAGATAATACAAATTGTATTTTAAACAAATCATCACAAGAATCTTTATAGATAATGACCATAAATAACTATTGCAATATCAATTAGATTGAGTGGCATATTTTATTTGGAAAATATATTTTTTAAAGGGATTTTTCACCCTTAATTTTGACTAGTTCAGCTGCTCATTCTAATATCTTACTTACCAAATGGGAGTGTTACATAATGGGAATATGATATCTTATTCGGTTCAGCAACTTAACCGCAACTAAATAACATAATAATATTAATCAGGCAATCCCACAAGTGGATTTTGAGTAAGTAGGTACATATTTTGATATTTGTGAACATTATTTCAATATTTTTCTGTGTTTTATTTTAAGATAAATCATCATGGAACGCTTTCCACTCAAGTCTTCCGTCCCCAAAGCTGGTGCGATGTATCAGTCGGTTTATAAAAAGGTATGGTTTCATTTTTTTTTACTGCTTATTATACCTTATACCTATTATACCTTAATTTATGACAGATTATTCTCCATCACTTGTCGGTCTAGTACAGTCAGCCCATGACATTGGCAAAATTGCTATATCGTTCAGTCGCAGAAGCCATATCCAAAGAAATAACAATAACACCTGATGGTAAATGATAATGTGTTTGAAGATGTTGTTCGGGCTAACCTGGAATTGCGGACTCTCAAGGACAGCTTCCTGTACACACCGTTAGGCGCTTGGTGTCAGATTTTCTACTTGAGGGTGGTAGCAAGCCAGGTGGGCATTCGCAAAAGACCCTACCACCATGCCATATCGACTGACCTTCGGAACAAGGTAGCGCTCAGTAGAAATGTCACCGTCAGCTACCCAGCCAAGTCATGACGGCGGCGGACATTCCTTTACTTATCTGATCGATTACGAACGGCTAAGCAAACTTCGCTACGAGCGCTTCAAATACTATATGTAGCAGTTTTATCAAAATTGATTTTGCAAGTATCTAAATAAGACACACAATCTTAATTATAGTGCTATTCCCTAGCAGTATGCCTACTATCGCACTTAGTGGACTTGATAATATGTAATATGGAATCCATCTTACATTACATTGAACAATACCTTTACAAACTTCCCAAGAGCTAGTCGGGCCTGTTTCTTTTAGTGTTCCTAATTACAACCACCATAAAAGAAAAAAAAAACTATTTTGATCATAGCTTCAAAACTACGTTATATATCAACCAGTTTTTGTTGGTTATATAGATAATAAAGTACATAACCAATATTCCAAATTACTTATTAGTTCTGATGATGTAAATTAGTATCTGAGATACAACCTTTAACAATTACCAAAATTTTAACAAAATATCGACTTCAGACATGAAATACACATTATTAGGAATAACTTAAATTCTACTAGTCAGATCTTATCCAAATTTAAATGGGATCACACGACAAGCTCCAGCTTTTCGAACATCAAAATCGATACACATTGTAAGGATTTATGATAAAACACAATAAAAATCAGTCGAATTGAGAACTTCCTCCGTTTTATGAAATCGGTTAATAATTGTCTAAGATTTACAACATGACAACTTTGACGGCAAAACATTAATTGAATTGTTCTGTAATAATTTATTACCGTATTGCCTTTATTCAAGGAGACCTAGATGATGATACCCCGTATGTTAGAGTGCGAAGCGTTTTTTTCGGCTACATTAACTTTGATTGGAAGAAATTATTGAATTCATAGTCCTACAGTCGTGGTTGTGTCAACGTTTTACATAAAATATCTTAAATTTAAGGTTGTAATTCATTCCGTTTCGATCCAGAGTTCCGTGACCTTCGGACGGACAGACAACAGAAGACTCCGTTGTCTGTCCGTTGAACTCCGTTTGCCCACGGAACCCTCCACGGTTTGGGCACGGAACCCTGAAAATCAAGTTTGCCTTAGAGGTGGTGCAGCTTCATCAAGCTTCGCGAAGTGCAGCATATAATATTGCTTTGCAAACAGTTTTTATGACTGGTTTCCTTTGGTACAGTATTATTTTTGTTTAAACCAAGCACAACCCTTAGGCTCTGCTGCTCCTACGGGTATATAAAGGCGTGTTGACATTATGTAGGTAGGTACACATATGTTCAACTTAAGAACGGAAACGTATCGTCTCTGCCTGCAGCGCAGCGTATGAAGGTCACCTCGCGACGACTACTTGTCCCGAGCTTGTCACAAGTTGTGGCGATGTCGATATTGCTGACACCCGATACGGCGTTGATTAGTGTGCCAGTTACATACGAAGAATACTGAATAGTTGGAGTGGCAGCTTTCAAACAGTGACACCTAATCCGGTCACAGTGCGGCTCGTTATGAGATTTTCTCCTATAGTGCTGTTACTCATAAAAACCTTTTTTCTAAACAGTTGTACCAACGTGTCAAACTGTTACTCGATGGTACCTACTTTGAGGTGTGTATATGAAAGAAAGAAAGAAAGAAATGTATTTTTATTGCCACAAAAAATAATACAATAACTACAATTAACATATATATAAATTTAAACATAATTGGCAATAGGTATATAGGTATGCTGTGACGCGTTGCCGTGGCTCTGGCGATTAGTTTCTTTCGTGCTAAGGAATTCTTATGCGTTAGCATCTATACGTAGTTTGTGTAAGGGATTTAAGGCAGAAAATGTCCTGAGAAACGCAAGGTCGCAAACTTCCAGACTTGAAATTGATGAAATATAGTGCTCAATCGGGAGGGACTTCTGATGGCTAAATTCAGCTGCAGGTTAGTAACTGAACAGTTTCTCGGAACACTCTCCTTGATAGATACGGTAGGTATCTAAGGAGATGAAGCTGCTCTGCTTTGGATGCGGAAGAAGCTGGTACTGGTGAGCTCCCGCCGAAATAAGAATTATTTTAGAAAATAGGTATTTGATTTTACGGAAATCTGACAAACCAAAAAGCATAGATAGGTATGTACTAGAGATGGGCCGAACATGGGTTTCACCGAATACGAGCATTCGACCGAATGTTCGGTAAAACTCATACCGAACCGAATATTCGGCCGAATGTTCGGCACAATTGATTACTTTACTTAAATAATGCGCCGGACACTCCCTCCCGCTGCCCCGTTGTACCGCCGATGTTATTATTGCATCATCTAGTAAACAGTAAAACTTCACCACGTAAGTTTGTTATGGGAATTTTTATATTTAAAGTTTATAAATAAAAAAAAACTGAATTTCTCACAATTAAGATTTGATTATAATAACGTTATTTATTATAAAGAGTTCGTAGTAGTTGTACGGTTCGAGACCGTATTCTAAAGATGATATTAAATGAGAAATAATTTCTTGATTTGCTAATTGATATAAATGTTTATTTGATATGTAAAATAAATATAGTGATTTAATGATAGTGAGCCGCGTGAGATATGATCAAATCGATGCTAATTACAAACTGGTCATTTACTTAAAACCATGCCAAAAATGATTACGCGGGCGAATATGCGGTTGCACCGTACTGTAGTGTAACCCCAAAACAGCTACATACTTATAAATTGTTTTTAATAACCAGATTTTTTATCTGCTGTTATTGGAAATAAAACTACAGTGTCTACATAGAAATACTGCAAATTACTTACCACATAAAAACAAAATATAGGACACCTTTAACACTCAACTCATGATCAATCGGTTTAATACCGTATTAACTTTGAGTACCTACCCTTTTATCGAATATGAGGAGGAGGAAGTACAACAGTGTAGAGTACCGTACCTACTTTAATTTTCTCTGTGGGCAACTTTTTTCAATACACCGTTTCTACACTGTTTAAAAAAAACTACTCGAAAACTACTACTCATCATTATAGGTAAGGCGAAGGAAATATTTTTACCAATGACATTTTTGTCAACTAAGTATATGTTATTTTGTTCTGAATACACTAGATTATACACGTCTAGCAAACGAATCATAAAAATCTGACTATGTCGGTGTCTTGTATTTTTTGTTAAAGTGAAATAGGTACTTATTTTCATTTCTAAGAAATTGTATAATTTTACATGGAAAAGTGTAACTATGTCATGTTATCAAAACATGGTTGCCTGGATGTGTCCGCAAAAAAAATATTACCCGATGAATACGTAATTTATTTTCCATATTTTCATTTATTACCTAACATTATATCTCAGGGTAACACCGGCTAGTATGTTTTTGGCATTTGTTTGTAACGTTTGTGGTATGATATTCTATTCTTGCAAGGAAGTGAAATCCATGATATCGAGAACATTGCAATGACACGTTTTTTACGTAATAAACCGCTACGCATCGGTCGGAGTCGCTATCATCCATTTATGAATTACATTCTATTATTATAATTATCTACGATGTTCATGGGATTATATTGGGTTTATCAAACATGTATGTAGGTTCCTACCTATTTTCCTATCTATTTTAATTTTAGAAACCTAGTCCTCTAGGTTTCTAAAATTAAAATATAAAATGTACGCTTTATTAAGCTACGTCTAACATGGCGTGTGGTTAAAACCGAGAAGTAATATTTCCTCCTCCTTGCGTCGTTATCCTCAAAGCTGAGGGTTGTGATACCCCGTGAAATCACCTTTATTTTGTCAATTTGCCGCCACCTGTTCCTATCTTTGGCGACGGCAGAAAGTAGAGAAGTTATATTTAAAACTATAAATATAATAACAATCGAATAACTACCAAAGCCGAAGTAATGAAACTGGAAAAGGCTATAATTGTAATAGTCAAAGACAGTAAGCGAATTATATTATTACTAGCTTTCCGGGCGCGCCTCCGCCTGCGCGTATGTCGGTTATCGCGCAAAAATGTTAACCTCTTTTTGCGCAGTTGGATAAAAACTATCCTCGATTGGGGTTTGGGTTTCTTATTGAATCCCTCAATAATGTGCTCCGTGAGGCGGTGCACCTGTTGGACACATGAGTGTCTGGGTCTAAACCCAAACTGCTCATCGGGAATAAGGTGGTGATCCCTTGCATGGGACGAGAGACGGTTTGCAAGTAACCATTCGTAAAGCTTGCCTAGGGCACTCAGGAGGCTGATAGGGCAGCAGCTGGCAGGGTCAGAAGAGTTTTTGCCTGGTTTGTGAATGCCAATGACATTTGCACATCTCCAGGTATAGGGGAACAAGCAATGGCTCATGGCCGCATTGAAGATGCTGACTAAGAGATAAATGAGAGCGGGGGGAAAGAGTTTTAAGAACCCTGTTGGAGATGTCATCGGCACCGGGGGCTTTGCGCGGCCAGAGGTCCTTGATCAGTCTCGTCACCTCAGCGTAAGTTACTGGGGTGATTGGGGGAAGTTCCGAGATGACCACAGAGCTCTTACGTTCGACTTCAGCGTCCACCGAATCAAGGTGAGCTTGGTCAACGTGATCTAAGTTGGGGGAGCACTGAGCCTCTAGGCTATCAGCTAAGCACTCGGCATTGTCTTCGTCAAAGAACGCTGGGACTAGTGGGACTGGTCTATATAGGGGCGGCATGTCGCTCTGTCCGGCACCTTTCAAATCTCGTGCGAGGTTCCAATAAGCATGGTGGCTCGACACGAGGTTTGAAAGTTTGTCACCCCAGCTCTGATCACGCAACTCAGACATGCGACTTTGAACCATAAGTTCAAAGTGGCGTTTCTTAGTTTTGTTCACTGAGCTCGGGTAGGAATCGTTATGTCTGGCCACTGCTTTACTCTTCGTCACTGATCGTCTCACATCCGCTTTAATGACAAGGCGCCGGTCGTCCGGCACTACGACCTCCTTTTGCGGTGCGCATCTACTACGGTGGAGAGGTGGTTAGTGAGCGAATCGATCGCAAGGGATACGTCATCTTTAGTCAGAATGTCGTCAGGGATTTTGTCGAGGTCAGGTGAACTGATTACTTTTAGGGATTCGCCTAGTAGCTTCCAGTTGACTAAAATCTTTGAGGGTTGAGGTAGGTCTGCCGTTGGGTCGGGGCCTAGACGTAGTATGATGGAGCGGTGGTCAGAGTGAAGCTCGTGACACACCTCCACAGAGCGTATCTGGAGTGTTACGCCTCTGAATAGTGCCATGTCAAGTATGTCTGGTTGGCAATGGTCGAAGTAAGAGTAGTGGGTGGGCTCAGTGGGTGCTATTATGTCAAAGTTGAGCTCAGCGACTAGTTTTTCGAGGGCAACACCTCTAGGATTGTTGACATTACAATTCCATAGAATGTGTTTACTGTTGAAGTCGCCGATCAGAAGGACGGCACTTTCTTATGAAAATAAAGCCAAGCTTTCTCGCCAAGCACCTAACGGGCCGGCAGCTGTCCTTGAGAGCCAGTAATTCTAGGTTAGCCTGAACAACATCTTCGACCACATCATCACTTACAAACAGGTGAGATAGTGGTCAAAGGCTAACCTATCAAGCATAAAAAAAAAATATACAAAAAAAAACGAAGCGCTTTAGGGCGCTAAGGAGTTTAGCGTGTTCCGACGTACATTAGATGACGTCCGCAGGGGATTGCACGTAGTGCATCTTATGCGCTAGCGCACGGACTTCATCGATATCAATGGACATAGCCAGCTCACTGACTAGGTTGATGTACTCTTGAAGAGAGGCGTCTATCAATGGCATGGGAGGGCCCTGCGGCCGTAAGGCGCGAGGAGTGACGCGAGTGGCAGGTGTCTGGGGTGCCGCGCGAGCCGGGGCCGGTGCACGGGCAGGGGCTGCGGTGCGGGGGGGAACGGGTGCGCGGGCGGGAGCGATGGTCTTGACCATACTCGGTGGCTTTGCCCACGCATTCCTAGCGGGGAGAGGTGCGGGAGTCACCTGTGAAGCAGGTGCTACTGTCAGCTTCGGACTGAACCGCTGGTACCTATCGTACGTGGGACGTTTGGGTCTCTCCGTCGCCACCCTGCGGTTTGGGCGTGGTGCCCTGGGGCAACCGCGGTAATTTGCAGTGTGCCCTTGGGTGCCGCTCAGAACGCAGCTGGGTGGGTCCGGTGAGTCCCTAGTGCTTGAGCAATTTTCTGTCGCGTGATCGCCTAGACACTTAACTCATCTAGGGCGCGCATAACAGAAACGGGCAGCGTGTCCGTATATTTGGCAGTTGTGACACTGCAAAGGAGCCCCATTCTTAAATGGGGCTTGGACGTCTTATCCGGAGAGGCCACAGACCGTTTTTAAATTAAAAATGGCCTTGCCTTCCGGCGAACGATCTAGTACTACTAGTAGGGGCTGCGGTCCTTACCGCTGTACATGCGGTGGATGGCATACCTCCCCGCTTCATAGTGGAAACATAACATAAGTTGTCAACTTCTGCTTGTTGGACCCAGTTTCAGTCAGACATTTTTCGCTACCACGTGTGTTGCCAACTTTTGTTTGGTAGAGACTAGAAAACCAGCTTAATACCATAAAATACCTAAGTATAGATTATACCTAGATTCATCGATAATATTAGCATTTATCTAAACATGCAATACCTTGACCTGCGTACATTTGACATACAATAAAAAATATTTTTGATTAGATATGTCAAACTTTTTTGTTTTATAAAGTTTAAACATTTTGCCAAGACTCTCAACGAAAGATAGTCAACATCACATTGTTTCTGTTTCACGTGTTGGTTGGTACAGATCTAATTATCCGACTTCAAAACAAGGAGAGGGTTCTCAATTCGTCTGTATTTATTTTTATTGTTTTTTATGTTTGTTACCTCAGAACTTTTGACTGGGTAAAGCGATTTTGATACTTCTTTTTTTTTATTCGAAAGCTAATGCTTGTCGTTTCGTCCCATTTAAATTTCATCAAAATCGGTCATGCCGTTTTTAGTTCACTCCAATATCTAAAAAATATTTTCCCATCTTGATGATATAGTCGTTGACAGTGAATGACAGTCGATCCCGTAAGTACCAGGGGTCACTTAAAAAAAATAAAAAACAAAAATTAACCAGAAAATGGACTTCAACACTCAAAAGTATGAAATAACTTGTTGAAGTCGGTACTATGCGCACAATATTGTGATAATAGGTACTTGAACTATCATGGTACCGTTTGAGTGTTAAAGTCGAGTAAAAATTTTTTTTAGTCTACAGAGTACAGATAAATACATAAAATGGTAATGTAGAAATAGCGTCATGTTTTTTTAATCGCAATCATATTCTGCTACATGTATTGTGTGATACCGCTGACCATTGTACATAAATTCCATATTAGGGTAATGCAGCAACAAATGGACGCAGCATGCACAGTTCAGGCGAGGATGATATGGTAGATATCACGCCGGGGCTGCATCAGGCGGGAGAGGGTGGCGTGGCTGCAGTCACCACGCCGACCAACCATGGCACCTTCCAGTTGTACGAACATAGCGCGAGTGGTCGCAACTCCAATGCAAGTGCTAACTGTAAGTACTTATCTTTGATATTATACTAGTTACTGCTTATGTTTTTTTCATACGTGTTACGCCAACGCTGTACCGCTAAAGATGTTAAAATATAAAAGTACACAATTTTTAAGTATAACCCGATTCAACTCGTTTGTTATGGTGTGTTCCGGCAGCAGTCCTTGATAAAAAGTGAAATTACAGGCACATGAGGCATGAGACCTAACAACTATGTCTCAAGGTGACGGGCGCAGTGCAATTCGTGATTTGTGACGAAATGCATTTGTTATAGGCAGAGGTAAAGATCTGCTCCCCTTAACATCAGATGGGCCTCCAGCTTGTTCCGGCACACTAACATAAAAAAAAATACAGCAATGTTGCACACCATTGAGAGGTAAAGATTAGTGATGCCATTTTAGATTCGCTTCTTTATTAAACCGCATTAATTGTACCAATAAATAACAAAAGAATGCATACATGTAGCTAAACCGATAGCTAATGAAGTTACTATAGTATACTGATACAAAACTTTACGAAACACAATGTACAAAACAATATTTTTACGTATTTTGAGCTTGTAGAGAAGACAAGCATACTTCGACTAACAGAAACGTTGGTGTTTTGTCGTATTGAAGGACATTACATTATTTTATTGAGATAAAAACAAATCGACAAACATTTACATTCATCTCACATTACTTACATAAAAAAACGAATAAGTAAATACAATTAAAACAGAAGTCATTAGATGAATTAAGAAGTCAATGGAAAATAAAATTAACAATAGTAAAATACATGCCAAATAAAATTATAAAAAGTCAAACTTCAATAATCAATCAGGAATTTCTACATTATCAACCGAGCTGTTAGCACGATTACGTTTGTCCCATTGGTCAATAATATTTTTACAATAGATCAATTATTTATATTAAAAATAAATATAACAGTTTTCCAATTATCAAATTTAAATATTGACTTGACTTCTAACAACTGCTGTGCAAGACGCACCTCTTTTTAGGTTTCTTTTTTATATTTCAAATTTGTTCATCAGAAATAGCATGTACTCTGTCTTTAGCCCGTCTGTTATCTACGGTAGCATAAGAAGTACTAGGCGTTGAAGAATGCTCAAAGATTATTCCGAACATGGATTGAAGCTCGACTTCATGAGCTAAAAAATCCGCTAGTAATTCAATTTTACTTAAATTGGTACCAATATAACGAGCAGCGTAGTCTAGCCATCGTGTTTGTAATAGCGTAGGTAATTTGGCGATAACAGTGTGAAAAAGTTCACGCGACCTCAAATAGTCGGGTTGTTTTAGGAGTCGTATTACTTCTACACAGTTCCGAACACGGCAAGCAAATATAGCTAAGTCTTTACCTTCATTGCAGACCCTAGGTAGCGCACGTACCGCCGCTACTTCTTGCAGCACTACAAGTTCAGGTCGGCCAAAGCGCATATCTAGCGCGCGCAGTATGACGCTGGGCTCGCGTGCCGAAACCAGCAGTGCAGCTACTGATTCACGCGCAGTGCCCCGTAGCGCCGCGCTCAATCGTGCTATATTCTCTGTAGGTGTAAAACTATTTACAGAATCTTCATACACTCGCTTCAAACTGAGCCATTCTAAATGAGATCTTCCATCGAAGATTGGTAAAGCTACATTGCTTTTTGTGGGACGCGAAATTTTGTTAACATTTTCAATTAAAACTCTTAAAGCGTTCACTAATTGTGGCACTCCATTATTTAATGTTTCATTACCTACGTTCTCCGGAGCTGAAAATAATTGATTATTATTATGCGCACTTGTGTTGGGCACTACATTTTCTAACCATTCACTGACGTGTGTTCCCTGGGAGCCATGCCGGCTCGCGTCTGCTTCTAATGCCGCGAGTTCCGCGCGGAGCTCCAACACTGCAGCCTCGCGCTCGAGCTGCGTGTAGCGTTGTTGTGCGGCGAGTTCTTTTGCCACGGTCTCGCTCTCAAGATCAGCAACACGGCGCGCGTATTGCGCCTCCGCTGCCAACCTTCTGGCCACCATCGTGGCGGAGCTACGAGACGTAGTAGTGCTTGGAGGTCGAGAAGGCGCCTGGGGTGCGGTCGCCGAAGAGGCGTGAGGGCCGCTTGGTGCGGACGGTTGATCCTCCCTCTCCGCAATGGTCTTACCTTCCGAATAATTCCTTGACCTCGTATCTACCACCATTGTTGTAAAATTCACGGCAGAAGGACCAAAAATGTGTTGAACTAGCACATTATTATTAATAAAGTGGAAAATTCATTGAAAAGCTGGTTTTCAGTGGTGGACTTTTACTGCACTGTCAAATCAAAATATAAAACAAAAGCAGATGAACAAATTTGAAATATAAAAAAGAAACCTAAAAAGAGGTGCGTCTTGCACAACTGCTTTGTCTCTTTGTTACGTACAGTTCAGATCCACACTTGCGGTCCTCTGATACAGTAAAAATGAAGTACGTTTTGAAGTTAGAAGCCTGCTCCCGACTTATATAATAAAAACTTCATAGATTAAAAAAAAACTGCGCGCGTAGTTTTACAGTAAGTGATATAATGAAGGCTTTACTGACTTGTTGAAAATGGTCATAGGTGAGATGACACATGTTCGGGATCTTTAGCGCGAGCCTGCCATAGCTGCATTTTGTTAGGTATGTGTTGTGTTGTATTAAAATGAAAATTCTATCCCGGCCCCCGATAGGAGGGCTTTAATGTAATAAGTAATATAACAATGTAATAAATAACAGTTGTGTTTGACTAACGTATTGTAACGTATAGATGTGTAAAGTGTCTTCTCGCTTCTCTTTTTTTCCATTTGGATATGTTCTACGTGATATATTATTACATCTATACTTATAATAAAACTGTAACAGGACCAATTCTGTACATGGCAGATATTTAGAAAAAAAAATGTACAGTACTCTGTAGCTGATACTGAAGCCGTAACTGTATTTTTTTTTATTATTGTCTGTCTGTCTGTCTGTCTGTATCCCGGCCGCGCATCACTCCAAAACTACTGGATGGATTTCAATGAAACTTAGCATGGTTTGAGTTCATACTACAAGGTAGGATAATTTAGCTTTTTATCCCGAAATTCAGCATGGTTCCCTTGGGAGAGGGGACTTATGTCAAAATATACACTTAGTTGTAATTTATTAACGCGTAGTCCGATTTCATACGTTCTTTTTAGGGTTCCGTACCCAAAGGGTAAAAACGGTCTGTCCGGCTGTCCGTCCGTCTGTCCGTCCATCCGTCCGTCTGTCACCAGGCTGTATCTCAAGAACGGTAGATAGCTAGACAGTTGAAATTTTCATAGATGATGTATTTCTGTTGCCGCCATAACAACAAATACAAAAAAATGGCCAAGTGCGAGTTGGACTTGCGCACATTAAAACAAAAAAAGGTTAAAATACGAAGTCTAATGTTGTATAGCTAATGGTACGGAACCCTTCGTGCGCGAGTCCGACTCGCACTTGGCCGATTTTTTTGTTAGAATAGTGGTACTTTAAAATTTATCCCGTAAATTTTTCAAAGTCATCGGGTTTGAAGTTCAGAAATAACAAACATCACAACCTAAATATTACGTTCCAAATAACTTGACATCCAGAATGTACAGGAACCTTTGAACGTGCGGCTCATCTTAAGCTGGCGTTTGCACTTTATCGTATAGGTATAATAGATAGGTCTGTACCTATCTATTATACCTATACGATAAAGGTAGTCGAACCACTCCAAAAGATTCTGATATTTCAAACAATAAAACACAATTTTTTTTATTACGATAAGCACAATTTCCCTATGTATATTTTTCATAACATGCAAAGCTCTAATCAGTCTAATCTATATCTATAACAAGTTGGAGAAGGCAGGTAGGGAAGCGCGAGGGGTAAGACGCTTACATTTATCTATTTATACTCATAATAAAACTGTAACAGGTTCAATTCTGTACATTTCAGATATTTTGAAAATATTTTTTCAGAGCAATCTGTAGCTGATACTGATGCAAAAACTGTTTTTTTTTCTGTCTGTTTGTCTGTATCCCAGCCGCGCATAACTCCAAAACTACTGAATGGATTTAAATGAAACTTAGCACGATTTGAGTTCATACTACGAAAAAGGATATATAATACTTTTTATCCCGAAATTCAGTACGGTTCCCTTAGGAAAGGGAATGAAAGTCAAAATGTAAAGTGAGTTCTAATTTATTACCGCGTAGTCCGATTTCATTCATTATTTTTTTGTTACAATCAATAGTGGTAATCTAATTATTTTCCCGTAAATATTTCAAAGTCTTCAGTTCTGTAGTTCAGAAATTACAGATATCACAAACTAAATATTTCGTGCTAAATAACTTGAACGGTGGAATGTTGAGAAACCCTTAAACGTACGGCTCATCTTAAGCTAGCATTCGCACTTTATCATAAAGGCTTAATAGATATATTATAGCAGCCGCATTGTCTACTGCTGAACACAGCCTACACCACTATGGGAGGGTTTGCCATAATCCCCACGCTTGGCAGGCATCTTGGGGATCGCGGTGTGAGATATCAGTTCCTCAGAAAGCGCTGCTGCCCACCCTCTGTAGTGTTATTCTTTATCGCCTCTTACGACACCTACTACGGGTAAAGATGGGGGGGTGACATTATAGCCCGGCACCCCAAGGTCAGCCCGACAACCCACAGGCAGCCCAGAACCTCACGGGCAGCACGGCACCCTTATTTAGTTTTGCAAGCTTGCTACGATAAAACTCTAAAATGTGGTACATTCACCACAATCAGTTTTTATAACTACATATCTTTCTTTTGCCGGTTACTTTTAGGAGACTGCGCAATGGAAGTGCACAATGTTGTCTTAGGTTTTCGCGATTGTAACATTTTGTAATTAAACAACTTTAAACGGTTTAAATCGCGTATATTTATCATTATTTTTGTCCCGACGACGTTTCAAACACTTTGTAGTGATCTTGGTCACGGGGTGACTGTCGGGACAAAAATAACGATAAATATACGTGATTAAACCGTTTAAAGTTGGAAGTGAACAAGTTTAGTAGATTGTAATACAATGGTCGAAAGGAATTGATAACTTTCACCCGCGTTCAGCTCTCTACTTTTCATTTCGAATTTAAAAAAAGTAAAAAAAAGTAGCTTTTCTAAAAATTATCCATTGAAAAATTAACTTACTTACTAAAAAATTATTGAGAGGATAGAACTATTTGTGAAATTTTGCGTAAAATTTTGTTTGGAATATTTACGGGCGGCTATTGCCCGAAGAGGAATCTCTCTATAATAACAAATATTTTTTAAATATTTTAAGAAAACATCAAATTAATATTTTAATATAACACTTAAAAATACAAAAATATATCTAGTGACAATTCCGCCTAATTTTCCTGGTAACCCGTAAGCGCACGATCGAGAAACATTCAAGATCGTGCGCTCGAAGAGTCAAGACCTCCTGAGGATGCTTCGTGTAGAACCGAAACGCGTCGAAAAAATTCTTCCAGTTTGGCTGCGTGGCGTTTGTGACGTCACGTCGGGTTACCAGGAAAATTAGGCGGAATTGTATAAACATGAGTAGAAGATACAAAGATACACTAGGAGTTAGAACAATGAAATTTAGGGAAATTTTTAGTTAGTTTTTTTTTTACCTACACTTTTTACCTTATATTTAGTTACTACCCTGCCAAACATAGTTGTTATTAATTTTTTTTATAACAACAGAGTATTTTACAAAAATCTTAGACATATAACTTTGTTTACACCAATGGTTACAATTGTTACAAGTCATTCCGGCCCAAGAGAAGGAAGCATTTACTATGAGTTTTTCCCGGCCTTAGGTGGGAAGGAGCCTCTCCTACCCGCTACTCAGATCAAACAAACACTACTTTCCGAGAATGAGAAATAAAAAAATATGTTTGATCTACCGTCAAACAAACCGCCGCTTTAAAATCGAAATTCTAAAGAAACGCACAATGTACTTTGCTTCAACATTTATTGTGCGAACCGGGAAAGAACTCTCTGAGTTACTTAACTACTGTCTTCTGGAAAATACAATCCGGGAGTTTTGAAATCCAAAGTAAAAAGCTCCATTCTGAGCTATGGTCTACTATATGAGTACTTCACCGCAGACCACAGTGCTGCAAACAGTGCACAAATGTGAATAATTAGTCTGCAGGTACGGCAATCACGAACGAAGTCGCGGGTACAGCTAGTTTAGTAATAATAATTGACAAATAAGTTTGCGTCGTATCGTGTTCTTGTTTTAATTGCTGATTGACCACTATCTCACCTGATGGTGAGTGAAAATGCCATCAAAAGACCTAACCTAACCTAACTATAAAAAAATAACATAGAATTAGTGGCTCTCATGGACAGCTGCCGGAACACACAATAGTATATACTTGGCGACAGTTTTTAAACTTGAGGGTTGTAGGCTCTACCACTATGACGATGAGTTATGTATGCCTAGCATTAACGCCTCTTTATGCAGCAGAACTGTATATCTATAAGTGCAAAGTAAAATAAGATTTAAAAATAATATAACAAGATATAATTCAAAACACCTAGTATGGCAGTCTTGCAATCTAATATAAATTGGATAATGGTATCTGGTTGTGTGTGCAATTGATAGACGAAACGCAAGATGCCAGCCAATCGGGATATAATACAATGGTGAGACAGAGCTCGCAATTTTAGACCTAAATTGTGGACTACAATATTGGATATGCTATGTTAAAATACTAATTGAATTGATATTAATTTACTCGTATTTACGACAATAAAATTAAACTAACTAACTCCAATGATGCAATTTGTTGACGGAGTAGATTTAGTCAGTACTAATATTATAAATGTGAAGGTAACTCTGTCTGTCTGTCTGTCTGTTACGCTTTCACGCCAAAACTACTGGACCGATTTGAATGAAATTTGGTGTGGAAATAATTTGAGACCCGGGAAAAAACATAGGATAGTTTTTATCCAACTGCGCAAAAAGAGGTTAATGTTTTTGCGCGATGACCGACATACGCGCGGGTGGAGCCGCGCCCGGAAAGCTGCTAGTATGTTAATAATTGGCATTAGTACAAAATCTACTATTGTACGCAAAAAAATCTCCACATAACATATTTTACTTCATTGCTATTAAGTACCTATTCCAAAAAGCTCAACTAAAAGTTCAAGCATTTGCATTAATTGGGCATAAAATTTCCATTAAGATCACTTTGACCGTCGTCACCTAAGACTAAATGTACGAGTCACAATATAAATGAAATAAAACACCGACAATCATTAAATTTAAATAGCTGTAAACGGTGAATGCTTCCGTCGGATAATACATTTATTAGTCCAGTCATTATAGTAAGTTCACCTCGGAATTCAAGATACGCAGCTGTAAGTTTGTAAATAATTGTGTATTGACACCCTAAAAGTTGTCTCAAAACCTACATATGGTAGGGTGTATAGTACACCGTGTACTATTAAATTTCAAGGTCAAACGTCACAAAAATCGGTTATTTGTGCTTATTTTGTATATATCTCATTTCCTATGCGTTTTTTGCTATTTGGTTTTTTATCAATATTGTAGAATACAAAATTCTCTACAAATTTTGTTTATATTTTTTTTATACGTTTAACCGATTTCGAGATAGAGGGCGGAGAGCGCGCGGTCACAGGATCACTTCAGGTCAACCGGTGACTCCGGTCGAAAACGCGCCATATATAGTTTAACCTATCGATAAATCAATGATTATAAATATTTGTCAATTATTTTTAACTATTATATTTATCATTTTTTTCCTAACCTAACTACTTTTTATTCAGTATTTATTCATTTAACAAGATTTACCTGCCCATGTAATTGCAGAATTGTTAATGAAGTTATAGGAATTATATTTGAATTTTAACCTGATTAATATTTATAACTACTTATATGATGAAAAAAAAACATATAAATTATGAATTAATCTTTTTATTAAAAATTTCATTCAATACATTTATTTTTATTAAGGAAAAAAATTTAGTAATGGGTACAAAAACTACAATTTATACCTTAATCATCTTCTCCCTTTTCATCGTCGTCTTCCGGCTGCTGGTAAATTTCAAACTGGTCTTCATTGTCGTCTTCAACGACATTTGTCTCAAGTTCTTCCATGATTTGGGGGTCAAAGGTTCCATCTTCCTTAATATCGCTCTGATATGAAATAGCATTGAGACAAGCTTGCCCATCACATTGGCCACAAGCTAAAAAAGCATTGCAAGCCCGCTTTCCTGCATCCGCATCACGAACCAAAACCACTCTTGCAGTTGCAGAAAATTGTATTTAGCAAATCTTCTGGAGCAGGTGGTAAAATTGTCATGATAGGAAAAGATCTTCATTCTCCAGAAAATCTTTTCGCATTGCCCAACACCATACCTGGGGTTCCAAATCATGCCCTAACCAAGTTTGAACTTGATAATATACATGTTTGAAATGTTGATGAGCAGCTGTACTTGTTGGTGGAATATTTAAAAGCTGCACAGGTTTATTAGGTTTTGTAGACTTGACGTAATGCATATGACGAAGATGATCGAGACTTTTCACAGATATCGGAGCATTATAGACTGCCAATTGCTGCTAACAAGCTTTGAGTTCCTTTCTCTAATAATCTCTGGGCCAAACAATTTTCTTCCTCAAATGCTGCAGCATCCAAATTTGCCAGTTTCTCAAAAATTTAAAAATGATTTTTTTCCTTTTTTTAAAAGCGCAGATGTTGTATACTAAATATGGCGCTATTTCGACCGGAGGCACCGGTTGACCTGAAGTGATGCTATGGCCGCGCGCTCTCCGCCCTCTACCCCGAAAACGGTTCACAGTATAAAAAATGTTATTAAATAAAATTTGTAGAGAATTTTGTATTCTACAATATTGATAAAAATACAAATTGCAAAAACCCATAGGAAATGAGATATATACAAAATAAGCGCAAAATACCGATTTTTGTGACGTTTGACCTTGAAATTTAATAGTTGCGTACCATATGTAGGTTTTGAGACAACTTTTAGGGTGTCAATATACAAGTATATACAGACTTACAGCTGGGTATCTCGAATTCCGAGATTCTTACCTAATTTAAGCTTAAATGACTGGACTATATGTTAATGAATAGATTCGGGTGTTACTTTGCGAAAATCCATATTTAATAATAACAAGTATTTTTAAAAGTATCTTATGAAGACATTAAATAATATTTTAACAAAACACTTTAAAAATTATAAGAATATATATCTAGTAACAATTTCGCCTAATTTTCCTGTTAAGCCTACGTGACGCCACAAATACCACGCAGCCTAACCGGAAGAATATTCGACTAGTTTCGCTTCAAAATGAACCATCATCAAGGTGGTGTTTGTGACGTCACGAAGGCTTAACAGGGAAATCAGGCGAAATTGTCAGTAGATATATATTTTTATAGTTTCTGTAAGTGTTTTATTAAAATATGAGTTAATGTTTTCTTAAGATACTTTATAAATATTTTTTATTATTACATTTATGTTTACGAATGGCATGTCAAATGTGAGAGCTGTCAGAAACTTTTTTTTATTGTAACCCAAATGTAATCAAAATATATTTTTTTCTACCAATACCTATTTTGGAATAACTTTTGATCATCCTTCCATCCACTGATCATTTTTATTGTTCTTGTCCGCTAATGCTATCTAGCTGATGCTAAATGACGACGCAGTCATAATATTACCGTGACGCATTTAACGATGCCACGGATGAAATGAACTGTATTTACTTGCCGTAAATAATTAAATCTATAAAATATTTTCCCAATAATATGTAGATATTGGTAAAGCATAATGTTTTTCTAAATTTAACCACGCCAAAAGCGGTGACAGTCTTAGTTCTTCTCACATCGGGCAATTGCCCGGCATATTAATATGGTAGCTAAATATACTTACTTATAAAATGACGTTGAGAAGATAAGGGCATTGTACCTAAGCCTGAAATCTACGCTTCAGGTTCGCCAGTTTTTCGGTCTAATACATAGTCGTATATATTATAAATTAATGTACACATTAGAATTCCCATTCAAATACACAATTTTACTGAAATCTGGCAATTCAGAAGCATTAGTATTGTCGATACGGCTGCAACATCTCACCGAGTTTGTGAACTTGGTTTTTAAAATCTGATGAAATTACTTTTGTATGCAAAATGATATGAAAACACTTTCCTTAAGGCTTTTTTTCAGTAGTTCCATAAATTTTTAATGTTTAGTTATAAATATAATTGTCCTTTTTATTTAAGCTTACATCGCCCAGTACTTCAGCTCGGCAGTTGGTAAGAGAAATAAATTAACATATTGCTCGTCATTTAGATTGGGCCCCTAATAGTAGCGACATCTGTTCATGCTGCTCATCTAGGTATTGACCTAATAGAATTTTAATGATTTTTGGTATAATATTGTATAGACATGCTTTAATATTTATGTAAATGGTAGCATAAAGCGCTTGCTTTTTGGTTAGACACCCAACAGACTGTACTTAGTCAAGTAATGCATTATGTGCTTAATAATGTTAGTACCTCATGTTCACCTTTAAAGATTATTCGTGCCGACTGAAACAATTATAAAACAATAATCTTATCAAAACAACGGTTTGACAGATACAACCCATAGTTATCGATATCGATATTCGGTGACTTATAGATAAGATAATATTTAAAAAAAGGTATAATATTAAAATGTCGCCTGGATAGTTGTATTGTTGTTTCTTCGTGAGATGCGTTGATTATAGTTCTGTGACATGGAACCTATACAAGGAGACCAAGGGGATAGAGAACCCCTCGTAGACCGAGGGCATGTAGGTAAAATAGTTTTACTAATTCTACGTTTCATAGAGAATTGTTTTATTTCGCGACGTAAAATTGATTCAGAAATCGTGATTTGTATATTAAAACTTTGAAACAGATTCAAGTATGTACAAAATTAATCATTCACGATTCACGATTTCTGAAAATAAAAATTACTAAAATGAGAATTTAGCACGATAAAATCGTAGGATAAAATTGTTGACCTCGAAATCTGACACAAAGTGGTAATATGAAATAATATATACACCACTGCGTGCGAACTAGTTTGATCTATGAGAGCTAGATAACAAATAGATGAATTGTAACAATTAATGATGCAACTACCGTTTTTGTATAACAGTCTGATGTTAGTCTAGAAACTAGTCGATTTAAGGTGAAATGACAGACTCACAAACACGTGACCGTGTTTCGTCACGCCTCCATAACGCAATCTTCAAGGTGTCCTGTGTGATATCTAATAGAATTTTCTCCTATTTAATTTATTTACGGCCTCGTTAGCAGAGAAGCGTAATACGGCAGAACGCTTGGTCTTGTTCTTGGTTTCGATTCCAAAAAAGCACCGCGCTATGGAACCTAAAAATAACTGCAAAATGTGGTTGTACTTGTCTATTCTTTCGGAAAAATATTAATCGCGATGATATCTTTGTTTAAATACAAATTATTTTTGTGATGGAAGATATAAATATTGTCTAGTTGTCTAAGCTATCTTTATTACGAGTAATATTTAATTTTTCTAAATAAGCAGGTTTAATAATAATAAAATAGTATAGTGTTTTGTCCGTAAATTCTATGCATAATTTTATTACGTGTGGTTGCCTTTAAAGAACAAAGCAATACAGTTATTTTGACATGTCTGTTATTTATCACTGAATAATAATTCGTTATAATTATTAAGTTAATGCCCAATTTTGTTTCTCATTTGTGAAAATGTCTGGATGAACGCTATGCTCTGCTGCACAGATTTTCTCAACTGACTGCATTAGGTGGCACTGCATTTGGGATAGGCGAGTGTGGCGCTTACCATCAGTAGCATGATTTTCATTGCACGTCTAATTATAAGAATAGCTGCGCTTGCAACTACCGAATAAAACCTTATCATTAGGTATCCCACATAATGTGTACCTACTAGCCTTATATTTCTGTGCATACTGTGCATTATGCTTAGCTTAAGACATAATAATAACCTATATAACAAATTACACATGTGTTATATTTAGCAGTCCTTTGTTTTTTTTGGCTATTGAACCTTTCTAATCATAGAAATGCCCAACCATGTTAAACATTTTATCAGAGTTAATCTATGCACGATTAGTGTTCTCTTTGATTGTAAATACACCCACCTCTGTATTATTCTCATAAATGTATTTACGTAGATTTACGTGTAGGTATATTCTTTCGAAGTTCGATTTATAATTGATTTTAATAAGAATACCATAAATTATGGAAAGATTTTGACTTTAAATGATGCATATGTTTTTAGATTAGATACTTAGATGGATCCAGGGGTGCGTTCCTCCTACCCGTCGGCCAAGACAAATTATGGTCTAAACACAGATATACGCCGTTTCAGCACTCTAATCGAACTTAATTTGATCCTGTCAAGATTTGATCATACCCGTTCCGGGCGACCTGTCAGAGCAAATTTTGATCTGCCTGGCCAAATTTTTACTACCTTTTGAATCGGCCAAATCTTGGCCAGCTGTCAAATGTGACAGATTCTACAATAAATAATAGATTTTGTACAAGCTAAGCCAAGGATTAGTGGCATACTATGTTAACATTGCTTAATTACGTATTATGCCCCATTTATTAAAAATGTAGACTGTATTTTATCACCTAAAAACATCGCTGTCAATTCCATATTTTGAAAGGACCTTTATAGGTCGTTCCAGGTGCCTTAGAGCAAATATTGCTCGACCAACATTTACTGGAACGCGCCCCAGAGTGCCTAAACATATGCACGTTTCGTTTTCTTGTTAGTTACGTAGGTAGGTATTATGAGAGAAGTAAGTTTGCTAATTTTAAAAAAGATCAACTTACTTACTATGAAATCATAATTTTGATAAGCAGCATTGAAGTCGTTAGTGTCTTGGTCCTACTTGTGATAGTTTTAGAAGAAGTAATGGTAGAATCACAAACAAATACGATGGTAACCCCTCATTAATTTTGACAGTCGAATAGACAGAACAAACTGACGGCAGGCAGATGCCAAAATGCCAATGTCGCCCGTAGCACCGTTCTTTCGTTAAATCGTAACTACTGTCACGTCATTCGCATTTATTTATTTTAGGCTACACTACAAGTAAATAATTCATTTGTTTTTCTCTATAACAACAGTTAAAAGTAAAGTTAGTTTGTTTAAAGCTAAATACTAGTAGTATTTATATGAGTTCGTTGACAAAATGTATCGAACAAGCTAATATTTCGAAACTGGTTACGAAAAAGACGTGTATAAAATTTATGGTCGGATTATTGTTCCAGGGGACGCAGTTATGTTTTCCGGAATACAAGGTTAGTATAAATCTGTTTCTAGTTGTATGATCGCATTGTCAGAACACATAAAAAGTCACCAAGGAGTCACCTAAACAGATCAATAAAATCGTTCATTGTTTCCTGCAAATTTATAAAAAAAGCTATTCTTAGGCATTCTAATTGTAAATACTTGCATACAAGTCATATAGCTTCACAGAGAGAATAATATTAACATGTAGAAAGGTGTAACTCCCTTTTTCATTGATAACTAGTAAGGGCCTAAAATTGGTTGTCCTTTCGTAAATGACGAAGACAAGTGATGACTAAGTACTTCCAAAAATTTTTCGAGTATATCATTTGTGAATTGGGGGGTCAGAACTAGAACATTTCACAATCATAATAAAATTGCTGTATTGGAAACACCATTGTGCTTTTTATTATAGACAATGTCTATATAAACTTGAATCAATAAGAGTTAATTCTGATGTTACATAATATACTTTACATGCACAGTTATTGACTTATTTCGTATACATTACTAGTGCATGGTTATGTGTCTTATAATGTCTTACTGATATGCCAGTCATTGAGGTTAATCTAATCTGTTGGTTGACAGCAGTATAGTATAAATTTGTATCTGGCTAGATCCTAACTTGAAACGGGCACACACACTCAAAAAGGTATTATTTATCTGCGTTAGGGTGGTATTCAGTCTGAATAGCATGTAAAATGCCCATGCACTATATGAACCTGGTCTACAGTGACCATGATAGAGCAGTTGAAGCAAATATACAGGGTGGAAACTTTCAACGGGTCAGTGAGGGGAAGTACCTTATCCATTGTAGCTACTCGGAAATGGTCTTAAAAGACTATACATATTTTTTAAGGAATTTTGATCTCCATTCACAGATTTTCAAAAACAATTACAGTTAGCAAGAAAATAGCCATTTTACACAAAAACATTTTTTGATGCCAATTGATCCTGTTTCTAATACTGATCAAAAATCTTCTATGGAACCAACCATCATTGGAGTAAGTACTCAAAAAGTCACAAATAGAAAAAAAACATTTCCCTTACATTTTGTAAAGAATTTGTGTAACTGAAATACAAAAACTAAAATAAAAGACAAATGATCACGTACAATTTTACACATATCAAAAAGAAGGCAAGGTATTAATTTTCTTTTTTTATTAACTATCATAACTTGCTGGTGTATTTTTATTATTTACGTAATATGCTTCTAGCAAGTCTAAACGTTCTAAATTGGAGATTATTTTTCTCTTATCGATAGCTGTCCAATTATGCACATAGTGTAAAATTCACAACACACTCAGAGCTTTTCTGGCGCAACAAACTTTCAAGATTGTTTTTTATTTAGTAATAACGAGTTCGAAATTTAAATTGTTTTTTTAATCTTTTTATTCAGCCAACAAAAAGATCTCAACCTTCACTAAAAAAGCTTTTGCATAAAATTTTCATACAAAATGTACGGGAAAAGTTTTTTGCAATTTGTGACTTTTTGAGTACTCCAACGATGGTTGGTCCCATAGAAGATTTTGATCAATATTAGAAACGGGATTGATTGGCATCAAAAAATGTTTTTGTGTAAAATGGCTATTTTCTAGCTAACTGTAATTATTTTTGAAAATTTATGAATGGGGATCAGAGTTATATAAAAAAATATGGATAGTCTCCTAAGACCATTTCCGAGTAGGTACAATGGATAAGGTACTTCCCCTTACTGCCCCGCTCAAAGTTTCCACCCTGTATATTGAATCTATAATGTATCAGCCGAATTATCCACAGCTGAACACTGCATCCCATATATTGAGTGTAGTACTGAAATATTAGACTGACAAAATATCTGTTTTTATGTGTGAATAATATGTATGGTGTACATGTGTTAGTTGTTTTTAATCTAGCTGAAACTGTTTTAATGTTGTTCAATGGTATATTACCAGTTCCAAAAAAAACATGATTATAATACAATATCAATTTGTTTATCAGGGGACGATGACATCCCGGGTATTGGACAGTATGAGGACTTTCACACAATCGACTGGCAGAGAGACATTGCCAGGGATCGAATGCGCCATAGGTATATTGTGAAAAAAAGACAAGACTCAATATGGGATCTAATCAAGGTATGTCAACACCTTGCAATTTAAATTATAATTTTACCTAAAGTAACCTATTCTATAGCCTCTACCAAATTTCATTAAAATCTAGTGTTGTTCCTTGAATAAGTGGTAACAAACAGAAGCTTTTAACCCAAAAAGTGTAAATATACTCAAAATACTAAAATAGATACATAGTAATTAAACAACTTTAAACGGTTTAAATCGCGTATATTTGTCATTATTTTTGTCCCGACGTTTCAAACACTTTGCAGTGACAAAAATAATGACAAATATACGCGATTTAAACCGTTTAAAGTTGTTTAATTACTATGTGTAACAATCGCGAAAACCTAAGACAACATTACTAAAATAGATAGTCAACAATTTCTCCGTTAAAATGCTTGCTTATTTGAATTTTTACAAAATTAAAAGCAGATTAATTTTTTTTAGCATGAGTGACATAGAAACCTGTACATCCCTCGGATCGGAACATGCTTTGATGATTTAAGCTACTATGGTGATGGTGAACAATAGTTCACATATATATATATACTGTTCGTTCTTGTTATTTAAACGTCTTAAGGGGATGGAGCTACATAGTAAAAGAGAATTGAACTGCAAACTTTATAATTTGCTCTAAAGTTTTTACGATAATGAAAGCCCATAACTCTAGCATTGTTATTTTTGCATTAACGCCTGCTAAGCTTTCAAAATACAACTAGTATTATTTTATGTTAGCTTTTTCTCTTACCAGGTGTTAATGCAAACAAATTCAATGTTTCCTGTATTCTTTATACCACTGAAATACACAATGTAGACTAATCTAAACTTACAATCAAGTGTGGCCAATAGCTAATACAACTAATAGCATTACATGCAGGCACATTTTGGAGGGAGGAGAATAGGGATATATTGGATAATTTGCTTATGTTTCCTACATGTTGACATGTACAAAGTATATTACTGGTTAAAATTAACAGATTATCATTTTTAATAGTTGGCAATAGGTCAAAATGTAATAAGATATAACAAATTAAATTGATCATCAAAAATTCCCCCACTAAATTCACACTGCCCAAAGGTGCCCATAACGGCTGCAGCATTGCCAAGCGTAAATTTGCACAATCGAAGCCTTAAAATTTACCAGTTTTACTTTATGAGCTATTAATTGTTGTTTGTTTTTAGGGGGCTCACGACGCATGGTCAGGCTGGGTCTGTGTACTTCTTGTAGGAATATGCACAGGGTTAGTAGCAGGAGTTATTGATATTGGAGCTTCCTGGATGACAGACCTCAAATTCGGTATATGCCAGGCCTTCTGGCTCAACAGGGAACAGTGCTGCTGGTCTGATATCAACACAACCTTCGACTCGGGCAATTGTTCAGAGGTAATGGGATTAATATGGCATACACTAATAAGACAGTAAGAGTTGTTGGGAGTTATTGAAAGGAAATGTCAAACAGCTATTCGTTGTGAAATTATTATTTAATTCAGTCTTGTGATGATAAACTACAAGTTGTATTTATTGTGAATTATATTTTAATTTATGTGCTGTGTATATATATTTTTGGTTATACAGCTTTTTGCACCATAATATAGCACTAGGTGGCTCAAACTCACTCACTGAAACTATTACACAGTTTATTTTGTTGCTACGCAATGGCTGTGCACAGTGCCACAGTTAGTCTTTTATCTCCTTTGTCAGATTCTGATGACACGGATGGCAGTTTGGTGTGTAGTGGATTAAAGTTATGAATATGAGAATATTCATAACATTAATCCACTACACACTTGGGTCTGTTGTCAGCACAATCATATATTCTGCCTTTAAGCTAGGCCACCAACTCTGCCTATATAGAGACGTAGATGACCATAGAGATAATATGCATACATATAAACAGGCAGCTGGTTGAGGCAACTCTACAGCATTGTCCACTTTCAGCTCATTCGGAAAGTAGTGTGTAATAAATCATATGATTACCTAATAATAATTGAGCATTGTTGGAACGTTTCAGTGGTTAACGTGGGCACAAGTGTTTGGTGACCGAGAGGAAGGTGCAGGTGCCTACATCATCAGCTACTTGTTGTACATAATATGGGCACTCACATTCGCTGCGCTCTCCGCCTCACTAGTCAGGATGTTCGCGCCCTACGCCTGCGGCTCCGGTAAGTTATCACCATACAGTAACCTCCCCAGAGGTATAACCTAAGAAATTTTGGTTGATACAGTGTGCATGGTTAATGGTAATTGGCTATAGGCTCGCCCTTTGCTACAAAGAAAATTTTGCTGTTTTTACACCTCTGTTTTTCACATCAGAGTTTAAGAGATCATTAAAAATTGTTAAAAAACAAGTGTTACTATTACTTCTTTAGAAATTCACCGCTCAATAACTGTAACAAAAGAAACAAAAGAGCATTTACCAAATTGACTTAAATACATCAAATTCCTATACTGTGAATATTATTTGACTGTATTCATTGACAATAAACACAAGATGAATTAGTAGTTTGTCATTGGTATTGTTAATAACTAAATATTTCTTTAATGTGGAAATATGTCTTACTATTTAATTTATTCAGTTGTGTTCTAGGCAACACTTATCTCTACTCAAGCAGGTAATTACTATTAACAATAGACAGAATGCATTAATCCTTCAGCATTATAACAGCAACAATAGAAATGCATTCATAAAAGGGCTAATCAGTCCTCTGATGTTGAAGAAGAGTGCATTTAGGCATGACACAATGGTCTGAACAAATATGAAAATTTTAATTAAAAAGTAATTAAAACTCAAATTTGTTCAGACAACACTTATACACAACTTACTACAAAGTTGATTTTAAAATGTATCACAGTTAGTACAAGTAAAATATATTATGTTGAATCGTACAATAACTGTATATGATAAATTTCAAATAAATAGAAAAGTGATTATGGTGAAATTTTGATTTAAAAAAAATACTGGATTTTTACAATCAAGTACAATTTGCGGCTGGGAAGTGCAGATGTTATTAATCCTGGTGAGAGTCTGAATCTGATTTAAAAATATATAAATTATTGTCTACGATACGCTTATGAATGTCAATGTCATAATTTACTTTTAAAATATTCTTCTTATGCTTTCTAATTACGCAAATGGTTGTGTGGGTGTAGTACAAACAAAGGCTTTCCTTCAGATCAGATACAGAGGTTTTAGCTGGAAGCCCTTTATTGCGACTCACAGAACAGTCATATAAGGGTCCAATTCAAGCCATCATTACAAATTGCCTTAAATTCCACAATGTTAAGCTAGTTTTAAGATCAAAACTCTATTACTACTAATATTGTTAAAAGTTTTAGGAAAGGCAGTATATACACAATCTAGTGCATTTGCCATAATAATCTAGGTGAATAATTTTGACAATTTGCTACATTGTCTATGAATACATTGTGTATTATTTATCCTCCAATAAATTAAAAGTGGTTCAACAACTGCCTCATGCCAGATAAAAATTCATATAACAAGTGATAGAAAAAGTGTCCCTAACAAGATATTAAACTTATTAGGTGCCAAAATGTTCTTGGATGCATCCATCACCTAGTAGAGTTGGTACAACTGAGCTATGTTACACACGAGGGTGCATGGATTAAGGCGATGTTGTATTGTAGACATGAATATGTAATGAACAATGCACATGCCTTTCATACAAGCTTTATTAACACCAAAAAAGTATGAACCTAAAGCAGTGCAATAACAACCATTTTACGATTCTCGATTTAGTTATTTACCTAAACAACATAAGGGTCACATTATGGGCAATAATGAAACAATTGTATAGAGGCAGGGGCAAAAAATATTGTAAATATATTGCAAGAGACTATCACAAGAGATTTTTTTTTTTCAATGAAGAATGTTTCATTTGTCACTGCATTCCTCCATTATTTTAATTAAAATGCTAATGAGTTTGATTACACTCTTCCAGGTATTCCGGAGATCAAAACTATTTTGAGTGGGTTCATCATCAGGGGCTACTTGGGCAAGTGGACGCTGATAATCAAGGTTGTGGGGCTAATACTGTCTGTGTCCTCCGGCCTATCACTCGGCAAAGAAGGTCCCATGGTCCATATAGCTTGCTGTCTGGGTAAGTTATTACTTCAAATTATATGTGTGACAAAATTATGAACAGCGCAATTTATTTTACTAATAGTTTAAGATAAATATGTTCTCTGATGCATTCATATTATGTGATGTTTTATCAACTGGCATTATTGATGCTTACTCCATTGATTGCTCGTATAGAACTGCAGCCCTCCATTTCTTCCTGTGTTCCTAAGGGGCAATGTAAGTAGTAAGGAAAAATACCAGAAGGTGAGCAGCAGTGCCTTCGGCAAAACAGCTGTTTTACACTGCAATCACCAAGAATGCTGTCCGTAATGGGGGAGGCCTGAGTTCAATGGTGAATTACATGGCTGTATTATTAGTAGTTAGTAGAATGTTGAAGCATATGTTATAAAAATATTTTTCTTTTTGAGGTTTTTGCTTCTATATTGATTCCATATTTTATTCTACAAGTATTGTAAAGTAGTAAACGAGGAAATAAACTATCACTGGATATACTATAAAACGGGACCGAGTGGAAATGATTTTTGACCAAATGCTTGTACTATAGTGACCAAAATATAATGGGGAAGATGAGCATATTTTATATAACTTTAGGTAAAACAAACAAAATGTACACATGCAGACTAAGGTAATTAATAATTACTCCATAATGGGAAACCCACGGTCATATTTGTTCATCCAAGTGCTAAATGTTAGTTAAGGATACAAAAGAACAATAAAAACCAATTCAATGCCATACATTTATGTCAATATCGGTAAATTAATTACATGTACCTAACATATGGTATATTGTCGATGGGCTAGATCAGTTGTGTTTTTTTGAAGAGAAGTGCCTCATTTCCATTTTTAGTCACATTGTTTGCTCAGTATAGGGTGACTTAAAAACTCAAAATAAGCTAAGTCCCGATGGTAAAGAACTTCTGCTAGGTATAGCACCCTTTGGGGAATGGCAGCTTTTTCAGCAATCTACACGCCCCTGGCGATGTGACTTCATATGTGACGCCTTAGGCCAATTAACAGTTAAACTGATCCGTGATATTATTGTAGAATTAAATAATATTTGAATATGAATGAGAAATTCTACATCAATACATTATACTCTCACTTCTAATTTGATATTAATAACTGGACAACTAGTTACTAATGGTATATTGTGAATGTTAAGTTACTCTAAAACTGACCAACTCGGAAAGAGTCACTCGGGATAGTATCATCCTGAGTGACACTGGCTATACCTTTTTTATGGCATGAGATTTTTAGTTACATCCAATGACCGATTCACAATCTATTTATATCGTCTTGTTTTATACAGAGCAGGAGGAGTAAACACTAAATTATCTAAAAAGTTACAAAAATTTGCAACAGGTAATTTAAATATTATTGATGATGATATTACAGGAAACATCTTGTCGTACCTGTTTCCGAAGTACGGTCGGAATGAAGCGAAGAAACGCGAGATCCTGTCGGCGGCAGCAGCGGCTGGAGTCTCTGTCGCCTTCGGAGCACCTATAGGAGGGGTGCTGTTCAGTCTCGAAGAGGTATTTATATGTATTCATTGACTGTCTTACCCTATCCCATTAAGAAGTCAATTTTGGATTAGTATCATAACATCTTATCGATTTCCTTTCCATATCACAGTTAATGGACCAGTCTTGAAGAAATATTGTTATATATACTTCGGCATATTCCCCATGTCATCAGTACTAATATTATAAATGCAAAAGTTACTCTTGTCTATCTGTCTGTCTGTTACGCTTTCACGCCAAAACTACTGGACCGATTTGAATAAAATTTGGTATGGAAATAGTTTGAGACCCGGGAAAAAACATAGGATAGTTTTTATCCAACTTACTTATATAGGAACACAAAAGTTACCGTCTTTAAAAAAAACACTCTGGAAAAGATATTGTTACATCATATTTAATTGACTTTCTTTTCACATCTCCCTACATTATTCAGTCACTCAGCGATTATATTCGGTGACTTGTATACCATATCTCCACTAGTAAACCAGTTTCGGAATTTACTGTTATCTTTCCCTATATTGAAAACACAACCCATTAATTGCAGCTAGAAATTATTGAGTCGCAGTGTAGCTCATTTGAAATAACTTTTCCATAACTCTACAAAACTTGAGTTATATCAAACTCTGCCTTAAAATATTAATCATTTCCAAAGATATGCTCATGCCCAGAAAACTATGGCAACGATTGTGTTACCATATATGTGTGAACAGATATTATTTGCCAAAGAACTGCCTTGAAGCTGTCTTACTGACAATCACATTCTTACTGTTAAAGTAACATCACACAACGTCTCAGCTTGAACCAGTAACAAGAACAATTAAAGCAGTTTCATATCACACACAACTGTGGCAAAGCCTACAGACAAATGTCAAATGATTTTTGTAAATATAAGTTATTTTTACAAAAACTTAGTAGGTTCAAAGTTTGTAACTTTAACATTAATATATAATGTTGAAAGATTTTTAATATATATTTATATTTCCTGGCCCTTACTGAAATTTTCTTAATATTTCTGGCTCCTAATCCAAAATGTTTGCCGACCCCTACTAGGTATCTTCTTAGGCTTTCCTTCCAAATCTTTCATCATTTTATAACAAAATCTATATCTATACTTAAAATAAAACTGTAACAGGACCAATTCTGTACATGGCAGATATTTTGAAAAAAAAAATGTACAGTACTCTGTAGCTGATACTGATGCCGAAACTGTATTTTTTTATATTTTTGTCTGTCTGTCTGTATCCCGGCCGCGCATCACTCCAAAACTACTGAATGGATTTTAATGAAACTTAGCACGATTTGAGTTCATACTACGAAGAAGAATATATAATACTTTTTATCCCGAAATTCAGTACGGTTCCCTTAGGAAAGGGAATGAAAGTCAAAATGTAAAGTGAGTTGTAATTTATTAACGCGTAGTCCAATTTCAATCATTATTTTTTTGTTACAATAGCGGTAATTTAATTATTTTCCCGTAAATATTTCAAAGTTTTCAGTTCTGTAGTTCAGAAATTACAGATATCACAAACTAAATATTTCGTTCTAAATAACTTGAACGGCGGAATGTTGAGAAACCCTTAACCGTACGGCTCATCTTAAGCTAGCATTCGCACTTTATCATAAAGGCTTAATAGATATATTATAGCAGCCGCATTGTCTACTGCTGAACACAGCCTCCACCACTATGGGAGGGTTTGCCATAATCCCCACGCTTGGCAGGCATCTTGGGGATCGCGGTGTGAGATATCAGTTCCTCAGAAAGCGCTGCTGCCCACCCTCTGTAGTGTTACTCTTTATCGCCTCTTACGACACCTACTACGGGTAAAGATGGGGGGTGACATTATAGCCCGGCACCCAAAGGGCAGCCCGACAACCCACAGGCAGCCCAGAACCCCACGGGCAGCACGGCACCCTTATTTAGTTTTGCAAGCTTGCTACGATAAAACTCTAAAATGTGGTACATTCACCACAATCAGTTTTTATAACTACATATCTTTCTTTTGCTGGATACATTTCGGAGACTGCGCAATGGAGTGCACAATGTTGTCTTAGGTTTTCGCGATTGTAACACTTTGTAAGTAAACAACTTTAAACGGTTTAAATCGCGTATATTTATCATTATTTTTGTCCCGACGTTTCAAACACTTTGTAGTGATCGTGATTCGGGACAAAAATAATCTATACTTATAATAAAACTGTAACAGGTCCAATTCTGTACATGGCAGATATTTAGAAAAAAAAAATTACAGTACTCTGTAGCTGATACTAATGCCGAAATTGTATTTTTTATTTATTTTTGTCTGTCTGTCTGTATCCCGGCCGCGCATCAGTCCAAAACTACTGAATGGATTTCAATGAAACTTAGCATGATTTGAGTTCATACTACGAGGTAGGATAATTTATGCTTTTTATCTCGAAATTCAGTATGGTTCCTTGGGAGAGGGGATGAAAGTCAAAATATACACTTAGTGGTAATTTATTAAAGCGTGGTCTGATTTCATACGTTCTTTTTAGGGTTCCGTACCCAAAGGGTAAAAACGGGACCCTATTACTGAGATTTCACTCTCGGTCTGTCCATCCGTCCGTCCGTCTGTCACCAGGCTGTATCTCGAGAACGGTGATAGCTAGACAGTTGAAATTTTCACAGATGATGTATTTATGTTGCCGCTATAACAACAAATACAAAAATTTGACCAAGTGCGAGTCGGACTCGCGCACGTTAAAACAAAAAAACCGGCCAAATGCGAATGGGACTCGCGCACCAAGGGTTCCGTAGCATTATCTGAAATTTTATTGTATGGGTGCCCCCTTAATTATTTATTCTAATTTAATTCATTATATTTAAAGAAAACATAAAACTAAATATTCTGTGAATAGTTAAAGCGTCTACCAGTCACCGTCATTAGTTTCGAGCAAGAAACGGTAAAAAAATCAATTGTTGTATGGGGGGCCCCTTAAATATTTATTTTATTTTTAGTATTTGTTGTTATAGCGGCTATAGAAATACATCATCTGTGAAAATTTCAACTGTCTAGCTATCACCGTACTTGAGATACAGCCTGGTGACAGGCGGATGGACGGACGGACAGCGAAATCTTAGTAATAGGGTCCCGTTATTACCCCTTGGGTACGGAACCCTAAAAAGGTTAAAATATGAAGTCTAATGTAGCTAATGGTACGGAACCCTTCGTGCGCGAGTCCGACTCGCACTTGGCCGATTTTTTAATTAGAATAGTGGTGCTTTAAAAATTATCACGTAAATATTTCAAAGTCATCGGGTTTGTAGTTCAGAAATTACAGACATCACAACCTAAATATTACGTTCCAAATAACTTGATACCCAAAATGTACAGAAATATTTGAACGTACGGCTCATCTTAAGCTGGCGGTCGCACTTTATCGTATAAGTATGACTGACTTTGCTGATACTGATGCAAAAACTGTTTCTTTTTTTCTCTGGCTGCCTGTCTGTATCCCGGCCGCGCATCACTCCAAAACTACTGAATGGATTTGAATGAAACTTAGCACGCTTCGAGTTCATACTACAAAGAAGGACATAGGATACTTTTATCGCGAAATTCAGTACGGTTCTCTTGGGAAAGGGGATGAAAGTTAAAATGTACACTTAGTTGTAATTTATTAACGCGTAGTCCGATTTCAATCATTCTTTTTTAATTATTTTCCCGTAAATATTTCCAAGTCCTCAGTTTTGCAGTTAAGAAATTACAGATATCACAAACTAAATATTTCGTTTTAAATAACTTGAACCGCGGAATGTTGAGAAATCCTTGAACGTACGGCTCATCATAAGCTCATAGGAAGCCCTGGAACCCCACGGGAAGCCCGACACCCCACGGACAGACCGGCATCACACACAATTATTTAGTTTTGCAAGCTTGCTACGATAAAACTCTAAAATGTGGTACATTCACCATAATCAGTTTTTATAACTACATATCTTTCTTTTGCTGGATACATTTCGGAGACTGCGCAATGGAAGTGCAAATTAAGTGCAAGTTGTAATTAAACAACTTTAAACGGTTTAAACCGCGTATATTTATCATTATTTTTGTCCCGACGTTTCAAACACTTTGTAGTAATCTTGGTCACGGGGTGACTGTCGGGACAAAAATAACGATAAATATACGTGATTTAATCCGTTTAAAGTTGGAAGTGAACAAGTTTAGTAGATTGTAATACAATGGTCGAAAGGAATTGATAACTTTCACCCGCGTTCAGCTCTCTACTTTTCATTTCGAATTTAAAAAAAGTAAAAAAGTAGCTTTTCTAAAAATTATTCATTGAAAAAATAACTTACTTACTAAAAAAATATTGAGTGGATAGAACTATTTGTGAAATTTTACGTAAAATTTTGTTTGGAATATTTACGGGCGGCTATTGCCCGAAGAGGAATCTCTCTGCTTTTCACTATTAATATAAGGAATAACGATATAAAAATAGTATGTTTTTTTATATTATTTATTTTGATTTTAATAACATGAGCATATTTAAAATTAATGCGGCTATAGTCCAAGTAGGAATCGATGACTTACATACGTGTTAAGCACTCTACTTTTCATTTAAAATATGAGGACGGTAAAAAAAATTTAGTTTTTCTAAATATTCACTAAAAATAATAAACATGAGTAGAAGATACAAAGATACACTAGGAGTTAGAACAATGAAATTTAGGGAAATTTTTAGTTAGTTTTTTTTAACCTACACTTTTTACCTTATATTTAGTTACTACCCTGCCAAACATAGTTGTTATTAATTTTTTTATAACAACAGAGTATTTTACAACGAAAAATCTTAGACATATAACTTTGTTTACACCAATGGTTACAATTGTTACAAGTCATTCCGGCCCAAGAGAAGGAAGCATTTACTAGGTGGGAAGGAGCCTCTCCTACCCGCTACTCAGATCAAACAAACACTACTTACGAGAATGAGAAATAAAAAAAATATGTTTGATCTACCGTCAAACAAACCGCCGCTTTAAAATCGAAATTCTAAAGAAACGCACAATGTACTTTGCTTCAACATTTATTGTGCGAAACGGGAAAGAACTCTCTGAGTTACTTAACTACTGTCTTCTGGAAAATACAACCCGGGAGTTTGAAATCCATAGTAAAAAGCTCCATTCTGAGCTATGGTCTACTATATGAGTACTTCACCGCAGACCACAGTGCTGCAAACAGTGCACAAATGTGAATAATTAGTCTGCAGGTACGGCAATCACGAACGAAGTCGCGGGTACAGCTAGTTTAGTAATAATAATTGACAAATAAGTTTGCGTCGTATCGTGTTCTTGTTTTAATTGCTGATTGACCACTATCTCACCTGATGGTGAGTGAAAATGCGATCAAAAGACCTAACGTAACCTAACTATAAATAAATAACATAGAATTAGTGGCTCTCATGGACAGCTGCCGGAACACACAATGGTATATACTTGGCGACAGTTTTTAAACTTGAGGGTTGTAGTCTCTACCACTATGACGATGAGTTATGTATGCCTAGCATTAACGCCTCTTTATGCAGCAGAACTGTATATCTATAAGTGCAAAGTAAAATAAGATTTAAAAATAATATAACAAGATATAATTCAAAACACCTAGCATGGCAGTCTTGCAATCTAATATAAATTGGATAATGGTATCTGGTTGTGTGTGCAATTGATAGACAAAACGCAAGATGCCAGCCAATCGGGATATAATACAATGGTGAGACAGAGCTCGCAATTTTAGACCTAAACTGTGGACTACAATATTGGATATGCTATGTAAAAATACTAATTGAATTGATATTAATTTACTCGTATTTACGACAATAAAATTAAACTAAATTCATTCGTGTCATAGTAGCCAACAAACTCCAATGATGCAATTTGTTGACGGAGTAGATTTAGTCAGTACTTATATTATAAATGTGAAGGTAACTCTGTCTGTCTGTCTGTTACGCTTTCACGCCAAAACTACTGGACCGATTTGAATAAAATTTGGTGTGGAAATAATTTGAGACCCGGGAAAAAACATAGGATAGTTTTTATCCAACTGCGCAAAAAGAGGTTAATGTTTTTGCGTGATGACTGAATACGCGCGGGCGGAGCCGCGCCTTGAAAGCTAGTGTTTTATAAAATCTTATACAATTTATATTTTTTATGCGTCAGTTTCTCAATTTTTTTTATTTAAGGTAGCAGATATGTAAGCCTTTGACCACAATCTAACGTGATAGTAAGTGATGATGTGGTTGAAGGTATTAACAGGCTACCTAGAATCACTGGCTCTCAAGAAATCACCATATGCAAATCGTTCTTAAAAAGTATTATTCAATCTGCCGCGGTTGCCTTTCCCTTTAGTCTTAGGTTAATCTGTTTCAGACAAGAATTGTTATAGCTTGTGACAAAGTCAAATTCAAAATCATTTATTCAATTTAGGCGTCTACGACGCTCTTATGAAGGTCAATTACAAATTTTAATATTTGAATATTCAACATTCTACTGCCACGTTCAGCAAAACAAATTTATAGAGCCACTGCGAGAAGAATGTGCAAGAAACTCGGGGCCATTCTCTTAAACATCTTTAAACAATGTGTTATATACAATATAATACTATTATTACAATATTTGTTTAAATTACGTAGGTGACAGGTGTTAGCTTGGCAGAGGCGAAACTTTCCAAGCATTTTTGTCGTTTAAATAATCACAAACTGTAGTAGGATTTCTTAATCAAAATGTTTTTACGTGCAATTTGAATTTTCTTTCTGCGAGCATTGAAAAATGTTTGGGAATTTTATTATAAAACTGCACACAATTACCTAAAAAGGACCTTTTATTTGTCTTTGCTAGTCTAAAATTTGGTACAGTTATTTTATATTTGTTCCTAGTGTTTTAATCGTGGATGTCACTGTTTAATTTAAATTTACAAATTTTTTTCCGAACATACATAATATTTTCAAATATATACAGACTCGGTAAAGTTAATATATCAATTTCTTTAAAAAGATCCCTTAGAGATTCCCTAGGATCCATTTCATATATGGTTCGAATTGCACGCTTTTGTAAGATAAAGATTGTGTCTATCTCAGCAGCAGTTCCCCACAGCAATACACCATACGACATAATACTGTGGAAGTATGCGAAATAAACTAGCCGTGCAGTAGCTATATCTGTTAACTGTCTTATCTATAAGTCATCCTCCTTTACCACAATATTTCATAATTCGCTAGTCTATATAAATTTTCATACAACCATTTGTTATGCAAATTCGAAACAATCAACACAACTCGCACTTGCCTAATTTAATGTTTTCCACACCTGACTATAGCGCTTTACGGTATTTTGTTTGTTTGTATATTGTATATTTATTTTATTGTACAAAGCGCTTTTTGTTAAATTTTTGCTGGTTTCAGTTACCATAAGCAAATCAGTCTTGAAAAAGTATTGTTAAATTTTCAGCAACTTTCCTTCCCTTCAGCACTCCGTAAATCCTATTTAGAATAAGTATTGCTATAGCTGAAACAGCTTCCTTTCATAATATCAAAAAGAAAATTAGTAAAAAAGTTCAACCCTTTAATATTCAGTAGCTCTCAGACCCATTCTGGTAAATATGCAGCAGCTTCCTTTCTCTAATGTCTTCGGCAAATCTGTTTCAAAGAGCTATGGTTACAGCTGAAACAGCTTTCTTTCCACATTCTTTAAATTAATTAATCACAAAGTGCAACTCGTAAGAATGTTTATAGAAGTCCAGAGATTTGTTGTAAATTTTTCAGTATAATTTTTCTATATATCAAGGTATTAATTTTAAATACCTCAGTATAATAAACAAATATTTTTCATAGCCAAAACAGCTTCTTTTGCTGTTATTGAATAAGTAAATAGTCCCAAAGTGCTACTCTAAAATGTTCAGTGGCTCACAGAGACATACATAATATATTGGTATTCAGCTACTGCAATTCCCCTTAGCTATTGGTTAGTCTTTTTCAAACAAATAAAGTTGTAGCTGAAATGGCTTTCTTTCCCAATCTTAATAAGTTACCTAATCACAAGGCATTTTTTAATAAATTTTCATCGACTTTAGTTTACTCATCACCATTTTCAAAATCAGTCTCGAAGAGGTATTGTTAAACCCTTAAGAGCCCTTATTCCAGCAAAGCCATTTTACAGCCGTTTTCTCAAGGCTGTTGCAGCTAAAGTATAAAAGTCTTTGTTTTTAAATGATGCAGGAAGAAAGTTTATTGTTTTTTTAATGGAGTGCATTAACCAAAACAATAAAAAAAACATCTGAAATCCGACAAATTTTTTTTTACCAACTCACGTTTTCATAAATTTCTTCATCAGTGTGACTTCAACAGTCTTTTTATCGAACAAAAATTATTCGTTTTACAGATTGAAAAATATCAGTAAACCAATCATATTACCACCAATGGAGTGCATTAATAACATTTTGATAAATATATGTTACAACTGAGTAAATAAGGGATTGAAAGGGCACTTTTGGCACAAAAATACCATTCATTTTTCTTGTTATTTCTACAAAATCTAGTATTTTATCAAATAAATAAATATGCAATTCATTACTTGAAGTTTTTATTTAATAGATAATAATATTTTGTCGTTTATTTAGTGAAAAATGTATTTTATACAATTTTTTCAATATGACCTATAAATTACGGAACACAACGCCTTGCATCTCCACAATCAAACACCGAGCCCGCCGGCGAGCTCGAGGCAAAAACAAGGTCACGATAAATTGCTCTCCAAATAGTCAAAGAGTATTATTCAGTAGGGCCCAATTGTGCAACACTGCAGTTGCACAGAGGCGTTTTGCTCCGATCCCCCCCATGTCTCTCGACAGCGAGACAAGCCGAGGTCCGAACCACAGTGGTGCCCTTGAGCTCGCTGTCAACCCCTCCTATAATTGTTAATGCAAATTAACAGTGAGTCTAAAAATTGTATGTAAACAATATTGAACAGATTATCTGTTTTTGGTCGCCTTTCGACACCTAGTGGCAAAAGGTGAAACTAAATACTTACGCCACCTATCGATCGTCTTGTGAGACGATTCAAGGGTCGATAAGTAGTACAGATTAAAAATAATAGAAATTGTACGAAAGAATGTAACAAATGTTCAGTAATCATTCATTTTTTTTTTATCTCGATGTAAAAAGAGACTTTCTCTCAGACCTTCAGATTGTTCAGACTTCAGACATAATAATAAATACTGTATTGTATAAGCGTTCAATTATGTGAATTGTACCTGAATCTACGTGTAATAAAGTAATGTTGAAAGAAGATAAACGACGTTTCAACTAAAAATACCACCTAAACAAGAGAAAGAACCCGCAGGTCGCCCATCAAGCGGTGACCCTTCCACGCGCCCTTATTGAGGGGTAAGGGCGTACACTCGGAAGGTATCGCAATCAAACCCACCAGGGGATTGCGTAACCAATAATATCGGTACGTTTTCGGCGTCCGCAGGAGACGGAGGTAGAAAGCGCTTTTCGCCTTCTACGCCCGTCTCGGGAGAAGTGCCTTCGGCACTTCTCCCTCCCGGGCTATTGTAGGGCCAGGCCCTCGCCCAAAACCCGGTGGAGCTGGACGACCGCACAGGCGGTAGCCAGCATCTATGTCCTCCCTAAACAAACCTTGCATCTCAGTTTGCGCCTAGCGCTCGCGGAGGGAGGACGTATCGCTGCTCGTCCCGCTCCCCACACGTGCCGCAACTACGGTGCGCAATGAAAATATAGCGTGACCGAGTTGTTTTGATCTATGCATATGCTTTTATTATTGTAAAGGTATTTTTGTTGAGACCATGCCTTTTTCATTATTATTATTTCCTGATCGGAATTGAATTTTTAACCGACTTCCAAAAAAAGAAGGAGGTTCTCAATTCGTCTGTATTTTTTATGTTTTTACCTCAGAAATTTTGAAAGGGTGAACCGATTTTGAGTATTATTTTTTTGTTTGAAAGCTGATGCTTGTCGTTTGGTCCTATTTAAATTGCATCAAAATCAGTCAAGTCGTTTTTGCGTTACACTCCAATAACTGAAAAGTATTTACCTATCTTGATGATATAATTTTGGTGGTGTTCTACTGATCAGCTATAGAGAGTAGTAGGGGGGATGTAATTGAAAGATAAACAGTTCAGATATTCACTTATAATGTCTCTTCACAATATATTATGGTTATAGTACAACGGCGGTGATTATATAGGTATTTATTCTACGGTTAAGAAATACCACTGATGCGTGGATTCGCGGGCGAGGCGAGGGGACGACTAGCGTCGCTCCACTCTGTATGCAATGACGCAATCTGTGTCACCACATCAATCCTCCCCTTTTTAGAAAAAAAAATAACTTTAAACTACCAAAAAATCAAACATACTCAAGGTTATAACTCTAAAATAAAACATGGCTTGTTACCGGTCACCAAGCCGTGGCGAGTTGGCTAAAACGCTAACGCAGACATTCTTCAGTCGCCGTACTTCGAACTGTAACACGATACTGCATGTACACGTGTTCTGTGCTACAGTCTGAGCGCTTGAACCAACTTTACAATGTAGACACATATTAGGTAGTAGTTACTAACATTTTATAACACACATTTAATTTCAAAATTATTACATTAAAACCTGTTTATATTGACTTATTCATATAAACATCACAAAAAAATTACAATATGCCGTTGACTAACATATCGAAATTATATAACCAATATTTCATTGGAACGTAAAAATTAAAAAAATATTAAAAATTCAAAATATCGCACAATAAAAATCAAAACAAAATTACTTTAATTCTTTTACATTATTCTTAATAAAATCTTCTTCTAATTGATGAACAATTTATTTACTAATTAAATTACATAAGAGCAAAAAATTAAAAAATAATGCGAACACCTATTTTTCAAGGGTCGTCGTAAAAGAATTCTTTGAATCCACAAAACATATAAAAAATCTCTAAGGGTGGCTGCTATGGAGTCATACTCTGAAATATTCAATAAAACGCCTACAGTACCTCCATAACAACGCCAATCAAAACAAATAAAAATGGAAAAAAAAATAACGAACTTACAGGATATCAATCTTATTTACTCGCCTTTGATAGTTATTTCACAGTACATATAGGTGAAAGAATTATTACGTCACACATATTTCTACTGAACATCTATTGACATGACACTGGAAATCGATTACTTTATAATCACTTTAGGTGGAATGGCTGTTCCCGCTTGGGTCGCTTGTTGAGCAGTAGCAGGTACTGCAGCTATCACCTGGCGGAAAAGCCATTTCTTTGTCTTTGCATAACACCTCTTGTAAATACAATAACCCACAATGCACACAATGAGCAACAACACGACTCCCATTATGATCGTAAATTGGTTGACCTGTGCTTCTAATCCGGATACGCTTGCACCGGATTGGGCAATAATAACTTGTTCTTTGCTCTGTGTTTTTCCCATTATGATCATTTATTTATGATCTCTAAACGAAAAATGATAAGAAATATTTAAAATCATGCCTATTATATGCTATGATAAAATGCAAATGCTTCATGAAATACTAATTTTGCAATGAAAACTACGTATGTACTCGTCAAATTAATTGCTAATCAAAATTTAAGGTAAATTCGCGGGATTTTAACTAGTGCTGTGATAGAAAAATAATAATTCATACTAACTATTGTTTAATCTACGTATCGCGACCTAAATGTTGAAACGTACTGGCATTCTGATGACTCGGCCGCTCCGTGTCGTCCGAGGTGACGATGTACCGCTCGCTTTGTTATCGTTACTTGGTACAGTTAAGTGCAAATTTCTTGAACTACTTTTGACCGATATATCTTGAGGTATTAAAGTAAGAGCTTTTTGAGTTATTGCTTCCTTACTTAATTCTCCCTCCTGTAAAACGTATGCCGGTTTCAATCTGTCTATTGACACGTTACTTTCGCGATCGTTAATTTTAATACAAAATACTTTATCACGTCTGCTTATTACGCGATATGGACCATCGTACGGAGGCTGCAAAGATCTCCGCACTGTGTCGTTTCTTACAAAAACAAATTCGCAGTCTGTAAGATCTCTATGCACGAAAGGCTTTCGTGAATCTTTATTAACGCGACTGACTGGCTTATAACTACGTATTATTTGTCTTAATTTACTCACGTAACTCTCCAAGTCGGCTGGTACATCCTTGCTTTTGACGTCGTAAAAGTCTCCTGGTAACCTGATAGTTGTACCATACATTACCTCGGCTGCGCTAACTCCGGTATCAACTCGTGATGCTGCACGTAGGCCTAACATTACGGTTGCCAGTTCGTCTACCCATGACGTGGAATTGGAGTTAATACGAGCCATTAAACTTTGTTTTAAAACACGATGACTGCGCTCGATCTTTCCGTTACTTTGAGGATGGTATGGGCTAGATCTTATCCTATGAATGCCCATAATAATCAATAACTGTCTAAACAAATTACTTTCGAACTGCCTGCCTTGATCGCTAGTAATAATAATATCTCTGGACATCCAAAACGTGCTATCCAGTTATCGTAAAATGCTTTTGCGATGGTTTCTGCCAAAATATCTTTCGTTGGGATGACTTCGGTCCATCCACTGTACCTATCTATCATAGTAACGCAGTATCTATAACCATCTGACGAAATAGGCAAAGGGCCTATAATATCGATGTGTACGTGCCTTAATTTATCTGCTGTCTGAAACTGACCTAAATTCGACACAGTATGTCTCAAGACTTTAGATTTCTGACAATGTACACATGATTTTGTCCAACTGCTGACGTCACGATTCATGCCTATCCAGAAGTATCTATCACACACTAATCGTTTAGTTGTTCGGATTCCGGGATGACTTAAGTTATGTACCGTATCAAAAGCTACACGGCGGTATTTTTCCGGTAGGTACGGTCTGGCTTTATCTGTTGACGTTTCACAAACAACGGACTTCTCGCTACCCGGTAAAACGATATGCTTGAATTGTTCATCGGTTTCCTGCACGTGTGCTAACTCTGCAAAGTCTATAGCCGTGGGACACGATATCGTTTCTATTCTATGCGACTTAAGCAATCTGCGACTTTATTTAAATCTCCCGAAATATGTACTATCTGTGTGGTAAATTCACTAATAAACATTATCTGTCTAGTCCTACGCGGTGTCTCTTTGTCACTACCGATTTTACTAAATGCATATACCAGTGGCTTATGATCCGTATAAACAACTACGTCACGACCTTCTATTAAATAACGAAAATGAACTATTGCTAGATATATAGCCAATAGCTCTCTATCGTACATACTATATTTTTTCTGAGAGTCTGATAACCTTCTCGAGAAAAATCCTAAAGGTTTCCATGAATTACCTTGCTTTTGTTGCAATACGCCACCAACCGATGTGTCCGAGGCATCGGTCATCAACGCCAACTGCGTGTCAGGTGATGGATGTGACAATAAGACAGCATTTTTGAGATTTACCTTGCTTTTCTCGAATTCTTGTATCGCGTTCTGTGTCCATTCAATCTTTGTCTTATCTCTGCGCTTCGAATTGTGCAAATACCGATTCATTTCAGCTTGTTGATCAGCTGCATGTGGTATATGAGATCTATAAAAATTTAACATACCTAAATATCTTCTTAATTCCTCTACTGTGGTAGGTCTCGGGTACTCCACGATGGCTTTAACTTTATGGTCCAGTGGTTTGATGCCTTCCGTCGAAACTTCGTAACCTAAAAAGTCTAGTTTTTCCTGTCCAAAAACACATTTAGAGATATTTATAGTGATACCAAATTCGTCAAATCGTCGGAAAACTTCCTCTAGGTGCTGCCTATGCGTAATTATGTCGTAACTAGCAATTATGACGTCATCTATATACGTAAATAGAAAATCTAGATTCTGGAGAACGCTGTGGTCCATAAATCTTTGAAAAGTTTGACCTGCAGACCTCAGGCCAAATGGTAAGCGAAGCCATTCAAATAAACCAAAACTTGTAATCACGCTAGTTTTCTCAATATCGGCTTCAGCTACGGGAATACAATTGTAGGCTCTATTTATGTCAATTTTACTAAATACCTTCTTTCCAGCTAATAAATATGTGAAATCTTGTAACCTAGGTACTGGATATCTGTCTGGTTTAGTCATAGCATTCAATTTCCTATAATCACCACAAGGTCTGATGCCACCATCCTTTTTTGGCACTATGTGTAATGGACTTGACCACGCACTCTTACTAGGTCTGCAAATTCCTAATTCCTGCATAATTTGAAATTCAGCCTTAGCCTTAACATACCTGTCAGGTGGAAGCGGGCGCGCTCGAGCATGCACCGGCGGCCCCGTCGTCTCTATATGGTGACATACATTATGTTTAGGCGATTCCTTAAAACAGAAAGGTTTGGTCACGTCCGGATACTTAGCTAAAATATCATAAAATGGATGAGCACTGTCAATAGTTTTTAAAGTAGGCTCACTAGAATCAGAAACACTGGCTACCACATTTAAGTTTGTTATCTGATCGATTAACCTACGTCCGCTTAAATCTATTAATAGTTTATATTTCACTAAAAAGTCTGCTCCTATAATGGGCTGCTTAACATCCGCGATGACGAACATCCACCGAAAACAACGTCTTAGCTTAAAGTCCAAATCTAAAAGGTGTAATCCGTAAGTTTTAATTTCCGTGCCATTGGCTGCGTATAGTTTATAGTGTCCACTTTCACTGTAATTACACTTTTTTTTATTAACTAACGATTTAGGAAAAACGGCAACGCAAGCGCCACTGTCAATTAAAAAATATATTCCGGTTTTCATATCCATAACACTGAGGCGGTGATTAATTTGTGGTGTACAGCCATCCGCCGCTGACTGTACCGCTCCTAGTTTTCCTGTGGCTTGTTATTATTATTACCGTTCCGCTTATTCCAGTTGCACGGTTCAATGCATTTTTCAGCTCGGTGCTTATAGCGAAAATGGTAAGTGCATAGCCAATCTGGGCTTGATGGGTTACGCCGTCTGCTAGTACTACGCCCACTCGACGAGAAACGATGATTAAATCGCCGAAAATTTTGGCGATTGGTAGGCCTTGAACGGTTGGTCTCCAAACTTTTAATCCGCTCACCCAGATTCCTTATTTCTGCGACTAAATCGTTACTGCAGCTTGGTACTGCCTCGGCTTTATCTAAACGATCGATGACGTGGACCGGTCTCGCCGTTTCTAAGACCTTATCAGCTATCGATGCAAGCGTATTAAGGTCCTTGCTGTCGGCGACCGCCAAAACTCCTCGAACTGAATTCGGTAAATGATTTTGCCATAATATAGTAAGTGTGTCATCAGTTACCTTGCCGCGAGCGAGGTCGCGCATCCGTCGCAGTAGCTGTGATGGCTTCTGGTCTCCCAGCTCCATTTCGCCGATAAGTTTCTGTACTTGTCTGCCTCATATATAGCCAATAAACGGGTTTTCAACGCGTCGTATTTTCCGGATCTGGGCGGGTCCGTAAGGATGTCGGTGACCTGTGTTATTACCTCTTTTCCTAACTTCGCAATCACTATATGATATTTCGCATCGTCCGAAATATGCTGCGGTTGTAGTACTGCTTCTGCTTGAATAAACCATAGCCTTGGTACATCCTGCCAAAACTCTGGAATGCGTGCTGATACTGCAATAGTGCTGACAGCATTTCCTTCGGTGATCAACACTCCGGTTTCTTCTTCCATGATGAATCTCGCCGCGAAGTCCACACAAAAAGTTTGAGCCGCCCCAATGGAAAGAAGAAAATAAAAAATAAAAATCACTGCACCCCTACACTCTCTGCACGTCGGGGTCACCAGTTTGGTGGTGTTCTACTGATCAGCTATAGAGAGTAGTAGGGGGGATGTAATTGAAAGATAAACAGTTCAGATATTCACTTATAATGTCTCTTCACAATATATTATGGTTATAGTACAACGGCGGTGATTATATAGGTATTTATTCTACGGTTAAGAAATACCACTGATGCGTGGATTCGCGGGCGAGGCGAGGGGACGACTAGCGTCGCTCCACTCTGTATGCAATGACGCAATCTGTGTCACCACATAATCATTGACAATCGATATCGTAAGTAGCAAGGGTTACTAAAACTAGTGATCAATTTTTTAACCAAAACAAGGAACCGACTTTTTGGTTTTTGCCATAGTAAAAAAAATTTTACCATAAAATGGAACCGACTTCAACACCCAAAAGTGTGAAATAACTTGTCAAAGTCGGTACCATGTCGGTACCATGGCAAAAACCGAAAAGATGCGTGGTTGCTATATATAAGAAAAAAGTTTTTAAAAAAACTTGAAACTAGCTAGAGGCTAAAATGTATTTTTTTTCTTATTTGTTCTTTATTTTATTTTATTTTATATTAGGTATTAACTTGGCCAAACAGATGGAAACGAAGTAATACATTTTTACAACAAGTGTCTTTTACACGAAATAATTGGCCATCAAAAAGCACGATCTATGCCTCTAAGAAATAATTTTATTTAAGGCAAGACTATCTAACGGTCTGTACCGTTTACTGATTTGGTTAAAAATAAGAGATGTTTATAATAATATAGACGTTATATATTTTATTAAACAATTAATACCGACCCTGAGTTAGGATTTAAGACTTCTATATTAAACGCACCTTATTTTCTTTCCGTAGCGACCACTAAAGCCGCTCCGCCAACGGGGCAGTTATACAAATATAATGAACCAAGATATGCATGCACAAAGCAGGTATACAAACTACAAAACTAAGTTATTTGCCTATATACAATGATGTTTAGAAGTACATAATCGAATATAGATACCTACACAGTAGTCCATTGAAATGTTACAATTTAAGACCGAATATTGCATTTCTTAGAGGGCGCAATTTTACTTTTGAGACATATGTGGGTGGTCCATAGAAGCTTAACCTCAAGTTTGTAGGGTCGCCACCCTTGTCCTCCGGCCGCCATCTTGGAAAAAGGGGTGAAAACACTTATTTCGCGATATCTTGGAAACTATGCGTCTTACAAAAAATTCTACAGCATATAATTTGCAAATTATTTTGCCTACAAATATGATTATATAACTTTTTGCCCTAAATTAAAAATGTAAGAAGTTATAACCAAAAAGAGTGAGAAAATTTTCATATTTTTTTTTGCTCTATAACTTTCTTTTTCTCATTTTACAAAAAAGATACCTCAGACCAATCTTGTTGATTATCATTTGAGGAATTTTTTTTATTATTTTTTAATTTATTTCATTTTAAACACTTACAGCGCTACAAAGTTGACCAGGTTCATCAATGCTCATGGAAATCCGGTCAAAATGAAATGTTTAACTTCATATCCTTAAAAAAAAATTAATTCGTACAACTTCACTTATTCATACCTAACTGTTTTCCTTACCATAGAACTTACCAAATATAACTTACCGAAGGATAAGCAGGTAGATAAGGTCTGAGTTACCGTTTGGGGACAAAGGAACATCTGCCTGCTACGACTATTATTATTATACGCAGGCTTAGCTGTTTCTTTTACCTCAGTTTATTCTCTTAGTTGTGCTACATTTTTTGTTACGTGTAAACGTGTTGAAAATTGTGGATATTATTTTCAGTTTAATCAATTAAACTGCGGATTTCGGAAAAAAAACCCTCAAAACATCATCTACAATATTGTTCTGAGGTAATTTTTTTGTAAATTGTATAAAGTTATAGAGTAAAAAAATATATTTTTGCTTATAACTTCTTTAATATTTAGTTTAGGGCACAAAGTTATATACTCGTACGTACCATATTTATAGGCAAAACAATTTGCTACAAATTATGTCCTAACGAATATTTTGTAAAACGCATAGTTTCTGAGATATCGCAAAATACGTGTTTTCACCCCTTTTTCCAAGATGGCGGCCGTGGGACAAGGGTGGCGACCCCACAAACTTGAGGTTAAGCTCAAAAATAAAATTGCGTGCTCTAAGAAATGCAAAGCTCATGTAACTTTTCAATGGACTATAGTTATAGGTGTGCTAATGTTAGTCAATGAGAGGTTTATTATTAGGTTCATTTAAGTCTACTTTGTATGTAAACTGTAAAGATGCGAAATGAATTTACAAAGTTACATAACATTCCACATTATTTATGAAAAATAAATAACACTTCATAAAGGATCAAAATGTTTTATTCCATGCGACTTCGTCTTTGACCGCTCAATCCTTGCTAACGGTGTGCTCGTGTGCGCCGCGCTACGATAAATGCCTAAATTTGAACGATAGCACAAGGCGTAAAGACTCTTAACGACTTTCGGTAAATTGTTTTAAACAAGTATTGTTGTATCTGAAATGGCTTTCTTTCAAAATGTCAATAAATACTTAAATCTCAAAATGCTAAATATAAAGTTGTTGTAGGCTCCCAAAGTTGTTTGTATTATATAATTTGCAGCAGGTTAATTTTTCGATATATTGAGGTAAGTTAGTTTCAGAGCGGTATTGTTATATTTGAAATGACTACATATCCAATATTAACGAGTACATTAATTACAAAGCACTTTTTGTTTAATATTCATTGTCTTCAGTTAACTCATCATCACCATCAGTTACAAAGACGTATTTTTAATCGTGCTAGGCACCCATTTCCCGTATGCCTCAATTAATCAATTCCAAACAAGTATTTTTCTATCACAAAGCGCTTGTATTAAAATTTTATTTATTTCTGATTCCTTTCTATCTAATTAGACTCAAATCTTCATGAACTTTATTTTCCTGTTGCTTTAGGCAAATCAGTTTCCAATAGGTATTATAGCTGAAATAGCTTGCTTTTCCATTCATAATAAGCAAATTAGTCACAAAGGCGCTTTTCTTATGATTTTGATGGACTGGATGGATTGGTTTAGATGGACCCACCTCTAGTCAAATCAGTATCAAATATTCGACAGATTCATTCCCAATCGTCCTAAATAAATAGTTTTCAAGAGTTAAAAAGCCCAATTCCTAAATTTTAATTAGCTCTTGGACAGGTAGTGAAAAATTTTCAGCAGTTTTCTTTTCTATCGCCCTGGTTATGTAAAAATTAGTTAACAGTGTGTTATTTGTTTTTAGGTGTCATACTATTTTCCTCTGAAGACACTATGGCGTTCATTTTTCTGTGCGTTGATAGCTGCTTTCATCCTACGCTCTATCAATCCTTTCGGAAATGAGCATTCTGTGCTATTCTTCGTTGAATACAACAAGCCATGGATCTTCTTCGAGCTGATACCCTTCGTTGGACTGGGCATCATCGGGGTAAGTGATTATTGTCATTTTATTCATGTCATTAATTCGGTACACACAAACCTTTGTATGGATATATCATACTTATGCTGGGTCCATTGTTTTGTAAGGAAAAAAACTAGAGTCATCCATGTACTCGTAACTGTAAATTTAGGTGTAGTGTTAAGTAGCCCTATTTAATGAACAGAAACATTTATGGAGAACTGATAAAATATAGGTATGACAGATGTTTTTTTTTTTTTTATGCCTGATAGGTTAGCCTTTGACTACTATCTCACCTGATAGTAAGTGATGATGTGATCGAGGATGTTGTTCAGACTAACCTAGAGTTGTCTGAACAACATCCTGCCTGCCGTATGTTACGGCAGTTGTAAAAATTTGCTTGTCCACATTGAGTTACAGCGATGGCACTTTGGCCACATTTTTTGCCTATATCTAGCATCATTTTCGAGTGAACCTGGTAACGTTTAGAATGTCAACTAGTGACATCAGTTAGAATGTCAACAACCGCCGCAGTCATGACTTGGTGGGTGACCGCTAGTGACATTACTACTTAACGTGCACATTCTTCAGAGGGTACATTCGTGTAGTTATCTCAGGATGGCAGTTGTTACAGCATGATTAATGTACGGCATTTGGCGAATGCCCGCCTGGCTAGCTACCACCCTCAAGTATCTATCACCTAGCACCTAACGGTATGTTCCGGCAGCTGTCCTTGAGAGCCAGTAATTCTAGGTAAGCCTGAAAAATATCTTCGACCACATCATCACTTACCATCAGTTGAGTGATAGCAAGTGATTGATGGTCATAGGCTAGCCCATCAAGCTATAAAAAAGGGATGCAGTATATCTCACCTGTCTGTAATGTCACTGCACCAGAATAATATCATTACTGCTTGGTGACTCAGGTAATATATAAGACCAGTTTGCTTCACGCAATCAGATGACAATCTTATATTAAATGTAATAAGAGTTTTATAGTACAAAACAGAAATTGTCATTTTATAATACAAAATAGAATGGGTACGAAGATGTGTTAACAAAATACCTTTATTTCGCCAGTTTTAGGTCACAATATTGTGGCGATCATAGGGAGCAAGACTATCGCCATGTATCGCGTACAGTTTTTCAACGTTTACTTTGTTATAACCAGGGATGCATTGCTACAATCTTCATAAAGGCGAACATCTATTGGTGCCGGTACCGCAAGTTCTCGAAGCTGGGCCAGTACCCGGTGACGGAGGTGCTGGTGGTGACGCTGGTGACGGCGGTCATCGCATACCCCAACCCTTACACCAGGATGAACACCTCGGAGCTAATCTATCTGCTGTTCAATCAGTGCGGGATATCCAGTTCTGATCCGCTGTGGTCAGTTTTTCATTTGTACAGATCTAACTTTCCACTCATGAATGCGCGAGTATATTACCTTAATTTAGGACGTCGTGTTCAGCAGTGGACGATTCGGCTGATACACTAGCGTTATCACGGATTCCCTTTTATATGACATGAAAAAATAAATTTTAATGTATTCAAGCTAGACGATGACACCTCACATGCTAAAGTGCAAAAAAGTATATTCTTCGTCTACCCTCTCATTGTAGACACCCTGAAAAATAATTTAATTTAATTCAGTCCACTATTCTTATATATATCTTTGGCTCAAAGTTCTTCAGAAAATATAAAATTTTCACCCGTTACATACTCTGACTGACAGCAAAGTTTCATTAATAGTATTCCGTTTTGGCCTTTAGTTACGGAACCCTGAACACGAAGGATACCGCGCCACTCACATCAAAACCGTGCAATCTAGGTGCACCGTTGTGGGTGTACACATACAACAATCACAAATATTTATAACAAAAATAATGATTATCTCGTCCAGTTCGGAATCGGTAGTTGATTTTAATAATGTGTCGTTGTTTTTATGAAGATCAGATCTGGTGTTCGAAAGCTATTGTCAAACACAAAAACACATACCTATAAAAAAATGTTAAGGTCAAACTCCCAACTTGGCTTCACCGATCATTAATAAACCGTTGTTTAATATTTAATAATAATAATAGTTAAGAGAATTCAGAGATATTGAATACAATGTTGCTTCAGATTAGATAATGCAATAACACAATGTATGTGGGCTAAACAATTCTGCATTTTAAGCTAGAGTATCTGCTGCTCAACTAGGCTCATCACGTGTATTTCAGCATACAGCGCTCTTCCCCTAATATCGACTGCTACCAGCCTCTACTTTACTATTTTAAATTTAAAAATTATTACCCATAAAAGTGGTTTCATAAACTATTTTATGAGACCGTGCCTGTCTTAGTATTAATTAATTTATGTGAGTGTGAGAGGGTGTCGTATCATTTGTATTTTTGGAGATGACTTTTGTGTAAGGCAATGTATGTGCTTGTGTTACTTAAATTGACATTAAAAGAAATTTCCTCAGACTACTTACAACTTTAATTTTAACATATTTTGTAAGAGGTTAATTGTTTAATAATTTTTTAATATAAATTTGCAGTGACTATAACCGTAACTTTACTTATGTGAACTCTGCGATCGAGAAGGCGGCAGCCGGCCCGGGGGTGTACCGCGCCATCTGGCTTCTCGTCCTGGCCCTTATTGTGAAGCTGGTCATGACCATCTTCACCTTTGGCATCAAAGTCCCCTGCGGACTCTTTATACCCAGTCTGGCGCTGGGAGCCATCGCTGGCAGGATTGTCGGCATAGGTCAGTATTCGCTCTTGGTTCTACCTTCCCACCAAGGCTTGATACTAACATTACTTTTACTACTTAGCGATTATACTCTACCCATTAGTGCTGAACTTCCAATGAGCTGTGGGAGGTAACTTTCAAATAAAGTCACTTACGTATTTACCAAATTGCCCGCCGATGGTAGACCTTCTTTAAAACACAATCTGTTAAGATTTAAATGTGGAACGACGTGGGATGACGTGTGTATATTCTGTTTTTTTTCTTCAAATAACATTTTTTAATGTATTTTATGTAAATGCATCAATATTCATAGCTATGTGATCTGTAACAATGATTTTATTTATACAAAATTTGAGTTCACTTCAGTATTTCATGTTATATATAGTTAGATTCGTATAATAATAGGAATAAAATAATGAACATAAATTAGTGCAGCAAAATGTGTTTTTATGACAGGTGTGGAGCAGCTAGCGTTTTATTATCCAAAGATCTGGATGTTTAGCGGCGAGTGTTCGACGGGTGACGTGTGCATCACGCCTGGATTGTACGCCATGGTGGGCGCGGCGGCTGTACTTGGTGGCGTGACCAGGATGACAGGTATTAATTTCTATAAAATGTTCATATCCGATGCTCCTCGTGAGGGAAGTTTCGTAACTCGTAAGGCATAAGACCTTGTTGAAGGATCATTGAGCCTTGTGTACAAGCTGCTTTTAATAGTCATTACGGAACTCTATTTCCGAGCAAGTTGGTACTTAGGATGACTAGATCGCATTTACACTTTATCACAGGTTTGCTACATCGTAGTAAGGAGAAATCGCAAAATACTAATTCTAAACTGAACTAGTTCTTAAATATCACTTAAACACCTGATGTGCGTAATGAATATATCGTAAAATAAATTCAGAAAGTGATAGTATAAAAAAGTCTGAATAACAAAAAGTCTGTCTACTCCGTACAGTCACGGTCAGATACCCTGAATCAAAAGTATCACTAATTATTGTTTAATAATATAATATTTGAATTTTTAATATTGAAGTATATTTGTGGTATTGTATTGCAGTATCGCTTGTGGTGATAATGTTCGAACTGACGGGTGGCGTGCGGTACATAGTGCCGCTGATGGCAGCGGCGATGGCTTCCAAGTGGGTGGGTGATGCGCTTGGCCGGCAGGGCGTTTACGACGCTCATATAGCGCTCAATGGGTACCCCTTCCTTGACTCTAAGGATGAGTTCCAGCACACCAGCCTAGCTGCAGACGTCATGCAGCCCAAGTAAGTACCTTATTTCGATTCTTTATATCATACAAACTGCTCTACGCAGTAGATGGTAGACTATGCTAAAAAGTATCCTATGTATCCATCCAGGATCTAAACTGTTCAATTCCAAGTTATATTCATATCGGTTCAGCTGTTTCCGTATGAAGGAGTTACAAACATACCCAAACTCACACCCACCCTCATTCACAAACTTTCGCATTTATAGTGATTTCTTGATTTTCTAACAAATACATATCTATTAATTACTTGATATAATACCAACTCAACAGGAACTCACTTTACTAGTCAAATTATTTAGTTAAATTTTTAATTTATTCTTAAATACGATATCAAGTCGCTTTGTTGAAGACATGACTACATATCGTTGATTAGTTAAATCTTTTCAAGTTATTTATCCGATGAGAAACTAACAAGTTTTAACTTAATTTGTTTGTGTGTATCGTCATCAGTTCTATGCCATGAGAACGGTTAAATATACATTAAATAATAACTAATTTTTCGACAATTGTTTAGAAAATATTTTAATTTAAGTTCCGTAATTTTACAAAAAAACTGAATACCTAGAGAAATAAAAAAATCTTGATCAGTCGTTAAAGCAGGCTCTTCAGCTCCTTGTAACAAAATACAGCTCTGGAATAGCTTCTCGCGCCTCAAGGTATCAACAGATGGCGCTGCCATGAAAAACAGCTCGAGCTGACGTTTTGTTCACTGACACAACTAGAGCATTCACTGATGCAATGTTTGCGTTGTGTGCAAGTGGTAGAGTACTACTGCAATTTTTAACACCGTGATACGCTAAATTTAGCTTTATCACGTAAAATACAAAACATTAAGACATGTAACATTAAAATGGTACACTATCTCTCTCTCCATACCATCCTCGTTAGGTGCCATTTTTATTTGATAAAAATAGAACCGAGTCAAAACTGAAAATTATGGAATAACTTGTGCTAGTCGGATCATGAAAATGGGAGCTCAGAATGTCTTGAATCGGCATGTTACCGACTTCAAATAGTTGTTTCATACTTTTTATTAATGGAAGTCGGTTCAGTTTGGTTGATTTTTTTATATCATTCCATATCGGGTACAATCTTGTGCACATTGAAGGTTGAACTAAAACCACCCTGGTTCTTATACTAAGCCTGGCCTGCTACATTCAGCGACTGTAAATGTTTTTGTGTGTGTTTGCTATAGCGATGTGTATATTAGACTAATATTAAAATATATATATGGTCTTAGACCGCTTCTTCGGTGGATGGCAGAAGCTTTGTAATGTTGAGGTTCCAAGTTCAAAGCTCTGGTTGGACAGTTAGAATGTAATTCTTAGTAGCAGTCCACACCTATTAACAGCCACAACATCTTCCGTTGTACAAAAGCCTCCTCCATTAGGTGAGCTTGCCATAATCCCATGCTTGGCAGGCGTCTTATATCATAGTGTAAATGGCAGTTCTGCAGAAGACACTGTTGCCCGCCTTATGGTATTTTTTCTTTAGCCAATTTTTACGGCTCCTACAGTAAAACTGTACTCCCCCTCAAGGCCCCTCAAGCCTCTTCCTCTGCAACGCTATGGACCTGGCACCCGCACGGTGAATCCATGGAATGCTAAGTAATTCGTCTCATAGGGAAACTGCCCGGTGCTCCATAGAAAGCACATCTCATATAAGATGGGATCATAAATGCCAAGCAATATGTTTATTATTTGCTTCTGATATATTAGCCTCTGAGCACAACCGAACCTGATTGTTAGTGATGATGTGATAGATGTATTGTGTGTGGTAAACAGGCATTACCTAGAAAAATAACTGACTTTCAAGGACATCTGCTGTTAGGTGCTTAAGGACAGATTTTCTACTTGAGAGTGAAAGGTAGCCAAGCGGGACCACCACGGTAGGTATAACGACTGCTAATACAACAACCGGTAACGAACTTGCCCTCTGAAGCAGTAACACATTCAAGTAACGACCACAGCAGTGGAAATTAGTTATCTTAACCGGTTAAGGATGATTAGGAAATTTGCAATATTAGCACTTTAATCGTTAAGGTATAATATAGCTAAGTATGATAACAAGTACTATGGCGTGCTAAGCTAAAATCAAAAACCATTACATAAAAATAATAATCGTAAGAGACAAGATATTTAACAGGCAATGCGATGGTGCATATCAAAATGAAGTTTTGCTTATGCGACCTACCTGTGTTGACTTTGTTCCTTATCAAGCAGTTTTAAATGAAGACCTGCGAGCTCTGGGTTGCAGTCATCACAAGGATCAGAGACGTTAGTTCAGCTCTTGGCCGAATATCTTCATACAGCCTGATAAGATCTAAAAGTAGTACTGATATCACATATATATTGCTTCCAAGCAGAATATCTAGCATTGTGATGGTATCAACAGAGATGGCCTGTTGCATGTGATGCTTATCTCCAGAAATATATCCATCCCTTACAATTTGTATCTTGTCATAAAATAGAAATCATTATAACCCACTCACAAGAAGAATAAAAAAGCTGGTTGAGACCATTGTGTTTTGTTTATAGCTGATAGGCTATAAACAAAACACAAAAAAAAACGCTGGCTAGTCTTGGCCCACTATCTCACCTGATGGTGATACGGTCCAAGATATAATAAAATATATAAGGCTCTCAAGGATACTTGCTGGAAAGCACCGTTAGGTGCTTGGCTACAGATTTTCTACTTGAGGGTGGTAGCTACTCAGGTGGTCATTGGCAATGCCCTACCGCCATGCTATAACAACTGCCATCCTAAGACAACAACCGGGACCGACGGCTTAACGTGCCCTCCGAAGCATGGAAACGCTCTGTAGTAATGACATTAGCAGGCACCCATGCAAGTCATAACTGCAGCAGGCAAACCTTGCTAAGAACGCTTCAAAAAAATCGCTTGCTGGCCTAGTAGTACTCCAAACGATTGATTATTATGATTTTAGTTTATTTTATTATAATGCAACCTCAGTGTTGTGTACTTGAATAAATGTATTATTTATTTACTTGCACCTATTTAGAAACTATATTGTCTGTTAATAATTATGCCAATGATGCGACTGGATTAAAATGTATCCAAAATAGGTTGTTACACAAAATATATTCCTATGCATAGATAAATAAGGTTAGAACTTATTGTATATATCCGACATTAACTTGAAAAATGTATAAATTTTAAACACCTGGAGTGGTATCTACAATGAAGCATTGGATGAACTACTGATCATAAGGGAAAGTCAAACTCATTATACAATTTAGGCGTCTACGACGTTTTTTGAAGGTGAATTACAAATTTTAATATTGATACATTCTACATTCTACTGGGGATTCAGTAAAAAATATTATAGAGCCGCTGCGACAAAAATTGACAAAAAACTCGGGGCATTTTTTTATAAATGAAAATGTAAATATGTATATATTAAAATTATGACAATATTTGTTAAATTACGTAGGCGACAGGTGATAGTTTGGCAGGGACGGAATTGTCCAAGCATTTTTAGTTTGAATAATCACAAACTGTACCTTTAGTAGGATTTGTTTACGAAAATGTTTTTCACATGCAACTTGAATTTTCCTTCCGTAAGCTATTGAGTCGTGCTCCCTAGTGTTCAATTTGTAAATTACCTATGTGTCTAAGAGAAGAATTGTTTGCAGACGCAACGAGACGCTCTCAGTGATCACCCAGGACTCGATGAGTGTGGACGACGTTGAAACGCTGCTGAAGGAGACGGAGCACAACGGGTATCCAGTGGTCGTGTCCAAAGAGTCTCAGTATCTGGTCGGGTTCGTTCTGCGGAGGGACCTCAATCTAGCCATAGGTGAGCTACATAATATATAGAACTGTCACTTGTTTCGAAACAACATGCTCTATGAGATATATTAAGTGTATTAAAATGAACTATTACGTTCTTGAACTCTCGAAATGGTTGTTAATTGAGCCTCGAGGCCCAGTATATGCGTCTTTTAACTAAAATACTTTTTATTATGTAGCGTCATCGTGGCTGTTCAACTTATTCATGGATTTGAAAAACCTAAAAGACAGTGAGTGTGAATTGAGAATGAACGAGTTACTCATCAAATGTCTTCTTTACGCTGATTCGAACCATGGACCTGCTGCGCGGGGCAGTGCATAGCCAATGCCACTGTGCCATCACTGCTGCAACAATAAGTTATTGCAACTATTGTTCATACATTTGAATTTATTTATCCCATGATAATATGTTTTTTTAAGTAAATATATATTTTGATGAAAAAATTAAGGAGCTACTCAAAATATGAACAACCCATAAACTAACTTTTGAATAAAAAAAGAATTTCAGAATTGGTTCATAAATTGCGCGGTAAGGAGATAACACACATACAAAAAATATAATCTGGTTGTGAAAGAAACCTCCTCCTTTTTATGGAGTCATTTAAATTTTATCGACTTTAGTGGAAGAGTTAATGTTTCGGAGTGAATCCGTCAGTTCGACTCCGGCCACTTCCCATGTAGGTATAAAAGTGTATGTGTGTGTAGGTAACGCGCGGCGCACGATGGAGGGCATCACGGGCGGCACGGTGGTGATCTTCGCGGGCACCGGCACGGGCATGGGCATGGGCGTGGCAGGGTCGCCGGCCGCCCCGTGCCTCATGCTGAACCGTATCCTCGACATGGCGCCCATCACCGTCACCGACCAGACGCCCATGGAGACAGTCGTCGACATGTTCCGCAAGCTCGGCCTCCGCCAGACCCTAGTCACGCATAACGGGTAAGTCATTTAGCCGTTTCACGCACGAGTCTGTGTTGCAATGTAATATTTCTGTAGTGGTGTTCCTTATTGCTTCTACCGGGGGCTTTTGTTGACCTTCAACGCTCATCTTCCTTGAGCGTCCTCGGATGCAGACCCTAACTGTCATTCTCCATTTTCACGTCCTTGGTCAATTGTTCCGTGATTCATATAGTGCTTAATTTCGGTAATCCATGCAAATGGCCTCAATCGTCCTATTATTGTTTTATTTGTACCTTTTGAGAAATAAATATAATACTATTGTTGTTCTCAAGTAGTTCGTAGATTCACTTTTCTCGGCTTTAAGCCATATTTCGGGAAAATAACTGTAATTTAAACATAAAGCCGTTGTTTTTTGTTTGACATTGTTGTTTTACAATTCACAATAAGCACTCTTCATCTTCTCTTTATATAAAGCTCGATTACCACACACTGACTGACTGACTGACTCACCGAAGGCCGAAGGCCGAGCTTCGTATTGACATGCTCCTCTCATTCTTCATACTGTATTTGGAGTATTTTACCATACATTACTGACTGTTTTAGGAGTTTTTGTGGGAGTTTTGACTACATTTGGAGTAACTGTCCGAGGCCGAAGGCCGAGCTCCGACTTGAGAGTATTTTCCACATCTCCGACTGGTCTCCATGGTAACTGCCCGTGATAACCAAAGCACCTACAAGTGGGGTTCCTTTACCGAAGTGACTCAGAACCCTGGTACGATTCTGACCGAACCACTTTTTTATGGCAGTAGGGTAAATCTGGTTTGGTGGCTACAATTTGGTTCTTTATTGTATTGGGAGTTTATATGGGATTTCATATTTCTATTGGAGTTTTGAACAAATTTTTTTTAAATGTAAAAGTTGCTTTTATGACAGTTCGTTCTGACTCAAGATAGATGCGGGCCGCTCGCGGCCCGCACACCACTTACCATCTAGTTTTCATATAAAACCACAACTCTGCCAACTCGCTCAGCGCTAAATGGCTTGGCGTTTTTTTATGTTATCTACCGATGAGAGGAGCATTCGCCTGATAGATACCATGCGCTACGCCTGTACATTACAGTTGCAGTATCACCTTCCTTGTTCTGCTTGACAGAACACTGCGCTCGTCACACCGAGACCTCAGCTCTTATATCACGTTCGCCTAATCATTTTCCTTGCCACAGTGTCCGCCACGCCTTAAAGTTGTAGTGCACACTACTGATATGTAATGTATGTAAAGTTGTATAGGTAACACAGCATCAAGAATATGTTAAATCTTCTTAAAAATGTTTTATTTGTCGCACTGGTCCTATAAATATACATATTTGTTGAATATGGCAGTAGAATATTTCAGTATTAAAACTTATAATTGACCCTTACAAGAACGTCGTAGACGCCTATATGGTATAAATTATTTTGACTTAATATTTTGTCAACGAATGCCATATTGTACCGAAGGCATCGCGGTTGTTGAATAACGTGTTGACTGCATTAAAACAACCTCGTTGTATGATGTAATTCCAGACGTCTGCTCGGCGTGATCACCAAGAAGGACGTGCTCCGACACGTGAAGCAGATGGACAACGAGGATCCCAACTCTGTACTCTTCAACTAACAGGATCTCTCACCGGGACCACCACTGTACATTAGTAGGAAGATGTCACTTTCATAATCGATTGAAGCAGCTGGTATTTGTTGTCCTTGTTGCTCCCAAGGGCAACAGCTTGTGTGTTATTTACAATGTAGGCTAATTATATAATCTACACTATTTACGTTACTATATGTATATGTGTTGTCTTCTTATACATGAATTTTACAAAGAATATTGTTAATAGTAATTTTAATCTGTGTATTTTTTCATATCAATTCGGTGTCCCTTGACTCTGCGTATCACTGCTTAAAACAATAGATTTATAAAAAAGCCTTGGTAGAGATTGTGCAGCTGACTGCATTTCTCCATACATACTTATCTATAGTTGAAAAAAAAAAAAACAATAACCCTAAAATTCCTTCGTGAAATTAAAACACGTCACATTTATAATTTTTTGAATAATTAGTTTTTTATTAATCAATGATGTACAACGGCTTAGAACATGTCAACTTCACTGAGCAGCGTGGCGATGAATAGACTTGCCTGCGCCTTTTACGATGTCGTCAGTCCACTAACTACTTTTATCGGTGTAATGTGGTAACCATTCTCGATTGGTTACTCCTTTATTATCCATCGGTTATCGGTTCATTGTGTTATTAGCTATAACTAACAGCTACTTCAATATGTGGCTTGGCCGCACGAGATTACCAAAGCAATGGATTTAAATGGAAATGATGATAATGCGACCGGCTTTCGCGTAAAACTCATTTATCAATTAGTGTCTCAATATAGTGTATCAATAGTCCTTTCCCTATTAGTGTCGTCGCACTTCATACTAACTTAGAATTAATTACTGGCTCTCCGGGAAAGCTGCCGGAATACACCGCTAGGTGCTTGGTGACAGATTTTCTACATAAGTGGGCCAGGCTTGCCAGGCGGGCATTTCCAAAACGGGAAGCGCTCAGTAGTAATGCCACTAGCGGTCACCCATGCAACTCATGACCGCAGCGATGTCGCTTCACTTAGTAGATTAAAGAACAGCTAAGAAAGCTACGCTACGAGCGCTATACGCATATATGGCCGCTAGTGGTTTCTTTGAATACTGAACGGCTTGAGTGCAGGCGATGTCGATATGCTGTTGCGTAGATTAGTGTGCATCAGCCATAAGTGTGAGCCGCCTTCACAACTCTGAACATAGAGTATAGGATAGTTGTATTGAACGTATGCAGCTGTTTCGATACTCGTATATCAACATGGTTTTAATCAATAATATGAATATAATGATCATTGATCCATACTGTGATACGTACGAGTCTAAGGTTGCGTAACCACAAGAGATGTGCGAGGAAAAAATCCACCAATAAGAAGCAGCGCTCAGCGAGGCGAGGGAAATGAAGCGATCTTATTGGCCTTCTTCATTCCTCGCTCATATCTGGTCGGTACGAAGCGTAAAGTGGGGTCAGCGTCAGCTGTCGCGTTTCTCGCCACCTTTGAATTTTATCTAAATAATTAAATTATTTTTGTAAGTAATAATTTATTGAAATCTCTTCACTTGTATTTTTATATAATTATGTACTTTGTTGGTGTTAAGAGATGAAAAGCAATCGCGTTACGCCTATTTTAATTATTAAATGTAAGCTATTTGAAATTATTGACTTTATTGTGTCAACTTATGTTAGGAATATTTTTATTTTATTGACAGGCATAATATTTAAATTGTATTGACATAATATTTTATATCATTTTATCTCATTTTGACTAAATAATTATTTTTTTATAAGTATAAAATGAATCAGATGTATTTTATCATTGTGTTTTGTATGTATAGATTTTTAGATATACCTATGTAACGATTTAATATGAACGTGTCTCGCGATCAGCTTTACAATGTGTTGGTTGTGTTGCCTTAGATGAGCGAGTGTGTTCAATGTAATGTCACCTCAGCATTGAACTGAATACTCTACATTTATGTCATTATAGGAATCATAATTATCAATTGAATATTCTAAATTATTGGCTGTAAGTACAAATAAAAGCAATTTATTAAATGTGTGTCGACTGTTGTCTAAAGCTTGTCTAAACTATTAGTGCTGATGTCTTATGTGTACATTATGTAAATACATTTTACGGTAGAATATTTTAATAGAAAAAGCATGAATATTATTTGTGACGTATTTCGTTCACTTAGCGCCTCTGAACTTATTATTGTGCATCGTAAATACATTATAACATCATTTCATTCCGTATGTATATATATGAAATACGATAAATTTTTCGATATGAGCAGGCAAAATAGTTTTCACATCAAAAGAGATCAGTAGTGAATATAAGAATATGAATATTGTTCCAATGTTCTGCGACCAAAATAGATACCATACGAAAAATAATGAAACATGTAATTGGTCGCTTGATGTATAAAAAACGCGTGAATAACGTGCTTTTCATTTTATTTTTTATAGAGCGAAAATGAAAAGTAGAGTGTATCACTCGGGCGCTGTTGACCTCGGATTACATTTAACTATAGTCTGAGTGATACGATTGATATACTATCACTTAATGTAGCAATAATACATCCTCAGCAAAATGTAGGTGTGTTGTCTGTTTGTGTCGACACTGACGGCAGAGTACTGTGGCCGTGCATTACGTGCTACATCATACATTTGTCAGATAGTCAGTGGCTCGATCGTTCCTTTTATGTTGAGGAGCGTGATTCTTCTCAAGACTTTACAGTTTTTGTCCGCCGTTGTCGGTCTTCGGCTACGTGGACACTTAAAATATACACTGTTGAAATTGAAAAATAGATGTTCTGTGTTTAATTGGTGACATGACTAAGGGTTATATAGCTTTACTTGAACAGGTTCTTAGCAAAATATATTTTGGGTCGTAAGAAAATTATATGTTAAATACGAACATATTCTTGAAATCCAAGTTAATTCCGATATACATATTTGAATATTTTCTCGATATTATATATTTCAACCTGACAAAATCACGCTTGTAAAGAAAATCTTATTTATTTGTGTATATAAATATAACCATAATAAAAAAATACCGCAGTCCGATAGTGAATGAATTTCAGCGTTGTCAGCGTCTTAACGTAAATCATACGGAAGGTCCCGACCATTCCTACCCATATCACGAAACCAACATAGTCTCCTGGACAACGAGATAAATAGATGCTCGCTTAGACTTGATGGTTAGCAACATGAATCCAATAAATAATTAGAATTCAATGAAATTGGGTAAGTGATACAATACTGTTGTATTGAGAAAGTATTTAATAGCAGTGTAGTGCCTGTAAACACGAACCATGGAACATCTCTACCAAAATCAACATCAGAAGGTGCGTGGTCAATTGTATGTGTCAATATATTTTGTTGTATGTGCAAAATCAATAAAGGCCATACTTAAACACAGCCGAGGACTGCAAGCGGGCGGTACGCAGTTTACTGCTTTATCATACATGTTCTTTTCATTCACACCGATCCGATAACACGCAGTCGCAATGTCACGTTGAAATTTGATATCTAAGTGTGTCTGCTCACAATCGGCGGCTGACTAAACTCAGTGTATCGTTTGTTATATGCTATACAAAATCTAGTTTTAAATTCGCATGTATTTTGGAGATGTTTTGTTTACAACCGATACAGTTAAAATACGGAAGATATTGTGTGAACTATAAAAATGGCTGATGTAGCAATAGCGGGTTTAATATAATAGTATTAAAGTTCGTTTTTATATAACTAGTTCTTGTGACATTGTATATTCACTATAATTGTATGGTAGCGTCGATTCTCATGTAAAATATGATATTGTCATGTCTTGATGTTAGTTAGTGGGAGGCAATCGTTGCCTCAGTTCCTTACTTTATCAATTGAAGTAACCTTACTTTAATATTAAAATTATAGTTCCTGGGGGCCAACTCCCATCTCTTAATTCAGTCTTATTTTAACATTACATTTACAATTTTAATTAGCACCGCCACATATCACTATAGTATACTTACATAAAAACTTCAACGTGAGAGCGGGATGCATGCATCGAATCAAGTCATTTGTGCGACAGAGGTAGCACTATATGAACATTATTGTTTCGTGACGGCCACGGTACTAACCTTAGTATCAATAATTTAAACTTGAAACAATGACGTTTGCATTCCATAATGGTTTATAAAAGGTGGGAGTTGGGACCCTGGAGTGTGGTACATACCGAGAATGTTGTATTCATTACCTTGCTCTAATCATGTACGGTATACAAATATGGAGGTGAATGTTTCCATTAAGGTTCATTTGCGAATAAGCTTTGCCAACGCACTTTCAGTCAGAAATTGTTTTGTACAAAATTACATGATCGCGATACAACCATTAATATCGCAGTTTAGAAGACATGTTTTTCGTATAAGAACAACGATAGATAAGTAAAAATGATAATATTTATTACATCAGATCCTATACTGTGAATATGTTGCAAAATATTCTGTCATATTAAAAATTTGCTAGTAATAGTTATTTAGATGGCATTAATTGCACGATGTTCGTAGTGAGTTCATAGTGATTGTATAACATAGTGGTCCGATGGCAGTATTCTAGTGACATTGGTGTGACCTCGCAGGTCAGGCCTGTTGTTTCCCACTAACTTAGTCCGCTCTACATCTACTCAATAAGACGACTGAATTCAAATTCGTATTTCGTAAGACACATGTTTGTAAATATTGTATATCGCTTCTGTAAGGCGTCGCGTCATTGACACCCTGTGTCGCCAAACACCATCTTTTTATATATAAATTTTACGATAATATATAAAATCGTGTTTTTGTAACAAGCCTTTACTGTTTTTTCTATATGAAATACAAAAATATGTATAATATAGAAAGTATATTTTGTTTCTCCGTGTGAAATTCCTACATATAATCTATAGGTATAGAGATGTACTCACAATTATTATAAATACTAAAGTTTGTGTGGTAAGAAAGGTACGTACGCTGCGTCAGGTGGGATATCTCTGCGTATTTCCGCGAGCGTGGCTGCTTTTGTAAAAGTCCATAATAACGTAAGTAGGTAAGTCGCGCGTGGCGTACGTCCGTTTGGAAACTCGATGCAAAAACGACACGTGGTTGTCGACGCCTATGTTGTCAGATACTAGGTATCACTCAGAAGTACAAATCGTACTTCTGAGTACTACGTACATGACATTTACAGTAGGATTATATACAATTGTATTGCGAAAGTATTTCAGTAAATCTGCGCAAAGTGTTGGGTATTAATTTGTTAGTTATTGAATTGTCAGTTTGATGAACGGTACAAAACACTGGTAGGTTTATCAATTTCTTACAAAAAATCAAATTGATGAAGTCACAGTAAGCCTCCACGTCGCGTGCACGCTCTGTGGGATCCTGTCTGGCGCACCATACGGCTTATTTTTGTTTGTTTTCTCTTCGAGCACCTGAACTTTATTATATTTTTCATAGATATGCCTAAGGAATACCGCATAGGATACTGTTAATCCCAATTTTCTAAGCAATTCTTGAAAGAGCGCGGTTAGAACAAACGCGGTTCACGCGGACGGAGCTGATTTCATTCTGTAAATCTCAAATAAGCATCTATCCAAATGTCACTTTGTAATATATTGAATGGTAGAATTAATAATTGAATTTTAGTTAATGCACTCAAGTAATTGCCACAGATCATTGATAATTGTTTTGTTGGTATAGTTGTTTCCACAGTACTATATGTCATCCCTAATTGATATTGTAGTAATAAAGTCATGAGTTATAACCAAAACGTATTATTATTCGCCTCTCGTCGCATAACCATTGCAAGCCAGGCTATATTGGCAGAGTTCAATGACTCATAACATTCAGACCAGAATTACTATCAGTGTCTAAACCTCGTAATGACGTTCTCTTCAAGCAATCAAATGAGCCACAAAATGAAACAATGCAGTCCAGAATATTATCATTGAGGTAAATCCAGTGGTCTGGGAGGTATTGAGGAACAGGATATCGGACCAGTTTCCGGCCCTGCTATGTTACAGGGTACCTGAGATTCTCTTATCGCGCCAGAGATTAGGGCCGCTGAGGTCAGATAACGGTACAACTGTGAGACATGACACAAGAGTGTCCATGTGAGGACTCCTCACCGAGATTTGCCGGGCGATGCCCCGTCCACCCACTGGACTTTCCCACTGGTGGGTGGACGGGGAATTTAAGTTTCCCCGTCCACCCACTGCACTAGAGTTGGAACCAAATCAACTGCTTCATCGATATTACAAATAATATATATTTTTGCTATTGGATTAACACTGAAGAAAGGCCTTAGATGTGACAGCTGTCAGTGACAGTTTATGTCAGATAGACAAGTGTGATTTGTGGCAGGTGTCAAAGTGACGTTGGTGTCGTATTTTATGTACTTTATTACTTTTCATTTTCATGACATCTGTCAAACTTTTATAGATCTCATAGAGATCTTCATTTCAGATGACAGCTGTCAAATTAAAATAGGGTTTATCTCGGAAACTATTGACTCTAGTCAACTAGTTTCTTGACAGATATGGTAGATCTCTATGAGATTTTCATTTCGGATGACAGCTGTCAAACTTGAAGCACTGATAGGTAAAATACAACATCAAATGCCACTTTGACAGTTTTTCGTCTTAATTCAATTTCTAGTTACCATTTAGTTTAGGTCAATTGTCCAACAAATGTGAAATCAAAATTAATTATGTGACATCAAATTTCAATAATTTTCATATACATCATTTAAAAATATTACGCGTGGTGGTAGTGCATTTTGCGAATGTCCGCCTGGCTAGCAATTACTCTAAAGTAGAAAATCTGTCACCAAGCACTTAACGGCTGCTGTTCTTGAGAGCCAGTAATTCTTGGTTAGCCTGAACAACACCTTCGACCACATCATCACTTACCATCAGGTGAGATCGTGGTCAAAGGCTAAGCTATCACACATAAAACACATGATTTTTATTTCCTGTAAGTAGATGTGAAATGGCCATACAAAATAGGTGGGGTTGTTATAATGGGTAAAAAAACCGTGGGATTGGTCATAAAGTATTATTGATACGAATTGATGTTTTACGGAAAATAATCGCTATTGGATTATTTCTTTATTAATTAAAACTACTTTTCTTTTAAACTACTTACAGACATGAATAAATAAATGTGTAAAACTAATTTCTTCGGTTATGTTATTTATATTATACCTAATAAGTTTTTATTATCATGAAGTTCCAATATAATTAAAGGGTGGCCTTTTAACAAAAGATCAATCCTATATGGTAAAATGTGTATCTAATTAATCGCATACCGACGTCGCATTGGCAATTGACAATGCAAAAAAGTAAGTGTCTATATCAGACGACCCTGTGACCACTATATATAAGAAACATATCGAACCCTTGCAAGACAAAGGACTCAAAATTGTGACACTTCCTACTTTTGGTAGCACAAAGCATGCTGTATATACCCTAATTAGGCTTAAAAAAAATTAAGTGTTTTATTAAAAAACTGAGTCAGTTTTTGCTTAGAATACTTTTAAAATATGTGTTTTCATTAGGACAATATTTACCGAGATAAAACGCTTATAAATTTGACTGCTGTCATATGAAATGAAGATCTCCATGAGACCTTTAACTTTTGTAAAGCAACTATTTGTCTAGCATTAATAGTTGCCGAGATAAAACACTTTTAAATTTAACAGCTGTCATCCGAAATGAAGATTTCTATGAGATCTACCATATCTGTGAAGAAACTAGTAGACTAGCGTCAATAGTTTCCGAGATAAACCCCATTTTAATTTGACAGCTGTCATCTGAAATGAAGATCTCTATGTGATCTATAAAAGTTTGACAGATGTAATGAAAATTAAAAGTAATATAGTACATAAAATACGACACCAACGTCACTTTGACACCTGTCACAAATCACACCTGTCTATCTGACATAAACTGTCACTTTGACAGCTGCCACACGTCAAAGCTATTTCTATGAGATCTAACATATCTGCGAAGAAACTAGTTGTCTAGGATCAATAGTTGCCGAGATAAAACACTTTTAAATTTAACAGCTGTCATCCGAAATGAAGATCTCTATAAGATCTACCATATCTGTGAAGAAACTAGTAGACTAGCGTCAATAGTTTCCGAGATAAACCCCATTTTAATTTGACAGCTGTCATCTGAAATGAAGATCTCTATGTGATCTATAAAAGTTTGACAGATGTAATGAAAATTAAAAGTAATATAGTACATAAAATACGACGCCAACATCACTTTGACACCTGTCACAAATCACACCTGTCTATCTGACATAAACTGTCACTTTGACAGCTGCCACACGTCAAAGCTATTTCTATAAACCCACCCAAGCAAGAAACGAAACTGACAACTGCAACATCAACTGTCACTTAGACAGCTGTCACATCTAAGGCCTTACTTGAGAGTTAATCCAGTAGCAAAAATATATATTATTTGTAATATCGATGAAGCAGTGGATTTGGTTCCAACTCTAGTGCAGTGGGTGGACGGGGAAACTTGAATTCCCCGTCCACCCACCAGTGGGAAAGTCCAGTGGGTGGACGGGACATCGCCCGATTTGTCAACTGTGTAGGCAACGAATGATATGAAGATCAAGGGGGAAGAAAGATCATCTTCAGTCAACAGAAGTAAATTTTCAGCTAGATGAAAAAATCTTCCTCATTTCAATTCTAAGTACATATTTTCAAAACAAATGATACAGTTTGAAAGAGTATAATAATATTATTTATGATGTTTCATTATTAAAATTAAGTGTTAAGAAACATAAAAATAGTATGAATTGTTTTAAAAAGATAATAATTTAATGCAGTTCGAAAAGAATCATGGTCATTATGACTGACCTTATATACTAGTTCAGTGAATTGAACCAAGGGAATAAATAAAATACCACAGTATAATTTTATAAACTATAATAAGTACATTATAAGTAGGTATTACAATTATAAAGGGTGTCTCATAAAGTCTCAACTATTTCAACATATAAAAAAATAGGTAATATGAATGGTTTTGGAATCTTCATTAATCGAAATCACAGAAAAGAAATAGTATTTATATCTCTATGATCGAAATAAATAAACAATGAAACAAATTTTAATTTTTTTTAAATAACATCGTTCAGTTGAATTCCGTTTCTCTGACGACATTCTTCGAATCGCTGATGAAGGTTCCTAAAAACATTCTGAAGAAGAGGTCTGGTAATCGATGCAATTTTTTCAGTTATGTTGGCCTTTAATTCTGCTAAACTTTGTGGGGCATTGTCGAACACATTTGATTGTAGGTAACCCCAAAGAAAAAAATCGTATGGAGTTAGGTCTGGGCTCCTGGGGGGCCATGTAATGTCATCCCTTCTTGAAATTACCTTTTCAGGAAACAATTCTTGTAGTGCTTTAGTTGTTAGTTGTATGGGACGTGGCTCCATCTTGTTGAAACCACGTCTCACTGTTGTTATGTATGCATTTTTGAAGCTCCACTTGAAAGAACTTGCGAATCATGTCCACATAACGCGCCGAAGTTACAGTCACTGCTTTGCCTCTCCCATATTGAAAAAAATAAGGTCCTATGACACATTTTGCTGACATAGCCACCCATACGGTGACTTTAGGGCTGTGCAATGGACGTTGATGAAGCGTGTGTGCATTATATTTGCCCCAGAAACGGCAATTTTGGCGATTTACATAACCGTCTAGGTTGAAATGGGCCTCATTACTGAAAAACATGTTGTCATTGCTAAAAAATCTCTCCAACATAATGTTAACAAAATTCAGTCTTAAAACATAATCAGCTTCCTTTAGCGACTGTACGATCTGAATTTTGTATGGTTTGAGATGTAAATCGGAACGCAATATGCGGTGCACTGTTGCTCTGGAGAGCCCTAATTGAGTCGACGTTTTCGAATGCTCAGTCGAGGTTGACGCCGCGAAGAATTAGCAACCAATTCAATGTTTTCTGTCGTTCTTGCAGTTCTAGAACGTCCAGATGGACTGTGTTTCCAGAAGTGTTAAAGCTCCGGATCCACTAGAGTATAATCGCATTACTTGGCGCCTCACCAATATTCCGTAATTCATAGTGAAGTCGAAATTGACGACGCACGCGTATGAGGGATTGACCACTCTCAAAATATGCGCGCACGCAATAAACGCGTTGCTCTCCCGTGTACGGCATGATGACAACTGAAAATATTCGAACCACGCCGCCTAACGGCGCGCTCCTCTTCCCGCCTCGCTTGGTATCACACCGTCTCTTTCGCTCTTCAAATAGTTGGATCCTTATGAGACATCCTGTATGTTTATATATGTTTTATTATATATTTATATATGTTTTATTATATATTTATATTAGTTTTATTATTTTGGTAAATTGGAAAATGTTACTTTTGCTTCTTCCTTCGTACAAAAACTTTTTAAAACCTGTAAGTAAATCGTTGTACTTTTCCTTAGTAATAGGAATTAGGTTATTGTATAATTTATCTATACTTTCCATAGTTTGATTTCCCCTTTTAATACATAAGTATTATTCATAGGCACCACTGTAATGCTCTGACCTTATAAGCATCTGACGAGGAGCAGTTTTTTTTACAGGGAACTGTCTAACTGGCCTGCTGGCAAAAGGGCACTTGGGAACAAAATAATCTTTAAATAGTTTTGTGAAGTTTTCAAACATAAGATGTTTTTAGTTAATAACGTGAAAATGTTCAGGTTTAGAACTAGTCCATTGAAATGTTACAATTTAAGGACCGAATATTGCATTTCTTAGAGTACGCAATTTTATTTTTGAGACATGTATGGGTGGTCAATAGAAGCTTAACCTCAAGTTTGTGGGGTCGCCACTCTTGTCCCCCGGCCGCCATCTTGGAAAAAGTGGTGAAAACACTTATTTCGCGATATCTCGGAAACTATGCGTGTTACAAAAAAATCTATAGCACATAATTTGTTGCAAATTATTTTTCCTACAAATATGTTTGTATAACTTTTTGCACTAAATTGAAACTTTAAGAAGTTATAAGCAAAAAAGTGAGAAAATTTTTATAAATATTTTTTTTGCTGTAATTCTCTCGATTTACAAAAAAAATACCTCAGACCAATCTTGTTTATTATCTTTTGAGGAAAATTTTTGAGTTTTGTAAATTTAAATCATTTGAAACACTGTTACAGCGCTCCAAAGTTGACCAGGTTCGTCAATGCTCCTGAGAATCCGGTCAAAAAGAAATGTTTAACTTATATTTTATTTTATGTAGATAAATTCTTTAAAAAAATTAAATTCGTTGTATACTTAACTTATTCTTTCCTTACTGTTTTCCATACCATAGAACTTACCGAATGTTAAGCAGGTAGAAAATGTTCTCAGTTACCGTTCGGGGACAATACAGTTAGCAGGAATTTCAGCAGGCGTCTTTTGGTAAATAAGTGACATGTTCTTGTCGCACTCCATATAAGAGAGTCCTCGTATAGGGAAAATTAGAGATATGCTGCCAAATTATCACTCATGTTAAATAATATTTTTCAACAAAATCAAAAACCAAGGTTAACTTTCAGAAAAAAAAGCAAAAAAGAACCATTGTCAATATCTTTGTCTATAGTTTGCTAGTGACTGTGATCGTTATATCACATTTCAAAGGTTACTTTTGAGGCTTGTACAATGGACTGTGATTTTTATTTGCTTTTTATAATTACTGGGGATGATAGTTTATGGTCCGAGCTACACAACGACACAACACACGAGCTATGGCGTCTTTAACATCTTACTCGAAAAAAGTTGACTCTGATCTTTCTTCCCCCTTGTACTTCATATGTAAATATTCCAGCCAGTTCGGACTGCCCGAAGTGCCATGATAGCACCCGAGGCTATGGCAATAGCCGTGGCCATAGCCTGCCTGCCACCGACTCAATGCGGCGGAGCGGAGAGAGCGGGAGTGGACATTTTATTTATTTTTTTAATACATATGTACATACTTTATTGCATTAAAAAAAATGTTAGAAGATGTGCAGAAGATTAAAAGGAAATAAAGGTGTAATACATATTATAACAACATGAAGGTAGTAAATAAATGCATCTAAACTAATATAATAAAGAGGAAAGATTTGATTATGTGTCTAAACTAATACCTATAATAAAGAGGAAAGATTTGATTGGTTTGTTTGTTTGCATTGTATAGGCTCTCAAAATACTATACCAATTTGAAAATTCTTTCACCATTAGAAACCATTCTTGGTGAACATAGGATAAAGAAGATTAAAAAAAAGTTAGGGATATTAAAACTTTGATAATGTAACACAAAGTGCGAAAAAAATACCAATGTCAGTGGTTAAATCGCGTACGGTGTAAAATTATTGAAAATAGAGTAAAGTGATATATTACAATTTGATAGACGACATCTGTGTAACTATTACAGCTATGTCATAACTACTTTTTTATGTGTTTAAATTTATAATTTTTGTAGATGCTTACTCGTGTGAAGCCGGGCGGACCGCCATGCGCCACTAAAGCAATATAAATAATAATAGCTAAATATATATTTAAAATTTGTTATAAGTTGCTGTAAATATAAACCTATATGGCTATGTTCAAATAAAATCATATGTGTACAATGAGAAAATATCTAGGTCTAATGCAACTAGGACATCATCACGTTTACTAATATAAAATATCTAGGTCCAATGCAACTAGGACATCATCACGTTTACTAATATAATATATCTAGGTCCAATGCAACTAGGACATCATCACGTTTACTAATATAAAATATCTAGGTCCAATGCAACTAGGACATCATCACGTTTACTAATATAAAATATCTAGGTCCAATGCAACTAGGACATCATCACGTTTACTAATATAAAATATCTAGGTCCAATGCAACTAGGACATCATCACGTTTACTAATATAAAATATCTAGGTCCAATGCAACTAGGACATCATCACGTTTACTAATATAAAATATCTAGGTCCAATGCAACTAGGACATTATCACGTTTACTAATATAAAATATCTAGGTCCAATGCAACTAGGACATCATCACGTTTACTAATATAAAATATCTAGGTCCAATGCAACTAGGACATCATCACGTTCACTAATATAAAATATCTAGGTCCAATGCAACTAGGACATTATCACGTTTACTAATATAAAATATCTAGGTCCAATGCAACTAGGACATCATCACTTTTACTAATATAAAATATCTAGGTCCAATGCAACTAGGACATCATCACGTTTACTAATATAAAATATCTAGGTCCAATGCAACTAGGACATCATCACGTTTACTAATATAAAATATCTAGGTCCAATGCAACTAGGACATCATCACGTTTACTAATATAAAATATCTAGGTCCAATGCAAATAGGACATCATCACGTTTACTAATATAAAATATCTAGGTCCAATGCAACTAGGACATAATCACGTTTACTAATATAACATATCTAGGTCCAATGCAACTAGGACATCATCACGTCTACTAATATAAAATATCTAGGTCCAATGCAACTAGGACATCATCACGTTTACTAATATAAAATATCTAGGTCCAATGCAAATAGGACATCATCACGTTTACTAATATAAAATATCTAGGTCCAATGCAACTAGGACATAATCACGTTTACTAATATAACATATCTAGGTCCAATGCAACTAGGACATCATCACGTCTACTAATATAAAATATCTAGGTCCAATGCAACTAGGACATCATCACGTTTACTAATATAAAAATCATGAACTAACTTTTTTAAAGTAGCTGTGATTGGGCACTAATGCCATTTTACTTCCACCCTCTTCCGTCGCGCTATTTTGTCACAGCTGATAAATTACGAGTATTTGTCTGATCTGAGTAGGCAACGATAGCTTCATGTTCTAAGTCTATTTTTTAATGTTGCGGATCACACACGAGGCTTCCTGATGTTAAGCGGTAACCTCTGCCTGAACAGATGCATTTCGTAACAGGTGACGAAATGCACTGCGCCCATTCACCTGCGGCATATAGATAGATGTTGTCTCATGTGCCTGTAATATAATGAATTAGGTACTTAATTGGTCAAGGACAGCTGCTGGAACTCACTGTTAAGTGGTAGGCACAGATTTTCTACTAGAAGATGGTAGCTAGCCAGGCGAGCAATCACTAATTGCCTTTCCACCTTTTAGTGATACAACAACGGCACGACAGTTACATATAGCTATTACCGCTCGGCTATCACTGGTTCACTCCATAATTATATTATATATCAATCAAGTATTCTTTTATTGAACTTTGCAAAGTATGGTTTAAAATTGCCATTAAAAGAAAGTATTGTTGCTATTGGTCATAGATTACCCCTTGGGGGTAATCTGTATTATTAGTATAATATTTTTTTTTTAATATACGACATAACCGGTTTTAGAGAATGAAGTTTGGTAGGTACTAGTTTATTTATCCCAACTTTACCTAATGCCATTACCAATTATAATTTGTTAGGTAAGGCTGCAGTTGTTATTTGGCGCGACTAAGTACTTTATAGAATCCTGAGCGCAACGAAGGTTTCTTGGGTAAGACTAAGACACGCAAAATATCTTTGCTGCCGAGCGAAACACACGCCTTTTCACCTCACTCTGGCGAGGAAAATGTTATGTGAAATAAAAACTGAGATAAGTATTTTTAATTTATTATTAAAACTTATATAAGTAAATTACTACTCTTAACTATAAATTTTATAAATGACCGAATTTTAAGCCTGTTTCGCAGATTTCGAATGATAAAAACGCCTTTCCGAGCTTGTGAAATGTGAAAAACTTATTTCATTATTTTTTTTCTAGTTTCCTTTAGAAGGCAATATGCTCTCTTCTTGAAGGCTCCAAAGTGAATCTATCACTTCACGTGGTAGCTGGTTCCTCATAGTAGCCGAGCGAGGCATTAAATGCTGTGAGAATCGCACGGTTGTGGCCTTCTAGACACCGTCATGTACGTGTATTTATGGAACATTGCTCTATTGTGATATCTGATGCCGACATTTAGCTCAGTTCATACGAGCAGAAATGATGCAGAGTGATCCAAAATCCCTACGCAGTGCCAAAGGGGTTAAGCCTATTGATTGTAATTTAATTTATAATACCTACATAGTCTATTAAATCTTTGCCTGTTTTATCGTTATTTACGAGCTCGTTTAGCATCACCCAGGGGACTCGTGCAGGGTTGTGGTAGGTGACTGACTCCTGCCATAGAGAAATTAATTATATCTCTATGCTCCTGCGGACGTGATCTTAACCCGTCCCTATTTTTAATATATATGATTTTATTGACATGTATATGTAAACATTGATGTCGCTAAGGCAATTATGTAGATAAACTTGCGGCACAAATATATTTTTAGTTTTGTATTTAACCTATATAAAGATGCCTGTAAGCGCTGCCTAGTGATAAGACCGCCGATTGTACTATTTCAAAGATACTTTACTTTTGCAATTAGCATTAATAATTCACACCTACAAGAAATAGTTGAGTTGATAAGGACATATACAGATATGCCTTTATAGACACTGAAACCGCTGGTCAATACTTTATAATATACCTAGTTCATTATGTATCTATGTATAATGTAAATTCAACCAAACGAATGTAACTCCTCGTGTGTCTTTGTACCTATCTTCTACTCATGTTTATTATTTTTATTAAATATTTAGGATCACTACTTTTTTTACTCTCCTCATGTTTTAAATGAAAAGTAGATTGAATGTTGGACTATAGCCGCATTAATTTTAAATAGGTACTGCTGATGTTATTATCATCAAAATAAATCATTTCAAAAACTTACTATTTTTATATATATTCCTTATATTAGTAGTGAAAGCAGAGTGTTTAACACGGGTGGAAGTCATCAATTCATATGTGGGCTATAATATATAGCCGCCCGTAAATATTCCAAACAAAATTTTACTTAAAATTTCACAAATTGTTCTAACTTCTCAATTCATTTTTAGTATGTAGGTAAGGCTCGCTGCGCTCGGGCGTCTAAATACCTTGTATGAGAATTGGTTCCTTTTGACCCTTGTATAACAATCTACTTTTACTAACGGAATATGCATTATCACATTGAAAGTAAACAAAAAATGATGTTATCTAATCCAAATACTAATCCAACAACTGTCTAAACTCAATCGAATGCGGGTAGGAGATGACAAAGACTGCAGAGGTAATTTTACCATGTTCATAAAGACATAGATTAAAAAATATCTTATTTGAGTTATTTTATCACATTACCTCCATTGGCTCTTGTATGGCTGAATTGCACAATATGTAATTATAAAAAATTGCACGCCGCAACGCAAGTATAAAATATACCTAAATACACGGTGAACACTACAACTGTAGGTAGGGTCATTGCGTTGGTTAGCCGGCCGGCGTTACTTTTCAGCCTTATGGTGGAAGCCTTAAAGTAAAATTAAGAAAATAGAGTTTTTATAGCACTTTTTCATTCTTCTTTACGTTCAATATCAGTTAAAATAGTCAGGCAACATCAGATATTTTTTACGCGGGTAGCAAATACAAGTGATAAATATTAAATAATTTAAAACGACACCGGCACTGGAACGGTCACTGCGTGCATAAATTTAGTAAAAAAAATAGTGACGCACAATTCATTTCAAGGTAAGTTATTTGATGTGGTTACGGGAAACAATGTTGTTTTTATTGCGAAATGACTTCAAAAATTACAAAAAATAGACGACCGAATATTAAAATATGAATTTATTAAACATTTTAGTTCCCGGCCTAGGGGCCGAATACTAGCTTATGACTACTTAAATTAATTTTGTCGCTTAATTTTCATATAGTTCCGCTATATAAAACTCCTTTTCAATTTACTATTGCCATACACATAAATCCTGGCTATCAGTTTTCGGTCGAATTAAATACGGCGAAATAAATGAATAAAAGTTCTATTTCAGTAACGGCCGAAATCTAAAATAGCGACACTATTTTGAGTTAGTTTTCGGCCTATCAAAAATGTATGGAGCAAAATTAGGCCGAAACTGAATGGATCCATCAATTTGCCGGCCATGTTGCAAAAAAATTCCTTACGCCGATAAAAATATAAGTATGTTATAATTGCATAAATATCTTCTTCATGTATTCAAGCTTTTTTCGTAAGTTTTAGGTTGGAGTACGTAAATCAACACTAAATGATAAAGTGTGAACACTGAATAATAAAATGAACTCAAACTACGAAACTACTGACGATTTAGGCTTAGATTTGTGTATCAATTAAAATCTGTCTAGATGGCACCTCCAGAAGCAAAACACTCAATATACAAATAAGTCTGTGATCTCGCCGCTTAGGGAATTCAGAGAGAAAAAATTGTCTATAAGGGAAGTTTGCCGACATAACGGAATTCCTATACAATATCTTATCTCTGGAAGAACTAGTGATACGATTAAAGCGCGGCCTAATCATTTTATCATAAATGAAGTTAAAAAGTATCTCGTAGATTGATTATTGAACTTAGCAAAGAGTGGTTTTCCTTTAAAGAAATCAGATCGATCTACTAGACACGGTCCAAAAAATTGTATAAGACTGGGAATCCGAAAAAAAAATCAAAATGATCACGCTGGACAATCCTATTTCTTAAGCTTTTTAAAAAAAAACATCATATATGACTTCACATCATATCATCTAAGACACAAAATTGTTAAATCTCATGTACCTGTAATTTTACAGTATATATCATGCAGCAAACAAAATTATGACAAAAAAGAGAAGAAAGACCACAGTGAAACGGAAATTACAACTTGACCTTACATTAATCCAAAAAGCACTGACACAAACCAGAACACCAAATTTCACTTAAAAAGATTCTGTAAAAGAAATAAAACATCGTGAAGCCTTTAGAGAATATTTGGTTATACCAAATCATCCGCGGAAATAATAGAAATAAACAAATATTTTCTACTACATCTACAGCTGGTGTACGAGTACATACTCGTACGTACTACAGCTGGTGTACAAGTACATACTCGTACACCAGCTGTAATATGTGTCAAAATAGTATTTTAGTCTGTACACTCAACATCTCTTATGTCTCATCTCTAACTGATTTATGTAAAATATAGCTCTCTTTCCTTCCGCCTACGGCTCTGTTAATACCTTCGTATCTAGCTAAAACTTAGTAATACTTAAATAATTAAATTGAAGTTATATCAAAAGTACTATTTATTATTTCCATTGCGACATCTCATGGGAGAACTTAGTTCCTAATCTCATAATATGACGTCAGTTGTACGAAGATAAAAAGAAGCTAAAACTGGAAAAAAAGAAGTTTGTGTCTATCAACTTCTTGGTCTCTACCAACTTCTTCACTTTTTCAAAAGGCAAGAAAATCTGAAATGAAGTGAATAGAAAAAGGCCCGTTAAAGCAGTCGAGGAGAAGAACAGTTTTGAAAAGAAATATGTCAAAAGAAAATAAAAAAACAATAGAAGAAAAGATAATTGCTATATTTTTAATAAGCGACATAGAAGAAAACGATTTAAGAATATTGTGACTTCTGATCTAAATTGTATAATTTAAGATGTTGGGGCCCAAATTTGAAGATATGCATTATAAATCCTTCAACTGCAATGCATGATTAAATCTAATTGAAAATTAATTATATATTGATGATTTGTTTTTTTCAAGAACATTTCTTTAAACTTTTTTCCTATAAATGTTACATTTTAATAATTACTCATACATATCATGACAGTTTTATTAAAATTACTAAGATATAAAACGTTCTTTTTATGGTGATATTGGCGATAATAATTATTAATGATTTGAGAGAATTTATGACTGTTAGTTAAATAACAGTCAAAAAGTCTCTCAAATTATTAATCATAACATGACAAAGAGCAGTATCTAAAGAAAGTGAATATTTACCCAGTGTGCTTTATTAAGTTAGATATACTTAAAAAAAAGCTGATGTTGATTATGGCAACGAAATTCATAATAATATAACTAAACTAACACTGACATCTTTCATGAAATTTGTGAGTAAAATGAATAAAGAATATAACTAGGGTAGAATACTCAGTTTTCGGTCATTTAGTGGCACCTTCAACTTTAAGACGCTAGAAAAAATTATACAATTGATTGAGCCCTGCGCTGTGTATTTATATAAGTACCCTATATAATGTAATTTACGTATTCAATATTTAATGGAACGTCAAGTGCTTCCTTCTTTATAGAAAAATATATAAATCCAAATATAGCGAAATCGCCGGATTTCGGCCATTTTTTTAGTTTTCGGTCAGCAGTACCCAGTTTAAGGTCGGAACATTTAATATTGATTTAACATTAATGTATCCATACAATTAATAAAAAAAAAAATTTTATATGTAATATGTATGTATATATCCATTTAAAATATCATACTAGCCCAACACACATTTATTTCAACATCCTCATTGTTTTGGAAGTTCATACTTAAAACTATACTTTAAAGTTTGATTTAATTTGTCACACTTTAATAGTAATACTAGTAATTCTAGGGTTGCCTGAACAACATCTTCGCCCACATCATAATTTACTATCAGGTGATATGGTGGTCAAAGGCTAGCCTATCAGCTATAACTCACTATAAGCGCTTACGCAGCCCCCACCGACGTCGCTGCACTCGCTGCCCAGCCTCTGGGGAATACCTCCCCTCTCCCGCCTCGTTGGATGCCCCGGAACACAGGGGGACATCCACACCTTCTGAGGACCTAACCCTGATGGGAGGCGCCGGCTGCCACCACAACCAACGCCCCAGGTCCTATGAGCGGAGACGGCGTGCGAGCTCGTTTAGCTCACCTCTTCAAATCGGGAGGTAATGATTCTCTCCCGCACCTGCGCCTCCCTCTGCGAAACTATTGTTCCGCACGAGAGACCACCGCCTCCCACGACCTTTCTTACCGACCATCTTAATGATGATGGCCGGCAAGGACTACTCTTAGCACCAGCTGTCCAGCTGTTGCTAATATCTAAATAATACTGCTAGAGGATCAGGAATGGCCGATGGATAGGTGCCGGCCGGTGGACCGGTTCCCCTACCCTACTCATATCAATTTTGTACTTATTACGGACTGCCCTTGATTAATTTTATATAATAAATCAATGTTGTCTTGTCATGAATCTATTGCTGGATGAATAATCAATTCAATTCGAAACATAGAGTTCAATTTATCTGATTTTTAATGTTAATTTATTTATAAGGTTTAAATTTTAAACAGTCATGTCACAGTGGCCGAAAACTAAAATACATGAGGCCGAATACTGACACATACAGCCGAAAACTAGCGTTTTCACCATTTTTATAATCAAAATTATATTTTAAAATAACTAAGCTCCTTGGAGTCAAGAAATTTTGTGGTTGAAAATTGCAATATATAAGCTACCAAGAAACATAACTTGTGTAATTATAATCTTTGCAGTTATTTTTTAGCGGTATCTTAAAGTTCGTGTTTGGGCTAAAAGGCCGAACACTGACGCAATCACCCTACTATAACTACTCTTTACTTGCTCATATTTGTGTTCATTCATTAATTAGTAAGTACTTAATGCAACTAGATGGCACTGCCCTATTTTTACACATGCAAACGATTCATTTAGATCTCAAGACGACACTCGAGCGTTAAATTTCAATCAATTGTCGTACTAGATACACAAAACTAGGTTTATGTACCTGTTTTTTGGGAAGACTTTCAATTGTAGTGTCCGGTCAATTGGAAAGTCTCCAGTATATCACATCAGCTTAAAAATGCATGATCCATGCATTTAGATTAAGGCAGTGTCATTGTTTGGGTTATATTTATTTAATGAGTTCATCTCGAAGCACGCTGCACGTGGCGGTTACGACTTTTAAGTTTGTTCAAAATGCGAGAAAATAAATCTTTTTTACACATGAATATAGTGCAATTACTAACTTGATTTTAAAATTTTCAAGACGGATGAGTTAAATCATAAATCAATCAATTGTTGATGTGAAAATTCCATATTCTTTCGTTATTTAGGAGAAGTTCCTAATAGTAGTTTTCGCAACTGTATTTTTTTTATATTGCTGATAGGTAAGTCTTTGACCACAATCTCGCCTGATGGTAAGTGATGATGTGGTCGAAGGTGATAGCAGGCTTAACCTAGAATTACTAGCTCTCAAGGACAGCTGCCGGAACACACCGTTAGGTGCTTGGCGACTGATTACAACTTGAGGGTGGTCGCTAGCCAAGCGGGCATTCGCAACACACAGTCGCAACGACAGTCTTTCTGGGAATCAAAGTGGACTCAACTTTACAGTGGGATCCACATATACATGATCTAGCCGGAAGACTTAGTTCTACTGCATATGCAGTTTGTAAGATAAGACAGTTAACAGACGTAGCTATAACTGCACGGCTAGTTTATTTCGCGTACTTCCACAGTATTATGTCGTATGGTGTATTGCTGTGGGGAGCTGCTGCTGAGATGGAAACAATCTTTATCTTACAAAAGCGTGCAATTCGAGCCATATATGAAATGGATCCTATGGAATCTCTAAGGGATCTTTTTAAAGAAATTGATACATTAACTTTACCGAGCCTGTAGGTATATATTTGAAAATATTATGTATGTTCGGAAAAATTTGAGTAAATTTAAATCAAATAGTGACAACCACGATTACAACACTAGGAATAAATATAAAATAGCAGTACCAGGTTTTAGACTAGCAAAGACAAATAAAAGGTCCTTTTTAGGTAATTGTGTGCGGTTTTATAATAAAATTCCCAAACATATTACAATGCTCACAGAAGGAAAATTCAAGTTGCATGTGAAAAATATTTTGATTAAGAAATCATACTACAAAGTTTGTGATTACTTAAACGACAAAGATGCTTGGAAAGTTCCGCCTCTGCCAAGCTATCACCTGTCACCTACGTAATTTGAACAAATATTGTAATAGTCATATTATATTGTATATAACACATTGTTAAAAGATGTTTAAAAGAATGGCCCCGAGTTTCTTGCCCGTTCTTCTCGCAGTGGCTCTATAATTTTTTTTTTGCTGAACGTGGCAGTACAATGTAGAATATTTCAATATAAAAATTTGTAATTGACCTTCATAAGAGCGTCGTAGACGCCTGAATTGAATAAATGATTTTGAATTTGCAAAAATGCCCTTCCACCATGCGGAATGTCATATAATAGAGGGTATTAAAACATGAGTGTAATTTTTTGAAACGAGCCGCAGGCGAGTTACTACTTTATTTAATCTCATGTCTATACGCTTTTCTTGATTTTTCTGACAAAAGACTATTCGTCAGTTTCGTAGCTGTTTCTACAATGTCAGGTGGAGTTAAATTTTCATCAGTATCGTGGATGTTGCTCGACATTTTTGATACTAAAGTTTTATCCAACAAAATATTACTAAAATTCGTATGTACGAAATAGTGCCAAAATGGAAAAAGTCTGTTATTGGTATATGTTATTTTATAACAGCTTCAGTACACATATTTTTGTTACCTATTAATCAAGCAGTTATGAAAAAAACGTTAATGAAAAATGGAATCAATGAACTATCTAATGGTAACACTATCTATTTAGATAAATGGCCAGATGGCCAACGGAGCAAACCTCGGGGTTTTGTTCCCGAATCTCTAGGCTCATGAACATTGGTCGGTATATGGTAAACGGCTCGCACCTTATTACATAGGGGTTCAAACATGCAAAATGTGTGTCAGATACCTCTGGGTCATTATATTTTTTATTGGAAAAGTTACAATTGTCGCCAATAGCGGAACGGTGTGTTCCGTCAGCTGCAGTCCTTGAGAGCCAGTAATTTTAGGTTTATCCTGTTAACTACTTCAACCACATCATCACTTATCATGGGATAAGATTGTGATCACATGTTATTTATACGGCAATAAACAATAACTAATGCAATAAAAATTATGTAAAGGGCAAAACAATGTCTACTGCGTGTGTCTGTGCGTAAACCACGGCTACGGCTCTCAATCTCGTAAACACGTTCCGTTTGCGATATTGAGGCATATGGTGCCTATACAAACTTGAGATTTATATATATATAATATACTTAAAAACGTAACTTTATATATTATATAAACTAGCGACCCGCCCCGGCTTCACACGGGTAATTAGGTACGACTATAAATTGAGATGTAAGCTATTCCATCTTTCAATTTGGATCAAATTGCACACGGTGTGCAAATCAAATTTAAAATCGGTTCAGTAGTTTAGGAGTCCATCGCGGACAAACAACGTGACACGTAATTTTTATATATATATATAAGGATATAGTGCTCAGAATGTTGACCCAACAAACAAACCAAACTTAGAAAAATATATTAGTCTAATATATATTATATTATTTTGTATAGACCTGATTGATATACAAACAAATATACTTTTATCAATGCAGACTCACAGGCAGTCCAAATGCTCCAGTCCACTAATAGTTGGCAGCATGCCCAGCATGCTGGCAGCATTGCCCCGATATGAATTCCGAAGTTTATTCGTTGAGCCAATGGGTGCCAGCACATTTTGATCTCGTGTCACATCGACCAAGCGCTCAGATAAGTTTGGAAAATACGATGAGCTCCCTGTCCCTTACGATACGTTTAATTAATCGTTCTTCAGCTTAACCACAATTGAGATTTTTTATTATAACTGACCATCCTTAGGTCAATATTATGTACAGTGCTTAGTTATGTCGTTTGAGGTGTGGTTTCATATACAGAAATATCATTACGAAACCAGTTTCGCACAAAGATATATTTTTCATTACAAACTGGTTAGTCAATGACGGTTACGCAGAGAACCGAAGGCCTGGTCTCTCTGTGCGGAACGCCAGTGTTCCAGCAGCGGGAACATGATGCACTAATAAAGATATTCTATGTATATTGTATTTGTTCCCACAGGTAATCTAGACAAAGAAACCTTATTCAACAGTATAATGGGATATATAATGAAAAAGCGCCAAATTGGTTTGTGTTTATTTATTGATTGAACATTAGATTAATTTACAAATGGTTACATAACACGTTGAGTTGATTAGAGACAGTACGTAAAGCGTATTATTATCATCGGTTGACGTCTGACAGGAATACAAATTATACCTACAATATTATTCTAGCAAAAAATTTCTCGACAATAGTTAGTAAATAATTTGACGTTGTACAATTTTTATTGCTTATCGTCTGCGAAAAATACGACTAAAAACACAAAAATTTGTAATAAGTCTGTCACACACGAAAACGTAAATGGTCCTGGCGTACAACCTTACAAAGTATTGTGCCAACAAATCAACCTCCTTTACCGTGTGGAAGGAGGGCTAGACAAGCGACCTATAACTTCCATTTCTAACCACGGGCACATATAAGTATGTAAATATGTGATTTTACATTGATATCTCTACAAAACCTCTAAACAAAACAATCGAAACAATTAAACAAACGGATATCCCCTTAGGAGGTCCTTGATGTGCCTAAAATATATTCATAATGCTACAAAATTAAATATCACATAATTACAATATTATAAGTAGTAAATAAACATAGCGACGTGGACTTTCTAGTTGCGGCCAGAGCTCAGTTAACAAACAGCGTTTTAAAATTGTGTCGTGTGAATAAAAATTCACAAATAACATCATGTCAAAACAAAAAACATATCAACAAATGTTATCAAGTAAAAAATAGCGCTGCTTTTACGAGCAATTATGCATTTAATAAGGCAAGTTGTCCAGTTTTAGTTGTTTAATGTCACCGTGCCTTTCTTGAAAATCTTAGATATTTTGTTCAGCCAACGTTTTGCTACTCTCTAGCTCAAAAACAGGATTTATATCATCCCCTCATTAGTTATAAGGGGATCGTGAGACCATGTCGCTCCTAAAGCTGACTACAGGGTAAATAATACAGGTGCAGTGTCATCCTGAGATTTCTACTAAAAAGTTCTGCACGAAACTGCACTGCGTTCACTCACCAGAGCGGAGCTAACTCTTGCTAGATAACTTCTAGCTAACAGTAGTTAATTTATATCGTCATAATTACAGTGTACAAGCAGATTGATCTGGAAATGTTGAATAATACCAAAAGTCAAGATAGAAATAGTCGATTAACCGAGATACTTGGAACTTTACAAATAAAAGCTAACTGTCCAGCTTTAACAATCAATGTCAACTGTTCTCAACTGACCAAACTAAATAATGTCACACAGTGTTCACGCTGCATCTGCGTACTTAACCCATAGTTATTATTACCAACAAAACAAAAAGAAACAAAAAATAAAAAAAAGAACAACTCAATATATGAGTACCTATGTTAAACATTATTTTGATAAGAATTATTAGATAAAACAAATACACAAGTTTTATCGAAAGAGCCGTGAACGTGGTTCCTGTTAGACAATATATACTATACCTACTATTGTTCAACGTGAGAGCTTAAACGGTAGTGCTAAACATATAACATTGTAACTACAGAGGTACATACATACGTACATATATACTTAGTGGTACATAGTATTTGGTTGGGTGCGCACGCGTGTCGCCGCTACTTCTGCAATGCACAGACTCACGTACAAACATGTGATTTCAAAAAGACAGTGTTGTCACATATTCATATATATACCTACTATCTGAGATCAGTTAATTGAAACTAAAAGGCACATAACTTGAGCTCTCGTAAAGGGCAGTACGACACCCACGTACGGACACACGACCTGTCGGTTTGGGCTCAGTGACTATTGTTCATCTGTGTGTAGGTACTGCACTTGACAGAGTTCAAGTTGTTTGCCGTTAGTAATAGTAGTTAGTCACTAAAACCACCGAGTCGCCGTTACCTTCCCCCGGACCATATATTGCAGTGATATGGATAACGAGCCCTGAGGGAGTGAAAGCAACGCGGCGGCTCCCAATGGGGGTAGATATTCAAACAGCATCAGTCGGCTTTGCCCCACCCTGTCATGTTAAATTCGTTACAACCTAAACTAACCCATAGCCTAACGTGATAAAATATAATTATTACACATATACATACATTATGTAGTCACATCGTAACATAGACAACGATTATATTATCTTTAAATATTACATTCGTTATTACAAGTAACACTTAGGAACTGAACAATTATCGATTGGTGTGTTAGACGCGTGCGTTGAGTAAATTGTCGCTATCTAAAGGATTATGTCGCGGGGGGAGAGTAGCCAGCAGGAGGGGGGAGAGGGGCGGGGGAGGGGGGGGGGTTGGAATCTCAGCCACAGTCGTGCCGCTGCAGGGCCACGGACACCTTGTAGAGGCTCTCCATCATGAAGGACAGGTTCTGGGACAGCTCGTTGACAGGCCGCGTGATCGCCACCATTTCTGGAAATAAACATTATATCATTTTCAAAATTTTTTTCAAAAATTCGTTGACGTCGAGTGGGAGTTTAGGTGACAATTATTCAACTGAAGATTAGTCGTACGATGCTTACTATGAAACATATAATGTTATGATACCATCATGCCAATTTTAGTACAGTTATGATCATAATATTTAGTTACTCGACCAGGTTGTGGCATATTGAGGAGCTGCTGATCAGCTCCCAAGCCTATATAACCTGCAGCTCGCGTGTGCTACTTCTATGTTCACGTATATAATTATGCATATACTTATTTAACAAAAATATATACATATTGTATATCTTTTTTTCGAAAGGTGCACTGTTCAAGCCTGCACCGAGGCAGCAGTACGTAATTGTAGTTCATTTGATCCCGTGCTGTATCTTTATTTCTTAATTTTGAGTTCTGCAATTCATATATATAATATTTAAGGATTCATTCTATAAATCATACAATTTAGAAACACGATTACTTAAAATTTCCTCGATAGAAACAAAATCCAAAGTTATATCTAAAAAACTAAATAAACCCTTAGTACGGCGTAAATATTTCACGGAAAGCCATCAGTCTTTGATTAATAAAAAGATCAATTTATTTTCTATAACGTATACACGTTATATTTTCTAAATAGGTATTCGTTTTTATAATACAAAGGAAATACCTAAATTCACGCACGTTCCGTCCATTTTAGCCAGAGCCGCGACGCTTCCTCCCTATCCGCTTCAGTACCGCTGCGGCCGTCGGACGGGGAACACGTATCGCTTGAGTTCACGCACGGTTTTAAAAACTATATTTGAGTTTACGTAACGATTTTGTTTATTTACTATGGGGAACAAAGTAAACAAATCAAAGAAGTGAAGAGGTTGGCGAAAAATTAATGCAAATCGCTTCCATGAAGAAATAAAGTAGGTAAAGTTCATATATTTGTTCGTAATTTTACTTACCCCAATATGCATTTATTTTAAAATCACACTGAAATGTTTCAAACACAATCAAATTTATCTTTCAAGACTCCTCCAGGCCGAGAGTATGGAAAACATAGAGAATACTCTTACTTCGTAAGTATACTCAACCTACATACCTATAACTGCGTAGGTAGTTTAAAACGAGTATTTACTTTATTTCAGCAATATTTACCTACTAAAACGAATTCAAATTTTACCACTATTTTTTCTATTTATAGGGAAAATGTAAGGGAATACATTTGAATCATGTGATGACGCGATGCAACAAATATCACTACAGGCAGAAAATTTTGAAAGAAAATTCTATGCTTCGTTTGTATCACATGTAATACTTATACAATTATTATATTATACCTTCCAAGTTTGGGTACTCAATTAAATCTAATATTTTAATTAGATTTAATTGAGTACCCATAATCTTTAAAATTTTCTATTTATAGGGTGAATGTACCAAATGTTGGCATTTCACAGCAAAGCACATATTTTGATTTATGTGATGACACGCTGACAGAAATACCACTACAGACGTGAAATTTTGAACACAAATATTTTTTACTTAGGTAACTGTACCTAGTTCTGTACCTAGGTAAGTATAGTAAATATACAATAAACAAAACTTTTAAAAACTCTTTGACAAAATATAAAACTGACTTCCCAGACGTGAATGAACATATTAAATCTATACGTTATAATCACTACGATATGTACTGACTTCAACAATAGAATTCACACTTTTTTGTATTTGGAACACAAGGAACTTAGATGGGTATAAGAAAAAAATAAATGTTGGTTTTGTGGCGTGAAATAGAAATACATTTTTAAAAAAGAAATACCAAACCTATACTATATTTTTAAATATAGACCTACTTTTAAGTAGGCCATCAAGATAAAGGAAATTAAAAGAAATTACAATTAATAAATAGCTCAAAAAAGTTGTTGATTGCGTAAAAATGGCCAGCGTTAGTTGAAATTAATAATAGTTACTAATATTCGTAGCCCATATTTGTCCGTTTTGTTTGGCAAGCAATCAATCATTACTACATTTCATCCAACTTATATAATTCAAGTACACAGATTTTGTTTAAACAGTGTGCCGGGACACTAAAAGTCAATAGAATAAATTAATTCAAAAAAATGTCTGCTATTCACAATTTCGCTTCGGTCTTTTTAGTTATACTTTTAAATTGTCTATTTTACAGCCGGGTCTTTTATATATATAAATTAATTTATTTTATTGTTCAAAAAGGGTATCATTAGATGATACTTCGTGAACTGTCAACTAATGGTACGTTTACAAGTCATCTGATGAACCGATGACTTGAACGTACTTGAACGTGACGTGTTTAAAGAAATAATATAATAAATTTGATTTCAATTGCTAATTTAGTAAACCATCTAAATATTTCCGAATTTCCAGGGTATTGGATGATACGGATTGTAAAATTTACCACACTCCAGAATTGTAATTCCATAAAAAAAACTGGTTAGTTTTTGTTATGGAATTAAATTATCAAATAATAAATAAAAAGTTCCTTTAAAAACTATTTGTTGATATATAATGTTGTAATATATAAATTAAAATATCTGTTTTATTACTGGGTACCATATACACAGGCACAACATTTTTGTCTTTCAGCGGAGGAAGAAATAGATGATAACATGAATTACTCACACAAAGGAAATAATGCCTTGAAGTAAGTTCGATATTGATCATGATGGTTTTATGTGTCCTAGTAAAATTGTTTCATGATTTATCTGTGTACATTAAGCATAATACTTACATATATTTACTTCGAAAGTGGTGATTGGTGGTAACTTTGTTTGCTCTGAGATAGTTTTTCTCTGTGTTTTAATGTATATTTCAAATATGGTTATGGTTACACAATTATGAATTTAAATAAACGAAGGTATGCTTAACCTTGTTTTTAGATAAATAAAATGAAATATATTTTGATTTAATTAAAATTTGTTTAATTTTTAGGTTTCTACGCATCAGTTGCCTGGTGAATCAGATCAAGAGAAGATTATATAATAATAAAACCAGAAGAAAAAGTAGAAGAGATAAGAATAAGTGGAAATAGAGTTGTGGTATTCATGTATTTATTTGAACAATTGCAGGAAATTTCGCAGCATGACTCTCCATTTAGTTGCAATTTTAATCATTTAAAAGTAGTCGGAGAAAAGGAACAGGGTTTGTATCAAAGTACGGGTGTGTTTGCAAAATGTGCAACGCCAAATTAAGTTTTAATAATTGTGAAAAATCCAATAATAACAAAGAACTTGATCTCACCGAAAATGTGGTAGGTGGTTTCATATCTATAGGTGTAAGATATGCAGGTCTAGAACAAGTGTCAGCCTTACTTGATATACCTTCTATGTTGGATCATTTGCCAAGTGTCACGCAAGAGTCTGTGAACTATGGAAACGGCAAAAGAAAAATGTATTGAAGAAGCAGCAAAAGAAGAGTAATATTAATGCAGACGGAGTACCTATGATTACCGTAGTTGCTGATGGATGTTGGTCAAAAAGATCATTTAAAAACAAATATAACGCATTGGCGGTTGCTGCGGTAATTATTGGTTACAGAACAAAAAAAGTCCTTTAAATTGCAGTTAAAAACAAATATTGTATGATTTGTACACGGTCAGAGAACAAAAAAATCCCAACTTAAAAATTACGAAGTATCCTCAAGTGGAATGGAATCCGTAGCAATAGTTGAAGGGTTTAAACATTCCTTACCAAATCAGGGCTTGATTTACTCCAAGTTAATTGGGACTCCAGTACATATAAGAGCATATTAGAAGCAAAACCTTATGGAAACTTATTGGTAGAAAAAAATGAATGCACTAATCATCTGTTACTTTTGCACGAAACTAGACGAATTAACCAAAAACACCTGCAAATATCGCAAAGTACTTGGAAAAAATATACTGCACATGCGTAGATGTGTTAAAGAAGTTGTCAAACATATAAATTCAAGAGATTCAAGTTTCACCCAAATAAGTAATTGAATGCACCAAATCACGTTTTCAGAAATCACAAACTATGCAAACCTTATTTCTGCCAAATTATAGATCAAAATGAACCAACAGAATTAAAGATTTTGTTGCTGAAATGAAGTCTAGTAATATTTTTGCTGCTATCATGAAAATCATGTCCAGATTGGTAAACAATGCTAAAAGCCTAATGACTACTATTTATATGATGTAAATAGTAATATAGTAGAAGTATTAAACAATGTTATCGCGAAATTTGTTGGCGGTAAACGAATTCATTATTCAAGTCGACAGTCTTATACAGTTCGCTAACTACACCGCTAACCACTAAATAATCGTATATTTGCAAAAAGATTTTAATGCAAAGTCCTAATCCTATTGTTAGACGCTTAGAATTTAAACGCGATAAAAAAAGAATTGATGATTTAAAAACGGAGATCATCAAAATCTTTTGTGACAAAAAAGTGTACAAACACTACCAATGGCAAATATTATGGCGAGTCTTGTCAAAAGCCAGATCTAGAACAAGCTGAATTTGATTTTGCTAAATCAAAACTTATGAAGAAAATTAATCTTTCTGATGATGGTCGCCAGTCACTTAAAAAAAGAACTATTTTGCAGGCAGATTCGATTGAATGGCACCAAGAGAGAAAGTTACGCCTTACTGCGTCTACTTTTGGAAAGGTATGCAACAGAGGCCTTATAAAATGTGCACCTCTAGTAAAAAATCTTGTAAATGTGACTGGTGAATAAAGCCACGTAAAATCCATTCGTTATGGCAAGGAACACGAACATATTGCGTTACAACAGTTTGCTTAAGTACTCAAACTCGACAAAGAAGCTAACTTCAATGGCATAAAAAAATGTGGCTTATTCATCGATTCTGAACTGCCATTTTTGGTGGCAAGTCCAGATGGATTGATATATGATAAAATCATTGAAATCAAGTGTCCGTATTCATCTAAAGACAAAACAGTAGAAGAAGGAATAGCAGAAATCTGGAATCAGGAGAGAAACGGAAACTTGATATGAAATGGATCCTATGGAATCTCTAAGGGATCTTTTTAAAGAAATTGATATATTAACTTTACCGAGTCTGTATATATTTGAAAATATTATGTATGTTCGGAAAAAATTGAGTAAATTTAAATTAAATAGTGACAACCACGGTTACAACACTAGGAATAAATATAAAATAGCAGTACCAGGTTTTAGACTAGCAAAGATAAATAAAAGGTCCTTTTTAGGTAATTGTGTGCGGTTTTATAATAAAATTCCTAATCATATTACAATGCTCACAGAAGGAAAATTCAAGTTTCATGTGAAAAATATTTTGATTAAGAAATCATACTACAAAGTTCGTGATTACTTAAACGACAAAGATGCTTGGAAAGTTCCGCCTCTGCCAAGCTATCACCTGTCACCTACTTAATATAAACAAATATTGCAATAATCGTATTATATTGTATATAACACATTGTTACAAGATGTTTAAAAGAATGGCCCCGAGTTTCTGTCCCGTTCTTCTCGCAGTGGCTCTATAAATATATTTTGCTGAACGTGGCAGTACAATGTAGAATATTTCAATATTAAAATTTGTAATTGACATTCATAAGAGCGTCGTAGACGCCTAAATTGAATAAATGAATTTGAATTTGACAATAAATAAACAACATGATTTGTTTTACCAGGTGCAAGGTCAGCTACACATCACTAGGAAAGCAATTTGTTTATTTGTTGTGTGGACTGAAAAAAATATAAAAATAGAGAAAATAAAAAGAGATGATGAATTCTGGGAGAAGAATATGGAAAAAAAAATTAAAAACATTTTACTTCGATTGCCTGCTATCAGAAATTATTGATATTGATTCAAGGCTAGACAGAAATTCGTGAGCCAAAATATATTTTAGATGCAATAAACAAAAAAAACAATTCTTCCCGCGATTCTAATGCCTGAAACAAAGCGGGAAAAAAACTTAGTTATTTTCTCTTTCTGACTTTTATGTTCCTTGCCATAACTAACCAAATACCTGTGTAGTCAACTTCATTATCAGAAATTCAATCGAACCTCTCTGCAAAAACTTTAAAATTTATGAACTATTTCATGTGAATAATGTGTTATCTATGATCTGTAAATGATTTGCCGCTAATAATCTTCTCTTAAATTCAAAAAAGACGAAATGTTTAAATTTTTCTTTACCAAATGTTACTTAATGTTGAACTAAACATTAGGCTTGGCCCTAATAAACTCGCTATTGACAATACGACAGTCTTCTTAGGAATCAAAATGGATCCAACTTCACAGTGTGATCCACATATATGAATGATTAATCCGGAAGTCTTAGTTTGGCTGCATATGCAGTTCGTAAGATAAAACAGTTAACAGACGTAGCTACTTCTCGCCTAGTTTATTTCGCGTACTTCCACAGTATTATGTCGTATGGTGTATTGCTGCGGGAAGCTGCTGCTGAGATAGAGACAATCTTTATCTAACAAAAGCATGCAATTCGAGACAATATGAAATTAATCCTTGGGAATCTCTGAGGGATCTTTAAATAAATATTAATATTTTTTACTTTCCCAAGTCTGTATATATTTGAAAATATTATGTATGTTAGAAAATAAGTGAATTTTAATTAAACTGTGACAATCACGATTACAGCACTATAGTCTGTTTTTTTTAACAAACGAGTACTGAGTATGTCTCTTGCACATTTCCGATATTGAGAGAGTGAGATGGGTCATTGCCGTCATTGGTCAATGCCTTTGTTCTTGTTTTGAAATTGTTAAGGGCCGTTCATATTGAATACTTATGAACTGTAGTGTAGAAAAAATTACGTCATTATTTTATGATTTAAATTTGCATACTTAGTTTATTTACTTCAATTCTTGTAATGTTAAAAAATATCGTCATTCTTCTGTTGAACTTTCTACGCAGGTAATAGTCGAAGACTCAACTGAATGTCACTATACATGTAACTACAGCGTTCATGTGGAACGGACTTTATGTTGTTTACGTGAGCCAATAGCAACGCAGTAAAATGTTCAGTACCCGTTTGTTAAAAAAACAGACTATAGGAATAAAGATCAAATATCGGTGCCAGGTTTTAGATTTACAAAGACAAACAAAATATCCTTCTGAGGTTATTGTGTACGGTTTTATAATAAAGTTCCCAAACATATTACAACGCTCACAGAAGGGAAATTCAAGTTACACGTGAAAAATATATTAATTAAGAGATCCTACTACACAGTTTGTGATTACTTAAACGATAAAAATGCCTGGACAAATCCGTCTCTGCCAAGCTACCGCCTGTCACCCACGTAATTTAAACAAATATTGTAAGAATTTTATTATATAGTAAATGTAAAGCATTGTTAAAAGACGTTTAAAAGAATGGCCCCAAGTTGCCGTCGATGCTTGCCCGTTCTTCTCGCTGTGGCTCCATACAATTTTTGTTTGCTGACCGTGGCAGTACAATGTAGAATATTTCAATATAAAATTTGTACGATAAATGACTTTGACTTTGAATAAAGCATTTAAATATTGAAAATCATGTCACATCACTAACAATCACTGAAAAAATTCGGTTTAAAGTTTGTAAAGATTTCTACTATTCTCTTCTACTACTAAATATCTTTCGATTTCTTATTTAGCTGATTTTTTCAAGTAAGTGCCCATTACTACGCAAATAGCCGAGATTGCTGCGTAAGTACTATTAACTATTACTATAATGTAGATTTATTAGGTGTCTCTCAAAAACCTACTAGGGGATGTAAATTACTCTGTCCAAAAATATACCAACATCGGATATTCTTGGTGATTATTCGTGGTCGCACATAATATACCTACGTATGTATATATATACTTTACGGAAATCGATTTAGTACGTCTACTCTGAGTGAAAAATTTAAATTTGAAAAGGGTCGATCACTGGGATTTTTACCCTATTTATCTACCCGTTCTGTATTGTATGTACCTACTGACGTACCTCGATGTCGTGGAAAAAGGTTTTTTACGTGAATAAGAATATATTCAGTAACAGTATATAAATAAAAACTAGTCGTTTTATTATGTATATATATAAATAAGTAGCACCCTAGCTAGTCAATTGGAAATTGGTTACGTTTACTTGGAAGAGTAAATTATGTATACCTACTGAAGTACCGATAAGTCAGAAATAAAAAATAATAAATGTGGAAAAACGTTTTTTACCTGAACATATTCAATAAAAGTATTTGAAATGTATTGTTTTATTTTGTAAATAAATATTAGTAGCACCCTAGCTAGTCGAATGGCGCAGCTCGGCGCGGCGGGTCAGCGCATAGCTATTTAGTTGCTTGATCTTGTTGGCGGCAGCAGAGGGGGCGCGGCGGCGGCGGCGCGGCGCGCGGCGTCACTGTGTGCCTTACTCACGCACACATACGCGGAGCGCATAGAATACCTGAAATCGCTGAGCGCCAGAAGCTCGGTACCCCCTTAAGATTTGGATTTCATAAAGTATGTGTTTAAAAGTGTTGATAGATTTTGAAGTAAATAATGTGTATCATCCATAAAACTTCGCTTTCGTTAAATGAAAATACTCGTACCTAATGCGATTTTACAGAATTGTAAATATAATGAAAATGCACTAAATCTATTTGTTGATGTATTTACTGTAAATGTTCCTCCGTGCAGTGATGCGTGACTAGGATGGGTACAACGCTACGGGCATCAACCCCGGTTGTTGCCTTTACATGGATATACTTACAATATAGAGATAGGGTGGTTTTGCGAGTGCCCGCCTGATTAGAACAAAATCTGTCTGCAAACAGATAATATGGTGTGTAACGGCAGATGTCCTTGAAAGCCTGTTTCAATTCTAGGTGTCTGATGCCTGTTTGTCATTCTTGTCCACATCATCAGTTATCATCAAGTGAGGTTGTGGTATATAATGATATAGGATACCTGGATGTGCATGCGCTAGTCCCTTGCAGTAGAGATGCAGCAGGCTGGTGACCTCGTCCTCGGGCAGCTCCCCGCGCTCCAGGATGCGCTCCGCATTGCTCTCGCGGACCATCGCCAGCGCTGCGCTCCATCTGTTACATCACATCCAACACATTATCAAATTGTACAATACAAACAGTCAACTGTCTTTTATGCTATACTATACATTACAGTAATAGCGACGAAGTCGAAAATGTTATGACAGTGAAACTGTCAGCCGATGTCACTTCGGTCTGAATTGGTAAAAGCACCAACATATTGACATAATAATATATTTGTATGCACTCTCCCAACATTGCAAATACAGGTTCAACCTTGTCTATATCTCATAAGTTCGAAAAATTGGGTATTAGCTAAGTAGTTAGCGGAGTTCGGCCTAATGTAAGGCAGAGCGTGACATACGTTTTTTAAGCTAGCACTGGCATATTTGCTCATTTTTATTATCTACATATTTACAAACACTAACGACTATTTCACCATTCACTCATGGTATTTCATGACGACCTTCCCTAACACTTAGTTTTTAATATATAACGTAACTACGTTTGTACAAAAACCCATTTTGATTTGCTGTAACAATCTGCAGATTGCTAGGATGGACGATACGACTTGCTAGTTCATAGTACAATTGTACAGCATATTATTAATTAAATTGTATCGCCAAAGTAAAAGCCAAATGAGTATTATATCACCATCATCACTCTAAGATAGATTGTGTTACCACCATAGTGTATGTACCTACGATGAAGATGAGAAGTGTGCGAGAAAAACATCCACCAAATAGGATCACTTCATTTTCTTAGCCTTTTTAGAATATAGAAACAAACAAGCCTTATTTGTTTTCAATTATTATGGAAGTGTAGTGAATAGTTTTGGGTGTTGCCTCCCTGTAGCGCCTGTACACTTTACGGCAAGAAATCAGTGAAATAAATGTCAGGTGCCGGATAGGAAGTGGATACCTTTGCCTGTGCATGAGTAGCAGCAGCTTGCCCTCGTCGAGGGGCGCGGGGGAGTGCGGCGTCTCCCCCCACGGCTCCCCCGCGCTCGCCAGCAGCGCGCTCCGCACCGCGCACACCGCACCGCTCATCTCCACACCCTGCAACCATTACACACACACTACACTCAAGCGCACGCAGCGGTAATTGCATAGCAGTTCTTGATCGGTCCACTGTGTAGGTTAAGCTCGGTTATTATGCACGTGGGTGACGTAACATTAACTTTTTTATTTGCCTGTACATCGGGGGCACATTAAAACCATCGGTTCCGGTTTCCCATCTTCGTCATCGCTTACCATCAGGTGAGATAGTGGTCAAAGATTAGCCTAGTATCAGTATCAAAAAAAACTTGAAGCATCTGTGTAAGAAATCTTTAATCGGTCAATATAAAGACTTTTAATATAAATGTGGATCAACGGGTTATAAGAAGGTCAGCTAATGTATTGAAAGATTGACAATTTCCGTGCCGTGAGCTCAGAGCTTTTCGGAAATTATTTGTCTTCCCAAATCAATACTATTATTCTTGTTCCTGAGAGTGCTATGCTCTGAGTTCTTTGGCGATAAAATTTGTTACGAGGAAATTTGTCGATGATCAAAGTCTCCAACATAGCTTTGAGAATTAGCAAGTTGAAGTGGCAATGGCAGGCCACATTGCTCGACGAACACAATATACAGATAAGGATATAAGGTTCTCGAGCGGTCACCAGATTACACGGGAAGCTAGCTCTACACTAGGTGGACTGACGACATTGTAAGAGTCGCATAAACTCAATGGCTGCAATTAGTTAGCCTTTCATTGTGAATTTCTATGAGAGAGGCTCCCTTCAACAGTGGACGTCTTCCAGTTGATGATGATGAAATAAGTTCATATAAACATATGCAAGCAAGTTGGTTCGAATCCCGCCGCGGGCTTGAGCTTCACCGCATGGTGGAAGGGAATTTTACGAATGCCCGCCTGGCTAACTACCACCCTCAAGAAAAAAAGTATACTTGTTTTGTACTCTGAGACTAGATCACACACCCATCGAGCGTGTCATTGAATAATGTTACATAATGGTCGGTATGAATGCAACAATCTGTGGGGTGCGATGAATTGATTGGACGATTATCTATTTGAGCTATTTGTTGGCGAATTTAAACAACGGATGAGAGTCATTTGTGAATCTACGCCCGTCCCTGACCCATATGCAGTGGGAACAGAGGTTGCGGGGCACTGCACTTTATCCAGGGCGCGTATTACATGCTTTAAGACCTTTGTGCCTATCTGCCTACGAATAACAATACAATAATGTTTGCTTATATTATATGCTGCGGTATAGGTAGGCATGTATTCAAATCCACTAAGAGATATAAGATTAGACTGACTCACTATCTCTGCTGTAGTGTTATCTCTGTTTTTGTTACCTTTAGATTGATACAAATGGATACACGGTACATTACATTTATTTAAAGTGTCAAATATCGATTGTACACTAACTCGAAGACTAAACAGATTTTTAAACGTTTTGTATACCTACATCCATTTGATAATTAATACGATACGACACCAAATTTCAGCATTATTCTGGTTGCATTACGTTCATCAAGTCGTACCTATGTGACACGAATAAAGCGTTTAATTCTATAAAACTTGATTACAAGTAATATCATATATATATATAAATTATATGTTATTGTTTTCGTTACAAGTGTAATTTAGACTAAGTAAAATTTTTCACTTTCAAGATTTTGTTAAAGAAAAGTGTTTTAAAATCATCTTGGAATAAAAGAATATGATCGAGATTAACATATTATTATATAAATTGCACCTGCACTACCGCGCCAATAAGTGACTCACCCTATTGTCGAGCGCCGCGTGGTACACCGCCACCACCATCTTATTGTTGGTCTCCAAGAGCAGCAGCAGTTGGAATATCAGCTTGTAGAGGTAGCGTGCTGTCTCCTCACTGCCGCGGGACACTTCCAGAGCCTGTAATGAAACAAATCATTCTCAAACTTAATGAGCAGCTCTTTTTATATTGTTTTAACGCCAATAAACTTGCAAAATCAATGACAGTTAAGCCTAATGGCGATTTAGTTCAAACGTGATGTCGAGTCATGTCGAGATTTAGTCATACCAGATATGTATTCATATCGAGATATAGCCGTAAAACTTCTAACCCGAATTTTTCATTCTATACTGATCTTTGTTCGTTCGTGATAATGAGCCGTGCGTATCGATTATATTATTAATAACAATTTCTATTATATTAAAAGCTCATTCTGACAGTTCAAGGCAGCAGCTGAGCCAAACTGCTGAGCAATGGAAACATTGACCTAATTATATTTATTTTTCTTTATCATACACTAGCTTTCCGGCTGCGAATAGCAATAATACCCGCGCGTATTTCAGTTATCTTGATAAACTATTAATCTCTTTATGCGCAGTTAGATACAAACTATCTTATGTCCTTCCCCGGCTCTCAAACTATTTCTATATCAAATTTCATCCAAATTGGTCAAATAGTTTTTAAGTTTATTCTTTACATACAAAAACACAAATCTTTTTTCTTTATGATATTAGTATAGATATAATAAATGTTGATTGTGAAATTAACTTAGATTACCAAACAAGCCACAAGGTAACAGTTTCACTGGCAATCTTGTTATTGCCCCCGGAATAGTTATTATTGCCGTCGAATAACAAAATCAATTATATTCGACCATTGGGATGGTTGTTAGCACTCCTGAAGTGGACATTGGCTTGACGGCTAAGCTAAACTAATTAACCGAACAACTTGTCCTACTTTCATTGTCAGGCCCCCGCGCGCCGCTTACCTACCTCTGCACTAGACTCAATTTGTGTGTACTTAGAATTGAAGGGAGAAAGCGTCCGTGCCCCCCTCTAATCTATAATTGCCCTGCATTCCTCTCGGTGAATTTGGAGGCGTTCCCAGCCACCGGCAGCCAATCAGCATAGGTGAGATCGTTATTCATAGGCCAACTGCAGATTATAAGGGCTAGGTGGGCTAGGCTAGGGACTATGAGTGGGGAGACGCGAAGGGGGAATTTAATAAAAGGAAATTTGATGCAGCCGCGGTGACGTAGGGTTGCCGCAACTCGTGGCCTTTCCTATTATCATTCACAAATTGTTCATACTTCTTAGTTATAAGTAAAAAGTTACGTACAAATATTGGAAACTGACATTTAAGTTCTTATTTACTACTATACCTACAGAGCCCCGTCGGTAGATTGCCGAAAGCGTCGGATTAGAATATCGAAGTACTTACTAGATTTGATACCCTAGTTAGTTAAGTTTTTTGACAAAAAAAAAACTTATTAAGTTTGCTTATTCTTCTGCGTCGCAATGACAGTAATTGAATTCTGTAATTCGCAGTAACATAATACACTTTGAAACTAGTCCTGGTAGAAGTCAATAGACAAGCCTCTTAGAATATGAGATACTTTCGGGAAATACAGGCGTATTAAGCTGACCCGATTGCGACTGTTCGCGTTTGATTATATCTCGTTCTCCCGAGAACTACCGTGAGATGTGAAGATTTCTTTTTTTGGTCTTAGAGAAAACACATTGCATCAATTCCACATACCTGCAAGGATAAGGTACGGAAGATGATAACTCAATCAAAACCTGATAGACACTTCAAACGCGAAAAAGAAATACTGTGACATATTATACCTAGAAAAAACTTACTTTTGCTGTAAAGTCACAAAGATCAGTGTGTCTATCATGTAACATGGAGTATCAATCTCTGAATGAAACTGTCATTCTGATAGCACTAGATAACCATCGTCCTCCGTTGTAATGGAAAAAATCTGACCTGTATACTAAGTTCACTGGACGTGGTTATATACAGAACATGACAGCAACATTTTTCTGGTCCGTAATCTAAATAGCCTAACCATGATTTACGAACTGATATACATATACTCGTACACGAATGAATGCTGCTCCAAAAAACGCTTATCCTGCCTAAATCAAATCTACAGCCCCAACAATATGAGTCACAAATTATCAATTTGCAATTCAATCATTTATTAAACTAAATACCATTATAAAACGTACCTACACTAGGTATGTCAAAATAAAATTTTCACCTAACAAGCCCGGAAAAGTTTTATAGGTCACTCGAAATCTGCTTACAATATAAGATAAGATTAAAATGCGAATTTATTTAACAACTCCACAAAAAATACTTATATTGCAACTATCAGTTTCGCTCGGTGGCAAAGTTGTTTTGTTTGTCGTACTTTTGAAACCCTCACTACCCTCACAATTGTACATACCTACCATTCGCATCGCCCTTTGTTCAATTCTGGAATACTTCGCTTCCTCATACTTTGATACAAGTACAAATACGCGCCATGTAACTACTTTGTAGCCTTGTAAAACAAATAAATTACCATGAGCTGTTTATATCTGAGCACGTTTAAAACTTATCTTTTAGCCAACCCTATTGTTAACGACAACACACCCTTACACGCCATGTCACACCATCAAAGGATTTACCACGAGTATTACACCTGTCCACTGCCATCCCCACAGCGCATACAAAATGGCGTCGCGTGCACTACTATTGACAAATCTGTGTCGACTGGGGTGCGATCACAGAGTTATGAAGAAGCAATGAAATGGCCTTTTAATAAATAAAATAATATTAATAATATCAGATATTTTCGCTTACTTTTCTCAGTTGCACTGCTATTAATTTCAGATTACGATGTATATTTTCTTATTTACCGTTATACTTGTAAGGTTTAACATTTCTGAACTGAAGCTGTTTTAATTTGGAACTGGTAGTATTCTATTGGAACTCTTCAAAGAAAAATATCTTTTGCATTAAATCTTTCACAAAAATGTAAACAAGTAAAACTATGTATTCTTAATAAATCTTATCTGCACAGATTTTGAGATCTGACTATGCCTTCTATGTCAAAAGTTTTATTTTCTCGATTTATATTTACAGGGCGCATTGTTTCATTTTTTCGTTATCAGCTTCTAATTGCACTTAATCTGACACATTACTTCTAAGCGTTACCAACGTAAGGAATTTTAGAACTAATCGTGCTAAAGAAAATATATCCGTTCTTGTTCGCTTTAGGTAACATGACTGATTCCATAAAGGTTGCATGACGCAAGTAAAACTATTTTATTTTTTTTAAACGCTCGTAGCTATGTTTGCTTACCCATTCTGAACCGATCAGTAAAGTTAAGCAACGTCCGCCGCGGTCATGAGTTGGATGGGTGACCGCTAGCCTACTACTTGAGCACCCTCAAGTAGAAAATCTGTTTCCAAACACCTAACGGTGTTTCTATATATTGTGAACACACCTAATGGTGTGTTCCGGTAGCTGTCCTTGAGAGCCAGTAATTCTAGGTTAGCATGAACAACATCTACAACCACATCATCACTTACCATCAAATTAGATAGAGGTCAAAGGTTAACCTATCAGGCATAAAAAAACCTGAAGTGAAATGTTAATTCCACAGTGCCGTAAAATCTACCTCAAAATTCGTATTAAATGTATTTGTAAACGCTATTTCCCATCCCTGTCATTTAGGTCACAATAATAAGAGAAGTGACATTTTAAAACCATTTAAATTTTAAGACGTTTAGTAGTCCTCTATGAAAGGTATGCCGGTAAGAGTTTATGGTACCTGATATAAGCACGATTATACAGCCAAGAAATTGATCACAATCAGTGTGAAAAAGCAATTTTAATGCAACAAAAACGAGCTTAAAATCATGGACGAACGCTAATACACTCAGCCGTTTCAAGCGCGTTGTAGTTCTGTGTTCCATGACCCCGGGCAGGTGAGGGAGAGACGGGCGCCAGGGGGAGAGTACACAGACGCAGCGCTGTAAGTACCCCACTATCTGGGTCAGTAAGGGCACTGGGCTAATCGTTATCGATTGTTACAGACGATACGCGGTCGATATTCGTGACGTAGGTATAGGACATCTTTTTTTTGTTTTTTTTTCATGGATCAACCTACAGTACATGCAAAACAAATTATAAGAAAAGTTTAAATATTAAAGTTAAAAAAGTTTTATAATAAGTAATTGCGATACCAACGACGTTGACCACAAATATTAATTTTCATATTCAAGTGCTGAGAATAAAGACTACAATATAGTAGGTACATTATGATACAAGTGAACTAAGTTGCTCATTATACACGAGGCTGTGGGTTGCAGCCCGAGCCGTAGGCGAGGGCGTAAGTCACTCGAGTGTATAATAAGAAAGTTGCTCTCGAGTTACATGCGCACTTTTTCAACTCCCTTGCGAGGAAAAAAAAATTGCACAAATGCGATACATAACATACAACAACATACGAAAATTATGGAAATAAACGCGTAAGTAGTAGCAGATGTATTGTTGTTGATTACGTATACACCTCTTTGTCACAAATCTGTATTACTCGGTTAAATTAAAAATGCTATGTATACTCGCATATAATTTGCAGTTAGGTAGGTAGGTACTAACTTAACTTTGTAGGGATAAATTACCCGGTTAAATTGAAAATGCTCTGTTTACTCGCATATAATTAGCAGTCAAGTACTAACTCAACTTTGTAGGGATAATTCTATTACGCACTAGTGTATTATATTATTATGCACGAGGGTGTTATAGTTTGGTTTATGGACCTAAAAAACGATATAATAAAGCTCACTCTACGAGCAAGGGTGTTGAAAAGTATTTTCTATGTAACAAAGTGTTTGTTAGGTTGTTTATTATATATGCTTCACTAAGATTGTAAATATAGAAGAGATGGTTCACAAAGCGGTCTCAGCTGCTTAAGGAGAAACTATGATGACAAGACCTACTTATCCTGTTGTACTTCCTTCAGCAGCCCAAACACTGACATTTTTGTTCTCTCATCAAATATATCTATAGAATTAAAATTTTCATTATAGGATTTTGCCATACGGTAAAAGGGAGATCGTTTGCCAGCATTGCTACGACAAAATGTTGTAGCAAATATCTTTGGTTAAATGGATTGGTTCTTTTAGGGTTCGGTTCTCAAAGGGCAAAACCGAGCCCAATCATTGAGACTCAGCTTGCGTTCCGTCTGTCTGTCTGTCTGAATATGTCACAGATCTTTAGCTCGTACATTAGGTATTAATTTTTTGGTATTCTAGCATTATAAATAAGCCATGTATATTTTTTTACCGTTTTTTTAATAAAATATAAATGATGGCAGTCAAAGTTGACAACATTAAACCATTTTTTTTACGGGTTCCATCTCTGTAACTGAAATGTGAAACTGATCAAAACCAATAAACATTTAATCTTTTACGGGCTGTTGTAAATCCTAAAGGAACTGAATTCCATATGAACTCACCCCAGAAATAAAACGGGTTCGAGTTGATTGGTGTAAACAAATTTATTTAAAGTACAATCAAGGACGTTCAAATGCTGTGTATCACATTGTGGCAGGAAATGAAACATGGACATATTATTTACATGTCGGAAAGAAAGCAATGTTCTTCTGTATGGATGATCGACAGTAAAGCAACAAAACTGAGGCAGACAAGAAGCGTACGCAAAAAATATTTACTTATACTTTCTACGGGCAGGGCCCTGTCTTCACGAATAAAAGACGGTTAAAGCTGTACACCACTATTAATTTGCTAAGTGTCTCTGAAAAAGTAAGGGAAAACGACCAAGAAGTCGCATCCAGTTGCACCGGCACCATGCTTCAGTGCACGCTGCGAAAATGTTGCCCTCTGAAAAGAGTAGAGCAGGTGACACCCGCAGTCAATCCGCACGCCATTATGAGGCCGCGAACCTTGCAATCGCATGAGTCTGCTACGTATGCGCTTAACCAAACGGCGACGGTAGGCAGTGAAGATAGCACGACCGGTTTTTTGCGAATATGTCAACAAAACATTATGTCAATTAAAATAAAGACTAATAGGCTCGAAGTGCTGTTACGCGACCAAATGCAATGTGATATACTCTGCATAACAGAGCACTGGTTGAAGGAATACGAACTTAACTGTATTAATGTAAACAACTTTACGCTAGTATCGTATTATTGTAGGCCAAATGTTGTACACGGAGGCTCATGTATTTACGTTAATAACTGTTCCAATATAACTCATAAGAGATTAGACTGTTTCTCTGGCCTATCAGTGGAGCAAATATGTGAAATCTCAGCAGTAGAATTACATTCATGTCAGATAGTTCTACTGCTGAGATTTCACATATTTGCTCCACTAATAGGCCAGAGAAACAGTCTAATCTCTTATGATAAATACATACTGTAGTATGTACTATACTATAATATCTTCGTAGAGGCCTCGTACAGGTCACCCAAAGTGCATAATATAAAAATGCCTTATACTCGAGTGCATTTTGATTATAATGAGTGCCATCGTCTGCACTCTAGAGATACAAAAATATTGTTTATATTATTTTATCTAAGGATATAAATACATTTGACCTTTTTTGTGTGGTATTATAATACTTGGATCAAGTTTCAACAAGCAACATAATCAGGAATCTAAAATTTCGGTATTTGGTGTACTATATCCTGTATTTAAACAACAAGTATCTACTAACCGAAATATCATAACTATGATTGTAGTTTTTAATCTGTGTTTGAAAACAACTAACATATTTTTCCCGTTTTTTCAAGTTTTGTTTTCAATATTTTTTGCGGAACTCTAAATGAAAGACTATTTAAACGAAATCAACGAGAAAAATATTATTAAAATTTTGAATTCTTAAACACCATCAGGGCATTACCCAAAGGGTTGTGTTTTGGTAGCACAACACTGTTGGAGAGTCCCCTCCTGCCGTATCTCATTTCCTTAGTTAACAGCAAACAACGCACGAAAGTGCAAGACGGCATATACATGCTCCGGAAAAATTACGTTAGTACTTACTACGGTATCCAAAACGTTGCTTGGCACAAAGCTACGTCATTCCAGCAGGGTTGTTTAGTAAGTATATTAAAAAAATACAATTAAAACTATTATAATAACGCATTATGTAACCAATTGTAATAGAGCAACAATGCAAAACCCTTGAAAACAAACTACACGTTAATGTTAAATGACAAACCCCGTAAATTTTTTAGACTTTTTGTTTTTGGTATTATTTTGTTATTGGTATTAGTAGGTAATTCGGTATAATAACGTAATGTACGAAAAATTAAAACAACTCCCTATTTTCAAAAACTACGGCTTTGTAAAAGTACAACGGGCGGATGAACAGCGCAGTTGAAGTATATTGATTGGTTTGTTTTTTAACGTATTGCACTCTTAAAATAAACGTGGTTGATGATGAAAATCAAATATAGTATGGAAGGACTACCTCTAAAGTCAATAAACTACTGAAAATATAGATATTTTGTGAAGTGTTGGTAACCTTAAAATAAACGTGGTTGGTAAGAAGGAAGACCAAAATACGCTTCCTTTTGTTCTCTGGGTAAGGAATCTCAACTAACAGACGTAGGAACAAAACACTGCGAGGTAGATATGGTTATGAATGGCTAACGTATCAGGAAGTGAAGGAGTTAGAGGCTACATACCTCTATGGCGTGTTCCCTCCTCTCGAAGTATGTCTCGAGATGTTCAGTGAGTTCCAGCGCCGCGTACCGCACTGCGTCTCGCACGCGCGGCGCCTCCGCGGCTGCAGCGCCGCACCACAGCAGCGGCGGCTCCTCGCCCCCCACCCGCTCCACCACCCCCGCCAGCTCCGCCAGCGCCCCCCCGGCCCCGCCACTCTCGCACCACAGCGACACTGTCTTCGCGGTCACCTCCTGTTCAACACATCACAACATCAATATCATTAACATGATCTGTTCTAGGATCGTAAATCTTATCCAAGCTCCGTTCCCTTAAGACGGTTAAACGATAGGAGCGAAGGAAAATTTCAGCTGTGACTGACTCACTATGATAGCTCAATTGGAATAGCATGTCCCGGAAAAGGTTGTAACCTATTCTAGAATCCAGGGCTCATACCTTCTTATTATTTACAATCAACTGAACTAAAACTCAACACTTGTTTAAATTAGAGGTTTTCCATGCTGACCCTTTTTATTGGATCAACCTGTATATATAATAACTTTGCAACCGTGGCAACCCTAAAGGGGCAGTATACTCTGTTAACCATGCAGCTTCCACCCCTAAACAACGTTTCCGGTACACAAGCAGGGTTCTGTAATAACGTTATTAAACGGAAGCTGGGGTATCCCAGTAGCTAAGACTGCCCTGGACGTTTTAGAATGTTCCAGAATTTTCTTAGGTGCTTCCAGTACATTACCATATAAGAAACTTAACAAGTACGCAAATAGCATAGAATAATACTACGCTAATAGTATAACGAGATAAATTGAGATTTGTATGTTTATACGAGTTTGTAATATACAACATTTTAGATTGTGTTGTACTCATCGAGCTGATTTGAAACTTGATACTGTTATTTGATAAGTAGAAATCTGATTCCCATCGCCAAGTATCTAACCGAGTGTTCTGGCGGCTGTCTGCTTAACATCCTCGACCACGGAGTGAGTTAAAGCAATCAATCAGCTGAAAAATAAACAAATTCTACATAATATTATGTGTGTGTCGGTTTAGTCTAAGTAAAATTATATGATCTCGTGAGCTAGCTGTAATGGTGTGTGTATATGTCTATATAGTTGGAACACTGTAAGGAAGTTTTGGTGTGTGTATAAAGTTGAGCAGATGTAAGGGTGTGGATGTATATAGTTACGTTGATCAGTTGAAGGGATGTTTGTGTGTGCGTATATATAGTTGCGTAACTGTAAGGTTCTGTGTGTATTCAGTTATGTCGAGCGGGTGTAGGAACCACTGTAAGTGGGCGTGAGTGTATATACCTAGTTAGGTTGATCAGGTGTAGGAGTGTTTGTGTGTGTGTGTGTGTGTGTATATAGTTGGAGCAAGTGTAGCGTTGCTTGTGTATACCTTGAGCACGGTGTGTAGCCGGTGCAGCAGCGCGAGCGGTGGCAACATGGCAGCGTGCCGCAGCAACGCCGCTACCGACGCGCGCCACACGTCTTTCGGCACTGCCCCGCCCCCGCCCCCGCCACTACCCCCGCCACCACCACCGCTCGACGACACGCCCGGCACCGGCGTCACCGAACCGCGGTCACCTACAAAATGTTAACAAATCTCGATTGATTCGCAATTTATTCAACGGAAGATGTTACGAATGTTGATTTATGATGTGATATTGCAATACAACAAACAGACAACGTGTTCTGTAAGATAAGTTATTGTGTTCGATTAAGTTACCATCTGGTTCCCCGCTGGAGGCACTAGAGAAGGATTGCGTGCGCACGCGCATTGCGAGCTCGTGCGAGGCATGCACGTCCCCCTCCCCGCGGCCGGCGCCCTCCTCCCACCCCCCCTCCTCGTCCGACGACTCCTCGTGACCCTCCTGTACATTATACACTATTACCTCCTGGACACATATTATAACTTCCGTATCAATAAACACATCCGGGCCATTCTATGGTCTCAAGAACAATCTCAATTGATATACATGAATACCGTCGCTAATTAATGAATACTTATCAATCATATTTCAACTAACGCCGCTCTCATGATGAAGTTATCGACAGATGTTCCGCACATTGAACATTAAAAAAGTATCTTAAGATCGATCTCAACTTTGAGATGCATTTCTTAATACAAGCTTTAAAATTCATCACAAGAACACACTTGAGAAGCTGTGAGTGAGTATAAGCTGATAGAGTGAGCGGTCAAATATCGTCCTATGATTATTTTTTTAAATAGTCCAGCATTTTAAGATGCCTCTTGAAAACGTACATAAAGCTGATCCATTTATCAATACTGAGATTATTTTCCCCTTTTCTAAATATAGGAACGTTCTGAAAAATACTGAGCTAACCTTTACCTCTAATCTATAGTAAAGCGATAGAGCTGGAGAACTGCAGTCGCGGGTTCGAATCTCGCTATTAAGCTAAGTATTTCTAATATTCTCGTAAATGCTTACAAAAAATATTTAACAAAATACATTTCTTTACAAGACATAATTACACAAATACAAACTCACTTTAACTACGTACGTAGCATTGACAAAGCATGTCCCGGCCGCAAGAACTTATGATCTGCGGGTTCGAATCCGGATCGTGGATCAAATTTTCGTTACTTTTAGTCTTTCCTTAGAGTGAATGTAAAATATATTAAAACAACAAAAGTTAATGTCTATTAAATCAAAACTAAAATAACTGTTATAGCCTTGACGTTAATACGATCAAAAGTAAACATGACATCACATTCATTTCCCCTCTTTAGAAGAAAGTTTTAAAAACTATTCAATAAATAAAATTAGTCTGAAATTCCAATTTTATTATTTAAATAATAAAACAGTACAAAACTAATAATATCACATGGCCGTTTTTAAAAGCCAAACCACATAATTTTTTATTTGGTTTGGCTTTTGACCAACACGTGAATAATTTGAACAATACGTTTTGATTGCATTCGACACCCGAAATATTGGTCGTCATATCTCGTCTCCCTTTAATGCGCTACAGGCCAATTAAGGCTCAAAGCAATTACGAACAATGCAATTATATACTGCCTGTAATTATACGAACAATACGGAGGGGCGTGACGTCATATTTTAAACGCATCCTGAGAACACCCTCTGTCTCTTTCCGACGTGGGCGGGGCGTCATATATGCACTGTAAATACATGGCAGGAAGTAAAATATGATAACGCCATAATTTGTTTTAGTTTCCAAACTTTGTTACTGTGCCAGTTAGCACACAGGAAAAAAACTCTTAAGGATAAATGCAACAAAGTCAAGGAAAGTTAACTTTTACCTGTCAAAATGATGCTTCAATAGAGTTAGTAAACTTTTCCGAAGTGTATCGCGATTGGGCGGACATTTTAAGCTTTTCCCTTAATTAATAGACGCAGAACACGTGGGGCCAAAACTGACTGAATATTGCATTGTTCTAAACTGTCACTCAACTGTCAAGAGGTTATATCAACTTGTTATGTGAAAGAACCCAACAAAATATTACTTGAGACTAGAAATAGTACATCATGCAACTAGTGCCCGAAGTTGTTTATTACAATCGAGACGGGTTCTCGGTAATAGACTATATTATGACACGAAAATCGGTGTATTTAAAGATCCGTTACGAGCGAGTTCGAAAAATTATGTGTATGAAAACTATCATATAGCTGATTCTCTGAATCAAATTTTAAAAACAACTTTAAGGTAACTTGGTGAGGTACCTGTTTGTGGTGGGCCTGCTTGGGCACGGGCGCGTGGTGCGGCGGACTGCGGTCCATCGCGCGGGATTGCTCGCGCTCCTCGCTCGGCAGCCGGCGGCGCACGCCCCAGTTGAAGTTGTCAGAACTCTCGCCCTAAACATTATACACAATACACATACACAATAATTATAATCAGGTTTTTTTCACAGGCGGTATGCCTTTATAATCAAAATGCTGTGAACTATATACAACACTTCAGCTACTACAATGACAGCATTTAGACAACCCACAAGTCACTGCAAACTCACAGGCAGTCCAAATGCTCCACTTCCCGTTGGCAGCGTGCCCAGCATGTTGGCAGTATTGTCCCGTTGAGTTGCAATGCTTCTTCGATGAGCCAAATAGGTGCCAGCATTTTGATCAAGCATAGCATCGACCAGGCTTTTAGATAAGTTTTAGAAAATAAGATGAGCTCTCGGACCCCACGCCTTCACACCGAACGGCTCAAATGAGTAATCACCATTGGTCATGAGGGTGAATAATAGTACGGTATTTTCCGAATTCCCGCCGAGCCAACTTTCACTCTGAAGTAGAAATTCTATCAATATTACAATAATGTAATTTCAAGTGGGGGCGTATCAATTGGGATTTATATCAGCCATAAAATATACTCTTGACTGAGAACTAATGGTAGTCCTGGGAACTTCGACGATTGGACGTGTACCTACGTATATTACGGTGCACTTAGCGAGATATAAAAATTATAACAGTGGCAGTGAAACATATTCTTGTGAAACTCATTTATAAAAGCCGATCGATTTTTTTTTATTTTCTTATACAAAGCGAGATTCTTAGTGGAAGCCTAAGTTGCACTTGGTCGATTTTTTGTGTTTTGTTGTTATTGTACAGTAGATACTGAAATATAATGATACCAAGTTACTACTATATTACCCCTTTTGCGATAGATCAAAAAGAAAATAAACCTTAAAAACACATTTCTTGTACGGGGAACCCAATTTATTTTTATATTATTGTTTTTTCTTCTATTTGTAAAGCAATCCGTCATACCAATACATTTTCTGTGTATTACTATGACGGATTGCTGTGAGAATTCAACCGGCTACCTATTACCGTTCTAAAGATACAGCCTTTAAAATGCCGGCAGCCGAGGCTTAGTGATAGGGTCCCGTTTCTTAGGACGAAACCCTATAAACGATGTGATGAGTATAATAAAGAGCTGACCTCGATACTCTCGCTCTCATACTCCAAGAAGTCGAAGTCCTTGAATACTCCGAAGTGATCGGTGGGATGCCCCCCGGCGGAGGGCTCGTTGCCGGTACCCGGGGTGCCCGACACCTCCTCCAGCGAGGACGCCATCGACGACTCGCGCTCCAGGAGCTCCGAGCTCTGGCTGAATATCACCTGCAAACATCACAACGCATACTTTCACACTTGCTTACATACATATACAATAAATATGCAATGATTTTCTCTCACTACATTACAAATTACATAATCTTTTTACAATATTTTTTCTCAGGACGTTTAAATAATTAATTTGATTTACTTATGGTGGAATGGAACCTCACGCCCATGGCAGGGGGATTATATTTTTACGTTTTTATTTTTTTAGTTTAATACCACTAATAAACACCAACGCACATAAAAACAATTAAATTTATCCATTTCGAATGTATTTAATTCAAGAAATAATAAAAAATATATTGGTTAAAACGTTATCATTAAAACTATTTTTCGAGTATCGCGTATTACGGAATGGAGTACAATAGACAGCAAAATAAACAATAAAAAAATAATGTGTATTTGTATATAGACAGCCTAGCCACAAAAAGAAAAGAAGCCACAAAATAAATTAATAACATCATGGCTAGTCGTCAGCGTTCGCCTTGACATCTTCCGACGAGACGACTCATTTACGTACAGGTGATAGTTCACTTTGCCTATCAGTAATGAAAAAACATGTCACATACCCTTCTGCTTTTACTTACACTGATTTATGGACAGTTATAAAAGGGTGCCATAGACAATACGAAATAACTCGTATGCTTAACATGTTTATATCAGTCTTATGGAAGAGAACCTAATTTCCTAATGACCCTTAATGATATGAGTATAATATTACTCAAATACATAGTACTACATTCACTAATCTTAAGTGAAAATAACGCTCATCACTCAGTGTCTACTATTCTCACAAAGATTCAATCTGAGATTGAAAAACTGAGATTCTGAGTTATGGTAAGGCTAAATTCGCACGAGTGCTTCTGGTTAAGCACAGCGTAAAAAGTACCTGCGTGTGAACATACTCGTATATTGGATAGTTCATCAATGAAAGAGTATATACTAACCAGAGGTAAAAAAAAGCCCTCTAGCGAACGTAAATTGTGGGCTGCATATGCTTTTAATATAAACTATTTTTTTCAGTTCTGTTTCGAATGAAATCTCGCCTAATGACTATTCTCGATCATATATGTACTCTTTCTAAGTCGTGCTGTAAATCAGTGACATCTATATAATTGGGGTTCTAATTAATCATTAAGATTATGTAAGAATAATAACAAACACATATTTTATCACAGAACATTAGAAGCTATAAAAAATTCGTAAAGAGTGAAATATTGACACCACACAATGTGTACCTACAACCAATTGTGCAAAGGTACGACTCCACGAACATAATTCATACGAAAAAAAAAACTTCCGTTATACTCATCGTGACAATACAAAGATAAGTGCCTCACGTGAAAGTAGTTGTGATGAAATATCTATTATCTCAGTAATTTTTCATTATTAGGCTACTCTCCAATTCACGCTAAAAGCGATTTTAGCGATGTGATCGCTGCACCGCGCCGTTCCGTTTCAACTAAATCGCGTATATAATTATTCATATGACATCACGAATTTTTTTTTTATTTAATATCCAAATGTATACATAATAAATGACGTCTCTTGCGATTTCAATGATCACGCTACATACTGAAATCACCGTACGCGTTGTGTGAAGACTGACACTTTATGTGTTAGTGAGTACAATCTGTACATGTGTGCTTCGTCGACACGTTTGGCTAACATGTAGTAACGGTTAATTAATGGGTGGCCGTCAACAATTTGAGCGCGATTACGACCGTACTGAAACATCGGTAGTACTCAACCACAGTGTATCTAATAGCTACTACGTACTCAGCTGTCCATAGTTGATTTCTGAAACGGAACAGCGATAGTCGCTATAATCGATAAAATCGCTTTTGGTATAAACCGGAAGGTAGCCTTAGTGTTTACTTCAGTCAAAACAACCTCACAATTTGTTTGCCGACGCTCCTCGTGGATATGTATATCGTGGACGAGTAGCCACAAACAATAAGATTTATAATCAGGTTCCAATGATTGACTGAGGTATTATTTAAACTAATACGAATTAGATATCAGTGCCTCTTTGTCTAAATCAACATAATAATTGGAATTACTACTACCATATGTGATTGTGTGTGCAATACATGTATACCTATTTGCGACTGTGGTAGATGTGTACTTGTGTGTGTGCGAAATTTCGCTTTAGAGTCTCAATCGGTTTGAGACGAACATTAACTGTTCTTAATTTCATTGACTGTGACATAACACTCGTATGGCCACGCTGTATGGCATATTTCAACCAATCAACAAACGATATATATTGCGTGCATAGACTATTGACTTAGTATAGTGATTATAATGACATTACATACTATTATACAAAATATAATTATTTCCTTGCATAACACATATATATATATAAAGACATAATAAATATTCATGATGTCATTCGTACGTGTAGAAGCATCTGATATATTGGCTGCTTTAGCTATGTCAATATGGGCTGGAAGCTATAAGCGCTAATTAAGTTTATAATGACTGTGTTAGTTCTGGGACAAGTCGTGTCGCGTCGTGTCGTGTCGCGTCGCGTCGTGTCGTGTCGTGTCGTGTCGTGTCGTGAGCTATTACATGTGGTTATTGTGTAGCACCTTGCATAAGTAGGTAGGTAAGTATATATACTTAGAGAGCATAGTGTGAGTGCGAAGCGTTGCGATATACATAAGTATATATATATTATATGCGAATTACCTTAGAACATAAAGTGGTTATTAAATCGTCCTATACGCAGCGATGGGTAGAAATCATAACTGTATTATTGAATAGTATATTAGTGTTCCACTATCACCTTTGGTTAATAATGCCGTTGAAATTTGAACCTTATACTAAAGCAAATAAGGTGTTCACTTACAGATGGACTCTTTGGTAGACCGACCCTTTGGCCGCATGTGGTCAGAAGATTAACAAGGCATTCTCGCACGCGACTCTGAAAATAAACGATTTATTGATAAAAATCAATGTAAGTAGAGAGTCAAAAGTATGAGTGGTAGTATTTTTTTTTTGTAATTGTGACTATAACATATCCATTTCTAAAAACTACACTGCACCCGTCAATGTGAGATAAACAGCTGTTAAGTTTCATGTCTTAAGACTTGTTCCCAAGGACTGCTGCCGGGACACACTGTTAGGTGCTGGCGACAGGTTTTCTACTTGAGGATGGTAGCTATAGGGTTGCCAGACGTCGGGAAAATCCGGGATAGTCCCGGAGTGGGGTATCTTGTTCCGTGACCAGTAATTTCGTTCTACTGTCCCGGAATTACACTATGATACGCATAATGGCGCACGCCAGCCGTGTGCCTGATTTCAAAGGTTAAAGTTAAAAGGCCTATAATGGTGATAGAATTTTTTCTTTAGATGTTCATAGAAAGTTCATAATTAGTTGATAGTTAGCCTCAAAGAGTGGCTCAATTGCGTTTTAAGTTAATTTTTATGTTATATCAAGTATATAGAGTGAGTGCAGCGAGTGAGGGTGGGTGGTAGGTACCTGCGACATCCAGGGCCGCTTCCAGCCGGAGGCGAGGGCGTCGGCGGGGGAGAGCGAGAGGGAGCGTCGCGGGGAGGCAGCGCTCTGCGGCTGTGAGGCGCCGCCGACCACCGTCGACGCAGACCCCGACGCACTCGTCGACGAACCTTACACAATGGAACGCTTTGTTAAATAGATGGATACATTACAGAAACTTTGTAGAGTTGAGTCGAAAACACGACAATTGACACTTGTTGCAATGCTTTGTCTTTTCCAGATACAAAATGTAAACAAACAAACGTCATGTAATGTCACTGTGTAAGTGTTGGAGCGGTCGATCTCTATACTTTTTTAAGTCGATGCCCTGTGGGGATTCTGTACGATACACGAGTAACGATTTGTTAAAAAAAAAACTTATTTACATTCTGTTTGGAAGACAAGGGCACATTTGGCAACGCAAATCTGTATTATTCGGCTACTAAACTATGGTATTGAGTTACCGTTAAAATCTCACTGTGGCATATAATGGCTAGGTACCTAAAGGTAGTATTTATACTTTTCATATATTTATATAATTTACTTAACTAGTTACGTGTGTACTTAATTGGCCGATTCTTCTTATAATAGGAAAAATAGCATAACTTCAAAACTTTTATTCTAAATTTGACCAGTTTGTACATTAATAAAAATTAATTGACCTTAATTTGGTGAAATCAAATTAAGATGTCCAGTACATCTGGTATTTGTAAGTACGTATGGTAGTAGAATAGGGTAGAGTAATGTACCTTTGTCTGGAGTGGAGTTGGAGAGTGAGCTGGGCCCGGTGGGGGGCTGGGAGCCCTTCGGCAGGTACTTGCGGCCGATGACCGGCGTCTGGGACAAGTCGAACGTGAACTCCATCGTGCGGCCCGGCAGCTCCTGGGAACACCAACATCAACACCAACACCATACCTCAACAATCTCAACATATCATACCTATACAAACACTAGTATATAACAGAGAATGTAACTTTAAAACGAGAGAGCATATTACTTCCTCAAAGGCGGACCATGTATCCTTGATACATCTGTGCTGCGATGTCCGTAAGTAACGGTCATCATTTACTATTAAGTGAGCCGACGGCTCGTTTACGATCCTATACAGTAAATATGTAACAATATTCAAATATTTTCAACATAATATATACATATATATATATATATATATATATATATATATATATATATATATATATATATATATATATATATATATATATATATGTATATATTATGTTGAAAATATTTGAATATTGTTACATATTTACTGTATAGGATCGTATACATGTATATATATATACATGACTGGTATATTGTATTATGTATTTCAACCTATTACATTTACAACGAAATTTAATTGAATTAAAATATTAATTTAATGTTTTCTTAAAATATTTGTTATTATTAATTTATTATTTAGGTTTTACATAACATATATATAAGCAAATGTATATGAATTGATGAAAAAAAAAAATAAAAATATTGATCGCAATTCATTAATCTATACATTTCTACGAAGTAAATGATACAAAATCGCGTGACAAACAAGCCCGAAGCACATCGGTGTAAAGTACGTGTAACGGTGCTAATTAGCTCAATTACTCCGTACAGTGACCTAGTTGCAGGTCTCCTGTACGGTGTCGAGTCGTGTTGCTGCAACACATGTTACGTGCGTACCTTCTTCCCGTGCAACTCTGTGTCGAGAATGGAGGAGGCGTGCGTGTCCCAATAGGGGGGCACCACCAGCGTGGAGCACCGAGTCACCACCAGCTTCAGGATCTTCATGGCTTCCTTGTAGTTGGTGCCGTCTTGCTGCAACGTTACATACTTACAACTCACTACACTATTCTTTGAAACTTTACAAAGAACGGCACGGAGACCAGATCAGGCGTTGAAAGTATTTAAAAATAAAGGTTAAACAAAGTCATTGAAAAAGTTATTTTTATATGTTCACACAGCTCAAATTTAGGTCTTAATTCAATGAGCTAAAGCTTATATTCTAAATGTAATCAACATTTGCCCTGTTCTTCGACCCGGCCAGTGTCAACAGACACATAAATAAATGACAGTAAGATATAAGACATTACCTCTCACGTCCATATTATAGACAGCTATAATGTGAAAATGAGAAGTAATGAATAAATAAATAAATAAATAAATAAATGCGTTTATTTTCCTTGCAAATAGGTCTACAATTCATAACACATATCATACAAGCTATACTTACTTATGAATTGAACTAATTATGAACTAATCTAATGAATTTTAGATTAGTTTCATAATTAGATCGGGTTATTCCAATGGAACTATGTATGTGTACGTGAATCGGACAAACAATGATACTTACCTACAAATGAAATGGGACCTGTTTGACGTTCTTACAGTTTAAAATGTTGTTTATGTTACTATACAACTGATATGAAATTGTAGGTCCATATCTATGTTAGGTAGCCATTAACATGTTCACCCAAATTAAGGAAACTTGTATTTTCTCTGCTAAGTGAATGTGGTATCGATTTTATAATAATAGTCCAAACTTAAATTATTTTCCTCTTTAAGTTACGGTAGTTCTTATTCTGTTCAAATTTAAATTCGCATAATGCTTGTGAATGAAGGAACATAAGTTTTACTTTTGTGTTTAATTGTGGTATGTTTTACGGTAATTTAATCATCATTTAACTAACTTGCTGCTCTCTAAACTGATGCAAAATTACCTGCAATTGAATAGAATAATCCTATATTTAGAATGGCCATTTTGAGTTTTATTCGAATACGCATTTTAGTGTGAATAGAACTACCATAGTTAAGATAATTTTAAATTTAGTGAATTTGTGTAGAATCTGCACCTGTATATTCTTAAATAAAATTAATTAGCGAAAAATAGGATGATGATAAAGATTATACAATATGGCTGCTATTGAACTAATAACCCTAAAGGCAGCGGTTCTACTACAAAGGGCAAAATCATCGCTTTGCAATCCTAGAGGTCCTAGGATCGATACTTAATAACTGTCCCAGTTATTAAGTTTTTCTTACAAATACATTTTCAGTAGCATTTCGGAGTCTAGAACAGGCTTAGATTAGAGCATACTCCGGCTAAAGGGGTGGATGGACGTGGGTTCGAATCCCGCACATGACTTAAATTTTTCCTCTCGTAAATTTGTAATTTCATATACTTTAGTTTTTAGTTCCTTGACATCTGTGAGTGCGACAGTAAGTAGATAGGTAAGTAAGTAAGTATGGGGGTGAGTACTGACGTCTATAAACTTGGCGACGGCCCTCAGCAGGTCGGCATTGGCTGGCTGCGCGTTCAGTTCCACGTAGTAGAGCATGCAGTGCAGGATAGACAGTACATGCGGCTGCAGTGCCACGGAGCCCTATAACAAATGTACACATCATGTTACCTTCCTCAGTTAGTACAAGAGAGCCCATCACGATTATTTTGTAGTATAATATTACGAACAAAAGCGTATAAAATGACAGATAAGATTAATATGAAACAAAAAATACTAATAAAAACACTGATGTGATACTATTTATTTATTTTATTTAAAAATACCGAACTGTAATACAGTAATCCATCTACCTAAGAAAAGCAGCAGTAATCACGATGTTTTGGAATATTTTTAGAATTAGGTCGAACGCAAATAATTATGTCAAGAAATTTAAAATATAATTTTTTAATTTTTAGTTTTTGGCTAGACTGTCTAAATATTAAATTTGGTCACATAATACGCGAGATTCACGAAATATTTGTACGATATCTATTTTTTGGCGTTTTTATATTTGTTTAATTATTGAATTAGTAACAATTGAAAACTGTTATATGAAATGTTTAATATTTTTGACGATTATAATCGCCATGGAATCGAGGTGTTTAATAACTTTGCAAGTAAATACAAGTAGTATTATTTTAAAACTCATGAACATCATGATCATGCAGAATTGATACAAAGTTACAAGCGCGAATACACTGTAAACATTTGAAAACATACAACATTTTCATTTAAGGAACACTACTATTGCCGCATCTAAACCCAGGATGAAAGATCAATCAATGCAATATTGAAGTAACGTATATGAGGATTGATAGCAAGATTATCGTCACTGAAAAAATATTTATCTACAATTTATCAACGAAATATCTAATATCAGGCCTGTTTATGTAAAAGGACGCAACATCCACCACGGTTTTTAAATAGGTCTGAAAAAAGCTCTTTGATTAATTTACGTTCCTGTTTGACTTATAATATCGAGTCATATATACATTATTATTATTGTATTGTAATCGCAACAAAAGCAATACGAAAACTAATGACCGAAGTAACCGAAGGAGGCAATGACATCATAGTTTTAACTATACTAATATTATAAAGAGGAAACATTTGTATTTTTTGATGTAACGAATAAAAGCTTAAAAACTACTGGATCGATTTGAAAAAATATTTTTGTTAAATACCCCCGCGCGAAGGCGTGGCGAGCCACTAGTACAATATAATTTAAGTTAGTGCTGAATGTTTTGAGCGCACCAAAGACCCACCTTCTCCAAGATCTCAACGAGGAAGGCGAGCATCTGCAGTGAGAGATGCGAGTAGGTGTCCCATAGATACTTGACGACGCACTTGGTCCACTGGAAGCTCTCCTTACTGAACGTGCGCCGCGAGTACAGGGTCATCACCGTGCCCAGGTTCTCTAGCTTCTTGCTCTTTTCTGCTGTGAACTGTTGCACAATATATCTATTATAGACAAACACCAATATAACATAAGTGCAAGCGTTGCGGTGTGTGTAAGGCGCATACGTCTGACCTGCGCTATGTGGCAAGCGGCGCGCACGCACAGCTCGTTGGCGTCCTCGTAGTGCAGCAGCATGTATGGCAGCAGCGCCACCACGGTCATGGGGAAGGCGAGCGCCTGCGTGGGATCGATCACCGGCAGCTCCAGCAGCGGGATCATGTCGCCCAGCACGCCCACTACTTGCTCGTACGTGTTCGGGTGGGTGCAACCCTGCAATACAACACCATGCAATATTACCTTACTTATCGTTCATGTCATATTATTATATGATGCTTATAGATATGATGTTACATTTTTTATCGTAATGGCTGTTGTTGTCAAATAAGCGTAAGCAGCGGCCGGTAAATTTAGAATGACAATACACGTTGAGCAAAGTAAGTAAGAATTAGCAAGGACGAAATTACTATGATTATATTTCATAGATGATTATTATTAAAAAAATTAACCAAATATTCATATACGTTTTTACTGATTTGTAAATATAATATATTAATGTAAAAATAAAACCTACGCGGTAATAAATCAAGTCACTTCTAAGGTACAAGTTGGTTCGTTTGATTTTCTATAAGTATAAAAATACGAGTTAATGAATATGGCACCTAAAAAACTTTGTCAGTCTTTATTCATTTTGGAAATAATAATTGTAGATTTCACGGCACTATTTATTTTCAGGTTTCATATATAATTAAAAAGAAAGTACTATACGAGCCTTGATTGCCGACGTATCTATCGAGTGACGACTGTGTGTCTCGGAGTACAGTATCATGTACAATCGTGTATCGCCTTTGGTTGCAGTAGAGTAGAGTATACCTTGAGCAGCAGCGCGTGTAGCGAGGGCGCAGTGTGCGCCTGCGTGCGGTCGAGCCGCTCGCGCACGTCAGGCCGGTCGAGCGGCAGCCGCGCCATCACGCGTGCCAGCAGCCGGACGCCCAGCGTGAACTCATGCTCGTAGTCCGACTCCAGCAGCGACGCGCCCACCCAGAACAACGTCGCCAGAATACTCAACTTGTCGTCCTACAACATACACATACACACACGAATTACAAACTGTCCCCTTCCACTGCCGTTACTGTCACACGTTTACTATTACTTACACTTAATAACGATACCTACCTACTCAATTGACCAAACAGATACAAGCTTATTTTTGAATTGTCATTATAATCTTGTACACAAAACATTAAGTATTAATCCGTATAAACTTACATTTAAATATCTCTTTAAGCCATGTTTTTTTTTCAAAATATTATGAATATTAGCCTCAACTTTTTCCACCAATTTTACAGTTTAGATAACGAAACAACGATTGATGTAGACCACAAAGAGAAAACCAGATATATAAATCACACAGATAATCGAGTAAACTTGACACATTGTAACATTGCCAATTTCACCAATCTAGGGTCAACTATACGCGGATAGCTCTCTACTATAAATAGACTATTCAAATGTTATAGGCTTTTTCTATAACAAACCGTCTAACCTAGTAGCAGAGTTTAAATTAGTTGGATTTCTGTCAAGGTACCTAAGTAAATTCATTAGTTTGACTTTAACGTCACAAGTCATTGACAAGACACGCAAGGATTGCAGCCAGCCACAGCGGCACCCGCTCGGATGTAGAACCAATTTAAAACAGCTCAGTGAGCGCGGACAAAGTTGTCGTAGATTTCATTCTATTCCTTTCTTTATTATTGCACCGACTCGAAACTACATTTTTTAACTTTTTATACATGTACGGTTTACCGAATAGTAAGCAATGTCTATGACTTGCTAATTGGGGTCACTTAATAATAATGTTAACTCTGAATCTCAAACTCGCATCTTCAGCAGTTAACACCACAAATCTATATACCAGCATTTACAGAAAAGTACACACAATGGCCGACATTTTACGATCTTTATGTAGAGAGAGACACAACAACAACCTTCTTACTAAAACTCAGAAAATGCAGCATTTGAAAGGAAAATTGCGAGCAGAAGCTGAGAGGCTCGTGCAACATCTACATATCTCAGCAGACGGTTATGACGCCGCATGGGGACTGCTAACACATAGATACAACAATCCTCAGCTCTTGTTTACTAAACAGGTTGAGATCTTCCGCAACGAATCTTAAGCAACAAGAAAATGCTTGACTCAGCGTTCATGACGTACACCAGTGCTCGGTTATGTACACAACACTGGGACTTTTACTTTTGGGCCAACAAGATGCATGGGTTATTGCACAGAAAGCTTTAGATCATATTGCTTAAACATCAGTTTACATTCTTATAAAACAACTACTTCTTTTTGTTTCCTACAGTAACCTTCCCTAGTCTTCGCACTCATCACATACATCACTGTATGTGATGAGTGCGCATACACACCTGCAGTGTAACAACACAACAACTCAGATCATTTGCTACAAGCTGTCTGGCTGATGTCAGGTTTCATAAAAGTCAATATTATGGTAAATATAATATACTACACCATTGGATACCTCTTGGCTAACATTATTCAACAAACATATAGAGATTGAAGTTATCAACATATTGTTATACTCTAGTTTGGTGAAATTGGCCCTTAGATAAACTTAAGAGGAGACTTCTATTTCTGCTAGTGTTCAGTAGTTTTTTCAGAACTAGTGTGATCAGTATGCGTACTAACTTTATATAAAATATTGGTTTCTACTAAACCGGTTCAAATATCACAAAATAAACAATGAGGAACACGAGAACAAAAAATATCATATTTATATGGTCATCATGCAAACATATCATAAAAATATTTTTGCTTTATTCGTACGGACATTTCCTGTCAACCAAATAAAGCGGCAGTCTTTGCCAAACCTTTGTTACTTCAGTATTTCCGCTATGTATGATTAGGATCATAGCGAAAGCACGGAGCAGTCTCATACCTACCAAAATAACAGTAATAGCGACAGAAGTGACAGTTCAGACGGAAAAATTCTGACTGACAGCTACGGTGCAACCGTCTCAACACCAGTTACGTGCTGAGGCCCGCGCTCGACGCTGTGCACAATCGTGCCTCCCAGACGAAGAACTTCAAATAAGTTCGAAACTGGTCGGAGCAATATCCGGTAAATATTACGTGAGTCCTAGCCAGTTATACTAATAATTATAATTAAGATGACAGTTAGTCAAGTTTGACATTTTAAATTACATTCCTTGTTTTTCTCCTGTGGTCTTCAATTGTAATGCTGTACCTAATAAATGTAAGCCAATAAAAAGAGACACACTCGACGTTAATTATTTTTTAATTATAATTAAATGTTCTACTTTTAGCTACAGTAATGCTTATAAGTGTCGGCAGTAAGCCGATCATTCTGAAATATATATAATGTAATGGGGTACAGACCTGCGTAGCCGTATCTCCGAGCAACTTGAGCGACTGCGCGGACCGCGATCGGCACAAGTTAGAACAAGCACCTTTCGCAGATTCGGTGCTGGCTCGACCCCGTTCTGGATACAAACAAACACTATGTATATACATACTGTACTTCTCTATATATCATTTATATAAGGCGTGATAAATAGAACAACTGATGGACATTTTGGAGTCAAAAAGAATAGTATTTCTCAAAAAGTTTGTGACTTATTCTTTTCGTGTGTGTTCAAAGAAATACTAAGTAAAAAATTCTAATAAATACTAAATGATAAAACGCATAAACTATTCCACACATTCGTGACGTTTGTCATGACACGAATCAGTCGGCGCTCGTGTCCTAAAGCGGACCTAGCAAGCCAAACACGTGTGAGTTAAAAGTGAAAATATTCATAAAAATCTTTATCATGTTTCAATATTCTATTACATACACAACACACCCAATCACCAACAGAGAGCTTTTGAATTTTCTTTGTACACGAATACACTGGCTTATATTATTTTAATTGTCTATTTTTTTTTCAAACAAAGTTGGAGATATAAATCTAATTACTCATCGAGACCACTTATTATGTGAGATAAGGTAACGCTAATTTTATTATTTTTAAATTTATTTTGACATAAATTGACACACTGCCAAGCCACGCCATTATTACTTCATATTTGCGTATTTAAAAGATTCAAGAGCAAAAGCAATTATCGAGATTATGAGGTAAAATACGAATTGAAGTTTATTTTGAGGATTCTAGGGAATATTTATGAAACATTTGTATCCAAAGCAAATAGAGCGCGAAAGAAAACGCCCACGGTAAAGCGTGTGATGCGCCTCGTAGGTATAATATGAAATGGGTAGATGCACCGCGTCATTGCTAGCTAGAGAGCAGATATGTAACTTATTTTTGGTCTATGGCAGATGTGTGCGTGCGTAAATACACGTTAACCACCGTGTGTACAAGAAGCCGTACTAGCACCACCGTTTATATGGAGTGAACTTGCCGTACCTTTGCTGTGACAATGGCAACAATAAAAATAATAGATGGAAAGTGCTTTTGGGAAGTTGAAATATGAATAGAGAAGGAGGGCTATTTATTTTTCTGTACGTAAATACCGGCTTCCTTTTGCATAACCCGTCGTTGGCGGATACTGTGTTGTTGGTGCATACCGGATGTTGATGTATACCGTGTTGTTGCGGCATACTGTGTCGTTCATGCATACCGTATTATTGCGGCATACCGTGTTGTTGGTACATACCGTGTTGTTGGTGCATATCGTGTTATTGGTGCATATCATATTGTTGGTGCATATCGTGTTGTTGGTGCATATCATGTTGTTGGTGCATACCGTGTCGTTAGTGCATAACATGTTGTTGGTGCATATCGTGTTGTTGGTGCATACCGTGTTGTTAGTGCATAACATGTTGTTGGTGCATATCGTGTTGTTGGTGCATACCGTGTTGTTAGTGCATAACATGTTGTTGGTGCATAACATGTTGTTGGTGCATACCGTGTTGTTAATGCATAACATGTTGTTGGTGCATAACATGTTGTTGGTGCATACCGTGTAGTTTCTCCGTAGAGGAGGGCGGCGCGTTGCTCTTCCTCACGCAGTACGAGACCGAGTACGAAGTGCTGCGAGTGTGGTTAGACACGCATCCCACGCATACGCCGGGGGAACGTTTGCCTGAACGAACATTATATAGTCAATTCTGTCACGATTATTATACATTGTTTATAAAACCTTACACGACCAAAACATAATCACACAAATATTATAAATGCGAACGAGTGAGTGAATGAGTGAGTTTGAATGTTCTCTACTCTTTCACGCTGAAACGACTGTACCGATTTGGATGAAGCATGGAATAAGATAATCTAGATCTTGCATTAACACAGGATTCTTTTCATCATCATCAACACTTTTTATCATTGTACAATTTCAGGGCACAGCTGGCATCGTCACCTTTATTAATCTGGGATTTTAACGAACTGCATCCAGCCAACTCTTATTTTTCAGCAACGCACAATGCGAAAAGATGAAAATCTAGAATATTTTCTCATATAATTATATGCATGTATGTATTTGCAAAGACAGGAGTCAGGAGAGTGGTCAGCTATCAAATCAAAGGCAAATCTGTTTACAATAACCTGTTGTCCTCCTATTTGTCGTGTAGCGGTAACCTCTAACTATAAAAGACTGCGCCCGTCAACATGAGACACAAACTTAGTAAGTCTCACGTGCCTGTAATTTAACCGGCACCCATACCATTCAAACCTGAACACATGAATGTAAGCATTGCTGCTTGGCGGTAGAGATAGGTATAGTGGCATTATACTTCCTCGCACGAACTAACACAAAGAGTTCTACTGCTATTGACGTATATAGCATGACGTACCAGCTGAGTAAGGCGCGCCGTTGGGCTGCTGACCGTCCTTGTTGTTGAGGTTGGGCGTGGACTTGAAGATGTCCCGCATGTAGTCCAGCGGACGGAAGTTAGACTCCAGCGAGTCCACCGCCGCCTCCAGGGTCAGCAGCAGCTCAGTCACGTAGCCCTTACAATACACCACACAAATATTGCTCACTATTACATTTACATATTCCCCATGGGGACAGCTTAGAATTGAACTCACCCACAACTTCCTGTAGGAGGCGACTAAGGGAAAAATAGCACCGTTTTTAGGATAAACCTACCCTGATAAGCGTGGTATATGTTAACGGCGGACTTTATAATTATTGATATACGATACGAATAAATATGTCAAGAAGTGTAACTCTCATACACTTTTCTGTTGATTTTTATCATTTCGGACTCATCAAATGCACAATTAACAAAACACGAACAATCGTTCAAATTTAATTGGATTGGTTGATTGATTTGGCGCTTAGAAATGATTGCATTGTATTGGTCGCATCACCGTACAGTTGTTGAGCAGCACGGTACAGGTATAAACCACACCCGTTGCGGTTTATACGTGTACCTGTATTTATCTTGACCTATATTTCTTTACACATACATTCGTAGCTCTTGATGATGACATTATTATAGGTATTTTTGAACTCAGATACGACGTGTACATTTCTTGTGCAAATGCTTATCTCCAACTACACTTTGGAGATATTTTTGGCTATATTATTAAAAAGTATACAATGTCGGCATTGCGATATTTCTAGAACTGTAGTTAATCCAAGACCAATATGGCCGACTGTGAATACTAAATTTATGATGATAACATTGCAAGAGAAATTAAATAACATTTGTAATTATAACAACGTCTCGAAAACAATTGAGTCATGTAATAACTCCAAGTCCAAGGGTAACGCGAGCAATGACTGCTGCTAATTCGCCGCCGCACCCTTATTTATACGGCACCATGCAAAAACTGATAACAATAATGCTTTCAGCACAGCAAGATTTGTAGTAACAGTTTGAACTGTGGACTCCGTAAAGAGAAACTGTGTTAAAGAGTACAGCTTACTTGCATGTCCTCGCCCTGCTCGGCGACGGTCTCGACGAGGCGCGACAGGATGTCGGACACCATTCGGCCTGTCATAGCGACGCCGATGAAACGGAACACCTGCACGACAACAAATCATCAGTCAACCCTACGTTTATGTTCTATTGTAAATAGAATTAACAAAAAAAAAGCTTAAATACATAATTGTTTCAGATTATAACAAAAATAAATCAATTTTGGTGAAATTTCTAACTTAACCAACGCGATGGCAGAAATTCGTGAAACAACCCCAATCGTGCGCTTGAAAAAGCAAACGCACAGGAAACCATTTCGGTTAAGCAACGTAGTGTTTCTCACGTCAAGTTGGTTCAGTAAAAAAAATTAGGCATTACTGTCACCAGAATATTTCTTGTAATTATGTTAAAATATTATTGTAACATTTGCTAGTATATTTAGGCATTTGCAGCCAAGTGGCCTTTTCAACTAAGTGCCATACTGAAAACACAATTTATTAACCAAAAGTTCTACTTCCAATGAATTCGCTGACTTTTGTACAGCGCACTAGATGGACTATACACGTTTAAAAATAGCAACATTTTTCTACTGTCAGTTCGGAAACTACGTTGGACATTATGGGAAAACTCGCGTTCGTGGTAAATTCAAATTATAGTATAGAATAGTATATAAAAGGGTAGACCTGCAGACTGCGCCCCGCGTAGTGCCTGGAGGGGCAGGAGAGCCCCAGCTGCAGCGCCGTCTGCGCCCACCGCTCGGAGACGAGCGCGTGCGGCAGCGACTCGCGAAACACACGCAGCACGTCGCGCACCACCACGCACATCTGCTGGCAGCTGCGCAGCGACCACACTGTGCCGTAATAACAATACAATACTACATTACACTACATACGGAGCGCCGGTTGTCCTTTCAACACATGTCCTTTCCGCATTTTCACGACCAATGTACTCGGCCTAATCTAAGTACTACCAAAAGTAGCGAGGAATAAAACTACTCAACTCGAGGTTATAACAAATGCTAGAGCGCTCAGCGAATGTAATTGCGTGTGACTAGCACGGGCGTTTCGTTGCAAGTGATAGACCACATCAAAATGGCAGCCAGAGGGACGGTCGGTTGTTGTTGCCAGTTGACGTATATATAACTTTTATAATTGTAATATTTATCTTCATGTTAATAAATAATTATACAAATACACGGATTTATATTTATTTACAAAAACACATATTTAATCAAAATGTACATTTATTGATATCAATTACTATGTTATTTCGGACATAAGTAACTTGTCAGTCGTAAACCTCTCAAAAAACCATTAATAAAATAGATGAAGTATAGATCATCTTCTTTGGTTTTCAGGATTTTTAAGGAAAAATAAGCAAGATCTAGAGGCATTCGAAAAGAAAATGGGAATAAAATACATCTGTATGGAGAAGCGCACGCTCCATTCCTTCTTAATCCGTATAATTAGCAACAATACAGCATCTGTTTAAAAATCATTTAAAATACTCAAAAAAGTTTCAATTCAAAATCATTGTACAGTTAAAAAACACAAAATGTAACCTTTTGCAGTGATGTCTTCGTACTGCCAGAGAGGCATGTGCGTGGGTCGGTTCGCGAGGAAGTGTATGAGGGACTTGATGACGTCAGCAACGGGTGTCTCCGCGGGGCTGGGCGGCGCGGGCGGCGCGGACGGGACGGCCGGCGACCCGGGCGCCGCGCCCCCCACCACACCGGCACCTGGCTCCGGTTCGCCCGTCTCAGTCTCCGCCTCCCCCGTCACAATGACCGGTAGCGACGGGTAATTATCACCTTCGCCTGAAATAATCGAGCTATGAAGATAAGCAGTATTCAAGGAGTTCGTGATGCTATTTGTTTTTTACCAAAAAGTGTCAAACTAGCTTGCGTCCACCTGATGGTAAGTGGTACCACAACCTATGGAACGCTTGCAACACAAAGGGCATCACTTGCGCGTTGCCGAGCCTTGCTCGCTTTCTTCTTCGTACGGCCACTTATGTGTCACACGGACGCGGGCTCGGGCTCGGGTGGCCCCTGTCCGCAGAGTTCAAGCGTGGTCTGCAGCTGCAGATCGGTCATTGGGTCGGACTTTTGGTCCTTGGGTTTCCTACCCTTGGTTTATATAGTGAGGGTGGGGGAACCCTTAGTAAGTCGGAGCTCTCCTTTTGTCACTATCCTGGGTGCATTGTTCTCTTCTCCGTATTTTCCTTCTGGGACTCCATTGCTGCCACTGTGGTCTTTGATAAGGGCTCTCGGTTGGCGCTTAGCTTTGGGTTGGGTTGGCATTCATAGTGGGGGGCAATTGAAGTGACTCTGCTCTGAAGCGTCGGCTCGGCTGAACATGTGCCGACCCATACATTAGTCCCGGGGACCTTGGCTGGCAGTTTGTTACATAATCGGGGTGTACGGGAGAAGAAATCTATATTGTTATACCTTTGAAATTGCACAGTACGTGACCATTCTGGATAATAGAAATAATGAATTAAAACAGTTATAAACAAAGCGCCATTGTTATTTCTTCCCTTCGCTGGCAATGGACATTGAAGTTCTAATAAATGTACGTTGTATATTTGATTGAAACTAGAGATATCTTAGCGCGTATTTCAAGTTGTACCGGTTTCAAATTTTTTTTTTAAACAAATTTTCATTAGAATCCTTCAATAGTACAATATACTATTCAACGCGTAATGTATAGTAACTTTTACTCTGAGAAAACCTTGTGTAAACATATGTTTAAGGGGTGAAAAAGATGTATGTGTTAGTTGATTTTTTTCAAAAACAATCTATGTTGCTTAGTCCGGATGTCTCGAGGTATGTGAATTATTTATTGCTTGTTGTCGCCGTACTTCGACCTGTGCTAGAAAACAGTGAAAAACCCATGAAAAACCAATTTTAGTGTTTTGAATTACTCCAACTAAAACACTAAAATTGGTAATTTTTACTAAAGTTGTGACTTTATTAATACGTGACAAGAATGGAACTGTGTGACATATACATGACGTGTTAACAAAAATATTATTACACCTTATTAGATGATATAATATACCGGATGAATACCTGGCAGATAGCGTACATACACATGTGTATACCGTACAAGTCCAAAAGCACTGGAAAATTAAAAGATATAAGCATGCAGATGTTACCTTCTGGCGTGACTTGTGGGTCCGAACTAAGCGAGCGAGCGTGAGAGCGCGGCGAGTGAGCGCAAGGAGCGTATGTGTCGAACTTATCGTCAGGCTCTGGAATTTACACACTTATTTTAATTAGTGTAAAGTGTGATTTGATTTGGAAATATAAATTCTAAGGTGTTATTTTGTAATGAAATTAATATAATTTCATTGGTGTTTTCAATCACTCCATATCATCATTTGGTTCCAGAAAAGATAGATCAGAAAACATTAAAATGGTTAAAATTACAATTTAAAATGTTGTACATATATGCAATTAGCGCCATATATATAATTGTTCATTTTGAATCTAGCGATTATTGGAGCAAACTTTTCAAAATGTTCACCGCTATTTGCATTCATATATCGTAGTGTGCCATTGTTTATAAATTGTTCATGCCATCTCAGAAGGAGATGACCAAATGAAGTTTAAAATATATGTTTAATATCACAAATATTTGAGTAAATGGTAAAAATGTAGTAGATGAACCCGAAGAGTGTAATAAGCAGCGACTGCATAGAGGAGTACTAGTGAGGTCAACAATGTTATTGGTGCAAACAACAATGGTAGTGAGAGTAGGGTAGGTATGCTATGAGACAAACATCTAATAAATGCTTTTGTAATGAGAGCTTCGACAAGTTGAAAGGCTAAAGGTGCAGCGTGATGAGACGAAGCGTGATGTGAATATCACTACTGTTTAAAACCATTTCATGTTTTTTTATTCTACAACATTATATCAAATAAGAGTTTCTGTGTAGCATCTGGAAGTCGATATATAGAAGTTTACAAATTCCTGATAATCACTAAAGAAAAACTAGGTTCAAGTTTTACAACAAATAATATCTTTAACAAAAATAATAATTATAACTAGTTACATATAAAATGTAATTATTTTTTTTATGAAATTGTGGACATTTCAATTCGTCTAATATTGTTAGAATTGAATGTACAAAGAAAACGTTGTTTCATAGTCTGACTTGTTGAGGTTACTTGAATTATTTTTTTTAATATCAATACTTAGTTAGATAGTCAAGATGAAACTAACAAGTTTGCCTTATTTCATTTATGGCTGTAATGTATGTGTGATGGACAATAACTAATTAAAAGTCATTGAAACTGAGTAAAACTAGTTTACATTCCACTATAACATTTTGTCTAAATCAGCTTTCCCTTCAAAAAGTAAGCACTTCATTTTTTAACTCTTCTTCTAGATCGATTAAATCACTGAAACACTTGACAAGTCTTGTTTTAAAACAAATAGCTAGTGAAATATAGAAAAATTATTCAGTTTGTAATCTAAACTTCTGCCAGGTAACAAACACACAGCGCCACCTGCCAAATAGTATTACCAGTAACCGACGTCATTACTATTAGCGCTACTAGCCAACTGTAACAAGACCGCTGTGTTATAACTTTACTATGTTCAAATTATGCTGTTCTATTTCAACGTGCAATATATTTATAAAAGTGAATTGTTAACCGGTAAGTTTGTTAAAATAGCCAAAAGGACATTAACTAGAAGAGTTACATATCACGTTCTCGCCCAATTTACATAGAAAGTTCTAGAATGTATGCATAACTTTATTTAAAATACGAACAAGACTGAATTATCGACACTATTTATACAAAACTTACATTTGTTATTACTGATTTACAGCAAAACTAATGAAGGGTACAATTTCTACATAATCATGTACGAATTAGTACTCTAAAAGTTTCGCAGAGGGCGTTGCTCACAGCCACCCGCAGTGCGCGTCTAGCGGCCCTCGAAGCTGCCCGCACTACTTGAGAATTAGCATCTTTACTGCTAGAACATCGGTCGGAGATAACGACTAAACATGGTGAGTTCTAGCCGGTATATGTAGTTAATATTTTTTTAAGCGTTAGAAAACATCAAAAGATGTGTAAAAATGTAATTAGCAAAAAGTTAATTTATATTGACAATAGATGTCGCTGTATACTCTTACGAAATTGTTTGCGAGCCGCGCCCTTGTTGTTTTAAGTGTAGGTACGTACGGGCGAGGTGGTGGTGGTGATGGTGGTGGTGGTGGTGTGGCTGCAGCACGCGGCGCGGGGAGCGTGCGGCGAGCAGCGAGCGCGCCACGCCCAGGTGGTCGTGGTGAGCCGCCACGCCCACCAGCAGGTTCTGCAGCAGCTGCCGGCAGTGCTGGTGCACTATCCATCTGCAACAACACACACCTTCCTCATCCAATCCAAAATTACATCACATACAGATTGCAACGCACTTTTCTCGTGGGGGCAATCAGGAAACCATAAGTTTCTACAATATAGTACTATATAGGTATAGTATCAACGATACCAGTAGAAGGTTCTTTATGAGGACATCGTAAACTGATAATTTCACCCCGAAACTCTCTTTTCAACAAACTTGATTCACTATTTGTAACTGTCATAGCGCGAAATGCCGAGATTAAATGGAGTGTAGCTTCATTCAATAAATTAAATTTCTCCAGGAAAAAATACAATTTAGTTAGTGATGGTAAGTTTTCTTCCCAAATTACTAGTATCCATGAAGTTTAAAATGTTACTATTAAGATTTCTAAGTTTTGTAAGTTTGGCTGACGCAGAAGAGTAAGTGGCCCGGAATCGATTACAGCATTCCTTTTTATCAAGCGAGGGATTTACTCGTATATACACTTACCACGAAGATGAAATTGCCAATGGGTCAGTTAATAAAGTAAAATATTTAATGTAATGCCAGTTATTGCGACAGTGGATACCTGGTGTGGTCCATCGCCAGAAACACGATATGCAGCATGAGCGGCACGTGGATAGACCAGTCCAGCTCGACGCCGTCTAGCACCACGTCGCACAGCAGCATCACCGCCACGTTGCATCTGCAATTGACAACACAACATGACTGTATTCTATGATACGCTGGTTGTTTCCTTTTTACCGCAAAATAATTTAACAAATTTTGCCTTGGATACTTATATTAGAACAGACATCAAAAATCTGACAAAATAATGTAGGTAGTGTGAGTGTAAGTACGTGTAAGGGTGTAATTTTCGTACTAATACTCGTTCTATGGCTTTATTATCCGCTATTTATGTGTTGATTTAAATAGTTACTTAATGGGCACTATAGATTCAGACTCCTAGTTTGGTCCCGGGCTCGAAATTCACCTGCGCATCCCATATCTTCCGGCTGTGGGAGACGTGATAGGCGATGAAAGGAAAAATACTAGAAGGTGCAGCAAGCAGCGCCTCCCGAAAAACTGCCTGCTGAGCACCTTCTATCCCCTCCTTTAATGGGAATGGATTTAGTTTAACGGCGGGCGTTTTCGCTTTGTAAAGTGTAAGTGTATACAATGAGTGTACCGTAATGTGAGTGTGAGTGTAGTGAGAGTGTAATGTGTAAAGGTGTACTGAGGTTTGTTACTAATACTGAGTGGTGCAGTTAGTATGTGTAGTGTATAGTACCTGTGAAATCCGGAGATGGGTTGTCCAGAGTCCGGTAGGAACTCTGTGAGCAGCGCGAAGAACCCTCCGTACTCGGGCATGGGCAAGGGCCGCGGCTGCGGCTGCAAGCCAGGCGGCGGTGGCAGCTCAAGTGGCGTGAGCGGCGCGCTGCCACCGCTGCCCGCCGCCACACCGCACCCGAACGGCGACGACATTTCCGCGCACAGGCCCGTCTGCAACAACGTATATTCCCACATTTACTTGCCACTATTTGCCATAAACACTCAGCGGTTAGCTGCCAGCTAAGCTTCATTGTCCGTGTCAGTCCGTACCTAACTACCTAACCTAACTACGTCTTTGAAGACCTGCATCTAGTAAACACTGATAGGTAGTTAGAATTTATCACAGCATTTAAAGAGAGATACTTATATGTATAAAGACTTTTCTAGTAACGAAGCGTGCTCCTGCATATTTTATGAGCATAGTTCCTACTAACTAATAATTCGTATATGTAGCTCTATCATTGATGTAATTCTAGACGTTCATAGTTCATATGAACAAAATATTTTTTACATTGTCCGTAGATCACGTGACTGCAAACACTCAAATTGTTAGTTTATGACAACGTTTAATACGCAACGCTCCTCCGAAATAAACACTTTAAGAAGAAAGTTATAACATTGTGAGGTTACTGGAGTTTCATAACTCACTTGAAATAAGCGCGGTACAATTAAGTAACGTACAGGAACAGTGTTTCAGTGGGCGTGATTATCTATATCAATTGGGATGTTTACCGGAGTGGTGTCCCCATCCGTGGGCGGGCAGGGCTCGTCATCAGGCGGCGCGGGCGCGGTGGTGGGTGCGGAGGCGGGGGCGGGCGCGGGCGTCGTTGCGCACGGTGGCGCGGACGCACGCTTCGATCCCGGGGTTTCGGCCGCCTTGCCACCGCTGGAAGTAAACGCGTACACGCACCTTAGCGACAAATGTTTCAAAGCACACACCTCGATATCTTGTTTGACTATGTCAGTATAGGTCGTTTTACTGTCGCATTCGCGACGGAAAAGCAATAATACACAATGTCAGTGAGTGACCTACGGCTACATACCACTGAGTGTCTGGTGCCGTGCGCGAGGTATCTTGTTTATATCCTACCTCGAGTTTGAGCTGCACAGCATTGAAGTAGTAGTCAGTATTTAGAGAATCCACGCCTATCTAGTACCTACTAAGTACCATAAAGTTTACCACCAAACACTTGACGACTTGATAGCTGCCAAAAACGCTGTACACTACAGGACAGCTGTTCTTAACGAGTCAGTTTACGTTCTAAATAAAGCTTGATATCATCTTCAGCCACATCCATATATTATTAAGGGTAGAGTGTTTGTATCGCTTTCAATACAAATGTAGTTTCGACATATATTTAATAGCAAGTATTCGTGTATTATTAAAAATCTCAGTTATATTGTCTCTTTTACGATTAGTGGTAGGTTATTATATACTCGTATTTTTACACTCATTTTTTTTTGCTTTTTGGAATACATAACACGTTTTAATGTGGGCTACCTTTCAAGGTACTAAACTTTTTTAAATTATTTCTTACGAATAAAGCCAAATATAGATGTATAGTGGCAAAGTATCTTATTTTGCCCATTACTTTGACCGGTTACAAAAAGAAACATTTCGTGGAGACATTTTAAACGCACATGGTTACGTACGAAAAAAATAAGTTATTAATTGATACATGTCCATAGCAAATACATTTACTAAAGTTATAATTCCCATGTTTCACATTGAACAATATAATATGCTCGCTTTATATTTCTAAGAGAGAAAAACACAACACCCCTGGGATACCGGGCCGGGAATGTCACCTCATCATCTCTTCCTGTGGGTATCGTAAGAGGCGACTTAGGGAAACTTACCGGAAAATGAGCAATAGCGCCTTCTGAGGAACTAATATCTTAGATTTGGATTTGGGATTGCAATCCCGATTTGATGGCAAGGCTATGTTCAGGAATGGACAATCGGCTGATACAGTATAATTCTAAGAAATGCTATTATGGACGCAAATAACAAATATAATTAGTTCTTTGCCTCAGCGTCGTTACCGATCTGATCGCAAAGTAACAATCTTAAATTGAGACGAATAAACCGGTCGCCGGATCGCCACTGCCGCCCCTTAACGATGTCGTCGCAAGAAATGCCAGCATCTACTGCTGAGAATCCGAAATACTCGTCAACTTAATGACATCTTTATTTTTAGGTGATTTTATTGACGAATACATTCGCTCCTAAGAGAAAGCTTACACTTACCCTATATTATGTTAGTGGCAACGTATATAATTATTGCATATATTCTCAATTTGTGTCGAAAAAGATCGCATACTAAATGTTATTTTGACATACATTGAAAATTGTCTCGAAAAATACTGAACAAATACACTTGTTTATTTTTCATGGCAACCATACAAAAAATATGTATTATTTTATCTAATTTCTAATTTAATTAGTAGTATTATATTATGGCTAAGGTATAGTTTGTTCGATTTTCAAACAAACAGCTGCTAATTTTGCCCTTGTTTCCCCTTTACGAAAACTTTATACTCATAAAAAAAATCTGTAAGTATATGAATTTTTCATACTCCTTGAATTTTAGGATTACAGTATTAAATATTTTTTTGTATCATACCTAGTTCTTTTATTCTAAAACATTTCACAGAAATTCGCTTCAACTATCGTACGATAACTTTCCGATTGTGATTTTAAATTTCCAAATCTTTATATATAAAAATTACGTGTCCCGTTGTTTGTCCGCGATGGACTCCTAAACTACTGAACCAATTTTAAATTTTATTGATCCAAATTGAAAGATAGAATACATCTCAATTTATAGTCATAATTACCTGTGCTAACCCGCTAGTATTAATGAAAAATATACAATCATGGGTTAAGAATCTAAGCACCACATCCTGTCGTTGCAGGTTCTTAAAAGGCAACTTAAGTGCAAACTTCGCCACATGAGCAGAAGCCACTATTTAACTCGACGTGAATACTGTGTTGTAGCATATAAAGTACGGAAACCTGTGTAATCACAGTATATACCTACTCTTGTTTATAGTAAAAATCAGGATTAAAGTAAATTTGAACTCTATTACAATTCAAGGATACACATATATTTACGAATAGCAGTACCTATACATGTTTTGGTATAGTTAGTAAATACCCTTGCCGGACTCATTCAATTATCTGTTTCAGAGCAACAAAGGTCTTTGAAATGGACAACTTTTGTTCTTTTATTTTTCAAACACCACCACTGCGGGGACTTTTAAAATTAAAACACATTCGTTCACGCGAGTTGTTGGTTTGAAAAGGGATTCTCAAAAATAAACGAATAGTGCCGGTGGTGATGGTTTGACGAGATTTAGCCACGAGATGCTCGTGTACTGAATAACAGTGGAAAAGAAAAGCCTTTTCAAAACTCTCCCATAAATATGTTTGTAACGTTTTGAAGACAATTAATAATCTGTATTCCAATTAATGTAACTAAAGTCGCGCGTCCGACGGCGCTCACAAAACAAAGAATTCCCCCAACAGAACATCATCTACAATATGTATATATACAGGTATACTCAGTCAAATAACTGGCTGTGCTATTGCTAACTTGAAATTGATTTTACAAATGAAGGGAATGGTTTGTCTTCGCTGGAACATTTGATTTGAACGCAGACATCGACATCAATCTAATTTCAGCAAACCACGTTCATTGATTGATAAACTGATATGAGTAGATATATGTTAGTCTGGTGTTAGTGCCCTGTTTGAATAAAGTTTGAACTGTTCGAAATGAACCTTGTTTATCAATGTCTATATGAGTTTAAGTAAAACAATTGTATTGAGAGGGTGTGTCCACAACAAGGTCAGGCCGTCGTTCGAAACATGTATCGCACAATATTTGAGGGGGTTAAATGTTATAAAAACACAATAAAAAGCCAAGCCTTTATTACGTCGGCATAACATGAAAATTTGCCGGTCTAGATATATTTTTCACAAGATATATTTTTTTAATAATGTTCTAATACATCAATGTAATGTTTTCTTAAAATATTCATTATTAGCTTTCCAGCCGCGGCTCCGCTCGCGCGTATATCAGTGATCGCGTAAAAACATTAACCTTTTTTGCCCAGTTGGATAAAAACTATCTTGTCCTTTCACGGGTCTCAAACTATTTCCATACCAAATTTCATTCAAATCGGATCAGTAGTTTTTAAGTTTATTCGTTGCATACAAAAATACAAATCTTTCCTCTTTATAATATTAATATAGAAGTATAGATTATTAGTTATAAAATTACTACTTTATAAATTATTTTATATAATCTGATTCGGTAATATTCTAATTATGAAATTAAATACAGACTTTTATTGGCATATTTTATGTACATACTTCTTTAAGAAAATTAAAAAGTTAAATTAAAGCATTGTTCTCCTAACAAAACAATGCTTTAAAACAATTTTTTAATTATTAAAGTACAATGTATCCCGACCAAGGAGGTTTCAATACGATTTAAGTACATATTATCTATGGTGAGCGCGCTGTGCGCGCAACGTGCTGGTTTTTATATTGCATTTTATACATAAGCCATGAGATTAAATAAAGTAGTGTATGCAACTGCATATAATTATGTATTAAAACACTCGTGTAATCTTATTTTGAAACTCGCCTGCGGCTCGTTTCAAAAAACTACACTCATGTTTTAATACCCTCTATTATATGACAGTTGCATAAACTAATATTATTCACGTTATACTTTAAATTACTTATACATAGTTGCAGTTTAATTACATAGGTACTAAAATATTACTGACCAGGAAAACTATGATGCTACAATCATGGAACTTGCCAATCCTTGAGCTGCATTTGATACTAAAACTAAAAATTAGCAATTTTGGTTATAAAATACTTAACGTTATCAAGCTGTTTTTGAAGAGTAGGTACTTAAATTAATGTTTTTTTAATGTGCGCAGCAACTAACCACTTAATCTTAATAGGAAATATTTCTTCAAATTATTTAAACTTAATAAATATTTTTAGCTATTCGCGATTGTGTAATTAGTAATGATTTTGTAAACTTAGTTCAAACAGGTAATCGCGGTCCCCAGCCAGAGGGCCGGCCGCCGCCGCCGCGCGCCGCCGCCGCGCCGTGGGAGATGAGGCGCGTGGCGGTCGGCGTTGGACCCCCTCGCTGCGTCTGCGAGCGCGGCCGCCCCTTCGGCGTTGAATTCGGATTTGTTCCAATTAGTTAAAGTGCTGGGCAAAGAGTAAAAACAACTGGACATCTGAGTGTTGAATCGCAATAAATCGCGGTTCAGTAGATATGCCCTATAGGTATTCAGTAATTGACCATGTTATTGATAGAACTAAATATATATAATAACAAAGTAAATCTGTAACTGATACTTATGACGATATTTGCTTTGTGAGCACAAATTTGATTTTCCATCAGAGTGATGGAAGCAGATATTGGTTAGTGGTATAAGGAAGAGAAACGTTAAGTTCAAAAAAGTTGCCAAATGAAAATATTTTTTACTTTAATGGTATTTAGATAAAATTAACGTGCCAAATAAAACGTGTCACTCAAACGGTGAACACTAATGAAGAGATAAGTCTAAAAGAGTTACTAGTGTTTGCAAAGAACCCTAAGGTCAGACTAACATGCGAACATAGAGTTATTACATTTTCAGCTTTAAAAAAATCAATAGTTGTAGTACGGATGGTTTGGTTTCGATTAAAATCAGTAAAAAAATACCGCTATTTTATATTCTATATTGCGCCTAATGCCTATTCCATTCGGCTTAAATAATATTTTAACTTAAAACTTATTATATTGTATACAAGATTCTTGTCATCAACCAACCCATGATTTGCAAGAATGTACTGAATGAAGAGGGCTTCACATAAAGCCCTGAATAATCATAATTTCGTTTTCGAAAATATAATATCGGAACTCAACGAATACTTTATTATAAATATTTAGATAAAACAAAGTTCGTAAATTATTCCAATATGAATGACATGTTTTGCAACGATTTAAATTCACAGGGTGACCTCACAATTACAAGTACATAATTATTTCAGATGCGAGTACCTGCATTACCTGTACAAATGCAGTGGAGGCGCTCAGCGCTTGCAATATCAAAGGCACGTTTGGTGAGTAAAGACTAACGACTCGCTGTGTTTTTCGTAGTGGAAATTTCGACTTGAAGAATGAGCAAGGAGGTAGACACGACATTAAGGTAAATAATGATGTATTTAAAGTAATGGTGGGAGCTATTAAATATATCTCTCAAACAACTAGGCAGAAAGGACGAAGTGTCTTGTTTTGACGTAAGTTTACCTACAATCATCAATTTGGTAAATAACAAAACGGGAATTGTTTGATGTGGATAGGGCACTCGTTAAGCTTATCAGATTTTTATTGATAATAAGGTATATACTCGTACGTAAGACACGAAGTTAATTTGGACATATTTATGTGAACAGTGAATTTTCTATGTTAGTTGCAAGGAAAAAACGTCTTGCATGGTTATAAGCTATTTATAGATATGGCGAATGCCCGCCTGGCTAGCTACCACCCTCAAGTAGAAAATCTGTCAGCTAGCACTTAACAGTGTGTTCGGCCTACTGTCCTTGAAAGTCAGTTTACCGTCGACCATATCATCACTTACCATTAGGTAAGATTGGGGTCAGTGGAGCCTATCAGCAGTAGAAACAAACACTATAAAGCGATGCTCATAGAAAAATGTAATAGTAACGCTTTTATTCGTAGTAGCAACGTAATATAAAATTGCTTTTTGAAAGTATATCAATAACAACAAATGCTTGATGTAAAAAACTTCAAAAAGGATTGTCAAGCCGTCGATCCCGTCTGGCCAATCGGTCTGCACGTTCTAGCTCCATGATAAGTATGATATGATAACGCAAGACTTCTCTCGAAAAACCGTCTTAGGCTCAATTTATATTGCCGCGGAACGGAATTGTATATAGCATTATTATGAACTTCATATTCATTTATGTAGGTATAGTACAAACGACCGCCACCGGCGATAACTGCGATTTCCGAGAATGCGTGAGAATTCCCTGTACGAAGGGCGACTTACTTTCTATTTTATACTTTTACACATTCTATATAAATTTCTATATATGCTATATAGAATTCCTGACGCTTCCATTAGGTTCCGCAGCAATGTAAATTGAGCCTTATCATTATTAGACCAACAGTTCAAAACCGTATGTCATCCTAAGTACTCGCCAGAGTTAGCCCCGCCCGAATGATTACTATTTTTTCTTCAATTTGGATAATTTCCCGCAACCAAAATGAAATTTTCCACATAAGCGCAACAAATATATCACTCATAAACACTGTTAGAGTCCGAGTACCTCGAGTTCTATCGCAAACGTATAAATAATCTTACCTAGATACCTACAGCATTTTTTCTTAGAAAAAATTGTTTGAATTTTTCAATATTAAACGTCAATTTTATAGCTTAGTGCTAATAATAAATTCAGTATATTTTCGTAGCTGGGAAAGCCGTTGGTATTCCAATAATTTTACCGACGACGGTTTTGATTTTTTTGTTTTGTTACCCGAACCTGCGTGAGAGGGCTTTCCTCGGAAGGGTGATGAAATTGTTCATCAACTCAAAAATGTCTGGCTATTTCACAATTATATATATATATATATGTTAAGTGATGATGCGATCGACGATGGAGCGCGCTTACCCAGAAGATACCTATTCACTCGCGTTTTGAAGACCCCCATATTGTACTTAACCGGAAACACAGACTCAGGCAGGTTGTTCCATTCCCTGGCGGTTCGTATAATGAACGAAGAAGCAAATCGCTTCGTGCGGGTAAATGGAATTTCCACCATATAGCGATGGCGCTTCGGAGTATCCCTGGATGTCCGGTTATAGAATGATAATTTGTGTTATACAGGCGTACAACGCACTATTCTTAGATGCTTGGAAATTAAATAATTAATCAGATATCATTAACAATGTTATGAAAGAAGCAAGATATTTCCTCTTCTAAAGATAACGTCTATTAGTAGTAGATAACTTTACGATATAAAAGAAAATTACCAATCATTTTCTACACAAATATTTTTTGTAAACGTTGCATTAAAAGATGAAATTTAAATGTAATTTTTTTATGGCCTGACAGGTTAGCCTTCACCACTATCTCACCTAATGGTAAGTGATGATGTGGTCGAATATGTTGTTGAAGCTAACCTAGAATTAGTGGCTCTCAAGGACAGCTGTCGGATATTTATAAATATACCTATATAATAAATTTTAATAAATCATAATAGTGTACTCGACCGGTATTAACATAAGATAGCTGAATAGTTTTTGAAAACATATATAAAATAAACACGGAACCGATCCTGAACACTGAAAACTATGAAATAATTAGATGAAGTCGATACCATATTGATTCCACACACTGATATCAGTATCACGTTATCGTGGTCCGCAATGAAATTTTAAAGGTAAGTGTGGTTCATTGTCGTAATGCCACGCCTAACACATTTGCCTTTGTGTCGTGCTAAGCACTGGTCGGATGCTCGGCGGCCGTGTGTTGCCGATCTAGTATTGCACCTTCGCATATCTTCCTGCTGAAGTCGAAAGAGGCGACACAGTGGCGAAAATACTAGAAGGTGGGGTAGCAGCGCCTCGTGAAGTACTGCCAACTTATACTGCGATCCCCAAGCTGCCTGCCACGTGTGGGGATTATGTCAAACCTTCACCGCATGGTGAGAGGGCATTTTGTGAATGCTTGCTACCACCCCCAATTACAGGCACATTAATCTCAACAACTTTCAGGGTGACGGCCGCAGTGCAATTCGTCGGCAAAATATGCATCTGTTATAGGCAGAGATTAAGATCAGGTGGACCTCGTGCTTGTTGCGTCACAATAACATATAAAAAAATAATTCCCGCTTCTTAATGGGGAGACCTTTCTTCAACGTTACACGTTATGGCTATGAATGGTTTAGTAGTAGGTACAATATCCGCTTAACGTAAATTGTTTATCAATTCAAATTATTCTGTTAAAATAAGGTTGAATTTAGTACGTGTTCGCCAATCGAACGATAGTTGAATTTGGTGCAATCCAGACTAAGTAAATCCGCGTCGGCACTGTGCACGATCAAAGCACGTAACTATTCTAACAAGTGCAGTGTAAAGGGCGACCTGTCGACGGCACTGTCATCGCGTCAATCAGTTAAAGTAATTTGGAGGCCGTGCCAGCTTTCGTCAAAACTCTTTGACCGTGTAATTCACTTAACAATTTTAACGAACCTTTGTAGCGGTGGCTTTTTTCAAACAAAGCCTTTATACAGTGGACACGCAGACATTGTGTTTTAGCTTTTTTGCGTACCGTAACAATATTTTTGCATCTATAAATAAAACTTAATAAATTGGTACCTACAATCGATCGTTGTTAATTGTTACGAGGTCCATCTAAAGAATTAAACTGAATAAATTTGATATTACGAGGGTGAATCAAAAAATTCTTGGAATCAATATTAAAAAATGCAAAGATTTAAATAATAATATTTTATTTTTCTACATAATCTCCCTCCAATGCAATGCATTTAGAATAACGCGTTTCTAACTTCCTTATTCCTTGTGAAAAAAAAATATTTTCTTGACTCTCGAAAAAGTCCTCTACGGCAGCTATAACCGCGTCATTATCGTGAAATTTTGTTCCACGAATTTCCTCTTTTAATTTTGGAAACAAGTGAAAATCACTTGGGGCTAAGTCCGGAGAATATGGTGGGTGGTCAAGGAGATTGAAGCCAGCACAGCGGATTGCGTTGACCGCAACTTCCGATCGATGAGCAGGAGCGTTATCTTGAAGGAACAACACGCCCAACGACAGTTTTCCACGACGTTTTTCTTTAATCGCTTCACGCACTTTCGGGATTAAATTTGCGTAATAGGGTCCAGTAATCGTCTGGCCTTTTGGCATGTAATCAATAAAAAGGATTCCTTCACTATCCCAGAACACAGAGGCCATAACTTTGCCAGCGGTAGGAGCAACTCGAAATTTTTTAATGGATGGAGAGGATGGTCGTTTCCAAGACATGCTTTGTCTTTTAGTTTCAGGATCAAAATGGTGGACCCACGTTTCATCCATGGTGACAAGACGACGGCAAAAATTATCCGGATCACGCTGGAACATTTCGAGATTACGCTTGGAAATTTCCAAACGTCGCTTTTTGTTTTCGTCGGTTAACATTCGTGGCACCCATCTTGCAGACACTTTTTTGAACCCCAGTGAATCAATTAAAATGGATTGAACGCTACCAAAAGATATCTTTAGGATCTCAGCTATATGTTTTATAGTCATTCTTCTGTCTTCCAAAACCAGATTCTCAACCTTTTTGACATTTTCTTCTGTAACGGAGGTTGAAGGCCGCCCAGAACGCGGGTCATCTTTACAGCTTGATCTACCTCTTTTAAATTCAGCCACCCAGTACGCAACCGTAGAATAGGGTACAGCATCACCCCCTAATGTCTGCTGAATGTCCAAAAAAATTTCCTTCGTAGACATTTTTTTCAAACTGAGATATTTTATCACCGCACGTAACTCACTTTTATCCATAATTTTGACTTTTTAGCAACTCGTTGCACAAAAAAATTTATTACATGCGAACGAACTGACAAAAATAAGTGACAGTCTGCATAAATATAGTGTGATAGACACTCTTTAATTTGAATATCGAACTTGATCCAAAAAGGTTTCATATATATGCACTTCTAAGAACTTTTTGATTCACCCTCGTATGTTCCATAGGTATTCCTAATTTAGACAAAATATACCGAAAACTCCGATTAATATTGTATTTTTGAAGCTGCGATCAATTATTTTATTAACGCGGAAATCATAGGTGATGGCGCCCACGATTTTAGCAGCTCAAGTGCCGAACTTACCGATCGCTAAATTTGACATTAAAATCGTCTAAATTCGATAAAAAGGGGTTATATCGATGTTTGCAAACAACGATATAACCCGTTTTATCAAATTTAGACGATTGTAACGTCAAATTTAGCGATCGGTAAGTTCGGTACTTGCGCTGCAGACTCGTCAAATTCACAATCAGCAAACCACGTACAATCTTCCAAATTCAATTGGATTGTTTAATTGATTTGGAGCTTTGAACTGATCGCATCCGATTGATAGCGTCAAGGTAATGTTGTTGCGCCGGACAATACACTAATAACACAGTACCTACACTACAAACCACGCTCGCCGCTGTAAGGTTACCGTTCTGGTGTTTTTTTTTTTTTATGCATGATAGGTTAGCCTTGACCACTATCTCACCTGATGGTAAGTGATGATGTGGTCGAGGATGTTGTTTGACTAACCTATAGTTAATGATGTTTTTAAGCTTGACCTATTTTTTTACATGTTTATTAGTAGTTTGTAATTAAAACCGCCTGTATCCAGTATACGGCATTCATTTACAAAATATACACGCTGCTTGACTTTTTGTTCAATGTTTAGGTAAACAGGGGCCATTAAAGACGATAATTAAGTAAGTAACAAATTAATGGAATTATTAATGAGGAAATAGGAAGAAAGACACTGGGTTACTACGTTGCCTTTTCAATATTTATAAATTGCTGCTTATATTAAATTATAAGTGACTCATCAGTTTTCCTATTTAATTTCTAGTAGAATTTATAATGTAGATTATTGTAGATGATGATGATGTACAATGATGTCGAAGTATAAGGCTATCTTCTGCCTGGGTAAACATAAATCTTTCACTGCACTTTGGTTCTTAATCCTATGTTACTCTCGGAATCCGAAATGTCGCATATGACGTTACAGAGTGCTTTATCGCCCTAGCGCAGAATCTACTGTCACAAGTATCCTAAAACTGTAGGGAATACTTTCAAATTCTTGCACTTAACAAACACTTCCAAAGGATTATGTCGTATAGTGTGTTGGTGTGGGAAACTTCAGCTGAGACAGGGACAATATTTATCTTACAAAAGCGTGCACCTCATGCCTATATCTTAGCGCACCTCAAAAAGAAAGTCAATTCTTTTACAAATTAGTTTAGATTACTAAATACACCTTCTGAGGGAATTTATAATAAAGTTCTCAGAGGAAATTACAAAGGTATCAGAAGGAAAATTCTAGTAACTCGAGAAAAATATGATTTAGAAAGGCTTACAGTTGGTTATTATTTATATAAAAATACTTGGAAAGTTCTGCCTCAGCCAAGCCATCACCTGTCTACGTAACTTACATATAATAATTATATTGTAACACATTATTATTAGCCGTTTAAAAGGAACGGCTCGAGGTCGTTGCCCGGTATTCTCGCAGTGCCTCTTTAGTTCTTTATTGCAGAACGTTGTCATGTACAATACGTGAATTTTAAAATTAATAAATCGCTCATAAGATCGTCCTAGATGCCTAAATGGATTTTAAGTTTGATGTGTGCATACAGTTGTATGGATTGGCCTAAATCTGGGACCCTATCATCCCTTAGTAATTCAAAATATATATAAAATATACATTTTTAAATATGTACGCTTATTTCTTACGTCAGCTCAAATTAGCATTATGTTCATGTTCTTACGTGTTAGGTTAGGATAGGATGAAATAAATATATATACAAATAAATATATAATAAAAAATAAATAAATAAATATATAATATATATAAATATAATAAATATATACCGATGTTGCTATAGATAAAATAAAAATGTACATAAATTACGTAGTCAAGTCTTTTAGGCCACGTTAACTACATCCCCATTATACCCTTGACGATATCCGAATGGATTACACTTTTCAACTGATATGAGGAGTCCCGCCGCGCGCCGTCGTCACTGCCGGCACTACCGATGCCGCCACCCAACCACCTCCGGGCAGTATGCTAAGTTAACACTAGGGGTTAGGGCGCTCACAAGTGCTAAATAGTTTTACTTGGACAGGTATTTTGCAAAATATATTTACTTTGTAACAGTACGAAAATTATATATGTTAATGTGGTTCATATTCTCTAAGTCCAAGATGATTCTAAAACGATTTTGTTTAAAATTTTCACCATAGAAAAAAATTGTGAAGTTGAGTATTTCTACGCTTGTAAAGCTAACACTCTTAATTATTTATGCATGTATATATATAAAAATAAAACATTAAAATAGAATAACCTTACCAAATGAAACAAGTTGATTTACATTTAAAATTATAAGTTACTAGTTTTGTTTTAATACCTAACTTTTTTTTGTTTTTCAAAGTTGATCGCGATTTCATCAAAAAAAGTCTTGGAACGCATCATCTTCATCACTTACCATCATTTGAGAGAGTGGTCAAAATTTGGTAGTTCATAAGTTGTAAGCAAAAACTGAAACAATGACAGCCGAGCGGTTAAGCTATGGACTGCGATGCCGCCGGTCCATGGTTCTATCCCCGACGCTGGCATGAGCTTCACCGCGTAGTGGGAAGACAATTTACGAATGCTCGCCTGGCTAGTTACCACTCTCAAGTAGAAAATTTCAGTCGCCAAGCGCCTAACGTGTGTTATAGAAGCAGTCCTTGAGAGCCAGTATAATTACAAGCACACGAGACTCAACAACTGTATGTAACAGGTTACCGCTTAACATTACGTGGGCCTATTGCTTGTCCCCTCACAACCACATTTTTTAACAATTTCATTTGTTCGTTTTATTTGATTTTATTAATCACTTATAGGTTTACCTTTCGTTCTTTCACGTATGTAAGTACTAAACGGGATCGATATAAATATTTGTATATTTATTCTAATGACTACACAACAACCTAATGTATATTATAATTTAATGTCATGAAACGGGGGTAATAATGGCCTAGCTTCTATTTGTCCACATTGTTTAGGCTAAGTGTTTTTGCAATGTGCATTCTAATCATACGTTATTTTCGTATGCCATGATTATACGCTGGCTCGGATCGGTTTGCTGATTTCTGAGCGGTCGCAACAACGCAACGCCCCGCGTTTTGCTCGTCTGCATTAAGTACAGGCAAACCAGCACTTAAGCTACGCTAATAACTTAATCATTACCTATTATTTGTTTACGTTTCTTATTAAGGTGTATTATAATATTTAGTACGAGCGTTGTGTTTCTATCAAAATACCTTTGTTTATAGAGTGATAGAGAAATGTTCACAGTTGCTCGACAATAGTGTAGTTGTCCATGGAGAACCCAGGTTCGAATCTGTGTCCGTCTAATTGTAAACCGTATAAATATATTAAAATGTGTAGGTATTTTAACTGTCATTAATTAATGTGATTGGTGTTAACCGTTTTAATTTTGAAATAAATGAATAAACTACATACTATATATAAACTTAATGTCTCTCTCTCTCTCTCTCTCTCTCTCTCTCAAGGACTACTGCCGCAAAACACTGTTAGGTGCTTAACTACAGATAATTCCAAATTATAAATTAATGAACTCGCCCTGATTCTGATTTGCCCGAAACCCGCGACACGTACTCGATCCCCAACATGAGTGTTTTTGCCGGTTTAATTAATACAATTTAAATATACAAATATCATGCCAGTGGGTCCACAATTTACTGATACCTACTGCATAAAACTTGCGTTATACAATTATAATAATATAATCGTATGTCAACGTGCAAATCTCACAGAATATTTTTAAAAATCCGTTCACAATATTGACCGCCCAAAATATAGCCATCTACGTAGCCATTTCTTACTATCTACTCATTATTAATAACGAAGAAAAACGTCGGCTACGGCAGAAAGTTCAGATCTTTTACGTATCTCGTGGGGCGCGCTTTCTAAAAACGGAGAAGCTATAGCTCTGGCCGCATTACGTTACACTTAGCCGTACAATTTTGCCGTCATTACTTTCCGGTTACGGAAAATAACATTTGAAACTACAACTTTTTGCGGATAAATAAAAATAAAGTGATCAAAGACTACTTTATTTAAACAACGCTTCAATTATTGTACCGACTTTTTAAACAGTAATGTTCTTTAAACTTTCGTGAACTAAACTCATACTTATAAACGCACAAATTAACATAAAAACAGTTTTCAGTCACCGTGGTTACTCTAGTAGCTATGATAATCATGTAAATTAAATACAGAAAACTCAAATCAAACAGATACCTACTAAAGGGAGGGCCAAATAATATTTCTCTTTTTTGAATTCCAATTAAACGAATTAAAATACTTTTTTTCATTTTATGACTTTTATTCGTAAAACATAAATTCTCATTATTTATGGCACGTGATTTCATTTATTAGGCTGCTACAATTGATATGTAAACAAGTGTAAGTCCAGCTCAAAAATAGCACAACGCAAATCTTACTGCGGGCTTTCAGCTATTGAGTCAATTACACCTTGTTTTGTGCAGAGTTATGTTTGGTTACACAGTAGTTACTCTGGAAATACATTTTGAATATTTCCTAACGTTGATCTAGCGCAAATCGATTCTTTTTGTCCCACAGAAATAAGATACTGTTAATTTGACAATATTTTGAGCGGGAATGAGATGTCAAGATCACAATAACTTATGATTAAAAAAACACTAGATGGCTCCACCCTTTATTTACATTTGCAATACACAAGTACAATAAAATTATTCCCTATAGGTCACTTTGTATGAGGCCGCGTGGACCCTATCAGCTACTCTAGTACACAGTACATATAATTATGGAGCTTTAGCTCAGCATGTGTTCTGTGCTAGATCTCCTTTGAAGTTGCGTTTGAAGCTGACAAATTTAATACCTTTAGCGTGACTCACCCCTGGAGTCCCCTCGCTGGAAGTTGATTGCACAGCGCGTAGGGTTGTCTCAGTAACTAAAGTCGAAATAACATAAACACAAATTGCCTAGTACGAGTTCGACTAGCACGCCGAGGGTTCTGTACCGATTTTGTTCGCAATAACATAAAAAAATACACTAACAAAATATTATATTAGATACAATTTTGAAAAAAGCAGTACCACCTGCATTTCTAACAAAGCCGACTTGATGACATAAACGCCACTAAGCCTATCAAAAGTTTTCGCCACGGAGGATTCAAGAGGTCTTGACTCTTCGAGTTCTCACTTTTTATTTTTTGTATATATGTACCAATAAATAATTGTTTTTTTTATTTATTGATTGTGTTTCATGCTGATTATTAACCATTCAATAAATTTCAATGAAAAGGAAGAAATAATCCGATCAACAACACGTCAATATAATAAGTATCTCTTGACTGGAGACATAACAAATCGTTGGCCCTACAGAGAAACGGACTGGGGATCATTTACTTTATTTTTTAAGGAACATTGTTAACTGGCGTATTATACAAATTTCGCCAAGTGCTAAGTAATCCTTATAAAATAGATAAAATGATTACATGGATGCCACATCGGTCTGCGACAAGTACGCGGTATGACATGGTCATAAATATATAAAATATATCAACATAGTGTAGCGTTTAAAAACTTAAAGCATGAAGTATGCTAGAAGGCTCCCCCTAGGTACACTCGATGCTAAAACTGGAATTTGTAGACAAACTGACATATTTATGCCGCATCGTTACCAGCAATCTATAGTCTCAAAGCGTTATAGTAGACGAAACGTCTAAGGTCGACCTTCAACCATCTGATAACACATTTTTTTTATCAAAATATATAATTTATTAACAAACATGCCTATGATAACTTGCCTATCGAACATTTTTCATAGCTATTGTTAAAAGAATTAATTTTAATCAAGTTTCTTACACTACCTTCACTTTTTTCATAACCGTATGTATTCTCTATTCAATCTCGACCGATAGTTTCTAGCGCACAGAATGTGCCTAGGTAATTTGGCCTATTTATTATTTATGTGAACAGGTAGGTCAATATAGTTTATACCAAATTGATATTATAAGTAAGATATTATAATTTCAAAACCAATCGTACAGGCTTGTCTGCATAAAATCGTACTTGAATTAAAAAAATATTCAATTAAAAATAGCTATGAAAACTTTTTGATAGGCAAATTATCACAGGCATATTAGTTAATAAATTATACTCGTATTTGATATAAAATATGTGTCATCAAGTTATCTGATGGGTGAAGGTCGGCGAAGGCTTCACCGGCCCTTAGACTATTAACAGACAAAGACGCGCCAAAGTGACAAAGTGTTCTATAGAATTACATCGTGCGATGGTTTGTCAAATGATGACTTAAACATATTCTCTTCCTGGTGTACTGTTCGAGCATGTACCTACGAGAACGTCGCAATCACAAAAGTAAGTTTATAACTCCCTACAACAAGCCCCTACGAATAACGTCAAGACTATACTTAGGTTTGGCAGTCCCTCATTATATTTTTACTGTGGCATACGAAGCGATTTGTAGATTTTGACTTTAGAAAGAGATCTGAAAGAGCTTGCATAAGAAAGTTTAACAAATTTACACAGTTTCATCCGTTTCACAAATCCTTACCGCATACTTATAAATAACGAACTCCATAATGATGGCTTTGCTAAATATCTCAAAGATCTTCAACAGCAGCGGATATATATACAGCTGGGTAAACGCGTATGACTCAAAAATGACACACAACACAATATGTACGATATAATATTACATAAAAGTAAACCTAAGTGTCGCCATATGTATTTTGGTCCAGTTAAGAGGAGAGCGTGCCTAGTGCCATATGTTCCATAAAAACTTGTGATATTAATTTCATTCGTTTGCACTAATAACATGATGCAACAAAAACACTCGCTCACTGCACACTCCAAAATTACTTGGTGATACTCGTATTTAACAAAAGTTTTCCACTAAGAAAGGTAATTTTGTGAGTTTCAAAGAGTCTATTTTCTTTATGTCTTAAATCAGTGGTTTAGAAGGCAGCAGACTTACCTAGCTTTGGCCGGATCCTCGCCGCTGTGTCGTTTGGTGTGAATGGTGCCTTTTTCGACGGGCGCTAGATCACCGGTGCGCCCTGTTGCGTCCTAGCCAGAACAAACAACTTTTTAGCCAAGTATTCAAAGGTTAATGTCCACATGAGCGTCCTACTGTTCACATTTTTTTTTATATTGTTGATAGGTAAGCCTTTGACCACAATATCACGTCATGGTAAGTGATGATGTGGTCGAATGTGTTAACAAGCTTAACCTAGAATTACTAACTCTCAAGGACAGCTGCCGGAACGCACTGTTAGGTGCTTGGCTACAGATTTTCTACTCGAGGGTGGTAGCTAGGCAGGCAGCCAGGCGAATATCCGCAAAATGCCCTTCCACCATGCGTTGAAGCTCAAGCCGGCACGGTGGGGACGAACCATGGTGATCCATGCTGCGCGGCAGTCCATAGCTAATGCCACTAAGCCATCACTGCTTCAAAAAACCCTAAGGTAGCCAGCTTAAGGGGCATTCGTAAAATATCCTACCTCGATGGTGACGACATGGCGTAGTTGCTACAAATTTTGGACATAATATCTGATAAAATATATAGAAATTTGATTAACAGTGATTTAAAAATACGCCAACAATGTAACTGTATTTTCCTGTAGCCATGTTCTTATTCAATACTAAGTCTGTAACATTTTCTATCCCATCAAAATTAAATGATATGTATACTATTTAAATCAATCACATCCTCTAAACCTGAAGCTTGACATATAACTAATACGTATCTATACTTTATCTAACTTCACGTTCATTTTAGACCGAACCGTCAGCAAGTTCAAAGAGAACCGTTCGTTTGGGGAGTCAGAGTTACTTTACAAATCATTTATTACTTCGACTAAAACAAACCGTACATCTCGACCTTAGTGCTTGTTCCCAACTCATATTGCGGAGAGTTCTATGCGAATTGAAAAGTAGTTTCTACGCTTCAAATATAGAAACGATTCATCTATTCAGCAAAGAAATAGCTTGCGTACTAGTAATTGAAATAAGACTTTTTATTCAAATTCAAGGAATGGTTTCCAGGTGATCGTTTGAAATTAAACGTCGCGTCGTCGAAGTCACGATAAGGTCAGGTATTTTATACAGTAATGTGATTTTTTTACAAAATATATTATATATCTTAAGGAGCAGTTATTGACGGATTTTCCATACAACTTCAAAACTGCATTTTAAAATCGATCTCAACTGTGGGATGCATTTACAAGATACGAAATTTGGTATACCTAGTAGCAAAACTTAACTCCTGCAATACCTTTTTTCTACCGGACTACAAGACGTACTGAAACACGGTATCCGTATATGGTTGACATTCCTCCTGTCCGCACAAAGCGATTTGCGACCACCTTTATAATACGAACAGCGAAGGAATGAAACACCCTCCCACCGTCTTTGTTCCCCGTGAGCTACAATCGGGAAGCCTTCAAGTCTAGAGTGAATCAGTATCTGCTAGGCAAGCATGCTCTACCGTCGACCGCGTCGTAACTTACCATCACCTGTGACTGCGGTCAAATGCTTGTCTATTAGCAAAAAATAAAGTTTTTAGATGGATTCTTTATTCACATATCAAAACAGCATACGCTAAAATGCAAAACAGAACCTATAAGTAGGGCAGGGATTGCAAGAGCGCGTTGGTACCTGATGAAGCCCACAGTAAAATCAAAACTAGTCCACTTGTACTGTGTTATATCAGCACGCTATAAGGTTGTTTTTAGTTGGCTGGTTTGGTGTGGATTGTTGTAAATGAGAAAACCTGAGAGCCTGTGCCGGGCCCATCGCTGTGGCCGGAGGTGGCCTTGCGCATGGAGGTGAGTCGGTAGAAGGGCGGCGTCTCAGTGCGCTCGATGAGGCAGTTCAGCGTCTCAACGGTCTGCAGCTCCGTCATCATCTCGTCCAGCAGTCGCTCGGGCCGAGACCGCGCCAAGTACAGCACCACGCGCTTCGCCTGCCAACAAACGTACCTGTTACTATACCTAGCCATTTAAGGGCAACTGTGCTCAAGAGAGAACAGCGCGTTCTAGGACTTCACGATATCGACGTTTTGTATTCCCATGTTTTCTCCTCCAAAACTGTGCCGATACAATTAGTTTTCGCAATAACATTTTAAGAAAGAGTATAGTATATAAGTAATATACCATATACTATATGTAATATATAAGTAATATAGTAGTTTTATTTTCTTTTACATTAAAAGCCTATCAAATTTGTCTGGTGGTCAGAAGACCTTCTGAGCATGGCGGTAAAAAGAAGCATATTATGTGATTTTCAGGGAAATATTTTTTTAATATTAATTAGTTGCTGAAAATAGTAAAAGGCAACGGCGTGTCTATAGCGGTCATAGATTTTATATGTACAAAATGCAGGGGAAAAAAATGGATAATTGTATGCTGAATTCCCTCTTAAAGTGAAAACTAGCGTATGTGGCGACAAATTCAAAATTTAAACAGTTTTACAGGGCATGTGTCTTGTATAGATAACCATTCAACATCATTATGGTATCGACAAGTTTAAAATGACATTGCTACTATCAAATTGAAAAGTCTTAAATAATTTAATTATTGAACATCAATACAAATATAGGATATCGCAAAAATCTTCTCCCAATTTCGAATATTACGTAATCAAGTAAGAAAATATAAAAAACAAAGAACTTGCCATAGTTATTACCTACTGTTAGGCTTTTTGTATATACAAGCCTGGCATCGTATTTTAATCAAAAGAGCTCGCACAATAATCTGTTTTTGTACATAAAACCATTTCTTGAATAATATATATAAATATATCCATCAAACCAAGTCAAATAAGTATCAGCCCTCTATAAGTCAAAATGAAAAAGTTGAGTCAATAAGTGTATCAATTAGCATTATGTAAAAAAATATTTTAAAAATTAGGTTTTTTTGCTTATCGCTTGATCGATCCGATACGTGATCAAAATGCTAGCCCTTAATTGACTCAACGAATAAGGATGCAAGGCGGGGACGCTGTCAACTGGTAGTGTGCTGGTGGCGTTTGTTTGGACTGCCGTTGCATATGGCTTCAAGGTCTAAATGATGTCGTTGTAGTAGTTGTAATGTTGTATACAATTTATAGTTAATAAAGTATAGTGCTGTTTACCGGAGTAGGTATATTACCTGTATACTTAGATGAAAGCTACAGGTGATTACTCAGTAGATATTCTATTTCATACTGTTCTAGTCACGAAAGCGTACACCGCTGTACACATGATTAAATCTGAATATTTTTATCTGGCGTGAAGCTGTAAAAGTGGAAATGTTAATGGATTGCCTCGCAGAAGGACCCTGGTTATAATCCCGCCCGCCACGGGTTTCAGCTCCGCCGCATCCAATAGGATGTACGAAAGTCAGCCGGCGGCTTGCCAGCCACCACCCTCGTTGATATATATTACGCTAAGCTGGGCACCCCATTGCAGCCAAAGCCTGTTTATTACAATTCAATCATCCAGTGACATGTGTGGTCTTAGGCTAGCCTAACTAACGAAACCAATCTAAGTGAAATATGACGCTTATCCAACTTAAGACAAAGTGGTCTTTGAACACTTTCAGACTGAGGGCGTAGGACGGAGATCTCGTTTCGCATGCGAATGAGTGAAACAGAACTACGCAATATTTGAATAGCGTGGGCGAATTTTTAGAAATAAATTCATATAATTGTGAGTTTTTTAAAAGCGGATGGTTGCTACATATTTATTAATACGTTTGATTAATAGACTTCACAGACAATTTGGTTACGTGAAATTTTAGAGCTGTGTTCTATAGAGAGAAATATATTGGATCAAATTTTCGCATGATGTTTGTCAAATCCTCAAAAATGTTACAAATAATTAATATATTCTAAAAAAGGTTATGGTGCATCAAATAACTTATTCCATTTTTATTAATAACCGAACCTTATTTCCTTCTCTGGTAAATACTGCATCGTTTTTCTGTACAACTGAAAAAATAACAAATAAGCCGGAAAAAATGTGAAGGCATCGTTGCAGGTATCGTTATTTGAAACGTTTAAAAAATCCACCGGCGGAGCTCGTCGCCCGCTGATTCATATTGCCATAATTAATCGAATTCAAACGGACGGACCGCACAGGGGTGTCATAGGGCGCGCGTGTGCTCACTCATCGGAAAATATTCAATATTTTGCGTCTCGCCAACAACAAAATAGTCTGCATATATGTTCGCGTTGCTTAAAACGTTTACACGAAGACGAACACCAATGTGCATTTAATCAGTACTATAATATTATAAATGCGAAAGTAATCCTGTCCTGTCTGTCTGTTACGGTTTCACGCCAAAACTACTGGACCGATTTGAATGAAATTTAGTATGGAAATAGTTTGAGACCCGGGAAAAAACATAGGATAGTTTTTATCCAACTGCGCAAAAAGAGGTTAATGTTCTTGCGTGGTAACCAACATACGCGCGGGCGGAGCCGCGCCCGGACAGCTAGTTACACTATAAGTGATGGAACAAATTCGTACCTATGGTCATCACGCCCGTATGTGCCTGAAGGTAATGCAAAGATTTAAAAGTCTGTCGGAGATAAGGTTGTACAAACACCGGTAGCCCGGTACAAACGAGTGGATAACTTCTTCTATATTATATTGTCAAATTCACAAATCCAAAAATACAATTCCAGAATGTCTAATCAACATTTCAATCAGTACGAAAAGCGACAAAGTTTTGCACTACGTAGTACGTATACGACATCTCGTGTCGAGCTATAGACAAGTTTCGTTTGCAAGTTTTCCCGAACTGAATACGTTGCAATGTTCCACACATTTCAATCTATCCAAGCTGGGACTGCAACTTGCAAACAAAACAGGTCTGAAAACTAATCTATTGGCAATAGAAGCTGTGTGAATTAGAATTCGTTAATCCGCAATCGAACACACCAAAACAAGTGGCACAGTAGCAATACAACTCTTCGTGAACGAGTTTGTTAGTGAATGTACTGCTACTATACATATTTCTGCCGCCAAGCAAGTAATGTTCGCATTACTGTGTTCCGGTTTGAAGGATATGGGTGCCGGTGAAATGCACGCACATGAGACTTTACTACTTTATGTCTCAAAAACGAACTGTAACTGTTACCCGCTTAACAACAGGTGGGCCTCCAGTTTGTTCCAAAAACAGTCTACGTTAATTATACTGACATATTCTAACACTTATAATTTTCTAACTCATCCCCATTATGTGCGGTAGGTACTGTATGGTGCTGACTATTTATACTTATTTATTTATAGCATATATGCCAGCCTTTGACCACTATCTTACCATCAGGTAAGTATTGTGGTCGAAGAGCTTATTCATGCTAACATTCACTAGAATTATACTGGCTCTTAAGGACAGCTGCCGAAATACACTGTTAGTTGCTTGGCGACAGATTTTCTACTTGGAAGCTAGCCAGACGGACATTCGGAAAATTCCCTACCACCATTCTGTAGCAACTGCCATTCTAAGACAACAACTGGGACCGGCGACGGCTTAACGTGCCCTTACAAGAATACGTGCACGCTCAGTATTAGTAGTAACTAGCGGTCACCCATACAAGTCTTGACCGCAACGGACGTTGCTCCACTTAGTTGATTAGTTAAGAACGTCTTAGCAAGCTACACTACGAGTGCTAAATAGCTTCACTCGAACAAGTTTGAGAACAAAACACATGCAGTTTGTAGAAGCACGAAAATAATATGTTAATCTTGATCACGTTTTAGTCTCAGTGATATCTAAAATACGTTTATTTAGAATTTTCTCCATAGAACAAAATGGCACACTTCCAATGGCAAAGTCCATTTTTATTACGATGTCTATATCAAAAACTAAGTAAGTAATCTGTATTTTCAGTAATACATTAGTAATTGTAAATATTTTAGCTTCATATGATAATAATTACTTCGCGGCAGGCGAGCGATATAGGTACTCTCTGCTCATTGCTGAGTCCATCATATTACGAGTGGCTGTGCAAAGAGAAGTTTTCGTTTTATTTGGTGTTTGCACCGGTCGAGCTCACCCCGGGCGACCGGCCGCGGCGCCCTCACCTCGGCCCTCGGCCCTCGGCCCTCGGCCCTCACCTGGGAGGCGGGAGCTAGTAATAGGGTTTAGTTGAGCCAAATCAATATCACAGAGATGCCTGCGCTCGATGCAGGACCAAAGCTCAGTTTATTCAATCAATTTGCAAACATTATGAGAAGGAGTTAATTAATTTAGCTCCTACTTTGTTTACAGGTTCCATTGAGTGAGCATCTACATTTTAGTACGGGTGACTGGGATATGCGAGTACTTACCTATTATTTCTAAGATAAAAAATATTATATTCCACTGAAAAGATATAAATTACAAGTATTTTTACTGTAGGTACTTATCGCAAGCAAGGTGGGTCGGCACTACATGAACTGTTCTTTCATAATGTTTAACTTTTTTAATGTGATTAAGTCTCAAGACGGACAATCCACTCGCCTGATGGTAATCGCCACGGCTGTCCAATACATAGTATCAATAAAGCAGACGGTTTCTTTATACCTATTTATACTGCACTCCCAGGCGTCTATTGTCATGCTACAGCGCCTTTCAAACTTACAACACAGTAATATTTGCACACAGGCAGAATAGCTGACATTGCGGTGGTACCCCCCATGATGGACTCTTGGTAAAGAAACCTAACACACGGTACTAGATCTAAGTCACATTTACTTGACATCTCAGCGCTCACAACTTTTATGCACATGAATGCTAACGGATCCTCTGCCAGTAGGTCCGTCCATGTCGATATTCAATATTTATATAATTATATGAATTTAATCCTTCCTCATTCGTACTTATTTTTTAACACGTCTCAAATAAAAATCATTCTTGCATCCATATCTTTTACACGCCTGTACAAAAAAATAACGAGTGTAATATTTCTATTCATAAACCCATCCCAAATAAATAATCGTGCAAATTTTAACTAGATTACTTTATTAAATTTACAAATATATATTTTTAAGGGCATTAAATTCGTACACGTGATATTTGCTTTGCACGCGACAGAGTATGAAAGCATATTTAGAAAAATAGATGCTTTATTTTATATTCAATGTTTATTTTTTCGTTGAAAAAACAGACTCAATAGAACATAAAAGAAAATCAACAGTGCCTAATCATTAACCCCATACAAATTTTCTTAGAGAAAAGTTGGCGTTCTTTGATGTCTGGCGCGAGCACTTTGATATTGCGTACCTCTTTTATTTAATGGAGATAGTAAATATAGTTACAACGTAATATCCCTAGGTAAATCTGGTAAATAAAATGTTTAGAGTCTCTTTTCGTTAAAAGCTTCATTATTAGCCTATGAATAAAATATGTTAAGAAATTTAACTCTCATACAGTTACCGTTTTAATTTCGGACTCAGCAATTTCACAATCAACAAAATACGCACAGTCTTCAAACTTCAATTGTATTGATTGACTTACATTTCTTCACATATTAATTCGTAGTTATTAGCTGTCGTTCCTAAAACGACGGAAAAAGATACTAGATTTTGTTCTCATAGCTAAATGTTGAACGATATCAATTCCCACATTTAGAGGAACAGAATGACTATGCTGAAGCGGCGCTTTCTGCACGGTATAGATAATATTACCGTGCTTTCGGTGACAACGGCTGCCTTGTATTGTATACGCACGTATTCCTATCAAGGCATAAACTTGGCTATAGATTCTTATATTAAATCCGGATATGACTAGCCTGGATTATTGATATCGTGAGAGCTTCCAAGTATGAATTCTTTTGATAGTGTATTTAACTAGATAACTTCTGACACTTCATGTCATAACTACGTACCATGTCATAGGTACTTGCTTGTTGAATCTCTAATCAAATCAAATCATATTTATTGCATCATTACAGATTACAATATAGATATTATCATATTAAGTTAGGTGCCTCTATTATATACCATAATTGGTGTACAATATTTTACAATAGGCATAAAATTAATTATTTACAATAGGATTAAATTAACAATAATTCAATAATTTTCACATGGATTCATAATAAAGGTAATATTAAATTCTAGGTAATGTCAAAGTTTAATTTATAAGTTATATAATGTTCAAATAGTTATTAATTATTATATTGATTTATCGTTAAGAAATTCGTGTACTGTATAATAACATTTTTCAGTCAACAATTCTTTTAATTTTATTTTATACATGTTTAGCTTATAGTCTTTTAAACTATCTCTCTAAACTAGCTTATTATAAAGTTTAGAAGCCGTGAAGTACACGCAGTTTTTAAAATATACTGTCCGTGACTTTTCATCATGTGAGAATATTTCGAATTTGTTGCGTGTTTTACGTGGGCGTGTGTTAACTTTTAAAATAAACTGTTCAGGGTGCTCTCTTACAAATAGGCAAGCTTCAAAAATATACAGTGAGCTAAGAGTGAGAATTTTGAGTTTCTGGAATAGAGGCTTGCAAGTTTGCCTTTATCTGTATAGTAAGCAGTAAGCGTTCACAACAAGTGTTAACTGTATCTTTGTTGATTGTTATTTTTGTGAAAGGTCCGAATCCTTAGCAGTTACACGAACTATGAAGTCAGGTACAAAGCGTTTAAATTTTCTTTATCTTTAACAAACTGTTTATATAAAGTGTCAGACGTAAGCGTACTTACCTGCTGCTGCTCTTTATAATAACAGTTTCAGCAAAATGTTAGTTTGTAAAAGGTTGATAAGTTCTAGTGTTGGTGAAGTTTTGAAGTTAATGTCTGCGGCAGGCTCGAGCCGAACGGTTCCGGATTCTTTGTTGCACAATGTTTAATTAATTTACGCACTTTGTACTTACCTGATGTTAATGTAATATAAGACTTTGTTAATCACAATATTTGTTTGCAAAATAACATTGTCATTTGTACACAATGTTCACAGAATGGTATTAAAAGTACATTTTAATTTGTAATCAACGTTCAAATATTATAATAATTATTATTTAAATTATTATTATAAAAACAATGTCGCCAAGAGCCAGTCACTTAAACATTTCTTGAGTTTCCTTTTAGTCAAAGTCATAGTCATGTATTCATTTTAGGCGTCTACGACACTCTTGAAGGTCAATTATTTCATATTAGTTTCTATTTTTTTTATTTTTATGCAATTATATAATATTTCAATATTAAAATTTGTAATTGACTTACAAATTTTAATATTGAAATATTCTACATTCTACTGCGACGTTAAGCAAAAAATATGCATAGAGCCACTGCGAGAAGTTAGTGGTACTGGTTTTTGTTAGCGTTTTACCGGATGATGTGAATCATTTAAATAAATAAAAAAACATTTATTTTTTTAATTTCATTTTTTTACTGATGTTTATGTTAACTTTGATAATAAGAATTTAGTTACACCACATGTTTTTAAAAATTAAGCAGTGAATATTTGTTTTTGCAGGCGTCTGTACATACAGGAGAAGAGGATATTGCAGCTGTCTACGAACCAGACTCCGTTTATTGAAGCGTTTATGCTTTTTGTAAACTTCTCAATTTCAACTGATTTTTCCCACATTATATTGTGACGTTAGACTTAATAAAGATGACACACAGCAAACCATATTCTTGGGTACATTTTTTTTTCTAAATGTGTGTATTTTTTTAATAATGTATCTTTTTCGAAAACGTCATCGATTTTATCACATGCTTTTATGGAAGTAGGTACCTACCGTACGTATCATCTGCATACCGCAGTTATGATTCCAAGAGAGATTGAAAATTTGAAATAATATTCTGCGGACCACCGTCCTGTGGACACGTCATTGTTCTGCCACATAAGCATATAAGTGACATTCGGACAACTGTTGCAATCGCATAGCGGCTCATTATAGCGTTCTGTGGGCCTTTGATCAGAAGTGGAGTTTTTCAGCTAATGATGATGTATACATGCATATACAAGTATGTATACATTCGACTTCAGCGGCTACCCAAATTATTTACTAGAAAAGATTACTTAGCCCCAAGGGGAGAAAACATGGATATACTAATATATACGTTATTTTATACTAAATCAAATAAGTGTTACATAACTTATTCAAATGAGTGTAATTTGTACTTACGTATGGCAGAAGTTCGTTGGGCGCCATGCCGGAGACGATGATGAGGTACCGGATGATGACCTTCAGATTGTTGGGCCAGCAGGCGCACAGCGTCGACCACAGCTCTTCGATCTCCTTCGGGTGGTAGTCCGAGAACTACGACAACAAGTACAGCTGTCAGATTGCTCAAATAATGCTTATTTATTTTAGGTATATAATAAATAAATGAACCTCGTGGTTTTCAAAACTGATGTGGAGCGATGTAGATACACATAGTCACAAGTGATGTTTGGCGACAGATTTTCTACTCGAGGGTGGTAGCTAGCCAGGCGAATATTCGCAAAATGGCCTTCCACCATCCGTTGAAGCTCAAGCCGTCGGTGGGGACGAACCATGGATCTCTAGCACGGTACTCCATGGCTAATACTGCTTCAAAAAACTATGGGTTAATCACAGTTACAGTTACTGTAAAAGTTCTAGCTGTCAGAGTTATCATGCCTTTTAGCAACGCCCAACGTCCTGCATAACGCTAGCGAGTCTATAGGTTAAACATCAAGCCTTGTTAAATATTAGCGACTAATGCTATAACTAAAAGAACAGATACTACATTTTGCTTTTGAATATACTAACGTATATTGGCTTTGCTGCAATCACGATTTTTTTGTATCAGTAATTTTGCAAATACAGATACATACTGTATAATATTACGCTATAGGATAGAGACAGAGACAAAAGGTATAAATGAACGGAGCAAATAACTGCATCGGATAATAAAATCGCGTCCATACCAAAATTCCTGAAAGCGAGGATGCGTGTAACCTGATGAATCAATTAAAATCGAGGCATGGTTATTGCGGTGGAACTTTGTATAGGGCTTCGGCACCCTTTTAAATGCATGCTAATTTAGTTTGCACATACACCGATATTTGCTTTCAACTTTGTGCTCGCCGGTTCAGGCAATCAGACAAGCGCAGCGCCGCAAATAAAATAAACCACGAAGATTCTCCCGAGCTCGGTACTATAATGCTTAATTAATTAGCGAAATATCATTTCATAAACTATTGCTTTAATAATGACATCAAAACATTATTATAAACGGTACATAAACGTTCCCAGGATGTTTTTTAGAAGTAAGACAGTTTCCAGGGAATTCGTTATTCCGAGAAAAGTTTAAAAACCTCAATTAAACGACGTGCACTAGAACGACTTATAAACTGAACATTTTATTCGAAATTTTGGCACGATGTTGTCATTTGTGTGGTGCGTCTCATTTGATGAACATCTCAATCACAAAACGTCTCATTAGCTAACTTTGAAGCGCTCGTAGCGAAGTTTACTTAGCCATTCTGAACCGATCAGCCAAGTTAAGCAACGTCCGCCGCGGACATGAGTTGGATGGGTGACCGCTGGTGACATTACTACTGAGCATGCACGTGCTTCTAAGGGCACGTTAAGCCATCGGTCCCAGTTGTAGTTTTACTTACGATGGCAGTCGTTATAGGATGGTGGTAGGGCATTTTGCGAATGCCCGTCTGGCTAGCCCTCATGTTGAAAATCTGTCGCCAAGCGAAGCGCTCGTAGCGAAGTTTGCTTAACAATTCTGAATCAATCAGCAAAGTTAAGCAACGTCCGCCTCGGTCATGACTTGGATGGGTGACCGCTGGTGACATTAATACTGAGCGCTTCCGTGCTTCGGAGGGCACGTTAAGCCGTCGGTCCCGGTTGTTGTCTTAGGATGGCAGTCGTTACAGCATGGTGGTAGGACACTTTGCGAATGCCCGCCTGGCTAGCTACCACCCTCAAGTTGAAAATCTGTCACCAAGCACCTAACGGTGTGTTCCGGCAGCTGTCCTTGAGAGCCAGTAATTCTAGGTTAGGCTGAACAACATCTTCGACCACATCATCACTTACCATTAGGTGAGATAGTGGTCAAAGGCTACCTATCAGGAATAAAAAAAAAAAAAAAAGTACCTAACGGTATATTCCGGCAGCTGTCCTTGAGAGCCAGTATAGTTCTAGGTTAGCCTGAACAACATCTTCGACCACATAATCACTTACCATCAGGTGAGATAGCGGTCAAAGGCTAACCTATCAAGCATAATAAAAAAATTACTATTCATTAACATAATCGTAGAAAAGCCAAACCAGCTAAACCCAAAACAACATAATTACACAGTATTGCGTTCGCCATCCCAAATAATTGTTCTTACGTTACATCTAGAACCTAACAATGATAGCACTGCTTTGTTATAGCTTGTTGGATATGTAGTAGTACCCTTCCAGGAAGACGTATGTTTTACCAGAAAAACTATTTTTTTTATGCATCATAGGTTAGCCTTTGAACACTATTTCACCCGATGGTAAGTGATGATGTGATCGAAGATTTTGTTCAGGCTAACCTAGAATTACTGGCTCTCAAGGACAGCTACCGTAACACATCGTTAGGTGCTTGGCGACAGATTTTCAACTTGAGGGTGGTAGCTAGCCAGGCGGGCATTAGCAAAATGCCCTACCACCATGCTATAACGACTGTCATCCTAAGACAACAACCGGGACTAACGGCTTAACGTGCCCTCCGAAGGACGGAAGCGCTGAGTAGTAATGTCACCAGCGGTCACCCATCCAAGTCATGTCCGAGGCGGACGTTGCTTAATTTTGCTGATCGGTTCAGAATGGCTAAGCAAACTTCGCAACAAGCGCTTCAAAACCAGCAGCGTAAAGGGTTTTTATCGATCTAGAATATTTTTATATAATAACTAGCTGCCCGTTCGGCTTCGCACGGGTAATCAGTACTAATATTATAAATGCGAAAGTAACTCTGTCTGTCTGTCTGTCTGTCTGTTACGCTTTCACGCCAAAACTACTGGACCGATTTGAATGAAATTTGGTATGGAGATAGTTTGAGACCCGGGAAAAAACATAGGATAGTTTTCATCCGACTGCGCAAAAAGAGGTTAATGTTTTCACGCTATAATCGACATACGCGCGGGCGGAGCCGCGCCCGGAAAGCTAGTTATGACTATAAATTGAGATGTGAGCTATCCTATCTTTCAATTTGAATCAAATTGCACACGGTGTGAAAATCAAATTTAAAATCGGTTCAGTAGGTTAGGAATCCATCGCGGGCAAACTACGTGACACGTAATAATTATATATAAGGATTATTATTAAAATGGTTTCTGTATTGAATAATCCAATTAACAATAACTTACAAACATTATCAATGAAAGGTTACTCGTATAGCGGACATCGCTGTATTGTTTACTTGTACGTCCTCAACGTTTCTTTTTCACATTTCCGAAGCATATTGTTTAGAAGCTTGCCAATTAAAAACTCTCGTCTGCCGTAACCTATGCACTTTAAAAATGAGAGCGAGCTACGAGGGATTTTCGCTTAGATTACGTAGGTGCCTACGTATTTGAATATCTAAAAGTAGTCGTTACTTTTTCATGTAAATGATTTGGTAAATCTTAAATATTAACAGTTTCAATGACTGCTCAAAATACCTAACTTGTTCCAATGTTCGTAATCGCAAAAGCGCAAAATTATAAAATATGGGACGAATGCTCCAAAAAAAGTCAATATTTTACTGGACGTTTTATTAATACTAGAGTTAAAGACATATATTACACAGATGTATGTTATAGATACAGTTTAAGACAAAATTCATATACACGAGTAGGTGCGACGAAGATCGAAGTTAGGCGTGTGTAGCTTTAGGTTACTTGTGAGATGTTTATAGATTTTTCAAACTATTAGGTAATTCAACCGTTGGCTTTAAGTTTTTATCGTTCAATAATGTACATTCAATAAAATACATTCAATAAATTCAAATACATTCAATAATTTGTACTTTAAGTTTAGGGATTTTTAAGTCAATATTTTTCTTTTAGACACTCAAAATATGTCCCAGTGGGGTTAATTTGGACATTTCCTTTACCTACACTTTTCCTGGGGTGGGTATTCATAATTTTTTGGTTAATTCAGGTAGAAAGCTAAGTATGGTAAAAAAACATATTTTATGCTCAATAATAATATGTGTGTACGAACTATTTAATTGATAAAAATTATATCAACACCTGAATTTAGGTATTCAGACGGCCGATAGGAGTAGTTACGGTTAGCGCTTGTAGAGTATGCCACCATCCCCGCGTCCTCAACAAATACTTCACCATGTTATTGCCGGACTACGCAGTTTCACAGCTTTTGACGGGGCACGGTTGTTTCAGTAAACGGCTCGCTAGTATGAATCTGCGAGAAGAAGGGATGTGTGCCTGCGGTGCGGCAGAGGAGGACAGGCACCACGTTCTGTGGGACTGTCCTCTGTATGAGGAGATGCGTGGCAGACTGATGGACGGGGTCTCCCGTCTCGCGGAAGGACCGGTATACTACGCGGAGCTGGTACATGATTCGAACAGCTTCGGGCGCCTGCGTGAATTCGCGCACTGTTGGCACGCCTGTATGTTGGCGCCCCACGAATCTGAGGAACTGCCCGACGACGAAGGTTTGTCCCGTCTTTTGACAGCCCCAGAAGGGGGAGAGTGTATAGGATAGATAAGTAGGTGGGATAATTTGTAGGACACGTTAGCGCAAGCCAAAGTGTCTGCTGTTTCGATCTTCATAACCGCAAGGTTGGTAAGACCATGGGTTGGTTGGTGGGTGTTCTCACTTTGGTCATAGAACATATAATAATACTACGCCCTGGTGAAAGAAAGTTTGCATATTTGTAACCGGACTGCTTTTGGATTTTAATTAGATTTTGAGACCGTGATACATGATTTGTTCCCAATAGGTAACAAAAGACCCCAGTTACCTAATCGCCCCTTATTATATGGGACCCAAACATGTCTGACGATACCTGTGTAATTCGACACCGTTGCCTCTGCCTTGTCGGAAAATACAAGTGATTAGCAGAGGATTAGTATCTAGTCATTGAATACACGGCATTATAGCATTTAAATTAAGAGCTGATGTACTTACCTGATACTTAATACGTATGTACTAATTGTAAAAAGGGTTCATCGATGCGCACAGTATGTCCCGCGGCAATAAGGATAAAACATTGCCTTACAAACAAGAAATGTTGCAATGCATACTCAACTTTTATAAAATGCTGGCGTGTATGCGAGGATTTTGAGTAAGTACCTAATCCCGCGACGCAGCATCACATGCACCAACTCATCAAAACTTCACTAAAGTAGGTAGGTATTGAAAGTGGATAAAGTGATTAATTGAGCGATGTAAAAGCTTTCACACAACACTTCTGTTTGTTGTTTAGAGCGCAAGTTTGCCGAAGTATAGTTACTTGTATAGAATCGATGTTGTTATTATGTCGGTACCTACGTATCGGATCAGGGCCGCACCGATCAGGAAAAGGCGCGGGCGAGCTTCAACATCGGAACAAACATTTGTCCGAAATGCTAATATTAGTTTAGTATACGAGTGTTTGTCGGGCCGAGGTTTTCAACCATGAAAACTTGCTACTCGTGCTCGCTTCCTACCAAGCGAGGCCGAAGTTGGAAGTACAAGCGCAGAATTCAACCAATAACTAATTATTAAATGCCTTTGAGGGGTTTTTAGGATTATAGACAACCTAGTAATGTACAGCCAATAATTCACGCCCAATATTACGTGGACTCGCACGATCACGGCACGGTGTACATTATACAGGGCGCAAAATTATCACAGATGGTGAATTTTAGTGAAGTTTAGACCCTTTTTTTATTACGAATATTATATCAAATGTATATGTCACATTTTATCGAATGTAAATTAAATTAACTAACAAGATCACGTGAGATTTTCATATGACCCTTTATGAAAATTAAGTAAATTAAATTAAGCTCTATTTAAATTATATTTGATTTTTGAAGCAGTGTTAACTCAGTGGCTTTGGCTACGGACGATCGCGCAGCAGGTCCATAGTTTGAATGCCGCCGCGTGCTTGAGCTTCACCGCGTGGTGGTAAGGCATTTTGCGAATGCTCGCCTGGCTAGCGACCACCCTCAAGTAGAACATCTGTCGCCAAGCACCTAACGATGTGTTCAGGCAGCTTTCCTTGAGAGCCTTTAATTCTAGGTTAAGCCTGTTACCACCTTTGACCACATCATCACTTACCATCAGGTGAGTTTGTGGTCAAAACCTTACATAATATCTAGACTAATTATGCGCTCTTGTTACTTCTTTAACAGGCATCTGTTATTGCCTTAAGTGCTATAGACTCTTTAGTTAAATGCTTAATTGTTCAAAGGGAGATCTGCATGATAAAGACGACCACAACATACCTTGAAGACTAAAGGTTTTTTACGTAGGTGTTAGCAAGTTGCAATAATATGGCGGCATACATAGTCCGATAGCACTAGGCTATTTTGGGGTCATAAGTTAAAAAAATCTAAAGTTGCTAATTTCTTGCATGTGGATACAGTCGTACCCATAAAGCTTATTATTGCTTGTGCCACATCTGTCACTTGCATTTTCAGCAATTCAATTTGTGGCTAATTTGTTTGATTCAAATCAAAACTTCCAAAATTATTTTAAAGTTTTAAAATATAATGGCATCGTATCTAAGATAACCTGTGTAGTGTGCAAACCTAGTTTGTGTCATTTTCATCCAGTACAAACAGACAAACGAACAGTATGTTAGAACAATGTCAAAAAAAAAATACAATTGAAATGGTAAATATTAACTTCATCGGATCACCTAAATATGGCCAATAAATAATTTTGTGCCGTTTTAGACCATGGAAATTTTAGATTTTAACAAATTTTGGTTTTTTATACTACCAACGCTTCAAAAAATATTATAATCTTTAGGGTTCACATATTTAATATTGTGCATGCATGGAAAATAGACACTGTAAATTTGTGTCATTTCCATGCATGGCAATTAAACACCAAAAATAAACACGCTGCAAAAATACGCACATACGTTCGTTCTGTAGGTACGATTACGGTAGGTACGAATAATATTCCATGGATAAAAACGACACAAATTTAGAATAGTGTTTCTTTAATCTATTATAATATTTAAGACGTAAAATCTAATAATTTGTATTTTCTTTTGTGGCTTTTACGGGGTGTTCTAGAATAAATATATATATATTTTCATAATTTTTGATGAATTTGACACAAAACGTTATATACAATGGATACCAGTGACCTGAAACTAGTAACACCCATTAGACCTATTATAATATTCTTTTAAAACCGTTTAGGCACCATCGTAGGTACTGGTTAAATATCAGTATTCCCGTGGAGAGAAATGACACAAAATGCATATGTACATTTAATACTACTTTATTATTATCATGAAAGACAAATTTTCAACTTGAATTTTATTTTCGTCGGATAATGTTCGCAAAGACAAATACCTAAATTTCTACCTAAGCAAGCACCTAATATGACACAAACTACTGTATAAGGTTTGGCAAATGGTCAGGAAACTATATCCAAAACATAAACAACTTTAATATTTTTGAAACCTAAAAACCTAGCGCTACCGGTCTAGGTATACAATACAAACTAAATATAAATTCCAAAATCAGATCCTCGTTTGCGCGTTCCACGAATCCACTCACCATAGACGTACTGTCAATTTATTTGCTCAACGTTCAGGCCTCTAATTTAGCGAAATATCGTTTTTGGATAAGTAAAGACTTTTAGGTATAGGCATCGAACATTTTATTTGCGGAATGAAGTTGGTTCATTGATATAAGCTATATTTGGCGGACCGTGAGCACTCGTTGCGAACGGTTTGGAATTTACCGAACTACCCTCAGGAATAGTGTATATGGGCGCAGATCAGTTTTTATCCTCAAATCAAAGATATGGAAAACATTTTCAAATGTTTTGTTCTGAATCTACAGGGTGTACTATTCCAGAACGAAAGTTGTTTGTTTCATTTTTGTATATACTTCGACCACGTTTCATCTAAAGTTTATCGGTTCTGTGGCTTATTATATATAAATTATATCGAAATTTGATTACAATTACAAAATAATGTTGTTAAAGAAAACCTAACGTTATTGATGTTGTTAAACCTACATCGTATTATATAAGTACGTTTTATGATAAAAGAAATATCATATATAATTATTGTCTTTTAACAGCACCTCCTCCAAAATATCATAATACTTGTTATGCTACGGCTTCAGTTGAGTTGTACTCACACATCGATAAGTCCACACGATCACAGAATGTAATTGATTTTTATACGGTTGGCCATAAAAAGGAGAGTTATATTTTCAGGGTTCATGTATGTATATATGTATGTTTATGAGTTTCTTTATAACACCATAACTTCTAAACGGTTAAATAAATTTTCATATAGGTATAAGATATCGTTAGACTGGCCTGCCACCAGTGCGGCTGCGTGGAAAACCCGCCCAGCATGCACTGGAGGCATGCCCAGGAGGAGCGGGACCGCGGCGATCCCTGATCGCGGTTGTGGGGTCCGACCTCTCCTTGCCGGCCATTATCTTAAGGATGGTCGGTGACGAGAGGTCGTGGAAGGCGGTGGCCTCGTTTTGCGAGACAATTGTCTCACAAAGGGAGGCGGAGGAGCGGGAAAGGGAGAGAGATCCTCTCTCTGTTCCGCTCCGCAGAGCGCGAACACGGAGGCGAGCCAATCGTGCTCGTACTCCGTCTCCGCTTGGAGGACCTGGGGTGCTGGCCGTGGGGGCAGCCGGCACCCCCATCAGGGCTAGGTCCTCATGAGGTGTGGATGCCCTCGTGTTCCAGGGCATCCCACGAAGTGGCGATGGGGAGGGAGAAAATCCCAGAGGCTGGGCCCGTTTGGGCGGGCGGCGACGTTGATGGGGGCTGCGGATGAGAGCGCGAGTGACCCCGCGACCCCTGTCAATAGTCGATGACGGCGGAACACCATGAGGTTTTTAGTCGGTAGTGGGGTCCCTGTTGACCCTGAGTCCGACATAACCACCTGCTCCCCGGCGGGTGTGTATGCGTAAAGGCATTTTCCTCATGACAATAAAAAAAAAAAATGGTACGTAAAATAAAAAACTGGCAGATATTTAACGCCATATTGTGCGTTAAAAACATTATCGTCAAAAGCCACCGAGTATCAATTTGAAGAGATTTAAATAACGACTCCATAAATATATATAACGAGCAGTTATATTACAATGGAACTATAAAATGTTTAACGAAAATAAATAATTAGCAGTCAAGTTCTTTACTTTTTTAATTAATTTATACTTCTTTATTTTTTCATATGAGTTTATAGTGTTGTACATTTCCCTTACATGTTTATATGGCAAAAAAATGGGGGGTATTCTTCTAGGCATAGGAAAAATTCTAAAACATGAAAACGTGATTTGAACTGTAAAATTGAAGAATTACGTCGTTTAATTTTATTTAAGGATGAAAAGTAATGCGAGGCGCTCGCATCCTCTCTAAAATACTAATGTTTATATAATTTTATTGGTTACAATTAAGGCACATACATTATGTAATTCCTCATATATTTTAAAAGAGAGATATTGATATAAGATTTATACATGCGGTTTGAATAATATAGCTACCAACAAATTATGAAAAAGCGAATCGAATATTTTAGAATCAAATCTTGGTCTTGGTTTTGCTACAATAAAGTTGTCTTGGTCTTACAAAACTGGAAATAATCAATTTTACGCAACACAAGTTATAGCGCTATTTAGCGTCGTTACTTCGAAATTGCGCGTTTGACTGTTTTAAGAAAGAAGTGAACTCTGTGGGCGCGTTCCATTTGCTGTATTTTTTTACAAGAACGTTGAAAACGTTTACTTCCATATTTTACTGTTCCACTATTTTTAAAAGTATTATTTTTACCATAAACGTCTAGAAGTGACTGGAATGGTGTTATGCTACGTCGACAAGGGATGGGATGGTAATTTGTGACAAACTTCAGTAGTGTTCTTAGCGCTAATATCCATGTGGAACAGGGGTGGGGCGAAACTGTTACAAACGAATAGAATGATCACTTCCATTACCAACCTATGGAACCTTGCAAATATGTACGCAAAATTATCAAAAATACCGTAAGTGTCACCCAACTACACTTTTTTTTTATGTTATTGTGACGGAACAAGCTTGAGGTCCACCTGATGTTAAGCGGTTACCTCTGCCTATAACAGATGCAGTTCATCGTTCAAGTGACGAATTGCACTGCGCCCGTCACCTTGAGACATAGTTGTTAAGTCTCATGTGCCTGTAATTTCACTGGCTCTCAAGGACTGCTGCCGGGACACGCCGTTAGGTGCTTGGCGACAGATTTTCAACTTGAGGGTGGTCGCTAGCCAGGCGGGCATTCGCAAAAAGCCCTTCCACCATGCGGTGAAGCTCAAGCCCGCGGCGGGATTCGAACCATGAACCTGCTGCGCGGCAGTCCATAGCCAATGCCACTGAGCGATCACTGCTTCAAAATAGGGCATAGAATAGGGGCATAAATAATCCGTGGTTCAAAGTTAAAATCAAAATCACTTATTCAATTCAAGCGTTATTGTACGACGGTCTTATGGAGGTCAATTACACATTTTAATGTTAAAATATTCTACATTGTACTGCCACGTACAGCAAAAAAGATTTACAGGGCCACTTCGAAAAGAACGGGCAAGAGACTCGGGTCCATCTTTTATTAACTTTTTTTAACAATGTGTTAAAGAAAATCCATATTTCTTTAATTCATAAACGTATGTGACAGGTAACACGGCAAAGATTTTTGTGGTTTACATAATCATAAAAATAATTGTTTTTCACATCCAATATACATTTTCCATCCGCGAGGATTTCATATTTTTAGGTTCAGTACTGTAGGCAATTCCAAACTATGGTTATCGCGTTCACATGGCTCACGGCGACATGTTGAATAATAGTCACTGAAGGGCGCGCTGGAAGCGGCAGCATTGCAGTGATGAGACGCTTTTTTATATCTTGTTCCACTGGGATACTCCCCGGATTCACGTTACTTTGCCTTTGACATGATTACAAACTAACAGATTCTAGATATTTCATACAGATGACACCATGCATCACCGTATAGCACCTGCTGGTTTTGTAATCATGTTGAGTGCTAGTAAATTGCTAACTCATTTTAGTCAGGTGCATGTTAATATATTATTTTATGTGTAATAACTAACACAGCGTTCTTTATCTAAGAAAATAAGATGCAAAACTGTCTAAGTGAAGTGAGAGAGGCACTATAACTGTATTATGTCACAACTTGGAAGTAATAACTGCAACATCACTTTACTACTTCGGATCAGAGAGATGGGTGACGGGTGATGACTGATAAATTAGAGACAGACCATGACTGTTTTTAACCAACCTCAAAAAAGGAGGTTCTCAATTCGTCTGTATTTGTTACATACTCAGAACTTTTGACTGGGTGAACCGATTTTGAAAATTATTTATTTATTTGAAAGCTGATGCTTGTCGTGTTGCCCCATTAAAATTTCATCAAAATCGGGAAGTCGTTTTTGAGTTACACTCCAATAACTGGAAAATATTTTTCTATCTTGATGATGTAGTCATTGCCAATGAATGACAATTAATCCCGTAAGTAACAAGGGACATTGAAAAGGGTGAACATTTTTCTTTTACCGTAAAAATGTACTTTCTTCAACACTCAAAAGTGTGAAATAACTTGTCGAAGTCTGTATCATCCGCACAATATTGTGATAATAGGTAAGTACTTTTACGTACGACTTTTAACAAGTTATTTCACACTTTTGAGTGTTGAAGTCGGTTCCATTTTTCGGTAATAATATTTTGAAAATTATGTACATGCTTTAATTGTTAGTGTGTTAGTGAACTATGAAATCACTTGTTTTATAAGACTATATTATCTTACGGTTTAAATTTATAATAAAATATCGACTAAGTGTGAGAAGGATGCGCGCTCATGAAAATGAAAAAATAAGTTAAAATATAGTGTCTAGTATTGTATAGATAATGGTACGGAACTAATGTAGCTGCATGAAATATTGGCACGTCTGCTTGCAGACAGAGTACATATGCGTGTTAATATATTTTTAAGATCTTCTTTGCTTGTATTCTTGCAAATAAATTATTTGATTTGTAAAAATAATTTGAGCACCTGGATCACAAAGTATAAAATTACTTGTGAAAGTCTGATCATGATAATGTGAGGACAGTGTTTTGGATGAGCATAGTATCGGCTTCAACAAGTTTCATCTTTTGCAGTATTAAAAAGTCAGTTCGATTTCTTTTAAATATGTCTGTTATTTGGTTATTATAAAAAATAATAAAAATCCGTCCGGAGTCTGCTACTGTGCCTGAAGTGCAGTTCCAGTGAGCAATAGCTAGTGAATGTTTAGACACCTCTGCCGAAGTATTAACTCATAGTGAAGTCCTGGTAGGTACAATGTTTCCTGATTAAATGACGTCATCACCACCGCCGGAAAAAATCTTGGCCACATAAGTTTGAATTAGACAAGCATTTTCAGTTTCAGGGTATAATTTATCTTCAGTAAGAAATAGTACAGTTGAACAAAATCTTTCCCCATAGATCGCCACAATGAAGGCATAATTATTAGCCGCTTGCATAAATCGGTTTCACGCGACTCTAACGATGCCGTCGGTCCATCTAGTATTACTAAATACTAGTAGTTCTTTATTTCCCATCTTCGTAATTATCGTCTAACCTTCTCACTGTTCTCAAGGCTATTCTTTAAACTTACAAAATGTTGATGTTCTGAAAATGTATTAAGTGTCTTTGATGAAAGCGATCCTTTTGAAAGTTCCACAATTAAAACGTGCTCAAAAGCCAGGATCAAAGGCGTAGGTATGACTTGTACAATATTGTATATTTTGCACTTTAAACACTTGTGGACCTTATATTCCTAAGTCTGAATTTCACGCATAGTCAAAATATTGTTTACATAAGATTTAAAATATAACAACTGTGAAGATTTCATTTTCTTAATAATTTTCTCGCGTGTCAGACATAAAAAGACCGTTGAGATTAAACTTTACTTAATTCACGTGTTTTTATTATCTGTTTCAAGTTCCTAATTGATCTGAATCACCCCTTTAATCTTTCTACTCTACTATCTCTACGATCACATTTTATATGGAGTCAGAAAAAAGTTTATTGTTAGGAATTTAATTAAATACCATGAAACTAAAACGACATGTCGAACAGCAAAATCTCAGTTCATTTTATAAAATCTTATAAGACATCAATAGCCATAACGTTCCACCGTTGAACAGAAGCCTCCCCCATAATGGGTTTGCCATAACCCCCACGCTTGGCAAGCGTCTTGGGGATCACAGTATAAGATGGCAATCTTTCAAAGGGCTCTACTGCCCATCTTCTGGTATTTTCCCTTCTTCGCCTTTTACGTCTCCAACTATACGTTTACGTGTCACGCCTATCTTCTTAGATAAGGGTGGTGCATTTCTAGCCGACCTTGACCCTTGACCCCTCCAACTCCTTGGCAACACATCAAATAACAAGTAACGATTATAAATAAATAAAAAAACCGAAACTGACTTGTAACACTGAACAATATGCATGGTTCAAATTCGGTATCATGCTCTCAGGACTCTGTATAATGTACTGACTCTGTATATTATTTTAACTTTGTCAGATACAAAGTACTTTATTCAGTACATATGGCCCAAGTATAAAAATCATCATTTGAATTGAACGGGATAATTTTTGCGAGTGACATTGATAACAACAGATTGCCACAAGTATTACCAATATACTGCTACTTATGGCACTTTTCATTCTACAGTTAACTGGAGTTAATCATGACAACAATCACTTGATACCACTTGAGATCAATCAATGAGGGATACGCGACCAGTTTGCATTACATTGTAAATGTAAGTACGGTTATTATGTAAGCATTTTATTTTAACGAGGGCGAAGTAACGGCCAACAGTTAATAAAAACTATTTGTAACAGTTGAATCTTCTACGAAGGTTTAACATGGTCGAGCAATTAAACACGTATACTCAGCTTATAACCTGACCGATGACATCGGTTCTTTCTACGTCTATGCATAGAACACCACCACTCTGCAGCATCTGATGTAGTAAACGTGTCTCACGAACAAATACAAGCACAGATTGCATATGGCGCCAGTAAATATTGGATCCATTCACGGTACCACGGTCGAGCATGAAAGCAACCCTCTCAAAATATAGTTTGCGCAAAATTCTATTTTAATATTACCTAGTTCTTTGCGCGAATAAACACATCTCTAGCTATTTTAATACGAATTCAATGAAGGAAAGGCAAACAATACGCTTATTATGATATTCGTACATGAAATATGTATAAAGTTTTATTTTATGACAATCCCGCCGCGACACGTGCAGGCATGTTATAGTGTTTCCACAAGCGGGGAAGGAAAAGGCGCGGAAGGCTCGTAAACGAGGGAATTGCACCGAAAAGCAAGTATGCCAGAAGGTAGGGCGACGGCGCCCTATTACAAGGTCACCGCATGACCGATGGCTGTCAATAAGGGAGCGCCGCGCAATCCCATTCCCAAATATGCCACCCCTTCTATATTTACCAGCACAGAGCCACACGTTTGTCTTCAAAGCGGAGAGATTTGTTTCCGTACAAGGTACAATCCGAGTGGAAGCCGCTCAAAAAGCAGTCTGCGTCATTTGAAATGGAAGTAGATCGACTCATTACGAAAATAAGGTTAATTTCACGAATTTTCAAGATATTAAAGCATTTTGCGAATTCTTGCCAGATATGATACAAAGAACCTTACGGTATATATCAGTATCATTTATTAATGTTTTATGTAAATATTTTTTTAATTACCTTATTATTAATTAGATCTATAAAAAAATATTAATCAGATATATAAAAATGCGGTAAACTATGGATAATGAAAAGTGTAATAAGTTAAGAATTCCCTTTTCAATGTGTTTATAATTTTTTTAACACATATTCTTTCCCGCAAAGTAACCCCTGCTGACTCTATCAGTACTTGAGATAGTTTCACGTGACTTTTCTCTAAAAATTGACGTACCTGCTTATTATTTCCGTTACTTCCGCGTTAACTTGACACGTCCCTCACTGAATAGGGGGTCAAATATAAACTACTCGTACGAGTTTAGTATTATACAAACATGCTTTACCCTGCCTCAAGTTCTACGCCTAAATACATAGAACAGAACGAATCCTTTATGTGTTATCCCACAGATTATTTTTTATAAGTGATAAAGATGACCTGGAATAAAGTCCATACCGTACCATACCTACAAGAAAGTAGTGGGCGTGGGGATTTACTATTATGTATACAGCAAAAGAGGCTGAATAAAGAGCTAAGTTTAATAATAAACTTTACCAGCCAAATTGCCATAGAAAGATTCATAAAAAAACGTTTAAAACATGTGCATAATTATTCATAATCAATTACCTCAAAATATTTATTTTTAATTATATTTATAAAAAAAATACAATTATTCATATTTTTGTTTTATAGATACTGTTAAAAGTGAAAACTAATGTCTATTGAATATTTTAAGTGTAAACATGTTCTCGGGTCACTCGGGTGTGACTCAGTGAATTTTTCTTTTATTTAAGCTTATAGATGCGGTTAGAACGAAATGGCGTCTGCGGAACAACGTAACATTAGTATTTTATGTACATGAAGCTCGAGACAAAAATATATAAGGCTCGTCGTAGTATTTAAGACATAAGTGTGGAGTAATTACAATTAAGAAAATAAGAGATCAGCGTAGTGTAATGAAACGAGGCGTGAGTTTAGGTCAGATAAATATGAGTTTATAACGGATGTTAGACAAAAAAAGAGTAAATAGTACTTTATTGTAAAGCTGGAGCAAACCCAAAGTTACGACCTTTTGCACAGTTTAGACGGTCCCGAATAAAGGGCGGGTCATTCATTAACTAGGGGTTGAGTACTTAAGTATTTCATACGAAGTAAAAAAGTAAAGCCCTTACACAAAAAACGTTTCTTGCGACTCCTTAATATACATGAACGAAGAGTTGTGAGTGTTCACAACTAGGGTATAAATATATGCCCTCGCGCGTGTACACGTTTCTGGTAGATAGCTCGCTAGATATCTACTCATCGTACCCCTGACGATGAGTAGTGCCGGGAAGCATATATAACTTCGTTACCCTTCCGTGTACCAGAGTCTATTTCTGAGTTAGTTGCAGCGGACAGTTGGTGGTGACGATTAAGTTAAAGGTCACGTCACGTTGCACACAAGATACCTCACCACACCACTCGTCCCACGCTGCTACTTCAGGATTGGCTTGGAGCTGACATAGCAAAGGCAACTGTAATGACCCTCGTCGGGCATAAAAGACCCATCGACTATGACGTCGGCTCTCATTTGACATAAAGAGGTCAATGTCAATATGATCTTGCATAAAAGGTGAATTCTCGTGGCTCTGGCCTCTTATAAATGAGCTACCGTGATGGTTGTGTGCTGACATAGAAAGGCCTACTCTGATAGTTTTGGGCGCATAGAAAGGACCACTCTGAGGGCTATGGCTGACATAGAAAGCGCTACTGTTATGGCTATGGGCTGACTCTGGCCACTGGCGCTACTCTGTGACTGTGTGGGCTGTGGATTGGATTAAAAAGTTCTTACCTTCGCAGTGATGTAGAACAGGTTGTTGAGCACCATCTCCGTAGCCTCAGCAGAACCAAGCCCCTCCCGCCGCCCTGTCCTCCCCGCCTCCGATGCGTAATACTGTAACAATATATATTTACATTAGCAAGATATATATCGGTTCCCTAATTAAAGTTATAGTAGCAAAACTTCGTAACATAGACCAACTTCCAGATGTATTGATTATAATAATTTGTTGAATTCGGTGATCCTTATTCTAGCCGTGTAAACTCCATTAAACTTTACCGCACTGACTTCCACAAAATGATTATTTCATGCTTTTTAGAATTAGAGTATTGAGGTTTACAGATGTAAACAAATTTTTTTTTCAATTATACTTTTTTAAGTACATACTCTATACATATTTTAAGGCACTGCAATATTAATATAAAATATAGTGCTGTCATAATAAGCGAGCAAAGCTAGTAATAAGTAGTTACTTAGTACTAGCTTTACTTAGTAGTAGCTCGCAATAATTTAAGTGTTTATCAGGCCGATTATATTGCTAAGAAAATCCTTAATTGTCGCGAGCTATTGAACAGAAATATATTTAAATAACTATTTACTAAGAAATATGCTAACCAAGGAGGTACATATTTTAATGATTTTATTTCGATTTCGAACTGACTTGAGAATGTCTGCTACTTAAAATCAGCTATATAAAATAAAATGAAACATAACTTGTATTAGTATATATTTGCGCAAGAAAATTGATTAAGGAAAGTAATGTATAAGCCTTATTCGACCTCAGGCTTCGATACACTCACAAGTGATACAAAATTACAACGACAGGATTTTTTTCTTTACCCACAAGTGCGATATGCACCCGCGACTTCCTTAGACCCGGAACATGCTCTGACAATTGAGCTATCGTGGTGCACAGTGAGTGATAGCTCAGATTTATCTGTTCGTTCTCATTCTTTAACCGTGTTATGGGAACGGAGCGACATCTCCAGCCATACTGAGTTGAAATATAAACATGACTAATTTTCCAATTAGCATTAATCTTGTTTACGGTGACGGACCCCGGTAATTCTACCATTTTTAATTATTGCATTAAAATTACAAGGAAAGCTACATTTGAAGCACGAGCGTGATTTATTCCTTTCATTGTAACGTAAGCACATTCGCTTACCAGCCGTCAATGTGAAAATAACAATGATCACGTGAAGTGTGAGTCTTCGTCGCGTCTGCTCACATTGTTAGGTTAGTGAATTGATAAGTTTTGTCGACCGCCGCAGTAACATAATGTTTGACACTCTTCACCCTGCATATTGACAATATTAGGCCTCTAGCTAGACTCCGACTAAATTACATCTTCGACCACATTATAACTTACATGAAGGATTAAATTATAATATTGATTTAAACATTCATGTCAGTATATGCCTGAAGGGGTAGGCAGAGGAGGCAAAGCATCCAGTGTACCGAACGCAACTTGCGGTGGCAAGACATATTAACAGATATTACATTAAGCGATAAAAAAAATTGTCCTATTACATAACACGTCTAAGAAAGTATTTATTATCCGCGAAACAGTCTCGGTAGGGATTAAATAAGTCAACCCCCATTTTAAGACATATCTTAGATAATTTTCTGTGTGAGAGCACCCTAGGTTAGAATAATTTAAGTTACTATCAGAATTCTACAATCTGAATATTTGCATTGACACCTGAGGGAAGCGGTTTCGCTTCCTTGTAAATACTCGCGCCAATTAACAATGACGCTTAGACTTTGGACCGCATGTTGCACTCAGTGAAATATTAAACAACAATTCCACGCTTCCCTTGGGAGATAACTTGGAATACTTCGCGGGATTCAATATGTCGTCAATGTCCAAAGAGCCTTTGAACATCTACTAATAAAACATTAATTCTATTTTGAACAAATCAATGTATGTACTACAACTTGATATGGCTATGGACAGGATTCTCATTATACGGTCTGGTATGACTAAATTAAAATAGGTACGTATTTTCAATTTAGTACCTAACTAATACGATGAACAAAGAGAGAATTAATTTCGTGGGGCCCGCCGCTGCCGATGCATTTGATCTCTATTACCCCCATTCCCCCTAGCCAAATATCTCCATAGGTGTTGAATGCAAATGCGTCCATTACGGAATAGCCGCTGAACTTTCTGGTTGTTTAAAGGAGTTTTAGATTTATTTGGAATACTAAAAATCTTATTTAGAACGATTTCAAAATTTTGGCTTTCGAAGCACGTCCAAAAAGAAATAAAAGATAATTTAAAAATGTACAAAGCTTTTTATAAAGCAATTTATTTTAATGTGATTGTGACGGAACAAGCGGGATGCCCAACTGATGTTCAGTCGACGAACTAACCTCTGCCTATAACAGATGCATTTCGTCACAAGCGAAGCTTTGAGTCTAACAATGCACGCCCCTCTTATGTCTGTACCCCTATATACATATAGAATAGTGTATAGACGCAGTACACAAAAACTCATCAGTATCAATTGTTCTCCAGTCATGCCAGTGTGTGCGCAAACGTGTCCAAGTTTACAGTGAAATCACTATACCCACACTCATCTAAACGAACACGTGTGTTGGAGAGGCGTGCATATTTAGACTGAAAGATATCTATAAACGTAGGTATAACTTTGTAGCTCTGTCAATATAGAAGAGAGTTATAACAGAAGTATATTACAACTCATAAATTTTGTTGAATAATTACATTTAGACTATTTAGTCATTACAGAACTCCTTGCCTGTAGGAGCCGTCGACGGTGGACGACGGTGTAAAAACATATGTAAAAGTAATGTAAAATACATTATGTTCGGTTGAGACTTTTACGATATTTTTATTATAAACAAACACAATTACATATAAATTTAATTAAATGTAAATTATCTTCAATACTTTTTCATGATCAATAAATGACGTTGTTGTTCCAAGAGTTTTAGGTGATTCGTCAATAAAAAATCATACATTCGTATAGCTACTCGCAAATGAGTATATTGTTGGGTCACGATGATTCTCCTAAGGTTCGGCAACGCATCCTCGAGACCTCTGGTATAACTGAAGTCCGTGGGTGTCAGTGACATCCTACCGCCAGCCGTGCTACGAGCTCGTTTGCTCTCCTATCTCATAAAAAAATATTATTTGTACTTTCCATAATTACCAAAGATTGCCGACATTTATAGGTAGTTACTGTATAGTCTAAGTAGGTAGGTCGGTGCTATATTTTAACAAAGAAATAAATCTTCAATAACACATCTGTTAATGGTACAGCCATCGTCGTCATTAAACCAGTTTCCGAGTATGTTTCAATAAACTGATCAGTCAGAGTCATTGATTGTTCTCAACCGCATAGCGTTTGTAGCGGATGCTGTGCGTTCTAGTCATAATTTATAACTAAGTAGACAATCTGATGGACCAATATTCCTGTATATTCCATGAACAGTACACAAATTATACGTTATTGTTATATGTACTATTATTATATTAATTACTATCTATTTCTTTTTGTGAGTATTTCGCTTATAAGAAAGGTTGCGATGCACCATTATGATATTTATAACAATTATTTTATTATAATTAGATTTTACATTGACATTCTTTTATATTCAACAACGCGAAATGAGAATATGATTTTTCAATTAAATATAATTTACGAGATATTTTACTCGTACATAAATTGTAATTATGAATTAATTTAATACCACTATGACATAAAACTATATCAGATAAAAAAATAAATGAATATGAATAATATATGACGATATTCAATCAGATTTCGCGCTTTGCTAGTCGCGAGATAAGAACCCTTACAGCAAATGTTATTTTTCTTCATAACCTTATGCCACCACCAAACTTTACTGGGGTCATTTCAATAAGTGCCAATTCCCACCGAAGTGCAGAGGCGGACAGGTTTACTTTCAAACCGTTTTCGACTTGATATCAATTATTGCAATGTATGGTATAGGATTGAAGAATTGACGTTGACAGGCCGGGTAGAAGCTCCGTCGCACCGGTCGCCACGCTACTTATGCAAGTCTTTCAAGCGATACTATGCATTGCTATCCCAGAAACAAAGTCGAGAATAGATTAACAGTAAACCTGCCGAGCGCTGCCACATCGGTGGGAATCGACCCTTATTGACATGTAACTATTGGTGTTATAAATAAACTATTTGTATTTGTATTTGTATTAGCCTTCCTCAAACAACACAAAGAACATAATATTCAAATGTTTATAAAAGACAAGGAAATCTGCTGCTCATTATATGTAGGTACATTGTTCCTTTAGTCACCATTTTACAGCATCCAACAGGATAATATAGAACTCTTAAGATGAAAACTGTACGGGATCCATGTTGTAAAAACAAATTCGATATTTATACGAATATTATATGAGACTATAAACCTCGAAGGCTTATTTTTTAGTTTTATTTGTAATGTAGGTAATATGGTCAAATGATGCGTAGGTACTCATAGATTCAATTTTATCACTAATTGGCAACTCTTGCCAGAATGTAGACTTTTTGCCAGTATTCAGTTCGCTGCGGGGCCTGCAACATGAATACACGAAGCCGCCAGTTTTCCGGCAATCAATGTTGTTACTGAAGTATCGATGACGAAAGTTATATCCGCGATGAAAATAGTTGTGCCCTAAAATAGCGCGGGTTCGAGAGATCCGACAAATAGTTCGATATTTCCCCTGAGACGGATTGATTTCTTCCAATACAACTTCTCAAGGGTAGATAAGATATAGCTTCAGGTAAAACAATCTATTTGGACGGTTTGTCAATTCATAAAATTGTTAATATCAGCAGTACTGAAATTACGTATGCTGTGACGTCAGTCAGGTCACTTCAAAACATATTAACAAGGGATTGCGATGAAAGCCCACCTGCACCCCAATTTAATGAACGGTGGGTTCTGCACGCATGATTGCGATTGACGCACCCCTTTGTACACTTTGTAAGCCTAAACAAGTGTTGACCACTCCATGCATGTGTGCGTGCAAAATAATTATGTTGCATAGTCTGAACCGTAGGCGGCAACACTATACCTTCCCTACACACACTATCAAACAAGCTAGATTAGACAATTTATTTCGTCGCATTATTGTTATGTTGTTCAGGGATCGAACGCAGAAAGCCAGTAATTCAAAATAAAAATTATAAAGGGTCTGCCTTAATAAGAAGACTGCCCAAAAGCTATCAAAGACTAGCATCAATATTCGTATATTGAATGCTTTAATTTTTGCAGCAACACAGATACATTTGTGTCTAGTTAAAAACGCAGGTAACATAAAATTCTACTAACACTCATTACATTCGAACCATAAGGACAGCCGAGGCTTAGTAGAGTCCCTTTTCTGTATGTAACCCCAAAACTAAGTTCTCAATTTAAAAGTTTTATATCTTAACTATTCTCTCACTGTGTTGTAAGTTGCGAGCCGATTTAGATTTTTTTTCTTAATAAGTGTGTCCTATGTAGATGGATGGTAAAATTGGGGAACAAACAAAGAAACGTAAGGGATTGGCCTTACGTTTCTTTGTTGTCAAATGTCAAATTTTGCAAGTATATTATATCTTTTGATTTTGCGTGACTTGAAGAAGTGTTTTCATAACACGAGTAATAATAACAAATGTTTTGATGAAAATATTTACATTCTAGATAAACACTAAGCAAATAAAAAAATATCTCTATGTGTAATTCTATCAAGCCAACGTAGCCCAATCGGAAATATTTTCGACGCATTTCAATTTTACACGAAACATTATCAGGGTTAACTCCTCATGCGCAAGATATGGAATTCTCGAAACAAGCTGTGTGGAATGTTTTAATTTTAGATTGATAAGGGAAGGTGGGAAAGTCTTGAGAAGGTCTTCAAGTCTTTAATCAACGTAAATTCACCAAACTATTCTCGCTACGATCACGAACTGCGCAGATATATCTATGTCCAGTATATAGAAGTTCTCAATTATAACAAAGTATTTTATATTTTATTCTGTGCAAAGATTCCAATCACAAGACTTCCAGTGAAACGATATAGATAAAAAACACAACAAAATGGAGTATAGATAATAAAACAAGAGTGCTGCAGCGGAGCACCGCCGCGCCGCGCCGATGTAAAATCCAGTAATATCATTATGCGCGTGGAGTCGGTAGGTACTGTCTGCATAGCCCTGATTTAATTGAGTGGGGTAGAGTATCGGGCTGTTTTTATTAATTATGTTGGTTATTGCATTTTGATGAGCAAGTAGCGAATAAATATCAGAGATTCTACTAGGTAAGCGTGCACATCTTATTTTTTATTTTAATTTATTATGTTTATGTGGGGGGCTTACAGCTATCATTACAAAACAGGTTTAATAACTTAATTAAGAAGAGCCATTAACAAGCCTCCACAGATATAGACAGATTTATAATTAGATATTCAGTTGAATGATACGTGTAAGATACCGAGAATACGGTTTTCAGAGGTAATAAAGTAACTGTATATTTTGAGAGCATTTTGAACATGTTGTAATTTTTTCATTCATTGGTAACATATAACATTCCGTATGAAAGCGCGCGTAGATGAAGTTTTTTTTAATGTTATTGTGATGGGACAAGCTCGAGGCCCACCTGATGTTAAGCGGACTAACCTCTGCCTATAACAGATGCATTTCGTCACATGTCACGAATTGCACTGCGCCCGTCACCTTGAGACAGAGTTGTTAAGTCTCATGTGCCTGTAATTTCACTGGCTCTCAAGGACTGCTGCCGGAACACACTGTTAGGTGCTTGGCGACAGATTTTCTACTTGATTGGGTGGTCGCTAGCCAGGCGGGCATTCGCAAAATGCCTTTCCACCTAGCAGAGAAGCTAGGGCCCGCGGCGGTATTCGAACCATGGACCTGCTGCGCGGCAGTCCATAGCCAATGCCACTGAGCCGTCACTGCTTCATACATGCAAATGCTTCATAAATTGGACCTATTTTAAAGTACATAGTATCTACTTTAATAATCAGACAAAGTCTTATTACCCAGAAAATATCTCTTAGTCGCGATGTTTGACATAGCATCAATGTATTATCGATTTGGGACATTCTTTATTGAGGACATCACAGAGACTCTTTATGGTAGGGACAATACGATAGCCGCTCAGAGGCGGGCTGTGCTGTGCGCTCCTTACTGACAGATATAAAGGAGTGCTTTACACTGAGAAAAAAATGAAATGTAGCGAAGTCTTTTCACAATGTATGTGTAGTTTTATCTAAAATACGTAATCTACAGCCGTAAAAATGTTGGATAATACAAAATAATGTTGAAGCGTATCAACACGTCACTTAGTTACAACATGTTGTGTACTGATCTTGCCGTTAAATACGTACCCGTCTGTCGGGTCCGTCAACAAGACTCAACATACGTAACCGATATAGGCAGATACATTCTAGGAAGTAGTCCATGGATATGACGTCACAGATAGAACATTACATTATGCTGTCGCATCTTTATAAATGTACTCCAACATTAACAGGATGACACAAACGTCTTGACTAAAAAAAATAATGTTTCAAGTAGTTTGCGTCGTGACTATAAGTAGATCGTCTATTTATTGTAAGTATTTTGGAAACAGACTCCTACTGTGAGTACCCAACAACAAGGTATAAGTAGACAATCTCCTATATGTACGTAGCTTGATGCATGATGTAGGTACGTAGAAAACATTATTAGTTACATTTAAGTAGACTGCGCTAAGACTCCTTACTGTACGTAGGCCGATGCACGATATAAGTAAGCGAATTATGCAAGCTCCTTCCAGTACGTAGGCTGATGCATGATTTCGTAAGAAAGATCTTTACCACAGCAGTGAGCAGCTTCAAGGTTGACGTAGAAAAACTATTTACCGTACGTGAATTTATGCTCAATAAATTTACGTAAAATTCATTTAAGTAACCTACTTACTGCGCGTAGGCCTATGCGTGATGAACGTAGGGAACATCATTAAACGTTTTTAGACATACTGCATTTGAACATTATTTAAATGTTACGGGCGCAATAATATACTGTTCCCTCGACATTTTAAAGATTGTTTTACGACAGAAGATCAGTGTTGCCAGATGCCGAATAAAAAAATACGAAAGCAATGTTTCATAAACGCTGATTTTCGACCATTGCTTATTTCAATATTTCTTCATTTACAATCAAATTTGCGCTCGTACTCATGTTCGTATAAAATACAAACAAATCAATTGTTATACGCGTGCAAATAAATAAAAACTAGTTACTCCGCACTGAAACCCCATATTTCGATTTGGTACTTCTTTAGTTATGTCTATTATGTGCATTTGTACTTTTAGTTTGTGCCCCATTTTTTACATCACATACAACATATATATATAACGTTGCTTATATCGGTATCGTTACGTGGTGTTTTCATCATAATAGTTCAATAAGCACAGAAATAATAAGAAGTAATACATTGATGAGATGATTTATAGTATACTATTGACTATATAGAATAAAAAATTGATATAAGGTTTTTTTTCTGTTATTTTTAAAAAATATGTTTGGTATATACCTACTACATCCCGCAGTATCATTCACGTAGGCAATAATGAAAAGTGATGATGGTCATGATGATTATGATAGTAAGAAGTTTGCGTTGTGTTTATCTAAGACCTAAACTATCTATATTTCTATTTATATTTCAGTTTCATCCAAAGTGGTCCAGCAATTTCAGCGTATATATATATATACAAATATAACAAATATACATTCTCGTCCTTACTTACTAACCTTGTATCGATTCAGGCGTTACTTTGCGGAAATATAATAATATCAAATATTTTAAAAATATTAAAAAAAACATTAAATTAATATTTTAACAAAACTCTTAAAAACTATTAAAATATAACTAGTGACGATTTCGCCTAATTTTCCTGTTAAGCCGACGTGACGTCACAAACACGTGAGTCGAGAAGGTGCGATCGTGCACTCGTATAGTCAAGACCTCCTGAGGATGCTTCGTGTAAAAGCGACACGCGTCAAACGGTTTGACTGCGTGTTGTTTGTGACGTCACGTCGGCTTAGCAAGAAAATTAGGCGGAATCGACATTGGATATATTTTTATATTTTTAAGTGTTTAATTAAAACTTAGCATTACTAATGTTACTGTTCTTGATCAGGAAAAATTACATATTTTTTTATTTATAACAGCATTTAGCCACATTCTCACCTGAAGATTTTGGTATTTCCTAATCTAGCCATACTAATTGTAAAACAGAGCTTTTGAGGGTGTAAAGAAGTGTTCAGTTTTTTTTATAAATATTTAATCTAATACTACTAAACATGGATTGTTTTGTCTACATGGATGAAACCGCGGGGAGCAATTGTTATTATAATAGTTTTTGAAAAGTCTAAGCAATGCATCAATGATATCAAAGTCAATATCTAATTGTATTAATATTTAAATATTTTTATGTGAATACTCGGCTGATTTTGATTTACACGCTGGCAATACTGGCTGGAGCGTAATGCAACAGCTATAATATTAGTTTTCTGCGAGACCGTGGCAATCGCGTCACGCGCGCATGTAAATGTTTTCAACAGTGATTATTTATAAAAAATCTTTTATTACAAAGTTTCCAAAATCAATTTATCACCAATCAAATTTGAATAAACGAAGAAAGGGGTTCAGTCGCCCCAAAGTGGGTCTGTGTGTATAAAGAAAGGCCAAAGACACAGCCTGGCTATCCGGCAACCAGTGAATTCAAATGCTAAACGGCAACATTCACAGGTAAGCGACTTTGTTGTTTTTTTAAAGTCTTTAGTTATAAATGATTTAGTCAAACGTTGAACAAATGCCTCCCTCTATTAAGAAAGGAGGCTATAATTGCAATAATTTTATTTCATTTCATTTGCCATAATGTCCATGCTTGGCAAGCAACTTTGGGAGCTCGTTTGTAAGATGACAGTTCTTCGGAAAAGGCAGCTGTCCAAGTTGTGATATTTTCCCTTTTGTCGCCACTTGCAACTCCCACAGAAAGATATGGATGGTGCAATTTTATCCGGGCATCCTAAGGCCGGTTAAACATAAAACAAATATATTTATGTAAATGAAGTCTACACAATTGTTACAGATGCTACTTTATTAGAAGACAAATTGACTTGGCTAAAAATAATATTAATACCTGACACTGAGTACAAAAATCCTCGAGAAAGACTGCTGATACTGGTGTTAAAGAAATATTATGAGAATAAAGAACACATCCGACTGCCTATGACAATCCAACTCTCCGATAACCCCAAGGTATATTTTGGTATGTTAAATTTTCAAACCTACATGATATTTTACTTTCATAATTCATATTTATGTTTCATATTACTTTCATAGTGGAATTATTCGAATGATCTTAATGTTATTGATTGCAGATTTTACAAGATCTCAACCATATATATCAAAAAAATAATTAGGGGCTTTTCTTATAACTCCAGGGACTAGTGCTAGTGGTAAGTACTTTAAATACCCTTAGAATATACCCGACGACTACAAATAAGCAGGAAACGTAACGCTACAAGTGCAGCACAATTAACTATTGTGGTATAGCGAGTGTAGTCTGACATTAATAAGCTATTGTTTCCTAACTTCTTGGTAATACTTTTTAGGGAGTGTCATTTTTATTTAACAAATTTCATAAAATATTTATTTATTCCAGATGGTGAATCTGAAACTGTAACTGTGCGCCGCACTGCTTTGATCCTTGCATACATTGTTGATTCCGCATAGAAAAATAAAATGTATATGGAGACCATGTCGAAGATAAATTTTTCAAACTCCGTGAAATGTTGTACGCATGTCTTTTAAGCCTGATATCTGAGGTTTGACAGTTCTCCACCACGTCCTTAATAATGTCATGTACCACCTTAGGCTGGCTACGCTCACCTGTCTTTCAACTTAAATTGATAATTGATAATGGACCTAAATATTTTACAATTTTGTATATTGTTTTCAATAAATAGATCACAAATTGATGATAATAAATTTTTATTAACCTTATGAATTTATTTATTTAATATGCTTATTTACTGTCTTATTGCAGGTGCAGCCTGCATATAGAATAATTACTTAAATCGTGCATCAGCCTTTGTACAGCTAGGTTGTATACGTAAACCTTAGTGCAGTTTACTAATGGTTTGGATCTTTTCTTCGTATAGAATGCATCAATCTATGTAGAGTAGGGTGCACAAATTGTAATCCAATGCGCATAAATAAACCAGGAGCAACCTTCATATAGTAAAGAGGTTTACCTTTGTATACTACAAATGGTGCTCTTAATAACATCTTAAGTGTAATAATGGTCCAGATTTATGTACATATGTAATATCCATACTCTACATAGGCGAATGCATGATAAATATATTAAAAATCCTTACTATTAGTAGGTTGTGCCAAAATTGACGTAGGCAACCTCTTTACTATAATACAGCCGATGCATGATACATATGAGGATCATCCCTACAGTAAATGGGCTGCACCACGATTGACGTACGCAACCTCTTTACTGTACGTAGGACGATGCATTATAAATATAAGGAACATCCTTACTATAAGTAGGCTGCATCAAGATTAACGTACGCAATCTCCTTACTGTATGTAGGCCACTACATGACAAACGTATGGAACATACTTACCATAAGTAGCCTGCATCAAAATTGGTGTACATAACCTCCTTCCTGTAAGTAGGCTGATACATGAGATACGTAGGGATCATCTTTACTATAAGTAGGCTGCATCAAATTTGACTTACGGTACCTCCTTACTGTACATAGGCCGATACATGACTAACGCAGGGAACATCTTTGCCATAAGTAGGCTGCAACAATATTGACGTAGGCCACCACCTTACTGTACGTAGTTCAATACATGGTAAACGTAGGGAACATCTTTTCCATAAATAGGCTATACCAAAGCTGATGTAGGCAACCTCCTTACATTACGTAAGCTGACGCATGTTAAACGCCAGAATCACCTTTACCATTAATAGGCTGTAGCAAGTTTGACGTAGACTACCTCCTTATAGTAAACATAATAAACGTAGGAAACATACTTATCGTAAGTAGGCTGCACCAGGATCTACGTAAGTAACATCCTTACTTTGTCAAGATGTTACATACTTATTTGCATGACAGTACATCATTGAATGAATGAATGAACGAATGATTTTCATACATTATTGTAATGTACAATGCTCGTTACAGCAAGGCCATTATACGTCATGTTGTCTCATCTTTATGTACGCTAGTCACGTTTTAAACAAGAAATACGTATGCTGAGGCTAAAATTACGTATGTCAAAACATGAAATTTTTCTCAGTGTACCTGTATGTAGGAGAGCGGATTGGCTGGCGGCACGTTGGGGTCCACAAGCTCGATGTTCACCAGCCACGGCAGCAGGTACTGCAGCAGCAACTGTCGTACCTCTGTGCGCGCCGTCTGGAACCGCGCCGTGATCTCTGCAACAACCATGCTCATCATCAACATCAACAACTACACGACATCATACTATTTCAAACGTAGCTAAATCCGCGATAAAACTTTTGAAAATATCCCGCAACTTCGGAGCTGCATTGAATTTTTGGAATAGGATTGAGACGGAATAAGTAGTAGGTCCACCTGATGTTAAGCGGACTAAATCTAATAACAGATGCAATTAATGACCAGTGACGAATCGCTCTGCGCTTGTAACCCTGACACAAACAGTTATTAAGTCTTATGTGCCTTTAAATTTACTGAGTCTCAAGGACTGCTGCCGAAACACAGAGTTAGATACTTGGCGACAAATTTTCTACTTGAGAGTGGTAGCTAGCTAGGCGTGCATTTGCAAAATGCCCTTCCACCATGCGGTGAAGCTCAAGCCGACAGTGGGGATCGAACCAGGGACCTAGAACCAGCAAAAAAAAAATAAAGAGACCAGCAGCGGTTCGTAAAGCGACTTCGTTTCGATAACTGATTGAACTGTTCTATAATATTAAAAAAGTAAATCATAAACTGCTCGCAATGAGCTTGTTGTTTGTTCTGTTATTTGCACTATTAGTTTTTTTCTTGTATGGCTGCACATCAGTTACCGTAGCGCATTCGGGTCCGCGTTTGATTTTATTGGATAAATATTTGATGTTGGCGCAAATATCAGAACCAGCCAACCACGTATAGGCTGAACAGCAACAAATACAAACTTGCCAAATACGAGTATGTTTGCTTAATCACTATCCAGTGACTTTTACTCCTATCCATATTACCTACTTAACAATATTTTTTTGTAAATTCAATGAAAAATTTGTATCCAAATTATACATTATTGGCTCATTATAAGTAAGTGCATTAATATTATTATAAATATTTATGAATCCTGCAGCAAGGGATCTCTTCTTTCGTTCCAAAGGAATTGTTATGAAAAGTTCAAATTAGTAAGAAAAATAGATATTTCTTAGCGTGTTTTGCACTTGAACTTTGGTAGTTACATATTAAGGATTTTATTTGCACTTCTAAGGGGTGGAAAGGAATGTGATAATATATAGGTGAAACTTAAACCTGAAGAATAAAACACGACGAAGACAAGTCAATAAGGTCGTGAATTAATGTTAATGGTGTAATCTTATCTGTGTCAAACTACTTAAGGAGCTATGAGTAGCCAAATCAGTATTTTCAACTTAATATACTGAAAAATTCTATCAAATTTATAAAAATAATATGTATAAGAATAGTTAATCTTGATTCATTGCAAGTGAATTGAATTTTAATACATTTAGGACATTATGATTAAAAATATTTTTATATTGGGAAGCCGGTTTGTATAAATTATTATTTCATATTTGGGCAATGTACAAATCATACGAATCCGATTAAAGAAAACGTTCTTCAGAATATATACAGGCAAATGCTTTCTAAAATATGCTACGAACGAATTTAAACAAAAGTAAGCCAAAACATAACACATAGCTTAGCAAATATCTTTCTTTCGGACCAGAAGTTCGAAAAATCGACGAATTAAAATAGGGGGCCCAGGACACAGGAAACAAAGTGCAGTGTCCAAAGTGTTGTTCTCGTAATTGCAACATCAGAACAGCGCAGACAGCGAGCAACCCTTCCCACTTATTAACTACAACTATATTATTTGTCAATGCAGAATGGAATGAAATGACAGGAGGCAGAGTAGCCCTGAGCATGGAAAGCTCTCCCCTTACAAATACAACGATTAAGCTGTAATTGTTGACCATTAGCTTGTTTAACAAGCAATGCAACAGGAGTAGTTAAATCAATGCCTACTAATTATGTAATTGTATTGACATAGCAAAACGTAATTAGCACGTTTAAGGCGAACGATGATGTCTGTGACAGGAAATTGAAAACATTATATATATTTTGGTTCTGTTGCTAGTTCGTCTGACTATTGTTCTGTATCACGTAATACGCGGGAAACGGAGAAGTATATTTATGATATGTAATACTAAGATTTTTTTACCTGTAGATGTGTTGTATGCCCTCCATATTTACTAGACGAATTCAGGGTAATTACTTCACTACCAGTCTAGCACTTCCGAGCGTCCGGTGAATACATCGCCGCTAATCGTATTTTTTACAAATCTGTGGACAATATGCCTTCCTTGTGTCTTTAGACTCTGCAACAATTATACAGGCACTGTGAGAGATAATAAAACTGTTTCATGTCACGCGTAATTATTGCTTTTATTGTTGTAATAGAAAAAATCGTCATTTTGTTTTATCTTAGGAATAATCTCAATGAAATGGATGAGCGAGATATGTGTATCATTTGGTGTGAGAGAGTGAATGAGATCGCAGCATAAGGGTGATCGGAACGTCTCGTGTCGGTTCGGTGGTGACACTAATTGTTTATTTATCTCTTTCTAACAACAGATATGACGCATAATATTTGAACGTTCTTTCCTTGTCATTACAAACTGCATATACATGTGCGTAGGTATGTACAAAGGTAAAATCTAGTAAGCTTTTAGAGCAGTGGTGTTCGGATATAACTACTCTAATATTTCAACTTTCTGATCTAATATGTTATTATAATACTTATTGTATTCGTTACATTAGTAACGGGTAAACGTATTTTTTTTTATGGTTTATGTGTGTTTAATGAATGGTGTTGGATAATTTTTGAAGATAATACATAAAGTATAATATTATATTAAGCGCAAATTCCACGATCGTGCAGAATAGTTACCATACCAAGATATAAGCGCGATACAAATGATAATTTTTTGTTTTTCCCGTCATTGATGTCATTTTCTACCTTAAGGCATAATTAAAGGCAATTGGCGCAACGACGTAGGTTTATAGTTTACGCATAGGTACATCTCTCGTATGATTACTACTACGTACTAAGGACATGTCTGTTACTGTATTCGACAAGTCTGTGTATGAGATGATTATAGGAAGACCTCATTATTAGAATCATAAGGAATTTCATTACAGGTCGAATTTCGCTTCGTAGACCATAGTCGCCTGCATTTTATAAGGTCTAAGATTTAGATATGCTAAGTTTTGAAACTATTTTACTGCAATTAAATTGATAAAAATATACGCCAAAATTTCTTCAAGCGATGATATTCAATATTGGTTTAAGAAATTCATTTACTGTTTCGAAGCATAAAACCTTATGGAAATATATGTAAATATACATAGTTACCTTATAATATATATATAGGTAACAGTACTTACAATAAAGCAGGTTATACATAGTATGTATAAAGATAGAATAAAGTTGACAGATCTACGATTTTTTAGTTTTACAGAGGGTTTGATTGAAAATGTCTATTTGCTACCAATTATAGCATATCACTGTAGTTTCTTTCACTTTCATATATTTTTTTTTACTGAGTGTTTATCAGTTGTTTTGAATAATCTTATTATTTTTTTTTCAGCTATTGACATTATCAATTATTTTTTTTATTGTATAATTTTTGTTATTTTATTTACATAGTATTCAATTGGCATATGTATTCTTTTTTAACTAATGACTTACTTAACGATGATACAGTACAGTACTAACAAGTTAAACGTATTTTATTTCGGAAAGACTTTGGAAGCAATAGTAGCCGATCGGTAATAACTATAGACCGCGGTGCCGCAGGTCCATGGTTCAATTCCCACCGCCGATTGAGCTTCACCCTATGGTGGAAGGCATTTTGCTCACCTGGCTTGCTACCACCCGCAAGTAGAAAATATGTCTACAAGCACTAAACATTGTGTTCCTGCTGCTGTTCTTGAGTGCCAGTAAAATTACAGACCCATGTCTCAGGAATGTCAGGATGAGGGGCTCAGCGCAGTTTATCATTTGTGACGAAATGCATCTGTTTTAGGCGCAGGTAAACGCTTAACTTCAGGTGGGTCAGGTGCTTGTACAGTAACAATCGAACAAAACTTATTAGTTTATTGTCCTTCATACTAGTGCACTTTCGCGTCTTTGATATCTTGCTGTACCATTAACTCAAACAGCTATTAGGGCGATAGTGTATGGGCGATGTTGTAGTATGTAACTACTGTATGTAAATAGTGACTTTATATTAGAACCAAGGGCTTCCATTGGTACATTGAGGACATCAAACAATGTGTGAGAATTGAAAAATGGTTTGATTGGTTCTCCAATGACATCAAACACACTCCGCCGCCCTATCATTGTTTGTAGGCGCAGGTCGCTATCTGCGAAGGTCCATTTCATATGTAAATAACACTGTCTGGGCTGTATTTGTTTCAGGTATAGGTTTCATATCAGGTTATTGGTTCGTCGATACAAACTCGATCATAATGTATCTCGATCAGTAATGGTGAACTCAGTCTTTGTGCTCATTTACATGGCGTTCTAAGAAGTTCAATGGCCAGCTAGCGAGAATATAGGTATACAAAATAAAATATAACCTACTTAATTGAAAATATTAAATAAAATTACTTAAACTTAAATTTAACCCATGAAACTTCAATTAGATTTTATATTCTTATGTCATATTTTTCAAAGTCACAAACTGTTGTCTAGATTGTTATTTTTTAATTTAATAAATTATACTATAAAATATTAAGTGATGCATTGTTTAATTATGTGTGTTTATTTAGTATAGTTCAGTCTAGGCATAATGTTTAATTATTATAAATATATAAACTCTTTTGGGCAAAAAAACGGGCACTTTAGATTTTTTTCTCTACTTCAATGAAGAAGAACAAGAAATAGGTTTTGTTAATTTGACGATGTATTGGCATGTTTTTTGAAGCATCCTGGCATGATTATTTACGTTCCAAATTTAAAATTTGAAATCATTAGAAGAAAAATAATGATTATTGTGGTATATTCTAAAATTGCTTTACTAATGGCGCGAATTGCTGAAACGATTTTTAACTGATTACGATATTTTAAAACTTTTTGGATATTTTCTGCAAATTAAACAATTTAATCTTTCTTTTTACATTAAATACCACTTTTTGATATGAGTGATAAAGCGATAAGGGCCGGTAAAATTATAGCCCTACTTGATAAAGGTTGTTCGCAAACTTACGTGTCTCCGCGGCTAAATGTGAGCCGTTCAACTGTCCAGAGGACTTGGCAACGGTATCAAGAGACTGGTTCGGTCAAAAGAAGACCCGGTTCGGGAAGAAAACGATGCACAGAACCAAGAGATGACCGCTTTTTGGTGAGTCAGGCGTTGCGTAATCGTAAGACGTCAAGTGTGGACCTGAAGAAGAGCCTTGAAGAAGTAAGAGGAGTAGAAGTTAGCTTGTGGACGGTCAGGAAGAGGCTCTTGGCTACCAATATCAAGAGTTACCGCCCAGCTCGGGGCCCTAAATTACTCCGTGAGCACCGTGTTACTTGACTTCAGTTTGCTCAGTACTGTGCTTCATGGGCTCTGGAGGACTGGAATAAAGTATTGTTTTCTGATGAAGCTAGAATCTCTTTGTGTGGAGAGGACCGACGCCGGCGAGTGCTGCGAAGACCACGGGAACGCTATGCGGAAGTGTGTTTCGAAGAAATCACTCCTTATGGCGGAGGCTCCGTTATGTTTTGGGCAGCAATTAATTCGACGGAGCGTACGGAGTTAGTTTTCATAGAAAATGTAACATTAAATGCACACCGGTACATAATGGAAGTCCTAATTCCAAATGCACAACCCACATTGACTGCCCTTGGGGAAGATTCCATTTTTATGGACGATAATGCTCGCCCGCACCGTTCTAGCGACGTGGAAGCGTACATGCATGAAGTTGGGATCCGTCGTTTAGATTGGCCAGCTCGAAGTCCTGACCTCAATCCAATTGAGCATGTGTGGGATGTTCTAAAGAGACGGGTAAGATCAGTGCAACCTGCTCCACAAAACATCAGGGAGCTAAAAAGAGTCATTGCAGAAGAGTGGGAACGTATTCCTCAAAACGTTATTAAAACATCGTGGAAAGCATGCCCAGAAGGATTCAAGCTGTGATTTTGGCAAGAGGAGGTCACACTCGTTATTATGTTTTTGCATTTGTAACTTTATTTTATTCAAAAAAGTAAAAAAAAAACTTGTCTTTATTGCCGACCACTTCTTATTGTTTGGGCGTGTACATCGATTTTAAAGAATCCATCGTTTTTTTTCTTTTAATTGCTCGAATTCACTTCACGCGCATTAATTTACACGATTATAAGTATACAGACTACGTCAAAGAAATAAATTTCATTTAATTAACTAAAATCGACCTTAGAACGTAAATTTCCTTAGGTGCCCGTTTTTTTGCAAAAGAGTGTATTATATCTTAAAATTAGCCGTGTCTCTGATAGGCAAATTAGTTATACGCGTAACATTGTGTTAATATTTTGCCGATTATACATAGGCAATAAAATAATTATTTAGTAACTCACGTGACTACTATGTTACAATTAATAAACAAATTGTTGCGATAATATATGTATTAGAATATTTGTAAAAAATACATTATATTGAAGAGACTCAGGGCCCGTTTCAGAATGTCCTTATAAAGTTTCGGGTTGCTATGCAACACATAAAAGAACTGAATGATAAAAATGACAGTTAACATGCAGCGCGTTTCAAGCTTTAACCGATGGATAGGCTAAATCAATGACTGTGAAACGCAAAGATAGTGTTTTATTTATAAAATATGTTCTGGGTAGTAAAACCGGAACTTACTCGAACATTCTGAAACAGGCCCTTAATCTCATAACTATTGGTGTATTAATATTATGCAAATATAAGATATAGCTTAGTCTTAATGTACGAGATAAGTAAAATATGAAAAAAAAAGGTATTTTTACAAATATTTTACTGTAGAAAGATTAATAAAAATATTAAGTTTGTATATTATAAGTAGTTCGAGTAGTTGGCATCTTTCAGAGCTTCAGGCAAGACCATAAAACGTATATAACCTTGGCTTAGAAATTATTTCCATTTACTTGTAGGTATCAGTTTGATCAATAAGTTCTGCAATCGGATTCTTTACATTACGTTATAAGGAAGCAGAAGCCTTAAAATTAACAGCAGCAGGTCCAAAATCAAACTATAAAAATACCACTATTTTGTATTATTATTTAGATTCAAAGAGAACTTTATTCGTTATTCGTCAGAAATTAAGCAAACCGAAGCACGCGAATTTATTTAATCTACATCTACCTAATATTTCAAAGAGGAAAGATTTGTATTTTTGTATGTAACGAATAAACTTAAAAATTACTGGACCGATTTGAAAAAATATTTTACCATTAGAATCCTACATTACCCTTGATAAACATAGGCTATAGAATATAAAAAAAAAAACTGTTAAATACCCGTGCGAAGATGTGGCGGACCGCTAGTATTAAATATTTAAAAAAACAACATTTACATTTTGTATGAAAAGGCATGCTTCAAATTTTGTAAGACAATTCGTTATTTAATTCTTGAGTAGCATATAAGTATGTGCGGTTTTTAAGCACGACAATATCGTTTGTATCAAGAAGACTATCATCTCTAGGCGCCCAACCACTGGGCCAACTGCCTAACAGAACGTTTTTTAGCTGTAATTACGAAGCCTTCGTAAACTTGCGAACTCTCTGCTCAGTGGCATTGGCTATGGACTGCCGCGCAGCAGGTCCAAGGTTCCAATCCCGCTGGGGGCTTGAGCTTCACCGCATGGTGGAAGGGCATTATGCGAATGCCGGCCTGGTTAGCGACCATCCTCAAGTAGAAAACCTGTCACCAAGCACCTAACGGTGTGTTCCGGCAGCAGTCCTTAAGAGCCAGTGAAATTACAGGCACATGAAACTTAATAACTATGTCTCAATGTGACGGTCGCACTGCAATTCGTGACTTGTTACGAAATTCATCTGTTATAGATAGAGGTTAGTTAGCTTAACATCAGATGGGGCTCAAGCTTGTTTCGCCACAATAACATGAAAAAGACCAATCAGTTTATGCTCATTTGCTCATCTAATCAACTCATGCTAATTCTGAAAGGAGACGGCGCTTTTTTTCTCGGATGTTAAAAGACGCGCATATGTAAACATTTCAAAAACAAATTAAGCAATTATTGATGTGAACCCAATATCTTTTCGACTACGTTAAATTGTAATTATATACTAATAAGTTTAATCAAATATATAAATATATGAAATATTAAACAAATCGATTGAACAGAGTGCATGTAATATAACTTCTATATAAGTTGTTTGCATGTGATTTTGTGGATACCTAGGACTGTGTGTTGAAATGACAATTGATATCTAATGTTGTTATTTGTTTTGATCTGTTTATTGCAGGACTTGTCAGTATTAGTATTACTAAGGCTGCCCCTACGCGATGCCGTCCAGCTTGGAAGTTTAATCCGTGATTCAATCCCTCACTATTAATATTATAACTCCAAAACACAGAACGCGCGTCATTTTTAACTTATATCGGAACTAACTGAATAATAAAAATAACGGTACCTCGGTATGTTACAGACGAATTACTTAGCATTCCATGGATTCACCGTGCGGGCGCCGGGTGCATAGCGTGGCAGAGGAAGAGGCTAGAGAGGCCTGGGACTTGCAACCCAGGAGTAGGGTTAAGGGGCCCCTTTACAATGCATCACTCCCCTTCCCGCTCAGGCCTCCTCAAGCCTCCTTGTATAATATGGTCCAGGTAGTAATTTAGTTCAATATAGTCAATGCTAAAGTTACATTTAGAACTTAGGGGTAATTATTTGAATTATATAGAAAAAAATAAGCAAGTTATGTAACAGGTATCAAATTATAATCTAGAAGGCAGTGATGCGCTTCTTCGCAAACCCGACCATAAGTGCCCATCATTCTCGTAGCGTTCCCTCGCTGAATGGGCTATATTATTTTGCAAGTAGAGCGACTTCATTCCCATGTTCAGTTTTGTAATGTACCTAGGTACTTTCATAATAGTATTGTAGACGCCTAAAGGTTTGAGGTGGTTAACGGAAAATAATTATTACATAATTACTATTTTTAACCGACTTCAAGAGAGGAGGTTCTCAATTCGTCTGTTTTTTGTGTTTGTTACCTCAGAACTTTTGACTGGGTGAATCGTATTCAGTGATAATTATTTTTTTTATTATAAAGCTTGTCTTGTGGTCCCAAATTTCATCAGAATAGGACGAGCCGTTTTTGAGTTACACTCCTATAACTGAAAAATATTTGATATAGTCGCTGACAGTGAATGAAATCGATCCCGTATGTAGCAAGGTTCTCGAAAAAGAGATATAGAAATAAAATATATATTGAATTTTAGTGTATTAAGTATGAATTAGTTCGATAACATTTTACATTTATTGATTGTAACTTAACACCTCGGGAAACATTCAACATTATTACTATTTATGTCATAATTTTAGATTCAATACTCTCCCAGAAAGATCACATGAAATTGGCTATACTTTTTCCATGGATATATTTTTTCTCTCAGGTTTTTTTTGTTTTTTGTTGAAACTCATACGGGACCACGTATGAGTTTCAACAAAATCGATTAGGTAGACTTTAAGCAATTGTCTATTAACTGAAAAAATGTTTTGCTTATTTAGATTATTTAATGGTATTTGCTGGTATCTATGAAAACAGTATTTTAGGCGAGTGATTGATCTTGTCATTTAACGCAGACTGCTAATATACTAAAATAAAAATACCTACTTATAAAATAAACGGACCCGACTTATGAAATGATTTGTGAAAGTTTAAATAAAAAGGACCACGCTAATGTGAGGTTATTGTGAAGAATCGGCATGGTACCATTTTCAACAACTTATTTCATTCTTTTCAGTGTTGAAATTAGGTTCCGTTTACTTTGATTTTTCTCTTTTATTCTCGGTAAAATGCAAACAACCTCTTAGGGTTGACATCTACTAGTCATAACAATATTTTGAGGTATTTTTTAATGCGTTTTTTGCCGAATAAGCACGTGAACGTTAAAAGTATTTTCTTGTGCCTGTAATGTATTATTTCATATTTTTATTACTGTGCTCGATGTAAAGATTCAAAACTATTCAAAAGGAGCGCGGCGCGGTCCAGTGTTTCCGCAACGAGCGCTCTTAGCTCGGAGTAGACATTGTCTTTTAATACGAAACTTCCGTCAAAAACACTTTTGTTTTTTTAATTTTGTAATATATTAAAAACAAAATTCAAAACGATTTATTTATATCAAAATGTTTGTTAGGACTAGCAGAAATCAACCCTAAGACATAGTTGGCATTTTAACCCTGTATAATGGCTCTTCCTGCCCACGGTAAGCGAGGTTGATGCAAGGTCAACCTTTTTTATGTGCCTAGTTGTAAAAATAAAGAGTCATTAAATAATTAAATATAAATTACATTATTTTATCTTCGAATACAAAACAGTATCGTTTTCTTTTCTCTCCAAAACAATGCATATAATATAATTTTCACCTAACAAGCTCAGAAAAGTGTTGTTTATTATTCGATATATGCGTGGAAAAGTGTTTTTTTATCTGCAGGTTTGAAAAATGTTTTAGCTATACGAAATTATATATACGTTATTAGGAGCATCGATGGCCGATCGGTAATAGCTACGGACTACCCTGGTTCGATCCCCACCGCCGGCTTTAGCTCACCGCATGGTGGAAGGGCATTTTGTGAATGCTCGCCTGGCTAACTACTACCCTCAAGTAGAAAATATGTCGCCAAGCACCTAACGGTGTTCCGGCAGCTTTCCTTGAGAGCCAGAAAAAATACAGGCACATGAGACATAACAACTGTGTGTCTCAATGTGACGGGCGCAGTGCAAATCGTCATATGACGAAATGCATCTGTTCTAGGCAGAGGACAATACGCTTAACATTAGGTGGGCATCGTGCGTGTTCCGTCACAACCGCATTAAAAAAAATAACGTCCCTGAAAATGAATTTACGTTAAATATTAGCAAGTTTAGTCATTTACTTTTATTTATTATGTCTTTGTTTTCTTACTATAAATTAACAAAAGTTTAGTACATTATGTGAGCAGTTTTTCTTGCCCTAGCATGTGACGAGACTAAAATAAAATAATAAATTGTGTATTAATATATTTTCTTTGGAAGATGCCATATACTTGCGTTATAGAAAACACTGGAATGAACTTAGACTGTAAGTAGAGGTTGTTTGTTAGTACTTGGTGGCCACGGAGCGGAACAGGTATCCTTATGGTCTCGTTCTGTCTGGCCAGTCACTACAGTCGCTACACAATGACAAATCTGTCCACATAATTATGCACTTGGAAATTATTTAAATTGTAGTTGTATATGTTGTGCGATGAAGGATTCAACTGTGGCTGCGCGTTTGTCATGCGTATCGGTAAGGAATTATTACAATTAGTTTTGTTGTGCTTTTTTTGTTTATACATTTGATAATCATTAAATTTTTTATGTTATTATGACGGAACAAGCTCGAGGCTCACCTGATGTTAAGCGGACTAACCACTGCCTATAACTGATGCATTTCATCACAAGTCAAAAATTGCACTGCATTACTTTACTACTATGTTTGAGGGTGGTAGATGGTCAGGGGGGCACTCGCACTTTTGTAATTTGAAATATTATTATTTCAAATTACAAAAATACCCAAACGTATCGGTAGTTGCATCGGTTAATTTTATCATATTTTATGGATAACCGACCTTTATAAAGCGGCCTTCTAATGCTTTCGTGATCTCCCGATTCAGACAGCTTTAAACTGTTTCCAAAACCATACTATACTTTTTACTGTGGAGCGTGAAAACAATGCCATCGAGAAAGTATTTTTTTTATTTAGGGAGAACATACATGTTGACTGCCGCTGTTGGCTGTTCAACTCCATAGTATTTTGCATTTTTAATTAATTTTTTAACTTATTAAACTTTGAGACATAGTTGTTAAGTCTCATGTTCCTGTAATTTCACTGGCTCTCAAGGACTGCTGTGGGAACACACCGTTAAGTGCTTGGCGAGAGATTTTCTATTTGTGGGTGGTTGCTAGCCATGCGGGCATTCACAAAATGCCCTTCCACTATGCGGTGAAGCTTAAGCCCGCGGCGGGATTCAAACCATCGACCTGCTGCGCGGCAGTTCATAGCCAATGCCGCTGAGACTTTACAATTAGTTGATTAATATTGATAATAGGAATTAGATCCCGCTAGATATCGATTTGAACGGGTTAACGTGCCCTCCGAAGCACGTTCACGCTCAGTAGTAATGTTACTAGCGGTCACTCATCCAAGTCACGACACGTACTCCGCTGTTACTTAGGTTAGTTGAATGAGTTGTTGAGTTAACAATGACAACGAAAACTTCGCTATTTCAACTTTAACTTGAAATGATTCCAATAGAATTATAGTTTAAGTTGCAATTAGCGTATTTTCACATATCACATAAAATTATAATACTCTCCTGAAAATAACAATACAAAAGATCGCTGGTTAGAAATAAGTACATACTCCACGTTTTACTGAACTGTCAATAGTGAAGTGCAACGCAATAGTAATATGTCATTAAGCTTTCGCTAGGTTACTTGGCACGGCCGGCAAGCGACACGTTCAACGGATTTTATATCATTTTGTGTTGTGTTGAATCGAGAGCTTTTGTTGTATTTGAATGGCACTCATTCCTTTGGCCGGTGATCAATAGTTTCTCTATCAATAGTAGAATCCATCTTGGTGAGTCCACCAAGTCAGATTCAAAATTAAATTTTTTGACTCGAAGCACGTGAATAGAAACACAGTACTCAACACATGACATAAGATCTAATGTCTCGGAGTGAAGATGACAGTGCAGAGCCACGAGGAACGGTGACTCTGTGACTAACATAAGCAGCTGCCATGCTTATCAAGCAGACGACTTATCGATATCGTCACTTCATTTAGCGACATTAACTTATCAAGACATTAGCATAACGAAATTTTATTGATATTTGTCACTCGACAACAATTTATTTATAATATATAAAACAATCTTACCGGAAAACATAGGCATGGTAGTCTGTGGGTGCAACTGCGACAGTTGTCGCGACAGGTATAGCTGTGAGCGGCAATATGTGTTGCACAGCAGCGCGTCCAGTGTTCCCCGACCCTTCTCCGAACCTGCACACAACGAAATACGTAGTATCATATACACTATCTACATTACATAAAGGTAAAGTAAAAAAAAAAAAACAATTCGCATGATTGTATGCTAGTAGGTAAAGGTTTATCTCCGGAGCAGCTTTTTAGCTGCTCTATTCCTCAGTGTTATATTTATTATCTATGCTATATTCTATTTTGATTTCAGTTGAATTTTATTTGAAACCAAAAGTTTAATAAGACTAAGTTCTACTGCTATATTCTAGACCAGACATGTCAAACATGCGGCCCGCGGGCTGCATGCGGCCCTCTGGGCATTTGCCCGCGGCCCGATACAATTTTAAGAATAGCCTCTTGATGCGGCCCATATTTTTAAATATTGCAGTATCCTCTCGATTAACGGTGGTGAGCATTCTGCGATCTCCAACCCGCCTGCCAAGATTGAGATTATAGAACATCTTTTATTTGAAGAGGATTTCAAACAACGTCTAGCAGCGAGTGTACTGTTACACCTAATATATTGCTGACCTAGGACCGAATCCCTCACAAACCTATTTACGCGTTGTCACCAGTATTTTTCTGTATATAAACGGTGGCTTCCAAAATTAAGTGCTCAGATTTATTGTGATAACTCCAGGAGTCACCAGACTCAGTACCAGTATACCCTTCAGGTGGAACCTCTGCTCAAATTAGTACCAAAAGTGAGTTGCGGGAACTTCTAAGTCAAGTGTAAATTAATAATTTTATTTTTTCAAATAAAATAAATGTGTGTGTGTCCATAAGTTGTTTTTTTTTTAAGACAACTGAATAGGTCCACACAACAGTACGTATTCTGGTTGATGATGATGACCGGTCTTTATACATATAAAGTTTTTTTTTCATTATGGTTGGGTTTTGCGGCCCACTGACTAAGATCCTTATGCATTTGGCCCACCAATGGCTTTGAGTTTGACATGCCTGTTCTAGACATATTGTAGCAGTAGAACTCTTTGTGCGAGTTATTATGGGGATGTACAGCCACCATACCTATTTTTACTGCCAAGCAGTAACATTACTGTGTTCCGGTTAGCAGGTTACCCGGTAAAATTACAGACACATGAGAATAAAAAAAAAACTCTGTGTGATGGGCGCTGTAACAAACTACATATGTTAGGTATAGGCAAAGGTTACAGCTTAACAAAAGGTGGACCTCGTGCTTGTTCCATCAGGATAGCATAGAACAAAACAATGCGCTAAAATTAGCTGATTACTTCTTTTAATCGGCGTGTGCTTACCATATCGTTTGAAATAAGATCATAAATTAAACAGGGAATATATACATCTGTGATAGGTATATTGCAAAAACTCTGCGACGTATCTAATTTTATGTCAAACATTTTAATATTCGTAACTCGTTTTGAGGAGAATTTTTGGGATTGCTGTAGGTACGAATAGTGAAAAAGTTATTTCATGTAAATAGAATTTGCCTTTTGCACGGCAATGTTTGGTTCAAAGTTTATGAGATAATATAACATTAACAAAAACGCGTGGCTATAAGTGTACTCGTAGGTATACAGTGTCCAAGAAGCTAGATCATAATAATTTTGTGTGACAAATTACAGTGGCATTTATGTATAGTATCAGTATTTTTTTTTATGGCAGTGTTCCTTTTTTAACAAAATACTAAGATCTATATATAATCTATATATATGATTATTAGTAGAGACAAATAGGTGCCAGAAATTTGATTACTGGTCGCATCGATTAAGCGTTCTGATTAATTTTGGAAAATACGATGAACTCCCAGCCCCCAAGTACGAAACGTCTCCACACAAAAGAGTCCAATTTTTTGTTATTTTAGCTAAAGTGTCCACGCAAGTAGCGTCCCACACTAAGGGCCGCCCTAACTTCTACGGAACCAGAGTCATGCTTTCAGGTCTTTTACCATCGTCACGCATTAGACTAAAGAAAGAAAAATAAAATCGGTTCGAGTATAATAAATAATATCTGCAACACTTTCTCAGGTATAAGCCCAGCGGATGATATCATCGTCTGCCGTGGCGGGAAATTCCACCGGCACTTGGAGGGCAGGAGAGGCTATGGTGACCGAGTTGATCAACTATAGTACCAACACTGGCAGTGATATGCAACACAACTCCTTGCATACAAACTTAAGTCCAATAGCCAGACGAAAAATGGATTTATAAAGCTGCCAATTTTGAAAGAAGGGATGGCATGTAACCAATTACCAGATTCCCACATAGTCTTCCACCTCTGCCTTTGTTAGGAAATATATTTGTGATTTCAGTATTTAGACAAGCCAGTCTCTATGTGTTTTTCGCTTCAGCCAAATATGCTATATCAAAAGAGCTTAAAGATGGTGCAAGTTTTTTTTCTACCAATTTTAATAATTAATTATTTGGCATAAAAACCCCTCTGGTATCACTTTTTGAATCCATTGGAACTAGTTAATTAAAACCGTATTTCGGGTGCCAATGGCTTCTCCCATCTAGAATTACTTATTTATTATGCCTTTCTTAGAAGTACTAAAAATAATCTCAGTTTATACAATAAGAAAATAACTATATACTATTCAGCATAATAAATAAATAGCAACTATTTGAGTTGCTAATATTATTATATACTTAATATAAAGTGTATTTATTAGCTATCTACAGGTGTGTGTCGTGTGTGTGAGTGAGAAAGATAGGTCTCGGTATGTGCGAGGGTGTGTGTCACATACACAGTGAGTGAGTGTAGTAATGTGATAATTTACAGCAACACATAATATTATACGCGAAAACAGTGGTGAAAAATATACTACAGCCTTTTTCTTACCGCCTCATTTGGATGCGAGGCAGGTGATGCCTACCGCTATAGGCGTAATACCAGCATCTTTTTTATTAAGGGCACATAAATTTGCACAGTTCAAAATTTCGGTAAATTCATTGTTGACCTGACCCGACAACATCAAATTAACCAAATCCCTTAGAAGTGCCTGGCCTACCCCACCAGAACTAAAAGATAAAATTACTCTTAGATGGTGGCGTGAGGCTATCGAGGCCACCGGCTGAGCCACTTAGAAAAGATGCCACGGCTGCAGAAACATCCTGTGAGGTCACCTCAACAAGGTCATTGTTTTGCTCAGGCGGTTAGGGAAAAGCTACAATTAACAAGTATACATTAATTAAAAATTCAAAACCCGACTGTGAATTATTTATTTTCATTAAGCGGTTTATCGTTCCATTCAAATTAAACCTGTAAGTTTTATATATATTGATATATATATATATATATATATATATATATATATATATATATATATATACTTACAGGTAAGTTTTATATATATTGATATATATATATATATATATATATATATATATATAAAACTTACAGGTTTAATTTGAATGAACGATAAACCGCTTAATGAAAATAAATAATTCACTGTCGGGTTTTTAATTTTTAATTAATGTATATCAATATATATATATATATATATATATATACATATATATCAATATATATAAAACTTACAGGTTTAATTTGAATTATATATATATATATATATTATACATATACACCCGGGCTATTAAGACGAATCTAATGTTATATCAAACATCAAAATCGATCAAACCGTGAAGAAGTTATGGTGGAATATAGAAACTCACAAACATACATACATTAACCCTGAAAACATAACTCTCCATTTTTTGGACAGTCGTGTAAAAAGGGTTTTTGTTAGAAGCGTGGCCGGTGGAACTGATCGTACGAAAAATCTAATTAAATAATTTGCTTCTATCACAGTAATTGACCACGAGATTATAATATATTCTGTAGATTAGTAGTAGCATTCTATCTTTGTACGGTAACGTAACGTCGATAAGAATGTTTAGATATATTCAATTAGCTCTTAAGAGCTCACTGAGACCGTTTGGATACAAAAATCTACTTATTTGGACGTGGAGAGCAGAAAACTGCACTGCGACACTTGGAGCTATGCTTCCATCACTGGACATTATAAGCTGATTCAAAGTGGTGTATACCTACATACACTCGAGAGCAATGAATCCGGGTCACTTAAAGAATCCTAAAAATCTCGGAAACTAAAAATGCTAGGTTAATGCAATAAATTGTATTTAATAGACAATGTAATACTCCTTAAATGAAGGTATTAAAACTTCTTAGTTATTGCAAAGTTATATCATAAAAAAAACAAATTTGAAAAAGGGCCACTTTCGAAGATGGAACTACGAAATTACAGCATTTGGTTTTGCTTTTGTTTGTAATCTGTCATTTATGTGGGTACATAAACCATGTTGATAGTGCTCTATATTCATTATTCAAGCTGAAATTATGTCGCTTACGCCTGAAGAATGCACCAGAATACTTACAATGCTGGAAACCGGCCGGAGTCAGCGCGATACAGCCAGGACTGTCGGTGTGTCGCTGTCAACAGTACAAAGAGTTCTCCGACGTTACGAAGAAACTGGTTCTAACCTACGCAGACCAGGAACGGGCAGAACCAGGTGTACCACAGCACGAGAAGACCGATACTTGGTGAACACCATGCTTCGAAATCGCTTTCTCACAGGAACTGAACTCACCAATCAGTTTCGACGCCTCGGAGGAAGTAACCCAAGTGCATGGACAGTAAGACGTCGGCTTGCTGAATCTAACTTAAAACCCCTTAGACCTGCAAACGGCCCTAAACTGGAGCGTGGGCATCGTATTTCGAGACTAAGATATGCCCAGAGCCACGTAAATTGGAGTATTGAAGATTGGTCAAAAGTTATGTTCTCCGACGAATCAAAATTTATGCTCTACAAGCACGATGGAAGACACAGAGTGTATCGAAGACCAGGGGAAAGATTCAAGCAAGCATGCATCGAAGAAAAAGTAGCCTACGGTGGTGGGTCTGTACTTGTGTGGGCCGGAATTTCTTCTGAAAGTCGCACAGAGCTGGTGATCATAGAAAACGGCTCTTTAACTAGCGTAAGATATGTGGAAGAAATCCTCAATGATCACATTGGTCCATTTATGGTCAATTTAGGTGAGGATGCTATATTTATGCATGACAATGCCCGACCTCATACAGGTAGGATTGTGAATGACTACCTTCAAGAGATGAACATTACTCGTATGGAGTGGCCAGCGCGCAGCCCGGATATCAACCCGATCGAGCATGCTTGGGACGAGCTAGGCAGATGCGTAAAACAACGAAACCCTCCCCCAATCACGCTTCGTGAGCTCAAAATTGCTCTCACAGAGGAATGGGAGAATATTCCCCAAAATCGTATAAGGAACTTGGTGTACAGCATGCCAAACCGCGTAAACGCAGTAATGGAAGCACGAGGAGGCAATACGAAGTATTAAAATTCAAGAAAATCGTAATAAAGTTCAAAAATTTCATGTTTCCTATTTTTGTTTTAAGGAGAGATCAGCAGTTTTTTTCTTTATGTAATTTTGTGTTAATAAAATGTATGGTGACTCATATTTTTTTTACTTTCATTTAAGGAGTATTACATTGTCTATTAAATACAATTTATTGCATTAACCTATCATTTTTAGTTTCCGAGATTTTTAACATTCTTTAAGTGACCCGGATTCATTGCTCTCGAGTGTATTTTACCTTAGGTATCTTCCTACACAAAATATGCCAACGGCACCACAAGCCTACAGGTTTGCTTTTTCGCAAAATACATGTAAACCGGAGGCGGTAAACAAACATTCATGGTAATAGGAACGTTTAAAAAAATGTTCGGTTTGCCAGTTTTCCGATATATTACCAAAGTCTTTTGAAAACTATTACCAAAAATCGTTCGTTTGTCTGAAATTCTCATTTCACATTAAGAGTAAAATGAATAACAAAACGAAAAACTATGAAGACAATCTCGAGTTATTAACCCTAGAGTCATTCCTTACATTCGATATTCAAAATATAGCCTATGAGTTAAGATACTCACAAGACTATTCTGTATAATTATAAGTAGTGGTTTGTTAAAAACTGTGACCTCGCGCGATACTATATTTTCACTAATAACAAAAAAGAAGAGTGAAGCGATCCTAGCTTTATTACAAATCTGGATATCCATACAATCCGTTAAAGAAAATCACTGATTAAAAGCTACACACACGTGCATAACAACACATTTACTGTATTTGTTGAAAAAATAGAGAATCTAGATTGGACTCATTGTTCAGACTCCGTAACAAAATTGGTGTCTACAACTGACCACTTGGACTGCCCCTTGAACACCTACTTTCTTCTAATTACATTACAATTGAATTATAGTATTTCTATATTAATGTTTGGCATTGTATAAAAAACAACAGAATTCATCACACTAACATACGGTCGGACAGACCGTCATTCAGACAGCAGAGTAACATTAAATAGTAAGACCAAAGCAACTATATCCAATATGCATAGCACACCAACCACTAAACTCAATGGCAATATGGGAAACAAATATGGAGGAAGTTGAAAATATAATACTTGGACTTCGTGGTGACTGTGCTGTTGGATGGGATGGAATATCATCAAAACTGAACTGAAAAATACGCGTGATGTTCTTTCCCCGCTAATTGTCCATATATGTAATATCAGCCTGAGTACGGGTGACTTTCCCACAGTTTTTAAAAAGGCTCTTGTGCACCCTATTCATAAATCCGGAGATAGAGACAGTATCAACAATTACAGACCCATATCTGTTTTACCGTCTATGTCAAAAATATTAGAAAAGGTTCTTAATAATAGACTTGTCAAATATTTGGAAAGTAATAAAATAATCGCCGAAAATCAATTTGGTTTTAAAAAAGGAAAATCGACTGAAGATGTGGTTAATAGTCTTGTAAACTTGGCAGTAAATAAACTTGACTCAAAAGAAAATTGTTTGGCCATTTTCTTAGATATATCTAAAGCATTCGTTACTGTCTCTACCCCTATACTACTTTCCAAAATGGAAAATGTAGGCATTAGGGGTGTAGCGCTAAATATCTTCAAAAGTTACTTAGCAGATCGTACTCAGGTCGTTAAGATTGGTTCCTTAATAAGTAGAGAAGAGATAGTAGATTATGGTGTACCACAGGGAAGTATTTTGGGCCCTACATTATTTCAAATTTACATAAATGATCTCTGTAATTTATCTCTAACAAACTGTGACATCTTTTGCTATGCTGATGATACGGCACTATTAGTGTATGGAAAAAACTGGGATGATGTCAAATATTACGCTGAACAGGCTATGAGGAAAGTTATGTCATGGCTTGCTGATAACTTATTAACATTGAACACCGATAAAACGAAATTTCTAACATTTTCCATTAAGCTATCATCACAACCATCACCCTCTTATAAGATAACAGCACACACTTGCTTAAGCCAATCTAATAATTGTTCCTGTACTTCGCTGCTTAGATCCCATAGCATCAAGTATCTTGGAGTTCACATAGATGAGCTACTGAACTGGCATACACAAATTGATGAATTGACAGCTCGAACGCGAAGACTTATATACATATTTAAAACACTCAGAGCCTCTGCTAGCCTTAAATCGCTGAAGCTAGTGTACCTTACTTTGGGAGAGTCTATTTTGCGATACTGTTTACCGATATGGGGTGGTGCTGGAATAAATAAAATGCTACAGTTGGAGAGGGCACAAAGGGCAGTCTTGAAAGTAATGACAAAAAAACCATATCGATATCCCACTTCACAACTTTATAATGACTGTCAAGTTCTTTCCGTTCGACGTCTCTTTGTGCTTCAAACAATACTGCGTATGCATTCATCACTGCCATTCGATCCTGAACTCATACGTACTAAACGGAGATCTGACTTAGTTTGCAATGTGGGAAACCAACGAAGAAGTTTATAAAACACTTCTATCCGGTAATTGCACCAAAATTGTACAATCATATAAATAAAATTCTTAACATATACCCGCTCACAAAATACGAAGTGAAATATAAAGTGACTAGTTGGTTATTACATCAAAATTATCTAGATACCGAAGAACTGCTTAAGATAGCTGAATGAAAAAAAAAACAATACAATACAATACAATATATATATATCTAACTCATATAGGTATTGCTTCATGATAATAACTGTTTCACTTGTCTAATATTGCTGCACGCACACACATTTACACCCACACACTAATACTTCCTTCCATTCTCTCTCTCACCCTCATACGTACACCCTGACCCAAACACGTTTACACACACACACGCAATCATATTGTTCTTGTCAGATTCAGCTTTTCCTAAACGTGATACTGAACCCTTTTTTAATTAGTTTTATATAAATATTAATTAATATATTGAAAAGAAACAAGGCAAATGATGTAAGAATTTTCTAATATTAATAGTAAGAATGTACACGTTCGTCACAAATCACAAGCTTATTTGATGCCTAAATCAGGTTACTTATAAGAACCTAAAAGGCATCGTTAACCAGGAGATACGTTAATTAATTAATGTATATATGTGTATATGTATATATATGTACTCATTGATTTATAAACATAATAGCTAGATTCATAAATAAAAACTTAGCAATTATTACTGTTATAAACTAAATGCAAACTTTTTGAAGCTACTTTGTGCCTTAAGGTCATTGCCATTAGGGGGATCTCTGTTCCTGAGATACAAGTCAAATTCTTATTTCAGGGACGTGAGGCCTCTCCTGGTGGAATGATATTTTGACATTAATTAAACCCTGTTAGTTTATTGGTATCATTTTGTATTTCCTGGAAGATTTTTGTAATATTTGTCAGAAATAAACGTTTTTTTTTATTATTATTATTATTATTATTAATAATCATATTTTAGTATTAAAAGTTAGATCTAAACAAAACCACACATACAAATTCAAACGGTGTGGCCTTCAATTACTCCGAAGAACGATCATAATAACGTATAATCGTAGGCGAGCTACGCCGTAGCATTGCTACGCGAGTTGCTTAACAAATGTGTTACAATGTGGTACATAGATGCCAAATAAAATGAAGTTCGTAGCGAAGTCTACATTGTCGTTCACAAGTGATCAACTTGGTTAACGGAAGAATAATGTACTATGATCACCGAAAGCCTGTCACATATCCGTACGGCGAATACCCATACAGAGAATTCGAAGCGATAACGAGGAACAGACGAAGTAAGTAGCAAAAAAACTGAACATCGTTATGTGCAATTATTGTTACTTGTTGAACAGGCGCAGTGTTATAGCAGAGCAGAACAGTGAGCAAAGGTGCTTTGGGCGGCGTTGGGCGCGGGTGGGAACAGGGGGCGCGGGCGTGCGGCGGTAGGAGGGCGGGGCCTCGCAGGCGCCCTCACCTGTAGATGCACGACGAACCCTATATAAAGTGCCGCCGTGCGTCAAGCACTGCACTTTCAGTTGGTGCGGGGCGGCAACCGCCCGCCGCCGCCGCCATGTCCGGTTCGCTCGACCACGTTCATAACTTTTCCAACGACTACGATTTAGACATCGCGTTGTTCGGTGACATAAAAAACTCTAGTGAAATATTTCCGTCGTACGAAAAATTGGCCGTTTCTGTGCATTTAATTTTTACGCCCATTTTAATAATATTGGGTTCCGCCGGAAACTTAATTTCTTTAATAGTTTTTTATAAAACTAAATTAAAAGTGCAAAGCACTAGTCAGTACTTGTCCGCGCTCGCGATTTCTGACACTTTGTTTTTGTGTCAATTGGTGGCTCCGTGGCTGAAGGCAATGGGATCATCGACGCTCTTCGCGCGGAACGGATTTTGCCAACTTTTCGTGTATACCTCGTACGTCACGAGCTCGTACAGCTCGTGGCTAGTGGTCTCTTTTACCCTAGAACGTTTTGTTGCAGTAGTGTACCCGCTGCGAAGAAACGTCATGTGCACAGTTAAACGTGCACGGATCTACATCGCCTGGCTGCTTGTGGCGGCGCTGCTCATCAACCTGCCAGTGCTGCGGTTCGCGGTGCCCAACGGCAATGACTGCAGCATTGACGTGCGACTCATCGGTCAGGCTGAGACCTTTAATTTTATAGACACTGGGGTGTCCTTCACAATGCCGCTGGCAGTGATCGTGGTGCTTAACTCATGGATAACAGCAAGAGTAATGCGCGTGGGTCGCACTCGCGGCAACCTCATGAGACAAGGGAGACATTGTCGGACGCGGGTGGTTCAAACGGCCCGCCCGCCTAGGCATAATGGCCAACGATCACAACAGAGAGTAACGAGAATGTTACTAATTGTTTCCAGTGTTTTTGTGATGCTGAATTTGCCAGCCTACTCCATGCGAATCGTCGCTTATGCCAATGACATGGTAAGTACAAGCATGCACGTATTTTTAGCTTATTTGCGCTTGCCGCACCTGCTAGCAAATGTAATCGCGAAAGACTAAAACACGTGGTATATATTTTTTGTATTTAAATTGACATCTGAACGAAAGAAAATAACTTTTCACCATGAAATAATTTAAAGATACTTTAAACTGTGTAATAGCAGCAGAGTAATATTATTGCATTGCATTTTTAATTTGCTGTGCGAGGAGCGAAATTAATGTACAGCAATACTGACACTAGTTCATTGTTATTTATTATATAAAGATAGATAGAAGGACGTCTGAGCGTTTCTAAGTAATGATAGATAATACTGATAATTACTTTTAATAAGCAAATGTTGTCCATCCGTCCGTCCGTCCAAACTACCTCTAAACGGCTGTATCTATAAACCTTACTAGTTAACCGGCTCAAATTTTAAAATTCTACAACTGAAAAGCATCAAACGAAATTTCATTTTATTTACTTGAATATTCAATAACAAAATATATTGTATTCTAAATATGTTCATATATGTTGGAGCTGTGAGGTAACAAACATAAAAAAATACGGTTTAATTTTCTTGCCCTAAAGATTTTTGTTATAGCTCTAACGTAGATAGATAACAACTTCAAACTTGGTTGATTATAGTAACATAACTAAATTAAAACTACAAATAACAAAAATCGGCTAAGTGTTAGTCGAAGGAACCCGAACTTATTGTTGAAAATACCCGAAAAACATTTTAACCGTTTTGTATCAATAACCGTTGCTGGTGCGCGAGTCTAATTTGGACCTGGTCTTCAATTAAATCGGAATGAATATATCTAATAAAGATAATTCTAAGATGGAATTGAAAATACGCCGACCGAAGGCAGCCATGCAATAAAAAGAAATAAAATAACTATCATGATAAAAGAGGCCTGATAATCTAATGTATTTATCTACATAAACAAACTGTTCGTGCAATTTTTTTGGTTCGGTATAAGCTTTTCTTATATGGCCCGCATTTTCCGGGAATATACTTCCTATTTTCGCTAAAGAAACCGAGATGAAGTTAAAAATCTATATACGAAAATGGAAATGCTTCCGGCGTAACACAACGCAACGAGCCGAAGATATTGCACTCTGAAAATACTTGAATATTTTATATTCTCCAAACAAGCGAAGGTGTACTCGTATTTTAAAACACTGCACTATTTTAAAATTTTTTTAGTTCTCTGTACGCGGGTACACAGACGCGAGATGTATTAGCCAAAAAAGTGTCTTGATTATTGCATTCTTATTTCGTATCCATAAATCATTACTTGATTGTACGGTTCGTTGGATGGGTGCCTCAATCTCACACTACTTATATACTATTGTACAGTAAGAGAAGTAAGAGCAGCTTAACATTACAACGATATCATAAAAAAATCTAATAAACTCTATACACATGCGTCAGAGCGAAGAAAAAACGGGACAGAATCGTTAAGTTAATATTTACGAGTACATTTCTAGAAGGCGAAGCGCCCTTAAATGCCACTTTGGAATGTCGTGGTTTCAATACCCAAGTTAGTAATTATAGTTATCTGTCAAATATGTTTTAAGTACCAGACTTTTAGACAATGGAACTGTTTTAAACAACAAGGAAAAAATAGAGTCATGTCTAAATACAATTATTTTTTTCAACAATTGACAGTCGCGAGCTTATATTTATAAATAAAAATTACGTATCACGTTGTTTGTCCGCTATTGACTCATAAACTGGTAAAAATTGTTAGACAAAAAATTAAGAAGCAATGAAAATCTTAGCCAAGTCTATAGTAATAGGGTCCAAACGACGATACAAAAAAGTTTCATTGACGGGTATGTACCGCGTAATTGGTTAGATAAATACTCTTTTTATAATTATATTTGAAACTAAAAAAGCCACACGTTATTCCATAAATTACTCCTAAAACCGACAAAATATTAAAATTACGTTGACTCGTGGTCAATATCCCCACCCATTATAATCATTACATATTTCAAGCGTTATATAGGTGTTTGTAGATTTCTTTCTAAACATTCTTGCCTCGGGGAGGATGATAGTTAAAATATATAAAAAATGAAAACATACAATATAACAATAAAACTAGTTTTAAGAAAACAAAATGGCTTCTTACGAGTATTGCTCTAATTAAAACTTATATTTGCACGTCTGCCTGTCGACAGAATACATAGTATCCAGTGTGAGATTTTCACCTTTCATGTGTTCTAGCAAACAAATGATGTGATCTGATTTTATATGAATGATAGGCTCAGATTATAACGCAATCGACTGTAAATCTACATAGACACATTTTTATTACATGTAGGGGCGATATGGTCTACACGGACGTCCCGCTTGGGGTGTTTTGAACATTTCCCCCGCCAGCTTCTACCGGAGTCATCCCAACTCCTTGATGTAACGGAGAAGGACTTTGGGTCGCTGGCAAAGCTACTCCAGTGAATATGTGATGGTGGTGAGAACATCTTCAAGTAGAATGACTCTGCCGATCCCGTCCGTCAGATAAAAATTTTCTTTACATATTATATTATATAGGTGAAGCGGCAGAATAATTTTGACAAATATTTTAACATTATAGAAGTACTCCTAAGTTTTTGTTATGATAGGTAACGTTGTCACAGCGCCGCTGCACTGGCCGCGGGGCGATATCCTACAAGTAACCTATTATTTGAGCTGATATTGTTTGCATATGGTCCGAAGGCGGCACTACACAAAGTCCTAACTCGGAAGCCACTCATCTCCGAGGAGGTCACCGTTTGACCCATTTACAAAATTACGGCCCTTAGGATAACTCATCGGACAATTAATTTGAGATTAGGGAGCATGGCGTGGCAGTTTCAATTAACTTGGTTTTTTTTTTTTGTAAATTGCTCAGTGACTTTCGTAATTAAAAGCTGTGATACTGAAATTGGAATAGTCGTATAGCAAATATTTCCATAGAATCGGCAACACTTTCGAGACATGAAAGGTGTCTCGGCTACAATGTTCACTCACAAGATACTTTTATTAGTATCAGTATTTGCTTATATTAGTTTACATCACTGTAAGTGAAACAAAGCGATGCATAACAACTAACAAGGACCCAATCTAAATACGAACAACAAGTAGGTCGCATTCCAGATTGTTTACGAGGCAGACTCAATCACCGAAAGTAACAATAAATTGATCCATACATAACTATAAGCAGATACAAACAAGTCCTTCAGATACAAATTTTCTACGTAAGGTCGCGTGGCCGACGACAATTTCGGTTTCTTGAAACATTTTAAGGCGAATCCTGAAGTACACTGATTGAAAAAGCTTGCTTGGTACCCAAATTCAACGTCTATTTGAAGTTAACAAGTTCAATTTAGCTCTATTAGGGCTCGTGTCCACAAAACCATCCCTATTGAGTGAGGGGTAGATTGTGGCTTAATCCAGTCACGCTCAGGATAATTTAAGATAAGGAAGTATCCCCTCGAAGTATTATATGACTTGATCCCATGAAGAGGACACGATCGGTTGCCAACCAACCAGTAACCAAATATGTTTGAATAAAATCGAATTCTGGACTAAATATATAAAAAAAAATACTTTTTTCTTTCTTAAAAAGTAGGTATAGAAAATACTCGTATGCAAGTCGGGATCATCAACGCAAAATTTAACTATTTACAATTAAGATTTAATAGTTCGGTTTACATTTGATTTTACTTGTTATTTATTTCCTTGATAATTTTCTTAAACTTATACAGAACTTTATATTTCACACATTTGTACCCTTATTTTAACTTATATTCATTCGAACATAGAAGAAATCATGTTAATCGATTTTTGTCCACAGAAAATCAGTCACACAAAATGTTATGTGCTTACATAACAAATTATCTTTAGGCTGTTTATGTTAATAAAATCTCATAAATAAAGCAGAACGACGCGACGACGTGGCGGTCAAGGCCAACGGGCACGGGCGCTTCAACTCAAATCTATTTTCGAAGGGTCGAGGAATGCCTCCTGTTCTCGGTACTCGGTATTAGTTTCCCATTTGCAAAGGAACGGATGCGAGCATGACGAGGCCCTGACCCGAGCGACTCGACTCGACACTCTGTTATTATTCAATCTTTCTGATTTAGATTATTGCACGAGCGCAAAGCGTTATCCTCACTATTTACTTCTTGTCATACGTCTACTCATGACATACCTACCTACGTATACCCGTTTGTTATATTTATCTGAAATTATTAAACATAATGGAAGTTAACAAATATGATTTTTAAAAAAAACCTATTAAATTAAAACCAGTCACGAGCAAGTCTGACTAAAAATTCTCGCTAAATAACGTGATTTGAATGAAACGACTTAAGAAAAGTATTATACGAGAGCTTGGATGCAATTAAACGACAAAAAGTAAAAGTATATATAATCATAAAACACCTAACATATCACTGGTAATACCATAAATTATAACTTATGTTACATATAATACAAAGATTTGTCAATCGTGCGCTCGAAGAGTCAAGAACTCCTGATGATGCATCATTAAGCAGCAAAATGGGTAAAAAATGTTGCGGTTAGGCTACGTGGCATTTAATACGTCACGTGGCTTAGCAGAACCATTAGGCGGAATTGTCAAAACTTTTTTTTCATGTTGTTCTTATATATGACAAACTGCACTGCCCCGTCACCCCGAGACATACAATTGCCAAGTCTCATGTGCCTGTAATTTACTGGCTCTCAAGTATTGCTTCCGGAACACACTGCAAAATGCCCTTTTGCTCTGCTCAAGCATGCAGTGGAAATCGAACCATGAACCCGCGGCCCGGCGTGCCAGTCCATAGCTATTATATACCACTCGGCTATCATTGCTTTACTCGGAAGACATTGTTCAGAACTAATTTAATAATGTTCTTAAAGTTGTTGTATTATTATTTTATAACACAGTAATAATATTTCACAATAAAACAGCGTCGAATAAATCTCGCAATATACCCTCTTCGAAATATAAACACATTCAATTAAGACTATTAGTTCGTGGTGAGTTTCGTCGCCTCAGTGGAACACCAACGTCGAACTTATAATGACTCTGGTCCGTCTGGAGCTCAATTATAAAGCCCATAATATCTTTAGCACTCCAAACTTTATTTAACCTTTTTTGATTAACTTCTTTCTCTAATATATGATTTAAAGGAATAATTAACATTTTCAGACATTTAATTAAATATTATTCAATATTTAATATATTGCTTGCAGAAATGACTATTGGGGATCAAAGAGGATATATTGCGAGATTTATTTGACGGTGTTTTATTGTGAGATGCAATTGCTTAGCGTTTTTGCTGTCTAGCAACTGCTATTCTATTGTATTGTATTCTTTGTTTTTTTTTCTACAGTTTATTATTTACGTACGTAAACAATATGTAGGAAATAAATTATATCCAATTTTAGATAGGTCCGTTTCTATGTTTGCAATACAAATGTATGAATTAAGTAAACTTGTAATTTCTCTGCTAAGTGAATGTATAGGTACTTAAGAGAAATAAAGATCTTAAACCATAAATAATTAATGTTATAAAATAATAATAATACAACAACTTTAAGAAAATATTTAATTAGTTCTGAATAATGTCTTCCGAGGAAAGCAATGATAGCCGAGTGGTAATAATAGCTTACTATTGAGTCGTATATGTGACCCACGGTTCAAATCGCGCCGTAGGCTTGAGCTTTGTCACAAGACGATAATATACCAACTTCGAGTAGAAAATCTGGCACCAAGCACCTAATCTTGTTTCGTCAACTGGCCTTGAGATCATTGCCCAAATAGCCACTTATGTGCGATTTTGGTGGAAAGCAATCCTGTCAGCAATGAAAACTGTTACTAGATGTATAGCTTCGTAGGTTCTAAACGTTTGAAGTTAGAGAGTAATTGTGGAGCGCTGGTGGTGAAGGATTGAGAAAACTTGGGTCAAAATATCGGTGACGATGTTTGTTTATAATTAGTTGGTTGTTGTGTGTGTGAGTGATTAAATTATAATGTATTAAAAATGAGGCAATACACATTCAATGCGAGTGTGATCGATTGAGCACTCGTCCTTAGGTATAACAAAAACAGATTGCACCACAGTAAATATAATTACGCTGGATCGTATTCTAGGGAAAATAAGTAATATCTGAGACTCTCTATTTAATTTTTAGACCGTTTTTTTTTTACGAGACCGTGTTGTCGCGTATGGAACCGTCACGTGTTCAATAAAAATCACATTTACAAAGTTTGAGGTTACAAATGTCGTACCTTGAATCGTAATCGAAGCTACGTTTTTTTTTCAATTTAACGCACTGTATGTGATTGTTCGGCTTAGCCGAAATTTTGTTCTCTAATTATATTTAACTAGCTTTCCGGGCGCGGCTCCGCCCGCGCGTATGTCGGTTATCGCGCGAAAACATTAACCTCTTTTTGCGCAGTCGGATAAAAACTATCCTATGTTTTTTCCCGGGTCTCAAACTATCTCCATACCAAATTTCATTCAAATCGGTCCAGTAGTTTTGGCGTGAAAGCGTAACAGACAGACAGACAGACAGACAGACAGACAGACAGACAGACAGAGTTACTTTCGCATTTATAATATTAGTACTGATTAATCTTCATAGAGGACGGTGCGCGATCATCAAACAGACTACTAGACTTTATCTAATAGAATGCTTTTTCAAACACTTAACTCTCGCAATGATGTCGCTTCCCTTATATATTTCTAAAAATGATTTAAAGCACTATCGCGTGCTGAGCGAAGCATTCAAGGGTTCGATTCTCATCCAAGCTGAGAAATTTTAAGCTCTAAAAATTTGTAAATGTGTTAAAATGATTTCATGCCTTTGGCTCTATGTTACCTTCTTATAAATTAAAGAAATATACGGACTCCCTCAAAATACTCATATAAAAACAAAGTTACGACAAGACGTCTCAGCGCCACTTTAATAGGGATAAGTGAAGTGCGTAAACCACGCAGGCGTAGACACGCAGTTCATTACGAGTCTTCATTTAACAGAGGATCATAGAAATAATTATTCAAGTACTTTTTGGGTCTAAATAGAAAACTGTTTTTTTACATTAAGGTATAACCTTTTATCTGAAGTAGCAATATACAACGTATTTAGTAACTTTCGTGTATTTTGACAAGCAACGAATTGTATCTCAAATATTAACTCTTTATATATGGATTTGCGACGGTCGACCTGATACTAAGCGATTATCTCTGCCTATAACAGTTGCGTTTAGTCAAATTGCAATTGCAAGGCGCTTATGGGCGCCCTGAGAAATAAAGTTGTTAAGTCTATTGTGATTGTGATTTCACCGGAACCCAGTAATTAGGTTATTACCGAATGATGTCGCCGCTAGTTTTATTCATCTTCTTAGACCCAATTCCACCAACTAAGGATTACATTAATAAGAGAATAACTTTATACTTTAGACAATCAAAATTTGATAGGCTTTTGCTACCATAACACGGCTTATAAAGTGGCATTTATTTAATTTTGTTGGCTTTGTGGCGTGGTTATAAAAATCTTTTTGGTATGGACTTTTATGACATGTGACAGCAACGTTGACATGGAAATAGTACGTACTATCAGCTGAAGCAAAGTAGCCATACATGTTTTTAGACTACGGAACTATACCGCCAAATTCAATGGTATAATTTTATAATCTTAGATAACATTATTTCCTTAGCTATACAGCCGTAAGTCTGATGTAAATTTTTTTTTAAATTGATACCATGGCAAATTTAAAATACTTCAATATCATTGAACGTCTACTGTGATAAAGGTCTATCATATTTTGTTGGTTACAAAAAATTAAATTATTTTCATATATCTGTATCATTTATATAGTTTGGTGAAATTGGCCCTTGGTTTCACTATCTTACACGACGGACCATTAGTTTGGGTGACAGCTATATAAAAGTTAACAATAGAAAATGTACTCGGTACAAACATGTTGTTGCGGAAATTACAAACCGGTCAAATAGTGGAGCAGTAGTGAGAAACCTAACACTTTGATGACAGCCTGCCAGGAGCACGCCGACGGCAACGACGCGGCGCGGACCGTGCGGAAATCTAATGCTTCCTACATTGAAATATTAAGATAGTGTCCATCGGCGTGGATCCGTGTACACGACAACAAAATGTAACCAAAGCAAGCGTTCGAAGATACTTTCAAATAATAAATTAATTGTTCGCGTAATTAGGAGTCAGACGGGTCGGTTTACACGCACAAGTAGATATTTAAAAGTGCCCGTGATCTACCCTCGCAACTCCTGTCTGATGGCTTTGTAGTATTGAGAATTTCAGTTAGCTGGTTTCGATATTTACCAACTTGATTTCAAGTTAGTAGGTATTACTCGACACATGTTTGTTATATTATCTAATGCGTGCCCCGTTTAATTTAATAATATTTTTATCTCAATATTTACACTCTCTCATATGAGATCAAAATATAAAAAAAAACGTAAGCGACTTCCAACACTAAAAATTATGATACAACTTGTTGAAGTCGGTACCATGCTGATTTAAAACACTGATCTCACATTATCATGGTGCGACTTACTCAAGTTATTTCAAACTTTTCGGTGTTTGAAGTCGGTTACGATTTTTATTTTTTTACTCAATTTTAGTGACGCATACTTCTACCAAGATATTTCGCCTAAAATGCTAATAATTAACAAGAGTTACGATGACCATTAATTCATCCAGGTAATTTCTCAATTAATTGACTACAACTCAAAAACAACTCCAGCAATTTTAAAGTACTTAATTTTGATTGTACTTATAGGATACACTATTAGATTAATATTAATAGTCGCACTACTAATATATACTAGACTGACTCGCAGTCCCGCTTTGGCGACTCCAGATACACTATTTAAACCAACAAAAAAATTACAAAAATTAGTTCGATTATGAACTAATGAGAAGTGATCGCGTGACAAACATACAGCTGATTTGAGAAGTTTCTCCTTTTTTAATATTATTTATTTTTGCAATAATGCATGCTCTGTGGATTACATTACCAAATTACAAATTAACGAGAGGAAATCGCACCATGTGCGGGATTTTTTCAATAAAAAATATAGTCATGTGCGGGAGCACATTGTAAAGTTCCTTCTTTCATGGAAGTTAATTAAAAATAGAGAAGTATGCGATTTTGTAAAAGACACTATAAAAAAAACTATAAGAAGAGACATTTTTGAATAAAACGAAAAAAATAAAAGCGCGTGATCTCTTTCACGGTACAGTTATCACATCAAAGTAGCGGAGTCGCGTCGCCGCTGTCGGTATCAGTGGTGCTACACTTATTTTTTTTTTATGCATGATAGGTTAGCCTTTGACACCTATCTCACCTGATGGTAAGTGATGATGTGGTCGAAGATGTTGTTCAGGCTAAACTAAAATTACTGGCTCTCAAGGACCGCTGCCGGAACACACCGTTAGGTGCTTGGCGACAGATATTTTACTTGAGAGTGGTTGCTAGCCAGGCGGGCATTCGCAAAATACCCTACCACTATGTAATTATCTCTTAATTATTTCTACTACTTAATCATTATTATTACTAACATCTGCATATTTTCATTTTAGTCTATTTTTTTTTACTAGCTAGTCATTGGATCAATAGCTGCTAAGCGATGATCATATAATGTTTATGGTATTGTGACTGTACAAGCACGAGGCTTATCTGATGTTAAACGTACCTCTACCTACTCTACCTATAACAGATGCATGTCGATGACGAAATGCGCGGCACCCCTCACACAATAAATAAAATTACAGGTACAAGTAGCCAGGCGAGCATTTGCACAATGCCTTTCCACCATGCGGTGAAGCTCAATTCGGCAGCAGGGATCGAACCATGGACTTGCGGCATGGCAGTGCATAGCTCTTACCGCTCGGCCATCAGCCTCAAAAACTAAAAAGTCTACAATAGATTGCGAAATTATTCTCAGCATTTGAAAATGGGCAAATAATTTTCTACTTGAGATGAAACGTACCGTATCTAAAGCGTTGTCTCTTTCTTACTTCTGTACCGATACCGAGTATCATTATTACATTATCATGATCTTTGCGACAGTCTAAAACTGTTACTGACATTACTTTTATATTTGTAAAATATTCAACATTAAACTACAAACTTTAATAAGCCGTGATACAAATTATTGCTTTATACATTTATACAATGTAAGATATATGCTGTGTATTTTTTAGTTTAACGTTTAATTAATACAGTGGAACCATTTACAATAATATTTTAAATATTCCGATAATCGAAACTCAAACAATACTCCGTTGAAAAAGTTACTATTTGTAATGTATTTTTGTGTATGGAGCGGTTTTAAGGCGGAATTAAAGCGGTATCTTATCAATTTTAAATAATATTATCTTAATATATGTATAATATAATCAATTATTGTTGATGTCGTGCATTATTTTTGGCGAATGAAGTTGTGATGTTTCTTTTTTCATTTGATTCAGTATACTTTCGTGTTAGATCAATTTGATTATTGAAAATGTATCAACTTCAATCTAACAGTTATCTTCAACTAATATTCAACTGACTGTCTTTACTCCATACGAGTACAAGATAATATATATTTTACACTCAGGTTAACAATAAATGTTATATTTTATTATATTAAGAGATGAGTCCTATCCAACATCTATTGAATTGTGCTTTGAATTTTAATTTTACTTTTAATTTGAATTTTACTTTCATCAAGTCAACGTTATACGTTTTCTTTCGTATAGCCTTTTGCAAATGATACTTCGCGTCATAACAAAAAAAGGGATAAATTTTATGAAGTGTTTAAGAAGGGTAACCCCTATCTCAGACACATCTTCGTATTAACTCAGCAAATAATTAAGAAAATGAACAAAATACACTTTAGTCAGCGCTTCTGGAGCTTTAAGGGGGGCTGCAGAGCCCAGCAGACAAATGGCGAACTTATTTAAATATCTTTTTTTGTATTCCCAGTGGCAAATTGTTTGCTTGCCTATTGGCAAAATAGACGAAAATGAAGTACGGTGTATTTGAAAAGACTAGCGAATCCATAAACTGCCAGTACTGGGAGCCGGTATAAATCACGTTGTTTTTATTGCCGGCAGGGCGAACGCGAATACAGCGGCAAATGGGCAGCACTACAACAGATCTGCCAGCTCCTATTCAACACCAATTTCGGCATAAACTTTATCTTGTACTGCTTGACGGGACAGAACTTCCGGCGTTCACTCCTGGAGACGTTCCCTTGGCTTCGCAGACGCAAGAACGCTCTCGTGGCTCTAAACGAAAACACTAACGCAAGACCCGCTCGAGCTTCCAGCCTCTCAAGTAAGTCTAAATTGGCATTTTAATACGACGGATTAATTGTGATTTATCTCCGTAATCCGATCGGCTCAAACTTCCTTTCATACCAGCTATCGAGTACTTAATTTAAAATTGCTGAAATAAAATTAGAACGTATTGTTACCGGATCAGATGAAATGTAACTTAATTATCCACCAGACTCTGTTTATGTAAAGTGTGCAGTTATACGTAAAGTGATTTATATGAATGAACTCATGTAATTTACCGTGTAATAAAATACACTATTTTTAATAGAAAAATCTTTGTTGTTAATCTAATTCATATAAAAAATACTACTTAATATTTTAAATAAAAGGAACAGCTGAAATTTGCACTTATATGATTGAATAATGAATTACAGATAGAAGCTAACGCACATTTGATTCAATAAAAATAATGGTCATTACATAAATACGACGAATGCCGTATCAGAATACAATTCATCGATTTGCACAGCAAAATAATAGCGATTACACGAGTTTCCACACACAGAAAAGTAAATATTATTATTGAATTATTACATTTTGTTATTTCATTCCAAATTGCATTGACATTGTACATTATTTGTCTTTATATGTATGCCTCTGCCTACTATGTCACTTGTTGGTAATTGACGATTGAAAGTATGATCAGGTTTCTAAATATTATGATTACAAGCACTATCGCGCGCTAAGCGAAAAACATATTTACAAATTATTGGAGTACAAAATTTCGGCTAGAAATGTCAAGTACAATTGGCCGAGCGGTATAGGCATCCGGCGCGAAATCGGAGGACGCGGATTCAATTCCCGCCGTGGGCATAAAATTTTGTACTTCAATATTTTGTAAGAAAATGTGATCAGGTTGTCTAGAATTTAAAAAAATATACAGGTGTCATTTTCTAAGCTTCTTGGGGTGGTAAGTACGAAAATGCCATTTGTTCAAATTCCAGGCTGACGGAATTAATTAGGATTTACAAGATTTAATATACATCCATTTTGAAATGAAGATTGCGGTCGGGATTGCTGATTACATAAATGACATTCGTTTTAAAATCGAAGATGGTACGGTCTATCCCCAACAACTACTAAATAGAGCGGGTGTGGTGTATGAAGATAGGGACGGCGCCCCCACGTCTTGTCCCTTACACCCTGCACGATTGCCTTGTCTAGACGGCTTCTTTTATCGACTGTATGGATACTTAGGCTGTGGTTAAACCGTTGATATACTTAAATCGATTCCAATTAAAAAATCATCATGTTTTCAGATCATTGAACGGACTCCACGGCACATCCGGTATCTGAAAGGCATGCAGGCTTATTAGCACAATATTGTACTTTAAAAATTTTAATACTTCCATGTCTTTAGAATTAGGTTTAAAATATTTTTAAGATGGTAATTTAAATTATGTTCCGAGTTTTAAAAACTTCACAGTTGCAAGTCGCTTTGACAAATGATTAGTATTTCTTACATGTACGAGTTCCTGAATTTGTTCCTTACTTTTTAATGTCAAACATGTAAAGTTGTTGTATGGTTGATTGTTATCTGTATGTTTTAGCTGCTAATCCACCAGGGATTCCTGGTGCGCAGTAACGTCCCTAAGCTAGTGCTGTATAAAACCATGTTTGACGCATGCGGAATAAATCGATTGCAATTGGAAACTTGAGTATTATTTTCAAACTAACTAAATCTAAGAAAACAAAATATGTTTGTTTTAATCCGAGCTTAAAAACTACAATGTGCATCAATATTTTCAATATTTGGTGTTTATTGAATTTCTTCACTAGGTTAGCTTTTGTGAGAGTCCCCGTATAGTAGTCACATATTTGACGACTCGTAATTTTTTATATTTTTCATTCTATTAAATTAGCTCTAGTCGATGACACCTTCATGCTAGGGAACTATTTCTATCTTTGTACATTTTTATTTAACCGGTTTTAATAATTACTTGTTTCTCAATAACTTCTTCTGCGAGACCCGCCCGTGACAGACGAGCAGGCAAATAGTATAATTATATTACTAGGTACCTGTTTAACCTACATATCTAACCCTATTAAATTTTTCCAATTGGGTTACCTTCGTTAATACTAAACCTACAGTTACACGTACCATCATATTCAAATATTGTTCTACCGGCGTCTTATGCCTTTATTATCAAAACACTAAAACTATACAGACACTACAGTTACTACAACGAAAGCATTAAGGCAACCTAATGGCCATTATAGGCTCGCAGGCAGTACGAATGCCTTGCACCCAAGCGTAAGCAAATAGCGCGGGGAAAAGTGGATAGATCTATACGAGTAATTATTAAAAGAAGGGATGGCTTGTAACCAAAGACAAGATTCCCACAGAGAAACAGCGAGAATACGAGCACGATTTGCGAAGCTAGGACACGTATCTAAAAGATATTTCGATGCTAATTCGCAGAGGAGCATCCTACTGTCTCTGAGAGGACACAAACATTGGGAATGCAGTATTTAGCCAAACCAATGTCCATGTATTTTTGCCAGATATGCTACATCAAAAGAGTCTATGGTGCGAGAATTTTCACTAATTTGTATGTGCTGTGTATGGAAGACAAAAGGGATGCCACACTAGAAATTTTGTGTATCCCTATGGCCCCAACTTCATAGGATCCTTATGAGGTTAACTTTCAGCCATACCCTATCATCCATCTCAACATTCAAACCGACATTATCGTATGTTTTACTAATTGTCTAAGCTTGAAAAAAGCTAAATGTACTCCAAAGCTGCTAATATCTCAAACTATAAGGACATTGAACAAAAAAGAAAAATCTAATAACAGTACAAACCATATCAGCTGGTAATTTTGAATAATCTGCTAGAGGCACATTGAAACCTTTGAATTTGTTGCTCGACAAAAAATAACAATGATTCTTTGAAAATCGGTGAACCCAAAATACAAAGCAAACCTGTTATTACCAATTTTATAATAGGCGCAATGGAATTTAATTGTTCAATAATTAACTTTATATAATCTCATTCGGTAATATTCTAATTATGAAATTAAATACAGACCTTTATTGGCATATTTTATGTACATACTTCTTTAAGAAAATTAAAAAGTTAAATTAAAGCATTGTTCTCCTAACAAAACAATGCTTTAAAACAATTTTTTAATTATTAAAGTACTATGTGTCCCGACCAAGGAGGTTTCAATTCAATTTAAGTACACATTATCTATGGTGAGCGAGATGCGCGCGCAACGCGCTGCGCTGGTTCCGAGCCAATAGACCAATAACATACTTTTTCCATTTTGGCGCTATTTCGTACATACGAATTTGAGTAATATTTTGTTGGATAAAACTTTAGTAGCAAAAATATCAACGAACATCCACGATACTGATGATTTAACTCCACCTGACATTCTAGAAACAGCTACGAAACTAACGAATAGTCTTTTGCCAGAAAAATCAAGAAAAGCGTATAGTCACAGAGAGTTGAAATACAGGTAAAAAAAAATAATGTAGCCATGAGATTAAATAAAGTAGTGTATGCAACTGCATATAATTAGGTAGGTATTAAAACACTCGTGTAATCTTATTTTGAAACTCGCCTGCGGCTCGTTTCAAAAAACTACACTCATGTTTTAATACCCTCTATTATATGACAGTTGCATAAACTACTATTATCCGGACGATGCGAGTACTCATTAAAGACGAAATCTTCAATGAGTACTCGCAAGTCATTCAATACAGTGTTCGTATCGCCTCCTAAGATTCCGTCATCCAAATACCAAACGTTAAGTTTTGATTGGAGACGTTGAATTATTTAGTGGACGGTAAGGCTTAATATAGCTGGACTAAGATGTTCATCCTGTTGAATATAACGATATTTTGATAGGTTGATTTTGACAGTTCGCCGTAGCATTGCCAAAGTAAGGTTTAAATTCCGAATTATATCTTTCACTTCAAACGGTGCCTACGAGTTTTTTGAAATCCACAATTATTTTATCATTATTTTCATTGAATTAATAGGTTATGTTAATTAGCCGGCGAAGCGGCAGAAACATCAATAACAGACACAAAACCAACATCAAGTTATGAAAACATACAAATACATCAACCTATCCACATATAGTATCTACTCGTATCATTTCCAAGTTCTGTCAACTGCACAATGTATATTCTATATACTCGCATTTTAAATGTTTAACACCATTTAATAATAACAAATACTTTTAAAAGTATCCTAAAAAATATTAAATAATATTTAAATAAAACACTTAAAAAAGCATAAAATTATATATCTAGTGACAATTCCGCCTAATTTTCCTGTTATCTACGTGACGTCACAAACATCACGCAGCCTAACCGGAAGAATACCCGACTAGTTTCGCTTCTAAACGAAGCATCTTCAGGAGGTCTATTAAATATGGATTTCCTTTATTAAAATTTTCTTTATAATTTAATTTTAATTCTTTATATTTTAATTTTCTTTATTAAATATGGATTTCCGCAAAGTAACGCCTGAATCTATCCATTACTTTAACACCATTTATAAAATTCCATGTTATAAAAGTAGGCGTAGTAGTCTTAGATATTAAGACAATAGATATTTAGAACCATTATTTAGCTCAGCCGTGTGGTTGTTAGTTGTTTTATATTTCAGCGAAATAATATTAAATATTCGTATATATTAGATTATTTCAAATATACTTCCAATTGTAGTTTCTTCATATTTAAAATATACGAAGTGTTCAAACTCAATAAGTTATTGCAAGCATGCATCTTAACACTAAGCTGAATAATCGTTTTTATGGGAATATTTTTTTCATATTAAGAGATGAAATAAATAAAATAAAATAAAAAAATTTAACCAAAAAATGGAACCGACTGCAACACTCTAAAGTGTGAAATAACTTGTTGTGTTGAAGTCGTTACCATATTAGTTCAAAAGTACCTATTACCATAAAATTGTGCGCATGGTACCGACTTCGACACGTTATTATATATTTTTTCTCTTTTTAGTGACCCTTGCTACATACGGGTTCGATTGTCATTGACTTTCAACAACTATAGATAGATAGATAACTATTTATTGACAACACCATAATAACAATAATAAACTTATTACTAAAAACATAAAACCAACTGTATCAAGGGGCGGTCAAGGAAAATATTTCTTAGTTATTGGAAAATAACTCAAAAACGGCTTGATCGTTTTTGATGAAATTTAAATGCAACCAAACGACAAGCATCAGCTTTCAAATAGAAAAATAATTATCAAAATCGGTTCACCCAGTCATAAGTTCGGAGGTGACAAACATAAAAAAGAACAGACGAATTGGGAACTTCCTCCTTTTTTTGAAGTCGGTTTAAAACTGTCAAACAAGACCAGAGATATCAGACTTAAGACATTCGTGCAAAATTTCAACGAGTTTGAATAATTGGTAGGAATATAAAATATGAGAAAAACACGTTTGTATGGAAAGAGGTACTAAGACACTAACCTATATATCAGTTTTCAATAATCAGGTACGTACCCGTTTGACACAATTACTTTCTTACGTCTGATAGCCAGCTATACCATATAGCTTACGCGTCGTACGAATACAGGCGAGAATTTCTGTATATGGACGTAAGGTTCCACCTAGCGAACTAAACCAATTAGTATAGATAGACTAACTTAACACATTATCCCAGCGCGCATGTTGGTCTGGAAGGACAACTAGGTAATTCTAGGTTAGCCTGAACAACATCTTCGACCAATTCATCACTTACCATCAGATGAGATAGTGGTCAAAGGCAAACTTATGAGGCATAAAAAAACTACGCTTGAACTGTTTCTAATGATACGATTAAAGCTGGATGCAAAATGTCAGCCGATTTCGATTATGCCATTAAGCTATTCTTCGTCGTAGAATTGCTCACGGGAATCTCAAGCAACAATATTTACATTGTTGTGCACCACAATGAAGAAGTCAGTGAAATTAATGTCACGCGAGTTTTGTCTACGAGTTCCTCGAACGAAAACAGAGTGCAGTGCCGCACAGGCCTTAGGCGAGAGCTAGCTTAAGTTCTCAACAACGTAGCTTAGGTGGCAGTGAGTTTAAATCGTCCAAATTCAGAGTAACGTAAACGTAAAGGTGAAAGAAAAGCATTAGTTAAACATACCAAAGAAATGTATTAAAAAGGGGTATTTTTAATGTTTTTATTTCCTAAAATCCATCTATATCAGTACACTCCGGGGCAAACTACATACTAGTAATTTTGATTTAATATCAAGCACGGGGTCATCCCAAAAGTAATTCGCATTCAGTGACCTGTAAATGACGCACCGCCATGTCACCCAAATCGTATGATAGATGTATTTTATATGGAGCTACATCCGCATCTGAATCAAACGATTTGTTTGTATTTTTTTCCACAATATTTGTTTATATCAAATGTTACTTATACTGTATTCAACATCAAGGCTGGCGGGGAAATGTCCATATTTTTTTACCATTTTCCTAACATCCGTTTTGCCGTTTTGAAAATGTCAGCTGGATTTATATTTAGTTATTTCTTTTATTTTTTGTATGATTAGATTACAGAACAAATAGGTACGACTTCTGATTAAAACAGTTGTATTTCGTTACAAGTGACAAAGTGCACTGCTCCCATCACCCTGAAAAGTATTACGTGTCTGTAATTTCACCGGGTCGTTTCAAAACAGATCACAGTAACGCAAAAATTATTGCTTAGCGGTAGAAATAAGTATGGTGACAGTACGTCCCCGGACGGACTCGTTCCCAACGAGTTCTACTGCTACTGAGCTAGATACAGTAGATGTTATTCAATCCTAGGTATTATTGCAGGCCAAGGTACCTCCAATAGCGTGAAACAATAAGATTTAAATAAAGGTAGCGGTCAAAGTGAAATTTGAATATTTCTATACAGATCACCTAGAGTGTACACTATTTAGACAAGATTGTGCAACGTTCAGAACGGGCAGGCTCCGCCACGGTTGGGACTTATCATTTGGACGAAATAAATTTATTATTTTTAGTTTGATAAACTTGGTAGCAGATTTCAGCGGTGTAATAAATAAATCGTTTATACAATTTAACAACCCACACGGTTGAATGTTAATTGGTTAAGAGCTTTGACAGTAATATACCATACATACAAATATACCTAGCATGCTTATACAAATATTGCTCGTGTAATTTCGGTAAGATTACATCTAATTAACATTGATAAAGATGGAACAACAAAGCTTTCAAAGAGATTATTATTGTCTAATAGATTATGTTGTTTTTTTGTCTTGACTTATAACTATACAGGGTTATTGGTAATATTCTAACCTCTTAGTGTTGACATCTGCTAGTCCTAAGAAACATTTTGAGATATTTTTTTTTGTTTTGAATTTTTTTTTGTTTCGTGTTTTTGACGGAATAAGTACTAGGCCCATCTAATATTAAATATCCCTTGTGCCTGTCAGTCAGTCAAAATAATTTATTCAATTTAGGCGTCTACGACGCCCTTATGAAGGACAATTACAATTTTTATTACTGAAATATACTACATTGTACGTTCAGCAAACAAAAATTATAGAGCCACTGCGAGAAGAACGGCAAGAAACTCGGGGCCTTTCTTTTAAACGTTTTTTAACAATGTGTTACATACTATATAGTCAAATAATTATAATATTTATTTACATTACGTAGGTGACAGGCGCTGTAATGTATTATTTCATATTTTTTATTACTTTGCTCGACGTAATTATTCAAAACTCTATTCAAAGGTAGCACGGCGCGGTTCCGTGTTGCCGCGAAGAACGCTCTTGGCTGGGAGTAGGCATTAAAACACAAAAAAAAATCATAACAAAACAAAATTTGTCTCAAAATGTTTGTTAGGACTAGCAGATGTCAACCCTAAGAGGTTGTTAGCATATTACCAATAACCCTGTATATATCTTTCGTCAATAATTTTACGAGTATCCTGACTAGTTAAAATGTTAAAGCTACCTAATCGAACAGTATGAATCACCATGAATAAAACCAGTATGTAAATAAAACCGGTGCGAGATAAAGTACGTGAAGGACTCAGTTGCGTACCAATACAGAAAGTATCCTTAGCGGGAGTCCGACCACCACTTGGCTAGTTTTTTGTATTTGTTGTTGAACGTTAGTTTATAAACTATATCTGTACCAAATTTCAAGCTTATATTACCGTTTTCACGATAGAGCTTAAAGGAAAAATGTTTAGGGTCCCATGTTCTACCACGGAACCTTAATAACTACTTTAATTTGTATATTTTTTCGTACAAACGTGATTTTGTTTTATATATTTATGTCAGATATATAACTAGTGTCATTGTTAAGATGTTTTTCCTTCGTTCGAGAGAAGATGCGAAGCCGCGTTCCCATTATGGATTGTTTCACGTATTTAATTTGAATACAGTGACGTCAATAACGACGCACTCGGTCCGAGTGTAAGTACCATTTCTCGGGGTCTGTACTGTGTCACATTAAATAGTGAAAGCCGGGTGACTTACATAACTTGCATCCAGCAAAGTTAATGTGAAGATGGTCCATGGAGGTTATAAGGCCCACTGTAATTAAGAAGCTTAAAATCAGGGTTAGTCAAGAATTACCTCACGACTTCGGCAAGTGTTACTTCTTGTACCTTTTAATAGACATAAAAATTTAATGCATGTCTAAATTTTTTACTTTAATATAAACAAATTAATGGTACAAGGTAACCTTATAACGCCTAGGTTTCGTGTCGCCTAGGCCTTCATAGGCCTACGGCCATTATCATATATTCTAATCACAATTAAAATTAAAAAATTATGTAGTAATTAAACAACTTTAAACGGTTTAAATCGCGTATATTTGTCATTATTTTTGTCCCGACGTTTCAAACACTTTGCAGTGATCGTGGTCACGGGGTGACACACCCCGTGACCACGATCACTGCAAAGTTCTATGATAGAATATATATATCCGGTTCTATGATAGAATATATATATATATATATATATATGCCTATATTTTATTTTATTTAAAAGCGTCCACTCTATAATTATATAGAATAACTGTTGGAAGCTTTTTTTATTACAGATAGGCTAGCCTTGTACTATAATCTCGCCTGATGGTAAACGACGATGTGGTCGATACAGTTAACAAGTACAAGGCGAACCTGCTCTCATAGTTACATGCATTAGCTATGTAAAAATACATGTCCTTACAACTTTATTTTTATTTATAACTGATAGGCAAGCCTTTGACCACTATCTCACCTGATGGTAAGTGCTGATGTGGTTGAGGCTAACCTAGAAGTACTTACTGGCTCTCAAGGACAACTGCCGGAACTCACTGTTAGGTACTAGGCGATAGATTTTCTATTTGTGTGTGGTAGCTAGCCAGGCGGGCATTCGCAAAATGCCTTACCACCATGCTTTAATGACTGCCAACCTAAGACAACAAGCGGGACCGACGGCTTAACGTGCCCTCCGAAGCACGGAAGCGCTCAGTAGTAATGTCAGTAGCGGTCACCCAACCAACTCATGACCGCGGCGGCCGTTGCTTAACTTTGCTGATCGGTTAAGAACAGTAAACTTCGCTACGAGCGCTTCATTTAACTGATTTATCAATACGAATCTATTATATATGTATTTAACAATGCATGTAGTATGTAAACATCGATGGACCATATAATATTATATTGTTACTTGTATAAATCAACTAAAATGTTAGAAAGAATAGTAATTGTACTATCAGTGATATCACATTTGTATACCGAGGAAGGCAGAGGCACCTTTCACACACGTAACGGCAGATGTTTTACTATCATGTAATAAGGGGTGAACGCGTCAAAAATTACCTCGTTGCGTAGCGTTCCCGACGTCACGTCCGGCAATACCTAAGCAGTAAACCTTGACGGATTTATAACTACATATATTACAAATATTTGTTGCCGTTAAATATGCAACATTACCGTAATGTGATGTCACAATCTAGTATGTATGTAACGAATAAACTTAAGACTATAATACCAATATAAAAAAATCTTTTCTATTAGATCCTACGTTATACCTGATGAACATAGGCTATGGAATATTTTCAAAAAAGTTGTTTTATTTTTTGTTAATAACCCGGGGCGGAGCGCTAGTAAATATATAATATAACCAAACGAAAGGCTCACTACCACCCTCAAATAGAAAAGCAGCAGCAGTCCTTGAGAGCCAGTAAAATTACAGGCACATGACTTAACAACTGTATGACAGCATTAGGCTGACGGGCGCAGTGCAATACGTCACTTGTGACGAAATGATTCCGTTAAAAGCAGAGGTCACCGCTTAAAATAGCAGCCTCTCCCACAGCAGTTAAGCCCATGAAAAAATTTACAACGTGTCTTTTTGTCAACAGCGTCGTACTCGTTCAGTAACCACACCGAGGCGACTTCCAACTGCGTTGTTAACAACGGTGCGAGCACCAGTGGGACCGGACGAGCCGAGCCAGTACACACTGGGACAAGACAAGCAGAAGAAAATCGTAATGGACAAGCAGCGGCTGCTCTCCGCTGGCGCGAGCGACGCCGCTCACAGCAAGTTATCCAGCGGTGGCGCTTTGACAACACGCGCCAGCAGCGGCGGCGGCGGCGGCGCGAGTCGTTTGAGCTGCGCGAGGTGCCACCACCAGCGCCGCTGCCTTCCGACAACATGTGACGTTGGGCAGGTAATGCGGGCGAAGCGTGGGGCGAACCGCAGGCTGTGCCCCTCGCCTTCTACCCGCGCACAAACAGTCGACGCCACACCGCCGCGACCAATGTATCGAGCCGATATGTTCATCACGTCCACGTCTTCAACGGCATAGCTCGGGTCTAAAACTAAACCTAATATTACAGAGTGCGACTGTCCCATATTCCGATTTTAAACTCAAGTGCAAAGTTTGAACGTCTGCAATGAAGTGCATTTAGTACTATCAATGTTTAAACACTGAAATGGTTTTATCTTTAAAATTTGTGTGACTATATATTCATATTCAGTTGTATATGTATACACATTTAAACACTCGTGGAGTAATTAATGATTAATTTTCTTATGTATTCTCGGTATTACTAGTCATGTAACGGTGACAAGTTGTGTACAACGTAAATTGAACATTATTTCAGATTCATCGAAAAAATTTTATCAGTGCATATTACTATCAAAAATTTTAACATTCGTGATTATCATACATATATTTCAAACTACAATTTACACTATTAAATATCAATTTTACCAAATTTATATACAATATGATTTCCTACAAACACAATAAGTACATAATATTTATTATCGTTAGGGAACGATTGGCTCGAACATGTATTTGTTTTCAAAATTTTAGAAATATATACCTTAAAAATCAATTGGCATTTTATATTTATCCAAATTCTTATTTATTTATTTATAAATTACTTTTTTTAAATATCCAAGGCCCTTCTGATTATTGTTCCATTAGAGACAATGATCAGATTAGCGATCTATATACCCGTAATATATATTTTTGCATTAAATACTAAAGTATTATTAACTTACTTTAGCATTTAATTATAATAATATTTGGTAATTCAATATAAGCACTTTTAAACTCATAATTATTATTACTCATATTATTATTATTTAATAAAATATGATATTTTAGTGAACATATCACACAATAACAATACATTGATATAACATATCACTGTATTTAATGTAAGGTTTTGTGTAGCCCTATGTGTATGTGTGTGGTTCATTAAATTATTTTATTCCTATCTATATAGAGTGAGTAACCGGACGGCTTCTTTAAAATGTTCGTAAAAGGTAATTTAATGTTAATGTTCACATATATATGTATATTATAAGCGTTGTGTTAAAATTTATAATGTCCCGTTTGGTTGGAGGAAAAATTCAACATCGGAAATACTGAATCCATTTAATCAATACAACCTTCACAATTCTACACTGATCAGTATCACCGCCACTAAGAGTTGTTAGAATAATATTTATGTTTTGGCAACCGGAAAACAGCATCAAGTTGCATATTATTATGCTGAGGTATCAAGTAAAATCATTACTTATTATAATAAAATAACCCAAATTAAGATAACAGCGGCGTTCAACTCGTGGATCGAATAGGCAAAGAGAGTACACATAGTAAACTATTATCACATTATAGACACTTTAACATTATAAACTAAAAAAATCCTATAAATTACTGTAAATAATATATAACAAGAATTTTTTTTTTTTATAGGGCATACCGCCGGTATGCCTTTATTAAACAAAATACTATGAACTATAGAAAATACAATAAAATTGTCGTAGCATACATTAATATAATACTAAAATAAACAAAAAGGAAGAAAATACAAAAAAATATAGTTTATGTTGATAGAAAATTAGTTTTAATATTAGGAATGATAATAACAATGATAGTTTTTGAGATATGCATAGATCGTGGTCACGCGCAAATTACACACACACATTGGCAGCTCGTGAACACGATCGATGCAACGTGATCAATACATGGATGTTAGTCAAAAATACTATTTTGAGCTTAATTTGTGTACAATGAACCAAAAGTATAATTCAAACATGTATTAAATCCTTATTTCAAGTTATCGTGATAATTGATTTAATGTAAAGTTCCCACCGAGCATAGATTATTTTCTCGTTCAATTTAATTATACAGGGTTATTGGTAATATGCTAACAACCTCTTATGGTTGACTTCTGCTAGTCCTAACTAATGACTGACTAAAAAATGTTTACTGGATTTTTGTGTTTTTGCCCGAATAAGTACGCGAACCACTTGATGTTAAAAGTCTCTTTTGCCTGTAATGTGTTATTTCATATTTTTAATTACTTTGCTCGATGTAAATATTCAAAACTCTATTCAAAGGGAGCACGGCGCGGCCACTGTTGCCGCGGCGGGTACTTGGCTCGGACTAGGCATTAATACACAAATTAAATTTTTTAAAAATGTTTTCAAAACAAAAACAAAAATTATCTCAAAATGTTTGTTAGGACTAGCAGAAGTCAACTAGGAGGTTGTTAGCATTTTACCAATAACCCTGTATATTCCTAAAATTTTAGCTCACTTTAGCTGATTGTCTCGTTAATATTTTTTCCTACTGACTATTTTAGTTAGACCAAATTTTGTACTATACCATAATTTGAACACATCAGCATCATTTTTACTTTCTACTTCACTGTACTTAAAGAATAACTAACTAAAAGGATTTTAGGCTGTCACCAAAGCGGTTACGTCGTGTAAAATAAACCATAAATAATAAATGCAACAAGCTTAGTTTAACAATTTACAGATCATAATAATTGGTAAGGCTTTGTATATACCTATTTTTAGACTTTACCTACTAGTTTTAATTTTATTTTTTCTGCACCTGATAAGAGTTCAAATACACTATATAGATATATTCAATATTTAAGTTTTATAGATACTATATGTATAACGGTAATTTTATGCTAAGGATAGTATAACTTGTATTTACTAAGCTAATAGTAGTAATATCTTTTACAACCACAATTCAAATAATCATATAGAGCGGCCGGGCACAACGGGCTGCCCCTTTGTGCCAACAGTAGTATCGTGAAAAGTGACGCGCCACCACCACCGGCGTGGCACTAAGGCAGCTTTTGCACTATGAAGATACTCAACATGGATTCTGGTAAAAGCTGAAACAATTATCGAACAAGATATCGAGTCGCAGTAAGTCGCTAGGCTTAAGTATCCGTGAACTTCTATCGTAAAATATCAACTTTTGCAATGACAATCATATAGTGATAAACTTTGTTCGTCTATGTATATATTTGTGTTGTTTATTTAATTTAGTGCTTAAATATTACATTAAATATGTGTTAGTTGTACTTCAAATTAGTATTTTATGAATATACGGTCTTTATAATGTAGGTTAACAATTGTACATTGTGAAAGCGTGACATTCTAAATTTGGTATAAGTTTTGTAGATACGAGTAGTCAGCCCAAGCATATATCTGCTTGGGTACAAAGCTATGTGTGATACGTGTGTAGATTTAGTGAAATATCATTTATTATAATATATATAATAGTCACAAAAAAACATAAAAAAATACAAAAAAACGTAGGGTAGATTAGTAATAAGAAAATAGTCTCAATAGACGATATACAAGATATACGGCAAGGTTTAGATATTAATTAGTACATAATATTATGTTTTGATTCTGTCATTTCTATTTTAAAGATATCGAGACAATGAATATGATACATATAATATGTAATATGGTACCTAGGGGTAGGCCTCGTTTATGAACGATGTTATAGTGTGGTGGGTGTAAATGATAATAGGACATAATATGTATAGGAAAACAGTAGGAATTTTCAGTAGGGACGGGTCGATGTTGAGTCTGTGGCGGCCATGTTGTTTGGCGGCATCTGTCAAATCTATTGCTTATTATTCAGTGACTGATGCCAAATCACCACGGCAAGTTACGCGATAGAGCAGCACACCTACTTTATAAAATTTTCGCTTCAAAATGAGTGTTCGTTAGTGCAAACGTTGCGCGTTGCGCCCTTTTAACGCAGGTAAGATGGCCTTTTAAAGGAGACTCTCCAACGTTTAGTGGCTAAATTGCAGAAAACCGGTTCAGAAAACAATCAGCTAACACTCGTAGGTCAAAGGAAAGCCAGATCGGCTGAGAAAATCGCTACTGTCCGTAAAGGTGCACACTTTCACGGACAGTAGCGATTTTCTCAGCCATAGAACCAGCAATAGAACCCCGGGCAGTCAATTCCTCACCATCGACAGGAGCTCGGCATTTCGTAGACAACAACTTGGCGAATTTTGCAACTGAACTTGGACTATATCAGTACAAGATCCAATTGACCTAGGATCTCAAAGCTAATGACCATAGAATACACCGTTTTGTTCGCTGGTTGGGCTTCGTAACATTTGGGGGGATCCCAACTTTGGGCGAAAATCATATTTGGGCGACGAGGCGCATGTATGGATGAATGGCTATGGTAAAGAGCAAAATTGCCGTATAAAGGACAACGCCAACCCGCACGAGGTTCACCAGGTGGCGCAAAACATTGACTAAAAGTTTCTGTTTGTGGCGGATTTTGAGCCGATTCGTGATGGCATCATGGTTCGTTCTTTTCCTAAAACAACGTTAACTAGGCCATTACCGTCCGGGTCGAGCACTAACGATCAATGATAAATCATTACTTTTGGCGTGAATCGAGCTCTATAGACGTGGACGAGATATTGTTCTAGCAGGATGGTGCCACTGTGAACGACACGATGTAAATTCTGCATGATCGATTTGAGGATTTAGTTAAGTTACTAGTTTAGTTTAAGTGACGCGGAGGGGGGTGTCGAGTGTTGAGGAGGGAGGAGGGAGGGACCCCCAACACCACACCTCCCTCTGCCAGAGAAGCCTAGTTTTCTTATAAAGAATTTAAAAAATATCCTAATTATGTGGCTAGATTTAACCCAATTTATTTTACATAATTACCCTATTAAATAATGATATTTAAGTTCTAGGTTACTAAAACATTTTTTTCTTAACTGATAATCCTATTAAACCTAAAACTCCTAGAAAATGAATTAAACTTGGGTCTTTCACTTAATTTATCTTAAATTCTGCTTATTTTCGTCTTATTACTGCGTAGACACCCAGTCGTTAAAGTCGTAGATGTCAATGGTTGTGCCAGATGGACGGTTACTTTAAAAGTAAATTCTTTTTTATTTCTTAATTTCCAATTTTAATTATTGTACCGTATACCGTTGCTTTTTTTTTTCGTTACTTGTACCATATTTTTATTTCCAAAAATTATGTTCGTATTAAAAGTTGTGTTTAAATTCCCTTAATGATTCTTTATTGATACTGAACAAGTCATATTTTAAAGACAAATGGAAATGAGTCTCTATTTCAGTTCTCTTTTTGTTGTTTCACCCAGTCATCAAAAAGTTCTAATTTCGCGATTGAGCACGTGTTGTAGAGAAATATACAGTCGACTCTCGTTAACTCAAACCTGCAATAATTCGAACGTCTCTATACTTCAACGAGTTCCCTAGAAAATTCTAATTCTGGTAATTCGAACGAAAAAATCAATGCTTCGCAACAAAATTACGCGTTAATTCGAACTTATCAGCGTCAAACTCGACAGTTCGTAAAGAATAAGTCACTTGATCCTCTTATAAACAACTCCAAGAAATCCATCCCGCCGCGGAGACATCTAAGTACATTGCAGAACAAGTTCAAGCTTGTATCATCATACACGAGCCTTTGTTTTGGTAATGATTCGTTTGACATACACTTCCGCACGAATTGGTTCTTTCCTTTCAAAAGTTTCGAACCATTTGATATTTCAAACTCTCGATAGTTAAAATTTTAAACGCTGAAAATTCAGCACTTTACGCATGTCCAAATAACAATAAAGGAAGAATAATGAAACATTATTTTTTTGTATTTTGTTTGGTAACAGTAACTAGGACACTGTTATCGCTATGATATGCTTAGTTAAGTATTATTATATAGACGCGCTTTCTTATGATCTCTTAAATAGCCTAATATATATTTTGTTGAGGTACAATAAATCTTTTGTTTTTAAATATCTTTAGGTTATGAAGGCATTGCCCGTACGATGTCAGGCTAGAACAGCATCCCACCCTCTCACAGCCCTAGGGAGTCGTAAGAGGCGATATTAAAGGGAAAATATCAAGTTCAAGGTGGACCGCTAGGTCTTTTAGCGCTATATGTGTACCTGTCAAATAACCAATTTCTCACTTTGCTTACTTCTCGAGCCGACTACTATGCAAATAACCTTCTTAGGAAACAGTATATTTCTAACTTACTTTTCAAAGTCACTACTTCATTAAATTTAATTTGTTCCATATTTCTTAGTATAAGTACTGCAGTTACCAAGTTTTGATCAGCGCCACGTGCTGCTTGGTTTATTTGTAATTTTTTTATTAATGATAACGATATCCACTTTGTGGAAAAGATAGGCAACCTGCTTGTTTGTTCAAGCTAAGTTGCGATGTGTAGTTGGAAGAATTCACCTCGAGAAGTAGTCAAAATTAAATACGACTTTTTTTTTAAGTAGTCATCAGGCGTCTAAAATGTTTAGAGAAAATACCAACTGGAATTTAGATTTGCGATCTACACTATGTATATTTTAACTGTGTTTTTTTTTCTTTTAATTACATGTTAGGGATAGTTGATCTTTTTATTTTACGAGTAGTAACCACATATGGGACAGCTACAGTTAATACATTTGAATAATTCAGTAATTAGGTACATTCAAAGAAACGTGAAATTGTAAATATTACTGTACTATATAACCTATATTATACTAGCCAAGAATATCTACTGAGGATTAAAACATATCATGTTTATAGAATTAATTACATAAGTAGATACTAATAAAAAAACAAGAAAAACCAAATAAACCTAGTGTATAATAGTTAAACAATAATTTTAATAGAATGAATAGAACACGTAGATTGTCCATACATTGATTTATTCTTGGATATAATTCCACAAACTATTTGTGGACAATAAAGACACGTATCTCCGAATTTAAAGGCCAATATAATTTTATTTATATATATTATAATAACACTATAGACTTGAATCGCCTGTGCGTATCGTTATGGGAGAAGGGCCTTAGGTATACATAACTTGTCAGGCCATAGGTACATACTGTATGATACTGTTACATAAAAATATTCCAGCCACTTCATAAGCTTGGTATCAGCCGTATGTTCGTATATATCGTACAATCAACAGATACAATATTTTCACATGCGAGTTATATTTATGTAAGATATATTTCCATTTGTTTAAATAACAGGGAAGTCTAGATTTCAAATATTTGAATATTAATTATCCATTCTTGTTAAATAATGTCGCAGTGTGCCTCAGGTGGCACTATTGATTACTCTTTGCGAAGCCCCGGTTAATACAAATAAAGTTACATTGTTTGAAAGCTCTTGTGATAAAACATATTTTTTTCGTCTATAAGCAAATATTATGTTTTCGTTTCAGGTTATTTCAATAGGTATTTAATTTATTTCAGTCGCACTGGTGTGCTACTTACAAAGATCTCAGCAGCCCCATTTAAAACTTATTTTGATGTTAATTTATAACAATGTTATATTAGTGTAAGGTGCATATTGTTTTAGGTTTCTATTGTGTTAGTTTCGTTATTCTGCTATTTCAGTGCGTTATCTTTTGGCGTTATCTAAGTTAAGTGTAACTTAAAGTTAAGTAAAGTGTTGTTTCATTCCTGTAAGCTAAGTTGCCCCGTAGGGTGCCGGGCCAGAATGTAACCCTCCCCTTTGGTACCTGTGGGTGTCATATGGGGCTTCGGGCTGAACTGATAACTATACAGAAGGTTTCGTTGATATTAGATTCAAACGATGTTACCGTGTAAGTAGCAATGGTGTTAGGAATAATTTGTGCTATCTACAGATATTTATGGTTACTAAAGTTAAAGGTTATTTTTAAAATGATTGTTACTATGCTCACTTCAATGATTTTATTAATAAATTAATTATAATGTTACTTGTACGGGAAATTCTCTTAAGATCTCGAAACTACTGTTTGTAGGCACGTGTCGTCTTTAGACTTAATATTAATTTTAGAATATGATTATATAATAACAATAAAATATCATTAATAGTAAGATCATATTTATAATAATATATTTAATATAATCGATTAGATATAGTACGAATAGGCATTTACAATATGAAAAAAATATTGTAAATATTCAGAAGTCAAATAATATTAATTACTACTTTATTGCACAGCAAACCTATATAAGCAGTTATTGTAGCATAATAAACTAGGTATATATATGTATCACGAATAACAGCTCTGGAAGTTCAATACATTTAGAAAACCACAGGTTTATAGTAGCAGTAGAACTGTTTGTGCGAGTTCGTCCGGGGAAGTACTGCCACCATACCTACTCGTATATCTAAGCAGTAGTATTCACATTACTGTGGTCTGGATTGAAGGGTATGGGTGCCGGTGAAATTACAGGCACGTGAGACTTAACAACTGTATGTCTCAGCGTGATGAGCGCAGTGCAGTTCGTCACTTGCGACGAACTGCATCTGTCATAGGCAGAGGTTACCGTTTAATACCAGGCGGGCTTCATGCGTCATCCATCACGAACATAACATAAAATAAAGTTAAGAGTTAGGTTCAAAGTAAAGCCGGCTATTTCGCAGGTCTATAGTTCGACCCCTACTGCTGCCTTGAGCTTGTCCGCGTGGTGAACGGGGATTATGAGAATGTTCGCCCGGCTAACTACCACCCTTAAGTTGAAAACCTATCGCCAAGCACCTAACAGTGTTTTCCAGCAGCAGTCTTTGCGAGCAGGTATCCATGAAATTACAAACACGCTATGAGGCTTAAACAAGTGCATGTGTCAGGGTTATTGGTGCATCTGTCAAAAGCAGTCTTAGATTTAGAATTCAATTCACATTATTCACGAAAGCCAAACATACTCGTATATCATACCTATAATACAAGTAGTTCCGGATAAATATCAATAAGCAAAATAGTTCAAGTAATTAAGTAATTTTACGTTCATCAGCCTCATTATGAGGTAAAGAAATAAACGCTTTATTAACATAGTATCATAGAATGTACAGATAATTAATAACATTCTTAAACTTTACATTATGTATATTCGTGTAAGCAGGAGTGATTCTATTATTAATTTGTGATAGTCACAGTGCTTACGGTTAGGGTTTCGCTCACGTTAATTGACATGCTCATTACCAGGTTTTTATTATTACGTCAACTTTAATATGAATTGAACAGGAAGTCCGTAAATACCTTAATATTTGGTCATCTTTCTAATAATAATGGCAATATGTTACCAAACTTAAGTAGTTTACCTTTATTGGGCCGGGCAACAATGTGACTCCTCTATTGCTACCAGTGGGTGTCGTAAAGGGCGGCTAAAGGTAAAATACCGCAAGGTGGGCAGCAGCGCCTTCTGAGGAACTGATATCTTAAACTGCGATCCCCAAAACGCCTGCCAAAAGTGGGGATCATGACAACCCTCCCCCCCCTTCCCCCCAAGGCTGTGTTCAGTAGTGGACAACGCGGCTGATACAGTAGTAAACATATAATCGATTAGATATAGGAATGTACGTAATGGTGACACCATTGGTGCCTTAGTCCATTGTATATATGAAACGTGATTACTCTTGAATTATAATTATAAGTCAGGTAGATAATACTTAATTGTACAGCAACAGTATTAAATATATTCGTGTAAGTAGTAGTGATATTAGATATATTCGTGTAAATAGTAGTGATATTAGATATATTCGTGTAAATAGTAGTGATATTAGATATATTCGTGTAAATAGTAGTGATATTAGATATATTCGTGTAAATAGTAGTGATATTAGATATATTCGTGTAAGTAAAAAGTAGTGATCTTAAAATTTATTTGTGCTACTTAGTGCTTAAGGTTAGGGTTTCACTTTCGTTAATTGATATGCTCATTACTAGGTTTTTAAATTACGTCAACATCAACGGCAAACCCCCGTTAATGGGGAAGGTTGTGTTCAGCAGTGGACAATCCGACAGTATGTTACGTTATAATTAGATTCAAATCATGCTATCGTGTTATACCAATAATGTTAGAAATAGTTTATGCTAGTTACAGATCTCTGGATTAATAAAGTTTAAGGTATGTTTCTAACCTTAATTGATGAATATTAAAGCTATGCTCTTTTTAAGGATTTTATTATTACGATAAGTTTAAGATTACTTGGATGGGCATTTTTGATTGTTTGTATTCAGGAGTAGTCTTAAAAAATAATATTAATCTTAAAATAGTGATATAATCGATTAGATGTAGGAAAATACGAATAGGCATTTACAAGATGCCTTAAAGAAAGATTGTAAATATACATTTAGTCAACTAATATTAGTTTAAAGCTTAGATAGATATTTTATTGCACAGGAACATCACATAGTCAATTATTGTAGCATAATAAACTAGGTATATATATGTATCACGAATAACAGCTCTGGAAGTTCAATACATTTAGAAAACCACAGGTTTATAGTAGCAGTAGAACTGTTTGTGCGAGTTCGTCCGGGGAAGTACTGCCACCATACCTATATCTAAGCAGTAGTATTCACATTACTGTGGTCTGGATTGAAGGGTATGGGTGCCGGTGAAATTACAGGCACATTAGACTTAACAACTTTATATCTTAGGGTGATGGGCGCAGTGCACTTGTGACGAACTGCATCTGTTATAGGCAGAGGTTAACGCTTAACACCAAGCGGCACCAAAAAAAAAAGATAAGAGTTGAAAGTCGGCTATTCCTGGCGACCGCTGTGTCGCACAAAAATGAGTCTTGAATCAATAATGGCCAAGAGGTATGGACTGCCGTGCCACAGATCCACGGTTCAATCTCCATGCGCGCATTGAGCTTCATCGTGAAAGGGCCTTTTTTGTGAATGCTCGCCTGGCTAACTACCACACTAAAGTGGGAAATTTATCGCCAAGCACCTAAGTGTTTTCCGGCAGCAGTCATGAAATTACACGAACACGATGAGATCTAACAAGTTTATGTCTCAGGATATAGAGGCACCTGTTATAGGCAGAGCTTTGGTTTCAAACTGAAACAAGTCTAAAGATCATTATGTTTTTCAATTTAATTATTCGTCCCTATTCCATTTCATTATGTACGTATAAAGCAGGGGCCTGGTGAAACTACATAATGTTACACGACACATGAGGCTTAGCTCTTGAATTCAATTTAAGAAAACCAAACGTGTAATCATAATTTTAATACAAGTAGTACGAGATAATTATCAATAAGAAAAATAGTTTAAGTAATTATGTAACTTTACGTTCATGGGCCTCATTATGAGGTAAAGAATTAAACGCTTTATTAACATAGTATCATAGAATGTAAATATAATTAATAACACTCGTAAATCTTTAAATTGTGTATTTTAAATTGTGGATAGAGTTTCATTTTAATAAATATTTTCATTACTAGGTTTTTACTACTAAGGTAATTTACGTCAACTTTTATTTGGACTGTACAGAAAACTACATATAGGAAACTTTTGAATAATAATTAAGAGCTCAGGAAGATAACACTTTATATTACAGGAAGATTACATAAACAATCGTTGAAGAATAAAACTGTTATTTATATTTATTGATAATGTATTTAACTTAGTCTTTAGGACCTCAACTACTTATTTTATAAATATTTGTCATATGCATACATATATTATATATATATATATATATTACATATACATATATATAACACAGACAGCAGCTCGACAAGTAAAATAATTTAAGACAACGTTTTAATAACCATAATGACATAGAATGTATATAATGAAACATTGTAAACATTATATTTAATAATTGTACTCGTATTACTTACCATACAAATAACATAATTAAGTGTTTATAATCGTAAGACATATTATGTATTTTAAATGTTTAGATTTTAGGCTAAATTCTATATAATTCGAACTATTTAATCTATTTATTTATAAAATACATACAGAATATAGATTAAATCTATATGAGCATAGATATTAGACTAAAATACCTGTAAATTATACATAAGTTTAAACATAATATTATGGCCGACAAGATGGCCCGCAATATCAGTATAATATTTTGATTAAATACTTGCATTACTGTGGGATCTCCTGCTGGGTTATGGGAGAAAGGATTTTTGTTCGTATTTTACTCATATTTATTTAACACTTATGTTAATTAGAACTCAATGTACGATATTTTATTTAAATTTTAGAGTTACCTCTTAGTATATTTACAGAATGTAATTTTTTTATCGTACCTGGAAGAGTGGTACTATAATTATTGAAAATAAGAAGTTCTATTGAAACGAAACAATACATAGATATTTAAAAAAAGGACCGAAACTGCAATCCAAGATTTATTTTTATTATGCTTGCTACAAACAGACACTTATGCAAAAATTCACCATTTACTTTTATGGCACAATCGATAGCTTCGATCATAATAAACAAATCTGTTTAACAAACATGATATCTTAAAGGAAGACCATGACTAAACATTTACTAATAAATTCAGTGGGCAATAAGACGACGCTCTTTCGCTAAACGGTAATAATAACAATTCACAAAAATCCTATGCAACTGTTAATTAATTCACAATACCGTTTTTAATATACACCACAATACACTAGACTTAGACTAGGAGTTAGTACGTTTTCGTTAAATTAAAGTTTGGTCGCTGACACGGGTACCCGTTGTTAGCTGTAGGTGGTGTTGTTACTTAGCTGTAGGCTGTAACCGTACGATCCCGACGACACACGGTCGTACCGATCCTCGTGCGCCGTCGTTATACAAACTCTACCGGAACCACTGCCAGTCTCTTGGAAGCGGTTTAATGCATTTTGGATAGCTCTGCGAGAAAAACCCACATAACACTGTGAACGGCCTTCTAGAATCACTGTAATGGCTCTGGATGCAGTAATTATATCCATGTGCATTCGTATTGGTGGCAAGATTAACGCAAAATTAAATATTTAAAAAGTAAAACTTTTCTCCTTAATCAGGCGGACAAGAGGACAATCGAAGCAAAGCATTAGAATAACATCATTTTTTTTTCTTTAAATCATGGCCAGTACTTTTCAAATTAGGAATACAAACACCAACATAAAATTGATCAGACACCAAGAGTTCGCAATATCAATATAATGCGAATATCAGTTACTTTCAGTTTACTAAAGCACACTTAAATATAAATAACCTAGTAGCCCTTATTTTGTTTTGAGCAGAATATTACAAAGATGTGTATTTCTATTGTTAGATTTTATGTCTTCCATTCATTTAGGAAACCACGTGTGTTTGAATGACTGAACTGTTATGATTGAATCTATCAATTGGTACCATAAACGAATAGAAAGTGTGTTTTTTACATTATTGCCAGTTTCATTCCCTTGTTGACACCACAGCTACCAAAACAGTGGTGTCGTTGACAATACTTGGATTCTTGGGCATAAATTTCAAAAAACATGAAAGCAGTTTTGGTTATTTTTGATATTAAGGAATGTTTCATTTCAGTAAAATTGTTACCTTCAATATTTAAGGTACTTTCCCACCAGGTACAGTTTAATATTATACCCTGCAAGTAATTATTAATAAGATGTATATTTTATTATTTTAAATGCCTATCATAACGTGTCATTTAAGCTCGTATCACTAATTTAACTGTGTCTGTACAGCGAAATTGTAATTAATATTTAAAATTATTTTGTGTAGTGATAGTATTTGACAATGATATGCAAGTTGATTAGTCAAGATGGTAGTTTAGTTTATAGCATAGTATAAAGTGAGGAGGAAGGACCCCCGTGGGGGTGCCGTGGTACACCCATATCGCGGGGGTGACGAATGTAAGGATAAAACACCAAATTATAACAGTCGTGATACTGGTTTAATTAGATAAGTTCCGGATAACCGAAAATCCGTGTTTCGTTTTTGTATATATGTATATGTGACTTTTTATGGTAACTGTACGGTACTGTACGTAACAGTCCTGTTTTTAGTAGATAGTAAGTAAATTACGATTATTCTCCGTTTCACACAATTTAAGAAGTATTTTAACATAATATTCATAAGTAAATCGAATTGTAATCTATTTATAAGCATAGGATAAAGTAAGGAGGTAAGACTCCCGTGGGGGTGCCGCAGTGCACCCACAGCGAGGGGGTCACGAATGTAAGGATGAAACACCAAATTATCATAAATAGTTGTAATATAATTAGATAAGTACCGGATATCCGAGAATCCGTGTTTCGTTTTTGTATATATATATATATATATATATATATACATATATATATTACATTTTATTGTAACTTTGCGGCACTGAACGTAACCGTACTGATTCTCAGTAAATATGTAAGTAAATTAAAATTATTCCACGTTTTACACAATTTAGGAAATATTTTTAGATAATATTCATAAGTAAATTGAAACGTAATCTATTAATAACCATAGTATAAATTAAGGAGGAAGGACTCCCGTGGGGGTGCCGTAGTGCACCCACAGTGCGGGGGTGACAAATGTAAGGATAAAACACAAAATTATAATCAATAGTTGTAATATAATTAGTTAAGTTTCGGATAACCGAGAATCCGTGTTTCGTTTTTGTATATATATATATATATATATATATATATATATATATATATATATATATATATATATATGTATATATATATATATATATATATATATATATGTATATATATATATATATATATATATATATGTATATATATATATATATATATATATATATATATATATGTATATATATATATATATATATATATATATATATATATATATATATATATACATATATATATTACATTTTATGGTAACTTTGCGGCACTCAACGTAACCGTACTGATTCTCAGTAAATATGTAAGTAAATTTAAATTATTCCACGTTTTACACAATTTAGGAAATATTTTTAGATAATATTCATAAGTAAATTGAAACGTAATCTATTAATAACCATAGTATAAATTAAGGAGGAAGGACTCCCGTGGGGGTGCCGTAGTGCACCCACAGTGCGGGGGTGACAAATGTAAGGATAAAACACCAAATTATAATCAATAGTTGTAATATAATTAGTTAAGTTTCGGATAACCGAGAATCCGTGTTTCGTTTTTGTATATACTTAAATTTACGACAATGAACGTAGCCATACTGATTCTCAGTAAATATATAAGTAAATTACAATTAATTAATGAGATACAAAAAATATGAAAACTTGCTTTAAACTCAAACAAATTTGCGAGTTATTTAGTCTGATGACAGATTTGTAACACAAACGACACTCATGGTTAGTTCCATGTTTAGATCGGAAGATGGAAGGCAAAATATTTCATGAGCGTAAAATGGAAATGACCAAGACCCTAAGCAGCTAAATGGACCTGAATAGATATACTTTATATAAGATCGTTCGTATCGCATTTGAGACGGTTAAAACATCGATTTTTCAAGATTGAGATGCAATTTAATGAAACAAAAAAAACAAATTTTAGTGATTTCCTATAATTTGATTTCTCACAATTAGATTCACGTTACGGACACTATCAATTGGTGTAATAAATCATTGTGTTATATTATACAAAATTCAAGATAGGTCCACTTAAAAAATTCAAGATTGCGAATTATTAATACAATACTCGTAAACGATAGACGGAGTGTCTATCGTTTTATTCGGTTGAGAACAGATTCGGTGTAGGACACATTAGATTTACGACATATTCGCTTTACATCCAAATTTTGACCTGACTCGAAAACACTATTTCGGGCTTTGGTATTATTTTTTATTTATTCAGCAACGACATAACTTCAAAAAAATATTCGAGAAATGTTATAATATTTTATAAGATTTATTCAGAGACAACTCACTCGATTTTTTATATATATTATTTACTGTCTACGTGTTGAGCTTATATTCTGTGTATGTCATAACATCATATTAGCAGGACTGTTATTTAACAATTTACCTCTATATGTGGAGACTTGTAAGAGGCTTTTTCGTTTTATATATTTCTTTACCTTATTTAAGCTATGTAGTTGATAGTCATCCTAAGAAATAAATATACTAATTAAAGTAAATAAATAAATATTTGTAGCACTACTTATATACTTCTGTGAGATAAAGATAAAAAGAAATGTCAGGAGTACTTCTAACCCTATATCAGATATCTCTCTAGCCTGAGGAACGTCATATGCAGCAGAACTAAGTATCCGGGACTGATCATATTAGGATTCCGCTATAGTAGGATTCATGAAAGTATGTTAGATACTATTGACCTATAGACACTGAGATAGTAAAGAATGGTTTAATTTTATATCAAGATAGAAATTTAAATAGAAACGTGTTTATTGAAGTTCCTCCAATCTACATACTAACATATATGTATATACATAACATGCGTCGTCCGGTTCAATACTCACTAAAGAAAAGTATTGGTTAGACAGTTTATGGATATATGGATCACCAGTTTAGCTACCACCCGCATATGAAAAATCTGTTACCTAGCACTTAACTGTGTTTCTCGTTATAGATCAGCTTGTTTGAAATATTCGCCCACGTTGTCACTCATCGGCGCAGCGTAGATGATGGATGTGGTAGTGGCGGTGGTAGTGAGGCAGGCCAACCAGCAATTTTTTTTTTTTACAAAAATAAATACATTTTTTTTTATTTATTTACTAAGAAATTATATTTTTAGAGACTGTCCGCCTGTGGACATAAAACTGTAGAATCGACAATGTTTAACATAAAAATGTATGTAGTTATTAGTATTAAGATTCCGCGAGACCCGCAATTTTTCTACTAAATTGTTTGCCCATGATTGTTGATATTATGTAAAATTTTGTTAATGTCTAGCCTTTTTTAGTAACGCATTGTAACAACATATAATGTGTTACAATACGTTGTGGATGTTGTAAAAAAAAACAATGTTCATTTTTCTAAATACCCATTTATTATTATAACATAATTAAATATGTACATACAGGAGCTTTTAGCTTAAGATTATCGTAAAAATATACTGTTTAGATAATATACTTATGTAGTGTGTATAAGAAACGGTTTATTTAAATTATATTGTATTGATTTTATTTTTAACCGACTTTAAAAAAAGGTGGTTCTCAATTCAAATTTATTTATATTTATTTGTAAATTTTTACTAGGCGCACCTTTGCATTGTTGTTTTTTTTTTATATTCGATAGCTTGTACTTGTCATGTGGTGCGATTTGATGAATATCATATAAGTTATCCCCAATAATGCGTATTTAATTGGCTTCGACTACATTGATTATGTTCTCATTTTCACTTTCGATGTAAATTTAACAACTAAACTGTATATGATGGTTTAGAATATGTTCAGTTTGAAGTCGGATTTTGTTTTTGTAGTTATTATTTTAGTGTAGTAGTGTTTTTAATAATTACATTAGCTTACTTTAATATATAAGTTAAATCTTGAAAAAAAGAGGTACGTGTCTGTCTGGCGAAGGAGGGCGAAGGAGAAACTCGCAGCGGGGATGGGGCACAGTGACCCTCTGATCAGCAGCGTTGTTACTACAAAAAGGCCAATTTATAAGTATACATCAGCAGCGTCACGACGAGTATGCCTTTATTAGCGTGTCTATTTCGAATATCCTTCAACATATCAAACCTCAAAAACCTATTTCTCCAGATCAAACTGCTTACTTGTCATAACCAAAGCCTAATGTTCAGTAAAACGTGTATTTTTGTCTATATCAATAAATGTTGTGACTAATTAAACCGTAGTAATTACATATCGTTTTATTTCTTTCAATTGTCCAAAAAAGTGCACTAATGTCTCATAATACATGGCCGTAAGGTTATTCAATTCAATAAATAAAGCATCAGCGTCTACCTTATTTAACCATTAAGGCATATTATGTTCGGTGCAAACAAATCTTAAAGATAAAAGAATTTGGGAGTATGTTTAATGTATATGTTTTAATTTAGATATATGCACACCTCCATAAATTTACGCATGTACCATTGTGTGTATGAATATACATAAAGGTACAGAGTGAGTGAGAAGCCTCTTGCTCCACTCACACACATTCTTCATACATTAATTGAGATAAAATAAAATAGGCGATAAGTTACGTCAGCAGGCCAATAATAACTCAGATATGTCCATAGAGAATAATTATATATTGGTTGGTGGAAAAGTTCTGACATATGGTCTCTAAATACAAAGGGATATCCCTTATAAAGTCTTAAATTAGTTATTACTTTCAGCATTGTTCACGAAAACCAGCGAATGAGGTAGAACTAAATCGAGACAAGGTCAAAAAGTAGTAACCCGAGCGCACAAAACAACCAAAATTACGACGTTGGTGACTTCAATTCACAGAGTATCTATTTTCACAAAATATACTTATTTATATTTTACTATCATTTACCGGTAAGTGGTCGCAAATTAAAAACTGATTGCTGAACAGACAGCGAAGAAACCTCCAAGAAGGTAACACACATAAGGTGTCACCATTAGTATAATATATATAGCATACTTTAGATCCGTAATGGACCAAAAGGTATTGATCTTATTATACCCGCTGTTGGGCTACTATATTATTCCCGGACCTTAAAATCTATACCAAATTTTATCAAAAACCATTGAAATTTACGAAAGTGAGCAATGAACATGCGCAAAACAAAATTTAATATCTAATTTTATTATGTATATTAAGATAATTACGATATTTATAATAAATAACCAGTGATATATGCATAAAAGGTTTTTCTTGCATATGTAAGTAGCATATGAAGAAAAACCTTGGCATTGCAATAATGCCTTACAACAAATACCTCAAGGGAACACTACTTTCCGAGATGTCACTCCAGTGTCGACTTAGACTGTTATAGGTAAAGCTGCATCTCTCAGACTACGTCGGCAGAAATAGGCTTATCCATTAGTGCAACAGAGCATCTACTGTTTGGAAATATATTTTAGTTTTCCTTCGGCGGCCTTCAGGGAGCAACGTGAAGAGGGTCGGCTTGAATAGGTGGTTTATTTAAACTTGTGACGTGTGGTGCTCCATTTCGTTCAACATTCGTGAAGGTCGCTGTAAGTATTTGTGATATATATGCCTCTGCAATAAACTTTGGCAGTTCTTAAATCGATACTTATCTCACATATGGACTTCGTAGCAAGAAATTGTGTTGCACCAATCTTAAAAAAATCCTGAATGTTCTCTGTTTATCTCACTTATTAACTATATATAATGTGTCAGAAGAAATATGTCGGTGCAGAGGAAGATCGACTTAGTGTACGAAAATCCTAGTTAAGAATCGACTTAGCTCACTTAAGAGCAGACAGGCACTGGTCACTTACACTGAGAAAAAAATGAAATGTAGCGAAGTCTTTTCACAATGTATGTGTAGTTTTATCTAAAATACGTAATCTACAGCCGTAAAAATGTTGGATAATACAAAATAATGTTGAAGCGTATCAACACGTCACTAAGTTACAACATGTTGTGTACTGATATTGCCGTTAAATACGTACCCATCTGTCGGGTCCGTCAACAAGACTCAACATACGTAACCGATATAGGCAGATACATGCTAGGAAGTAGTCCATGGATATGACGTCACAGATAGAACATTACATTATGCTGTCGCATCTTTATAAATGTACTCCAACATTAACAGGATGACACAAACGTCTTGACTAAAAAAAATAATGTTTCAAGTAGTTTTTCGTCGTGACTATAAGTAGATCGTCTATTTATTGTAAGTATTTTGGAAACAGACTCCTACTGTGAGTAGGCAACAACAAGGTATAAGTAGACAATCTCCTATATGTACGTAGCTTGATGCATGATGTAGGTACGTAGAAAACATTATTAGTTACATTTAAGTAGACTGCGCTAAGACTCCTTACTGTACGTAGGCTGATGCACGATATAAGTAAGCGAATTATGCAAGCTCCTTCCAGTACGTAGGCTGATGCATGATTTGGTAAGAAAGATCTTTACCACAAGTGAGCAGCTTCAAGGTTGACGTAGAAAAACTATTTACCGTACGTGAATTTATGCGCAATAAATTTACGTAAAATTCATTTAAGTAACCTACTTACTGCGCGTAGGCATATGCGTGATGAACGTAGGGAACATCATTATACGTTTTTAGACATACTGCATTTGTACATACAAATATATACATAAATGTTGCGGGCGCAATAATATACTGTTCCCTCGACATTTTAAAGATTGTTTTACGACAGAAGATTAGTGTTGCCAGATGCCGAATAAAAAAATACGAAAGCAGTGTTTCATAAACGCTGATTTTCGACCATTACTTATTTCAATATTTCTTCATTTACAATCAATTTTGCGCTCGTACTCATGTTCGTATAAAATACAAACAAATCAATTGTTATACGCGTGCAAATAAATAAAAACTAGTTACTCTGCACTGAAACCTCATATTTCGATTTGGTACTTCTTTAGTTATGTCTTTTATGTGCATTTGTACTTTTAGTTTGTGCCTAATTTTTTACATCAAATACAACATATATATAACGTTGCTTGTATCGGTATCGTTACGTGGTGTTTTAATCATAATAGTTCAATAAGGACAGAAATAATAAAAAGTAATACATTGATGAGATGATTTATAGTATACTATTGACTATATAGAATAAGAAATTGATATAAGGTTTTTTTTCTGTTATTTTTAAAAATATATTTGGTATATACCTACTGCATGCCGCAGTATCATTCACGTAGGCAATAATGAAAAGTGATGATGGTCATGATGATTATGATAGTAAGAAGTTTGCTTTGTGTTTATCTAAGACCTAAACTATCTATATTTCTATTTATATTTCAGTTTCATCCAAAGTGGTCCAGCAATTTCAGCGTATATATATATATACAAATATACATTCTCGTCCTTACTTACAAACCTTAGTATTTCTAATGAATCGATTCAGGCGTTACCTTGCGGAAATATAATAATATCAAATATTTTGAAAATATTAAAAAAAAACATTAAATTAATATTTTAACAAAACTCTTAAAAACTATTAAAATATAACTAGTGACGATTTCGCCTAATTTTCCTGTTAAGCCGACGTGACGTCACAAACACGTGAGTCGAGAAGGTGCGATCGTGCACTCGTATAGTCAAGACCTCCTGAGGATGCTTCGTGTAGAAGCGACACGCGTCAAACGGTTTGACTGCGTGTTGTTTGTGACGTTACGTCGGCTTAGCAAGAAAATTAGGCGGAATCGTCATTGGATATATTTTTAAGTGTTTTATTAAAACTTAGCATTACTAATGTTACTGTTCTTGACCAGGAAAAATTACATATTTTTTTATTTATAACAGCATTTAGCCACATTCTCACCTGATGATTTTGGTATTTCCTAATCTAACCATACTAATTGTAAAACAGAGCTTTTGAGGCTGTAAGCAAGTGTTCAGTTTTTTTTTATAAATATTTAATCTAATACTACTAAACATGGATTGTTTTGTCTACATGGATAAAACCGCGGGGAGCAATTGTTATTAAAATAGTTTTTGAAAAGTCTAAACAATGCATCAATGATATCAAAGTTAATATCTAATTAATATGCTAGATTAATATTTACTATATGTATTTGTGTATCGCTGCAAATAAATATATTTTTCATTTTCATTTTCATTTTCAATTTTATTAATATTAAAATATTTTTATGTGAATACTCGGCTGATTTTGATTTACACGCTGGCAATACTGGCTGGAGCGTAATGCAACAGCTATAATATTAGTTTTCTGCGAGACCGTGGCAATCGCGTCACGCGCGCATGTAAATGTTTTCAACAGTGATTATTTATAAAAAATCTTTTATTACAAAGTTTCCAAAATCAATTTATCACCAATCAAATTTGAATAAACGAAGAAAGGGGTTCAGTCGCCCCAAAGTGGGTCTGTGTGTATAAAGAAAGGCCAAAGACACAGCCTGGCTATCCGGCAACCAGTGAATTCAAATGCTAAACGGCAACATTCACAGGTAAGCGACTTTAATGTTTTTTTAAAGTCTTAGTTATAAATGATTTAGTCAAACGTTGAAAAAATGCCGCCCTCTATTAAGAAAGGGGGCTATAATTGCAATAATTTTATTTCATTTCATTTGCCATAATGTCCATGCTTGGCAAGCAACTTTGGGAGCTCGTTTGTAAGATGACAGTTCTTCGGAAAAGGCAGCTGTCTAAGTTGTGATATTTTCCCTTTTGTCGCCACTTGCAACTCCCATAGAAAGATATGGATGGTGCAATTTTATCCGGGCATCCCAAGGCCGGTTGAAAACAAATATATTTATGTAAATGAAGTCTACACAATTGTTACAGATGCTACTTTATTAGAAGACAAATTGACTTGGCTAAAAATAATATTGATACCTGACACTGAGTACAAAAATCCTCGAGAAAGACTGCTGATACTGGTGTTAAGGAAATATTATGAGAATAAAGAACACATCCGAATACCTATGACAATCCAACTCTCCGATAACCCCAAGGTATATTTTGGTATGTTAAATTTTCAAACCTACATGATATTTTACTTTCATAATTCATATTTATGTTTCATATTACTTTCAAAGTGGAATTATTCGAATGATCTGTTATTGATTGCAGATTTTACAAGATCTCAACCATATATATCCAAAAAATAATGAGGGGCTTTTCTTATAACTCCAGGGACTAGTGCTAGTGGTAAGTACTTTAAATACCCTTAGAACATACCCGACGACTACAAATAAGCTGGAAACGTAACGCTACAAGTGCAGCACAATTAACTATTGTGGTATAGCGAGTGTAGTCTGACATTAATAAGCTATTGTTTCCTAACTTCTTGGTAATACTTTTTAGGGAGTGTCATTTTTATTTAACAAATTTCGTAAAATATTTATTTATTCCAGATGGTGAATTTGAAACTGTAACTGTGCGCCGCACTGCTTTGATCCTCGCATACATTGTTGATTCCGCATAGAAAAATAAAATATATATGGAGACCATGTCGAAGATAAATTTTTCAAACTCCGTGAAATGTTGTACGCATGTCTTTTAAGCCTGATATCTGATGTTTGACAGTTTTCCACCACGTCCTTAATAATGTCATGCACCACCTTAGGCTGGCTACGCTCACCTGTCTTTCAACTTAATTTGATAATTGATAATGGACCTAAATATTTATTTTTATTTCAGAACAATTTTGTATATTGTTTTCAATAAATAGATCACAAATTGATGATAATAAATTTTTATTAACCTTATGTATTTATTTATTTTATATGCTTATTTACTGTCTTATTACAGGTGCAGCCTGCATATAGAATAATTACTTAAATCGTGCATCAGCCTCTGTACAGCTAGGTTGTATACGTAAACCTTAGTGCAGTTTACTAATGGTTTGGATCTTTTCTTCGTATAGAATGCATCAATCTATGTAGAGTAGGGTGCACAAATTGTAATCCAATGCGCATAAATAAACCAGGAGCAACCTTCATATAGTAAAGAGGTTTACCTTTGTATACTACAAATGGTGCTCTTAATAACATCTTAAGCGTAATAATGGTCCAGGTTTATGTACATATGTAATATCCATACTCTACATAGGCGAATGCATGATATAAAAAATCCTAACTATTAGTAGGTTGTGCCAAAATTGACGTAGGCAACCTCCTTACTATAATACAGCCGATGCATGATACATATGAGGATCATCCCTACAGTAAATAGGCTGCACCACGATTGACGTACGCAACCTCTTTACTGTACGTAGGACGATGCATTATAAATATAAGGAACATCCTTACTATAAGTAGGCTGCATCAAGATTAACGTACGCAATCTCCTTACTGTATGTAGGCCACTACATGACAAACGAATGGAAACTACTTACCATAAGTAGCCTGCATCAAGATTGGTGTACGTAACCTCCTTCCTGTAAGTAGGCTGATACATGAGATACGTAGGGATCATCTTTACTATAAGTAGGCTGCATCAAATTTGACTTACGGTACCTCCTTATTGTACATAGGCCGATACATGACTAACGCAGGGAACATCTTTGCCATAAGTAGGCTGCAACAATATTGACGTAGGCCACCACCTTACTGTACGTAGTTCAATACATGGTAAACGTAGGGAACATCTTTACCATAAATAGGCTGTACCAAAGCTGATGTAGGCAACCTCCTTACAGTACGTAAGCTGACGCATGTTAAACGTCAGAATCACCTTTACCATTAATAGGCTGTAGCAAGTTTGACGTAGACTACCTCCTTATAGTAAACATAATAAACGTAGGAAACATACTTATCGTAAGTAGGCTGCACCAGGATCTACGTAAGTAACATCCTTACTTTGTCAAGATGTTACATACTTATTTGCATGACAGTACATCATTGAATGAATGAATGAACGAATGATTTTCGTACATTATTGTAATGTACAATGCTCTTTACAGCAAGGCCATTATACGTCATGTTGTTTCATCTTTATGTACGCTAGTCACGTTTTAAACAAGAAATACGTATGTTGAGGCTAAAATTACGTATGTCAAAACATGAAATTTTTCTCAGTGTAAAAGCGAAGCATTTTCTATGACTGATAGCCTATGTCCACAATCACACCTGACGGTAAGTGAAGATGCCATCGATGATATTGTGCAGTGGCCATAGTGCGAGTAATTCTCACAATACGCCACGAGCGCGTTAAAGCATATTGGTATGGCAAAACAACAGTGGCCCCGGCATGGCGGTTCGTTAGTGAATCAAGCTTTTTGTCATACAAAATCACGCTTAAGCTCTCGCAGTGTATCAGGAAAAAACACAGTTAGGCCCACATACTACCCACCCCAGAATTAGGTACTGGCTATCAAGAACAGCTGCTGCCGAAATTTATAATCGTGAACAAAGTGCCCTACCGTAATGAAGTGTATTGAATAAATGAAATAGTAATCGGTATCTTTCTATCTTCATTACACGTGAGTGTAGTAAGTACAAAATGTTTACTACGAAGCACGGAATAATATTATATATTGAAGGAATATATATATTATCTGATTGTGACGGGACAAGCACGACGCCTACCTAAGCTATAAGCTATGCTTCTAACGTATGCATTTTATCACGTTCGCAAGTGACGAACTGCACTGCGCCCGTCTCCCTGAAACAGTAGTTAAGTATACCTGTATTTTTATTTGCTCTCAAGGGCTGCTTGCCGGAACACACTGTAAGGTGCTTAGCGACAGATTTCCTAATTGGGGGTGGAAGTGACCGGCGAGCATTCGCAAAATGCATTTCCACCAGGCGGTGAAGCTCAAGCCGGCTGTGGGGATCGAAATGTCGGAATATTGTCCTGCGGCACGGCAATCCACAGCTATGACCGCTTCTATAGTCTTAATATGTCGGTTATCGAAGAAATAATTGGCTTGGTTTTATGACCACCCGCGTTCCTGACGCCTACCCTACTACCACAGATTAGATAACAGTTACACACAACTGCTACTAAAGGACTTTCTTGCTAGTATGATACCCGTTTTACCGTTCTTATAATAAAACCGTTTAGATTGTAGAATGCCCTGTTGTTCTTCTAATGCGCAGCAAAATTCTACACAGTTATATGCGACGCTGTGGCATGTTGCTCTCAACGCGCATTCATTCTCTTCCTCGCCTAGTACGACACAAATCGGAAAGTTTGTTTCTTCTCTTGATGGGTACCATCACAGTGTCAGTTATTCTACGTCGAACCAGTAATGTGCCAAAAAAACGCATGAAAGAGACATAACAAGTAACACGTCTAGAACGAGCGCTGTCCAGTGTCATGCAGGTCGAGGACGGTCACACTGCAACTGTAATGAACGGGAGGGACGCTTACCTTCAAGAGGACAACCAGTTCGTATTTTCACTACCAAGTGAAAAAAAAAGTAAAAGTACTAAGCCAAGGATACGGGATAATCTTAATATTGTTAAGCCTAAGCACACCCAGTGAAATTAAGCGCATATGAGGAAACTTACCTCAGTTGTATTTGATTTCACAGTTCCACTATCCTGACCTTTTTGTCAAAATATGTCAATGCACACATTCCTGCTCTTCGGCCTAAGGCTGCCTTTCAGTAGCACAACATATACCGTATTTACATCTGCATGAGTACGTATCAACCCTTGTCCATTATTTGCTTTGCATTGCATTTACCAGAGATGAGAGCTATGAATGCGTGGGGCATCTATCAATCAGATCGTTTGATTTTCAAAGCAGAGCTTGACATATAGATCAAGCTATTTGATAGCTGGATGCCACACACATACATAGCTCGCATCTCTGGTGAAAAAGTAGCCTAAACAATAATCAAGCTGTGGTTTGTGAATATACAGAACTTATCAAGCCGTAAAAGTGGTCGCAAAGCTGTTCGTAAACATTCCAAAAAATAGTACCTATAGTATGCGAAAACATGGATAAGGTACCGATTACTATAGACAAACTATAACTGCGGAGACTATCAAAAGTCGCTAATAACGAATGAATTAACGAGAAAAATCGGTAAATTAACGATTGTTGTAACTGATGTCATTGTAACAATATATTCTGCCACATATTATGTTTATGTCACTGCAATAGCGACGACTTCTATTATTGACATTTAACGACTTCAATTATTGCCGTTTTGACAGTCCACAAATAAGTATCGGACATGCCTTAAAAAGTAGTCTTCTATTCTATCACTACAAAAAAATAAGAAACGAATATATTTAGAATCGTCAGATCCTCTACCTTCTATATTTCCAACGTATAATTTGTCTGTAGCGGCAAAACTTATCGAGTTAAAAACTAGTTTGTGAAATGAAGTTACGTTAAGTTACGGAACTATATTCGTATCACCTCTTAAACGGTATTGACGATTTACTTATATTAGTAATCTGTACATGCCGTTTTGATCTCGAAGAACGGCGTTCATGTAAAAAGTATTATTTTGTCAAATTGTCTTTCATTTCGGACCGAGCAATTACAGCAACAGTCAAGTAGCAGCGGGTGCTATTATGAGCTGTATTTCAACGTAGGTTTGATTGATTTCGTCGTAGTAGTCGGCAACGAATTGCTGATTTAGGGACTGTAAGGCCCTTGAGCAACGTCTACTCTGAGTCAGTCTCTGACTGTATTAGTGCTTCAAACGGATGCGATGAGTTTGTAGGGTAAATAAAAAGTGAAATCAGGTAAATGTCTTTAGATTATTGTATCTTTTAAGTTTACATCATTTGTTGTCAGCAGTGGGTGCACATTAAACAGTTTAATTCCATTTAAACACATTGTTTACATTAAATGAGATTAAATTTAAATACTTAACCTAAAACAGTATGCTTGCAGTTATTATATAGGTATATAATTATATCAAGAAATATAAATATATTTTTTGGAGTGCATAGGTACATAATACAAATACAATGTATATACGAGACATATAAATAAGACAAGTAACATATAAACAAGACATTGCCGGGAAATTATCATTCATTATACAAACGAAGAACATTACAAAATGACGTAGGTACATGTATACTCGTACACTTAAGTGATTTAAGTATTTAGTTTAAAAATTCTAAGTACTTAACAAGTTGATTCGTAGAAAGTATTTTCCATTTTCACTACCTTTTCGTTACATCTCAATGAAAACATAATTCTTAGGAGCAATTTCACCAAACTAGGACTAAACTATACGAGAACAACTTTAATATAATTTAGTAAATAATACGGGTTAACTCACGTGAATCAGTCAAATAGCTCCGACTATAGTTTCAACCACATTAGAGTTATCCCGTATTATTTTAAACCACGTTAGTTTTTATAAAACTTTAATATCTGTAACCAACAAAATATGATAGGCCTTTGCAACTACACACGTTCAGAGTAGTTGACTTTTATGAAATTTGACATCAAGCCTGTTGTAGCAAAGGAAAGGAGGACTGTCGAATTTGGCAGTATAGCTCCATAAAAACAAATATGTTTACTTTGCTGCAGCCGATCCTATTTCTATGTCCACGCTGCTGTTTAATGTCATAAAAGGCATAAGTTTTGTTTTTCCACGACGGAAAGCCAACTAATGCAACTACTAAGCTGAGCGTTCTATGGTAGCTAAAGTCTAACACGTTTTAATGGTTTATAGTATAAAGCTATCCGCGTATTAATTGAATCCTATTTTGGGGAAATTAGGCCTTTATAGGTTCAAAGAGATTCATTCAGATATATCATCACATTTTCAGGGAACCCTTTGGGTTCGAATTGCACCTCCCCATTTCGTCCCGTGTGGGTGTCGTAAAAGAAGACTAAGTGAAAAATACTATAAGTAGGTGGGCAGCAGTGCCTTCTTAAGAACTATGCTATCTTACACTGCGATCCCCAAGCCGCCTGCCAAGCGTGGGGATTATGGCAAATACCCCCTTAATAGGGGAGGCTGTGTTTAGCAGTAGACCATCCGGCTGTTACAGATACAGTTTCACTCTTATACGGAAACTGAAATAATTATGAAAACACCTCGGTTATGTATCGTGATGACTTTTATTTATAGCTGATAAGGCTAGCTTTGATCACTGTCTAACCTGATGGTAAGTGATGATGTAGTCAAAAATGTTGTTCAGGGCTAACCTACTTACTGGATCTTGAGGACAGCTGCCGGAATACACATGAGGATAGGGACAGATTTTCTACTTGAGGGTGGTAACTAGCCCAGCGGGTATTCGCAAAATGCCCTACCACTTCTTCTTATTATTATTATTATTCACGTCATTTATTTTATAACATATTTTTTTTTACAATGTTCATATAAAAAAAGAAACAAATATTATAAAAAACTTAAAACTAGGATGCCGTCGGCAGCGGGGCAGGGCCCAAGCTACCAGCGGTTAGGGCTACAGAGAGAGGAACCTCCGGAAAATGCGTGTCGTGTCGAGTATCACTGCCTTCTGCATCTGACCCTTGATCCAACCGTCTAGTGAGAGCCTCTTGAGGTGTTGGTCGAGGCTCTTCGCTATTAGGCCGTTCGCCGAAACGACTATCGGGACAATGATCGTCGAGTCAACATCCCACATGGCGGTTACCTCGTGAGCCAAGTCAAGGTACTTGCTGACTTTGTCCTTCTCGGCCTTCACGAGGTTCTCATCATGTGGGATGGTGATGTCGACAAGCACTGCCCGGCGTTGGGATCGGTCGACCACCACGATATCAGGCTTATTGCAAACAATAGTCCTGTCCGTGATGATAGAGCAATACACGACCATTCTCGAGAACTGCCGCCGGTGTACTGTACCTCTGAATCGATAAGGCCGTATTGAAGGGCAAGTTGCTGGTGGATGATCCTGGCCACTTGATTGTGCCTGTGCAAATACTCACCGTTAGCAAGATGAGAACAACCGGAAATGATATGCAAGAGTGACTCTCCGGGACGGCGGCATGCTCGACAAATGTCGACCGTACCGTCCTTCAGGATATATTTCCGAGAGTTGTTCGTCATCATTACTTCATCTGTAATTGCACAGGCAAAACCCTCGTTTTCTCCAAAGAGGTCTCCGAAGCGTAGCCAGTTCACCGAAGCGAGTAAGTCTACATCAGGCCCTGTTAGGGCCCGGAAGAACCTCCCGTGCAGCTCCTTGCTTTTCCATACTGCCTTGCGGTCTTCGGTGCTCAGCATCGTTGGTTTGCGCCAGTTATCGTTCGCCTAGGAGAGCGGTGTGAAGCCTTTGTCAACCGTCACGGCATCGCGATGCATCCCGCACTCATGGTTACGGAAATAATCCCTGAGACTGCACACTTCACGATTGTGAAGGGTCTTGGCATTTAAAAAGCCACGACCTCCCCATTTTCGTGGAATGTACAGTCTCATAACTGACGAGCGCGGGTGTAGCATGCGATGCAAAGTGAGCAGTTGACGGACTTTTCTATCCAGGGCGTCCAGCTCAGTCTGCGTCCACTTCAGGATGCCAAAGGAGTATATCAGTAGAGGCATCACCCAACCGTTAAAGCCGCGCGTCTTGTTGCCACCAGACAAAAGACTTTTAAGTAATTTTGTCAGGCGGTAAAAGAAGCGTTCCTTTACCGATTTCTTGATGTTATCTACCGAAATACCTAACGACTCTGACATACCGAGGTATTTGTAGGACTGCAAATTCGGAGAATTTACAACTTTCCCCTGCTGTACATGCAAGACCGCAACTTATCTACACCGAACTCCATCCTGATGGCGCTGCTAAAAATCTGTGTAATTTTTAGCATTTCCATCAAGTCTTGGCGTTTCGGAGTAAACAGCTTGAGATCGTCCATGTATAGCAGATGACTAATGACCTCACCTCCTCTACGAAGTCGAAAGCCTAGCCCTGAATTCTTCAGCAAACTGCTGAGAGGATTTAGCGCTAGGCAAAACCACAATGGACTCAGACTATCACCCTGGAAGATGCCTCGCTCAGTACTTATAAAGTCCTGCGGGGCAGAGGGAGTGTCGCTACCTGGTTGCCGAAGAACTGTGGTCCACTGCCTCATACATGCAGCCAAAAAGGATTTCAGAGTTGCATAAATTTTATACAACTCTAATATTATTTCCAGCCATGAATGAGGCACTGAATCATAAGCTTTCTTATAGTCTATCCAGGCAACAGAAAGAGACCCTCTGTTCCGCCAAACTTGTTGGCTAATTATTATTATTATAGACATTTATTTCATAACATAATTTTTAATTTTTTACAATATTCATATATAAAAAAAGAAACAAATATTATAAAACACTTAAAACTAGGATGCCGTCGGCAGCGGGGCAGGGCCCAAGCTACCAGCGGTTAGGGCTACAGAGAGAGGAACCTCCGGACAATGCGTGTCGTGTCGAGTATCACTGCCTTCTGCATCTGACCCTTGATCCAACCGTCTAGTGAGAGCCTCTTGAGGTGTTGGTCGAGGCTCTTCGCTATTAGGCAGTTCGCCGAAACGACTATCGGGACAATGATCGTCGAGTCAACATCCCACATGGCGGTTACCTCGTGAGCCAAGTCAAGGTACTAGCTGACTTTGTCCTTCTCGGCCTTCACGAGGTTCTCGTCATGTGGGATGGTGATGTCGACAAGCACTGCTCGGCGCTGGGATCGGTCGACCACCACGATATCAGGCTTATTGCAAACAATAATCCTGTCCGTGATGATAGAGCGGCCCCAGCAGAGCAATGCACGACCATTCTCGAGAACTGGTGCCGGTGCGTACTGGTAGTACGGCAACTCTGACTCGACAAGGCCGTATTGAAGGGCAAGTTGCTGGTGGATGATCCTGGCCACTTGGTTGTGCCTGTGCAAATATTCGCTGTTAGCAAGATGCGAACAACCGGAAATGATATGCCTGAGTGACTCTCCGGGACGGCGGCATGCTTGACAAATGTCGACCGTACCGTCCTTCAGGATATATTTCCGATAGTTGTTCGTCATCATTACTTCGTCTGCAATTGCACAAGCAAAACCCTCGGTATCTCCAAAGAGGTCTCCGAAGCGTAGCCAGTTCACCGAAGCGGGTAGATCCACATCAGGCCCTGTTAGGGCCTGGAAGAACCTCCCGTGCAGCTCTTGCTTTTCCATACTGCTTTGCGGTCATCAATGCTCAGCATCGTTGGTTTGCGCTAGTTATCGTTCGCCAAGGAGAGCGGTGTGAGACTTTTGTCAACCGCCACGACATCACGATGCTCCGCACTCATGGTTACGAAAATAATCCCTGAGACTGCACACTTCACGGTTGTGAAGGGTCTTGGCATTTAAAAGGCACGACCTCCTCATTTCCGTGGAATATACAGTCTCATAACTGAAGCGCGCGGGTGAAGCATACGATGCGAAGTGAGCAGTTTACGGACCTTTCTATCCAGAGCGTTCAGCTCGTCCACCTCAGTATGCCAAAGGAGTATATCAGTAAAGGCATCACCCAACCATTAAAGGCGCGCGTCTTGTTGCCACCAGGCAAAAGACTTTTAAGTACTTTTGTCAGGCGGCAAAAGAAGCGCTCCTTTATCGATTTCCTAATGTCCTACACAAAACCACAATGGACTCAGACTGTCACCCTGGAAGATGCCCCGCTCAATCCTTATAAAGTCCTGCGGGCCAGAGGGGGTGTCGCTACCACCTCAAGAGTTGCATAAATTTTATACAACTCTAATATCCGTTCTAGCCACGAATGAGGCACCGAATCATAGGCCTTCTTATAGTCAATCCAGGCAACAGAGAGAGCCCCCCTGTTCCGCCGAACTTGTTGGCTAATGGTCATGTCTATGAGGAGGAGCTCCATAGTACCACGGGACCCAACCCTACATCCATTCTGAGCGGGGGCCAAAACATTGTTCGCAACAATGTGCGTGTTAATTTTTGTAGTCAGAATGGATGTAAGGAGCTTGTATATGGTAGGTAAGCACGTGATGGGTCTATAGTTTTTCGGAACCGTGGTACTACCGGACTTGTGGAGCAGAAAGGTGCCACCGGTGGTCATGAAACGGGGAAGAGAACCAAGGTCGAGGGCTTCTTGAAATTTTGTTGTCAATCGGTCGTGTGAGCATCGAATCCATTTTAATAAATTTTTAAATCGTCCGCAAACATCAGACTTTGAGCTGCTTTCAGTACTTTAGGAAGATCATTGATCATTATCAGGAACAGCGTTGGCCCCAGGGTGCTGCCCTGGCTAACCCCTGATCGTGTATAGAACTCAACCGATCTGTATGTTTGCAGCTGCACATACTGCCTTCGATCCTTTAAGTAATTCGCAAAAAAAATTAATAACCCCGGAGAAGCACCTAGCATCGAAAGTTTCATCAGCAGAATGTCGTTGTCCACTACATCAAATGCCCGCCTAGCATCAAGGAAAGCAGCATCAACCTGTCTACCAGCATCCATATGTGCGGAGACATAGTCCACAAAGGTGACTTGGTTCGTGACTGTGGAACGAGAGGTACGGAAACCGTGTTGTGAGTCACTCAGGCTGGCTTCAATCTGTCGGGATAGGTACCAGCTAATTATCGACTCAAAAACTTTATTAAAAACACCTAATACTGCTATTGGCCTAAACATAGTTACATCCGTGTTTGAATTAACTTTAGGTACGGGAGTAACCCTGGATATTTTCCACCTATCTGGGTAGTGGCCCTTGCTGAGAGAAAGATTGTACAAGTGCAAGAGTGGCTCTTCTATTGCGGATATACAGTCCTTAAATAGAATGGGTGGTATAGCATCGGGGCCAGCTACCAAAGATGGCTTTAGCCGACGGACAGCCCGACGAATATCCTCGACGGTGACATTGTCTACGCACACTAGACGCGAGTCAGCATTACAAGATTGTGCAGCGGCCTCGACATCAAGTACTGGGATATCAGGAAGAAATATAGAACTGAAATAGTCAGCAAACGTATTAGCAGCCTCCTAACCCGCCACGGTTTTCCCATCGAATGTGTACTCGTTAGATTGTCGTCTATCTTGACGCTTATCTCTAACGTGCTTCCAAAATTGCTTGGGATCCTGACTAATATTTGTCTCGATCATTCTAATGTGATTTACATACGCCTTGTCCAATAATTCTTTAATATGACTTCTATAGTACTTGAAAACTTTTCGATTAAATTCTAAACCTAGTTTTTTGAATTTACAAAAATGAAAGTATTTTATTTTTATCTTTCTTATTATTTCTGGGGTATACCACGACGGATATTTATTAAGATGCTCAACGGGACTTCTTTTCTTTAGAGGCACATGATTGCTGATAGTATCATTTAATTTTGAATAGAAATGTGTCGCAGCTAGGTCTACATCCTGCTGTTCGAACACATCAGTCCAGTCTACAGCAGATATATTCGAGTACAAGGATAGGAAATCAGCTTTGCGAAAATCCCAATCAGGGGCGTAAGAAATATTATTATTAGCATTACTCACAGAAGTGGTAGTGACGCGGGGGAGATCCGAACTGCACATAACAGATAGTGTAACCTCTAGAGGAGGATGGTACACATCCGCCTTTACCAGAGGATCCACGTCACCAGTCAATCCAGTTACTAAAATTTTACCGGTCTTTGAGGTGGCAAATACGAGATCCAGCATGCCGCCATAATGATTCAAAATACTATTAAACTGTTGTAATTGACAAAATTCTACAAACGAATCTAATTGCAATTTTACATTAGCACTACACGAATTCACATTAAAATCTCCAACTATAATAATATCATGAGTTGAACAGTATTTGCACACGATATTCTCAATACAACTTAATGCATCCAGATATTGCTTATTTTTATAACTTGGTGGAAGATATACAACACAAACCAAGAATTTCACGTTTTTCCAAACAATTTCCGCTACTAAAATTTCATTGTCATCTGTCATACCGTCGACATCAGTGACTAGCTTCACTGAAAACGTATCACGCACTGCTAATAACACTCCACCCCAACCAACATCACCAGCACGGTCCTTGCGCAGTACTACGTATCCAGGAGGGAACAATTCACCATCGGACACGGAACTCGTCAGAAATGTCTCAGTGAGTGCTATCACGTCAGAACAATCCATTGAGACGCTATTGTAAAACGCTGAGGTTTTGCTCCTGAGGCCCCGCACGTTCTGATAATACAGAAGCACTTTCTTTACAGAACTCCGTTTTGTGACCTTCCTTGCTTTGCCGGCGAAAGGACTGTTTCCAAGGCTTAGTACAGATATCTTCGGTCCAATGAACAGGAGACATTATCTCCTCTGCCAGCTTAGATGGGACATCCAATTTAAATTATGCGTAGTTTCCTCTCGCTTTAAGAGCTTCAACAGCGTAAGTGTTGTTTACACATATAGATTTGAGGTGTTCGATATAGATCTTTGGCGAAATGTTGATGTTTCAACAAAACTCTGCCTACTTTTTTATGAATATACAGGCGTGATGACTTTTTAATTATATTACATATATGAGGTTGGAGCCAATTTCATTTTTATTGTATTCTACACTTTAAGGAAAACTACAGCTAATGATAGTTGTACAATAGCTTTCTTCTGAAAACAGTTTTAAGGTTTGAAAATCTTCACAGTAAAAAACACAGCTTTCCTTAGTACGTGACATTCCATCTAATGCCATAATAGTATAAAGGTTGGATAGATATGCAATTCAATAAGTAATTCTCAAATAGTTCATTATTAAACGACCTTATTACAATCGAAGTCATGACATTGTAACCCCAAGCGTAGTTGAGATCTATATCCTAGATTAAACCAATATTGAAATAATGTAGCACGACAGCCATACCATTATATTTTTAATCACATATGTATTGTAATAGATTTTGAATAATATATAATTTTAAGAAAAAAAGCGCATGAGCAAGAAGAAGCACATCTTGATACAGGTAACGCAACATTATGGAGTTTTTTATTTATTAAAGGCTGGCCTATTTTATAACACTATCTCACTTTTTTTTTTAATGCTTGATAGGTTAGCCTTTGACCACTACCTCACCTGATGGTAAGTGATGATGTGGTCGAAGATGTTGTTCAGGCTAACCTAGAATTACTGGCTCTCAAGGACAACTGCCGGAACACACCGTTAGGTGCTTGGCGACAGATTTTCTACTTGAGGGTGGTAGCTAGCCAAGCTAGCATTCGCAAAATGCCCTACCACCATGCTATAACGACTGTCATCCTAAGACAACAACCGGGACCGACGGCTTAACGTGCCCTCCGAAGCACGGAAGCGCTCAGTAGAAATGTCACCAGCGGTCACCCATCCAACTCATAGCCGCGGCGGACGTTGCTGAACCTTGCTGATCGGTTCAAAACACTTGACGGTACAAAATGTTATTAATGCTAACCTAAAGTTGTAACATTATATTTTTGCAAAAATTATTACCTGCAAAGCGTAACCTAACCAAATTACAACGATAAGAAAATGGGCTACCAACATGCTATAACGACAGCCGTCATGAGACAGCGACTGGGACCTATGGCTTAATGTTCCCTCCGGAGCACGGCAGCGTTTAAATGCCACTATGTTAAACTATACGATAGAATAGCTCGGTACAGTATAGTAGGTATATTATAATATTAGTAGCTAGGCAAGCTCCGCTATCAGCGCTTCAGTCAAACTTTCCTAGCAAGTGAATTAAGTAAGTTATAATCGATGTTTTTGAAAATATAGAGCCTCCATCCATGACGGTGAATGGATTTCGTTTACAATTTGTGTCATAGGAACGAACGTATACCTATATGTAACGTGTATTTTACGAAAGTAAGCAAGACCTGCAGCATCGCGCCCCATATCCAAAGGTAATAAATGGTAATGTTTACAATAGGTATCATAATATATAAAAAAAAATTATGATAGTTTTCTTAAACTCTGATAAGCAAGGGTTCTATAATTGAACACCATATTCTACCTGGGTTCTGGATAGCGATCAGTATGGCATCTTAAATGGATTCTGATTCTATATTTAAACCCAAGTATATCAAACAGATATTTTAGTACATTTAATGATTTTGAATCGAAAATAAAGTCGACAAAAGATTTCGATGCGGTAAGTTTATTGTTAAATGAAAAGTAAATATAATAATGATGCGCACAAGAAGTGCTAAGTGATAGAATCAATCGTGACAAAAAAAAATCGCAACAGGAAGCAGTTAGAGAGAAAATAAGTGTAATGCAATCCTTCTCTATAACTACGAGAAATAAATTGAAAAGCAACGGATCCAATATAGAACCTGTGGGGATGAAAAGTGAATCAGATAACCGTTAAGTACTACAGTCGGAGTGCGACCTTCCACATAGGAGACAAACAATCTCAAAAGGTATCCACGAATGCCAGCAGACAAAAGGTTCTGTAAGATAGTTCATTAGGGAATAGACAATGGACTATTCGAACGAAAGCTTTCCTTTAATCTATGTATTGCGAATCTCAATAAGAGTGCACTAATTCATATAAAAATAAAAACACGTATTTATTTTGCGAGTAGTGATATTTTTACTGTCGTATAATGTAGACATGTTCCGAATAAGTATTGAACAAAATATCTGGCAAATAACTGCAAATGGCCCCCGCGGGTCCGATGACAAGGCAGTACCATTTTATAAAATTTATCGATGACCTTTTGAAAAGATGTATATCACGTTAGAGTGTTAGCTCGGCCTTGAGCTCAGAAATTGTTTTTGGTTTATTCGGATAAGCCCGAGTTTACAAAACTTCAAAGAATAAAATCGCACAGCGTTGAATACATATATCAAGATCTTGGTGGCCAGTAGTAGGTATGGAGTACGTTGCTGAATTAAATCGATTGATTCGTGGACGATTCTGCGGAATCCACACGTCGCCCAGATTCATGCTGTTCATTTGAAGCCAAGGAGTTTTCCGAAAAAAAAAATAATACGAAATTTGCTAGCGATCGCAGAGGTAACAAAAATAGGTGAAGAACTATTTTTGTAATGGGGTTTCATAATGATATCGCATTATTCATTTGTTTGTTTAATTTTTAATAACCAGAAAAATCATGTGTCAGCTTTCAAATTTCATCTTAGCCACTGGCACGAAAAAAAATTAAATACTGCACTCTCATTAAGACACCGTTTATAAACGCTTGCGTGTGCTCCACCCAATATTACTAAAGAGTAACTGACACGTTACAATGTTACATGCTTGGTATAGGTGAATCGATATACTCTTAGGCTTAATGTAAACTTGCTCACGCAACTTGGTTAAATTACAATTGATTATGACTCTTGTATATTGGGAATCAGGCTGTTATTTAATTAATAATTTATATTAGCTGAATAACTTCAAATCCTGGAGAACTATTGAGCTCTAAGTTATGTAACAGTTACAAAATCCTAAATTTATTTATTTCTCTGAATTCAAGTCAGCGATAGTATGCTTTGTAATTGGTTTGCTTGATATTGCCGAATTTTATGAGCAGATAATGGGTGTTGGAGGATATTTTAAATAAAAAGTATAATTATCAAGCATATTTATGAATCATAGAAAAGGAATAAAATTTGTTTGTTATTTAAAGCAAGGGCTTTCGTGTACTTGATACGGAATTGCTGATGTCAACTTTAGTGTACATTTTAAGTCCGTGATTGTGACGGAATACGTACCCACTATAGGTCCACCTGATGTTAAGGAATAACCTCTGCCTCTAACAGACACGTTTGACAACCAGCACTTCGCCAATTTTATAACTACTAACTGACTCTTAAGGACTACTGCCGGGACACATTCTAGCACCTAAGTGCTTGGCAACATATTTTCTGTTTGAGGCTGGTTTGCTGGGTAACATGCGATGAAGCGCAAATCCGCGTGGGGATCGAACCATGGATGGGCCTGCGGTACGGCAGTCTATAGCTATCACCGCTCCCCTATCATTGCTTCATTATTTATTTTACTTCTTACTTTTGCTTTCTTTTATCGATATATTGATAAGAGCTATTATTAGAAATGCATCGTTACAGAAACATAAGTCCAATAATTATTATTATCACCAAACTTACACACATACACATTGTTTCATCCATTATTACAGCTATGTATACAAATTATGTTACATGTAATAAATACACCATTTATTTCGTCATTCAGTTAACCAAGGTAATTTTTTTAGTTAAAGTATAGGTATGTCTATGTTGAAGGACAATTCAAGTTCATCGAACAGAAGAAAGTAAAGGCTAGATGCGTAGAGAATTGAGGTCTCTAAATTTTTCTTAAAAATTATTAAAAAAAAATTGGTTTTAAAATGAAATTCAACATCTTATAGTTTAATATAAATTATATTTTTTTGTAATATAAGACAGTCACAAAACATTAATACAGTTAATTAATCTTACAATAACATAGTTCAGTGTTTGGGAAAGGCAGGTGCATCTTTTGATATTTATTGTTAACGTCATGTATAGATAAAGTCATCCACGAAGACGCGCCCCACTCTTCTTATTGTTTGCTTAATCGAAGAAAAGCAGCTTTGTTGCCATGTCTCGATTAACGCAATGTGAACTAGGCTACCAGTGTGCATCGAACTGTGCGTCAGCTCGCGACTGCCGCTCGGGTCAAACCCCCCCCCCCGCACCCCGCGATCCCCTCTGTTGAAAAAGAGAGGGGCGCGACTTCGTGGATGGAACTATCAATACTGTACGTTTACGTTAGTAGGTATACGTATCGTACTGTACGTATACGAATCGTATACCTACTAACATATTATAATGTCTAAAATCAAATGTATAACACAACTCATAATTATCAATGTATATAATCACGTAAATCACAATAGTTCACGAACACGCAGTTTTTTATTTTCAAATGCCAAATCATCTTAGTACTATTATTGGAACAAAAAAGATCAAATCCATTGATGCATTATAGAAGAACAAAATGTAAAATCAAGCCATCAATGTATATGACCAGAACAATAATGTAGAACAAGCGTTAGGAATTAGTCATTAGGATTTTGGAATAATTTTATGCACTAATCAGGCAATCAAATCAGGTGAATTGATTACCTAAAAAGTCAAAAGATAAAAAATATTGAGTAAAATGGTCAATACATCAAATAGACCCCATATCCAATATTTCGTGAAATTAAATCAATTTAACTTAAGTAATATATTTGATCTGTTAAATTAGAACTGAAACATGTACGTACGAGAACTTCTAACTTTCAGTTAAAACCTTTTGAATGAACTCCGTCCAGGTTACCGAATGTGAAACTACCACGAACAAAACGGAAAACGACAAAATTTTGTCCGGAAACAGCAAAGCTCCATTCTCAAAATATCAAATAGCTCAGGTCGCGTACAGGACAGGTCCTTCTTTTTTCAAACAACGGGAAATTTTACAAACGTGTGTTCGTAATAAAAGACTGTGCTAGAGTTTTTGTTTAGCTATATGTCCATATTCGTCAAAGGAATGTGAACAAAGGCAATCCAATGTTCATATTCAACAATCGAGTTGTTTCGCGAAAATCACCTTTAAAAGGGTGTCCGTGTTAATAACAAGCACATGGTAAAATATCGGCATGTAAATAAACAATAACCGCAGCCGTCCCTGAAAAACAAAACTATGTTGCACCCTTGCATGCGGAATGCCATTGTCTAAAGTTCATTGTGTAGGCTGCAGATGTACAATTTATTTATTTTTATCTAAAAAAAATATGCGGCTGTCAGATTTGACACTTATAGATTATTTTTAAGACGGGATCTATCTCAAAACCCGAATTAGTAAGAAGTCTAAAATTTCTGATAAACGATTTCGGTATATCATTTATTTAGCCAACGAATAATAAAAACGAGGATTTAGGTATAATGTGGTTTTGTAGCTATGCTCAAAACCAATAAACATTCATTTTTCTTTTACGGTCTGTTGCAATGAGGGACCCGAATAAATCAGGGCACGACTCGCACTTGTTTTTAATGAATAATGTTGATAGAATATGTAGCTTTTAAAGTATATTGATTTGAAATGACACAAGATCGTGTGCTATGGCCGACACTGCACCGACAAGAGCACGGCTCTTAAATATAGAAGAAGATTAAAATTATCTATTTGACAACCCATAAGCCTTAAATTATATTTTTAGCTGTGCCAAACTACGAGCTAGTATAATATTAAATTAATTCGTTTATAGAATCTCCTTACACCCAAAACACAATAAGACTCCAATCTCCATAGCATCAATCTGTATCTATTTATATCAGATACTTACACCTTTTATAAATGTTAACACCAAACATGATATCTTCGCATACCTACGCCGCCGGGAGATTATATTGTATTAGATATAGACATATATAAACAAACTCGGCGACGGCTACGTGCTCACAGTTCATACTCCGTAATATTAACTGTAGGTACTTGTATATCTGATATGATGCGTGCCGTATGTAGTACGTTCTTCTGACAATAACACTTTTTATACGTAAATAACAATGAAAATATTCAGACATGAACAAAAAAAATATGATAACATTGAATTTATATTTTAGAACAACACTTAAAAAATTTAATATAAAGGCAATTCTGTCCAATTTTAGTGTTAGGCCGACGTGATGCTATTAACGCCGCTTTGACCAACCGGAAGATTATGCGACGCATTTCCCTTTTAGCGCACGATCGTGATGACATTTTTTGTTTCTATCTGATAGCTAACTTCCAAAAAAAAGGAGGTTTTCAAATTGATTCTTTTATTATTATTAACGACCAAGTGTTACAATTTATTAGATTATGGTTTATTTATTTGTGTAAAGTTTTTTGGTCAATATGGTCCCTTATGTATTTCATCAAAATTAGTTACGTAGTTTTTAAATTACACTCAAACAATTGAAAAAAGAATTTGTAATATGCCTGCTACATACTGCTTGGAAGATTGAAAATCAATCTTGCAAGCAATATGCATATAACTGAAAAAGGTGAAAAATTTTAAAATAATTTGTGGAACTGTCTTCTAATACTGAAAAGTATGAAATAACTTGTGGAAGTGGGATCGTGAAAATGGGAGAGTGTTGTGAAACAGCGCGGTAACGATTTCCACAAATTGCAAGTTCCTTATAAGTACTTGAGAATAAACATAAAAAGAACCATCAGATCGTGGCATCATGCTGTTTCATTAAAATAAATCAAACTGTCAACTGTATTCGGCTGACTTTTGAATAATAGCGCGCGAAGACTCACGTAGATCTAGTATAGTAGATATAAAGCCTGACGCCCGCACGATCCGTAATTGGTATCCTAATAAGATGGCTGTCCCATTTGGACTATATTGTGAACCAGCCATTATAATTATTTACTTAATTGTGATTCAATACTCTTTAAAGTTACGACGAACTCGTAACCAGTGCTACGAATAACGCTACGAAAAAGCTACGAAAAAATAAATTATCTGTACCAAATAACTTATTTAATAATTATATCAAGACCTCTATTTTTGTATACGTAATAAGAACGGAGCGATCAGATATGTCGCATGACGTTAAGCTGTTTATAGTAATACAGGTATGCTGTATGTGAAAAACAGGCAAGTCAATTACACGCGTAGCGACCGCTACGCTCGAACCGTCGTATGTGATATTAGATATAGCACGCGTCTGAATATTGACAGCTCGGCAGACATACTCGTAATATTCTAGCAAAAAGTTCCGGATGTGTTTCTCTTGTTTATTGCAACACAAAAAATATATGTAGGTACTTCACGTATTTACCATTTCTGCGCAAATTGTAAATTACGCGCTACGCTACGACTCCTAATCCATGCCTTTATTACGATAAAGATTTGATCTTACGTTTTAAACATGCACCTGAGCTATGACTACTTTCAATTCAATGCAGTCATCAAATCCAACCTACCAGCAACAATGAATTTTAATCATCATATATTTCACACTCACTGTACAAACAGAGAAAATACAAATCATGCAAGAACATGTTCAACAATACTACTACGATATACGTAGAGTTGAAACTGCCGAAATGTCATTAGAAGGCCATTTATGTATAGCCTGATACCAATTTGGACAATACATTTACCAACCGATAGGGCATTAGTCGAAGGCTAGAACCACAATTGGATTAGACTCCGTGAGCCCGAGACCGGTACTGACAAAGCGTTCGGCTGACACCACACTAGTGGGGTAGTAAAAGACATTACGGCGACAAATATTGTAAAACAACCAAGGCAACAATGATACTTATATTTTATACAAGAACTTTTTAAGAGTGTCATGTTAGTCCGGCTGAACCGATTTGGATGTAACTTGGAATATAAGTTGAAGACCTGGATTAACACAGGGCGCAGCTAGTAGTTAAATATATTCTAATAATTAATGATAAATATTATAGTATTTTTATGTAAACAAATGATACCTTATTGATAATAATTGATATATGAGATATATAAAATTAATAAACTGAACAGATATTTGCTTAACAGATAATGCCACACATGATAACAGCCAAGGGTATTGTTTTGTGATGTTGTTTTATTACAGGTAATAGCCATGTCCCAAAATAATTATCATGTCTCATAAACATTTTATAATTAAACGTTTTTTTATGGACGAACATACATTCAATGAAGTTACCGGCCAATTACGACTCGCAATTGGCCGGTATGTGTAATTTGATCCAAATAGAAAGATAGGATGGATTACATCTCAATTTATAGTCGCAATTACCCGTGCGAAGCTGGGGCGGGCCGCTAGTATATATACATATATATATATATATATATATATATACATATATATATATATATATATATAATATTATCTCACCAATACAATTCGGTGAATCTATCTGTGTCAAATATTAAATAGTGTTTTTAATACGTGCAATTTGATGAACCTGGATACGCATTTACCATAGCCAACCACACCGGGAGTAACTATCAAGAATTACTGGCCAATTACCATTAAGGGGGAGATTCTCACTTTAAAGATGATCTCCCTTTCAGAGATCTTCCTTTCTTTTTTACTACAAATCCGTGCTTAAGGTTTTGTCGTAACTGCTTGAATAATCGGTTAAAAAATATTAAATGCAGCTTGTTTTAATATATATTATTTTTTAACTTCTTCACAAACACAATTAATTTTCACATCTAACTTTCGCTAAAATGTGACTAACCCTTAACAAATCCGTGACAAAAAATTTAAATTGGATAACCGCATATGTCTTAAAAGTTTTATTTCCTCCATTTTTCGCGCTTTTTGGACAAAGGTCACCAAGTGCATCGCGCATTGAGATTCAAGTTTTTTTTTAACTGTTCTTAATTAATCTGGACCGCTTTAAGTATTAAAAAGAGCCTCTCTTGGCTCTCCTGGCACAAACTTCGTTAACGTTCGCATCGCCACGGCAATAAATATTTTTTTAAGTATCACTTCAAGCACTTTCACAAACACATTAACGAGAAGATTGCATCAATAAACATTCATCCTTCTTCGGATCTTGAACCGAGGATACTCTATTTATATAATAAATTAAAGTTTAAAAAACTAATCTTATAATAATTTAAAGCCAGCCGAGGGCGAGGCAGACTCGCAGTCCGAGGGTTTCGTACTACCCCCAAAATGTGATAATACATTTATTTTGAATAGTACCTACTTTTCCTAACATGATTAAAAAATTGCAAATAATAGTTTAAATTTCTATCAGTTTTGTGTATAAAGTTATAATACATAAATCAGCCAACATTTTACAAGCAATTATTGGAATGTTCCCTTTACTTATGTTATAAGACCTTACATTTTGGTAATTTTCATGAGTTAAGTACTTTGTTTCAGTGAGTGCGTCTGTAAATATCCAAATGTGACATAAATGGTTTTGTTTTTTGATTGCGTTGTCTTAAAAGGTTGAAGTTTTATACCTCCGAGGGAGCGCAGACACAAGAGTTTGGTATTAATATCTTAATTATGACAATGCTCGTGTCTGAGAAAACTGCATGACAGAGTAGCAACAAGGGTTCGTTTCTATAATTTCGAACGAAAGAACCCAAAAACTTAGTGAGAGTTCGTTCCGTAGCTGAAGACTTCACGCCGTAATTACGTTGACTACTTAGCCCCGATAAATCATTTCGTTCGTTCTTGTTAAATTAATATTTGCACATCTACAAAACTAGTTCTAATTTATCTTTGCGACGTTACGTTCCACCTCAGTAAATTTGTTTCTCCACCAAATATATAATTTGGTAACAAATTGGAACTGACTTATACTACATATGGAATAAAATACGAAATATTCTTGTAGTAAAAAATAAATAAAAAAGGCAGATAATATTTACCTTTGAAAATAAATAGAAGAAAAAGTAATTTGTGTACAGTCAATAGCTACGTAATAAGGTTGAAGAGGCGACGGCGACGAATGCGACGAGACGTCGCGCGTCGAAGGGTCGAGCGCGAACTTCAATGACTCAATCTATTTCAATATCAATCTTAGTGATCGGTATCGATGTCTGCCTAACTAATCTGTTTTCAAAAGGCTTTTAAGAATTTGTAATTGACCCGCTCAATATCGGCCGCTTGTTAATATCTTTGAAAACCCAATGAAGTTTAGTAACTGTACCGTCGATTGTTCACTGAAATTACCATTTAATACGGGGCTCTTGTTTGCGGGCGAACCAAGGAATGAATAGGAATCGATGATTATGCGATTGTATATCGATACCGACTCAACAGATTATCGACATTTTAAAAACTAATTAGAGATGATACCTAATCACGTTTTTATTTAATTTTCTTATTAAAAATCTATGTATCTTGCAAAAATAAGAAAATTCAACATTTGTATGATTGTTTAGACATAAACATGAGAAACTATATAAGTTTTTTTTGGATCAGGTAATTTCTTGTGACATTATAAAGAGAGGCTAGCCGCTAGTAGCGGCTCGCCCCGGCTTCGCACGGGTATTTAACAAAAATTTCAAAAAGAGATATTTTTGGTGATAAAATTATGTTGCATGTTCATCAGAGATAATGTAGGATTCTAATTTTGAAAGCATTTTTTAAATCGGTCCAGTAATTTATAAGGATTTTCGTTACATACAAAAATACAAATCTTTCCTCTTTTCACTTATTATCTATAAATTATTTTGCAGTTCTTTCTCTGTAGTAAGGCCATTTAAATGTTCTGTCTTATCTATGTATATTGTCTTGACAAATACATTTTCAAATAAACCTTGAAGAACCTTAATTTGTACCTACTTAATAAAAAATAAACATGCATGAGTAGTACGTACCTTGTATAAGTGTGCGATTTATATTCAATATTAAATTATTGATAGTGATTAGATAAAGCCCCCAAATACTCAAAAACGCCTCCTGAAGTGAATATAGCAACGTAACTAACTCAAAATCATGTTCATTATCTCTTAAAATTTTATCGATAACAGGATGTTCACCCCAAAACGAAGTCCCAAGCCAAAGCTTGGAACTTCGAACCAAAGTTCGAAACGATGAACTTCGAATTTATACACAACCATCAAAGAAATCTGGATGAGATTTGTAAATCGCACGGTTTCGTCCCGGATTCATAAACAAATAATATAGTGAATGAAGTACGGATGAATGGAATGTATAGGTTTATAAATGGTAAGTAAATATACCATAAGTACCGTATATGATTGCTACATTATACGTGTATTTTTCGATTGCTAACTAAGTAAAAAAATTGTATATATAAAGACTTGGTATGGATTTACATGAAACCAAATAATAATACATTGCAGCCTTACCGATGGTAGCATGAGCCCTGCCCCGCTGCGGGCGGCATCCTCATTTAAAGTTTATTTATTATATTGGTATTTTATATATGAATGTAGTAAAAAAAAATATGTTATCAAATAAATTTTGAGTGACAGTGTTAAGTAGTTAAGTGAGTGCTACATATAAAGAACACAAGAACAAATAGTGTCTTCCCCTTAATGGAGACAATAAGCTAGGTGTTAATGGACACATTCATAACTTTACTCTATTTAGCAGTTAAAATCAAGCTATTCCTCATTAGTCCGTACAGTTGGCTAGATTGTAATATAATGACGTATTATAAGAAAAAAATGACGTGAACATTAATAAAAAATATTTTAAGAAAACATATAAATAATATTTAGGCTGGAGTATTTGAACTGCCTGTGACTCTGCTATCACTTATAGGTTGTGTAAATGCTTTTGTTGTAGGAACTGTAGTTTGTTTATAGTTCGTAGTATTTTGTTTAATAATGGCATACCGCCGGTAGGAAAAAAATATTTTAATAAAACACTTAAAAAATATATCTTGTGACAATTCCACCTAAATTTCCTGTTACTCCGACGTGATGTCTCAAACGCGACGTAGTCAAACTGGAAGTATTTTCGACGCGTTCCGATTCATCTTCAGGAGGTCTTGACTCTTTGAGCGCACGATCAAGAAATTCGATCTCGATATAAAATATTTTAATATTATTTTTATTATTAAACATGGATTACCACAAAATAAAGCATGAATCTATTCATTAAGAAACGATTTTTTTCGATTCATCAGCGCAGTATTTAATTACACAAAACGAACATACTTTCAACAATATTTTTAAGGAAATTAACAATAACAAGTCGTTCTTATCGTCAATAGCTCACGCGCCGTTTTCTACACGCAGCAAAATGTAACAACATATAAGCTTACTCTTGATAACACGAGCACGGTTCAGTGTATTGAATGGACGAGTCTTGCATATAGATCTATGTTTCAATACTCATCTTATACTGCCATCAATAAAGCGCTTCTCCATAAAGAAAAAAAGTTTTATGAAATTCATTTAAATTACTGTATTAAAAATTAAGCTGAGTGTTCATGATAGTAACTAATTATTTATTCTATGCGTTAGGTTTAGTTTGTTATTGGGTGACTGTGGCATTTATATAAAACTATAAAATATATTTTAATTTACCTATGTTTGTTCCATAACTTTGAAACGGTATGTTGATTTGATATACATCTCCATAAAAGTGGGGAAATTTACAATAACAATAAATCCTAGTGTGAATTCAGTATAAAAATTTAATTGATTTTTAAACTAATTTAAATGATTTTGTTACGTAAGATTTATTGTTCTGAACCATGCGACGTTTGTTTAAGGAAAACTAGTCAGTTTCTCAGCAAACGAAACATAAAATGTGCGATATATTAACTGCCACACGCCGGAGCAGTAAATGGTAAATAACGTTTCGGAGTGGTCAAAGAGGGACAAAATGTATCTTCACGAAGATCGCCCGGAAAGATTTCCGTAATAAGCAAAACTTGGAACTTCGTTTTTGGGTGTAGGCTTCCTGTTAACAATTAAAAAAAATCTGTTAACAATGCTTATTAATAAGCATTGTTAACAGATAGCTGCTGACTCGTCATCAGGTAGAAAGCGCACTATAAATTAAAAACCGTAGACATCAGCAAGTAAATGATAGAGCAGGTGTCAACCCTTAGAGGTTGTGAGCATATTACCAATAACCCTGTATAGTGTTCTCACATAATTCCCATAGAGGCACATGCATTGATGGGTAAGATTTACATTACTATCGCGAAATCGATTCTTTCAACCCAAAACCTTAGTGGCGCTTGTCTGTCCTACCCTTAACTAGAGTTTGTAAAATAGCCCGGAGGAGCGAAAGGAAGTAGCTACATTTCCCGCAGCGCGGCAGCAATCGCAATTACAAGTTGTAATAAAAAAACTGCATTTTAAGTTTCCCTTTCTAGGAATCTTCAAGATGAGATGGGAAGTAAAGGTGTTTTATACAATGGTGCTAATAGCAAATGATGAGCGTATTCAAATTCTTGTTCGTTTTATTTCTCGGGACAAATACACACAAACACAACAGAAAGTTTTGAACAACGTGTATATGAAGGTAGCGGGCATACTTTTGTTACTCATGTTACGCTCATCAAATTGAAAAGGACACCATTACAACTATACTCACGTATTGAAAAAGCACACAGTACAATGTACAACAGATGTAATAGTGAACATTAAATGACATAATGATAGAGCTGCCGAGGCACTGCGATGCAATTAAACGACATACGAAATTGTACGCTGCCAGGCAACTCAATAAAGGTAAATTACTGATATATAACTGAAATAAAATTAAAAAGTTCCTGTAATAATGAACATTTGGTTCGAAACCTCAGAATATAGAACAAACTAGACTAAGTATTATTTTTAAACATACTAAGCGATATCATAGATTATTTTTGGTTGGAAAAGTAATAGTAACCCCAGTAAAACCGGTTTTTTCAATGTGTTTGTGACGGCACAAGCACGAGGCCCACCTGATGTAAAGCGGATCATCCTCTGCCTATAGCAGATGCATTTCGTCATGTGACAAATTGCACTGAGCCCGTCACATTGAGACATACAGTTGTTAAGTCTCATGTGCCTGTAATTTTTCTGGCTTTCAAGGACAGTTGACGGAACACACTCTTAGGCGCTTGGCGACAGGTTTTCTACTTAAGGGTGGTAGCTATCCAGGCGAGGATTCGTAAAATGCTCTACCACCATGCGGTGAAGCTCAAGCCGGCGGTGGGGATCGAATACGGCACCTGCGGCACGGCAGTCTATAGCTATTACCGCTCAGCCATCATTGCTTAAAACGTTGTGTGACATTACCAATACTGCTGTGGAAGTGGATGCATCATCAGAAGAGCCCACGACCACGGAACTGAGACAGTCAGAAGTACACTATACCGGAGTACTTAGTTTGATGTAAGGGCAATTAGACAATCGCAGTACTTTGAACTCGAAGGTACTAATCATTCAATTATACTCCCTCGTGTCGCCCTAACGTGTACTATATGTGGTGTATAGGTACTTCAATGGGTCACATTTCAGGTTTTCCTTTCATCTTCTGTTGCATAATTATTGACCATAGCAAATCTGTAATTAATTAAATCAATACTACCTATTGTTATTCTGCGCAAATTCGTATTTGCCGATGTTCACAGGAAATTATTCATTATATCAATGTCAAAAATGTAAGAAATTTGTTTTGCTCTAGTACCAGCATTGGCAACACTTTTATATATTCTCAATGTGACGTTTTTGTCGTAGTCGTACAAATATACAGAAGACGGTCTCGCCTATTGAAAAGATTTCTGCCCTAAAATAGATCTTATTATGTAAGTAATAAGCTCTAAATTGTAATAGGTATCTTACCAATTTTATTCGGTTTATCATTTAAGATCTATTTCAGGGCTATGTGTAGCTCAATTGTGGCAAAAAAAACCTATCCATGTAGGTCAGGAAACATTACTTTGACAGTTATCACATTTGAGATCGCATTGGGACATTTAGAAATTAGTGTTTATATTTATATTATATATACATTTATAATTAGTGTATTTAAAATAATATTAAATAGAGTATTTATAATCATAAGACTTATTTTTAAAAATTATATTTTATAAGAGGAAGATCTGGAGTCGTGTAAGTTTTGAAGCAGTGATGGCTTAGTGGCATTGGCTATGGACTGCCGCGCAGCAGGTCCATGGTTCAAATCCCGCCGCGGGTTTGAGCTTCACCGCATGGTGAAAGGGCATTTTGCGAATTCCCGCCTGGCGACCACCCTCAAGTAGAAAATCTGTCGCCAAGCACCTAACGGTGTGTCCGGCAGCAGTCCTTGAGAGCCAGATAAATTACAGGCACATGAGACATAATATGTACGAAGGTGACGGGCGCAGTGCAATTCGTAACTTGCCACGAAATGCACTTGTTATAGGCAGAGGTTAGTCCGCTTGACATCAGATGGGCCTCGAGCATGTTCCGTCACATTAACATAAAAAAAAAGTTTTAAAATTAAATCTTAATTCAATGAGCTAAAGCTTTATTTTAATGCTATCAACATTTGGTCTGCTTTCCACGCCGCTCTACTCGTATATGAACGGAGACTTAATACTTATGGTCATGCCCCACTGGGGGGTGGAAGGGTACCTTTGTTTTAACAGTATGCCACTATGTTTGATTTTCGTAGTGGCCGGCAACTACTGATAATTTGGGTCTTAAAGGGCTTTCAAGAAAATATTGAATAATTATGAATGTATTATGAATATTTTTTTATTATTGCACGTGCTTTAAACTTGTGAACTGTATATTTCTCAAAGAATATATCATATTCTGAAGCTAGCAACATTACGGGGTGGAGAACAAGGGTAGGCGTACGACATTCGTTTTGTTTTAGGACACAGTGAGCTGCATATAAATATAGCTAAGCCCATATAAATGCGGTTTCTGGTAGGTTCTGTATTCTGAGTTTGAACCGTATAAGTGTACCATTTGTTTACATAAATTTCGACGTATGTATCGAAAGGGTTATAAATCCACAGTAGTGTTTATATACGACAAGTGATCTGAACAAAAGTTCAAAACAGGGTGACAAAAGGACTTACCAGCGTCGTCGTCAGCAGGCAGCGGGCCCACGGCGCCGAAGAACCGTTTGTCGAGGATTTGCAGCAGCTGCAGCGCGCTCTCGTGCACCGGCGCGCGCGGGCACCCCGTGCACATGAGCGTCACGTTGATGATGGCCACGTAGTGGTCGCACGGGTACTCCCTGATGAACACACCCTTATATTATCACCAGCCTTATCTATGATGCTGTAACTAGAAGCGCAAGTAGCCGTTCCCCCGATAGTAAGGCCATCACCATTCTGCGTGATACTGCACTGCACTCGCACACATTAGCTGTCACCTCTTGCTTAGTCATTTCAATTCACTTGCTACCGTGCCCTTAACACATAAAAACAGAATAAGAGCAAAATATCTGTCACACCCACCAAGACTGCAATTTAATATACAGATTGCTTATTTTCTGCCCAAAATCTATGTATATTTTACCTAAAGTTTTCAAATTGTTTCCAAAGTTTTCATTCAACCTAAAGTTTTTCGATATCGAAGACAAATCGCGATTTTATACATTTCTGTATAAATATCGTTGTGATCTTATCGTCTATTCAAATACTTTACAGAAACTTACATAATTATCGAATAGGCAATATTAAACCGCCGGTAGGCATAGTGAAAGATAAATGAGTAGGTACTTCATCTTCGAAAATTAAACTTATGCCACCATAAAATTATTTACTGTAACGGCTATTATAAATAGAAACTCTGTGAACGCCAGGAAAGTATTTATAATGCAAAAGAAATGTTTAAGAGCAATTACTGGAGCCAGACAAAGACAAAGTGGTGTACCAGTATTTAAGAGGCTTAAATCATTTCACTTAGCATCATTGTATATTTTAGGAGCTTGCTTTTTGTTAAACAAAATATAAATAGCTTTGACATAAAAATTATACGTAAGCTACAAAAAAACCCACTAAGACTTACTACGAATTACCGTTTCATGGGTCCAAAACCCTATTTTATGGCCAAAAGTGTTTTCCTACAGTGCGCTAAATTATTAAATCATTTAACAGATATAATTAAAGCTGATATTTATTTATTATTACTTATAAATAGAGATGATATTTATCAAATTTAAATAATCAATTCAACTACACTATTATAGAACTGAGAAAATATTAAGCGATTTGAAATCTTGACATTTTACCTAAATAATATTGCATGGCATTGTGCTAATGAGAATTAATTGTATCTTATTTTAATTTATATAATATTGTACGGCTGAAGGCTGTTGATTTTATAATGTTGACTAACGTGTGTAACTCATAGCTTAAGGCTGCAAAGATATTTTATGGCACGACTACTTATATTTGAACCTGAGAAAGGGAAGGAATCTAGAATTGCATAGTTACAAAATATAGAATCCTGAGCATACCGATGGTTTCAAAGGACAAAAAATTACTTTGACATCGAGCGCACCGTCTATACAGTTCAGATGGACACAATCATGGTAAGCGTACGCTTTGTAATAGGAACACATCTTTTTCGCAACGACCTTTTAAAAAAGTACCATAACATAGGCCGAAAAGCCGAAATTGACAGTTATTAGACGAAACACGACACGAAAGATCCAGTGAGCAATATTTCAAACCAATACAAATATCAGTTATGATGGTTTTTTAACTCATGAAACATTCAGTCGTTCGATATCGGACTCGACCTCTTTGTTATGTTTCTCGGTTATAATTTCTCCCAGAATAACTATGGTTTTATGTAACAAAAGGTATCAATTAAAGACATCGATGTCGTTCGCCAAGTTTTTATTGTACTAGCAACTTTCATCAGCATGGATTCCATTATATTCCAAGTTGCATTTGGTGTAGTGGGTTAAGAGAATGTGCAGGCAATTAGCATTGACAGCATCTCATGTTACTAGAATGGCTGTGCAATTATATTCTAATCAGTCGTCGAATATCAAACGTTATTGGATACCTCAGGAGGAGGCAGCCTGCTGTATGCTGTTTGCCGTGTTGTATTGTCTTTGTACTTGTATTATGTATATTGATTTAATGCCTGGCGAATAAGCTCACAAAATGACAACTATTAGATTTTTTTTCAACTATTAGATTTATGGTCTTGAGGACCAGATCGAAATTACAGAAAAAATGCAAAAACGTTTTGTGTCATCTGACTGATACTGTCAATTAATGTCCTTATTATAAGCGACACAACTAATTTTAGCTAATTTTAGGAACTGCAATTTTTCTTGATCCACTCAAAAGCGTCATAAATATTGAAAGTTAGAACCATGACATGACAGGTGAGTCCTGGACGCTGATTGGTTTATTTGGTCATGACAGAATTAAGCATTTAGTCCAATATGGTGAATGGCGCAATGTTTAAATGAAATAATTGAATTTATAGTAGGTACTGCTGACTTGGTATATTTGCCGTCGACTGACATAATAACGGACAGAGCACGCCACAACTGCAGCCGTCGCCACACGCGTTGACTACTGCCGCCAACAAGTGGCGACGGCTGCAGTTGCCTCTGCCGTTGGCAAATGGCTTTCGTATGTAAGAGCTCTTAAGCATTCATTTTATGTTTTCATAGAGTTAAATCATCACCGTTATTTCGCAGTAGAAAAATCAGGTTGTCTGTTTATATATAGTAATAATAATTATATCATTACAGAAGTTGAAGCAAACGCATAAACTACGAACCTATAAAATATATATTACCTATATATTTAATAGACTGGTGATTGGCATTATAGTAACGAAATACCACTTTTAATTAACTCATTAGACAAAATATAAGACAGATCAGTATTAAATTTGTTTGGGTACCTAATGATTAAACGCGCATTAAACTCAAGTACCTATAATATAATAGGCTATATATGTATAACGTCTATGCAAGTAAGGTCACATATTAACAACTCTCAACACTTTGTGTCCCATTACAGAGAAGATAGAGAATTGAAGTACCTCTGTGCCTGAGATGAGCTCATTAAAACCGTCGCTAAATTCAGATTAACATCCCAGATCAAAGGTAGCACGTAATTAAAGCGTCAAACAGCTACACACAACGAATAGAAATTAACTTCAGCACATCTTGTACTGTTATTATAATTAAGATGATAAATGATTGTCACTGTTAAAAGTCAAGCCGCCAAAGGGGACGAACTCAGGTGACAAACGGAATATTTATGTATATCTGATAGGCTACTCTTTTGACAACTACATATCTCAACAACACTACGTTAGTAGCATTATAGAATGGCAGCTATAAATAATCTACACGACCACGATACTGTTCTTCGGTCTCACCAAAGCTCATACATATAAACAAGACCGGCAATATGTAAGTTACAACTTACATTTCCAAATCCAGGGTTCCGTAACAACACCGTATGTACCAATAAAATAGTTAATTTTTCATACAGTCCGAGATTCTTAGTGGTAGACTGACCTACATTAAATCGATTTTATTATTCTTTGTTAGACGTCAGATATTGGACCATAATTAAACCAAATGTGACGCTTGTGTGTGCTACCGTTTCTATAACGGAATAAAAACTGAAAACGTAAACAAAACCAACAAGTTTCCTGTATTGGAACCAAGATTTCATTTTACACATCCGCCAAACTAACATATATTATTTGAAAATTTCAACTGACTACCTCTGACGGTTCTAAAGATACAGTCCTTTGAAGGGTCGCACAGATATGGAGGGACGGACAGACGGACAGCTCAGGCGTTAGTAATAGTGTCACGTTTTCAAATCCTTGTTTGTAGTAAACCCTCAAAATTAAATGAAGTACATTCAAAGGTTTTCTAAGTGTTTTCTATTCCTCCAAAAATCATAGAATCTATTCAAACGGCATTCCAACTTTTTGTACACAACTCTGAACCCTCCTACAGCCCGGAACGCGCTCCGATAATAACACTAGCTCTCTCCAAACATTTCACACAGGTTCTTTCGATGACGAGACTACACGAGTCCACCACTCAACTGTTACAACTTATAATCAAGGGTCACACAAAATAGGGTAACCTATTTTGTGAGGACTTACAGGCTTATCGTTCGTGATGAAAATCACGCTCCAAAGATGCCAGCTCGACGCGGCAAGTCTGTGTCAACAGCAGTTGATTGCTAATTTACATTGCAGCTTCAGTTAAGCGGATTGTCGCCATCGATATTTCAATATCATAACACTTCAATAGTCAGGTACTTACAATATATTTTAAAATACGGCATGGAACAATTTAATGTTTATTTAAATGGTATTGTTAATACTAGCACATTATAATATTGTTATAGTCTATTTTTTTTAACAGACGAGTACCGAAAAATTTACTGCGTTGCTATTGGCCCACGTAATCAACATAAAGCTCATTCCACAGGAACTCTGTAGTTACATGTAGGTGCTTGTAACGAATCAATACTAAAGTTGCAACTTTTGAATTAGGGTACGCAAAACAAAGATTGTTTTGAAAAAATGTTGTTGCTTAGTCAGCAAATCATCTCGTCATACGTTTGCCGACGTTTTAGGCTCTGTTCAGACGACGCCGCGCGCGCGCCGCAAGCCCCGCGGCGCGAGGGCGGCGTGTGCGCGGCGCGCCGCGCCTGCGCCGCAAGTACTGTTCCCACGACGCCGCGCGCGCGCCGCAAGACCCGCGGCGCGAGGGCGGCGAGCGCGCGGCGCGGTGCGCGGCGTGGAGGCGGCGCGCCCGAGACCGCGCGCGCGACTGAAAGTCGGCCGATGCCACTTTGTAGTTTTAGGTATATTGCAACGTTTCGGTTGATGTGATATGAACCGAAACGTCCACTGTTGTACAAGGCCTTCGCATAATACATTTTCAGTTCTTCAGAAGGCGTTGCAACTTCTGGTACCATTTCCATAATCGCCATTTACGACACCCACGGGAATAAATGGGGGGTTGACATTCTAATACGGCAACCCCACCGGGTAATTTCAAACTATTTCTACAAAAAAAGATTATTAAAAAAATAATTAAACAGAAAATGGAATTTCACACTTTTGGGTGTTGAGGTCGTCAACACCCAAAAGTGTGTAATAACTTGTTGAAGGCGGTACCATGGTAGTTCAAAAATACCTATTATCACATTATTGTGCGCATGGTACCGACTTCGACTAGTTATTTCACACTTTAAAGTGTTGAATTCGGTTCCATTTTTTGTTTGAATTTTTTTTACCCTATTTAGTGACTCTTGTTACTTACGGGATCGGTTTTCATTCACTGTCAATGATCATATCATCAATATACGAAAACACTTTTCAGTTATTGGAATGTAACTCAAAAACGGCTTGACCGATTTGATGAAATTTAAATCGGACCACACGGGGTGCACCGTGCACCAGCTTTCAAATACAAAAAGAATCATCAAAATTGGTTCACCAAGTCGAATCGAAAGTAATGAGGTAAGTAACAAACAAAAAAAACATTCGAATTGAGTATCTCCTCTTTTGTTGAAGTCGGTTAAAATATAAACTTTTTAATAGACCAACATCTTTTATGTACTTAATACGCATTTAGGTACTTATTCGTTGTGTCATGTGTGTGTATATTAGGTATACACAATATATAATAATACATTAATTATTGATAGTAATAGTAACTAGTATAGGTATAAATGTATAGGTACCTATCCGACGATTAAAAACCGGGCCTTAGTTAACTTTTTAGTTCTATTTGATTAAATACGTAGGTACTAAGGAGACAGCACCGTTTCCCAAAATAAGGGATCGATTGTCTTTCTTTGTCAACGACTATATCAGCAAGGAAAATGTTTTTTGATATTGGAGTGTAACTCAAAAACGGCTTAACCGATTTTGATAGTATAACAATAATAAAAAGAAATATACACTCGACTTGAGAACCTCCTCCTTTTTTGGAAGTCGGTTAAAATAACAAAAATATGTTTCTGTAAACTACGTTCATTATATTGATTAAAAACACTCATTTATATTTTTGCCATAGATGGTGCGTAAACTCATTTATAAATCCAGTTTATTATAAAAAAACTCGCATCTGGATATAGTATATTAATTAGATCTATCGTTTCCCGTTTGAATCCTTTTTGTAGGACTAATAATTATAAAGTTCAGTATACTTTGCATTTACCATCGTGAATTTTGGGAAGCGGTGCTCTCTCTCCGTATTTTAAATTGTTAATTATTGGAGACATAAAATTACACATTTTGGGTTCACCCAATATTACGTTGTAGGGAATAAAATAAGAAGAGATAAGTACGAGATACCTACGTATTTACACTAATGAATTGTATGCCCATTTTCGAATAAATATGAACACCTTCAATTATTAACTATTCATAAAGAGAAGTTGAACCGCCGAAACTCGCTATGGAGATGCAGTACCTATTTCTTCTGCAAGTAGTGAAGCAGTGTTGGCTCAGTAGCATTGGCTATGGATGGCCGCGCAGCAGGTACCTACATGGTTTGAATCCCGCCACGGGCTTGAGCTTCACCGCATGGTAGAAGGGCATTTTGCGAACGCCCGCCTGGTTAGCGACCACCCTCAAGTAGTAAATCTGTTGACAAGCACCTGACGGTGTGTTCCGGCAGCTGTCCTTGAGAGCCAGTAATTCTAGGTTAAGCCTTGTAAGTAAGATTGTGGTGAAAGGCTTACCTATCAGCAAAAAAAGGCGTTATAAATACCTACAGTTTACCTAGTCATTGGTAGGTAAGTATTATTTATGTAGTTTATTTATAGGTAAGTACTTATCAGCTTTTTTATTTATTACTAGCTTTCCGGGCGCGGCTCCGCCCGCGCGTATGTCGGTTATCGCGCGAAAACATTAATCTCTTTAAGCGCAGTCGGATAAAAACTATCCTATGTTTTTTCCCGGGTCTCAAACTATCTCCATACCAAATTTCATTCAAATCGGTCCAGTAGTTTCGCCGTGAAAGCGTAACAGACAGACAGACAGACAGACAGACAGACAGAGTTACTTTCGCATTTATAATATTAGTACTTAAGTACTTATTTATAGGTAAGTACTTATCAGCTTTTTTATTTATTACTAGCTTTCCGGGCGCGGCTCCGCCCGCGCGTATGTCGGTTATCGCGCGAAAACATTAATCTCTTTAAGCGCAGTCGGATAAAAACTATCCTATGTTTTTTCCCGGGTCTCAAACTATCTCCATACCAAATTTCATTCAAATCGGTCCAGTAGTTTCGCCGTGAAAGCGTAACAGACAGACAGACAGACAGACAGAGTTACTTTCGCATTTATAATATTAGTACTGATATAGTACTGATTAAATAGTTCAGTACCTACGTATTTTATCAAATAGAAATAAAAAGTTAACTAAGGCCCGGTTTTTAATCATCAGATAGGTACCTAGTTATTATTACTATCAATAATTAATGTATTGTAATATAATGTATATAATATGCAGTTATGCACACACAACGAATACCTAAATGCGTATTACATGAACGATGTTGGTGGTCTTTTAGAAAATTTAAATTGTAACTGACTTCAAAAAAGAGGAGTTTCTCAATTCGACTGTTAATTTTTTTGTTTGTTACCTCATTACTTTCGACTTGGTGAACCAATTTTGATGATCTTTTTGTATTTGAAAGCTGGTGCACTCCGTGTGGTCCCATTTAAATTTCATCAAATAGGTCAAGCCGTTTTTTAATAACTGAAAAAAGTTTTCCTATCTTGATTATATTATAGTCATTGACAGTGAATGACAACCGATCCCGTAAGTAACAAGAGTCACGAAAAAGGGTGTTTTTTATTAGGAAATTTAACCGACTTCAACACTAAAACTGTGAAATAACTTGTCGAAGTCGGTACTATGCACACAATATTGCGATAGGGTACTTTTGAGCTATCATGGTACCGACTTCAACAGGTTATTTCACACTTTTGAATGTTGAAGTCGTAAATTTTTTTTAAATTTAGTATGGTTAACATTTTATCAGTCTGATATTTTTATTTGATTGTTGAAAGCGTAGGTAGGTAGGTATAGGATTGGTATTTTACTAGCACATTTATGTTGTACTTAAAACATATCTCCAAGTGGCTTTAGTGCGCCCCCCCCCCCCACTCACCCCCCGGGGCGCATAGCAAGCAAATTGTTATATTTTAGGTATTAATGGATGGAGCACAAAATTTTATGCCCCGGGCGGTAATTGAACCCGCTTCCTCCAATTTCGCGCCGGATTTGTAAAATATGATTTTCGCATAGCACGCGATAGTGCTTGTATTCATATTAATAAGTAAATTGTTGCCTGATACCTACGTTGGTTTTCTCAAGCGAAGTTTTAGGAACGCATTTTAAATAGTTAGGTAATGTATCCAATGATGGTGCGTAAACTACTTATAAACTCGACTAATTACAAAAAACCTAACAAGTTAATATAGCGTATTATTAGACCTATCGTTTCCAGTTTGAATCCTTTTTTTTGGACTTATAATTACAAAGTTTCGTATAACACTGCATTTACCATAGCGGGGGCTGGACGGAGACAGAGCACCCGTTTCCCAAAATTTGCGATGGTAAACGCAAAGTATATTAAACTTTATAATTATTAGTCCAACCAAAAGGATTCAAAGTGGAAATGATAGATATATTAATATACTATATCCAGATGCGAGTTTTTTTATAATTAACTGGATTAATAAACAAGTTTACGCACCATCTAATGGGAAAAAAAGAAATGAATTAACTATTTTAAATGAGTGTTTCTGAACGTTGTTTACAGTAATTTATTTTTGATATTTTTAATAATCGTTTATAAAACGCCGACTTTACCGGTATAGTGACAATCCAAAAAAATAATTAATTAGGTATTTTCTAACCCTACATGGCATAGGCAGCATAGCATCTAGATAGATAGATAGATAGAAAATTATTTATTTGCATTACTTAAAAATAACATTATAAAGAGACAAAAAATAATCGTATACAAAGGTACGGTCTTATTGCATAAGCAAATTATTCTAGACAACCGATCTGAGAGAAAAAAAAACTCGCAAAAGGTTAGCCAGGTTAGCAGTTAACAAATTAAACATTACTTAATGTAATTGTTAGTCTGAGGTCAGAATGTTCGAGTAAGTTCCGGTTTTACTACCCAAAACATATTTAATAAATAAAACACTATCTTTAGACCGATAGCACAATAGACATATATACAGTAGTTCGACTCCGCGGTATCCTGGAATTCAATGACAAATGACGATCAGAGCTCTAGGGTTACTATTATCGAAATATTAGAAAATTTTCATTTTTTTAAAGAAAACACAGTATTTTCGTCGGCGCGACAACTCCATTACAACGGTCGCGAGTACTTATGTAGGTAGGTATATACAATTTTACTGAGAAAATAAATTTAATTCCAGTCCTTTCACCCAACGATAGTCGTCAGTTGTTGTGTATAGGTAAAAATATAATTATATATATTATCTACTTATATGAGAGAACACAAGCGCGCGCAGAATTGATTAATAAAACGCCATTGTCTTTGGTAATATAGTAAGGCCACCAGATAACGAGGTTATTGTATGATTATTTGCCTTTAAAACTCCTTGGGTTCTTTTTTCTATTAAAATGATGAAAAGATTACAACCTCTATAGTGTCAATCTGCTGACAGCTTATTAAAACTAAACTGTAAGTAAACACCGCAGTAAAGCATGTGAACAATCAGTCTAGTTGTATCTTTTTGTACCTCCTCGATGTAGGGAAGGCCGCACGGCTGATCACGTGACTGAATTCGGGTAATTTCTTCGTAGTTAAACTACTGCTTAAGAAGCTCCATGTATCTATTGTGCCGATAGCGCTAGGTTTTTAGGTTTCAAAAATATTAAAGTTGATTGTGTTTTGGATATAGTTTCCTGACCATTTGCCAAACCTAATACTTACAGTAGTTTGTGTCATGTTAGGTGCTTGCTTAGGTAGAAATTTAGGTATTTGTCTTTGCGAACATTATCCGACGACAATAAAATTCAAGTTGAAAATTTGTCTTTCATGATAATAATAAAATAGTATTAAATGTACACATGTATTTTGTGTCATTTCTCTCCACGGGAATACTGATATTTAACCAGTACCTAGGTACTATGGTGCCTAAACGGTTTTCAAAGAATATTATAATAGGTCAAATGGGTGTTACTAGTTTCAGTTCACTGGTATCCGTTGTACCTACTTACATAACGTTTTGTGTCGAAGTCATCCATGGCATTAGAAAATATATATATATATATATATATATATATTTATTCTAGAACACCCCGTAAAAGCCACAAAAGAAAATACAAGTTATTAGATTTTACGTCTTAAATATTATCAATTATCATAGATTAAAGAAACACTATGCTGAATTTGTGTCGTTTATATCCATGGAATATTATTAGTACCTACCGTAATCGTACCTACAGAACGAACGTATGTGCTTATTTATGCAGCGTGTTTATTTTTGCTGTTTAATTGCCATGCATGGAAATTAGGTACACAAATTTACAGTGTCTATTTTCCATGCAAATTTACAGTGTCTATTAAATATGTAAACCCTAATGATTTTAATATATTTTTGAGGCGTTGGTAGCATAAAAAACCAAAATTTTTAAAAATCCAATAATTCCATGGTCTAAAACGACACAAAATTATTTATTGGCCATATTTAGGTGATCCGATGAAGTTAATATTTACCATTTCAATTGTATTTTTTTTTATATTGTTCTAACATACTGTCCGTTTGTTTGTTTGCACTGGATGAAAATGACACAAACTGGTTTTGCACACTACGCAGGATGTCATTATATTTTTAAACTTTAAAATAATATTGGAAGTTTTGATTTGAATTAAACAAATGAGCCACAAATCATTGAATTGCTGAAAATGCAAGTGACAGATGTGGCACAAAACGCAATAATAAGCTTTATAGGTACGACTGTATCCACATGCAAGAAATTAGCAACTTTAGAATTTTTTAAACTTATGATCCCAAAATAGCCTAGCGCTATCGGACTACTTTGCGTTTCACAGTCATCGATTTAGCCTATCCATTGGTTTTAACCTTGAAACGCACTGCAATTTAACTGTCATTTTTATCATTCACTTATTTTATGTGTTGCATAGCAACCCGAAACTTAATTACGACATTCTGAAACGGGCCCTGAATAGTTAGTCAAGTGGTAAAGCTCAATAGATACCGCGTATATGGATGCTTATTTTCGCTATACGATTCAAGTAAGCGTGGCGCAGTGGCGGCTAAAGAGACTGGGAATCCAAAGCCTATAGTTCGAATCTGTTGACCACCGTGTAATCTTTTGGCAAAAAAATTTTTAATGACTGGTTTCTCTTTTATTGTTTTTGCTCAATAACTTAATAATAAAATAAATATGAATATATTGTGCTGGTCTTATTCTGTGGGGGCGAAGTACAAATTTCGACCGAGCATTCATTGTACAAAAAAATTCATACGAGCACTTTGTGAAGTTGGTCCTATTATGGAGTCATGTAAACCACTTTTTGGCCAGTTAAAAGTGTTTCCCCTTCCATGTCAGTATACTTTTGATATATCGTGCTTTGTAAAACAACACAGCTACCTTTATAATACATCGAGTGAAATTTAGTCTCGAAATACCAGAAATAGTGATAGATTGGTAAATAAGTATGCTCGTAAGTCGGTACGCTATCAGAAAAAAAATGTTATTCTATGTCAATCAAAATATATAATAAATTATCACAATATATTAAACAATTGCCTTTGCACAAATTTAAGAATGAACTAAAAATCTGGTTGCTGCATCATTCTTTCTACTCTCTTGATGAATATTTTATTTTTAAGACGAATGGTTAGTTTTATTCGATTAGATTTAAGAAACCTGTTTACCATAAGAATAAATACTTACCTACCTACCTACTTCTAGAAATTACATTTTTAGTATACGTTTTTGCATGCCAGTAATTTGGTAAAATGTGCTAGATCTCAAATTGATTTACTTACTTTTAACAACATTATTGTACTCACATTTGAAGCAAATAAATGATATTTTATTCTATTCTATTGCGAACCCGTGACTTAAATAAAACTTGCCTATTAAAATTCAATCCGGTAATAATGATATATTTCGGAACAGCGACTGCATTGTCTTTAACACTTTTGAGCACTCATTGCTGCTGACGTATTTGCAATATGGATGGTACACGCTTAGCAAACGTCAATGTATGGCGTGAGGCCAACAGAATCCCGCCTCGTATATAGCGTCCAAAAGGTCGTAGGCGCCATGAAATCGGCGGCGGTTACACGTTTTAGTCGAAACGTGCCGGTTATTTCATTGAACGTTATAAACGATATAACGGCATATCTTATAACAATACTAGCTTTCCGGCCGCGGCTCCGCCCGCGTGTATGTCGTTTATCGCATACGCAGTTGGATAAAAAACTATCCCACGTCCTTCCCCGGGTCTTGAGCTAATTCCATACCAAATTTCATCCAAATCGGTCCTGTACTTAAAGTTTATTCGTTGCATACAAAAATACAAATCTTTCCTCTTGTAAACACAAATGTCATCATAAAACAACCACTGCATTGTGTAGGTACCTATTTATTTAATTCACAGGATTTATGCAGTTTTACCACAGAAATACGATTTTTTTCCAAAATATCTACCTACGTAGTCGCAGTGTAAATAACTGCTTTTTTCAGCTAGTTGCCGAGGGTAGATTTTTTTATTTTATTCAGGTGACAGGCTTTGACCACTTCACCTGATGGTAAGTGATGATGTGGTCGAAAATGTTTTTTAGAGTAACTTAGAATTACTGACTCTCAAGCAAGGATAGCTTTCGTAACACACAGGAGCTTGGCGACAGATTTTCTACTTCAAGGTGGCAGCTAGCCAGGCGGACATTCGCGAAATGCCCTACCACCATGCTACAACGACCGCCATGTCGGGAGCGATCGAGACGGCTTCTAATTTCTATCAGGCATTAAAAAAAACTTTATTGGTACAAATTTTTGTAACCTCTCTTGGTTTGAAATAGGTGCTACTCATGTCATTATTATTAATTAATGTTGTTGAAAATCAACTATTTTTTGTTTTCCTTATATATGAAGTGAAAAGTAGAGTGCTTAACACGGCTGAGTCATCAAATCCTACTTGGACTGTTATAGCGCTTAGTAGATAGTCTAAATACCTCGTATGGGAATTGATTCTTTCGATCCTTGTACTATAACAATCTACTATTCTATACACAGTAGGTACCTACCTATCATGGCTTGCGCCCTGCCCACCGCCGCGCGCCCGCGCCGCCGGCTCAAACTTCATCATATTGTGGAGATTGTGAAAGGGCATTTTCCGAATTCTCGCCTAGCTAGCTACCACCCACAAGAGATAATCACCTAAAAGTGTTTTCTGATAGCACTCATTGAGAGCAGTATAGACGCCCATCACCCTGAGACATACAAAAGTATGTCTCAGGGTGATGGGCGCAGTGCATGTTATAATATGCAGAATTTACTGCTTAACATCAGGTGGACGTCTTGCATGTTCAGTCACAATACTCACAATCCAATAAAAGAAGGTTCTTGGCGACAGATTTTCTACATGATGGTGGTGGCTAGGCTACCCAGGCGGGCATTAGCAAAATGCCCTACTACCAAACTGAAACGACTGCCATCCAAGACAACAACCGGGACCGACGACGACCCTCTACCTGCAATACCTATGATAAATACCTACCTATCTTTTAAAAACAATTGGTTACATTCCTCCTTTCATATATAATATCATTGGTTACATTTAAACTAGGTATACCTAGGTACAAAGACGTCCAAATTTGATCTATATATAGCTAGGTACAATAGCAAGAAAATAAGTTGGTACCTCTACCTACCTACATAGGTGTACCTATACTAAGTAAGAAATCGTCTCCCAACGAGTTCGACCAATTTTATTATGTTTTGTCTTCGATTCGACTTCAATCGTTGCTATGAAACGCAACATAAAACTTGCACCACCGATTCGTCGTTCCATACAGTCTCGCTCTCGCCGACGCGAGAGACGGGTCGTAATGACAAATCGTACACCGACGCCACGCCGCGCACCGCGCCGCGCGCTCGCCGCCCTCGCGCCGCGGGTCTTGCGGCGCGCGCGCGGCGTCGTGGGAACAGTACTTGCGGCGCAGGCGCGGCGCGCCGCGCGGCCGCGCCGCGCACACGCCGCCCTCGCGCCGCGGGGCTTGCGGCGCGCGCGCGGCGTCGTCTGAACAGAGCCTTACAGTGAGCTCAACCCAATTGAACTCATTTGGTATCAAGTGAAGAGCTATGGCAGGAAATAAAAAAAGTTATAAAATTTATGAAGTCTGAACTCTTTTGTTACAAGGACTTACTCTTTTGTTACTTTACTTAGGTGAAGTGGATAGACAAAATGGTGGTCATGTCTCAATCATGTGACAACTAAGATAGAAACGTACGGAGTCGACAATCATGTACAAAATATGTTAGAGCAATTTATTATTGACGTATCTGCAGAAAGTTCCACAGAAGAATGACGATAATTTTAAAGATTTCAAGAATTTTAGTAGAATTAGTTGATTTATATGTTCTAGTGCATATTATATATACTATTACAATATAGTTTTATATCACAAACACAAACAGATTTTTTTTTAAACGAATATACTAAGTATGCAAATTTAAATCATAAAATAATAAAGTAATTTATTCTACACTAAATTTTAGAAGTACTATTCAATATGAACGGGCCCTAACAATTTCAAAACAAGAACAAAGGCATTGACCAATGACGGCAATGACCCATCTCACTCTGTCAATATCGGAAATGTGCGAGAGACATACTCAGTACTCGTTTGTTAAAAAAAATAGACTATAGTTTCAAAGTCAAAGTCAAAATCATTTTCAATTTAGGCGTCTACGACGCTCTTATGAAGGTCAATTACAATTTTTTATATCATTGAAAATACTACATTGTACTGCCACGTTCAGCAAACAAAAATTATAGAGCCACTGCGAGAAGAACGGGCAAGAAACTCGGGGCCATTCTTTTAAACGTTTTTTAACAATGTGTTAAGTACATACTATATAGTCAAATTATTACAATATTTATTAACTTTACGTAGGTGACAGGCGCTAGCTTGGCAGACGCGAACCAGTCAACGCAAACATTTTTGTCGTTTAAGTAATCACAAACTGTGTAGTAAGATTTCTTTATCAAAATGTTCTTGACGTGCAACTTGAATTTTCTTACTGTGAGCGTTGTAATATGTTTGGGCACTTTATTATAAAACCGCACACAATTGCCCAAGAAGGAGCTTTTATATGTGGATTCCACTGTAAAGTTGAATCCATTTTGATTCCCAGGCAGAATGTCACATTGCAAAAGAGAGTTTATCTAGGCCAAGCTTAATGTTTGGTTCAACATAAGTAACATTTTGTAAAGAATACTTTAAACATTTGGTCTTTTATGAATTTAAGAGAAGATTATTAGCCGCGAACCACTTAGAGATCATAGATAACACATTATTTACATGATTAAGTTCACTATATTTACTATCTACTTTATAAATCAGGGATACCTCCCTCGATGATACCTCATCTGGGAATAAAACTATATCGCAGAAATTTTTAACCATGCAAGGCAGATCATGTATATATGCTAGAAACAGAAAGGGTCCTAAAATTGATCCTTGCGGTACTCCTATTCTTACCAAAGACCCGCAGGAAGTATTGCCATTTATTCTAACCTTCTGTAGCCTGTCTGACAGATATGAATTTATAAGATTCAGAGCTTTTCCACGAATACCATAATGTGAAAGTTTTCGAATCAGAGTGCGGTACTCTACACAGTCAAATGCCTTAGAAAGGTCACAGAATACGGCAATAGCATCCTGTGAACTCTCCCAGGCTTCAAGTATATGTGACATCAATTGAGCACCTGCATCTGTTGTGGATCTGCTATTTGTGAAACCAAACTGATTCTCATTCAATATATTATGCTCATTAAAATGGGAAAGAAGATGTTTGAGCAAGATTTTTTCGAATACTTTACTCAGAACAGGTAAGATAGAAATAGGTCTGTAATTGCAAGGGTCAGATGTAGCCCCCGACTTCAAAATTGGAGTGATTTTACTTTGTTTCATTAAGTCGGGGAAGTTTCCTTTATCAACACAAATATTGAATATTGTTTTTAAATATGGTGCAATAACGCAAATTATAGACTCTGCCACTTTAACTGACATACCCCACAAGTCTTCGGTGCTCTTAGTGTTTAAATTTTTAAATGTCTTTATAATTTCAAATATTGTTGTGTGTCTGAAAAAAAATTCCGGCGATTTGCAGGGGATATTACGTATTAGCAGAGTTTCTGCTGCATTGGGACATGCATCCAATGACTTACTGACTTCTAGGGGTAAGTTAGAAAAAAATTGGTATATATATTTGCCACTTGTATTGGATCAGATATTTGATTTTTATCAACATTTTAAGACATATGTAGAATCTCTAGGTTTATTTTTAACGGTCTCAGTATTTATAGTCTTCCAAATGGTTTTTATTTTATTTTTAGACTTGCTTATTTTGTTTCTAATAAAAAGAGATTCAGCACACAAGCAAACAGACTTGCTAGAGGGCGAGACTAATGTTACTTCGGCTCTGTGTTTAAAAAATCGGCATAATTATATAAAAGGTATTTCAGTGTCAAATATAATCAGAAATCATAATTCTCCGTACGATACTTAAGTGGAAGTGTTATCTCGACAGTATTTGCAAAAATAATTAGTAAAATCAGTGTTTATAGTTTATTCAAGACTATAGTGGTAATTCCATTACATTTAATCTATCTGTATACATAGACTCATTGTTGAACCTATTACTAACAACCGTGCAAATTTCCACCAAATTCTGTGCAGTGAATAAACCATAATTTTAAAAATTCTACAAAACGTGTCAGTTAAAAAGACTCCAGCAAAATTGAATCATGTTTGACCTTTGGACCATAATCACTTACAATTTCAAACAAACGGTCGATTCTATGCCATCAACTTAAAAAGTGAAATTTCGTCATTATAATAACAAACACTGTGGCTCAGTTGACTAAACATACATGATCGACTTAGTGTCTCTCCGGATACCGAGTTCAAATCCGGGGAAGAGTGACTTTCTTTTTGTGCTTATTTTTTCTTTTTGTATTGGTATAGCTTCAAATATTTTCTGATTTCCTACGCGAACTAAATTTTTTTTTTTTTTGTCTTTTTCTTAAATTTTTCAACATGAATTCCGAAGACAATGTAACATTCCGAGTCCGTCAAATATACCGTCACAACTCAATGGGAAACCTGTCTGATATGTCAATATTAGAGTCTACGCAATGTCATCCATTAGATCGGAGCGACTCTTCTGAAGCTCTTCAGTACAAAATCAACGAGTTGGAAACCAAACTTATGTCTGCAAATAATGAAATCGATAATTTACTGTCCGAAAATCTATATTTAAAAAAGGACCTGGACAAAAAAGACAAGCTCATTGATATTTACAAAAAAATTGAATTCGACGAAATACACAGTTCACCCATGATAGGACAAAAAAGGAAGAGACAAAGAATAGCGTTAGGATTAGAAGAAGCACCTACTTCACTCAGAATACAGGCATCACCGGCAAAGCGGCAAGTACTTCATCCTCAATCGGATGATTTAATATTAAATTTAAATAAAAAAATTGAACAACTTTCTGAATGGTTAGAGGCAGAGAAACAAAAGAATATAGAAATGTCAAAAAGCTTACCAAGCAACATACATACCACTTACACAACTAACAAAAATAAAAATAAATGTACTCGACCAGTTTTTTACAACATAAAAGCTAATGGTTCAAGAAAAATGTACAAAAACAGTAAAAAAACAAAGAAGTTGCAAAGAAAATGTTTAAAAATTATGAAAGAAAATTGTAATCTAAGACATGAAATAAAAGAATTACAAAGGAAAATAGACTTAAAAGATTTAAACGACCTTACACGTACAGTGGAACCCATGGCCAATAACGAAGGCATTCATATAAGCACTCAATCTACTTTACCAATTGATGTGTCTGAAGAGTGCAGGGAACCTCACTTAGGTAGTAATACAAAGAACATAGGACATCATACCAAAAAAATGGTAATTTTTTCCGATAGTGTGGGTAAAGGACTGGCCTCTAAAATACTCGATCAGATAGATAAAACATACGAGATCATGAATAGTTGTAAACCAGACGCTGGATTCGAGGATATATTGTCAAATTTTGAGAATGATACTAAATATCTGGAAAATAATGACACGGTGGCTATATTAATAACAAAATTCGATAAAAACTTATATTATGACAAAAAATATTATTTTAGAATTCTAAATAACATTATGGCATCACCCAGCAGAAAAACCAATATTATAATTACTGGTTTACGTTATGACGGCAGAAATAACATGGAGATATACAATATTAATCGACAGATAGCGGATATGGCAAATTTCAACGATAATGTTAAATACTTGGATCCTAATACAACAAAACATAATAATTTAACTAAAATGAAACATTTTCTAACAGAAATGATAATAGCAACGATTAATAGAAAATTTCAAGGGTCGTCTTCTCTAAAATTCATCAAACTACAAGAGCAGACTGGAATGATATCACAAGAACCAAATTTTTCAAGACCTCTACCCATGAAACAAAAAAGGTGATAATATTACACGCCAACGTACAGAGCATACACAATAAGTACGTAATCATTGAAAGTTTTTTGAGTAATCAATACTGTGACATTTTATGCTTGACAGAAACATGGGGCAAAGAATATCAAGTACAGGGTATGACTTTAGAAAATTTTGAATTAGCAACGTGTTTTAATAGGACATTTTTTGACCATGGCGGTACAGCTATATTTGTCAGAAATAATATAAAATATAAAGTAAGAAATGACTTGAACAAACTGTCTTTCGAAATGAACTGTGAGCTGTCAGCTATTGAATTGAAATCATCGAAAATAGTTATTGTTGCAATGTATAGACCTGATAAAGATCTTGATTTGTTCTTTGATATTATTTCTAAAGTTTTACATGTAATAACAAGAGAAGGCAAACGTATTGTAATAGCCGGTGACTTCAATTTAAATATTCTAAAAATTAATAAGAATATCAAAAAATTTAATAGTATTTTAGACAGATTTCAATGTAAATTTATTTTAAACGAACCAACGAGAATCCAGGGAAATAGTTCTACATGTTTAGATAATTTTATACTAAATTTTACGGACTGTATAGGCACTGTATTAGATAATAAGTTATCAGATCATAATGTAATTAAATTAGTAATCTCGGTCAAACATGATGACGATACGGGATATAAAACAACTTATGCGGCCAGAATTTTTTCTCCAAACAATTTAGGCTATTTTAACTATTTGTTAAACAATAATTATACTAAACTGAAAGTAGAACTGATTAACTGTGCCGATTCCAATACAAAAATGAAGATTCTACAAGACGCAATATTGTATTATTATAATATTGCTTTTCCAAAAATACATAAACAAAGACGCACAAGAAATAAAAAATGGACAACAAAGGGTATTGAGGTATCAAAGAACAACTTGATACAAATGGAATCTTTACAAAATGTTGACCCAAGTGACAACCGTAAAATTAAAATTAAGAAGTATAAAAAAGTTTTGACGAAAGTTATGAATGCAGCAAGGAAAAATCAGTACCACTACAGAATAGCTACGTCAAAAAATAAAATAAAAGAAGCTTGGTCCATTATAAACGAACAAGTGAATCGAAGTAAAAAACAAAATGCAAAGTATATTACAGCAGTAAAAAGCAATAGTGGAGTTGAGGTTAACGATTCTGTAGCCATAGCTGATCTATTTAACATTTTTTTCTGTAATATTGCACACAATTTAACCAAAAATATAGAAATCGATAAAAATAATTATTTGACATACCTAAAAAAGGCTAATAGACCACACACGAAGATAATTTTTGACCAAGTTGATTATAGGGAATTAAAGACGATTGTAAATAACATGAAACAGACTTATACTTTGGACATCTATGACATGAGCACAAAAACTTTACGAAATTTAATATTACATAATGACTGCATAATAGACCTTCTGCAAATTGTTTTCAATTCTTGTTTGGAAGAAGGTATATTCCCTGATGTTCTAAAACTTGGACGAGTCATACCATTGATGAAAAAAGGCGATTCCACGAATCTCAGTAATTATAGGCCTGTGTGCATTCTTCCTGCTATATCCAAAATATTCGAAACAATTATTAAGAGAAGAATTGTTAATTATTTTGAACATAATAAATTATTTGATATGGCTCAATACGGATTTAGAAAAGGTCGTTCTACAGAAATGGCCATAAGAAAGGTGATCTACTTTATTCTCGATTCCATGGATAGATCGCAGAAGTGTGCTAGTATTTTCTGCGATCTGTCCAAAGCATTTGATTGTTTACGACATGGTATTCTTATATCTAAGCTTCAATATTATGGTTTTCAAGGAGTCGAACTAAACTTGATGCAGACTTATTTAAAAAATCGTGGTCAAATAGTTACTGTAAATAAAGTCAATTCAGAACTAGGGATGTTGAACATTGGAGTACCCCAGGGCTCTATATTAGGACCAGTGTTATTTCTCATATATATCAATGATATAACTAATTTCATGCCAGACTGGGCAAACATAAGCTTATTTGCCGATGATACACATGTAGGCATAAGAGAGATAAACAATCAAAAGCTAGAAATTAAAGTTTCGAACACTATAAATACACTCAGTGAATGGTTTGACGCGAATGGTATAGTTCTTAATGCTAACAAAAGCATAGTTATGAAGTATCAAACAAGACTAGGCTTAGATAAAGATGTAAATATAAGAGAAAATACATTCTTAGGTTATACAATGGATCACACTTTAAGTCACTCAGCACACATAGAGAGAATTTGTAAAAAGATATCCAGTGGAAACTATGCATTATTTAAACTGAAACCGCTGTTAAATAAGCAAGCGATGCTAACAATTTATTATGCATACATACATTCTTGCATAAGATATGCTATTACTATTTGGGGAAATGGTGCACTAGTTCAAAAAGTCCTGAAATGTCAAAAACGAGCCATTAGGACAATGAATGGCCTTAAAAGAAGATGCTCAGCAAAAGAATATTTTAAGAAAGATAAAATCATGACAGTGGTATCACTCTATATTTATAATAGCTTGCTGGAAATACACGAGCAGAAAGAAGACTTTTCAAAAAATAGTGACATGCATTCATATAATCTCCGGAATAAAAACAAGTTGTTTCTACCAAAAGCAAGATTAGCAAAAACTAAAAAACAAGGCATTTATTTAAAAATTAAAATGTATAATAAATTGCCTAAAAGTATTATAAATCTAGATCGTATTAGTTTTAAACAAACCCTCAAATTATTTTTTGAACATAATCCATTTTATAATATTAATGAATTTTTGAATATGAAATTAATAGAATCTTCATTTATGTACGACTGACATACCAATTTATAATTATTCAATAAATATTGCTTCAAATGTGACGGCAAACCTCTTAATTTATTTCGCTTATATATAATATGCTTATATTTCATATAATTTTCCATATTTTTTTATATTTTCCACAAATTTTGTTGTTATTACTAATATTTAACTTCGTTAAACACTTTTTTAATAATTGTAATCTGTTCATTAGAATTGTATAAAATAAGTGACTTTATTCTTATTAATTTCACTAATAACAATGCATTTTAAATAACGTTTCGATGTATAATGATTGCCTGAATGTAGTTATTATTAAGTTATTTCATTTTAATTGGAAACATTAGGTGACCAAAGTATTAGTTATTAAGATGTAAGATGTTTAAATATTTATATAAAAATGATACATGTATACTGACTTGCCTAGAATAGCGTTCTTAGTTATTATGGTCAATAAATGATTCTGATTCTGATTCTGATTCTTAAACATTTTTGAATAGTTCCTAACATAATCACGAAACTGCTTGCAAGATATCAAATTCTTCCTGCGATATAGATCAAACAAATAATCTCTACTTTTTCGAATACCTGTAGTTGCCAAATCACCGAACTTCAACTTTCCATTAACTTGTTTCTTTATTTTTGGACAAACTTTTTGAAACTTAGTATTTACTAAAGAAAATAAACTATTATAAATATCATTCGGGTCACTATGAGAAAATCTTGTAATGCCAAGCTTAGCTTCTATATTGGTACTGAGTATTTCTAGCCTACTGATTGTTAACGGCCTATGTTCAATTTCATACCTCGATGTTTCTCTGTTTCCATCAAATTTAATTGCTAGGCCCTCATGATCAGATCTAACACCCTTCATTATTGACTTTTGTTTAGTCTAACAGTTCGAGTATATATTGTCTATACAGGTAGTTGAAGTGTCTGTTATCCTAGTGGGCTCACAGAATAGAAATTTCAAATTAAATGACTTAAACAATTAAAATAAGATCATTTTTATTTTTAGAATTCAATAAGATATCTACATAAAAGTCACCACATACAAATTATGGGTTTTTTACATTTAGACATTTTTAGTAGTATACTTTCCAGAGTGGCTAAGAATTCTGTAAAATTTTGAGCACGACCTTCAGCTGTTGGTGGTCGATATACTCACAACACCAGATGCCTGTCCACCTCCACACAAGCAACCTCACAGACACGTTCGACAGAACATCTGACTAAGTCATGGCGTTCTTTAAATTATAAGTTATTTTTAACAAGAATAATACACCCTCCTCCTTCTGCAGATGATCTGTTAAACGCACTGCCTACACTAAAATTATTAACATTAAATAACATTGTATCTGTTCTTAGCCATGTTTCAGTGAAGCATAATATATCAAAAGGATTTATCTAAGAACATTTCAATTTCAAGTATTTTGCCAGGGAAGCGATTTATATTTTGGTAGTACAGTGCTATGTCAAAACACTTCCCTGTGGTCTGTCTTATAAGTTTAAACAGTTTGACTCAACATTTGTATTAGTACATGTACTAAAATCTGTAGTCAATAAAAGACTTACGTTATATTTTCTATAACTGACTCAATAGTATAAGCTACCAAGGTAGCAATTAAATTCTTATAGTTCTTAGGTAGGTACATCCTATCCTGAGTCAACATAAATTTAGTAATAAATTTATTACAGTCAAAAGTTTTGCATTAACGTCTGTTATTAAGCTTAGAAAAAACTAAAAATGAAGACATGTTTTAAGCATATTTGTTCTCAAAAATACTGAAACTGACATTAGTAACAGTTCGTCAGTAAAAAAAAAGTTAACATTGCAATTTACAAAGATATCTCTAAAACATTGGATTAACACCTATGCAATATCCAGTTGAGTGCAGGGAAATGGCAAGAACTTTACACTCCCTGTGCGGTAGAGTGTAAGACATGCCGCAACGAGCTAATTAGCAACTTGAGATCTCAGATCCAATAAGCAAGCGCGACAAGAACCAATTACCGGCCGAGCAAATGGAACGAGATTACATCGGCATAGGTTTACACTGTATTTATTGCTTGCCGACGATAGTTTTTTATCTTATTGTTACCGATAGACTCCGATCCTCTTACCTGGGGGCTTATTGACTATAGACTTAGGGGTAGAGTTTCAGTTTAAAAATATATCAGTGGATCTTCAGACTAGTGTCTTCATAAAGTGTCCCATACAAACGTAGTTTGGTCATTTTAAATACCAAAGGCCCAAACTCGTTGAAATCATGCATGCATGTCCTTGAGTCTAAGATATATGCTTCTGGTTTGTCAATTTGTTAAATTGTTTTGTGTGGATATTCTTATTTGCAGATTAACAGATAAAATAAATAATAAAACGAAACACTATAAAACCAGAAGCATACATATAGAGTTCAAGGACATGCATGCATAATTTCAACGAGTTTAAACACTTGGTATATCATACATACATACTAATCACGCCTCTTTCCCGAGGGGCAGGCAGAGACCACAGATTTCCACTTACTACGATTCTTACATATCTCTTCCGCTTCATATATACTCATCAATCCTTTCATACATAAGCGTCGGTTTAGGGTACTCCTGACCTGGCCTTTTTTTCAGAACATCTTCAATCTGATTTCGGAACGTTCGCCTAGGTCTTCCCTTGGTATTTTTATTTTTATTTCTTCTTTCTTGGTATTTCAAATATAACGAAACTACCTTTGTATGGAAAGTGCGACGAAGAGGCCCTATAACCTTAATGTCAAAATCATTAAATCGCTAATGGTTTCTAAAACCCTATACAAAATAAAGGCGTGAGCCAATTCTATAATGATATGTGTGATTCTTTGTTCGACAGCTTCCTCTGTTATGCAAAATTAAAGCCAAAACATAATGAAGTATTTGCATGAGAAAACTACACTCATCTTACAGCAGATTAGTTTCCTAAAAATTGTGTATTTCAATTTAAAAGTTGAATATCATTTCACGTTAGACAAAGCGGATTTATGACGCGAGTACAACAATAAAAAAAATCGTTAAGTTTCAATTGACCCTTAAGCGTGCATGATCATAACCGTGACAAAACACGTGGTAATATTTGCCGCTAGTAACCAAATAGACTCAAAACTATCAGCCAAATATATAACACTTATATTAGTTTCTAATTATGTGTTATTAAGAGAGCTATCGTCGCGGACCTAAGTCCTTGATTACACAAAGAAACTTGATCCATACAATGTCAATCTTTTGTATAAACGTTTAAAGGGAAATATTTAATTAAGAAAGTTCCACGCGGTCGCATCTCGTTTAGACAGACGAAAATTGAATTGTCATTATAAATTAACTTCGTCCGGGATTCTGCGAAATTTGTTATAATGACAAACAAGCGACGCAAGGATCCCGAAAATATGTCAAGTAACAACTGTACTTAAGGTTTTGTAAAAACAATTCAGTATTGTAACAAAGAGCGACATTTTCTTGGCTCTAAAATGGGGGATGACTTTGTGGCGCGACCAACGCGTTCTAAATATTTTCTATTCGCTGCGAAATTAGCGTTTATAATAACATTTTTTTAGTAGGTAGGTGTTTCTGTGTCTTTATGTGACATGAGAAAGCAAAGGAAAAGTCATGAGAAATCTTGATCGACTAGAGAAGCTGCCGATAAAATTTTCATGGAAAATGGGCTAGCTTTGGAAATGGGAAGCGCTCGTCACTCCGAGACATTAGTTTTTGTGTCTCGTTAGCCCACAGATTTCACTTGATAAATTCTTTTAATTTAATTTAATATTCACGCCTATAGCCTATAGAAAGCATTCGTTTTGGAAACTTAAGAAAGAATTATTATTCTATTAATTTATATTAAAAAAAATATTAAATTAAAAAAACTTTAAATCGGTAAGTATCCTTTTCAAGATAAATATATTAATTTATCATACCGATATCGAGATTAGTGCTGCAACGTAGTATATCTTAGATTGATGTGGTACTGACCAAAAGTGATTGTAGCTGAAGAGGCCTACCAAAAGGTTCTTTGTGGTTATTGGAGTTTTAAATATTTTATTTATACTTGATAAAATTTAAAATAAACATGGCGAAATACGAATCTGCTATCGACCTAATTCGTAAAAGTTATCAATAATGTGTTCTAATCCAACCCAGATATGACTTCAATTCGACCTCGACTTAAAAATAACAAGTGAAACGATCGATCCGTAGATATTGAATAATAATGCGCAAGTAGTCAGTGCCCTTTCCTCGGCAACTAGAACTTACGAGTAATGAAATTCTACCACGATAATCTTAAACGAGCAATATTTTGTACGCCTTTAATAACTTCGTTAAGAAAAAAATACTGTACGAGGATTAAGCAATGGTAAATTTAAGCTTACGAATCAAGGGAGAAATAGGTCTTCTTCCTGGGAACTGATAACACATCGTGGTCGAGCGATTGGCCGCACCTAGTTACGACGCCTATATAACAAGGATCAAATCATCGTATTCAGCCGAGATAATGAAGTGACGCAACCCTTACTTTAACATGCACTGGTCAGGCTTCATTAGATAACAATAATAATAATTGATTTGACATCAATCGACGAATATTTTGCAAAAACAAAGCCTCATTATAGGTAAACTTTTGGGTGAACAATAAATTAAGCAAAAACTTAATTATATTTTACAAACAACATTTATGATTATTATGTATTTTTAAATGTAAACTGACGCGTGATATACACAAAAACTTTACCAATCTAACCTCTATTATAGTTAGATCAGTTCCCGACGGTATTGTGCTTCCGGCGAAACCCGACAGAGCTATTCAAGTGAGTACCCATACTGATCAAAGTATAATATTTAAATTAAAGCAAATTGGTTTCCTTTTCAAAATTATAACAATTTCGCTGCACGTTATTAAAATAGCCTAAGACTGAAATCCACCAATCAGCGGTATAACGAAAGCAATACTAGGATAATTTTAATATCTGTTAGTAATATAGGATAGACATTTATTACCATAAACGGCCAATCAGATTGCAGTAGTGCCATGGAATACCATAAATTTCACATCAGCTGTAGCAAAGGAAAAAATCGAGTTTATAGAATAGATTTTGCTGTATAGCTCAATAATCTGCAAACAAATATTGCTACTTTGCTACAGCTGATAACACAGACTTTTAACGAAATATTTAACAAGGCCCTTAATTTTTTTAAACACTTTACTTATGTAATGCGTAACTCCCTTTCCTAAAGGCTTGTTTTTTGATAACGAAACATTGTCATATCCATTACTTATTTTATCTATAACAACGTAATATTTTTGTACAAACAAGCGGTCAGTGACTCCACAGCAGCGCTACAGATCAAAATTTATTAAAATACTTACTCTCGGTTCACGGTTTAAGGTTTATCATAATAATTTAATGATTCGAATCTGATATCAGAAACAGAAAGATAATGCATCACCACTTGTAGAAGGGGATTGTAGTAAAAAACATACAACATGATAGCATATTAACAAGAAATTTTATATTTTGATGGGGGATTCTGAATCTGCTTAACTAGGGCTGCAGAAACTGGCCGTAACCGAGTTTCAATGGGTCGTTGTCTAACGATCGATCCCTTGAAACCAATACATGGTAATAGGAGTAAAGTGCGAGCACACAGCCATTCGTCAAATCTGTCGTCACTTAGCGGATTAGCGACCGCGCCTAACGCAAATAACTGAGGGCAGGTGAGGACATCACCATGGCATGTCATCTACTGCTCCACATATTTCCTTGGCGGATTTACACGTATCCAGTTGCTGGTGCGAATTATAGGCGTCGCTAGGTACCGCGTGCCAGCGCTGGACTAGCAATGTATCGTTTATGTGTTTCAATTAGTGTAAAGATTTTTTAGTTTGTCTAGAGTTTCCGTATCATTTTAAGTTAAATTTATTTATTCATTGCGCTTTTCATACAAACGTGGTTTTGTCGTAATTTAAATGCAACCTGTTCAAACTCAGTTCAATTTTGCACGCATCTATGCTTTTGGTTTTTGTCAGTTTGATTTTTTTTTTATTTTATCTCCAAATGCGAAAATAAGAGTTCGTATACAAAATTAATTTTCTGAATTATTTTAATAATACATCTTTAAACCGAAAAATTTCAATCCACAAGTATAGATGTTGGGCTCAATAATGTGTTTGCAAAATATCACACTTTGAACACTTGGTGTTTAATATAATATGACGTAACTACGTTTGTATGAAAGCTCTACGAGTACATTTCCTTAAAAAACAAAATTCAAACATACACACTCTAGGAATTGCAACAACGACTTTAGACGTGTCCTAAGTGCGGGCGCTGCGAGGGGCGGGGGTCACAGGAACGATAAACAGCTTTAGCTCTGTTCCGAAATAGGCACGAAACAATTCTTAAATGATACCAGCACCCTGTTAGCTCTGGTATAGCCAGCAATACAGGCACGAGCAACTGGATGCGTCTAAATCCATCTTCAGTGTGCATAGCTTGTCTCTTTAGTACAGCTAATCTCGATAAGCGGCTTTTAATGCAATATTAGGAGGACACGTAGCGTTCGGAAAGATTTAGCACTCGGACGCCAAAGCTCGAGTGGTTGCGTTCGCGAGACGAGTGGGTGGCATTCCGTAGACGAGCGCGTCAATTCGGAGTTCCAAGGGCGGCACTGTACATTAGGAATTCTGCCTACGTCGCGGCCCTTATAAACAAACTCCCAACTTTCGATAATGTGCTGAAATGGTTCACGTCGATCAAGACACGAAAGTGACTGATTCAGTATTTCGGGATTTGATGTGTTCAATACACAATAAATATTTAGTTTTTCTTTTGATCGTTGCGCCACTTAACATACTAAGAATTGCACTTTAGAATAGATAGGAGCCATGTTTAAACAAAGTGAAACTAAACGTTTTTTACAGATTAATTACTTAATTGAGCATTATTTATTAATTGCACTTCATAGTGAATATTATTAGCAGTTCGAGGCGAACTGAGATTTCGCGATGTGCTGATTTACTAAAGACTAAAGTTATGGAATAAATAGTATTAAGACATACAAATAAAGCCCTTTCAGATAAGGGAGTATCTTATTTACAATACAGTTTCCCTATCAAACTTATTTTGTATAGCTTTGAAAATTATTAAATATTTTAAGTATGACGTGTATAAAGTGTTGTTTGCATACAGCAACTGCTGCGACTGAAAATAACACTTACTCGGCCGCATCATTACTTACCATCAAGTGAGATAGTGGTCAAGAGCTAGCCTGTCAGCTACGTATAAAATAATAACAATTAAATTAAAATTTCAATACCCATAAAAGTACAGCATCCTCCAATAGATTTGGTTCATATAAGAGCTCAAAAATATCTGTTAACTTCCATATAATGATGAATATTTATGGTTAGAGATTGAATCAGACAACAATAACTTGTAACCGACAAGTTATTGTCGAACTACAACACGTAAAATAAACATTATCAATTGCTCAGATCCATCTTGCAACGGGGACTACGGTTCCCTGGGATAGTTTAATACAATTAGTCAAAATTCATTATGTAAACATTTTCACCAAGAGCTAATTGATTAAGAGTAATTTATCCTATGGTAGTGTGGTTTTGTGTGTGGCCAACAACAAAATTAGTGGTCACGGAGTATTTACGACGTACCTACATACCTATAGATAGGTATACGAAAGCAATAGGTTATCAACCGATAGATATCTTCACGAAAAGTCGGTTTTGATGAGTACCACTGTAGTATCAGATCACCGTGTTTGGGCGTGAAGGACATTGAAGCAAGTGAAATTACTGAGCGAACTTGTCTTAGGTATTTAAGTCTTTGACGAGCGCAGTACAGTGAAAGAACGAGAAGGGTAATTTTAATGGACAACAGTGACGCTTACCGTCAAGAGTACGAAAGAGAGACCTGAACGTCTCATCAATTAAGAACTGAATTAGTAATGATTGTATGAAGTAAGCAAAGAATTCTTAATGTTTATTTTTTGTCCATATTATATTTTATTTACATCTAATAAGAATGCTCACGTTATGTTTATGTAACTACTACATAGACGCTAGGGTCTTTAATTGGGTCAATGGTGCTTATTCTTATATATACCATTTGTACGAAAGCTGTAGATATTCTTATAAAATAATTAGTTTAAAAAAAATACCATTTGTCTCACAAGTTAGTACAATACATATACAACAAACTTTTACGAACATTGTGACTGTAAAACAGATGTGAATTGCTTTTGTGATAAACTGTATACGTTTTTCAGTCAACAGTATCCACTGAAGTACCTATCTCTCGGTAATTCGAATGTTCAGTGCTTACGCATGAATTCTTTTGAGTACATTAGGGCATTACGGTTGAAATAAAAAAGGATAGATTGTATAAAATGTGTAATGTCTCCGTTTGAGGAGCATTTGTAAACTACAAATCCATTTACCTAATACCCGTTGTTACCTAGCAACCATCGCGTGTGAAGTACTGCATTTCACACGAGTTCGTCGAATTGTACAATTCTGCATAGGTTACGAATAAATTTCGGTCGTACATTGCTTTGTACACCATCAATATGGAAGAATATCTTACTATAAACTCTGTACTAAGGCGAACGTGCACCTAAAAGCGCCGAAGGAGCTGTACACGCGTCGCCGCCGCTGTCATCGAATTCATTCAGAAACGCAAATTCACGCACCCCAATCAAATGACTCGCATTTCTGAATGAATTCGACGACTTCCAGCCCGAGCGGTTCCTGTGGCGAGTCTTGAAACCGCGTTCAGCTCTGGAAAGCAATCTAATTTACGCTCAATCGATATCGTCTCGACTGGTGACAAGCTCGTATTACCAAAAGTGACACCGTTTGTTATTTTACTACTTGTTATTTTGTTTGTAAATGATAATGTACCTACTCGAAAGCGATGAAAACAAAATTAAGAATGCGTCCCTTTAAAAAAAAACGAAACTTCTAACCTTCAAATTGGATAATCACATACATTACCGACAAAACGAAACTATTGCATAAAGTATAAGCTCCGAACCCTTTGAAGTGAGACCGACAGGCCGAGCTTGTAAACGTTTTGTATGTATGACGTGTCTCTGTCATTACACAATAATACTAGGTCAAACAAAACGTTGCAACTCGATTATTTGCATACGGAGGGCTTCCAAGTCCAACGAGGGTGGTTGGAAAGAAAGCAATTAGGACTTGTAAAGGGAATGCTGTAGATTTAAATGTGATTGCGTCGCAAGTAGGCCAAGGACGGTTTGATTAAAGGGGAACGGTTGTACGTCAGCGGCAAGGGGCTCGCATAATAATGACGTGGATGTCCGGTGCGACGCCGACGGCCGGCGACAGATGTCGCGGCGTGTAACGCGGACCTCGCTCCCCATTCATCAAGTCATCAACCCAACACTAGTTTCTATGTCATTTGCCCTCGGCTCGACAATATGTCACACACAAACATACCTCTTGACACTTACCTTTTGTTTTGATTGTAATATAAACGGCAGCAAGTGGACAAAACTTGAATATAAGACGCTTTCGCAATAATTGTGAATTAAGTAATTTTATTGCATTTTACAGGTAACTAAAATGACTCATTAGAGTTCGGAAATATGCCACGGATCTACAATGACATTGTTCCAAACGATGTTTGTAAAAGATCTCTCGTTATTAAGGCGATCCTGGCCAAAAAACGCCATACAAGAATTAACTTTTCTCAAAGAAAAAACTCGGTTATTAAACTGAAAAAAATATATGTTATTTTTAAGCATATTCTTGAGTTAATTCATAAATCTGATCCACATAATAAATAACTTCACTCGATAGAAAAAAATCCTAAAGTTACCTCTATTTCGAATTAAAAAACGATTTTTGACTCCCTTTTTACCAATCTTTAATTTTAAATTATTTTTTTATACATTACTTATCAATAAAAGTAATTAAATCATAAATAAAAATGTAAAAAAGTTATCATGTTAATTTTATATGATTTTTTTACATGAATTCATGGCATCAGAGCTCGCTCACTTGACCGCCAGTGCGCTCGCAGAGCTCGTCGACGTAGGACCTGTGTCAATTTTTTCGATCTACGCAGCGCCACACAGAACAGGATCAAAATGAATATCAAACAACAAAATAAAACATGCTCTGGGCTAACTTTCGACTCGTTACGCTTATCTTGATGACTTCCTGATTGACGGTGAATGACAATTGATTTCGTAAGTAGTGAAAGTTAGTATCGTGAAGGTTAATATGTATGTTAATATTAAGAAAAGGGCTGTTTTTTTTTACAAATAAATGGAACTTTGAAATAACTTGTCGAACTCGGTACTGTGATAGTTCCAAAGTACCTATTATCACAGTAGCGCAAAATATTCTTCGAAAGGTTATTTTGTACTTTTGGGTGTTGAAGTCGGTTCCATTTTTTGGTAAAAAAAATTATTTTTGAATCTTTTTAGTTACCCTTGCTACTTACGGGATCGATTGTCATTCATTGTCAACGACTATATCATCAAGATAGGTCAATATGTTTCAGTTATTGGAGTGTAACTCAAAAACGACTTGAACGATTTTGATAAAATTGAAATGAGACTAGACGACAAGCATCAGCTTTCAAACAAAAAAGAATTTTTGAAATCGGTTCACACAGTCAAGAGTTGCGGAGGTAACAAACGTAAAAAAAAACAGACGAATTGAGAACCTCCTCCTTTTTTGGAAGTCAGTTAAAAAAGGGGGAGGTCCTCAATTTGTCCGTTTTTTTTTTTACCGAACCGATTTTGATGATTTATTTGATATGAATGTTGATGATTGTCGTGTTATTTTATTTAAATTTCATCAAAATCGATCTAGCCGTTTTTTGAGTTACACTCCAATAACTGAAAGGTTTTTTCCTATCTTGATGATATAGTCATTGCCAATGAATGACAATCGGTCCCGCAAGTAGCAACGGACACTAAAACGGGTGAGTATTTTTATTTATCAAACCTACTTCAACACCCAAAAGTGTGAAATAACTCTTCGAAGTCGGGACCATGTGCACAATATTGTGATAATAGGTACTTTTGAACTATCACAGTACCGACTTCAACAAGTTATTTCGCACTTTTGAGTGTTGAAGTCAAGCCCATCTCTCGGTAAAAAAAAAATATTGAATTTAGTATTGAATTTGTTAGTAAATTTGAGTCGTCTTTTTTATGATTATAGAAATAATAAGTGACATTAAGCGATTTTTAAAATGGATGCATATAAATTAAATTATAAGTAAAAACATAAATCTGGCTGTATGGAAACTCATGTCACGTCACGACCATGATATGCGATGTCACACCCGTGACTTGAACTAGTTTTTTGATAACTTTCTAGGTTCAATAAGCTTGCTAAAATGCAATGAAATTATTGTTTTTATATCTAGTTTCAGCCAAATGCCTAGTATTTCGTACCCAGGGTCTAAGATAATGAAGTTAATAATCAAAGCCCAGTGTATGGGTATACACTGGGCTTTGAGTATTAACTTCATTTCATTACCATATATAATCAAATCTGTACTTTATAATTTTTAGTATAGATTTACTCCACCCTTTTTTAATTATTATATGATAATAATAATATATATATTATAAATTCAAAAGTTAGTATGTGTTTTAGCTTCTTAACCGACTTCAAAAAAGGAGGAGGTTTTCAATTCGTATATTTATTTTAAATGTTTGTTACCTCAGAACTTTTTACTGATAAACCGATTTATATGATTCTTTTTATATTTGAATGTTTGTCGTATGGTCCTATTTAAATTTCATCAAAATTGGTCAAGCCGTTTTTTAAGCCGTCGGCCCCGGTTGTTGTCTCACGATGGCAGTAGTATCAGCATGGTAGTAGGGCGTTTTGCATTTTGAATGCCCGCCTGGCTAGCTACCACCCTTAAGAAGAAAATCTGTCGCCAAGCACCTAACGGTGTGTTCCGGCAACTGTCCTTGAGTGTTCTAGGAGTAATTCTAGGGCAACCTGAACAACATCCTAGACCACATCTTTAATAATCATCAAGTGAGATAGTAGTCCAAGGCTAGCCTATCAATAATTATAAAAAAAACATGCATTTATTAATACTCGTAGTAGAATGATACACAAAGTTGTCACTATGATTAAATGAAATCATCAACATTCATTTTAGCACCTTTGTGGCAAGCCCGCAGTAGCCACTTAATCGATCATTAATTATGTATTACTGATAATTAATTAACCTCAGTCACAAACGAGATGCCCTTAGTCTGCCATAATGAACACTGCATCTATTAGGATACTACTAGTCATAACAAGCGCTCTAGGCGCACGCCTATTAGTAAGGTACATATCGGACGAACTCAAAAATTTTGCTCTATTTTAGCGAACACGTTTTAGGTGCCCACCCCACCAACTTAAGCATAGTAAGGGGTAACCAACTCCAACTTCTTTAACAAATATTTGTAGTTCACGACCGTGTAGAATTAGTTTCACTCGTCTGTGGAAACCGCGGTGTAGTTGTACTCTTATCTGTTTTTTAGTTACACTCCAATAACTGAAAGGTTTTTTCCTATCTTGATGATATAGTTATTGCTAATTAATGACAATCGAATCCGCAAGTAGCAAGGGACACTAAATTGGGGGATTTTTTTTTACCCCAAAAATTGAACCGACTTTAACACTCAAGGGTGTGAAATAACTTGTTGAAGTCGGGACCATGCGCACAATATTGTAATAATATGTACTTTTGACCTATCATGGTACCGACTTCAACAAGTTATTTTACACCTTTGAGTGCTGAATTCAAGCCCATTTTTCGCCAAAAATTTGCTTAACACCGCTGAATGGATTTAGATGATATATCATAAAACGTATTCTAATTTTTATCTCGATTTTCCGAACGGTTCCTGAAGGATCAGGAAAACCAATTTTGATGAATGGAATCTAGATATGTTGTAATTGATTGTTTGAAACTATATCTAACTCGTGTAGTTTTTAACGCAATTTGCGAACCATATACTATTAATATGTACACAATGGTTAAATTAAGGTTAGTAAATTGTTATCACTATTGTTAGGTCCAATGCCAAAAAATATGAGTTCAATTTATTCTGTTGTATCTCTTTATACTTGTTATCTGGGGAATTCTCAACTCAACTGTAATAAAATATATATTTAGATTTTTTTTATGTATATCACACATAAAAACTCTTTACATTTTCGCAAGCTCATTGAACCTAGAAAAATATTAAAATACTAGTTCAAAGTCTCGGGTGTGACATTGAGTACCATAGTCGTGACGTAACATGAGTTTCCATACAGCCAGATTTACGTTTTTACTTATAATTCAATTTATATCCATCTAGTATTAAAAATCACTTAATGTTACATATTACTTCTATAGTTATAAAAAAATACTACTTAAATTTACTAACAAATCCAATACTAATGCAATTTCTCAATATAAAAAAATGTTTACCGAAAAATGAAACCGACATCAACACTCCAAAGTGTGAAATAACTTGTCGAAGTCGGTTTTATGCGCAAAATATTGTTATACTAGGTACTTTCACCGACTTCAACAAGTTATTTCACACTTTGGAGTGTTGATGTCGGTTTCATTTTTCGGTAAACATTTTTTTATATTGAGAAATTGCATTAGTATTGGATTTCTTAGTAAATTTAAGTAGTATTTTTTTATAACTATAGAAGTAATATGTAACATTAAGTGATTTTTAATACTAGATGGATATAAATTGAATTATAAGTAAAAACGTAAATCTGGCTGTATGGAAACTCATGTTACGTCACGACTATGGTACTCAATGTCACACCCGAGACTTTGAACTAGTATTTTAATATTTTTCTAGGTTCAATGAGCTTGCGAAAATGTAAAGAGTTTTTATGTGTGATATACATAAAAAAAATCTAAATATATATTTTATTACAGTTGAGTTGAGAATTCCCCAGATAACAAGTATAAAGAGATACAACAGAATAAATTGAACTCATATTTTTTGGCATTGGACCTAACAATAGTGATAACAATTTACTAACCTTAATTTAACCATTGTGTACATATTAATAGTATATGGTTCGCAAATTGCGTTAAAAACTACACGAGTTAGATATAGTTTCAAACAATCAATTACAACATATCTAGATTCCATTCATCAAAATTGGTTTTCCTGATCCTTCAGGAACCGTTCGGAAAATCGAGATAAAAATTAGAATACGTTTTATGATATATCATCTAAATCCATTCAGCGGTGTTAAGCAAATTTTTGGCGAAAAATGGGCTTGAATTCAGCACTCAAAGGTGTAAAATAACTTGTTGAAGTCGGTACCATGATAGGTCAAAAGTACATATTATTACAATATTGTGCGCATGGTCCCGACTTCAACAAGTTATTTCACACCCTTGAGTGTTAAAGTCGGTTCAATTTTTGGGGTAAAAAAAATTCCCCCATTTTAGTGTCCCTTGCTACTTGCGGATTCGATTGTCATTAATTAGCAATAACTATATCATCAAGATAGGAAAAAACCTTTCAGTTATTGGAGTGTAACTAAAAAACAGATAAGAGTACAACTACACCGCGGTTTCCACAGACGAGTGAAACTAATTCTACACGGTCGTGAACTACAAATATTTGTTAAAGAAGTTGGAGTTGGTTACCCCTTACTATGCTTAAGTTGGTGGGGTGGGCACCTAAAACGTGTTCGCTAAAATAGAGCAAAATTTTTGAGTTCGTCCGATATGTACCTTACTAATAGGCGTGCGCCTAGAGCGCTTGTTATGACTAGTAGTATCCTAATAGATGCAGTGTTCATTATGGCAGACTAAGGGCATCTCGTTTGTGACTGAGGTTAATTAATTATCAGTAATACATAATTAATGATCGATTAAGTGGCTACTGCGGGCTTGCCACAAAGGTGCTAAAATGAATGTTGATGATTTCATTTAATCATAGTGACAACTTTGTGTATCATTCTACTACGAGTATTAATAAATGCATTTTTTTTTTGTAATTATTGATAGGCTAGCCTTGGACTACTATCTCACTTGATGATTATTAAAGATGTGGTCTAGGATGTTGTTCAGGTTACCCTAGAATTACTCCTAGAACACTCAAGGACAGTTGCCGGAACACACCGTTAGGTGCTTGGCGACAGATTTTCTTCTTAAGGGTGGTAGCTAGCCAGGCGGGCATTCAAAATGCAAAACGCCCTACTACCATGCTGATACTACTGCCATCGTGAGACAACAACCGGGGCCGACGGCTTAAAAAACGGCTTGACCAATTTTGATGAAATTTAAATAGGACCATACGACAAACATTCAAATATAAAAAGAATCATATAAATCGGTTTATCAGTAAAAAGTTCTGAGGTAACAAACATTTAAAATAAATAGACGAATTGAAAACCTCCTCCTTTTTTGAAGTCGGTTAAGAAGCTAAAACACATACTAACTTTTGAATTTATAATATATATATTATTATTATCATATAATAATTAAAAAAGGGTGGAGTAAATCTATACTAAAAATTATAAAGTACAGATTTGATTATATATGGTAATGAAATGAAGTTAATACTCAAAGCCCAGTGTATACCCATACACTGGGCTTTGATTATTAACTTCATTATCTTAGACCCTGGGTACGAAATACTAGGCATTTGGCTGAAACTAGATATAAAAACAATAATTTCATTGCATTTTAGCAAGCTTATTGAACCTAGAAAGTTATCAAAAAACTAGTTCAAGTCACGGGTGTGACATCGCATATCATGGTCGTGACGTGACATGAGTTTCCATACAGCCAGATTTATGTTTTTACTTATAATTTAATTTATATGCATCCATTTTAAAAATCGCTTAATGTCACTTATTATTTCTATAATCATAAAAAAGACGACTCAAATTTACTAACAAATTCAATACTAAATTCAATTTTTTTTTTTTACCGAGAGATGGGCTTGACTTCAACACTCAAAAGTGCGAAATAACTTGTTGAAGTCGGTACTGTGATAGTTCAAAAGTACCTATTATCACAATATTGTGCACATGGTCCCGACTTCGAAGAGTTATTTCACACTTTTGGGTGTTGAAGTAGGTTTGATAAATAAAAATACTCACCCGTTTTAGTGTCCGTTGCTAATGCAATTTCTCAATATAAAAAAATGTTTACCGAAAAATGAAACCGACATCAACACTCCAAAGTGTGAAATAACTTGTTGAAGTCGGTGCCATAATAGTTCAAAAGTACCTAGTATAACAATATTTTGCGCATGAAACCGACTTCGACAAGTTATTTCACACTTGAGTGTTGAAGTTGGTTCCATTTTTTGTTAAAAAAAAATTAAACTCTTTTAAATGATTCTTGCTACTTACTGGATCGATTGTCATTCACTGTCAAAGACTATAATATCATCAAGATAGGAAAATATTTTTCAGTTATTGGAGTGTCATTCATGATACTCGTCGTTCAATTTCATTTAAAAATCAAACGACAAGTATCAGCTTTAATAAAAAAAGAATTATCAAAATCGGTTCACCCAGTCAAAAGTTCTGAGGTAACACACATAATAAAAAATATAGACTAATTGCGAACCTCCTACTTTTTGAAGTCGGTTCAGAAGCTAACACACATACTAACTAACTGAGTTTATTAGAAATATGTTAAAAACCTTATCTTACAATTTTCATAAACTACTTTTATATAGTAACTTAAAATTCATTTATTAATTTTTAATTCCAAATAACATTTTGATTTATAACAGTGCGCGTATAGACACATTATATCTAAATATAGTATCTGTTGCCCTGTTTTATGACTTAATGTTTTTTAGTTTTACGGGATATGGTTCTACTGTATCTTCAATAATGGACACTATCTGGCAAATTTTATTTTTATTTCTGGCCAATTTTGCTAAAAGGCAAATATCTGCCTGAAGATAGTTGCCTTAATGAGCGATGATTATGAAGTAAGATTTGTACTCATTGACTTTGAATTGAGCACTCTGTACAGGACAGCTTTATGAAATTTATTACAATGGGGCTCCTGTCACAACCAAGACAATTGATACATATTTTTAGTTTCAAAAATGCTCTCTATAAGCGCTCAACTTAACAAGTATCGTTTTGGATAATATCTTTTTTATTAAACTTGCAAAACAGTTCATTGGAATGAGCTTAAATTATATCAAAAATATTGTGAAATTTGGTTTTATTTAAAACGCGAGATATAATTCTTTGAGATTTGTTATTATGTTGAATACATGGTCTGAAAATAATAATTTAAAAAAACTTAACTAAAACTAAACGATTCTGTCTCGACCATGGGCCACTCGCTACAACCGTGGTTCTATGAAAACCACGGTTGTGACGTCCATGGATGTGAAATGTTCGCACCGTGCTATAACTACAAAGATTAAACAAAAGTAGCCATCTTAAAACAATCACTAGATTAATTGTTATTAAACACACCAAATTAATAAAAATCTGCGAAGACATATTCATAAATACATATTTTAAGAGCCACGGTCTTGACAGCATAAGGGTACTCGTTTTACAAAATAACTAATATCAAACTTATTTTTACGCAGCTATATCACTCGACGCCATTAATTAATAGGACAACTGTGACAGACAGACTTGTTACTGAATTCTGGGAATCTCACATGACATGGTTGTGACATTTAATGTGTTCTTTTAATGAAGTTTATGTATATATATATTTATTTAAAATATAATAATATTACCAAATTACCATTTATGAATAGGTGCATTAAACGGCTTTCTCTATAATCAGTACTAATATTATAAATGCGAAAGTAACTCTGTCTGTCTGTTAGGCTTTCACGCCAAAACTACTGGACTGATTTGAATGAAATTTGGTATGGAAATAGTTTGAGACCCGGGAAAAACATGGGATAGTTTGTATCCAACTGCGCAAAAAGAGGTTAATGTTTTTGCGCGATAACCGACAAACGCGCGGGCGGAGCCGCTCCTGGAAAGCTAGTAAAAATATAATAGAACCTTAATATATTAATTTAATGTAGTTCTCACAAATAAAAATGTTTTTCTTAAGAATGATAATTTACCCATCTAAAATAACCGTAGGTACACAATAAACTGTATAGATATATAAACACCACTGTACTGATCGAACCCCTACAAGACCCGATTATTTTTCCGGCGTATGTACCAATACACGACAAATGTTAATTCCATTCTAAAATGTCATACTGACGTGATCTCCGCTACGTAGGTAGGACTGTACTGTACCTTACCTGGAGAGCCAAAAGCGTGCACGCGGCGCATCGCACACAACTCTGTGTCGCGTAAATGAATACGTCGCGCTCGCATAAAATACCTAAAGTCCGTGGAAAGCCTCGCCTTAAAGCAGTGTTAGTGAAAGGATAATAAGTATGTCAAATTTGTTTTTAACAGACTCTAATTTTTTTTAAATATTATTTATATCTAGCTTTTGACAATTATCTCACCTGATGGTAAGTGATGACGAGGTCGAAGGTATTTGTTCAGGTTCACCTAGAATTACTGGCTCTCAAGAAAAGCTGCCGGAACACATCGTTAGGTGCTTAGCGACAGATTTTCTACTAGAGGATGGTAGCTAGCCAGACGGGGGTTCCAAAAATGCCCTACCAAGGCAATATGCCAGCTCCCTTCGTCACTCGATAATAAATAAAAAAGCTGCCGAACAAATTAAGCAGCCACCGAAGTCATTATCAATCAATTAAGGCGTTTAGTGACTTTAGGGGACCAATATGAACATTATCGTGAGGGTGTTTCGTGGAAGCTGATAAACACGCATAATAGTTTATCGTGAATAGTTTATTCAAGGACAGTCTAGTCTCTCGTTTTGTATTTTGGTCCCATGTCATAAAGGCGGCAGAGACTAAGACCAAAGTTTTTAAGCAGTGTGTGTTGCCAGTGATGACTTATGGTACCGAAACGTGGTCCCTATAACTGTGGCCCTTATGGATAAGCACAAAGTCACTCAACGAGATGTGGTGAGAGCTATGCTCGGAGTTTCTTTGCGCGATAAAATCCGGAACGTGGATATTAGCCAAAGAACCAAAGTCACCGACATAGCTTTCAGAATCAGCAAGATGATGAATAAAAGGCTATCCTTAGATCCTTAGAACTTTTACCTGAATGCTAAATATAATAGAATCAAGTGAAACTGAAATTAATTTTGGAAATAGAAATGAGTATCAACAGTACAGCAGCCAACCAAAGGTATATATACCTTTTCAAAGTAGCATTAACTAAGGTCATTCAGATCATAAAGGAACACTACAGAGATGCGAGACAATTTACTATCGTCTTACTAAGAAACCCCTCCACACTTTGGATAGCAACTAATCAGCTGTTTGTTTATTATATTGGCAATCTCCAAATCTAAGCCGTAAACGGATTTTTGCATCGAGCTGTAGCTCAGCAATAAAACACCACCTTGACCTAATTTAACCCTTGTTAATAGGCAAGATGGCGGGTTTTATTTAAATCAGTTGATAGACATTTGTAAAGGGGTCGACGAACTTGTGCGCTGTATATAATTATCGTATTTTTTGATACCAAATGATACGGGATAACTCTCGTGAGCAAATTAGGGGGATAAGATTTCAGTTATAGAACACATCTTCTAAGTCAAAACAGTACAGTAACAAACAAGTAGTAGGTTATTAAAAATATTTGGGCGGTGCCGGTGTAATAAACAAAATACTATTGTGTTTGTGTTTAATGTATTGAAAAACTTCCCGCGGCAGACGCGTCATGACATATATTTTCGATGTTTTGAATATTATTCAATGAAAACTAAAGTCACAACCAATCGGTTCCAACTCGGTAAAACTTTGCAAGCATGTCCATCTTAATATCTTTAGCTTAGCTTCCGGTTTGTCAGTTTCAATATGGTAATACCTATTTGAACATTTAGAGATAAAATAAAGAATAATACTGACGAACCAGAGGCATACATAGAAATAGGAATCAAAGACACGCATGCAAACAATTAAAAACCTAATTTTTAAAACTATATTCGTTCAATATAATTATTTAGTCGTATTTTACAATCGTATTTAATAATATGTTTTCCTGTCTTTGAATCTTGGACTTAATTCAATGAAGTATTTTACTATAAATGGCAATCTAGCTTTTATTTAGCAAACAACAGTTTAAAAGCAAATAAGATATTAACGTACAGAAAAATGTTGAAATAGAATTTATTCCAAACCTGCTTCGCCTGGGGCACAAGGCATGGGACACCAAGAACAACGAATCGACCAATCGCATCTATATGTTTTCGCTTAAGTACCAGGTTATGATATCATACTAGTAGTCTAGAAATATTTCTGTTAGCAGAAATAACATCCACAAATGCTCTAAATGAATCACTACACGAAACGTTGCGGGCAAAAATAGAGTTTTGAACGATTTGTACACCAGCGTACGGATTACTTTGAGAACAGATAAAAGTGATATCGCGAAGTGCTTCTATTGAGACTTGTATGATCAATCGGAAGAATTCCATCATTTACTATGAATGTTAACGAGATTAAACTTCTTAGGAACATAATTTTGTTTAATGCATAGTATTTATAGTCTATTCTTTTTAGCAAACAAAAAATAAAATCAAACGAGTACCGAAAATTTTACAGCGTTGCTATTGGCCCATGTAATCAACATTAAGTCCGTTCCACACGAACTCTGTAGTTGCATGTAGGGACATTCAGTTGAGTCTTCGACTAACGGCGCGGCGGCGCGTCGAAAAATTTCGCTTGTAACGAATAAATACTAAAGTTGCAACTTTTCTATAAGGGTAAGCAAAACAAAGATCGTTTCGGAAAAAATGTTGTTGCTAAGTCAACAAATCGTCTCGTCATACGCATTAATAATAATAGTTATTATTTTATTTAGTCATTACGTTTTTGTTTCTATCTTGGCTACCACATGATTGAGACATGACCGCCATTTTTATCAATCCAAAAAATTTTAAGATTACAAGAATTGTAGTAGAATTGTTTGATTTATATGTTGTAATGCATAATAATATATATATATACTATTAAAATATTGTTTCATATCATGAACGCAAACAGAAAATTTTGTTACGAATATACTTACCATGCAAATTTAAATCACAAAATAATGTAATTTTGTCTACAGTAAAAGTATTCAATATGAACGGGCCTTGACAATTTCAAAACAACAACAAAGACATTGACCTATGACGGCAATCACCCATCTCACTCTGTCAATATCGGAAATGTGCGAGAGACATACTCAGTACTCGTTTGGTAAAAAAACAGACTATAGTATTTACATTCTCTTAGTTTGTATGGTAGGCTGCATTAAATTTATTTTTAAATAGGTACTTAACTAAAAACAACGTGATTTATTTCCTTTGAGAAATGTTGTTTGTCGTTAGATTTAAGGATGACTCACGAGCCGAGCGTCGGCCGGAGCACGGTCAACTAATATTACCTATATTACGTATGGACACACTCACGCTATACCGAGCGGCAACCGAGTGACGGCCGACAAACGGACAACGCTCGGAAACAACTCGGTCCCGCCTCGGCTCGGCCACGTCCCGTTGCATGAATACAGTGCCACCGAGCTGCGCCCGAGCAGTCGTAGTGGTGCTATGCAAGTGCACTGTCGTTTTCGTTCGACATTGAAAAATGAACAACGAACGTTTGATTGAAGCTGTGAGGAAGTATCCAGCATTATATGATATGAGCGATGGGAATTATATGGACTCCAATTATTATAAGTCTTCATTATGGGTCATATATTCACAAATTCTCCTTTCTCTTGTCGTTATCTCCAAAGTGGATGCACACTCCATTTCCTTGGAGTTGAAATGTTTTCAGATACTTCATCGTCCAGTGCAATCGCAATAGCCGCTAATTCCAGATCGTCAAAATTCAACATGATTGTAGTCTAGTTACATCACTATTTTTGCTCGGGCGAGTATACTGCATCACGGCGCATCGGTCATTGCTCGGTCGAGGCCCGTCTTTGTAATTACAGGTACGGGACCAGCTCGGTGACCGTGCTACGGCCGACACTCGGCTCGGATCCGACACACGGTCTAGCGTGAGTCATCCTTTAGGGTCATCATTAATGAGCTGCCAAAATATAGCCGATAAATATATTTTTGTGCTGGCTTAGATATGTACTGCTTCTGCTTTATAAAGTGTTAATCCATCAGTATGTAAGGTTAAACAACGTCCGAATGCCAGCCTGCCTGGCTGGTTACCACAACCACCATCAATCACAAAATCTGTCGTCAAGCAATTGTTGTTGAGGCTAACATATTTATAGGTTAACCTGGATGACATCTTCGACCACATCATCAATTATTATCAGGTATGATAGTGGTCAAATGCTAACCTACCAATCAGCAAACAATATCGTAGCAAGTTGTTATGAGTCCATATATATAAAAAGCTAATCACAATAAGTCTATATTTATCTACAGCGAAGCATCTGACCAATAGTCGTCAACAACTATAGGAACTTGTGGCGCTATCTCTGTTTTCGCATGGCAAGCAAGTGAACAATTACAGCTGATATTTTACGATTTTATCAACTCTGTGCCACCTAAAGACGTTTTATCAAATAACCGGCTCACATCAAAATTATTTTACCATTCTGTTTATAAAATTAAGCATTAAAACGCTATTTTAGTCCCTGTTGACGAGGAATAAACTAGCTCGTTTCGAATAGATGTAATAAAAACTATTTTGTCTATGCTACATATTGATACAGATTTATTCGCCACAAAGACACGCCCTTTCGTGTTTTTTGAGTGTAGTTACAACTACTACTACTCAAATGATCATAATGTACATTTCCATGTTTTATTGTATCATTATAGATATTATGTATGTACACCCACACTAATATGTAGTGTACATACGACGAATGCGGATCAATAATTCACCGTGAATTGGCGACGTTCGTCAGTGAATAGGTGTGTAACATGTTTTTGAAATGCATATTCCGCTCTCTCATTACTATCTCATTCGAGTCTCCCACGTGGCCAGTACTGCTTCACCCATTGCCATACCTACCACCACCCACATTGTCCAACTATAATGGCGAACTTCATTTTTAAACGACATCAAACAGACAGATGTTCTCAATTCGATTTTTTTAAGTGATTACTCCGCCTATTGTGAATTGATTTGGATGATCATTTTACTGATTGACGATAACGATGGTGCCAGCATGCTGGGCTCACTGCCTAATGCTATCGTTGTAACTGTTGTGATTTGATATTAAAGGCATAACGACGGTAAAAAATATATATTCAGTTATTCATTTACACTGTCACTTTTTGTGGGATCGTGACTTTAATACCACGAGTTCCACATGATGTTAAGCGGTTACCTTTGCGTATAACAGATCCATTTCACTGTACTGCGCACCCTGAGACCTTGCAGTTGTTAAGTCTCATTTCTCTGTAATTTACTGGCTCTCAAGGAATGCTGCCGGAACACACTGGCAGATTTTGAACTTAAGGGTGGTATTTAGCCGCACAATCGAACATTAACGAAATACCCTTCCACCATGTGGTGAAGCTCAAACCGGCGGAACTGCGGCACTCCAGTCCACGGCAATTACCGCTCGACTATCACTGCTTCAGTACCGCCACACCTTCATTATACTTGTACAAATCTCCAAATAAAGTGAACCTAGCGATCATATCCATTATCAGTGCAGCGAGACAGAATGATCCGTAACATAAGTTGTTCCGATTAGATAGTACGTTGTTGTTGTTGTTACCTGGCACTGAATATAGCGGCGAGCGCCATGAAGGCGCCGTCGGCGACGCGCGGCGCGCCCGTGAAGCACTTGTCCACCGTCCAGTCGAGCAGCGGCCCGATGTCCGGGTTGCAGTCGAGCAGCAACACCACCGTCTCTCGCGCCAACTCGTATATCTGACAAACAATACATATACACTACGGTGGACACTGCACTCTTTTTTTTTTTTTTTTTTATTATGCTTGATAGGTTAGCCTTTGACCACTATCTCACCTGATGGTTAGTGATGATGTGGTCGAGGATGTTGTTCAGACTAACCTAGAGTTACTGGCTCTCAAGGACAGCTGCCGGAACACACCGTTAGGTGCTTGGCGACAGATTTTCAACTTGAGGGTGGTAGCTAGCCAGGCGGGCATTTGCAAAGTGCTACCACCATGCTGTAACGACTGCTATCCTAACAACAACCGGGACCGACGGCTTAACGTGCCCTCCGAAGCACGGAAGCGCTCAGTAGTAATGTCACCAGCGGTCACCCATCCAAGTCATGACCGCGGCGGACGTTGCTTAACTTTGCTGATCGAAGAATGGCTAAGCAAACTTGGCTACGAGCCCTCTGTCAAAATGTAAATTTTACTTTTTTATCTATATAATTTTGTGTTTTCCTATCGTTCTTCAACCATCGTATTGGGATGGAGCGACATGTATAATTATACTATAACAAACAACACTAATTTTGAAATAAGCTTTAAACTTGTTAATGAGCAATATTATTTAAAGCTTGAATATCGTTATAATACACGACGGTATACCACTATACGATATACGATGGTACCTATTTACATTTTGAATTGCCCGCCGACGTGAGCTAGCCTCATAACTGCCATCAACGATTTCAACTAAAAGATACGCCCAAGCTATGAAACTGTAAAGCAAATTCCCACTGACAAAAATTCAACGCCATCTCTTATTTCTTTATATTATAACAGGTCATACTAATGATTGGGTTACCTTATCGTTGGTGGAGGAGAGCATCTCGTTGAGCCAAGGGTACAGAGAGCCGTCCTCGGCCAGGGCGGAGGGCGCGAAGCAAGGGCCGCAGCAAACCAGAGCGCTCATCGCCTGCAATACAAACATACTGTCACCATTCTACACATGTGCTGTAGTCGTGTGTACGGAAAAATCTTAAATACACTTCAGAAACTAGCTCATTATCAATCTATTTTGTTTACCTGATAGAACCAAACATATTTATCTTGGTTTTTGAATGTCTAAATGAATATGTAATAGATTTTAAGATCAAGAAGCATGTTGAATGTGATTGTTGGGACCTCTGTCTTCACTACGCTGACGGTAGTCCCAACTAACTAAGTTATTATAAGATTAGAATCACTGATAAGATAAATAAAACTTGTATTGTCCGAATATAATATTATTATAATTGATATGCAGTGTTACTGCGATACTACTTACTTACATCATATTTACACATTCTGAACGGTAGCTAGAGTTAAATGATTAAAAAGGTTAATTATTTCGATCAGATGAAGTCCAGTAGTCTGGTTGGCCGCACCGTCTCTTGTGACGGTTTAAATAATAATGTTAGAGCACAATATTCGCATCTCATTGCAGCGCTTCGTTATTAAAGGTTGAGGGGCCCAGTGCAGGCGAGGCAACTAAACATATTGCTGTGAGCCGAAATTTTGCTCATCTATATCCTAATAACAACTGACTGTCAGAGCTACAAGGTTTTGAGAAAATCTTCCGTTTCCTTTTCTATGTCTATGTCTCCCAGTTTTAAAGCAACAGTGCTTTTTTTATCCAACTGCGCTGTCTTAATGGTTTAGCAATGAGTTGTGTGTTGCTGTGTACTGTTTTGTAGTATGTTGTTTTTTCTACCTGATATGCTAGTCTTGGACCACTATCTCACCTGATGATGTGGTCGAACATGTTGTTCGGGCGAGCCTAGAACTACATTAAGAGACTAAATCGCTCGCTTCTTCTTTGGAAGTTACTTAAAAAACCGTGATGAGGCTTAACTGCCTACAAAATGTGGTCGAAGGGGAAAAAAAAGAAACACCAGAAACTGGGCGCCAGAGACTGCTGAAAAAATTTTTAATTTCTTTTTTTCGTCCTTAAATAAATTGTTTATTATATTTAAAGAGAGCCCTTTACTTTTATTCCCTTTATTTTGGGAGAGACTTTTGTTCAACAGTAACGATAACATCTGTAACTCAATCGCGGACCATACACAAACACTGAAAAAACTTGATCAAATTATATACAGAATTACATAAAATAACAAGTATTGTATATGAGCATAGCATTTACCTCTAAAGTTAAGACACCCGCACAGTGCTGGTCTTTCTATACTCTTCATACAATCTTTATTATTTTTTTTTAATTTACTGGCGGTATGCCCTTCTTAACAAAATACTACGAATTATATACAATACTACAACTGGAAAATAAAAGCATTTCGACTACCTACAAGTCATAGCAGACTCACAGGCAGTCCAAATGCTCCAGCCCACTACCAGTTGGCAGCGTGCCCAGCATGCTGGCAGTATTGCCCCGTTGAATTACAATTAAAATAGTTATCATGTATATTTATTTGTGTGGGTAGATACTCAATCTTGTATGGTATAATTTGGTATACCTTACTATAGCCACCAACCGCGTCATTAGAGAAACGAACCCAAGATCTCGTTAATTCCATCTTAATATAAAAGAAGCTCTCTCTTCTAATTCATGGAAGCCAATATTGGTGAGACGATTTCGAAATGGTTTACTTCTTGGCTTGAGAAACAGAGAGGGTGGTATTTAATGTGTAAAGTGTAGTATAATAATAAAATATATATATATAATACATAGATAATATAGTGTATGTATAATATTGTCTGTTACCCTGAGCGCGGCGAGATGCAGCCGCTCGTCCGTGTCGGGCTGCGCGGGCTGCACGAGCGGGCCGAGGTGCCGCGCGAGCGGGCCGCACCACGCACCCAGCATGGAGAACAGGCTGCGGACCAACTCCTTCTTCATCAGCGAACCGTACATCTCCACTGAAAAGTTTACCGAATTATAACATTGCGTTTTTTTGACGCAATAAGTCCTAGTTCTATGTATAAATGGATCTATCTACACACAATTTTATATACAATATGCTTTTAATATTGTTAAGTTAGCAATGACGCCTGCTAGGCGAATTACAAATTTACGAGAGAAAAAATTATAGTCATGTGCGGGATTCGAACCCGCGTCCATCCACCCCTTTAGCCGGGGTATGCTCTAACCAATTGTGTCATGTTAGCTCAATTGGTTAGAGCATACCCCGGCTACAATATGCTGTTGCGATCTGCTGTGGAACCAGCAAATCGTATAGTTTGTAGGCGTGTTTACCTTGTAATCTGATCTCAGTTACGATCGTGTCGTCGTCTGTGGCCGTATATACGTGCTATACAATGCTGTCTGTATTCTAAATAAAACATATCATTCAGGACTTTCTTTCCCAACAGAAGCCATTTTTGGCCAAATATGCCGTTTTTTCTGTAGGTATACCGCATAATTGATATGTAGCAAAGGCAATTGCACGATATTTGGACAGCATTGGAGCCATATACCCTTGTGAAGGCTGTGGTGATCAAACGTGGAATGAAATTGTGATGACAGTTCTACTATTTTTTATTATTACTAGAATGTACAAGATCAGTATATAAAAAAGAATTTGAAAGTAGTATTGAACCCAATACGGGTTTTTCTATCACTAGATAAATAACATCGTACTGATAAATATTTAACAGAAAAACATGAAATCAAATGAATTGTTCTTTGAAACAACCAACGTTGGTTCTTTTTACTTGGCTCGGTATATGTTTTATTAGGATTAGTAACTACCTGATCAATATAAAGGGGCCTGAAATGAACACACGTTTTTATTTCTATTATATTTTATTTCTTTTTACATGTTATGAGACACCTGCTAGCCCTTGATCTACATCACATGTTACTAAGTGATGATGTGGTCTAGGATGGCAAACACACTAGGCCTAGAACTACGGACTCTCAAGGACTGCTGCTGGAACACAGCTGCTGTTAGGTGCTCGGCGACAGATTTTCTATTTATTAGTAGCTAGTTAGGTGAGCATTCACGAAATGCCTTACCACCATGCGGTGAAACTGAAACAATGAACCTGTGTTACGGATAGCCGAGCTTTTACCGCTCTGCTAACACCACCAACTTAAAAATATTTAGAATTTACTAAGCATTCTAAATAATAATATTTTAACTGAATACATATTCCATAATGATTAGATTACTAAGGTGAGTTTGTAGAGACAGTTTGTAGAGGACTCACGCGGAAAGCTCTTGATGAGTTGAGTGAGGAAGTCTGCGAAGGTGAGCCTCTGTTCTCTTGCGGCGGGCGCGTCCTTTTCCGCGTCCCCCTCGAGGCACTGCCGCGCGCCCTCCAAGTACTCCACCAGCGCCGGGTGCAGGCTGCCGCCCTCCAGCGCGAACTGACTGCACAACCAATGAAGGAACACAATTTACTTTAGTGTATCGTAGGTACCTACCGATTGTAAAGTCCCATACATAAATATCCAGATCTCAGTGCCATACTTATCTATGGCGACAAGACAGCTAGTCTATGGAAAAACGTGAACCCTGTTATTTAATTCAATAGAACTGTATTTTTTTTGCCATTGGAATTTTGGGTATGCTTTCGTGACAGTTTGCTTAATTTGGGCTCAATCTCTTTAATGGGAACCTAAGGAATTGTTAAACTGACTAGAGGCAAAATGACTTGTCGCCGGCGAGATTCGGCAAGTTTTTTGCGTAGTATACAATTTACAGTTATACAATTGATTTGCGTTATCTCATGTAATGACTATAGGGTATAGCTAACTAACGATAGGAATCTTATGAACACCGAATGTCATTGCGACTTGTAAGCTTTGATAGTCACATTTATATAAATATCCCACACGGTGCCCGTTAGACGATTTTCACCAGCGACAACATTTTTATTGTTCTGCAGCAAATCCTCGCTGGTGGAATTCTTTTCGTAGCCGAAATATACCAATCCATTTCTCAAAGAACGTAAGAAGTTAATAACGCAGCACTGCATGTGTCGATCATATTTGATACAGAGGCACATAGGTCTGTGATTCCAATGTTACGATATCCTTTGGTCCGAATTACAGCAATGTGACCATAGTAGCTTGTGACAAAGTATCATCTAGCTATAATATTTGTCGTAAGCTGGTGCGCGAGCCAGCGCGATATTTCTAGGCTGGAATTATTGCGTTGCTTCCTTACCATGTTTGACGAAAGTCATCAGCCGTTTCTAACATATTTTGGTGGTCCTATATAATCATTGCCCGTGTTGGTCCGCTTACGCTGTAGATAGATGGATACCTTGTCACAAGCTACTATGGTCACATTGCTGTAATTTCGACCAAAGGACAACGAAACGAAATTAATCTCGAAATCAGTTCCACCGTTCAGAATCTTGCTACCTAGTGTGCCCGATATAACGAATGGCACACACACGTAGAGAGAGAGATATATATGAAGATACAAAGGCTTTATAAGTTAACACTCCTTTTGAGGTTAAAACTTACATTTTATTAATTTAGACATTTACTTAATGAGTGCTTTCTGAAGAACTGCGATCCCCAAGCCGCCTGTTAAGAGTGAGGATTATGGCAAGCCCCTCCCTAAATGGAGGAGTGTGTCCTCAGCAGTGAACGATCCGGCTGATACAGTACATTTACTTGAATAATGTTATATATAATATTTCATTACAATTATACGTAACTCACACCACACACGAACAAACATGGATAGTTTCCAACAAGCGGTGAATAGGTAACCATCCTCTTTTTTTATTTAATGGTATTGGATACATGTCCTTATGCCATGTCTTGTTTATGATTTTATGACATAACTACACAAGTTTATTTCTGTCAATGTCCAATTGGTTTTTGGTTAAGTGTGGAGTCTCTTTTTGTTGGTTTCAAGTTAATGATAACTTTTAAGTTAATAAGTTAATAAGCCACAATTTTTTTTTAAGTTTTATAGTTTTACGGACGTAGAAGAAACATATTTAATGAAAGGTTAAGGGTATTAATAAAGGGACCACAGTGTTCACATTTAATCATCCTCTCTAATCAAAAGGTGCACCACGAAGAAAGATATATTTCGTTCAACGAAGAATAATAATTTATGTTGTATGCTATATAAAATATACCAATATACTCGTAACATTGAGATTTACCCTCACCTATTGGCGAAAGTCTTCTTCTGCGCAATGAGCAGCAGCATCTTGTTGAGATTGAGTCGGAGAGCGTCACGTCGCCGGCGTCGCCTCATGTTCTCCTGTTTCCTATCCACCGCTTCTCTCAGCAGTGGCACTAGCTCTTCCATCAAGTCTCTAAAGGGGAGATTTTTTTAAATTAAGTAATAGTCTTTGATTACAGATAAAATAGAACGTTCGACTTTTTAAGTATGATAGCGTTGGTGACAAGAAAAATGATTGATGTTTAATCTTATGTCCCGTTTCCTTATCTGCCATGTCCTTAAATTCAGACCCTTCCTATTTTCACGCAGGTTTACCTTCAAGGGGACGTTTTGCTCTTCAGACATGATTTTGGCATTTTGCTTCGTTGACGATTTGATTTGTTATCAATGTGATCAAAAAGCTCATCTTCGACCACATCATTACCCAACAACAGCCGAGATATGGTGAACAAAGACAACCAAATTACTTGTATAAAAATGTATCGGTACCCTTAAAAGAAACACAATATTTACTACTGTATAAGTGTATGTGTGTAATACAGTGAATGTGTTAATGAGAGTGTGTGAGAGATGAAGTACTCTGAGGAACATTGAGAACACATTTGTGTGTGACTAACTTGAATGCATCCGGGTTAATGTTTCCGCAAGCAGCAAGGGCAGCGTCCCGCACCTCTGGCACCTCGCAGCGAGCCAGCGGCACTGCCAGCTTGTGCAGCGAGGCTGGCGATGCCGCACCGCCGCCGCCGCTACCCCCGCCCCCGCCTCGACCTTCACCGCCGCTGCGCTCACTCAGCGAGTCCGGGGACGAACTGTATATTATACGCACACACTGACATTGCCATCGCAACCAACACTCGTCGAAGCGTTCTCGAATGACGCGCAACTTCGAAGCGACTGCGTTCCCAAGCTCACAGGATCAAACTCATTTAACGCTAAACTTATAGAAATTAGATTTACAACTGCACAAAGTAAAACTTTTGTAGTTAGTACTAAATACTAATTTAATTGACTTAATTAAGCTAAGCTGTGGTTTTTATTTATGTATTTTAAGAATGCGGAAACGAATTATGCAAAGTTGAGGACACTGTTGTTAATGTAAAGTACAGTTTCGTCTCCTCCTCGCATTTATCAGATTTTCGCGGTCGGATGATAAAATTCAATTAAAGTTTCTAAAGAAACGACAGCACTATGAGTTTCGGAACGCAGCCCAGCTATGGAGCTAATATGACTGTACAAAGAAGGGACTAGTATAGCTTTTACGTGATTAGCTTTTCGTTACTAGAAGCGAGGATCACAGACACTAATTTTTGACTATACTACACTAAGTATTCAGCAAATTTGAATAAGCAATTTGACTTAATACCAACATATTGATAACACATATAGTGATGACACACAAATGACAGACACATCCCAAAAATTTGTAGCAAATTGCGATCTTATTACTAACAAGAACAAACAAAAAATAATCATCTACCAATAACCAAAACAGATTAAAAAGCCTTTGTTTGCGTCATGGTATTTAATGCACGTACCAGGACGATTATTTTAGTTAACAAATGAATAATCGATGATTGTGATTCGAGTGAATTATTATCACCCCAAATAATTACAATGAACGATTTTATATACAAAGTGCAAACATAAACATTTTTCTTCAATTTTATTTACGATTCGTTGCTACAATTAAACTTATTTGTGGCTTAAAAGGATATTAATTCAGCCATTCAAACAATGGCAAACTTAACTCATAATTAAATTACACGAGGTTTTTTAAAAAACTGTATATTCAATATCTCTGTATTATATAGAGTAGCCGCCATAATGAACGACTCAAATAATATAATATCTGAATTAATAACTACACATGCTTACATTTCTACAGCTTCTTCAGACTTTAGACATTTGTGATTATAAATTGTAATTCAATCTATAAAGTCAAATGTTTTGTTGTCACATTGTTTTCCAATTTATTTTAGTCACAATTGAATTTCATGATTCCAAACTTATTCAGCCATTAACTCTGTGACCCGAATTGTGTATACAAAAAGGGAAGAGATTCTAAAAATTCATCTTCACATTAGTCACTGTTTCTTGTAGGAGCGAGTTCAAAATAAGAATATATTTATTAATTCCGCTTCTTTAACAGAAATCGGTGATTATATTTCGATAGGAGGCGTAGCTTTTCACATTGCTATTAGAGAGTTGAGGAGCGAATAAGTTTGGTACAATGCGACATTGAATCACAAATGACCCGACTAGAACTAACGCTACCGGACGCCACATGAGTTCAACCAACATAATACGTAAACACACACGCAAATCTAAGTTTACCCCCATAGAGGCTCCGGACACGCAGAAAGGAAGAGAGCACTGTCCGGGCAAAATAAAACGTATGTACACCATACATTAAACTACATTCAGTGTTTGTGTGGGGACAAATGTGAGCGCCAGAATCAAACTCCGTCGTAATCGAGCACCACAATCATTCCATATTTGCATATTTACATTTTAATTACAATAGCAAAAATAAACTTCCAGATGGGATCTGCTGTTCTTCGCGCATTTCACTTTGAATACATGTTAAAGTTCTGGACAAGTATAGGTATATACTTTTGTAACCAAACATAAATATAATAAAAGCGTATCCTAGTGAGTTAATGCAGCATATGAAAATCCCAGTAGCACGATTTGTTCAATAAATTATTCACGAATACGTTACGGTACGTCGATCGGGACAGAGTTTGACAATCACAAGATATTACAAGGTATGTGTTTGCTTACAGGGTTATAATCTACTGATTATTGGCCGAGGTGTAGCTGGTCTGTTATCAGAGTATCGCTTTAGGTTGGGTAGTAAAGAGCGTAAGAGTATTTTAAGTTTACAAGTCACATTTGAAATATTTACATTGGGATCAATTTGATATATTTTTTTTTAGGATAACTTCATTAAATAGTTCAACGACTACAATTTCGTAGCTGCTACAAGAAATATTCGTAAGGATCAATAATACAACAACTACGCCTCATGTGGAGTTTACAGGGTTAAGAAGCTAATAGAGCAACAAAAACCTATAAAGCAGTTCAAAACCCTACTGTACTATATAAAGCACGACAGTCGTATCTCAAGACAAATATTCATGTCAAGACTGTAAAGAAAATAATTTACATCATGCATCTCATCGATACGCAGATATGGGGAGAGCAACCGTTCGAGCGTGTGTTTGAAAAACGTATGTTTTGTATAATACAAACAAAAACACAAATATTAACCTAAACAAAGCGACTATGTTAAATACAATACACAAAGTATGTACGGTCGAGATGTGTATGAGTGTGAGTGAGTGAGTGGGTGATTGAGAGAGAGAGCCGACGCGGGAACACGCGTTAGGTACGGATCGGGTCGGATGCGCGGGCCAGTGAGGTGGCTTGGCGTGAGGTGAACCGATGGCGAGCAGTAGAGGTAATTGTCGCGAGCGTGGGATGGCGGACATGAGGCGATGATGGCGAGCGAGGTGACGTGCACAATGCGAGCGTCGGATGGCCACCTCGTCCGCTTGTGGTGTCTGTGCGCGCGCGCATAGCTCAGCGGCAGCGTGAAGAAGCCGCCGGTGGGAGCGTTCAGACTCTCGGAGGACGAGCTCAGCGGCGCCGCACCGCACCACTCCTTGCCTTCCGTCTCCGCGCTACGGGACAGAGTGCACTGCGTTCACGCTCTAATCACCACACCACACCACTCCACTCTACACCACACCACACCGCAATCTACAACAACCGCTCCTATCGTCCTCCTCGCTCCATCATTACAGCCTCAACTCTAATGCTGCGTGTCGCTCGAATCGCAACAATATTCGGATGATAGCGACAAAGAGTTGTTGTAACAAAACTTACACTGTCTGTACTACGACCATGTATAAATAATTATTATACGTACATAATTAAAACCGTTATTAACACTGAAAAATAAAAAGGATCTATAAATTACAATATTATGAAAACAGAAGTGCTTGAAGTCACATTTCTCATTTATGCTGTGTGGTTAGATATTTGCCTACTTTACAATAAAATTTGTTTAAAATGAATATAACAGTGTTCGTCATCTGTTCAGTATAAAATCATAATCATTGAAGTACAAACACATGATAAAACGCATGCCGGTTTGGGTCAAATTATTTCTATGCAGAGGAACGATCGCACGCGCAGCTTCTTGAACTAGAAAACAAACTAGTCAACGAGAAAATATAAACTATCAATTAGAAATGTTCAAGAAACTACAGTACGTGTGGGGTGTACCGTGGTCATCACGCAAATCAGAACAAAATATAATAGTTCCACTCTTTATAATGAATTGTGTTTATAAACATTGAAAGTCAAATACTGTCATTACTTATATCTTGAGCATAGAGTCATAACAACAATCTTTACAAACGCCAGTACGAGCGTTTTTACGACGTCCTATATTTAAGTAGCATTTAATTGGCTTAGCATTCAAAAGGTTTAACACAACAAAAGAATCGAGACGTTTTTTTAAATTTATTATGGATATGGAATATGCTCACGTAACATTTAATGGGCCTGTAATTACCTTAAGGATACCTAAATACCTTCGTTGCAATAGTTATAGTGTTGTAAATAGTTTGTAATGATATGATAATAAAGGCATACCCGTATGTTCTCAGTTTGAAACTTTTATCACAGTATTTTTTTAAGACTGCTCATATCCTGCGTTCAGATTTAAGACAATTAAAATCAAATGTATCACATCTAAACTAGTAGTTACAAGTTCAATATCACAAAACCAGTTATGACATTTCAAAGTTTTCAAACACAAGCCAATATAACAATATGTAGCTGAACATATTCGCTATTCGTATATCAGCAAATAAACATATACAAAAATAGTTATAATATTCATATTTTACATAGATACCGAAATTTACTGCCAATTAATATGAAATAAATTTTGAATAGTAAAATAATAATCGAGCAAAATCACTACTTTATAGAAGGGATTTACGAATATTCGTGTATAATGTGTATAATTTTTTTGGAATTTTGTGGTGATTGAACCAAATCATAACCAATTAACTATATAAGTACTCAGTGGATGTGTATACCCATTATACACATAATATAAAGCTCTCAAACAAACATTAAATTTAAGATATTTTCATTAGAATAAATAGATAACTGTAGTAAAAATTGTAATGATCTATTAAATACGTCTAAAAGAACAAAAAAACTTTAATAGTACACAACAAAACTACAACGATAAAGTTTAAGAGTTCAATTTCCACAGGATCCCGGTTAAAGTAGGAAAAAGTGTGTATAATCTAATTTGAGTGTGTTGGTATGAGTGGATGATAGTGTAAGTGTGTGTGTACCTGAGACTGAGGTCAGGGCTGGCACAGCGGATGACCGGACTGGGCACCGCGGGCACCACAAGGTATGCCATCATCATGTAGTACTTCCATACCTGGAATACATCACCAACACCAGAAGGTCACTTGACATATCCATACAAGGTTTAAAGTGACAGTATGCAAAAGCCATAGTTGTAAACACTCCTTAAACCATAAAAGGTAGAACATTAAACAATAATATTAATCACTAATAAATTACGCGCGATATTATAATTTCTTGTCGGTTTCATTACATCACATTACCAGCCGGAAGATGTCCACTGTTGAACAAAGGCCTTCACCATTGGTGAGGAACAGTGTAAGATTGTAGTTCTGCAAATGCCACTGCTGCCCATTGGGGATTTTCCCTTTGTCGGCTCTTACAACTTTCACAAGACGATATGAGGGGGGTGCAAATCTAGCTTGGCATTTCAAGTGTGGATTGAGTACTTATTTACTAGTCAATATGTTGTATACGTACTTGCATGTATCCATCCCTCTCTTTCTCAGGCTTTCTCGGCAGTGCGGGACTACGGGATAGAAGTGAAGCGCGATTGTCATTCACAGGCCTGTCGAGCACACATGGAAGCTACATTACTATGTGTTTAGTGCTGTGGAAATATGGAGTAAGTGATATCCTCACCGGGTCCGTCGTGATGCAGAGAAGGGAATTTCGATGAAAGCCTGTGACTTGCATCTTGCGTATAGAATTAAAAGGGACCTTCGATACGCTGTGTCTTAATTATCTGTTGACTAACGCGACAAAATGCAAACACACCAACTTCTAACGGAGCTGCCCTCAGTGGCAACACGCACGGCCCTGCAACGTCGCATTTGTCAGTCGAAGCGTTTGATTTTCCTCGTAGCGAAGTTTGCTTAGCCATTCTGAATCGATCAGCAAAGTTAAGCAACGTCCGCCGCGGTCAGGAGTTGGATGGGTGACCGCTGGTGACATTACTACTGAGTGCTTCCGTGCTAAACGTTAAGCCGTCGGTCCCGGTTGTTGTCTTAGGATGGCAGTCGTTACAGCATGGTGGTAGGGCACTTTGCGAATGCCCGCCTGGCTAGCTACCACCCTCAAGTTGAAAATCTGTCGCCAAGCACCTAACGGTGTGATCCGCCAGCTGTCCTTGAGAGCCAGTAATTCTAGGTTAGCCTGCACAACATCTTCGACCACATCATCACTTACCATCAGGTGAGATAGAGGTCAAAGGCTAACCTATCAGGCATAAAAAAAAAAAAAAAAGATTATCAAATTTGTTTGTTATTGTCGTAGTGGTTGCAGAAACTTCAAAGTGTTTTTGAATAGAAAATGACATACAAACGTCATCACGTTTCTAACCAAAATTCACTAAATTTTATCCAATTCTTATACATCTTTTGTAGTCATTTATGTTTGTATCTTTGTCTTTTCTGGTGATGCGTTTGGGCTTTGGTAAAATTATTTTGACAAGTGACGACTTTGTTAGTCCAGTTTGGACACGGTGGCGTCGTGGGACGATCGACAAAAGTAGTTTTGTTGTACGGGTTTGAATATAAGACTAAAACGGAATCCCTGTATTTTCCTCTGATTAGGGAGAAATAAGCCGCCGATCATTGTAACCAACGACAAGTATAAAAAATGCTTTTGCTTAAAATTTAACGGTATTGTGGCTTACCGCCTATCTGACTCAAACCTGTCTTGGGTATGCTCTCGTATTCTAGCTTCCTTTCGAGTATTGACCGCGTCAAGATCCCAGTAATGCAGTTTGTTATAAACATTATGTAAAGTGATGGTAACTCACGCTGGTTCTATGATGGTGAAAAGCGCATGAACACGCGCGTGTAGGATCGGCCACGCCTGAAGGATGGTGGCGGGGCACTGTGCGGGCACGCGGCTTCTCTCCAACAGTCCGAACAGGATTACCTGAGTACCAACCACAATAATCATTGTTCATTATGTATGTATGCATTTTGCGAATGCTAACTTGGCCAGTGTATTTCGTCAGCTATCCTTGAGAGCTTAGATTTATCTCAACAATATCTACGAGAAAATCATCACTGACCATTAGATGAGATCTCGGACGAACTACCCTTCGTGCGCGGGTGAGATAGTGGTTATAGGTTAACCTATCAGATATAAATAAAAAATATATTTTAAGGTTATGCCTGGCTTGTAAAAAGTGTAGTGTAAATCTAATATTACATCATAATACGAGTGCAGGATAGTACATTGTATTATTAACATTGAGATATTTTGACAAACGAGTACTGAGTATGTCTCTCGCACATTTCTGATATTAACAGAGTAATTATTTTATGATTTAAACTTGCATACATTGTATATTCGTAACAAAATTTTCTGTTCGCGTTTATGATATAAAACCATTTTGTAATAGTATATAATTATATTATGCACCATAACATATAAATCAAAACTACAATTCTTGTAATCTTAAATTATCGTCATACTTCTGATGAACTCTCTGCAGATACGTCAATAATAAATTGCTCTAACATATTTTGTACATGATTGTCGACTCCGTACATTTTTGTTTCTATCTTGGCTATCACATGATTGAGACAAGACCACCATTTTTATCTATCCACTTTAGCTACTCCTCGTAACAAAAGAGTTCAGACTTCATACATTTTATAACTTTTGTTATTTGCTGCCATAGCCCTTCACTAGAGTATCACATGGCGTAGCGATTAATTAAAAAATACCTTTTCTATTGTGGTACCACGATATTATTACCTATCTTTTCAACAAATAATTTTACATACTTGACTAGTGAATTGTTTTTTTACGTCAAAGTTTACACTTCCATACGAATTGTAAAATTAGCGCCGCTCCTTCAATATCCAAGCCACACTAAAGCAAGCTGTATAGATATCAGTACAGTTCGATCAAACAGAGTGAGCATTCGGCTCACGAAATATATTACGTATAGGATATTCATGATTATATAGGATTAATAAAAAAATATAACTGTTCAGCTTCGAATTATAATGTGATAATTATTATTTTACGGCCCAGACAGAACTGATGTAAGGTGTATATCAAGCTATCATCTGTGTCCCAAGTAAATGCAGAAGTGAAGTCAACTAATATGTTAACTAGAGAAGAAGTAGAAAAATGTTGAACTACTTATTATAAATATTATATTTCAAATAAAATTAATACTGTACAAATAATATAATATGAATTACACCGAAATATAATAATTTAAAGAAATATGTTTATTACCTCCCAAGGGTCTGCGCCATTTGAAGCACTTCCACTCCAGCTGTTCTTGGTGGAAGCTTCGTCATGTTGCACGCCTGGAATATTGGACATTTTTATATATATATTTAATTTAGTTTTACCTAAGTGAATAAACTTACATAATGACACAAGATATATTTTAAACACGAGCGAAATTCGAACAGGCGTCACTCACCTATGTTCTTACAATCTGTGCTACAGTCGTGAGAGGGTCACAGTTTGAATTAGGTACGATACATTTTTACTATCGGCCATGTCTTTAGTAGACTACGTCTCTGTTGCCTAGGATAGCAGAGATCAAAGACTTATACTAGCTACAGTAACATTTTGATAATGTAAATAAAACTTTCAGACACACACACACACACACACACCTTTCTTTTGGGTCTCAAAGATGGCTCAGCTAAATATTAGCCCGAAGCCTTGAATTCTATCAATAATTATGTGACTGACCGTTGGTCCATATGGCGTGGGTCCTTTCGACGATGAAGACGAGGTCCGGCTGGTGCGCGGCGAGCAGCGCCTGCTTCTCAGCGGGAGGCAGCAGCGGCAAGCAGCGCTCCACCAGCAGCGGCACGTGCGCGTCCGCCGCCTCGATCAGCGCCGGCTCCTCCGCGCTCAACTGCAGCTTCTCCAGCAACAGCTTCGACTCTCTAACGTCGACAACACACATACCAATCTCATTTAGCACACCTACTGTTATGAACAACACTTAGTTCTGAGGTAATGCAATGTTAGCAATAAATAACTTATATAAAACTGCATTCTAGATTTATTGAAGCAGTCGAACCTTAACTTTTGTCCGGTCAACACCTATACTTATTTTATGTTATTTCCTAACTTTTATACAAGTAATACAGTGAAATTTTAAATTAGTTTTCAAGCAATCAAAAGTTCTATTTAAAAAAGATCCACAGCACTCCATTCTAACAGTAGGTCACTGGTGTGACTTGAACAGTGCTAACGAGAGAGAACATGTCATTACCTACATGGCTAAGTTGTGAAGACTGACCAATTCAACATAGATGTTAAAATCGTCACATTGTTTTTTTATGATTGGACGACAATGTCGCTTTAGAAGTCTCGAGGTACAGAATTTAAAGTGTTATAGAGATTTACTAAACAAGGTAAGTTCTAAAAAAAAAATCTATTTGACGAAACGTGTATCTTGACGGCTTAGTCCTCGTACGTTACTAAGTTACATTACCAGTACTGCACAAATAACAAATATTCTTCGTACAAAACTAAGTAATGTGTATCGTTTTTTAGAGTTCTGTACCTAAAGGGTAAAACGGAGCCCGAATCATGAGACACCGAAGTCTATCTGTTCATCCATAGACAACGTGACTCTAGACTATCTAATAGTATGTGTTGAATGTTATGAACGAATGGAACACAAGCATTGGATTAAAAATTCAATTAAATGGTTTTTCAGAGCACCCAAGAGAATCCTACCAATGTGGGGTGTTATCGTCTAGAAATCATTGAGTAGAATATAAATGTAATGTTTATATTATAAAAATAAAGAACCAGAGTGCGGTCAAAGCTATACACTTTATATTATTTTTGTAAAGAGGCGGTGCGCGGCGAGGCGTTTATCTTGAAACTGAACTAGTTAAAAAACTGTATTGGGTATATTATGAATCAAAAAATACTGAAAAAGCCAACTTAGAATTAGATTGTGTAGTGATCAAAACCAACGATAGAGAAGTCCTTTCAAGGGGTTGTTGCGGTACTCTGTTCAGAGCAAGGACCGAATCGGACTTCGGCGATTTGAACATTTTGTTATTAATAGGTTATTATTATACATTTTGACGTAAGTGTTTAGTCAGTCAGTTTGAAGACGAGTGATATATCCATACCTGAGAATATGACAAGCTAGTCGTCTCGGGTACGCCTTGCACTGGCACAGCATCACGAGACCGAGGGCTTCAGCGCCGCGGATCACAGCCGCAAGGGATTCACTCTTGTGCGGGGTACCCGTCGGAGCGGGCTCGCCGTTCTTCCAGCTCGTCAGCAACTGCAGCAGCATGCGGAGACCATTCTCCACAAGCTGTGGCGATGTGTCCTGAAAGGAAACACATTGCATTCATTCAATGAGTACGAAAGGAAATATTTGAACTTTAAAGTAGCTGGTACAGTACCTCCTCGGTTGGAAAAATCATATTCTGTCCTTAGGACAAGTTTATGGCTGGTTCAAATCCCACCGGCAGTTGGTATTTTCCTATTCGAAATAACTTTGTATATAGTTTTTATCAGCTGGTTATTAATAATAATATTTTGTTGATTTATTCAGACATGTGTCCAATACCTTATTAAGTGACTTATCAAACGTTAGTAATAATACATGAAAATAAAACTAAATCCATAGTATTACCAGACTAGTGGTCTGACTGGATGCACACAATAAAATAGACCAGAAGGACCACTGCGCAAGGCCATTCCAATAAATAAGCGACTCTAGCTACGGAGCTATAAAGTATACTTCAGCTCGCAAAACACGGAGTACCTAATACTTATACGAGTATTCACCTACAAAGCGTCTCTCTTTCTATCGCATAGCCAGCCACACATATCTCTGATCTCTTCAGAGGCGGCACGCACCGTACAATCGGATACGGCGACGTGCGTGTAGCGACGTGAGGTCTCGAGGATGCGTTGCCGGCCTTTAAGGAGGGAATATGCTTTCTTCTTGAAGGTTCCTAAGTCGTAACTGTTCGAAAATACTTCACCAGGCAGCTGGTTCCATAGTGTGGCAGTGCGAGGTAGAAAATGCCGTGAAAATCGCAAGGTTGTGGACTTCCAGACGTCGACATGAAATTGATGAAACATCATGCTTTGTCGGGAAGTCCGGTGGCGAAATTGAGCTGCAGGTAGTAAATCGAACAGTTCCTCAGAACACTCCCCGACGGTAAAAGATGCAGAGTGATCTCTACGCAAAGCCAAAGGGTCGAGCCGACCGGAGAGAACTTGATCGTCGACGATTCAAGTCGCTCTGCGTTGAAAGCGGTCAAATGGAAGAAGCTGGTATGGGGGAGCTCCCGCCCAGAGGTGAGAGCAGTACTCCATGTGAGGTCAAACCTGAGCCTTATAAAGTTGCAGGCGATGGGCCGACGTGAAGTACCGCCTCGCCTTTCAGAGCTAAATAGAACGACGTTCGAAATGTCGACGCCAAGTACTCCGATGCTGGCTGAGGTAGCAAGGGGGGTGTCTTCAAAACGGAGGGATACGACAAAGGGGGATATCTTAGCGGTAAACGCACAAACTTGTGTCTTCTTGGGGTTAAATTGGACTAAGTTCAATTGGCCCCATTTCGAAACATTTGACAACATGGTCTCGACTGAAGATACAAGTTTGTTCCGACTCCCGACAACGTTTTCCCGAGAAATTTTAGCGCGGCCGGTGTATGAGGCATCTCCGGTACTGTCATCCGCATAACAATGAATATCACCGAGTTGCAGGATATCATTGATGTGCAAGAGAAATAGAGTCGGAGATAGCACACTGCCTTGCGGAACGCCAGCATTAATCGGCTTTAAGTCGGAGCATGCACCGTCGACAGCGACCTTAATGCTCCGATCTACCAAAAACAGGAGATCCATACGCACAATTTCTCGGGAAGCCCATAGGACGAAAGCTTCGATATAAGCGCTTTATGCCACACCCGATCAAAGGCCTTCGCCATGTCCAAACTAGCCGCCAACGCCTCACCATGTTTACTCATTCATAAACGATTATATTATGATCTCTCCGTATAACTAACCCAAAGACTGCTCGTGTGGAATATTTGGCAGAACGCCTTAAACAAGTTTTGTGGATTTTTTCCTCGCACACCGTTCATCAGCCTTACATCTCTGGGGGATACGCAGGCTTATAGTGTTATAAATGTGTGATTAGAACATACTGAATATGAGTGTATAGAAACGTAGCGGACGTGAAAGAGAAGTACAGGAATGAAAGGGAAGGAAACGCGGCAGAGCAAAGTGCACACATGACGAAAGTTTGTCGAAGATATCACACCAACATACAATATATATTTTTTTGAAATTAAATTATCTTGAGTTTTACACATTATTACATGTTATTCACTAACCGGCAAAACACTCAGGTCGGGGATCGAGTATGTCTCGCGTGTTTCGAGCATGTCAGATGCTCATCAAGCGAGTGCGCAGCTGAGTCTGTGAGCTCCCGACGGGCACGGACCCAACGTGAGTGTTTTGCCAGTTAGTGTATAACATGTAATACATTATATGTATACGTATATTTTGAAGCGCTCGTAGCGAAGTTTACTTAGCCATTCTGAACCGATCAGAAAAGCTAAGCAACATCCGCCTCGGTCACGAGTTGGATGGGTGACCGCTGGTGACATTACTACTGAGCGTGCACGTGCTTCGGAAGGAACGTTAAGCCGTCGGTCCCGGTTGTTGTCTTCGGATGGCAGTATAGCATTCTGGTAAGACATTCTGCGAATGCCCGCCTGGCTTGCTACCAATCATGCATAAAAAATAATGTATTCTGTACCTGCACTTGGTTGGCGAGGAAGTGCGTGAAGCCGGCGAGCACGTCCTGCCGCCACTCGGGGAAGTCGACGATGAGCGTCTGCAAGCTCTGGAAGGAGAGGCCGCGCAGCTCCTCGTCCATGTGGACCGTCAGCCGGCACAACAGCTCCACCAGCTCGCCGGGGCTCATGCCTTCTGGGATCAACCTGACCAACCAACACCACTCATTTTTTTTATAGGTTTTGTTCGTTTTCCATAGACTCCGTGGTCCGTGCTATTTTGAAGCTAACCGACAATGTCTATTAAAGTTTATTAAGTAATAACATTACTATGGGGAGCATTCTTACATCCTTGGGGGGAACACAGTTTTAAGGAATGTACTATTACTAAACATTTGCAAACAGATTTGAACAGGCATTCCGAACGGAGCAGTGTCCACAAGCAGCACTCTTTCACAAGTTGACACGTTATCACATGCCCGTGAGCATGACTATTCCGAATGCCTGCACGAATCCGCCTGCTAAAGGGGAAGTAAACTATAACTAAACACTAAATTTATGCTCATTACAATAAAAAGTAAACTTTGAACAGCATGGTGATAGAGTCCCTGGTGAGAATGGACGTTGGAGAAGCAGACTAAGAAAAGAAAACACTATGTATTGCACATGTGTATACAATCATAATAATATGTATGTATTATTGTAATACACAGGTTAGGTACAGCGAGTACGCTTGGAGGAGCCTCATTAATGGTATTCTGTTGCCTACAATTTGTCTGTACATGCACACAGTGTATACGTGATAACGGAATACCATGTAAGTATACAAGTAATTGACAAATGTCATATAACACTGTATAAGTTGTCATATTTTGTGTAGTATTTAACCAAGAAAACACATTGCTTTGAAAGTTAAGGAATACCTAACGCCATCAACACCCCGTGGTGTCGTAATAAAAAGAATCGCAAGGAGGACGTTGCTATCGTTTACGGCACGTGTACGCAAAGCCTTCATATCTACTTGTCACAGTGGGGGCAGCCTGGAGCAGCTAATAATAAAAAGAATTGGTTTCGAAAAATAGATGTCTAAAGGACTTTCAAAATGATGTTTACAGAAACGTGACATACATTCGAATTTTTAACATATTACCGAAAAAAAAAATCTATTTGATTGTACAGCAAGCACATTAAACAAAATTTTTAGTCGAGAATAAATTGGATTTATTGCACGACTTATACACTCTAATTTTCACTTTGATTGCAAGAAAATAAAACAAACTTTATATAAGGTGACTATTAATTCATCAACAATACTGCGGGGGATGGTGTAGAATCGATAACTGAATGTGATCCACTCATAATTAATTTTCACATAAACAAAATTAATACTTACTATTGCCTAAGCTGTGGCGCGTTGACTTTGAGAATGATAGCGACGACAACACTCGCGGCCGCCGTGGACTAGACTCACACTTATACACACGTTCGAAAAAAAAGAAAGCATGAGAAGTGAACATAACATTTGCGCATGTCTCGATTCGTAACGTTTTAGTGTAAATTATAGCTATGAACATTAACAATAGAACCACAACCACACAATACCTGGGTATAGCAGCGACACATGTTCTAAAGAGATCAATCCTCGGTTTCCTCTCGCCCGTGTTGATCTCCTGTTCTTTGGTCACATTCTGCGTGTTGGTCAGCATGAGCGGCCTACCGTAGTGCGCGTCCAGAGCCCTCAGGATCTCGACCAGGACTCTTCGCACGAAAGGGAAGTACGCGCTCATCCCGATCGAGCGCGCCGTTTCATCCGTCAACATCTTATTCAGAAAGGTCTTCTTCACTCGTAACGTATTGCCTGAAGGTAGCGTCCCCGATGTCCTCGGCATAGGCGGTTCTCCTTCCTTCTGTTGTAAGCTATCCGCCACGACCAGAAACGCTCTCAAACCTATCGACATCCTTTCTGGAGTCAGAATTATCTTTATTGTCCTCCCGACCATTAGTAGATCAAAGACAATCTCCCGCATGGCGAAGTCTAGCCTCTCCTGCGCTATGAACTGGATGATTTTAACGAAGATGTTGAGGGGTGTGTCTCGGGGGACAACGCCTTTAGATCCCTTCGGGAAGAGAGAGTTGACGATGCTCTGCAGCCGAGACTGGGTGGCGGAGTTGCTCTCGCATTTAATTCTTATCATGTATACCCAAAGTAGACGGTATAGTGATTCTGTAAAAGAAAACAGAATTATAGGGTAGATCAACATTCCATAATATGTAATAGAGCGAGGATAAAAAAAATCTGAATGTTAATAGATAATGAAATTAATTCCTCATCAACAAATATTTTAAAATTATCAATATATAATAATAATATGTTCAATAGTAGATTGTACAGCAAATAAACATTGTAATATTTTTCTGTGAGCGAGTGCGCGAGGTTTAGTACATAGATTGTACAATGAGTACATAAAAGAAGTTATTTTAGCAGAGACATTGAACAGTTCGAGTCAAAAGCAAAAGCTGATATTCCAGACTTTGATAAAATGTTTTCAAAACACGAGTTATACACGCAAGTTTTCACGTTAATGTGTATAGAAATGATCGGTGATGATAATAATAATATAAGAAACATGCAGAAGGCAGTGAAACTCGACACAACCCTAACCACCGGTAGCTTGGGCCCTGCCCTGCTGCCGGCGGCATCCTATTTTTAAGTTTTTTTTTATAATATTTGTTTTTACTATCATGTTGTAAATAAATTTAAATTAGGTAAGGTAATATAAGCAATATCTCTTTCGTAAAAAAAACATATGTTTGAACACTATTTATACACTTTAAGAAATCCTAAATCGTTAGCTTTAGGGCCTGTTTCAGAATGTTCGAATAAGTTCCGGTTTTACTACTCAGAACATATTTAATAAACATAACACTATCTTTGCGTTTCACAATCATCGATTTAGCCTATCCATCGGTTAAAGCTTGAAAGGCGCTGCATGTTTACTGTCATTTTTATTATTCATTTATTTTATGTTGGTTAGCAACCCGAAACTTTATTAGGACATTCTGAAACGGACGCTTAGTAAAATAAAAAGAGAGTTACCTAAAGCGACCCTGCACATCTTGGGATCCCTGTTCTTGAGATGTGAGAGGCACATGGCGAGGAAGCAGTGCCAATTAGCGAGGAAGAACTGCTTCTGTGAGACGCAGAGCAGGCAGGTGACCAGCGGGAACAGAGCCAGGCGGTGCTTCGACTTGGTGCTCGCGTCCAGCGTGTGGCTGTACAGCATCTCCACGAAATTCTTCAAACAGGGCACATTCACTTCGTTCTTCACAGTCTGTCCAAAGAAAAAACAATGATATTATCTTAGCAAAACACTTCGATTGTTTATTATCATTGTCACATATTATCGATTCTTGGTATAAATGGTCTTGGTACATATCAATTATATATATGAAGCAATAAAACTGCCTTGATCATTCTTCATCTTTCCTACCTTACTCCTTATCTTTTGGTCTCACAGGTGGTACAGCATTGCATATGCTCACTTGCTAAGCTACTAGCCTTAAATAAAATATCATAACACATCATGGTGAACTTTCAGCCTTCCAGGAGAGCCAGGTTCATTTTTATATTTAGCCTGCTTCTTTATCATTTGGTGGTAAAGAAGTGATAGCTGAGAGATAAATAGTGATGATTGGTGGCAATGGCTACAGACTGCCAGTTAAGAGAGTCATGGCTCGAATCCCACCACCAGCTTGAGCTGCATGAATCAAATCGAGATAGCACACCCGCTAGCGGTCTCCCTAATGTTTCACCAAGCATATAAAGGAGTATTCTGGATGTAGTCTTTAAGAGCCACTAATCCTAAGTTAAGCTGGTTAAGACCGTCGACTACATCGTATCAGGAAACTCCTGGCCCCATAATTCTGATGCACCATTTGTTCTTCCCATCCTCACCCCAAGCTTAATAGGGACGGCGCAGCATGCATTTTTACTTCACTCTGCTCTGTTGTTCATCTCACATCTTTCGCACAAATATCTTTTATTCATACCTCGGCCTTCCCTTGCCTGTGTCCTTTCATATTCAACACCCTTCAGCATGCTGGGCACGCTGCTGACAGGGCTAATAAGGCTGGAGCATTTAGACTGCCTGTGAATCTGCTATGACTTATAGGTTGTCTAAATGCTTTTATTGTAGTAGCTGCAGTGCTGTATATAGTTCGTAGTATTTTGTTTAATAAAGGCATTCTGCCGTTTAAAAAACAACCTTCTCTTAATATTTTTTTCATGACATGAGCCAATACAACTGTAGTCGACACACACATGACCTCACATGCACTAAAGCGGTCAACATTATTTAACTTTGAGAAGAGTAATAATATGATTATGGGTGAATAATATGATTATGAGTGAATAATATAATAAGATAACAGTATTGTGTTTATAATGTATGTAAATATAAACTCGTTTCGTAGTGAATATTATGAATAATACTAACGGCAGCAACCGGCACCAGTATCTCCACGAAGAGGCCAGCGAGCGCGTGTCTGATGTCCTTATCCTTGACCTCCAGGAAGTACTGCGCGCATTCCTGGAGGAACTGGAAGGAGGCTTCGAACTCCTCGATAGGGACCATCTTCACGCGGAAAAACTTCATCCCCATCAGGAGGGAGATGATGCTCTGAGTTGTGTGAGGAGATGGCTCGCGGCTTTTTAGCTCCTGTTGAAAAGATGACACAGATGATCTCAGTCGTAACTTTGAGAAATATAATATTCTATACATTTTAACGAAATATTCAAAAAAAGGGGAAATTTTTAGAGCCACACTTTTTGATAGTGTCGCAGCGCTTACATAGGTAATGGATGAGGTTGTTGCATTCGTTATATGTAAGCCGGATGGAACTGGTTGATAATTTTTGTAAACATCGTTTGCTAGGAAATGTGTTGCTATTGTACACTACACTGCTACTGAGAAATTATTTTTAACTAAATCCAAATCATACATAGTTTTAGAAGGAACCAAACTTGAATTAATTGTTTTGACATTCACTTCACTTATCAATATTTATTTAATACCTTGAGTTCAGCGGTGAACCGTTTCCGAACGGAGGCAAATCTGGACTGTGCAAGCACTCCAATCACTTCAGCGTACAGATCCGCTATGATGTGTACGTTCGCTGCGTTTGGGTTCGATTGCAACCTGAAAATAACGGGATAATATCGTTAAATATCAGTAAATGATTCAACATACCCCCCAACTTTGTTGCTAGGGTACTAGGGTAGGGGAATTTAAGGTTATATCGGGGTTATTTATTTATTTAATATCTCACCTAGTCGTCCAGGCTCACCCAGAATTACTGGCTCTCAAGGACGCCTGCTGGCACAAACCGCTAGGTGCTTGACAACAGATTTTGTACAAGACAGTGGTAGTTAGTCTGATGGACAACAGGACAGACATCGAAAAATGCCCTACTAGAGGTGTGACTAATATATTCGTATTAGGTATATGTAATAGGTTCAAGACAGAAGTTTAATATTAGGTAATATGAATTTTGTCGTATTCAAGGTCAAATTAGGTGACTGAGTGACGCTATTCTTCCTTACAGTTGCCTGTGACTTGCCATCTCATTCTCACTCGTCGCGAGAGAATGCGACGCCGACATTCCAATTTGCAATGTATCCTCGGGGCTTGGACCTTGCGCGCGGAGGTCTTTGGTGAAGTTATTGCATGTGTTGTAATACACTTGTATAGGAACTTCGTAGATCAATAAGACCAGAACATAAGAAATAATAAGAAGTTGAGAATAAGACCACGCAATGGATATCGATAGATTATTATTAATTATGCAATGTTATGGGTTAGTATTTACCTATTATTGTAACGCTGCCTATTACATACTATTTTTGAAATATACCATAAATATATAAATAAAACATTAAAAACAAAAAGAAACATAAAAATAATCTATATTTATAATGTAAATTCAACTTATAAATTTTGTGATTTCGTTCACAGTCCTAGGCCTGTTAAAGTATGAAGGCAAAGTAAATCACTGTATATTTATATCAATAACGTGAGAGATTTGTCAACTATTACACATAATATTTTGACCAATAACAGTTAAATTGCGCGTCTTTTATGAACGAATAATATGATAAGTTGTCACTATTATTTGTTATTACCCAGTAATAGGTTAGATAATATAATATTGGCTATGCGTTATATTCGATAATAGGAATACGAAAATACGATCCTAATGTCCTACCACCATGCTATAACCAGACCATACAAACTCAGATAAAATCAAGTGAATTGAAGTAATCACAACATGTAATGCAAGCAAATAAAACAGATATCTGATATACGTACAAAGTCATTGCTTTAACGTATTTTATACTACACCTGCTCGGAAAGTACCTTGATACTTTATCAAATTTACGGTAGAAAGTACGTCATTGCATATCGAACAAATATGCGGGGAGAAAACGCATCTGAGCGGGAGAGAAAAGTGTATGAAAATCCATTTCTTACGTGGTTTTTCTTTTTTAATTTTGGGTAAGACTATGCGCTGGTAACCTAAATATCAAAAGCCAAAAAGTTTTTACAGTGAGTTTTTATCTCCAAGTTCGCAAAATGACACTGGCCACTAGCTGTGTGTTGGATGGTGTCAAACAATTTGAAAAAAGAACATGTGAAAATTGCATTCGCCATTGGCGCCATTTTCAATTTGTGTGTTGTTTGAGGATTCAGTTTTCGTAGAAAAGTAAATTAAAAGGAAGATGTAGTATAAAGCACTATGTATCACTCGAGAGAAAGTGCGATTCCCGATCTCGGGTGTTTCAAACGACACCCTCGACGGTCATCGGTCACTTTCTCCTCTCGGTGAACAATGTACTATTATATGTTATAGCATAGCACTCAAATTTAGGGATTTCGAGAAATCACAGATAGCGTTGTGTTAAAAATGCAGAAATGAATTTCTACATACGGCAATAGCATTAACTTAAATAAGACATAGGCCGATATCCCAAAAAAGAAAAACAATAGTTCTCAGTAATTTTCCTTGTGACATTTAGGGATGGAATCGATTATGTAGTAATCGATAACTAAATTCATACAAATCTATTGAATTGTATAAGTGAAGATAAAATATTTCAATTTCTATTTTCATGTGACTTTTTATATATATTCATAGCTCTCGTTTTAACATCGACCTTGTTGTCCTCTAATAGTTAATTGCAACAAAAAAAAATTATACATTTACACTCTCTAAATGTCTACACATCTAAAAATGTTTATACATTTACATCCTGTAAATTTTTACACATTTAAATCCTTTCAACAATTTTAGGATTTATAATATTGATGTGACTAATGATTTCCAAACACTTCGTAAGATTGAATAATCTTACATTTTGAAAACCATGTTTTCATGCAAATGATCTGTTGTAGTATCGAAGGTAGTTCTTAAGGTAGAAACTTACGTCTGCAACTGGTTAATCAAAATTCAAACAGTTTTATCGCGCTTTTATCTGGTTTGGTAACAATTTGACATAATCATAGTATTCTTGAGCTAAAATAATATTGATAAAAGTTATAATGTGTGAATTGGTATATAAAGTTTTTAAACACCAATGCACATGATTCTATAAGTATATTCAATTTAAATGTCTGTGAATTATCCTTGGAGCCATGAAGTCATAATTTATTAATGCCATGCGGAATTTTGAATTCACAGCACCCCCTCTCGATATGCGTAGATTTGTTACTAAATTAATTCAAAATTCTTACCACCCCTGACTCCCAAAAGTAAGTCTTCTCTCTGACCTGTATAATTTGAGGAATACGAATAATATTACTTGCCTTCTTCACAGCTTTATTAAATAAAATTCTGATAAAATGTGTCTACCTTTTAAATCAGTATTCACTGCCGAAGTCCAGGCGTACTGAACGCAATCTCTTTTGTTTAGTCCCTTCCTAATATTCACTGATTAAAAAAGCGGTCTAGAACTATACTACACTTTTTATTCTTTTAATTTATTTCGCCATTTCTTTATTACTTTCAAATTAAATAATTAATCACAGGCTATTTGAATAAACTTTACTTAAATGTTGTTCTGTCTTGGATACAAAAAAGGAAAAAAAAGCTTACCAGCAATTTTTGCTTGCCCGGCTTACTTTACTCATAAGCTTTTAATTAAAATAATAAGAGCATGATTCAATTCAAGTCGAAGTAATAATAATTAACTCACGAAATTTTAGTATCGAGCATTATTGTTATAATAATACCTATTATCGGTTGGAAGCGATGGTGAGCATCCCTAATTCCTATAGCCAATTGATATTCGAGATTGCCGTTTGTTTGTTTCATTTCCATGCCAGGAACTTAAATTTATTTATTTTTAAGTTAGATGTGAATTGTGCATTATTTTTATGATGGTTATGTTCATTATAAGGACGTTGTTATTGTGCCACATACGACATTGTTACGATGAGGTGGAAAAATATATTTTGTTTGTTGTAGATGTAAGTAGATAAATTAGGATAATAAAACATATATAAACTTATAGACTTTTGTATTTAGTTATCAAGTACTTTGTAGGTTTATGGCTGGATCTTAGTCGTGCGTATACTATTGATGTTAGATGTTTCGACCAGTGGCAGGAAGCATTGGTGATTGGGTCCAAATATGAAAGGAATGATTGATCTGCACGAGTTCCTTGAAAGCAATTAATAAGATAATAGGTTAAAATAAGACACATAAATATATAGTATATCTATAATAGACTTATAGATATACTGTATATTTATGTAATATATTTTTGTATAAATATGGGTACCGAGATCTTACGAAACTTGGATGAGCCCGTATGAAAAACAGATGGCAGCACTGTATTTTAATTTGTTTTATTTAAGTGCCATCTGTTATATCTGGAAATTACTATCCGTGAAGTCATCGAAAAAAATCTATTAACACCTAGGGATGTCAAGTTTGGTCTCTATTTCAGTATATACAAAGTTACTTTATGGCTATAACAACAGCGGGGCGATCACATATCTTATGTAACAATGAACTGCTGATTGCAACAATCAAAAATGACAGTTTTGACAGATGACTGGCTAAAAGAATTCTATGAATGCAGATCAAATTGTTTTTAAAATTCAAATAATGTCTTCATTCAGTAAAATGTTCCATCTACAAACTCTTTAGTAGAATGGATAGTACGAAATTTTTAATTGGATCATAGTATATGCCAGTTATTGTCTCAGGTATAAAAGAAAAAAAAACGGTCGGCGACTAACGTTTGGGCGCATGAAGGTGTGTTACCTATCTGTCTTTTGACTTTTGATTTCATTGCAACAAAATCTGTCAAAACTGTAATTTTTGATTGTTGCAATCAGCAGTTCATTGCTACAGAAGATACGTGATCGCCCCGCAGGTGTGCTAAGGATAACAATCAGGACCGACGGCTTAACGTACACATACATGCACTTGCACACTTACATTGGTATGAAAGACTAGACAAGCTCTGCTATAGGCACTTCACAATTGATTGCAGATGATACTCGGCTATATTACTTAGGATCTGTTTGTTTCCATGTTTGTTTTATATGAATGCTCCTATTGGGAATCGGCACATTATATTGAAGGCTTATATATATGATAAAAGCAAGAACCTCTACATCTACTGTCTCAGATTATCCTAACAATTTTAATCACATAAGGAAAGCGAAGTCAGCAATGCAGATATAGACGAAAACCTGTCTGAACCTAAACTTTACATTTATAATTATGTATATTTTCTATTTTGAATGACATTTAATCCTTCATTTCCCGGCTTTACGCACCTGCTGCCTTAACCATATGGCCATCGCGACTGGCTGGACTGATGACAATTTTGCGATATTCAATGTGCTTGATAGAAATAGTCTGTCGCATGGATATTGTAAAAATCATTTATACAATATAAGGAGTCTATTTCAGTAAAATATCAATTTCACTGGATACAGTCAGTGACATCGTAAATAAACCCGGGTAGATCGCAAATTGATTAACAACCAGAACTGAAATAGTCCCCTCTAGCTGTAGATTAATGTATTTTATTTAATGACTTCCACTCGTTGAACAAAGTCCTCCCACAAGAGGAAGTGTATGCTATAATCCCCACGCCTTCTCAGAAGGGACCCAGAAGGGACCGCAGTGTAAGATGGCAGTTTTTCAGAAAGCAGAAACTGCTTTTGGTATTTTCATTTTGTCGCCTCTTACGACAGTTAACAAATATATAACAGATGGATAAATGGATTCTAGTATCTCCTCAACAAAACAACCATAAAATGAAAACGGTTGATAAAATGTACCTATTTATAGGAATTTGTTTTTTTGTAAGGAATTGTATACACTTCCTCGTAGGGGTTCATAGGGGTTACGATCAGGAGTCTCATTTAGCCAAAGGGAGCATTTCCGGTGTCACCCGTAGCCTCAAAGCCGCCCCTGCAAGTATATGAATCACTTCTCACCCTTCTTTATAGTTGAAACGCTTGAAAGCAACATTCTCTATGTACGTCACAAGATCCTCGTGTCCCGGGTGGAAGGGTAGTTGCTTCAACACCTAAGGACAAACAACAAACAAGCTTATTTTTTATATATATTGATATATATCGAAAGGGCTAGATAGAGAGGAATGCATCATTTTTAGGTTTTCAAACCCAGGAGTAAAAAGTAAAAGTATAATAATAAATATAAAAAGGGTATGTAATATAAAAATAAGTGTATAAACGGGACCCTATTACTAGACTCCACTGTCCGTCTGTCGTGGCACCAGGCTGTATTACATGAACAGTGATAGCTAGTGTTAGGCGGAAATTCATCAATTAGGAACATCACTAATTTTCGGTTGACATGTCACATCTCTATTGCATAGCACGTGCAGCATGCCTTAAGCCTCCTAGACGGTATTGTGTTGTGATTTTGATATAAATAATTATTATGACAATGTATCTTTATTACTAGACAGTTGAAATTAAAACAGTTTTACTGTCAAACTATTTTCGATTTAGTATTATCACTATAATGTATGGTATAGAATGAAAGAGTTGACGGTGATATACAATGATGACTTCAACCGATACTATGCACTGCAGTGACAGGGACATATTCGAAAATGGTTCGTCAATATCACAGCTAGCCACCGGGCTGCAGGCCGCTGCCTCTTCCATGTTTATTGAGCCTTAGTAGTGAGTTTACCTCAATAAGCGCGAGACAGAAGAGGAACTCGACGGCGAGGTCGCGCCTCTCCGCCTGCAGCTCTTCGCAGCTTCGCTCCACGGTCTCTGGGCCCGCGCCCGAACCGGACACTATGTAGATTATACTGCAACACACAATTTATACACTTATATGGTCCCTGAACATTTATTTCTGGAAGCTTTGACTACTATCTCTGTGTTGGTGAATTTTGTATATAGTCGTGGATGTTGAAAATGCTAAGGCTGCATATCTAACAGAGACGAGCTAGAAAGATGAGCAGTGTGCGAGGAAAAAATCCAGAATCGTTTCCTTTTCCAAGCCTTACTGAGCATCGATCTTATTGGTCTTTTCTTTTTCTCTTACACCGCTCCTCTTCCTCGCACATCTCTGTTGGATACACAGTTTAAAATAAAGAATGGAAGCTAGAAAACCTACACCTATCTAATAATAATGTTGGTAATAGTACCAGGCGGTAGGACTCTTCAGCAAGACTCAGTCTTAGTGGGTACCACCGCATTCTTAGATTTTTTTTATACTTGTGTGTGTACTCCACCTACTTACCATAATATGACGATTTTTTTAACTAATTAGGTTAAATTGTTTATGAATTATTTTTATGTCATTTTATATTAATTGTTAGGTAAATTTATTAATATTATGATTTTCTTAATTATTGACGTTGTTGTTTAATTACTGAATTGTTTATGACATTGCTATTGATTATTGAATTATTTTGATGATTAATTTTTTGATTTTTATTTGACTAATTATGTATACTTTATATATTAATTACATTGTTATATGGTTGAAATCAAATATCTTAAATGTTGACGTGTATGGAGAAATACCAATAAAAGAATATTAATATGAAGCATTATTATCCAATAACTCCAGTGTTTAGAAACTAAGTGTACTGTAGCTAGTGAAATTACAGTGTCACAGAACAAATGGAACGAGAAGAAGACACTGCAACTGTAATGGACATAGACCGTCTCATCACTTCTAAACACAAAAAAGTACAACAAACAACTAATAAAGATTTTAAAAGATGCCATGAGTCTAGTTGTAGCTAAATTGGCAGCAAAATCATTCAATGTTTAGCCTGCTAACTTCGTGACTTACAAATCAGTGAGATAATTGTCAACAGATAGTCTTTGACCAGTATCTATTGACCTCAATTGATAGTAATCAGTACTAATATTATAAATGTGAAAGTAACTCTGTCTGTCTGTCTGTCTGTTACGCTTTCACGCCAAAACTACTGGACCTATTTGAATGAAATTTGGTATGGAGATAGTTTGAGACCCGGGAAAAAACATAGGATAGTTTTCATCCGACTGCGCAAAAAGAGGTTAATGATTTTGCGCGATAACCGACATACGCGCGGGCGGAGCCGCGCCCGGAAAGCTAGTAAAGAATATAAAAAAATAATGCAGCAGTCCCTCCGGATTCGGATATTTAGATACGTTGAACATAACCATACAAGTAAAACGCTGGAATAACTAATCAGGTGGATCTTTTTTTGCGTATAGTTAGGTATTTGTCCGCAGTCTAACCTGATGGTAAACGACGACGCGGTCAACGGTATAGCATCCCTGACTAGAAGATACTTATTCACTCTAGACTTGAAAACTTCCTGATTATAGCTCTCGGGGAACCGACTCGGTGGGGGTGTGTTCCATTCTTTCGCTTTACGAGTATGTGTTATAAAAGCGGTTTTCTTTTTATTACTGATAGGTAAGCCTTTGACTATAACCTCACGTGCCCGATGGTAAGTGATGATGTAGTCGAAGGTGTTAACAAGCTTAACCTAGAATTACTGGCTCTCAAGGACAGCTGCCGGAACACATCGTTAGGTGATTGGCGACAGATTTTCTACTTGCGACCACCCTGGTCGCTAGCCAGCCGGATATTTGCAATATACCTTTCCACCATGCGGTGAAGCACAAGCCCGCGGAGGGTTTCGAACGTTGGACCTGCTGCGCGGCAGTCCATAGCCATTGCCACTGAGTTATCGCTTCTTCAATCTAGATTCTAGTCTGAAGTCTAGACGGCGACTGAATACACCATTTAACATTTGCACCTGATAAAGCCATTTAGCAATTAATATGTATAGATTTAGTAAGTATACTATAGAAGAATGCTTCACATGTAGATAAAAAAAATCAAAGCAACGACTTTATGTACAGACATAGTTTTACATTTCACTACGCACCACTGATATCGACTGTAAACTGGCAATAAACTCTATCTGATTTTTTGTCATATTGTTTTCCTAAGTTGCGTGAAAAAAGATAGGACTTATTGCCAGTTCACAGTAGATATTTACTGACATCCAGTTAAGCCATTAGGGCGCGTATTGTTCCCGGGTACATGCTTCAATATGACGAAAATGTGGATATGTTTGCTTATTTTAAATGTGGCTGTCTGTTGGCTGAATCGATACTTATCACTGCACCAGGAACCGACGGGTCATTGTTTATGATAACAATAAGAGATGTTTGATAGTGACCACAGTGCTCTAAAAAGTGCAAATCGATGTACATTTACATTTTTATTTATATTTTTTTATTTACATGACAAAACAAAGGAGTCTTTAAAAGCCAAATGTGAACCATTTCAGTGACAACGCTAAAAATTAAGTCTACCAAAAAACAAGCTTATTTGGTTTAGTCAAGGTTCACCTTTCCAGGAGTTCTATTCTATTTCAGGGCAAGGCTCACTTTCACACAGCCATTGATTATCGTTTAAAAAGTATCTTATGTTCTATATGTGGCAAAGAGTTCCTCTCTGACCTTTTGTTCCGCAAGTCCTGGTGAGGTTTCTTGGCCTGTTCGCTGAGCTGCGGCGACTCTGCCATCTGCCGTTCAAGCCAGCCGAACAATGCGCGTAGAAGGGACGGCAAGCAGTGCTCGGCGACCGTGCCGAATGCAGACAAGATTTGGTCCAGCTGAGGGTCTTCGCCACGCTGAAGTGTCTTGTTCAATGGCTTCTCCTGAAATATATACAAGCACGTATTGTTTCTATTGTACACTTGAATCAAGGGAATTTGTCATCAGGCAGGCCGTAAACCAAAGCCAAGACCAGCCAAATGTGCAAGTTTTTGTGTTGGCGATAGACATATTGTATCGAACCCACCTCATGTCTAGGCTAAATAAAGAAAGATGATGATGATTGGAAAGTGTGATTGATTTAATGTAGTCGAAGTTGTAGCTTGATTTTTAACCCATATTGAATACGGGCTTAATTTTTCAAGAGCGCATAGATTTCAAAATACGGCAAAAGCAAGTCTGAATAAATCAACAACTCCTTTAAGACCGCATTTCATCAACTGATAATGATTTGATCAACTGTTTTTTAACATAAACACACTTATTAAATAAATAAATATTCAATTCAAGAAGTTTTGGCAAGGTAACATGTTAAAATAACTGTCGAGAACAGGAATTGCTTTCAATGTTTTGACAAAGATATTCATGAAAACTTGTATATTACCAGTTCAATCTATTTTGATTCCATTACATGATCCATAATAATTACCTGTTAGAAATAAAACCTCGGATTCGGGATTGAGTGAGTACATCAACTTATTTCATGAGACAAATCACTTGGCATTCAATGAATCCACCATGCAGCTGCCAGGTCCATCGAAAGAGAAGTCATGTTTGGATCTTGTAACCCATAGTCTAGGGACTCCTTTGTAATGAACATCCATAGGTAACTTCTTAAGCTTCCTCCCCTACATAGCCAAATTCTATGAGATCTTACTCATGCCGTTTAGATACACATTCTAAAAAGGAAGTTACTATTCTAGACTGGTCAAATTTGTACAATGATGTAGTTTATAGACGGTATACCTCTCTCACCCCTTTCTACAGCATATAAATAAACTGGACAACCGTTTTTGTTGAAATGTTGTGTTGAGTCGTCGTAATATTTGTTTTTATTGTGTGGTCCTAGATGGACCTAGATGTTTGAATCTTATAGAGTCATATCTGTCAGACAGGCTACAGAAGGTTGGAATAAATGGCAATACTTCTTCCGGGTCTTTGGTAAAAATAGGTGTACCGCAGGGATCAATTTTGGGACCTTTTCTGTTCCTAGCGTATATTAATGATCTGCCTTGCATGGTCAAAGATTTCTGCGATATTGTTTTATTCGCAGATGATACCTCTCTGATTTTTAAAGTAGATAGGAAAGATAGTGAACTCATTCATGTAAATAATGTGTTATCTATAATCTCTGAATGGTTCGCCGCTAATAATCTTCCCTTAAATTCAAAAAAGACAAAATGTTTTAAGTTTTCGTTACCAAATGTTCCTTATGTTGTACCAAACATTAAGCTTGGCCCAGATAAACTCTCTATTGACAATGCGACAGTCTTCCTGTGAATCAAAATGGATTCAACTTTACAGTGTTCCACATATACATGATCTAGCCGGAAGACTTCGTTCTGCTGCATATGCAGTTTGTAAGATAAGACAGTTAACAGATATAGCTACTGCACGGCTAGTTTATTTTGCATACTTCCACATTATTATGTCGTATGGTGTATTGCTGTGGGGAGCTGCTGCTGAGATAGAGACAATCTTTATCTTACAAAAGCGTGCAATTGGAGCCATATATGAAATGGATCCTAGGGAATCTCTAAGGGATCTTTTTAAAGAAATTGATATATAAACTTTACCGAGTCTGTATATATTTGAAAATATTATGTATGTTCGGAAAAAAAATAGTAAATTTAAATTAAACAGTGACAACCACGATTACAACACTAGGAACAAATATAAAATAAGGGTACCAAGTTTTAGACTAGAAAAGACAAATAAAAGGTCCTTTTTAGGTAATTGTGTGCGGTTTTATAATAAAATTCCCAAACATATTACAATGTTCACAGAAGGAAAATTCAAATTGCACGTGAAAAACATTTTGATCAAGAAATCCTACTACACAGTTTGTGATTACTTAAACGACAAAAATGCTTGGAAAATTCCGCCTATGCCAAGCCATCACATGTCTCCTACGTAATTTGAACAAATATTGTAATAATTGTATTATATTGTATATAACACTTTATAAAAAGATTTAAAAGAATGGCCCCAAGTTTCTTGCCCATTCTTCTCGCAGTGGCTCTATAATTTTTTTTGCTGAACGTGGCAGTACAATGTAAATTATTTCAATACTTATTAAAATTTGTAATTGACCTTCATAAGAGCGTCGTAGACGCCTAAATTAGATAAAAGATTTTGAATTTGAATTCGTTTCCCACGGTACAGTTTATTCTATAATGCAGGTATTATAGTGATTTTACGCAAATTCTATAAATTTTGATTTGTCTTAACTTTTGGAGCTTCTGCTGTCTGTTCTTATTCGTGTACCACTTAAAATACTCATTCTAAAAATAGGGTAATTCTATTCAACTGTTTCAAGGTAATTTTGCATCACTTTAGAGAGCACCAAGTTACAAGATGACTAAATTTGCGTACATCATACCACTATTGAACACAAAAGTCCATCTTATGAACTATCATTCGCCCAGTGTTATATAGATACAGGGTTATTTGTAAAATGCTAACAACCTCTTAGGGTTGACTTCTGCTAGATCTTGAATTTAAATTTTACGAAACCTTACGATTACGAATTTAAGGCGAACAGAATAAGTTGTTACTACTTAGGAACCGTTTCAGAATGTCCTAATAAAGTTTCGTGTTGCTATGCAACTCATAAAATAACTGAATGATAAAAATTACAGTTAATATGCAGCGCGTTTCAAGCTTTAACTAATGGATAGACCACAGAACATAAAAAACAGTTATGTTCTGTGGGATAGACGATATCGATGACTGTGAAACGCAAACATAGTGTTTTATTTATTAAAAATGTTTTGGGTAGTAAAACTGAAACTTACTCGAACATTCTGAAACAGGCCCTCAGTCTATCATAATTTCATTCATAGCGTTTTACGAATTTGGATTTTAGTGAGAACATAATAAAAAAAAACGGCCAAGTGCGAGTCGGACTCGCGCACCGAGGGCTCCGTACAAACTTGCAGGTATATAAGTCAAATTTAATAGTATTTTTATTGGTAAACAAAATCGATAACATTTTTATTATAATTATGATATAACAAAAAATGTGTCATTTTTCCTTAATCTTCTTCTTCTCTATATATAAAAATCAATTGCTGTTCGTTAGTCTCGCTTAAACTTGAGAACGGCTGAGCCGATTAAGCTGATTTTGGTTTTGAAATGTTTGTCGAAGTCCAGGGAAGGTTTAAACGATGAGAAAATTGCGGAGAAGATATTAAAAATAATATTTTCATTTTCCCATATAAACTGTTCCACCTACCTGTCAAACGTTTGACGTTCGTCCGTTAGGATAGGTGATACGAAGTACACAGGGCATGTAGTCTGATATAAAACTTTGCTTCGTACCAAATTTTAAATTCTGAGTTCAACGAAGTACCCTGTAGGTATTTATTCCCTTGCGAATGTCGACAATTTGCGGCATAAACGGCTGTATCAATTGATTGTGTTGGCTTATGAGTTTAATTTTTTCACAGCTTCAAGGGACAGTAGACTTCAGTATTTGATATGAATTTGAGCTTGACACCTCCACGCGTTCTTGAGAAAAAGGGACTTGACAGACAGACAGATGGACAACAAAATGATCCTATTAGGGTTCCGTTTTTTCCAGTTGTGATACGGAACCCTAAAAACTTTAATAATTTAGAGAATTTGTGTACAATCAACGCCACTATGTTTTAATATCCTTGAGTATAGAAATATGCCCCGTATGGACGACGAAACAATATCATGGTTTTGCTATAACAGAAGGCTGAAAGAACAGAAAGCTGTATAACAGAAGGTTGGATATACTAAGATATATGATCATGTATGATATAGTCGTATTGTATTGATATAGTATGATATAGTCGTACCTGTGGTTCAGCCATGACCGCCTCCATCTTCCGCTCGGCCTGCACCGTGAATTCTGTGAAGAGCAGCCGCATCACGTACTCCCCGGGGCGGAGGTCGCACTCCGCCGGCGGCACCGCGGAGCTCTTGTGCCCGCCCCATGGCAACATCGAACCTAACCCAAAACTACAGTTAAAACAACGTTCTCTGCACCTTCGGCCCAGATCATCAGATCCCTGTCATCGCGTTATTTTCAACGATAGCATTTACTTTAAGTTCTTTAATACCGCGCAAAAACATTATAGCCATGCAGTCAGAAACTATAAATATATTTAAAAGGCTTCATGCTTTATGAGGCAGGTTAATACATTTAAAATATATTGAGTCATGTAAGAGGAAAATGAAATACATATTTGCGTGGTGGTACATAGTAGGTTCAAGAGTCAAATCAGAATATTATGTTAAAAATAGCTTGAGTGCAACTCACAAGAACCATTATCTGGTAGTGATGCGATTTAAAGTTTTTTTTTAATTTTGATGGAACTCGAATGGGACCCTGCTGATGTAAAGTGGTTAGCTATGTCTATAACAGATGCATTACGTCACATGTGACAAATTGCACTGCGCCCATCACCCTGCGACGTACAGTTGTTAGGTCTCATGTGCCTGTAATTTCATAATTACTTACTACCTCTCAAGGACTGCTGGAGCACACTGTCAGGTGTTTATCGTCAACTTTTCTTTTTGAGGGTGATAGCTAGCCAGGTGAGCATTCGCAAAATTCCCACCATTCGTTTAACCATGCCAAAGCAGTGGGAATCATTAAACCATGGACCTGCGGTTGTCCATAGCTATTACCGGGCCCCGACACCCGACGGGTTTATAGGGGTCCGTTACGTGCTTGGCGACAATTTCTACTTTAGAGAGGTAGCTAGACAGGCCATTCGAAAAATGCCCTATCACCACGCTATAACGACTGCCATCCTAGGACAACAACCGGGACCAACGGCTTAAAATGCCCTCCACTCAAGTAGAAGTACTCAGTAGTAAACACCACTAGCAGTTTTCTATAGGCAATTTTTTTTAACAAATGAGTACTGAAAATTTTACTGCGTTGTTATTGGCCCACGCAATCAACATAAAGTCCGTTCTACACGAACTATGTAGTTAAATGTATGTACATTCAGTTGAGTCTTCGACTACCTGCGCATTGTAAAATATTGCTTGTAACGAATCAATACTAAAGTTGCAGCTTTTGAATTAGGTTAAGAAAAACAAAGATCGTTTAGAAAAAAAATTTGCATACAAGTCAAAAATTCGTCTCGTCATACGTTTGCCGACGTATCACTGTGTGCTCAACCCAATTGAACTCGTTTGGTCTCAAGTGAATGGTAGGAAATAACAAAAGTTATGAAATTTACGAATTCTGAACTGTTTTGTAACAGGGAGTAGCTAAAGTGGATAAATAAAAATGCTCATGTCTCAATCATGTACAAAATGTGTTAGAGCAATTTATAATTAATGTATCTGCAGAAAGCTTTTGAGAATAATGAAGATAATTTATAAGATTGTAGTACAAGAATTGTAGTATTCATAATATATATATATATACACTATTACAATATGGCTTTATATCATAAACAAAAACAGAAAATTTTGTTACGAATATACTAAGTATGCAAATTTAAAGCATAAAATAATAATGTATTTTTTTCTACAGTAAATTTTAGAAGTATTCAATATGAATGGGCCTTAACAATTTCAAAACCAGAAAAAAGGCATTGACCAATTGTGGCAATGACCCATCTCACTCTGTCAATATCGGAAATGTTAGAAGTTCATCAGAGGGTTGAAGCATTACTGGCAAGTGTATATATACCTCGGGTAGACATGAATGAAGATATGGTGGAGCCAGCATTCTTCCAGTCTGTGATGAGGGGCGTCGACGGCTTGTCATGTACCACGTGACCGTGGTCTGTGAAAGTATCCTGGTTGAACACTGAGTGAGCGTCGCCGGCGTCGTGCCGCGCCTCTGACAAAAAGCTTCCTTCTGACTCTGCTTCACTTGACACCATAGACGATGGAGCATCTTCTGTCCCTGATGCTGAAAAATTTCATATTAAGATGATACTTATGGAGAAGCAACTTTAATAATAAGCGCGGGTATCGTGAGATGTGACTAAGGGAAAGAAGAATACCGGAAGATGGGCAGCAGTTCTTTCTGAGGAACCATCATCTGGTACTGCGATCCCCAAGACGCCTGCCAAGCATGGGAATTATGACAACCCTCTATGAGGGAGGTCATGTTCAGAGGACTGTCCAGCTGATTGAGTACAGTAACTATAAAAGTGATCAGAGAGTAAAAAATCAATATTGTGAACTATCATCAGTGGTGATTTTCACAAGTTAATACAACCTACTTTTAAATATAGGAAATATATTTTTTTATATAATATTTTTAATGTAATGGTTTGATTGTGTAATTTTACATCAGGGATGTAGCTCATCTCACATTTTAGTGGTCAACGACAGCAATGGTATAATATCAAAATAATAAATACTTACAGGCAAAAACAATTTTGACATAATTTTTTTATTACTGATACACTATGTAATCAAAGTAGCCAAAAAGGAAATCAGATCACATTTGAGATATACTCTATTTAATTAAAATAACAGTCATCAGTTGAGATATAAAATAAATACTCATCTGATTGATAACCTATTTGATCCTTCTTGTTTGGAAAAGAGAAAAAGATAAAACTCTAGCGAGAGTTATTTGCTTAAGCTGCCATGTCCTGGAAGAGCCAAACTCATGGTATCTGTCACCCTTCCCGGTAACAGACAAGAAATTAACCTTACATAATGTTTTTAAGCAGGAGGTGTACATAGCTACGTATTAACACTCTAGAATCACTTGTCTTTAACACCCAATTGTGTATTAAAGAGAGCTTTACATGGCTTTTTGATAGTCTCCAATTTTAAGAGTTGATAGCTCTTTGTTTCATCTGATCAGGAGTCCTCAATCACTATACCTACCAATAACAAGTCCAAAGGCACATATAAGAGCACTGTTTGAATAAAAAAGTCAATGATATGTTCCAATCCGAAAACTAGGTGTGACAAACACACTGCTAATATTGTTTGAAATATAAATTACATGTGAAATGAGGAATAGTGTACCTGATACATCCTCAGGATGGCCATCTGAGGGTACTGTGCTAAGGGAATCGGACTCCTCTGAGTTCATCATTTTATTCTTCTTATTTTTAACACTGCATATGTAACTGTATAAAAAACAAAACAATATATTATTCACAGTACAACACTTCATATTTTACTATTATTTTATGATTGGATAATAATTGTATTTCTGATTTACTATTTGCTTCTAGGTCAACATTATAAACAAATATTCATTAGAGATTAGTTTAGAGACTCATAACATGACATCTGAATGGAAAAACATAATGACAGCAGACTATCATAGAAATGGCTAAATGTTATCCTTAGTGTATTGCTACAAATATATAAAAAAATGAAATTGATCTAACATTATTTTCAGCATTTTGAGGTTATTATTTGGCATTTCTTTGTAAATCCCAACGTGTATAAATTGTAACCATATAAAAAGGGGATAAGAACTAATAATTGGGAATATTTGACAAATTCCACAGCTGCAAATATAAACAATACTAGGCCAAGACCTAATCCTTAAACTTTACGACAGCAAAAAAAAAAATTTAAAATCAGCACATCAATAATTAAAAAGCAGGTAAGAAGATAGTAGAAAATTACCTTTTATTAGTTTATAATTGGAGAATGCCCCATTGTGATAGTCATTTCATCCTAAAACAATAAAAGTAACATAATAATACATTATACAGCTCAGATATACAAAAAAGTTTAGATGGAGAATGGCATATATCATACTGTCCCATTCATGCTCCATGGGTTTGTGGACTCGCCTAGTCAACTTTAGATAATTTCTATTACATGTTTTCACTCCGTTTATCTTTTATGAGTATAATTGGTAAAATCTAATAATATAGAGTCATGGTTTATATTTTAAACATATATTATGTAGGGACTGGCTAAGACACCTTCTGCAGCTTTCAGTATTACAACAAATATGCTGTCATATGCTGCAGCTTGATAACATATTTTAAATGTTTCCCTTTTCCAGACTCCTATTTTTATTCAAAATAGACAAGCTTTTGACCTCGAGTTGAGGCATGGCTAATGCCTAAACTTGTCAGTAAAAGGCCCCTACCACCTAGTGACTCTATCCATGACCACACACAGTCAGGTCTTAACCGGATCCAGCTGCCCCTGCATAAATTTAAATCTTAAGTCTCTAATTTTGCAATAATTTTTGCTTGAGTGTCTTGATTAATAATAGAAAATTAAATAAATACATTTTAAACAAAAACATAATTGCATATCAAGTTTGAACTAAATATTTAAAAATACATTTCTTTATCTTTAAAACGAAGTACCAGTGCTAAACATAGTGACCATTGTCAACATCACACTTCTTACAGTGGTAGATGGTTCACATAATGAAAATTAACAATTGGTCAAATCGGTAGGTATGAGGCAATTACTTGGATTCAATTCTACCTTGTAAAAATAAGAACAGGTCCTGGAAGTATAAACCTACTACTTAGATAAGAGGTCCAAAACTAGTAAGCTGAGCCTATGTGGTGCCCTGGTGCCAGCCTGGGTCAGCCCTGGGTTAAATATGCTGCAAACCCTATAGAAGACTGAGCTTTGGTAATTTCGTTTTCCTTTGTTTATGAACATACTTGCAATCCAAGAAGTTCTTCAAGTGATGTTCAGTGGGATAAATGACATCAACGGATTTAAAAAAAATATTCAAATATATAACAGCAACTTACATGAAAAAAATGAGTTTTTGTATGAAATTAAGACATTTGTTTAATATCTATCAAGTAGTAGTAGTAGTGTTTGAACTAAAATTGGGGTTTGTTTTTCCACAAAGTAATTTTTCTGTTTACCAAAAATCACGATTGAAAGTTTTATTTAACATACCTTATCCATACTTGTTTGCATTGTGAATTGGAGCCACTCCACTCCGAAGCTTACAAAGCAAAGCTAGTGCATCAACTGTTGCACCACATAAAGTGTTGATAAAGAAAAATTAATACTAACCAACAAATCACAAATTTAGTACTTATGCAGTTTCAACTTATTTCTAACAATATGTATCTGGACGTTCAATTGGGCTTCATAATGATGTGGGGTATGATTAAAACGTATGTGCGTTGAAAATAGGGATTTAAAATCCAGTGATTTTTATAGATAATTTCGAAAATACCTAAGTAATAATAGTAACATAAAAAGATATTCACTGAGATTCACCCTACCTTATAAATTATACAGCTGAGTATTGTAGGCAAACATAAAACCAGACTTACAGCATTATTGATCTGTGATAATTTCTCACCGTTAAAATGATAACTCTATGCGCCCAGTTTACCTAGAGGCAATGCAATGATGCAAATATTATTCAGAATAAAAAACACGTTAAGCAGAACAAACTTTGGTTGAATAAGACAAATTTATGAGAAATTTGCACAAATTATATGAAAACATTCAATTGATTCATTATGATTTGACAATTGACTTGACATTCGTTGACAATAATTAGTTTTCGTTTTTTATTTTCTAACTTTTTTGAGTTTACATTCGTATAATTTGTACATTTGCACATCACTTACCATGAGATGAGATCGTGGTCAAAGCTAAATATATCAGGTGTAAAAAGAGGGCTTTTTAGTAAGCATTGTAAGTGAAATAAAAGAATTGATTATGAAAGAACTTATTAAATTAGTTTAATCTACAAAACTTTAGGGTATTTTAACATCAATAGTTAATAATGAATAATAATGATATAATAATAATAATGTTCATTATGTAATAATGAATCTAGGATAAAATTAAGCAGGCTTTGGGGTAAAATGAAAATCTGGGCTGGCAACACTGACAAACAGTACAAAGTGAGTTCATTTCATTTGCTGTGGATAAAATGTAGCTCAACATTATTTTGTGACCATGGTTGGCATTGACCAATTAGAAGTTTTGGTGGAGTTTGGGGAGGTGCACCCGGAGCTGGCGCTGGGACGGTGCTCACGCTCTGCGGAGGGGCGCAGTTTATAAAAGCGTCTCTGGGCAGAATGCTTAGAGATCAATGACAAAAGAAAGAAAAGGACATGAAGTTTATGGCCATATCGAGTGCCAAAACAGAAAGTAAAATGGCGTCAGCTCCGCCCATTTCCCAGTGTTAGTGTGTAAATAATTACTCATTATTTATTACAAGTTCGATTAATCGACCATAATATCAAAATTATCAAAGAAGGGAATTACATATTATTTTATCTTATATAACAAAGTACTCTGAGTTCTTATCTTTTGACATCCACATCCACCAAAATAGGAAGTTTTTTGTAGCAGCACAGAAACACACAAGAAGTTTAGCGCGATTACCTTCACATACCACAGTACCATACCTTACCAATTACCATATTACCGGTACTATCAGGGATTATAAATAAAACGCACACAATATATATTTGAAAATGTTGTCGTTGCGTGTTATAGAAACAATGGAAAAAGCCGCTCTGAAAAGAGCAACGTACTGTCATAGTTTAGAAACAAGGAGGATGTCGTTCTGACAAGAACGGTTTGAGCTGAAGAAACACGAAGCAGCATCACCGTTCTTCACCAGGCAGCACAGCACAAATCTTCACCACTCGTCGTCGTCCATCACGCACACGCACTGCCTCGATGGCAAAGATGCACACGCACGCTCCGTGAGAGCGCCGCGAACGGTGTGAACGTGAGCGGGCCGCCGTCTCAAATCAAACAGATCACGCGAGCGCCGGAGCGAGACAACGAGACGCGTGGAAAGGAGATAGAGTGACATCACGCGACATCACATCACGCCACTTCGACCTATTTCTTATTAATAATAATTATCCTATATTACAGTGTAAACGAATTTTTGACTGATAATAATCTGACATAATCTAATCTTTATAATCCCTACTGGCTTGACATAATAATTAAAATATTCTTTGACATTTATGCACCAAACAGATTGACATGTAAAATAATGTACGGGTGTTTCACTATTGGATTGTATTAATGTTGAGAGTTGTTTTTCTTTTTTATAATATTTCAAATGGCTTTCTCTCTAAAATTTGTACGCCTAAATAGGCAAAACATGATGAACTTAATTGTTAAATATCCATCTATGTGCATACCTACCTTGTGTGTGTATAATACTCATGTTTAATGCAAATAAACGATTATCTTATCTTATCTTATCTTATCCTAGCTTTTGTATATATATTGGTGCGCTTCTAAATAAAATCAATCATCGTTGCATATCGATTACCATACACAACACTTACGAGTTTTTTACGAGCTTCCCACGATCATCAAATATTATTACTAGGGATAAGATTATAATACCTTATACCCTAAAAGTTTATTACTTTACTACAAATAATTACTAGTAAATTCAAATTGAGCGCCTTAAAATAAGACAGTTGCAACTTTTAGAGATACCTAGTGCATTTCTCTACGCTTCAGAGGTTTGACCTGTCGAGTTGTTTGCAACCGAACACTTACCTTATGGTTATGAAATACGTTGTAGTATGAAAAGTTGCACTCAGAATGCGCTCTCACGTAGCAGCGCCGAATTCAAAATAAGTAGGTATCAGGAGTATAAAACTCTACACTACAATTTATAATGGGTGACAACTTGGTGGTAGTCTCAATCAAGAGGCTAAGGGGGTACCACCGCAGTGACAGATATTCTGACCAAAAGCAGTAATAGCAGTTTTTTTTTCTGTGTTGAAATGCATCGTATTTCTATAATGTACTAATATATAGGTCATATATTTCTAGTCTTCTACTTTCTTTTGTCATTGGTAGAGGTGCTAATTGCATATCACCCAATTGTACCGTTAAACGGGTGATGGATGGCTGCTGGTAAATATAATATTTTGGTCTTATTAATATCACCTAAGTTATTTTATTTATATCGATCTAAAACCCAGTATTTTTTTAAGTATTTCAATGGCTTTTTTTCTCTGAAGGTAACATAGTAAGGAAATACGCAGCATAGTGGTACGGAAATTGGAAGTGCTAGTCTGCCTCGTGCCGCATTAGTGGTCAAGCACTACCCTATCAAGAATAAAAACGTAGTTGCTTAATTATATATTATTGCACATACTTCAATAAAAAAAACTACATTTTGTTTGTAGATCTATCAATGCGTGAGGCGTCATTCAGTCTCGCTAACATGGAGCGGTTAACGCAGTAGCGAGCCGAGGATGGATCAAATTATTCAAATTATGTGCTCATTCTCTATTATATAAACAAATAAAAAATACAATCAGGTTAATGAGGTTTTATTAAACAAATTCCAGGCCAAACTGCAGTCTAAACATTTCTTATAATTAACATATTTACAATTAAACCTTTATACCATACTTACAGTATATATGTAATTAAACATTCATACTCGTACATTTGTTACTGCATGTGACATTTCTATATATACATACAGCAAATATGTAATCGTGGGTCATCATGGTAGTCCTCAAGGGATAACAACTATCTCCTGAAAAAAATATGTCATTTGATTTTAAATATTGTATGAGTAATTTATAAAACCTATCTTATCTAGGGGAGACTATAATTAGCTGTTATGTTTTGATTTAAATATGAGTTCAAGATTATTCTGGTATTTTTGGTCATAAAATCAAACTTTTATGGGTTTGTTATTTTACTATGCTATAATAGTTTGATGCTGTGAAAAAGTAAATAAGTTTGTGGTTGACAGAATATACATATTTACAATTAACAATCTGATTAATATATAAGTTTTCTTCTTTGACGCCTCTGTCAGACAGTCAACTCTGTGTAGAAACATCTCGTAAATATTTTTTTAAAATAAAAGTCTTAAAGTGGAATGTGTGCTGAAATATTTTGTACGGTTATTCTACGTTAACCAAATTAAGTGTTTTTCTACGTATCCGGTCGAAACAGTCCATAATTGAGTAAATACGACGTAAGTTAGATCAACGAAATAAGTGTGGTATTTATTTCGACCTTCGTGTGGGTAGCAGTGTCACCGACAACGAGCATACCAATTTTGACTTTGCGTGCACTGCTTAACCGCGAGAGTGGTTTGCACCGGCAGGGAAGCAAGTGCAGCACGTCACTGAGGCATACGGATCAAAGAGTAACACCACAGAAGTGATACGGACAAAAGTGCGTTTTGCACTGTCGCCGCAGTGAGGCAGTTGTATTTGTTTTCTTTAAAAAAAAATTTTTTAATTTGTAAAAAAAAGAATAATGGACTGCGCTGTATGCTTGAAACCCACTAAAGAATTAAACTTTGATACATGCACGTCTGATGTTTGTGAAAAAAACTTCTGTACATTGTGCATAAATGTGTCCTCTCTCACAGCTGAACGTAAGAAAATTTGGAAATGCCCCGACTGCTATGCTGTGCAAAAAAAAGGTGGAGACAATAGCCGTACTCCTGTCCGCACCGGATCTGTTAACGTCACTACCCGTAAGAAGACAGATTCCACTGGGTCAGAAATGAGTCAGCTCACAGAGCAACTGCGGTTGTTGACCGCAGAGTTTAGCTCGGTGAAAAATAAGCTAGAAGACACGATCCAGTCCCTTGCATTTAGTAGTGAGAAAATCGAAGAACTGATGGTGAAACTGGTTGCCACCGAAGAACGGGTGAAATATTTGGAAAAACGTGACAAAGATGTGGAATCCTTGGAGCTTACCGTGGCAAGACTACAGGGTGAAATTAAATTGCATACGCAGTATAGTCTTCGAAATGAAATAGAAATTATTGGCATCCCTGAGACCAGCTCTGAAAACCTTCCTCACACCGTGCTTATTGCAGCCAAGAAAGTAGGTGTAGAGTTACAAGATAGTGATATAGATTGAGTTACTCGAGTAGGCCCACGTCGACCACCTATGACTACGACACTTCCTGAGGATGGTGTTAAGATGCCTCGTCCAGTTGTCGTCCGCCTCCTTCGGCGTTATAAATGTGATCAATTTATTAAAGCGACAAAATCAAGGAAAAATATCAACAGTTCTGACCTCGAGCTACCCGGCGTTCAACGTAAAGTTTTTTTTAATGAAAGACTAACAAAAGAGAACAGAGAATTATTTCGTGACACCAGATCAAGAGCAAAACAGCACGGTTACATATTCTGCTGGTCCGCTCAGGGAATCATATATGTCAGGCAGCGGGAAGGAAAGGCTGCCGTGTCTATATCTTCACACAGAGATTTGGATCGGTTACTCCCTCCATCTTCCACCTTTACCGCCGGCTAGAGACTACCATTTTTTTCAGATTTACAAGATAGACGTTTTTCTTACAATTTTCATTTTTAATAAGCCTACACCAAACTCAAGTAGTTTGTTTAGTTACAACCATTATAAAATGAGTTATTATTCCTATATTCTTAGTTGTCTAGAATTTACAGAAATAATACCTACTCTAGTGTCATTTCTACGTTTTCGGGATATTGAATGTGCATTATTAGTATTGGTATTTGTTACTGCTGCTGTCTTTTTAATATGTAAAATAGAATGTAAAGTTATTGAAATAAATGTAAAATAGAATATAAAGGTTTTGGACAAGAGCTGCAAACAAATATGATGCTGGCTGACCATATTGGATCAGAATTAGATGCATCTGAAATTAACTGTAATCTTGTAACCGAGGCTGAAAACTGTAAATATATTTTTACCACCGAACATAATTTTAAAATACTTACAGTAAATATCAGGAGTATAAACAAAAACTTAAATAAAATGTTGGTTGCATTAAAGCGCCTGAATATTTCGATCGATATCTTAGTTCTTACAGAGTGCTGGCTATCTGAATCTATTATAATTCCACAAATACCTAGATACAGTTCTTTTAAAACCAGTAGATATACAAATCAGAACTGTGGAGTAGTTATTTATGTAAAGGAAGTTTGGAACGCAATAGCTTCGGAACCGCTTTTAGATGAATCTGACTCATTATGCATTATTATTCCTAAAATTATTCACATTCTTGGAGTCTACCGTTCACCATCTTACAAGTACCTATATAAATTTCTTTCCTCATTAGAAAATTACATTAAAAACTCAGACGGACTACCTTTTGTGATAGCAGGAGACATGAATGTAAATATCTTGGAAACAGTAAGCAAGCGTGAAGAACAAAAAAGTCTTGAATTTCAATGTTTCATGGTTGAAAGCGGATTTCTGCCCACTATAAATGATCATGAACCTACGAAAAGATAAAGCTCCAGGAATTGACGGTTTTGCTAACTTACTTATAAAACACGTTAAAAACGAAATTATTATACCCCTCACATTCATATTCAATCTAAGTTTGAGGACTGGAGTTTTCCCACAAGATTGGAAAATAGCTTCCGTTTCTCCAATCTTTAAGAGTGGTTCTAAATATTCCCCTGAAAATTATAGACCAATTTCGCTTTTAGGAATATTCTCTTCTTTTAGGAAGATTACTTGAAAGACTCGTTAACAAGCGTCTTGTATATTTCTTAGAGTCTCAAAACTTAATCTCTCCTAATCAGTTTGGCTTCCGCAGAGGCAAAAATACTGAAGATGCAGTTAGTCTGCTAATTAAAATTATATAATCTCATTTGGATAATAAGCGATGCTGTGTTGGTATCTTCTTAGATCTGGCCAAAGCCTTTGACACTGTCTCAGTTTTGATACTGCTGAGAAAACTGGAAATCTTAGGAATCCGTGGAATTGCCTTAGAGTGGTTTCATAGCTACCTCACGGATCGGAAACAGTGTGTAAGGATAGGCCAGATAATTAGTAGCTTGAATTCCATTAAATTTTGAGTGCCACAAGGCAGTATTCTTGGCCCCACACTATTCCTTTTATATATTAATGACATTCACGATCTCTCTCTTGAAAATGTTGATACTGTTTGTTATGCTGATGACACTGCTTTAATATTTCATGGACCTACATGGTCTGCAGTATGCTCATCTGCTGAACTAGGTATGCGTGCAGTAACCAAATGGTTTCAGCAAAACCTGCTTACCTTAAACACTAAGAAAACAATGTAAATTAATGTTTCCATAAAACTGCTGCATCAGCGCCGGACACTTGTACAGATATCAAAATTCATGAACAGTTTTGCAATGCCCAACCCTGTGAAACATTAACCCGCACTCATTGGTTCAAATACCTCGGTGTACACTTAGATGAGAATCTTACATTCAAAAAACATATTGAGGTTCTCTCAGCACGAATTAGAAAGGTTATAAGTGTAATGCGCAATCTCCGGTTCGTGGCGTGCGCTGACACCCTTAAATCTGTATAGATATAGATAGAAAACTCTTTATTGTTACACCACTTTAGAAATATAAAAGATTACACATTAAATTATAATAACATAGTGTTACAATGGGCGGCCTTATCACTAAAAGTGATCTCTACCAGGCAACCTTAGGATGGAGTTGAACGAATAAAACAATAGAGGCGGGTGTAGTCCAAATACATAATCAAATTTCATAAAAACATTTTAAAATAAAACGTATTTTAGTGTAATTTCTAAACAAATATATAAAAAATAGCATACATTTATGGTTTTTATAATAATTAAACAGATACAATTATAAACATATATATAATATATATATATATAAACATATACATAGCAACATACATAAATAGATAATGATATATTATACATATACCTATAAATTATATAAAAATATAGTGCAAAATTAATTGGACAAATAAAACCTTTCAACTTGATCCTTGAACATATTGAGAGTCAGTGCTTGTCTGATTGATACAGGAAGAGAATTCCACAAGCGGGCAGCCTGAATAGTGAAGGATTTGCTATAAAACGAACTCGTATGAGGATGGATTTCAAGTGTGAGATTTTCTGATGACCTTAACGTGTATGAAGAACATTGAAGGAAATCGAAGCGTTCCTTGAGATAGCGCGGGGATGTAGGACTGAACAATATATTGTAAAGGAGACTGAGAATATGAGCATTCCGGCGAAAACGTATATTCAGCCAATTGAGCTGAGAACGAAACTGAGATACGTGATCATATTTGCGTAAACCAAATATGAATCTAATGCAAAAATTTCGAAGACGCTCAAGTTTATCTAGCTGTTCCTCCGTGAGATCTAGATAGCAGGCATAGGAAGTAAAAGAGATTGAGCTAATGCAATTTTAGTGGCTGTTGGAAGAAAGTTGCGCAACCTTTTTAAGGATCCTGCTGCGGCAAATAGCTTGCGACTGGTGATTTGTAGCTGTTGATCCCACCTCATATAGCGATCCATTGTTATTCCAAGATTCTTTACAGATAGGGCTGCCATCCGTCCGGGTTTCCCCGGATTTGTCCTAGTTTAGAGGGCGTCCGGGGGGCGTCCGGGCGGGGTTTTCAAATAGTGTCCGGGGAAAACCCGGACATTTTAATGTCCGGGGAATCCGGATTGATTGATATATAAGCAATCGATTGAAACAAATCTGAATTGAAAATTCATTCTTAAGCTGCATTCAAGTAAACTCCGGCGCTGTAAAATCTACAACAGAACGTCCGCCGCACCGCGCCGGCCCCCACCATAGAGAACTGCCGCCGACCCCGATCATTCACACACTGTGTTGCCGTTTTGGCGCATTTGGTGCTAGGTCTAGAATATTTCTAGGGTCTTTAGCGCTCTTTTCTCATTACCTGCGCTAAAAACGTCTAGTGAAATCTGGGGAAAACATTATAATCTTGATATTAGTTGGCAAGTCAAGTTACATTGTGCGTTTATTCGCTAGTCCCGCGGCAATGGACGAAGGAGAAAAACTCACTAAAAACCACATGGTTTCATCTTTGATACAAATAAAGTATAAAATATATAAGGATCTGGAGTGGCTTTGACTTTTCCGAATTCCTGTTGGAAAAGTAAGACTACTTTGACAAAAATTTGAATATCTGAAAAATACCGAAATAAATAAAAAGATTTTAATATTTTTATGTTTGCAATAACGCAGGCTTTGCGGATTACATTCCAATATTACAAATATACGAGAGGAAAAATTATAATCATGTGCGGGACTCGAACCCGCGTCATCCACCCCTTTAGCCGAGGTATGCTCTGATCTGACTGTCATGTTAGCTCAGTCGGTATATATAACCTAATATATGTATTAGCGGGACCGCACATGACAATATTATTCCTCCCGTATATTTGTCAATTTGTAAAGTAAAAAGATGTTGAGCTCGTCAAAATTTAAACTTGTTACTAACTTTTAATATACAAAAAAAAGTTTTGGGTACTTAATCTAAGTAAAACAACAAGATGGCTTAAAAAAAATTTGATAATACTTTATAGTTTCTAACTAGTTACTAATTTATTGATTATTTATTAACTTATTAGGAAACAACTAATAAAAAAAAGTTAATATGGATAAAATTCGCGATAGTTTTCAAAGTGAAGATTATTTATTAAACCAAAAGTTATTATTTATTTCTAATTTGATGCCAAATAACACTGATCCTCATGATTTTTATCACCAGATTGCCTCAGAAAAAGAAGAGTGAATAATTAATGTGTGTAGCACTGTAGTTTTTGCGCAAAGAAGTCATATAAATGAAAAAATATATGAACTTTGTTTTCATAGGTGTCCGGGGAAAAAACTCAATTTCACCCAAATGTCCGGGTTTTTTAAGATTTTGTCCGGCATCGGTGATTTAGGTGATGGCAGCCCTATTTACAGAGCTACTAAAGGGAATAGCAATACCACCAAAGAAAACTTGAGGAAGTAATGTCCAGTCTATTGTAGACAGCAATTTTGAGCTACCAATTACTATTGTTTGTGTCTTAATGGGATTTACTTGTAACCCAAATAATTGCTCCATTTAGCTATACGATCAAGATCAGCATTAACAGTCTGAATTGCTTCAGATAGTTTATTCACTGGTGCCTTAGAATAAATCTGTAGATCGTCTGCATATAGGTGGTAGGAAGAAGTGAGGTTGTGAGAAATGGAATTAATAAACAAAGCAAACAATAAAGGAGATAAGACGCCACCTTGCGGGACGCCTGCTGACGTGTTACACCACAAAGAGTATTTATCTTCAAGGCGAACACGCTGCCTGCGCCCGTACAGATAACTGTGAAACCAATCAACTACCGTTGGAGAAATGTTAATTGAGCGAAGGAGAGCAAGAAGAATGACAAAATTAACAGTGTTAAAGGCGTTGCTAAAATCTAATAGAGTTAATACGGTAAGTTGGCCGTTGTCCATTGCAAGACGGATATCATCAGTAATTTTGATGAGAGTAGTTACAGTGCTATGCCCAGGTCGAAAGCCGGATTGAAAAGGGTTTAAGAGATTGTGACTAGATAAGAATTTGCAAATTTGGTTGTAGATAAGACGCTCGAAAACATTTGACAGGAATGGAAGGATAGAAATGGGTCGATAATCGGAATAAGATTTAGGGTTTGATTTTTTAGCCAAGGGAATAATTTGAGCGTCTTTCCAAATTGAGGGAAATACTCCATCAGAGACAGAGTTATTAAAAATGTGACAGAGAACAGGAAGTATAACATCTAAGATGGGCATAACCATGTTACGACTTATGCCATCAACACCAACAGCATTGGAAGTGATTGAAATTACGCTCTTCTTAACATCACAAGCGGATAGTTGATTAAAAATAAATGGAGAATGATCGGGAGTCGGTAAAGTTGAAAGATAACGTAAGGTATTGTTTTTATCTGAGATGTTAATATCAGATGACGAAGAGAAATGTTGGTTGAGAGAATTGATATTTAAATCATTAGGAATAGACTCTTGTCGTGATTTACCTATGCCCAATGACCTGAGAAATTTCCAAACTTTGGCAGGGTCCTCGTTAGCGACAGACTTGTGAACATGGTGGCGTAAAGCATCCCTACACACCATATTGCAGCGATTGCGAGATTTAACATACACAGCTTTATTTTCATCACTTGGTTGACGCTTGTATTTACTTTTAGTGACTGCTTTTTTATGCATTAACACTTTTATGTCATTGGTTAGCCAAGGAGCTGGAAGGTGTTTTAATTTTATAGCTCGCAGAGGGGCATGCTTATCATACAACTGTGTTAGTAAGGAGTTGAAAATAGCAACTTGGTCATTCACAGTCGCTGCATTATATACCGGAGACCAGTCGACTACTTGGGCATCATTAAGAAATGCAACCTGGTCCATGCCACTAAAATTGCGCTGAAGTATGACTTTAGGTTTTGCTTTAGGAGGACGAATTTTATAAGATAGGAATATCAGATCATGATATGAGAAGGCATCGGCGGAACATTGACCGTGCTTCGCAACATGCAGGGTGGATGATACTATAATCAAGTCAAGAAGTGAAGGAGTGTAATTTGGGGAGTGATGAGTAGCATTTAGAGGCAGAATATGCATGTTGCAGGAATTAACGACAGCTTCAAGTGAGGAAGTACGACAATCCCGTTTGAGAAGACAGGTATTGAAATCACCCATGATAATGGTATGGATATATGAAGGGGTAAGATCTTCAAGGATTTGTTCAAAAGATGAAAAGTAATTATTACAAGAAGAACTGCTATAATAGGCTCCGAGTAAGATTTTATTATTTGAAAGAAGGACTTCCACAAATAGATGCTCACTGGCATTTGATGTAGGCGGCTGGGATGAGGTGCTGACTACTGAGAAAGGAATATGTGATCTAAGGTAAATAGCCACCCCACCCCCACGGCTGTCAGTACGATCATTTCGGATAAGGTTAAAGCCGGGCAAGGAGTACGATATAGAGGGTAAGCACGGCTTGAACCATGTTTCGGAGACTATTATGGCGTGAATATTTATGCACTCCGTCTACTGCATAACATGCTGGGGTAGTGCTGCAAAAACACATATTATACGGGCTGAACGTGCTCAGCGATCGGTTTTAAAGGTAATGCTTCGAAAGCTTCTCAGGTATTCAACTTTTGAAGTTTATAAAGAAGCCGAAGTGCTTTCTGTGCGTCAACTGTTTATACTGAAAACAACGATTTCGATGCACCGATCAGTCATTTCTTCCTGCGACTATGAGTTTCTGGCAAGTCGTAGAGTCCACACACCATCCGTCAACAGTAATTTTGCTAAACGTTTTGGTGATTTTGTTCAAATGTATGTTTATAACAGAGTAGTCTCAGTATGCTCACAAAATTATTTATAATTGGCTATTATCGTGAGGCTATGATGACACAGAAAATATATTGAACGTAGTACGTTAGACATATCCTAAAAACACTAATATATTAAAATACTGTCTTATAATATCAATAGTAAATATCTCTGTATGTACCTTGTAATTTATTTTTATTTCAATTTTTTTTTTAGTATGAAGTTTTCATTTTATTTCTCTTAATAGAAACTATTTTAAGCCACACCTACATTTACAAACTTAATTTATACATATATATCTGTTAGTGACATAAAACTATCTGTCTGCTGAGGATTAAAATTGTATCAATCGTTTATGAATGAGTAATCAGGCTTCCTCGATACAGGCTTGCCTAGTGAGGAAACCAAAGAATAAAGCTATTTATTGAGATATATGTTTTTTCTACATTATACAGCTGTTACAATCGTATGCTTTATAACTCATGTACTGTTATATCTCTATGTATTTTGCAGTAATAAAATATTTATCATTATCATTATCAGTTAAAAGTATGTATAATGATCATAAATATGTTGATTTTAACTTAACGAAATTAAATTTTACTGTTCATGTCTACCCAACAAAAACACCTGCTCCCCATTTCTGTTCAGCTCCATTAAATGGGAGTAATGAGACGACCCAAGGCTGTACACAGTAGTACTGCCCGACACAGTAGTCTGTGAGACATTGTGGAATGCGCTTTGGCCTACCAATGATTGATAGGACCCAGAAGCATAAAATGTCATCGCGATGACTACCTAGAAGAGTTGGTTTCAGTCATTTATCGTAACGACGCGGCGACGATGCGTTGATAGGTAACCATTAAATTCACATCTTTATCACCTTCAATTCAGTGCCATTCCCGTCCCGCCTGTTTCCTTTGGCATGAACGGCAACACCACGTCAATTATTTCCCTCAATGCGGATTTCCCAAGACGAAATGTTTTCACAAATTCCACCTCGTGTATATCGCTAAAGGGGTCAATATAGAGCCTCAATAGTGCGCGGGCTCGGCGGCGGTTTTGGCACTCCGCAAGTCGTCTCCTGCGATCTTCTTCTTCTGCGAGCACTAAAACTCGTCACCGCAGCGTGGGAAACCTCACAACACTCATTTTTATCTAAATTACTTTGAATAGCGACACGAACACTTAGCCTCAAAAGGTGTAGCTGTTCAATAGCGCTTCAATTGCATTAAGACAGCATCTGTCAGTTGTAAGAAACATCAAAATATGGAACAGACTACCGAATTTATGCCACTACAGCAACGGAGCAACGTAATCGCAACAAAATAGCTTACAGCATACCAAATATGTCAAAAACTAATGATAGCAAGCCACTGACGTGCGATCGAACCTAAATAGCGTGCAGACTACGGATACTGTCAAAAACTACAATTTTCATGCAATTAAGTTGCGTTAACGCCGTTCAATAGCTAAGAGAATTGGGCCCCTGCTACACACCAAATATTACGAAAATGAATGTAATATGGACAGTTAAGCTGGTGATAAACGGCGCGGGCTAGCGCGAGCCGGACGACGGACGACGCATCGTCCGCCATATCGCGCGTCGTTAACACCTCGGCGCGGCTCGCGGTGCGCGTCCGCCATCCGCCGTCCGCGCGGTCCATCACTTGTCGGTTTTTCGACACGGATCAAAGGAGCGCGCGCGGCCCTCAGCGCAACGTGTATCACCTCTGACAAGCCGAGTCTCCAGACGGTGCAGAGCGCTCCACGGATCAAGACGCCCATTTGGAGAGAAATTTTCTATTTGAAGCACATAAATATGTGAATCAAATGATTATGGACTTTATTCAACTATATGAAAAGGAACCGTTTATATGAAATGATGGATGGCACGGTCTGCGCTATCACGCGTCGTTTATCACCACAGGCTCGTGTTCGGGCTAAGACGAGCAGAGCCTACACGGACGACGAACCATTTTCATAATAGGGGTTAAAGTATGAAATTGCCGTTTTATTGTAATTCATACTTCGAATTCACAGAATAATCAATTTATTGGTAAAAATATCACAAGTCAGAAAATTATTATAAACAATAGAGTTATAATTTCAACTATAATAAAGTATTTAAAATTTGTTTATTTAAATTACATTAAGTAAATGAAAATAAATAAGTGAAATATTATTTTATATTTGGCACATAATCGTCAAAACTGTAGAACGCCTTCTCGGCGAGCCACGATTTAAGTTTTGATTAATTTAATAAATTTGATAAATTTAAGATTTAAGCGCTTAAATGAGGAGACGCTTGGTGCTGTGACTTGTTGAAATAAACGGCAACAAATCTCCTTAGAAGGTTTTAGTTTTAAGGTTTTGTTACTAGTGTATGCTTATTATACATTACATATTTTTCTTCCAAATTTCATACATAGATAGTAATTTTAAAACATCAGGAGTGATATCGTGTGTGGACTTTCGTACGATGCGTGTTATCGGCGCGGCAGTTCGAAACACACTCAGCCCGGCTAGCATGCGCGCCGCGAGTAAATTTTGCCTACCATTTATCTCGTGTAATATTGACATATCGACATATGTCTATATTACACGAGATAGAGCTGTGGCAACTTGTCGATCACCACTTACATGCGTGCCCTCCGTTTAATCGATTTTTGACACTGATCTGCCAGTATTGGCGTGATTTTCCCCTACCTAATTTTTGAGGACGAGATAAATCGATAGTCTTTCTCAAGCGACCCAAGTATAATGGAGGCGATCGACGACTTGGTACAAACTTACTTTCCGTCCAGTGTTAGCAGACCCGTAAAATGTGCGTGTAGTCTATACAATAACGTAATTTGAACACAACTCAGGAACTCCGTGTGCGTAGCTTAAATACAATATCTTTGAATAATTCTGTAGGTAGCCTAGGTAGTTTTTAGGGTTCCGTACCCAAAGGGTAAAAACGGGCCCCTATTACTGAGACTTCGCTGTCCGTCTGTCCGTCCGTCTGTCACCAGGCAGCTAGACAGTTGAAATTTTCACAGATTATGTATTTCCGTTGCAGCTATAACAACAAATACAAAAAAATGGCCAAGTGCGAATCGTACTCGCTGGTTTTAGCTCGCCGCCTGTGCGGTCCTCCAGCTCCACCGGGTTTTGGGCGAGGGCCTGGCCCTACAATAGCCCGGGGAACGGCCAGCGGCTAAACACGCCTTTATATAGGCCCGATCGTGACTCACTGTTCTTTGTTGTAGCTTACAATTGGTAAAGATATACGTTTTTAAAGTGATAATTACATAAAAAGGTGATTGAATTGTTAACAGAATATTTTTAAGTTATATATGTTATGTTTAGTGTTTACAAATATGAGAAATGTTGAATAATATAGTAAACAATGTAAGAAACTAGTTTTAAACTTAAAATTATGACAGGGTCGCAGAGTGACGTCAACACTGGTTCGGCGGGTAGCTCGGTGCGGCAAGTAGGCAACTTCCACGATTAAATAGTTACAGGACCTGCTTGTAGCTACTCGGGACACGTGGGGATGACACGTGGGTGGCGTGACTCGTAGCGTGACGTCATCACTGGTTGCTGGTTCGACGGGTGGCTTGGCTCGGCGCGTTATGAAAAAATAATAAACAAAAATTACAAATAATGTTTAAATTGTTAGGTTTCAATTTGATTTAATCTGTACTTAATTTAATGCTTTACATTTTACTTGTTTTTATTTAATTTGACTCCTTCAATAGCTAATTTGATAATTACGTAGTCCATTAGACACTGATTTGACTCGTAACGTAATACTTGGAGGGGAGAGCAAACATGGCCAGTTGTAGGGAGAATTCGAGTCAGTCTTCAATAGATTCTCGAAGTGGACGGACGTTACTGTACTTAATGCGCAAAGTGCCGTGTATAATATACGACAGTACTACTTATAGGTATACAGTGTTTGATAGTGAGTTTACCCTAATTGTGGAATATAAGATAAATGTGATATATATCACACTCTGCTGATATATATCACACTGTGATATATATCAGCAGTTGTGACATGGTAAGCCGGAGCTTTATTACAAAATTGTTTGTGGCGGCAGATTATCACTAAAAATACGTAAAAGTGGGGATGAAACCAATTGAGTCTGTTCATTCAGCAGCGCGAAGCCTACACTATGTTTACCTAACGGTGTGTTCCTGCAGTCCTTGAGAGCCAGTGAAATTACAGGTATAGGGACTTAACATCTATGTCTCCTGGTGACAGGCGCAGTGCAATTCGTGACTTGTGACGAAATGCATCTGTTATAGGCAGAGGTTAGTCTGCTTAACATCAGGTGGGCCTCGAGCTGGTTCCGTCACAATAGAAAAAATTATATGTTTTTTTATTATACTCATAGCTTCCAGAAATGGGCCGACCACAAAATTTGCGAATCACTGAGCATATTTGCATGAGCGAGAGCGTAACTGACGCAAATCATATACGTGTGACAGAGATGGCGATATTTGTCAAAATGGTGGAACCATAGGGAGACAACTTTTTTCATACCATTTACTGTGATGAACATTGATTTATGTGTGACTTTCTATTAGACGTTTGAAATATTGTATTGATATTTTAGAACAAAACATTCACATTGAACTAAGAACTCCTTCATTTATTAGATACTTATTCGTCTGATGTCTATGTTTGAAGACTTGTGTCATAATGTCATTATTTGTCATGTATATTCTCTAACAATAATACGCTATGTTTTATGTTGAATAAAACCAATTATTCTGGTGAAAATCTTTATTATACGACAATTTATTCAACATAAATAGTATCAAGAAAATGTCGAAATACTTAAGACCCGAAAAGTTCGAAACAGATCCAAACGATTCCATGGCAGAACTCAAATGGGAACATTGGCTGAAGACATTCCAAAACTTTATAACGGAAGAAGCCAAAGAAGCGACACCGGTAATGAAACTCAAAATTTTACTTAATTTTTTAGGACCTAACATTTACGCCATGATCAAAGATATTCAAGATTACGATAAAGCCGTTAAAGTTTTACAACAAGCTTATACTAAGCCAAAAAATATTATACTAGCGAGGCACCAACTAAGTACTAGGGTACAATTACCAGGAGAAACTGTATTAGAATATAGTCGTGCCCTCAAACAGCTTTCCCTCGATTGTGATTTCAAAAATGTAACGGCAGAAGAATATTCTCTCGAGTTCATGTGCAACACATTCATTTCCGGCATACAATCCCAAAATATTCGTCAACGCTTACTAGAAAACTTTACCTTAACCTATTCTGAAGCCGTCAATAAAGCTAGTACATATGAAATAGCAGAAAGAGGCTTAAAGACATATCAAGAGCCTTCTCCAACCTTGAATGCTTTACCATCTACTTCTGGAAGCTATCAAAAAGATGACAAAATTGAAGACGAAAAATTAGCAGCAGCTCCTTCTTCATTCAATAACAAAAGGAAATGCTTTTTTTGTGGAGGTACCATCCATATGCGAATAAAATGTCCAGCTGTCAATGTTACCTGTCAATTATGTTCCAAAAAAGGACACTTTGCATCTGTGTGTCGTAGTCGACCTCGAAATGACATCACAAATGACTCAAATGCCATTACGGCTATTTCTGCAGCTGCCCCGCACTCCCTTCGTAAAGATACTATAAAAGCTTATGTAAATAATTACGCTGTTGATGCACTTGTGGACACTGGCAGTTCCTGTAGCTTTATCGATAGAAATCTGGCTGCATCATTTAAATTAAAGAGAATACCGTGTTATCAGACAGTTGCCTTAGCGTCTCTTAGTCAAACCTCGATCGTTGAAGGAATGTGTCATGCCACTATACAAATAGATTGCCATACCTATAAGAGACAACAATTGCTAATTGTGAACAATTTATGTTCAGACATTATTATCGGGCATGACATACTAAAAAAACATTCTTCTTTGGAGTTAAAATTTGGCGGAGATAAAGAACCTCTACAAATATGTAATGTTATGCAAGCAAATGTACCTGCAGTATCAATATTTACCAATCTGTCTCCAAGAATTAAGCCTATTGCAATCAGAACACGAAATTTTAAAAAAGAGGACGAAAAATTTATTTCTCAAGAAATATCAAAACTGTTGGAAGATGGCATCATTCAACCGACTGTATCTCCATGGCGCGCACAAGTCTTAGTTGCTGGAAGAAATAATCACAAGAAACGGTTAGTTATTGACTATTCTCAGACCATCAATAAATACACAGAACTTGATGCATATCCGTTGCCTAGAATCGAGACAATCATTACCAAAGTTGCGAAATATCAATGTTTTAGTCAAATTGACCTTAAAAGTGCATATCATCAGATTTCAATAATAGAAACAGAGCGAAAATATACTGCATTCGAAGCTTGTGGCAAACTCTACGAATTTACTCGTATTCCGTTTGGTGTGACAAATGGAGTTGCAGCTTTTCAGCGAACTATTGAATATATTATAGATAAAGAGAAGTTGAACGGAACGTTTTGTTATTTGGATGACGTCACAGTGTGTGGCAAAAATAAGGAAGATCATGATCTCAATTTACAAAAATTCATGAAAACTGTCGAAAAGTATAAACTTACACTCAACAAAGAAAAGTGTATATTTGCATCAGAAAGCATAAATATCCTCGGCTATACGATTACTAAAAATACAATACAACCTGATAAAAATAGGGTAAAACCCTTGCTCGATCTACCTGTACCTAAAGACGCACAAACATTAAAGAGAGCTATGGGCCTATTTGCTCATTATTCTAATTGGATTCCAAATTTTTCTCAAAAAATTAGACCATTGATCGAATACAAACAATTTCCGCTAAATAAGGATGCTATAACATGCTTTAACAGTCTCAAAAACGATTTATCCAAGGCATGTTTACATGCAATCAATGACGATGCTACTTTTACAGTAGAGACCGATGCATCAGAATATGCAATTGCAGCTACACTATCACAGAATGGTCGACCGGTCGCCTTCTTTTCCAGATCACTTACATATCCTGAACGACGACATCCTTCTATCGAAAAAGAAGCATGCGCGATTGTTGAATCTTTGCGGAAATGGCGGCATTATTTGATGGGGCGTCATTTTATGTTAATAACTGACCAGCAATCTGTAGCCTTTATGTTTAATCAAACGCATAATAGTAAAATAAAGAATGAAAAAATCGAGAGATGGAGATTGGAAATGTCATGTTTCAAGTATGAAATTATATACAGACCAGGCAAAGACAACGTGGCTGCTGACGCCTTATCTCGAGTATGCGCATTTATGTCACAACCAAAATTGAAAGAATTGCATGATTCTCTAGGGCATCCTGGCGTCGTAAGAATGTTTCACTGGGTGCGAACAAAGAATTTGCCATACTCTATTGATGACATAAAGTCCATGACAATGTCCTGTCGAATTTGTGCTCAAATAAAGCCAAGATTCCTAAGATCTCAAGGAAAGTTAATCAAAGCCACTGCACCTTTTGAACGCCTTAGCATAGATTTCAAGGGTCCGATCCCATCAAGATCTAGGAATAAATATCTCTTAACAATTATCGATGAATATTCTCGCTTTCCTTTTGCTTTTCCCTGTCAAGATACATCGTCTGCATCCGTCATAAAATGTCTAAAAGAAATATTTTTCATATTCGGTACGCCTTTATACATACATTCGGATCGAGGCACATCTTTCATTTCTGATGAAATAAAACAATTCTTAACCTCATTGGGAATCGCATGCAGTAGAACTACACCTTACAATCCACAAGGCAACGGTCAAGTAGAACGCCTTAATGGAACTTTATGGAGGACAATGCAATTATTTATCAAATCTAATGATTTACAATTAGATGAATGGGAAAACGTACTATCTGTATCACTTCATTCGATTCGATCATTATTATGCACAACAACAAATTGTACACCCCACGAGAGAATGTTCACACACCCAAGAAGATCTGGTACAGGGATTTCAGTACCAACATGGCTATTAAATCCAGGAAAAGTTTTAGTAAAGAAGAACGTGCGTTACTCAAAGTATGATCCGTTGGTGGAGGAAGTCGATCTATTAGACGCTAACCCTACTTACTCTCATATCAGGTTCGCTAATGGAAGGGAGTCAACTGTATCAAATAGACAATTGGCGCCTATGCCACCACTGGATACTTCATTCGAAAGTGTAACTTCAGATGATGAACAGGAAGTTAACGATATAGCACCGCTACAATCTTCAGGTGAAGACTTTCTTTCAGCAGATGAATATGAACATCGTGCCGAATCTGAACGTGAGCCTGAACCTGGTCCCGAACGTCGTTCTACACGGCAACGACGCCCACCCGCATATCTTAATGATTATGAAGTTTCTTAAAAAAGGGGGGGTGAATGAACTAAGAACTCCTTCATTTATTAGATACTTATTCGTCTGATGTCTATGTTTGAAGACTTGTGTCATAATGTCATTATTTGTCATGTATATTCTCTAACAATAATACGCTATGTTTTATGTTGAATAAAACCAATTATTCTGGTGAAAATCTTTATTATACGACACACATGAAAAAGAACCATGAACTTGAATGCTGTTGCAATCATGTTTTAATAAAGAGCTAATTTGGTAGTGAGACGCAAGCTTAGCTTCTGATTCTTCGGGGGGGCGTTCCAGTAAATATTGGTCGACCAATATTTGCTCCAAGGCACCTGGAACGACCTATACAGCTCCTTTCAAAATATGGAATTGACAGCGATGTTTTTAGGTGATAAAATACAGTCTACATTTTTAATAAATGGGGTCTAATTCGTAATTAAGCGATGTTAACACAGTATGTCACTAATCCTTGGCTTAGCTTGTACAAAATCTATTATTTATTGTAGAATCTGTCACATTTGACAGCCGGCCAAGATTTGGCCGCTTCAAAAGGTAGTAAAAATTTGGCCAGGCAGAGCAAAATTTGCTCTGACAGGTCGCCCGGAACGGGTATGATCAAATCTTGACAGGATCAAATTAAGTTCGATTAGAGTGCTGGAACGGCGTATATCTGCGTTTAGACCAAAATATGTCTTGGCCGACGGGTAGGAGGAACGCACCCCGGGGGCGCGTTCCAGTAAATGTTGGTCGAGCAATATTTGCTCTAAGGCACCTGGAACGACCTATAAAGCTCCTTTCAAAATATGGAATTGACAGCGATGTTTTTAGATGATAAAATACAGTCTACATTTTTAATAAATGGGGCATAATACGTAATTAAGCAATGTTAACATAGTATGCCACTAATCCTTGGCTTAGCTTGTACAAAATCTATTATTTATTGTAGAATCTGTCACATTTGACAGCTGGCCAAGATTTGGCCGATTCAAAAGGTAGTAAAAATTTGGCAAGGCAGATCAAAATTTGCTCTGACAGGTCGCCCGGAACGGGTATGATCAATTATTGACAGGATCAAATTAAGTTCAATTAGAGTGCTGGAACGGCGTATATCTGCGTTTAGACCATAATTTGTCTTGGCCGACGGGTAGGAGGAATGCACCCCGGGGGCGCGTTCCAGTAAATATTGGTCGAGCTATATTTGCTCCAAGGCACCTGGAACGACCTATAAAGCTCCTTTCAAAATATGGAATTGACAGCGATGTTTTTAGGTCATAAAATACAGTCTACATTTTTAATAAATGGGGCGTAATACGTTTAACTCAGTATGTCACTAATCCTTGCCTTAGCTTGTGCAAATCTATTATTTATTGTAGAATCTGTCACATTTGACAGCTAGCCAAGATTTGGCCGATTCAAAAGGTAGTAAAAATTTGGCCAGGCAGAGCAAAATTTGCTCTGACAGGACGCCCGGAACGGGTGTGATCAAATCTTGTCAGGATCAAATTATGTTCGATTAGAGTGCTGGAACGGCGAGTATCTGCGTTTAGACCAAAATTTGTCTTGGCCGACGGGTAGGAGGAACGCACCCCGGGTGTAGAAGATTTGTTTTCTTAGACCAGAGCATAGAGAAAAGTAATATGACCAGAGTGTAGACCATGCTAATCTATGATCAGTGGTAATGTCACGACGCGACGTCACTGCGTCACTGCAATTATTTATTTATAAAATTGTAACAAAGAGATTAGATTTCATGTAATGCAAACGCAATCAGTTTTAAAACATTTCTATTCCATGGGAACTAATAACTGTTGCTGTAGTAAAAAATGTGTTGATTTTGCTGGAGTTTGGTAATTAGAGATTCTGAGGTCGCGTTGGAGTCGTCGTCGCATTTTATCGATCGTTGGAATCTTATGTTGGCAACATATGTTCGGAGACTATTAGTTTTATCATATGTTTCTTGAGTAACGGTGCGAGGGTAACTCAGTGATCATGCAGCAACAGTTAGTAATAAAGCCAGGAACCAGCACTGCGCAAGTCAGCATGCAGCCTGGTATGATGACGGTACCGATGACTGTTAGCTCGAGCATGCCTGGACCGAACGTCATGTCTCTAGGCAAGCCTGGTGGTCAAAATGTGGTTGTCACCACTCAGAACATGACCGCAGGCCAGCCTGCTCTCCTGCCAAATGTACAGATATTGAACATGAGGCCAGGAACTCCTACAATAGGAGCTCCTAAATCAGTAGCGGCCGTTTCACCGCGGGTGGTAATTGGATCGCCTCAAGTTGTGGGTACAAGAACAGCTGCACCTGGTGTAAGTGTTATGTTAATATAGCTACACTGTTCACAATTTCATCAATATCAGCACACACCCATCACTCAATTCATTGTAACTTCAGTACCTTGGACTGATGGGATAGTATTGTATACTCACTTGACTTTTTTGATCATAATAAACTCTTTTGCAAAAAAAAATTGGCACTTTAGGTTTTTTTTGTCTGCTTCAATGAAGAAGAACAAGAAATAGGTTTTGTTAATTTGACGATGTATTGGCATGTTTTTTGAAGCATCCTGGCATGATTCTTTACGTTCCAAATTTAAAATTTGAAATTATTAAAAGAAAAATAATGATTATTGTGGATTATTCTAAAATTGCTTTACTAATGGTGCGAATTGCTGAAATTATTTTTAACTGATTACGATATTTTTAAACTTTTTGGATATTTTTTTTTAAATTAACCCTTTAACATCAAATTAGACCCCGGGGTCTAAAAATTTTCCATGCGTTAGAGTCAAATTAGACACCGGTGTCTAGTAGAACCGTTCGCAACGTTCAGCCTTATATCTCGAAAACTAAGCCGTATTTTTGAACGAAACTTTCTATGAAATGAAGATAATAAAACAAAGAATGCATTGGGGTGCTTAGTCAGATCTGTGCCGGAACAAAATGTGTAGTGTTCACAGTGGGAATGTTTACTACGAAATTGTCAGTGCCGAGAAATCGCTGTCGAAGTTTGATAGAGATAAAAAGTAGTGAAATATTGTTAAATTGGTAAGTTGTTATGTAATTCTTATTATTGAGTGTTTATATCATCGATAAACATAACAGGAATTATGTATTTATTGTGTTTTGTGCTCATAATCGTAAATTTATTTTGGAGCGGTCCTGTCACCGGCAGCCTATTTTACAAACGAATTTTTTTTCTAACGCCCGTAGAATATGAAACAAACATAGGAAAACATGTTATTTATAGATATTACAATAGCCTAGTTCATTGGCTTTCTAAAAATGTGACTTTCACTGATAAGGGTCCAGGGACGCGTCAAATATTACAACATTTGTGGAACTCCCCGCTCACGTTTTCGTCGCCACAGTCGCTTGGTCCATAATAGTCCGTATAGGCTTATAGGCTCGCGGGAACTATGATCGCAAAGGGACAATTTAATCTTTCTTTTTACATTAAATACCACTTTTTGATATGAGTGATAAAGCGATAAGGGCTGGTAAAATTATAGCCCTACTTGAAGAAGGTTGTTCGCAAACTTACGTGTCTCAGCGGCTAAATGTGAGTCGTTCAACTGTCCAGAGGACTTGGCAACGGTATCAAGAGACTGGTTTGGTCAAAAGAAGACCCGCTTCGGGAAGAAAACGATGCACAGAACCAAGAGATGACCGCTTTTTGGTGAGTCAGGCGTTGCGTAATCGTAAGGCGTCAAGTGTGGACCTGAAGAAAAGCCTTGAAGAAGTAAGAGGAGTAGAAGTTAGCTTGTGGACGGTCAGGAGGAGGCTTTTGGCTGTCAATATCAAGAGTTACCGCCTAGCTCGGGGCCCTAAATTACTCCGTGAGCACCGTGTTGCTCGACTACAGTTTGCTCGGAACTGTGCTTCATGGACTATGGAGGACTGGAATAAAGTATTGTTTTCTGATGAAGCTAGAATCTCTTTGTGTGGAGAGGACCGACGCCGGCGAGTGCTGCGAAGACCACGGGAACGCTATGCGGAAGTGTGTTACCAAGAAATCACTCCTTATGGTAGAGGCTCCGTTATGTTTGGTAATTCGACGGAGCGTACGGAGTTAGTTTTCATAGAAAATGGAACATTAAATGCACACCGGTACATAATGGAAGTCCTAACTCCATATGCACAACCCACATTGACTGCACTTGGGGAAGATTCCATTTTTATGGACGATAATGCTCGCCCGCACCGTTCTGGCGATGTGGAAGCGTACATGCAAGAAGTTGGAATCCGTCGTTTAGATTGGCCAGCTCGAAGTCCTGACCTCAATCCAATTGAGCATGTGTGGGATGTTCTAAAGAGACGGGTAAGATCAGTGCAACCTGCTCCACAAAACATCAGGGAGCTAAAAAGAGTCATTGCAGAAGAGTGGGAACGTATTCCTCAAAACGTTATTAAAAACATCATGGAAAGCATGCCTAAGAAGGATTCAAGCTGTGATTTTGGCAAGAGGAGGTCACACTCGTTATTAGGTTTTTACATTTGTAACTTTATTTAATTAAAAACTTGTCTTTATTGCCGACCACTTCTTATTGTTTGGGCGTGTACATCGATTTTAAAGAATCCATCGTTTTTTTTTTCTTTTAATTGCTCGAATTCACTTCACGCGCATTAATTTAGACAATTATAAGTATACAGACTACGTCAAAGAAATAAATTACATTTAATTAACTAAAATCGTCCTTAGAACGTAAATTTCCTTAGGTGCCCGTTTTTTTTGCCAAAGAGTGTATAAAGCCCAATTCAACTGTTTAATACTAATTTTAATACAATCTTAAAAATATTGGATCTCCTTGACGTAAGGTGTTTGTTAAGTTTAAAACATTAAAATTTCACCAAAATTGGGTCTGAGGCAGTCAAAAAATTTAATTTTGAGTCAATGACCTCTACTCCCCTTTGGTATGCAATGACCTCCATATAAACCGGTAGTCTCACTTGCCTTATTGATCAATGTAAATGTACACAGTTAAAAAAATATGTATATAGTTATTCTAAATTGTATATTTTCATATGTTTACCTTGGTTTTTATAACAATGCCAATGTTTTAATACCTGATGCAACTGAAATAGTAAATTTATTTTATGATAACATGATAAGTAAACATAGAAAAGTAATTTATAGTTAAATTCTTAACATGTATAATATTACATTTCTATTTATTGAGGCTGATTTAATAAAGTATTCAGAACTTAAGTATTCCGACAAGACTACTTGGAAGGTGGGTGCCCAGATTGGTTCTGGCACACTATTTGACCTAATTTGATCACCTGAAATTTAGAAATGAAATAAAGTCGCACAAGTATTTTGAATCCATTAGGCTATGCTATGTACATGATTGACTGTAAAATATAAGTTAACGGTCAATTATTCCACAAACAATATTAGCTGTACATTCTGTGAAATATTTTGCTATCTGTGGACTATGCATTATTTGATTAGTTATCTATACTTATACATCTAACGAAATGATGAATATACAAATAATTAAGGTCATAATTAAAACTTCAATAATGTATTTCTCAAAAACTATTGATATCCATGAGATAAAATTCCTTGTGGTTATTTAAGGTATATATCTATCTGTAAAAAAAGAATGAAGGTACATTGTGGTTTATACTGATTCTAAATAAGAGTCAAATTTTTGTTCTGTTAAAGAAATGTTGATTAATTTCTGATTTTGCCATACTCTGTTAATTATTTAATGCCTTGTTAAACCTATTGATGGACTATTGAGTGTCCCACCATGCGTAAATGAATAATGAATTCTAACAAGGTCTTAAAAATAATCACGGCTCATCATTTCCATTATCTAACGCCTCACTTAGAGTAAACCAACATGGTATATTGAAATCAGGCCTAAGACTTGTATAAATGCTTCTCTAAGTTAACATCTGTCAAAATCTTATGATTGTTCTCATCCTTGAGATGCAATCATTCATACAAGCCAAGTCTAAGTAATTATAAAGTATTATCATAATATTTACCTTCAATTTCAACCATATTTGTGTTGATCATAGTCACAAGGAGATTCAATTAATTTAAGTAATAGTAAAAATTTCCCAATAAGTCCAACATTTGTATGCATAATCCACAATGCTTTGTATATAACAGCTAGAACTGGAACAAAATAAATTAATATGGTATGTACTTGTATAATAACAATTTATCAAGGCTTGATGAAGTCAGTTACTCGTATAGCCCTGAGTTTTTTTGCCCGTTTTTCTTGCTGTGGCTCTATACATATTGTTTGCTAAATGTGGTAGAACAGCATACAATATTTCAGAATTAGAATTTGTATTTGACCCTCATAAGAGCATCATGACGTCTCAATGAAGTTAATATTTTTTGTTTTTTACCTTTTGACTTTTGAGCAACTTGACATAATATTATATAAAGATCTGTATCGCAGGAAGAATTTGACATCCTGCAAGCAGTTTTGTGATTATGTTAGGAACTATTCAAAAATGTTTAAGTCTGTTTGCTTGTGTGCTAAATCTCTTTTTATTAGAAACAAAATTAGCAAGTCTAAAAATAAAATAAAAACCATTTGGAAGACTATAAATACTGAGACCGGTAAAAATAAACCTAGAGATTCTAAATATGTTTTAAATGTTGATAAAAATCAAATATCTGATCCAATACAAGTGGCAAATATATTTGAAAATTTTTTTTCTAACTTACCCCTAGAAGTTACTAAGTTATTGGATGCACGTCCCGATGTAGCAGAAACTCTGCTAAAACATAATTTCCCCTGCAAATCGCCAGACTTTTCTTTCAGACACACAACAATATTTGAAATTATAAAGACATTTAAAAATTTAAACATTAAGAGCACCGAAGATTTGTGGGGTATGTCAGTTAAAGTGGCAGAGTCTATAATATGCATTATTGCACCATATTTAAAAACAATATTCAATCTTTGTGTTGATAAAGGAAACTTCCCCGACTTAATGAAACAAAGTAAAATCACTCCAATTTTGAAGTCGGGGGCTACATCGGACCCTTGCAATTACAGACCTATTTCTATCTTACCTGTTCTGAGTAAAGTATTCGAAAAAATTATGCTCAAACAACTTCTAACCCATTTTAATGAGCATAATATATTGAATGAGAATCAGTTTGGTTTCACAAAGAGCAGATCCACAACAGATGCAGGTGCTCAATTGATGTCAAATATATTTGAAGCCTGGGAGAGTTCACAGGATGCTATTGCCGTATTCTGTGACCTTTCTAAGGCATTTGACTGTGTAGAGCACCGCACTCTGATTCGAAAACTTTCACATTATGGTATTCGTGGAAAAGCTCTGAATCTTATAAAGTCATATCTGTCAGACAGGCTACAGAAGGTTAGAATAAATGGCAATACTTCTTCCGGGTCTTTGATAAGAATAGGAGTACCGCAAGGATCAATTTTAGGACCTTTTCTGTTTCTAGCATATATAAATGATCTGCCTTGCATGGTTAAAAATTTCTGCGATATAGTTTTATTCGCGGATGATACCTCCCTGATCTTTAAAGTAGATAGAAGGGATAGTGAACTTATTCAAGTAAATAATTTGTTATCTATGATCTCTAAGTGGTTCGCGGCTAATAATCTTCTCTTAAATTCAAAAAAGACCAAATGTTTAAAGTTTTCTTTACCAAATGTTACTTATGTTGAACCAAACATTAAGCTTGGACTAGAAAAACTCTCTTTTGACAATGCGACAGTCTTCCTGGGAATTAAAATGGATTCAACTTTACAGTGGAATCCACATATACATGATCTATCTGGAAGACTTAGTTCTGCTGCATATGCAGTTCGTAAGATAAGACAGCTAACAGACGTAGCTACTGCTAGGCTCGTTTATTTCGCGTACTTCCACAGTATTATGTCTTATGGTGTATTGCTGTGGGGAGCTGCTGCTGAGATAGAGACAATCTTTATCTTACAAAAGCGTGCAATTCGAGCCATATATGAAATGGATCCTAGGGAATCCCTGAGAGATCTTTAGAAAACATTTTTAGACTTGGTAAAGTTAAAATATCAATTTTAAAGAAATTGATATTTTAACTTTACCAAGTCTGTATATATTTGAAAATATTATGTATGTTCGTAAAAATCTGAGCAAATTTAAATCAAACAGTGAATATCACGATTATAACACTAGGAATAAAGATAAAATAGCGGTGCCAGGTTTTAGATTAGCAAAGACAAATAAAAGGTCCTTCTTGGGCAATTGTGTGCAGTTTTATAATAAAGTGCCCAAACATATTACAACGGTCACAGAAAGAAAATTCAAGTTGCATGTCAAGAACATTTTGATAAAGAAATCTTACTACACAGTTTGTGATTACATAAACGACAAAAATGTTTGGACTGGTTCGCCTCTGCCAAGTTAGCGCCTGTCACCTACGTAATGTAATTTAAGTATTGTAATAATTTTACTATATAGTATGTACTTAACACATTGTTAAAAAACGTTTAAAAGAATGGCCCCGAGTTTCTTGCCCGTTCTTCTCGCAGTGGCTCTATAATTTTTGTTTGCTGAACGTGGCAGTACAATGTAGTATATTTCAATATTAAAATTTGTAATTGACCTTCATAAGAGCGTCGTAGACGCCTAAATTGAATAAATGATTTTGACTTTGACTTTGACTAACAATCCATCATCACTTACAATAACAGCAATATTATTAAACTAGGAATTGCTTGAAGCAATTAATATCCTCAATTATAACTTTGCCAAAGGCCATTACAAAAACTTGATAATAGTTTATAAACTATTATCAAGTTTTTGTAATCTGTTAATGTGGACAATACAGAGCAAAAGTACTTTAAATTGAAATTTTGAATCAAACCTGCATAATATGTTCTTTTAAAATATGAAGGTTTATTTTAAAGTTGCCGCGAATACTATTATTCGGTATTCGGCATTACTCGAATTTTTTTTTCGAATACCGAATAGTAGCTATTATTCGGCATTCGGCGAATAGTCGTCTAAATTAAACTTTTATCGAACAAAAAACTAAGGAGTTAAAAATAATCAATTTTTATTAATTTTCTAAATAAAACAATACATAGTATTAATTATTATCTGTAATATGTGCCTGTGTCTATCATATTAACGAAATTAAATTAGTTAATAATAATTGAATGAAAAATTAAATTACTACGTTACATATATGTAGGTACGTATGACATGAAACAGATTTCCTTTTCTCACAACCTTAGAAGAAGTTAGAAATATTTTTAATGTGCCTTATTCATGTCGAATAGTGATGTCGAGTTATTCGACTATTCGCCAAAGTGAATGGTGATTAATCGGTATTCGACTATTCACTATAACAACTATTCGCGACAACTCTAGTTTATTTTCTAATATATCAATATGAGCCTCGCTTTCAGTGCTGGAGAGCTTATTCCTGTCTATTGTTCAGTAATTAATTATACTGCTTAAAATAATGTACTCATAAAAGAGAATGTAAAAAATTATTAGTTAAAATTATTCTGGCAAATACTCATAGCCAATGTGTTGATATTATGACTCTCAGCTGCAGCTTATATACAAAATGGGTTTTTTTTCAACAATAAAAGCTAAATAGGTATGATTATTTGCCGGACCTATTTTTATGGAATAATTATATTCTTTCAAAAAGCAGAACAATAACTTTCACTTCTTTGATGTTGTCAAATTGCATGATTGTACAGTTATTCCTGTTGCACTACGAGATTGTCAACCTACAACTGAGACTCCTTCCAATTCATTGCCAGGTTATGAGAATGATCATTGGCTGCCATATTAGGGTACTTCCCATCCAATTGTGTTGTAACTTGCTTGAGCATGTATTATTATTTACTGGTACAACACTGAAGTTTCGGATTAAATATGTCAACACCATTATTTGAGCATATTGAATGCTTATCATCAGAGTGAGTGTGCAGTGACACCTGAAAACGACTGTGGACAATAATTAGACTATTAATACAGTTTAAGTCTTTGTGTTATCAAAGTTGATATATTTACGGTTACATCTGTTATTTTAATATAATGCAGTTAACAAGTATTAGTTAGTTAAAAAAGTAACAAACCCGACTGCAAATCATCTATTTTTGCTAAACATTCCATTGAAATTAAAATGGCTAGTTATATACACTCTTTTGCAAAAAAAACGGGCACCTAAGGAAATTTACGTTCTAAGGTCGATTTTAGTTAATTAAATGAAATTTATTTCTTTGACGTAGTCTGTATACTTATAATCGTGTAAATTAATGCGCGTGAAGTGAATTCGAGCCATTAAAAGAAAAAAAAAACGATGGATTCTTTAAATCGATGTACACGCCCAAACAATAAGAAGTGGTCGGCAATAAAGACAAGTTTTTTAATTAAATAAAGTTACAAATGTAAAAACCTAATAACGAGTGTGACCTCCTCTTGCCAAAATCACAGCTTGAATCCTTCTGGGCATGCTTTCTCACGATGTTTTTAATAACGTTTTGAGGAATACCTTCCCACTCTTCTACAATTACTCTTTTTAGCTCCCTGATGTTTTGTGGAGTAGGTTGCACTGATCTTACCCGTCTCTTTAGAACATCCCACACATGCCCACACATGCTCAATTGCATTGAGGTCAGGACTTCGAGCTGGCCAATCTAAACGACGGATCCCAACTTCTTGCATGTACGCTACCACGTCGCCAGAACGGTGCGGGCGAGCATTATCGTCCATAAAAATGGAATCTTCCCCAAGTGCAGTCAATGTGGGTTGTGCATATGGAATTAGGACTTCCATTATGTACCGGTGTGCATTTAATGTTCCATTTTCTATGAAAACTAACTCCGTACGCTCCGTCGAATTAATTGCTGCCCAAAACATAACGGAGCCTCCGCCATAAGGAGTGATTTCTTCGAAACACACTTCCGCATAGCGTTCCCGTTGTCTTCGCAGCACTCGCCGGCGTCGGTCCTCTCCACACAAAGAGATTCTAGCTTCATCAGAAAACAATACTTTATTCCAGTCCTCCAGAGTCCATGAAGCACAATTCCGACCAAACTGAAGTCGAGCAACGCGGTGCTCACGGAATAATTTAGGGCCCCGAGCTGGCGCCGGTAAATCTTGATATTGGCAGCCAAAAGCCTCCTCCTGACCGTCCACAAGCTAACTTCTACTCCTCTTACTTCTTCAAGGCTCTTCTTCAGGTCCACACTTGACGCCTTACGATTACGCAACGCCTGACTCACCAAAAAGCGGTCATCTCTTGGTGCATCGTTTTCTTCCCGAACCTGGTCTTCTTTTGACCGAACCAGTCTCTTGATACCGTTGCCAAGTCCTCTGGACAGTTGATCGACTCACATTTAGCCGCTGAGACACGTAAGTTTGCGAACATCCTTCTTCAAGTAGGGCTATAATATATATAAACCGGCCCTTATCGCTTTATCACTCATATCAAAATGTGGTATTTAATGTAAAAAGAAAGATTAAATTGTTTAATTTGCAGAAAATATCCAAAAAGTTTTAAAATATCGTAATCAGTTAAAAATCGTTTCAGCAATTCGCGCCATTAGTAAAGCAATTTTAGAATAATCCACAATAATCATTATTTTTCTTTTAATAATTTCAAATTTTAAATTTGGAACGTAAAGAATCATGCCAGGATGCTTCAATAAACATGCCAATACATCGTCAAATTAACAAAACCTATTTCTTGTTCTTCTTCATTGAAGTAGAGAAAAAAATCTAAAGTGCCCGTTTTTTTTGCAAAAGAGTTAATATTTATGCCATGGTATCGTTTTTTAAGCCCTTAATTTTGTAGCCTCCTTGGTGAGTTTGGAAGAAATTTTTTTTATCTCACAGTATGGCGTCTAAAATTACGTAGTTTTTTTATATGTATCTAGTATCACTAGATCTATCATGATTAATCTAAGGATATCTTATACATTAAAATCGGTCAAGCCGTTTAGAAGTTAAAAAGAGTTTATATTTATGCCATGGTATCGTTTTTTAAAGCCCTTAATTTTGTAGCCCCCTTGGTGAGTTTGGAAGAAATTTTTTTTATCTTACAGTATGGCGTCTAAAATTACGTAGTTTTTTTATATGTATCTAGTATCACTAGATCTATCATGATTAATCTAAAGATATCTTATACATTAAAATCGGTCAAGCCGTTTAGAAGTTATGGTGGAATAAAGAAACTCATAAACATACATAAATGAACCCTGAAACCATGACCCTCCTTTTTTTGGGCAGTCATATAAAAGCAACTTCATTTTTTTTGTTGTATGCAATCACATCATCCAATAGATCAGAATTTTTATGTTTCTAAAACAATAATGTATAAAATTTGTTATGTCGTCTAAGGATTCCCGGTCAATGGTTACGTTCAGCCAAATGCTAAATCCAAAGCACTGAGCCAATCTCAATCAGGGACAGTGAAAAAGTATTGAATGGAGAAGAGAGGATATATAAGACATGGACAGAGTACATTCAAAGCTTGTCTTAGGGAGAGGAAGCAGAATCCTGCATTGAATGGTTTCGACTCTAAAAAGTTGTTAGACATGTATGAAGTGAAAGTTGGCAGAGAATGTATGGCAGTATGTAGTATGTATTACTAAGAATGGAAAGCATTAAAGAGACGTTAAAAGAGAGTGAATGCTGGAATTCAAGGGAATGAGAAGTAAATACTAGATGGTCTGATAATTATTTATTGTTACCTACAAAATTTGATTGATCTTTACACAAATGGTAAGAATAATAAATGGTATAAGCTCTAGATATATTCGAAGAAAAAAGTATAAATAAAAATAAATGTAATGAAAGTAAGTCTTCCCTATATATAGTTCACACTATGTCTATTAATTACAAGTGTTAATTAACACAGATAAAACATCTTAGTGTTCATTATAATAATCAAAATATCCAAAAAGTACCTCAAGAAATAAAAATTAAACAAATCTTATAATCAACCAATGGCGCACTTTAATACATTCAATTAATATTTCAATCAGGTGCATCAGTATAAATATTTTAGTTAAGTCCTGTTGGGCCAACATCTCGTCATATTAAGGCATGATCTATTGCATCTTCATCATAGGGAGATCGGATGGGAAGTACCCTCATTTTGTGCACAAACTATATGAATGTGATATTTATGAATTTGTTTCTAAGCATGGCATATAAAAGTATCACCATAATTTCACCGACTGCAGACCACAACCAGCCAAGTCATTACACTGTTTTCCTATATATCTTCTTCTTCCCGAAATATATTTATTGAAAATCTGAATCCTATGTAGAGCCATACAGATGTGTGAATTATAGCAAACATAGTAAAATAAAATATTTGTCAAAATAAACACACTGCCAACTATGTTGATACTGTATCCTCCGTTATTTTTGTGTTCTTAAATGACATTCATCTTCTGTATTAAGAATTTGATTTTAAAAGCAATTTAGATTGTAAGGTTTTGTATGACCTGCTCATCTCATTATTACCCTTGAAGGTAAAATCCCATATACTGGATCCATATCTAAAAATGTACAGGTATCCAAAAGCACAATACCTAACGCTTAAAGTAACGATAAGTTGATTGTACTTATTTGTCATCTGCTCACTTATATTTTCTGGGCTCGAATTACTTGAGACATGACACTGGCCGTACAGCTTATCCCAACTAACCCTAACACACTATTGCTTCCAATCCCCGATCCACTTTAATAGACGTCGCACCATCATTCCCGCGTTTAATATTATACTCACTCAACGTGTTACTATTAACAAATGACCTGCTTAGTTCATTTTACGGTTGACTTCGTTAAACTCATTTTTAAACGTTTTTCTCATTAGAAAGTATAGCAAGCTCAGCGAGCAAGTTGAGTGTAAAAATTGAAACGAGGCGTTCATTTTTAGATTACGCTGCAAACTCTGCAGAGTCTTCAACCGGGGCAGCAGGGTCATTTGTTGTTAAAGACTGAGAATGGTCAATACCAGCTGCTGAGGGTGGGGCCTGCCCCCGCGGCCGCGGCCGTGGCCAGCAACTTGGCGGCGCCTCCCTCTCAAACCATCCGGCTGTCCACTGGGCCGGCAGTAAGTAGGCACCGTCGTCGCTCCGCTACTCATCCCTTTTCGTCCTCTTGCCCACCCTTTTACTGATCCCTTCCGTCGTCCATCGACTCCCCCTCCAGATCTTTCGCACTAACCGATCTCGCACGACTGGCGAATTCTCATGTTAGTCCGATTTCTTCACACGATCATGCATGTGCAGTAATGGTGAAGGTGCATGTGCTATGGTATTAACAAGGTAAGGACATAATAGGAAATGTCGTCATTGTGTACTTATAAATTTGCTAATAACCTGAAGTATCATTCATTAGTTATCTGACACGTGAACGGCGTAATGGCCCTTAGAATTTTCGAGTGTTTGGAGTAGCACTTCGGTGTTTTGTTTTGTACGTCTTGTGGAGGTTATCAGCTACGCTCGCTTGACAAGTTGACGGTTCGCGCCTGACATGGAATGCAGTAGAAGGGTGACCCTTAGTATCCATTTTGTTTCACTGTGCTTGAGTGCGCTTAACATGAAGCATGAATGTGGCCGTCTCTACGCGGTACTCAGTCGCGTGTTGTTGGCGCAGCACCCGGGTGTGGCGACTGCGTCGACGACTGCGGCACCGCTTCAGCCCCTGCCGACAGCTGTGGGGCTGGGACACGCGCCACCTACGGCTGCGGGCTTGGGGCACGTGTCTACGTCAGCTGGAGGCCCGACATCGGCGGCGGTCATGACACCCGTCCAAGCTATGACATCCGTTCCCGGTCCGGACGCCTCTGTTTCCGCTGCTACGCACGTCACACAGCAACAGCAGCAGTTTCAGCCACCACCGGCCAACGCTCCAGCATATGTTGTAAGTTATGTTAGCATATGTTGTACAGATTTTTTAATTCATTGCAGAAATTAAAAAAAAATGTCTTTCAAAGTGTTTATTTGGCTGTAAATGAAGTTGCATCGTCAATGTTTCATAGCAAAATATGGCGTTTGTGGCTAATTTATTTTTACTTGCGTGAGTTCGACTGATTGCTTGCCGGTTATTATTTTTGCTATTTCAGTACTGAATAAGTATGTCACATAAACATACTATACAGTTTTATTTTTCCTAATTTTTGATATGAGCCAAACCAAAATGATCTGGAACTCTCCCTTTATTGTTTTTGTTCAGCAAAATACGTATGTGGAAAAAACTAAATACATATCTAGTCCACTGTTTGATGATGGGTTTACATTATACATAAAAGATTTAAATTTCATGTTTGTTACTAATCCCGTTGAGCTATAGTCCCGTTACATAAGGAAAGACACACAGAGTGACACTGTTTGTTGAACTCAATGTTATAATTTGGCGTAAACATCTTTATGCGCATTGTTTCTCTAATAATGCTAACGACTTCTTAGGGCTGACTTCTGCTAGTCCTAATAAACATTTTGAGGTATATATATATATATATATATATATATATATATATTTGTGTTTTAATGCCTACTCCAAGCAAAGAGCGCCCGCCGCGGTAACACTGGACCGCTCCGTGCTCCATTTGAATAGAGTTTTGTATATTTACATCGAGCAAAGTAATAAAAAATATGAAATAATACATTACAGGCACAAGAGACTTTTAACATCAGGCGGTTCTCGTACGTATTGCGTCAAAAATTATAACGCCCTTATTTATTATGTGCATAGTTTGTCACTGAAATGAATAAAATGACTGTCATTATTAAATATTATTCAATTTAGTCCATTGTAAAAAATAATGTTTTCATTGATTCATACTATATAGTCACGAGAGCCCTTCAGAAAAAAAAATGCAATTATTAACTATATATAAACTAATTGAGGCACTAAGGTCCACGAAGCTTGAAATGAGTAGAAAATTAGTAGAAACTCTATTAGTAAATCTGTCGCCAAGCACCTAATGGTGTGTTCCGGCAGCTGTCCTTTAGAGCCAGTAATTCTAGGTTAGCCTGAACAACATCTACGACCACATCTTCACTTACCATCAGTTCAGATAGCGGTCAAAGGTTAGCCTATTTTCTATAAATAAAACTTTTAATATTTTCATGACAATTATACATTACATATATAAAACAAAGCTAAGTTTTATTTTAATAATGAAAAAATAATATATAAGTTTATTCAAACTCAAAAAATTAAATTGCGATAGGAAATAAATAGAGTCTTAAATACCTAGTTTGTTTTTCTATAAATGGAACTATGTCCACTGCTTATGAATAATAAAAGGCTCGATCAAAATCAATTAGGTATAAAAAAAGGGATGAATTGAATATAAATACAAACAACAAAAAAAAACAGTCATCCACTAATAGACGTAGGGTATCTGTTTGTATGATCTTGTCACCATACTTACATATATATACATATAATATACGAATAACGACATAACTTGATTATTTGAAGATGGAATTTTTCCCCTAACCCTAAATAAAAATACAAGGTATTTGTATTTTTATTCAATTATTTTTCAGAAACCATCTGACAACACAAAAGAGAAGTGTCGCAACTTCCTGGCCAACCTGTTAGACCTGTCCTCTAAGGAGCCTGCATCCGTAGAGAACAACGTCAGGAAGTTGATTCAGGAGCTGATCGACGCCAAAGTGGAGCCTGAGGAGTTCTGCAATCGGCTCGAGAGGCTGCTCAACGCCAGCCCTCAGCCCTGTCTGATCGGATTCTTGAAGGTAACTGAACATGATCAGCCACTAACACGTAGCTTTGAATTAGTGCGTCATGTTAACTACCATTTATACGTAATACCATAGTAAAACATACACATTTTAAATGTAAGTTATATTTCTAATCTTTCTATGAAAGTTGAGAAGCGCGTGTGAGGAAACTGCATGAAGAGGTTCTCACGCGCACTCCTCAGTTTTTTAGCGGTAATCTTTTTTTATGTACTGTTCAGAATGTTTAGTACTACCAATTTTCTGATATACCAAATTATAGCCAATGTTCTAAACTACGATGTGTACTGCTCGTGTAAAGTGAGCCTAAGATATGCTGTGCCGCCCTCTGTTTCTTTTAATTTAAATCAGACATTGTTCATTATTTATTGTTAAGCGAATTCGTAAAAGAGAATATTCCATATGTAGCAGTTTTGTAGACCGATCTTAATATATTTATTTCACCTTACAAATCAATCAATATAGTCATCTTATAAACTATAAAAAGAGAGTTTGTAACAGCTTTCGTTGGTGAAGTGGTGTAAGCGTCGTCGCTTTTAAATCGCGAGGGTGGTGGGTTTGATCCCTGATCGTAATCAGTGTATTTGTCTGACAAATACACTATAAGTAGTAATCTAGAGCTTTTAAACAATAAGATGTAGTGATGAGACTGAACAGAGGCCCACTTGATGGTAATCGGACGTGTATTTCCACAATAGATGCAGTATCGCCATCCTCGTTCTGCTCGACATTGCACTGCGCTCATCACCTCGATACGCTAGTTCTTTCGTCTCGTTCGCACACTACTGCTTCGTGGCAGTATATCTGATACTGGTACCCACCAAAACGTACTCAAGCTAAAGAGAACTGTCATACGGTATTTCATTTTTTTTAAAACAAACAACAATATATTGAATTGGCGTCGTTGGTCAAGCGGCGTAAGCTTCATCACATTGAAATCTCGAGGTGTAGAATCGATCCCTGAATAGGACAGTTATGTGTTTTTTTCTGACAAATGATTTTTTACTGTTAATCCGGAATTTTTTTATATCAATAAGCTCGCCGCCTACTGCTCGACACAAAACCTATCCGGCGAAAACGTAGATACGTTCAATTATGCCTATATTTTCGGGCATTCGGGTATTCCATACATGCGTGATGTAAAAGATTTTTTGTTTTAATGAGATTGTGACGGTACAAGCAGGAGACCCACCTGATGTTAAGCGGCAACCTCTACCTGTTACAAATGCATTTCTTCAAGTGACGAACTGCACTGCGCCCATCACACTCAGACATACAGAGAGAGTGTTTGAGTCTCAAGTGCCTGTAATTTTATTGGCTCTCAAGGACAACTGTCGGAATACACCGTTAGTTGCTTGGTGACAGATTTTCACTTACAAAGTTTCAATTGTTGTGTTTCTTCATGTCAAATGATGGTGTAAGACGCTCACCTCGTAACTCACACTCAAACTTCAACAGATTAATGTTTCTAATTTTATATTATTAGTGCAACACGAACTCCCTTGCTTTGCGATTAAATTATACAGCTTATAACTATTATTTGCATTAACATCTTTATTTATAATCCTACCTAGGCGAAAGTGTATTTGTGTCAGTAGCTGTATAACTGTTTGTAGCCAATTTATCTAACTTGAAGCACAGCTTTAGTCGGCGTGGTAAACCCGAAAACATCGCAGCTGTAATTGCTGGCGTGTATTTTTATTTATTTAATGCTGATATGCTAACCTTTGACCTATCATCTCACCTGATGGTAAGTGATGATGTGGTAGAAGATGTTATGTTGTTCAGGCTAACCTAGTATTACTGCTTCTCAAGGACAGCTGCCGGAGCGCACGCTTAAGTGCTTGGTGACAGATTTTCTACTTGAAGATTGGTTTCATAAGGTTACTACGTTACAAGAGCCTTAATGGTTAAACAAAATGTTTTAGTATAAAGGTCTTGAAGGTGGCTCGGAATGGTTCATGTAAATATACAATAATATTTAATATTAAGTCCCTTAAATCGACGTTCTGCAGCGCGTATATTATAAAAAAATATTTGTTGAAATGTTGCGATAGTCTAATTGGCAAGTTTTCGAATGTATCCGAAATATTTGTTTTGTTTATTTGTAACTTCCTATAGAAGTACTGTACCGTTTTTGATGTACCTACTTTTAGCGAGCTGATAGTCAATTTCTGTTAGTTGGTGTTTATTGCCCTTGAAAAATTTTGTGCTTGCTAAAATAGAACCTATTCTGATTCAGAACGGACAGTGAAACACGCCGTCAGTTTGCTTGGCGACAATTTTTTTACTCGAGGTTGTTAGCTAGGAGAGTGTTCTCAATATTCCTAACTAGCACGCAGTGTAGGTAAGCTCAAGCTGTGGCTGGATTCCAATTATTTAACCCTTGTGTGGCGATCACCGTGAGGAAAAAAACTTCGCTAGTACTTGATGCCCATTTGTGTAATAAGTTACCAACAAAATCTGATTTAAACATAGAACAATGATGGTTACGCTGTTACCTATTCATATTTATGACCACAGCTGTTATTTATTAGAGTTTATAAGTTTATGACAGATTCTGTTAGTAACAAATGTTAATATATCGAGAACCCATTTTCTATGATTTCAATCAGGTTTTGTTGGTAACATTACATAATTGGCCAGCTGATTTACAAACGCTCTACAAAAGTAAAATGTATCTGACATGAAACAGCTATTCAAAACGTTTATCAACCCATGTGGAGGAAAATGATCTCGCTTACTCTCCTCTTACCAGTTACCCCTTGTGGTGCCGGTTTAGAATTGCCTCCCTCCATATCTTTATGTGAGAGTTGTATGAAGCGACGAAAGGAAAAATGCCAGAAGGTCAAGGGCACGTTACGATGTCGGTCCCGGCTGTGGCCGTCGTTATAGAATGGGGTTAGAGAATTTTACGCATTCCTGCCTTGTTAGTTACAAACCCAAGTAAAAATATGTCGCCAAGCACTTAATGGTGTTTTTCGGCAGCTGTCCTTGAGAGGCCAGTAATTGTAAGTTACTGAGCATCTGCTACGGCATAATCGCTTGCTATAAGGTGAGATAGTGGTCAAAGGCTAGCCAATCAGCTATGTAAAAAAACTCAAGGTAGCGTATGCTGTGATAGTTTCAGCAAATGGAAGGAGATGGTAGTACTAGTCAAAGATGACTCTGAAATTCACATTTGAAGGGTGAAGACCTCGCTGAAGGAACGTAATCTTCTGATATTGTGTAGAAATGCCTACTCGTGATCAAAATGCTAACCCGTTTCGAAAACAGACGTACTATTTAGGTAACTAGGTGCTCGCTACTAGGTGACAAAGTCTCCATAGGTACCTGAAGTATCTTAGTACATCACAGCAACGTTAACTTTATATTCAATAGTTTTATTTCTTTATGTCTTCCCGTCTTTATCATTTTTACTAATCTTATCCATACAAACAATGCCTGGAAAAGATCTGTTGTAGAGATAAAGTGTTGTAAAAATGCAAATTGTGACATATATCATAGTTATTTTTTGTATTTTACTCTAATTGTTGAATGTAGTGTTACAATGAAGTTATCTATATCTTTTTTAGTTGTCATATCTTGTCCTAACTAAGGTATTTTACGAACCCATGAGAAGTCACGTGTTAAATCACTCGCTAATCTTACGAAATACTATGTTAATCTAAGAAAAGACTATGCTAATCTTAGAAAAGACCATGTTAGTTTTTGTTGCTACAATATGAATTTCTATTATTTTATGATCTGACGTATATTTATAATCTGTACATGTACTTTAAATAAGCTGTCAAACGACGGCGTTGATTTTAAAACACAATACGTTTATTTGATACAGAAAAGCCTGCCTCTGCTTCGTCAGTCGCTGGTGATGGAAGATTTGGTGATCGAGGGCATCAACCCGCCGCCTCATCAGGTCGCTTTCCCGAACATTCCTTTGCACGCGATGCAGCCTATGAGGTCCATCCCAAGCGCGGTAAGTCTCTTTTACTTTTAAATAGGTGCTACAGTTTATTTATTAGTGACCATGTCATGACGTATAGTCTGTAGACGTGTTGTAAACAGCTTGCCATGTGCAAAAACACAAATTGCTTTTCTGCTATTGGTTGTTTGTTATGTGACTCAACACCATAAAAACACACTATATTGGTTAATTTTTGTATACAGTTTATTGTACCGTAATGTATGCAAAATTTATTAACACATTTTTGCAGTATTTGCATTGCCTTTTTGTGTAATTTTGTGTATTGATTAATTTATTTTGCAAAATACATGGTAGTTTTTGTGTTCGCGTAAACGGAAGCTATTAATTTTGTAGATTGTTTTTGACATAGAAAATATATTATTTTCATTTTAGTTGACTCACTGATTAGGAAAATATCAGTACTTTATAGGTGGCACGTGAATCACAAATAAGTCCATATAATAGTTCAAAGACTCGCTCTCGTGTCCTTTTTGAGGGCGTTCACCTTCCGCAGTATGCTCATAGCAAACGATTTCTTAATAAAACTGATTGCGAATCATGCATTTGATTGGCCAACAACGTTGTTGGCCAATTACTGTTCAAAATAACACGAAATATATTATTATAAACTATATAATATTAACATGGTATGATCTTGCAGAATGGTTGCGATACGTAGCTACAAGAGTGGAAATACTGTTTAAATTTTGAATTTCCCATCACAAACATTTGTTTCCACTGTAAGATCGCTCTGAGATGCACTTATTAAAACGAGCCTTTTTTTATAAATCTACACTCCACAGACTCCAGGGTCCGTGACTTTTTTCAATTATTACATTTTTATTTAAAAACAAGAAATATGAAACATGCAACATACTAAGGGGGAACAGTGTTAAAAGTTTTTTTTCCCGTTAATGTCATTAGCACTAGCATCCAGAGCCTTTGTAATCATCGTCGCGTCGTCTGTGTGCATTGTGGTGCCGCGTTTAGTTTGTCCTGCGGTGCTCAGTCGAGGGATGTCAGCCTGTAATAGGATGTAAAATATGCACGGCACATAATTAAGGGGTTCAAGAATATGCACTAGTATTCATGCAGATGCAGTAAGTTCTAAATTGTACGGCCACGTTCAGAAAAAAAATTATAGATTCACTGCGAGAAAAAAGAGCAAGATGATTCTCGGGGCCATTCTTTTAAAAACGTCTTTTAACAATGAGTAGCAAATTATATTGTGAAGTTATTACAATATTTGTTTAAATAGCTTAAGTAACAGGCAATAGGCTATAGGATAAGCTTGGCAAAGGCGGAATTTTTAAATCTTTTTTGTCGTTTATGTAATCACAAATTGTGTAGAATGATTTTTTTATTAAAATGTTTTTCACGTGAACATAAATTTTCCTTCTGTGAGCGTTGTAATATCTTAGTGAACTTTATCATAGTACCGCACACAATTACTTAAGGAGGATCTTTTATTTGTTTTTGCAAATCTAAAACCTATCGCCGCTATTTTATCTTTATTCCTAATGTAATTCCTAATCGGGATTATCACTTGCTTTAAAATTAAATTTTACTCAATGTTTAAAAAATTTACGAACGTACATAGTATTTTCAAATATGTACAGACTCAGGAAAGTTATAATATAATTTCTTTAAGATCTATATGAAGATTTATATATAGCTCGGATTGCACGCTTTTGCAAGACAAAGACTGCCTCTATCTCAGCAGCAGCTCCCCATAGTACTAGATACGATATAATACTGTAGAAGTGCACGAAATAAACTAGCCGAGCAGTAGCTATGTACGTTAACTATATTATGTTATGAAATGCATATAAATAGCAGCAGAATAAATAGCTCTCAGCTGCGGCACGAAGGAAGAACTAATTCTGGTGTATGGCTATTACCGCCTCTAAATAACGTCAAAGTAAAAAAAAGCAACAGGTATCCATCAAATCCAAGAAATACACTTTCACGTTTTTCATTGTTCACTATCCAATAACTTTCCACACGTGTACACATGTTTACAAACAGTAAATCTTAAAATATCGAAAAAATTTTAGGTCGATTATATAATTGTAATTATGTGTACAATAATCGAAATTAGAATTTCGAAAAAATAATTTTATATAATAGGAATATCTGAAATTTTAAATTAACTTGACTATTTTATAATGTTACGTCATTATGTTTATTAGGGCAGTGTTATTTCAAATTCATATACATAGGAATTCTCGGTGAAAATATTTGAATATGTAATTTAATCGACTTTTCGTCGAGAATCCAGTGGACAATGATACTGAAGCTTCTTGCTCCAAGGTGCTCACGAGCAAACAAGGACATCTAATAATATGCGCTGCATCAACTAGGGGAGAGTTTAGTAGAAAATTGTTTACTGGCATTTCATTAAAAAAGCACTAAGGAATATTAAGAGGAGAGGTTTTAGACCGTTCATCATAACTTGCCTGAAAATTCCACTATAGAGACCAACGTTAACAACGCTCCGTATTATTGCCTAAACTCCAAATCGACAAAGAGTCATCTTAAAAAAATAATAAAAAGTAAATTTAGTTAAATGGAACGACTATATGTGGAGCCCAGCATGAACGTTGAAAGCAGAGTTGTTGTCACTAATAAAACAATTACAAACCTTAGAAACCACAATCTATCATAGACGAATAGGCAGTTAAACATTGTCATAAAAGAATAATTAGACTAGCGTCGTATCACGCAATTGAATTGATATGAGCCCAAATCAAAGGTTAGTATTCTATTACACCTTGAATGTAAATATAAACTTTTATAATTTAGGTATCATATTTAAACTACACATATGTGTTCCAATGTCTAATATCATGACTTACAGGATACGCAGCACGCCGCAGTACTAAGCCTAGGTGCCTTACAGCGAAAAAAAATATAAATTTTGCTGAATTAAGCATATTTTCATGTTACAAAGGATAAGAGGTCCAAAGTGGTGGAAATAAAGAAAAATAATAACAATAACAATAGAAAAGCACATGTAGTCAATATTACTGACTTTCAAACAATTAGTTATTTCTTAACGTGCATCTAACCCTGCTACATTTGATTGATAAATTTTATACTGAAATAATTAGTATCTATTGCAATTTATTTTTATATACTTTGGAGTTAAAGATTTATTATCGATTTCTTATTAAAATCGTATTATTTTTGACGCCGATTACATATATTGATTTGCGTTCACATCTCTAGACGAGTTAATCTAGCAACTTTTTAGTTTTGTCAAAGTGTATTTCTTATATTTGAATGACTATGGCGATACTTAGAGATGTGCATTGAGTCTTCTCTCCGACTTAAAAGTGAACCTGCTGTCCCCAAACAAACATTTTATTATACTTATACATTTTTAGTATCCTCTGTGCGGCTTTTTTTAAAGAGATTTGTTTATACTACTTAACTTACAACAGTGTTTTTTATAGTAAATTTTACTCCGTCGGCATACCAATAATTTTTAATTATGAAATATTTTTGACTTCTCCGTTTGTGGTACATTTATTGGTGTGAATGTCATCCGGGGCTGAAACTCTCATGTCAGATCCACAAAAACTTTCTGGAGGCGAGTGTGGTCTTCACAGATATATCCACTGATGATATGAGTTTTGTATTGTATTATTTCCGTTATTAAATCGTGAATGATGCCTGGGCTTTGGTCACACAACAGCAATCTTCATAGGAACTTAAATGACTAACGAACTTAAGACGAATTATGCAGTTATTACCAGAATATTTTTGGAAAAAGGCCGTTGAACGTTAAACACCCTATAGATGATTTTTATTCAGTTATAAATAATTGATAACTGGCTTCACTCAACTTGACGACGGCGGGCGGAGTGACTTAAATCGACTATTTTCCTTTATACTGTAGAATTTGATGTATTTGGTTTTAGTTGTTTACATAATTATTTATTGAATCAAATAAACTTCTACATTCAGGCTTTTCATAGATCTATCCAGTGCTGCACATTTTGGGCCAACATTGTGACCGCCTAAATTTTTCAATCTAATAAATTCATAATTATGTGGTGATTAATATTTTTTTCGTATTCTTATTAATTAATATTATTTTAAACTATTTTATTGATGGCCCCATACAGATGAGAAGGTTAAAAGAACTGCTTGTCGTTTTGTTATTTAAACTATAAATTTTATTGTAGCGTCTGTCCAGTGTGAGGCCTTATTGAGTTACGAAAATAATTAATCAATTTGATATCATTTCGAAGAAAATTATGTTTGCTATTACAAAAGAACATCATACGTGCACCCTCCACTTATAAGGGCTACCAGCAGTCGAAACTTGGATACACGCAGGTAAACAGGCGTGCCACGGTTTCTTGTTTCTCTAAACTCTTAGAACTAGATTTTTGCGTTTGCGCCTCCACCTGGTGGTTAGTCAAGGCAAGCTGGCGTTAAGGGGTCTTATTTAGTCCTAGGGAATATGATCCGTAGTGTCTCAAATGAGATTCGTCTTGCCAGGGACTGCATTGATTGATATCGTAATCATGAGTGAAAAATAGTATTTCTTTAACCCACCGGAAGAGTCTAAAGACTCTTAAAGGCAATAGATAGACTCATAAAGATGGCTTTATGTATTTATCAGTGCTGATACTAGATACCAGTCATTATTGTTTAAAACGGTTTATATCTGGGTTTAGACCGTTTGGTATGCGGAAGAGTGAATGTGATGTCTGCACGATCAAATATGCAGTTTTACCTGTAAAACAAAATTTGTTTTACATACATATTAAATATCGCTGTATGTTTTCTGTATCAAGGATTTAGGTGTATATGATTTAATAGAACGCTTGTTATTTCTTAGATTAGCTAAAGTTTGTGCATTAGTGACATATTGTTGTGTAGTTTATCTTGACTTTGATTTTAAAAAGTGTTCTTTCTTTTATTTTGCCACTCCAGGGTCCAACAGCGTGTATGTGTTAAGTTATATTATTGAGCATGGCTATATACGAGTATAACAAAATTATGTGTGTATTTTCAAATATTCTGAAAAAAAAAACTATCGAAGTCTCCTGTGTGACATGTCCACCAGATGAAAATGTAAGCTTGTTTTCCTTTTTGTTTATTATATTATATTTTTATGCTTTTTCTTTTAGTGTTAAGGTGTAAAATGTACAGTCGTGGTCAACTTAATACGGACACTGGTACTAAAGAAGAGTTATGTAAAAGCTTATGATGTATTTACTATCTTAAAATTCCACGAGTAATACCTACATATAACTATTTCAATGGAATATTATCAAAATCGTACAGAATATATTTTATTGTAGACAACTACACTACAAAACTTGTATTTATTGCAAATACGAGTATATGTATATTTAAACAAAAGTTCTATGAAATTCAGTGCAGGTTAGTATCCAGTACGATGGTCGTTGTAAGATATAACTGTTTAAGCATAGACGCTATCAATTATCTTGGCATGTATCTTAAAATTTAAATTGAATTTGTTTCTAAAGAAATATTCATCTAATTCTCTTAAAATACTGATTTACATTAAAACTCTCTACTCATTTTGTTTTGTGCCTACTCAGATTGTTTCATATAAATCATACTGCGATATAAATACAAAAAAAAAATAGACTTTATATTCATAATGGTGTCATTATTGAATGTCGCATAAAAGATGTTTCATGGAATGAATTTATCTACATATGTTTGGATTTTAAACAGTTTCCTTAATAAATATTGCTGTTTAGTAATATTCTGCTGTACACCACACCCTAATAATCAGTACGCATGCTATTCTGCCGGTTGTACTGTTTAATCCAAAGAACATTAATTAATTAAAAATACTTCGACAGTGTACAATGCATATAAACAATTAACAGAGATCATAGAATGAATAAAAAATGTTGCTGAGTAACAAAAAAGCGCACATTACGCAGGTTGCATTAATTTTGTACGAGTAGTTACCCTAGCATATTTTGGTATCGCATAAAATCAAATGTGTGCAGAAATATTGTCATCTTATAAAGTAATATTAAATCAATCATTTAAAATCGTTACATTAGTTAACCGTTCGATTTCTAGGGATGGTGAAAAACAAAAAATGCGATGTGTTTAACCAACTGTTTAATATAACGGAGCGATGTCATAATCAATGTTTATGGTTTAATCGGTGAAATCGGTGTTTACCTTAAATACATGGCCATGCAGGATTAGACGTCCTCTATTAGATGTAAAACATTTTACTTACTAGAGATATTTGTTTCTATATTATTAATTTTTGAGTATTATTAATTTAACATTCATATTTGGCCGGATGTCGGGTCAGATGATAAAAAAAACCTGTATTAAATATTTAAATATAGTGATTCATATTTCAATTCATAAAAGGAATTGAACGAAAGTTAGCTTTAGTTTCGGCTGTCCCTGATTGTTTGCTGACCATGTCCGTATATTTTATTTCAGAGAGCACCCCATGCCCAAAATGTTGATATATATTTAGCACAGCGTAGTAGCCTTTCAACATGCCATTCAACATGGCAATGCGGCCAGCATTTTGGGAAGGTTGCCAGCTGGAAGGGCTTATGCGATTAGGATTTCATGTAACATTTTTATTTATTAGTGTGTAATAGTAAACTATCGATACATAAATAAAATTGATTTCAACTTATTTTATTTCATGCTTGTTATGTATGTTTTGAGAATGGTTTCAGTGGTAAATTCCAAATTCTTAATTTTATTGATCCTAGGATTAAGACAAGACAAAAAATACATTTTAAGACAAGGAAAAATCATTAATAGATAAATATAAAAGACTTGATATTTGTAACCTTGAGTAGCCGAGTGTTTACCGCATTTTGAAGCAGTTATAGCCTATATCTGTGGACTGCCTTATCGCAGGTCCACTGTTCGATCTCCGTCGCCGGCGTGAGCATGTTGGAAGGGCATTTTGCGAACGCTCGCCTGGCTAGCTACCACCCTCAAACAAAATCTGTTGCAGAGCACCCAATAGTGTGTTCGGCTGCAGTCCTTGATAGCTAGCAAATTACAGACACATGAGATTTAACAACTTTTGGTGATAGGCTCAGTGTAGTTTATCGCTTGTGACGAAATGTATCTGTTATATGTAAAGCTAGCTTGTTTTACTAGCTAGCTACCACCTCAAGTATAAATCTGTCGCCATGCACCTAACAGTGTGTTCCTGCAGCAGTTCTTATGAGCCAGTAAACAGGCACATGTGACTTAAAAATTGTAAGTCACATGGTATCTTGCTTAACAGTTATAGGTCTCTGCAACTGTTATAGGCAGAGGTTACCGCTTAACATCAGATGGACACCGTACGGGTTCCGTCAAAATCCCATTTAAAAAAATGGGTTTGTTATATTTACTTCTACCTCTTTGTTTCATACAACGTTTTTTAATACCTTTTCGGCTAAAAAATAACCAAAAATAATAATATAAAAATACAATAATGGAGAAGTTGTTCAATGTAGGATAGATATATAAATCAACGAAAGTTTATTCTTAATGATCACGAATAAATTATTGGACTTTGCATCATGTCCAAATTAGGGCATTGACGTTTATGTAATATGACACCAACCTGTAACAAATGAAATATCACACAATATTTTGGAAGTATATTATTATAGGTACTGTTGTCGAATTCCGCATATATATAGTTTATTATTCTTGAACAAAATATAGCTACTGTTACAGTTCATAGCACTTACTGATTCTAAGCCACAGTACAGCTGTTGTCACCATTCATAAAAGTCAAAGCCGACATACAATAAATACGAATATTATTAGACACGAATCTCAAAGATTTCGTGAAAAGGGACTGCTTTGCGCGTCTAATAAAAACGAGCGGTATTAAAGTCATATTTATTTAAGCAATTCAACTACTCAAAATAAATTGAAAAAATTTGGTAACAAAACTAAAAGCAATTTAAAATCGGGGCGTTTTTGTAACTTTGTTTGTTTGTTAAAGTTAATTTGGTTTATAGTATTCCTTAAGCTATTCAATTATGAAAATAACGTAGCAATACATCTACTATTAGTTAATTTGGATTTTCCGGATATTTATTAGTGCATGTTTCGGATTATGTAAAAGTAAGAATTTGGAAATGCAACGAAATAAAATTAAACTTCCTAAAGAATGAAGAAAACACCGCGAACATCATAATAAGTCTAAATTTTTTTAATATTATTGATATGTTTAAATAATTTAAATAATTTCTTCACATGTTATCTTAAGGAATAATGTTAATAACTTACAATAAAATTGAATTCTAATATCTTGTTCTAGCCACAGGTTTTGCTGATACAAAGAGACATGAACACGAGACGAGCCGGGAAATTTATAATCCGTCGGCCCCTCAATCTAAAGTCTTTGACGATTTTAGCAGTCGAAAAGCAGATACGCTTAGCACAAGAAGAGGGCGTCCTACTCTACTCGTCTGAACACGAGCCTTTTAATCCCTCGTATGAGCCGACAATCCCTCGGCCCCTGAATCTAAAAGCATTGGTGATATTATCACTCGAAAAGCATTTCCGCTTAGCTAAAGACATACCATTCATACACGAGATAACAAGGCTTATGAGATTTATAATCCCTGGGCCGCTCAATCTAAAGAAATTGGCGATATTATCTGTAGAAGAGCAGCTGCGCTTAGCAGACCATGAGCTATATAAACAAGATCCAGCAAGATTCGCAATGTCTATATTCCCTCGGGACCTCCATTTTAGGATTTTGGCGATATTGGCAGTCGAGAAGTATCTGGATACAGCACAAAAAGACCCATCCAACCAAGCAGAGGTAGCAAGAGTTACGAAATTAATTAATCCTTGGCCTCTCAATTTAAAGACATTGGCTAGGTTAGCAGTCGAAAAGCACATGCGCTCATCACAAAAAAAGGCTGCTGAACTCGAGCCATCTAAACCAGAGTCATCTAAACCAGAGCCAGTTAAACGGGAGCCAGAAATGGTCACAAAATTTACAAGCCGTCGGCCTCTGAATGTGAAGTCTTTTGCGAGTTACGCTGCTGAAAATAAGCTGCGCTTAGCACAAAGACAGAAAGCCAAATTCGTGCCAATTAAACTCGAACCAGCTAAACCGGAGCAAGCAAGAGTCACGAAAATTATTATTCCTCGTCCCCTAAATCTAAGGACATTGGCGAGTTTTGCTGTTGAAAAGAAGCTGCGCTTATCACAAACGGAGCACGCCAAACCCGAATCAGCTAAACGCGAGCCAGCTTATCCCGTACCAGAACCCAAGCCAGCTGACGCCTAGTCCGGTCAAGTATGATTTGAGAAAAGGCTAAGATATATAAAGAAAAAAGTATTACTTATGCGAACTGAAGAGCCAAGTGAATATGAAAAACCAGCGCTCTACTACATCTAAAAAGATCGGTAGAAGCGTATGCTCAAACTATGCAAAGATCGATAAAGTATAAAGCTTACTTTGATGACCATTTGGCGCATTTCTCGATACATTTTGAAAGCAAGGTTCAATGTTATAAAACGTTCAAAGCAAGTTGGAAGTTACCAAAAAGATTTCCGCTGTAAACTTATTGCAACAAGCAACTGCGGACAATAATTTAAGTCTTCTCGCTCTTAACTCTAGAGTTGATTCTGTTGTGTGTATATGTGTATTATCAATGTAATGTAATCAATATCTAATTGTAACCGTTGAGTTTTCTAGCGCCGCCGCTGCGGCCGCGTCGTGTCTTTTATATCTGACTAGATATTGTATCTAGCTGATAAGAGTTGCAGTTTTTATTCATACATTAAAAATATACCTTAAGTATTATCGTATAACAATATATCTTTGTCTTCTACATAGGACCGAAGAGTCGTAGCTTCGATAAACATATTTGAACCAAGTAGTTCGGTGTTTAGAATTCCTGAATATTTATACATAATATTAAACAAATATTTTAGTATTAGTACCTACTAAACATATAGTGTTAGAATATTTTTAGATTCCATTTTATCGTTGAAATATACTGACTTAAGATTGCTATACTATATTTGTCTACTGTGGCAAAATTAAATTGAAAAATATCAAAATTTAAATCAGAAATTATGTGACGTGGTTATATATAAAAAAAACTTGTTTAACCGTTATTGTGTTTACTTGCTACAATGTTTAATAATGTGTGTTTAGTTAGATACTTCTGCCTAGCCCCTTCGGGTACATACAGGCATGTATATTGTTAATGTAAAAGTGTAATTTCCTCTATTAGAGTAATGCCGCAGCCCCATGGGGGCTTTATTGTCCATCTTTGTAGCAACTAAAGTATATACATATATATATATATTTTAAACGAGGGTTTATTAATTTATATGTAAGAACATATACATGTATTATGTCCTAAAAATAGATGTCGTAGACTTTTATTCTCTCCCAAGAGGGGAAAAGTGACGTTGCATAGATTCATCGTCCGTGTATACAGAGAGATTCATCAAAATGGATTTTTTATATACCGGAATTAGATTCCGTAGCCGAGTGTTAGTTTTTATGTAAAATCTATGTGCTCGTAGATATGCAGTTAATATTCTAAATGGGAAACCAATGAAATGCTTTATGTAAGATCAACCTATATCTTACATCTTAGTCTCAGACTATCCCGTACTAAGACTTTTTGATGAATATATCCGTAAATTATACATAATATAATAAATTATATTATGTATAATTCACCTTAAATTCCACAGATGTTGATTGTAGCTATTAGAGGAAGATTTTGTTATATTTCGTGAAGGTCAGGTGGTCCATGCCAATGTAACGCCTTTCGTGGCTCGAGATGGTTTGCAAGTAGAGCCGTCCTCGGTGACTAGCATGGTAACTATGCACTGTTCTGATCTTGGTACACATTTATCAACATGAAGCACAATGATTCTCTGTGATAACTTGACTCTTGCTCAATCTTCGTTGAAATTAATTTTACGAGTCAATGTTTAAATGGTGCCAAAGAGAAAGACTAGTCTGTTCTTAAATTCAACATTTGTAGGTAGTTTTCGCAAGTAATTGGACCATCGAATATAATGACGTAAGAGTGCTTAAAAATCCTTATTGGGATGGTTTCGGCTTTAAGAAGAGGTAGGAATGGTATTGGGGAGAAATTTCAGAATGTCTGAATGGCTCGGGTATGTTATACTACAGGTAAAACTAATCAGTAAGTACCTGTTTGACAGGTGTAGCAGATGCAGAACTTGGTTGGTAAGAGTGTAGTATTTGGCGATTCCGTAAAGATATTTAAGTTTGAATTACGCAATTCAAATTTTCATTAAATGATTATGAATTTTATTAAATTTGTTCTTTTTTAGAATAACTCTTTTTATTATGTAAACATTAAATTGGGTTGATCTTGATTAAAAAAAAATATACTTAATAGTTATAATATAATGTAGTATCTGTTGTTACTAGAATTTTAAGTCTAATACTGTGGAAACTCTGAATAAATTATTAGTATTTAACCCATTTATGTATCACAATGTTTAAGTCTTCGTGGTCTACACTTTCGACGTTATTTGTGTCATTCTACAGAGATAATGTTTGTTATACTAAAACATCTCAATTATTAGAATTCAAGAACGTGAAGTATTAGAATAAGGAGAAATCTAATTTTGTGTTTAATTGATGTCTAAAGAGTTATTATATTACTATATAACAATAAATAAAATAATCCAATTGTCAAATTTTATGCCTTGTTGCAATAGAGTGTTTTAGTAAAAAGGACCCACCGAACTTAAGTTGGCTTGTGTCTGTAGGAAAGAGTTTACATAAGCAAGGTATAGACCGCGCTCGCCACTGATGCGATCGTAAGCAAAAATAAATCGGCTTATCCACTTGGTTCTCTGTGAGATACGCTCTAATAGGTTGCTTATGAAAACTTAAAATAAGCTCAAATGGACGTTATTCAATTCAATGTATTTACATATCTTAAAAAATCTGGGTGTTAATAAATGTAATTGAATGTGGATCTAAGTATTTGAATCATCATTAATCCCTGTCAAAGAATATATTCAGGCGTTCCCTTGCGGATTTTTTTATTTAATAATAACAAATATTTTTACATATATTCTCGATCGTGCTCTCGAGGAGTCAAGACCTCCTTCCTGCCTGAGGATGATTGGTGTAGAAGAAGTTTCATCGATATGCCCAAATATACATCTTAAAAAATTGTTTTTATACATATTTGGGATTAGAAAACACTTACCTACACACTGTTCTCGTAAACGTCAAGTATACGACAGCTGATTGACAATCTTAATAAAAAAATATTGTAGGATTTATGGAAGTACGGAAATATTTAAAAAAAGAATTTACAAGTATACGAGAAGTAAATAACATAATGAGAAACATAATTACTATTTAACTTTTCTATTTAATACATTTAAAAACGCTTGTGCTCAAAATGTAGTCAGCTATACCCAGCTATACAAAGTCCATTGAACCAATAACTTGTGGAATACGACTTCATAGCAAATCGTCCCCTATTTAATAAGTCATAAAAGCAAATCCAATGATTTGGATAGACGTAACCCATTTTTTTTTAATTTGTGTGTATTAATGGTTAGCAAACTATACTTGGCCATCACATAGTGGAAAAGGCTTTCACTCCGCTGGAATGCGTCATCCGCAATTCAAAATCTTTTAATAAAATGAAGATCCTTTACATAATATAATGTGCCAATATCCTTAGACATCTCGAATGTACTAGTCAGGTATGGAACCCAAATTATGCTGTACACTCTAGTAAGTTAGTATCTTTAAAAGAAATTTACTAGGTATAGATAGTGCCATCCACGAAGTCGCGCCCCTCTCTTTTTCAACAGAGGGGACCGCGGGGTGGGGGGGGGGGGGGTCTGACTCGAGCGGCAGTCGCGAGCTGACGCACAGTTCGATGCACACTGGTAGCCGTCACATTGCGTTAATCGAGACATGGCCACAAAGCTGCTTTACTTCGATGAAGCAAACAAGAAGAAGAGTGGGACGCGTCTTCGTGGATGGCCACTATCTATACCTAGGCTAAAAGCTTAAAATAGCTAACTTGAGTTGTGAGTAGCGCTTCTCCCGTTTCCATCATCTCGGAGAAACGTGTCAGATTTGCGTTATCTGATTAAATTTGTACAATTAAAATGATTGCCCTAAACTCGTATTTAAAATAATACGTCCCACTTCTTCTTCTAAGTCGATACGCTCTTGGCAGAGCGATCGTGGTCGTCATGTAGTATTGGTGGAGGGGGCAGACAGTACACGCCTCACGATGCCCCGCCATTTCTCTCTGCTTGAGGTCATCCGGGCGCACTCATTTAAAGGGTTACCGACAATTTTCTTTATCTGGTCGGTCCATCGAGTAGGTGACATTCCGCGCGGTCTGGTACCTTCCACTTTGCCCTGTAATCTAGGCCCCGTAGACTAGGCGCTCTATGAACAAATTATCACGTCTCGAGACATCACCAAAGAAGGTATAAGTATGCGAGACTGTACTGTTGTTAATAGACGCTGCTGAGATGAAATCGCATCCCGGCATAGACTTATTTATTTGCTGTGTGGCATAAATTTCATTATTGCGCCACTCCTCTGGATAATCGTTAGCATAAGCTTTTTTAATAAGCTAACTTTAGCGATATGTATTTTCTAATGTTGTAATTCCTTTCTAACTAAGGAGGCTTGTATCTCTTCCTTGTTTGCATCAATGTTATTTTGTAATAATAGTTGTGAGCGCCTAGTATTAAAAAAAACTTTTTATGATTTATGTCGGTGTGCCTCAAGGCGGCGTATTATCTCCTCTTCTTTTCGCAATTTTTATAAACACTATATCTCAACGTCTTACTACTTCCTACCACCTCTATGCAGACGATCTCCAAATTTACTCCCAAGCCCCACTTAGCCGTTTAGATGAAGCAGTTAATATGGTAAATAATGATTTATGTTACATTTCGGACTGGAGTAAATCATACGGTCTAACAGTAAATCCACTCAAAACCCAAGTAATCATTTTAGGCAGTTCACGGACTATTTGTAAAATAGATTAGGACAATTTACCAAATATTTTCTTTGAGGGTGTGAAAATTCCGTACAGCAAAACAGTAAAAAATCATGGGATTATTTTTGATGAATGCCTTACCTGGATCCCACAATTGGAAACCGTTAGCCGTAAAACTTTTGCTGCTGCAGGTTCACTCAGAAGACTGAGAAACTTTTTGCCAACAGCCACTAAAGTTGCGCTTGCACAGTGTCATTTGTTACCGATTCTTGATTATGCAGACGCCTGCTATTAAGACCTTACGAAGGACCAGATTAACAAACTTGAGCGTCTTCAAAACTTTTCAATAAGGTTCATATTTGGCTTGCGCAAATACGACCACGTTTCTGAATTTCGCACCAAGCTCAAGTGGCTTCCTATACGACGTCGCCGGAATGCTCACATCCTATCTCTTCTCTATAATATTTTGTTCAACCCTTCTTCACCCCAGTACCTTAAAGAGCGTTTTGATTGCCTTAATGCCTCTAATTCTCTTTGCTTACGGTCATCAGAGAATCTTATGCTTAAATTTCCTCCACACACTACCTCGTTTTATGACCGTTCGTTTTCTGTCGAAGCCGTCAGACTCTGGAATGCATTGCCACTTGATACCAAACGAGCTCCGTCCTTAAATGTTTTCAAAGACAAAGTTAAAGCTTTTTACCTGTCGTGCTAACATAAGCTCCATACGTGTAAACATCATATTTATGTACTGTCAATTCAAATTCAAATTCAAAATCATTTATTCAATTTAGGCGTCTACGACGCTCTTATGAAGGTCAATTACAAATTTGAATATTGAAATATTCTACATTGTACTGCCACGTTCAGCAAAAAAAATTTATAGAGCCACTGCGAGAAGAACGGGCAAGAAACTCGGGGCCATTCTTTTAAACATCTTTTAACAATGTGTTATATACAATATAATATGACTATTACAATATTTGTTCAAATTACGTAGGTGACAGGTGATAGCTTGGCAGAGGCGGAACTTTCCAAGCATCTTTGTTGTTTAAGTAATCACAAACTTTGTAGTATGATTTCTTAATCAAAATATTTTTCACATGCAATTTGAATTTTCCTTCTGTGAGCATTGTAATATGTTAAGGAATTTTATTATAAAACCGCACACAATTACCTAAAAAGGATCTTTTATCTATCTTTGCTAGTCTAAAACCTGATACTGCTATTTTATATTTATTCCTAGTGTTGTAATCGTGGTTGTCACTATTTAATTTAAATTTACTCAATTTTTTCCGAACATACATAATATTTTCAAATATATACAGACTCGGTAAAGTTAATATATCAGTTTCTTTAAAAAGATCCCTTAGAGATTCCATAGGATCCATTTCATATATGGCTCGAATTGCACGCTTTTGTAAGATAAATATTGTTTCCATCTCAGCAGCAGCTCCCCACAGCAATACACCATACGACATAATACTGTGGAAGTACGCGAAATAAACTAGCCGTGCAGTAGCTACGTCTGTTAACTGTCTTATCTTACAAACTGCATATGCAGCAGAACTAAGTCTTCCGGCTAGATCATGTATATGTGGATCCCACTGTAAAGTTGAGTCCACTTTGATTCCCAGAAAGACTGGCGCTTTCTCATTAGAGAGTTTATCTAAGCCAAGCTTAATGTTTGGTTCAACATAAGGAACATTTGGTAAAGAAAACTTTAAACATTTGGTCTTTTTTGAATTTAAGAGAAGATTATTAGCGGCGAACCATTCAGAGATCATAGATAACACATTATTTACATGAATGAGTTCACTATCTTTCCTATCTACTTTAAAAATCAGAGAGGTATCATCTGCGAATAAAACAATATCGCAGAAATCTTTGAACATGCAAGGCAGATCATTAATATACGCTAGGAACAGAAACGGTCCCAAAATTGATCCCTGCGGTACACCTATTTTTACCAAAGACCCGGAAGAAATATTGCCATTTATTCCAACCATCTGTAGCCTGTCTGACAGATATGACTCTATTAGATTCAAAGCTTTTCCACGAATACCATAGTGTGAAAGCTTACGAATCAGAGTGCAGTGTTCTACACAGTCGAATGCCTTGGAAAGATCACCAAATACGCCAATAGCATCATGTGAACTCTCCCAGGCTTCAAGTATATGTGACATCAATTGAACACCTGCATCTGTAGTGGATCTGCTCTTAGTAAAACCAAACTGATTCTCATTCAATATATTATGCTCATTAAAATGAGATAAAAGTTGTTTGAGCATAATTTTTTCGAATACTTTACTCAGAACAGGTAAGATGGAAATAGGTCTATAATTGCAAAGGTCAGATGCAGCCCGCGACTTCAAAATTGGAGTGATTTTAAATAGTTTCATTAAGTCGGGGAAATTTCCTCTATCGACACAAAGATTGAATAATGTTACTAAGTATGGTGCGATAATGCAAATTATAGACTCTGCCACTTTAACTGACACACCCCACAAGTCTTCAGTACTCTTTATGTTTAAACTTTTATTGTCTTTATAATTTCAAAGTTCGTCGTGTATCTAAAAGAAAAGTCCGGTGTTTTGCAGGGAAAATTATGTTTTAATAGAGCTTCTGCTACATTGGGACAAGAATCCAATGATTTAGTGACTTCTAGGGGTAAGTTAGAAAAAAAAATTCAAATATATTCGCCACTTGTATTGGATCAGAGATTTGATTTTTATTAATAGTTAAGACATAACTTGAATCTCTAGGTTTATTTTTACAAGTCTTAATATTTATAGTCTTCCAAATGGTTTTTATTTTATTTTTAGACTTGCTAATTTTATCTCTTATAAAAAGAGATTTAGCACACAAGCAAACAGACTTAAAAGTTTTTGAATAGTTCCTAACATAATCATGAAACTGCTTGCAAGATGTTAAATTTTTCCTGCGATACAGATCAAACAAATAATCTCTACTTTTTCGAATACCTCTAGTTGCCCAATCACCAAACTTCAATTTTCCATTTATATGTTTCCTTATTTTTGGACAAACTTTTTGAAACTCAATATTTACTAAAGAAAATAAGTTATTTTAGATGTCATTCGGGTCACAGTGAGAAAAACTTATTGTGCCAAGCTTAGCTTCTATATTGGTACCGAGAGTTTCTAGCCTACTGGTTGTTAAGGGCCTATGTTCAACTTCATACCTCTCTGTTTCTCTATTTCCATCAAATTTTATCGCAAGGCCCTCATGATCAGACCTAACACCTTTCAATATTAACTTTTCTTTAATCTTACAGTTTGAGTATATATTGTCTATACAGGTAGATGAAGTGTCTGTTATCCTAGTGGGCTCACAGAACAGAAATTTCAAATTAAATGACTTAAATAATGAAATAAGATCAGTTTTATTTTTAGAATTAATTAAAATATCTATATTAAAATCACCACATACAAATACGGGTTTTCTGCATTTAGAGATTTTCTGCAGTATATTTTCCATAGTGGATAAAAATTTTGCAAAATTTTGAGCATGACCTTGATCTGTTGGTGGTCGATATACACACAACACAAGATGCCTGTCCACCTCCACACAAGCAACTTCACAGACACGTTCAACAGAACATCTGACTAAGTCACGGCGTTCTTTAAATTTTAAGTTATTTTTTACAAGAATAATACACCCTCCTCCTTCTGCAGATGATCTGTTAAACGCACTGCCTACACTAAAATTCTTAATATTAAATAAAATAACATTGTATCAGCTCTTAGCCATGTTTCAGTAAAGCATACTATATCAAAAGGATATTTATCTAAGAGCATTTCAATTTCAAGTATTTTGCCAGAGAAGCGATTTATATTTTGGTAGTACAGTGCTATGTCAAAACACTTCCCTGTTGTCGGACTTAAAAGTTTAAACAGTTTGACTCAACATTTGTATTAGTACATGTACTAAAATCTGTATCGTCAATAGAAGACTTGGTTATATTTCCTATAACCGACTCAATATTATAAGCTACCAAAGTAGCAATCAGATTCTTATATTTTTTAGGTAGGTACATCCTATCCCGAGTCAACATAAATTTAGTAATAAATTTATTACAGTCAAAAAATAAAAGTTTGTCACTATGACGACATGTCATATTATATAATATACTATTTAATGAATGATATGCTCATTCTGATGTTTTGTCAGTGCCTCTGAATAGGGAAAAGCACATAACATAATTTTAAATGCACTGAGGCTTATCAATGAGGTAACATTTGCTATTATCTGTTTCCTGTCAATACCTAAACTATGGCCTAAGTACACAATAACTATGGTATTCCTATCAATTTCAGAATCCATAATTTTCTTCTCAATCTGTGCATAAGAAGCACCAGGCATGCAGTAATTTTCGACAGGGCAGTGAAGTGAATTACCTAGTAATGAACCAAATTTTTTGCCTATTGCATCTGAAAATACCAAAACCTTCGTAACCATATCCTGGTTAGTGGTGATACTCTGATTCTCCCTCTGCGCTGCTTCTGTGTATGTTTTGTTCAATGGCAGAGGTGTATGGCAAATTGTTGGTATTGCATGGGGCTCTCTGGTTGGTTGAGGCTGACCAAGAGACTTTGAGCATGCACACTCAATAGTTCTCACACTCTCCATATTGGTGGTCGCGAGATCAATTAAACTTATAGCTTCATTGTAGTGCTCACTAAGATGGTTTTGAGCTGATAAGTAGCTAGAGAAAATATTTTGCATTAATTTCTCTTTGTCTAGAGCAGCTCAGAGCGAAGACTCGGAGTATCATCATCATACAATTGTTTTGTGATTTCTACTTCATCCAGACAATTTTGAATTTTTTCCTGTAATAGTAGCTTGTCTTTCACCAAATTCACATTTTTCTTGAAATAGTTTAGGTTTTTAAGTTGTTTTTTGCACTTAAACATCAGTTTCTTAAGCTTAAAAGCTGTATTTGTATATTTGTATATATGTATGTATTTTTGTATGTTTATGTATATATTATGTAAGAATACATTTATTATTTATACTGTAGATATTTATAAATATCAATAATATTAAGGATATTGTACACCGTCATCCCTTGTCAAAACTTTCTCCTCTCCAAAGGTTGTCTGGAAGAGATCGCTTTGAGCGATAAGGCCGCCTATTGTTCACTATTATAAGCTAAATATTTTTAATGTTAGTATAGTTTAAGGTGTTCATATTCATTCTGTGTCATAAAAGCAATGTTTTCTATGCATATTAGTGCAATATTAATATGTTATCGATGCATGTATAAGTACACAGATTTCTAAGATGTAGTTTGAAATAAAACTTAATCAAATATTTTTTTATTCATTATAGGTTCGCGTTTGACCACACAATTCGCGTTTAAATTAAGTAATTTTCAATATCACCTATAATACACTATCTATTTTTGGGTTTACTTCACACAAGCGTTTAAACAAAATAAATAACTCTAAACTGACAAACAAAATAACAATTTAAAAAAAAAAAATGCAACCCCTTTACTATTAGAAGTTATATCCGCATATTTCTACTAATGATAATTTCCAGAGAATTGTATCAAACATATTTTAATTTTCTGTTTATAGTTATTATTATTATTTATTATTAGCAGTCCCAGGTAGAATATTCATCAGCCTGCGCCCGCAACGCATTTTGCTTACCGGCAAATGAAACTGCGTTGGTTTTTTTTTCTCTATAGGAACTTGTCTACCAGCAATAATATATGCATAATACAATAGTACAATTAAGCACACTTGATCTTTTCATTTAGTCAGCAAAAGCCTTTGAAAAAAAACCAACAACACCAAAAAAGGCTCTTTCACTGTTAAATCAGTAAAACTTTGGAATTCACTTCCCCATAGGATTCGTGCTAGCCCCTCTTTAGATGTTTTTAAAACTAAATTGAAAGAGTACTATCTTTGTATATAATTTGTATAATATAAATATATTTTATATGTGTAGTTATATTACTTGGTATTTATTTTGTTATAAAGTACACTCGAGAGCAATGAATCCGGGTCACTTAAAGAATCCTAAAAATCTCGGAAACAAAAAATGCTAGGTTAATGCAATAAATTGTATTTAATAGACAATGTAATACTCCTTAAATGAAGGTATTAAAACTTCTTAGTTATTGTAAAGTTATATCATAAAAAAATCAAATTTGAAAAAGGGCCACTTTCGAAGATGGAACTACGAAATTACAGCATTTGGTTTTGCTTTTGTTTGTAATCTGTCATTTATGTGGGTACATAAACCATGTTGATAGTGCTCTATATTCATTATTCAAGCTGAAATTATGTCGCTTACGCCTGAAGAATGCACCAGAATACTTACAATGCTGGAAACCGGCCGGAGTCAGCGCGATACAGCCAGGACTGTCGGTGTGTCGCTGTCAACAGTACAAAGAGTTCTCCGACGTTACGAAGAAACTGGTTCTAACCTACGCAGACCAGGAACGGGCAGAACCAGGTGTACCACAGCACGAGAAGACCGATACTTGGTGAACACCATGCTTCGAAATCGCTTTCTCACAGGAACTGAACTCACCAATCAGTTTCGACGCCTCGGAGGAAGTAACCCAAGTGCATGGACAGTAAGACGTCGGCTTGCTGAATCTAACTTAAAACCCCTTAGACCTGCAAACGGCCCTAAACTGGAGCGTGGGCATCGTATTTCGAGACTAAGATATGCCCAGAGCCACGTAAATTGGAGTATTGAAGATTGGTCAAAAGTTATGTTCTCCGACGAATCAAAATTTATGCTCTACAAGCACGATGGAAGACACAGAGTGTATCGAAGACCAGGGGAAAGATTCAAGCAAGCATGCATCGAAGAAAAAGTAGCCTACGGTGGTGGGTCTGTACTTGTGTGGGCCGAAATTTCTTCTGAAAGTCGCACAGAGCTGGTGATCATAGAAAACGGCTCTTTAACTAGCGTAAGATATGTGGAAGAAATCCTCAATGATCACGTTGGTCCATTTATGGTCAATTTAGGTGAGGATGCTATATTTATGCATGACAATGCCCGACCTCATACAGGTAGGATTGTGAATGACTACCTTCAAGAGATGAACATGACTCGTATGGAGTGGCCAGCGCGCAGCCCGGATATCAACCCGATCGAGCATGCTTGGGACGAGCTAGGCAGATGCGTAAAACAACGAAACCCTCCCCCAATCACGCTTCGTGAGCTCAAAATTGCTCTCACAGAGGAATGGGAGAATATTCCCCAAAATCGTATAAGGAACTTGGTGTACAGCATGCCAAACCGCGTAAACGCAGTAATGGAAGCACGAGGAGGCAATACGAAGTATTAAAATTCAAGAAAATCGTAATAAAGTTCAAAAATTTCATGTGTCCTATTTTTGTTTTAAGGAGAGATCAGCAGTTTTTTTCTTTATGTAATTTTGTGTTAATAAAATGTATGGTGACTCATATTTTTTTTACTTTCATTTAAGGAGTATTACATTGTCTATTAAATACAATTTATTGCATTAACCTATCATTTTTAGTTACCGAGATTTTTAACATTCTTTAAGTGACCCGGATTCATTGCTCTCGAGTGTATGTATTTTGTGTAAGTTTATTTTGTATTTATTATATGTATTGTTAGTATAGTTGATATTTTAGTTAATTATTATATACAATAATATATATGTTAAGTTTTTTTATATAAAAATTACAATTCATAATATTTAAAAGAAAATATATATGCCTATTGATTATTAATTTTATGTACACAGTGGAAACCTACAATTAACATTTCTCACTACGCTAAGGTTTGCTGGAAGAAAACTCTTTTAGGGTTAAGCTCGCCTTTGTACACATTTTATAATTATAATTATTTTCTGTCTGTACTGTTTGTGTGCAATAAAGAATCTAAGAACAAATCGAAGCAAATAGCGATGACAAACAATTAATTGTGGGGTACATTTTACTTAAAGTGACACATTTTATTTGTTTGACAACTGAAAATCAACATTAAATTTCGTTACTCGCTTTTTGTTTGTGATTAACATAATAAAATTTTGCGACAATTAGACTAACAGCACCAACATAACTAATTGTACGTATATAAAGTCTTTGGTGCAAGACAAAGGCAATCTAGTATATTATGCTAAACTGAGTGGAGCCGATCTAAATATAGAAAAGATATTGTGAATTTGCACGCTAGATTTTTAGGAGTTTACTGTCAATTAAAGTGTATTATTTTCTATAAACAATGAATAATTGCACAATGTATTTAACGCTTGAAAAACAACAAAGTTATTTTCAATCAAAGAGGTCATGTGTTGTGTCTGGAATAATCGATAAGGTTAAGATTCATTGCAATAATATTATTCTCGTGTCAATTTTATTACTTTGTTGTCGGATGAGAATTGACCTTAGGTGAGCTTGTTATTTTCAAAATGGTCAGGTGTTTACTTGCACTTTGTATCAAGTAAAGTGTTCGTTATCTTTGACTTACGCTATTTATGTGTCTGGTCGAACGAATAAAATACTTTATTAAATACATTGTTGCATATAAAAATTGTTAAACCTATATGCTTTATATTTTAAGTAATAATGGAACACATTTTATCGATCCCACCTAGTGGTTAATATTTCCACCCTAATTCCCCCTTATAAAGGTTAACGATGATTTCACAAATAGCATACTCAGCGCTCCCATTTAAGGTGGAAACTAACGTCTGTAGCCAGCGAGCTTAAAACAATCTACGAACTTAAAAATAATATTTATTTCCAAGAACATCATTCCATAAACAGTACTTAAATACGTCAAAAATATTTAAAATTATGTACCACGTGTAATCAGTTCAATTAGTTGTGAATTTATTGTATACGAGTAATGAAATAAAAATAAAAACCTTTTTTTTCTAACTTTGGCTTTCCATCCCTAGGTGAAAATTTCACCCGTTAAACCGTTTAATAAAAAAATATATTTGTCGGAACATCAATGCGTTGCATGATGCAGTATCAATAACATTACCAGACGTCCTAAGTTTGTAGGTGTGGAGCCATTGCTGTCATTGGTAATAATATTTTTCGCGTGGTAATAATGTTTTTTAACTTTTAATGGTGCTAGTAACAAATATTTGAAATTTTTAATCTCGTAGTTACATGATTTGTACTTTTGATCGCGTAGTATCAAAATTGTTGAATGTTGGATTAGGTTTTCGCTATTTTTACACATAGTAATTAAAAAACTTTGGGACCAAAATAATGATAAATATACGCGTTTAAAGTTGTTAATTACTAAGAATGTTTTACTTATAATCGCGTAGAACTAAGTGTTTCACTTTGCGTTATTTATTTCACTTCAGACCGAATCTATGTAATTCTTGTACTGCATCACAACATATAATTGTGCTGCAGCGCCGCATCTCTCACTCTCTCTATACGATTAGCTTTTCTATCAACAATTTATTTCCAGACCCTTAATATCAACAAACTGTTATTCGTACCTATTTCTATATGGGTTTAAGTTTTGACATTTAATAAGCCGATAATCTTATGAGTATCGGCTAACTAAACGTCAAAACTTATTACATTTATAGGATTATCCCTATAATTGTAATCAATCAATCACTTGATAAAGGTACTTGTAAAAAAAACTATGAAACCGTTTTAGTAACAGTAAAACCATCGTCCGGGGAAGTACTGTGCCATCTTAAATATTTCTACCGACACGCAGTTAAGTATGTTCACATAACAACTTTAACTGATTAACAACTTTATGTCTCAGAGTGATGAGTGCAGTGCAGTTCGCTACTTGTGATGAACTGCAACTGCTATAGGGCAGAGGATATATTATCGTACCATATGGTCTTCGTGCTTTTTACACCGGGGTGGCATGAAAAATAAACAAATTAAAGCTATAACCGTTTATAAATTGCAATTACATTATATCGTGCTCATAATATACATTAACTTACTTTCCCGTTGAATGTATAACTAGGTAAAATTAATATACTTATATGTTATCTCGGAAGAGAAAAGGATATCTGCAAAAGTCCAATATGATGAACTGTTATTGTTGCTCGTTACGAGGTTAATTAAAGATATGAGTCGTAAACAGCGTGCGTATATATTCCTTTCGGGTTGTGTATCGGGATCATTCTGTGTTCTGGCTGCACAGGTGATCAACGTCTACTTCTCTCTCAAAATGTAATATTCAAAGATGTTGCCATGTATCGGTCATCGGACGAGGTCAGCTCCAAGCCGGATATAATTATGGCGCAGCCGGTGATGTTCCCGATCACGATGGTGCTAATATTATCAGTACTCAATCAGGTGAGAGTAATACCTTTGTGTTTTCTGCTAGATGTCTTCTGTTTTCAATAGGTGTAGGTAACTCCGACGGGAAACGGGATCGGAGAGTATAATTATTTATAAGATAAACAATGGGAGGGTTCTGTACCATTGTTAAATGCGGTCGCTTGGTTTACCGTATTAAATTAATCGCATGTTAAGTTTGTCTCGGAATAGAATTTGAATTTCGTGATGGAAAGTTTCATTATTTTTTGTACCAAAACTCGCCTTAATTTTCGTCCATTTCTTATCTTAAAGCTTTGGAAACTTTTTAAATCAACTTATGCAAAAGTACACAGCTCATAATTTCAACTATATCTATTAGCGCAGAGTCTTGAGTTTCCGGAGAGAAAGAAATCCTTGTCAATACAAACACAAATGTTACTCGCAATAAAGTGATCCCATAAGGTTATTTTTAACCACTTTAAAATATGCTGTGGTTCTTAATACTCGTACGATGCCTGTTTTCTTACGTGTGTTATCAAGTATCTTCGTCACTTACGAATAGATTGGGATATTTCTTTCTCTCATAGATAGGGTGTACGCCCAGTGTGAATTTCATTTGTTTTTTTACACGACTGCCCAAAAAAGGGTGTTAATTTTTCAGAGTTTATCTTTGTGAGTTTGTTTATTCCACTATAAATTCTAAATGGCTCAACAAATTTTAATGTATATAATTAGATTTGTCTTGATAGCGTAGGCGACACTAGGTTCATAAAAAGAGTAAAAAAAAACAAATTGCAGATTTTAGACGTCTTACCGTGAGAAAAAGAGTATTATTTTATCCCAAACCCATCGACTGCGGAATAAAAATGAAGGGCTAAAAGAAACTATTCTATAAATACATATAATTTTCAGTTTTAATTTCAATGAAACGATGAAACGCTTAACGAAAATAAACAATTTGCAGTCGGGTTCTTTAATTTTTAATTAATTTATACTTGTTTAAAATTTGTTCCACTTTTCTCGTGCGTACTGCGAAAGAGTGGAACTCTTTACCGTTGTCAGTTTTTCCCGATGAATACAACATGGGTGTCTTCAAATCGAGAGTAAATAGGTTTCTTCTAGGTAAGCGTGCTCCATCTTAGACAACACCAATGCTTAACATCAGGCAGGGTGTGGTCAAACGCGAACCTATCATGAAGAAAATTAATGTTACTAATTTCTCAACCATGACGAAAAACGTTTTTCGAAATTGATGAAACAAAACGTTAAACCGGTTTCGACCGGTAAAAGTAATTTCAAATGAATATTGTTAAAATGAAATAAAGAAACAATAATTATATAATATGAAAGGCTTGAGTTCTTTTTTGGCGCGAGTACTTGTATTGCAATCTAAGTAAGCGAAGGATGCCAGGCCTGAAATCAAAATATAGTTAAAATATATAATCCTGAGTATACCGAAGGTTCCAAAAATACGAGACGCAAAATAACTTCGCTGCCGAACGCAACACACAATTTTTCAACTCAATCTAACAAGGAAAATGATGAGTGCAAGAAAAGCAGCTTTAATAATGTAATGAATTTGCGTTAATTTATAGCAAAAATATAAAGTAAAATTGTTAATATCGAAGGTATTTTATAACTTATGGAACTTTTATATAGTCGAATTTTAAAAACGTTTTCCGCGGTACCAGATTAAAAGCAGTTTTTTTACGCAGATTTCGAACTATAAACAATCCCTTTCGGAGCTTGTCAGGAGAAAAATATTTTTTGACTATTAGGAATTTAAAAGCATAAAGGGTTGTGGGTATATGAATAAAAAAAGGAACGACATGAAAGCTACGATTAACTTTGTCCGCTCACAGAGCTGGTTGAAACCGGTTCTGCGTCGTGTGGCCGCTGCAACCCCCGCGCGTCTTGTCTAGTTACTCACACATAGCTGTGTGTGTAGTAGTGATGCTTTCATTCTGTACAGTTCTTTATTCAAAGTTTTCACTAACATTATGTCCGGCTCAACTTAAATTCACAACGAATACCTATAAATTATTTTATAAATCTTATCTCAGATTTATATCTCTTTGGAACTCAATTACTCCGATTAGAAGGTAGGGAAGCCTTCTATTTTCCTATAGATCTGTCTAGTTCAATAATATGTTCATATTGTTCAATATATGGGTTTAATATACAATGTGTATGTAGAGGGTCCTCCATCAGACTTGTTGTTCTGATGGAATGTTATCATCAGTTTTCTTGCTATAAATCGAGAGCGGGCTTGTTTTTATCAGTCATATTGGATATTGACGCTTAGGTAGGCATAGACAAAGTATGTCTCTTAGTAACCCGTAGCGATGCACTATGAAATCAAAGTTTTGTTATCATGCGAGTTACCGAGAATCAGCTCGCCCTAGTTCTACATTTCTATGCCCTATCATGGTAAGGTTATCTCTGTTACAAAGTAACTTTGTAAGTGTTATTACCGGACACAGAGACGCCAATTAACTTTAATTATTATCAAAGTTAATGCAAAAAGAACAATGTAATACTGGTTTATAGATTCAGTACTTAATTTGCAGAAATCCTTAGTCAAAATGACTACGCTACTAGAAACATAAGGTCCTATAAAAAAATATCATGAAATCATTTTTTTTTGCACTGACGCCTTTTCCCTGAATTTTAGTCTTGTTTGTAGGCCAACATAAGTAGAACTATTGATGTTGCGCCATCTCCATGCGGTTAAAGAAGGAAGGACAAATTAGAGTCATGCGTCATATGTCATATTGGCTTAGCTGTTAAAGCTTGCCCCAGCTATAGGGGTGGATGGTGCGGTGAATGCTCAAGCGACCCCGCTCCACCCCACCATAGACGCAGCTGCCCACCGCTGGGATTTTAGTTGGTGTACCAGACATTGTCCGCACAACCACGCGGCTTCCCCCCGGAACTGCTCAAGGCAGTTTCCCAACACAGAAAAGATTTCGAATTCGCACATGACTATAATTTTATTTCATCATCAATTCTAGTACGAAGGATACGTAAACATAAAAGTAAATAAAATTAAATAAGACATTGAGTACTTTGCACTTTTATGATTTAACTTATAAGTTGTTCGAAATGGAGCACCCGTATCGGATACTCAAATTTAGTCAATTTGGAAATTCACTTTGTGTTGCCTTCTGAAAATTGACAAAAGTCAAAGTCAAAATCATTTATTCAATTTAGGTGTCTACGACGCTCTTATGAAGGACAATTACAAATTGTAATATTGAAATATAATACATTGTACTGCCATGTTCAGCAAATAAAATTTATAGAGCCACTGCGAGAAGAACGGGCAAGAAACTCGGGGCCATTCTTTTAAACGTCTTTTTACAATGTGTTGTTATATACAATATAATACAATTTATAACAATATTTAGTTACATTACGTAGGTGACAGGCCCTAGCTTGGCAGAGGCGAACCAGTCCAAGCATTTTTGTCGTTTAAGTAATCACAAACTGTGTAGTAAGATTTCTTTATTTCAATGCAACTTCACGTGCAACTTGAATTTTCTTTCTGTGAACGTTGTAATATGTTTGGACAATTTATTATAAAACCGCACACAATTGCCTCATAAGGACCTTTTATTTGTCTTTGCTAATCTAAAACCTGGCACCGCTATTTTATCTTTATTCCTTTTGTTATAATCGTGATTGTCACTGTTTGATTTAAATTTGCTGAAATTTTTACGAACATACATAATATTTTCAAATATATACAGACTTACTTACTTACTTACTCCGCTGGCTCAGCGACCCAAAGTGAGTCTTGGCCTCCGATATTAGAGCACGCCACTGGTTCCGGTCCTGTGCGGTTTCACGCCAGTTGTCTGCGTGAAGTTCACATAAATCAGCGCTCACCGCATCACCCCATCTGTATCTGGGACATCCAACCGGTCGTCGGCCTGTTGGTTGACTCAGGTAGGCTCTTTTAACCTCTCGATCCTCCCCCATTCTTTGTAGGTGGCCCAGCCAGCGGACCTTAATTGGTCTCTCCAATTATATTCGGCTGGGCCACGAGCTCTTCGACTTCGGCGTTTTTTCGGATTCTCCAGCTTCCATCTGGCCTTTGCTTCGGACCAAGAATCTTTCTGAGGATTTTCCTTTCGGCTATCAGAAGCTTATTTTTTTCTTTAAGTGACAGTGTCCAGACCTCACATCCGTACCTACATTAGGATTGGCCTTATTACAGTATTGTAGATGCGGATTTTCGTGCGTCTACTAAGAAGCCTGGACACCAAACTTTATGCAGGGCAGCGCCGCAACGCAAGGCACTTTGGACGCGGGTGTCAATTTCCTCCTCTCGGGAATTCGAGTTATTGACAGCACAGCCTAAGTATTTGAATTTGACAACCCCTTTGTAAATGGTATCTCCGACATGTAAATCTTGTGGTTTGGTGCGTCTGTTAGTATATCGTCTCAGTCATGTCATAGTTGATACTAAGACCCACTTTCATTGCCGCCGTTTCCAAGACCTTGGTCACTATTTGGACATCCTCACTTTTTCCTCCCAACAAAAGTCAAAGTCAAAATCATTTATTCAATTTAGGCGTCTACGACGCTCTTATGAAGGTCAATTACAAATTTTAATATTGAAATATACTACATTGTACTGCCACGTTCAGCAAACAAAAATTATAGAGCCACTGCGAGAAGAACGGGCAAGAAACTCGGGGCCATTCTTTTAAACGTTTTTTAACAATGTGTTAAGTAGATACTATATAGTAAAATTATTACAATACTTAATTTACATTACGTAGGTGTTAGGCGCTAGCTTGACAGAGGCGAACCAGTCCAAGCATTTTTGTCGTTTAAGTAATCACAAACTGTGTAGTAAGATTTCTTTATCAAAATATTCTTCACATGCAACTTGAATTTTCTTTCTGTGAGCGTTGTAATATGTTTGGGCAATTTATTATAAAACCGCACACAATTGCCTAAGAAGGACCTTTTATTTGTCTTTGCTAATCTAAAACCTGGCACCGCTATTTTATCTTTATTCCTAGTGTTATAATCGTGATTGTCACTGTTTGATTTAAATTTGCTGAAATTTTTACGAACATACATAATATTTTCAAATATATACAGACTTGGTAAAGTTAAAATATCAATTTCTTTAAAAAGATCTCTCAGGGATTCCCTAGGATCCATTTCATATATGGCTCGAATTGCACGCTTTTGTAAGATAAAGATTGTCTCTATTTCAGCAGCAGCTCCCCACTGCAATATACCATAAGACATAATACTGTGAAGTACGCGAAATAAACGAGCCTAGCAGTAGCTACGTCTGTTAGCTGTCTTATCTTACGTACTGCATATGCAGCAGAACTAAGTCTTCCAGATAGATCATGTATAATGTGGATTCCACTGTAAAGTTGAATCCATTTTAATTCCCAGGAAGACTGTCGCATTGTCAAAAGAGAGTTTTTCTAGGCCAAGCTTAATGTTTGGTTCAACATAAGTAACATTTGGTAAAGAAAACTTTAAACATTTGGTCTTTTTTGAATTTAAGAGAAGATTATTAGCCGCGAACCACTTAGAGATCATAGATAATACATTATTTACATGAATAAGTTCACTATCCCTCCTATCTACTTTAAAAATTAGGGAGGTATCATCTGCGAATAAAACTATATCGCAGAAATTTTTAACCATGCAAGGCAGATCATTTATATATGCTAGAAACAGAAAAGGTCCTAAAATTGATCCTTGCGGTACTCCTATTCTTACCAAAGACCCGGAAGAAGTATTGCCATTTATTCTAACCTTCTGTAGCCTGTTTGACAGATATGACTTTATAAGATCCAGAGCTTTTCCACGAATACCATAATGTGAAAGTTTTCGAATCAGAGTGCGGTGCTCTACACAGTCAAATGCCTTAGAAAGGTCACAGAATACGGCAATAGCATCCTGTGAACTCTCCCAGGCTTCAAGTATATGTGACATCAATTGAGCACCTGCATCTGTTGTGGATCTGCTCTTTGCAGCAGATTCTCATTCAATATATTATGCTCATTAAAATGGGATAAAAGTTGTTTGAGCATAATTTTTTCGAATATTTTACTCAGAACAGGTAAGATAGAAATAGGTCTGTAATTGCAAGGGTCAGATGTAGCCCCCGACTTCAAAATTGGAGTGATTTTACTATGTTTCATTAAGTCGGGGAAGTTTCCTTTATCAATACAAAGATTGAATATTGTTTTGAAATATGGTGCAATAATGCATATTATAGACTCTGCCACTTTAACTGACATACACCACAAGTCTTCGGTGCTCTTAGTATTTAAATTTTTAAATGTCTTTATAATTTCAAAGCCAGATCATCAGCATATCCGATCACTTTATGCCTACCGTTCAAATCCAATCCAACATCTAGTGCTAGAATGCTTCTAACAACGTATTCTAAAACCAAGTTAAAGAGGATAGGCGACAGGGCATCCCCCTGTTTTAAACCTGTAATTACAGGGAAAGCTTTCGTCAGCGCGCCTCCTACTCGCACTCTCATATTACTGGTTTTTGTGGCAGTTTCGATCAGACAGACATTATACAGCTTGGTAAAGTTAAAATATCAATTTCTTTAAAAAGATCTCTCAGAGATTCCCTAGGATCCATTTCATATATGGCTCGAATTGCACGCTTTTGTAAGATAAAGATTGCCTCTATCTCAGCAGCAGCTCCCCACGGCATATTGTTGTGGTGTACACTCCTTATAACACTTTTTACCTCAACCTTGTATGTCTATAAAATGTTACGTATTTTTTTTTTTTATGTCTACTGTTTTTTTAGAGAAATTTTATCTTTAACACTGTCTGTATCGACTAGTGAAATAAAATAGCGAGTGTAGAGTTATTTTTAGAACTTTTAGGTGGTCCTTTTTAAACAATGTTTTTTTTTTAAGTTAAATAACATATGTTAACGATTGAATGTGGTTTCCTTATTTGGCCCATTGTTTTTTCCACCCTGTGTACAGTAAAACAATAAAATGTGAAGGTAAAACAACAACATGATCGCTTGGTTAGGCTGTATGCTGGTAGTTGGACTACATTCAAATAATGTAGAGGAGCGCACCTTCGTGATTGAAAAGGTTTGTACATATTTGAGCAGTTTGGTGAATGGACATTAAGTCCGTGGGGCCGGAAGCTCATTATATTTTCACTTGTACTGCCTGTGGGCTTGCAATGTCTTTTAGGTTGCCGTAACGCTTTCCTTGTAGTAACTGAAGTGTTGTATATAGTCTGTAGCGTTCTGTTAGTAAAGGCATATCAAATCTACAACCGAAGAAGTCCACTATTTTAGAGTTGTCTCCCTAATTGGGGGGTATAATCTCCATACTTGGCACGCATCTTGTGGGTCCCAGTGTAAGATGCCGGTTCTTCTGGTATGTTTCCCCTTATCGCCCTCACAGTATGATATGGGGAAATTCGAACCAAAACCCCACAGATATGAATTGTGCAAAGAGAACATAGACATATCGACAAATTATTATGGCTAATTCTGAACACCATAGTAGATACCAGAAACTATACTTTAAAATATGAATAATTTGTCCTTTTTAGGGTTCCGTACCCAAAGGGTAAAAACGGGACACTATTACTGGGACTTCGCTGTCCGTCCGTCCGTCCTTCCGTCTGTCACCAGGCTGTATCTCAAGAACGGTGGTAGCTAGAGAGTTGAAATTTTCACAGATGATGTATTTCTGTTGCCGCTATAACAAGAAATACAAAAAGTTGGCCAAGTGCAAATCGGACTCGCGCACGTTAAAACAAAAAAAAAAGTCTAATGTTGTTATAGCTAATAGTACGTAACACTTCGTGCGCGAGTCCGACTCCCACTTGACCGATTTTTTTTAAACGACTGCCCAAACGGAGTACATAATATGTTATTGCGTGTGAGTTTATTAATATATCACAATTTTAAAATGCCTGTACATATTTCGATGTATGGGGCTTCGTTTATTTTTGACGGGGCTGTCGTGTTTGTTAATTATGTATATTAATATAATTTTATATATATGTATATTAATTGTAACGTTAAATGTTTAAAGATACTTAACTTTTATGATTCAGCATCTGTTCGTAAAAATTATATTTAAATATAATGGATAGATAGGTGGGATCAGATTGTTCCAAAGTTAAGTAATACTTTATTCTATTTGTATTAAAACTAGTGTCTTTGTAAAGCTTCCCATACACGCGTATTGTCGTCATATGTTGAATACCAAGTGTTTATGCATGTAATTTAGTCTAAAATCTATACTTCGGGTTTGTCAGTTTGACGTTATGTATTTTCAAAGTTATTTGGAATAATAGTTTTGTATGGGAATTGTTATATTCACATTTGGAGGTAATATAAATAGTTTAATGAAAAACTGATAAACCAGAAGCAAAGATTTAAGGTTCAAGCACATTCATGCAACATTTCAACGAGATTGAACTATTGGTATTTAAAAAAAGTCAATAAAAAAATTGAACCGACTTCAATACCCAAAAGTGTGTAATAACTTGATGAAGTCGGTACCATGGTAGTTCAAAAGTACTTATTATCACAGTATTGTGCGCATGGTACTGACTTCGTCAAGTTATTTCCCACTTTTGGGCGTTGAAGTCAGTTCCATTTTTTGGTAAAAAAAATTAACTCTTTTTGGTGACTACTTAGGTAAAAAAAAAAACACTATTTTTGTGACCCTTCCTACTTACGAGATCGATAGTCATTCATTGTCAACGACTATATCATCAAGATAGATCAATATTTTACAGTTATTGGAGTGTGACTCTTAAACGGCTTGACCAATTATGATGAAATTCAAAGCATCAGATTTTTAACAAGAAAAGAATTTTCATAATCGGTACACCCAGTCGCAAACATAATAAAACAGACGAATTGAGAACCTCCTGCTTTTTTGGAAGCTGGTTAAATATGACGACACTACGTTACTATGGGAAGAGTTACGAAAACAGTAGCCTTAAATAAGAATGTATTTCATTTTCATGCCCAATTCGAAATGGAATCCGAGTTATTGGTACGTCTTATTTGTTGTATGATACGTTTCAGGTAGGTACGCTTTTTTATCATTGTTTATCGGTTTTCTTTTGTATGGATTTTAAGTATAGGTCATTAATCAATCGAGAAATTATTTACTATATGTACTTTGTCGATAAATAAATAAATGCGTGAACATTCGCCTGCTACTCAGCAATACTGAAACAAAAAAATAACGAATAAATTTTTGAGTAATAAACGTGAGTAATATTTCCTTAAAACAAGAGACTGAGAATATAATTAAAGATCCGTTAAACATTTATTTTTTCTTATTTTATCATACTGAAACGTACCTATTAAATGTGTTTGCATGAACTTTTGTGTCCCCATGTAGAAACGCTACCCTTATCCCACGTTTATGTTGCTCAGTACCATAATGTTTTTCCAACAACGTAAAGAACATCATTGTAGCAACTGCATTTTTTTATCTGGCCTTCTCACTTCAAATTCCTTAGGCATGTCCTTATTCATGTAGAAGGTACGATACCCTCTACTTTTCATCTAATCAGAGCGTTTAGATGGTAGAGACCCATTTCGTGCGCTTAATGTGCAGCAACGCCATACCCACATCGATGCGAGCAGTGGCGTGCTGCCCATTTGGGAGTGTTCTGTCCTTTATTCACGGGAGCACTCAGTCTCTTAGAGACTCTGGAGAGTTCACACAGGAGCAATATAGAACGGTCCTTACATTCTTAAGCTAAGAATTGTACTGTTGTAGCTTTACTATCACAAATAACACGAACACCATCCCCTAGTTTCTGAAACGTTTGTCTTTATGCTTTAATAAGTCGACATACTGAATACAGTACCGTGATTGGTCAATGGTTATTCTATGACGCGATTGTTGACCAATCAGTATTCAGTATATTAACTGAATACGAGTTTGACAAACTTAAAGTACCGCTTTGTGTTATATCATCTCAAATAATACTAAAATACATTATTTGGTTGCAGAAACCGGCGCCAAAAGCTAATACGATCGCGGTGCTTCAGAACATCCCCGTTCACACTAAGATCAATGTGAACAAAGTGGTACCCGGGAAGAGCATGACAGTCAACAGCAAGGCGAACCTGCAACGGGCCGGCGCGGGCGCCATGCCCCCCTCCGCGGCGCTATCCACCGTCCTCACCCCCGGCAAGTCCCTGCTCAAGGATAAAGAACGGAAGACCTCCAGCCAGTTCACCTCGCAGCAGTACTCGGACGACAAAATGGCCGGTGATGACGATATCAACGACGTGGCTGCCATGGGAGGCGTCAACCTTGCTGAAGAGACGCAAAGGATTCTCGGCTCTACTGACATGATTGGCACTCAAATTAGGTAAGCTTTTAGTAAACTAATGGGTACATTTTTGTAATTTATAGGTCAGTTCTCGACTGCCCTGATGGTATATTATGTGGTGCAGTCAAAGATGGTAAACATGTAAAACATAAAATAGATTTTAAGGACAACTACCTGGGCTAATTGGCCCCCGTCGAATGTGACAGTAGTTTATTTAATGCCATCAGCATGGGAATAGCACAACTTGCCACCATTTTGATATAGCGAAAATACTTACTAAGTGTGCTCTGTCTTCTAGCACTTTCCATGAGGGCGATGTATTACAATTGTTAGCTAGGTGGATTTGGAAGCAATGATTGCCGAGCGGTAATAGCTTTGGACTGCGACGCCGCAAGCCCATAGTTCGAACCCCACCCCGTTGGATTGAGGTTCACCGCATGTTGTTCACGGTGAATTCTGCGAATGCTCGCGTACCACCCTCAAGTAGAAACATACGTCTACTAGCAAAACGTGGCCACTATGGCTCTTAAGCCTACACCTTCGGGCACTACAGTATGATATTAAATTATAAAACATTGGTTAGTTTCCATTGTAAATATAAACTTACTCAATATGAAGTGGATTAATTCGGACATTATTATAGTTGGAGAGTATCTGTGCAGTCATGTATTTTTACATTTTTATTGGTTAACCTTTAAGTGTGAAAAATAATTTCGGTTCAATGACATTTATTAATACTCGTACGCTGGACTTGCAGCTGAAATAATATTATATCTCCTGTAAGCTTCCATAAGGCAATTTGTCCATCACTTCGTAAGCCGAGGTGAGGAAATGTCAATATTGACTTTAGTTCTCTGACGGTCGCGTGGTCGGTCGGAAAATGTTCTCTTTTATTCGGGCTTTAATCATTTCCAGTGCACGAGTATAGAGGTCAGTGTTGCCATTGCAGTACTGTAACAGCTGGATCGTCCACTGCTGAACACAGCCTCCCCTATTAAGGGGGTATTTCCCATAATCCCCACCCATGGCAGGCGTCTTGGGGATCGCAGTGTAAGTTCTTTAGAAGGCGCTGCTGCCCACCTTCCAGTATTTTTCCCTTAGTCGCCTTTTACGACACCCATGAGATGATATGGGGAGGTGCAATTTTAACCCGGCACTGTAACGGAAGTACTGCATTGGCACCCCAAGGGGCTGGCATTGCAGTACGGCTCGGTTACTAACAAGAGTTTTCATAAATACGCTTTCAATTAGAATTTTTAGAAACAGAATGACAAGATCGCCGGCGAAATATATGCAACAGAAATAAATAAAAAAATACTATGCGCTAAATGATGTCTAATAAAATAAAATAATTGTTATAACAATATGTTACATGTCAAAGTTATAACGGTTATCATGTGGATAACATGGTAGTGTAGTTAAAGAAGAACTTCATATTTGTAGATCGTGTAAGGAGGAGTACCTGGTGGCAACGAGCGTGATGCAACAGCGCGCGAAGGCCGTCGCCGCCAAGCACGGACTGGAGGAGCCGGCCGCCGACGTGGCTGGTCTTCTCAGCCACGCTGTCCACGAGCGGCTGAAGACCCTCGTCGAGAAACTTGCGGTCATAGCGCAGCATCGCATCGACTTGGTAATTAAGGTAGCTTTATCATAAGTAGGTTTAGGTTGTTGCCATGATGTCTTCGTGTTCAATCAACACTAGCTCAATGCGATGGGGTACCTTGGACAAAACAAGTTTTTTTTATGAGATTGTGAAGGAATAAGTTCGTATTTATTGAAATAATATAAGTAAAATAACTGCAATAAAGCAAGTTATTGTTCTGAGAGAATAGTAAACACTAACAGTTATTACATGCCAACGTGAGGTGCATTTTCGCCAACTTCCCAAAAGAGAGCAGTTCCGATATCGACGAATTTTTTTATCGAGCAATCGATTTATCTAGCTTGAAGTTATAAATGTGATCAATTTCAACCGAGTAGTTTTTTTTATAGGATTCTGACGGATTTAGCTCTAAGCCATCTGGTGTTAAGCGATAACATCTGCCTATAAACATTTCGTCACAAGTGACTAACTGCCCGTCACCCGGACACAAACTTGTTCATTCTCATGTGCGTGTAATTTAACCGGCACCCATATCATTCAAACCTGAACACAGCAATGTAAACATTCCCACTTGTCGATAGAAATGGATGTGTTCTATTTCTAATCTTTACGAAGTATCTAGTTTGCAAATAATATGTTCGAATTTTTATTTTTATTAGGAATATATTTAAAAAATCTTATCAATCGAAATGGTGATACTCGTATAAAAATGGTATGAATTTGGTTATGTTGTTGTTGCAGACCGATGACCGATATGAAACCACCCAAGACGTGAAGGGACAGCTGAAGTTCCTCGAAGAGCTAGACCGCGTGGACAAGAAGCGGCGCGAAGATTCGGAGCGCGAGATCCTGCTGCGCGCTGCCAAGTCACGCTCCAAGAATGAGGATCCCGAGCAGGCTAAACTGAAGGCTAAGGTAACATTGTAGAACTTGCTCATCCAAACCGGTATCGATATTCACAAAACGTGTGGGTATTCATGTGGCTTTAAATAAAGATTACGTTACTGTATCGCCCACAAGTCATCAGTACTCTATGTTTAAAGTTTTGAAAGTCTTAATAATTTCAAAGGTTTTTGATGTATATGTACCAAAAATCTGATATTATGAAGAGAACATTATCTTTTAACAGAGCTTCTGCTATATTGGAACATCTAAGGTTTAGTGCCATCTAAGGGCAAGTTAAAAAAAAATAACTTAATCCTATTATCTATACTCCAATAAGCTTTTTTTTTTCATTTTAATAAAGGAATTGAAGGCTTTAGGCTTGAATTTAGTTATTGTTCCATACAAATTTGATGACGAGATAGGCAACAGTTGTTATGTAAAATACTTGAGCTGTATATTAATCATATGCCTAAACGACAGTCGCAGTTATATCCAGAGACGCCGAAATCAGTGTTGCACTGCTCTGACGTCGGAGTTTGACATTCAGGGAAACCAGTTATCTCATAAATATCTGATCTTAACAGATCTTTACATAATTATTTGGAGCCAGATTATTAGGATCCAATAAATTACACCCTCATGACCAACGACCTGAAGCGATAAAGACCCAGAGCGTTCAGGGCTCTTCGGCCTAAATCCTACTGAGGTCTATAGCTTCACGGCACGGTAGGGCATATTGTGAATGCACGCTTAGCTTCTACCATCATGAACTACAATTTGACATGACCTATCAGTGCCTTCTGGTAGCTGTTCTTGAGTACCTGTCCTATTAATTAAGTTTGCTAATTTCGGCGACATCATAAACTCAATTGACTATACATACCACCAGGTGAGTCTGGGGCCAAATGTTAACCTATCACCTAAAATGAAAACGTACGTATAACGGTGACACTGTAATGGGCAGAACGAGGTACATTTCATCACAGTGCGAAATAAAAATCCGGCCAAGGGACTCGCGCACGAAATGTTCCGTAACATTATATGTAACCTAACCTTGCAAGTTACAGACACTTACTGCAGTGTCCGATTGAGCTTGGTAGGTAAGGTCCTATACTAGGTAGGTACGAACCCTAAAATAAAAAAAATAATAGATTTCACCAATGTTTATTTTTAAATCAAATATACAGCTAAATATTCGGTGAATATTTCAAGTTTCTACCTATTTTCATTATTATTATTATTAGCAAAGAAACGGCGAAAACCTCTTTCATTGTATGGCAGCCCCTTAATTATTTATTTTATTTTAAATAATTATATTTAAAGAGAACACTTAAATTAAATATTCTGTGAATAGTTAAAGCGTCTACCTGTCACCGTTTACCGCGTTTTAGTATCGAGCAAGAAACGGTAAAAAAATCAAGTTTGTTGTATGGGATTAAAAATACGGGACAATAAAATAAAATAAATAAATAAATATTTAAGGGGAGCCCCTTAAATATTTATTTTATTTTATTGTTAATATAGCGGCAATAGAAATACATCATCTGTGAACATTTCAACTGTCTAGCTATCACCGTTCTTGAGATACAGCCTGGTGACGGACGGACGGACGGCCCGTCCATCCGTTTTACCCTTTGGGTACGGAACCCTAAAAATGGTGCATAATGTTGTAATGTTCCCACCAGGCGAAGGAAATGCAACGCGCCGAGCTGGAAGAGCTGCGGCAGCGGGAGGCGAACTTGACTGCGCTGCAAGCGATCGGACCGAGGAAGAAGGCTCGCCTCGACGCGCCCGCCGCCGCCGGGGACTCCTCCTCCAACAGCGCCTCCACCACCAGCGCTGGTCTCGTAAGTATTACGCTTTAAAAATAAAAATAGTAAAATATACGTATAATGTAATATGTGATAAATATAAGTAAGCTTAGTATCTAGTCAGAACTTTTAAACAATATTATTCATTTCTTAGAGTCTTGATTGAAAATCAGCGCCTTTGTCCCATACAATAAGAATGATGCGGACACAAGGCTCATTCAATACTACTGGACATCTCACAACCGTAATAATTATTTAGTAAATTGTTTATTAAAACTTTATAGGATTAAGTTTATCACACTTTTTTTTTGGTATTGAATATATAAAAGAAGTGTATTTTATTTCTTTCTTTTCTCTATTTATACACCACTAACGCCCGGCCCCGGCTTCGCTAGGGTATTTAACAAAAACTTTTTTGTAGATAATATTGATGTCCACTATAAAATTGTAGTACATTTTTATATTACTTTGTTCTATTGTCAACAATTTCCGCATGGTACGCGATAAAACACTGTTTTTGGTATTTTTTCACACGTTGGGTTACATTATAGAAGTTTTCATACGGATCCTTAAGTTTTTGAAAATCTTCTATAGCTTATGTTCATCAGGGATAATGTTGGATTCTAATGGTGAATGAATTTTTCAAGTCGATCCAGTAGTTTTTAAGTTTATTCGTTACATAAAAAAAAACAAATCTTTCCTCTTTATAATATAAGTATAAATACAGATTGATTCCTAGGGAAACCCCCAGGAACATTCGATGTAACGAAAAGGCGATTAAGAATATACCTACGGGAGGTGCCTTCTTAGGAAATGCTTTCTTACACTGCGATCCCCAAGACGCCTGCCAAACGTGACGTGAACCTCCTTGATGGGGAGTTGTGTTCAGCAATTGAAACTTCGGCTGTTACAATTTTCTGGGGGGGGGGGGGGATTAAACTCAAATGTGATTTGCTAGCGGAAGGGCATTTTGCGACCGCCTGGCTATTTGCCACATTCAAGTAGAACATTTATCGTCAAAACGTTCCAACAGCAGTCGTTAAGAGCCATCCTTGCTCTAAATAATTTGTTTTCTTATTATCACAACAGAGTGGCCGCAGCCAGATGGCACTGCGCACGCGCCTGAAGCGCATCAATCAGCGTGACGTGATGTTCATGATGGAGCAGGACAGAGATACTGCTCATTCGCTCTTCCTCTTCAAGAGTTACCTCAAGTAAAGGACCGGTGCTGTCCCGACTCGACATGTCGTTAAAATGTCGTATCAGGTAGGATTGCTGGTGTGGAACACATCTGAATACTATTGCCTTGTCTTTTTCGCCTTGTCCATTTAGCCGTGTAACGTTCGCGTTTAGAAACATTACAACTGATTAATATTAGATACGATACAGGAAGTATGATTTAATGCTAGTTAACTGTAGTCCCTGAGGGTGGTGCTAACAGTCAGTACATATGAGGTTTAAGAACTAATATTTTGGTCATTCAACTCAGTACAATGACACGCATCCAATGGCGAGGGCTACATGGCCAGAGTTAGCTTGTTCTGCCACTCATACTTTTTAGAAACACACCAGCGTCGACAACTTTTGGCCTATATGTATATTGTAACAAATTAAATTGGTTAGGTATATTAAAAATATCATCGTTTCGTGTAAAGAATGTTATTGCATTAAATATTTTTGTAAACAGACAAATAATGGTACACTTTGATACCTGCCGGCGACGTTTAAAACATAGTTTCATATGAATCGTGATGTTCCGCGCGGCAAATGACTTCGCCTCCAGGTAACAAAGTCTACCTTAAGAGGAAAAGCGGCTTGAGAGGTATAAGAAGAAAATAAACGATAGTGACGTTTCGTGTTTCCCTGTTCCCTCCAACAAAACTATGCCGATAAAAAAAAACGTGTATCTAGGCTTCTTACACTTTATTTAATGGAGGTAAATCGGGTCATTTTAACATAATTTTACAATAGCGTTTAGTACAACGAAAATTGCGTATCTGGTAGCGCACCACTGATCTACAATTAAAAATAGTAACTAACATTTTACATCTGACAGCAAATAACTGTTTAGAATTCAAAATTACAGTGCATTTTTAATAACAATTAGTTGCTATAATCAAGAAAATGACAGAGGGTGTATTGCAGACCTAGATTTTATGTAAAAAAAAAATATTACTTAATCTAGAGGCATTGTGTAGGAAAAAAACAGGGAAACAAATTTGTATGGAGAATCGCACGCCACCTTTCCTCTTAACATGTTTTCATATGTTCTCAAAGAACTGCTGTAAATTTTGAGAGATTTATATACACTCGTTACATATATGGAAATACCACCTATTAAAGTTGCCAGAAGGCATTTGTTATTATTATATTCGTTAGGTACATTTCCATGTTATTGGTCAAATTATTTAAAATTTCGTTAAAAGTTTCAATATATTAATGATTATTCAATATATTATTAATGATTACTATTAATGATTATGATTAAAACAAAAAAAAATATTATGGCAACATCTATACAAAATGTACGACCTCGATATGTCGTTAAACTGTCGCGACTTTGGCAAGTCGTTAACATGACCTACCAGTTTGTATGATACCTGGTGAGGAATACGTCTGGATAGGTACCGCCGCCTTGTCTATTAATTCAGCAGCGGAACAAGGTAAAGTTTACATTACTGTGCTCTGAATCAGATGGCAGATAAGGTAGCCAAGCCAGTGACACAACTGGCACTTGAGACGTAACATCCATTGTCTCGCGTGGCGAACTCAATGCAATACCGCGCAGACCATCTATGTGTTGTGTGCGGCCTGTACTTGTTCCGGGCAGGGACAGTAGCTTGACATCAGGCCGCCTGCTAGTTTCGCCAACTTAATCATAAGGAAAAAAACAATAAATAAAAAAAAATATAGATTTTAATTTCTTTTAAGTGAAGTGTTCTCAAGTGTATAATTGAACAAGTAAACAGATTTATCGAATATTTAATAGTTTTTGGCACTTTGTCGTTAAAAGATATCGCGTTGTCGATTGAATCCGTGTTCATTTAATATTTAGTTACAATAGGTACATGAAATATGTGAATTATTATTATTGTATAGGAATTTTATTAATATGACGTATTTAATCAATCTTACTATAGGACATGTATATTCGTGGTATATTATACTTTAATCATTTATAGAGCGTGACCCATCGAGAGCACACATATAAATTTAAAAGGGAACTAAAAAATAACATTGAAATATGAACTCAAACCTACCTAGTTGTTATTCATCCAGATTCATTACACGTGTTGGTAACGTATGAACAGTTGTAATACACAATTCTTGAAGTATCATCTCATAATTACCTGCTTTCCAATAATACAAACAGCCTCGAATCGGCTAAACAGTTTTAAAGCAATAACGCTCCCGAGACAGCCGAGACAGACTTCTTGAAATCTTATAAAAACCCTCTTGTTCCGCTGGGGGAACAAACTCGTATTTTAGTATTTAAAAGCATGCTAAATGTTTTTCTTACATCTGTCATTGTGCAGCGATAGCTGTCATAGTTATGCAATTAAATCGAAAACAGATATACTTTATTGTCTAATTCCATGATATTCACTTTTAAAGTTATGTCTAAATGAAATTCATCTCCATTACTATTTTCTCAGATAATAAAGTTCTGATTTTAATACCAATCTACTTTCTGAGAAATAAATTGTACCTTCGTCTGTAGCGCCATAACATCTCCGATACAAAAATTGTTTGTTAAATTAAACTTCGTAAAGTTATTGAACAAATAAAAAATACAGACGAATCGAGAACCTCCTCCTTTATTTGAAGTCGGTTAAAATGCATATATTTCCTCCTTAACGACATTAACGATTTTCTTCCAAACCATGTCAATCAATAGATAGATTTTGTAGTTGAACAACGGCGTCTTGCATTACGGACGGAGCAAGTACCTTAACTGTCCTGTTGCAGCGTACGCTATGAGCCTTACTTCAACGTTGGTTTGTTTCATTTTCGTACTGGCCTGCAACGAGCGGTTAATTTGGGTACTATAAGTGCCCTGTATAATAATATGTCAACTAACTTTCTGAGTTTAAATTTATCTGTATCCAACATTACTTATGTACTGCGCACAAGTTTTACTTTTCGCAGTGCCATATGACGAGGAATAAAAGTGTGCAACGATTATTGCATAAGAATACGTAAGAGGGGTAAATGTTCACCGTCGCGTCGTGACACACTTGTGCTCTACCTACTTGGTTTTATACAAAGACTGGCTGGATGCATGAAAGACGCCGTCTGCTAAGGGCTTAATTCTACGCATTCGACTACATGTGTATACAATTAATTTGCAGGACAATTAGCTCTGTCCAAGTTATATTTTTGGCTAATAGATTCTCTTAGTTTTTTGATGTGCGCTCTTGATGGGTTACCGATTAAGGTTTTATAATGTTTAATGTCCATTTTATTGTACCGCGTAAATGTTGTGTGGTATTTGTTATTGAAGTGGCCAACAAGCCAACTTTGTGGTGTGGAAGCTAACACCAAATATTGGGACCAAAGCCAGGGAAACAGGATAGTTTTACCTTCAAATTTGTCACAAAACTTGCGCGTGGAATCTGACATTATCACTACTCTTGACAATGACTTATAGCAATGGAAAGTTGCTTATCTTCTTCTGCAGACTAAATCCACGCCAAATTTAATCAAACTCGATTATTTGCCTGACTGAAAAACTAACTAACAAGCTACAGAGTCATGTCGTATTATTATAGATGATATACAATCAAAAACCTACTAATAATTTTATAATTGGTATTCTTCAGTCTGTATTGGTCTGATAATTATATTTGAAAATACGATGTGTTAAGCAAGACTGAACAAATTTCTAAACTAAAATTTATATTTACAAATTTGAGAAATTGGAGTATTGTCTATACATGTGAAATTTTATTTATCATCATAGTGTTTAAGTTATAGTTAATATTTTCTTATTTCTCGTTATCCAAAGTATCAATAAGTTGGTTTTGTGATTAGTTCATACTACATGTGTGTATAATATATATATATATTTCTTTAATAATTAGCATGAGGCTTAGTGTTAAACAATTACTTATCGTATATCTCTTAGATTTAAGATAAGATCAACTGTAATATTTTAAAATTTGACTACCAATATTTTTATTTATCAGACTTTTAAAATTGTTATGTAAAACATTCCTTTACTATTATTGTTGAATAATGTTTGTATCTACACACACACACATACATAAACAAAAAAAGCGTACGAGTTCTGTATTAGATTCGTCGAATAGAAAACGCTTTTTGTCTCATTTGAATCAACTAATATCAATATTATACGTAATGGATAATTCCATATTGTGATCGTATTTACGAGACGACTTAATAATAATTTATAAAATGTTCAATTCGCCGCCAAACGAAACTTAATCTCAGGTACCATCGCATTATTAGTGAGTCGCGTCATCATCGCAGCATTTATTAATGTCCATTGTGCATTTTATGGTTTAAAAACAGAAATAAATGATTATTATGACATCGGTGGTGCAGCACTGTCACGTCGTCTGCACTTGGCGAGGTTGAATAACAACTTGTTCGTATCTATCCAATGCACTTACCATCGATTATACCTGCTCACTATCACATAAAATTGAACATCCGTTTATAGTAGAATGCAAATTTCAGTAGCGTTTTGTAAACTTAATGCACACATTTGTAGTGTATTAGATAATCGCATATTACTCAGAACAGCATCCGCTTTTGACGGAATATATACTACACAAAACAAATTCGAATAACTGCGTCGCACATACCAACTCGAATAAATTTGTGGCTACACTGCCAACGGATACGTTGTCCAACTCAAAATCAGATGAAGCTGCTTGAAAGGCTCCTCCGTGTTTCTAGCCGCCCGATTGATCGTATCATAACTCAGTATCTGGAACTCTAATGGAATGAGTTCACAGTCGGCTATATAATTAAACTGACTCTTGACCGCGATAGCAATCAGGTCAGACGATGAAGACAGTAAATCGATTGCATAACACAAAAAAGAATAGAAGCAACAACAGATAATTCAGCACTACCGCCACAGAAAGCAGAAGATGATGACCCGCTGCTTTAATAAATGGCTCAAGCCGCCCGACGAACAGTTTGTTACCTTGTGTTGCGATGGGCTTACCTCTGTATCAGAAGCTTTCTCACTCACACCCTGCTTTTTAGTACCTATACTGGATTATCTATCCCGCTCTTTGTTGTATACATTGGCTTGTAAATTTTAGTGCATTGACCTTCAAAAATTGAAGGTCTATGTGCTAAGATTTACAAGCCGATGTCAACAACCAAGAGTATTTTTTTGCCAATACTAGTCTGGAAACTTTCAATGAGCGGGATACGTAATCCAGTATCGGTGTTACATACGCAGGGTGCGAGCGAGAAAGCTGATACTAATGTAAATCTGTAATAGTAAGACAAGGTGACGAATGTTCTGGCCGGGATGTGGCTGCGGGATCTATCAAGGCAGTGGTCATTACCATTTCCTGCTTGTAATGGCTATAGCATTGGCTTCAATAGTCTGTTGCTGGGCTTCTATTTTTTCAGCTGTGTTCTACAATCACTTTACTGCCGTCATCGTATGACGTGTTTGCTATCGCAGAGACGAGTTCGTTGATATTTTATAAACGATGGGGAAATCATTCCAGTAGAGTTCCAGATACTACGTTGTGATGTGACCAGTCGAGCGCCTGGAAACATTAATGAGTATTTCTAGCAGCTTTGTCTTATTATGAGTTGAACTACGTATCCGTTGGCAATGTAGCCGCAGTGTTATTCGAGTTGGCCTGTGTGAACGTACACTTAAAGAAAAATATTTGTTTTTTTATTTGTGTTGTCTAAATTTCGCTGCTTAAATCTGACGCTATGCGAGTTATATGCAACAATTAAGTATTCTGCAAACTGTGTGCGCTAAGTATACCGAAGTGTTATGGATGGGTGATTTAAATTTCTAATGAAGTTAAAATTGTATGCTTTGTGATTGTAAACAGCTCTAATGTGATATCCGTGCGGTGGAGCAATGGAGAACAAGTTGTATTTCAGCGTTGGCCAGTGTAATATGATGAGTTAAAGTCGCATACGAGTTCCGCTGGTATACTAGTGTTGCCGTGAAGCTAGCAGCGTTGACACTAAATATCATGGATATATCGGCGATGATTGTGGTACCAAATAAACGTAGATGTTCCAAATCAACCAAAAACTTAATACTTAAGAAGCTTAAAATAACTTGTTGGAGTCGGTGGCGTGCTGATTCAAAACACTAAGCTGACATTATTAAGGTCCGACATCCACAAGTTATTTCATACTTTTCAGTGTTGGAAGTTAGTTTCTTTTTTTTTCTCTCTTGTTTTCTCTCTTTTTGTGATGTATACTGCTTCCAAGATCATTTCCACTCCCATAAAATACCGTTTACCATATACAAAAGTTGCAATTAGGATACAATCATCTACATGTACAAATATTTATACAGTTAATTGACTGTCATTTAAAAAGTACTCGACGGACATTGATGAAATGGTACCAATTTAGATGTATACACTACCCACCGAAAAGAGGACACCGAAAAAGTTAGGGAGTAATCGCTTAACAAATATACAAAAAATGTGCATATCTTTTTGGAATATGGTTGAAAGTACACAATAGTGTTACCCACACTTGTCAACAAACACATTTTCGATGCTTAAATAAAGAGTTTATGCTTTCAAGGCAAAAAAAAAACTCATATATGCACCTAAACGTTATTTGACAGTAAAAGTAAATATTATCAGCACAACGCGTTCACATGTAAACACGGCACTAACCGCTTGGTGTCAACTGAGAACCTAAACCTAAAGTGTGCTTTATTATATTATTTTCTATTTCATTAGTAGAAATACTTTTTTGTACTGCTCATGACGTGTTAAAATAATTTAATATTTTATATTGTTAAGGGCCGATTTCACCAAATTGGAATAAAAATATACGCGAGTAAGTGTAATCTCCGTTGCTAACAAAATATGATAGAACTTTGTAGACGTCCAATGATTTTGCTGTATTTTAAGTTTGCCATGTTAACTTTTATGAAATTAGACACTGATGTCTTGCCTGAGCAGGCTGCAAAGGAAGATTAAAAATCAAATTATCCAAGATTAAAAATTATACCGTCTAATCTGGAGGTATAAACAAAACAAAAACAATTGTGGCCACTTTGCTTCAGCTCATAGTACGTACTATTTTTATATCAAAGCTGCTGTCACATGTCACAAAAGTCCATACCAAGGAGTTTTCCTATTTCCACGTCAGAAAACCAACACAAATTAGTGTGCGTTCTAGAGTAGCTAAAGCTTATATTCATTGTCTATCTATAGGATAAAGTTATCCGAGTATTATTTAAATTTCGTTTGGTAAAATTGAGCCCTATGCTATATTTACGTTATATTAGAATATGGTAATAGTTGTCAAACTTTTATAATGTAATTATTGTTTTAGTTTTAATAAGTTTGAAATATGTTTTGGTAAATGCAAGGCGTTAAGTTAATCGTAAGACATTCGATTATGATGTCATTAGATACCTAGAACCCAATAGGTGCATAGTGCCTTTGTATCACTAAGCCGTCCCTTATTTAACAAAAGGCGTGGCATAACAAGGCGATTAGAACATGTTTGTGTTCTGAATATTGGAGGAGATTTCGTGGATTTTTTCCCTTTTAATATCTTGGAAGGCGAACACATTTTTTTGATGTTTCGATCAGCTTATGCATGTCCTCATAAAAGTCTCCATGTCAGAAAAATACAAAAAAATTGCGTCCTTAATTTCATCGCTTCAGAAAAGACTATGGGTGGGAGATTTAAATCTGATTACATTATTCTCAGTCCACTTTTGCATATGTTTACTCTAGCATTAAGTAATTTTTATTAATGTTAAGTAATGTTATTTATTATAAATACTATCCTTCTTACAAATCTTATATTAATAATTGCTTAACTTCTATAGTCATCATTTAGTCCTGCGCAAAGGTACTTGCAAAATATACATATCTATTTATATATATTATTATTATATGCGGTTAAAAAACTACGAATTCATTGTCTTATTTCACATTATTATGTAATACAGCAAAAATTTACTGACAATCAAAAGTTAATATCCAAAATATTGACTAAAGTTGCGGCTTGCCAACGGGAAAAACAATCTAGTCGATCCATCAAGGCTCTACTGGATTCGTACTAAAAAATAGTATTTTTGTTGAGGTGATTTAAGGCTAAGCTTAACAATTGTTGTGAATAAAAAAAGAAGCAACCAGGGTGGTCAACTACTTAAAAATATGCCATTTTATCCAGTCCCTCAGAAAATAGATATTTAAAAATTAAATCAATTAAAACTAACTTAAGGTAGAGAAGCAAGTAAGTGGCGGGAAATTCACATTTTAAACGTTTTTTTGCTTGTGTAGCTAGGTTTAGTAATTATCATACAACTTCCGACTCTAAAAGCATATTTTATCATAATAATCTGTAAAGACAATTAACAATAATGCAGCCAATTACGTTAGTAACAGCTTATAACATATTAAAACATTATAAATCGTGTCATTTCTTTACACACGTTATCTGATGCATTAGTGTTAACTATCTGCAGTTGGTAATGTACAGATTATCTTAAGAATAACGCGACTCGCGTGGTCAAGCCCAATAATAACCCCCTTACTATGACAAATGTAATTACATTTTAAAATTCCCGTAAAAAATGAACACATTTAGCTTGAATTATGATTAGATATGTGCCAAGAATATTTTTCTGCCATAAACGAAACTGTTTTATAATTGTAAAAGTATTCAGAAATACATTGGATGTATATACGCAGAATAAAATAAATTGAAACAGCAAGTACAAAAATGGAATTGATTGTTTATATAGTTAATAGTAAATGTTCAAATTGTATTTGTCCAACTGTGCAGCATGTTCTGCATGTTGTTATTAAACAGCGTTTGAGCAGTCTGAAACTCTTCATATAACAACGTGCAGAGCAGTTATATCTACGTTGGATGACAAGCCCTTTCAGTACTCTATGTAAACTAAGGCAATAAACATTAATTACATTTATGTACATACTCGTTGCTTCTATTTTTAATGTAACTGCCCATAGACAAACTGTTCATTTCTAAATAAATTGCAATAAAATATCTCAGTTTTTTTATGACAGGAAAAGATTCTTGTTCCGGCCAACATATCAAACAAAAACTTAGAATTTAATGTGATTGCGCTCATTAATCGCGGAGATTAATATTACATTTTTATATATTTTTTAGTTGGTATGACTAACTATTGCGTTTGACTATAGAAGTGGCTATATTCGAAGAATATGATTAACATTATCTAGTGCAGTTTTTAACGTCAGAGCCACTTATAACGTGCGTAGTTGAACAAGGTGTTTTTTTGTGTAATAGAAGGTTATAGCAGTGAATAGGCTACGTTAATGTTGCTTGTCTTTACAATACTCCTTTAGGGCCGCAAGTTTTTGGTAATAACATTAGCTGGCTACACGACCTAAAAAACTGTTTACATTTTGAATTTACCGCCACTGACGTGCTTGCTGTTCCTGCCTGTTAGGTATTATAGCAGTGGTCATGTTCAGTGGTACATTTTCAGGAACTGGATAAAATGAGCATTGGTTTTAAGTAGTTGACCATCCACATATTTTATTCATTGCAGATGCTCAAACTAGCTTTGAAAAAGATATTACAATATTATTTAAACAATCTAAAAACATACTCAAGTCCAAAGTTCCAAAATTAATCAATATTCTGAATAAAAGGTACCAATTTTGATTGTTGCTCTGTTCATAGCTGTAATTCCAATAAATTTGAATATATACAATAAACTTCGTAGCTATTTAAAAACGCATTTCTTATGGTGAAGTTTCTTAAAATATATATATTTTTTAAGTCTTCATGGCGCCTTTTGCAAGTACCTATGGACTATTATTTTACTAGATATAAAACAGAGTTCTGACATTGATTTCATACAAGTTCGGATTTAAATATAATGAAATCGTTTGTTAGATGCTGTAATTATGTGATTTAAGTTATCAATAAATTAATTAGTAATCGGATATGTGAACTGTAAAAATGATTAGTCACGTGCATGACCCAAGCAATTTTCTCTTCAATGCCTAGATCACAAACACATCTAAGCGCTGTATAATTAGTTGTGCACGCCGGCTCCTTTTACGTCTAACTTTGTTATGTGTATTTTAATTATAATCAATTGTTGTCATTTCTTAGTTTAACTTAATATATAAATATTGTTATATTCACATGTAAAGACATGCAATACAACCGACTACCTTTCTTAGCATAGAAGGCTAAGGATTAATTCACATTGACGCGGCAGTAGTGATAAGCGAAACGTATTAAAACATGTTGTGTTACATACAGAAGACCTTAAACAGGGCAGACCTTTAAGCGATCTTAAGTTATGTGCACATTTCTTAATGATTGTATAATTGTCACATAATGTCAGTAGCTCTAGAACTTCACTCACTTTGCTACCGCGTCATAGGAGTTCGCCCTAAAAATAAAGCCTTTAATTCCAATGTAAGCTTCTCTAAGATAAAATAAGTTTTATGTTTAGTCTAGTCTTTTTCTATTGTATGAATTTATTAAGTATATTTGTGAACTTGCGCGTGTGTTCGATGGTACAATAAATATGATTAATCGGTGAGATTATAGTTTCTTTTGTCCTTAATGTTTCCTTTATTTTAATCTTCAAGCGGGCGCTCGCGGTTGTTTGTGGCGACAGTAGTCGCGACTAACTTAAAAGACCCATGGGGATATATTAGGGATTGCAAACTGTTAATTAATCTAGTAATATTTATTTTGGATTGAGACACATTATTTCTGTTAGGACACGATAAATCAGTGTAAAACTACGAAACTCCGAAAATAAACAATATTATAAAATCAAGTAACATAACTCAAATTTTCTTTGAATTAGAAAGCCTTTTTGCAAAACGAAATAGCTTATTCTCTTTATCCTTTCGTTTTGTTTGTGCCAATATTTTACTACCAATGCCACAAAGCCATCACTGCCTGAAAAGTATATTTGCTGATTGTAAAACTACCTACGCAAGTTTATTAGGTATATCTATTCTAAATAAACGCACTACTACATTGATGTGTATGGAACACTAATTCGTATTAAGATTTCGTCGAATTTAATAAAGAAATTTAATACATATTAGTAAAATAATGACTAGATACATGTCAAATCAAATTTCTCCGTGGGGAGGGTCAGAATTGCACCCCACTACCTATATCTTCATGTGGGAGTCGCAAGACGCGACGAAGTGAAAAATACCAGAAGGTGGGCAGCAGCACCTTCTGAAGAACTGCCTTATTACACTGCGATCCCCAAGACTCCTACCAAGCGTGAGCATTATGGCAAACCCATGGTAAGTGATGATATGGTCGAAGATGTTGTTCAGGCTAACTAAGAATTATACCTACTGGCTCTCAAGGACAGCTGCTGCAACATACCGTTAGGTGCTTGGCGACAGATATTCTACTTGAGGGTGGTACCTACCCAGACGGGCATTTGCAAAATGCCCCACCACCATGCTATAGCGACTGCCATCCTAAGACAACAACCGGGCCGACCGGGCTTAACGTGCCCTTAGAAACACGTGCACGCTCAGAAGTAATGTCACTAGCGGTCATCTATCCAACTCCTGACCGCGGCGGACGCTGCTGGATTAAGAACGGCTAAGCAAACTACGCTACGAGCGCTTCGTTTGTCTAATCGTGGACATAAGGGTTGTAGTCGGAGTAGTAGCAATGAGTATGTTACAAAAATGTAACTAAAATTGAAAATTTTAATAATAATCATAGGAACTTTAAGTTTTCTATTGCCCCTACGAAAATGTTTTTCAAGCTGTATCAACAACAATTGAAGAACGAATAGAAACGGAATCTTTTCGTTCACGAAAAAAAACGATGTACATCATAAGTATAGCTGTTGCCCATGCTACGCTGAACTTCATGCAGGCGCCGTTATTTTTTTTATGTAAGTTTTATCATTCACTATAAAAGAATACGGCAGTGAACGCGCATCACATAACCCCCCGCTCGCTACTAGAAATATATTTTTATACTTCTTTAAGTATTTTATTAAAGTATAATTTTATGTTTTCTTAGAATGCTATAATAATATTTGTTATTAATAACATATACTTAGGTGACTATAATAAAATGAAATAGTACCTAATTTGTTATGCAAAGCTGCCAAGTTATTATTTGGCGCAAGTACTGTATTGAACCTGAGCGTAACTAAGTTTTAGGTACGAGCGCAAAATAACTACAGCCGAGCGAAACACAATTATTCACCTTACTACAACGAAGAATATACTAGATGGATGAAAAACAGCTAAAATAATGTACCTAGTAAATTTGCATTAATTTATGGTAATAATTATAAGTACTAAAATTGGTAATGTATGTATATAAAGTAAATTTTTCTTATTCAACGTTTATTAGAGGTTCGAATTTTAAAACCCTTTTCCAGGCTAGCGAATAAAAAGCACTTTTACACAAAGATTTCGAATGATAAACAACTATCCATTCCCAGCTTGTGAGGTGTAAATATGTAGGTATATGTATTACAGCAATGTTTTCTATGAAGGTGAAAGGTAGTCAAAACTGCGTTAACAGGGCTCTATTTTAACCTTTGGGTACGGAACCCTTGCAGAGAGTGTCCTTTAGCCATGGAAGGGACGGAAATTTTCAATTTAGTCAGCAATGTGTGCGGGCAAGGGGGAGTTAAGTTATAAATAAGGGCGGTGGCGACACCCTGTCTCATTTGCCTGCATGTGAGGAGGGAGAGGACGCGTAGCTGCGCGGCAACCGGCACTGATCACCTGGGTCGGCTTCACCACCTACGTCGTACACAACAATTAAAGCAAGGTAAGTCAATTATCTAAAAAAGCGTATCAATTAAATCAATCCGTCATTGGATGTAAGAAATATAAAACTGTAAGATGATGTTAAATTGGTAAAGATCTGAGGATATCGTGATTATTAAATAAATAATATTTAATAATCCTATTGACTTTTATAACATAAAGAATGTATTACTGCCTGCGGCTTTGCTCGTGTGGTATCTGGTAAATACAGATGAAAAGTGTAAAAGTACCTATTTAGATAACTCTGCCAATCTTCTTCTTGCTTCGGTCAGATCAGAGTGACACAAATTCAAATTCATTTATTTTCAGGAATATAGGTAGTTTAGATATCTATCTATCTGGACATAATTTAATTAGAACTATTTGAGTAAATTATGTCTACTATATTCTATGGGTGTGCAAAATTCGGTTTACATGTCAGTTTAAAATAGGCACATAATATGATTTAAATTAATTGGAAACTAAATAGAACTGCAGTCAAGGAACTAAAAATAAGTGGTATATTAGTTATCATTATTCAATTTACATATTATAATAGTAAAAATAATTATGTAAATTATAATATTGATAACATTAATTAAAGAAATACATCAAGACACTATAAATTTAATAACATTGAACATAACTCATTTAATAATAATAATAACAGTAAACATTGGCCGTGAATTAGATGTGATATTATACCTATACACTTACGTCAACGTTTGGTAATGATCAGTCAGCTAAAAATTCATCAAATATGTAATATTTTTATTAAACAGTAATACTTTTAATATTCTTTTAAAAATGGAAAATGAATTGGTATCCTTCAGGGATGATGGTAGGTACCTAATTGCTTATAGATTTTTATGCCCAAGGCAAATACACCTATTTTTTATAGAGCGTGGTATTACACCTTATGTTACGGAGTGTGGTTTTGTGTCTTCTGCAGTCTGCTCGATAAAGTGTCATAGTTCTGAATATTTGACCTGAATTCCTCATAAATGTATAGCGAAGGAAGTAGTAGAAGAAGTTAACTTCGGTTTACATGTGTCTGTTTGTTGCTGAAATTACCTACCAAATTTTAACAATATCGTTATGCACTAAAATTCAGTAAATAATAATACTTACACCTATTTAGTAGTATTGTGAGCATTTGAAAGCAATTATTTGGCCCAGTATGACTATGTTTATACGGAATCTATTTTCATATAGGCACATTTGTAAACGAAGTTTGTTTCTTACTTTGTTCTTCATTTTCATGTAAATATCTTCATGTATTTTTCTTCTACGTGCCGCCTTCTGACTTTTTTGTATGCCTATATTCTGTATGTAATAATCATCAACAACAGCCGGAGGACCCTGCATCATTGAACTATGACTCCCCCATGTAGAATGGTTTAGCCATAATTCGCTTGGCAGGCGTCTTGGGGATTAAATTGGGTATAGCCCGTGGTACAGCCGTTCTAAAAGAGGCGATCCTGCCACCCTTTGGCATTTTTTCCTGCGTCGCCTTTTTTAACTGCCTGGCACCCCACGGGGCATTATTTAAGTGCACTTATACGCATTGCAAAATATTATGTATCATGGTATTTACTATTTTATCTTAGTGCATATAAACTGAATGTTTTTGCCACCTTTTTTTATGTATAGTATACCTATAGTTAATCGTTTAATTTGCAATATGCTCTTTAAACTTTTTTTCTTTGTCGTCCTGTGGTTATTTTTGACATGAATACATACCTACATACGAGTGGCAGATAACCCACCCCTCACATAGTGAACTCTGTGACTCCGGTGGGCCTATGTTGAAGTTTGGGATTCGATGTGGACAAGGTAGTCGATTGCTTCAGCTCGAACATGAAAGGGATTTAGTAATGTAAACGCTTTTGTAATATTAGATAGGATTTTATTTCTGGTAAGAAAAAGGTAAGTACCTACCTACTCATGTATCACCGCCTTATCGGAACTTTTCTTTTTTCATATGGTAATGTCGATTGGTTATTTATGATCGCAGTACCACCTGTTAGTTATTGATGATGTATTGCAGTCTGGTCCTAGAATAATTTATATTTGAGTACTTCGTCGATCTCATGGACGGATGCTGGAACACATTGTTAGGTGATTGGCGAAACATTATATTGTGCTGCGCCGAGCAGTTAAAGCATGGAACATTAAACTTTTTACCTATTACTGCTAACATATTATATTGTAACCGGTTCGCGAACTTTTTTTTTTTACTTGAATTTGAAGACTTTCCTGCTCTGAATGGTATACAACCTGCTGAACATTCATGTGACATTGCGTACCGCAATGATGCTCACGGCAATTGGTCTGAACGTGCGATCGTTCCATTGACAGGCGACCTCTCACTGCTACTGGACCATACTTATTTCATATTAGGCTCTGAGCTTCAGTCTGAGAGATCGAATCGTTTGTTTATTGAGGATCATTCAGAAATTGTAAAATACGTAGGAAAAATGCTACACGACATAAATGACCAAAGTTTACTAACCTTTGTCAGCAAGATTTATAAAAAATTAAACGTGTTCAATAATTAAATTGTTTATACATATTATATAACTAGCGGGCACGGTTTCACACGGGTAGTTTGAAAATATTCTATCGCCTATGTTCATCAGAGATAATGTAGAGTTTCAATGGTGAAATATTTTTTCAATTTATTTTATTTATTTCTTTATTGAGATAAAAACGATGTACAGTTACATTTACCTCACACATTACATATTCAGACAAAAGTTCAAATTCAAAATAATAATTACAATAAATGACATACAAAAATTAGATGTTACACAATAATAACAATTAAGTCTGCACCGAGGCAGCGATACGTAATTGTGGTTCGTTTGATCCCTTGCTGTATCTTTATTTCTTAATTTTGAGTTATGTAATTAATATATGTGATATTTAATGATTCATTCTACAAATCATACACTTTAGAAACACGATTACTTAAAATTTTCTCGTAAGAAAAAAAATCCAAAGTTACATCTAAAAAACGAAATAAACCCTTAGCACGGCGTAAATATTTAACGGAGAGTCATCCGTAGTTGAAAAATTAAAAAACAACATGTTTTCTATAACGTATACACATTACATTTGTCAAATAGGTATTTGTTTTTTATTATACGAAGGAAATACTCAAATTCACGCATGTTCCACCCATTTAAGTCAGAGCCGCGATGCTTTGTCCCTATCCGCTTTAGTAATTCTTCGGCCGACGGAACGGGACGGATGCTGTTGGCGTACCTTACTTACGCACACATACGCGGCGCGCCTAAAAAGCTCGGTGCGCCCTTAAATACCATTTCCAAATTACAATTTAAATTATATACAAAAATTAGAAGTCATCAATGTCATTATACAATAATTAGGTCATAATTAAAATTAGTCAAAATCAAAGTCAAAATCGGTCGAGCTATGTCGCCTTTTGCATCTGTCCCATTGATCTAATAGATCTTTCACAATAAGTAAAAAATACAGTGGAAATAGATTTCCTATTGTCAAACATTAAATCACATTCAATGTTGGCGGCGAGGAGTGCATTGAGGGGGTGGCGGGCTCAGATAAGCGGTGACATAGACTGCGCCACAGTGCGCCAGTCGTGTGTGAAGTCTACATGAAACAGATCATGAGGCCGACCACGCCTATTCGCCGGAACCCTGGGTTCATCTGGCACATGCAGAACGCAAAGTAGCTGATGCAGGTATAAGGAATCGACGGGCCCTTTAAGTACTTTATAGTAAATAGAAAGTTGATCTACCATCCTCTTTACCTCTTACGAGTTAAAGCCTAATTGACCTAGCAAAAACTTAGTAGGGCTGAGATAAGGGTAGCCGTAAAGTTTTTTTATAGAGTGACCTTAAAAATACCTTTTGAACTTTTTCAAGCATACGGATATAGGTAACCTCATGAGGGTTCCACACACAAGCGCTTGATTCGAGTTTACTCCTAACCAAGGAAGATGAAATGTGCTCCAAATTTGACTCACGTTTTCGACCTCACGAATATTCAAAACTAGACCTTTAAAAAAGGGTAATTGATGATTTATTTTTTGTATACTAACAGTTCATAAAGTACTTTATCCGACGTTGGGCCCCGAAACAGGATTAAACAAATTTGTCTCTATAGAAAAAAATCGTAAACTTTCCTCAAAAACACCCATTTTGACGTTCCCGACTAAGGAATCAATCAACTGCATTCAGTTTCTGTCGAACATATATTTACTAAAAAAATATGTGTGATCCTAACAAACATTCACATACTTTTTTTAAATTAGTTTTTTGAAAAAGCGGAAGATTATTTAAAGAAAATAAAGTGAAATAAATATTGAGAATCTTTGAAAGCGCGCACGCTGAATATGCAGGGTGTCCCATGGCTCCCGACCCGACCCCCGCCAGTCGCCCGGTGTGCGTTGTCGAGAGTACACCTGTACAACGTTTTTCGAACCTCCAGCGCGCCCGTACGTTCGATAACATTTAGTCCGTATCAATTTTTGTGGGCGACATAGAAGATTATATGAAGATCAGAGAGTTGAAATACTTAGAGTAGTTATATCCGAACACCACTGCTCTAAAAGCTTACTAGAATTTACCTATGTACATACCTACGCACATGTATATGCAGTTTGTAATGACAAAGAAAGAACGTTCAAATATTATGCGTCATATCTGTAGTTAGAAAGAGATAAATAAGCAATTCGTGTTACCACCGAACCGCCACGAGACGTTCCGATCACCATTAGCTGCGATCTCTTTCACTCTCTCACACCAACGATACACATATCTCGCTCATCCATTTCATTGAGATTCGTTTCTAAGATATAACAAAATAACGATATTTTCTATTTCGACAATAAAAGCAATAATTACGCGTGAAATGAAAAAAGTTTTCTTATCTCTCACAGTGCCTGTATAATTGATGCAAAGTCTAAAGACACAAGGAAGGCATATTGTCCACAGATTATTCCGAAAATACACGATTAGTGGCGATGTATTCACCGGACGCTCGGAAGTGCTAGACTGGTAGTGACTCAGGCAATTACCCTGAATTCGTCTAGTAAATATGGAGGGCATACAACTGATTTACATGTAAAAAAATCTTAGATGAAGATAGATTGTTGTTACGGATAAAAATTATAAATTGTAAGTAGGTTAGGTAAGTTATGTACTACTAGTCTATTGACCAGTAAACATGCGAAGTGAAGACAATAAGTAGAAAAAAAATCTACTCGGAAATATAAGAGAAAGAAAATTTCGAAGTAGAAAATATATCGCTAAGCACCTAATAGTGTGTTCCAGCAGCTGTCCTTGAGAGCCAGTAACTCTAGGTTATAATTATATCTGTATAAGCCGGATTGTGCACTTCTGAACTCAGCCTATTTTTTATGGGGCTTTATCATAATCCCCACGCTTGGCAGGCCTCTTGTGGATCGAAGTGTGCGATAAACTGAACGATGGTCCACTCCTGAAAATTGCCTCCCCTATTGTTGGGGTTTCTCATAATCCCCACGCTTGGCAGTCATCTTCGGGATCGCATTGTACGCTATTATGATCAAATACTGTATCAGCTGGATTGTCCACTGCTGAACACACCCTTCCCTATATAGGTCGGTATTCTTCCACCAGTGTATTTTTAGGTATAAGGGTCAGCCTGGAAGACTTCCACTGCGGGGGGTACTCGCTGTTAGAGAGAGACAGAACATGGAACAGTGGAACAATTATGAGCTTATTGCATGCTTTAAGAATAAAACCAGGTCAACACAGTCAGGTCCTGATGAACTACCTGGTTTTAGTTGGTTCAGGCCATACTCGATTCGGTAAAAGAGTAGGTATACTAACGTGGCCGCCTTGTAAACCCAAGTCGCCATAATTATGCATTGTAATCCAGTAGGGGCAATTCGTTTAAAATACACTGGTACACATACAAAAGTAGCTAGCGAACGGTTGGGCTGCTTCTACGCCTACAAACGACTTTCCATTGTAAGTGACACAAGACTCAAACCCACCCTTAGACCTAAGGCTTTGTATATGACTCCAAAAACCTTGAGGATGAAGCCGCAAGTTTTCCTCGATACGGTGCATATGAGATTTGTATGCCTCGCAAATACGTATTTTCAAATTAGCTCGAAAGTCAGAGAATAGTTTGTAAGATTCTACGCTATTCGAATTTATCCAAGCTCTGTGCATTCTTGCCTTTCGTCGAATATCCTTAATGATATTCAAATCGGTCCAGTAGTTTTAAAGACTATTAAATGCAAGCAAACAATCAAATCTTACCTCTTTATGATATTAGTTTAACGTTACCATTATAGTAGATACATTAGTTAATTTATTTCCAGGTATTCAGTTTTCATCAGGATGAAAGCTCGCACCAACGGAATAAAGGACGTATGGATCCCGTGACTGGGATACGAAGTCGAACTATTCACCGGCCGGCACTGCAAAGACAAGACCTGATGTATCGGACACGTCGACCTGTCCGTCCCCGATCCAGGACTATCAATAATATTTCCCGACTGTCAATATAGTGTGGAAATATGGTACACAAGAAGCCCCACATCGGTCGCCTGGGTAACTTCGACCTATGTCTGCTATCCGTCCCGTTCTGTTTAGTAAATTATATCTCGTAACTGCTCATCGTAACTTATAGCTTGTAACTGTTCATGGGCAATCTGTCAATCTGCAACCTTCTGATAATGAGACTGGGACGTGCGAGGTGCAAGGTTGCGTTTTCACTCAAATAACCGCTTCAGTGTATACGTGAAATGTTTACTCTCCCTATTTATAATATTACCTATATACTCGTACAATGACCAGGCCACTTGATTGCGAACCAGCTTCAGTGAGCGGCGCACACGACTATCGTATCGAACGTTTATCCGTGCAATACATAAATGGATATGATACAGAATAAACACGTAATATGTGACCATATCGCGGATCACTATGGAATCCAAAGTGATCCGTACCAATTGTACCTATGTATATGTCTAATTTTCAATGACGCTTCACGGTAATTTGACTAAAATATAGCTTATATAGAATCACACTTTCTTAAATTAAAATCTTACTTGCCCGCCGAAATAATTTTAAATTATTTTTCACTTTAACTGTTGAAGACTGTAAAATTAAAAAAGTTTAATTTAATTTTATGCAAACCGGTTTTGTGACCGTTATACCGAAATATTTATTAATTACGTTTGTTATCGTATTTTTGAATGTGTTATTCTGAATCTGTATTTGCTGTAAGTTCTAAGGTTGGAAACTATGAATTACTCCTAAAACTGTCAAAGATATTAAAACATACGTTTACTTATAACAAATGTATTCAAATCTTAGATATCGTAAGAAAACTTCTCGAAATCTCACAAATTCCGTGATAACCTATAGATTATTAGTTACTAGAAATACTGAGTAATTGTATAAATAGAGCTCTGGGAATACCCAGAGCTCTATTTATAGTATATATAGGTTACCTATATTTAGGATTACCTATATATAGGTAATTTATTTAATTAGGTACTTAGTAGTTTTAAAGTTTCAAGTTAACAGTTAGTAACTCAATGTGAATTGTAATGTACTACAATTCACTGAAGTTTTGTTTCGTGCTACGAGCGACTCTAGTTCGTTGTTCGTCGGGACGCCAAACCTTCAGATTTATTTGGGTTCTTCTTGATATTAATTCTTCAACTTTGCGACAATTGAAGTAATTTTAAAACGCGTTTTATTTTTATTTTATTTATTTGCTTCCTTTCAGTTGGCGCGGCGGGATCTAATGAACATGTTATTCACTCCTTTTTCAAACATTACATCCGTCGTGGGCTTATTAAAAAAGTAGAATGTTGCAGTTAAAATTAAGATTTTTAGAGAGTACCGTTAAGTCCGTTACTTTCGAAATTCAACTATTGTTTTGATAAATATCACTGTTGTAAGATGAAGCAGAACCACGTGCTGCTTTCTTTTACCTACCTTGAATGTAGACGATTGCCGCGACGTACTTAATGTTGAGACGTGTTGAAACAAACTCTTAATAGGTTTTTTGAAGTAGTATTCGTGTGCCTTAAGCATTTAAGACAGCTCGTGCTCATATAACTTACTCCTTCAGTGAAACAATTTCAGTTCATTTTGTCAAAGGTGACATTGTGATTCCCGAGCGTTAGAAGTTATTCAATAAAAAGCTCACAATAAAAGTAGGTAAGGGTTAACACTATAAACTCCTATTAGCTTCCTATTAACATGGTGCATTTTGACCGAGTTATAACACCGGGGATTACAACTAGTTAACAATTTTCTATAACTTTAATCTGATGCCGATCTTTCGTGGTTGCGTTGTTTGCTGGGCCACGAACGGGACGTCAGAGTAAAACAAAAAGTTCAATGATTAGTTTTTGCTATTGGTGTCAAAGGGGCCGTCCGTTGATCACGTGATGTTATTTAGCATTTTTAACCCCACCCTCTCCCAGAGAGACACTAATCAGGACCTTATTTTAGCCTCGAGCTTGCTGGCGAATTTAGTGTTTGATTGTGTAGCTCGTTCCTTTTACCTTTCGGCGGTGATTTTCTTTTTACACGACTGCCCAAAAAAAGGAGAGTTATGTTTTCAGGGTTCATGTACGTATGTATGTTTGTGAGTTTCTTTATTCCACCATAACTTCGTAACGGCTTAACGGATTTTGATGTATGTGATATCATTAGAAGCGTTGAGTTATTCCGGGTAACATAGGCTATTGGACGTTTGAAAAAACTTAAATAGGGAGCCATAGTTCATGAAATTAAAAGAAAATATATAAAAAAATGTTGAAATTTTTACAATTTTTACTATCTCCGTCTAGAACTTGCTTAGTACATTACAAAAATATATAACTTCTTCTAAGTCGATACGCTCTTGGCAGAGCGGTCGTGGTCGTCATGTAGTAGTGATGGAGGGGGCAGACAGTACACGCCTCACGATGCCCCGCCATTTCTCTCTGCTAGAGGTCATCCTGGCGCACTCATTTAAAGGGTTACCGACAATATTCTTTATCTGGTCGGTCCATCGAGTGGGTGACCTTCCGCGCGGTCTGGTACCTTCCACTTTGCCCTGTACGACTAGGCGCTCTATGGACAGATTATCACGTCTCGAGACATGACCAAAGAAGGTAAGTATGCGAGACTGTACTGTTGTAAATAGACGCTGCTTTATGCCGAGTTCTTGGAGTATGGATATATTTGTTCGGAACTCAGTCCAGGAAACTCCAAGCATCCTTCTCCAGCACCACATCTCCAGAGCGTCTATTTTCTTCCTTTCCACATCTCGCAAAGTCCATGTTTCAGAAGCGTAAAGAAGTATGGGGAAGATGAGTGTTCGCACGAGCCTGATCTTCGTGGTTTTGGTGATGTTCCTATTCCTCCATACTTTCTTCATCTTGTCCATAGATGTCCTTGTTATAGAAATATATATAAATATAAATATATAACAGTAGTATTCAATATACATTGGTTCACTAATATCAAAAGAAATAAATATTGTCTTATCCGTTTCTACACTTGCTTCTTGTAGACATAAGTAATACAAATAAATAAATCACCGGCATGCGGCAGGACAGAGACCGTGCGTCTTTTGACTGGAGAACGCCTTCAGAGAAAAAGGCAAAAGTGGAATAGTATAAAATGGCTTATTATTGACGAAATTCCATACACAACTACAAGAAATGCTTATTTTGGCGGTGTTTAACATTTTACTGTTTAGTGACTTAATGCAGCTTCCACCAGTAGCTAATTCTGTCAGCGGGACATACTGAGCTCTACACGCCAATAAGGCTTGAATTCTAACAAAAACTGCATAGAATCACCTGCACGTCTACCAGGAGATCATGATCGTTGAAGAGAGTAGAATGCACAAAGTGTGATAAAGACAGCATGCAGTCAATACTGAAAACCACCCCGTGCAAGTCGGGTGGTACAGTCGGAGCGATAAATCGCTAAACGTGGGCAGTTCAAAGAGTATATCAAATGTGCAACCTTTCTGCACTTCTTGATTCATAATTCCGGTTCTGACAGTACAAGGAACACATGCAATTTGGGATGGGAAAACGGGGTGGCGTTACCTCCCATTTGAAATATAGGTAACCTAGGTGCTTCCGTCCCATTCTAGTTCATAGGATTTCATTGGTAGCACACAGGATGGGTATATGCTAGTAGTAACGCTTCGATTTCATTCATAACTCTGCTTTACTACGTGTCCCGAGTTGTGTACGAAGGCTACGAGGCTAGGTCAGCTATCGATTTAAACTGCTATTCTCTATTGAACATACCTATAACGACTTCAACTTTATAGATATAAAACCAAATGTGCGACGTCCGTTAGATACTTTGAAGGTACTTATTAACTTCGAAAAAAGGAGGATGTTTCTAGTCGTCACATATGTTTTAAGTGTAACCACGTATGTCTTATTACTGAAGCACCTTGTAGATATTTTTTTTGGTGGGTTGAGTAAACTTCCATTTAAAGTTTATCAACTTTGATCAAGCAGTTCTTAAGTTACACTAAATTAACTGAAAAAAATATTTGCTGATGCCTGCCTGGATGCATAATGATGAAACTCTAGTCGACGATACAATTGTGTTCATTGGTGCACAAATAGCATTATCTTTGACTAACTTCGACGTTTCATTCAAGATGCATTGATCATGGTAACGAGCTGACTGAAGAAGTAGGTGTAATCGTCTTGAGGCGGATCGGATGCTTTGCACTTAAACTGCTATACACATACGACTTCTGAATGCCTGGTATAAATAGAAATACTTAGGCGGAAAGATATTTTAGATAAATTTTTGCTATGAAAATGTTGTACGATGTTAGACTCTAATGTATGTCGACTGTATCGTCGAGTTGCTACCGTAGACATAAGAAAACGCAAATTTTCCTAGTAATAAAAAAGATACTAACACGAAAATGGAATTTGAATTTTGAACAGACTAGGGAAAAGCTAGTAAAATAACATAATTATGTTTAATAATATCGTCATTGACTCGACTCGGGAATTCATAATATTGACGAAATGATTTCAATACAAGAAAGGGGGATGAAAGTCTTTTACGCCACCTGAATTCAAGAGGAGCCAATGTACTTAACAGTTGTACATAGTATAAAACAAAGTCGCTACCCGCTGTTTGTGAATCTGCAAAACTACGCAACTGATTTTGATGTGTTTTTTTCAATAGATAGAGTGATTCAAGTGATAGTAATATATGAATAATACATGCATAATATACCAAAGAAACACTGACAATTTTAGAGCTGATGTCAAGAGTAACCTTTGACCTTTCAAGAGTAACATGTTTGTATTTTCTAATGACAAAAAGCTGTTAACGTTGTATGCATGAGATTGCATACAACGTTATGGTTGTTGGATGAAAACTAGCGATCCACCCCAGCTTCGCACGGGTACAATGCTGATACTAAATATACTACAAAATATCTTTATATACTCGTAGGTAAATAAAATGATCTACGTATAGGGGCATTGGTACATCATGTATGATATACGTAAGGTGCGTAGAACATATACCTAGCACTTTTCTCACTTGATGCGCTGAAATCTACAAAAGCTTACAAAATTACATCGAAATAAATTTAACCACGAGTGAACCTCCGACCACTATACGTACCTACCTACTTACGTACTTTGAATTTCCTCTGAAAAGTAAAAGACACACTTGCAACAACAACATATCTTCTCGTGGGAATCGTAAGACGCGACGAAGTTTATAATACCAAAAGGTCAAGCATGGGGACTGTGGGAAGCCCTTTGGAGGAGTCCTTTGTTCAACGGTAGATGTCTTCCGGCTATTAATGGTGTTGCATATACAACAAACAAGCCTTGGCACAATGGCATTGAAGTCCATTCGTTAAATCAATATCTACCTGTTGCCCGGCCGGTGCAGTATAGAGCATCGATTTTCCGCAATGCCGATATTCATGTACTAGGACATCATGGGTCACAAAGAGGTTTTCTAGTGTCCCTCAGGTTTAGTGAAAATTAGACGCTGTTGCATAGGTAGTAAACTGTTTACAGGTCGTTACGTTCCGCAGGAATGGCAGAACGGAGTTTGCCGATTTTACGAAAAGATAATACCATTTTGAAGCGCTCGTAGCGAGGTTTGCTAAGCTGTTCTAACTGATCAGGAAAGTTAAGCAACGTTAGCCGCGGTCATTAGTTGGATGGGTGAGCGTTAGTGACATTACTACTGAGCGCTTCCGTGTTTCGGAGGGTACGTTAAGCCGGCGGTCCCGGTTGTTGTCATAGTATGGCAGTCGTTATGGCATGGTGGTAGGGCATTTTGCGAATGCCCGCCTGGCTAGCTACCACCCTCAAGTTGAAAATCTATCGCCAAGCACTTAACGGTGTGTTCCAGCAGCTGTCCTTGAGAGCCAGTAATTCTAGGTTAGTCTGACCAACATCTTTCGACCTCATCATCACTTACCATCAGGTGAGATAGTGGTCAAAGGCTAAACTATCAGGCATAAAAATTATATCAAAAGGTGGACCAGCGCCTCCTGAAGAACTGCCACCTTATGCTGCGATACCTAAGAGCATACCAAGCATGTCGACTATGGGAAGCCCTTTGGAGGAGTCCTTTGTTCAACGGTGGACGTCTTCCGGGTGTTAATGATGATGCATGTACAACTAACAGCCTTGGCCGCAATGCATTGAAGTACATTTGTCAAACCAAAATCTACCAGTTGCCTTGCCGGTGCAGTATACTGCATCGATTTTCCGCAATGCCGATATTCATGTACCAGGACATCATGGGTCACAAAGAGGTGTTCTAGTGTCGCTCGAGGTCAGTGAAAATTCCGTCTCTGTTACGTAGGTTGTAAACTGTTATCAGGTTGTTACGTTTCGCTAGAACGACAGAACGGAGTTTGCATATTACGATATAGGTACTTACTCGTATTTATTGATTATACAGCTGATGTTAAATGCAAGAAATGCATCGTTGCAAGTCTTGGGTGCCTCTAGCTATAACGCCGATTGAGGGAACTTTAGAAACGCTAGAGTTGAGACTGTATTATTGTGACTCGTTTTTGCTTATATTTTACGTGAATTCCATGAACTTTTTGAGGTTTAATCAGTGCCTACTTAATTCAAACTCTAAACCATTACAGTATATACATCAAATACAACACTTTTCTTGCTAAACGAGACAGTTAATTTGTCAATGAGTTAAGTTTTGTAATTGACCTTCAGAAGAACGTCGTAGATGCACTAATTTTATGAATGATTTTAACTGTGACTTCCATGTTCCATATATCTACCAGAGCACAAACAGCAAACCGCTTGTACTCTGCCGTTTGCCATAATCCAAAAAAATGCCAGGCTCTTGGGGTTCACAGTGTAAGATAGCAATTCCTTAAGAGGCACTGTTGTCCATGCACCTCCCGTTATTTTACCATTAGTCGTCTGTAACGATACCCATGTAACGAGATGGCGGGGTAACATTTTAGCTCGGCACCCCACGGACATTGAGGTCGTCGAAACAAATAGTCCGTCAATATTATTAGACGGTCTAATGAAAAACAAGGATAAACAACACACAAAATACATTTCAAAATAATTATTGGAGCAGCAAATACTGTTGAATATTTGGCACAAACCTGAAATTCTGATAAATGGTGTAAAACGTTGACCAAAAGTGGAAAAGTAGTTGGATGAATTAGACTGCAAATTATATTAAGTTATTCCAATAATTGAGAAATAAGCCGAAAAAAGAGAACTTTGCACCCATTTGGAGTGTCTCAAGATGATAGCTCATTGAGTAGAATACAAAATGCATTCTTAATCATGTTTTATTCTTCAAAAATATATACGGGCACGTCAAACTTGTAAATTTTAGAACGTTTTGGATAATCAAATCAAATCAAATCATTTATTCACAAGAATGTTGTACAGATACAGCAGATGTAATGCTTTACAAAAAAAATGTCCTTAACATTCTACCATGACAATGGTGTGCAAATGTGTATTTAAATAATATAAGTCAATACATACATTTAGTTTTAAAGAAGATACAATTGTTAATGAAATATTAATATTGCCTGTGCTAATAACTATCAAATACAATATGTCAAAATTTTAATACATAATCAAACTAAAACTAAAATGCAATTCTATTAACAATATTATAGTATAGTATTATATTACCTAAGAAACTTTGAATGTCATAAAATCATTTAAGGTGTAAAAACAGTTGTCAAGTAACCATAATGTAATCTTTTTTTTTTAAATATTTAATGTCATGTCTTTAAATGAATTAGGCAATTTATTGTAAACTTTAATTGCATTTATAAACACATTCCTTTTACACATAACTAACTGGCATTTAGGTTGGTAGAGTTTAAATTTATCTCTCACATTAATACTTGATATAGTATAATTCAATGTAAAATATTTTGGATGTTGCTTTACAAAAACACAAATATCTCTAATATACATGCAAACCAATGGTAAGATACGAAAATGTTTGAAAATTGGTTTGCAACTATCCTGCAGGCTCCACAGATCGCTCTCACACATTTTTTTTGAATTATAAACACTTTTTCTATTTCAACGGAATTGCCCCAAAGTAAGAGACCGTATGAGAGCACCGAAGATACATATCCGTGGTATGCACTGAGAGCAGCTTCTGTTGATACGGTTAACCGTAACTTTTTTATTGCATAGATGATAGATTATTTTGGTGATAGATCTTTGACCACAATCTCAGCGGATGGTATGTGATGATGTTATCGAAGGTGTTAACAGGCTTAACCTAGAATTACTGGCTCTCAAGGACAGTGGCCGGAACACACCGTTAGATGCTTGGTGACAGATTTTCAACTTGAGAGTGGTAGCTAGCCAGATGGGCAATCGCAAAATGCCCTACCACCATGCTATAACGACTGTCTTCCTAAGAAAATTACCGGTACCGACGATTTAACGTACCATCCGACCGTTCGGGGCTGAATGTGCTAGCACAGAAACGTTAAAACATGAGGCCTTCACCACTGCGGCTGAAACACAAAACTACAAGGCTAAGGATATTCGCGAAAAGAAGAACGCCTATAACAAAGCCGCCAGGTCCTGCATAATGGTTCTGAAGAACGCTCGCTTAGACTATATAAGCCGAATAGGGGCCAAACTTGCTTCTTATCCCGCAGGGAGTAAAGCATTCTAGTCCCTGGTTAAGTCAGTGGAAGCAAACTTCTGCCGTCCCCCACTGTCTCCAGTGCTGATAACTGTTGGGTCATTGGCTCACACCGCCAGGGAGAAAATAATTTTATGTGCTGCGCTCTTTGTGGAATCTTCACGTTTAGGTGCTGGTAGTGCTGTACCTCCGACTTTACCTGTCTGCAAGTCGACCATGTCGGAAATCCGCATTTGACAGATTGATGTACGTATAGCACTACACAATTTAGACGTAAACAAGGCCAGCGGCCCTAACGGCATACCAGCCATAGTTCTGTGGACATGTGCGCCTGAATTTACTCCGATCCTGACACGCCTCTTCCGCCTTTCCTGGGAGACTGGGCAAGTACCGAAAGCTTGGAAGTCTGCCAACGTGCAGGCCATGCCCAAAAAAGGAAGTAGTGCCGACCCTGCCAACTATATAGGCATATCTCAGTCACGTCCATTCTTTGTAAGATAATGGAAAGTGTACTGAACAAAAAGCTTCTTGGCTATCTTGAAGCGAAGACCGGCAATATGGGTTTCGCCAGAACCGGTCAACTGGAGACCTTCTTGTATAGGTATGCCACTCATATATGGAGCGAGCTATGGAAAAATATGGTGAAGCACTTGCAGACTAACTATTTCTTAGGCCTTTGACAGGGTTTGGCACGATAGCCTTACCAATAAGGCATAACTTTCAGCGTAAGTATGGTTTACCTCCCAGGCTGTGTGCGTGGATAAATTACTTCTTGAGGGAATGTTCGTTACGAGTTGTTGTTGATGGTTGCTCATCTGAACTAATGGCAATAAATGCCGGGTACCTCAAGGATCAGTTCTTTCAGCAACACTCTTTTTGCTCCACTTTAACAACCTGCTTAAGCCCGGTATCTTTGGGTACGCAGACGATAGCACTGTTGTCGGAAAATATATATCCGATGCACGAGCTGGTGAGGTTCTAATCCAGTTTGAGAGAGAGGCGATGATTAGACAATTAAACTCGAACTTGTTGGCCATTTCCGATTTGGGCGATGCCAATTTAGTGAGATTTCATGTGTCTTCTCTTCGCTAAACGGAGAACATTTTAACTATCTCCGACGTTCCGAAATGTAACAATACCGGTGGCAAACCGGTTAGAGCTTCTTGGCGTGTCCTTAACTTCGAATTTAAACTTTGGATCTTACGTCGAAGCCAGAGCCCAACTGGCCGCTAAGAAGCTGGGTATCCTCGCAAAGGTGAGTACTTCACACCGGGGCAGCTTCTTAATTTATACCAAGCTCGTGTATGGAGTACTGCTGCCACCTCTGGGATGGATCCGCGAAATACCAACTAGAGGTTCTTGACTCCATTGACCGACGAGCCAAAAGACTTAAAAGCGATGCTAGGCTGGTTGAGTCCAAAATTCCTGTCATACAGAATCTCGGTCATCATCACGGGGTCGCTAGCCTATCGGTATTCTATCGTATATATTTCGGAGAGTGTGCGCAGGAATTACCTACACGGGTAGATTCTTCCATTCCCCTTTTTATCATCGGACAACAAAACGCTCTGATGGCCGTCATCCTTTCATGGTTGACATTCCTCCAGTTAGTTCGAAGCGTTTCACTTCCACATTTATCATCCGTACAGCGAAGGAGTGGAATACATTGCCCGCGTCTTTGTTTCCCGAACAGTATAATTTGGGAGCCGTTAAGTCTAGAGTGAATAGGTATCTTCTAGGCAAGCATGCTACATCTTCGGACACATCATCACTTTCCATCAGGTGAGATAGCGGCAAAAGGCTTGCCTATTACGCATATAAAAAGACATCTGCATTCTTTTATAATTGCTAACAATAGTAATTAATAATAACACATACTAGTCTTAAATGTGTGCTATCAAAGAGACTTGATATCGGTTTTAATATCAGCTATTGTTGTTTAAAAGACTGAATAAAGAAACTCAAATAAATACCGGCTAAGTGTGGGTTGCACTTGTGAACCAGGGGTTTCGGTTCAAAAATAAAATGTTTTTATTGTTCTCAGTTTGAAGGTTTCAGCGCAAATCAGACTCAAACAAGGCCTGTTTTAAAATTTGTTTGTTTGCTGCTATATTAACATTATTACCGAAAGGCATCATCTACGGCATTGGGTGACGTGAAGAAAACCGTCCAAAATGCTTAGCCAACAATTGGTGAATCTCGAGCCCGCAGCGGGAATCTAATTTTGGACCAAAGATCTGGTAATTATCAGTCCACATACTTTGACATTGGGCCATACCTGCTTCAATAAACATTATATGACATAGTATTCGCATTCATTCAATCCCCCCTTCTACCTCTCTCTCTATCTACCCTTGGCTCTCATGGCACAAGTCATCGCCGCCGCGCCACCGTCGGCTGACCACAATTGTTTTTTTTACAGAACATTGGCAGGCAGTTAAAACTGTAAGTGTCAAGTCTGCTAATAAATATGAATCTTTAATGGACTCGGTATGGTCAATTTGTACAGTTTTGGTAGACTAATAAATTCACATTGTTTATATTGAGTCAATACCTATTGATTTAATCTCGGTTTCAGTGTACATTTTCGTTGTCTACTAGCACCTTATAATTAAACGTCGGTAGTCCACTATATTTTACAGATGTCACAGGTGGAACAAATTTTATACCATAGAGAAAAGTAATATACCGGTTTTATACATTGAGCCGAGATTGTGCTCAGATTGCCACCATACTTAAAATTGTAAAGTTTACTGGTCGGCGTATACTTTAAAAGAGTAAATTATGGTCAGGAACACTGTTTATTATGAGTATTTGGTTGGACATGTGTGCTAGTGTATTCCCAGTTGAAGTATAGTACTTGTATATTTGAATAATCGTATTTTAGAACCTAAAATACTTTAATTCCGGAGGGACACATTTTGGCGTTAGTTGATTCCGTCGATCCTCGACAAATTGAGTATAAGAGGAGCCATGCTTCTTTAGCAGTCCACTCGCGGACCTTGCTAGGGCGGAATCATTCAAGATATTGTGCCCCTAGAAGGACCCTACAAAAACGAAAGTGTGGATTGAAATATGGCCTAAACCTTATCAGACTAACACATGCCCACTATTGGGATATAGGACTTCCTCTCAGTAGACAGAAAGAAGTGTGGGTCGTAATCCACTATGTAGGCCCAGTGAAAATTAGAAGAAAGTGGGCAGTTTTCAGGCCCCTCAAGGCTAGCAGTTACGTATCTAACAAGTGATTACACATAAAGCTAGTGAACTAAACAAGCCCCCGCTGAAACCACTACTAATAGGTGAAACATGTACCGAACACAAAACAGCGAAGTAATTTTTTTATTACTTACATAATAGTTTATAGCTATATATTAGGTATAATTCTCATTACATATAGCTTGCTTCAATGCCCTTTTTAGGGTTCCGTACCCAAAGGGTAAAAATGGGACCTATTACTGAGACTTCGCTGTCCGTCCGTCCGTCCGTCTGTCTCCAGGCTGTATCTCAAGAACGGTGATAGCTAGACAGTTGAAATTTTCACAGATGATATATTTCTGCTGCCGCTATAACAACAAACACAAAAACTTGTCCAAGTGCGAGTAGAAATCGCGCACGTTAAAATAGTCTAATGTTGTATAGCTAATGGTACGGAACCCTTCGTGCGCGAATCAGACTCGCACTTGGCCGTTTTTTCTTCTGCCAATTTTAGATGCATCATAACAACTATTTATGCCATCGGCAATAAGCACAAGAAACACACTATTATTTAATGGAAATAAAACTATTAGTTACCATAAAACTAAAATAACTACATTTTATATAGTTACCTACAATTTATACAAATATCATAAAAAGAGTAACTAAACAAACAAGTTTTTCAGGATACTAGGTGTAATACAAAAAGTATGCTAAAGATAGAGTTACATAATGCATAGTTAGGTACTATATTGTTGAATTGATTTATTTAAACAATCAGGGACCGTCCGTTAATCACGTGAGGCTTGAAAGGGGAGGGAGGGCGTTTAGCAGAAATCACTTAATATCACAAGGAGGGAGGAGGGTGTAGTAAGATATCACGTGTATTTATTTTTTCGTCAAAAGCGCGATTTCTAAACCGAGAAGCGGCGTGTAGTATGATCTTGAACCCACGAAAAATTCATAATAAAATTAGGTTATACCTATATTTATAAGTAGGTATTATAGGTAATTATAGGTAGGTATTATACCTATATTTATAGGTATTAGGTTATACCTATATTAGGATATTTAAAGAAAATATTCTAAAAATTTTAAGATTCTTTATAAGTAGGTAGGTACTAAAAATACACGTGACTTTATGGGGCTAGTCTTAAACCTCATCACAAAATAATCACGTGATTAATGGACGGCCCCTTATCGATAATTTGGAATTGTCTAAACTAATATAATAAGGAGACAAGATTTTATTGTTTGTTTGAATTGAATAGGCTCTGAAACTACTGACTGATTTGAAAAATTCTTTCACCACTAGAATCCCACACTATCCCTGATGAACATAGGCTATAGAAGATTTTCAAAAAGTTAGGGATCCGTATGAAAATTTCGGTAATGTTACTCAAAGTGCGAAAAAAATACCAAAAAATTGTTACATCGCGTACACTGCGGAAAATGTTGATAATAGAGTAAAGTGATGGGTACTATTACATGGGGTGTATTACATGGAAGTACTTGGAAGTCCTAACTGCAGACATAGAAATCCATGTCTTCAACTACAGCAGGTTTTAGTGGTGTAGCTGTGGAGAGAAATTTAATTTGCATATTATGCATATCAATGTTTGTGGTAAAATTATATATTCAATAAATCTGTTAATTTTATGTTTGGGTACAGTTGCTATATGATAACTAAATAGAAAAGTTGGTGATGGTCAAACGCACAATACCTATTGATTTTGAAATTGTTATGTTGTAATTTAAACACCACATTGAATTCACTATACCTGAGAGTTGAAAGGACCCCAACACTGGCTCTTTTTACGCAGTTGGATAAAAACTATCCTATGTTTTTTCCCGGGTCTCAAACTATTTCCACACCAAATTTCATTCAAATCGGTCCAGTAGTTTTGGCGTGAAAGCGTAACAGACAGACAGACAGATTTACTTTTGCATTTATAATATTATAGTACTGATTCTGAAACGGACCATTAATCTATGTGCAAAGCTATGGTGTAAGACTCTAGACTGCTGCTGTAAATTTCTTTGGCAGAAAATTTCATAAGCTTGTTCAACTCAGGAATTAAACCCAGGACGTCGAGGTTCTAAGCGGCGCTTGTAAACATTTACGATACACAGAAGAGATTTCACATTTTGAGGAATAAATCAAATTATAAAATCAGTGAGATCAATACATAAAATACAACTGTCAGCAAGTTTGTGTCTGTACATAACTGTTATATAGATATATACAGAAAGGTTTCCTTAGCTGTCTGTGTTTGAATGCATGTCACGAAAAAAAATACTGGACCGATTTTAATAAATCTTTTTGAAATTGCCAGTTTTCAAAGTCGACTGTCGGGTCAATTCAGCACTAAGAAAACTATTTCTCAATTATATTACGACAGTATACCTATAAGAATAGAGCAAGCCCCGACATAATAGTATACTTAACTTATGACTAAGATAAAACGCTACTTGCTCAGTGCCTCAAGCAGGGACTGCAGTGATACGTTAAGTTTGTTTTAGTAAGGCTAAAACCGGATAATAGCCCTACTACTACTGCTCCACGCATATTCATAATGGAATGGGAATTATATCCGTTTCAAAGAGTGACGTTACCGTAAAATGGGGTGAATAGAATTTAAGGGGGGAATAGAAAAATAAGCGAATATTTGTACGTTGCATTAATACTCTCACAGTGCTCAATGAAATTAGCTGCATTTGATTTTTTTATATAGGGCAACATTGATTCTGTCATGGCAACATCGTCATGATAGTGAAGTTGTTCATAAATGCGAAAAATAATGTGTCAAAGTGATCAGTTAACGGTTGTGAATTTGAGAAGCGTAAAACTTTTATTTTTGTTCGTTACTACGATTGAATTAAGCCATCAATACGAATTTATGCAAAGTGTTTATTACTTAACTATTGAGAAAATTTAAAGGTAAGTCAAATTAAGCATAATTTCTGTTCTAAATAAGTCCAAAAGTTATGTTACCTATAAATTGAATAAGATTGGGGTGAATAGAAGACGCCTGAGGGGTGGATAGAATTGAGGTATGGGGTAAATAGAAGCGCGTAAAGTCTGAATAGAAGTGCACAAGGGGTGAGTAGCAATACGACTGGGGTGATAAGAATTGTCATTGCTAGGGCTGCTACGCAAAATTATACCTGATACTTTTTTTGTACTGATGGAAGATTGTAGGTACTCAGTGACTGTAATTTTATGAAATAGTTAGTTTATGTTTATATTTTCATTCGTATTGAAAATAAATATTTATTTTGTTTGTTTAGATTATTTTGGACAATGCCGCGCATTTATAAACCTGAACCTGGAGGCAAGCGCTATAAAAGGTATGATGAAAATGTTCTTAAGCAAGCGGTAGAAGATTATTTCATGGGTAATGATTCGATAAAAACAGTAGCTATCAAACACAATATACACCCATCAGTGTTGTATCGCCACAGCAAAGGACTAGTAAAATCGCATGGTGGGCAAAGGGCACTTTCGTTGGAAACTGAAGAATATATCATCCAATACATAAACGTTTGTGCAGAATGGGGCTATCCACTGGACTCACTAGATTTGAGATATATTGTTAAAATGTATCTGGATAAGATTGGGATTACTCCTAAGCGATTCAAAAATAATTTCCCTGGGCCCGATTTTATCCAATGTTTTTTAAATAGACATAAAGATAAAATTTCTCAACGAATATGCCAAAATATTAAAAGGTCTCGAGCTGCTGTATCAGCAGAAATCATATCAAAATATTTTGAAGAACTAAAAATATCTATGACCGATGTTCCAGCGGCAAATATCGTCAATTATGACGAAACAAATCTCGCTGACGATCCAGGGCGCAGAAAAATTATTACGAAACGCGGCACTAAGTATCCAGAGCGCGTCATGAACCACACAAAGGCCAGTGTTTCCTTAATGATAGCTGGGTCAGCAGAGGGCCAGCTTTTACCACCATACGTGGTATACAAGGCACAAAATTTATATAATACATGGATTTCTCACGGGCCTAAAGGTGCAAGGTATAATCGTTCAGCATCAGGATGGTTCGATGGTACAATTTTTGAAGATTGGGTGCAATCCATCGTTATACCCTTCTTCGCTGATAAGCCGGGAAAAAAGTTGCTAATAGGCGATAATTTATCTTCACATTTGTCGGTTGATATGATAAAACTTTGCAAAGAACAGCAAATTGATTTTGTATTTTTACCGAGTAATTCAACACACATAACTCAACCGCTCGATGTAGCCTTTTTCAGGCCCATGAAGGCAGCCTGGCGGCAAATACTACTTAAGTGGAAAAAAACAGATGGCAGCAATGAGACATGTGTGCCAAAAGGTTGCTTCCCTAAATTATTGAAGAAATTAATGGACGTAATACAAGAAAATGCTGAGTCTAATTTAAAAGCCGGTTTTAAAAAAACTGGTATCTGTCCTTTAGACGCTACACAAGTGCTATCTCGAATACCAACACAATCAAACAATAGCAGTAGACATAGGGAAGCAGTGGATGAGTCTGTACTAACTTTATTAAATGACATGCGATATGGTACTATGGGCGTAAAAGAATTAAAAAGAAAGCGGAAACTCGACGTGGTGGCAGGAAAGAGTGTCTGCGAATCTACTGAGGATTATGTAGACTCCGAAGTAACACCAGGTCCGAGTACATCAAAACCACAAAGAAAAATAAAAAAGCTAGACAATTCAGTGGAAAAAGAAAATCTATTGCCTAAAGAAACAACAAATTTAAACAAAAGTATTAAAAGAAAAGGGATTGGTAAAAAGACAAAAAGGAAGGTAAGCATGTTGATAGAGGATCATAGAGAGGATATCAGAGAGGAAAATGTGGGCACAGGCAATGCATTTATAGACAAACGAAATGATAATATAGACATCAATGACAGTGTTTTAGATATGCCTGTATATTTTGAAGGTGACTTGGAATGTGGAGGAGAACTAACTATTGAAAACTGTCCACTAAGTGATTTATTAATAATAAACCCTACAGCAGCAGCTGAAAATATGGAAACCGGTCTAAACAACGACAGTCAGTCCGATCAAGCTGGTGAATCAAACTGTCCATTAGGAAATAACGAAGAAGAATATTCTGTGGCAGAAGTTATAACTTTACCGAAGATGAAAACAGAAAAAATAAAGATAATTGAAAATAAAAGCTTTTTAGAAACTCGTGGAAGAATTAGTTATGATAAAAAATACAAAAAAGTTTCCCCTGAAGCGCCTTTAATAATTGTAAAGAAGACTGCAAGACCGAGCAAGTATTATCAAGACGATGAGGCTATACTAAGAGACTTACTAGATGATAATGAGGAATGCTCCAAATAACATTAGGTATAATATTTATTTACGTTCGTACTATGATTAATAGAAATGTTAACTTAATTTTATGATTATTTGATTAATTCACATAGGTTTTGTTTTAAGTTGATTTTATTTAGATTATTTTGCATATACATACACAAGTACGTATATAGAAAGAATTTTTCAGTTTATAAGTTCGTTTATTTTTTATTTAAAAAGGATTTTTACTGGGTAAACATTAAAAATCAGAGCCTCTTCCATGAGTTGTCATTATGAAGACTCGATTATCGATATCGACTGCGCTTATGGCCCGCTCCAAGTTTGTGAGAACTCTCAACCAATGAGAGCGCCAAACGCGGTCGATGTGTACCTATAATCAAGTCTTCGTAATGACATGGTAGAGGCTCTGGATTTTAATGCGCTTTACCAGTGTCAAGTTTTATGGGATTGTGAAATCTCTTAATACTAAAAGTGTACTATCATGTGACATCATTCGAAGTCTTATTGTTGCATCATCCTCATTTTTTATTTGTGACAAAATAAAAATACGTTGTTACACTATGTTTTGATAATCTAACTGACAGACTAAACATAATTTTTCAGTAAAATCCAAATTTGCCAACCCTAGCATTTTTTTCTATTGACCCCCTTTTCGTCTCCATTCACCCATATCGCGGGTAAATAGAAAACGCGCACATATTGTAATTTATTAAATAAATGACAAGGAAATTAAGTAAGTCTTTCATTGAAAACAGTTTAATACACTTTAACTCACAAGACTCAATTACTGCTACCTTCGGAATTTGCTAAAAACATACTGCAATTTCGATTAAAAAGTTGAAATCCTTTCTATTCACCCCATTTTACGGTACCGTTCACACTCGCAAAAATTATGCTACGAAAGTTCAACTTGTATGAGTTCATGTTCTATCAAACTCGACACACGCTCTAGCTTGTGGTGAAAATCTTGCTTGCGTGAGCTATCTCGCATAGTAGCACCATCTGTTGACCATGTGAAGAACTACGTTCACAACGTTTTGCTCGTTTCATTTGGACTCGTACGACTTGGCCATTCATATGTTCATAGAGAAAAGTATTCATATGTTATACTAGTCTATGAAGAAAGACTTTTTCGAATTACTAAAAATGCTTGTCGTTCACTTCGCCTAAAATCATCGTATATTATCCAACTTCCTAAAGATAATGACGAATTATGATTAATGTGACGCGTTTGCTTTTTCACCATAATATATTTTTTTTATTGTTACTATATTTATTTGCTGGGTGAGTAACTATACCTCCAAGAAGGTTCCATTTAAATGTAATCAATCATCGTGTAATTTTAATGAACACTCAAATAAAACAGAATAAAGTATTTACCAATTAACGATGTCCAATAATAATATTGTCAATGGTGCACAGCAACCACTTTCTCTAAAAAAGTTAAGTTGTTGACTTGCTTCTACTGCAACGAATATGTTTATAATAATTTTATAGAGAACAAAGGGTTTTGTTACTATAGTTTAGTTAGCTCTTAGGGCTTCCATCTCACCAAGAAGTTGGCACAGAGCACATGCGTACCATCATAAAAAGCATATGGTCACTTGGCCATGCGTGTAATAAAAGTTGCTAAAATAAAACAAATAATTTGGATAAAGATGACTCAAATTTTTAATGAAAAATGATATCTGGCAAATGTCCACCACGAGCACGCTGACAGATGTCGATTCTTTCATCAAAGTTTTTTGGAGCCAATCGAATCGATTGCAGCCTTAAATCTCATAATCACTCGACGCAATTTCATGTGGGGTTGTCAAGTCAGGAGTCCGTATATCATACAAATAAAAGAAAACCTATACGCCAATCGCAAACTTTTGCGTTATTATATATTCATTTCAGGCCTTATAAGCTATACTTTTTTATTTATTTATTTAAAATCAGTCAATATGGCTTACAGACTAAATCCAAAATACCATCATGTCAATTATTAATACAAAGAAAAAATACAGAGTATGTAATTAAAAATTAAATAGTATGAACATAAAATACAAGTGCAGATATATTAGAACAAAATAAATTACACAAAAAGTTATACTATATATAATTATATATATATATATATATATATATAATATAACTTTTTTGTTATATTACGCTGGCTCTCCTGATAATAAGGGAGTATTTTTTCTCATACGGATCCCATACGACCGCTCCAAACTCTAGAGTGCTACGGACATACGCGTTGTACTATACTCTTAGGTCAGCCGCATCCACAGTGTCGATTGCAATCCGCGCGGAATCCCAACCAGAACGGTGCCGCGCCGCCCCTGCAGCATCCAATTGTAGAACCCTGTGTTGGAATACTGAACTAAAATAGCGCGTGAACGCATCAGCGGCGTCCGCACCCTCAACATCAGTCCCGTCACATGTAAACCGTTCACAGCGTTGTGTGGCCTTTCGTTTCCTCTTAACATAATCCCAAAACCTAGCAGGATCAACAATAATCTGGTCATGTGTCAGTTGGATGTGCTGCTGATAAGCACGGTCAATTAATGTTTTTACATGAGCTCTATAATATTTATACATCTCTCTGTTAAATTCCTTACCCTCTGATTTATACCATACAACATGAAAATACTTGTTTTTGATATTTTTAATTATTTCTGGTGTGTACCAACGAGGATATATGTACCGGTTCATTTTTAGAGATCGTTACTTGATTGTCATTGTAGCAAAATGTGAAAAAAAATATTGTAATAAAAGTTAAACTTGCGAAACTCTAATTTTTACACTGTGACTGTGTCTTTTTAGACTGGAGGTCGTTACCCGCGTCGCGTAGTTCGCGACTAGTCCGCGCGTGCGTCTATGCGTACTTATTTAATTCTATAGATACGTTGGAGCGCTATTTGCCTATAGTCTTCGGAAAACCCCGCCTTAATGACCTTGTACACTGGGCTTGATACAAGGTATCAATTGTCTAATGAAGATATCATCATCACCATCATCATCGGCTGGAAGACGTCCACTGTTAAATAAATGGCTCCACCACAGAACGCCACAAAAAAACGCCTACTAGCCGCTTGTAACCGCTGGCTACCCGCGACTTTTATTATGTCATCAGTCCACTTAGTGGGAAGACTACCGACTATATGGATTTCGGGTGTAATGTGGTAACAACTCGAAATTCTCTCTGCCCCATCGGTATCATATCCATGTCCCGGATTTTATCGCTTAAAGCAACTTCGAGTGCCATCTGTGATCACTGGCAATACATACTGGTTGAAGACTTTGGCCTTCAGGCTCTGCGGTATATTCGAAGAGAAGATGTCATGTAACTTCCCGAACGATGCCCATCCAAGTTGGATTCTTCGGGTGACCTATTTGTCGCAATTGGACCAACCTAACTGGACAGTCCGTCCCAAGTAAGTATAATGGTCAACAACTTCGAGCGCATCGTTCTCAACAACTACTGGTACGGGTGCAACATGGACATTGGACATAATTTCCGTCTTGTCCTTGTTAATTTTAAGACCAATCTGCTGGGAAGCTCTACTAAGGTTGCTGAGCATTGTACTGATTTCAAACTCAAACTCAAACAGCCATTATGAATGTTATCGGTGAAACGAAGGTGAGTGACGTATTCGCCATAGATTGAGAATTCTTTCCAGTTCCAGAGCTTGAAAACGTCCTCCAACGTATTCTTGAACAGTTTCGGAGAAATAATAGCAATTGAATCAAAGGCTTTTCCATAGTTCACAAACACTACACATAATGGCCGATTGTACTCATCAGTCTTCTGTATAATCTGGCAAATCCGGCGAGTTCGGTCGACGAGGGCACGGCAAAAAGTGGCGAGAAATCGACTCCCGGAGGTCCGGGGAACAGAACTCCCACCACCATCTGGAGAGCGCGCATCCACGTCTATGGAGTCACCCTCCAGAGGAGTGCCGTTCCACGCTTTGACGAGGGCTTCTTTGTCAAAGGGAAAAGGTCGTGGCTGGGCCTCGGCCTCAGTGGCGATGGGCTTACGGCGAACCAATGACTTTTACAGGGCTTGGTGCATGCTTTGCCCCCGGAGAGGTGGTCCGCTGCTTTTCCCGCAGTCGCACAAAGTGAGCACGCGGAGCAGCGGAACAGAGTATGTGAGCCTTTTGACCGTAGCGATAGCACTCATCGTTGCGGTCAACCTCGGCATTACATTGGGCCACCACGTGGCGAAGCAAAGGAAGCAGCAGCGGCGCGGTCTAGGGTTGAGAATACTGACCCGCGCTGCCACCCAGCTCACCAGAACGCGACCGCTGGCCGCAATCTTCTTCTCAGCAGAGATGGGGCAGCGAACGAACGCCGTCCCCATCCCCGCTGATCCCCGTCGTATTGTCCCGTCGGCTACTGTCGCCGTAAGACACTCGCCCAGGGCGGCAACGCCTCGTCACTCACGGGGGCGGAGCAACCGGCACCGCAGCCCAGGCTGACTTCATTTCGTCCAATTGGCGACGGAACTCCTTTAGCTCCGCCGTCAGCTTTTAAAGTTGGCCTTAACTATTAAGGCCTTGTCCACAGGCATCGAGCGGGCCCGCGATTTGTTTGGACGCTTTGATAGTCATCGCAGCGTTCTTCAGGGCCTTCACGTACGTGCCCTTCAAATTTTTGGTCTTGGTGGCCACTGTTAAGACAGTGTCCACCGTGTCCAGGAGTATCTTCTCCAGATAAGCGGCATTACAGTCGCCCAGCCTCAGATTGGTAGCCGGAGGCTCCGGCGCCTTCAGAAACTGGGCTTCTTTTGGGTCCTTTGCTGACGGTAAGGGGTCACTAAGGTCCCCATCGACCTCCTCCATTATTCTCCTCTTGGAAGAGCCGCACGAAGAAACGGTCTCCCAAGTCATTGCGTCGGACTCCGCCTCCGATAAATTCTGAGACAGTATCCGAAGCACTTCGTGCAGTGGGGTCACTCCTGCGCCTGCTTTAGGTCCTTTTTGAGAATGCCATTGTCGTCGGTACGCGGGCCGGAGCCCGGGAAGAGGTTGTTGCCCACCCCCCCAGATACGGTGGGGCAGCCTTCTTTCAAAGGGATCAAGATTTACCCACCTGGGGATTTTTTACAAAAGCTTGTGAATCCATGTTGTATTATATGTATTGTTTTTGAAGGGGTGAGGTACCCTTTTTGATGCCCTCGCGACCAGGTTCCCCCCAGCCATGCATCCCATCGGTGGGCACCGAAACCTTGGGATTCGTAGACGCATGGAGCCTGACGGAGTGGCCAAGTTGACCCTACCTGCCACGCCAGTCCAAAAACAAAACTGGCCAAGTGCGCGTCGAGACGCATTCTTTTTAGGTTCAACATTGCAACAGCCAAAAAAAATGTGCATTTGTTTTGATCTCATCTTTAACTAAATATAATATTGAATCTAAATATTATTTTTAAAGCACTCGTAGCGAAGTTTGCTTAGCCGTTCTGAACCGATTATCAAAGTTAAGCAACGTCCGCCGCGGTCAGGAGTTAGATGGGTGATTTCTGCGGTGACATTACTACAGAGCGCTTCCGTGCTTCGGATCAGGGCCGTCTTAAGTCTATTCTGCGCCGGGGTGCGGGACGCAGCCTGCGCCCTCATTTTTTTTACACTGCAGCGTGGCACGCGACCGACGACACACGGCAGTATGAAAGGGGTCCTAGTCAACCAAGAAAACACAATACCCACACGTAATTTTGATAATTTATTTATTTATAACTCATAGAAACAAAATTAAATTTAAAACTTCGATTACTAAATAACTATTTATTACATGTACATATACATACATCAAAGTAACTAAATTTTTCTTGCTTTTGAGTTAGCAAAGATTTTAATTAAATCATTTATTTTTTTATTAATTTTAATTTTGAAAAGGATCTTTCACCTTCTGCTACTGTAAAGGCAGTGTTAAATATATATGCAGAGCTGTTGAGATATTGGGAAATGAGGAAATTATTATTAGAATATATATAGCTTAAAATATCAGTAGGAGTACTTATTGATGCCCGAACCGTTCTCGATCGTGCGCTCGTACGGATGCTTCGTGTAGTAGCGAAACTCGTCGAAAAATTCTTCCGGTTTGGCTGCGTGGCGTTTGTGACGTCACGTCGGCTTAGCCGGAAAATTAGGCGGAATTGTCACTTTATATATTTTTGTATTTTTTAAGTGTTTTATTAAAATATTAATTTGATGTTTTCTTATAATATTTTAGAAATATTTGTTATTATTAAATATGGATTTCCGCAAAGTAACGCCTGAATCAATTCATTATCAGAAGTGTAATAATAATAAGTAGGTAGGAACTTAGGGATCGAACCCAGGCAGGATACGCCAGCCACTTCTGTCACTTATTTATGCCACTCCAGATGTTTTATTTATGGTACCAACTGACTGAACTTACCAGGTCGAAAGAATGAGTCAATCGGAGAAGTTAACTTTTTAATTTTTTCTTCATTCTCCAGTTTCCTTTTTCTATTTTGAGCACCCAATGGTTTCTTAATATCCCCTAATTCGGCCATCTACTTACAATAAAATCAAATTTCAATTTAGTACCTATTTAATTTTTCTTTCTTTATTCTAAACAAAGTAAGTAGTTTTTTTTATCAATAACTAACATTAAGAATTTGTATTTTTGCCATTATAAACAAAGTAACAAAACAGTCATGACTCTCTCTCATAAAAAAATGATGTGATGATAGTGATTGTAATGTACCTAACACTGAAATTTAAAAAATAAAATTGACTTACCTTTTATATTTTTTTCCTCTAAGAACTTCCGTGCTAATTCGCCGGTTGTCGCAAATGAAATAAGCTAACGAATTACTTAACAGAATAATTAATTAGATCAATCACTGACCGACAGTTACAAAGGCGCCGCGCGCCGCGCTGTAAATTCAAATTAACTTACACCTAATTATAGTGATTTAGAGATCATTTCTCTTTAAGTGCGAGCGCCCGGACGCCTATGTCAAGAGAAGGACGCAACAGTGGTACAGGTGCCACACCGCGCGTCCATTTCAAATGATTGAACTTACACTTTATTGACTTAGAGATCATTTTGCTTCAAGTGCGGGCGACCGGGCGGCAATGTCAAAGGGCGCAATTACTCGCCTATGGCATACGTACAGGAGCCGCGCCGCGCGCCCTTTTCAAATGAACTTACACTTTATTGACTTCAAGATCATTTTGCTTCAAGTGCGGACGACCGGGCGACAATATCAAAGGGCGCAATTACTCGCCTATGACAGACGCACAGGATCCGCGCCGCGCGCCCATTTCAAATGAACTTACACTTTATTGACTTAAAGATCATTTTGCTTCAAGTGCGGACGACCGGGCGACAATGTCAAAGGGCGCAATTACTCGCCTATGACAGACGCACAGGAGCCGCGCCACGCGCCCATTTCAAATGAACTTACACTTTATTGACTTCAAGATTATTTTGCTTCAAGTGCGGACGACCGGGCGACAATGTCAAAGGGCGCAATTACTCGCCTATGACAGACGCACAGGAGCCGCGCCGCGCGCCCATTTCAAATGAACTTACACTTTATTGACTTCAAGATCATTTTGCTTCAAGTGCGGACGACCGGGCGGTAACGTGTCAAACGTACATACATACACTCTCTTTGGATTAGAGATTTTCCGCGCGCGTGTTGTATTAAATAAAATTGTTATATGTGTAGTGTAGTAATGCGGTAGGAAAAGCGCCGAAAGCGTAATAAAAGTTAAAAAAATGTTATTGTTGATACCTTTTTGCTTGCACCTACATATATGTGGTAAATAACAAGTATATTAAACTGAGCAATGGCGTTAAGTTCAATGAAATATACGAAAATTCAGCGCTCGACAGGCGCCCCCGGGCGCTCCGCGCCCGGGTGCATCACACCCCTTTCACCCCCTGGTAAAGACGGCCCTGCCCGAACCATGGGCGAGCTTTGCTAGACAGAGAATGGAATAAAATATTCCATACCTTGACGCAGCACATCTACCACAGCATCCGCGCAAGCAGAGGGATCGCTGGAAGAAAAGCAAACTCGCCGCCAAGGATAAGATGCATAAATAGGACGCATCCCATCCCAATCTGATGACTTGTATTATAGTTGCAATTACTACTGCCTACCCATAGATATGATGATGCGATATCTTATAGCATTTACGTAAATGCTATATGATAATGCCATACAAATGCGCATCAAAACATATATTACTGTGAAGGAGCGCGCTTTCATTTGTGAACCTGGTCTAGCTAGCGATATTGAAAGTAGGTAAGTTTCAAATTTATATCTGTGATCTTTATTAGATACTTAGTTTGAATAAAATTATCAGTACAAGAAGAATCAATTCACCAAACCACGACGCGTTGCCGTGTAAATTATCATTACCCATTGTAAAGTGTAACATACAAAACTTCCATTTGGGTGTAGGTAATAAAAAAAAGTAACCCGAAGTACATTGATAGTACAAGACAAATAGGACAGTTGCTACTATCTTCATCGGTTTTTATTGTGCATGCAGCTGGTGCCTGTATAAATAATATGGATGATATTTGATCAAAATAAGGCTGTAAGTAGTGCGTAGTCTACAGAAAGCTTCTTTGGCAAACATGTAACATTATAGTCAATAAAATTATAATCATGTATGTGGATCACTTATCTGGTAAATAATTCTATAATAATTAATATGTAGCCTATGCTTTTAAATAATACTCTATGGTCTTTGTGTTATACAAAGTTAATACTCTATGCAGTGACACGTCCACCTAACATGTCAAATTGTCAAAGTAAGCTAAGCAAAGTGCTTTTAGGGTTTTTATTTTGTGGTTGCTAGATAATATTTCATGTTTTAACAATTTAAAATGGTAAGAAATCGAATTAATTAATATTATATATGTCAATAAATACTCTTTTACTGCTTTGCAGGATGAAAATAGTTTAGGCCACGTAGTTTGTAGTTCGTTGGCACTATGTCGTGGATGATTTCATGTCGGCGTTTTGCACTGAAATTCTTGTATGACTAGTGTTTTTGTGGTATGTAAGGATTTGCATTAATATGTTTGAGGAGACGCTGCGCCTGGAAATCAAGAGGCAATTGACGGCACGGTCGGACCGAGTAAAATGCGTAGACCAGCACCCTACAGAGCCCTGGTTGCTATGCTCTCTCTACAATGGGGACGTCAACATCTGGAACTATGAAACTCAAGCTCAAATCAAAAGATTCGAGGTAAGCTCCCTACGGAGTTCTTTTCATATATAAAACACATATGCATCTATTAGTAGGTAATCAATCATAATGTCAAGAATTAATTTATCTTACTCATTGAAGAGTACACTAGAGTAAACACTAATAGTCATCATATTAGTAGATACAATATTTAGCTCAATACTCCAGTATGTACCCCTTTACTTGGGACATTAGTGCACACTCTACTTATGTAGAACATGTTAAATCTTATGTTTTTTATAGGAAATTTTTGTTCATTAAAAATATCTGTATCACATTCAGATAGACTTTATTATGAAACTTAATCAGACCAAACACAGTTAATTTAAATTAGGGACTTAAAATCAGACTTCTAGAAACACTTAAAATGGCTTAATTTTTGCGCATAATATCCTAATGAGCATTTATATTATATTCTTAGTTGTACTATGAATTAGCCTATGATTCTGAGAAAAATAGTCATTTTGTCTACTACCAACAATAATTAAGCTCAGAGCAATATCAATATGATAACCAATATACTTACTTACAACAAACTAAAAAAAAGCCCACGATTGCTCACTCACTCTCTAAAATCTATTGTATAAGTTCAGTTTTGGTGTGAAATTTAAGTGTGCACCTTCAATTTGCACTCAAATCCCATGAAATATATGTAAATTCTACAACAGTAGAATGAGCGACTACTAGAGTGTTAAAATAGATTGATTTTGGTGATAAGGCTGCCTATTGTAATACTCAAATATGTTACAAAATAACAAAAAAAATTATAGTCATGTGTTCCTAATATGTTATTATTTTTTGCACCTAATGAAGTTCTGGTAGCTGTTTTGCTGGTAATTTGGAGTTTCACCTGCTAACACCTTCACCATCTCCTGCCAACAAATGGAAGTTGTTTATGTGTGTGTCTATCATCCTCTTGAAGGCTGATTTTTAATGCAATTTTTCTTTTGTGAGACTTATCTGTGGGACTAAACTAACTTGTGATGGTAACGGATAAGCTTAAAAGCTAGCCATCCTTGTCTCCACGGACATGTCACATGGTTTATATATATGTGACAGATAAAAAGACTTTGTTGTATTGCAAATAAACAAATTACACAAAGGTGTAATATTGGGTATGCATATTTGCACAACTGTTGCAAATACATCTAATACTCCACCTAACTCGCAAGCCCTATGTTAAGAGGTAAATACAGCAATTCTTTATCTCACCTGTAAATCCTTCTAATCCTTATATATATATATAAAAAATACATGTCACATTGTTTGTCCACAATAGACTCCTAAACTACTGAACTGATTTTAAATTTGATTTGCACACCGTGTGCAATTTGATCCAAATTGAAAGATAGAATAGCTTACATCTCAATTTAGTTATTCCTAATTACCCGTGCAAGGCAATAAAATAGCAGAAACTCGAGAAAGCCCCAGGGCCGGACAAGATACCTAATGAAATGCTCAAGGGAACCATAAAAGAAATCAGTCCTGTGCTGGCAAAATTTTCAATGAAATCTTCCAAACGAGGCAAATTCCAGAAGAATGGACTGAGTGTCACATAATTCTACTACATAAAAAAGGCCCTAGAGACGAGATTGGAAACTATAGGCCAATTTCTCTAATATCAAACATATATAAAATATTTGCTAAAGTTATCCTGGAAAGAATATCATTAACATTAAATGAAAGCCAACCCGTAGAGCATGCAGGATTCAGAAAAGACTTCAGCACAATAGATCACATTAGCACAATAAAACAGTTGATACAGAAGTATAATGAATACAATAAACAAATCTACTTGGCGTTTATAGATTACTCAAAGGCATTCGACAGCCTCAGGCACCAATACATATGGTGGAGCCTTCAACAACAAGGCGTCCAGAGCAACTGTATAGAAATACTTAACCCCTACACTATTTAACGCCGTACTCGAGCACATCTTTAGACAGCTTAACTGGGACCACTTAGGTCTGAACATTAATGGAGCCCGCCTAAACCACCTAAGATTTGCCGATGATCTGGTGCTCCTTGAAGAGAATCCAGCAGCATTAGAACAAATGATACAGAGCCTAGCAAATATAAGTAGAGAAGTTGGTCTGGAAATCAATGACAGTAAAACAAAATTGATGACAAACTCAAGGGAAATTGACGTCATGGTAGATGGCAAAAAGATAGAATATGTCAAAGAATATATTACTTAGGACAGATAATATCCCCTTCAGATGAAATGACAAAGGAAATAAACAGGCGAATAGCTCAAGCATGGAGAAAATACTGGTCCCTAAAGGAAATAGTGAAAAGCAAGGATCTAGGCACTTAACATAAAAAAGAAAACATTCGAGACCTGTATTCTACAAGTTCTTACCTATGGCTGTGAAACTTGGTCAATAACACTTCACCACAGGGAAAGGCTAACAAAATACTAACGTGCCATGGAGAGAAGCATGCCAGGGATAAAAATCAAAGACAGAGTCAGGAATGTAGATGTAAGAATAAGAACAAAACTCACAGATGCTCTTACCCGGATAGATGTCCAAAAATGGAGATGGGCCGGACATATGCTATGCCACCCCATCAACAAATGGAGCAAGCAAGTCACCCTCTGGCAACCAAGAGATGGTAAAAGAGCTAAGGGTCGTCAAGTCAGGAGGTGGGAAGATGACTTGAAACAGACAGCAGGACCATTCTGGTTGAGAGTAGCAAGGGACAGGATCCATTGGAAGGAATTGGAGGAGGCCTATGCCAAAAGGCACACCCAACTTAGGGACCACCTGCAACCCTATGTTAGGAATAAAAGGCTATTATTATTAATTATCCATGCAAAACCGGGACAGGCCGCTAGTTATATTATATATCATTGTGCCATGTAAATGCAATTGACCCATTTAACTAAAACTTAACCATCTGCCTTAATGTATGTGTTTGTTTATACATAAGTCTCTATAAAAATCAAATATGTATTTAATATGTAACATAATTCATTATTCCTATGACAGGTATGTGACAACTTGCCTGTGAGAGCTGCAAAGTTCGTGCCCAGGAAAAACTGGGTAGTGACAGGCTCGGATGACATGCAGATCCGCGTGTTCAACTACAACACACTGGAGAGTGTGCACTCCTTCGAGGCGCACTCAGATTACGTCCGTTGCATCGCTGTGCATCCCACACAGCCTTACATCCTCACTTGCAGTGGTAAGTTTTGATAGGTCAAGAATTACATAATTTTGTTTGAGCAACACCATGCTGGTAATTGAAATTCCTGGGTTCAATCCCAGTGTTGGACATCTCATCGATTATACTGAGAAATAAATTTTCAGTTGTAAAAAATGGTACTAGGGTCGACACATATTATATGCCAAGACATAAAACAAGAGATAAACATGATGATATGTTTTATCATTACAATCAAGAATACTAGTTAAATAGTATTCAGGACTTATCAAAACTTTAGAATATTTTTGTCATGATTACAAAAATATTCTAAAGGAAAAAAGGAAGAGACCTGACAGAATAATCTTAACCCCCTGGAGTTGTAAAAACTGGCTGCTATAGTAAATTTTTTTAACAAACGAAAGTTTTTTCAAAACGATCTTTGTTTCGCTTACCCTAATTCAAAAGTTGCCACTATAGTATTGATTCGTTATAAGCAATATTTTTTGACGCGAAGTTAGTTGCAGACTCAACTGAATGTACGTACATGTAACTACAGACTTCGTGTGGAACGGACTTTATGTTGATTACGTGGGCCAATAGCAACACAGTAAAACTTTCGGTGCTCGTTTGCAAAAAAAACTGGTTATAGTTTACCTTCCAACTCCAAGAGTGAGGAAGCAGCGGCAGTAGCAGCAGAAGTGTTGCATTTAGTAATAGATAATCTTGAGGAGACAAAAGAGTTTTTAATTTTATTTAATTTTATTTTTCATTAACAAACACACAGCAAAAAACTAAACTAGAAAATTTGGTGGTTGTAATAATGAAAGTCTGAGCTTTACATTAATACCAATATTATATTCAATCAAATGTTGATGATATGAGTTGTAGAGATTATACAAAGGTACAACTCTTAATGTCTACAATTATGCAATACTTAGAAATACTTCATTTTGGGTACCTTCTGATAGGCTAGCCTTTGACCGCTATCTCACTTGTTGGTAAGTGATGATGTTGTTCAGGCTAACATAGAATTGCTGGCTCTCAACGACAGCTCCCGCAACGAACCGTTAGGTGCTTGGCGACAGATTTTCTACATGAGGGTGGCAGCTAGCCAGGTGGACATACGCAAAGAGCCCCCTACCACCTTACGGCTTAACACGTCCTATGAAGCATGAAAATACTCAGTAGTAATACCACTAGCAGTCAACCAGCCAACCCATGATCACAGCTGTTATTCCTTAACTTAGGTGATCGGTTTAGAATGGCTAAGCAAACCATGCTATGAGCGCTTCAAAATGTAATTATAATGTACATGTCTTTTGTCTCATAAGTAGGTTGTACTTTTTTTTTTTTTTATACTGAACTGTGTAGCACTTGACCACTATCTCACCTGATGTTAAGTGATGATGCGGTCGATGATGGAGCGCGCTTACCCAGGAGATACCCGTTCACTCGCGTTTTGAAGACCCCCATATTGTACTTAACCGGAAACACAGACTCTGGCAGGGTATTCCATTCCCTGGCGGTTTGTATAATGTAGCTCTGTGGCACACTCCCCGAAATGTATCCGATAAAAAACCGATAAGCAAGCGACTTCGCGGCGATGCTCGAGACTTTGGAGTCTCTTGCTTACAAGTTGGTCGTCGTTAATGAGTCTCTTGGCTCTCCTGTCAATAGCTTCCAGTGTGCTGGTATTTTGCAGAACCATCCCAAAGGTGAGAGCAGTACTCCATACATGACCGGACTTGCGCTTGATAAAGATTAAGCAGCTGTCCCGGTGTGAAGTATTGTCTCACCTTAGCCAAAATACCAAGCTTTTTGGGGCCAGCTGGGCTTTAGACTCAATATAGGAGCCGAAATTGAGAGTGTGTTAATGAGATGCCAAGAAGCTCGAGATGGTTACTTATCGGCACGGACACATCCCTGAAAGTAGGAGCCAGCTGAAAAGGGCTCCGTTTGGCGGAGAAAAGACACGCCTGGGTTTTAGCAGCATTGAACTTAACCAGATTGGCATCGCCCCAATCGGAGACTGCCTTCAGAGAAAAGTTCAAGCGCTGAACCATCGCTTCCCTATGAGACTGTATCTGTAATGCACTGGTTCGTGCGTTAGATGTATAACTCTCCACAACGGTGCTGTCGTCTGCGTACCCAAAAATACCGGGCTTAAGCAGATCATTAATATGCAGCAGGAAAAGCGTTGCAGAGAGTACTGATCCCTGAGGGACTCCGGCGTTTATAGCCAATTGGTCGGAAGAACAGCCATCGATGACCACTCGAATCGACCGATTCCTCAAGAAATCTGAAATCCAAACACATAAACCACACACATCTGGGGTACTTCACACATTTAGGGAAGGACACCAAAATATCATTCGCAACTAATGTTAGCCTATGAGTATAACAAAATAAAAAGACTAAGAAAATTTCATCACTATTCTACCCTTGTGAGGTTAAAACAACTCCTATATTTTCTCTAAAACACAGGACAATATAAGGGTATAACTGTAAAAAGTTTTATGACCGGCTGCCTGTATGACTTGAACCTGCTTGGGGATGCTCTTGTTGAAAGCACATTCACTGCCTATTAACATTGTAAGGAGCTCCATTGTGCATCTAATGTACACACACCTAAAGAGTGTGAAGTCATACTGCTCCGTAACCACATATTATTTGCCTTTTACGATAGTAAAAAAAACTGTTTAGAAACTAACATCACTTGACATGATCTATTTCAGATGATCTGCTTATAAAGCTATGGAACTGGGAACGCAACTGGGCATGCCAGCAAGTGTTCGAAGGGCACACACACTATGTCATGCAAATTGTTGTCAACCCAAAGGACAATAATACATTTGCCAGCGCAAGTTTAGACACCACCGTCAAGGTATGTTCATATGCTGTTGTTAAATCTAATTAAATGATTGTGTGACTGAAAAGGTAAAAAATCAACACAAGAAACAGGAGTGAACATTGATCTTTATGGTTCCCTGCTAGAAAATGGGAAACTAGATACTAATTACTTAATAATTTATGGATACACCAGGCGTGTGTTGCAGATGAAGCTCAAGTCAATGACCGGGACTTACAATCCAGAGATTTGAGGGGTTTTAAAACTTCATCAACACTATCCGACTATTACTCCACTAATCGAGCCTCAAACTCAAAATCATTTATTCAATTTAGGCATCTACAACAATTGTGAAATTCAATTACAAAATTTAATATTTTAGATATACTACATTCAGTAAAAAAGGTGTTATGGAACCACTGCAAGAAAAGCCCTAGAGTCCATCTTTTTGTGGTTTATGTCATCACAAATATATTTTTACCAAAACATTTGAGAATCTTTTATTGAATGAAGCAAAGCCATCTATAATCCATTTTTTTTAACAAACGAGTAGACCTACTGAGTATGTCTCTCACACATTTCCGATATTGAAAGAGTGTGACGGGTCATTGCCGTCATTGGTCAATGCCTTTGTTCTGGTTTTGAAATTGTTAAGGCCCGTTCATAATGCATACTTGTAAAATTTACTGAAGAAAAAATTATGTTATTATTTTATGATTTAAACTTGCATACATAGCATATTCGTAACAACATTTTCTGTTCGCGTTTATAATATGCACTAGAACATATAAATCAAATATGTAATTCTACTACAATTCTTGTAATCATAAAAATTGTCGTCATCCTTCTGATGAACTCTCTGAAATAATAAATTACTCTAACATATTTTGTACATGATTGTCGACTCCGTAAATTTTTGTTTCTAACTTGGTTATCACATGATTGAGACATGACCACCATTTTTATGTATCATTTTTTAGCTACTCCTTGTAACAAAAGTGTTCAACTTCATACATTTTATAACTTTTGTTATTTCCTGCCATAGCCGTTCACTTGAAACCAAACGAGTTCAATTGGATTGAAATCACAGTATTACGTCGGCAAAAGTATGACGAGACGATTTGTTAACTTAGCTACAACATTGTTTTCAAAACTATCTTTGTTTTACTACTATTTCTACCCTAATTCAATAGTTGGAACTTCAGTATTGATTCGTTACAAGCAATATTTACCGACGCGTATGCAGTCGAAGAGTCAACTGAATGTACCTACATGTAACTACAGAGTTTATGTTGATTATGTTAGCCAATAGCAACGCAGTAAAATTTTCAGTACTCGTTTGTTGAAAACGCATATATATGCAACGTTATATGTAGCTGTTTCAAGTTGCGATTAAAACGCTGGTTTATTGGGCAAACGTTTCACAGCATTGAAGAATTTTGTGACTGTGAAATATAAGTTGTTAAATCACTTGACAAAGCATTACTTTTAGTAATGAAATAGTTTTTAGAATTTTCTTTTATAATTCGTTATAGCCCATTGTTTTTTATATTTTATTATTAACTACAATGTTATTTTAATGTGATATTTTATTAATGTTTATTTTAATTGAAAATTACTATGTATTCATTCTTTTCATATGCCTTGACGTGTAATTTGGTAATTACCTATAAATTGATTTATGATTTATATAAATATATATGTACAAACTTAATATTTTGAAATTAGCATAAACATTAGTGACCAAGGTCTAGTAAAAAGATGTAAATGACTTTGGTTCCAAATGGTTGAGAGTTAAAGCACTACTGATAGGGACTAGGTGGTTCCAGAGACAAATGGTCTGAACAGTAAAACAAAGAAAATAGTTATATGCACTGGAGTAGGGAAGCTTTTCTGAAGACCTAAGAGGCAATGAATGGAATATACCTACTTTTGAGTTCCAATACCCGTAAACTATCGTGATCCTTCCTTTACACAATGATAGTATGGTGCATCTGTGGAATGCTAAGTTATCCATCTTTCTGATTCCCAGGTATGGCAGCTGGGATCCTCTACTTCCAACTTCTCACTTGAAGGACATGACAAAGGTGTTAATTGCGTTGATTACTACCATGGCGGTGATAAGCCATACCTTATCAGCGGTGCTGATGACCGTCTCGTCAAGATATGGGACTACCAGAACAAGACCTGTGTACAGACTTTGGAAAGTAAGTTAGACAATGACTTGCAGTGTCACCTTTCTCGTTATGAGTGCAACTGCACTGCGCTCGTCATTCCGAGAGGTTAGCTCTTATATTTTGTTGGACTACCGATTACACTTACAATAGTGCCCTTCACGCCTTGACACAGTCATGTTTGCACACTACTGCTTCGAAGCAAAATATCGCTTTGACGCTACGGAGGTATCCACCGAGACATACTCTTGCTATAGGGACCTACCACCTGGTATGCATACCTTGTTCATATGGAAAAATGATATTATTTTTAAATAGTGATACTTTTGTCATTGAAATCAAATGGGTGAGATGATTCAACTAACTTAAATGTTAAATTTGACTGTAAAATTTGTGAGAAGTAGATATAATAAGAAATGTGAGTGTCAACTAACCATGCAAAATTTTCAGAATCATCTTGTGATAATTTATATACCCTTAAAAGATTAATTAATTATTTTTTTTTATTATTAATTCACAGCTCTTAATTACGTATAAATAACAAATATACTTAAACTTACAGCCAAAAACGGCCTAATATTTTATAAGGATAAGAAATTAGATTCAGGGCCCGTTTCAGAATGTCCTAATAAAGTTTCGGGTTGCTATGAAACACATAAAATAACTGAATTATATAAATGACAGTTAACATGCAACGCATTTCAAGGTTTAACCGATGGATAGGCTAAATCGATGACTGTGAAATGCAACGATAGTGTTTTATTTATTAAATATGTTCTGGGTAGTAAAACCAAAACTTACTCGAACATTGTGAAACACGTCCTAAATATATTAAAATATTAGTTAAATAGACAATAGTTAAGATGAAGTTTTCACTATATGACAATAAATAGGATATTTTATGAGCACATTTGTATGATGGTGTGTATGAGAATGTATGTGATTGAGTGTCAGTGTAAAAGTATAGTAAAACCAGAAAGTTAGCTTGAGTGGAGGTTTGTAGGAGATTTAAACCTCTAATCTAATGTGGATACGCAGCTTGTGCGTGTCTCATAGTGTTATAGTATTAGTATTTTTTTTTATGACATAGGTATTTTTTCCATTTATTTTCATTTGTAAATCAAACCGCTGAGCTGATTTTGATAAAATTTGTATGGGCACACGTCTTTGTTTGTTAAAATAAAATTAAAATTGGCGGATTAACCATGTAATGGCTTTAGTTGTAATAGTATTGAGAACTTACTCCTTTTTTGCAAGCAGGATAAAAAGTCACAGACAATATTCTCTTTTAAGTGGTCAGAATTATTAGCAAAACATTTTTTAATATCTTTAATTATTGAAGTGTCAGTTTAACTAAAACAAAATAAAGTCAATAATTGTGATGCCGTTGTTAAAGCAATACTGTGTGAAATGAAACATTGACAAATGTAACATATGAATTGATAGTAATTATCCTAATTAATGGTGTGTAAGAGATTTAAAGAACTCTATTGAAGTAATTATGTCGACAATAAGAGTATTATTTAACTTTATTTTCAAGGCCATGCGCAGAATGTGTCCGCCGTATGTTTCCACCCAGAACTTCCGATCCTGCTGACAGGCTCCGAGGATGGATCCGTGAGGATCTGGCACGCTGGCACCTACCGGCTCAAGTCCGCGCTCAATTATGGCTTCGAAAGAGTCTGGGCTATTTCTGCCATGCACGGATCTAATAATGTTGCTATCGGGTGAGTTTAACAGCATTTCTGGATAGTACTAATACTATTGTTCGTATTCTTTCAAACTTAACAATAACCATTTATTAGGCATAGTTTCAAAGTCGTTATTTGGTACCAGAACCTGTATTAAAACCTGAGGAATTGAAGATTTCTTTGATTGAGTCATGCAACTTCACAGTTATGGTAGTAGCACTGTCCGAAATGCAGTATTTAAGAGTTGGTAGGCCCCCCACTAGATAGACAAACAACATGGTAAACAAACAGGTAATACCCGTTCTTTGTGGTGTTCTATGAGGGAGAACAGTGGATGTCTTCTGACTGATAATGACGACATACTGTAAAACAATAAAACGTTAAATATAATCACTTGCGTAGGCAGTAGTACTTGCTACTATACTCAACAATATAGAAGGGCGCGCCTTCGTGAGTAAAAAGGTTCAGGGTATACCTCTTCCGGCTGATGATAGATAATAATTATTACGACAAATTGAAGAGCTCCTCTCATGTTAAACAGTACATAGTTTAATAATATGTTTTCCTTCAAAAGTCATTGACTTATGAAGTAAATAATATGTTCAAAGGATTTATTAACAGGGAACCATGTTCATGAAAGAGGTATATGTACCGGTGCGCGGTGTAGCCTAAGTAACTATGCACTAACCTGTACCTATAATGAATTTAGTAAATAAACATAAGTGTTGCATTGCTTGTTCTCGATAAATCTTCTCTGCGTCCAAATTAACGTCACCGTATCCAGTAAATGATATATTTGTAACACTCATCCAAGGATTTATTACCAGGGAACTATAATAGTGAAAGAGGTATAATATAACTAACTATAATATAATATAACTAATATAACTCACCGGCATATTATGCCGTTGAGCAGCCGTTGTAACAAAAAGAGAATGTCACATTTAAGTGTAGAGTTCACGGAGCGCTCTCCATACAAACGTAGTTTCGTAATATTTTAAATATTAAGTGTTCAAACTCGGTGAAACTTTGTATGTATATCTTTGAGCTTAATATCTATGCTTCTGGTTTGCCAGATTTCCGTAAAATTAAGTATCAACAAAAATAATTCGGAAAATCGTTTTGTATGGGTATTTTTATTTAGACATTTAGGGATATAATAAATAATAAATCGAAATACTAGAAAACCAGAAGCATAGATATTAGGCTCAGCAATATGTGTAAGTACAAAATTTCACTGAGTTTGAACACTTGGTATTTAAAATCGTAGTTCCTCTTAGTAAAATATTCAATGAGTCAATTACATCTGGATCTTTCCCTAAGCTATGGAAAATAGCTCAGGTAGTTCCTATTTTTAAAAGTGATGACGAACGTAACGTAAACAATTATCGTCCAATTTCCATTTTATCATCATTTGCTAAAATATTTGAGGCCTTAATGTGTTCACCAATTCAAGCACACCTTAAAAACGTCCTGTCAGACCACCAACATGGCTTTATAACTGCTAGATCTGTATGTACAAATTTAGCTTTATTTACAGAAAATTTGATTGAAGCGGTTGATGCTCACAAACAAGTGGATGTTATTTACACAGATTTTAGTAAAGCTTTCGATAAAGTGTCTCATCAGCTACTTCTCCAAAGGCTAAAAAGTTTTAGGTTCACGAAATTTTAATTATATATTAATTTAATTTACTTAAAATTATGATTTTCAATAAATTTTATATTTAAACTAGGATTAGATACCCTATTATTTAAAATTTAAATTTTACTAGGAGGTTCTATGTGGGACTGGTTTCAGTCGCATCTAAGACAACGCATGTTTTATGTAGTCGTTGGAGGATATGAATCAGAATGCCTCAACATAACTTCAGGAGTTCCTCAGGGATCTCATTCAGGACCTATTTTATTTAATATTTTTATAAATGAACTACCAAGTTGTTTTGTTCACTCAATTCCCTTCATGTCTGCTGACGACTTAAAAATATTGAGAACAGTACAAACCATGCAAGATGCTATTTTATTGCAAGAAGATATTCAGTCATTGATAGACTGCTGTTCGAAACTGTATGGACCTGAATCATGAAAAATGTCTTTATATAAAATTCACTCGCAACGATAATATAATTCTATTTATACTATCAATGGCAATATACTAAAAGAAGTTAATGTAATAAAATACTTAGGAGTTAATTTTGATAGCAGGCTCACATCTTGATCACATAATTAGCAAAGCATCAATAATGCTTGGATTTGTACTAATAAACTCCAAGATATTCAAAAATATCAGAATTAAAATGATACTATACAGCAGTCTTGTAAGAAGTCATCTAGATTACCATAGCTCGGTATGGAGACCACATTTTGCAACACACATGCTGCGATTTGAACGAATGCAAAAGAGGTTTCTCTGGCATTTGGCGTATTGCACTGGAATAAAAAATAAGGTCAAATCTTATGATAAACGCTTGAAATATTTCAAAATGGTCTCACTGTCAACTCGTAGAGATATTAGATGAGGTATTTTCATACAAACTCTTGAGAAATCATATAAGCTGTCCTGACTATTGAGTAGGTTTAATTTTAAAATTCCCTGGAGTTACCCTCGTGGATATTATAGACTGACAGGATGTCCCCCCTGTCGACATACTGTTTTAGGAGCAATTACCGTGATTCCCAGATTGAATAGGTCTTTTAATAATTGTGCCGTGATAGCCGACGCATTTGCGGAATCCTTAGGTCGGTTTTCCAAAAATACAACTGACTTCTTAGTAATTTTTAGTAAATAATACGGGATAACTCACGTGAGCTATGCCTGAGTTATCCCGTATTATATCATATACATGAGTAAAAACCACGTTAGTTTTTATAATAAGACTTCTTAATCAGTCAAAGTGCGTAGAAGCGCACCTTCTAATTATTGTTATTTTTTTAAATTAACAAATTAATCATTTATATTTTAATGACGTGTAATTAACTACTAGCATGTTGTATTAGCCTTTAAGAGATTATACATTAAGCAATGTACTCTAAAAGAAAATAACGTCGTGTATGTAAAAATGTAATAATTGTTGGCTGACCAGAAATAAATAAATAAAATATGACGTAACTACGTTTGTATGGAAAACGCTGCGTGAACTCTACTCTTAATATGATCAAAAACTATTTTGAGAAAATTGCAAATGTTAGACGCTTGACCAAGACTATGTAGTAACTGCAAAGATTTTAAACGCATAAAAATCTCACTATTTTATTTTTGGATTTGATCAGCGCCCCTACAGTACGTAGAAGCGACTAAATTGTGGCACCACGAATGGTTTTGACATCTAACGTGTAGCCATTTGTAACCGAACGTGTTTCGAATGAATTCCGAGTGACGAATTGCTGAAGTATGACACTAGATGGCGTTGAACATCCTTAAAACACGCAAACGTTTGTATCCGTGCAATCCATGGGATGCCGACAAGATTTCCGACAGGTATCTGAGCTTCGCACCTCTTAGTAATAGAAGTGTATATTTTTGTATGGTCATCGGTTTAGATGGCCTTAATACATTGTACAATATTTTACTTTTGCACTGATGTCAATGCGATATCAGTGCAAATGCAACTAAACCTGTATTATTTGTAATTAGGAGACCGTTGAACGTTAAGTATGTTGCCGCTTAACTTAATACAAGGTACACTGAGTATTCAATAATATATATCTATACTAATATTATAAAGAGGAAAGTATTGTAGTTTTGTATGTAGCGAATAATCTTTAAAAACTCGGGACCAAATGGAAAATACTTTCACCACATTAGAATCCTACATTATCCCTGATGAAAATATTCTTTCTATAGCCTATGTTAGGCTATTAAATTTTTCAAAAACTTAAGGATCCGTAATGAACACTTCGATAATCGAACCTAACGCGTGAAAAATATACGAAAAATACCTATTGCAAGCGGATTAAAAGCATTTTGCTCCCAGATTTCCAATGATAATAAAGACCTTTCCCAGCTTTTAAGGTGGGAAATGTAGTGTAATGGAACCTCAGCACTATTGCTCTCACAGTTTTGCTGCTGAAAAACTTAAAGGAAAGAAAAAGAAAGGTCAAGTTTTTATGATTTTTCTTATTCCGAATAGGCAAGCATTTGACCGCAATCTCACCTGATGGTAAGTGGCGACGCGTTCGACGGTGGTGCATGCTTGTCTAGATGATACCTGTTCACTCCATATACTTAAGACTTCCAAATTGTAGCTCTCAGTGAACAAAGACGCTGTGAGGGTGTTTCATTCCTTTGCTGTTCGTATTATAAAGGTGGACGCAAATCGCTTTGTGCAGACAAGAGGAATGTCAACCATATACGGATGCCGTGTTTCCGTACGTCTTGTAGTCTGGTAGTTGATGACGAGAACAAAGCTTTATACATCTCATACTTTAGAAATCTTCCGATACCCTCAGGACTCTTAACTTAAAATCTCTTGCTGTGCTCGTGCTTCATTTAAAGAATCATTTGCTTAGAACTTTTATCTCTTGTTGCACAAGTATTGTATAGCTTTATAGCTATAAATATATAAATAACATAACAGAAAACATTCAAACATAACATTCCCAAAGTTTTAACTAATGTATGTTTGTATGGAAACCGTTAAGCATAAACTACGATTAACAGAATTGAATGAATAAGAAGTTCTCTTCATGGCTCCTCAGGTACGACGAAGGCACCATAATGATAAAAGTTGGAAGAGAGGAACCGGCGATATCCATGGATGTCAACGGAGGGAAGATTATCTGGGCGAGGCACTCGGAGATACAGCAGGTCAACTTGAAAGCGCTTCCTGAAGGTCAGTTTGCCATAGAAACTTTATAAAACTATTGTTTACGTGTTGTTATAGATGAAACCGGCTAAGTGCGAGTGGGACTCGCACACCGAGGGTTCTGCACCAACATGATTTACCAAATAATTTTATATATTGTCATTTTTTGTCTTTTACTTTTTGTGACAGATCATCAAGGTCGATGCCCACCTGATGTTAAGCGGACTAACCTCTGCCTATAACAGATGCATTTCGTCACAAGCCAAAAATTGCTCTCTTGTCACTTTGAGACATAGTTGTTAAGTCTCATGTGCCTGTAATTTCACTGGCTCTCAAGGACTGCTGCCGGAACACACCGTTAGGTGCTTGGTGACAGATTTTCTACTTGAGGGTGTCCTTGAGAGCCAGTAATTCTAGGTTAGCCTCAACAACATCTTCAACCACATCATGACTTACCATCAGGTGTGATAGTGGTCTAAGGCTAGCCCATCAGCTATAAAAAAAACCTTCGTGAGTGTACAGGTTTGTAATAGGGTCCCCTTTTCTAATTCCCCTAAAAAGGTATCTGAATGTACGATACTGTATTTTCAGGAACGGAGATAAAAGATGGTGAACGCGTGCCGGTTGTTGCTAAGGATTTGGGAGCGTGTGAGATCTACCCACAGACTATCGCCCACAACCCGAATGGAAGGTAATCAATTCTGAACTATAAATTTATCTATCTTATAAATAAAATTCTCGTGTCACAGTGTTTGCCACAGAACTCCTGCGAAACGGCTTGACAAATTCCTATGAGATTTTGTGTGTATATATGGTCTTAGAATAGGACGTTAACTATTTTTCAAATAGGTATATTAAACTTTTTTTTTATTTGCTTATATGGCAAAACAACGTTTGTCGGGTAATAATAATAATATATTATAAGCTCATACGCCTTAGACTGCGTACCCAAAAGGGATCTTACTGTTCGTGATTCTAAAAATACTCACCCTACCTTGCCAGTTCATACTGCAAGCAGCAACATACGTAAGAAAAAATCAGGAACAGTTCTCAACGGGTTCTGATCTCCACGACTATCAAAGGTGACGGCGGCACTGGCTCAGGCTGCCGATGGGTCGCCGACTCTAAAAATCACGAAAAATGTTAGACTTTCTTGGTGTAATGTAAACCTATATGACAAACTTCCCATGAACATTAAAGCCGCACGTACCGAAAGCGCATTTAGTAAAAAAATTAAATCGCTGCTGCTCGCCAAAGCTTACTATTTAATTAAAGAATTTCTCACAGACCAATCGATTATTGATTCATAAAAATTATACAATTTGACATATTAAAATTATATTATTATTATTTTCATAGTATTATATAAAATGACCTGTAAAAAATCTTATTAATAAATCATTCTAATTCTAATTCGATGTGCGAGGAAGTTGTGCGGTCAAAGAGGAAAACATCCAACAATAGGACCTCTTCATATTACTAGCCTCGTTGAGCGCAGCGTTCCTGTTGGTGCATTTTTTCTTACACCGCTCATCTTGCCCGCACCTCACTGGTGGAGATGTATAGCCTTAGTACCATCACTTCAACCGTTTTACGTCTTAGAACCACTTGATAGTAAGTAAAGATGTTGAAGGTGTTGTGTTGAAGATGTTGTCCATACTTAGAAACAAAGGACGACTGATGCCTTTCAGATACAGACTTTGTAAACTGACCTTGGACTTATCTAGGTCTCTTCAGCAAGAGTGCGTCATTATGGGTACCTACCACTGCAGTGTCAGTTCGCTGTACGAGGTAGCTCTGCAAGCAGTATTGTATAGGCGTTAAGGGCACTGTAGTGAAATTACTGGGCCAACGACACATAAAAACTAACACTGTGACACAACAACTGTGCTGTTATAAATCGCAACCGTGCCTAATCTATATAAAATGAGTATTCATCAGAATCAGATCACGGTTTGTAACGTGAACTTAGTAGCGATTCAATGAAATAGTGTTTAGATATAGTGAACTTTCTTCGTAACGAACGGGCACAGCGGTGACACCCATTCAAATGGGTGTCACCGCTTATGTTATCAGGTTACGGAAACAAGTAGAAAGTCCACCTGGTGTTAATGGAAACCTCTGTCTATAAAATGTTATTCGTCATTAATCACTATAACAGCACTATGTTCATGAGATAATAAAGTTTTAAAGGTTGAAATGGCCGGTCACTTCACCATACAAACTTCAAATAAGGGAGTGCCTTTATTTCAGGTTTCATGACAAGAACTAAGCGTTATATCGATTTATCCCTTAATGAATTAGGCTAGTATTGTTACTAATACTTAATATAGTTTAGAGTCTCGCATGTTAATTATCTTTTTACAATGTAACCCTACAAGCCGAGTTTTTGAAGAGATACATGTCCATATCATGCTTAGTTCAGAACCTTAAATAAGGGAGTGATCATCCTTCTAAGTTTGTATGGAACAGTGACTGGCCAGTTCAATCATAAGTTACATGTGCCTAAAATTCTACTGGCACCCTTTCTCCCCTTCTCCAAACCGGAACACAGTAATCCGAATTTACCGTCACAGCTTGCCGGTAGAAAAATCTGTATGGTAGCAGTACACCCCGGATGAACTCACACAAAGAGTGCTATTAAAATGATAGGTTTCATGTGTTAAGGGCAACAAATCAATAGAAATTGTAGGCACATGGGGCTTAACATCTGCTGTATGACACGCGTTAACATTTACTTAACAACAACCAAACAGTATTATTTATGACCGTGTGGTTTCGGGCTAGAATATCGCCCCCATTTCTTCCGTTGGGTGTCGTAAGAGGCGACTCACGGTAAATACCGCAAGGTGGGTAGGAGCGTCTTATGAGGACTGTATCTTGAGATATCTAAGAAGTTTGCCCAGCGTGGGGATCTTGGGAATACCCCCCATAAATGGGGAAAGTCAGAACAGTGGACAATATATTATAAATTTGATTGGTTTTCCCGCAGGTTTGTGGTAGTATGCGGTGACGGCGAGTACATTATATATACCGCAATGGCGCTCCGCAACAAAGGCTTCGGCAATGCGCAGGAGTTCGTGTGGGCCTTCGATAGCTCAGAGTACGCGACTCTTGAAAACTCCAGCACCGTCAAAGTGTTTAAGAATTTCAAGGAACGAAAAAGCTTCAAGCCCGATTATGGAGTGGAAGGTGAGTCTCTTTTGAAATCATATTAATCAATGTTTATTGCGCGTATTTCAATAACAAACCAAACTCACAATGAGCCAAATATGGTTGGCGTCGGAAACCGGCCAAATTTTTTTATAGGATGTTTTTGTTTCTTGTAAACTTGTTTGAGAAACATTATCTTTAAAAAATAATATGCTTCAAACTAGTTTTTTCATGCCCTCTGGGTTGTGTGTATACTAATCTTTTCGTGTAGTTTATTAACAACTTTATTGTCACATTTGACAAAAATCTGAAATAAAGTTTTGTATATTATAAAATGTTATGGACGACCTTCTCACTAACGGCGATTTCTTACAGATCTCTAGTGTTGAAGATGATTCAAATTAAATTATGGATTCAGGCGTTACTTTGCTGAAATCCATAATTTACTATAATAAACGTTTTATATATTTAATAAATTTGTTATTATGATTCAAATTGTATGGTTATTTTATATACAAACGAGCAGGCGGCTCAGAGGCGGATCACTTGATCACCATCGCCCACGAACATCCGCAACTCCAGAGGTCTCGAAGATGCGTTTGTGGCCTTTGAGGAGGGAATATGCTCACTTTTTGATATTGTCAATAACTGAAAAGTTACACAGTCGCAGTCGTGTGAACAGTGTATTAGCTGTTATTTTAGTACATAATTTAAGTGTTCTATGCATGGAAACATTGCGGTTAAATGTGAAATTGCAGGTATCTTCGGGGGGCACATGCTGGGAGTTAAGTCCATAAGTGGGATGGCGTTCTCCTTCTACGACTGGGAGCAACTGGAGCTTCTCAGACGGTAAGAGATAGACTCTACATATTCCAAACTACACATAGTTGTATGTTCATATACATTTATCTACTATATTTAAAGTGCTGTGCGAGCAACATTGTTAGCTTTGCTTGTAAAAATAAATTGGTGGTTCAAAAATACTATTAATATAGCTAGTAGGTATAGTAGCTGCAGTACATAATAGTTTTTCGAATTAATATTAACTAAATGTTCTTCAATGCGATCGTATTTTTATCTACATACTGCTGTGCAAATTATATGTTCGGTAATATATTGAAATCTGTCCGGTTTCTGAAGTTGTTTAACTGCCAATATCTTTATACCTAGTGGTCAGGTCCTCATCTCAGTAACCTCCAATTACTGGCTTTCAAGGACCGGAGCCGGGCGACAGATTTTCTAATCAAAGGTAGGAAGTAAGACTGCCATCCTAAGATAATAACCGTGACCGACGCCTTAACATGCCTTAGTAATCATGGAAATAATCGGCAGCAAATGCCAATAATATACCCATCCAAGTAATGACCGCACGTGGACGTTGCATCTAATCTCTGCATTGCGAACTGCACTGCGCCCATAAACCTGAGACATGAAGTTGTTAAGTCTCATGTGCCCTTAATTACATAATAATAATTCCTTAATGGCATTCAAGGCCTGCTGCCGGAACATACTATTAGGTGCTTGGCGACAGATTTTCTACTTTACGGTGGTAGCTAGCCAGGCGAGCAGTCGTAAAATGCCCTTCCACCATGCAGTGAACTGCACTGCTCCTATCACCTTGAAACATTAGGTTGATAAGTCTCATTTACTTGTAATTTCACTGGCACCTATTCAAAACGGAATACAGTCATGTGAATAGTACTGTTTGGCAGTAGAAATAGGTATGGAGGTAGTACATCCCCAGACGAACTCGCACAAAGAGTTGTGTAGCTCTTTTTGCTACTGAAATAACACGTCAGCGATATTGCTTATCAGGGTCTTCATCATAATTCATCATTGCATTACATACTGAACTGTTTTAAAAGCAGAAAGACAGCATGTCACTCTAGAAAAACAGGGATAGTTACCCTGACGCGATATCACACTAATATTATGAATTCAAAAGTTTGTGCCTTTTTTTTGTTATTATGACGGAATAAGCACGAAGCCCACCTGATGTTAAGCGGACTAACCTCTGCCTATAACAGGTGCCGCAGGGCAGTAGTGTTGTACTATTAACAAAAGAAATGTAAGCAGTACTTAATTTATTCAATGTCACTAAATTTGTTAATACTGTATCAGCCCCATCGTCCACTGCTGAACACAGCCTCCCCCATTTAGGGGGGGGGGGGTTGCCATAATCCCCACGCTTGGTAGGCGTTTTGGGGATTGCAGTTTAAGGTATCAGTTCCTCAGAAGGCGCTGCTGCCTACCTTCCGGTATTTTACATATAGTCGCCCCTTACGACACCCACTGGTAGCAATGGGGGTGACATTCAAGCCCGGCACTCCACGGAGCTAATTAAGTTTGTTGCGACCTGTTAATTATTTTTGTGATAAATTAATATATCTTGGACAAATGCGAAATAATGAACAACCAAGCAGCTGTAGGCAGCCGGTAGCGATACCAAAAAAATAGGTAACTAGCTGTGTTAATGTAATGTGCTGACCCCTAAAAATAAGATAGGTGAATATTTTGTATTAGAAGCTGTGCAAATGCGAGTTATCATGTCAAGTTTTTTTAGAAGGCCAGGCTCTGAAAAATATATTGCCTGTTAGTGCGATAGTGTGTGTTCGATATATCCTTGTTTAGGAGGGCACCTTAAGAGGGCGATGCGATGGTCACTTTGTAGGTGTAATTCCTCTTCAGATATCATTGTTTGGATTTTGAAAAAGTATATTATTGAATATACTAGCGGTTTTTTTAATAAAATTTATCTGACAACTCATTTTTTTTATGCAGTTGATAGTCTAGCCTATGTACCATTAGCTCACCTGATGGTAAGTTATGATGTGGTCGAAGATGTCTTTCAGGCTAACCTAGAATGACTAGCTCTCAAGGAAACCTGCCGGAATACACAGCTAGACGCTTGGCGACAGATTTTCTACTTGAAGGTAGCAGCTAGTCAGGTGGGCATTAGCAGAATGTCTATTGCATCCTAAGACAACATCTGGGACCGAAGGCTTAACGTGCATACCAAAGCACGTCCAGACTCAGTAGTAATGTCACTAGCGGTCACCCATCCAACTCATGACCGCAGCGGACGTTGCTTAACTTAGTACTTCGGTTAGTATTAGGTATAATCCGCTACGAGCACATCAGTGAATTCGTCGATAACTCGGATTGTTGTCGTGCACGAGGACGGAACGGTCTCGGGTTTGAACCCCGGTCGTGGCACCTTTGTCTGTATAGTATATGATTATTGGGATAATGTCTATTGGGATACTATAAGGCTGTGTATCCACCATCCTAGCAGGGTGTAAAGACTTAACAACTATGTCTCAAAGTGACGGGCGCAGGGCAATTCATGACTTGTTACGAAATGCATCTGTTATAGGCAGAGCTTAGTCCGCTTAACATCAGGTGAGCCTCGAGCTTGTTCCGTCACAATAACATTTAAAAAAAAGATGTGAGGAAAAAGCCACCAATAGGATCGCTTAGTTTTCCTAGCCTCGATTAGCCCACCTAACCTATTATGAGGATTTTCTGTTCGCCTTCTTCGCCCATATCTGGCGGAAAAGCATACTAAGGGGTAGATAATTGTTTATTCCAGTATCGAGATCCAGCCGAACAGCGTGTACTGGTCAGAGAGCGGGAACCTGGTATGCCTCGCTACTGACGAGGCGTATTTCGTACTCAAATACAATCCAGCAGTAGTGGCGCGCGCAAGAGACACCAATACTAATATCACGGAGGACGGCATTGAAGACGCTTTTGAGGTCAGTCTAAACAAAACCACGGCGAAACTCTAAAAAATACACCATCATCGTTATTATATTATGTCCGTGCGCGTTGACTAAGTTTGTTCAAAAATTACTCACTGCTATGCTGTTTAAAAATTGGCTCTGAATTTGATAACTGTTCTGCAGCACTTTATTGTGATGCTCTTCTTTTATCATCATCTGCAATGAGGTCTACTTATTGAACTAAGCCCTCCCCTGTCGGGGGTGTTTTGCCATAACAGGCACCAAGTGTCTTCTTACGCTGACGGAAAATATTTACAAAATCATTATTTTTATCTATGATAGTGTTTTTTTTCCTAATTATTCCGTAAATTCGGAAGTTTTAGTACCGTATCAGATGTATTGTCCACTGCTGGACACAGTCTCCCGCATTATAGGTGGTTTGCCGTAATCCCCACTCCTGATCCGGGCCTTGGAGATCCTAGTGTAATATGGTAGTAGGTACTTCAGCAGGCGCTTCTGCCCACTATCTGTTGGTTTCCCTTCGCCGGCTCCAACGTCTCCCAAAGAAAGATATGGGGTTCAATTATAACTGCACGCGGGGGGATAAGCGTGGAGGCGTGCTCGTCGCATCCCCTGCCAGCCCAGAGGGCTGCAACTCCACTCGAAGAACCACCGTGGTGGTAGGGCCTTAGGGTCCGTCTGGATAACTACCACCCTCCCGTTAAAGTGTAACGCCAAATGGCCATGCCCCAGCTTGGACGTGTTCCGGTACTATTGCGGGAGTACCAGTCCTGTGTGACCTGTACTTGTCCTAACTTTTAGGGCCGTACTGTGAGTGAAGCAACAGTTAACTACTGGACAGTCGTGAAGGGTTGGCGCGGGGTCCAGGGAGACCCGGTGAAACGGCTGACCGCTGGCCGCCCGCGGGTTAGTAGGGGACCCGAACCCCGGGATTGTATTTAATCTCCGCCTGGGGAGGCTGTCCCGCCAACCGGCGCATAATCCTGAGAATCAACTGACGTGCCGGAGTAGGAGACCGGAGTGGATCCCGTCAGTTGGTTCCAGGGGGGACCGGGGGCCCTTCCGTCCCCCGCGCCAGCCACTCACGTCACTGTTTGTTGTTGCTGTTGCAGCTTCAAGTCTGTTATTTTGCCCTATCTTTGGGATTGGTACAGGACACACCACCCAACTCTTATTTTTCACCCAATGCCGAATATAAATAAAAAGAGATGTTCTTCAGCGGCTTTAAATTCCACTTTATCTGTGGACTTCTGCAACATTTGGGGCCTCCACTCCAACCTAGATGCCGTCCATCACCACCTTGAAACGGTTAAGCCGGCCCTTCTCTTTTTAACGGAGACGCAAATAGTAAACACGGCGGATACTTCGTACCTGTTATATCCAGGTTACACGCTCGAGCACACGTTCATTCGTCGTGCTGGGGTCTGTCTTTTCATCCGGGAAGATGTTTGCTGTCGGCGTCTTAATGGTTTCGACGACAAAGACCTATCCATGTTGTGGGTTCACGTGGATTTCTGTGGCAAAACTTTGGTTTACGCTTGCCTCTATAGGTCACATAGCGGTGATATGGAGACCACCTATCTTTTCGTGCACCTTGCTAGAGGAGCTGATAAGGTCGGTGAGCAGTACCCTTCGGCGGAACTAGTGGTACTTGGAGATTTCAACGCTCACCATATCGATTGGTTGGGTTCCAAAGCTACGGATCACGCCGGCCGTACTGCTTTCGATTTTGCTTTGGCGTATGGTCTCTCGCAGTTGGTTAACACACCAACCAGAATACCAGATGTCGAGAACCATACACCTTCTTTATTGGATCTGATGCTGACTTCTCACCCAGATCACTACCAGGTATCAGTAGAAGCTCCTCTGGGTTCTTCTGATCACTGCCTGGTACGATCTAAGGTAGCGATCGTACGCAACCACCGTAATATTCCTCTCGGGAGTCGTACGGTGTGGCACTACCAGTCAGCGGATTGGGATGGATTGAGAGAATTTTTCTCGTCCTACCCTTGGAGGCAGGTTTGCTTCTCCTCGGAAGATCCAAACGTGTGTGCAGACTCCATCACTGATGTCGTGCTTCAGGGTATGGAATGCTACATTCCTAAATCTGTTGTGCGCGTTGGTGGTCGGAGCCGTCCATGGTTTAATAAGTCTTGCGCTGACTCATCCGGTCAGAAAAACGCTGCTTATAAAACCTGGACCGAAGCACTTACGCGTAAAGATCCGAATACCGCCGAGTTGAAGAAGAAACTAAATGCTGCCTCCAGATCTAATAAGAGGACAATTGCTAAGGCAAGGTCTGAGCACATCAGCAGAATTGGCGACCAGCTAGCAACATTTCCCTCAGGAAGTCGTGCTTTCTGGTCTCTTGCTAAAGCTGCTGAATGTAATTTCTGCCAGACCTCCTTACCAGCGTTACGTAAGTCGGATGACTCTCTGGCCCACAGTGCCAAAGAGAAAGCCGACCTTTTAGGTACTCTCTTTGCCTCTAAATCGACTCTCGACGATAGGGACGCGACACCTCCGATAATTCACGGATGTGAGAGTTCCATGCCAAATGTACGTTTCTCGCAGAGAGCGGTACGGAAAGAACTCTCCTCCCTTGATGTGCGAAAGTCGAGTGGGCCAGATTGCATCCCGGCTATTGTCCTCAAGTCATGTGCTCCTGAGCTGACTCCGGTGTTAACGCGCCTTTTCCGGCTCCCCTACTCCAAAGGATGCGTGCCGTCTTCGTGGAAGGTTGCTCTCGTACACCCTATTGCCAAAAAGGGTGACCGTACAGACCCATCCAACTATAGGCCTATAGCAATCACTTCTCTACTCTGCAAGGTGATGGAGCGAATAGTCAACGACCAGCTCCTAGGTTACTTAGAGGATCACCAACTGATCAGTGACCGCCAATACGGTTTCCGTCGTGGCAGATCGGCTGGTGATCTTCTGGTTTACCTCACTCATCGTTGGGCTGACGCAGTCGAGAGTAGAGGGGAAGCTTTAGCTGTCAGCTTAGATATTGCTAAGGCTTTCGATCGGGTCTGGCACAGGGCACTTCTTTCGAAGTTACCATCCTACGGTCTTTCCGAGGGGTTCTGCACCTGGGTCGCCAGTTTTTTATATGGACGGAGCATTCGTGTCGTTGTCGACGGAGCTTGCTCCGATCCCATGCCGATTAATGCTGGCGTCCCTCAGGGATCAGTGTTATCGCCTACGCTATTTATTCTGCATATCAATTATATGTTACAAGTTTGTAACATGCATATTGCTATGCGGACGATAGCACGGGCGATGCGCAATATTCTGGCCGTGTTAGTGCCCCTCGCGACGAAGTAGAAAGAAGCAGAACTGGTATTGTGTCTGAAGTCGAGGGTGCATTGGAACTTGTCTCACATTGGGGACAGCAGAACCTTGTCCAATTCAACCACAAAAAAACTCAGACATGCGTTTTCATCGCGAAAAAGACCCCCTTCATCATCGCTCCGCAATTTCAGGGTGTTCCCCTAGAAATCGCAGAGAGTATTGGAGTTCTTGGCGTCGACATTTCCAAAGATGTCCAGTTCCGCTATCACATCGCGAGTAAGGCTGGGTTGGCATCCAGGAAACTTGGTGTGCTTAACAAGGCAAAGCGGTACTTTACGTCGAGCCAGCGAGAGTGTGCTTTATATAGCACAAGTTCGCCCTCACATGGAGTACTGCTCTCACCTCTGGAATGGCGCACCAAAGTACCAACTCCAGTCTCTCGATGCTATTCAGCGTCGAGCGGTCCGAATTGTCGACGACCCCGAGCTCTCTGACCACCTTGAGCCACTGAGCCTCCGTAGAGACATCGGTGCGCTCTGTGTATTCTACAGGCTCTATAACGGAGAATGCTCTCAGGAGCTGTTTGATCTTATACCGGCTTCGCGATTCTATCATCGTACCTCGCGTCACCGGTTGAAAGCTCATCCACACATAATCGAGTCCTGGAAGTCTCACACAGCTCGATTTATGCGTTCCTTCTTACCGCATACTTGCAAAATGTGGAATGATCTGCCATCTAGCGTTTTCCCGCGGAGCTACAATATGGATTCCTTCAAAAAGGGTGTTAAAAGAGTCTTACAGGGTCGGCAATTGGTAACGCCCCTGGTGTTGCAAATGTCCATAGGCGACGGTAACCGCTTACCATCAGGTAGGCCGTCTGCTTGTTTGCAACTCCATCACATAAAAAAAAAAAAAAAGTGATATAGGCATTAAATATGACACATGAACAGCATTCCGCTAAGTATGTGTTACTAAGGCCTAATTTCACCATACCATGTTTGTTTACGCTAAATCAGGCATTAGCTAATGGGTCTTTAAAAATAACAGAGCTGTTAAATCAGTCTACGTTCTATGAAGTTAACTGAATTAATCATCCATTAACAGTTGGTGGGACACTCGGTTCAGTTAACAGTCCGTTAAAAGGATTAACAAGGCGTCAAATAAATAACAGAGTATGGTAAAACTAGGCCTAAGTACGTCAGCAAAGTGGGTGGCGATAAAAGTGATGCTAAATAGTCACCGATGTTTGGACACGGCTTAAATTCATTGGAGCGGACAGTTCGCGCCATGCTACTAATTTCAGTAGCAAAGATGGAAGGGCGTCCGGCGAGTATATCCGGAAAAAAGCTTAATACAGGAGGCTAAAATTATGTAGAACATAATTGTTTCTTTAACAGAACCACTACAATTTTTAGAATAGTTATACCAACTTAGCTTTGTGTCGTACATTTGTGTTTCCAACACGTATTAGTGAGAAATTTTGTCAACTTTGGTCGGTGGAGACGCGGCTTACGAAACAAGAGTCCTTGTACTTATTCCATGTTTACTTGTTGTGTAGGTGGTTGGTGAAGTGAACGAGATCGTGAAGACTGGAGTGTGGGTCGGAGATTGTTTCATCTATACGAACTCCGTGAACCGCATCAACTACTATGTGGGCGGCGAGATCGTCACCATCTCGCATCTAGACCGCACCATGTACATCCTCGGATACGTGGCCAAAGAGAACAGGTAACTCATCTTGCTCTGATTTAATACAAATGTCAAAACGATATCAATCATAGATATGAGGTGAAAATAAATATAAAAAAAGCGATTTCCGTCATTGAATATTGCCATTTCGTTTACATGGATGACATTTTTATTCAGTGGTTTAAATTAAAAAATCTGAATCTGAAACTGAACCGATTTTGATCAAATTGCTATGGTACCTATCTAAAAGGATATTCTTTCAATAGAACTTCCCAGATCGGTTTATAAATGAGGTAGCTTTGAGTTAACAATATAAAAAATAATAACAACTGATTTGAGAACATAATCCTTTTCTTGAAGTTGGTTAAATAAAATACATATGAAAAACGATACACGTATTTTTTTTTAATATAGGTGGTCAAATTTGTTTTACCAAGTTTTGGAGCGAGAAAAGATCTATTCCACTTGTGAGAGGGTACGTTTTGAGTTGTGTGGTTGGCTGGTTCTGAGTGCATGAGTCGCATGTCTGATCGCGAGAAACTTTGCAGCGTTCGATACCGGAATCAGAATGTAGTGGTTTATTTTCGAAGTGTGTGTTTTATTCCCAATAAATACTTAAGTACTCTGCGCGGTACGATACCGTGATTTCCAGGACAATGCAACTGATTCGCTTCTTCTAAAAATCGCTAAAAACCGTATATTTAAACACCCGCCCTTAAAACAGAGCCTAACGAGTTGCTTCTCAAGAAGCAAAATTTACAGACGTATGTATATCCTGTTTAACTACCAAAAAAAGATGGAAGTTTCGCAAATATACGCTTATAATGTTTTATCTACTACTACGCATAATTTTTTACTGGATCAGCCAATGTTTATGATTATCGTTTTTGTCGAATATAACTAGACAAGTTTTTTGACTTCATAAAGCGGTACTAAACGCGGCTTGTGCAGCTTGGCATGCACACTAAGTCAAATTTGTAGCTTGTCCAGAGTGCGTTGATTAATTTAAAGAGAATATTCTTGTGAATTAATGATTTGATTTGAATACAATTATTAACAATCATAAATGTCGTGTCTGTAGATTGCTACGAACTGTTTTCTCACTGATATAGTTAGATAGGCAAGGCTTTGAACACAATCTCACCTAATGGTAAGTGATGATGTGGTCGAAGGTGTTAACAGGTCAACCTAGAGCTACTGGCTCTGGAGAACAGCTGCCGGAACACACTTTTAGGTGCTTGGCGACAGATTATCTACTTGAGTGTGGTAGCTATCCAGGCGGCATTCGCAAAATGCCTTTCAACCATGCGGTGAAGCTTAAGCCCTCGGTGGGATTCGAACCGTGAACCTGCTGCGCGGCATTCCATAGTCAATGCTACTGCTGACCAATTATGCTTCAATATACCTATACATGATACACTGATACCAATAAAACTTAGAGAAAATTATGCAAATTTCATTGTCTTTCATAAACAATTATTGGAGGGGCACAACCTCATCTTAACAGAGTTTCACGCTTGTTGTCTATGGTCATGCATCATTCACACAGTTTGTACTTGACAGTACTTGTTTTATGAGAAGCTCTTCATCAAAAAACGCGTTGCAACTTGATGACGGCAAGGGGTAAGTGTGAAGTGGACTGACAAGTAGTTGCTGCAGCGCTAAATATCTTCCTTAGACCTTTTATATAGATTTAGGACTAGATCGGATTTTAGTCTATGATAGCAGATGGCGTAGCATGTTGCTCTTGTATGGTTCGGCGGTTGCTGCTGTCAGTAGACAGAATAATATAAGGCACTCATTTGTTAATGCGCGTGTAGTAATAGTGAATCGGTTCGTTTGTTAGGAATGTAGCAGATTTTGAATAGCTGTAACGGTGTCCCGATGTCGTCGTTTCCAGATTGTACCTGAACGATAAGGAGTTGAACATCGTGTCGTACTCGCTGCTGCTGTCGGTACTTGAGTACCAGACGGCGGTGATGCGCGGCGACTTCGAGACCGCCGACCGCGTGCTGCCGACCGTACCGCACGACCATCGGACCAGGGTCGCGCATTTCCTCGAAAAACAAGTTTGTATATTTCACATATATAAAAACCACTAAATGTGTTGATTGATAATTCCACAACAAAACAAGTCAGCCAGACTAAGTTTATGGGTTTTCAGCTAGATTGTGCGTTAACGTGGGAATACCGTATCGACGAGCTCTGTGAAAAAGGTAGGTCGCGCTTGTTTCTGGTGAAATGGGGGCGCCGGGACGTGTGTCCGTACGTCGGCCGCGGACACCTGTACAGCACGCGGGACACGCGGCGCGGCACGACGCGGCTAGTGCACGTGCTGGCACCGGACGTTACTAACGGGAGCCAGACGTCGCATACTACCGAACGCATCCTCTATTGAACCGTTTAAACATCTATTAAAAGAATGGCTAGTTGAGAAAGCTTACAATCATTTCAATGTGCTGTTTACTAACAGTACACAAATTTGACATTATTGTAATACTATTTTTTATTGTTGTCTATTTCCTTTTTGTTATTATTTTGCTTATAAGAATACTATAAGTTAATTCTTATAATAATTATGATATTATAAACCATTATGACATTTATAACAATTGCATTAAAATTAGATGTTTCATTGACATTCTTTTATATTCAACATTAACACCAAATGAGAATATAGTTTATTTATTTAAACATAATTTACAAGATATTTTACATAGATTGCAATTATGTATTAATTTATTACCACTATGACATGTAACTACATAATATATGGTGGTAGGGCATTTTGCGAATGCCCGCCTGGCTAGCTACCAGCCTCAAGTTGAAAATCTGCCGCCAAGCACCTAACGGTGTGTTCCGGCAGCTGTCCTTGAGAGCCAGTAATACTAGGTTAGCCTGGACAAGATTTTCGACCACATCATCACTTACCATCAAGTGAGATAGTGGTAAAGGCTAACCTATCAAGGATTAAACAAAAAACAGTCATGTATATGACTTGTGTACTTCTTACACACATCAAAAAATGCCTAGGGAACTATCACTGACTTGTTTGGCAGAAGAACAAAAATTAGGTTTTTTGCTATGTTTATTGTTCAATTATATTTATTATTAATCTGTGTTTCTACCACTAATCACACAAGCACATCGATTTGGCATGCTTAAGATCAGTTCATCAAAATCACTTTGAAGAATCGCCGCCCAGGTTCTTGGTAACAAGTAAAAAATCTGTTGTGAGGTATGCACTGCATCCATACTTGGCAGAGCTGTTCTTTGTAGCATATCCCATGCATGATCAATGGGGTTGAGGTCTGACAATTGAGCAGGCCGCGGCAGAACGTTGATGCGAGCATCGGCAAGAGTGCGAGTTACGAGTCTAGCCGTGTGAGGACTTGCACTATCGTGTATTAGACGAAAAGAATTACCCAAACGGCTTCGCAAAGAAATGATCGCTTCTGAAACAATACTCTCGCATAAATCTGAGCATTGAGGTTGCCCTTATCCAAATGAGATCTGTTTTTAAACGTACTTGATCCCTATGCACTTTTGATGTGTGTATTTTTCGTAAGACAACGCTAAGGCGTACTGTTTTTCTGGTAGTGTCATATTCTGTTTTGTGTGTGTATAGGGGTTCAAGCAGCAAGCGCTTGCGGTGTCGACGGAGCCGGAGCATCAGTTCGAGCTGGCACTGAGTCTGGGAGAGCTGGCCCGAGCGCGGCAACTCGCTGAGACGGCAGCGGCGGCTGAGGGGGTCGGTGCGGGCGGCGGGGGCGCCCCCTCGCGGTCTGCCGCCGCGCGCTGGGGCCGCCTCGGGGCCGCCGCTGCCGCCGCCGCAGACACCACCCTCACCAAAATATGCTACCAGAACGCTAAGGACTACAGCGCCCTACTGCTCTTCGCCTGTAGTACAGGTTAGTTTGTGACGAAGTCATTTCATATCACCTCATTTCATAACTCGCTACTCACCACACACATTTTTCGAACTTTCATTTGTCATTCAAGTTAAAACAATCACCACAACTCGCACTCTACGCAATTCCACCTGTGACTATAATATTATTTATTTCATCAGACTTAACATAATCACATGAGTAAATTAACATATAAGAACTTTTATTCATAATGCAAATCTACACTATCAAGCTAAACGGTACTTATAATTTATTAGGCTACTTCAATAATGTACGCCTGCCTGCATCACCTGCCTACCTATTATAAAAACAATCGGAGTACTATTTATAAAAATATTCTTATTTTCATAACTATTAAAGACAATGAAAAGTTCAACATTGTTCAATACTATTCCCGGTTTTCCTCATACTTATTCCGTGATACCAAGCAGTGCCCCTGAGCCGGCCGGTAGCCCGAGGGGCATTCTGAGTTACTCACCTTTCTATGTGCCTTCCTGAATAGAAAGGTATGTAATTCTTCCACATTACACACGTATCCAGACAAGATGGCACGCCCCTCCATATTTTTTGGCTGTAGTTGCAACTAGAGTTGCAATGGAGCCCATTTTAGCGCAGGCGGTGACGTGTGCGAAATTCAAGAAATTGACCGGAATTGGCGTCGGACAGTAATTAAAAATATCAAAATTATATACTAATACTGGCGGTCAGCACCGGCTTCGCACGTGTATTTTACCAAAAAAAAAAACAAAATATATAATTTTAAATACAGAATAAAATTGTTATTTTGACATAACTGTAATATTTAGACTCATAGTGTTCAGGACTTTTAAATAGATATTGATGTCTTCTATAAAATTGTAGTACATGACTTTGGTCTATTTACAATAATTTCCGCTGAGTACGCGATATAACGATTTTTTCACACTTTGGGTTACATAATCGAAGTTTTGATACGGATCCCTAACTTTTTGTCAATTATTTGTTGCCTATGTTCATCGGGGATAATGTTGGATTCTCATGGTGGAAGAATTATTCAAATCGGTCCAGTAGTTTAGAGCCTATTCAATGCAAACAAACAATCAAATATTTCCTCTTTATTATATTAGTTTACATTATATGTATTTACGATATTTTATAATGGTATACAGAAATTATGTTTACTTTCAGGTGACAAAGCTCTTCTTGGCGAAGTGGCCCGCTTGGCGGACGAAGCTGGCGAAGACAACATCGCGTTTGTCGCGTACTTCACCCTCAACGAGCCCGAAGTCTGTCTGCAGATGCTACTGTCGCGTAACAAACTGCCTGAAGCCGCATTCTTTGCCAGGTACCAACCCATACAGCATCTTACATACATCATCACATCAACCTGGTCTTTCACTGCTGAACACCTGTAAAAGAAGGGGGGAGGAGGTCCTTGCCGTAATCTTCTTGGATGTCTTCGAAAGTCGCGGGGATTGCAGTGTAAAATAGCCATTGTTGACAAGGCATACTGCTTCGACTGGGTGGTCTCCCGTGGGGTACCGGGCTAGAATGTCACACCCCCCCCCCCCCTTCTAATCCCGTGGGTGTCGTAAGAGGCGACTAAGGGAATAATAACGGAAGGTGGGCAGCAGCGCCTTCTGAGAAATCTACAACAATAACTGCGATCCCCAAGTCGCCTGCCAAGCGTGGGGATTATCGCATAACCCTTATAATGATAATCACAAACACAACTCGGCCCCCAGTCCCCGGCAGCTCTATTATTCCTGGCCCCGGTAGCAGGCCAGGTAACGATGGAGCAGGGGGTGCGAAGAATCCCCGGAAGATGCCTGGCATTCATAAACTTCAACCCTTGGCCCTGGCAACACACAACGTACGTACGCTCAGGGAGGACTACAAGATTGTCAAGCTGGAAAAAGAATTGATAAAGTTACGCTGAGATGTCATAGGATTATCGGAAGCCCGAAGACAGGGACAGGACACCGTTATCCTTGACTCCGGTAACTTGTTATTCTACCGGGAAGGTCACCAAAAGTCTCAGGGTGGTGTTGGGTTTCTCGTCCGGAAGCCCCTTGTTAACAACGTTGTTAAAGTCGAAAGTGTGTCGAGCAGGGTATATAATGAGAATCACGAAACGGTATTCGCTGATGGTCATACAGGTTTACGCACCGACCTTTACACGCTAATTCTAGGTTAAGCCTGTTAACACCTTCGACCACATCATCACTTACCATCAGGTGAGATTGTGGTCAAAGGCTTACCTATCAGCAATAAAAAAATTAAAAAAAAGACGATGAAGTAGAGGCTATGTATGAGGAGATATCTGAAGCCATACATTCCTCCGAAACATACTTCACCGTTGTTATGGGGGACTTTAACGCTAAGTTGGGCACACGGAATGGCGATCAGTTGAGAGTGGGGCCATTTGGATATGGGCAGCGGAACCATAGGGGCCAGCGGCTGGGTCGACTTAATGAAGAAGGAGGGACTCTTTGCGATGAACTCCTTCTTCAAGAAGCGACCATCCAGGAAGTGGACGTGGATAAGCCGCGATGGTGCAACAAAAAATGAGATCGAGTTTATCATGACGACCAGGAAGCAAATATTCGATGATGTCTCTGTGATCCATGAGGTGAAAACCGGAAGCGATCACCATATCGTTAGAGGCACATTGAACATCAATGTTAAGCTTGAGAGGTCGCGTCTGATAAACTCCACGCTCTTTTCTAGCGTTGCCCAAATCCAAAACCCCGAGAGCTTTCAACTCGAACTACATAACCGCTTTCAGTGCCTAGCTGAATGCGAAACAGTGGACGAGATTAACAACGGGTTGGTGGACGCTGTCCAAGCGGTGGGATCGCAGTTCTGTAAGACCCCCCGCCGAAATAAACCGAAGACACTCACAGAAGAAACCATCGAGCTGATGGAAGACCGAAATGAGATGAGACTGCAATCTTCAGCTGATATATCGAACTACGGCAAGCTTAATAGACGAATTTCGAAGGCACTGCGACACGACTTGTGCGCCTTCAATACAAATCGTATAAAGGCCGTAACCAAGGATCCAAAGTGTTCACAAAAAATTCGTCGATTGGGCAAAGCCAAATGACCAAACTAAAGATTGACGATGGCAGAATCATCTCATCAAAACCGGAGATTCTGAGAGAGCTTGAGAGATTTTATGGACAGCTGTACACCTCGACACGAGAACCCGTTGTCAGTGCAGTTAAAGACAAGAGAGCTAAATCGACCCGATACTATACCGAAGATCCAGGATATCAGCCTATATGAGATTAGAATGGCTCTCAAACAGCTAAAGAACAACAAGGCGCCAGGTGTTGACGGAAACACGACAAAACTTCTGAGAGCGAGTGAAAAACCAGTACTCTCAGTCCTCCAGAAGTTATTTAGTTCCGTCATCCTTGAAGGTAAAATGCTAGAAGCGTGAAGCAGAAGTGTAGTGGTACTGTTCTTCATAAAAGGTGATAATACCTTGCTGAAGAACTACAGGCCCATGTCACTTCTGAGCCATGTTTATAAGCTGTTCTCGAGAGTCATTACCAATCGTCTTGCTCGTAGGTTTGATGACTTCCATCCTCCCGAACAAGCCGGGTTCTGAAAAGGCTTTAGTACCATAGAACACATATATACGCTCCGCCAGATTATACAGAAGACTGAGGAGTATAATCGGCCATTGTGTCTAGCGTTTGTGGACTATGAAAAAACCTTCGATTCAATCGAAAAACTGGGCCGCACTGCAGTCTCTTCAGCGATGCCAAATCGAGTATAGATACATCGAAGCGCTGAAGTGTTTGTATAGGAACGCCACCATGTCGATTCGACTACAGGACAAGAGTACGGAACCAATCCAATCAAGTGAGACAGGGAGACGTTATTTCTCCGAAACTGTTCACGAATGCGTTGGAGGACGTTTTTAAGCTCTTGAACTGGAAAGAATTCGGCATTAACATTTATGGCGAATACATCAATCACCTTCGTTTCGCCGATGACATAGTCATAATGGCATAACCGCTTGAGGAACTCAGTACAATGCTCAGCGACCTCAGTAGAGTTTCCCATCAGGTGGGTCTTAAAATGAACATGGATAAGACGAAAATTATGTCTAATGTCCATGTTGCACTGGTACCAGTCGTTGTTGGGAAGTTGTTAACCATTACATTTACCTGGGACAGACTGTCCAGTTAGGTAGGTCCAACTTCGACAAAGAGGTCGCCCGAAGGATCCAACTCGGATGGGCAGCGTTCGGGAAGTGACGCGACATCTTCTTTTCGAACATCCCGCAGAGCCAGTGTGTGTTGCCAGTGATGACATATGGCACTGAAACGTGGTCCTTAACTGTGGCCCTTATGGACAAGCTCAGAGTCACTCAACGAGCTACGGAGAGCTATGCTCGGATATTCTTTGCGCGATAAAATCCGGAACGTGGATATTCGCCAAAAAACCAAAGTCACCGACAAGGGTCTCAGAATTTGCAAGTTGAAGTGGTAATGGGCGGGCCACATTGCTCGACGAACTGATAACCAATGGGCAAAAAAGGTTCTCGAACGGTTACCACACTACAACGGAAGACGTAGAGCTGGTAGGCCCCCCACTAGGTGGACTGTTGACATCGTTCAAGTCGCGGGTCGCCAATGGTTACAAGCGGCTAATAGCCGTTCTTTGTGGCGTTCTATGGGGAAGGCTTTGTTCAACAGTGGACGTCTTCCGGCTGATGATGAACCGGCTAGGACTCAAGTAATATTTACTGGATATTGCTCCGTCCAGTTTCAAACTTATGTGAAGTTCTTCGTCTGGTAGTGTACGACAACTTTGGCTGTCAGGAATAAAAACAAAACATGTTACATAGATAACAATAAAGGTTAGAGAAGTGGACTACCCTGCGTATCCAGATTAGAGTAGGCATTTGAATCTCCTACGGGCACTCAGTCAAACTCTATCAGCAGCCGGATTGTCCATTGCTGAACACAGCCTCCCCATTAAGCAGGGGCTTTGTTATTATACCCACGCTTGGCAGACGTCTTAAGGATCGCAGTATAAGATAACAGAACCCAGAAGGCTGCTGCCCGACTTCTAGTAGTTAGTGCCCCTGACATTCTATCCCGGCACTCCACCGTGGAAGTGAAACAACTTTTCTTTTTGTCTTTAGTGTGTGAGTGAGTTCAGCGGCGCTATTTACGCTTCGGTTAGTATGTTTATTAAAGTGGGTTATGGTGTATGATGTGACGTTGCAGATCGTACGTGCCGTCGCGAGTGACGGAGGTGGTGAAGCGGTGGCGTGAGTCGGTCGGCGTCGACAAGAAGGCGGGCCAGTCGCTCGCAGACCCACAGAACTATGAAAACCTCTTCCCAGAGATACAGGTGACAATATTATATATGATAAAATCTTTATTGAATACTTAAAGAAAAAGTAGGTGGTTCCCATTTGGTTTGTTATTGTATATTTAATATTAAGGAACTCTGAGGCTTATAAACATATTTTGAAATAGTTGATTTCACATGCTATGTTGATTTTTATTTTCACCCCCATAGGGGAAGGTACGGCTTTCGACCGTACTACTAGACTTCGCCTGAATGAATTAAGTGATTTTGTAAACATGGTTTCGTAATGATGTCGCCACCCTGCAGAATTTACAGTAACATGTACTTTTAAGTGAATATTTTTTTATGAATTTGATAATAGCAAAGGACTAGTACCAAAAAACAATATTTAAAATAATGCAAAATATGTAACATATTGGAAAATCGCATTGTCTGTGAATACCAGCATTTGTCTGTTTTGTCCGGACTACAACCAAAAATAAAATTAATAAAAATAATAGCTGAGTGGAAGTCATTTCGTTATATTCGGGCATATTTATGCTGTGTATACAAAAGAAATGTAAAGAAGATGAGACGGAATAAATCGGACCAATTGAAACGCTTAATTTACCTCGCCTCGCTGAGCGCAGCGTTCCAATTGGTAGATTTTTCCCTCGCACACACCTCGTTCATCTTCTTCCATCTCTGGTAGATACATAGCATTGACTAAGGCTGCGAGCTAAGCAAGCTTAAACTCCTATACGAATTACTTCCCGAAATTGAATTTTGTTACATAACCTGTGATAAATTATATAAAATGTAAATGAAAACATACATGTATTAAATTCATTTATGTTGCTATGGAAGTTTGAGCATCCTTTGTTCTTGCTTCTAATAGATCAGGTTAGTTAGGTATAATATTTAAATAAATAATATCTACGAATAAAAATGTATAGAGTAATTTCTAAATATGATTACAAGCACTATCGCGTGCTAAGCGAAAATCATATCAGACAAATTATTGGAGCACAAAATTTTGGCAGAAATGCCTAGTCCCAGGTGGCCGAGATGGTATTAGGCATCCGACGGAGGACGCGAGTTCGATTCCCGCCTTGGGCATAAAATTTTGTAAGTACTCCAATAATTTGTTTGATATGTATAGAGGAAGTCAAGCTAAAAACATTAGAACGCAAACCTTACCGCGACGCGATCAATACGATAAGATCATTTCCAAGCGCCAAATCAATTAACCAATCCAATTGAATTTGTAATATTTTTGTTGTAGTGCGTGTTTTGTTACCCGTGGGGTGCCGGGTTAGAATTGCACCTCCCCATATCATCCCGTGGGTATCGTAAGAGGCGACTAAGGGAAAAATACTGGAAGGTGGGCAGCAGCGCCGTCTAAAACACTGCCAACTTACACTGCGATCCCCCAGACGCCTGCCAAGCGTGGGGATTATGGCAAATACCCCCTTAATAGGGGACGCTGTGTTCAGCAGTGGACGATCCGGTTGTTACAGTACAGTACAGTACAGAACTTGATGAGTCCGAAGTGAAAACGGTTACCTACTGTAGGAGGCTACACTTCTTTACAAATTATTCGTAAAATAATATGATACGTATTGTCTCTTTTTAATAATAATATTGCCTAATAAATACTACTTTTGAGTATATAGCTTTTTCTCATATGCTAATAATATGAATGAAAATAGTCTGCATCACGGGACCAAAATATTTTGCTTAGTGAGGACAACGTATATTGAATTCCTTATTTCTCCCGGGAATCTACTATAGAATCCTTCGTTACGAAATAATGACTTTTTACTTTTTACTTGAACAAAATTTTACTTTGTCCCTTTTCAACGTAATTGTACTATTGAAATTTGTTAAATACAAATGACATACACAATTTCAAGTACAATTACAATTTCAATATAAGTAGAAAATAATCAATAGTATCATAAATGAGAACAACGTGACAGCAGTAAATCTAGACAATTGTTTTAAAAGAGAATTGTTTGCAGGAATCCTTAGAGCTGGAGCGTTTCCAAACGGAGTTCGGTGCTGAGTACTCATCGCTTGAGCACCTCGAGCCCAACTCCAAACTGTGCAACTCAGACCGCAGCCTCGAAGAAGAACGTCGTCTGCATCTCGCACGCACCGATGTTAGGTTGGCACTGTTTTCTATAACTCGCCCATACTCATACACTCCGTCATGAGATGAATAAGGACTGCTGGAATACACTGTTAGGTGCTGGGTGACTGATTTTACACTTAAGGGCTACTAGCTAGCCGGAGAGGCATTCGCTAAATGTTTCACTAGCATACTATCCACTTGAGGGTGGTAGCTAACCAGGCGGGCATTCGCATAATGTCCTACCACCATGCTGTAACGACTGCCATTTTAAGACAACAACCGGGACCGACGGCTTATCGTGCTACCCGAAGCACGGAAGCGCTCAGTAGTAGTGGCATCCAAGTCACACATAGCGGTGTGTTCCAGCAGCTTACCTTGAGTACCAGTAATTCTGGGTTATCTTGAACAGCATCTTGGATCACATCAACATTTACAAGGTACGAAATTTCATACAAATATACCAAATAAGTATACAAGTTTTATTAGAAGTGAAATGGCAGATATTTAGTATTTTTTTTACTAAATCATGAGCTACCTGCGCTTTGTGTTATGGTTACAAATACAATGATATTAATGTTTTTTTGGTTCTGATAAATGTGTGGATTGAGTGAGCTCATAAAATAATTAATCACTTATATATGTATCACAATAGAGTTTGGTTTGATATGTTACGAAACCTTATTGAACATATACTAAACACGAGTAATACCTATAATGAAGTTTAATTTTATAGTTTGAGGATTGAGTGACCACAAATAACTGTATATTTATATATATATATATATGTAATTTTTTTTAATACGTCACTAGGCAGTCTGTGAATAAAAACTTATCGCTTCACAAGTTTGACTAAAAACTAGTATTTTTTTTTGTAAATTCAATAGATTGGAATTTATTGACGGTTTTCTGTGACGGATGAATGAGCCCTTTATAAATGATCTTTTTACAAAAAGGTTATTGATTTAACCATTATTTTAGAGCTTTTACTAAATTAACCTATTTAATTATTTTTTTTCTGAGGGTGCTCACTCAATGCACACGCACATTCAGGTGAGATAGCGGTCAACGGCTCGCATATCAGCTATAAATAAATAAAAGTCTTTATCGCAGCAGACGCTGTTCAACTTATTCGATTGCTTTAAAATGGTTAAGCAAGCTTTGATACGAGCGTTTCAAAACAAACGGCTCTTGCATAACATTAGCCTCAGGGCCCATTGAATTGTTCCGCTCTGTCCTTTTAAATATTGGTTTAGTAATAGTATCGTATAGTTGCCCCGTGTTAGAATTGCACCTCCCCATATCATTCCGTGGGTGTCGTAAGAGGCGGCTAAGGGAAAACTACTGGAAGGTGGGCAGCAGCGCCTTCTAAAGAACTGCCAACTTACACTGCGATCCCCAAGACGCCTACCAAGCGTGGGGATTATAGCAAATACCCCCTTAATAGGGGAGGCTGTGTTCAGCAGTGGACGATCCGGCCGTTACAGTAAATAGTATTGTAATAAATACAATTGATCTGTTCCCAGGGAGGATCAGTTCATCTCAATTCGTAAGAACAAGGAGGGTCAAATACCGACAGCAGCCGCGCCTGCGGCCGCGTCCGACCTGCCTGCGAGCGCGCTCGCCGCACGTAGAGACAGCATCGACATGGAGGACATCGAACGGGAACTGGACGGGATCAGCATCGAGGGCGCCGGTGATGAAGCGGTGAGACATATACAATAAACAATGCAACTGCAATAGGTATTATATACCTATTATAATCGACAAAGGAACAATCGCGAGACTGACATACATACATAAAATCACGCCTCTTTCCCGTAGGCGTAGGCAGAGACCATAGATTTCCACTAGCTACGATCCTTACATATATCTTTCGCTTCATCTACACTCATCAATCTTTTCATACATGAGCGTCGGTTTGGGGTACTCCTGACCTGGCCTTTTACAGAAAGTCAGACAGATTGGAAAATTAAGTCTAAAACCCTAAAACTGTACAACCCCTAAAGTGGTTAGCACACTTGTGAATGAGTACGGGAGCGGTGGCGACGCGGAGAAGTGTTTTTTTGGTTTGAAATATTATATAAACCATAGAATACGTTTTTTAAAGCGGTTTTGTAATCTTTTTCATGGATGGCAGTCGTCATAGCATGGTGGTAGGGCATTTTGCGAATGCACGCCTGGCTAGCTACCACCCTAAAGTAGAAAATCTGTCGCCAAGCACCTAACGGTGTGTTCCGGCAGGTGTCCTTGAGAGCCAGTAATTATCTAGGTTAGCCTGAACAACACCTTCGACCACATCATCACTTTCCATCCGGTGAGATAGTGGTCAAAGGCTAACCTATCATGTATAAAAAAAAAGTCATAAAAACAACCATGCGAGAGTACCGAAGATATATATTTACTGGTTGAATTCATTGTTATATCATAAAAGTTGAACAATTATATAATAGTACAAAATAATACAATACAGAACACCCACGCCTCCGGCTTCTGGGAGAATACAAAACATGACCCAAACAAACCGCAGTCTGTGTGTGGGCAGCTTCATTGTTTTATGTAGAACTAAATGGCGGTTATTAAAATTATGTAACATTTATACGTAAGGTTGATTATTTCTTATAATCTAGTCTTTGATATTAATACCACGTGGTCTTAAAACCCAATATCATTCTTACGCGGATTACTTTATACCATAAAACCATTTAAATGTGATAGGCCTTACCTATCCATGAAACATTAAATCTAATAACAGCTAGTAAATATTTTGGATTCCTGCCGCAGAAAAAGGGCTCAAAGTACCCTCCGAATCACATGCACGCTCAGTAGTAATGTCAGTAACGGTCACCCTTCTAAGTCATAGCCGCAGCGAACGTTGCTTAACTTTGTTAGGTGATCAGTTAAAAACGGCTAAGCAAATTACGCTACGAGCGCTTTGAATTATTTTTTATGTGTGTCGTACTCATACACGTTTGTGTTTTAGTTCATTTGTTAATAAATATTTTATTGTATAAGTTAGCTTAGTTAACCCTAGATCACTAAACATATTTTCTAGTTACACACTCACTAAATATTAGTCATTTTGACTAACAAAATGAAACGCTGACATTTTGCATCAAATTACATTTATTTTTAAAAAGTACGCTAATTAGTCATGAAAAAAAGTGGGGCTATCGGGTTAAGATCAATAACAGATACACAGAGTCCATCTTAGCTTTTGCTGACGACCTTGCAATTATGACACGGAACCCAATACAATGTCAGGAACGTTTACGAACGGTGGATGAGTTCTGCACATGGACTGAAGGTTTGAGAAAAAAACGAAGTAAATGCCACTGTCTGTTTCTGGGTAGACGGAATACCAAATTTACCTCTTACGACCCGGGACTATTGATAGGAGGAGAATGTGTTTCCACAATTGCTGAAGCTGTGCCATTTAAATATCTTGGTAGAAAGATAGATCGCAAAGGACGCACACCATCTCTTGACGCAGTTGTCGATAGCTTTATAAAAGACCGTAGTATGGTGGACCAACAACCAATAAATAAATAAATAAAGCCATTAATTCCCAATTCTTACTAAACATTAGTTTCTAGGTAATTGTATTAACTTAAACGTAAACTAAATTATATTTTTATTTTTGTTGGGCACCCAAAGTTGGGCGTAGGCCTCCTCCATGCTGTGCCAAGTGTTTCGGTCTGTCGCAAGTCTCGACCACGCGCTGCCCGCTGCCTCGATTAGGTCGTCTCTCCACCTCCTCTTCGGCCGCCCTCTCGATCTGTAGGCTTCCATGGGGTTCCAGTGTAGGATCCGCTCACTCCAGCGTCCATCTGTCACCCGCGCGATGTGTCCAGCCCACTGCCACTTTAGTTTGCACAGCATACTCACAGCATCTGTTATCTTTGTCTTTTTCCGTATGTCATCGTTCCGAACTCTACCTCTTAGCTTTATACCTAGCATAGACCTTTCTGTGGCTCTTTGAAAAATTGCGATTTTTGTTACCAGGTTTTTTGTAAGAGCCCAGCATTGGCATCCGTATAAAAGCGACGGCAGGATGGTGTTATCCAACAATTTCTTTTTTAGATGTATAGGTAGCTTGCTTTTAAAAACGTCTTTATGCATCCAGTACTTCTTCCATGATATGGCGATTCTGCGGTCGATTTCTTTTGCCGTAGCATCTTCAAAAGATATGGTTTGGCCCAAATAGATGTAGTCCTTGACGTATTCGATGACGCCGCCGCCGTTTGCTTGAATGGGTCTCGGTTCTCCATTTGTCATCGCCTTAGTTTTCGACATATTCATTTGTAGACCTATTATTCGGCTTGCTTTGTCAAGCGTTTTTATCATACATTGTAGAGTCTCGTGATTTTAAGCTAAAAGTACGATGTCATCAGCGAAGCGTAAATGGGTGAGTCTTTCTCCGTTGATGTTTAGCCCGTAGTTTTCCCAGTCTAGCTTTCTAAACATGGACTCTAGGATGGCTGTAAACAGCTTCGGTGAAACTGGATCTCCTTGTTTAACGCCTCTTTTGATGACAAAACTTGATCCTGTGGATTCTAGCCTTATTTTGGCAGTAGAGCTGTTGTAAATAATATTAAGTATTTATATATATTTCCGTTTAATTCCCTGTTCTTCTACACTTTTCCACAGGTACGTATGCGAAATAGAGTCAAAGGCTTTGGTATAGTCTACAAAGGCTAGATAGATTATTTTGTTGTGCTCATTGCATCTCTCTATGCACTGGGTAAGAGTGAATATGTGGTCTATTGTTGTATCTTTCCTGAATCCGGCTTGTTCTCAAGGTTGCTGTTCATCCAAGGTTTTTGTTATTCTTTTAAGGATAACTGATGTAAATAGTTTGTAGATGGTCGGTAAAAGACATATGGGTCGGTAATTATCTATCAGTTTCGGGTCGCCTTTTTTGTAGAGCAATGTTATTATTATCGAGTGTTGCCAATCTTCAGGAATAATTTCTTCTTCGATTATTGTGTCAAAGAGCCTTGCTAAATGCGGCGTCAACGGCTCTATCATAGCAATAATCGCATCTGTAGTTATTCCGTCTTCGCCTGGGGATTTGTTCTTTTTAAGTCGTTTTATGGCGTGACTTAATTCGGAATCTAGGAAGCCGGGGACTGTCTCACATGAGCTATATTTATAGTCTAGATTAGATTGTTGCAACTCGCGGCTAGAGTAAAATTGCTCATAAAAGTTTGTGGCTGCCTTCAAAACTTCTTTTCTGTTTGAGCTGATACGGCCTGTAGGAGTCGCTAGTGAGTTAATCCATTCTCTTCGGTTATCGAACTGTTTTTAGTGCGTTTGGTAGAGCTTCTAGTGTCTAGTTCATTTTCTATTGCTTTCATTCTAATACTAATCCTACTGTTTTCAACTTTTTTCTTAATTTTTCTGTGTAATATTTTTAGCCTACATTTTTGTTGTGTTGTTCTAGGATGAATGTTTTTTAAAAGTTCTCTTTCTTCGATTAATTTTTCAATTTCGGCTGTTATGACCTGTTCTTTAGCTTCTTTATGTTTTGGTAGTTTGTTTATGCAGTGTTTTATAGCTGAGATTGTTGCTGTGTAGGATTTTTTAATACTGTTAGAGTCAATTTTACATATTTGTATCGCCATTAACGTACTCAGCGAATCTGTTTCATGTGGATTATAGTTACTGCGTTTTTGTCCAAAATTATTTCTGGCTTTCCTTTGTGTGGTGTGAATGTCATAGGTGCTCTCAACATTCGGTGGTCACTGGAAAATTTTGTTTCAATTACCTCTAAATTATGTATTTTTTTCTTTTGTCTTGCCAGAATAAAGTCAATTTCGTTTTTTGTCTTTCCGTCCGGCGATATCCACGTCCATTTTTGTTTATAGTGTTTTTTGAAAAGTGTGTTAGTAATAGTCAGTCTATTTTCATGACAGAAGTTTAGGAGCATTTCACCTCTAGTATTTCTTTCGCCATACCCGTACAAGCCGCATATCTCGTTTTCTTCTGGTAGTGGCTGTCCTATTTTTCAACAACAACCAATAAGTAACATTAAAAAAGCTTGGATATATGACAACTACTTAACATCACGTCTGACGTGGCCTTATTTGGTATACGACATTACTAAATCCCTTTTAACAAAACTGGATGTTAACGTCATAAGGACATTGAAGGCATGGTTGGGGCTTGCACTTTCGGCAGACCCATCTACTTTATTTAGGGATCAAACTAATTTTGGGATGATATTAAAAAAACCATCCGAGCTCTATAAACACCTCAGTTACCAAAATGCACGTCTTATCAAAATCTCAGGACGAAATAGTCGCATCTCTCCCAAAAGATAAAAGTGCCTCCGACCTTGATTCGATGCTTCAATTCCACAAACAATTTATGATAGGTGCTCAGTCCGGCAAAGCGGGTTTTGGGTCGAAAAAGAAAGTTGAGGATAAAGACTTTGTAAAATCTTTTCTACAACAAGACGAAAATGATAACTATAAAGTACATGCAATGGGCTTAGAAATGCAAAGCGAATGGCTAACCATAGGTGAATTTTGTATCCCTCTTGAGCAAAAAAAGGTTTGACCACGAACAAACGACACGTCGATTTTGTAAAAGAAGGGTCATCTACAAAATCTAAATCCAAGCCTTACTCCATCTTAGGCGCAGCTCCCGATTGGACTCTTTTGATGGACACGTATGAAAAACACTACAAAATTCCTGAGGATGTTGGTGTTTCGTCTTCCAGACCAGACATATTTCTATACTCAAAAGATCTAAAACGCATAGTACTTATAGAACTTACTGTGCCGTGGTAAACAAACATACATAAGGACCATACATTAAAAACAAACAAATATTATGACATAACAAATGAATTAACCAAAAACGGTTATGTGGTTAATTTATATGCTGTAGAAGTTGGAGCAAGGGGTATACCAGCTACTTAAAGACCTTGGCCTGCCAAGAACAACCGTTACTTCCATTCTAGAACGTGTATCTAAGGCGGCATTAGTAGGATCTTACCAAATTTGGTTAGGTAGGGGAGGAGGCTTGAGCGGTAAGGGGAGCGGTAAAAAGAGGCCTTTTAACCCTGCACCTGGGTTGCAAGCCCCAGGCCCCTCTAGCCTCTTCCTCTGCAACGCTATGGACCCGGCACCCACACGGTGAATCCATGGAATGCTAAGTAATTCGTCTCTATGCTGTAGGCGTAGTATTAAGGTTCCTTAAAAATTACTAAAAAAATAATGATCTTGGCAGGACGAGCAGAGAGGAATGTCATGTTTGCCTCAAATGGCCTTCCTGCAGGAGTGGCATGACACTTTGGACATTCTGTGCTTTTAATATGAGCAAACTGCGCCAATTTTTCGTTTGTTTGGCAGTACTTGAGAAGAGCTAGCCATGATATTTTCAATATGAAGAATGTCTTTGATACTGGCCCTGATATTCTTTCTCATAGTTACGGTCTGTTACCGTCCCCGCAATCACGGCTCAATGAGAGCACCGGCCATTATTTAGAAATACATGCGCGTGGGTCACTAAAACAATGAATTAGGAAGGTAGTGAGCTCCGTGGGACTGGGGATTCCCGAGAACATACCTTAATAGCGAATGCGTGGGGGCCGTGTCGCCTGTGAGACTATTTTTTAGTGATCTAGCATGAGGAACTGATAAACCCATCTAGACGACTGACGACTTTCTGAGTCCAGACGATTCTAACCTGTCAACAAACAAAACACTGTTTTAAACTATCATGGTTTTGTACATTAATATTATCGTTGAAGAACGAGAGCAAGAATTAAAGTTTTTTTTTTTTTTTTTTATATTATGGGTGACAAACAAGCAGGCGGCCCGTCTGATGGTAAACGGTAACCGCCGCCTATGGACATCTGCAACACTAGCTGCGCTGCCGATGCGTTGCCTGCCCAGAAAGGAATTTGTAGATGCCCCTTTTGAACTGGTCCATGTCGTAGCTTCGCGGAAAGACCTCCGGAGGAAGGTCGTTCCACATCCCACAAGTACGCGGTAGAAATGAGCGAGAAAAGCGAACAGTGTGTGATTTCCATACTTGCTGGATGTGGGGGTGGGTCTTTTGACGGTGTCGAGATGTGCGGTAGTAAAATTTCGACGCAGGAATAAGGTCAAAAAGCTCGTCGGAACATTTATGAGTCATTGTATCGTGTTAGCCCAATTGGTTAGAGCATACCCCGGCTAAAGGGGTTGATGGACGTGGGTTCGAATCCCGCACATGACTGTAATTTTCTCTCTCGTTAATTTGTAATTTTGTAATGTAATTCGCCTACCAGGCGTTATAGCAAACTTAAAAAGCTTAAAAAACAATATTAAAAATAAATATTATTATCACTTACGATATCATGATGCATGCAACTCTGTCCAAATATCGGGAGCTCAAAAATAAAAATCGCCACGGTACAAATCCCGTAAGTGTATATAATATAAAATTTATCGACAAAACTGGTCTTGTTGCACGGGATTGCCTACAACCGATTATTTTGTTGAACAAGTTTGCAATAAGGACGAACCGTTACTTTGATATTTTGCACGTTCGCAGCGTTTACACAAGATTTAGTTCGTTATTAATCACTCTCGTGTGCTTAATATTCGTTAAACTTTCTAATGTCTACCGTTTCCAATGTCTACTTAATAAACAAGCCCGTTTACTTACAACGAGCCATAGGTATACAGAACTATACATCGAGCTACTTTGCGCGATTAAATCATAAATATGCATAATGGTCGGAAAGCCCAAATAACGAGGAAATAAGCCGATAAAAAAACACAAGTCTCAGACACTCCATAAATTAGTAAAGATTCTAAATTTTCTCACACCGGAAGTCAAAAGTCAAAATCATTTATCCAATTTAACGACGCTCTAATGAAGGTCATTTACCAATTCTACATTGTACTGCCACGTTCAGCAAAAAAAATGTATAGAGCCACTGCGAGAAAAACGAGCGAGAAACTCGGGGTCATTCTTTTAAATGTCTTTTAACAATGTGTGACATACTTCCTATATAATAAAACTAGCTTTCCGGGCGCGGCTCCGCCCGCGCGTATGTCAGTTATCGCGCAAAACATTAACCTCTTTTTGCGCAGTTGGATAAAAACTATCCTATGTTTTTTCCCGGGTCTTAAACTATTTCCATACGAAATTTCATTCAAATCGGTCCATTAGTTTTGGCGTGAAAGCGTAACAGACAGACAGACAGAGTTACTTTCGCATTTATAATATTAGTACTGATTATTAAAATATTTGAATAAATTACAGGCGAAAGCTTGGCAGGGGCGGAATTGTCCACGTATTTATGTCGTTTATGTAATCACAAACTGTGTAGTAGGATTTCTAAATCAATATGTTTTTCACGTGCAACTTGAATTTTTCTTCTGTGAGCGTTGTAATATGTTTGGGAACTTTATTATAAAACCGCACACAATTACCTAAGAAAGATCTTTTATTTGTCTTTGCTAATCTTTAACCTGGCACCGCTTTTTATCTTTATTTCTAGTATTGTAATCGTGATTGTCACTGTTTAATTTAAATTTACTAATATTTTCAAATATATACAGACTTGGTAAAGTTACTGCGGTGGTACCCACACCAAGATGAACTCTTGCTGAAGAGTCCTGCTTACCACATGCTACAAAACACTACTGTACTTTAATTATAAGTTTGAGTGAAAATACACTTATTTTCAATATTAAATCGCCCTTTCTTATTTTAAACAGACTATAGTAACTTTCTATCATGAAGGTCGAAATTCTTGCGAAATGTTTGTTACTATGGAGAACATATTAAGATATCATAAAAAAATGCTGCATGAATGGCGTATTCTCTAAGTTTTTGTTGTTGTTCTATACTTAATGCGTGTGGGTTCTAACCCGCCACCTGACGGGGTGAACGTGGCCACTTTAGAATGCTGAATTCTAACTAGATATTTTTTCTTATGACAAATTCCAAAATATTTGCTATTAAAAAATATATAAAATAAATATTCTACAGGTTCTTTTTAAATAGCATAATGTCGAATCAATAAAATAATTCGGTAACCATATATCACGTATTTTATAATACATAACTTCTATTCGGTTGCGTAAGAGTAAAAGAAAGAGTAAAAGAGAGGCAGCGATGGTGAAATCGCGACACGTATGAGCAAAAATGAAAGAAAACTTGTACGAACAAAACTGGTAGTAGTGTAAAGAAATTTATACAACTTGTCAAGGTTTAAATATTTAAATTTGATTAACTTATTTTTTTTCAATCGAAACCATTTTAAGGAAAAAGTGACATAGAATCTTTAATCAAGATAAACAAATAAATTGCCCGCTCCTACGAAGTTAATATTTTTCGCGAAACCTGTTCAAGTGACCTTTTGAAGCCACGTAATGCACCTAATTTTTATGACAGTCGTAATAAAACTCCGGTGTCAATTTAATGGCATCATATTTCGAGTCGTAAAGTTTAGCAGCTTCGTAACAAGTGTCACATCAAATACCTATCACTATATCTTTGGTTTCGGCGTACCTTTATTTCTTTAACACGTGTACCTATAAGATATATTGGCCTAAATCGAAAATAAAAGAAATAAAAACATAAACAGACATAAAATACACATTTTCTAATGAACACTCTTAAAACTCTGTCCATTGCGCTTGTTTTTCTGGAAATAACTACACGAAGACACGAAATAAAACTTGATTTTAAAATCATAATAAAACAAAACTCATTTCTGCCCATGGTCAATGCAAAAACTTTGTTTTATTTTAATTTATCTTGCTATTATTGTATCTTTTATTATTCTGAACTCTTTTAAACTAAACTCTTCGGTTTACAAAGGGTAAAATTCCTTAAACTTTGGCAAAACCCCCCTCAACGGCAGATGTAGTACGACAGTGGACAATCCAGCGGATACAGTAACAAAGAAATTGCTAAAGCAACGAGCGCTTTTATGCATGTTTTGAAAAGCGCACACACAAGAGTACGTAAGCGCGAAAAAATTCCGATCAGCAATCATGCAACAACACTATCGCGATATGACAAACATTTCCAATGTTGCGACGCTTCTAGACAAGCAATTCGTCATATCGCGAATTATTCAGGCGATGCCGTTCGCGTGGCTGTCGGTCATTTTGATGTAGGTACTTCAAAAGTGGTTATCGTTCCTTAAAGCTGTCAATCCATTATCCAACACGTGATAAGTTGAAAGCAGTCCTCAACGGACTTACGATGCAATCTGTGGACTTACGACAATTTGATTGCGAAATCAGCTGGCTTTAAAATAGTTAGCGACTAGCGAACAATATCGAAATTATATGTATTTTTAGTTTTGGGCTTTCCTTTAGCTTTGGTATGTGTTTTGTTACTAAATATCATGCGTTTTCATCCAAATCTAATGGCCCAAATTTCCAAACATGTTGCATTTAATATGCATCAACATTATATACCGCACGCGCAGTTACATGGCCTGGAATCATTTGAACTAATCACTGAGCAAGTATGTAAACCAATAAAAAAATGATCGTGTTTCTGAAACAAAGTTTTGTGTATAGACCATCTCTTGCGCGGACGATGCGAAACAAAGTTTTGTGTACGAGTTTTTGTTGAATGTTCCGAAAAACACGCCGCAAGAGACGCTCCTTTAGATCTCTATCTATCGAAGTGTCCACTTCGTCGAGTGGTACGTTTTAGGTGAAGGCGAAACAGCTTGCCTTATCGTGTTTAGATAAAGATAAAACAGATAGGTACCTTATTTTACTCTGATTCTTTTAACTTAAGAATAATTGACTGCAGACTTAAGTTTGTTTACCTTTTGCTTATAAAAACTATAATATTCCTATGGTATATAATTATAACTCGGCTGTTTCACTTAAACACTGTCCTGTCATTGGTGTGACGTTTAGAAAGATTATTTTTCCTGACCGTCACATTAGTATTACGGATAGGAATTCGGTTTCCCAATCTTCACACGGTTCAATTGTGTATTCTCACGTTCACATCTACCACGTTCACAGCTGACTAACTTTCATACGACTCTCACGTGTATTTTCGTATTGTACCTATTTTTATGACTTTACAATATAAAGTACCAGGGGACCAGAAGTGTCGAAGAGGTAAACGCTATAGGGTATATTTAAACGATACTGGTATGGTATCTTAACACAAAGGCTGTACTCGTTACCGCGGCATTATTTCTGATCTCCTGTTACCTAGTACTTATTTACAGATACTCTGGTAGAAGACAGGTAATGGGGGTGCCGGGTGCCTTTTCAAAACTTGTGAAGTTTTATCATAATTATATTAAACAAATTCAAATCTCAAAGACTTTGATAAGAAAAGCAATCGTTAAAGTACGATAGGATTTAAAATATTTTTACCCAAACATGCTTGGAAATGTGAGCATTATTTTGACAACCTTCTTCGAGATAAATCGAAATTGCTGCCGTACTGGCCAAATACATGCGCGCAGTGGCCGGCAAAAAATGTATGAAAATCTATATCTGTCGTGTCTAGCGGCCAAATAAATTGCATAGTAAATTCATATCTGTCGTGTAATTTAAAAATGGAACGATCTTTTACTTCGAAGCATGGCAACCAAGGAGGTAACTTATCAAAGGTTTTATTTAAATATCGATCTGGCTTGCAAATAGAACGCTGTTTATTGAAAAATGAAATAGACACTTTAGCGCGGGCCTTTTTTATTGTTGTTTGTTGATAGTCATTGATTTTGAAAAGTAATCGTTTCGACAAATTCAGTTAAGTGAAGACAATGAGTGTGATGAATTTAATTCAACGCCACTTGAAATTCTTCACCTCTTTAGAATTATCCCCGGAAAGTCCACTTTAAAATTCATAAATTGTACATTTAACAACTGTATCTTCTAATAAAAAATTCTGCCCAGGTACTACTTTGTTTTAATTTCCGCGCATTATTTGAGAAAAGCACTATACAAGCCTTGGCCACACTACTTGACATTACTACTGAGTGCTGTGCTTCGGAGGGTACGTTAAGTTGCCGGTCCCGGTTGTCGTCTTAGGGTGGCAGTCGTTAAAGCATCGTGGTATTGAATGCCGCCTGGCTAGCTACCACCCTCAAGTAGAAAATCTGTCGCCAAGCACCTAACGGTGTGTTCCGGCAGCTGTCCTTGAGAGCCAGTAATTCTAGGTTAGCCTAAAGTGCCTAAACAACATCTTCGACCACATCATTACTTACCGTCAGGTGAGATAGTGGTCAAAGTCTAACCTATCAGGCATAAAAAATAGTGTGACAGAGTGGTGTAATAGTACGTTGTTCACCGAGAGGAGAAAGTGACCGATTACCGTCGGGGGTGTCGTTTGAAGCCCGAGCCGTAGGCGAGGGCTTTAAAACACCCGAGATCGGGAATCGCACTTTCTCTCGAGTGATACATAGTGCTTTATACTACACCTACCTTTTATTTTACTTTTCTACGAAAACTGAATCCTCAAACAACACACAAATTGAAAATGGCGCCAATGGCGTCTGCAATTTTCACATGTTCTTTTTTCAAATTGTTTGACACCATCCAACACACAGCTAGTGGCCAGTGTCATTTTGCGAACTTGGAGATAAAAACTCACTGTAAAAACTTTTTGGCTTTTGATATTTAAGTTACCAGCGCATAGTCTTACCCAAAATTAAAAAAGAAAAACCACGTAAGAAATGGATTTTCATACACTTTTCTCTCCCGCTCAGATGCGTTTTCTCCCCGCATATTTGTTCGATATGCAATGACGTACTTTCTACCGTAAATTTGATAAAGTATCAAGGTACTTTCCGAGCAGGTGTAGTATAAAGAATATTCGGCCGATCCTCAATATAAAAGACGTTAGGCATATAGAAATATTCTATAGCCTTATAATTTTCTGTGAATTATCAGTTATATTTGATTATTTATGCTGTTCCGTTTTGTAGATTGTCGTTGTTTATAGCTGTTTGTCGTAGCGTCTATTGTTAATTTGTTTATTATTTTCAACTATTGTGTAGACTTTGTTGAATTTACAGCCAGCGATGCTGATATCATAGTAATAATTTGGTAATATATGACGATTGTCGAATATCTAGTCGTTTGAATTCCTGAGACTGTTTTATTTTGATTATACTTTGATTTAAATATTGTATGGTAATTACCAGGTAAATGTCTAAATGCATTTAAGTCAGAAAAAATGATTTCCTGATACAATATTTTTACCACAATATAACCCGTCGTCTGTTAGGGATTCGTTTAAGATATTAGCATAAAATGGAAACTAGCTCTAAAATATTTACTGAAACACACTGTTGACGTATTGTGTCAGTTATTTTTAAGCCTTATAGGATAGATTTTTACCACTACCTCACTTGATGATAAGTGATGATGTGGTCGAAGGTGTTGTTCAGGCTTACCTAGAATTACTGGCTCTCAAAGAACAGAAGCTGCTGGAACACACCGTTAACACTTAACACTGCTTGGCGACAGATATTCAACTTGAGGTTGGTAGCTAGCCAGGCGGGCATTCGCAAAATGCCCTACCACCATGCGAAACTCGGAATCAGATTTCCTATTTTATTTGTTATTTTGTTTTACCAGTTAAATATCTATTGAAACGTATGATCGTAAACGTCATGCCGATACATTATAGTTGCAGTGTCACCATCCATATTTTGCATGAGAGTGCACTGCGCTCGTTACTCCGAGACGTGTCATGTTTGCCTAGTAATTTTACTAGCTTCAGAGCCCTTTAAGCCTATACACAGTATCGCTTCCTAGCATCATGCTAAAAGATTCTCAGGAACTTACGAATGGATATTTAACCCAGAATCATACATATTATTGTCTGCTATTATTTTATAGGTTTGTAATAATATTGCTTTACATAATATTGAATCTACATATTCTTTTTTCTTTTACAGGATCTCCTGGATGATTCGGATTTACTGGATTAATTTCTATATATACATATATGTACTTAGTTTTATTATATTATGTAAAAAGTATGTCATGAAGTGCTAATACCTTATTGTAAGATTAAAGTATTATACGAATTCCAAATAATTATGATTTTATTTCAACAACTGACAGTGTGCTACCCTTTTTTAGAAAGGTACAAAAGCTTTGAACCACGGGCACAGGTGGGTTATATCGGCCTCGGGGTCAATAAAGAATATAATAATAGCCATGTTGTTCTGCAATCTTCGACTCGTGGGAGGAGGTACAAGATAGCTTGATAAGTTCTCAAAGATTCAATCACAGCTCCTATCCACGTTGTTTCCACTTTCCACTTTCCCGCCTAAAGGAATGAACCAGAGCACGAGGGCATTCCATCCTCAGGAAGACCTAACCCTGATGGGGGCCGCCAGATGTCACCATGCCCTGAGGCCCTGTGAGTGGAGACATAGACTAGGAGCGGAAAAGACAGAGAGGTTTATCCTCTGGGTCTTGACTCTGAAGGTGGAGAATACAGCCTCACAATTCCTCTCGACATCGACCTTCCTAACGATAATGGCTTGCAAAGAGAGTTCGGACACTACAATCACGATCAGTGATCGCCGAAATTCCGCTCGTCTATAGCGTGTGTTGTGTCCTCCAAGTAGCCGCACTGGTGGCAGGCCGTGGAGAGCTCCCTCCGCGCAACGTTACACAGGTATCTCCCGAAACATTCATGTCCCCTGAGAACTAGTAACGTTAGTATGATGATAATGGTAAGACCCTCGTGCGTTCTTCGAACCCACTCTCCGAGTACGGGTCGGATCGCTTAAAGGGACTCGAGACGCCTTGGCTTCATCGCGCCAGTGCGCCACTTTTGCTTAGTCCGAATTGAAAGAAATGCAAAACGGCCATGAGCATCTACAGGGTTATTGGTAAAATGCTAACAACCTCTTAGGGTTGACTTCTGCTGGTCCTAACAAACATTACGAGACATTTTTTATAAAGATTTTTTTTTGTTTTATATCCTACCTAACACAGGATCGCGCCGTGCTCCATTTGAATAGAGTTTTGAATATTTACATCGAGCAAAGTAATAAAACATATGAAATAATACATTACAGGCACAAGAGACTTAACATCAGGCGGCCCTCGTACTTATTCCGTCAAAAACACAAAAAAAAATATCTCATAATGTTTGTTAGGCCTAGCAGAAGTCAACCCAAAGAGGTTGTTAGCATTTTACCAATAACCCTTGTAAATGCTAATCGGTGCTATCGTTAGTAGTTAGCACCGCTGGTACTATCGGCGCATTTCTGACCGCACCCGTACACTTCAAACATAGCTACGATGTCTTCGGGAACTCCTTACCCGTACATACTTACAATCCGTGACAAACGAACAAAAGGAATATAATGCTTAGTGAAGTCACTTGTCTCACCGGTCGGCCGCTCGTCGGCTATGAGTAACAAACTAGAAATTATTACTCTCTCAGGATGGTAGCCCACTGGTATGCTAATCTCCCAAACGAGAGTATCCCGGTGAGTGTTCTGACCACCAAGCGAGCTGCAACGCAACTCCGTCAAACTAATAGACTGTTCGCCGGTACGGTGAACGTTCAGCTATACGCATCTCCTTTGTTGACACGGGATCTGCATCTTTTGTACGTTTCTTGTTGAATAAATAGTCTATAGCTGAGTAGCTTGTTTCTGGCCGGCGTTGCTGTCCGTGGGATAGGTGTTTACGCAAGCTTCAAATAACTGCTATAACGTAGACAAGAAAAGTAGAGCTGTATGAAATATATATAGCAAAAAAATATTTTAGTTTAGGTTTGCAATTTACAGCACGTAGGTAGAAATTTTCAAGCAGGGCGTATAAAAAAAATCGGCCAAGTGCGAGTCGGACTCGCGTACTAAGGGTTCCTTACCATTAGCTATACAACATAAGACTTCATATTTTAACGTGCGCGAGTCCAACTCGCACTTGGCCAATTTTTGTATTTGTTGTTATAGCGGCAACAGAAATACACCATCTGTGAAAATTTCAACTGTCTAGCTATCACCGTTCTTGAGATACTGACGGGTGACAGACGGACGGACGGACAGCAAAGTCTCAGTAATAGGGTCCCGTTTTTACCCTTTGGCTACGGAATCCTAATAACATTGCTCATAATACATATCTCGCACTGATGATCAATATTATCTAAGTTGCCCCTAAAAGCGTCTTATAATGAGGACGTTTACCTACAAACTAAAATCTTTTTAGGTATGTACTTGTCAAACATCTTCATAAGATCATTGAGTAACAGAATGTTTTCCTTAACCCGCGTATCGCAGAGTGTAGCTTAAGTTGTTCAGACTAGGTACAATATAATACAAAAAACTAGTGTGCGCAGCGCTTCATACTAACATAGATAGTTTCGTCTATTTTGACCGAACGTAGCGAGGTCCCAGAGTCCACTGGGATCAATCGGTGTTTTTATGTTTGTATGCATTATATTTTGTCTTATAACTTGAGTAACGTTAGTCATATAGCCACGAAATTTTTTATATGTATAGATTAGGCCGTTCAAATTTTTAAGTTCGAATATGAGCAATTCGGCGAAGTGGTTGTCGAACTAAAGATTACGTAAATATCACCGCTAAATACACGTCCATCTCACGTACATTTGCTGTACCGTATATATTATAGTTTATTGTGCTCTCGGTCTCGGGATTAGGTTTCTTACGTTGGGCTAATCGTAAGTTCACGCACGCAGTTTTCCTTGTCACAAATCCCTAGGAATTACATTGGAAAAGTCATTGAGCTTGGGGCAGGGTGCGCGTGTATACTCTTTCAAGATCGAAACGTCTAGAGGATCCTGTGTTAAATAGGAGTTTCAATTTTAGACTTATAGATTAAGCCGTTAAAGCCTACCGTAGACTTCAAATCGATTCGATTGGATCTAGCCTAGGGTTTAAATGAATAAATATCTATGCTGTTTAAAACCTTAAGTAGATAATAATAATAATGTCGACATTGCGCTAAGATGAACGAACAAAAATAAAAACAAGAGGAACTATTCTCTAGGCACTGTTTTAAATTTTACGCGCGAGTGTTCCTTTGGTATATAAATAAATCGTTTCCATGTTTAAAAATAGGGCAATGCCATCTAGTCGCTTATTAAGTACTTACTAATTAATGAATGAACACAAACATGGGCAAGTAAATAGTTGTAATAGTACAGTTTTTTCATTTCTCATACTCAGAAAGTAGTGTTTGTTTGATTCAAGTAGCGGGTGGAAGACGTTGCTTCTCTCCTAAGGTTGGGAAAAATTCATAGTAAATGCTTCCTTCTCAAGGGCTGGAATGACTTGTAACCATGGTGACCATTGGTGTAAACAAAATTAGATGTCTAATTTCGTTGTAAAATATACTCTGTTGTTATAAAAAAATAATAACAACTACGTTTGTGTTTATATACCTACGTAAAGGTTAATAAAGTTAGTTAATAACATAATTAATGTGAGTGTGAAGTTAGCGTGTATATGAAATTATAGTTAGTTTAATGTTATATGAAAATTTAGTCACTAATTATGTACCTATATGAGCAGTGTGAATTAAAAAAAACCTATCAAACGAGATGCCCCCCGAGGTAATTTGGCGGGCTAGTAACGATAAAAAAAGTAATTGTAAAAAAAAACTTAATTTTCACAAATTGTTTTAACTCCTCAATAAATTTTATAGACTTATGTATGTATATTCTACTCATGTTTAATATTTTCAGTAGGTAAATATTTTAGAAAAAAGGTAGTAGTACCTACAGTAGAGTATTTTACACGGATTTAAGTCATCGATTTCTACTTGGACGTAGCCGCATTTTTTAAAAACTTGATTGTATAGCCTTTCGCTACTATCTCGCCTGATGTGGTCGAAGATGTTGTTCAGGCTAACCTAGAATTCCTGCCGGAACACATACTTGGTGACAGATTTTCTACTTAAGGGTGGTATCTAGCCGGGCAGGCATTCGCGAAATGCTCTACCACCATGCGATTACGACTGTCATCCTAAGACAACAACCGGGACCGAGGGCCGAAGCACGGAAGCGCTCAGTAATAATGTCACTGGCGGTCACCCATCCAAGTAGTATCTTTGATTTTTTGCTTTTGCTAACTTGTAACCATTATCTCAACTGATGGTAAGTGATAATACGGCCAATACTGGTAAGCGTATATAGTTTGTGATTTTTTTTATGAGCTCACAATACCTACGTCGATTTATATTACCTATTTTCGCCTTCGTATTTATATACCTAGTTTTTTCCGTAAACTCGACTACAATAAAGAGTTTATGGAACCACCTACCATCCTCAATTCTGCATGGAGTCAAATGGAGCTAAATTATGTGTTATACAATTTCTTCACAAATTAAAAGACGTGTTGACACATGCGTGACCAAATCATGTAACGCGTTGATTTACGCATATGTTAATTTCAATTCATTGGTAATTTTTGTCTCATGACAAAATTGTTGACTGTGTCAATAGTATTGACTATGTCAATGCTGAGACTGTGTCAATAGTATTATTTGAAGACCGTGAAATATCTCTAGCTACGTTTAATATCTTCAAACTAACCGAGATTGTGTCATGAATAAGAATAAAAACAGTTTTTTTGTCGTACAATTAAAATTCCTTGTTAATTGTATACTGCTTAAACCAAAAAAACGTTTTTGTTTGTACAAACCAATATTATGTGTGCTGTAAGATCAAAAAGATGACGTTGACCATGATGTGAGGAATAAGGACATCATGTAGGTTCGATGAAATTATCAGGTATCTGAGGAGGCTGAGATTCAGAGACAAGCTTGAACTGATGCTTTAAGCTGTCGAAATATGATTGAGATGAGGCCCAATGGAGGATATCAATCGGTAACTTTTTTTTTAATAGCTGATAGGCTAGCTTATGACCACTATCTAAACTGATGGTAAGTGATGATGTGGTCGAAGATGTTGTTCAGGCTAGCCTAGAATTACTGGCTCTCAAGGACAGCTGCCGCAACACACCGTTAGGTGCTTGGTGACAGATTTTCTAATTGAGGGTGGTAGCTAACCAGGCGGGCATTCGCAAAATGCCTTACCACCATGCTGTAACGACTGCCATCGTAAGACAATAACCGGGACCGACGGCATAACGTGCCCAACGAAGCACGGAAGCGCTCAGTAGTAACTTCTACCTAAATTTCTTGGACTAATTATAGACAAAAAATTAAACTGGAAAAGTCACATCGAATACTTATCTAAATAAAACGGTCAAGTGCGTGTCGAGCCACGTACAGTGTACGGTTCCGTAGAAGGCCGTTATCATAATATAGAACGATTCTGTAGTTCTTTATTCTCCTCCACTTTCTTCCTGCTAAATCTAAGAAATAAGAGTACGATTGCCGCCAAGTTATTATTTCAATTGTAATTCGAAAATTAAACAATATTCGTTTGTGAATTGTATAGGTAGATACCCGAATGATAACGTAACGATAGCGCGATTCAGAATTCGTTGGTACATTGTAAGAATTTGAATGTCATTTAATTTATTTGCTGTAGCATATATAATTATTCTATTATAAAATAGTTGATGTATATATATATATATATATATGAAAAAAAAAAGTACACACCGATATACGCAAGTGCGCTTATAAATGGGCTATTATACTATATAACTAGTCTGGCCATAAATACTGTAACTTAAAATTACTTAGATATTTTTTTATTGTATCAGCCGAATCGTCCACTGCTGAACACAGCCTCCCCTAGTCAGGGGGTATTTGCCATAATCCCCACGCTTGGCAGGCAGTTTGGGGATCGCAGTGTAAGATGGCATGGCAGTTCTTTAGAAGGCACTGCTGCCCACCTTCTAGTAATTCTTCCCCTTAATCGCCTTTTACGACACCCACGGGATGATATGAAGTAGTGCAATTCTAACCCGACACCCCACAGGGAACTTAGAATTTGCTTTGTGAAAAGTAGGTATTGAGCCGTCGCGTCGTTCATATTACAGGCACTTCGAAAGCTTGGTATCCGCCGTAGGTATGTTCATATATCGTAATATCAGCAGATACAACATCACTTCCCCTGTCGAAGACCATAAAAGATTAGGGCAACCGTGTGTCTTAGAACTACAAATTAATGCTGTTAAAGCCAGAATTGGTCGAAATCCCATTAGGAAGTAAAAATATTATGATAACTCAACAATAATCTTATTGTGAGAAATGAAGATTCTCGCTAGGAAAGTGTCGTGTATTATAAAACAAGACCTTAAGCTCGGTGCTTATCGTCGATATACAGTAGGTATATGTCCTAACTCAATCTTTAAAATTAAATAGAGAGCCTTCTGTTGCGATACGCAAGTGAAGGGCTCAGAAATATTCTCTTTACCGATGAAAAATTTAAACTATTGAAGAGCACTACAAATTGATGATGTGTGAAATGAAGTGATCGATGACCTTGGTACGACAGGTACAGACAGCAAACACTTCTAGTGTACGGCGAAAATGAGGTCCAAAGAAAGTACTTTATACCTATATATGTCGAATCTTTGTACTGTCATATCTATATCTATGCTAATGGAAATAGTTTGATGCCCGGGAAAGGACATAGGACAGTTTTTATCCAACTGCGCAAAAAGAGGATAATAGTTCTGCGTGATAACCGCAACACGCGCGGGTGGAGCCGCGGCTGGAAAGCTAGTCTATTATGTATGACGTCATCATCATCATCACCATCAGCCGGAAGACGTCCACTGCTGAACAAAGGCCTCCCCCATAGATCGCTACAAAGAACGGCTATTAGCCACTTTTAGCCATTGGCTACCTGCGACTTTCACGATATCGTCAGTCCACCTAGTGGTATGACATAGGCCATAGTTATCGTTTTAAGATTTTTTATTTTAGATTAAGTTTTCAATGCCAGTCTATATTATAAACAACCAACTACTTCATTTTAGTCACTTAAAAGGATTTATTCTATAGATTTTATATTTGGTACAAAATTATCCAACACCCAAGTTCAACGACTATCACTGCTAAACTAAGAAAGTTATCCCAACCGCTATACTTTTCCTTTAAAGTTCATAAAACGCACTATCACCTTCAATTTTTTCAGATTTTTCAAGCCAGTAGTTTAGCTTTTAGAGGGGGGGGGACGCTCTGCTGGAACAAAAAATTGTACTTAAAAGTTTAATATTTCGTAAATGGAGCATTAAATCGAAAAACAGTATTAGCAACCCCTAAGTCATTTTAGAAGTTCTATTCAACCATACCACACACGATGAGATAGATGACAAAAAAAAATTTCATCTCCACTTCACATGCATGGCAGGCTAAAAATAAATATTTTTCAAAATTTTATTTTACCACTTTGTCGGCGTAGTTGATTTACACATCCATACGAAATTACAGCTTCCTAGTACTCACGGTCTCTTAGCAAAACCTCGGACAGACGGACAGACAGACGGACAGACAGACGGACATGACGAAACTATAAGGGTTTCTTGTCAGGACTACGGAACCCTAAAAAATAAGTAAACTATCATATGCTTTGTATAAACTTGCTACTACAGTAAATATTGATGCTCTCCTTACTGCATACTATGGCATAATCGAATCTAACCTCAGATACGGAATCATATTCTGAAGTAATTCAACCAATAAAGAAATAATCTTTAAAATGCAAAAACGCTGCATTAGGGCCAAGTTTAGCCTTCAGGTAATAGACAGCTGCGTGCCTTATTTTAAGAAACATAAAATACTAACACTTCCGTCACTATATATATTGGAAATATCCTTATTTGTTTTCAAAAATCCTGGCTTGTTTCCAAAACTATCAGATGTAGTTCAAAGGGATGGACGTGACAATAACATACTATGTTCATACTCTTATAATACAGCGCTAATGCGCAAAAGCGTAGTTAACATGGCACCACTCATTTTTAACAAACTGCCAAAGTATCACAAGGAGTTAAATATTAATTTATTCAAATCTAGGCTCAAAGCACTATTGGTACAAAAATGTTATTATGATATTCGTGACTTTTTAAATGACAAATTGTAAATAACGACTTTTTATTTTTATAATTATGACCTTATATAATGAAAGCAAATTATTTCTAATTAACTATAAATTATTTTCAGTGACATATATATTCTATAATTATTATATTTAAAAATCACCAAAATATTTTTGATGTTATTATTTTAATGAATTTATTATTTTTCTTTTTTGTAATTAAGACATGGCTTCATCTCTCAATATTGTACGCCTTCATAGGCAAAGCATGATGGTCTCTTATTTATTATGTTCCAACAAATTGCATGAAAGTGTAAAATTACTCATGTTTCAACAATAAACTTATCTTTATCTTTAACAGATGCATTTTGGCACAAGGGACGAACTGCATGCATTGCGCCCATCCCCCTGAGACAGTTGTGAAGTCTCATTATGCCAGTAGTTAACTGGCTCTCAAGGACTGCCGCCAAAACACACTGGTTGGTGCTTCCGGATTTTCTACTTTATCGGTAGCTAGCCTGAGTACTCAAAATTTTTGTGTTCAGAGATGTTTGGTATAACGCTAAAAGTAAGCGCGTTATATGCTTAGCCAAGTACTGGAAATCAACTAAGTTTACTTTAGCCTGTATTGGTTGCTTGGATTAAAGAGAGTTAAGTTTGGCTATATCCCCCTTGGCTTGATTGGTGTTGACATCTCTATGCGTTTCTTGCAGTTGAGGCATCTATCCAACGCTACTGCCAGGTACTTCAAACGTACTTTTTAGACTAGATTTCCAGTCGATTATTTATTAGTTTCAACGGTGTAGGTAGGTTGGGTCTTCCAGCTATCATTGTCTGTGTATGCCCAGGTTGACAGATAACCACTGGTCCCCCAGGCCAGCCATTGTGGGAGAGTGGTTGTAGAGGAGCAACTGCTCAAGATTATGACTGTTATATCCATAGAGATATAAAATGTGGTTATATCAGGAAGCTGTGTCCGATCTTCGGCCTCATTGTGTAAAGTATGGTAAGGAACATAAACGTCATTTTGATACTATCCTTCAAAAACTAATGAAGAACCAATCATGGAGTCCAATGTCAAAATGAAGTTTATTTATATTACGTTACTTTGAAGCAATGAAATAATGATGGCCAAGCGATAATAGCTATGCGGACTGTCGTGCCGCAGCTCCATAGTGCAAAGCCCACCCCCGCCGGCTAGAGCTACTGTATGGTAGAAGAGCATTTTGTAAATGATCGCCTGGTTAGCTACCGTTCTCAAGTAAAAAATCTGTCACCCAACGCCTAACTATGTGTTCCAGCAACAGCCCATCATGAAATTACAGGCACATGATCTTTGATTAGGTACCGTATGTCTCAGCTTGATGGGCGCAGAGCAGTTCATCATTCAACGAAATGTATCTGGCAAAGGCAGAAGTTACAGCCCTATCTTTCATTATTGAAGGCGTGGGACAATTGACAATATAGAAGATAATGTATACATAGGTACATAGCATAATAATTGTTATTTACTCAACATGGATTCTACGTCTTAGTACAAGTTTACAAATTGAACGCTGCTTGTGAAAAAAGCCTTCGTGTTTTTGTATTATGGAAGAAAGAAACAAGTCTGTTATTAATTTATATTGTAGGTACTTACAATCAAATACAGCGCAATATATTTGTCGCCAATTCCACTGAGTAAAAAGGTTACCCACTGCTCGCCTATGTAGGGGAAACTTGCCTAATTCGTACCCTTAAGGCCAAAGGCTTGTATTTTCAAATCTATAAACGATAGACATGGTTAATTTCGTGTCATTTTATCTTGATTGTTTTTTCAAATAACATCAGTACTCATTTAAACTGAAACATTAGAAACTTCCGCAAAAATGAAGTTTTTTAAAAAGTTCCTAAAGTACGATTTACGACAATTGTTATCAATTCGTACTTCAATTATCCTAAATCGTACTTAGAGATCGTATCATATTATAATCACAGATTCAGTCTCAAAATCGCAGAAAAAGTTTAGGAACTATGTTTATGCTTAACTGTTGGTAAGCTTAACTAATTGTAGCTTGTAGCTATCACAATCATTCTTAAAATTATTTTAATGTACATTTCAGTCTCAAAATGTCATCATGTTAATTGGGAACTATAGTTTTGTTTTAAATTTGGTGAGGCAATCTAATTGTCTGTCTAATTGTCTAAATGTCCAACCAAATACTCAGCAAACAAAGTGTTTCAGTAAACTTTACGAAAATAAATATATCGGACGGAAAACAATCTCGGCTCAATCTATGAAATTTGTACCACGTGACATCTGCCAAAAATAGTAGACTACCGATTTTGCCACCCATTGAGATAAGTACAAGATGGTAGCAGACTACGAAAAAGTTCATATGAAACCGAGATTGAATCAATATTGACTCAATATCAACGATATGAAGTTACTAACTATTTGTACCAATATTTGGTACTGACAACCAAAACTATCAAAATTGACCAGGCCAAGTTCATTTTAGATTCATATTGATTAGCAGACTTGGCGCCCAGTCTCGCGTTTTGTCATTATGTTTTACAAATAGGTTTCATAGTCCTGAATACTGTGTAGTAACTACTAAATAGTTATTTGGCATGCTAAGGTTTGCACTTGTTTTTTTATATGTAGCTGATATTGAAACCTCGGGAAGGAAAAAAACCTGAGCGTAACGAGAGTTTTAAAGGTATTAGACGCAAAATAACTTGGCTATTGTTCGTAATACCAATTTTTCACCTAACTACCATCGACGGGAAATTTAGGTGCATTATTTATATTAAAATATATTAAATAGGTGTTTACATAAAACAACTAGTATACCTACATGTACTATGTACCTTTTCCTGTAACAAACTCGGAAAAGCTTAGAATATCATTCGAAATCTGCGTAGAACCGCTAGCGTGGAAAAGGTTTTTAAAATTCGTAACTTTCTAACAGTAAGTAACTAAAAAAATATTTAACTTTCATTATATTTTTAACATTTAATAATAAATAATCAAATGTACTTTTTCATTTAAGCTACTTTATAATTTACTGCATATTGGCCAAGCTATTATAGCTATGGACTGCCATTACGCAGGTACCTGGTTCGACCCCCACCGCAGGCTTGCGGTGGAAGGGCATTTTGCGAATACCCGCCTGGCTAGCTACCATGCTAATACCTACCTGAGAGCCAGAAAAATTATAGGCATATGTGACTTAACAAACTGTATGTCTCGTTGACGGGCGCAGTGTAATTCGTCATATGACGAAATGCATCTGTTGACATCAGGTTCGTGCTAGTTCGGTCACAATCAAACCTAATATTTTCCTCGCTGTAGTCAGTTGAAAAATTGTGTGTTGCGCTCGGCAGCAAAGTTATTTTGCGTTTCGTACTTATGAAACCTTCGGTACGCTCAGGATTCTATATTTGAATTTAAACACTATCTCTGTTTAAAAAAAAAATCTCGTGCCAACAACTTTTCTGCCTTGCATATCAAATACCTAACTAATGTTATATTTCGACTACTCCTATACCCATCATGGTTGTCACACTCCTATAACATGAGTAAGTAACTTTAGTAGTAAGTACTTGAGTAGGTAATTGAGTCCTATCGTTCAATACCAACGTGATTTTCTGTGAACATTATACAAAATGTATATATATTAGGTACGAATACAAATGTGACTACATTTGAGGTTTTATCTCATTCCGCTGCGGGCATACGGAGGGACAGATATAAAACAGTTAACGTTTTTCCTTTTGGTTACGCAACCCTAAAACATACCACTTAGAAAGGCACTTACTAATGTTTTTCTCAAATCTCAACTCAAATCGAGAAGTAAGGGCACAGTAAAGAGATGAATACAGGAATGCTTGAATGTCTTTAGGCACGGTTAAATTAGTCTTGCTGTATGTACTGAGTTACTGAGTAATGCCAAGCCAAGACGCGTGTTATCATTTTAACCGCGGCTGCTGCGCATGCATTCAGCCAGTCGGTTGCGAAAGCGCGGGAAAACAGCGCGCATGCGTCGCGGCGGCTTTCGTCCTTCAACAGCCAATAAGTGAGTGCGTGATTTTTACGATAACTCTATCAAAAGTGTTTTGAAACGGCAAAAAAAACTATTTAATTTACAGTGGACGGAGCGTTATCTCATACGGTAAGTGATACAATACACCTGTATACATAGGTATATATTAAAACGTTTTTATATCCGTGATACAACTATCAGATTTATATAACACTATTAAATAAGATATAAATTTAATACATGTACATTTTTCGAGTGAATCGCTTAGTATTTAAACCGTTTCACTTGAAAAATATGTTAAGTAGGTAGGTACCCATTATGTAATCCCTGAATACTAAGGTATGTAAGTACCTACTTTATATTAAAATTCTGCTAACCTTCTCAAGGAGATATAGATATATATCCTATTTAATCGAAAGTAAATTAGGCTGCAGGTCGATACTCTTAGCTCAGCTGTTAGATCATAAAAGTAAATATAAGGTCAAGTTTAATTATAATCTTGACTCTAATATAAGTACCTACTAAAAGTATAGAATGTTAGTTGTAATTATAATAGAATTTATTTATTTCTACATTTATTGTTTTCAGCCGCACCTATGTATTTAATGTTTTGGAACGGTAATAACCGGCCGGTGATACCTACTCGTTTCGCTTGTGGTTACCTACCACGTGATCGCCGACAGTGTACTTCAATAACATCGATAGGTACAGCGACGACCAAACAGACCGTGCGTTGAAAAAAATCGATTATTGAGATTTGACCTCACTTTTGCGTGTGGAACATTGTTGATTGCGCTTCCGGTAGAGCACTATTATTTTATTTCAATGAGTCACTATCCTTCAGAAGAGGTTGTGACTCTCGTCCCGAACGTTGGTTTTCCGTCCTGGAGGTTCCACCGCCCGTCCTGGTGCAAAGACTACCCATTACGGTTCAATCGTGTCAACGCCGCCAGAATTGTAAAGAACAGATTATTTTTATTAGAACAGTTTAGTATTATATTTATTACTTTACTATCCTCAACCGAGTCGTGAATACATCACTATGAAATCGTTCGACACTTCATAATGTTTAATAATAAAAATCTCCGAGTCTGGTACAATGCTCCTCAAAATAGGATCGCCGGAACGTATAGGAACTTTTATACATGTCTGCCTTTTTAAGCTTTTATTGTCCAAAAATAGTAGTTCCTTCAGAGATAAATCCATAGATGATATAAAACCCTAAACTGATTGATAATCTACTTACGATATTATTGTACTTATATGGCCCTGTTCCCCTGATATGTAGTAATTTTTGAAGGGGCCTTCACCTAGATAATAATATACCTAGAGGAAAAAATAAACTGTATGACATTTTATGAACAGATCCATGACGCGTTGTTTTTTTTTTAGCTACTATTTAATTTATAGGTTTAAAGCAAATTAAATGTCTAAATTGAAACTGTATTTCCGACCGACTTCAAAAAAGGAGGAGGTTCTCAATCGACTGTTTGTGTGTGTGTGTTTGTCCTCATAACATTTTACAGGGTATACAGATTTAGAATTTTTTAAATTTGAATAATGGTTGATGTCATATGATCCCATTTTAATTTCAGTTAGATCTGGCGAGTAGCACCTATTTGATTTGAAATCCCTCACAATGCGTATTTTATTGGCTTTGACTACATGTTCTCATTTTCAGTTGTCGAGGTAAAATGAACACGATGGAAAAATGTATATCCGATGGTTTGGTTTATTTACTTTTTAGTGCATTTTTTGTACCAGAATATTTTCTCATTAAGTCGTTTTTTTATTTTACCACATCAATTATTTATTCGTATTTTTGAATTACTGTACAATGAGAAAGCTTTTAGACAAAGCACGGACAAATTCATCAAGTCAAGTTTTCGCACATCGCGGTAAGATTTTTCTTAGCCGCCACGTTGTACAGCATTGACATTGAACCTAATCCAACACTTGGTTTTTTTTTATTTTATTTCATATTATAATGTATATTTAACCGGTGGGCTGCTATGGGCTACAATTAAAACCTCCATACCTTCCTGGGATTCTTAAAATATCTCATTCTTAAAAGACGTTGACATCTTACACTGCGTACTCCAAGAGGTAGGCCAAGTGTTGGGATTATGGAAACCCCCACCCCTAAAGGTGGAGGGCCTTTATTCAACGGTGGACATAGTGGCTGTCGATAATGATACATATTCAATATCAATTTCCTAAATTGAGTGGCCCTTAGTATTAGCTGCTACGTGTGTTGACACTTTAGCGCCGTCACATAATTATTTCTGAAACAAACGTAGGGCTGGCGCGGCGCCGCGGCTACTCCGGTAGGGGTTACATATTTGAGCCAATTGGTGTAGAAACTACCGTGAGGGCCGGTTGCTCGCCGTATTTTCAAAGCTTATCAAAACGCAAATAATAATATGTTCTGTTTTTTCTTTTATGTTCATTTTAAAAAATATTTGTTATTATTAAATATGGATTTCCGCAAAGTAACGCCTGAATCTATTCATTACCTTATCATGTTCTTTTTATTTGGCTTCACCCCTTCACACTCACCTACCCACACTCACTTTTACTCACACACCACGCATCTCAATTCTTACGCCTGCTACAAATAATAATTACGAGCATTAAAATTCTTTTCTCATACAGATTATAATTATGTTATGCAAAATCAATCTGAAACAACTAAACTGTATATTCTGTTTTCTTTTTTTATACACATAATTATAATATTACTTTAAATTGATTTCTTTGTATATTGAGGGAAATTTATAAAACACTATATTTTGCTTTTATCATTAATGACTTACCTACCTGTAATTAAGTAACAACCGAGCTATTATTCCAGTTTGTGTAATATTTTGATAACACTATACTAAAAAAAAAAGAACAAAGACAAGTCCCCAAGTACGTTCATTCTCGTTGAGCAGGTAGTATTTAAGGGGGGATTCCCAAATTTTGGTCGCTCTGAAGGTGGATTGGTCTTCAGAGGATCACAATTGGGATTGAGAAAAAGAAAAATATTCAATGTATTACCATCAAATCCGTGCTGAAGGTTTTATCATTACAGCTCGATTAAAAATAACTGAAATGCTTTATTTTTTTTTTTCAATTAATTATAGGTTCCCATTTAACCACACCCTGCCTAATGTTAAGCCTTGATGTGGTCTAAGATGGAGCTAGAAGAAACCTATTTACTATTTTTAAATTACTTTTTATCAAATTCAGTTACTTTAGTTTTTAAATCAGGATATCTAGTAAAATACCGAAGTCATCCAAGTAAATAAAACTGAATTGTGTCTCATTCTTTTTAGTTGTAGAAGTAGTTTTTTAAAGTAATTATTATTTTTCTGTATCAGAAATTGATATTGAGTAGTTATAATTTATACTACATATACTACTTAAAGTGGTACAATACATGGTATTGATATTCAGGTAGGCTACCTACGCTATGGAACGGCCTACTGTGCGTGGTACAAGCTTGCTTTTCCATGGACCGCTCCGTTTTCGTCATACAATTATATTTAAGTAATTATGTACATAAGTAACGATTTGTAATGGAACTACGTAATACAATGTTTGTAAAGTACCTACTCTAGAAATATTAAGTATTATAGTGAATAGGCAAGCATGCACTATGATACCTTGTACCATAACTACAAAGTATAAAACAAACTCCCTTCCCTGTCCCTGTATATGCTTAGATCTTTAAAACTACACAATAGATTTTGATGCGGTTTTTTCTATTAGATTGAGTCATTCAAGAGAAAGGTTTATATATATAATATATGCATGATATGCTAGAGAAACACTGATAATTTTTGATATATCTAATGTGATGTCAAGAGCTATCTTTGAAGAGTAACCTCTAAAAAAACATGTTTGTATTGTCTAATGACAAAAAAGCTGTGAACTTTGTATATAACGACATTCTATAATATATTTAATATCAGCATTGCACCCGTGCGAAGTCGGGGCGGGTCGCTAGTATTATATATACGATGTCGATTTGTTCTCTTTTCAAACCTCTTGTCTATATAGGAAAACTGGCTTTGACTGCGCGTCTACGGCCTTGTCGAGATGACAATCTTAACGCACCGCCGCGCAGTTTTAACGATGAAGGAAAACCTGAGAGGAAAAGACAAGCGTATGAAGTCACCAACACGTATGTAGGTACTTACTAGATTCAAGGCTACAACAAGGCGGTCAAAAATCTCAGTTATGGTATGACCTCTCTTAGTATTCATGAATTATAGTCAGAATTACTTTCACATAAGGTAGTGTATTTTTACTATTGAATTAATTATATTTTCAACACACTCGCTCGTAACGGGCACTCGTGCTTTTTGTTTACTTTACCGCACTAGTGATTTAAATAGAAAAAAAAACTCACCAAGGAGATTGTAGTTTGATTCGTTCGTTTTTCATATAAAAACAAACCAGACTTTTTTTACCTGCTGAAGTAGAACTTTAGAAGATTTAATTATAAACCTTCTTAGTCAGATTATTATTGCCAACAAAAAAATCAAGAAAATATTTTCGTATCGAAATTTTCATATTCGTTCCTCGCAAGTGTGTTGAAAAACTTTGTATGAAACTCGTGCGCGTTGTTTATTACAATCTCTACTCCATTTAAGCCAGAGATCGTCTCGATTGTAACAAGCAACTTCTCGCACTTGTTGCTACTATTATGGTACCTTTTCAAATTCTATAAAAATAAACTATAGATAAAAGCATCGTCAAATCCTTGACATAATTTTTACCAACACCCATATACTTACATTTTATATTTAGCAACAATATTTCTCAACTATCTCCATTTAAACGACATTGACGATTTTGTTCAAATCTATGTCAATTGATAGATAAACTTCTCTCTGAGTAGGTTACATACGATTTTGACATACAACAATGGCGGCCATGTCAAACTATTACTACGAATAAATATATAAAGAAACTCTCATACATTTACCGGTTTGCTTTCGGACTCCTCAAGTTCACAATTAACAAAACATGCACAATCTTACAATTTCAATTAGATTGGTTAACTGATTTGGCGTTTAGAAATTATTGCCGTACGATCGTAGTTGCGCCGCACGGTATACTTTTTAAACCACGCCCGCCGCGGTAAGGTATGCGTTCTGCTGCACTTTTGCAGCTTGACATTTCTTTACATATTTATTCATAAAACAATTATTTTCTCGCAACGGATGCAGCGATTCCGTAACCGCCATGCACGTTGCAGCGTACGCTAATATGAACCCTTTCAACGTAAGCTTGTTTGATTTTCTAGGGTAGTGACGAGTAGGTAGAAAATCACATAAAATTATAACACATAGGTGCGAAAAAAATAGATATGTATTTAAGTACATGTTTTTATTGCCCATACGTAAACCTTGTCACCACAATCTCACTTTAGTTTATGGGTGATGATGTTGTAGGAGCTAGAGCTAGCTTCAGAGGGTGAGTTAAGGCGTCGTTTCCGGTGGATGTCTTAAGATGGCAGTCCTTATAGCATGGTGGGAGGGCATATTGCGAATGCCCGCCTGGCTAGCTACAAGTAGAAAATCTGTAGCCAAGCACCTAACGGTATCTTCCAGCAGCTGTCCACGAGTACCAGTAATTTTTGGTTACCTTGAACAACATCTACGACCACTTCATCACTTACCACCAGAAGATAGTGGTAAAAGGCTAGCGTATTAGGTATACACTACCTTCAACCTTCCTCCTTTTTTGGAAGTACAAAACAAACGAAACACTAAAGTCTTCAAGTGTTTTTTAATGCTATGGTGATGGAAGCACGATGCGCACCAAGTGTTAAGCGTTAACTTCTGCCTATGATAGATGTAGATCGCCACAAGTGGGAAACTGCACTGCGCCCATCACACTGAAACATAGGGTTGTTAAGTCTCATGTGCCTGCGTAATTTCACCAGCACCCATATCATTCAGACCGGAACACAGTAATGTGAACATTACTGCTTGGCGTCCGGGGAAGTATATATATACATACATATGTAACATACATATGTATGTATATATATACATATCATACTTATTTCTAAGTATGATATGGTAGTACTTCCCCGGACGCACTCAGTCTAAAAAGTTATACAGCTACTTATACTAATATATTTAGAACTAGCTTTCCGGGCGCGGCTCCGCCCGCGCGTATAACGGTTATCACGCAAAAACATTGACCTCTTTTTGTGCAGTTAGATAAAAACTATCCTAGGTTTTTTCCCCGGTCTCAAACTATTTCCATACCAAATTTCATTCAAATCGGTCCAGTAGTTTTGTCGTGAAAGCGTAACAGACAGACAGACAGAGTTACTTTCGCATTTATAATATTAGTACTGATTAGTACTGATTTTCTTCACGTGCGTGTTGTACCTACGTGCTTCCCGCAGAACTGATTTCTGGCTCCTGCAAGCTGAAGTCATAGAAACAGGAAGTAAATTTCCCGTTTACATTTATAGTATAAAAAATACAAATAGGAGTTTAAAGGACACTTCCCTTTAGTTTGTTTAGAAAGCGCAACGAATACACTAACCTTAACAAACGAATTATGCGTAGACGGTAGTTAGTGTCTCTATACTAATAAACTATGTAAGTATGTCTGAATATACAAACGTAGTTGCATCATATTTTAAAAAAACAGAGTGCCTTTGGTTTGCCAGTTTCCAGTTTTATTATTTATTTTTATCCTAAATGAGGAAATACGAATATCCGTATAGTAAGTTTTCCGAATCATTTTGAAAATACACAATTTTAATGAAAACTGTTTAACCAGAAGCATAGATATTGGACTCCAGCAAATGTATGCATAATTTCAACGAGTTTGGACACTTGCTATCAGTACTAATATTATAAATGCGAAAGTAACTCTGTCTGTCTGTCTGTCTGTTACGCTTTCACGCAAAAACTACTGGACCGATTTGAATGAAATTTGGTATGGAGATAGTTTGAGACCCGGGAAAAAACATAGGATAGTTTTTATCTGACTGCGCAAAAAGAGGTTAATGTTTTCGCGCGATAACCGACATACGCGCGGGCGGAGCCGCGCCCAGGAAGCTAGTTTAAAATATGACGAAAGTACGTTTGTATGGAAAGAGACTAAGCCTTAAGATGAACCACAAGAACGAAATGATAAGTTCATACTATTACTCACCTTTACCACGGTTCCTCAAAATGGCCGACCATGTCCCGATTCGAGGGACTGGTGCTCGTGGATCGCGCTCATGGTACAATTTTTTTTGTAAAATCTAATAATTTTTTCAAATATTTATTAGATCATACCACCCTCAAGTAGAAAATCCATCGCCAAGCACCTAACGGTGTTCCGGCAGCAGTCCCTGAGAGCCAGTGAAATTAAATTACAGGCACATGAGACTTAACAACTATGTCTCTAGATGATGGGCGCAGTGCAATTCGTGACTTGCGATGAATGCATCTGTTATATGCAGAGGTTAGTCAGATTAACAACAGAGGGGCCTCGAGTTTGTTCCGTCGTCACAACAATAACATAAAAAAAAAGTTTGTTTCGGGTAAACATATTTTTTTTATTTTTATGATATAAACACAGATATAGTTATAGAATAACATATATTTTTATTTTTATAAATTTGATACAAAAACATTTAACAAATTAAAGAAACTTATTATATATACAAACTTGGATTTATAACGAACATGGTAAATTTGTATATATAATTATGTGCGAAACTAGGATTGTATGGAAAGCGGTATGAAGACCTTATACCTCTTTAATTCCGGGCCAAGACTGTGGAAATGTCAGGTTATTTTGGTTTACAAATGCGCGCGAGCGCGACCACCGACCTGCGGGACAGATAATAAAACTACTTATACCAACTACTATAGTAACTACTTCGATCTCGAATTAGTCTCCGAATCGGGATATAAATAACCTACGTTATTTTTAGGGTTCCATACTAGAGAATGGAACCCTATTACAAAGCTTCAGCTGCCCATCTGTCCGTCCGTCCTTGAAATGGATGTATCTTAGGATAGGTAACCTGTTGAAAGGTTTAGAGAATATGTGTTGTATGGTGGATTGCTTGACCAATATAATGAGAAAAACATAAAAATATAAAGGGGAGCCTTACAAAAACGCGTTGTTTCAATTTTTTATGTTTTTGATCTATCGTAAAAACGGTAATGCATACGAGCATCAATCTTTTCATGATTACAGTCCAATAATTACCGTATAGCAGCAATAAAAAGGCACAGCAAAGAGTGGGCTGTACTCCCGCCACATAATAAAATGGACCAGAATGATTACTCCACAAAACCATTCCAATAAATAAGCGACTCTAGCTCCGCAGCAATAATGTGCACTTCAGCTCGCAAAGCACGGAATACTTTATATATATATTCACCTACAATGTGTGTCTCTTTCTATCACATAGCTCTGATCTCTTCTGACGTGACACGCACTGTACCGTACAATAGTCACGTCCGGACGGATATGCCGATGAACCTGTAGCTTTCTACCTAAAGCACATGAATAAAGAGTTCCTTATTCATGTGCCTAAAGTGCGGAGTGAGCCAGGACTGCTCCCTCTAAATATCTGGATCTGTATAAACAAATTAACGATTTTTTGGTACCTTATGTATTAGTCCAGAACCTTCAGTGTGCGAGTCAAACCCTCACTTGGCTGTTTTTTTTTACATAATATGTATGTGTTAAGTTAATCCACCCATAGCCAAGTATGTGTTCAGTTAATGGCAGACTTGAGGGGTCTATCAGCCATCATCGAAATCCGTTCAGCTTTTCCGGCACCCCGGAGGGCGGCGGCAGCCAGCCCAAAATCTGCATAGTTCACTACTGAACATGTCCTTCAATGGAAGGAGGATTGACCAGCATAGGGGAACAGCCCACTGGTTTCCTGAAATTTCAATTTACAACAATCAAGATTCAGACGCACAGTACCTACGTAAGGACGACGCTCCGAAACTGCAGCCAACACTTTCTACAGTATGCCAAATTTAATTCAATTTATTTTTTGAAGATGCTACTAGCTTTATATTGTAGGTACTAATGGATGAAGCAGTTGTTAGCATAGAATAGATCATATCAGCTTAACACATGAAACTGCATTCAGTCGGAACAATTATCTTCTATTCGTTATAAATAATTAACTAAGTAATTAGTGAGACCTAATAACAATTTCGTTTGCGCGTGACTGGTGAGAACAAATGTGCAAAATAGTAGTTGGTCTAGTGGAGCGTATCTACACAAACGCTTCTGAGGATATTTGCATTTCGATAAAATGTTCCTTACAGAATAGTTACGTGGCAGGGCTTAAAAATCAAAGACAAAATAATTGATTTAATTACCATGTTATTATTTTCTATTCATTCCTTTATTTTGGGTTACACCACAAATTAAAACCAAACCAAACAAACAAGAATTAGGTAGACTAATAAATACAGAATGAACACAATAACAGGCCGCGCGGAAGGTTACCGACGCGATGGGTTGACCAGATCAAGACGGCAGTCAGAGGTTCACTGAACCAGCAGAATGACCTCCAGCAGGCAGAGGTGACGAAACATCTTGAGGTGCATCACAGCTGCTCCTTCTAGTTCTACTACCTACTGCATGACGATCACGACCGCTCTATCAAGAGCGTACTGGATAAAATGAAGAAAATAAGTATACAGAATATGGTACTCTTTTTTTTTACCACTAATGTGGCAAAATATGGTAAGCAGTTACCGTAGCCTCTGGAGGCTTGCAACACTATAGGGGTATCACAGGGAGCGTAGCCGACCCTGGCGAAATCTCTTCACGCCCTTTTTGATGAATCCAAATCTACGCAGTCAAATGCTTTAGAAAGATCACAAAAGCTTAGCAGGGTCATATTATAAGGAGTATTTATATGAAAGGTCATGGACAGAATGGCATATGGAGATAAAAAAATTGTCTAATCCCTTAAGTAAATAATATTTCGCTGAAATATGTAATGAATGGGATGACAGACTAACAAAGTCTAGCCACTTACAATAAATTTAAAAGTCTATGTTAATAAATGTAAGACTTCATTCCGCCTTCGATTCGCCTCGTCTCTCTAAATTGGTTGGAAAATTACCTCCATTAATGGTTAATGAGTCTTCACTGGAAATTCATAGGAAAATTACGTAAAATACGTATGTCACTACGACGCAGAATTAGTCACAAGTCGATCAGTGGAATGCGGCTCACCTGATGGTAAGTGATCACCGTCACCCTCGATAATCCACATCACTTTTTTTTAGCTGATAGCCTATCCTTTGGTCACTATCTCATCTGATGGTAAGTGATGATGACCTTCATGAACGTACCCTCCGAAGCACTGGACGCTAGTAGTAATGTCACTAGCGGTCACCCATCCAAGTCATGACCGCGACGGACGTTGTTTAATTTAGCCCATCGAACGTCAAAGCAAACTTCGCTACGAGCGCTTTGTGACACCGGAGGTCTCGAGAATACATTGCCGCCTTTGGAGGAGGGAATATGCTCTATTCTTGAAAGCTCCAAAGTAGTATCGGTTCGGAATTACTTCACATGCCAGCTCGTTCCACATTGTGGCAGTGCAAAGCAGAAAATGCCGTGAGAATCGCAAGGTCAAATGTAAAATTATTTTAGAATGATCAAGCTTCACATGTGGATTTGTAGATACTGTTAGATACTTGTTTTTTATTGATATTCATCAAATAAATAACAAGTACCTGATTAGTAATCGTAAAAAGTAATCAGTGATTACCTAACCACTGATGATGCTGCTGATAAAAATTACTTACTTGAGTCGAGTTATGTTGAGAGTCTCTTTTCTGTGGTTGAGAGTATACTGCACATACCGTGTGGTACCAGGGGTCCCTTCAAAGTTGTACACTCAATATCTGAGTTCCGATAAAGAAATGGTTTGCAACTGAATCTGTTTAGGGGCTAGAGACATGGTCATTCTCATGTCCGTTCAGACAGGCAGTGGAGGGCTCCGCAAGCCTTTTGGGTACGTCTCCCTAAAAAGACATCAACATTGGCCATCGTATCTACCATTCAACTAATGCTTCATGGTTCCCAGACAAACTTCCCTTCTTATTGATGAAGTGATGACCTTCTTCCTGGATTCTATACAAAACTACAGCTTCACATGCATATAAATCCAACAATGTTGCATTCATAAGTGCAAATTGATAAAGGAAGTACAGACTGCTGCATAGTTTGTAGGGTGTATCCAAGTTCTCAGAGATAAGTACCTCCTTCGGCATCATGTTGCCCTGGTCATAAATTCCTTGAATCGACCGCTGCTTCACTATAAGTGATTGACTTTGGACTGGAAAATATTTTTTAACTGTGGCTGTTGATGACAACACGCTCGCCCATATTACAAAAATACTAAAACAAGGGTATTGAGTTTAGACTGCTGTGCTATCATTCTTTTTAGAACGTCGCTAAAATTTGTCTTGGCGTTGTAATTTTGTAATGTTTTAGGGTTCAATACCAAAAAGGCACAATGGAGCCCTTCGTTGTCTGTCTGTGTCCGTCTGTACCACGGGTCTCTAGTTCGTAACCTGAATGAATGAAAAATTTTATATTTTCTTAATTTGGGTCGTTGATGCTAGATGATGATTGGATAAGATATCATATTAAATTATTTTTCAGGGGGCCTTTAATACATTATATGGTAGGCGAGAATAAAACTACTAATTTACGAGAGGAAAAATCAAAGTCATGTGCGAGATTCGAACCCGCGACCATCCACCCTTTAGCTCTGAGCGACTGAGCTAATGTAAATAAAAAAAAACAATGATTCATAACAAATTTTTCCTATCGTTCTTTAACCATCGTATTGGGATGGAGCGACATCTATACTTCAACTTATGTTTTTACGTAGTATTATTATACGTTCTATGGTTGTACTACAAACAAGACGTTGACAATTTAGCAATTATGTAGCTTTAAATTTGTTAATGATGACGCAACCTTATAGTTTTTTTTTTCAATAACGCATGCGCTGCGGATTACATTACAAAATTACAAATTTACGAAAGGAAATAACAGCTTGCGTTATTTAAAAAAAAATATGTAAAGAAAATAAACTATTTTGCACTCTAGCATACGGGCTGGCGTAGTCTAGTGATAAACGTACATATTTTTTTTCTAAATATATTAAGAAGCACCATTGCGCACTGAGCGAAAATCACAAACAAATTTATATAGCAATAAAACTTATTCGCTTCGTGCGGTATCGAACCATCATCGAAACGGTCCCTTGGAACGAGCGCCTTAAAATTAAATGTAATTAAAGACAATATAAAGGAAAAGTATGAGAATATAAATATTTCTTCAAAAAAATTAATATATTCGGAGGCTGGCGGTTGGTAAATTTTAGACCAGTTTTGTGACGGTGTGTATCTCATAAACCAAACTGAAGAAAAATCTTAAATTACGATATAAAATTATTTTTTTCTTCTCTCTGTTAAAAATACTGATAACGTAGTTATAAACTATAAATATCCTTCTTACTTCGATTGGGAGCGCCGAATAAGAAGCATTTGCTGCACAAAAGCGCAACGAGCTCTTTACTTTCATATAGCTCTTGTAAGGTTACTGTTGTTCCATAAACGAAACTTCCTACGGAGGGTTGCAGTCAGGCTTTGCGTTTGGCATAAACGGATAAAAAGAAGGAAAGGTATCGACCCTATATGTTGATAGTCTATAGGTATAAGGAGAGCATAAAAGGTAGGGGGAATAGAAAGGAATATGATGACGTACATTATGTCACTCACCTGGGGGGAACGTATGTAGGAATTTGGTATTTACTCGTATATTCATTATGTCGAGGAATAATAAATAACAAACACGTCGTCTACGTCATATTTTGATGCAATCGGCACACAGTTACAATGTTGCAATCAGGGGAACGTTTACGGTCTCATATAATTTTTAGGATTGTTTCATATATGAAGCCCACCTAATGTTAAAAGGTAACCTCTGTCCGAGAGACGCACTGCACTGCGCCGATCACAGTGGGCATACAGTTGTATATAATTTCAATAACCTACAATTTCCTACTGCTATCAAGGACTGCCGGAATGCACTTTTAGGTGCTTGGCGACAGATTTTCTACTTGCAGGTGGTAGCTAGCCAGACGAGCATACGCTAAATGCTTATCCTCTGTAAGGCGAAGTTCAATCCGGAATAAATTTATAGCACACGTATATTTAATAAAAAAAAAAATACCAAAAAATGTAACCGACTTCAACACCCAAAAGTGTGAAATAACTTGTTGAAGTCAGTACCATGACAGTTCAAAAGTACCTATTATCACAATATTGTGCGCATGGTGCCGACTTCGACAAGTTATTTCACACTTTTGGGTGTTGAAGTCGGTTACATTTTTTGGTAAACATTTTTTTTTCACACTTTTTAGTGACACTTGCTTCTTACGGGATCTATTATTATTCATTGTTAACTATCAAGATAGGAAAATATTTTTCAGTTATTTTAGTGTAACTCAAAAAGGGACTCGAATTGAGAACCTCCTCCTTTTTTGGAAGTCGGTTAATTAAGTCAACCCGGTTAAGCACTCCAGACACGGATCTGACCTACCATATTTTACCCTCACATGATGACGTCAACTTTTACGCAAAATTGAATATTATCCAACAACTAGGAACGCGACCCTTATGTTTATTTACCGAAATGATGAGAGGTGCAGGTTAGTGCATAGTTACTATGGACGCACCGATAACATACCTCTTCCACAATCATGTATCCCTGGTAATAAATCCTTGGATGGGTGTTACGAATATATTATTTACTTGATACGACGACGCCAACTTTGACGCAGGGAAGATTTTTCGAGAACAGTGAAAGCGTCACTTAAGTTATGTACCACATTGATAAGAAGTACAGATTAGAGCATAGTTACTCCTGCACAGTCATGTTTGCCTGGTAATAAATCCTTGGAGGAGTGTTATAAATATATAAACTACTTGATAAGTCATTGACTTTGGAAGGAAAACATATTATAACCGGCTGCCAAATAATTTACTTACAAAATTACCACAAAAGGAATAATTTGAACTACGAGCGGGATTCGAACCTGCAGCTATTCGTCTCATAGCTGATTGCCGTCATTCAAATTTATCCTTTTCTTATTATTATTATTTAACCTGCTTAAGGAGATGGATCGACCAATTAAATCCAAACTAAAATTTGAATTTCGATCGGTTCGAAAATCAATTTTCCTATCGTTGTAATTCTGTAAGCTTCTTCACTTAGCAAGTGCTAATGCACAAATTATAATGTAGTTATTGGATTGTGTCATCGTAAACGCGCTAATTGACTCGAATCAATCGATACAAACTCTAAACTTGGTGCGGTGATAGTCTCATATCTAGCGTGTACCAACAAATAATTAAAACACGTCAAGTGCGGGTCGTAATCCTGTTAAGAATCTTGAACTGTATGAAAAAAAAATACGTTTTTTGGTTCATCAAAGTTAGATATAGAGATATTAAAGAAGTCATGTTAGCCCTTTTGAATTTTTTTTATCATCATCATCATCATCAGCCAGAAGACGTCCACTGTTGTACAAATGCCTCTCCCATAGAACGCCACAAAGGATGGCTATAGCCGCTTGTAAGCATTGGCTACCAGCGACTTTCATGATGTCGTCAGTCCACCTAGTGGGGAGCCTACCAACTCTACGTCTTCCGATGTAGTGTGGTAACCACTAGAGAACCTTTCTTCCCCGATACATAGTATTACTACTTAAATATTTAAAGGTCTAATTATGTCTATGTAAATAATTGATAAAAATTATTTTTATTTTAATTTGACACTTAATACAATTAAATACGAGTACAATTTACAGTTTGCATATCAAGAACAAAGATTCTACAAGCTGCATTGACAATTATATTCTTTTAATTTGTAGAAAGGAATAGAATTAACGCATACAAGATTTTGATGAAATAATAACAACGAAGTACTGGATGTCCCTATAATAACTCTTACCTCTATTACAATACAATAACGCCTTATAATGTGCGTTCATGTACAAAAGCAGCGATAGCACAGTGGAATTGGCTATGCACTGCCATGAAGAAGGTGCATGGTTGGGAACCTACTTAGGGTTTGAGCTTCACCGCACAATGGACAACGAATGCTCGCCTGACTAGCTACCAACCTCAAATCTGTCGCCAAAACCGATAATTTTACATACATACAATCATAAAACGTCTTTGATGATAAAACTGACGTAAATAATTTTATTAAACAAGTTCCGTAATAAAAATATTTTAATTAAGTAGGTATACATTTCATATGCTGGGTTATAAAAATGTATTGGGAATTACCTCAATTAGTTAAAATTAAAGTTAAATAACTGGCTCGTCCACAAAACGGTTTACCCTGTTGATGAATTCGTCAATGAATACAGACCCACACACCTTTTATAAACGCGAATGTGTGTGTCGGTTAGTTGCTTTGTGGTTTTTGGTATCTAGAGAATGTAACCCTTTTACTAAGCTTCAGTGGCTGTCCGTCTGTCTGTCCAACCTTTAAAGGACTGTATCATTAAAACGGTTATAGATAGTAATGTTTACAAAATTCATTAAAAAGTATCTACACTTAACATTTCATAAACATCAGCATTCAATTATTCAACTATTTGTACATTTTATTATCTCATTTATTGGGCTCTAGTCTATGGAGCGCTGAGTTCACTATGTCCTTGCCGTGTCTAATACAATGAGCTGATGTTGACCTCACGAACGAAGTGTCATGACCTAGTGCAAGTACAAGTTCCTTTATTCTCTATATAGCGTAGGCCGGTAGGTACACTTGTTTAAACAAAGTCGTACCATCGTAATGTTATCATGGAAAAAGACAGAGGTATTTGAAATACTTCATTTTTATCTTTTGCGTTGTACAATCGTAGATTCCATAAGGACTTTTATAAACATTGGATGGTTGAATCATTCATTGATCATAGCATTGTTTAAGTACTTACTCATATCACCTGAAACGGAATACAGTGAAGATGGAAAACTTACAAGTTACTAGTAGAATAGAAACAATAACTCAGCAAATATCAACCTTATTCACCAGATAAGACTCCAGGCGACTTCTTTCCTTTTTCTAAACTCAAATTCATGGCACTCGTTTTCATTCGGTAGAAGACATAAAGGAGATTTCGCGGCGAGAACTGAACTCAATTCCGGAAAAAAGCGTTTAAAAATGTTTTGATAATTGGATTATTTGTTAGCGTAAGTGTATCGTTTATAAAGAAGCATATTTTGAAGGTGATAAAATAAATTAGATGATTTGATCAATATTGATCTTTTCCCGGTACATATTTTCTTGGCATAGCAGTATGTTCATAACATATGGTACTACGTTAACTAGATAAGGCAGAATAATTCAGTTACAACAGCAAAGAAAGCATTTATAGTGACATACTATGGACCTTATCAAACAAACCATATAATGCCCATTCGTAGTAATGCCCATATCAGCGCCGCTGAAACGGTACTCGCTCCGTCAGAAATGTAAGACAATTTGAGAAAATAATATTTTTCACACCTTTTTTCGATTTTAAAATCGTATATACAGATTAAATGTATTAAGTTCAATTATCGACTGAAAATTATTTTTGAAGAAAATCGACGAACTTCTCAACGGAACTTAATTTTCCAAACAACATTTTAACTCCATATTTTTGGAGCTACAGTTATATATGTTGCAAAGATATTCTGATGATTCTTCTTATATTTTCTTCTTATTTTTATAATATTTCTGTGAATGTACATAGTTTTTAAAGCCAGTCTAATTATACTTTGAGGACTGTAAGGTCCCGATCGTTAGGCCTAATAGACGAAACCCTTCAGTTTATCAGAAGCATCTCCATAAAGTTTCCTGGCTTAAATATTTTTGTATTATTGAAAGCCCTTTACCTATACTCTGGGGTGTAACTGTAGTTATGTCAGATGATGAAAGAACTGTATCACCACAAGTGATATTTTAAGTGCTATTTTCTGTTATGCTTATAACCAGTATTGACAATTGGTGGTCCAAGTAGGTCCCTGAAAGTGATTCTTCAGTATAGTTGGTGCGTTATATTTTACTTTGATTCATAATTATATGTAGTTTTGTTCCAAGATAACGTTGGAACGTCTGATTTTATCTTCAAAAAATTAGGTACAGGCAGAGATAGCTTTTATAAATAGTTTTTATTTCCTTGGTACACAAGCTTAATTGATTTGGCGGTTGTCGGTCAATACGAAATACTTTAGATTTAAGGCCTTAAAGACGAAGTTGAAATTTTAAAATTTTACAGCATTTTTTATTTGCACATTTTTGAAGCGCTCGTAGCAAAGTTTGCTTAGCCATTCTGAACCGATCAGCAAAGTTAAGCAACGTCCGCCGCGGTTGGTTGGGTGACCGCTGGTGACATTACTACTGAGCGTGCACGGCGTGGTTCGAAAGGCACGTTAAGCCGTCGGTCCCGGCTGTTGTCTTCGGATGGTCGTTTTAGCATGGTGGTAGGGCATTTTGCGAATGACCGCCTGGCTAGCTAACACCCTCAAGTAGAAAATCTGTCACCAAGCACCTAACAGTGTGTTCCGGCAGCTGTCCTTGAGAGCCAGTAATTCTAGGTTAGCCTGAACAATATCTCCGACCACATCAGCACTTACCATCAGGTGAGGTAGTGGTCAAAGGCTATATAAGGCATAAAAAAATAAGAAATTGTTTAATTTTAGTTTTTATACAAAACATAAAATTATGTGAAGCGCGTAGTGTCAGTTTCACGACGACGCGACGTACCTTTAGGTGCAGTGCAGTCAAGTTGGCCCACATTGCATTTCCTTGAATAAAACTGGTTCGAAACTTGAAGAGATCTGGTTTGTTTTTATTTTATTTTCAAAATAATGTATTATTACACAAAATGTAATAATATATTATAATATGTTATATTTTTAACCTGCGGTATGCCTTTAAACAAAATACTACGAACTATGTGCTGCAGCTACTACAATAAAAGCATTTACACACTAAGGACCATCCTAACTTTCACGGAACCAGAGTCAAGTCGTCACGTCTTTTACCATCGTCATTCGTCACGCATCATATATGTTATTATATCTAAATATATTTAAACTATATTTTGAGTCTGTATATGTTGATTGTTGGTATAAATAAGGTGATATTATACGAGTTGGTATTGTAGCCACGGACGTAAAAGCTCGGAGTTTTCACGGTCAATGGTAGAATTATGAAAGATCTCCAACTCCTCAGATTCATCTCCTCATCTCCAACTACTCCGATCCATCTGCTCGTCTCCAACGGCTCAGATCGACCTTCTCATTTCCAACTCCTCAGATCCATCTCCTCATCTCAAACTCCTCAGATCCACCTCCTCATCTCCAACTCCTCAGATCTATCTTCATCAGAATCCATCAAGAAGCAAGTTTATTATCTATTGACATTTATCTATATGGTAAATAAAGAGCAAAAAGGGACTTCGTGAACAATAACAGTCTAGTCTAGTCATTTGAAGAAAATAGGAAATTTGTAAATTTTGGAAATAGTTTTTTGAAAGTGTGTTTTACAGATATGAATAAAATCTACATCTAAACTAATATTATAAAGAGTAAAGATAAGTATTATTTTATTTTTGTTTGTAACAAATAAACTTAAAAATTTTAACTGTTAGAATTTTACATTATCCCCGATGAATATAGGCTATATCATTCAAAAAAGTTAGGGATCCGTATGAAAACTTCGATAATTTAATGAACTTTAAGCGTGAAAAAAATAAAACTTTATATTGCGTACCCTATAGAGGCACTATAGAGGACATCAATATCTACAAAAACATAAATAATTTAATTAAAATATAAATAAATAATATTTATTTACTTAAGGTCATTGACCCCATTCATATACACCACTCAAGATATTTTGGTAACTCAACAACAAAATATTACAAAATTACAAATTTACGAGAGGAAAATGTTTTTGTCATGTTAGCTCAATTGGATAAGAGTATACCCCGGCTATAGGGGTGGATGGACGCGGGTTCAAATCACGCACATGACTTCAATTTTTCCTCTCGTAAATTTGTAATTTTGTATTGTAATCCGCAGAGCATGTATGAGCAAATATATTAAAACAAAATGTTGACTTATTATACAAATTATTAAGGCTATAGGTTGCCAAATTGCTGCTTGATTTGATGAACCATTCGATAGTTATCTTAACACATACACACAAATACTCAGACCCGGATTTGAATAAATTATTACCTTCTTAATAACCAAATAAAATAGAAAAATAATATGATCAGCTCATAATGTCTTATTTTCTAAAAATATCTCGTATAAAGTTATAAAAAAGTGCTTGTTAAAATTTCATTAGTATCAAAAGTTAAAATATTTTAATTGCAAAGTTACTGTCCAAGGGCCGCATTCTTCCCGCAGGCCGTCAATTTGACAGGTCTGATCTAGGGGATATTTAGAACTATTATAATCTAAAAAATAACGTCATATGCCATGCCACATCCCCTGGGGCAACACTCTACCCGGTGATGGTTCTATAAATCTAAACTACCATTTTCGAAGCAAGATGGGGATCTACGGAACCCAAGGTAAGGTCAAGGCTAACTTATTAATCTTCAGCTTGGTCACTCTGCGACGAAGATATTAAGCGCGATATAATAATTATCTTCGATTATAACGGTTACGGACTCGTCGTGGAAAAGTTAAGCTAGTTTATCAATTTATCAAATTAGCAAACTACCGTGTACGCAAGATCTATCGACGCATATAGCAACTAAGTACTGCCCAATAGTTTGTCACCATCTGAAGGTCAAGATTTTTAATTCATCGCAAAAGCACAAATTTTTAATTATACGAAATCACGAGATAGGCAAGTTACCAGGCTGATGGTTTCAGATGCAGTGTCCCATCATCAATCTGCTTGATGCTGCACTGCACTCGTCACTCCGAGGCGTTAATTCGTTTCGTTTCAAAGTCAAAGTCAAAATCATTTATTCAATTTAGGCGTCTACGACGCTCTTATGAAGGTCAATTACAAATTTTAATATTGAAATATACTACATTGTACTGCCACGTTCAGCAAACAAAAATTATAGAGCCACTGCGAGAAAAACGGGCAAGGAACTCGGGGCCATTCTTTTAAACGTTTTTTAACAATGTGTTAAGTACATACTATATAGTAAAATTATTACAATACTTAATTTACATTACGTAGGTGTTAGGCGCTAGCTTGGCAGAGGCGAACCAGTCCAAGCATTTTTGTCGTTTAAGTAATCACAAACTGTGTAGTAAGGTTTCTTTATCAAAATAATCGTCCATGCAACTTGAATTTTCTTTCTGTGAGCGTTGTAATATGTTTGGGCAATTTATTATAAAACCGCACACAATTGCCTAAAAAGGACCTTTTATTTGTCTTTGCTAATCTAAGACCTGGCACCGCTATTTTATCTTTATTCCTAGTGTTATAATCGTGATTGTCACTGTTTGATTTAAATTTGTAAAAATTTGAATTTTTACGAACATACATAATATTTTCAAATATATACAGACTTGGTAAAGTTAAAATATCAATTTCTTTAAAAAGATCTCTCAGGGATTCCCTAGGATCCATTTCATATATGGCTCGAATTGCACGCTTTTGTAAGATAAAGATTGTCTCTATCTCGGCAGTAGCTCCCCACAGCAATATACCATAAGACATAATACTGTGGAAGTACGCGAAATAAACGAGCCTAGCAGTAGCTACGTCTGTTAGCTGTCTCATCTTACGAACTGCATATGCAGCAGAACTAAGTCTTCCAGATAGATCATGTATATGTGGATTCCACTGTAAAGTTGAATCCATTTTAATTCCCAGGAAGACTGTCGCATTGTCAAAAGAGAGTTTTTCTAGGCCAAACTTAATGTTTGGTTCCACATAAGTAACATTTGGTAAAGAAAACTTTAAACATTTGGTCTTTTTTGAATTTAAGAGAAGATTATTAGCCGCGAACCACTTAGAGATCATAGATAACACATTATTTACTTGAATAAGTTCACTATCCCTCCTATCTACTTTAAAAATTAGGGAGGTAGGTATCATCTGCGAATAAAACTATATCGCAGAAATTTTTAACCATGCAAGGCAGATCATTTATATATGCTAGAAACAGAAAGGGTCCTAAAATTGATCCTTGCGGTACTCCTATTCTTACCAAAGACCCGGAAGAAGTATTGCCATTTATTCTAACCTTCTGTAGCTTGTCTGACAGATATGACTTTATAAGATCCAGAGCTTTTCCACGAATACCATAATGTGAAAGTTTTCGAATCAGAGTGCGGTGCTCTACACAGTCAAAAGCCTTAGAAAGGTCACAGAATACGGCAATTGAGCACCTGCATCTGTTGTGGGTCTGCTCTTTGTGAAACCAAACTGATTCTCATTCAATATATTATGCTCATTAAAATGGGATAGAAGTTGTTTGAGCATAATTTTTTCGAATACTTTACTCAGAACAGGTAAGATAGAAATAGGTCTGTAATTGCAAGGGTCAGATGTAGCCCCGACTTCAAAATTGGAGTGATTTTAGTGAGTTTGCTCAGTAATTTCACAAGATACTGTGACTTTCACACCTTATCTCAGCGGTGGTTGTCACCAAGACGTACTCTTGCTGCAGAAACCTGAGAGCTGAGGCTATTGGGGATCAGTCGGAGTTATGAAAATTTTGAAACTGCTTCCAATCCTCGAGAAGGCTAAATAACAATTGTCGGAGTCAAACTTATTTAACTATCTATGTGAGCATTAGCTGGGTTAGCAGATATGTGCCAGACCAGGTAAGCTGGAAACACGACCTTGGGTTTGCAGATATATGTCAGACCAGGTAAGCTGGAAACGCGGCTCTGCCTACTAGGATACCAGCAATAATGTGCAATTACAGAAATATTGTTTATTATGTAAAAAATACCAAAAAATGGAACCGACTTCAACACTCAAAAGTGTGAAATAACTTGTTGCAGTCAGTATAGTTCAAAAGTAACTATTGTCACAATATTGTGCGCATGGTATCGACTTCGACAAGTTACTTCACACTTTTGAGTTTTGTAGTCTGTTCCATATTTGGAAAAATAAATTTTCTATCTTTTTAGTGACTAGATTGTCATTCACAGTCAACGACTATATCTTCAAGATAGGAAATTAGAGTTACACTCTAATAACTGAAAAATAATAAAACGGCTTGACCGATTTTGACGAAATTTAAATGGGACTACACGACAAGCATCAGCTTTTAAATAAAAAAAATAATTATCAAAATTGGTTCACCTAGTAAAAAGCACTGAGCCAAAACCGACGATTTGAGAAACTGCTCCTATTTTTGAAGTCACTTGAAATTGCCCGTGAGGTGCCGGCTAGAATGTAAAAAATTACTATATTTTTTGTTAACGCCTACTCCAAGCTATGAGCGTCCACCGTGGCAACACAGGACCACGCCGTCCTCCCTTTGAATAGAGTTTTGAATATTTACATCGACCAAAGTAATATCAAAATATTAAATAAGACATATCAGGCACAACACACTTTTAGCTATAAGGGCCTCGTACTTATACGTCAAAAACACATCAAAACAGTAATAACAATATTTTCTTCAAAACGGAATAAAAATTATCTCAGAATGTTTCTTAGGACTAGAAGATGTGAACCCTTTATTTTTTTTTATTGTCACGAGGAAAATGCATTTACACAAACGCACCTGCCGGGGAGCAGGTGGTTATGTCGGGCTCAGGGTCTGTAGGGACCCCACTACCGACTAAAAACCTCATGGTGTTCCGTCTTCATCGACTAGAGGCAGGTGCTGCGGGGTCACTCGCGCTCTCATCCGCAGCCCCCATCGACGTCGCTACCCTATTGAACGAGCCCAGCCTCTGGGAATAACCCCCCCCCCCCCCACATTACCGCCTCGTGGGATGCCCCGGAACACGAGGGCATCCACACCTCATGAGGACCTAACCCTGATGGGGGTGCCGGCCGTCTCCACAGGCGACACCCCAGGTTCTCTGAGTGGAGACGGAGTGCGAGCACGATCGGCTCGCCTCCGTGTCCGCGCTCTACGGAGCGGAACAGAGAGAGGATCTCGCTCTCTTTCCCGCTCCTCCGCCTCCCTCTGAGAGACAATCGTTTCGCAGAACGAGGCCACCGCTTCCCACGACCTCTCGTCACCGACCATCTTTACGTTGATGACCGGCAAGGAGAGGTCGGAACCCACAACCGCGATCAGGGATCGCCGCGGTCCCGCTCCTCCTGGGCATGCCTCCAGTGCATGCTCAGCGGTGTCTTCCACGCAGCTGCACTGGTGGCAGGCCGGGGTCGGCTCCCTTCGTTTGACGTTACACAGGTATCTCCCGAAACAGCCATGTCCCGTGAGAACCTGCGTAAGCCTGAAGGTGAGCCTCCCATGTCTTCTTCGGACCCACTCTCCGAGTACGGGCCGGATCGCTTCGAGAAGCCGTCGAGCGCCGGCCCCCCTCTGCGTGGATCCTGCGAGGAGCCTCTCGCCCCACTTGGTGATAGCCGATGCCCTGGCGACATCGCGCCACTGCGCCAACTCTCGCGGCGCCGGTCGTTCGTCCCGCTCCCGAGCCTGCGCTCTGCGCTGGTATACCGAGGCTAGGACTTGAGCCTCAAGGTCCCACGGGAGCAGTCCAGCGAGGACACACGCAACTTCACAGGAGAGTGTGCGGTACCCTCGACACACTCTCACTGCCATCACTCTCTGCGCCGCAAGCAGGGCAGATGTACTCTCTCGGCGGAGGGAGCCTGCCCATATCGGGGCGCCGTACAGGGCCATGGAGCTTACCACCGCTGTATAGAGGCGGCGGCAGCTCCCCCCTCCTCCACTAGTGTTCGGGAGGAGACGACTCAATGCGCCAGCCGTCCCCAGGAGTTTGGGGGACAGCTGCCGCATATGCGCATCGAATCTCCATTTACTGTCGAGGACGACGCCGAGGTATTTCAGCGTCGACCCAACAGGAACGGAGGTTCCACCCACCACAATGGTGGAGCCTGCAGGTGGCGCCCGTCGTCGGCCATAAAAATAAATGGCCTCTGATTTATGGAGTGCCACCTCCAGGCACAGCATCCGTATTCTGCCCAGGATCGTCGTGACACCGGCCGTGGTCAGAATCGCCGCTTCTCTGTAGTCCCCTCCTCGGGCTGTAACCAATGTGTCGTCAGCGTAGCAAACGACGCTGACGCCACAGAGGTTAACACCACGAAGAACCCAATCATACCCGACGTTCCACAGGAGGGGGCCTAGAACCGACCCCTGCGGAACGCCGCGCGTCATAGGACTTCGTCCCTCCCCGTTCGTCGTCGGGAAAACTACCTCTCTATCGGGGACATAGTCCCCGACGAGTCTTCGAAGGTACTGGGGCACTTTGTGGTGCTCCAGCCCTCCGAGTATCGTGCTCCAGGGCAGCGTGTTGAAAGCGTTGGCTATGTCCAACGACACGGCAAGCAACACACCACCACTGGAGCACGCCTCCTCGGAGAGGTCGCGGACGTAGGAGGTGGCATCCAGCGTCGAGCGACCTCTCTGAAACCCGAACTGGGTGGGTGCCAGATCGGGTCCTGTAATCTCCAGGTGCTTGACAAGTCGGGCAGCCACGACACGCTCCAACAACTTGCCCGCCTCATCAAGCAGAACGATGGGCCGGTAGCCCGAAGGCTCATCCGCGGGACGGCCCACCTTCCTCAGGAGGACAAGCCTGCCCCTCTTAAGAGGTTGTTAGCATATTACCAATAACCCTGTATATTCGTAAACATCAGTCAGTACTAATATTATAAATGCGAAAGTAACTCTGTCTGTCTGTCTGTCTGTCTGTTACGCTTTCACGCCAAAACTACTGGACCGATTTGAATGAAATTTGGTATGGAGATAGTTTGAGACCCGGAAAAAACATAGGATAGTTTTTATCCGACTGCGCAAAAAGAGGTTAATGTTTTCGCGCGATAACCGACATACGCGCGGGCGTAGCCGCGCCCGGAAAGCTAGTTTATTTATAAATATCATCTAGTCAAAACTATACCCATAACTATGTAAAGTAAAAATATACTATGTAAATAATCTCAATGATTACTACCTTCAACATTGTCGGCTCTAAAAGTGTAATAGCGTTATTACGTGTAAGTGTGGTTTTATACGGGTGCCGGAAGTCGGCTATTTTGTCACGGTCAGTCATATTGTATTTGAATGCACCTGCATATTATGTGTTCACATTATTATGTAAACGATAAATATAGTAGTTCATTGAAAATAAATATAATTATTTACAAATTATTGGATCACATTTTAGTCCCGGGCGGGAATTGTATCCGCGTCTGTAATATTCGACCGGGACAAAAAAAAGATAATAATTTTGCCGCAATAATTTCTGAATGTGATTTTCACTTAGCACGCGATAGTGCCTGTATATATATTTAGAAATATATAGTGATTTTGAGGCGTTTTCTTAATCACAAGCAGGGATTCAGCGTTTTGTCATATTATTATAAATACCAAGTGTTCAATCTGAAAGTTTGCATGCGTATCTCTGATTCCCTGTAAGTTTAAGGAAAGTGTGCGTATACTTGTACACTTTCCTTAAAAGGGATCCCATTTACACCAGATTTTTTTATTTGATTGTGACAAATAACCACCAGGGGATGACTCAGATCAATTGGGAGCTTGTAATCGATAGCAAAACGATGAATTATAAAAGTTCTATCTCAATACAGCTCCACGTGGAGGCTACCTTTAGTTTCACCGAAGGTGAATATTAGACAAAATAATACTCTTCATCTTCACATTGACGAATAGTCCGATTTCAAAATGTTTAACACGTATTTGTTAGGTGTTGTTGTATTTGGTCAAAATGCGAAAGTCGGATATGAAAATTCATCATCGTTGAGGAGGAGTTACAGAATAGGATCGAAGACCCGTAAACGGCTTCCGAACGCGCGTCGCACGGATAACATCGTCTCCGTAACAAAATATAATTAAAAATCATAAACATTGAAAATGACGTAAATAGTGAACATAATGTGTTAATATTAACTTGATAAAAGAGTGATTGTGTTAATTTTAAGACTGTGTCAGTGCTTTATGATAAAATTGACAGTTAATAAAACTTTTAAAATATTCGCCCTAAAAAGGATTAATGAATAACATTAATGCACGACCTCATTCCTCACAACATAAAACACGTAAAAGTGCAAAACACTAACATTAACTTCAGTGTATAAGTGATTTTTCGTTAAAAGCATCAAAATAAATGACGCTTAACTCAACTCCTTTCCTTTCAAACGTAAGTTGATCTTTGGACTCTGCGAACTGGTTATCATTGCGAACAATTCGAGCGACTACATGAGCGTAATATGACTGCAATTTTCAACCTACTACGTAGCTTAGTCGGTAGCGCGTCGTAGTCAATGCTGCCTTTCAAACGGAAATACCGAATATCGAAACCCAGTGCAGGACAACAAAGTCTTTTTGCATCTTATTTTTATTTGGATTATTTTTATGAACTGAAAATTGAAAACTGATCTTATTATTATTAAGATACGGAGAGTAGTATCCAGTTAAATAAACGTAAGCAATCAAGACTTCATTGCGATCTCATAAAATGGCATCAAATACTAAGAAAACTTGTTTGAAATGTACTGTTTGTCAAAAAATTTTTAAAAATAGAGAGCATATCACCTGTGCTCAATGTGACAATACATATGATATATCCTGTGCCCGGGTATCAGAACGGAGATTTCAACGTATGACCAAGGATCACAAATTATTTTGGAGATGTTGTCCTTGTCTAGAGAACACTACTGATACAAAAAAACGCAGGCTAGGACCAACAAAACCAAACATACCTACAAATCCAGACGGGAAGAAAATACTTGCAAGTGGTATAAAAAACATCACTGATAAAAATCTCTCGGCAGAAAATTTAACCCTTTTGATGTCAGACGAGGAGGATATATTAACTTCTACACTAATAGATGATAGTCCAAGAAGCTTACCTAACATTTCCGTAATGGATAACTCAGAAACAACGGAACTAAAACAAAAAAATTAAATTCTTACACTTGAACTATCTAGTGCACATAGTGAGATAGATAAACTTAATGAGGATAATACTACTCTTCAAAGGCAGATAAAGGAACTACATAAATAAAATGCAGTTTTGAATAAATTACTCCAAGGAAGCGTGTCCCCGAAATCAACGCCTTTAAAAGCTCATATAAAAAATACACCAATTACTAAAAGCAGGTTAGGGCAGACAGTTCCGTTAAAAAAAACCATACAAACAGACGAAATAGAAAGCTCCAGCACAAAAAAAACTTCAATTTGCAATCAAGGAGAAAATAATGTCATAGATATAACACCTTACAAGACTATTAACGAGGGAATAAGCATACCTAAAAAAGTAATTAGAAAGACACTAGAAAGAAAACTTGGCAATCATTGCCCACAAATAGACACGGAGAAGCAGAAACATAGAATAATATTATTAGCAGATCAACAAGGAAAAGGGGTCCAAAACTTTTTACAAAAACTTGTAGGTCAGAAGTACTAAGTTTTTTGTTGGTTAAAACCAGGAGATACAGGGGAAAATTTATCAAACGTAATGAAATAAGAATTAAAAAACCTGACGGAAAATGACTACGTTATCTTGTTAGGAGGTGTTAACGATAAGAATTATGAAGGACTAACACGCAAATTACAGGAATTGGCGAGTGTTTATCAGAACACAAACATACTCATATGTGAAATACCTTTCAACAAAAATCTAAAAGAAGACACCCTAAACAATGAGTTAGAACGTATTTGTAAGGTAAACAAACACACAGTTTTTGTGAACATGGGCTACAAATACTGCATTCCAGACAAAAATAAATTTGCCATAAATATTGCACAACAACTACTGATCTTGCGGATCACTTACTCAAATTTAATAGACAAACACCAGAAGGATAAAGACAAGGCTTTATTCATAAGACGTAAGGGAACAATCCCTTATTACTTTCCTATATTGACTGCGACTGGCACTAAATGCAACAGTGAAAATTTAACTTTACACTCAACAGAAAAAGAAAAGGAAGAACAAACACATTTTTTTCGAGATTAAAAATATAAATTACTTGAACATTTTATATCAAAATATTGCCAGCCTGGCAAAAAAATCTGATACACTTGAAACTAATTTGGAATTACTAATGGACAAAGGAAAGGGAATTGATGTTATTTGTTTGACTGAACATTTCATACAAGAAGGTCATGAAGCCAACGTTAATCTGACAGGCTATAAACTTGCATCAAGTTACGTACGACGTGATCAAAAACAAGGGGGATCATGCATACTAGTTTGTAAAGGTATTGCGTATAAAGAACTTAACAGTATAAACAAACTTTCTGTGTACACTGTTTTCGAATGCTGTGCTGTTGAAATTGTATTACATAAGCTAAAAATAATATGTATCTATAGAAGTCCTAAAAGAAAAAAATTACAAATGTTCATGTCTCAGCTAGAAAAATTGTTAAACCATTTATATAATTTTAAGAATAGAACTATTGTGATATGCGCAGATTTCAACATAAACACCAAAATTAACAACAAAGTTACAAGAGATTTTTTAAACCTATTAGCAATTAATAATTTGAAGTTAGAGTTTAAAGATACTACTAGATTGGTGAGTGGAACTTGCATAGAAAACATTGCCCATAATGGTAAAGGATGTCGAGGCGACATATTACATTTAGGGATTTCCGATCACTCAGCCTTGTTATTTCAATACCCCATCAAAAAAACTTTCACTTTGAGTTCTTGGTTTCTGGAAAAGCGAGATTATTGCGATGAAAATGTTAAATTATTTGTAAGCTGTGTGGAATGTTTGTGTTTCAGTGAAATTTATAGTAAAACTGATGTAAACGATGCTTACAACAGTTTTATAGACACGGTAAAACTTTATTATAATCTATGTTTTCCAGTAAAAAAAGTAAAAATTAATATAAGACGGCGACCTTCATGGATTACCACCGGAATAAAAAAGTCCAGTACAATTAAAAAAGGAAACTGTATTGGAATGCATTACAAAATAAAAGCAATAGTAATAGTCTGAAATATAAAACCTATTCCAATTTACTTAAAAAACAATCAAAACGTCACAAAGAATAAATAATTGTAAAATAATTAATAACGCTGAAAATAAAACTAAGGCTACTTGGCAGATTATTAATGATGCCAATAAAAATTCATGTATTAATACTATTAGAGATATAAAATATAATAATGATATTATAAAAGATCCAAACAAAATTGCTAATATTTTTAATGACACTTATGTAGATATGGTTAAAACACAAAAAAATCATATCATTACTTTGAAAAACAATCATGTTTTTCAAAGTAATAATTCATTAGTCAACTCAATTTATATGTCTCCAGTATCAGTAGAATATGTAATTAAAATCATAAAAAATCTAAAAAATACGAACAGCGTTGGATTCGATGACATATCTACATTAGTTATAAAACACAGTGCAGAACAACTCGCTAAGCCGTTTTGCCATATAATCAATTTAATTTTACTACACGGAGCATTCCCAGATCAGCTAAAACTAACGGTAGTCAAACCTATCTTCAAAAAAGGTAACAAAGACTGTTGCGAAAACTACCGTCCAATAGTGTTTCAGTTATGTCAAAAATTATGGAAAAGGTTATACATAACAAAATATATTCTTTTATGGAGAAGAACAATATTTTCTGCACAGAGCAACACGGTTTTCGTAAAAGCAAGTCAACAAATACTGCTGTATACGACCTGATGAGAACAGTGTCAGAGTCTATAAACGATAGTACGCCAGTTGTTTCTATTTTTATGGATATGTCGAAGGCTTTCGACTTTGTATGCCATGACATACTTCTCAAAAAGTTGTATTGTTATGGCATACGGGGACCTGCCTTAGATTTAATTAAAAGCTATTTAAGCAACCGTCAGCAATACACTGAAATTACGTATATTGATGACATGAAAACTCAACGTAAAGCAACATCAAATGTAAGGAAAATACAGTATGGTGTGCCACAGGGTAGTATATTAGGCCCGATTCTATTCCTATTATACATTAACGACATGCCTACTTGTATCAACGCAAAAATTGTATTATTCGCAGATGATTCCACTGTTTTGATAAAATGTGAGAATCCTGAAAATTTTGAGAGTCAAATCAATAGCACACTAGCAAATATTATTAATTGGATGACAGAAAATAACCTTATCATAAACCTTGGCAAAACACAATTTATGCAATTTCATCTCCCACAGCAACAACAATTAATTATAGATGTTGCATTCCAAAATGAAAAAATTGAACAAGTCAAGGAAATACGCTTTCTAGGGATCATGCTGGATGCTAATGTAAATTGGAAAAGTCACGTTAACTGTTTGTGCAAAAAAATTTCTCGCTTTGTATTTGCACTAAAAAAACTGACACCAATCTCCTCACGCAAGACAGCGCTGGACGCATATCACGGTTTTGTCTCTTCAAATTTGCGCTATGGAATAATGCAATGGGGTAATTCTGTAGATAGCATATTAGCTTTTAAATCACAAAAAAATGTATTAGAGCAATGTTTGGAGCCTCTCAAAGAGACAGTTGTAAATTGTTATTCAAAAAATTAAATGTAATGACTATGTCTTCACTGTACATATACGAAGCATGCATATTTGTAAAGGAACACCTTAATTTATTTACTCAGAAAGAAACTATGCGGCCCCGTAAAACTCGTAATAAAATAGAAATAAATCCGCACTGTCTTTCAAAAATGGTATTTTTCAGTAAAAGTATTTATGTAATGGCCACCAGGGTATTTAATAATTTGCCTGATAATATGAAGGAATTGGAATTAACTAATTTAAAAATGATTCTGAAGAAAATGCTTATTGACAAATGTTACTATACCATTGATGAGTACTTGAATGATAAAATACAATTATAGTGATTAGCAATTATGACACTACTATTATTTTATTTAGATACAACAATCTGATTCATTGACATTATTTATAATTAAAATCCATTCCAATTATTTCATTCCTTGACATTATTTATAATAATTAATATGTGTTTTATTTATCTTCATTTGTTAATGCATGTGCTATTTGTCAATAGATAATTATGATTAGTTTAACTTAGAAATTTAAAATGTATACTTAATAATATTGCTCACCATCTCGGTATGTTACAGAGTCCTTTTTAATAATATATGTAAGAACTGTATACTCCTTAACCTGTGACAATGCAATAAAGTTATTTGATTTGATTTGATTTGATTTGAAGATTTAGGATTGCGAAGCTAGTGGTTCAAATATAGAATCCTGAGCGTAACGAGGGTAGGGAAACCCCAGGTATGCCAAGTACATCACGTCAGATGGACATCGTATCTTCATCAGAAAAAATAAAGTTGGCTTTCTTTCTCAGGGCTGTGGTAGACAGCGACGAGATTTTGAGTGCCTCTGAAGTTGCACATCATTTTTTTTATGTTATTTTGATAACAGATACATTTCATTACAAGTTACGAATTGCACTACGCCCGTCACCTTGAGACATAGTTGTTAAGTCTTATGAGCCTGTAATTTCCAGTAGAATGAGACATTCAAGCAATAAGCTTATACTCCAAAATAGATAAGCCTTTTAGTAGACTAGCCCCTTATGATGTCATATGCGGACATTAGTGGCCCCATTAATGTCTATTGGGCGCCATTGTCCGATCGCCAACCATGGCAGCAACACTATGGCTTATACATTCTCAGGATTTTTCACTTGTTCGCGGGGCAGCCTTTTGTGAGTGGCTGGCTCTCTACTTGGGCCTCTTACAAACTTGCGTCAGCCAGATAGAACTGTACAGCAATCCATTAATTGTTTTTGAGTAACTTTACATTACAATGAGAAAAAAAATTAGATGTGAGCGAATCAAAGAGTTTAGGAATTTTGCTTGCGTATAGAGCAAATAGACGAAACACCACGAATAAAGGTAGATAAGCCTGTTACTTTGTAATTGTATGTTTAATGATACCGACAATCAACTCAGAGCTACTATTTGTCGTGTCGTGTCCTATCATCAGTGATTTATATTCCGTGTGTTCAGTTTAGTGCGGAAACTGGTCATTTTCTTCATCTTGAGTTGGCTGACGCACGTTGTTCTGTGGTTAGTTATGTACTCGTAGCAAACTATGAAATTATTCGTAGGTATTATAGGTAGCCCGTGGAGTGCCGGGCTAGAACTTTACCTCCCCATCTCTACCCGTGGGTGTCGTAAGAGGCAACTAAGGGCCACCAGAAGGTGGGTAGCGCTTTCTGAGCAACTGATATCTTACACTGAGATCCCCAAGAAGATGAGTGGCATACCACCCATTATTGGGGGAGGCTGTGTTGAGTAATCCGGCGGATACAGTACTGTATAGGTAGAGATATCTGACATGGTCATTGAACTTATAAAAAAACAGGAACTGCACCCGAAACATGGCAACGTCAAATCAGGCGACGCGACGTCACCTGAGTCTTAGTAGTGTGTGTGTGTGCGTCTACTGCAAGATTGTCTTCCTGTCTGTGTAATTCATAAAAACGTATCAATGAAAGTGTACCTGTGTGCATTATATGCTTGTGTTAATTTTTCTCCACATTATATTGTCATGATATTAGAGCATCTATCTTTCTTCTTTAATTTAAATTGATAGACATGGCCGTGAAAAACCGGAACCGACACTTAAAGGTATAAAATAACTAGTGGTTCCTTATATTGATAACAGGATCGATTGTAAACCTCGCTTCAAAATACACATTTATTTAAGGCATAAAATTTATTCATAGACAAAGAGATATTCTTCTTATCATATGCTTGTTAATATTTGATTTTACAACACAGTGGAATAATTATAATTAGGCAGGTAATTTAATTTTGCCGTTTGGGGTCGTAACGGAATGAATCCTATTTAATTAAAATATTTTGAGATTGCTCTATCGTGTATAATTGTTAATATATGTGAAATTTTAACACCCCCAAAATGATACTAAATTCTGTGTTTAACGTAAATAATAATATTTTTGGGTGTAATTAATTTCTAATAATAAAAACATACAAGTTTAAACGTGGAATCGTATCTCTATCTAAAAATCGATCAGACCCGTGAAAGTTGTTCATATTGCCTCCAGTAATAAAAAAGAACTAACAATCAGATTTTTTTATCATAACGAAGTTCGGCTACTCGACTGAAGGTATTTCATAAACCACCGAAACGAAAACCTTACAATCCAAAAAATTAACAAATCCTTAATCAATTCTGAGTCCGTTTGGGAACTAGTCGTAGCTTAAAAATTAGGTGCTTCGGGGCTTAAAAATTATAACGATGAAACTAAAGTGCACAAAAACAACTAAGCAAATGCAAGAATATGCAACACTCTATGCCAATCATGTTCAGTCATTCGAATAAGAAATCAGATCAAATATTAATCGAGTCAAGGGGCACCCGAGGTATCCGTAGGTACCTTTAGTTTTCAAGGGCTCATAACAATAGACCAAGCTACCCAAGTGTAGCGAAGTTCAATATTTTCTTGATGCGACGGTTTCAAAGTTCCTACAAAAGATACTTGGAAAGATATTTTTGCCTCCACTTGACCTACCCACAAGGAAAGGTCATTTATAAAATGATCTTTGATACAACATTTAGTACAGGTAACATTCACAAGTTCACTAACATGTTTTTTTTATTACTGATAGGTAATCCATTGATCCCGATCTCACCTGATGGTAAGTGATGATGTGCTCGAAGGTTTTAACAGGCTTAACCTATAATTACTGGCTCCCGAGGACAGCTGCCGGAACACCTGCTGCCGTTAGGTGCTTAGCGACAGATTTTCTATTTGAGGGTGATCGCTAGCCAGGTGGGCATTCGCAAAATGTCCTACCACCTTGCTTCGACTCATGAATAGGTTTAAATCTTGTTCCGTTGATTGGATATTCAACTTTATTTCTGAATGTGTATGGTAATCGGTCTGTGGGGTAACGTTATGCCCATAGCCAGACATAAGGTGTAATAAAATGTACATAGTATTAATCACATAGATATTCCTTGCAAATAACGCGCACGTAACGTGCAGTGATGACGCGCTAAATAGACATGGAATCTCCAAACGGTACCGATTGCCACAAGGTAACAACTTATCTTTTAAGTCTAATTCTGCTCTAATGATGCTATAGTCGTTGACAGTGAATCACAATCGATCCCGTAAGTAGCAAGAGTCGCCAAGCACCTAATGGTGTGTTCCGGCAGCTGTCCTTGAGACCCAGTAATTCTAGGTTAGCCTCAACAACATCTACCACATCATCATTTACCATCTGGTGAGATAGTGGACAAAGACTAACCTATCAAACATAAACAAAAAACAAACAAAAAATGGAACCGACTTCAACACGCAAAACTGTGAAATAACTTGTCCGTATACCTATCTGTTGGTCTGTTCGTAATATCACGGGTATCCAGTTTGTAATTGAAATGAGTTTGTGAATTTCGGTATTTTGTGTACGTAAACGTCGACCCAAAGATGAATATGAGACTAAAAAATTAAAGTTATTTTAGAGAGGTTCAACACGAGAGAAAGTAGCCGCCATTAAAACATTTTTTTCACACACTCGTATTATTAGATATATCTGGTTAAGTATGTAACAGCCGGATCGTCCACTACTAAACACAGCCTCCCCGCCATAATCCTCACGCTTGGCAGGCGTCTTGGGGATCGCAGTGTAAGTTGGCAGTTCTTTAAAAGGCGCTGCTGACTATCTTCTATTATTTTTCCCTTAGTCGCCTCTTACGACACCCACGGGCTGATATGGGGAGATGCAATACACGCACTCTTGTAAGTAATATTTTTGTCAAGTGTAATCTTGTCATATTTTTGATATACCGGCACTCCACGGGGCTAATATACAAATCAGTACTAATATTATAAATGCGAAAGTAACTCTGTCTGTCTGTCTGTTACGCTTTTACGCCAAAACTACTGGACCGATTTGAATGAAATTTGGTATGGAAATAATTTGAGACCCGGGAAAAAACATAGGATAGTTTTTATCCAACTGCGCAAAAAGAGGGTAACGTTTTTGCGCGATAACCGACAAACGCGCGGGCGGTTCCGCGCCCGGAAAGCTAGTACTTAATATAAAATTAAGTTATAAAATTTAAAAAGTAGCCCATTTTTGCTTTGTTAATTAAAAAAAACATAAACTAGTAGGGATATGAAATCTTACTTTGTTATGCACCAATATCCCCTCTATTTGACTCTATTCGAATTCATCATCACATACCATCATATAGTACAGTTGTAGCCAAAGACTACCCAGAAAATAAAACTGTAGTTAAAGTTAATTAGGTACTTCGTGTACTTTCTGTGTACAAAATCAGTTCTACGCAAATCACCGTTATTTGTTCTAGATACGACATCTTATCACCGTTTGAATTCTCTTTGCTTATCTCTGCCTGAGATTACTACTCTATGTCACTGTCATTGAATTAAATATTACTTCGTAAGGACAAGCTGGACGCAATTTTCCTCATTTCTTGTTTTTAAAACGACGGCGTAACAGATACGCGGACGCAATCTGCGACGTAAGTCGGATGTCATCATTTGCGTACATATTAATTTACTGTGTGAAGAAGGGTTCTGCGAACTACATTTTATACAGTAGTAAAAATAAGGTGGCATTTCTTACCATCGCTTAATAAGCTTAATAGCCGCGGCTACTTCGGCGGAGCAACTCAAGCGGTGCGTGTACGCTAACCTCGGTAGTGGTCACATATTTGAGCCATCGTATTTTCCAAAAAAATATATCAGAGCGCTTAGTCAATGCATCGCGTGATCAAAATGCTGATACGAATAAGCATTGCAAGTATTCAATGGGGCAATGCTGCTAGCATGCTAGGCACGCCGCCTACTGGTAGTAGGCTGGAGAATTTGGACTGCCTGAGAGTCCACAATGCAATGACTTGTAGGTTGTCTAAATGCTTTTATTGTAGTAGCTGTAGCGCTGTAGGTATATAGTTCGTAGTATTTTATTAATAAAAGATAATTTCCTTTTAAATAAAAACTATATTTTGCTTCATAAATCTTAGACGTGCGCCGTCGCTCGTATCTCTTATTAGATACTAGTTACTAAGTCGAACTGTTTGTTGCACCACGCGTTGCTGATGCTAAACGTAGTGACCATGAAATTCAAGAGATGGCGTGGAGTTATAGTCTTTCGAGAATTTGCTTGACAATTTATTAACCAAGGCGTATCTTTACATTGAAATCATTGGTCACTGCGCTCTCATTGAAGACTGAAGTGATTAATCTAATAATAACAAATATTTTTAAAATATTTTAAGAAAAAATGAAATTAATATTAAAATTAAAGATTTAAATAAAAAATATAGCTAGTGACCATTCCGCCTAATTTTCCTGCTAAGCCGACGTGACGTCACAAACGCTACGCAGCCAAACCGGAAGAATTTTTCGTCGCGTTTCGATTCTACACGAAGCATCCTCAGGAGGTCTTGACTCTGCGAGCGCACGAATATCGCCTGAAACTATTCATGATTAATCTAATCTTTCTAGAACAATAAGTGTATACCTACTTTATCTAGAACAAATATATATATATACTAAAATTGTTCGAAAGGCTCCCCGTATGGACCGGTACCACAAACTTGATTATTATTTCGCCATACAGCAAACAAAGTGAGTAGGGGTTTTGGGCTGGTTAGCGTCTAGTTAGCGGTGTTGCTAGCTAACACGTGCAAAAAAGTATCCCATGATAAAAATCAATTAATCGTATTTCTATTAATTTACGGTATAGTCCAATTTCTTTTTACCCAACTGCCCAATAAGGGAGTGTTATGTTTTCAGGGTTCATGTATCTATGTATGTGTGTTTCTTTATTCCACCATAACTTCTAAACGGCTGAACCGATTTTAATGTATAATATATCATTAGACTCGTCTTGATAGCCTCGGTGACATCAGGTACATAGAAAAAGAACAATTAAACAAATTGACGGATTTTAGACGCCACGAACACTGAAGTTGGATACCACATTAATATAGATAACTCATCACCATCTTCTGACTCTTATCACACTAATGTAAGGTTGGTATAGTATAGGTATACATTCACAAACAACACAGAATACAACACAAGAAATTATTTAGGAATATATTTTCGCTAATAACTCACAGGAAGGTAAATTAACATACCTATCTGATAAAACGGTTAAAGGTTTCGGAGTTAGGTTTTATGGCCGCCTGCATTGCTGATGTCAACTCTGTGGAAATTTTCTCATTGGTAGTTTTTCTGCTACTTTTCCGGTCGTACAAATCAGGTTGTAAATGAGGAAAGGTAGCCTTTTGTGCGCACAATTTTGAGCGGGTGGGGGCATGCTGCTCATTAAGGGCAATGGTATTGGTTTTTTCCTTTTTAAAAACCTTGTATTTTGATTTACAAATGCCTATTTTCAAGATTTTTATATATCAGTATTTTTTAGTGGTAGGGTTGTTGCACTGATTTGCGGTCCACTTTTATTACCATCCACTGGACGCAACTGTTTTAATAAAAGCATATTCCAGAACTTGATAAACGGAACCTGCTGAAACTTGTAGGTTGCCTGAAATAATTAACCAATACCTGTACCCGTATTCATTTACTTTTTAAATAAGTTGCCATTCGATTAAAAACTTAGTAGTTAAGAAATTAAATAAGTTAACGCCCTAAATTTGCCACGACAAAACGCAGATATAGTTGTGAAAAAAAAATATGGTGTAACGCAATTTTTAAGAGATATTACGTTGTTTTTAGACTTTTTAGCCATTCTCAGTACTCGTGTTAGTAAGGTTTATTAAAAGAACGAAACTAACGAGAGTGCGTGTATGTACATATTTAAACATTTTCTGATATTATCTTAGATTATACTTATATTATATTGGGCTCTTTAGATTGACTGGTCATCCACAAGGACGAAAACTGACACAAGCAAGTCAGATTTGTACTCACTAGCTTTTTTATCGAAGTTTGTATCACGTAGGTATGTTAATTTGTATATGAATGTTAATAGGTTTCCAATTTCCGTCCACTAAAATGATGAGCTACAAATATTCTAAACTTGTTAGGTACTAGTTTAAAGGCCCTACTGGCCAACTTGCCGATTGCAGCCAGACTAGTTTTATTGCAAGGTGGAATACTCTTTGTATCTGGCTTACACATCCGTGATACATATTTTTTTTCCTAAGTAGTATCGAATCAATATATTGTGAGTCGGTGAAAGTTAGTTTCTACAAGATTATTTTAAGCAAGAAACAAAAAGAAAGATCCGGCTCTAATATATTAAAATCAGATTAAAACGATATCTTGTAAGTATAAGTCTCTTTTGTGTTTTTGAATGACCACAGAGTAGTAGGTAGAAACGTATTAAAGTTGTGTTTAGCACATACATATATGACGGCCGTTTACCTCTAACAGGATAACCGTCAGGTTATATGTTTACTATGTATATATACTTAGATATTTGTATGTCTTGTCATAGTGCCCAACGATAATGTGAACATGGTGCTTGGTAGGTTTTGGTTGTTCTATTTTTATCATAATAATTTTTAGTATCATCAGATTGCGAGCGGGCTTGGCTAATAAACTGATGATTTACGGACTGCGATATGTGTTTTTACTTATTAGAGTAATTGTTGATCAAGTGACAGACTCCTCCATTGAGGGGGGTTTCGCCCTAATTTTGGTTGGCGTCCATCGCGGGAACTGGTCACTGTGTAAGGTGGCAGGTATTTAGAAGCGCTGTGATCGTCACCTGTAACCTGTAACGACTCGGAAGATATGGAGGTGGGGGTTAGGTTAGGGGGTACCCACGGGCAATTTCGAATAAGTATTAAATAACTGATACCAGTAATAACGAGGCTGGATTTAGGATTGATATTTTGAAAATATGTATACCTTCAAACGGAGCTAACATAAATTTTAAGATTTTTGATGCAGTGACTTAATGTTAGCCTTTATTAAAATAGTTATTAAGTACCTCCATATATAGTTTTCCTTAAAAAGGAAGTAAACCACAAAACACTGGTGTAAAAATTACTAAAAATGATGGGAGTTCAGAGTTCAGACACCTTCGGCAATGGCAGACCAGAATAGATGAATAAGTTGTACACTCTGTTTAATAAACGTAGGAAAAATAGATAGTTGTTTTTTTATGCAAAATAGACTACCGTTTGACCAGTGTCTCATCCAAGACGATATATATAATCGAAGCTGCAAGCATGCTGTGTAATACGTGGTACATAAAATTGTCACGCACAATAGAAACATTACAAAATTACAAATTCACGAGAGAAAAAAATATAGTCATGTGCGGGATTCGAACCCGCGTCCATCCACCCTTTTAGCCGGGGTATGCTCTAACCAATTGAGCTAACATGTCACAATGACTCATAACTTTAATTCTTGCTCTCGTTATTCAACCTTAGTATCGGGATGGAGCGACACCTATAGTTCAACTTGCGTTGTACTACAAACAAGACCAATTTTGCAATTGGTTTTAAACTTGTAAAATATGATGACGCAACATTATAATTTTAATATTGTTAAGTTTGCAATTCTTAGTTTTTCTCTTGTAAATTTGTAATTTTGTAATGTAATTCACCTAGCAGGCGTTATTGTAAAATTAACAATATTAAAACAATAGAAACATATTTTGTGTGAAGTGAAATTTTACAATATGCCTGTGTACGCCGAAACATGCGGGTTTAATGGCATCATGCGTTACACTACTACTGCTATGCAAATTTATACCCGTTAGACTCTAGGCTCGGTACAGATCTGAAACTTGTTTTGAAAGTTAAGCAGTCGGGTCATCATAGGTTCCTACTCACCATAGTACCTACAGGATGAGTTGTTGTAGTGCCTCATGGACTTCAAATAAGGTATATCATTTGCGACACGATATTTTTTAAATATTTTTCCTGAAGAACACCTAGGTGTTCCACTATATATTGTACTAACTTACATTATATTACGTGATCCCAATAATTCTGTAGTAGCACATTATTTTGTAGTAGTAGATAAGTACTTAGGTATATTTTCTTTCGATTACAACTTTATAGGCTGTAAGTACGCTATCAAACACTTGAGATAAAACACTCCAAAATTTGATGGAAACCTCTGATCTATTTATGATAGAGGTCTAGCTGAATAATACCTAAACAAATTTACTCGATATCACTTAGACATAGAAGCACCTGCTACGGTAATGTCAATTCGTTCGTCAAGTCAATTATTCAGTTGGAATAAGTTTGTATTTAGTACGTTTGTCAACAATTTAAAGATGTAAAATTTGTTGCAATCCAGCCTTGGACTGTTATATATATAAAAAAAATCTACGTCAGTTACTTTTTGTTATGAAGAGTGACGATATAAGATAACGTTTTGCTAAATATTGATCTTCAGGTGACATACGATTTTCGCGATAGGTATGGCAGGCGATCCTGGCCAAAAAACGCCATACAAGAATTAACTTTTCTCAAAGAAAAAACTCGGTTATTAAACTGAAAAAAATATATGTTATTTTTAAGCATATTCTTGAGTTAATTCATAAATCTGATCCACATAATAAATAACTTCACTCGATAGAAAAAAATCCTAAAGTTACCTCTATTTCGAATTTAAAAACGATTTTTGACTCCCTTTTTACCAATCTTTAATTTTAAATTATTTTTTTATACATTACTTATCAATAAAAGTAATTAAATCATAAATAAAAATGTAAAAAAGTTATCATGTTAATTTTATATGATTTTTTAACATGAATTCATGGCATCGGAGCTCGCTCACTTGACCGCCAGTGCGCTCGCAGAGCTCGTCGACGTAGGACCTGTGTCAATTTTTTCGATCTACGCAGCGCCACACAGAACAGGATCAAAATGAATATCAAACAACAAAATAAAACATGCTCTGGGCTAACTTTCGACTCGTTACGCTTATCTTGATGACTTCCTGATTGACGGTGAATGACAATTGATTTCGTAAGTAGTGAAAGTTAGTATCGTGAAGGTTAATATGTGTGTTAATATTAAGAAAAGGGCTGTTTTTTTTACAAATAAATGGAACTTTGAAATAACTTGTCGAACTCGGTACTGTGATAGTTCCAAAGTACCTATTATCACAGTAGCGCAAAATATTATTCGAAAGGTTATTTTGTACTTTTGGGTGTTGAAGTCGGTTCCATTTTTTGGTAAAAAAAATTATTTTTGAATCTTTTTAGTTACCCTTGCTGCTTACGGGATCGATTGTCATTCATTGTCAACGACTATATCATCAAGATAGGTCAATATGTTTCAGTTATTGGAGTGTAACTCAAAAACGACTTGAACGATTTTGATAAAATTTAAATGAGACTAGACGACAAGCATCAGCTTTCAAACAAAAAAGAATTTTTGAAATCGGTTCACACAGTCAAGAGTTGCGGAGGTAACAAACGTAAAAAAAAACAGACGAATTGAGAACCTCCTCCTTTTTTGGAAGTTAGTTAAAAAAGGGGGAGGTCCTCAATTTGTCCGTTTTTTTTTACCGAACCGATTTTGATGAATTATTTGATTTGAATGTTGATGATTGTCGTGTGATTTTATTTAAATTTCATCAAAATCGATCTAGCCGTTTTTTGAGTTACACTCCAATAACTGAAAGGTTTTTTCCTATCTTGATGATATAGTCATTGCCAATGAATGACAATCGGTCCCGCAAGTAGCAACGGACACTAAAACGGGTGAGTATTTTTATTTATCAAACCTTCTTCAACACCCAAAAGTGTGAAATAACTCTTCGAAGTCGGGACCATGTGCACAATATTGTGATAATAGGTACCTTTGAACTATCACAGTACCGACTTCAACAAGTTATTTCGCACTTTTGAGTGTTGAAGTCAAGCCCATTTTTCGGTAAAAAAAAAATTATTGAATTTAGTATTGAATTTGTTAGTAAATTTGAGTCGTCTTTTTTATGATTATAGAAATAATAAGTGACATTAAGCGATTTTTAAAACTGGATGGATATAAATTAAATTATAAGTAAAAACATAAATCTGGCTGTATGGAAACTCATGTCACGTCACGACCATGATATGCGATGTCACACCCGTGACTTGAACTAGTTTTTTGATAACTTTCTAGGTTCAATAAGCTTGCTAAAATGCAATGAAATAATTGTTTTTATATCTAGTTTTAGCCAAATGCCTAGTATTTCGTACCCAGGGTCTAAGATAATGAAGTTAATAATCAAAGCCCAGTGTATGGGTATTTGGGTATTAACTTCATTACCATATATAATCAAATCTGTACTTTATAATTTTTAGTATAGATTTACTCCACCCTTTTTTAATTATTATATGATAATAATAATATATATATTATAAATTCAAAAGTTAGTATGTGTTTTAGCTTCTTAACCGACTTCAAAAAAGGAGGAGGTTTTCAATTCGTCTATTTATTTTAAATGTTTGTTACCTCAGAACTTTTTACTGATAAACCGATTTATATGATTCTTTTTATATTTGAATGTTTGTCGTATGGTCCTATTTAAATTTCATCAAAATTGGTCAAGCCGTTTTTTAAGCCGTCGGCCCCGGTTGTTGTCTCACGATGGCAGTAGTATCAGCATGGTAGTAGGGCGTTTTGCATTTTGAATGCCCGCCTGGCTAGCTACCACCCTTAAGAAGAAAATCTGTCGCCAAGCACCTAACGGTGTGTTCCGGCAGCTGTCCTTGAGAGTTCTAGGAGTAATTCTAGGGTAACCTGAACAACATCCTAGACCACATCTTTAATAACCATCAAGTGAGATAGTAGTCCAAGGCTAGCCTATCAATAATTATAAAATAATAATTATAAAAAAAACATGCATTTATTAATACTCGTAGTAGAATGATACACAAAGTTGTCAGTGACTATGATTAAATGAAATCATCAACATTCATTTTAGCACCTTTGTGGCAAGCCCGCAGTAGCCACTTAATCGATCATTAATTATGTATTACTGATAATTAATTAACCTCAGTCACAAACGAGATGCCCTTAGTCTGCCATAATGAACACTGCATCTATTAGGATACTACTAGTCATAACAAGCGCTCTAGGCGCACGCCTATTAGTAAGGTACGGACGAACTCAAAAGTTTTGCTAAGCGAACACGTTTTAGGTGCCCACCCCACCAACTTAAGCATAGTGAGGGGTAACCAACTCCAACTTCTTTAACAAATATTTGTAGTTCACGACCGTGTAGAATTAGTTTCACTCGTCTGTGGAAACCGCGGTGTAGTTGTACTCTTATCTGTTTTTTAGTTACACTCCAATAACTGAAAGGTTTTTTCCTATCTTGATGATATAGTTATTGCTAATTAATGACAATCGAATCCGCAAGTAGCAAGGGACACTAAAAGGGGGATTTTTTTTTACCCCAAAAATTGAACCGAGTTTAACACTCAAGGGTGTGAAATAACTTGTTGAAGTCGGGACCATGCGCACAATATTGTAATAATATGTACTTTTGACCTATCATGGTACCGACTTCAACAAGTTATTTTGCACCTTTGAGTGCTGAATTCAAGCCTATTTTTCGCCAAAAATTTGCTGATTTAGGATTTAGATGATATATCATAAAACGTATTCTAATTTTTATCTCGATTTTCCGAACGGTTCCTGAAGGATCAGGAAAACCAATTTTGATGAATGGAATCTAGATATGTTGTAATTGATTGTTTGAAACTATATCTAACTCGTGTAGTTTTTAACGCAATTTGCGAACCATATACTATTAATATGTACACAATGGTTAAATTAAGGTTAGTAAATTGTTATCACTATTGTTAGGTCCAATGCCAAAAAATATGAGTTCAATTTATTCTGTTGTATCTCTTTATACTTGTTATCTGGGGAATCCTCAACTCAACTGTAATAAAATATATATTTAGATTTTTTTTATGTATATCACACATAAAAACTCTTTACATTTTCGCAAGCTCATTGAACCTAGAAAAATATTAAAATACTAGTTCAAAGTCTCGGGTGTGACATTGAGTACCATAGTCGTGACGTAACATGAGTTTCCATACAGCCAGATTTACGTTTTTACTTATAATTCAATTTATATCCATCTAGTATTAAAAATCACTTAATGTTACATATTACTTCTATAGTTATAAAAAAATACTACTTAAATTTACTAACAAATCCAATACTAATGCAATTTCTCAATATAAAAAATGTTCACCGAAAGATGAAACCGACATCAACACTCCAAAGTGTGAAATAACTTGTTGAAGTCGGTGCCATAATAGTTCAAAAGTACCTAGTATAACAATATTTTGCGCATGAAACCGACTTCGACAAGTTATTTCACACTTGAATGTTGAAGTTGGTTCCATTTTTTGTTAAAAAAAAATTAAACTCTTTTTAGTGATTCTTGCTACTTACTGGATCGATTGTCATTCACTGTCAAAGACTATAATATCATCAAGATAGGAAAATATTTTTCAGTTATTGGAGTGTCATTCATGATACTTGTCGTTCAATTTCATTTAAAAATCAAACGACAAGTATCAGCTTTAATAAAAAAAGAATTATCAAAATCGGTTCACCCAGTCAAAAGTTCTGAGGTAACACACATAATAAAAAATATAGACTAATTGCGAACCTCCTACTTTTTGAAGTCGGTTCAGAAGCTAACACACATACTAACTAACTGAGTTTATTAGAAATATGTTAAAAACCTTATCTTACAATTTTCATAAACTACTTTTATATAGTAAGTTAAAATTCATTTATTAATTTTTAATTCCAAATAACATTTTGATTTATAACAGTGCGCGTATAGACACATTATATCTAAATATAGTATCTGTTGTCCTGTTTTATGACTTAATTTTTTTTCGTTTTACGGGATATGGTTCTACTGTATCTTCAATAATGGACACTATCTGGCAAATTTTATTTTTATTTCTGGCCAATTTTGCTAGAAGTCAAATATCTGCCTGAAGATGGTTGCCTTAATGAGCGATGATTATGAAGTAAGATTTGTACTCATTGACTTTAATTGAGCACTCTGTACAGGACAGCTTTATGAAATTTATTACAATGGGGCTCCTGTCACAACCAAGACAATTGATACATATTTTTAGTTTCAAAAATGCTCTCTGTAAGCGCTCAACTTAACAAGTATCGTTTTGGATAATATCTTTTTTATTAAACTTGCAAAACAGTTCATTGGAATGAGCTTAAATTATATCAAATTGTGAAATTTGGTTTTATTTTAAACGCGAGATATAATTCTTTGAGATTTGTTATTATGTTGAATACATGGTCTGAAAATAATAATTTAAAAAAACTTAACTAAAACTAAACGATTCTGTCTCGACCATGGGCCACTCGCCACAACCGTGGTTCTATGAAAACCACGGTTGTGACGTCCATGGATGTGAAATGTTCGCACCGTGCTATAACTACAAAGATTAAATAAAAGTAGCCATCTTAAAACAATCACTAGATTAATTGTTATTAAACATACCAAATTAATAAAAATCTGCGAAGACATATTCATAAATACATATTTTAAGAGCCACGGTCTTGACAGCATAAGGGTACTCGTTTTACAAAATAACTAATATCAAACTTATTTTTACGCAGCTATATCACTCGACGCCATCAATTAATAGGACAACTGTGACAGACAGACTTGTTACTGAATTCTGGGAATCTCACATGACATGGTTGTGACATTTAATGTGTTCTTTTAATGAAGTTTATGTATATATATATATATTTATTTAAAATATAATAATATTACCAAATTACCATTTATGAATAGGTGCATTAAACGGCTTTCTCTATAATCAGTACTAATATTATAAATGCGAAAGTAACTCTGTCTGTCTGTTAGGCTTTCACGCCAAAACTACTGAACTGATTTGAATGAAATTTGGTATGGAAATAGTTTGAGACCCGGGAAAAACATGGGATAGTTTGTATCCAACTGCGCAAAAAGAGGTTAATGTTTTTGAGCGATAACCGACAAACGCGCGGGCGGAGCCGCGCCTGGAAAGCTAGTAAAAATATAATAGAACCTTAATATATTAATTTAATGTAGTTCTCACAACTAAAAATGTTTTTCTTAACAATGATAATTTACCCATCTAAAATAACCGTAGGTACACAATAAACTGTATAGATATATAAACACTACTGTACTGATCGAACCCCTACAAGACCCGATTATTTTTCCGGCGTATGTACCAATACACGACAAATGTTAATTCCATTCTAAAATTTCATACTGACGTGATCTCCGCTACGTAGGTAGGACTGTACTGTACCTTACCTGGAGAGCTAAAAGCGTGCACGCGGCGCATCGCACACAACTCTGTGTCGCGTAAATGAATACGTCGCGCTCGCATAAAATACCTAAAGTCCGTGGAAAGCCTCGCCTTAAGTGCAATACGGGCTTCCACCGTGATCCATTAAGGCTTAGAGCATCACGTCAAAGTCAAAGTCAAAATATTTTTTCAATTTTGGTTTCTATGACGCTCTTGTCAATTCCATAATTTACTATTAAAATATTTAATTTTTGCAGCCACGTTTAGCAAAAATAGTAAGTATAGAGCCACTTCGAGAATAACGGGCAAGAAACTCGGGGCCATTCTTTTTGTGTCTTTTCTCTTTTTCAACTTGTCAGTCTATTATAAAATTATTACAATATTTTTTACATAGATGCTTGGCGGTAGTTTTGCAGAGATGGAATATTCCAAGCATTTTTATCTTCTAAATAATCACCAATTGTATACTACGCTTTTGCAATAAAAATCTTTTTACATGCAGTTTGAATTTTCTTTCCGTGACAACTGTAATATCTTTAGGAATTTAAGATTTTACATTAAGTATTATAAAATCGCACATCATTACCTAAGGAAGACTTTTTATTTGTCTTTGCTAATCTAGAATCTAGTTTCGCTAGTTTATTTAAGTTCCTAGTGATGTAATTGTGATTGATTAAAGCATCACATCTGAAGATTGTATTGCTCTAAGAGCAACACGGTCTTCAACTTTAATGCTTCCAGCCTTACAGTAACGGTCTTCAATTGTGAAATCACGGTGTTTCGGCGTCGCTTTAAAGTATGTATATATATATATACATAATAAATACCGCCATTTTAAATATCAGCGTATAGTAACGTTCACCTCAATTAGTAACGTAGGTAACTATTTATCTGTTTTTTTTTTAAACTGCGACTTGTATATTTTCGGTAGTCTGCTAATTCTAGCTCCTAATCGCAGTTGTATAGCAATCGCGTCGCTATCGTATGGCTGTGCTATGGCTTGCAAATGTTATCACTGAAATAAGATACGCATTAAGAAGATAATAAGAAACATCAAAATATGGAACAGACTACCGATTTTGTGCCACTGTAGCAATAAAATAGCTAGCAGCATACAAAATATGTCAAAAACTATTTATTGATAGCAAGCCACTGAGTTGCGATCAAACCTAAATAGCGGGCAGGCTGCGGACGGATACTGTCATAAACTACAATTTTCATGCACGCCGTTCAATAGCTAAGAGAGTCGGGCCCCAGGTCATTAAAAAGTACAACTGTCCATAAAAAAGAGTGACTTGTGCTTGAGTGCCTTTAAAAACATGACGAGCACGAGAACAATTTTTAGTACCTACTTATATGGTATTAATAATTTATATACAAAAAAGACATTGTAAATAATGCCCAAATTATTTGGCCTACTGTTTTGATTTTTATGTTAAAACAACGAAAGCATTTATTCAACCTAAAGGCGTTCCAGAACTACGGCAGTCCAAATGCCGCAGCCCACTAACAGTCGACAACGTGCCCAGTTGGTATTCAAAATGAATTCAAACCAAACATTTTCACCAGAATCGTAACTTTCAATCATCTGTCAAAATGACAGTAGAGCGACTTTCACCCTGCTGGTGACCAGTGCGAGCGCTCTACGATACCGGTTCTGCACTCGTGTTGGCACGACAAGCATGAGGTCCATCTGCGGTTAAGCGGTAATCGCTGTCTATACAGAATAATTGGTAAAATGCTAAATAACCTTTGTGGTGGTGATGGTTTTTTTGTGTATTTTTCTGTATTTTTGACGGAATAAGCACGAGGACCACCTGATGTTAAAAGTCTCTTGTGCCTGTAATGTATTATTTCATATTTTTTATTACCTTGCTCGAAGTAAATATTCAAAAGGGAGCGCGGCGCGGTCCAGTTAAGCCACGGTTCTTGGCTCGTAGTAGGCATTAAGACACAAAATATATATATATATATTTTTATTTCATTTTTAACCTAAAAGAAAATCTCAAATTGTTTGTAAGGACGACTAGCAGATGTCGACCCTAAGAGGTTGTTAGCATTTTAAAATAACCCTGTATAATAGCATCACAAGTGCATGGCGAACTGTCCATCTCGCTGAGACAAAGTTATTAAGTCTCATGTGCCTGTAATTTCAACAGCACCCATACCCTTCACACCGGAACACAGTAATGTGAATAGTACTGCTTGGCGGTAGAAATAGGTATGGTGGCAGTACTTCCCCGGACGAACTCGCACAAAGAGCGCTACTAAAAGATTTTATGTGAACAGTCTGATGTTTTTTTATGCTCTGTAGGTTAGCTTTTGACCACTACCTTACTTGATAGTAAGAGAATTATGTGGTCGAAGATGTTGCTCAGGCTAACCTAGAATTACTGGCTGTCAAGGATAGCGGCGGGAACACACCGTTAGGTACTTGGCGACAGATTTTCTACTTGAGGGTGGTAGCTAGCTACTCTAGCTAGGCAAAAATTCGCAAAATGCCCTTCCACCATGCACCATCCCACAGACTTACAAGCTGACTGTAAACGCCAAAGTGTGGCCAAAGTGCGGTCGGTGCGTTGTTATCAAGCCATGTTAATGAACGTAAAAGTAGGTAAAATTATGTAAAAATGCATTATTTGCATTGAAGAATTGATTAAATTTTGGAAATCTTATTTATCACTTTTAGTAACAAAAATATAACGGAATCTGCCAAGAAAATATTCGTCCAGTTTGAACACTTCGTAGCTATTTGTATATCTAAAATATGAACACACTACGTGTCTATGGAAACTGCACACCATCAATTAGTGTTAATGAATGTGCACTAAATACTTAGCAAAATAGTCACATATTTTGCTAGAGGGAGAGAATTTAGTAACCTCCAGAAGGATTTTAAAATATGACGACAGAATTTATATTGAAAGCGAGAAGTACACACTAATCTTAACGGTCAAATACTTCTCATTATTAATTCGTAACACACTCGAAGAAACACAAGTTTAGGAAAATAAAACAATATCATATATCCGAATAACTCGCTGAAACTCCGAATTCACGATTCGAGGAGTCTTAGTAGAGGATATCCTGAACAAATTCAGAATTATGTTCTTAAGTGGTGGCTTCCTAGTTACGGCTCTAATTTTACCAGGTTAGGGATTGAGTGCATATTGTGTGGGTAGGTATTATAGGTACTTATGTGTTTGTCTGTACTACGTAGATGCTAATACACTGACATTCGATTTCTCTACTAGATTAATTAGCTAATCAGTTGAGTATTTTGAAGTGTTATTGGTGAACCTTTGGTTTATAAAGATTCTTACGAAAAACCTAACCGAAGTTGTCTTGACAATGTTTTAGCGAACTATCATTCGGGAAAGTATTCTTTCGTAAAAACGATATTCGGCAACGGGATCGTCGTTGATCTAAAGTTCTAAACTAATATTATATTATATATTATTATTATTATTATACCTAATAAAGCGGAAAGATTTGGTTGTTTGTTTATTTGTTTGCATTGAATTGAATAGGCTCTGAAACTACTGGACCGATTTGAAAAATTCTAGCACCATTAGAATACTACACTACCCCTGATGAACATAGGCTATACTTAGAAGATTTTCAAAAAGTTAGGGATCCGTATAAAAACTTCGATAATGTACACAATGTGACAATGTGAAAAAAATACCAAAAAAATCGTCATTTTGCGTACCTACGCTGCGGAAATTGTTGGCAATAGAGCAAAGTGATGTACGACAATTTTATAGATGACATCAATATCTACAAATAAGTAAATACTTTAAGTCTAACTATTACAGTTATGTCACAATAACTACTTTTTTCGTGTTTAAATTTAATTTTTTTGATTTTTTTGTTAAATACCCCCCAAGTAACATTTTAAACTGTATAAAAGCTATATTATGGACTAATTGTTTACTACAGGCTGTTAAACGTTGCTGTATAAAGACTGTGTAGCAAGCTATACAGCCCTTGTAACCCCGAAATGGGCCCCAAAATTATACAGCTTTAAGTGTAGATTTACCTGTATAACAGCTGCATAAAAGCTGTACTATTTGGCTGGCTAAAATACTATTTAGATACTTTTATACAGATTCCATTCTCTTATTATCCTTTTATGCTTTTATACAGACTCAGGCTTGTGAAAATCCTAATAGAAGAATAAATATATTAAAATTGTATTCGTGGTTGAATTTATTCTCCATTTTATTTCTTAATTTACTTTACGCTAAGGCAGAGGCCATATGTGAAGTATAAGTGAAATAAATATTTAATATCTAAGTACTATTTCCTGCTTATCGTTGTTGTTATGCTTGCGACTGATATTTTTATGTGAATATGTATACTAGTTTTAAGCTCAGACCTCACGCCCCTTCTAAATAAGGAATATACATAATTTTTTTCTGTAATAACAAATATGTGATCAAATCTGAAAACAGTTTTAAGAGTAACCCGGACTGTTTTATTGATAGTAAACGTAATTGTGTGTACTATACAGTTAAAATCCTTTGTAAATTTGTATTGAAATTTAAAAAAATAACAAAAAATATCTTGTAAAATTGGAATGCAATTTATAGGTTATGATAAAATGGCGCCCTTAGTTTATACAGCTCTTGCTCTTTTAGTTCCCCTTAATGCAGCTTTTTGCATAACATAGTCGTTATTTAAGGACGTATTTTAAGCCTAAAGAGTAACATTGTCTGCACATTAGTATTTAAGTACTGTAGAAGCTGTCTTAAAGTCTTATTCATATTCATTAAAACAGTTAATTAGGGTTCAGTTGAAAATATAGAAAACCACATTATGACCCAAACCAAGGCCCGTAAGGCGGTGAGCAAGGAATCGGATTGTTTTAACGAAAGCGTTCCAAATATTTTCGATAAAAGAGTCCGCTTCCTTGTTCATGGCATTTTTGTCTTTTTCTAGTTTTTAATGATTTTTTGAATATATTATATAACTATTAGGCTCTTAAAAAGTAGAAACACTTAAAATAAAAGTCTATTTTGTAGTCTAGTTTTAGTAGACTTACTAAAAATACACTTATTTTTAGTTCAATTTCGCTATAATTGTTCATACTTTGCTCAATTATACCCGATTCTGCCTGTAGAGAACCCTCACCGCATGTTACTAACCCAACATACATATTTTCAGCACATATATTTGCTATTTCATCATGATCCAACAATTTTGATTCTACGTAACACTCATTGCATGGTGGTGATACCAACTTGGAATTTAGGTGTCCGAGCTCTTGTAAAATTATATTTTGTTCCGTTATTTCACTTTAGGAATAAGCTTTTTTTAATTTTCTTTTTATTCCGCCGGTTCTTTTTTGTTTTTTCCATGGTTCTATCCATCTTAACTCTTGTTCACTTAACAAATTATCAAAATTATGACTCCATTTCGTTATTAGTTGTATCCAATAAATGCTGATTGTAAGCTTTATTCGTTTCAAAATAATCGATAAGCTGGATAATTGTGTATGGCAACACTATAATAATAACTTTAATCTTCTAAAACATAAAAAAACTGTAGAAATGTACGCCAATCACATAAGGCTTTAAAAAGGAGTACATCTAAACTCTTCTACATGAGATAGAATTGTATTACACTATTATAAAGGGAATTACTTGCTAAGAGTATCCTAGATTTCTGTTGTACAGCTATTATCAAGCTTTACTTGAAGGCTGAGCAATAGAGTAATTTTACACCAATATTCACGCTATAACAATATTTAATGCTCTTGTACAGAAGTAGGTTATACAAAAGTATAATTTGAGAGCAATATACAGTTATTGTTGTATAAAGTTGCTGAACGCAGTTTTTACGTCGCGTTCTGTATATTAGCGTTTTCCAATGCTATTTTAAAGCTAAAGGTAAAAATTTAGGCTCTATACAGCCGTTATTCAGCTATACTGTATACAGTTGTACAGTTATACTTTAGTAAAGTCCTAAATATATATTTACACTCTTGTACATCATTTATTAAGCTTATAGCTGGTAATGCGCTGGTAAATATAATATTTTTCCGCTTAAATGTTACTTGGGCCGTGCGACGCCGGGGCGGACCGCTAGTATGATATATATATGTAATTCGGTGAAGGTTGATTCTGCATTATATCAAGCTCGAGCTTTGTAGCTGATCGCTGCAGGTCCTTCAACCCAAGACCTCCGTATTGGCACTCGACAAACACTGCTAATAGGTACCTACATGTTATATATACGATAGAATTGGAGCGAACAAACCTAGACAAAAAATAACACTGTGTTGCTTTTTGCTGCTAGGCTCTGCATACTTAAATTAATATTATATTTTGAAATATATTTTTCGTGGGCTTGGGAACAAATGTATGGACTTTTCGAGATAATGGCCTTTGGAAATCTGAGAATAAGCCCATGTTTTTTGTGCAGTCTACTGAATTTTTTTTCCTATCTTGATGAATTAGTCACTGCCAATCAATGACAATATATCCCATAAGTAGCAAAGGACACTAAAAAAGGGTAAAATATGTTTCCAACCGTAAAATGGAACCGACTCCAACACTCAAAAGTGTGAAATAACTTGGCGAAGTACACCACTGATTGGGAAAAAAACGTATCTATGGCAAAAGTGAGCTATCAAGTCCACCGAATAACAAAGGCCTCCTCCATTAGGGGGCTACAATCCCAAAGCTTTGCAGATGTCTTGGGCATACAAGATGACAATTCTAATGAAAGCGCTGTATATATAGGTCAGTGCTGCTGCCTACCTTCTGCTATTTTCCCATCGTCACCTCTGAGGTCTCCCACCGAAAGATACGAGATAGGGTAGTTATAAAGATAGGAGCTGTAATTCTTATAGCCTAGCACCACACGGGCAATGAGGGGGTCAGAAGTATACTAGTGGATATACTATAATTAAAAGGACTTCCTACGACAGTTGGAATCAGACAGAAGACGTTCATAAGACTGTCCTTGTGATGTCCCCTATTTTTATTATATTCTGCGGGCTGCAGCTATGTTGTACCGACCTCAAGTACGCGAGACAGAGACAGGAATATGATGACAAAGAAAGCATGATAGATATGTCTAGAGAAACGAGAAATGTAAAATGTTCTGGTCCGATCTTATAAAGAGATACCACATGCTATAATTCCCAGTATGTATCTATCTATATACTATCGCCATTCTTTGGGTATGGGTACGTCGACATTAGACAATTGTTATAGTGTTGGTTATATTTATGTCACATGGTATTTTATTGAGTTCTTCAAGCGACTCTTATTTTTTTTTAACGAGAGAATTTTATAAATTTTGTATTTTTGGTAAACTAGGAAACATTTCAGTCAACGACCCTAAGTAGGGGAGAATTGGGGGTTCTGCATCTGCATCGCTCTCGCTTCGCTCGAGCTCGCGATGCATGACCCCCAATTCTCTCCGTTATATAGATCACAACTGGCATTCTTCTTGATATCAATGGGCTAAGTTCGGATCGAGCTGTTTGCACAATCGTCCATCCTTATTGTAACTTTACAAGATTTAAGGATTCTAAGAGTGCTTATGCATTAGGCACCCCTAGTTATTTTTAATCCGAACGGTTATTTTTTAAAATTAAATAGGATAGGATTTTATTAAAAAGATAGGTAATTTTAAAAACATTTATTTTCTACATTCCATTTCTGAAGACAAATTACATTTCTTAGAGCACAGTATGAAGTATGATATACACAACAATAAACATCGGAACATGAAATATACTTTCTATACAAACTTAGTAAACTAGGGCAACCATAAGGATTCAATATTGAGTTCACAGTCATCCAATTTGCTATTTAAATAGTCGGCAATGTCTTGTAAATCATAATTTCCATTTGGAATTTTTAATCTTTTATTTTTTTCACCGTAACTAAATATATTGTTAACATCTGATATATTTGGTATAACATTGAAAACAGAGAAATATAATAATCCGCACTCATAGCTATGATTTAAAGATAGAGGTGGATGAAAAGTGGTTTCTAATATAGATTTCTTTCCAGAAAAACTTAATGAGATAGACATAGTCGTAGACTGTTCTACAATTTATACTAAACTGGAGAAAACATAAAACACATCCACTATTTATTTGTTTGTATTACACCAAAACTGTTCTAAAAATTTAAGGCATAAATGACCGCAGTTATACGTATTATTTTTTTGATGATTATTATAGTTATATAGAATGTTTCCCTTCATCATATATTTTATAAATTCCTTAGGCGGCCTCAAGTTCCCATAGCTATCAAAATATTCAATGTAATCGTCAATTTTCACATAGGCTACCCAATGAGTTCCAGGATTTATTGAGCTATCTAAATTGACGACACCACACTCAATAGGATATGGTCTTTTAGGTAAATTATCTCTCATAAAAACACCTCTAAAGTAAGGAATATTATTACAATATTTCAATAAATCTATATTTGTAAGAGCCCGACTAGGCAACCGTTGATTTAGTTTTTTTTTTTTTTAGATAAGTATAATCCAAAACCTTTTTTATATGGTTTAATGCATAGCCCTTTGCCTATAGTTAAACCTTCCAATTTATCATGATGTCTCTTTAACTCCGAAAGACGTTTTTTTGCAGCTTTGTATTCGTTGTACGTTTTAAGGATTCCGGATACTCCACCAGCCAGACTTCCAGCAGCTGATAATCCCGCAAAAATAGGTATTAAAGGAAGAACACCTCCTGATTTTGGTAAAGGAATAATTCGTGGTAGTTTAATAGGTAAATCTTTCGTTAAATCTTTTGCTGCAGCAAATGCCAGTTCTATTGCCATTTTTTTACATTTTGGTTTCATTTTACGAATCTGCTTTTTAGTGTGAGATACAATGCTTTTAAAATTCTTTTTCATTCCAGAACCAGAAGCAACTTTGGCCAACATTGCTTTATTAACCAATGAAGCTGCTATTTTTTCTCCGGGACTAGCATTAGCAGAAGTAGTCCGTGTCTTCGCCATTTTTAGTAAAATTATATCTGCCTTACGCCGTTTATGTAAATTAGATGAATTATTGTAGGCTATATCGTGTTGTTTGCAATATTCGTCCAGCTGATTGATGCCTTTATCCCCACGAGCCAGTCTTTCTTTTAAGCGAGTTCCTGGTCCACAGAAATTATATCCTGGTAGATGAAGTTCAAATGGCAATTTGTTGATTAATCTATTCAGAAGACTATCTTCCGTCATAACCAGATGGAGACTGAATTACAATTATGTATAATCAATCTTTATAAAACATTCGTTTTGTTAATCCAACTGTTTTCACTGGAAGGGAACCCGAGCCATTTAACGTAACACCTTTTAGCTTTTTTTTTCAAAACTTTTTCGACAAGATAAACATCAGGGTGCTGAGTTTTTTGTAGTTCTTGTATATAAAATGCACCTAGTATTGGACGATGCCTCATGTCCGCTAATAAATAAGTTATTGGGTCAGTGTTTTGCACTTTGATGATTTTGAAAATTTCTGTTGACCAATTCGGCGTATACCCTTTTTCAAATGTGCCTTTATATTTACTTATGCGCACATAATCATTGGCATTCAATTTCTTTCTATATTTTTCTTTAGGGATAGAGGTAAGATTCTTTTTGAACCTCTCCAGTAATATATCTTTATTTTTTTGTTTTACTTGTGCTGGAGACATACCAATTGTTCTATGAATGGTATTGTTGTATATGTCAATCACTTTATTAAGAACTTCGTCATACCATATATAGTTTCCTCTGAAACTGAATTCTTTGTAGAGCTTATTTTTCAATGTTCGGATTAATCTTTCTACAATAGATGCTTTTTTAGTAGAGTAAGTGGAGTAGTGATTTATTTTATAACTATCCACAATTTTTTTGAATTTGTCATTATAGAACTCATTGCCTCTGTCCGTTTGTAGGTGTTTAGGCACTCGTCCTTTATGTAATAAAGATTGAAAAGCTCGAGTGACAACTTCTTTTTTTTTACTTTTCAGTGGATATGCCCATGCGTACTTTGAAAAAGTATCGATAACGGCTAAAATAAAATTATGACCACCGTTAAATTTAGAAACAGCTTGCATATCTATTAAATCAGCTTGCCAAAGGTCATCAATATCTTTCATCACAACATGTCTTCGAGGAAAATTTACCCTTGCATATTTATGAATCTCATTTACCACACTTTTTTTGCTCATGTTTATTATAATGTTTAAATATTACTTCTAATTTATTAACTCGATTATTTAATTCAATAAGCAAGTTTGTGTTAGATGAAATTTTATTCAAAATATTAATGAGAGATTTATCAACATATTCTTTGGTTGCGCTGTCATTCAGATCAATTGGATGTTCCAAATTTTTAAGGATCTTATTTTGGGCGTTTAAATTTCCATCACTAGATTGTTTTATAGAACATTCGCTTTGGATTATATAATCTTTTTTCTGTTTTTTATATAGGTGATGGCCGAATTTGTTGACATTCATGTTTGAATGATTCTTAAAGACTAAACAAATATTCGCAACGCTTAGTCATTTTATTCTTTAATTATACCAGCTTCTTTTAACTCTTCTATGATTGAAATAATTTCATTGTCATGATTACTGTTACCAGCATCTCTAGATGCCACCAAAAGCATAAGTCTTTCAATTAATTCATTAGGATCGTCCCAATAAATAAAATCTGTATTTGATTTATAGGTTTTTTTAAAACTTGGGGATTTAACTCCAGTTCCACGCTTGATAGCTTTGTTTTCCACTTCATCTCGATCAAAAAATAAGGGTTTTATAATTTGGCAGTACTTCATGCTTTTGTCTCCTCTTATTTGGCCTAAACGATTAAAATCTCTTTTGTGAGCATTAGTATTGTGTAACATATCTTTATAAACTATTTTATCTCTCTCTGTTACCAAATTTAAATCCGGCTTTTTTTTAAATAAAAGTTCCTTAATACCAGGTGTCATTTCGTAGTTTATATTTCCAAGGGTCATTAAAGAAATTTCATTGTCGCTAGAAGTTTTACCAAAAACCTTAAAAGAGATTGGTATGTTTCCCATGAATAATTGCTTGTTTTCATCCCGTACTCCAAATGGTACATTTAATGTATTATTTTCATCAAGCAAATTTTGTTTTTCTAATATTGATAGAAGGGGAGTGTCTAAATTGGTTACTTTTTTTTCATTTTTAAATGGCGTTGAATGTATTTGTTTTTCTGATTCACTATCGGTTAATGTATTTTCACTTTTAGCAGAGTTATAGCTTTGAAATTTGTCGTCGGGTGAACCGTTGGAATAATTACACAGTGATGAATCATTTGTATCAAAAGTGCATTTAATATCACTTTTATATGAATTAGATTCAGCCATTTTATTAAGAGGATCAGTGAGAGGTTTAAATATTTTATTTAAATTTAAGTTTGTGTTGTCTTCTTCATCCTTTATTTGTTTTATTTTGTTTTTAATTGTTTTAACTGAGGCGAGTATTTGGTGTTTCCATTTTTTTTCCATGTTTTATAACGATGTTACCACATCCATTAAATTATAAGAAATGATGACTTTAGTAGTTATGACTTGTATTTAAATGAAATCAATCGAACTTAATAAATGTATCAAATCCACTTCTGTATCTACCATTATTTAATTCACTATATTTATCTATAATTAAGAATGAGTGCGGATAAGTCCATGTTTTTAAACATATGTTTTTAAATTTGGACCAATCAATGTCTGAATTAACATGTTCATTATAAATATGTTTTAAATTTATATCATCCTGTTTAAAAATTATTAAAAAGTTTGCATTATCTCGTATTAATTGTTTTGGTATTTTCGAATAAGTTTGGGACAAGTAAAAGCAATCTATATTTTTATGCCGTCCCATTGAAAAATAGTTACGTATATTTGTCTGATTCTCGCATGCCACATCGTCAAAAATAAAAACAGAATTTGGTAAAGTAATATCCGGGTCAATAACGTCTTTGTTATCATTAAATATGTTAAATTTTATATCTGGAATTTGATTCAAGATTTCATTTAAAAAGCAGTATTTTGGTTGAAATGTGGTTTTTGAATACAGATAAACATTCTTAAATTTTAAGCCGTTTTTATGTAATAATAAGCCTATCATTACATTGGTCTTTCCACAATTAGATGGACCGCAAATTAGACAGCGAATCGTATTGGGAAGTAATACGCTATGTCTGTTAATTCCGGAATGTGATTTTACTTCTATGTTGTTAATTTCTAAAGTTGTGGGTTGCTTTATCAACCTCATAATGATATCTGACAATACTGTATAGGGTATTTATATTAAATAGATAAATCATTACAATGTCCATTTCTATTGATCGAATGTTAGCGGTTCTAATGTTTGCTTTCCAAGAAATTTAGCTTTTAAAAACAACCTTTGTCCACGTGATCTATTACCAAAAAAGGTAAGTACCTAGTTATATTTTAGTTATTATTTTTGTAATACTTATTAATTCATTGTTGCACCAGCTCCACTGTATAGCAGACAAATTTGCATTGCACTGTTGGTTTACATATATCCTGATTTTGGTAAGTGTTTATTTTAACTTTTTACTAATAATATCAGTTAAAACTAATTGGTAGTTCATATGAAGGTTAATTTAATAAGTATTATTTTATTTTGTTACAGAAACAATGACAAGCATAGTTTTTGCTGACGCTGATCCTTTCTATCTACAAGAGGCTCAAGACATGAATTTAATCTGGAACAGTCATGAACACGATAGAGATATTGTTCGAGAAAATAAAGAAACCAATACAAAAAATAAATCATTCAAAACAATTCATAAGAAAGGAAAGTTAAGTTTTAAGAAAAAAATATCACCAGATTCATCATTCGTTGTCAGAAAAATACCAGGAAAAGGACATCACTTAATAAAAATTGAAATCAGTGAAATTAACACCCTAGCAAGTGATGATTGTTGTGTAAGTGTGCAGTATGTAGTTGAGGATAAATATGATAACATTTTAGACGCAACGCAAGATTTAATAAGTAAGATGACAAAAAAGTTATGTGTCCCAGAACCTTTATAAATCTATCTAATTGTATTTATTGATATTTTATTTTATTGTAATATTATTGAATATATAACCTAATAAACATAGTTACGAGTCACGTACTTGTTTTATTTATCTTGCTTACGCAGGGTTTACCTACACATTATTTCGGTGACCGATGTAAATCTGGATTCGGTCGAACACTAACAATAATCTTATAAAATCAGACAGGAATTAGGATAGGTTAAGAAAAATGCAAGGAATGATATTTTATGCGATTTCAATTTATTTCATATATATTTCACATATATTATATATAGCAAATTATAACTTTTACCAGTAAATCAAGACTTACAGACTATATAACTTTACAAATGTATTACTTATAAATATATATATATAGTTATTATGTTAGGAATTATAGTAAACATTTACCAAAATAAAACGGTTTTCAGTTGACAAGATATATAATTTTGTCATTATTTACAGTTCAATGTTGCTTTTAAATGTCACTTTTATTATTATGATATATTTCTAATATAATACAATATTATTATAATATATTGCTGTAATGTCCCCAAGGTACAGTTTTTACTATATCTTTCGTGATCTGTCTCTTATCATCTGATTTATTTAAAATCAATTTATTCAACCTCTGAGTAAATATTTTATGATTAATTGATTTAATAATGTACATACTATCTCTAAAATCAATATTCCTAAACAAACATCGTTTATATTTTGCCATGTCAAGTTTCCTCGTTACACATTTTTTTGTGCCTTTGGCTTTCTTAAGTGAAGATGTTTCAGTATTTATGCAATAAAGTTTTGCGCGAAGTCCTGTGAATTCTGTAATTAACTCACCAGCCATTTCATCTTTAAAATATCCAGGTTGTTTAATATTAACATGAGGTATACCATATACATTATCTTCTTTAAAATTACTAGTGTCAAAGTATTGTAGGTTAAGTTTCATATCCTTGTAGAAATCATCAGTCCTTATCAAATATAAAAGACTATCAGTATCTGTGTAGCAAAGGCATATATTTTCTCCATACATTTTTTTCATAATCGCGTAATGGAATCTATATAAATGTCTCTTCGCGAGTTCTAGAACAGTAAAGCCAATATATATTGGTCGGTCTAGATTGATTTGTGTTGGCTGCATTTGAATAGCTACCAAATTTTCTGTAAAAATCGAGAGATTCATAAAATTTGGCGCACTTATATATTTTTCAGCGCCGCAAATTTTATTAGTTCTGTTAGAACAATCTTTCCATACATTAACTAGTTTTACATCAACTTGATTTCTTTTGTTTTCTATCGTTTTACCAAATATAGAGTTATTCTGTTTTTTAAAAAAATCCCTTTCAAATTCGGAAGTTGCATTTTGTCGCAACAATGTGTTTAATTCAATGTAAGGTTTTAGAAATTGTTTCTGATCGAAAGCCAATACTCTGTGTATTTTTAATAGTACAAGTCCGTTTCTCAAACATTCTTTTAAATGAGTATAATGTATGACATATTTATATTTATTATGTAGGTTTGCTATTAGCTTTTGAGATTTTCCATTAGGCGGAATACATTTTTCTGGCGCGAATGGTAAATCAGAATGATGATCATGTATTTGTGGAGGATATTCAAGGTCCACTTCAAGTATGTATCCGCGATTGTTACTATCTGGTATCGATTCAATGTTGTTAAGGGTTTTAATTTCGTCTTCATTTAGAAAGGAAAAATTATTGGTAGGAAGACATTTCATCATCGTATATCCATAAAGATTTACACAATCGAGGTACATTAGATAAGAATTGGGCTCGTATTTATTGTAATTAGACAAATATTTATTATTTGCTTTAGCATTTCTGAGAGAACATTGTGCTAAACCTCCTCTAATGCCTTTTTCAAGCATTTGATACATTTCAACATCGGAAATTAAATCAAGCTCAACTTTTGTAAACAATAACATGGCATCCCAACTTAATGAAGGTGATGATACATAATGACAAGGATCTAAGTTGTAGTAAGTCAAGCTCATTGTTCTGAATTTTTCAAAAACGTCACATAATAATAATACATCGCATTTTAAATATAAATCGGTGTACTCCCCTAAATCTTTTATGTTAAATTCATTCCAAATAGTTTGCGCATGTTCGTAATCTTTATCTGATATATCTTCAGAAGAAAGCCTATTAAAAAAACTACTCTTGTCAGGAAGATTTGGTTCATTATAGCGTTCCATCGAATTCAAATAATCATAGCAATATACTCCTTTTTGACACAATAAATCAAACGATTTACTATCAGGATAATATTTTTTTAAATTTTTAAAGTCACTTTTCTGCAGTGTTTTTACTAACTTATCCAAGCCGCAACTAAGAAAATTGAACGAATCAATAAATTTCAACTGAGCGGCATTGTTGGAATCAATTGGTATAAACTTTGTGATTGATATGTATTTTTCCTTTGTTTTTGAAATAAGATTAATACGTCCTATGATCGCAGATAGCTCGGTAATAAATAAATGACAGTCATATCCGGAAAGATTGTGGAATATGATTGGAATAAATTTACATGTCCTAGCATTCAAATTACATCCCACGTGACTCGGACCTAAATAAGCTGAATCAAAATGATCGTGGTCTGCGCATTTTACGTCATCAGCTACAAATTCCTTTTTACACAAGTGACAGATGGTAGCATGTTTAAACGATGCCAGCTCATTTTCAGTTAGCGGCATCATTTCATGTTTAATTGATATAATTTGATATAATTCCATTACATCATTAGTTAGAGCTTCAATAAATTTTTTTACACAATTTGGGCCCCGATAAGACACAAATTTGTTTAGACTCGGTTTAGACTCACAGCATATGTAATAAGCAAAGCAAGTCGCTTGATGTATTTGCACGTTCTCAACATGTTGTGATTTGCTTTTATCCGAATATTCTTTAAGCAAACTTTCAAAATCACCATATATTACGAAAGGAATTCTACGAGTTCGTTCAACATGCGAAAATAATAACTTACTACCTGGTTGAGGCAGAATTGTTTTTACTCTAGCGCAATCGTGATTTACCAGTTTTTCTTGCGATGGAAAATAAATAAAACATTCGTCACACAAAAAAATTCTGCATTTATGTTGTGTAAGTTGTCTATGTACAAGCTTTCCGAAATCTTTTATCAAACAGAAATGGTTTTTCCCGTTTATCTCAATGAGGAGCAGGCTAATATGCGTCAACTTACGATGTTTTGTTTTGTAGAGGGGACCAGATACTATATTGTTTTTATCCAAACCGTACACATTTACCGAAATTAAAGGATTTATCTTTTCGAATATTTTAATATCATTTAAACTCAAAGGAAAAGTCATTCCTGAAGTGTTCAGAATATGTTTATAATGTGGATATGACGACACTCTATTTGGATTATTTTTTGCTGGATACATATGCGCAATTATGCTCCATAAGAAACATCGATCATCTTTGTTTTGAATGTTTAAACATGATTTGGTGTTTTGAATTTCTCGCGGCAATTTCACGTATGAGCCCGCCCGTAATGGATTGTATTGATTAATATTTAATTCTAAATGACTGATAGAATTTAGTGTCCAACCACTCCCCGACATTTCGAATTCTGAACATTTCGTTATCAGCTTTTGGACACATGTTTTATAAAACGATATCAAATCAGAGTTGTAAAAAATCTTTACAAATGGCACATTAAATGACTTAAGGGCTTTTTCATCATTTTTAGGTAAATAATATGACACAAAAAATTCCATGTTGACTTTTAATGCATTGTGTTGGATCAATGATTTTTTTATTAATTGTAAAACTGAAGTAGAGGCTTTATTCAAAAATTCCTCAGGCAGCATATTATTCGAAATAGGGTTTATTTTATAACTTACAATTCTAGATTTAAATGCACTAGCTATAATCTGCACATCTGGGAACTCAGAGTTGATCAAACAGTTTGATTTATGAATACTACTTTTATAATGCGACGAGATACGAGACACCTCAATATTACACTCTCTACAATATACCATTTTGCCTCACTTGTTCCTTAGTAGGTATACTTGATAACAAACTTGAACTGATAAAAAATATTAAAAAATATAGGTAAATATTTGAGGTATTTACTTAATATAATAGTTGCATGAATTGATATGAAGCGATTAACCTGCCTAGATGTCGGTAATAATATAAATGCATAGTTTCGTAATCTGAGATTTAATTTTACTGTTTGCAATTAGTTTTCAGTAGTATATTTCAGTATTTCAGTTTCTATATTTAAATTTTTCAATATTCCAATATTTCAATATTCCAATATTTCTCATTTATAGTTTTGCTGTAAATAAAACAATCATTAGACATAACATAATAATAACCAGTTAAAATTTTATTCATGAAAATAAAACTTACATTTGTTGATTAAAAAGTATTGTAAATGCTTTCCTATTATAAGGTATAAATAAAATAAAGATAACAGTTAAGTAAAGATAGCTAGATAAAAGTGAAATAATTGAATATTATTGCGTCAGTATGTTAGAACATATTGTTCATTGCGGTATCATGGGATACTTAAATGTATAGTTTGGTAATCCTAGTTTGCAATTTACTGTGTAGATATTATTATAATGTTTGCAATTAGTATTTCAGTTTCTATATTTCAATTTTTCAATATTTCAATTTTCAATATTTCAATATTTCAATATTTCTCATTTTTAGTTTTGCTGTAAATAAAACAATTATTAGACACAAAATAAGAATAACCATTTCAAATTTTATTCATAAAATCTAAAACTAACATTAACTAATTCAAAAGTAGTATATATGCAAGTAATTACCTATTATAAGGTAGAAATAAAAATATCAAGGTAATATAATAAAGTAAAGACAAAATGAAACAATTGCGATTGTACCAATCTGTTAAAACATACTGTTCAATGTAATTTCATGGGATACATTATTGGCTGTATAGCCTTGAATTCATTTTTCCCGGCTTCTACAAGTGTTGACAATGCGCGCCATACAGGTGTTTGGGTGTCAGTACACAATTTTAAAGTAACCAGGGCTCTTTTCCAACGTTCTTCGCTAGGCTGACATTCAGCTTCTCGGGAATTATAGACCCTTAACTCGACGTAATACTCCCCGCCACGTGTGAGATCTCGTTGTGTTGTATACCCGCTCGTTCCGCGCTGTGAAAAGAAGCTCCGCAATGTAGCCGCACGCGCTGGTTTCACCTTGCTGCTTTCTCCGATCTCCTGAAAAAAAATCAAACAAATAATAAGTGACCTTCATACGTAACAGTTTATTGATATAACTGCTGTAACAAAAGTAAGTTACATAAATGTTTACAAAAATAATCTAGCCTGCATTAAACAACGCTTATCCACCATCGTAACTAAAAAAATACCCTGCCTAAGAGGGCCATGGTGCCGTAAACAATCATCACACACACACACACTGAGTATCACACCCATAAAAATAAGTAAACGAGCGAATAATATTTTTTCATTACCTGTGTAATCGAGGGCTGCGCCAGAGGTAATTCTACGTCATCCGTGTCCGAGCCAAAGAAATGGGATGTCGTCAACAGTTCTGTTGACACCGCCGCTGGCAGTTTTTTCTTTCTCGATGAAGACCCAGCGCCGCTGCTAGCCGTCCGTTTCTTTGATGCGCCTCCGTCTTTCTTCTTTTCTTGAGCCACCTTTTTTGCAGGAGGTTGTGGTGTAGGTGGAGGTGCTACAGGCTCGGACCCCGCCGGTGTTTCGTCGTCCGATACATCAATCTCATCGGCCCAGAAAGGATTTTGCGACCAGCCCGGCCTGAAAGCAATAATTTAAAATAATTATAATAGAAGATAACTTCGCAACGAGTTAACACAACATTGTTTCTGAACATTGTTTTAGCCTAGCATAGCAAAATGCTTTATAAATAAAAAATCCATGAGTTAACACAAGTTAGTTTGCCGATCAACACAGGTACCTAAGTCACATTACACTTTATACGTTTACATCCTCACACTCACAGTCCACACTTAGTTCAATGACTTGTATAGCGGGTGCCAGAAACATTCACTTCACTCATAATCTCACCTTGAACCAGAAATACAAATTTCCCTTGGGGAAGTAAATTGAGCTTCTGTCAGGAATCGAACCCGAAACTCCCGGTGTAGAAGGCAATTACTTAACAACTACGCCAGCATGGCATCTAATTTTTTTCACCGAAGTTATAAGGCAATTTGCACTCACTAATAATTCATTCATACTAACAATAAATACTTTAAGGTCACTTACTTACATAGTTAGGTTCCTTGAAGTTCCGAATATGTAAATAACTGCACTTTTTTTGGATGCTGGAGCGTCGTCGCCCACCACTGAATATCCGCTTTTAAATGTAGATGCACCAAATCAGTCCTATTTATAATCTCATTTTATAAAGATGCATTCACAAGTCGAATCTTGACTAAAACGTACAAAAATAAAAAAACAGAAAGGTTAAAGTTTTAACGATTGTATACCTTAACGATCTTGTAAACAAAGTTCATTTCATCTTGTCAACCGATAAACAAATCTGAATGAGACTTTATGCTGTCGTCAAGGGATGTAAAGCGATGACTGCTGCACATTCTCGAGCAACTGGAGACAAAAATCCTATAAGGAAGTGGCAGGTACTTATACCAATTACGAGTCTTTTAAATTACAGATCTCACTTAACTGGTAAACAACATATTTCAATTGATCACCAGTAATGAGAGAACCTCTCGAATAAAACAATGCTTTTTATGAAAATCCTTATAACTAAATCTTTTAGATATTAGTAGCGAAACAAACATCAATAAGTCGATTTGTATTTTTTGACGATACTAAAAATGTATTGCTACTTAAGTAAATATTTAAAAATCACATAATGTTCTGATCACTACTGTTACCTATTTAGTATTTTTATTAGACATTAATATGTAGGTACCTACGTTAAATTTTAACCAAAACGTATATTATAATTTTAATTATGTAAAATCATGAAACGAAGGTTGTATCTTTGAACCATAGGCCGTCATTTATTTATTTATTCATTATAATCAATCTCTTTTTTAACTTTTTTTATTTTCTATACAAGATGATTACTACAAAACATCAAAAGAACCAAAAGCCCGTAAAGTAACCTATGGATAGTGACAATGGAGTCTTATCGCTAAGAGAAATTCTTTTCAGAAATATTTGTATCGATATAATCACAGTAATATTGTTGTTTGCTAAGAAGCTATTTAATAGTATAGATAGTGAAAAGTATAGATATCTTAGAAAATACTAAAAACAAAAACTTTTAAACTCATAGCCCACACTAAATTCATAGACTTGTATCTTAGGTGCTAGAAACATTCACTTCTTCACACACACACACACAATGACACCCAGAACCAGAAGTGCATATTTTCCTTGATGAGGAGATTTATGCTACTGTCGGGAATCAAACCTAGTACCCGCAACATAGAAGACAAGAACTTACCAACTACGTCAACATGACAGTCTGACTAATCGTATCTTTGATAAAAAAATATGACGAAAAAAATATCGTTGAATCACGTACGCTAGAAAATCCAAATATAGGCTGACTTGATAGCCTAGGTACATAGGACTGCACATATCATTGACATGAGTACAAAATAATAAAATGTAATAATCATAAAAAGTCCCCACTTTATACGTACTCGTACGTACTCTAGGTAACATACCACGGCTGTATAACCCACACTTAAATCGGGATACTATATACCTATGCCTTATAAATGTGTCGGTCGCATCTGTTTCACTAGACAGACAAAGTATTATGTTCTGAACTGATCTGTCTTGAACGGTCTAAAATAAAATGAACTGCTCAGATAAACAAATGCAGACTGACCAGATAAAACGATAGCGGTTTATAAGCTAGAGGGAACCTCGCTTTTTTTAATTCAGTGCGACGAATATAGTGAGCGAACATAATACATGTTGTAAAATGCGCTAACGAGACGATTATAGAGAATAAAAACATCTGACACATGATCCGTGCGCAAACAAGTTGTCGGTTCCCTTGTAATTACAATACTACTTATTAATCGTATGTTTGATGTGGATTGGATAGCAGATAATCGAGAGAATTGGGGGTCATGCATCGCGAGCTCGAGCGTAGCGAGAGCGATGCAGATGCAGAACCCCCAATTCTCCCCTACTACCCTAAATATGCCCTTCAACGCGTTCTGATTTTTTGGGTGCAAAATGTTTTGTATTATACTTAGAAAATTATCCCAAACTTTTGCACTTTCCAAGACCACTTCCCACTATAAAGCAGCTCCACCTTCTAGCACAAAGTGTATTTTTTTCAGATCACTAATTTCTTAGCAATGTTTATGTGTTTCTACTATTGACATAAATACTTCTAGAACCTTTGGACCCTTATCAGCATTGTATCCCGCAGCGCATTTTGAAAGTGAGGCGTATAAAAGCATAGGCACAACATTAAAATAACGCTTGTTTTCTTGTTACAGCAACCATGAAGACCAAGGAGAACATTAACATCAGTCACATAAGCGGCAGCATCGTCTCCTACAACCAAGATGAAAGGTGAGAAAATTCGCAAATGGCCAACCACATAGATAAGTACAGGTATTTCTATCAAAAACGAACGCCCCTCCGATATGTGCAAGTAAGCTTATAAATGGGCTATTATACTCGTACTATATAATAACTATTCTGGCCATAAATACTCTAACATAAAAACTTTTCAGCTTTAGAATGCTTTAGAATTAGGAACGCGTTTATTACTTTAAAATTTTCTTTCGATTTCGCGCCTTTTCATATATTATTTCGTGTTCATTATCAAATAACAATATGAAATGACTTCGAGGTGTTAAAGAAAATAAGATAGCAGTATTCGCCTTGTACAAAGTAAGTGTTGAGCCGTCGCGTTGGTCATATTCCAGACACTTCAAAAGCTTGTTATCAGCCGTATGTTCGTATATCGTAATATCAACAGATACAACACTTCGTCTGTCAAAAAGTCAAAATCATTGTATGGTCAAAAACCATAAAAGATCAGGGCAGCCGCGTGTCTTAGAACTACAAATTAATGCTGTTAAAGCCAGAATTGATCGAAATCCCATTAGGAAGTAAAAATATTATGATAACTCAACAATAATCTAATTGCGAGAAATGAAGATTCCCGCTAGGAAAATGTCGCGTATTATAAAACAAGACTCTGTGACTCGGTGCTTATCGTCGATATACAGCACATGCCTTGATTTAAGGCATGTGCTGTATATCGATCTTTAAAATTAAATAGAGTACCTTCCGTTGCGATACGCAAGTGAAGGGCACAGAAATATTTTATTTACCGATGAAAAAATTTACACGATTGAAAAGCGCTACAATAAGCAAATTGATGATGTGTGAAATGAAGTGACTGATGACCTTGGTACGACAGGTACAGACAGCAAACACTTCTAGTGTACGGCGAGGATGAGGTCCAAAAAGTACTTTATACCTATATAAGTCGAATCTTTGTACTGTCATATCTATATCTATACTAATATTGTAAAGAGGAAAGATTTGTATTTTTGTATGCAACGAATAAACTTAAAATCTACTGGACCGTTTTGGATTTAATTTAGAATGGTAATAGTTTGAGAACCGGGAAAGGACATAGGATAGTTTTTATCCAACTGCGCAAAAAGAGGTTAATGGTTTTGCGCGATAACCGCAATACGCGCGGGCGGAGCCGTGGCTGGAAAATTATGTATGACATAGGGCATAGTTATTGTTTTAAGATTATAATTTTAGATTTAGTTTTCAGTGCCAGTCTTTCCCCTTATAAACAACCAACTACTTAATTTGTGTCACTTTAAAGGATTTATTCTATAGATTTTATATTTGGTATAAAATTATCCAACACCCAAGTTCAACTAATATTACTGCTAAAATAATAAAGTTATCTTAAGCGCTATACTTTTCCTTTAAAGTTCATGAAACGCACTATAATCTTGAATTTTTTCAGATTTTTCAAGCCAGCAATTTAGCTTTTAGAGGGGGGGGACGCCCTGCTGGAACAAAAATGTGCACTTAAAAGTTTAATATTTCGTAAATGGAGAATTAAATCGAAAAACAGTATTAGCAACTCCTAAGTCATTTTAAAAGACCTATTCAACCATACAAAACAAGAAGAGAAAGACGACAAAAAAAAATTCATCCCCACATCACATGTATGGGAGGTACCATAAAAAAAATATTTTTAATAATTTTATTTTACCACTTTGTCGGCGTAATTGATTTACATATCCATACGAAATTACAGCTTCTTAGTACTAACGGCCTCTTAGCAAATTTTCGGACAGACGGACAGACAGACGGACATGACGAAACTATAAGGGTTCCTTGTCAGGACTACGGAACCCTAAAAACGGGAGTAACGGGACCCATACCTCCAACATGGCAATCTCTAATCAGGTGTCTAATCAATGACTCCTGATTGCGTATCAGTAGTGTTCATATGTACACCTACAGCATCCTTGTCTTTAAAACGTATCATATACAATGGAAGTGTAACTGTGTGTATTATATGCTTGTGTTAAATTTCCACCACATTATATTGTGGTAAGGGGTATCCTATCTTTTTTTTATGTAATAGTTGTGGAACCAGTGTGAGGCTCACCTGATGTTAAGTAGACTAACCACTGCCTATAATAGATGCATTTCGTCACAAGTGCCCGAATTGCACTGCGCCCGTCACACTGAGACATACAGTTGTTAAGTCTCATGTGCCCGCAAATTTTACTGGCTCTTAAGGACTGTTGCCGGAACACACTGTTAGGTGCTTGGCGACAGACTTGAGCTTGGTAGCTAGCAAGGTGAGCATTCGCAAAATGCCCTTGCGCCTTGCGGTGAAGCTCAAGCCGGCGGTGGGGATCGAACCACGGACCTGCAGCACAGGCCATCATTGCTTCAAAATCTATTTTCCTTTTTATTTAAATCTATGAAAGATCTATTGCAATTTTAGTTCTGGAAAGGTCATATTTAAGTTGTAGAACAATTTTAAAAATACTTGGTATTACTATTTTGCAATTATACAACCTCCTCTAATTAGCTACACAAACTTCTGGTAACAAAAAGGCCTACTCCAGCCAACTTCCTGGGAACTTTAAAGGCACTTACGTAGACTTTTATACTCTAATTTATAAAATTGAATTTCAGATCACGGCAAAACCTTTTAGCTCCCTTACACAATTCTATTTTACATTCTTAGGAGTATCTTCGTAGTTAAGGATAGAAAAGAGTTTCGGGTTGCCTTCAATGGCTATTACGTAAGATTCAAGCTAGTTTTTCACATGAGGATTTATTGTTAAAATAGATACTTAATTTTTTTGGGATTTTTTGAAAACGGCGGAATTATGGCGGTGGCAAGAAACAAAACTATCTCAATCACGAAGTATTGCGGTCTCTGAGTCACTAGTATAATAGGTCCCGCACATGCCTACGTTGGTCTCTTTGAAAGATCAAATACAAACATAAACTTTACTGACCGAGCGAGCGTGAAGGGCGAGCAAAGCCCATCCGTTTCGGCTTGGGAAAAATGCTTTAGTAGGTCGGTCCATATTTTCGGTCAGCAGAGGAATTTTCATGAGTAGGTGCAATAATTATACGGACTTTTAGTCAATATGTATAGGAAATATATGGGTTTGAAAATGAAACAAACGCGATATTCAATAAACGCTACATTCCTATCAAATTTCATGAAGATTGTATCAGGCGTGCGGATGTTTTAGTCAACAAACGACCATATTGAAATAAATGTTCATTAGTATTTTGTGGCCCAGTGAACGCATATAAATGTATGAGAGCAGCTAAGTTAAGCAACGTCTGCTGCGGTCATGACTTGGATGGGTGATCGTTGGTGGCGTTACCTACTATAAGCACCTCCACGCCCTTACTTTACGTATGCCCTTTTCAATAAAAAAAATAGTTAATTAAAACGGACTACTCTGTACTAGCGTGGATTATACATAAAAAAATTAAGTGTCGAATTGAAAACATCCTCTTTTTTCGTGAGTTGGTTAAAAAGTGGATATTACAACTGAAGTTTTTTCTTATTTCGTTTATAATGGCGTAAATGATAATGTAAGTTAGGAATCGAGTTAGATGGAATGTGCACATTTATGACCAAACAAGCAATAATCGTAAATATTTTACAATTGTAGTGACTTTATACACAATTGTAAGGTGAAAGAAACAGCGAAAAAACACTAGGAAATAAATTAAAAATACCTAGTAGGTAAAATGAAAAAACAACTTGGCCAGATCACTTGAAGATGCTCTTGTATATTAAATTTTACAGACGTTACTTACTTTTTCCGATCGATGTATGTGGTTAACGTGTTCCGGGGGATCATAACCAATCCGACCATCTTAGCTATGATGAGGCTGAGCGTGCCAGAGTACGTGGAGCGGCGCAGACAGCCAACTTTGTTCCAGTTACCAGTGGGAGAACTAACCTGCTCAACAAAGCAGCACTGACTACCACCATATGAGCGCTTAATCGGGTGGCGGAATACGTTGACATATTCCACTGTTCGCAGAGGGAGTTCGTAAGGGCTACAATATATTATTTTGTTATTTTAAGGCCTCTGACTAAATCTGTAATGATATATTAACCTAATCGTATATTGATGACTTAACTACTCTATTGTATTAGGAAATAACCTTAATTCTAGGTTAGCTTGAACAACATCTTCGACCATATCATCACTTACCATCAGGTGAGATAGTGGTAAAAGGCTAACCTATCAGCAATAAAAAAGAATAGCCCATAAGAATAAATGTATTGTTTTAATAATAAAAAAAATTAAAAAAAAGTGTGCCTTCTGAACTTAATCGCTAACCAGTTGGAAGGCTTCTTCCGTCGTCTCGGTAGATTACGCTACAGTAATAGATATTCCTAGCAGTAGTGTGCATACACTACGTAGAAAGTGAAAATACTCAACGACAAGTTCTTTGCATAGATCAACTCGGTGGTCGGAACTCCGATTTCCTCTGTCTCTGAGTGACGAGCACAGTGTATGAAAAATGGTGCATGTGTATATCGCTAGCTATAAGACGGGCGACTTGTGCGACTTGTAACTTTATATAATAAAAACCGTGTTATCTGAAACTTTTTAAAAACACGCATTTTATTTCTGTAACAGCACATCTGAGTATGTCAGTACATAAATTCAAAATAACACAGAATAGTGGTCTTTGACCTCACGTAGTAAAAGAAACTGGGTGCATAAGCCACGGACCCAACTTAACAAAGCGCCTAAAAGTTGCAAGGCGTGACCATAAATGCTGGAACTTTGTTCAACGAAACAATGGCCCCAAGTGCACCCTTAGAACTGGCAGTGGGCTGAAGCGCTTCCCAATCTAAATCTCTCCAGGACCTCTACCATGATACGGTAGGCGCATACCACTAATGTGCAAGACCCAAAATATAATATTATTTTGCTACTCATACAAGGCCTGGGAGTCCCCAGATCCAAACCCAAAGCCGCGTCGTCGTCTCACCAAATTAGGGATATCATCGGAATATATATTCTACGACAGATTTCTGATTGTACTATGCTTTCGTTGTAGCAGGGCTAACTGCTAATCAGTGTATTTCACTAAAGGCACAAGCGTGGTTGTATGATGGATGATCCTCGCATAGATCGCTTGAGTACATTCCATAAGCATGCTTGAAACAGTAAAGGGGACCTTTTACATTTCGATCCCCAGGTTCCTTACTTGATAGGGCTATAATCTTCAATGGACGCATGACGGCTGTTGAAGAAGAAGAATCCGAATGAGGACACACGTCGCATGCATTACTTCGCGTCACTTCGTTGCTTATCAGATTACGTCGCGCACCTTTTTTTGCGGGGTTGAAATTCCTTTACGGAGATGGGAGAAGGCGGGTGAACCATTACCTCCTCGCCTTCGTTCGTTTTTGCTGGAGCGAGCAGCTTGGACATCGTCCTCACTGAACCGCTCCGCGGCCTCCTTTTGCGCCATCACCGTTTTGCAATTTGAGGCCATCACCCGTCACGACCTCGCCTCACAAAGCATAGCGTTTAACACACTCGGCGGAGAGAAATCCACTACTACGAGAGCTTGTGGAAAGCGTGTGCCACTGCGGGCTCCATGCAGCACATACCTTCAGCATAAGGATAACCGTATCCTCCGGCGCCCCATGCTCGTGGCAGGGCGAGGTCGCCTCTCGTCTCACTGTCTGCTGCACGTACTTTCCGAAATATTCGTGTCCGGAAAGCACCTGCACCAATAGGGCAATCGTTACCCAAGTAATATATTAGACGTGCCGTGTAAAGATTGAGTAAGAGCAATCATCAAGAGCATATAAGCTGAGACCCAATTTTGAATGCTTAACGCTGAATAACACCTGGAGTAGGAACTTAATAACTTTTCAATTAGCTTAATAACTGTTCAAGCTCTTACAACTAAGTTATTCAGCTACGTCGAATTGGTATTGCATTCAAAATTTATCAAGCATTTAATTTATTGTTCACATTTTTGCAAACAATATTCATACAAATTGTGAGAAGAAAAATATATTGGGTTAAATGTTTTAATGTTGATAAATTCACTTGGTGAACTTATAAAATCACTAACTACATTTTAATTTACAAGGTCTGCTACATACTAGTTGTTAGTGCGCAAATAATTTTGTCGTGAATATTATGTTTTTTTCATTACTTATGACGCGCCACGTGAATAATCAAGATAATTATCTAGCATTACACAGGAGGAGCATAAAAACGCTGGCTCTCTGGCTATGTTAAGGGTACTAAAGTAAGGTCGTAGGTAAATAAGGCCTGTGGAGTAAATTAGACCGAGCAGCTCTGCGCGGGCGCAGCGGCGGCGGTCGTTATGTCGTTAACTCGTAGGTATATAATGTCGCCTTTTGTTGGTTAATTGATAATTGCAATGCTCCATAATGGGATGATGCATAAAGGTAGTGCACAAAGTAAAATGGTACCGAAGAATTCTGAATGTAACAAACCATTTATAATTCGCCTTACATTTTTATGTAACCGTCGATGATTGCCATACGTTTTGGTTGTGTATGAAAAAAATATGTACTTACAATATCAGCAATAATTTCATGCCGACACAATTTACAGCTGTTAAATTGTTATTTGTTACAAAAGTTACTTACGTAGGTAACTTGGGTGGTAAATTGTTTTCGAATCCATAAAACGACAAAAGAATTATTATAATGTCGTCTTTTGTTTGATGCGTTGTTTATTTTTAAAGAATTTGCAATAGGGCACCAAAGAAGTATTTCAGTTTTATCACGCTTACACCATCATGATGCTCGCGGGTTTGATATTGTCTTCAAAAGTTATTGAAAATTAATGCACACGATTTCATAATTTCACTAAAACCGAAAGAGATGAAATTAGCTAAACAAATAGGGGTTTAAAATGTATAAAGAAGTCTTATTATTTTCAACAATAATAATAAGACTTTATTTCAGATTCATGATCCATTGTACAACAAAATAATATTCATAATGAAAGAAAAAAAATACATATATATCAGATGGCAATGGCCAACCAACGTCGGTACGTTGCAGTCTGCTTCTTAACCTGTTCAGGAATCCACTGAAAATCAGTGTTGCGGGTGCACTTTAATATGTGTGGTGTAACTCAAACTGAGTGTGTTTAGTTTGCTTATAATTTATTTTTTGTAGCAATTAATAATTAATCCATTCTAAAAAAAATATGCTGTAACTTGGTACCCACATTAATTGTAATGGAATGTAGATATCAGCTAAGAAATAATTGTATGTAAAGCAAGGATAAAAGGGGTCAAGAGGACGGGGGAAAGAGAGTTTTTGACCTATCAAGCTGAAATTTGGCATTTAAGTAATTTATAGGTGGAAAACGTCCGGTTTCAACGATTATATTTAGATTTTATGATTTATATTTCAAGAAACTTGAATTTTATGCGCCCAATTTCAGAAGCATTTAATACAGCTACCCAGCACCATAATGACGCTCGTGGGGTGCCAGAATGGGCACAGGTGCTGGTTAGAATGTCATAACCAGCTCATATCCCCCGCTCACATGTGTAAGAGGCAACTAAGAGCAAAATACAGGATGGTAGCGAAGTTTGCTTAGATGTTGTCAGCTAAGTGAAGCATTTTCCACCGCAGACATGACTTGATCTGACTTGGATTGGTGTACACTAGAGCTGCATCAGTATACTGAGCGTGCACGTGCTTTGGAGGTCAAGTTCAGCCATCGGTCCCGGTCGCTGTATAACGATAACAGTCCTCATAGCATGGTGGTAATGGCATTCTGATAATGCACTCTTTGTTAGCTACCACCCTACACACCTGCCTACCAAATCTATCGCCAAGCATCTGACGGTGTGTTACCAGTTGACCCGATTAAGGAGGGGGCTTGTCGTATTCAACACACTTGTCAAGCGTCATTGGAATCGCAGTGTAAGATAGTAGCTGCTCAGAATTAGCTGCTGCCAACCTTTTTATTTTATTTATAGCTAATAAGCTAGCCTTTGACCACCATATCACCGGATGGTAACGATGATGTGGTCAAAGATGTTGTTTAGGCTAACCTACAATCACAGGCTCTCAAGATTCGCGCAAGAGGTGTTGATCAAGATAATACATACTTAAAGTTAAAGTCAAGGTCGAGGTACATATCGACAAGGTCAATGTTGGGTGTTAATTGTTGTAATATAAATTGTGAAAGAAAGATAATGTATCAATTGTAAAATTTAATGAATAAATAAGTAAACGCGAGTGAAGCTGCGGGCAAAAGCTAGTACTGTATATATTTACAAACATAAGTAATGTGCATGTCTCGTCACGTCACAGGTAACAATAAGTACAATAACCAGTTTCCGTCAGTGCGCCAGCGCAGTACCGCCGCGCCGCGCAACTGACGCGCCTTTCTCTTGCCTTCTTCGTAGAATCGCGTCGTTCGTTGTCGTCATACAACTATTATATATTCTGTGGTTGTGGCGACTGGAAGCGCTGCTTGCGTCGCCTTGCAACATTGTCTGTATAGCAGTCAGACGAATTAAATCGACGAAATACTGGTTTTCCCACCGTATCTTAAGTAGGTTACACTTCAATTTTTGTGTTACAACATAAGTACCTACCTCTTGTTACATTGCTGATAAAATTTTAATTTATAGCCGATAGGTTAGCCTTCGAATGCAAGATTACAGTTTCCATTGGCGAAAATTGTCCCAATTGCCTTCGCCAATAACGAAAGGGGATTAAAGTTATGATAATAATAATAAATAATAAATGTTTATTTCAGATAACAGACACAATAAATAAATTTAAACATGTACGGACCCATAGAACATAAAAACCTTAATCTAAAATATATATATGAAAAATTATATTATTCCGTGACATAACAGGGTTATAGATTGTAATTTCCATTAAATCGAAAAAGTTGGTCTTAGTAAAAAAAAATACAATCTTATTCAGCATCTCTTCAGTAAAATAATACACATGTATACCTAATCTAGTGCGGCACCTAAATTAATGAGGTATATTACATTGCACGCCCGAAATGGGCAAACTGTTGACACTTCTTTTGTAAAATCGCCTTTTTATGTACAAAAATATCAATAAACGATATTCTGATTCTGATCCGATTTGTAGTGATTAAATTTTGAACTTCATCTGATAGTAATGGTCTGGTCAAAGATGATCAACCACAGATATTTTCCAAGTGTCATCCAAATCGGTTCAGCCGTTTCAGCGTGAAGAATTAACAAGATTACACATTCACACTCTCACATACATCCTCACTCAATCACAGACTTTCTAAATTTTCATTTAATGAAAATTTAAATAAAAATTTAAATCTAAATTAAATTTTCATTTCTAATAGGTATTTGTGTGATTTTCAATCACAATAGATGAATAGAGTTGAGAGCTCCAGTCCTCACGCTAGGACACCCTGAGTCTGTGAGGTCTGGTCCACTTCCAGGGTGCTGGTAAATAAGTGCTCGATAAGTATATACGTACACTACGTAATGCTGTTGAAACATCTTATAAGTTAGAGTAAGGAATCCAGCAGCTTGCGATGTGGCTCTCATTTACAGTTGGTAAAATTGTAACTAGGTAACAATGTCGAAGCAGTGATGGCTCAGTGGCATTGGCTACGGACTGCCGTGCAGCAGGTCCATGGTAAAAATCCCGCCGCGGGCTTGAGCTTCACCGCATGGTGGAAGGGCATTTGGCGAATGCCCACCTGGCTAGCGACCACCCTCAAGTAGAAAATCTATCGCCGAGCACCTAACAGTGTGTTCCGGCAGCAGTCATTGAGAGTCAGTGAAATTACAGGCACATGGGACATAACAACTATGTCTCAAGGTGACGGGCGCTGTGCAATTCGTGACTTGTGACGAAATGCATCTGTTATAGGCAGAGGTTAGTCCGCTTAACATCAGGTGGGCCTCGAGCTTGTTCCGTCACAATAACATAAAAAAAGGTAGGTACTTACCTACGAATAAATTATTTATTCGTAGGTACTTACGTACTTAGAGTAACAGTTACAAAAATAAGTACAAAAAATGTAATCTTAAGGGCCGGTTTCAGAATGTTCGAGTAAGTTCCGGTTTTACTACCCAGAATATATTTAATAAACGAAACACTATCTTTGCGTTTCACAATCATCGATTTAGCCTATCCATCGGTTAAAACTTGAAACGCGCTGCATGTTAGCTGTCCTTTATATCATTCAGTTATTTTATGTGTGGCATAGCAACCTAAAACTTTATTAGGACATTCTGAAACGGGCCCTAAATCTATTAGATATGAAGTAAGCCTACGGTAAAGGTCAATATAAAATAATTTTAGATACAATTTATTGCATAGGTATGCGTGTAAATGAATATCCATAGTTCACTCCATACATAAACAATCGCGAGCAATTTAAATATAGTCTGAAAAAAACGAATCAGGCTCGTCATGAAAGAAGTATTATTGGAAGTGTAAAATTTTTCACCCACTTCCAAATAAGAAGGAGGTTGTTACCTTAGAACTTTTGACTGGGGAAACCGATTATGAAAATTATTTTTTGTTTGAAAGCTGATGCTTGTTGTTTGGTCTCATTTAAATTTCATCAAAAACGGTCAAGCCGTTTTTGAGTTACACTCCAATAACTGACAAATATTTACTTATCTTGATGATATAGTCGTTGACAATGAATGTCAATCGAATCCGTAAGTAGCAAGGGCCACTTAAAAGAGTAAAACTTTTTTATTACAAAAAATGGAACCGACTTTAATGCTCAAAAGTGTCAAATAACTTGTCGAAGTTGGTACCATGATAGGTACTTTTGAACTATCACGGTACTGACTTCAACAAATTATTTCACACTTTTGGGTGTTGAAGTCGTTCCATCTTTTGGTTAATATTTTTTTAATATGCCGATGACCAAGTAAAAATAATGGAAGAGTCGTGTGTCCTCTTCGCTTATGCTATTCCTCTTCTGATATCGTGCTGTAATAATATCATCAATCAACATACTGAAACGCTAATTATGTATTAAAATGCATGACAACCTTGACATAAATAATTCTAATTCATAATGTATACAATTTCACCCATGTTAAAAAGAAACCTATTGACATTAACTTTTCATACAAAAACAACATATTAGATTGCGTTAACTCCGTTGAGTTATATATACAGATACTGCTAGGCATAGATATTGATACTGGAAAACATGTTCTCAAGATAAATACCAAATTATCAAAATGTACGTATGCACTTATGGAACTACGGCGCGTAACCGACCTTGACACTGCCATAACAAGTTACTTCGGATTCTCAGACGCTTGTGTATAATACTCAAGATCTCTTTATTTCACAAAAAAAAACATACGAATATATCTTAAAAAGTTGCAAGCCATAATTCAATTTAAAGCGTTCGTAGCGAAGTTTGCTTAGCCGATCTAAACGGATCAGCAACGCCCGCCGCGGTCATGACTTGGATGGGTGACCGCTAGTGACATAGTAATGTATAGTAACTGAGCGTACACGTGCTTCGGAGGGCACGTTAAGATGTCGGTCCTGGTTGGTGTCATAGGATGGCAGTCGATACACCATGGTGGTACGAATATTGCGAATGCCCGCCTGGCATTTTTATTTTTAATGGTATAGAAGGGCAAACGAGCAGGCGGCTCACCTGACGATAAGTGATCACCGTCGCCCACAAACATCCGCAACACCAGAGGTCTCGAGGATGCGTTGCCGGCCTTTAAGGAGCAATTTACCACCGTCAAGTAGAAAATTTGGCGACAGATTTTCTACTTGATGGTGGTAAATTGCACTATTACACTATAAAGTAGATCGGCTCTATTGCTACTTCTCATGCTATACCCCACCTGGGTAGAATCTACTATACTGAAATTAAATAATGATATGTATGTTGTTATTTGAAATATAGGAAACGAGCCAAGAACAAGGAAGCCATTGAAATTATGCATGATAAATTGATAATATACGTCAACGTAAAAGCAACACAGTGCTCTCAACCACTTTCATTGTTCCCAGTCATCATCATCATTACCTGAAAGACGTCCAACGTAGAACAAAAGTCTCCCTCATTGGTATTTGAATTTCCACCCTTGGCAGGCGTCTTGTGGATCTAATTGAAGTACGGCAGTTTAATAAAATGTCAGTACTTCAAAAGGTTCTGCCGCCGACCTTCTGATATTTATCCCTTAGTCGACTCTCGCAGGAAGATATGGGATGGTAAAATTCTAACCCCGCAATGTGTTCCCAATAGTCTGCAATATATAATCTGTGCAGTGGCAGGCAAGGTGCGTAACCTCTTTGTTTGTGACCGGTACTTTGCGATACATAAGTGTAATATATACTTAGTATCGTAGACAGACAGTATCGAATCGTTTCGTTAGCTGTGCGAGGACAGCAGCTGACTGCCCGAGGCTCGTCCAACCGTTACGTCGACGATTGCACCACTACGGATCTAAGGCATTGCATCCAAACAAACCCACGAAAAGTTCAATGACACGATTCTGGCATTGCCCAAAGAGGGATTGCTTCAGGGCATGCCTCATGTGCACTTTCACCCGCCAGCTTTGCCCAAGAATCAGTCCGCCGCAGACCTTCAGGCTTGGAGCACCAGGCCACTGAGACTTGCGAAGGAGCTCGACATGGTTAGTGTAATTATTTTTATATCTGTCAGCGAATGGTTATAAATAAGTAGTTTTTTATGGGTGATTTGTTAAGTCTCACTTTTTCATTTGTGGTAAAGTGGTTGTTATAAGTACATACATAAACTCTGTACATTACTGTTGCAAATAATGTTTTGTTGCTAAAACATCGTAGTGATAGCATATGCGAATATGATAATTTGTTTTCGAATGTGTTTATCTTTGAGTCGATGTTGAAATAGATTTGAAATTAATAGTTTTGAAATCCTACAATTAGATATTTGTAATCTTTCAGAAAACAACAATTGCCTTCTTGCTTCTCTATTCCGCCACATACGTCGTGGTGGCGGAAGAAGCTGCTACCAGAGACCTGCAGGTCGCCACCAGGGACCTCGAAGTGGATGACGACAATGAGGCTGATAGCGAAGACCTCGAGCGCCGGCACAAGAAAAAACGCAAAAAGCACCAACAGACTAGTAATCCTTGCGGTTATGGACGCACCTTCCTTGGAGACAAATTCTTCGGCCAACCAGACTACACCTACGTTAACGCTCCAGTCATGAACTACTTCTTCGGGTGCGGTGGCCCCATTGTACCGCAGTACGCTCCAGTGCAGCCATTACCCGTGTACCCGATACAGATAAGCCAGCATCAGGGTCACGGTGGACATGGAGGCCACGGCCATGGCGGCCACGGAAGTCACGGTGGCCATGGAGGTCACGGAGGTCATGGGAATCAAGGTTACAACCAATTTGGCTATAACATGCCCTACCAGCAACAATACCAGCAGCCATACCAGCAAGGTTACCAACAAGGATATTCCGGTTACCCCCAGAGACCCTTCCAGAGCGCTGTGTCAGCTGCAGCTTCAGGGTTCGGCACCGCACTCGCAGATTACCTCACGAAGCCAAGAAAGGCTCAGCGTCAGTTCAACCAGATACTAAGGCCAATCTACAGACTGTTTTAAGATAAGTGTTACGTGTTGTGTTGTGAAACAAGTACAATCGTGGGAGTGAATGTCGACATTTTATAACAGATATAAGGAATTTATAATAGTGCCCATAGATGTTAATAATATTTCATAATATTGCAAATAACGTGTTGTAATGCTGTGAGTAGGGAGGACTTTACGATCCAAGTGCCATTGTTCTTATGACAAAAACGTAAAAGGTAACCTAATCCATTTCTCTACAGACTTTTATCTCTATAGTGCTCTCAAGGCAATTTTATACCTTTATTATTATTATATGTTATATGCCCTTATATTTATCTATGTAGGTTCTTAATAATAATCTTATATAAGTAAGTATAAGTGCGTTTAGGATATATAATTTCAGTATTGACGAGTAGAAATATTTCAAAGCAATGTAAATGTTTTAGTTTTAGGATAACCACTGCACGTGTTCTTTATATTATACACACTAATATAAATTATAATTTTAGGGTTCCATGCTTATATGGCAAAACAGGCAAAACGAGTCCCCGCCCGTCTGTCTGTCTGTCACGGGTCTCGCCTCGTCATGTTATTGAAATAAGTTACAACACTTTTAGACGATGTATTGTAATGGAAATTCATTTAAATTATTTTTCAATTATGGTTTAAAATACATGATATGGTAGATGAAATATATACTTAGTAGTTACGCCCCGAGGTTTTACCCACGTGGTGATGGATGGTGACGAAAAGTGTCCAGCATCATACGAAATTTCATCAATATTGGTGCAGCTGTGAAATAACAAACATACAAACACAATCACAAACTTTCGTGTATATAATATTAGTGTGATGTACTCTAGCATGTAGAATTCTAGAACTCATAGAGTAGAGTACGAAAATGTTTTTAATATTTTACTTTTAGTTTTAATTGGGGCATGCGAGGTTAACATTTTTGTTACGGGGTCTGCCATCTCAAACATTAAACTTAGGTAGGTTTCTTAAATTCCGTTAAGTATAAGTCTATTAAGTACCGTATCCTGTATTTAATAAAGAAATAACATAGAAATTTGTAAAACAGATTTTTATTTAAGGTTTGTAATTGCCCCACAGGCCACAACCAACAAACATTTTTTTTTAAATTATGTATATCTTTGTAGGTAAATAATTAGTCGTGACAAATAGTAATAATAAAAAAAAAGTAGATAAATTGAAACAATAAACGTTTTTGTCTTCTTAGATATTTGAACCTTATGTAATCCTGTTGTAATAATACATCATCATCATCATCAACATCAGCCATAACGTCTGCTAATAATGGTGTTTGTCATAATTCACATGCTAGGCAGGCGTCTCAAGGATTGTATTGTAAGTTAAGTAAGTTAGTAAATTACTGTGAAGTAATCCGGCATTACCGCGGGAATTAATATGTAATAAAAACAAATTTAATAAATATATTAAGTCACCATGCCATCGAAACTTCCTTCTTACTCGTATAAAGGTTTCAGTTCAACAGTTATTAAAATACATAAACAATTAAAAATTAGTTATATTTGAAGGTTCATAAGTACTTGAATAATACTTATATTTATCATCCCACAAGCTAGCAAAGGTGTAGTTTATCTTTCGAAATCTGCGTGTAAAAGTGTTTTTATATCAATCCTCTAGAGCGTGGTAAACTATAACGAATTTCAAACCTCTATAAAAGTTCCAAAAAAAATCTCTCGTAGTAGTGAGGCGAAGAAATGTGTGTTACACGTTATTTTGCGTATTTTTTTTTATATATTTAAACGCTTAGGGTTCTTTATTTTAACTCGTTCGCTTTGCCCTTTTTGAATAAACTGATAAACCCTTTATTAATATTTTTTACAGTACATAAATCATGTAACTTATTCTAACTTATCTACTAAACATTGATCTACGGAAGAGTAACAATTTTAAAATAGGTATATATATTTTTAAAATAGGTAATAACAAACAAGTATTTCAACACTTATTGCTCGAAAAATTACCCTAAGGGAGTAATGGTTGAGGCCTTTGTTCAACAGTGGAGGTGATGATTATTGCTTAAAAAGTGTCCTTGGTAGGTTTGAATACATACTGTTAAAATAAGCTATCGCCTACCGCCCACGCTTACAAAATAAAACGCAATAAGTATGTAGTGTGTTTGCGTTGTCTATTTCTCAGTCGCACCTAAACGAAGTAACTGCAAGCAAGGAGTTTGTTACTGCCATACTTCCATAGTGACGACTTCCAATGTATAAAATTACATTTGTCTCGATCGTGCGCTCGGTAAGTCAAGACCTCCTGAAGATGCTTCGTTTAGAAGCGAAACTAGTCGGGTATTCTTCCGGTTAGGCTGCGTGATGTTTGTGACGTCACGTAGATAACAGGAAAATTAGGCGGAATTGTCACTAGATATATAATTTTATGCTTTTTTAAGTGTTTTATTAAAATATTATTTAATATTTTTTAGGATACTTTTAAAAGTATTTGTTATTATTATAAAATTACAGATCTTAAATCGTAATTTATTATTTTGTGTCATTATACGTGCTACTAAAATAATAATTAATCATATTTATTATCAATAGGTCATTATTGAACAGACTATTGTCAGATACTCTTTGGTTCATTCATTTAGGCGCGAGCGCTATATTTATGGGCGCGAAACGCACTAAGCAAGTAGGTGGCATTTTGAAATTTTCTTGATACTGTGTAGTGTTATTATCCTATTGCATTATATTTCCAATAAGAATTATCTAGTCGGTGGTGAGAACGCCTAAATAAACAGGCGAGCAAAGCATACTATTTAGATAGCACCTCAAACCTAGGTAAATCTGGGAGATGTATTGAAATATAAATAAACCGAAGCCTCTTAAATGTTTTGTTTGCGGAATGTACTTATGAAAGACCAAACCTGGTATGTTTTGATTAGTTAGGAATATTGAGAGAATGTCACGGCAAAGATATTCTAACGTTTTGAATGTGAAGAATGGTCTGAGATCCCACAAGCGCCTGATAAAAATGCGATGGAATAGTCGCCTCGAAAATATATTGCTCGCGAAAAGTAAATAATAAAATCAAAATGTTTAATAATAAAGTCCTGCTTTTCCCGGCATTCTGGAAGCTGGAAAAGATCACGAGGCGATCTCTCAATAACCCATGATTACCCCTAATATATAATTATTGCATGTCTAACAGATTATTGACCATTTGAGAACAATAACAAGTTTTGTCAATGAACTTGGAAACAGTCTCTGGTTTTCAAGATATTTCCTTTTTACCGTCCAGGCTCATTATGAAATTATATTTAACACCTGTTCCTGGTCAGGTAACAATATAAATTAATTTAAGAATAATCCTCGTTTAAAAGTTGTAGTCATTTGAAAAGCTGGGTCGACCACATGATGATAAAAGTCATAATTGCAAGGGCTATTGTATATGAAAATTGAATAGATTAGTATTGGCATTTTCCTCTTTTGAATTGTATACTCAGATTAGGCTTTAGAATTTAATATTACAAAGAATACTCAATAATAAAGTGAGGTTATGAAAAAAGGAAAGAGGTAGCACATGCGAGCAAGCGAGAAGGAAGATCAAACTAACGGGTGTTACCCTGCCTCCCGCAAGCTGGTATATATACCCCTCATCCGCCGATGACAGAGAGAGACCTCGTTACTTCTTGCACGAATGTACGTGCATACGCACGTACATTCGTGCAAGAAGTACGTGCACACATTTCGCGTTCCAGAAATTAAGTGCCAAGTCAAGGCATATTGAAGATTAATTTTCATTACAAATAATATACGAGGAAAATTTAAGAGGCGTTGAGGAAACGTGTGCCGTTGGCGCCACACAGCTTCCTTCGCTGAACTTTGAGGAACGGACGCTGCTCACCAAAATGGCCGCCACGAGGCGACACGAATCCATGAGGAATTAAACGGAGCAAAAGAGAACATATTTTTGGGAAACAACGAACGGCATGTATAAAGGACGGGACCTCCCTTCGTCATAACCTAAGGTACCAAAATAATCAAATTTAGACCCCCATGTGCGCGACAAACTTCCGTATTTTCCCCGCGCGTAGTAGTAAGCAGCAGTGCTCGGCTTAAAAGGACTATAGAGTTAGACATTGTAATTTTTGGTATAATAAATAATATTTTTGTAAAGTGTAAAGATTGTTTCCATCAGCCATGCCCCCTAGCGAAGCATTCCTCTCGAATAGGTACTAGCCACCATCAGCACAAAGACGGCCTGGTCACAAGGTCTTCACATGCTGCCCGCTGACTATCCAGGACACCTTATTATAATAAATATTTGTCGTAAGTATCGCTTAATTCACTCCACGAACCACACGACACGACAACTGATTAAATCTTACAAATAGTGTTATAATGAGAACGTGATTCGTGATCATCATTGCATGTTGAGTGTTATCGATCAAAAATGGGATCAAGTTATGAAATGAAAATAGATTATTACACTGCCAGACTCAGTAGAAGACGTAACAAAAGCTCAATCTAGAATTATTTATGTTATTTATTTTCTTGTAAGTATGTATTTCACTTTAAACATTGAAACAAACAAACAAGTATACCTACATTGAGCCGTTTGGTGTAGACACGTTGTGTCTGTGGGAAGCGGGAGCTCATTGTATTTTCCAAAACATATCTGAGCGCTTGGTCTATGCGACGCGTGATTAATATACTGGCACATATTTGGCTCAAAGAATAAGCATTGCAATTCAACGGGACAATGCTGCCAGCATGCCATGCACGCTGCCAACTGGGAGTGGGCTGGAGCATTTGGACTGCCTATGAGTCTGCTATGACTTATAGGTTGTGTAAATGCTTTTATTGTAGTAGCTGTAGTGTTGTATATAGTTCGTAGTATTTTGTTTAATAGAGGCATACCACCGTTATAAAAAAAAGTACCTATACATTAATTATAAAAGTAAAAAAACAATTTATTTATTTTCACCCAACGTTTTATCATGGTAAAAGTATATTTTTAGAATTGTTTTCATTTTGATGAAATAATCTAATCAGAATAAGATAAATCAATCGGTTTTTTTTTTATTTTTTATGTACCTCGTGTAAAATCGGTTTAACCATTTATAAGTTGTGGTGGAATAAAGAAACTCACAAACACATACACATTAGTTCTATTACGCACTAGTGTATAATATTATTATGCACGAGGGTGTTATAGTTCGGTTTATGGCCCTAAGAACGATATAATAAAGCTCACTTTACGAACAAGGGTGTTTAAAAGTACTTTTTCAACACACTCGCTCGTAACGGGCCTTTAAATTCACCGATGTATAGTTCTATTACGCACTAGTGTATAATATTATTATACACGAGGGTGTTATAGTTCGGTTTATGGCCCTAAGAACGATATAATAAAGCTCACTTTACGAACAAGGGTGTTGAAAAGTACTTTTTCAACACACTCGCTCGTAACCTTTAAATGCACCGATGTCATAATATTACATACATGAACCCTGTCAACATAACTCGGCTTTTTATGGGCAGTCGTGTAATAAGATAGAAGTACTCGAAGCTGATATGTTTGGGTTTAGGAATTTTGATCCCGTTCACTTGTCTAAATACTAGTCAAGCAAAGTTTGTAAAATAACATCTTTTTAAAGATATGACAATATACAGATGTTAACAGTTAATGTTACTAACTGTTAGTACCTATTGTTAGTAATTTAATGTAGGTAATTCAGTGTGCATCGACTTCACAATGCAGATAATGGTTGCACAAAGAATTCATTCGCTTTGCATTCAAGTGGGAATGACCCCTGCATTTTCGAAGTGGATACACTGTGTTATTTTTACAAATTGATCTCGAAAACAATGATATGTACTATAATGAAGAAATTATAGCCCAGCGGATTGGACTGCCGCCCGTGCCACAGGTCCTTGGTGGAAGGGCAATTTGCGAATGCTTGCCTGGCTTGCCTGGCTAGCTACCGTAAGGTGCTTGGTCGTGCATTTCTACTTGCGACCCTTTATATTATATTACTGAGCGCCTAAGTGGGTTCCGGCAGAAGACCTTGAAAACATCTTTCAGCAGTCTTTGAGAACCAGTGTAAGATTACAGGCACACGATACAACTCAGTCTCAGGATGATGGGTGACCACTAGTGGCGTTACTAACTGAGCGTGCACGTGCTTCGGAGGGCACGTTAAACTGTTGTGTTCAGTTGTTTTCACATTGACTCGAGGCAAAATATTACTTATGTGACACCGCGGAGGTATTTACCCACCAAGAAGAACTCGTCCAAAACACGCCGGCCAACTAATCAAAGAGAAACAATATGTATACCAGTACAAAGACATGCTCGTGGGGCAATTGTAAAATAAAAATTATAAGCTTTTCCACCTTGTTCAACACATGTTGAGTTTTAGTCGCAATACAACTCTTTGTGCGAGTGATAGCAAGCAGTAATATTCGCATTACTGTGTGGCGGTTGGAAGGGTGTGGGTGCCGGTGAAATTACAGGCACGTGATGTGCCTGGACCTGCACACATACCGCACATCTGACTTAACAACTTTATGTCTCAAGATGGGCGCAGTGCATTTCGCCACTTGTGACGAAATGCATCTGGTATAGACAGAGGTTAACACTTAACGCCAGGTGGGCATTGTCTCTGTTTAATCACAATAGCATAAAAAAAATATGGAACAGACTTCTTAAGCCAGGAACTATAGTTCCCGGCGTCTATATCTAGAGATAAATAAATATGTATACCAAACTGAGCAAAGCGAACCAGAAACCAATTATAATGGCTCGGCCTTGGACATTATTTAGTGATTTAGTTTTTATATCGTTGAGTTTGTTATTGTTTACTTTGGTACTCAGTTTTTAGTCGTTGTCTTCAACCGTTTTAAATATTTATTCATTGATATCTTTGTTTGAGGTGAGGCTTTATCTGAGTTAGGCGATGCTTAGGTGTTTAGGTTGGTGACCAAGAACGCGGTTATTTCCGCGATGATTAAACTGTGCAGTCTTTGTGCTTTGGTTGTTGCCAGTCGTATGTCAAAGGCCTTTATGCAGCCTGAAAACTCGGACACTGCAGATTTTAGGGCATTTATGCGTGCTAGTAAAAATGCCATTCCAACATGCGGTGAAGCTTAAGCCCGCGGCGGGATTCGAACTATGGACTGGCAGTCTAAAGTCAATGCCATTGAGCCATCACCGCTTCAAACTACAAGGCAAGCTAGTCTATTAGCGCCTCTATTAGAGGCAGGCGTTTTTGTTGATATATTGAGGTTTTGTTACCCATTTTATTATGCATGACAGGTATGTGATGACTAGATAGGAAGACAGATACCATGCAGCAGGGAGGGAAGTAGGTACTTACCTAAGTACCTGCGTACTTAATGTTTGCATACTGGCAACATAATTCTGTACAAGCGCATTGGTCATGATCATTAGTGTATGTTACGATCGGCTGATAACGGCAAATTAACTTTTTTTGTAAAAGGTAGTTATTACCCTGTAATTATGGATACTTATCAACCATAGTTGAAGTTGTTTGGTGAGATAATTTAGGGTTTCCAGATTACTGGATTTTAACAAACGCGAGACCCGGGAAAATTTACAATTCCCTGGAATTCAAAAATGGAATTTAAAAATTAGCATTCTTTTTTTTCTCCTTCCAGGATCCTATGGGTTTTGATTTATAAAATGTGTGTGGGATAAAATGAAAAATTATCAGTAGGTACATAATTTTCTTTAACATTATTTACCTTAAACTACAAAAACTGTAATCGAATACTTTTAAAAGTGTCTGTGGTTTTATTAGATATTATAAAATCACAAAAAATCAAAGCTTAAATGTCATACCTAAAAAGCAATTACATTTTTGGACAAATAAGACTTCCAACTGCTCGCGGGTTGCCGGGCTGGAATGTCACCCCCCATCTCTACCCAGGATGCACTTTCTGAGGAAATACCGCATACCAAGCGAGGGGTTTATGGCAATTTTTATGCTTGAGGGTGGTCGCTAACTAGGCGGGCTTCGCAAAAAGCCCTTCCACCATGCGGTGAAACTCAAGCCCGCGGCGGGATGGTCCAGTGGCGGCACATATATTTAAAAATTACCATATAGACGTAAATTGCCATTTATACGTAAATTACCATCCATATATAAATTATATAAAAATAGCACCTAACTTAATTTCTCGTTCAAGTGAGTTAATTACCTTGTTGTTTTGCATCTCGTACCTCTGAAACCCTCGCTACGCTCAGAATTCTATACTAGAACCAACCACTCGCTTTGGTCGTGGATCATTCCTAGAATCTTTAGCTTTCTTAGGTTTCAATAAAGTACTAGCGCCTAAAAACAACTTTGGACCCTTGCACAACAAATAACTATTTAAGGAGACTAAAGGTGATTATGTATTGTTCCAGCGTTTCAGAAGGATGTGGCAAATTCCAGTCACAGGAGCAGATCATCAAGGGCCAGGATCTGGAGAATGGGAAGCTGGCGGTGACGACAGTCGATGGCCACCACCAGGTCACACACCCCACCTCGTAAGTATTGATAGCGACAGCATACTTCGTACTATGGTTACTTACTTTTAAACCGACTTCGAAAAAGGAGGAGGTTCTCAATTCGTCTGTTATTTTTTGGTTTTTACCTCAGAACTTTTGACTGGGTGAACCGATAATGATATTTTTTTTATTTGAAAGCTGATGCTTGTCGTTTGGTCCCATTTAAATTTTATCAAAATCGATCAAGCCGTTTTTGAATTACACTCCAATAACTGAAAAATAGTTTTTGTCTTGGTGATATAATCGTTGACAGTGAATGACAATCGATCCCGTAAGTAGCAAGGTCACAAAAAGAGTGATAAATTCAAATTCAAATTCAAAATCATTTATTCAATTTAGGCGTCTACGACGCTCTTATGAAGGTCAATTACAAACTTTAATATTGAAATATTCTACATTGTACTGCCACGTTCAGCAAAAAAATTTATAGAGCCACTGCGAGAAGAACGGGCAAGAAACTCGGGGCCATTCTTTTAAACGTCTGTTTACAATTTGTTATAAACAATATAATACAATTATTACAATATTTGTTTAAATTACGTAGGAGACAGGTGATGGCTTGGCAGAGGTGGAATTTTCCAAGCATTTTTGTCGTTTAAGTAATCACAAACTGTGTAGTAGGATTTCTTAATCAAAATGTTTTTCACGTGTAATTTGAATTTTCCTTCTGTGAGCATTGTAATATGTTCGGGAATTTTATTATAAAACCGCACACAATTACCTAAAAAGGACCTTTTATTTGTCTTTGCTAATCTAAAACACGGTACCGTTAATTTATATTTGTTCCTAGTGTTGTAATCGTGGTTGTCACTGTTTAATTTAAATTTACTCAATTTTTTCCGAACATACATAATATTTTCAAATATATACAGACTCGGTAAAGTTAATATATCAATTTCTTTAAAAAGATCCCTTAGAGATTCCATAGGATCCATTTCATATATGGCTCGAATTGCACGCTTTTGTAAGATAAAGATTGTTTCCATCTCAGCAGCAGCTCCCCACAGCAATACACCATACGACATAATACTGTGGAAGTACGCGAAATAAACTAGCCGTACAGTAGCTACGTCTGTTAACTGTCTTATCTTACAAACTGCATATGGAGCAGAACTAAGTCTTCCGGCTAGATCATGTATATGTGGATCCCACTGTAAAGTTGAGTCCACTTTGATTCCCAGAAAGACTGTCGCTTTGTCAATAGAGAGTTTATCTAAGCCAAGCTTAATGTTTGGTTCAACATAAGGAACATTTGGTAAAGAAAACTTTAAACATTTGGTCTTTTTTGAATTTAAGAGAAGATTATTAGCGGCGAACCATTCAGAGATCATAGATAACACATTATTTACATGAATGAGTTCACTATCTTTCCTACCTACTTTAAAAATCAGAGAGGTATCATCGGCGAATAAAACAATATTGCAGAAATCTTTGACCATGCAAGGCAGATCATTAATATACGCTAGGAACAGAAAAGGTCCCAAAATTGATCCCTGCGGTACACCTATTTTTACCAAAGACCCGGAAGAAGTATTGCCATCTATTCCAACCAATATTCTTTTACCAAAAAATGGAACCGACTTCAATACTCAAAAGTCTGAAAGCACAAGCAGATTAGGAGAGCCGACCCCATCTAAAGTGGAAAATGGCAAAGACAAAGAAGAAAAAGAGTAGGTACCAGGTGGAGAATCTAGCTGTAGTAATCTAATTCAACAGTCATCGAGGATTTAAAAAAAAAATTACATAAAAATGGAACCGACTTCAACACTCAGAAGTGTGAAATAACTTGTCGAAGTCGGTACCATACGCACAATATTGTGATAATAAGTACTTTTGAACTACCATTGTACCGACTTCAACAAGTTATTTCACACTTTTGAGTGTTGAGCTCGGTTCTATTTTTTGGTTATTTTTTTTAATCCATGCTCGAGTATCTTTAACTATTTTAAGACTGGATTCTCCACCTGGTACCTACCCTCCTTCTTCTTGGTGTTTGCCATTCCCTACTTTAGATGCAGTAGACTTTTCTAATCTTATTTTACCAAAACGATCTATACAGGGCCGAACCCTTATTTCATCAATATCATTTATAGGGCAAAGGATTAGTTTTTGGGATTCTGTAACAGAAAATGGGACCATATCACTGGTCTTGGCTTCACCAGATAAGTATGAGAGGGATCAGTGATTAAGAAAAAATACACATTTAAAGCATTATATAGGCATTGGATAGTTTTTTTTTATTATCTCACTATCAGAACTGCATGATTTGATTCCGCCATCCCCATTCTATAACCGGACATCCAGAGATACACAGAAGCGCCACCAGGGAATGGAACACCCTGCCTGAGTCTGTTTCCGGTTAAGTACAATATATGGGGGTCTTCAAAATGCGAGTGAATAGATACTTTCTGTAAGCGCGCTCCATCATCGTCCGCATCATCACTTAACATCAGGTGAGATAGTGGTCAAGTGCTACCCATTACATAATAAAAAAAAAATCACCTGATGCCAAGTAATGATGCGGTCGAAGGTGTTGTTCAGGCTAAACTAGAATAAGTGGCTGTCAAAGACACCTGCCGTAACAAATCAGCTGGGTGCTTGGTGACAGATTGTGTACTTGAGGGTGGTAGGTAGCCAGGTGTATGCCTTGACATCTTGTTATAACAACGGCCATCTGATACATACAACCAGTTCTAAGTGTTAAGATGAGTTTTGTGTGTGGAAAAAAATATTTCATTAGCCTGGCCTCGGTATTTTATCCTGGCACACTAGTACCAGGAAAAAATACCGCGGGCATAGGTGCTTATTACATCTATCACGGGCTTTTGAAACTTTTACCTTAAATGTGTACACGTAGTGACTATTTTCCACTAATAGAAACACTATTTCTAAATATTCCAAGCACTATCGCATGCTAAGCGAAAATGACATTTGCAAATTTTTGGAATACGAACCCAAGTCCCCTGATTTTACTACATTTCTAGATGTTTTAGTACTTAGTGTGCTTCGCTTATAGGATCGCTCGACAGAGCCGATACTTTGTTCTCCAATTGTTTTACTTTAACCGACATAGGGGACTGTGCGCGGTCATCAACCAGACTACTGTAACGGTCCGCAATGCATTCTGCTACGTTCACAAATATATAGATACATCAGTATGGAGAAAGTCTAATCTAGGGAGGCAAAAAGCACCTTTTGAAATATTAAATATCTAACAAGTTATCTAAATAGACTAAATCTCGACTATTAGACATAGATCATGGAGTTATAGAATTTCCAGTTAATTAAATTAATAATTCAGGATTTTATGCATAAGTATAGCTGATAAAATCAAAGTGATTGCTAAGAGATTTTATGCAGTAACTAACTCGTTCTTAATATTCCTACAATTAACAAACTAATACTTCCCTTTCTAAGTATAGATTTCAAGTACTTGGGAATGAATTAAATCTAACAGATCGAACAATACTAAATAGCATAATCACAGCATCTGAATAATGATGGAAATAGAATGTGGTCACTTGGGGACAGGTTCCAAATACAAACAAAACTCATAAAACAAAGTAACATAATATCATAAATATTTAAAAATGGAACGTAGATGCAAAATGTATTCAAGCAGTCTGATTGGTTAGGTCGGAGACAGGATAAGGACAACTCACGTACATTATTCTAAATTCAAATAGATTTAAAATTGCAAAAATAACAATGACTCACCAATATTTGAAAATGGAACGTAGGTTCTATTGGTCAAAATGTGTACCCGAGAGGTATCCATTGGTTAGGTCGGAGACAGGATGGAGACCAGATAGAGACACTTGAGTAGTTTAAAAGGAGGGCAAGCGAGCCGTCCAGATCAGTTACCGTCAAGAAGTCAAAGTTGCTGTTCGTGATAAAGCTAAAGGGAAAAGTGAAAAAAAAATTAAATTAGTGCTGTGTAAAATGAAAAGTGGAGTGATTAGTGTTAGTGAGATACCACTTGCCAGAGGAGATTGGATTAACTCTGTTGGACGAGTTTACTCACGTAAGTCCTAGATTTAGGGATTTTGGACTTCTTCCAGGTTGATGAAATGTCTCCAAGAAAAATTTTAAACTTAATAAAATATTCTTCTAAAATAATGGAGTTATGATTGATGAAATTGATCATTGAATAGAGACACTTGCTCTTTGGATTTCTCGTAGACTAAAAGACGGTTTAGAGATGTCCTAATCATTGGTTAATATTATCAGTTAATTGTTCAATAAATAATTGTCAATTAATCATGTTATGTTGAAGACATTTATCTGCCTAGTTATTGTGATTGTTGTATAGAATTTAAGATATACCCTGCAAAGAAAATAAGGAGGTGAAATCAAACAAATATATACAATATAAATTCTACAAAACAATTATATATTCAGAGTAGATTGTCTTAGGACATACTTTAATGAGATATCAATAAATTTGAATTAAATGAATATAAAAACTCTAAATACTGAAGTAATCTACCTGGTTGTGGTATTCAGATCAGAGATATTGTCTGAAGGATAATTTTCATCTACTTCATCTTGCTAACTACAATATTTTAGTTTGTTGATAACATTAGTTATTGGCTGGAGACATATGCTCCTTGGATGGTTCGTAGCTGAAAATTACGGTTAGAGCAATCCATGGTCACTGGTTGATATTATCATCTATATACCACGACACATAATTACTATACAACAACAGCTCTTTAAAAATCCAGAAGACATAGATCTATCTGATTATTACATCAGCGTAGGCCAAATATAAACATACCTAATATAATTGGGAATTTAAATAAAACAAACAAACAGAAAAGATTTATCACACAAAATAAAAGTAAGAGAGCAAATAAATAAAATTATAAAACAATTTCTTAAAACTAAGCTCAAAATTAAGCAAAACTCTAGCATTGTGTTCCAAACTCCACCGACACTAAATAAAGGAGGGGTTTAAGCTAAAATGATGAAAGGAGAACGTTGAATTCTTAAAAGGCCCTCAATCCGGGCACCCAGATGGTCGTAACCCCATGGGGATTATTCTAGCTTCATCCCCTACAATGTAAATAATCCATAGAATATTTAACATAGAATAGTAAATATTAATTTTTACACTTACGAGAAAACTTTCATCTCCCAGTTGCAAAAGTTGTATTACTTACAGAATCTATGGAAACTATTTACATTTAGCTCTAAAAATATATTATATACCTTGTAACAGCAAAAATATTAATTTATATATTTCAGAGAAAACTTCTATCATGCACAGTTGTAGCACATACAATATCTGTGGGAACTATTTTCATTCGGTTCTAATATTACATATACTTTATAATTATTCATCACTATTAATACTCCAGATATATCTGAATTACTTTATTTTATAAAAATCAGTTGATACAGCAGGAAAATTTGTTATTTAATAATTCTTAATTAGTAGCATAATCAAATTCTCTCTATTTCCCCGATTTAGAGAACTTTTAGACAATGGATCTTGAGGGTTAATTATTTTATGTAATGATGAGCTGGAAACACTAGATAAATTAAACATTTTATAATAGTTGAATTGTACAACTACTGACAAATTTAGGAATGTATAAGTATATAATCACTAGCTTTCCGGGCGCGGCTCCACCCGCGCGTATGTCGGTTATCGCGCAAAAACATTAACCTCTTTTTGCGCAGTTGGATAAAAACTATCCTATGTTTTTTCCCGGGTCTCAAACTATTTCCATACCAAATTTGATTCAAATCGGTCCAGTAGTTCTCGCGTGAAAGCGTAACAGACAGACAGACAGAGTTACTTTCGCATTTATAATATTAGTACTGATTAATAACTGGTATGTGAATGCAGAGTAGAATTGTTAGTGACTCAGCTGTTAGGAGAATTAGAATATTATTAGGAAACTTCTTATTCTGCTATATTTATTTATGTACTAGTAGGTATACATAGTTCTGAAATTATGTGTAGTGCCCACGATCACTGTAGTGTTTGAAACGTCGGTACAAAATAATGACAAATATACGCGATTTAAACTGTTTAAAGTTGTTTAATTATTATGTTTATTAGGAAATTCTGAAATGGACCCTTAGTGTACCAATGTTGATGGTGTTTGGTTTTATTCGAAAGCTGGTGCTTGTCTAGTGGTCCCATTTAATATAAATTTGAGTGAGATCTGACGACAGTAGGTATTTAAATTATACTTAATAATGCGTATTCAATTGGCTTCGACTAAATTGATGATGTTCTCATTTTCACTTGTATATATAAAATGAAAAAAGCTGTATACGATCATTTGGTTTATTTCCTTTGTAGCGCATTTTTTGTTATGGAACATGTATTGTTTGAAGTTGGTTTTTGTTATTGTTTTTGAATATATTTTTAGTTTTTTTAATACGGTTGCTAGCTGCTCATTTGTCGCCTTACGTAAGTTAAGCGCTGGTGCAAAAAGGTCAAGGTCACGCTGGCTTAGTTCACTGAAGTTGTTACTTAACTCGTAATAAGTAGGATTGAACCTGGTCATTAGGCAAGAATTTTATTTATAAGATCTGGACAATCGATATTATTATGTCTAGAATAAATGCGAGGATATCGATTTCACGTCTTTTAGAGAGAAGTAAAAGAGAACTGTTTGTAAATGGTATAATAATTATGATAAGTACTTAGGAAATTCGCAGATCATAGCATATATAAGGAGGATATTATTATATTAACAATACTGCGGGGGGGGGGGGGGGGGGAATAACTCCATATATTTTTAGGACCACATTAGATTAATATTTTAATGAAACACTTAAAAACTATAAAAATACATATAGTGACGATTCCGCCTAATTTTCCTGTTAAGCCAACGTGACGTCACAAACGCCACGCAGCTATTCCGGAAGAATTTTCGGCGTGTTTCGCTTCTACACGAAGCATCCTCAGGAGGTCTTGACTCTACGGGCACAAGATCTAACAAAAAAATATATTTTAGGAACTTAGCACTTTGCGGTTTCGATCTAATGGGTCCCACACATCTCACAAAATCGAATGCAATCAACGTTTCCGTCAGAAAATTGTACCTAGAAAGCGATCTTTATTTCGCTCCACGATACCTTCGTTGGAAGACACATCAGTTGTTGTTGGCTTGGTTGCCCCCAGGAAAATATACGAAAAGACGACGACGGCTACGAAAACATTAAAATGTACATACAACTGTATAATAGCGATAATGATGATTTGAATGTTTGCAGGTACGGAGATACTATGCTGCATCTATTCCGGGGTAACATCGGCTCTGGTCTGTTGGCCATGGGTGACGCTTTCAAGAACGGTGGCATCGTGTTCGCGCCCATCATGACTGCGATCCTCGGCGTCATTTGTGTCCATGCGCAGCATTTGCTGGTGCGTTTTATTTCTCATGTAGACTTTACTCGCTTTTCTTTCTTGCCCTGGTCCAAATTTAGGCATGACGGAATTTAATGAATAGTAATTATTGAGATGGTTTGTTAACGTTGAGGAGTAAGCCATAGTGTTCGCAGATTCAGTCTTCATAGCGGCAAGGTTGGTAAGAAACTCTTTCTCTCTCTTTCTTAAACCGTCACCGCATGTTTCATTCATAGTTTTAAGTTTCAAGTTTGAGGTCTACGTACCCATAGGTCAAAACAATGAGACTACGCTGTCTGTCGGTTCGTCTTTCTGACCACCCATCCACTCGTATATCCCTCTGAACGGAATGAGTTACAAATCTTAAATGTAGATATGTTTTCTAAAATTGAATCTTTCTAGTCCAACAGTGGAGTCATTCACTGTTGGGCTAAAAATACAATTGAATTCTTTTAAAGGGGGCTCCAATACATGGAAGGTAGCTAAAGAAAATTTTATTACATCTATCTGTGGGATGTCATCGTATGGAGCTAGGGGGATGACCCAGTGATGCAAAAGTAAATAATTTTGCGAGATATATTTTTGTAGGTGATGAATAAGCGAACATATAAATAATTAATCTTCTGTCTGATCTTATCCTATATTAGCGGGGTTAGCAGATGGAAGAAGTAGTCATACTTGTACATAAATGATGTGTATTCTTCTTCCATCTGTCTATCTGTATATATCATCTGTATTGTCATCTCACTGATCATAACTGTTAGACACATTATCCTTCTTCGTGCAGCATATTGATTATTTCTTCGATTTTTCCCTGTCGCTATGTCGGTCCTGTACAGTATTTGTTCTCTATTAAACAAAAATGCGAGCGAAAAATTATAACATCTTAGATGAGAACATGTTTGATGCGAGTCTATCTCAATAACTAAACTTGTTGAGAATCCTAAATTTGAGCATTCTCCAAATTGAGTTTTATACCCTATTTAACCAATTATTTTATTCCTTATTATGTAGTTTAGAAGCTGTGATAAAATTCAACAAACACAGTCCCTCACAGACGGTACGATTGATCGAAACCGTTCGACTGTACAGATCTAATTTTATCATACTGAGCAGTTAATTATTGATCCATGGAATCTGTGCCCGGGCACAGATGATAAACAACGCCCGGGGCATCGAAGGGGTTGGGTTCAAATTAGAGAGGGTTGTCTAAGGATTTCGGCGACAGTCCGGCCGGCCGACTATCTGGTTAAAGAATGAATAGTCGGCTGGCTAGTCATAGTTTCGAATGCCATGCCGCAGGTCTAATATTCAATCCCCTCCACCGGCTTCAGCTTCACCGCATGGTGGAAGTGCATTTACCTAGTGAAATATTAGGCAATCTTTGCAAAATGGCTAGCTACCTCCCTCATGTAGAAAATCTGTCGCGAATCACCGAACATTGTGTTCCGGCAACAGTCTTTGAGAGCCAGTGAGTAATTACATGAGACTTAACATCCGTATGTCTCAGGGTGATGGGCGCAGTACAGTTCTTCATGTATGACGAAATGCATCTGATAATATCAGCTGGGCCTCGTGCGAGTCTGAACTCGCACAAATCATCATCACATCTGATCACAACCACATCAAAAATAGATGATGTGAAATCGGCATCGGCAGTGGATGTAATGTTATGCACCACTTAGTTACTGAAAGTTATTAAAACACCAAAGTTCTGATTATATTTCCTCTAAAATCAAATTCGGTATAACATAAGACATTCCTATGAATAAAATATATCTTAATAATTTCGATTCAATATTCTTTAAACTTACTATCATTTAAAAATACCTGTTTAAAAATACGTGCAATAAAATAGAATATTTTCCGGAGTGAATCGTGGTGTGACAGTCTTGCGTCAGCCTCCACCTCCTAATACATGCGCCACCCACAGTAGACAGACACTCAACGAAGACAACGAATGAAAATCAAAAGATAAGTAGCCATCCCGGGAACCCATTATTCCATAGATTTTCTTTTTTTTCTTTTTGAAGAGCTCATTTGTAGCAAACATTACGTGGATTATTTTTTATGCGAACGCAGTAATAAAGATTTTGCAAGATGCATTGCATTATTTATATTAACAACAATGCTCTTAAAAAATAAAGCAACGGGAATAAAAGAAAAACTGGACTGTTCTTGGTATTCGTATAAGTAAAAAAAAATACTAAATTAGTATTTTCACCATAGCACTATCCTAGTAAACAAAAAAATCTACCCACAGCAAAAATGTAATACAGAGCTAGGGAAACTAGGTATAAATATAAAATTAAAGATAAAATAAGAAAGGCCCATAAAATATAAAACAGAACCGACGTCTATCTCACAAAAACATGAAATTAGTCGGTACTATACTGATTCAAAACACTCTTAGCTCAATTTTATGGTCCGACTTCTACAAGTTAATATATTTGAGTTTCAATTTGCATATATATATATATGTGGGTGCGTAGAATCGTTATTGATTGTGACTAGCAATAACAAACCAGACACGGGAGGGTCAGAAGGCGCGGGTGGCGATGGAGGGCCGGGGGATTCAACTTCAAAGGGCAGGTAATTGCAGACTGCGCCCCTACGCTACCCACTGTCTGTAGTCATGACGACGAAAATGGCGTTGTTCAGACATTATGTGCATAACGGTATATTCAATACACCGTTAGATATATTACAATTCAGTTGGATGGATTATGGGCTGCTGAAGGGATTCGAGATTAGAATCAACAGTTTTCCAGCTCCGTTTATATTATCTATGTATTTGGATGTTTACATTCTTCCTCCTGTTTTTATTACAAGCTAAACGGGGTCGGGTTGGTACAGCATGTATTCTGTCCTTCACTCTGTTCTGTTGTTCTGCCATTTCAATATTTAAACCTTTCGCCCACATACATTTCTTGCCTTCTACGCGGAGTACATCGATATCTTCTTTAGCCTTCCTCTACCTCTTCAGACTCCTGCCAAGCTATCGCCTGACACTGCCAAGCGATCACCTTTCACCTACGTAATTTAAATTAATATTTTAATAATTTTATTATATAGTTTGTAACTCATTGTTAAAAGACATTTAAAAGAATGGCCCCGAGTTTCTTGCCCGTTCTTGTCGCAGTGGCTCTGTACATTTTTGTTTGCTGAACGTGGCAGTACGATGTGGAATATTTCAATAAAAAAATGTAATTGACCTTCATAAGAGCGTCAAAGACGCCTAATAATTGGTTTTGAATTTGACGTCCTTATCACATTTATACTGAGAGGCGTATTTTCTTCCTGGATAATACCTCTAGAGAAATCATATGCATAAAATCCCAATGATTTAATTTTTTCCCATGTGATTTAAATTTTTCAGCAACTCAATATAATTAATAAATATATGAAACTCAATCAAAATGCCCCGTTTTACGGCCATGACCAGACATATTTGAAAAGTTTGTAACATAAAAGCAAATGATACTCCCTGATTATACTCTTTCTTAAAATTTCTATGCTAAATTACAATTGAATTGGCTCAGTTCTGGAAGAGAATGCAGGGGAATAGAAACGCCGAACTTGTTAATTTCACTCCTGAACACGTTTTCATGATGACTCAATCTATTTAGTGAAATTGGCCATATACGAGTATGTGAAAATGATAACTTTTAATTTGAGACCAATGAATGCAACATGAGACGCAAGAGTGTCTTCTTTACTAAAAGTGTCCAAAATTGTGATCGGAATAAGCACGAGGCTTACCTGATGTGAAGCAATAGCCTGTGCCAATAACAGATGCGTTTTGTCACGACGAACTGCATTACCCGCATCATCCTCAGACATACAGTTGTTAAGTCTCATGTGCCTGTAATTTTACTGTTTCTCAAGGACTGCTGCCGGAACACACAGTTAAGTGATTGGTGATTTTCTACCTTACGTCAGTAATTGGTATTTTTTTCGTAGCTAGCTATATAACAGCATAGAAGCACTACAACTCTTCACTAGCTTTACTGTCGATACTTTTTTATTACTTTAGTAACTCGGCAAAGACTTTACCCCGAGCTCAGGAGTGGAGTACACTGAAAAACAGCGTTCCGATCACAACACGGTGTAAGCATAGCACGTTGCTGAGTTCCCCCCCATTTCCCTACGATATAATTACTACTATCAGCTGTTAAGCCCGGTGTTGATTACCACCTTCCATACCACCATTGAAGGGGTTTTGCCATAATCCCCGCGCTTAGCAGGCATCTTGGGGGTCGCAGTATAAGACGGCAATTCTTCAGTAAGTGCTGTTGCCCACCTTCTGGTATTTTAAGAGATACAGTTACTTAATTAATATTACTAGTATGTTAATTTTAGTTACAATGTCATCTCCGCTCCATCTCTAAAGGCAAAATACCGGAAGGCGGGCAGCCTCTGCTAAAGAACTGATATCTTAAACTGCGATCCCCAAGATGTCTGCCAAGCAAGGGGATTGTGGCGAACCTGTCTTTATGGAAGAGGCTGTGTTCAGCTGAGGACATTCCGGCTGCTACACTACAGTACAGTATATAGTAATTATTAGTTAAAGTATTTGATGAGATATATATGTTTTTATTTTACCCGTAGTAAATAATCGATTATTATTTTTATTATATTACAAATTTAAGGTTTTGAAATAAAGGATGGCAGAAAAAGGACCAATTCGAATAATTCCATTGAGCATAAACATATTTTTAATTATTTTCCTTTCAATTCCAGCTGAACTGCTCGGAAGAAATGCATCGGCAGACGAAGCGAGACAAGGCCCCAGGGTTTGCAGACACGGTATACTTGGTGTTCGCCAATGGACCGGGGAGGCTGCGTCTCCTAGCGCCCACTATGAAAGTTCTCGTCAATGCCTTCCTCTGCATCACGCAGCTTGGCTTCTGCTGCGTATATATTGTCTTCATCGCCAACAACGTGAAATTGGTATGTAAAATTAATACATCATTGGAAAGGCGAATTAAGCAATTGCAGGGCGAGTATATATAAAGAGAGTAACGATACGAGACCGGCAATTGCCGTTTCTGCCGACATAATATTATAGTGCTGTTCTAAAAACTGCAACGAAATTATACAAGAATTATAAGATTAACTTTTGTCGCTAATTACGAGTATATTATATGATTTGGGGCTTAAAGTAAAAACTTCTTTATGGTCTTTGGCTATAGTTTTCACCAGTCAACATTTCATATATTTTTATTATTTTATTGATGAACATTTATTTATGGATATTTTTACTTTTGGACATTTCTATTATTAGACATTTTTATTATTGGCCATTTTTATTGTTGTACTCTTTTAATTCTGGACATTGGCATTGGACATTTTTCTCTTAGCCGTGCAAATCGTGCATAAAAGTACTGCCATGCTTCACTAGCATTAGTGTCGACACTAAATTTAAAGGATGACAGAAAAAGGATCAGGTCATTTAAATTCAATAAGCATAATGACATTAACTATTTTTATTAATTATTTACCTTTCCTAATTGTATTATCAAACATTTTAATAGTGTTTAAATTGTTCAAATAAAAAAGCAAATCTAACAGCAAATTGTTCTTTCCAAATTTTTTTCTAGATGTGATATTGTGTTGCGATGTAGACTGGTGAGAACTTTTCAACAGTAAAACTAGTTTCTCTCTTGTGCCTTTTCCTTATTGTAGGAGAAATTATAATCAACTGGTAACATATCAAATTGTTGATTAATCCCACATCGAAAGTGATTTTTAAGACTAAGGTAAAGGCACCTATTTCCAAGGTATTTTCAACAAAACTCGAAATAACATCAAAAAATAAGCAATTCCTGTACATTTCTGCAGGTTTTAATGTTTTTATCACGTGTGTTATTGTTTTTACTTTAATACTATACTAAATATTTTTTAATTAAGTCTTAAATTGTGTTCAAAATTAAACTAAATATGAAATAAGTCCAAGGCACCTTGATCCGATGCAAAAATCCTTATTCCGATGTATTTGGTTCCTGATTCCGTGTGTTCAAAATGCAATGCTTTCTCACTTTATGTAAAAAGGACTGCCTATAATAAATTTTTACTCTACATCAAAAGGCGTGGTATTATAATTAAAAATGCTGTTGCTTAAGCCTTACATATACTACTTAAACCAAATTAAAGTCCAACCGTACATTAGGTATGGCGTAATTCAGTAACAAAAATCTAACCCTCCACCCAGGTATCAAATGAGGGCAAATAAATTGAACCCAGGCCCATATGATTTCGTATACGTTCATTATTTGAGGATTAGGCATAAAGTTTGTAATATAAGTTGGTAATTATTATAAAAGTCAGATAGTGATACTTAAATTTTTTGCATTATCATTAACTGCGTAACAATTGTGAACACTATGTATATTACTTGTGCTTATGCCGCGTATTATGGTGCATTAAGAATCTTATTGCGCCCCAGTGTACATCGGAATAACGTTTTATACAAAAAAATAAAGTTTCCTAATTCCGAGTTTTAAACTATACGAGATTTTTGCACAGTATAGAAACAGACAAAATATTAATTGCAATGTTGTCCTAAATATATATAATGCCTGATAACAATTAGGATAGATTGTGTATAAACTTGCATTTTCTCATTAAACTATCCCATAGAACGAATTAACAAAATACCTCAATATACCACTTTCAACAGGCTGTTGTTAGGTAATGCGAGGTATTATTGTACCTCGTAAATAGATTTCAATATATTATAAATATTTAGGTGGTCAAATTCAGAGTGAGAAATGCTTTATCATAAAAACAATACTGAAAATAAAAAAAATAAACTGACTCTGTGAAATCGCTATTCCGTGGCATACATCGGAATAAAGAACTGAGTTAAATATTTGGCACCTAATGCCGCGGCATTTTCAAACTGTATTTTTCCTACATTTTACTACGAAAAACCCACAGAAGTTAACTATTTTCGATTGAAGACATATTTTTTGAAACATTTCTATTAAAGAAATAAATGCACTGTACAAAATTAACGAATAAAACACTATTTAAATAAACATGATACTCCCGTGCCCAATGTCCAAAATGTATGGAGCGTGCGTTCGGGTCAGCCGCTGACGCAATACTTACCGTTTATTTCAAAATGTTTCCACAGAAGAGCGCTCATTTGATGACTCAACTACGCAAAGATATATTATTTCATAGATAAAGGGTCTTGCAGCAAAAATAAATTTATAAGCATCATAATATCACCGTTTTTCGAAATACCTCGGAATATAGTGCCAATATTAGAAACCTCGGAATAAGGTGTATTTACAGGTAAAGGCACCTATTTCCGAGGTATTTTCAACAAAACTCGAAATAACATCAAAAAATAAGGAAACCCTGTACATTTCTGCAGGTTTTTTTTTTTTTTTTTTTTTTTTATGCCTGATAGGTTAGCCTTTGACCACTATCTCACCTGATGGTAAGTGATGATGTGGTCGAGGATGTTGTTCAGACTAACCTAGAGTTACTGGCTCTCAAAGACAGCTGCCGGAACACACCTTTAGGTGCTTGGCGACATATTTTCAACTTGAGGGTGGTAGCTAGCCAGGCGGGCATTTGCAAAGTGCCCTACCACCATGCTGTAACGACTGCTATCCTAAGACAACAACCGGGACCGACGGCTTAACGTGCCCTCCGAAGCACGGAAGCGCTCAGTAGTAATGTCACCAACGGTCACCCATCCAAGTCATGACCGCGTCGGACGTTGCTTAACTTTGCTGATCGATTCAGTATGGCTAAGCAAACTTGGCTACGAGCGCTTCAAAAAGGTTTAAATATTTTTATCACGTCTGTTATTGTTTTTACTTTTAAACTATACTAAATATTTGTTTATTAAGTCTTATATAGTGTTCAAAATTAAACTAAATATGAAATAAGTCCAAGGCACCTTGATCCGATGCAAAAATCCTTATTCCGATGTATTTGGTTCCTAATTCCGTGTGTTCAAAATGCAATGCTTTATCACTTTATGTAAAAAGGACTGCCTATAATAAATTTGAACTACATCCAAAGGCGTGGTATTATAATAGAAAAAATGCTGTTGCTTAAGCCTTACATATACTACTTAAACCAAATTAAAGTCCAACCCGTACATTAGGTATGGCGTTATTCAGTAACAAAAATATAACCCTCCACCCATGTATCAAATGAGGGCAAACAAATCGAACCCAGGCCCATTAGAGGCTTGCCTATGATTTCGTATACGTTCATTATTTGAGGATTAGGCATAAAGTTTGTAATATACGTCGGTAATTATTATAAAAGTCAGATAGTGATATTTTTATTTTTTGCATTATCATAAACTGCGTAACAATTTGTATATATACAATTGTGAACACTATGTATGTTGCTTGTGCTTATGCCGCGTATTATGGTGCATTAATAATCTAATTGCGCCCCACTGTACATCGGAATAACGTTTTATACAAAAAAATAAAGTTTCCTAATTCCGAGTATTAAAATATACGAGATTTTTGCATAGTATAGAAACAGACAAAATATTAATGGCAATGTTGTCCTAAATATATATAATGCCTGATAACAATTAGGATAGATTGTGTATAAGCTTGCATTTTCTCGCTAAACTATCCCATAGCACGAATTAACAAAATATCTAAATATACCACTTTCAACAGGCTGTAGTTAGGTAATGCGACGTTTTATTGTACCTCGTAAATAGATTTCAATATATTATAAATATTTAGGTTGTCAAATTCAAAGTGATAAATGCTTTATCATAAAAACAATACTGAAAATAAAAAAAATAAACCGACTCTGTGAAATCGCTATTCCGTGGCATCCATCGGAATAAAGAACTGAGTTAAATATTTGGCACCTAATGCCGCGGCATTTTCAAACTGTATTTTTCCTACATTTTACTACGAAAACCTCACAGAAGTTAACTATTTTCGATTGAAGACATATTTTTTTAAACATTTCTATTAAAGAAATAAATGCACTGTACAAAATTAACGAATAAAACACTATTTAAATAAACATGATACTCCCGTGCCCAATGTCCAAAATGTATGGAGCGTGCGTTCGGATCAGCCGCTGACGCAATACTTACCGTTTATTTCAAAATGTTTCCACAGAACAGCGTTCTTTTGATGACTCAACTACGCAAAGATATATTATTTAATAGATATAGGGTCTTGCATCAAAAATAAATTTATAAGCATCATAATATCACCGTTTTTCGAAATACCTCGGAATATAGTGCCAATATTAGAACCCCTCGGAATAAGGTGCCTTTACCTTAGTATATGCTAAGCGAATATGTTATGCACGCATTATATTTAGTTGTATGAATTGATTTTTAATATAGCCAGAAGAAGCGAGTTCGAACCCCGTTCAAAGCGAAACCTCTGCGCTCAAAAAACTTTCGATGCTTTTAGACAGACAAAAGTCCATAATATAAAGGGATACCATCAATGAGAACAGGTTTTTTAATCGTAATTCTATTTAAGGCCTAAGCAGTCAAGCAGCGCCTTACATTTTGCTGTAGCAACATGCTTCAACATCTTTCCAAACCGTGCGTCATTCCTTTCATTGCGAAAGAAAATGTTACTCGTATACCTACCTACCTACCTATAGTTCTATTTCTTAAGTATAGTACCTACTAGCTTCCGTCAGTCTTCCTCACAAAACATAAGTTGCTAATTTTTGTCACCGACACTTGTCGGAAACACAAAATTATAGTACTTATATAAGTAATAATAACTTTAAGACGATCCCATTTATATCATTGAAACGTACCTACATAACATTTATGTGTTAAGGATTCATTTTAAATGAAATAACTTAGTCTCAATCAAATACAGTAGGTACCTACTATATTTTTTAATTTCATTTACTGAAAATTATGAAAAAACTTGTTGATACAATGCTGATTCAAAACATAAGCTTACTGTTTTTTTTAGTCCTAATGCGTGTTCTGTCATTATTTTCAGTGTTGTAAGTTTGTTCTATCAATTTTGATTAAATTATTCACTATATTGTGATGGATACTGCTCACAAGCTTGATTGCGTCACTCGGCGACAAAACTGGTCACCATCGGAAGGCAATTATTATGTTATCCAGAATCTAGATACCTAATAAAATCTAGGCAAATGATTATTAAAAACTTTTTCAATTTAGATCGGTCGAGTCGTTTTTGAGTTATATTCAATTATTAATACAGCTCAAAAACTACTCGACCGATGTAAATTTTAATCGTACCAACACGATGACTGCTGACATCGTGTTACTGGATCGTTCATATACTTGCTGCTTATTTTATCGGTACCTACATAAAAAATAATATTTATACCGCGCTGATTTAAGAACCAGCTTCCTGATTTTTTTGAAGTCGGTTAAAAATAAGGTATTAATATAAAATCTATTGTATATGGGCAAACTTAAGAATAAAATAATTGTTATTCATAAGTTTGCCCATATGCTACCGGTAGACATAAAATAATTTCAGATTCCTTTCTGTGTACGTTCCGGTTGAAAACGATTGTTTAGGAAGTATTAATTATTAGAGCGAGTTGTGATAAAACGGCATAAGCATAACCATTGTGCATTGCGAATTCCAATATCAATATGAAATCACTATCTGCTAATACCTTTTTAATCTGTGCTAATACCAAAGTATTTAAAAAAAACTGTGCTCGCACGTTTTCGCTTCTGTTTCGTACATCAGATGAGTGCTTCGTTAGTGGTGTCTTAAAGTACTGGAACTCCGTCACCGTTTACGGTGATGAGTTTTTAACAAAACTCAGCTGAGTTTGGAACTGCGCCCGGCAGATGGCAATAGACTCCCACGCTCATTGGATCCTAGAATCGTAACTGACAATAAAACAGTGACTGGCGTTATGAAATAGTATTTCAATACTTCTTGATATGATTTCCAGCACTATCGCATAATTATGTAGCCACCACATTTACAAATTTTAAGAGAAACATTTCGTATTGTACATTATTTGAACCTGAGGCTCCGTCTCCAGGTTTTACGCACCGGTTGTTGGTGGACCGCTCGGCCATCTAAACTGGCTGAACAGATGCGAACTTTGTGATCAAATTTTACAATTTTTAACGTCGTAGGGGACGGTAAGACCCAGACATATACAAGACGGTAATATCAACCAGACCATTATACCTCATCAGACCAAAAGAAATGCTTCAAAATACTTAACTCCAACTCGGAGCAACGATAGCCGAGCGGACTGCTGTACCGCAGCTCCATGTTTCGATAACAACGCCAGTTAGAGCTTCACCACGTGGTGCAAGAGCATTTACAAAATATTGAACTTGAGTATAGCTATCTTTTTTTTTTATTGTGATGAGCTCAACAAGCTCGACCCACCTGATGTTAGGGGGACTAACCTCTGCCTATAACAGATGCATTTCGTCACAAGTCACGAATTGCACTGCCCCCGTCACATTGAGACATAATTGTTAAGTCTCATGTGCCTGTAATTTCACTGGATCAAGGGTTGCCGGCGGAACGCACCGTTAGGTGCTTGGCAACATATCTCAAGTAGAAAATCTGTTGCCAATCACCTAATAGTGTGTTCCGACAGCAGTCCTTGAGAGGGACTCTCTTGGAGGAGGTCTCAAGATATTAAAATTTCTTGAGAAAGAGTAAAACTGTATGTCTCAGAGTGATGGGCGCAGTGCGATTCGTCACTTGTGATGCAGCATCTGTTATAGCCAGTGGTCACCGCTGTACACAAGGATTTGTAGTAAGCGTGAAAAAAAAACATAACTCTCATCTTGATGCCGCAAATGTAATTTAAACAAAGGTTTATTAATGTTTCATTTCAATGTTTGATGACAGTATGGTTTAATATTGCAGATTTGCGATCAGTACAACCTGCACGTAGATCTGTCTGTGCACATGATCTTCGTCATCATTCCTGTGCTGCTTTCCTGCATGGTGCGGAACCTCAAGTACCTGACCCCGTTCTCCACCATCGCCAACGTAATCATGGCTGTGGGGGTCAGCATTGTCATCTACGAGGCATCCCAAGATCTGCCCCCTGTGGAGACCAGGCCCTACCTCGCATCGTGGCAGCAGCTGCCGCTCTATTTTGGAACTGCTATTTATGCCTTTGAAGGTATCGGACTGGTGAGTTATGTATATACTACTATTTTTTAGGGTTCCATACCCAAAACCCCGTGGGGTGCCGGGTTAGAATTGCACCTCTCCATATCATCCCGTGGGTGTCGTAAGGGAAAAATACTGGAAGGTGGGCAGCAGCGCCTTCTAAAGAACTGCCAACTTACACTGCGATCCCCAAGATGCCTGCCAAGCGTGGGGATTATGGCAAATACCCCCTTAATCGGGGAGGCTATGTTCAGCAGTGGACGATCCGGCCGTTACAGTACAGTACCCAAAGGATGAAAAGGGGACCCTGTTACTAAGACTCCACTGTCCGTCTGTCGTTCATAACCGCAAGGTTGGTAACACCATGGTTTGGTTGGTGGGTGTCCGTCTGTCTGTCACCGGGCTGTATCTGGTGAACCATGAAGAGCTAGACAATTGAAATTTGCACATAATATGTGAAAATTTTGGTGTTGCATAATATGTGAAAATTTCAACGTGAAAACTAAAAACAAGGTTCTAATATAGTGTCTAATGTTGTATAGATACACGTCGTGCGGACTCGCGTTCTCAACTCACTCATTTTTGGCTGATTTTTTATTATTTAACGTACTGTGCGGGCTCAAAGGAGCTTCTTTCCGTGGACGCGCCGATTGTGGTATGAGCTCCCCGCCGCGCGCCGTGGGTTACCCGATGGAGTACAGTAGTACAGAGTACATTAAGAAACGACGTGCAGTCATCTTTAAAACACGTTATAATGCTTGTAACCATATTTAGAAATATTCATTGCAAATAGTTCAGTAGCCCGCTTATAAATGTATTATTTAACTAAGATAAAATACTAAGACTATATACTAATTCATTTATACTTTTAGTTGTATTGTGCTTCTTTTTATGTAATAACCAAGCAACCAGTAAGCAAAAGACTCCAGAGTCTCGAGTGTCGCCGTAAAGTAGCTTGTTTATCGGTATTTAACGGATACATTTCGGGGAGTGTGCCACGGAACTTCATTATTGGATTCCGGCATCCCCATTCTATAATCGGACATTCAGGGATACACAGGAGCATCTTCGCTATATGGTCGATATTTCAATTACTCAAACGAAGCGATTTGCTTCTTCGTTCAACATACGAACCGCCAGGGAATGGAACATCCTGCTTGAGTCTGTGTTTTGGGTTAAGAACAATATGGGTGTCTTCAATACGTGAATAGGTATCTTCAGTGTAAGCACGCTCCATCATCGATCGCATCATCACATAATCAGATGAGATAGAGGTCGAGTGCTACCCAGTTCGGTATAAAGAAATAACCTTACCTATTTAATTTCAGGTACTACCTCTGAAGAACGAGATGCGACGGCCAGAGTTGTTCCAGAAGCCTCTGGGCGTGCTGAATGTAGGCATGGTCTGCGTTGGAGGAATTTTCATCACCGTGGGTTTCCTTGGGTTCCTTAAATGGGGTGAGGAAGTGAAAGGCAGTCTTACACTCAACCTCGCTCCAGGTCAAGTGTAAGTGCTCAAATAGTCGAACTTAACTGTACATTCTGGGTAGATCTGATTTTGGCAATTCAGCTACATAGTCCGCGATTTTTAATATTGAGGCGTTACTTTACGGAAATTAATATTTAATAATAACAATTAAGGAAAACATGAAATTCATATTTTAATAAAACACTTTAAAAATATGCAAATATATGTAGTGACAGTTCCGATTAATTTTCCTGTTAAGCCGACGCCACGCAGCCAAACTGGAAGAATTTTCGTCGCGTTTCGTTTCTGCACAAAGCATTCTCAGGAGGTCTTTACTCCACGAAAAAATCTTCCGGTTGGGCTGCGTGGCGTTTGTGGCGTCACGTCGCGTCAGCTTAACTGATGATGATGATTTTCTTCACTATTGCGATGTTAACTTCACTCGCAGACGTTGATGGCCTACCAACGCGAGGCAAATTTCCATCACATCTCGAACGCTTCTGAACGCTTTATTCACGCACGTGTTTTGATAAAGTCGGTGCACTGTAAGTCCTCTGTAACATTTTCAGGGACTCCAAACACGAAATTCCATTGGCAATTTAAAATTGAACACAAACCGTTTGTCCGATGTTATTGTTCATTTTGAAGTTCGCAATACACACTAGATATGATATATCTATAAACAAGACTGTATTTAATCTAAATAACACATGCATCTCAAACCCAGCGCCAAAATGGGAAACAGTTGTGCCAATCTTTCAATAAAAAAAAAACAAAATTGAAATTGGAACCATAAAAATCATCCATTCCCGATACTTGTTTGACTGAATGTATATTATTATACCCCGTGGGGTGCTGGATTAGAATATCACCCCCATTTCTTCTCGTGGGTGTCGTAAGAGGCGGCTAAGGCAAAACTATTAGAAGGTGGGAAGCAGCTCCTAGCTAATGCGATGCCCAAGACGGCAACCAAGCGTGGGGATTATGGCAAATCCCCCCAGAGGTGACCTTGTGTCGTAGGACGTTGCGGTGGATGTGATGGAGTGACGCATATTTTTTTATGTTGTTGTGTCGGAACAATACGAGGCCACCCTGATATTAAGCGGTAACTTCTGCCTGTAGCCGATGCATTTCGGCACAAGTGACGAATTGCACTGCGCCCGCCACCTGGAGACATACAGTTATTGATTCTCACTCCATAGACGTTGGCATTGAGTAGACAAAGAAAAGAATACAAACAGGTATTCACTATAAACTAAATACGTCCCCGTTCTGTTCTGTTGTGGTTGCGCCCGTCATTGGCGCGTGGCAATCGATACCTGTTTTTGTGCCAGTGGCGGGGAGCATGGCAGCTATACCCAAAAACCAATTACACACATAAAATCAATTAAACACATACAAAAAAAAAACAAGCAATTAACTTAACACATTGGTTACTACATAGTATGTATTAACCAAAAACTATTTCGAAGCGCTCGTAGCGAAGTTTGCTTAGCCATTCATCAGCAAAGCTAAGCAATGTACGCAGCGGTGACTTGGATGGGTGACCGCTGGTTACATTACTACCGACTGCTTCCGTGCTTCGGAGGGCATGTTAGGCCGTCGGTCCCGGTTGTTGTCTTTGGATGGCAGTCGTTATAGCATATTGGTAGGGCATTTTCGGCACCCTCAAGTAGAAAATCTGTCGCCAAGCACCTAACGGTGTGTTCCAGCAGCTGTCCTTGAGAGCCTGTAATTCTAGGTTAGCCCGAACAACATCTCCGACCACATCATCACTTACCATCAGGTGAGATAGTGGTCAAAGGATAACCTATAAGGCATAAAAAAATATTTGATATGGAAGAGCGGAGGCTCCTACTACAGGCATTTTATGCTTAAAAGAATACTCCTGATGGTTGTTTTATGTAACGTATTGATTAAAGTTGAAGAAACAAAAATAAATCAATTTTAGAATTTTGAATTTTTTTTTGAATGGTTATTATAGTGCGCATTGTTTCTCAGACTAAGCTTCGTGGTGCAAGGTCTGATAGCCCTGGCCATCCTGTTCACGTACCCGCTGCAGTTCTACGTGCCCGTGGCGATCACGTGGCCGGCACTCCGTAAGAAGCTCTCTTCCACCTCACCGATCGCCAAGGAACTGCTGTATCGATGCCTCCTCGTCCTCCTCACTTGTGAGTGCATTTCCACAGATCACAAAGTGAGATTAAAAAGTCCGTAAGAAATAAATTCCATTCCCATACGAAGGTTAAAAAACGAATGTAAAAATTTGTGTTATGACTCATTGTCATGTTAGCGCAGTCGGTCAACCTTGGCTTAAGGGGTGGATGGACGCGGGTTCGAAGCCCGCACATGGCCTTAATATTTCCTTTCGTAAATTTGTAATTTTGTTATAATTATTCAATATTGGTCAGCGGGGCCACTGATTTGTATCTATTTCTTTAAAATTACTTCTGAACGCCGCCACAGCTGCAAGTGCAGCACAAAAAAGCCTACACAGTTTGTGATTACTTAAAAGTGCTTGGATAACTCTTACCCAGCCTTCCCCTGTCACCTACGTAATTGAAATTATATTAAGTATTGTAATATGTAACACATTGTTAAAAGACGTTTTAAAGAATTGCTCTAAGCTTCTTGCCCGTTCTTCTCGCAGTGGCTCTATACATTTTTTTTTGCTGAACGTGGCAGTACAGTGTAAAATCTATCAAACATAAAATTTGTAATTGAATTATAAAAAATAATTGAATTATTCGCTAAGATAGCAGTTGATAAAACATCGTTATTTTTTAGGACCAGGGCCTTAGTGGTTAATGGCTTAATGGTACTGAAAATGATTTTCATTGTGACATTGGATCTCCATAATGGGTTTCGTTTTCAAAGGAAAATGACAAAATGACTATCTCCAATAACGTTCTATTTAGACTAAGGCTCCAAGCCCACCGGCCATATACAAAACACCGAGACGCTTATAGTCTCAGACTTTAAATCGCAGAACTATTCAACTGACAAAGCCTTTAGATTCAACTGACAGAACCTTTTGACATTATAACTTCACAACACACTTCAACATTGAGCGATGGTGAAGATGACGAATACGACAACGACGACGACTTCGTCGACGAAGTTGATTACAACGTCGTCAACGCCTACGACGACCACGACGAGGACGACTGCGACTACGGTGATGACGATGACGGCGATAACGATGACACTACTACGACTACGATGACTACGACGACGACGATGATATCGACGCCCACTGCGTGTACGACGACGATGTCGACAACGACGACAACAACGCTGACGATGACTGCAATGACTTCGATGACGACTACTACGACGACTACGACGACTACGACTACGATGACTACAACGACGCCTATGACGACTGCGGCGCTGACATCGACTACGACGACAACGACGACGAAGACTACGACTACGATGACTACAACGACGCCTATGACGACTGCGGCGCTGACATCGACTACGACGACAACGACGACGAAGACTACGACTACGATGACTACAACGACGCCTATGACAAAGACGACGAAGACTACTACGACGACTAAGACTACGATGACTACAACGACGCCTATGACGACTGCGACGCTGACATCGACTACGATGACATCGAAGCCGAAGACTACTACGACGACTACGACTACGATGACTACAACGACGCCTATGACGACTGCGACGCTGACATTGACTACGACGACAACGACGACAAAGACTACTACGACGACTACGATGACTACAACGACGCCTATGACGACTGCGACGCTGACATCGACTACGACGACAACGACGACGAAGACTACTACAATGATAACGACTACGATAACGACGTTGACTACGAATGCGACGACGACTATTACGAAGATTACGACGCTGACATCAACTACGATGGCAATGACGACGATGACGATGATGTCGGTTAAGACGCCGAAGATAACGCTGATGACGACTACGATGGCTACGACGACGACGATGATCACGACGCCGATGACGAGCACGACGACGACGACGACAACGATAACGACGCTGACGACGACTGCGATGACTACGATGACGACTAAGACGACTGTCTATTTTGGCAATAATGTAGTAAACAGTAGATTAAGTAAAATTATTTGTAACGCAATATAGAAAAATAAATCAGACGACGATGTCGATGACAACGACGACGACCTTATCCTGCCCTTCTATATGTCCATACCCATTTCTACACAACATTTACGAAAGTTTATCATTTGGGTTGCGTATTTGGTCGATGGCAATTTCAATTCAGGTCGTTTGCCTATCAGACCATTTGCACGGAAATTGAGTTTCGAACACTATGCTTTAAGAATATTTTGGAACGAAATGAAATTTAATTACTTATTTTGCGGTGCTAATATCTCTGACCACATCATAACTTACCAACAGTTGAGTTCAAGGTCAAATCTTATATTTTCATTAAATAGAATATTTTCCCTTAATACCGCGCTTTTCAGTCATCAAATAGAACATAATAATTATAAAATGTTAACCGACCAAATTACTAAATGTTTCCTTGAACAACCAACATTCTTATTGGTTGTGTATATATTTATTCTTAGAAATAGTCACATTCTAATGATCAAAAACTAGGCCTAAGAGAAATTTATTAGTTCAATTGTATCCCGTACAGTTGCACTAGCGGAGACGATTCCACAACTCGGACTGTTCATTTCCTTGGTGGGTGCAGTGAGCAGCACAGCCCTGGCGCTCATGTTCCCGCCCATCATCGAGCTCGTCTCTACATCCCAGAAGCCTGGTGGCATCCCGTGGTACATGGCCGTCAAGGACATCGCTATTATACTGCTGGGGCTGTTCGTCTTCGTCACAGGCACATTCGAGAGTGTCATGTCTATCTTTAGAGCTTTTAAAGAGAAGAAATTGAGTCCATAAACAACATAAGCAACACGTAGATTGGTATAAATATAACTCTCGGGTGATAAGAGAATCTTTACCGAACTTCCTCATATTAAGGCTAGTGTTTTCAGACCTCTTCCATACAAACGTAGTTTTGTCATATTTAATTAAGCAAATATAAATCCTTAAATCATCAAAAATATATAAAAATTAGGTTTACAAGAAACAAATTTAATCAATCCAATAAGTATTTGAAAATTTTATTAGATTTTACAAAATAACATCCAAAGAGTATATGCGAACCTTGAGTGGAATCAACGACCACCAGTCTCTCGGGTCTTGCTCGGGACATACGCTGCTAATATGAGCTACCGTGGTGAAGGTGAGTTATAGTTCCAAAAAATTTTGTTTCATCTTCTTAAGGCTGGTGTCTTCGTATGTCTTTTCATACAAAAGGAGTTCGTCATATCTTAAATACCAAATGTTCAAACTCTGTGATATATATTATATTTTCATACATGTTCTTGAACCTAAAAACCTGCTTCTGGTTTGCTAGCTTTTCGTTTTATTTCATCTCACCTGTAAATGTGGAAATAAGAATTTCCATACAAAAGGTTTTTTCACATTTTTACAGAGAACTGACAAACTAAAGGTACAGATTTTAGACTCAAACTCATGCGTTGAGATTTTCTTCTCAGACACTCTGTGTCGGCTGTGTCCGGGGAAAAAGCTTCAGGGCATCTGCCACCTTGCTTTGGGTGGTCTTGCTCCATAACGATGGAGCAGTCCTCGGGTTTGGTGCTATACCATTAGGTGCCTGTGTCACCACCCAGTGATCAGTAGACGCCTGGACGATCAGGCCGCGCCAGGTTGATCCCGCTGGTGGGAAGATCAGCGACCACAGCGTTGCCCACTGGGGGTATCGCCACATTCACAGGGGTGTCTCTTGTATCTTTTTCGGTTTCTAAGAGTATAAGCTTTCTAGCTTCATGCGCTTTTAGCTCTTGATATCGGGCGGTCTAGCGTGTAGGGTGCAATACCTCTATATGAGCAAAAACATGCATGAAAAATGTCAGCGAGTTTGAAGACTTGGTATTTACAATATGAAGAAAATATGTTTGTACGGTAAGCACTATGTAAGACACTATTCGTAATAGAAGTACAGGGCACAAATACGTGAGCTTGAAAGGGACAGGTTGAGAGAATCGTGGTTACTTTTGTCTTCAATTCTTCTCCATGATGGTCTGAGCGAAATTCACTTGGAATGGATGGACTCACACAATGGATTTTTTATTGACTGTAACATCATATTTTTTTCTAGCTGTCACGAGTTTAAAAAGTACTAGCAGGCCAATTATGTCATATGTTACGAACAACATCTGATTAATGTCGTGGAAAATGGCGAACGAGAACTCATTGACATGTGATGCTAATTATAACTAGTCCTTCAGAGAATAACAGCTTTGTTAATTACACTACATATGTAATCGTGAAAGCGCAATTTTTCTATGATTTCAACGAGAAGTAACAAAATATATAATTGGCCCACAGGAATAATGTGTTTAAATTAAATATAAGTAAAAATATGGTATATACATATAATGTATATAAAATAATAATTTATGTAAATGTGTGTAAAAATGAATCCACGGACTAATATTGACTAAGAATAAAATTATTATAAGAATAAAACTGATCAAGTGTGAGTCGGACTCGACCACTGCCGGTATCAACTTCCGTGCCATCACTTCCTTTTTATTTGTATCCTTTATTAAACAAAATACTACGAATTATATACAACACTACAGCTACTAAAATAAAAGCATTTCAACAACAGTTATAGCAGACTCACAGGCAGTCCAAATGCTCCAGCCCACTACCAGTTGGCAACGTGCCTAGCATGATAGCAGCATTCCTCGTTGAATTGCAATATCCTTAAATCCTTAGAAAGAGTCCGACTCACTCTTGGCCATTATTTATAAACCGGCATTATCTGTTGGTGCTAATTACGCCTATCGTTTTTATGACAGAGCAAAATATGTTGAAAACCGTCCCTAAATTATTTCACGTTGTATGTATTATCTTATTTATATCTGAAACACATTCTGTGAAAATTTCAACCAGCTACCTATAACGGTTGAGGAATAGAAAACCATACAAGTTGTTTGATTCATGTAGCGGCATGAATGTGTGCGTGCCCGTACGTACGAGCCACAAAAAGCACACTATGACAGATATCTAGCGTAACAAGAGTTCTTTGTTTAATTTAAAGATAATATAATTAAAAGTTGTAATTGTAGCTATAACGAATCGATTTTTTTATATCTTCATATTACAGGTTCCTATAAAACATAGAGATACTTATGCCCAACCCTGCACGTCCAGATTGGAATAGACCTTTGAATCTGTACGGATCTCCACTACATTTGGGTTCTACTATGTTAAAAGGTAGGACACACAGACAGTATACCTACCCAGACTTATTAATAGGGTTACGTTTTGTATTTCCAGTAGGCAAGCCTAAAATTATTGACTAAATTATGAAAGCAGGTAATGACTTTTTTAAACGGGTAAATGTTTGTCACCATGTTATATTTTGGATGATGAAGTGAAAGTTGAACAAGTAAGAGAGTTCATAAATTTGGAAACTTTATTATAAAACTAACTGTGGGCCTTATATCCCGACGAACGAAAGCCACCGACATAGGTCGGCGGAGGCGGATTAGCAAGTTTAAGTGGCAGTGGACAGGGCACATAGTACGCAGAACTGTTGAGCGATAGGCGAAAGGTTCTCGAATGGAGACCACAAACCAGCAGAGCGCAGCGTCGGAAGACCACCCACAAGGTGGACAGACGACATTATTAAGTCGCAGGAAGACGCTGGATGCAGGCTGCTTCCGAACGTTCTGTTTGGAAATCTATGAGGGAGGAATACAGCTTCTTGCTTCTGAAATGATAAATTATGATGAAAGGAAAGGAATGAGAGTTGTTGAAAAGAGAGTATATAATGCTGGAAATCAAGTGAATGACGTTTCTGCTGGCGGCAAGATATATTGGTGAATTTTTGGTGAACTATTTTGGTAGCTAAGACTATTAGTAGACAATCTATCGCCAAGCACTTAACAGTGTGTTCCGGCAGCTCGGGGTGACGGCCGCAGTGCAGTTCGTATGACGAGATGCATCTTTTATAGTCAGAGGATGTGCGCCTCGTGCATTTTCCCTAGTGTAAATTGTGCTTGGCGATAGATTTAACACTTGATTTAACCGCTTTATTTATTTTGTAGACAATGTTTTAATACCTAAAGACAAATAGCATTGCAGATAAGACTACGTAAGAATTTATGTAATAGTTTTGTTCGTATAACAACTGACATTTGAGTTTTATATTTTTATTTATTTATTTAACAATATTACAGGTACATAGCAGTATAAGAAAATTTTGTTTAACTGCGTAGCAGTTGTAGCACTGAGTACTAAATCATAATCAGAACTATCATTTTTTAGCCCATATACATTAGGTAATTACGTTTTCCTAGAACGAAATCTGATATATGAAACTTCCACGAATTTCGACTCTCCTCGTACTGTATTGAGCTGAATTTGTTAATTGTTATTTGGATGTCATTGTGTGCTGAGGCGTTAAGCATAGTTTTATAAATGTCTTCTTTTTTGCTAACTTCAGCAGTAACTATTTTTAAATCAGGGCCGTAAATGTTTTATTGGGAACTGAGATCACACTGGACGGAGAACTTTGGGATCAGACCGTTATTTTATTATATAGACCGGAATACACCATTTAACACTCCGTTACATGCACTCTTATTATCACACCATTTCACGACTGAGGCACCATAGTCCCCCTTATTAAATAAAGATTACCAGCCTGCCTAAATTTCGAGCTTATTAAAAAGATCGTGGTTTAACTTATTTTTCTGTTACAAATGGCTAAGTTCTAGGCAACAATCGAGCTCTGAAAGCGAAGGTTAAGTCTAGGGTGTCTATATTTTTTTTTTCTGCTGACGTGGCAGTGCAATGTTCATATTTCAATATTAAAACTTATAATTGACCTTCATAAGAGTGTCGTAGGCGCCTAAATTGAATAAATGATTTTGACTGACTATGGAGTGTCAAATTCAGCGGTCTTCGTTTTATGGTAAGCAAACATATCTTTGTTTTTTATGTTGCGTGTAACCAAAATGTTATTACCTCACTGGGAGACAACATTTAGAATCACATTAGTACGCTCCACCACGACCTCTCTCAAAGAACATATTTTCTTACCACGCTTGCATTGACATGGAATATATGTACCTACTAGCCGGGCTAACAATGCTTGGTAACACCAGAATTTATAGCCTTTAGAAGAGCAGCTGTCAACGTCTACTCTGATCGAACTCTCAGGGCAAGTCTGATATCTAACTTCAATAGCAAGCAGGGATAACGTACGAATGAAGCTTGCTCAGCAAGCCAGTGTGCTAGACCCTGTCGAAGTACTGAACTATCGTTGGTCAGAGCCTATTTGTAGGTATAACCTACCATCTTACACTGAGACCGCACTTAGTGATTCAAGGTTCTGGCGCCTAGTTTAGATATTTATAACCTGCTTAACAAATCTATATATCTACTCATAAGTTTATACTTTTCGCACAAGACCAAAAAGACATAAAAGTTCTGGTTCATTTAAATTTGTTGAACGATTACCGAAAATTTACCTTCATTCTAATATTCATTAACAGACGGTGTCAATTGATATTTTAATAAAGTTTCAATATTTTAATATGTTTAAGTATAGTTCGTAATTAAGTATAAATGTACCTGTGATGCAAATAAAGATACTTTAAAAAAAAGATTTGTTTTCTTTACTTAGTTCCCATCACCTATAAAAAGTGACAAGTGGCCCCTGGGGACCTGATGGTCATAATTTTATTCTCCTGGCAAATTAAATACCTCTACATCACTAACAAAGAACAAACTGTAATGGAAACGCTGGGTGTTTTTAACGACGACGTTACGACTTCTAGAGAAGAATCAGACACAACAGGAGATCAGTACCTATCACAATATATTCCCGTATATTCCCAAAGTTTAGTAGACTGTACTAGGGAGATCCTCTTTTGTTCAATTGACTAAATAGAAGAGATAATAAATCTTTGCTGATATTGATGAATGATCGATCACATTGCTCCACCGACAGCATACTTGTGAAATAAGAAATATATATAATGACAAGTTATTTTTAAATAAATATATAGAAGTCCGAAGAAGTCTAGAAGTCTAAAAGAAGTAGAGTTATACTCTCCTATTAAGAAGCACCCCGAAATGAAATTGTCGTGAGTTGAAACAGTGTCGTTTCGATAGCTGGCTAGAGCGGTCGCATATAGCGACTTCTCGATGCCTGACCCAGTTTTTTGTACACGTGTTGAAATTATTGCTAAACGGCGCAACCAAAACGTCCGGACACTATCATCGTTCATGAAGCACTTGCCTTCATCCAACAAAAACTGGATGTCATGGATGAAGTTAGCCTGGAGCAGATCTGTTCATCCCATTTTACGGAGGCTCAGATTATAGAAGCCAAAAAACTTCTTGCTGATACTGCTGTGACCAGTGTTTGTTTCACAGTACGACAAGGGGATGGCCGAAGAAAAAAGGATCTTTACGACATTTTCCGAGTTTTTAAGGAAACCGATGAAGATAATCTGCCCACCTACGGAATAAAAGACCTCAATGTGATTCCATGCATTACTTTCGACCACGTTGATGCCAGTGCACTCCTGAAGGACATCCTCATATTGAAGTCCAGTATTATGGAAATTCGCTCTAAGCTGGATATTTCAGAGCAGACAGTTGACCAGCTGAGAAAGGAAATATGTGATTTGCGGTGTAAAACGTTTTCACAATCGCCTAGTCTGCAAAACGTTAACCTACATCGAGGCGGCACTCGACAACAATTATCGCCACTCTGCAGTTCAGCGACAATATCGCCTACTGAGTCACCGCGGGGTCAAAACCACGTAACTCGACCTGCACCTGACGTCACGCCATCGTCACAGCCTATGACGTCCACACCGACTGCAATTGTACGACCACCTACAGCACGGCAGCAAAAGCAGTCATACGCACATGTTTCGAAAACTTCTCAAACTGCTATAAAAACACAGAGACAGATTGTGGATGTACAGCGTGATGTACCCCGTGCTGTTCAGGATGACAATGGGTTCACTCTTGTAAAAAAGAAGAGCCGTCAACCTCGGCAAAACCGCAATCATCGCGGCACAGCTATTGCTACGACCTTTACACTACAGGTCGTAGCACCTACCGTTAAAATATACCTTTCTCGACTGGACAAGGAGACTAAAGGGGAAGATATCCTACGTTACGTCCGGGAGAGACTGAAGGGCCGGTGTGAGGAGCAAATCTCACTGAGTTTGATGCGGTTGGAGCAGATGAGGGTCACGGACTTTAAGTCTTATACCCTTCAGGTCCCAGCAGCTCAATCCAAGATGTTCCTGACACCGGACTTTTGGCCTGCAGGGGTGGTATACCGGTTGTTCAGGGAGAGGAAGCAGAGTCACCCTGTTATGTAGTGTCACGGAATAATATAATTTTTGAAATATATATTTTAGATTAAGGTATTTATGTTCTATGGGTCCGTACTTTTTAAATTTATTTATTGTGTCTGTTACCTGAAATAAAGATTTATTATTTATTATTATTATTATTTACACATTATTAAATGTGATACACTTACTGGCAAAAACACTAACGTTGGGGATCGAGCTGACACAGTGCCCGCTGGGAGCTCGCAGACACAGATGCGCACTCGCCCTGATGATGAGCATCTGACATGCTCGGACCCGCGAGACGTATTCGATCCCCAACGTGAATGTTTTTGCCGGTTAGTGTATAACATTTAATAAAGCACCCTGAAGTTACCAACAACCGGTGAACGAACAGCTCTGAAATCCGTAACATCCGCTGGACTAGCTTTTATGCTTTCAGCTTCTTGTCACTGCGTCCAAGATACCTGTAGTCGTCAGTATAGATATATATCGTTAGTATATATATTTGTTCTCACTTATGGTTAGGCCAGGGCGTTAGGTACTCGTAGATCGAGATAGAGTCAGTAGGTCATACCAGCTAGTAAATTTATATTTATAGGTACACCCCATTAATATTCTTCTTCTTCTTCGTGTCGACGATTCACGATTTAGATGGATGGCTGCCAGTACTGGGCTGTAGCCACCCCAAGGGTGGTGGCCTCGTAAAGGTCACCCAAAGTGCAAACATTGGGACAATGGGGGCAGGACAGCAAGTGAAGCATGTCCTGCGTAGCGCCACAACTACACTGGATTCGTGCGTTAGAGTATCCCCATTTGGTCATATTAAACCGGCAGCGACCCACTTGAGTCCGGAGTCGGTTTAGTGACTTCCATGTGGGCCACGCCAGATCTTTGCCCGGGGGGAGTTCTTCAGCCGGCTCAATGTAATTGGGTGGGGGAGGGCACGTGTTCTGCCACAGTTCCATGCGGGCATCCTTTGGATGACCTGTCAAGGCCCTAGTGAAGCCAAGGAAACTATATAATTAATATTTAAAAACACTTATAGATGACGCTAGTGAATGTACATTTCGTGCCAAATAACGAGCGAAAAGGGAGAGCACAGCTTCTCTTTTATTTTGTTACGCCCATCGTTATCGATACCGGATGTCAATGAAAATTTTAAACCATTTCTGTGTGGGTTGGTTTGAGCTACAAAAACCACATAAAAAAATTGAAATCCGTGTGAAAAGTTAGCCATGACAATGGAAACGCACAGCTTTTCGTAAGGACAAACTTGGTTTCCTTTGATATGGAGCGACTCGAGATATATATATCAATATATGTCTGTGGTACACACACTCGGATAAATGCACTAAGAGTCTAAAATCTATAGTAAAACACCTACAGGGACATATAAACGGCTCGCAGGTATAAGTATTAGGATAGGCTTCTTCTAAGCGCTTATTTTGATAATTAACCTTAGGTCGGTTGCGTTATTCTGAAATTTCATAGGTCGCATGGGGTCTTTGAAAGCCAAGTTTTTTTTTACTTTTTCTTTAAATGTGTATAAAACCATTCAAATCATTGTGGATAGGGTGTTGCTGCATATTTGGGGCAAATCAGGGCGTTTTAACACATTACCGCACTGTTAACTGAAACGTGGCGGTTGAATATTACCAACGACACCATTCCCAAGGAGAGTTGGCAACAGACAGGCGGACAGTCATAAAATCGAAGGTAAAGCTGTTCATTTGTCATTCTTTGTCATTGTGCCTTTACTCGCTACTAGGATCAATACAGTGTATTACGATCCATTGCGATCCAGAATTTCGATATAAAGCACCTGCAATTGAACATTCTTTGGACCGCTAGTATGGTTAACAGTTGAAATACACTTCTTGTATATTACCTGTTTTTCTGGCTAACGTAGAATTACTGGCTCTCAAGGACTGCTGCTGGAACACAGGTGATAGGTGGCGACAGATTATACTATTTGAGGGTGGTAGCTAGCCAGGCGGACATTCGCAAAATGTCCTACCACCATGCAATAACGACTTCCACCCTAAGACAACAACTGGGACCGACGGCTTAACGTGCCCTCCGATCACGGAAGCGCTCAGTAGTAACGTCACCAGCGGTCACCTATCCAACTCGTGACCACGGCGGACGTTTCTTAACTTAGCTGATCGGTTCAGAACGGCTAAGCAAACTTCGCTACAATCGCTTCCTTTTAAGTAAGAAATCATAGCATTGCCCATTGTGCACTTACTTTTACAGAGGTCTCTAAGATGCGTTGCGGACCTTTGAGGTGACAATATGCCATTCTGGAAAGCTGTAATATCGGTTCAGAAATACTTCACAAGGCTGCTGGTTCCACTTTGTAGCAGTGCAAGGCAGAATATGCCTTGAGAAAGCACCGTGGTTGACTTCCAGACGTCGCTAATGATAAAACATTACATTACAGGCTATATCAAGATATGACGATGGTGATAGTTTGGCAGTAAACACACAAACGTGACCTCTTGTGGTTAAATTGGACTAAGTTCAGTCGGCCCTACTTCAAGATAATTGACAATAGGGTCTTGCCTTCAGACACTTGTTAATTCCGACTCACGACAACGTATTTTCTAGAAATTAGGTAGGTACTTTTTATTCGTATAGCAATTAATATTTGTACGCATCTACGATAGTATCTATAACCTATGTGAAGTGTTTCCTCTCTGGCTACGATTGGCCAGATCTAAGGGTATACATTACCTACTATTTACACATTTATTGGTTTTCAAGGGGAAAACAGGTTCCTACTTCATAACCAGCAATGTAACAATATACTTCTTCCCACTAGATTACTAGTAATAAAACTTGGAATAAAGTATTTCATCGAAGGTTCCTTGTACGCGTATTAACAATATAATATGCATACTCAGTTAAAAAGGAATTAGTCGCAAACGCCGCGCGCCGGCCGCCGGCCGCCCGGTGCCTGCGCAAATACGGCGCAAGCACCCTTTGGTCTGGTACTTTGTGGGCTCTTTGAGTTCGCTATGTTGAGGGGTCTTTTCAAGATCACGAGACCACGAAAAAGCTAGGGTGAGGTTCTTTTCAAGGGCAGAAAATTCAAGATGATGTTGATGTTGTAACTTTAAAAATCAATATTTAATATTTTATTTCAGATTTAGTTCGTTAGAGAATTGTGTGAATTTGAAAGTGGTAGGTATATAAAATACTGCTTCTGTCGACGTTTTTGACAAGGCTTACCAAGGTTTTAGCTTACCAAACTATCCTTTCTTCCAACCACTTTAAAAGAAGGTCAAAAGCAAAACCATGATTACACTTTTAATATATAGAAAATGGCCAAATAATGAGAGTGAATATTTTTTTTTACACGCATAAGTGCACACTACACTCCTCTTTTATTTTTATTACCCAATAGCCGATAGCATTTCCTAGTTGGAGTTTTTGTATAAGCTGTTTCTGTTATATTTTCTACGAGCAATAATACACAGCTTTTATATTTTACACAAATGCACATCAGCAAATATCCGACCGAGTTAAGGTGCAATAACAAATGCAAGAAACAGCGCAACTTTCGCTCCTGTAAGAAAAAACAAACGCTGCAGCACCTGTACAAAACCCTGTTGCACCTAAAATTATGCATTATGCTTTGGTATATTAAATAATAGATATTTAAATTAATTTGATACATCAGTCTGACAGTTAATTAGTCTATTTGACCAATATTTATTAAAATAACCAGATATTTTGCTTTACTTTTTCATTTGGTAACATTTTTCTGATCACCGATTTCTGATTCTTCTGAACACAAAAATTAAAAACCTTTTGAATTGGCTTTACATTAATGAGTGCCTCTGCCATAACTCCATTTCAGATGTGCATCTTTTAGGTTATGGGAACATATACTAACTAGAAAATAAGGTAAAATGTAAGGCAGCGGAGTCACACGAAGAATGCGATCTCGAAGAATCGCACACTTAACGTTGCCCCAGAGACAATAAACAACTAAAAGTAACCAAAACTTGTATACCTACTCTTTGGTGCTGCGAACCAAGCTTACAATTCGCACCTGGCCTATTTATTAACTTCCTAATTTAAAATAATTTATAAATGTAGCTATACCTAGTCATATTATTGTCTCCGTGTAATGTAAAGGGTTGGACCCTTCCGACGGCTCACGTGCATGTACGGTCAGATTCAGCGGTGTTTTGATTAATAATTTTAAAAATATCAGAGGTGCTTGATTATAGCAGTGCAAAAGATGATATAATACGTATATACGAGTATATAAATGGAAAATAAGTACCCTTCTAAACTTTACAGTGTCATATAATTATTACAAAAAAGCATGCTAAAATAAACATAATTTTTTTAAAATAAAAACACAGTAAGTCCTTTCCTGACCTAAGTGTACCTACGACATCTGCACAGTTATCCGTTAGGGCTCACAAAGGGATATTATTATGCTAATTTGCATTATTAAACTTTGCAATACTTGTGTGATTCAATAGACTGGACAGATGTGAGGAGACAGATGTAGAGTTTCCGACCACACCAGTCGGTGACGTGGGGGAACGTAATGACCACATTCTATATTATTATTGATGGAGTAAAAGTTGAACACGGAAAGAGTTTGTAAAATTCGGGAATTTTTTTAACATCCATATAGAATGGAACGGAGAGAAAAATACTGAAAGGAGATGAAGTTCATCTTTCATTTGATTACTGCTGGTTTGTAAGTGAATGAAGTTTCTGCTGTTAAAGGGACTATAATAGTTCACAATTACTGTGAATACTTGCTTAATTAAGGTAATTTAACAGACTCACAGTAATAAAATTTAAGAATAGAAAACCGATAGGCTATTCTAGCGACCCTGCGACGATGACCGAGACTCTGCAATTTGGACTCAACCAGCTTATCATCGCCTATAAGTCTTTTGGCTCGTCGGTCAATGGAGTCGAGAGCCTCCAGTTGGTATTTCGCGGATCCATCCCAGTGGTGGCATCAGTACTCCATACACGATCGGACTTGACCTTGATATAAATTAAGAAGCTGCCCCTGTGTGAAGTATACTGCCTCACCTTTGCGAGGATACCCAGCTTCTTAGCGGCCAGTTGTGCTCTGGCTTCGATCCAAGTTTATATTCGAAGTTAAGGACACGCCAAGAAGCTCCAACTGATTTGCCACCGGTATTGTTACATTTCGGAGAGTCGGAGATGGTTGAATTGAAATGTTCTCCGTTTAGCGGAGAAAAGACACGCCTGTGTTTTAGACGCATTAAATCTCACTAAATTGGCATCACCCCAATCGGACACAACCAACAAGCTAGAGTTTAATCGTCCAATCATCGCCTCTCTTTCAAACTGAACTTGAGCTTCATCAGTTCGTGCATCGGATAAATATCTATCGAAAACAGTGCTACCGTCTGCGTACCCAAAGATACCGGGTTTAAAAAAGCAGATCGTTAATGTGGAGCAAAAAAGTGTTGTCGAAAGAACTGACCCTTGAGGTACCCCGGCATTTATTGCCATTAGTTCAGGCGAGCAGCCGTCAACGACTACTCGTAACGAACGTTCCCTCAAAATGTCTTTTATCCACGCACATAGTCCGGGAGGTAAACCATAAGCTGAAAGTTTACCAATAAGGCTATCGTGCCAAACCCTGTCAAAGGCCTTAAAAATATCCAGAGAGACTGCAAGTGCTTCACCATATTTTTCCAAGGCCGCCCTCCATATATGGGTGGTATATTAGAAGGTCTCCAGTTGACCGGTTCTGGCGAAACCCATATTGCCGGTCACTCAAGAGGTCATTCTCTTCAAGATAGCCAAGGAGCTTTTTGTTCAGCACACGTTCCATTGTCTTACAAAGAATGGACGTGACTGAGATAGGCCTATAGGCAGGGTCGGCACTACTTCCTTTTTTGGGCACGGGCTGCACATTGGCAGAATTCCTTTCCCAGAATTAGCTTTCGGTACTTGCCCAGTCTCAGTTTTCGTCAGGATCGGAGTCAATTCAGGCGCACATGTCCTCAGAACTATGGCTGGTATGCCGTCAGGGCCACTAGCCTTGTTCACGGCTAAATCGCGTAGCGCTTTACGTACATCAATCTGTCAAATGCGGATTTCCGACATGGTCGACTCGCAGACAGGTAAAGTCGGAGGTACAACACTACCAGCAGCAAAAAGTGTGAACCAATGACCCATCAGGTTTAAGCATTGGAGGCAGTGAGGGACGGCATAAGTTCGCTTCAACCGACTTAGCCAGGGACCAGAATGCTTTACTCCCTGCGGGATAAGAAGCAAGTTTGGCTTATATGATCAAATCGAGCCTTCTTCAAACCTTTTTGCAGGACAGCAAAAAGGTTTGAAGAAAACCATTTCAAACCTTTTGGCAGCTTTGTTAAAGGCTTTCTTCTTTACGCGAATATCCTTGCCCTTGCGGTTTCGAGCTTCAGCCCAAGCAGTGTGGGCCTCATGTTTTAACGTTTCTGCATTAACACATTCAGCCCCGAACCAAGTGCGAGTCTGTCTAGCAAACTAGACAGAGGCACGTCAAAGAATGGAATATAATATTCCACACCTTGACGTAGTACATCTACCACAGCATCTCCGCAAGCAAAGGGATCTCTGGAAGTAAAGCAAACTCGCCGCCAAGCATAAGATGCATAGAAAAAACGCATCCCATCCCAATCTGCTAACTTGTATCGCCATATCCACCGAGTGCCTTTAGGGCTGGGGTCTAGTGGGAAATGGACTGATACAGACTTCACCAGACAGTGGTCGGAACTACCTAGTGCTGATGATACCGACACTGTGTTAAACGTTCTAGATCTGTTGTCAGCAGAAGGTCCAAGGAATTAGCTGTGTGACTTTCAACAACTGGTATCCTTGTTGCCTCTTTGAGCAGTTGGGTGAGATTGAGTGTCAAGGCTAATTTGCGCGATTCTCTCCCAGCATGGTCTGTGTTCTGGAATGGGAATAGCCACACCTCGGAAGTGAGCGTTAAAAGCAACAACACTAACTTTAAAGCAGAAACACTAATTCGGCAGTAGGATACCTCTGTTGTGCCGCACTATGCTGCTCCTTTAGCACCACCCGAGGAACACGTGTGGAACAACTAGGGCTAAATCCCACGGACGCGAGCAGACTTGGTCCCTCAAAATCTGTTCTGTTCTGTTTCTAACGTATATAAAAATTCCTCCTGACATGGTCAAAGATTTTTACGTTATTGTTTTATTCGCAGATAATATCTCTCTGATTTTATGTAGATAGAAGAGATGGTGGACTAATTCGAGTAAATTATGTGTTATATACGATCAGTAAATGGTTTACAGCTAATAATCTTCTCTTAAAATCAAAAAAATCTAAATGTTAAATTCTTCTTTACCAGATATTAGAATGAAACATTAAGCTTGGCCACGATAAATTCTCTAGTATAGGATCAATCATCAAAATGGATTCAACTTTACAGTGGGATCCACACATAAATGATCTATCCGGAAGACGAAGTGCTACTGCGTATGTTTAAGACAGTTCACAGACGTAGCTACTGCATGGATAATTTATTTCGCGTACTTCCACATTATTATGTCGTATGGTGTATTGCTGTGGGGAACTGCTGCTTAGATAGAGACAATCTTTATCTTACAAAAGCGTGCAATGCAAGCCATAACAAAAGGGTCCTAGGACCCTTTTATCACTTTGTATGACATGACATTTACTTGTAGTTTTATTTGGCTGATGAAGCTTATTTGTAGCCAATCCCCTCCCCTCGATTTTACCTTAAATTCCGTTTTTTATAAGGTTATCATATCGTAAAAGGTGGCTAATCATTTTTCCTTTTCTCTCTTGTATGGTCTTTAGTTAGACTCTTTTTTCATTCTATCTTATAAGAACTTTTTCATTTGTGACCATTTCTGTCCATCGTATTCTCTCCATTTTTCTCCAAAACCACATCTCAAATCCTTTCAATCTCTCTCTGTCTTTTTGTGTCAATGTCCATGTCTCACCCATACAGTAATATGCTCCAAAGAAAAGTGTTTATAAATTTATTTTCAACATTTTTTAAAATTTTAGATGGAAGTATGTATTTCTCATTGTGTGGAATGTCTGTTTTGCCATTGCTATTCTGGACTTAATATCAGCTATACATCTGGAGTCTGCTGTGATAAGACTTCCTAATATATTAAATTTAATAATTAAAACGAAGCCTAGGTAACAGCGTATTTCATATTTCGGCAGTAGGTAGAAGTAGGTTTAAATAAATGCAATATCTTACTACAAATCATGTATTATTAAGTTCGAATTTTAGGTACAATATAGTAAGATTTCACCGAAGCCACACCTAAATAATATAATCATGACATTAATCCTTCATTACCACAAGCTCTATTCAATGCACCCATATCCTCATCAGAAAAATATAAAATATAATAATACCTAAAAACCGAAGTGTCTAAATATTCCTGACTTAATTCCTTTGTGGATATTGTCTTACAAACATTTGAAATGTTGTCGCGACAAGTAATGTAGACTGATCGCGTCAGTAACTAGGTCTCATTGCATTGCCCAGACTAGCACCAAACATCCCGAGATTCCCGCTTCTTTACTTACTGTCTACTCTATAGCGAGCTCTGCTCCACAGCTACCTACCTCTACGCACGAGTACCTCCTTGAAATACAGTGAAACCTAGTTTTACATTTAATAATAATTTGATGCTTTGCATAAGTTAAATAAAATCACAAGTATTAAATATAACTAAACCAAACGCTACACTTACTTTAGATTACTAATTTGTTTGACAAATTGAAAAATCACAATTCTTATCAATTCTAATTTACCAACACGATTCAGGTGTTATTATTTTTTTGATGTAAATATAAACCAGTTTTTGCTGCTAGAAGATATTTTTCTAGTCGAGATAATTCCGTACTAGAGTGATGACAATATCTTTAAATGTTAATAAAATATAGATGCTGATTTGACAGGACAAACAGGTGCTGATTGATCTGAAAACCTTCCAAGAATGCGATTTACAAACTAAAATCAGGTGCAGCTGTAACTAAATGTTATACATTTTTTGGGCCAGTATCACCAGGAAGTTACATCTAAACGAGACAATACTCTTATAATTATTGATTAAATACTTGGTTATGAATAAATAGGTCACACATACAAAACTACTACATTAATACTGCTTAGATTACCTACTTTTAAGACATTAAATCGGCATGACCTCAGAAAACTAGAACAAGATTAAAGTGCAAACTAGATTTTATGAGCAATGTAGTCAGATGTAGACACCTCTATTGCTCTTATCCCCAAGTTAATTTCAAAGGTAAAAGTGTACAAGTACTATATTGAATAAGAGATTCAAATAGGGCTAAACACCAAGCATAAAATGTTTTGCACAAAGTGTTCAATTCGCTTTGGTTAACTAATAAGAAGTTAAAATAAAAGTTATGCATTATATTAAGTATTCAAGGCTAGGACATAATGGATTTTATCCAATCTTTCTGTACTGCAATTATATTCAAGAAAAGGCTGTTGTCTGATTGCGTTTTAAAATTTAACAATTATTATATTATTTCCTTATTGGAAGAGCATTAATTTTGAATTTGTTAATTACAGTTGTAGACTATTGCCGCATAGGTGCGAATACGATTAATCATCTTCTTATACATTTTGTATAAGTTTGCTATGCCTGTCATTGCACACTTCATCCTAAGTATATTCTAGTCTTCCATGGGCACTGCCAACACTTAACTAAGACAATTGTTTACACGATGTTCATATAGACTTTAAGACATAAATTAAGTTAATGAGCTTATCACAATTTAAAATTAACACGTGTAGTATACTTGTATACTAATCAAATATTCTTCGAGACCAAATAAAAATTATTATGACATAAATAAAACTAATAAAAACTGATTCACAGCTCATAAGTATCACTATTAAACAATTTAAAAGACCGACAAGTTTCTACATTACACTATGCACACCAAGTACAAAATACAAAAAAAACTTAATGCTACATATTCATCTACGGGTTAATCCTTTTTACGGCTCTAGATTACTTAACATGGTTCAATGAGGTATCGGATTTTACTCCAGACAAATTTTTTGTAAGTATCTGATGATACACTTAACTGGATTCGGTCTAAGAGAACAATCAGAAGAAGGGAAAATAAAACAGTGAAGAGCTCATTGCTCATCTTCATTATGGTAAATGTTACAAAAGGATTAAGTTTCAGAAGAGAAGATGTTCTCTATTGTAACGATCAATTCCTGTCAGCTGAACAATGTATCTCTTAAACTAATTTAAACATACTCAGTATTATTCTAAAGTAACATAGTCCTCATTGTAATAGATTTCACTATCGACAATCTTATAACCTAACTAAAAGCAAGATGTTTGGAAGTACATGCGCATAATTATAATTGCCATTATAACTTACAACTAATAAGGTTCTCTCTTCTTACATAACTCGTCCTTGTGCTTTATTTGAACAACTTATAAAGGTTTTATTTTAAATCTGCAACGAAGTATCTGCAGAAAATTACCATATTCGACTTTAAAATATGTATATGAAATAATCTAAGTCAGACGTAATATAATCATTTGCTACCAAATTTTGGAGCTCGGTATGTACTGTTATATGGTATATTCCAGAGTTTTTCGACGTTTTATATTTTATTATTACTTTATAAAGCTTTTTTTCTCATATATGAAAACGTAGCACGATACACGGGTGTCGAACTTAATACAAACTCGTGGAAACGACGGAATCACGGAAACGTTGACGTAGGCCTGACTCGCAGGCCTTCTTCTAGTTTGTAATTATAACAAATAACAATGTACTCACGTAAGTATATAAACAAAAATAGATACTCATCAGAACCTTTAAATTTAAAATGCAGATCAGGGACAAAATTCCTCAGAAATGCCATATTTGTAGTACGACGGTTATTTTAATATACGAGAAAAAAGCACACCCAATCATAAATAAGATTAAATATTGTAGTATATCCCTACCTATATACATTAAACCTAAGCATAAGTTTACTGAAGTGATTCTAGAATAAACTTTCGGGTCGCAAAAGTGTTTGAAAATCAGGATAAATATGCGGAGGCCTATATTATCATGCATTAAAATGTACTCAAAAGCAGAAGCGGGCAGTGTTTTGGGAGTATATAGTTTACTTATTAAATTATTATCAATACTATTTGCAACTATTTTTTACACGATAATGCACTGATGCGTAAATGCCATTAAAATCAATGTATCTACATTGACCATGAACACAGCTAATATACAATAAGTTACTTGGTGGCATCAAAGATAATATAATTGCGCGTCAAAATGTACATATATATTGACTCACACTACTGCAGTATCGCATTAATAATTAGTAGTAATTTGAACATCTACATGTAGGAAGACCAAAGTGACCATTGATTCCCCATATGTTATTTCACAGAACAATAGAAGCAATACAGCGACTATTAAAAAGCTGGGAAGCGTAAAAAGAACACTGAAAGTCATTTGTTTTTTCTCAATAGTTTAGTAGAAGATCCTATGAAATAAATAGAATGTCAATAAAAAAGCCTTGTCGTTATAATAACCTGAATAACTGATGCTATGTTTGCAGGCGGAACCTGGTGCTGCTGCATAGTAATAGAGAGTTTAAATTACGCAGCTAAACTGAACCGCCATAACATAATTAAAAATGTAAGGTAGAAGATCCGCAGGCTTAAGTGTTGATAAATTCAACCGGGTAGTAATAAATGGGAAGATTTTTAGCGATTAGGTCTGCCACAGAAGTACTCCGTATATATAGGTATATATACTATAATAACAGCTGGAGCGTCCACTGCTGAACACAGCCTCCCCTATTAAGGGGGTATTTGCCATAATCCCCACGCTTGGCAGGCGTCTTGGGGATCGCCGTGTAAGTTGGCAGTTCTTTAGAAGGCGCTGCTGCCCACCTTCCAGTAATTTTCCCTTAGTCGCCTCTTACGACACCCACGGGATGATATGGGGAGGTGCAATTCTAACCCGGCACCCCACGGGGCGTATATACATATAGTGTTAGTGTCAGAAATAATAATTTTGTTATTAGTTTCTTGAAGAAATCAGTAATTGACAATAATTCCCTATTTTTCGATAAAATTGCCCAATATCACAATATCGTTACACACACGCTATGACTTGCTATGCCAACTGAAACAAACTGGAAAGGGAATGGAAAGACTGACACATGACGTCACTTGGAACTCACTCTCGTGGGTCACTCGCAACCTAACGAATCGAGCACCTTAGAAAATTCTGAAACATTATCTCGGTTACTAAATATTATGTATCTGGGGCATATCGGAAAATCTTGTGTAATAATAAAACTAGGTATTAAATCATACAGTATGTAGTGCGTACAAAATTACTGATAAAATTTTTGAATAGACAGTGTATGCCTAAGCGGAAGCTATAAGAATTTCACGGCCTAAGTTATTATTAAATGCATCTACTAAGCCTACCTTTATTTTAACTCTGCAGTAGAAATGTAATATGTATTTAAAACGATTTATAAGGGTGAAATGAAAATATAAAATATAATAAAATAAAAAAAATATTATATAATAAATATATATAAAATAAAAAAAAATATATGCGACGCGTGATCAAAATGCTGGCACATATTTGGCTCAACGAATAAGCATTGCAATTCAACGGGGCAATGCTGCCAGCATGCTGGGCACGCTGTAAACTGGGAGTGGGCTGGAGCATTTGGAGTGCCTATGAGTCTGCTATGACTTATAGGTTGTCTAAATGCTTTTATTGTAGTAGCCGTAGTGTTGAATATAGTTCATAGTATTTTGTTTAATAAAGGCATACCACCGGTAAAAAAAAAAATTATAAGAAATTATTATAATTATTAAGAATAATAATTGACAATATATGCAAATACCCATATAAAGTATGCAATATACTTTATAGAAGATACTTTCTATGAAAATAATACTAAAAACCTACTTAATACTATTAATGTTCACTATAATGATAATCACTCGTTAAGAATATTTTATATAATAGTTAGTATACGTAACACGAAGTTCAGCAATAGTAGTACTCATCAATTCTCAGGTGAAAAAAATGGTTACAAACTAAATGACACCACCGCAGCTGCTATACAAATTCATAAATTATAGATGATAACTGAAACTTCAAATGAAATTCATTTCCAGAAATAAGTCAAGAGTAGTCTATTCTGAGCTTGCAGTATTAACGTATACATTGATGGGAATTAAGGCATTAATGAATTAAGTTTAATTAGTATCGACGATTCCGCTTCAACTAAGCTGTCACCTATACTTAGTTTAAACAAATATTGTAATATTTTTTTAATATACTTTGTAACACGTTGTTAAAAACAATTGCCTCCCGTTTCTAGCCCATTCTTCTTGCTGTGGCTTTATATAATTTTTTGCCGAAGGTAACAGTAGAATGTAGTATATTTAGAGAGAATTGAAAATAATAAGAAATAAAATAAAATACATATTATAAACACACATCAAAAATTAAATAATGCTAATATATTAATAATAAAAGTAGGTATGCCACATTAATAATCATAAAAATTTAATTTCAACAAAAATAGTAATCTTTCATGGAATGAGGGAGCATGCCTATATATACTTGTTTATTATACATTACCTTCATAATGCGTCGTAGACGCCTGAATTTAATAAGTGATGTAGACTTTCACTTTAAAGTTTTCCAGTTAATTATAACATAAATAATAAAAGTTTAAGTGTTATGATGTACCTACCCGTATTTCTACGAAATATTATAGGTGAGTTAATAGGCGTAAAAACCTAAAAAAACACTCTTAATTTGTAATTTTGTTACGAACTGTCCTGCTTCAAAATTGGACAAAACAAAATGATATGAAATTTATGGAGGGCAATACCACGCGAGCGATGGAAACCGGGGGGCGTAAGTCATGAACGAATAAAAACTGTGATAGTTGAAAATAAAAAGTCTTAAAATAGGTTTCTCCTTTTTTTGTAACATGTAGCCCCTTGTTGTGTATAAACCACCCGTACCGCAGAGCTAAAAGTTACGCGCCCTCTTTTTTCCACAATTCAATCAATAATGTAATTTCCAATAACCTAGTACCTATGTACTTATATTTTAAAATTTAAATCCTAAGTGCTAACTTAAACAAACATTTGAATACGTTTAAAATCTATGAATTATAAGTGCTCAATTATGAAATACAATTTTATTCAAATATGAAATAAAATATTTTGTTTCTACGAAGTGCACTATTTGCCATAGATTTAATCGCATTTGTAACAGGCTTTTTTTAAAATCCACCAAATTTTTTTTGATTACATTAATAGACTTTTATTTAGTTTACATTATACCTCGATCCAATAAAATTTTATGTGGACTAAACAGAGTACTACGTGTCTGTTTAAACCAACGTGTTGACCCCTTTTCTTTATTTGATTTTTTATTAAAGTATTTATATATAAACTTTAATACTACTCAGATAACGTTAGGCGGACACTCACAAACACGAACTTAAGTTAAACGTACCGCAGTTGCTATATTTACAAACTCGGCCTCACGTTTTGACTTAACGCTTAAAATCAAACTTTACGCGAAGTTTACAAACCTACCCCATACCTAATACTTCCTCAACTACACACTAAATACTACTCATAAACTGTTGATCGGCACACACAAACAATAACTAAACGTACCGCAGTTGCCATATTTACAAACTCGGCCTCACGTTTTGACTTAACGCTTAAAATAAAACTTTACGCGAAGTTTACAAACCTACCCCATACCTAATACTTCCTCAACTACACACTAAATACTACTCATAACCGTTGATCGGCACACACAAACAATAACTAAACGTACCGCAGTTGCTATATTTACAAACTCGGCCTCACGTTTAGAATTAACGCTTAAAAACATTCTTTACGCGAAGTTTACAAACCTACACCATACCTGATACTTCCTCAACTACACACTAAATACTACTCATAAACTGTTGATCGGCACATACAAACAATAACTAAACGTACCGCAGTTGCTATATTTACAAACTCGGCCTCACGTTTTAAATTAACGCTTAAAAACAAACTTTACGCGAAGTTTACGTACCTAATACTTCCTTATCAACACATTGGAGTTTATATTTAGACAGTCAACCAATATTAATGTACATTGTGATCTTTTATTAATAGTTAATCCTTTAAAACAAACGCAGCAAAGTTGTTACATGTGCAAACATCGCATTTGGTTTGGCTTAGGTAAATAAACCTACACAAGAAAACTATACGGCCTACTTCGTTATAGTGCCATTTCTACAACGTGGGCGTTAAGTTTTAAGATTCCTGTTGTCTAATGTACTTAAATAACTTAAGGCAATGCCTCAATTTAAGTCCGGAATGACCTAATTCTTAGGTACTATGTACTAAGCCAGGGCTCTATTTGTATATGCTCGGTATCTATAAGTACATTACTAACTTTCGAATTTCATGGTTTAACTTAAAAGTATAGTGTGCATGTGTTTGTTTGTAGACTTGTCGGTCAGAAATCGTCAAACCGTTTAACATAAATATTAAAGCTAAAAGTCCATCATGACTATCGTGGTACGTTTAATAAATACTTAAGTCACAACTGACGGTTAAGAAACATTACAGCGTCTTAAATACTACATATTAAGTAATATCGGATATATAAAATCGGAAGGACGCGGGTTCAATTCCCGCCCGGGGCAAAACATTTTGTATTCCAATATAAATTTATATTAAGTAATAGTTATTTCTGTTTATAACACTAGTAATATAGGAAAATAGTAAAAATTCGTAGTAATGATGATTTTATCTGACAATCGATTAAACGTATGTGTTCAATGAAAGTTAAAATATAAAAAATAAATAAATGATCATTAAATAAAATGCGAATGTAACAAGAACGACACGTTTTTTTTAACTTACTCTTTACTTCATCGAGTCAAAACGCAAAATTAGACTTAACAACATTATTGAAGACTCCACAAGACTTATTGGTGTGAAATAACTTTTGTATTGAACATTACCTTTCCGATAACAGATTTAAAATAAACATTTCGATATAATAAACAAAAATCCGGTGCCCGAAAATTAAAACTTAATCAGTTTTCTTCACGTTGAAGTCATAAATCATTTTATTATGCATCGATTCCTTCAAAAGGCAAGTGACGAAGCTCATTATACTTAAATTATTTTCAGAAAATGATAGGTTCTAACGTCGATTAATAGAATATCAATAATATATAATAATAAAATTAAATCACGGTGATGTTTCTTAAACTTCATTGTAGGTATATCGCACATATACGACTTATACCAACCACAATAAACACACATCAAAATATGATATAACTTATAAATATGCTGGATCACTGGACGTCCAATAGTCGTGTACGCCGCTCAGCAAAGCTCATTTGCAATTAGGCGGTCTACAATCACTCAGGTGATCCATAGATATACGGAAATTCATCCAGGTACAAACCCGAAGAAAAGAGGTACAGTAGAAGTACAGTGTAGCCATTCGATACGATTCATTGTATGAAAACGCCAATATCTCGTCCTGCATTCGTACCATCTTCATTGCCAGAATGCTCCTCATTAAACAGGTTGCACGAGAACACTTACAAGCTAGGATACAGATCTGTGTTAGCCAGAACGCAGGTGACTGCTAGCAGACATAAGCTGGAGTTAACCAGGCAGCCGATTCTGGGATTCATGTGAATCCTACCTCCAAATAACGGCTACGTTGGGATCGCCCCTATGATTAGCTTGAGGGTGGGAAGGTCGATACAGCAGATCTTGTCTGTGCAGTGCCGGCCGGTGAATAGACGCCCAATCACAGACACTGGATCCGCGCGTGATGTAATATCATTCGTGCGAGATTGTGTCCCGATGTGAGCTGGATACCTGGAAATAAATACACTATGTTACTACTGCAACGGTAGCGCGAACAAACATACACGTAGCATATTCAGATTAGTTATTTGTCAGATTAAATTCCTATATTGCCATTAAGTAAAGTACTTCTATCTTTCAGCCCAATTGTTATCTAGTAGCAGTGCGAGATCGTCATCTAGTTGCACGATTAGCGGGTAGAATTAAAATTTGCCGTGATTTGAGACAGCACAGCATTGTGTTAACTATTTATATGCGAATGCTCGGCTGCTTAGCTAATAATCTCAATTAATAAATTATAAAAATAAATAAATAAATAAGTCGCAAATAATAGATACAATATAAAATGTTAACATGAGTTAATAGTTTAAGTTCGCCATGCTATAACAAGTTTGGTATACAAAATTGAAATCTTTCGCAAAACACCTAAAACGATGTGTTTCAGCAACATTCTTAGTCTGAAATTTATTCATGACACTAAAATAGAAATTTTGTATTTTAAAATGGTAACACCTTCCATCTAATCGTCATTTACCAGGAATAGTTTTGGTTGCGATCAACAAAAATACAATCATTGCTACATTTGGCAATAACATTAGATATATAATATGTATACTGTTTTACACTTTAAAGTGGCCGCGATTGAGTGTTAATATTTTAAGAAAAGCTTTAAAAAGGCAGTTTACAAAATTCTAACGTTTACAGGTATTAAAGCAAAAATTGCAATGTTAGAAAGCAATTTCTTTTATACCAAAGAAACGTTGTAAATACCTAAAGAATGAAGTTAAATTACATTCGCATAATTTTAAACATATTTGAATATAAGATACTGTTGTCTTGTCTCCTTCACCAGCCTATCACCTAGGCACTATTTGGCACAGTTCCGGTCTTTTAGTCTCTCAAAGTAGCGAACAGAGTAAATACAGATAGACATGGAGTCGCGAACACTATTTATTTCAAGTGGAACTACTACTATAGTAAATGAAAATGTCTGCATGTTTTCACAAATTTGATTTCTTTTTAGGGTACCGAGCCAATAAGTAATAACGGGACCCTATTACTGAGACTACGCTGCTAGTCCGTCTGTCCGTCCGTCCGTATGTCACCAGGCTGTATCTCAAGAACGGTCATAGCTAGAACGTTGAAATTTTCACAGATGATATATTTCTGTTGTCGCTATACAAAAAGTTGACCAAGTGCGAGTCGGACTCGCGCACTTTAAAACAAAAAGGTTAAAATATGAAGTCTAATGTTGTATAGCTAATGGTACGGAACCCTACTGCGCGAGTCCGACTCGCACTTGGCCGATTTTTTTGTAACTTAATAAAAACTTTTTCATTATAATACAATTTTGCATTCATAATTATAATAACGAAATGATGATTACGGAACGAATGCTTATCGTGGTTTAATCAATCATTTCTTTCGGAAGCTATCCATATCGTACATAGTTTTCCACACCATCATCATATAATTAAATCTTATTAAATCTAATTATTTTAACACTAAACAATATAAAATTAAGGAATTAATTATTAAGTACGAATATGATTTTAATGTAACAATGTCTAGTTTAACTGCACATCACTGCATCACACAAGTAAAATTTGACGGTGAACTTTACCACCAGGTGGTTGGTCATTTTCCAGATGGACCTAGCGGAGATCCTCAAGAAACTTCTGATGGAGCTACAGTCAATAAAAAGGCTAGTAGGAAATGCAATGAGATTGTCCACGCTTATCCCTCAACAATAAAAAAAACAATATTGTTAAAAAAAATTTAAACCAAAAATGGAATCGACTTCAACACCCAAAAGTGTGAAATGACTTGTTGAAGACGGTACCATGATAGTTCAAAAGTATCTATCATCACATTATTGTGCGCATGGTACCGACTTCGACAAGTTATGTCACACATTTGTCAGGTGTTGAAAACTGTTCCATTTTTGGTTAGTAATTAAATTAAATTAATAATTCTTAAATCTGAAATGGATTATATTTGCAATCTCTCCTAATGGTAAGCGGTGATGTGATTGAAAATGGTAAACTGGCTTAACCCTGGGAATGTCTCTCTCAAGGAGCTAGTTAGTTAAGCCGTTAGTTGCTTGGCAACAGATTCACGTAGACGTGCTAGCTAGCAAGTCGGTCATTCGCCGTACACTCGCGATGCAAGAGTGTATGAATTAAGCAAGAGATGATATATATGATATACTCTTGCCAGGACCGTATTCTGAGAACCCAAAAACAATCATGCGATATCTTTTCTTAAAAACGTATCATTACCGTAACTAAATTAAAAGGTTTCGTCCTCGAAACACAATTTATAATTTTTTATTATTATGGTTCGTTGTACTTTAAACACCACCTTGAACTTGAACTCACTGCCCTTGTCAAGACCCTCACCCTAGCCCTTTTCAAGTTTTCGTGCTCTTGAATAGATCCCTCACCATAACGAAATCAAAGCACTCACTATAATGGTGGTCCTCCTTTGATCGTGCCGATCATTGGCAGAGGGGAAATAATTCCCGCCGGATATAAAAAGGTAGAGTATAATTATCGTATGTTCGAGAGAGGTCGATACTAATTTTAAATAGGACAGCGAGCCGTCTGCAAAAGCAGGATATCAATTATTAAAATATACGCCATTATTACTTTGTTTACTTTGAAACTGACTCCGAAAATCACAACTTTGAGTCGAAATTATGCAAGTTGAGAAATTATTTCGGACATACCTTTATTTTTCAAATATACAAATAAAACATTGAAAAAGACAAACGTAAATTAAATTCATAGAAGTCTTAGAACAATATAAAGATGGTCCAAATATTAGGGAGCAATTCAAACTATGTTCTCCTTGACATAACTAACGACTCGACATATAACTAACGACTCGACATATAACTAACGACTTGACATGTAACTAACGACTCGACATATAACTAACAACTTGACATATAACTAACGATTTGACATATAACTAATGATTTGACATATAACTAACGACGTGACATATAACTAACGACTTGACATATAACTAACGACTTGACATATAACTAACGAGTGCTCCGGTTGCACCTCGCCTCGGCCCATGTTGTCACGTTCATCCATGAATAACTGTTATGTCGCTGCAGTACCAAAAAGAACTTGCACCCTGATGCGGGCATTTATTAATTAAATTCAATTGTTATTTTATCTTTGATGAACAAGGATTGAATCGTTAACTATAGACGTATCTACTTACACTACCTATCAATACCAGATACATGGGAGGAATGGGAGGGTGGTGGTGGCGGCGGGAGATTGTATTTCAAAGGGCAGGTGAGTGAGCCCCGTCCGCAACCCCCTGTCTGTCGTCATGGCAACTGATTGAATAGTGGGGTGCGGATGCAACGCATAGTGATCGATAGTATTAAGTACATCGCTGTATAGTTATTAATTATGATATTTTCTTAGCTTTTTCTCTCTCGCATATCATAAAGCATTTATATCACTAAAGAGAGAACAAGTGCCTATATACTTACTTGTTTTCAGATAATAATAATAACAATCTTTGTTTTTGAAGTATCTTATCAACATTTTATGAATCTATAGATGACATGTTAAATTTTTTTAGGGTTCCGCACCTCTAAAGGAAAAAATGAAACCATTACAAGATCACTTTGTTGTCCGTCTGTCTGTATGTCAAGACCCAAAAGATACTGCCGTTTATGCCGCAAATTTTCGGCACTCGCAAGGGAATCAAAACCTATAGGGTACTTCCCGTTTATTATTTAGTTACATAAAATATAAATATATTTAATAAAATTAAAATGTTATGGATTTCATTTAGCAATAAACATACCATAACTTTTACTTATGTACCTACAGGTTTGTACGGAACTCTGAGTGCGTGAGTCCGACTCGCACTTGGCCGGATTTTTCATAGCTTAGTCTATTAGCCTTTGACACATATATCACCTAATGGTAAGGTGATGTGGTCGAATATGTTGTTCAAGCTAACCTAGAATTACTACTGGATCTCGAGGACAGCTGACGGAACACACTGTTAGGTGCTTTGCGACAGAATTTCTATTTGTGGGTGTTAGGTAGCCAGGCGGGCATTCACAAAACGCTCTGAGCGACCACCTTGCTATATCGACTGCCATCGTAAGAAAACAACCATGACCGACGGCTTAAAGTGCCTTCCGAAGCACGGAAGCGCTCAGTAGTAACTAGCGGTCACCCATCAAACTCTGGATCGCGACGGATGTTGCTTAACACTTGGCTGATTGGTTAAGAACGGCTAAGCAAAGTTCGCTACGAGCGCTTCATGTTTGGTTTTATGTGCAATGGAGCAAGCCATATATATAAATTTATATTTTCCCAAAAGAATGGTCCGATGCGTAATACGAATCAAGTTCATATCTGTATATATATGTGTGTATATGAAGTCGCGCTGTACCTATTACTACCAATTTGGCGGGCTTTAATCCTCTTACATTCTACAATAAAGAGCGACTGAGTAAGAAGGGGAGCTGAGAGCTTTGGGAGTTTAATTAGTTTAGCTATCCCCATGATACACGACGTACAATAGGTCTGGAAAGTTCGCAATGATATTGTTTCAATTAATTGCAAATTTGGCATAATTCAGATAATTTGCATCGTTATAAAATATTTAACCAGTTTCATTTAAAATATCTAGACTCGATTCGATACCAGTGCATGCTTTCCACTACACTACCACTTGTACATTAAGTTTTGGCTCGTCTTTGCCAAAACTGAGTAGTGGGTTCGACTCAGCATGAACTTATTTTTCTACAATGTTCCATTCTTGTTGTCTCAGTGCTTCATGTGTCAAATTGTTTCAAAGTCAAATTGTATTTTTTTCGACCACTTCTGAACGGCGAATGGATTTCTGAGTGTAACATAAGAAGGCCATTTTTATTAAAAGGTCACATTTTTAACGATAACATCAAAACTTATTTCGAAATGTAGAAGAGTTTTTTTGGGTAAAACATTTTATAAAGCTCTTGTTAAATGCTAACTACCGCTGTATCTGCGTTTATCACTCAGGGCCTATTGAATTTATTGACTTACGACCAAAATGACGTAATGGATTTCCAACTGCATCATTAGAAACCTCTTTTTAAATGATCCAAACCTTTAAGTCACATTTTGATACCTGAACGAAAACCCTGTGAAAATAGCGTCTTGCACCCGCCTCTGTTTCACTTCTAAACGGCGGCGCGGCGGAAGAGATTTCTGAGTATAATGTTAAAATCCTTATAAAATGCTTTCTATTACTGTAAGTCACATTTCGATATCTCAACGATAATGATGACCGTGTGAAAAAAGCGTTTTCCACTCTACGGCCATTGAAATCCGAAGTGATCCACTTCGATATAATAAAAACACCACCACGGAAGGGATTTCTGAGTTGGAAGCTCATTTTAAATACTCTTCACCACTATAAATCACATTTTGCTACCTTAACAATATCCCTGAGAAGGAAACGTTTACACTCAGCGGTCATTAATTTTGTTTTAATTTCGACCACTTCTAAACGGTTGATGGACTTTCTGGGTGTAACTTTAGTAAGCTCTCGTTAAATGCTATCCAACCCTAATAATCACATTTAACGATAACCCTGTAAAAATAGTATTATGCTCCCAGCAATCTTTCCCCCTCTTTACTCCCCCTCTTTACCTTTTCCTGTAGTGGCGACCTTCTCACTTCTATTTCACAGAGTTATTAAAACAGTTACAGGTTTATCATTGTTACCACTTATAAAGTTGGTTATATTATAAAAGGCTGTTAACATTGAGGCGCTCACTTCACATCGGTAAAAACTTACCGGTTAAAGATTATGCGTTTGTCGTCGCGAATAAATTCATGAATTTGTAAATGTTTAATGGTGTTAGGAAAACGCTGCAAGAATTTTAGTGCAAAAGTAATTCCTATCTAGGTAGTGGAATGATGAAACTTGCAAGTAAAATAAGATGTAAAAATCTAATAATTAAACACAACGGATACATTAGACAAAATATCTAATAATTTTAATAAACAAGTTAACGACTTTTATTGGCTGAGTGATTGAAGCGGCGTTAAACCTCATTTTAACTTAATATAGACCAGTAATCAGAAACACATTCCCACAAGTGATTGAACCAATAGAGTTAGCGAACATATAAACTACAAATAATAGTACATTCCCAGCCTTAGAATGGTATAACTTGCATCAGACTTAAAATTAAAAATTAAAATGATTAAAAAATTATAAATTAAAATTATTAAGTATTTAAACTTATTGAACAATAAACAATATTGTCTGTAAAATAACTTTGTTTTTTTCTTTATTATTGTTTTTCTTTATTATATAATTGTTTAATTCTTTATTACAACTAGAGAAATTGAAAGGAGCTGAAAAAAGTTCATTGTTGTCGCTTTCTCTTTACAAATGAAAAACAATATGATAGATATTTTCTTACCTTGCTTTTATTTATGGACTCGATGTCGAACTCGATAGCTGAAACAGCAGGGCCGCAGCGAAAACGGCAGGGTCGCGGCGGGGCGGCGCGGCGGGTCAAACACAAGGCGGCGCGGCGCTTTTGGAGAAAAAATTTAAAGGCTTTTGATTTTCTTTCGATTGCGACAGACTTGCAGCGGACTAAAAATAGCTGGACCAGGCGGATGACCTTTTAGATAAATTTAGAATTTCAGGTAGTGCGTCCTACGCGAGCCACCGCCGCGACCCAGCCGTAAATGAGACAGGATGCCACCCCCTCCTATATTTATACCCTAGCTCCCCCCTGCAAACACACATAGGCAGACGAAATTGCATTCTACCCCTAAAGGACCACCCTTTCCATTGCAAAGGGATGCAGCGTTTGTTATTACCGCGTGCATTAAGTCCGCGTGGAAAATAAAGGGTTGGTCCCTTCACACGGCTTAGTGTGTGTACGTTCAGTATCAGCGGTGCTTTGATGATTAATTGCAAAATTACAATATCGCTGTAACTAATAGGAGAGCAAAACTTGAAAATATAAAGGTCCATAGGTAACTTCATTCGACATTACGTCGACATGATCTTTCGATTCGATTTACCTAATTGGTGTATTAATTTTCTGAAGTTTTTACCAGCCTCACATGTGTACATTTTTGATATCATTGAGTAAAACATATGATCACACGAAAGAAGCATAGTAAGTATTATCTATTTTTTGGATTTCTTTGAAAATTTACAAATTCCTTACTGACCTGAGTGTACAAAATCTGCGCAGTTGACCATTTAGTTGGGGCACAATGAAATCATGTTATTTTGCATTATAAAACCTTTCAAAACTTGTGTGATTCAATAGACTGGGCAGATGTGAGAGAGCAGATGTTGTATGGCAGATAATATCGTGAAGGACGGATTAAATCGTAGATAAGTTGATAGTAATTATTACCTCAAAGCCAAACCAGGATATTATCTTGAAATTTTCTCGTATTTATTTTTACTATTTAAAAAAAACACGACAGTCGGAATGAAGTTGATTGTTCTGTCATGTAATGATTATTTGAGCACTCGGCAAAAGATTTCACAACGCAAGTGCAGGCAAGCTAAGCTAGCGCAAGCACAAGAGCCATTTGGCGGTATGTGCTTTGTACTCGCTAGGAGACCTTAAACAGTTCCACCTGTGATGGAACGTGCTTTTTATCGCTACTAATTTCAAGCCACAATCGGCGATCAAGGACAAGTTCTCTATATTATTGGCAACTTATTTCAGTTCATTGAGTTTAGCATTCGATTTCGTTGAAGTTAATACTTCGAATTAATTAAAGCATCAAATTATCGTTAAATGTAAAATCAGGTTTTATTTTAAAGAGGTGCCAACTCGTAAGTGTTCGAGCATAGCTCATCATCGATGAAGAAGGTAAAACCAAAACTACTTCATAAATACTGCTCAATTACTTTGAAGACATAAGTACATCGGCATGACCAAAGAAAATTAGAATAGGTTTTATGAGAAATAGATGCAGACACACAACACGATTGCAACTAATCCAATTTCTAAAACATAGAGAGTTATATACTGCGTTGTTCTTTTTGCCAACCTACAATTTTAGTACCTAATGCAAAATTAGTCTTGTTTGTAATACAACGTAAGTTGAACTACAGGTGTCGCTCCATCCCCATACCATGGATAAAGTACGAGAGACAAAATTAGAGTTATGAGTCATATTATATAGTTATGTTAGCTCAGTCGGTCAGAGCATACCCCGGCAATAGAGGTGGACGACGCGGGTTCGCATCCCGCTCATGACTATGATTTTCCTCTCGTAAATTTGTAATTTTGTAATGTATTCCGCAGAGCATGCGCTAAAAATATAATACTAAAATGTGGATCGAGCATTATTCTGGAATGAAATTGATTCTTTACAACGTAGGGCAATCTTATAGAAGTCGTGGACTACGAGAACATTATAGTGCTGCATTTCGAAATGTTAAAAGGAAGTCTATGTTCTGTGCTCCACCTTTCCAAAGACTCGATTTCCCGCTGTAGGTAATCTCATGCAGTCAGATACACACTTTATAGACTGATACACTTGCTTTATATCACAAGACAGTAGGGCGTTGTGTCACCAGTGCCTCAGGATCGTTATTTTAAAGGTCAAAAGGCCTTAAAATCCACAATACAAGATGTCACACATTTTCCCTTTTTTAAACGTTTCATTAGAAACGTTTTGGCTACTATCACCCCGCTAGCCTGGGAGCATCTATTAGCATTCCCTTCTTACTACTTCTTTACTTCACGTAAAACTAAACCATGCCAACAAAAAATCCCTGACTACCAGAAGGAGTGAGCTACAGAAGAGGTAAACTGCCTGAAGGCACAGGAAGACCAATCTTTTGGCTCAGGTTTAATAATCCCAACTCTGCGATGATATAATATAAATTGATAGATAATTAATGTTGATTCGGTTACTATTAAACTTGTGAAACACAAAATTAGTGACGGTGATATTAGATAGTGAAGCGAGAGGCATGTGATGGCTTTGGAAAATTGTATGTTGTCGGCTTAGCAACAACATCACCGAAAATATCTATGATGCACATTTATGTGCTTTAAATAAGAAGACGGCGGTATTAAGCCCATACCGTTGACATCACATATGACCGCCCCGCGTCCAAAGTCTGAGAGTTAGAGAAATGTGGCTTGTATATAGCTTGGGATACGCAAAATTTCTAGTGTAGCATTACTAAGAGAACATTATATAAGACAGATCGATCTCTCATATTCACGCTGTTTCTATGTAGGAATCTGGGCGTTGGTTACACGCCATCCCTTCCTCAATACTGGTAACCTTATAGATCCATCCGCTTTTCGTCTCGCTATTAGCCTAAGCTGGAGTGCAAAATGTTGTGTTGCCCATCACTGCCGCAGTACTGCAGTTGAGAGAGTAACCACCTCTATTGCTCTCGAAGTGCTGGTCTCCCAGCACTTCAAGAACAAGCACTAAGAATTCCCTCCCAAGCCAGCCTTAACTATATAATCCACCGAGCTTTTACCAGCGCCAGTTTTGCAGTTTTGTCGCACCCAATTCAAGTTGCACGTGAAAAACAACTTGATTAAGATATCCTACTAAGTACACAGTTTGTGATATCTTAAACTGCCAAAATTCTTGGACGCCTCTGCTAAGCTATCGTCTGACACTTCTGTTATTTAAACAAATATTGTAATAATTTTATAATATACTTTGTAACACATTGTTAAAAGACATTTAAAAGAATGGCCCGAATTTTTTGCTCTATATACTATATATACATACTATATAGAGCAAAAAATTTGGGGCCAATCTTTTAAATATCTTATAACAATGTGTTACAAAGTATATTATAAAATTATTACAATATTTGTTTAAATAACAAAGGTGTCAGTATATACATATTTTTTTGCTCAACGTGGCAATACAATGTTGAATGTTTAATATGAAAATCTGTAATTGACCTGCGTAAGAGCGTCGTAGATGCCTAAATTCAATAAATGGTGTTACTTTTATTACTGGTAACGGTCTGGGTATAATAATAATAAATATTTTTAAAATGTTTTAAGAAAATATTAAACAAATATTTTAATAAAGTACCAAAATAAATAAAAATATGTATCCAGTGACGATTTCGCCTAATTTTTCTGTTAAGCCTACGTGACGTCACAAACGCCACGCAGCGAAACCGGAAGATTTTTCGACGCGTTTCGATTGCACACCAAGCATCCTTAGAAATTTCTTGACTCATCGAGCGCACGATCGAAAAATTTCTATGGCATTGTATCATTACACCGGCTTAACAGGAATTGTCAGTAGATATATATTTTGAGTATTTTTCTAAATATTAATTTAATGTTTTCTGAAAATATTTTTAAAAACATTTGTTATTATTAAATGTGGGTTTTTGCTAAGTAACGCTGAATCTATTCACTGTCTAGGTATATTTTTTCCAGTTTGGAAATTGGTTACGAACTTGAATTATAAAATGGGAATAAAGGTATAGGTATTTCAAATTCACAACTTGTTTTATCTGGGCATTTTGTATTCCCGTTTGGAAACTGGTTACATACTGCAGTAATCTAAAGGTCCTGAAACGAATAAAGAACCTCTTATATCTTCCTATATATAAGTCTGATAAAAATATTAAGGTGCCACTTTATATTTTCTATATATCAGATATATACACCTGCCTAATTTAATTTAAAAAAGTTGATTTTGCGGCGTTCGTAAAGTGGACGGTCTACACACAAAATGTTGAAGGCCCACCCCCTTCGACCCGCGCAGAAGATAAAGTTGCTCACTAGCCACGTAAAGCTTAGAACTCAAACTTTTGTATCGACCATAGTCAAAAGTGTTGTGTTTTTGTGTAGTGTTTTTTTATTGCTGTTAGGTTAGCTTTTGACCACTATCTCACCTGATGGTAAACGATGATTTGGTCGAAGATGTTGTTCAGGCTAACCTAGAATTCTGGCCCTCAAACACAGCTGCCGGAACACACTGCTCGGTGCTTGGCGACAGATTTACGGAACCACTCAGTAGTAATGTCACTAGCGCTAGCGGTCACCCATCCAACACATGACTGCAGTGGACGTTGCTTAACTTTGGTGATCGGCTAAGCAAACTAAGCTCGAGCGCTTAAAAATTCGTGTTTTGGGAAAAACATTATCAGCGCGTTAATTTAATAAACAGACCAACGAATAAATATTATTAGTATAGTAATAAAATAATTTAATACAATTGTGCGATCTAGAAATCGAACCCAAAACTTCCAAAGCTATACATTAGAGTGTTTTGTGGTAAAACTAAAGTTTTCTCTTACATGTCTGTATTTCTGTAATGTTGGTAATCTTGTGTGATGGAAATCTGACATTTCAGGAAATCTAGTATTTATTGAACGAAGTTAGAAAAGTGCTCCCCCTATGCCTTCTTGAGCGTTCAAGGGAAATCTACCCAGGTAGGTGGACATCAGCACCTTCTGAATTATTGCCATATATCTTATACCTACTGCGATTCCATATATTTTTTGGAGAAGACAATTGTTTTACTCTGGACGTAGCAGCTGTCGATGACTATGATGTTGATGACTTAAAACAATGAAAAGATTTAGGGAAACTGAGTTCAGTAGGTAAGTATAGGTTTGAATAAATAGAATATTTTACTACGAAGCATGTTTTATTAAGATCGAATGTTACATTACAGATACGAGTTAAATTGAAGAATCACCTTTATAATCTAATCATGACATCAGTACCTACTATGTAATCAAAAGCTTAATTTATTCAATGCACCAAAAATCCAAAACAAAAAATATATAAATAATTAACATAAAAACCGAAGTGGTTATATATAGTGGTGGATATTGTCTTACAAACATTTGAAATGTTGTCGTGACAAGTAACATTGAGTCATCGCGTCAGTAACTAGGTCTCATTGCATTGCCCAGACTAGCACCAAACATCCCGAGATTCCCGCTTCTTTACTTACTGTCTACTCTATAGCGAGCTCTGCTCCACAGCTACCTACCTCTACGCACGAGTACCTCCTTGAAATACAGTGAAACCTAGTTTTACATTTAATAATAATTTGATGCTTTGCAAAAACAAATAAATTCAGAAGCATTAAAAATAACTTAATATTATTGACAACCACATCTCTAGTAAATACTAATTTATAAACAAGAAAAAGAGGTTCAGTTATATTTTTAATACAAACTGTTCTTTAATGTGGGATTTTTTTCAGTTGAAAGGAATGTTATTTATTTTTTGATTAGATTGATGACAGAATCTTAAATTCACATTACTCAAATTATTACATATATATATAAAATTAGGTATTTTGAAAATTTAAGAAAATAAATTTTGATTTGATCTAAGTATTTGTTCCAAATCGGAATGCAATATACAAACGAAAATATGGTGCAAAGTTACAACTAACTCTGTTATATGCAAGATACTTACATCTAAACGAGACAATATTAAATACTTACGAAATGTTTACGGATAAATAATGTCACCACATCCAAAACTACTACATTAATTCTGATATTAAGACATTACATCTACATGAGCACAGAAAACTAGAATAGTGCCAACTAAATTTTATGACACAACATGATTTAAGCAACTAATCCAGACGTTAATTTGAAGGGAAAAAGTCGTCTACGCGTCATTGTAGTATAATTATAGAGCCCTATATGAATAGAAGATTGTTACACAAAGCGAAAAATGTTTTACATCATGTTCGCACGCGTTCGTTTCGCTGTGTTCTTGGACGTGCCCTTAGGTAGAGGAAGTAAGAAATCTCTAAGGGTGAATAAGTTAAAAACTTAAACCAAATAAAAACATTTCCGTCTCGAATTTTGAATTCTTCGTTTTTAAATCTTTTTGAAAGAATTAAAAACTTATCAAGTCTTATTGGATAAATAATAGAAGTTAAGAGGAGAATAATACAAGTTTAAAGCAAAACGATGAACAATAACGAGTATTTAAATCTAGGACGCGATGGATTTTCATACTGCTTTCTAGTTAGTTCAAAAAATATATTTTCTGATTGCCTGTTGGGTGTATAATTATCATATTATTTCCTAGTTGGAATGTCATTAACTTCGTCATTTTTACCGTAGTAGCCACATGAGTGTGTATACGTTAGTTCATTCCTATGAATTTTGTTTATGCAAACTTTCATCTTAAGTATATTCTAGTCTTCCATGGGCACTGCAAACACTTAGACAATTCTGTACACGACGTTCATATAGACTTTTAGTAATAAATTAAGTATGAGCTTATTACAATTTTAAATTGACACGATTTGTATACTTAATCGTATATTCTTTGAATCCAAATAAGTACTATCATTATGACACATACTATATTAACCAATATCTGATGCATACCTAATATTTATAATTAATAAACAATTTAAAAGACCGACAAGTTTCTACATTATACTGTGCACACTAAATACAAAAAAGACTAAATGCTAGACATCTACGGGTTTAAGTCATTTTACGGTTCTAGATTAACACGGTCGAGACATCTATTGGATTTTACTCGAGACAATTTTTCGTATATGATGCGATCATCAAATACGAAAAATTGTCTCAAGTAACATGACAGAATCCGATATATGGGAACTATCAGGTAAAGAGAGAATAAGTTCTTCCTTCATACAAAGCTTCAAAAGTGTCATTACTGCTTAAAACTTATAAAGTTCTCCCTCTACACAAAGCTTCAAAAGTGTTAATATTGCTTATATATATGGCGTAGCAACTAAAGTTGTCAAACATTGTAAGGAAGAACTATGTGAAATATTAGCATACTTAATAAATCTATCTGTTGAACATGTCTCTTTCCTGAGGCTTTAAAAATATATCTCATCGAGTCTCTCTTTAAAAGAGGTTCAAAAGACGACATTAACAACTGCAGGCCGATGATTTTTTCTCTAAACACCAAGTTATCCAGCACGCACAAAATGGCTTCCAAAAGAATAAATCTACAACACTAGCAGCTTTTAATTTAGTTAACACTATAATGGAAAATATAGATGGAAAGTATCTGACGACAGCTTTATTTTTTGACATCACAAAAGCATTTGATTTTCTACTTTATGGTATAAGAGGAACTGGATTAAACTGGATTAAATCTTATATTACCAATAGAAGACAATTCGTAGAAATAATGACAATTGATGAAAATAATGTAATCCAGGGTTCAGGTTCAGAATAGAAAACTAACAGATCCGGAGTCCCTCAAGGCAATGTACTTGGGTCATTATTATTTTTATATATATAAATGACATATTATGTGTAACTCCATAAAGCTCGACATTATTTGCTGACAATGCTGACGAATTTTCTATTGTAGTCACAACAAAAAAAACAAAGATGACGATTGTTTAGAAAAACATAACTTGGACATGAAGAAAACGATCGATTCCGTAGTAAAAGGGCTTGACATAAATAATTTAATCATAAATATATCTAAGACACAATATATGAATTTTAATAATATTGACATTGAAATTGACTATAATGGACAAATTATTGAAGGACCTCATCAAGTGTTAATTTAGGCTTAATAATAGATAAGGCATTAAACTGGAAAAATCAAATAGAGAAAATATGCAAGAAAATACACAGCTACGTATACGTTTTAAAACGGCTAAGAAAAACTACAAGCTTAGACACAGCGTTAGTTGCATATCACGGTTATGTTGGATCCCTCCTCAGATATGGTCTTATTCTGTGGGGGTGAAGTACAAATTTCGACCGAGCATTCATTGTACAAAAAAAAAATGCACACTAGCACTTTGTGGAGTTGGTCCTATGGAGTCATGTAAACCACTTTTTGGTCAATTAAAAGTGTTTCCCTTCCATGTTAGTATATTTTTGATATATTTTTTTAAACAACACAGCTACTTTTATAATACAGGGAGTGAAATTTCGTCGGTACAATATCAGAAAAGTTTTTGATTTATTAAAAAATTCATTGTCAATCAAAATATATAATAAATAACCACAATATATTAAACAATTACTAGCTAAAAGTCTGGTTGCTACATCATGCCTTCTACTCTCTTGATGAATATTTTATTTTTAAGACGCTTGGTTAGTTCTATTCGATTAAATTTAAGAAACATGTTTACCATAATAATAGATACCTACTTCTAGAAATTACATTTTCATTATAATTTTTTGCATGCCAGTAATTTGATAAAATGTGTTAGATCTCACATTGATTTACTTTTAACAACATTATTGTACTCATATTTGAAGCAAATAAATGATATTATTATTATTATAACTAATAAAATTCTCCCTTGATACAAAGCTTCAAAAGTGTTATTATTGTTTATAACTAGTAAAGTTCTCCCTTGATACAAAGTTTCAAAGTTTTATTATTTATTGCTTATCACTAATAAAGTTCTCCCTTTATGCAAAGCTTAAAAAGTGTTATTATTGCTTATAACTAATAAAGTTCTCCCTTGATACAAAGCTTCAAAAGTGTCATTATTGCTTACAACTAATAAAGTTCTTCCTTGATACAAAGTTTCAAAGGGTTATTATTTGTAACTAGTAAAGTTCTCCCTTGATACAAAGTTTTAAAGTGTTATTATTTATTGCTTATAACTAATAAAGTTCTCCCTTTATGCAAAGCTTAAAAATGGTTATCATTGTTTATAACTAATAAAGTTCTCCCTTGATACAAAGCTTTAAATGTGTCATTATTGCTTACAACTAATAAAGTTCTCCCTTGATACAAAGCTTCAAAAGTGTCATTATTGCTTATAACTAGTAAAGTTCTCCCTTAATACAAAGCTACAAAAAAGTCAATATTGCTTACAACTAATAAAGTTCTCCCTTGATACAAAGCTTCAAAAATGTATTATTGCTTAAAACTAATAAAGTTCTCCCTTGATACAAAACTTCAAAGGTGTTATTATTGCTTACAACTGGTAAAATTCTCCCTTAATACAAAGCTTCAAATGTGTCATTATTGCTTACAACTAATAAAGTTATTCCTTCACACAAAGTTTCAGTGTTATTGTTTATTGCTTATAACTAATTAAGTTCTCCCTTGATACAAAGCTTCAAAAGTGTTATTATTACTTATAACTAGTAAATTTCTCCCTTATTACAAAGCTTCTAAAGTGTTATTATTGCTTACAACTAATAAAGTTCTCCCTTGATACAAAGCTTCAAAGTGTCATCATTGCTTATAACTAATAAAGTTCTCCCTTGATACAAAGCTTCAAAAGTGTTATTATTGCTTATAACTAGTAAAGTTCTCCCTTGATACAAAGCTTCAAAGTGTCATCATTGCTTATAACTAAAAAGTTCTCCCTTGATACAAAGCTTCAAAATGTGGCATTATTGCTTACAACTAACAAAGTTATTCCTTCATACAAAGCTTTAAAAGTTGTATTTAGCTATTTTCTCACATATGTATTGGAAAACATCGCATGACACACGGGCCTTGAAGTTATAACAAACTCGTGGGGACGACGGTAAACCATAGCCTGCTAGTCAGGCTTACGTGAACCTCTACTTGTTTGTAATTACTTACAACGCCCATTGTATAACATTGAACTCTCGTATACAAGTGTAAATTGCACCTTTCAGAACCCCTTAAATAGTATGGCGGATCGAAGATAAACCTTGTCATCGCAACAACAATGACGCATACCTTAAAATACGGATAAATACACGCAACCATAAATATGATTAAACATTAAAGTTCATACCTACCTATTTCATGAAAAACTTATGACATAACCAATAACATCTATTTTTCAGAAGTGTATTGTAATGTAAGCCTTGCATTGTGGTTAAATATATAACGCTAAAGCTAACAGGACAAGAAGGTGCATAAAAGTGAGGATGATTTAAAAATGCGGAAACTTATACCATTCATAAAAATGTACACAAATACGGCATCGGGCAGTAATTTCAAAGTATAATTAGCTTATTCAATTATTATTTTTAGTATTTGCAACTATTTTTTACACAATAATGCACTGACGCGTAAATGCCGTAAAAAAACAATGTATCTACATTGAATATGCTAATTTCAAATAAGTTACTCCGTGGCAACGAAAACAATATACTTATGTAATTGAGCGTCAAGTGTACATATCTTGACTCACAATACTGCAGTATTGCATTACGTGGTAATTTGTACATCTAAGTATATCTAGGAAGACTATAGATTTCTGTTTTTTCAATGAATAATAGCAAATCCGGCAGATTATAGTATATAATATAAATACAGCGATTAGAAAGCTGGGAAGCATATGCAAAAACTAAAATAGCAAAATTTAGATATTTTGTTTAATAGTTCATTAAAAGTAAAACCTATAAATTAGGTGTAAGATAAAAAAAATAGTCTTGTCGTTAATAACAGTGTTACTTGTCTGACGCTTCTACCATTTGTAGGGTATTGTCATCAGAAAATACATCTAGAAAGATATTTCATGATTGGAGATTCCGAAATACTATGATTTATAAAGATGAATGTAAGTGTATTTGTTTCCGCTGCCCAACCTACAAACAAATAAATACATAATCTATATTTTAGATAATAATATAGCTGACGCACTCAAAATTTAAGAAGGAAGGATTCCTGTAATTTCAACAGCACCCATACCTTTCAATCAAGAACATAGTAATGCGAACATTACTGCTTGCCGGTGGAAATACTTCCCCAGGCGAAATCATTCACAAAGAACTCAACTGCTACTAGTGCTGTGGTTTTAATAGATGTCAATGTACACGTGAAACTATATAACCAAAGAGCAACCAGAAGTGGGTTAAATATCATTGCTAATGTATTGTTCACGGAATCGTAGCTATGAACACTGACTGCCTTCTAGAATAAGCGGTCAGTATAGAAGTCTGCATGTTTGTTGCAATGTTCTTTTTCGCAAGTGTTGCATAGTTGTGACTTGTTTGAATTGCGCAGCAAATTAACTGGATCGCCATATCGCACGTTTAATAATAAACCGTAATAAGTCAAAAATTAAGGATTCCCACTTTTGTTAATAAAACGAACTAACTCCGATTGAAGAATCTATCGGTAAAAACCCGCTATGCGAAACAAACCATAATGGCCGATTTTTAGATCACCCCTCTCTTTATTACAAAAGCACGCGAAAAGTCATTTCATACTATAAAGAATAATTCAGTGATGCGGCGATCGTGTTGTGTGAATTGTAGCGTTGTTTTGTGACTATAGTGGAGTAAGGTAAAATAATTCGGTTTATTTTCAAACACAGGTAAAACTATTCTACTTCATTTTTTTATAGACTGTCATGTTTTCGTTTTACTTCACTTCAGTTGAAAACGGTGTTACAATACAGCATGTACTATTTGGACTTGTTGCAATTTATCATTAAATTATAGTTGTATAGTTAAGAAGAAATGCGTGTTAGTGCGTTTTAGCATTAGATTATTACTTTTATTCGAGAATTAATTAATTTTACATCACTTTATTGCCAAAGCTATCGCTAGATTTATATAATACTTGTATTTATTTCGGTTTACATTTAAAATGATCCTAAAGTCTAAAAGTACTCTAGCCATTGCTGCAGTTTATTACAACATGTCCTTTAATTTTACTTTAAATACTGATTAATAAAAAGTATTAAATCACTAGTTCCATAGTTTAAATCCTGTAGAGGACGCCTGAAAATAGGAACCAGCATCGCCTAAAACTTTTTGTAATAAGTGTTAATGCTTGATGTACTGATAAGGATATAATGTTGGATGGACTGTTACGAATAATTCTAAGCCAGTCGAAATATAAATAACGTCGTGATTACGTACTTACATGTGCATTACCCCTGACTGTAAATTTACAAATTTGTTACCGTACTATCACGTTTGCATTAAGATTTTTTTATTATAACCCTTATGTTTTTAACATCATGATCTTTGAGTAAAATTTTAACGCAAACGAAATAGTTAAGTTTACTTTCATTCATCTTACACTCCTCGGGGTACAGTATCCATAATACATTTCACGTAATATTCTCTGAATTATTTTAGTAAATAATACGGGATAACTCACGTGAATCAGTCAGATAGCTCCGACTATAGTTTTAACCACAATAGGTGGTCTTTTCCAACGGAAGCTCGAGAAGCCCGCGTTGACGTCTCACTTAGCAGGTTAGGTTAGGTTAGCTATGCGAAACGTCAAGGCGGGCTCCCCTTGAAAAAGACCACCGCATGTGGTTGAAACTATAGTTGGAGCAGTTTGACTGAATCACGTGAGTTATCCCGTATTATTTTCTAAAATAAGTGTTAACCACGTTAGTTTCTCTGAATTAATTGAAAGTTTTACCTTTTTATTTAATGTTGTGTATAAATTCTTTAAGAGTTTGTTTAACGAAACAGACGATCAAGTCCAACACAGCATACAAAACACAAGATCTCCAGCTCACGATGGAAGAAGTCAAGGCCGCCACGATAAAATCACCACCATTCAGAAAGTTCAGGTTGCCAGCGTCATCATACCACCACGAAAATTATTAAGCGGTACTTCAAAATGGAAACAAAAGTTAGCCAAACGTGTACGTAACAAGATATCAAAATACGAACGCAGATTATTAGGTATGTCCGAAAACCCAACAAAGCCTATTATTTTATTATTGGTAATTAACAAATTAGATTCTTTAAACTTTTTTTCAAAGCTACCTTGGACATTTTGATTTGAAAGAGATGTGTGGTGAACACAGCAAAAAACAGCAATAACTTTATAGAACGTGGAAAAAATGGTAATTATAAAAAAATAATCCCAAATTGATAATTAAAGAGCAAATAAATATATCTTTCTTCCGATCTAAAAAAAATGTATGTATCATCTTTGTTTGTCCTATAAAAATTCAACTTTGGAGCAAGCACAAGGGCTTAGCAAAAATATGACCAAAATCGTGAGTACAAGATACTGAGTAGATGTGAATAAAAGCTTGATCGAAAAAAAATCTGATAAAAAAATACCGCCTGGTTCATGATATACCTTTATATCTAGGAAAAACAAACTACCATCACGATTTTCTTTAACCGTCACCTATATTTTTGAGTGTGATGAAATTAATTGGGTGTTAAAATAACGGCAACTCTTCTTTGGCCATCGAAAACATCATCTACATAATGACACCAGTAACATGGTTTTTCTCTAGCGCTCCTCATGATCTCCCTCAAAATGGTCCATATAAATATTGGCCACAACTGGCGCTTTAGGAGAGCCTAGGTGACTCCTTCCATTTGCATGTTATAATTATTCGCTAAAGAACCGTTTGACACAAAACATTCACTCAGCTCTGTGTAGTCATTGGGCATATCAGCTCCGTGGAGTAGGTCAGCAATGATTTTTATAGCTTCTTTCAAGAACACATTTGTGATAAGTGATGTCACATCGAAACTTATAATTATTTCCATCGGCAGAATACGTACATCTACTAGCAAGTTAACAAAATGTCTGGAATCCTTTACGTAGGATTGGGTTTTGCTTGTAACTGTTGCAGGACATTTGCTAAGTATAGAGACTGTTTGTATGTAGGTGCATCTATCTGACTGACAATATGCCTCAGAGGCTAGTTGGTAGTAACTGAGTCGTTTCAAACAGATAAATAAGGCGCTTTTGAATCTCTAAATAGTTCTTTTTGGAAGGAATCGGATGCGAAGCTTGATTAAAATGGGTACGTGCATTTGGAAATACTTGGAGCACATTAGTAAGGACGCACAAGAACCATTGAACGTTATTTTTTATTCTGATAATGTGCAGGTCAGAATAAATATATTTTTTTAATGAAAATTTATATGTATGCTGTTTATCTTTTTAAAATCCAAAGCACATCACTCCTAATTCATGATTCAAGGGCATACGCAAAATAAAGCAGACAACATAGGTATACAGTCTGATAGACAAGAAGTTAAAAAAATGTTAAGTCATCCCAATCTTTATATAACACCACCAACACCCAGTTCAATATATAACAAAATTTAACCCCCCGATCAACCAGTATTTTGGATCTTCAACTGTTACAAGAAGAATAGGACTTAAATTTTTGTACAGGCGAAAGCAACCAAAATGTGAACAGCAATGATATAAAATTATTATTTTACTTAAAGATATCTTACAACGAGGACAACTTAATAGGCGAAATAAACCAAGGCAGATGAAATCAGTCATAGAAATAACCATGAAGGCAGCATATACGCAAAAACAGAAGATAAGTGCTTATTAAAATTAAGTCTAAGACTTAATTGCAAAGGGGCGGATTTCATCTTATGTTATGCATGTTTTTACAACTTAATTCTTAAACTTTTTTGATAAGTTTTGATTAATATTTTGAGAAATTACAACTCACGAGACTGATTAAGACAAATAGGTAAAATCTACGACAAATAATTCAAAGTAGACATTTATTATTAGTCCCTAATACGACTGATTATTATAATAATATGATTAGGTTAAGAAAGCTGTTACAATGACTTTTAAAATGTATTTTACATTACCAAATTATAGGTAAATTGCAAAATATTTCTGTATTTTTGTTTCCATTTTAATTTTAAAATGTAATAAAAATTATAAATCTGATAAGATCATATTATTTATTAATACTGTACAGAATTATGACATATTAGTTTATACATTTTTTGAAACTTGATAATTGATTTTTATACTAAACTGACATAAGTCGAAACAGTAGAAAATAAACTTCATTTATTCATTTGATATAAATAAAATAATTATATTGTTATGTCAGCTGTATTCGCTATACATCTGGCTTTAATTTAAGACCAAGAAAGTAAAAATAACACTAAAAACACGAGAAAACCATCAAAATGTTTTCAACAAGGTAGATACTCAAAACTTTGAACGCGATTTCCCAAAAAAGTGAATTTTTGTCTTATTTCGGTTTATTATTAAGCGTGCGATATTTTAATTTAAAATGTGAGATAGAAGACCCGGAAGCTTCAAGGTGTAAATAAATTTAATCGAGCAATTACTGTAACAGCCGGATCGTCCACTGCTGAACACAGCCTCGTCTATTAAGGGGTATTTGCCATAATCCCACGCTTGGCAGGCGTCCTGCGGATCGCAATGTAAGTTGGCAGTTCATTAGAAAGCGCTCCTGCCCACCTTTCAGTATTTTTCCCTTAGTCGCCTCTTGCGACACCCACGGGATGATATGGGGAGGTGCAATTCTAACCCGGCACCCCACGAAGCCCCGGCACCCCTCTTGTATCGGGTAATAACTGAGAAGATTTAAGCTGTTAGGTCTGCCTGAACAAGTTACTATATTTTCGACATATAAGACAAAATACTGCTTTGCAATACATTGCAGATATATATATATTTTTTTATAAAGAAATATACAACAATTTGACCGAATTTTGTAATATGTAGCCCCTTCCCTTTTATAAATTGTAGTCTAATAACCAGCCCCTGTCGTGAAATTAAAAGTTACACACCTATTTTTATCCAGAATTAATTAAATTTATATAATTTTTAATGGTCGGATACCTTAAATTATTATAAAGTATAAATCGTTATAAATACGTGTAAAGTGATCAAAGACAAGTGTTCAACACGTATTATATACAGGAACGTAGCGCACTATTAACACCAGATTTAATTGCATTTGTTTCTGGTAGTGTTTTCACAACCAACCAAAAATCTTTAAATGATTAGGACATTTTTGGTTCGTTTAAAAATACTACCACTACATCGATTTAATAAAGTTATTCCACTTTTCCTTCTATTGTTGTTTTTACTTAATTACGTTTAAACAAATTGATTAATTGATTGACATATATGTTATATATTAATTTCAATAATTGTAATTAAAAATAGTTTTACCCTCAGATTAAAAAAAACCTTTTTAAAGTTAGACGGACATTAACTTAAGCTTAAAGTTAGAAGACGGACACTCACAAACACGAACCTAAGCTAAACGTACCACAGTTGCTATATTTACAAACTCGGTCTAACGTTTTGACTTAACGCTTTAAATCTACATACCTACACGAATCGCATTTTATACCTCAGTCAACCCTCACATTTGATAAGGATTTTTGTGTTTTTTACGTCTTATAAACAAAATACTAAGAACTATAAAAGACACTCAGCTACTACAGCGAAAGCATTTAGACAACCTACGATCCTTTACAGACTCACAGGCAGTCCAAGGTAAAGTTAATCAAAACTATACAACAGTACTACAGTCCAGTCTTGGTGCACCTTGTGATCTCTTATTGATAGTGAATCCTTAAACACAAACGCAGCAAAATTGTTAGGTGCACAAACATCGCATTTTGATTGGCTTAGGCTCATAAACTACACTAATTACCCTGTCTCAATTATCTCACATCTTTCATTCCTCAAACACTTAAGTACTTGAATTAAAGCTAGTAGAGTTAAATAAAGCTAAATTACTTGCTCGTACATAGACAGTCGTCTGATATTGCAAATTCAAACAATTTGTTCGAATTTACTTGCAAAAATCAGCGATACCCGTAAGTGGTGTAATATATAAAACCGAAAATGTTAATTGTTTAACCGAAAACATAAATAAGAATTACGTAACAATGTCAGCTCTATAATTCGTTGTAATTTAACCCATCTAATTTACTCCATCCTGGTCCTCGATAATATTAAAAATCCTGTAATCTAATGGTACTAAAATAACTTCACGCTATGCCTCATTTAAGACCCGAATGACCTAATTCTTAGGTACTATGTACTATACCTGGGCTCTATTTGTACATGCTCGGTATATATTAGTACATTACTAACTTTTTGAATTCCGTGTTTTAACTTAAACGTATAATGTGCCCGTGTTTATTTGTAGACTTGTCGGTCGAAAAATGTCAAAAGGTTTAACTTAAATATTAAAACTAAAAGTCTATCATAAAAATCGTGGTACATTTTATGATAAATAAATCACTACTGACGGTTAAGAAACATAACAGTGTTTTAAATACTACAGATTATGTAAGTAGTTACTTCTGTTTTCTTTGATGTCTAGTAATGTAGAAACATTGTAAATACCCGTAATTATTATGATGTTGTCTGAGAATCGATTGAAGGTAATGTAGTCAAAAATGTTTTTAAAAAAAACTTAACACAAAAAAAAATAGAGAATTTCAAATTATCGCATCTTATCTTATCGCATGGCTATTTACTAACACCACCAACGTCTAATTAGTTTTTAATTGAAAAAGTGAATGTAACATTTTAGTGGCAGGAGCGACATGATTCCTGTAACATTTTAACTACTGTTACCTCAAAGAGTCAAAAGTTAAAATTAGATATAACATCATTATTGAAGACTCCACAAGACTTATTTGAAAAAGATTTGTATTGAATAATAATAATAACCTTACTGATACAAATTAAAATAATAACCAATCTTAATATAATGCCAGACGTTATAAATTAATATATCGATATAACGGACTATAAACTGGAACCCAAAAAAATAAATAAAAACAAAATTTAGTCTACGTCAGCAGTTAAAGTAAAAAATAATCAAAAGTTAAATGTAGGGAACTTCAAAAGAATATGGTAGCAAGAAGATATTATTTTGACTGCTGATGTAGAATATGATTATTTTGTAGGTATTCACGTCGTTTAATAATAAATGTATAATTAGAGCAAAATCACGGTGATGTTTCTTAAACGTTGTTGTACATCACACAACTACGACATTTACGATACTTATTAAACACACATACAAAAATATGATATAACCTATAAATATGCTGGATCAGTAGAGGTCTGATAGTGGTGTACACCGCTCATCGACGCTCATTTCCAATTAGATGGTCGTCTATAATCACTCAGATGATAAAAACACGTAAATTCATCCAAGTATGAACCTGGTGTAAAGACTTCGGTACAGTGAAGCCGTTCGATACGATTCTTTAGATGAAAACGCCATCTCGCCCCGCGCACGTCCCACCATCATTGTCAGAATGCTTCTCATTAAACAGGTTGTACGAGAACACTTACACTGTGATAGCCAGAATGCAGGTGGCTGCTAGCAGGCATAGGCTGAAGTTACCCAGGGGGCTGGCGGCGCTGGGATTCCTGTGAATCCTACCTCCATATAACAGCTACATTGGGATCGTCCTCGATGATTTGCTCGAGGGTGGGAAGGTCGACACGTACGATACAGCAAATCTCATCTGCGCAGTGCCGGCCGGTGAATTGACGCCTTATAGCAGATACGGGATCCGCGCGATAAAGCTATTTGTTCGAATTTTTGTCCTGATGCAAACGGGATACCTGCAAATAAATAAAACAATGTTACTACTGCAACGGTAGCGATAACACACACGCATAGCGTATATGTGAGCTAGATTAAATTCCAAGATGATCACTAAATAATATTTTTCTATCCTTCAGCCTAATTGAAAGTCACTTTCATTTGAAACGTGTATAGTCCAGTAGCAGTGAGAGATCGTCGGCCGATTAGACGATTTACATTCAGATTTTGCCGTAAACTTTGGCCGCACAGCATGGTGGTTACTTTTTGTGTAGTGCTTGCTTGGTCAGTTAACATTTCCAATAACAATATCATCAAATTATATTAAAAATGAAACGCGATACATGGATACAATATAATATGCTAACATAAGTTAATATAGTTTAAGATCGCCATGCTAGACAATTTTGGTATGCAAAATAGAAATCTTTCGCAAAACACCTAAAACGGTGTGTTTCAGCAACAGTCTTGGTCTTTCAAATTCAGTTAATAAACTAAAATAGAAATATTCTAGGCATCGACTGCTAACACCTGAGAGTCGTTTTATGAAGTCATTTTTACCATTTACCAACAAGTGAGGTTACGATCAACCACCATACGATAATTATAATGACAAATGTTATATAAACTACTCGTAGTTTTACACATTTAAGGGGCCGGGATTTCGTATACTTACCTACTTAGCATAGTAAATTTCCAACTGATTTAAGAAATAAGTACTTTCCTTTTTGGAATATAATATTTGTGCATAGAAAAAGAAAATCGTAAATTAAATACTGGAAGTGTGAAAATAGAGTACTAATGTTCAAGATCAATTTGATGGTTTTCGGAATGATGAACGATTGTGTGTTCCAGGTCCTCTTCGACCATTTTATTAGGTTCATCTATTTGCCGACCACTACAGTAATGTACATCAACAGTCTCAATTGAATTGACCACGAATGTGAATACGTGAGTAGTTGACTACAACATTATTCCTATCGACCAGTAATTAGCAATAACAGATACGTGGAAAACATAGGAGAGTGGCCACAAAATGGTGCCCAAGAGATGGAACAATAGAAAAAACAAGATGGGAACACGATATCCACCTAACCTTGGGGCCATATTGGGCTAGAGTTGCAGATGGCAGATTACAATGGAGAGACCTGCGGGGCATCTTAGTACTTATTCGATTACTTTTTTATTTAAAAAATGTACCCAAATCGAAAAATAAACATCTGCATTATTCAGTAACTAAACATATCGTGTATATTTATCATGGGGGTGATTGTCACCACGTTACCACGATCACTGCAAAACATTTGCGCAGTTCTCCGGCAGTTGAAATTGATGCTAAGGACTCCGAGCAATTAAGTTTGTCAGAGGCTAAGGACATAGCTTTTAAGCATACTACAGCGTTACGAAAACTGTCTTTACGTTTTTAGGTATAGCATAGTAAAAAAAATATTTATGAAACTACCACCGTCAATAAAACGTCTGTCACCTAGCAAATAGTGATCCGGCAACTGTACGTTACTGAGTAAACATTTTCAGCAGTACATGATGGCAGAGTAACATCATGTTATGCTCGGCTGGACAAATACTACCATCAAGAAAGAAATCTGATACATATAAGTATAATCAGTGTAGTTTCATGGTAGACGTGCTTTAAAGGCGGTCAACATTGGTAGTAGCATAGTGGTATAAAACATTTTGCTTTTTGTGAAAAAGTACTCTTAGATCATTATTAAATTCTCTGTTACACAAAATTACCCTGTCGTCAATAACATTCGGCTGAGATTTCGCTTGTGCTTTATGTGCAGCGTTTATTGCTGGTACTTTTATTATTTACTAAAAACCTATAATATCACTACCTGCTGCGCCTTAATCCACATAGCATCACACGCAACCGGGTAAGTATTTATGAATAAAATTAAATTGTTAACATTATCTATGATGCGCATGGATTAGACACAAACAAAATTATTTGTAAACAAATCTGGTGATAAAAATCAGTAATATAAATATTTTCATACCTTGCTTTAGTTTCGGACTTGATGTAGGTGACTGAAACGGCAGAATCGCGACGGGGCGGCGCGGCGGCGGCAGCGACGGCGGGGTAGCGGTGGCGGCGGAGGCTCCGAATTCTGTCGTCATGGCGCGTTCTGAAGAAAGCTGGTCTCGACTGCGGTCTAGCGGCTGACTTATTACGGCTGGGTCGCAGTGGATCACTTATTAAGTAAATTTTGAATTTCACGTTTTCTATTCTAAGCCAGATACCGCTGCGACCCAGCCGTAAATGAGACAGGATGCTACCGCCGCCTGTATTTATACCCCAGCTCCCCCTTTCCTACACCCTTTACAGACAAATTACATTTTACATTAAGGGGACGAACTCTTCGGTTGCTAAGGGACGTCACTTTTGATAAAACTCCCCTTGTTTAGTATCCTCGTGGTATATTGAGGGTTGTACCTTCACACGGCTTATGTGCGTACGATCAGGGGCAGCGGTGCTTTGATGATTAATAGCAAAAATGACAGTGATTTAGTATTTAATAGAAGAGGAAAATATATGAAAATAATAGTGTAACTTTGTTTTGTTGAATTAAGGTAGAACTGGCCGATCACTTCTCTATACAAACATCTTAGGGGGATCGATCGAGAGCCCATCGATTCGATTTAGTTAATTCCTGTAAATATCCTGGAGATTTAACCTGCCTAGTGTGCTAATTGTTTACAATATATCGTCATTGAGTAACACATGCTCACGCGCACAAAATAATTTAATATGAACTAGTAATTTTTTAAATAAAATTTTTCCTTTGTACACTTAAATGTTCTTGACTGACCAAAGTGTACAAAATCTGCGCAGTTGTCTGTTAGGGGCGCTAAGAGATATTATTATGCTAATTTGTATTGTAAAACTTGTATTATTCAATAGACTGTACATCTGTCCAGTGAGCGAGCAGATGTATATAGCAGATACGTATATCCTGGGACGCGGATGAATTCGTAAGATATAGCTAGTTATTATTATGATACTCAAATCAAAATAAGGATAAATGTCTTAAAAATTCCCTTTAAATTTTCTGAAAAATTTACTCATACTCGTGGATCCAACAAAAAAGTCAACACGCAAAATAGGTTCCAAAATGTACCTAATAATAACGATATCGTTGTCGAAATAAGTGTGAAGTAATATCCTAGAAGTTTCTGATCATCAAAATCGGCTTATCAAGCACTATTGGAACACCACAATAACAAAAAGTCTTTTATTCAGAGGAATTTGAACCAGCGGGCGCCTGGCCTCACGCACCGAGTGCCTTAACTATGCCCTAACTATATGTTTTCCAAGGGCTACCGGCCCTCAAGGGAACTGCTCGCTGTCACAGAGGCACGTGATGATGTTAGATGATGCAGGAACAGTACAAATCAGGAATAAGGTTAACTAGTAACAGTAAAAATCAGGAAAATGATGATACAATGAAGAGAACTGTAATGTATTATTTTTAACGTTAAATAAACATTACAAGAAACAAGCTTCACTTACTTTTAGATATTAAATAGATATGTGGATAAATTATATTTAAAATAGGTAAGTAATGTGCCACAAGCTCTTTGTCACCGATGTCGACCATGACCTTTTCCAATGATTTGTGATCAGTGACAACCCATGGCAATGACAAGGGAAACTGCGTGCGTGAACATGTGGTTTGCCCTGACTTCCACGCCCGGGTCACGGTAATGTTATCTATACAGTATCTTAACTCGGCTCTGTCATCGAAATAACTACCTACAACCGCGCTGTGCGTAAACATGCGATAGGGCTACCCGCCTCCAGTATTTTAATTGCATTTGCCTACTTTGTGTTTCCATTTAGTTTTGTGATAATAAATTTATATACTTTTTTATATAAACGAATAAAATTCTTTGTGGAATGGACAGAAAGTGTTCACGAAAAATGCGTGTTGTTTTTTGACTAGTAGGTAGATTTAAATAAAAACCATATTTATATTTGAATAAAAAATCAATGTTAAAAATTTGCGGATGAAAAATATTTGTGAAACGTACGAAATGCTTTATCATTAAATTTTAGAGTATAAAAATCCGCATTCTAATATATAGCTTATAACTATCTATTTCACTCGAGTCAATTACTTTCCTTTACTCTATTCACTTTTTTTTTATTAATCTAGACTTTTTTTTCGGGGGATTAAAGGAAATACTTGTCCATTAAAAAGACACACATCATGTACCGTCAACTATGTAGAATATAAAATAATTTTACTTACTAATAAGTAAAATTGTTTTATAGTATTACCTTTCAGTTTCCAGGTTATCTAAAAAAAGTTATCTCTGGATGCGTTTTTAACGAATTCATGCAACCAAAAACAGCACAATATATCCTACTCGTCATATTAAATATGTAATATGTACATAAACTTATTTTTAGTGAAAATATCGCGCGTTTATTGATAAAAAAATAACACACAGTCCATTCGTCACTGCGGCTCAGGCGCGACTGTCTGCGTACTGAGCGCGGGCTGAGATCGAGACGCGAAGGTATAACTCGCGTTTCGTCCATTTCTATGAAGTTGAAATACTGTATAGATAACATTACTGTGCCCGGGTGGTAGGTGGAATAGGTACGAGTCCAGTGTGGCGATCAAACCGCACAAGGACCACTGATGGCATAGAATTTTCAATTTAATTAACTTCTGCATCCTCTTGTTCCCGGACTTATCGGGCAAGCTCTCGCATAGCATCGATTATTTGATTGCAAGCCCCTTGAGGTTCTCGCTCATTGTTAGCTTTCGAATATTGCGACATTTGGCTCAACCTCTCCGATTGCTGAGAATTCGCTGAGAATTTGAAGCGCTCGTAGCGAAGTTTCCTTAGCCGTTCTTAATCGATCAGCTACCCTAAGCAACGTCCGCTGCGGTCAGGAGTTAAATGGGTGACCGCCAGTGACATTACTACTGAGCGCTTCCGTTCTTCGGAGGGCATGTTAAGCCGTCGGTCCAGGTTGTTGTCTTACGATGGCAGTCGATACTGCGTGGTGGTAGGACATTTTGCGAATGCTGGCCTGGGTAGCTACCACTCTCTAATTGAAAATCTGTCGCCAAGCGTCTAATGGTGTGTTCCGGCAGCTGCCTTTGAAAGTCAGTAATTCTAGGCTAGCCTGAACAACATCTTCGACCACATTATCACTTACCATCAGGTGAAAAGCTCTGAAAATCGCGCTGACACAGGCTTAACCTAGAATTACTGGCTCTCAAGGACAGCTGCCGGAACGCACCGTCAGGTGCTTGGCGACAGGTTAAGCATTCTAGGTTAAGCCTGTTAATACCTTCGACCACATCATCACTTACCATCAGGTGAGATTGTGGTCAAAGGCAGTGATTCTGACGTTCATCAGAATTTTTGCGTCGCCTTTTTTCAGCTCCCCCTTGCCAGTTTATCGTCTGATTTCTTTTTGGTTCTGGGCATTTTTGTATCAAATCAAAAATAAACAGCAATGTCGATTATGCTCGGGAAGATTTTTCGTAAATCCTATACCTAATCTCAAATATTTTACGTAGTATTCTTATATGTTCTATACTAGTGCCTCAAATAACCAAATATAAATAAATAACATTATTTATTTATATTTGGTTATAATTGACAATCCAAATCTTATAAAAAAAAAAACATATGTTTGTAAACATACTTTTCGTTGCATTTAGTTTCGTTGTATGCCTTGATGCTGCGCGATTTGTCCATGGCGATATTTATGCAGCTCAATCTTTTTTGAATTAGCAAAACTGTGTCAAAATGGCAAAGTTCGCGTAAAAATATTTTGGATGTGATGTGATCAAACATGGTAAACTGTGAAAAAATCTTGTAATTATAATATGTCGCCAAGTAACAACGGTTTAAGTAATTCTTTGCGAGCCGGTTCCTTCTAGTAAAGGAACTGGCTCGCAAAGAATTACTTAAGCCGTTGTTGCTTGGCGACAGATTATAATAATAAGTTTTTTTTCAACAAGAACTTTGTTTTTCAATTGGGGCAACACCAACAGCGTGACTGTTTTGACATTTAGTTTTTTAACATATTCGTAGTAGATGCTTTGGCAATTGTTACAATGAATTCAATGTCACTCGAAAACCACATTAAGATAATTAAAAGCCGCTATGAAAATGGTGGTACTGTTAAAGTTACATTTCGTGAAATTCATGATATTTTCGGACAACATAATCGTCCTTGTGAGACCGCAGCCGCTATTCTGGCCTATTATTGATGACGTGGATATCACTAACATGTGGTTTCAACGGGACGGTCACATGTTACACAGCCAATGAAACTATCAATTTATTGCAAACGAAATTTACGATCACTAATTTCACGAAATTCAGAGGTTAAGTGGCCAGCCAGATCGTGTCATTTAACTGGATTATTTTTTGTGGGGCTATGTTAATCAATCAAGTTGAAAATCTGTCGCCAAGCACCTAACGGTGTGTACCGGCAGCTGTCCTTGAGAGCCAGTAATTCTAGGTTAGCCTGAACACCATCTTCGACCACATCATCACTTACCATCAGGTGAGATAGTGGTCAAAGGCTAATCAATCAGGAATAAAAAATAAAAAAAAGTTAAGGACAGAGTCTATACGGAGCCAATCTATCGATGGCAGCCTTAAAACTCAAAATCCGTCATGTGATTAACGAAATAAACACGCCATTTTGCCAAAAAGTGACTAAAAACTTTGATGAAAGACTCGACATCAGTCAGCATACTCGTGGTGGACATTTGCCAGATATCATTTTTCATTCATAATAGCCAAACTTTTCTCTTCGTAATGCAATAAAAATTTGAATCATCTTCATCTTAATTCTTTGTTTTATTTTCTTTTACAAAACACAGTTCTTGTTGAAAATCCCCTTAAAGGCGCTAGCTGCCTGGCTAGCTAGCAAGCGTATTCGAAACACAACTATACACAACAGAGTGTATTAATAAGGCAAGAGGTAATTAAGTCAGAAGTAGAAAGTGTAATATCATTAGGTTCCTACCCTTCCGAGAACCCACACATCGATACAATAATTAATTTTTCAACCTTGCACGTAAAATGAGCTTTACTATATATCGTTCTTAGGGCCATAAACCGAACTGTAACACCCTCGTGCATAATAATATTATACACTAGTGCGTAATAGATTTATCCCTACAAAGTTAAGTTAGTACCTAACTGCAAATTATATGCGAGTAAACAGAGCATTTTCAATTTAACTAGGTAATACAGATTTGTATAACGACAAAGAGGTTTAATTATATGTTATCAAGCAACAAACATTTGCCGCGTGCAAAAAAAAAACTTGCGCGCTATTTTCCATAATTTTCGTATGTGTGCAATATTTATTTTTCCTCGCAAGGGTGTTGAAAAAGTGCATATGGAACTCGTGAGCAACTTGCTCATTATACACTCGGGTGATTTACGCCCTCGCCTGCGGCTCGGGCTGCAACCCGCAGCCTAATGTATAATGAGCAACTTAACTCACTTGTATCATCATATACTATATGATACCGTACCTTGGTCACACATTACTACCGTAACTATATTAAAAAGGTCTTTCTCAAACATAATGGATTGATTTTCATCATTATGCGTCGCTACAGTTTAAACACCACCTTGAATTCACTGCCCTTGAAAAGACCCTCACCCTAGCCCTTTTCAAGGTTACACGCCCTTGAAAAGACCCCACAGTATAGCGAAATCATAGCAGTCATAATGTATCCGAGTGAAGGGTGCTTACGCCGAATTTGTGCACGCACCGGCAGCTTCCTTATATACAGAGTACGCAAACATATATAATCCTTACTTATATAAGGGTGGTTTACCCTTTGATCATGCCAATCATAGCCAGGGGGAAACGTATTTGTAAGCCCGAGAAGGACGCGACAGATTTTAATTAATTGGACAGCGGGCCGACTGCTAAAGCAAAATATTAATAAAGTTGATTCACAACTTTACAAGCGTTTTTTAACTATTAAAATGCCTTGGAAAATCACAATTTTTTCTAAAGAAGGCCGAAGGATAGTAAATTTTCAACTGATTTCGGCAATACTTTTTTTATTGAAATCTATTCTAACATTAGACAATCGTATAACTAGAAGTAAATTATGTAACGGGGTATAAATAATAATTCACAAACTATTAAAAGTTTTCATAATGACTAACTAGCGAACACCCTCCAGTAGAAAATATGTCACCAAGCACAAGGTTTACGGTGTGTTCCGGCAACTGTCCTTTAGAGCCAGTATTCAGTAAATTAAGAGATTGTGGTCAAAGGCTTACCTAATAAAAAAAAACTATTTTGGGCTCGTGGACAACGTGCGGGACTAGGTCGTTGTCACGTTCGTCCATCAACATCAGTTCTGTCACTCGCTGTACAGTCGCAATTTCAAGTTAACACGTTAAATCGATTCCAATTGTGAATTTATGAATTGATGTTAATATGTAGTTTATAAATAAATACTCGTTCATATCCACACTACCTAGCAATACCAGATACATGGGAGGCATGGGAGTACAGTGGTGGTAGTGACATGAGATTGTATTTCAAATGGCAGGTAAGTGAGCCCCGTACACAACCCCCTGCCTGTATGTAGAACATGGCAGGCAACGCATTAAACGGTGAAATTCGGACGCAACGTCCAGACATCGTTATAAAATTTATCGCCTATTATATCTGCTATTTATTGTTTTCAATGAATGATGGAAAAAGTTTGATGTTTAAATTAATTGATTTATTTTGCTTCTTTTTCTCACAAATCATGGAGCATATATCCCTAAACTGAGCTGACTAAAACACACATATCGTCAGATATATATATATATTTAATGAAATATCTCGATTTTTGATGTTGGGTTTTAAATTCATGGTTGATTAATGAGGGCCTAGCGATTAAATTTGATGGAAACAGAGGAACAGCGAGGTATGAAATTGAACATAGGCCGTTAACAACCAGTAGGCTAGAAATACTCAGTATCAATATAGAAGCTAAGCTTGGCATTACAAGTTTTTCTCATAGTGACCCGAATGACATTTATAATAGTTTATTTTTATAGTATTTTTTTTTATTGCTGATAGGTAAGCCTTTGGTCACAATCTCACCTGATGGTAAGTGATGATGTGGTCGATGGTGTTAACAAGCTTAACCTAGAAAACACAGAGTTCCAAAAAGTTTTATTATATACCTCGCACCAACCGATGACGTCACGCGGACTACGAGCTGCCGCCCGCAGTGCTAAGCGAGACGTCAACGCGGGCGTCCCGAGCTCTCCTTGAAAAAGACCACCGAATGTGGTTGAAACTATAGTCGTAGCTATCTGACTGATTCACGTGAGTTATCCCGTATTATTTACTAAAACTTCCAAAAAGTTTGTTTAAAATAAAGAAACAAGTAAATGAAAGCCACCAGCGGTGCCAGGTTTTAGATTAGCAAAGACAAATAAAAGGTCCTTCTTAGGCAATTGTGTGGGGTTTTATAATAAAGTGCCCAAACATATTACAACGCTCAAAGAAAGAAAATTCAAGTTGTACGTCAAGAACATTTTGATAAAGAAATCTTACTACACAGTTTGTGATTACTTAAACGACAAAAATGCTTGGACTGGTTCGCGTCTGCCAAGCTAGAGCCTGTCCTGTCACCTACGTAATGTAAATAAATACTGTAATAATTTTACTATATAGTATGTAACACATTGTTAAAAAACGTTTAAAAGAATGGCCCCGAGTTTCTTGGCCGTTCTTCTCGCAGTGGCTCTATAATTTTTTTGCTGAACGTGGCAGTACTTTAATATTATAATAATATTTCAATATTAAAATTTGTAAAAATTGCCTAAATTGGATAAATGATTTTGGCTATGACTTTGATTATATTATTATGTTTGGTTTCATGTAACATGAAACGAGCTTATATAGTGGCTAGTGCCTTCGTAGCTCTTACAATGCAAAGAATTCTATTCAATAAAATCTATGCTTCTGGTTTGCCACTTTTTCGTGTTATTATTTATGTTGTTCCAAAAATTTGTTCGAAATAATTTTGCAAATAGGTTTTTTAACGGAAAACTGACAAACCTTTATATTAGATATATATAAATAAATAATTATTTATTTATAATAAGGAATATATTTACATAAATTTTAGGCTCAAGTACATGCAAACAAAATTTCTACGAGTTTGAGCACTGGCTATCATCTAAGAATTGTTTTTTTCTTCAGATAAGATGCTAACGTTTTTTAAGCGGTATATAAACAAAATAATTAAATATGGTAAAGAGTTTCCGAGTTAGCTACAAGTGAGTTCGAATCCTACCGACACCGCTGACTATAGTTGAACACCATTTTGGTAGTACAACATGAACGGTAGCTTAGGTATCCATCAGCTGCCCTTGAAAGCCAGTCTTCTAGCAAACCTGTAAGGGCCACTTTGTACGTGTAGTACAATCTACGACCACCTTCAAAAGACAATAATACATTTAAAAGCTTTGTTGAAAAAAAAGTGATCCCATTGCAACTCGTATTAATTAGACATCATTCATTATTAGCCCGTGTCTGATATACGAAGTTGCTCTGTACCTAATGCTACCAATTTGCGTGCTTTAATCTACTTGCATCCTATGACAAAGAGCGACTGAGTAGGAAGGGGAGCCGAGAGCTTTGCGAGTTTAATTAGTTTTGCTTCCCCCATGATATACGAAGTACAGTTGGTCTGGAAATTTTGCAATGATATTGTGACTTCATCTGATATGTATTACCAATATGCAGTTTAATTTTCGCGAGCCTATAATTAAAACAGCCATGCCCCGTGTGTAACTGCGACACGTCGTAGTCAGGCTCAGCCCAATGCACCTTAAGGCGCTCAGCCACGTCCGGGAAGAACGCGATGAGTTCCCTCCCCTTGTCCTCTAACCCGCCTGTCTTACGAGAAGACACTGACCTCCTCGTGGATCACCCTTCGCTTCCTCAGCTGCTCCTCACGCCCCAACCCTTCACACTCCGCTATGCGTCAACCAGCACAGGTCCGCCGTACTACACGAGCGGTACGCTCTTGTCAGCAGAATCAGTGACTGCCTCTGAATCCTGAAATCTCAAACTGCATATAGCTGCGGACCACGTGGAAAGCGGTGCGTGCATGCCATACGGCTAACACGTATGTCAAAGTTGCGGCATAGGTGTACAATACTCAAAGGGCCCTATACCGCACTCACCATCTTGAGGCTTTTACTCTGCTCATCATGCCAAAACACCTGCTCGCTCTCTCGCCAGCAACTGGACGTCATCAATGTCGACGCCCAGAGGATAGAGTGACTGACATCCACCGCCACCGGCGATTCCCCCCTAACAAGCACCGTCACATTATCCGCGTATGCCCCCATCTTAATCATTCCCTGCCTGGGTGGCCCATGATCATGGGCCACCAAGCGTTATCGAAGGCACCACTGATGTCGAGGAAAATGGCCTGCACGTACCTGCGCATCTCTCGCAGTGTCGAGCAGAGACTTTAGCCCTAGCTTAGACTAATTTTCTATTGTACAATATAAAATTACCCTTTCTAGAATCTTCCCTAATACCGGGAGCATGGCGATTGGTCTATAGTACGGAACGCTGAGAGGTTATGAAACTAAAACTCAGGCTTGGCATGAGGTCTTAGGATTTTAATTAATTTGATAGAGGGCCGAATAATTTACCAGCATTACTTTGTGTACTTTAAAAACGACTTGGAAAATCGGCTTTCTCTAAAGCAGGCCAAACCATAATTAATTGTCAACTGATTTTGAAGACAACTTTCTTTTCTTGAATAACATTCAAACTATAAATAATAATAATAATAAATATTTATTTTCTTAAACTGAAAATGCATGTGTTCATACAAGTCACTCTCAGACACAACTACCATCGATAGCAAACCTCTCGGCAGCTAGCAAGTTAAGTGACAGCAAACAGTCTCATACCGGATGCATAAATAAATCAGTATCACTATTATTTGACGAGAAACGTAAATCGCCTATAGTAAACAAATCATCAACTGTTGTGGCGATGACTCACCGCTCAGAACCGGTAGCGGCAGCGCGCACACCTACCAAGCGTGCTAGCGTGCGTCATACGGCTGCCCCGTGCGATGCTCAGACGAAAAGTGCGAAAACACTCACAGATATTGTACGCCAAGGAGAATGGAAAAAACAGGTTCCAAATGAAGAATGGATCAAAGTGCAGAGGAAAAAGTTACGTAATCGCTTTGAAGCTAAGCAAGGAAAAGGGAAGATAGAAGCAAATGATAACTTTAAAGCCGCTGATACTATAGTACCCATATATATATACAATGTGGCAAAGGAAGTGACTGTGTGTGATATCAAAACATACATTAATAAAAAGGTTGGAATTAAGGTTGAATTAGAACAGATGAAAATGAAAATGGAGAAATATTATAATTCATTTAAGATCTTCGTACCTAAACAGAAGCTTAATTTGTTTATGATTGACGATTTTTGGCCTGAAGGTGTCGCTTATCGTCGTTTCGTAAAATTCAGACCACAGAATAATATTGTGAATAGAGCAAGCTCTGAATGTGAAAAACTTAAATCAAATAATCAATGGATCATAAGACAACATTAGCAACATTTAATTGTAAAAATGTGGTGAGATCACTTGATTGTGTTAGAAGTTTATGTAAACAAGCCGATATAATAGCTTTGCAGGAGACTTGGTTGCTGCCTTATGACCTACATTTCTTGGACACTATCGATGTAGGATTCTCGTCCACCGGAGTATCAGCTGTGGACATCTCGGCAGGAATGCTGAGGGGGAGGCCCCATGGGGGTGTCGCGATACTGTGGCGGAAATCGTGCTTCCCGGTAGTTAATATTATAAAGTGCACTAGTGTTCGTCTTGCGGCTATTACGGTCAATTTAAATGAAAAACTGCTGCTAATATTTTCTGTGTATATGCCTGTCGACAAAAATGAGAATTTAATGGAGTTCACGGCTTGTCTAAGTGAAATGATTGCGATCATCGAAAGCCATAGCACAGAGTACGTATACATGCTCGGAGACTTTAATGCCCATCCTGGTGAGTCGTTTTACACAGAACTATTACAATTTTGTAGTGAACAATTGTGGTCGTGTGTTGATATCGAGTCGTTGCCGACGGACACGTTTACGTTTGTCAGTGATGCGCACGGCTGCCGCCGCTGGCTCGATCACTGTGTTGTGACCGCTGCGTCTAAACAGACTATACTTAATGTTAAAGTACAATATGACACCTATTGGTCCGATCATTTCCCCATTTTATTAGAGTGTAGTGTTGACCAAATTGTACCCACATTGACAACCAGTTTTTCTGTTTATAATCGCGTTAAGTGGGGTGAAAGAAATCAAGAACAAATTGATGAATATCATAAATATTGTAATGAGAAATTAAAATGTATTGACTTTGACAAACGTTTTCATAACTGTGCTGATCAAATGTGTAGGGAGGAATATCATAAAACTATTATAGATGATATGTATAGTAATATTGTATCTGTATTAACAGACGGGGCGGAGCTAAGTCACCGTACTAAGCGTCGCCGTAGTAATAAGAGGTATGTGCCCGGATGGAATAAGTATGTGCGGGAGGCTCACGGGAGGGCTCGTACTTGTTTTAATATTTGGTTATCTCTAGGTAAGCCTCGCTCTGGTGTTTATCACAAGGATATGAGTGAATCGAGGCGTGTTTTTAAATCAAAATTAAAGTGGTGTCAAGACAACGAAACTCAAATAAAAATGGATATATTAGCAAAACACCACCTAAACAAGAATTTTTCAAAATTTTGGAAAAAGACTAAAGATATTGAAATAAAGACGAGACTTCCCGTTAGTGTTGGGGGTGTTCATGAACCGGAAAAGATAGCAAGTTCTTTTTACAATCATTTTAAAGTCATTCCACCTACGGTACATACGAACATAGCGCAGGGGCTGGCTGCTCGGACTGCTGATACCGCCGAAATAAGCAATGCTTTTACCGCGAGGCAAGTAGCCTCAGTAATATCCAAGATGGTAAGAGGTAAATCGCCGGGATGTGACAGTCTCAGCATTGAGCACTTACGTTATGCGGGAGTACACCTACCCAGGGTACTTGCTGTGTTTTTCACATTGTGCCTTCGACACACGTACCTGCCAAAGAGTCTCCTAGATACTATAGTTGTGCCCATTGTTAAGTCCAAATCTGGTGACGCCTCCGACTTGTCGAACTATAGGCCGATCTCGCTAGCATGTATAATTGCCAAAGTGCTCGACGGTCTCCTTGACAAACAGCTAAGACAACATAGTACTATTAACGACGCACAGTTTGGCTTCAGACCAGGTTTGTCGACTGAGAGCGCTGTTTTTTGTCTGAAGCAGACCGTCTCGTACTATACTGAGAGGAATACCCCGGTTTACGCGTGTTTCCTGGACCTCTCAAGGGCGTTTGATCTTGTTTCCTATGAGGTTCTGTGGGAAAAATTACAAAAAACTACAACGCTTCCCTCTGAAACAATAGCCTTATTTCAATACTGGTACGGGCATCAGGTAAGCCGTGTAAAGTGGGGTAATGTAACATCGGAGGCTTACCAGCTGCAGTGCGGAGTAAGACAAGGCGGCTTAACATCACCCATGTTGTTTAACATATATGTGAACGACTTAATCGAGGAGCTCAGCAGCACCAGAGTCGGATGTCACATAGATGGAGCCTGCCTGAATAACATAAGCTACGCGGATGACATGGTGCTGCTGAGTCCGTCGATTGGGGCCTTGAAAAAGCTATTGGCTATATGTGAGTCATATGCAGCTGCCCATGGCCTCAAATATAACGCCAAGAAGAGTGAAGTCATGGTTTTCAAGGCTCGCTCTAAGACTTATAAAGTGCCTGAAATTAGTCTTGGTGGAACTGCACTAAAAATTGTGTCACAGTTTAAGTATTTGGGGCATTGGATGACCGAGGATCTAAAAGATAACCTAGACATCGAGAGGGAGCGCAGATCGCTGGCTGTCCGTAGTAATATGTTGGCTCGAAGGTTTGCACGCTGTACGAAACAAGTGAAGACAACGCTTTTTAGGTCATTCTGCCAATCTTTCTACACGTGTAGCCTCTGGGTTAACTATACGCTGCGGGCATACGGCGATCTGCGCGTCCAATATAACAACGCATTCAGGGTGCTGTTGGGGTGGCCGCGATTCTGTAGTGCTTCTGGCATGTTCGCTGAAGCGAGGATTGATGGCTTCCATGCCATCATTCGCAAAAGAAGCGCATCTTTTCTAAGACGGTTGCGTGGCAGTACCAACAGCATCCTGGCTGTGTTGGTGGACCGGTGGGACAGTCAGTATCTCGCTCACTGGATGCGGTTGCATGCAGTGCCACAGCCATTCTTACGAATGCCTTAATTATTATTTAATTAATTAGTAATGCTTATTTTATAACATTCGAAGCTTGTTTTTAATGTCTAAAACCATTTTTATTTTATTTTCTATTTTGTATTATTTTTCTTTATATTTAAATTAATAAGCTATTGTCCTAAATATTCTTATAAGTGCAATTGTTCAAATTTTTATGTAATTCTGATATGTAATGCTTAATTTGATTTCTTTTTAATTAATGAATATGTTTTTTGTACATGGGTCATGATACCTGAATTAAAGTGATTTATTATTATTATTATTATTAAACGTTAATCTTATAGCTAATGAAAGTAGGGTTGTACTGCTAAAGTTAGCGTTAGTATTTAACCAGTGAATCTCAAACTAGGCGAAAGTCTGTCTTGAGATTTTAATGCACATAAAAAATTGCTGGATTGCGACGAAACACTTTAAAGATAAATTTAAAATTTTAGGTTGTGGACGATCCAGCGGCAAATAAAATAGGTTGTTTTTTTTATTGGGTAGGAAAAAGATCTTTTTTGCTATTGCTACAATACAACTGCAACGGCTTTGGGCGAGGGAAAGCTCTCGGTAGCCTGGAGGGTAAAGTGCCTGTATTTATGCAATAACCCCCCTTTCACACACGCATATGCTGACAAAATTGCATTCTACCCCTTGAGGACGACCCCTTCTGTAGCTAAGGGACCCCGCCTTTGTTATTGCCTTCCTATATATGAAGCTTTAGTAATATCCAAAAGGAATATTAAGGGTGGGACCCTTCATACGGCTTATGTGTGTGTACGGTCAGTATCAGCGGTGTTTTGATTTTGACAAAAAATACAGTGATACTATTTATAATAGGAGAGCAAACAACACGAAAATAATTTATGAGTACTCAGATAACTTCGTTCTTCGAATCGATGAATTGATGTACTTTATAACATTGTGTCGTTTTTAACTAGCAAGACGTGTTTTTTCATTAATTATCGTTTTTAACTAACGAGACCGAGCGAATGCTAACGAGTGGGATTTGCCGATCAGTACCTCACCCTCGCTTGCTTTTGGCTGTTGTGTCCACACTAAGTGAACGTATTAAAGTTCATCGACAATCAGCGAACCACGGCGGCGGGTATTTTAGTGATCATGGACGACAACGATCTTCTAGTGGCTAGCGATGCATATAAACGAAAGTACTCGGTCTAGAAGAAAACGGCGGCACTAGTGGATGGTAGTAGACAATCCATCTTCTTTTTTAGGGTTCCGCACCCAAAGAATGAAAACGGGAATTACTGAGACTTCACTGTCCGTCCGTCCGTCCGTCTGTCACCAGGCTGTATCTCAAGAACTGTGATAGCTAGACAGTAGAAATTTTCACAGATGATGTATTTCCTTTTAGATGATGTATTCCTTTGACTATTACCGCTATAACAACAAATACTAAAAATAAAATAAATTAAACATTTAAGTGGAGCTGCCGTACAAAAACTTGATATTTTACGGTTTCTTGTTCGATACTAATAACGGTGACAGGTAGACGCTTTAACTATTCACAGAATATTTAATATTTAATTTTATGTTCTCTTTAAATCTAATTAATTAAAATAAAATAAAAGAGGTTTTCCGTTTATTTGCGAAAAATAATAATAATGAAAACAGGTAGAAACTTGAAATATTCACCGAATATTTAGTTGTATATTTATTATTTACTATAAAAATAAACAATTAGTGAGATCACTATTTAGGGTTCGTACTTACCTAGGATAGGAACGTACCTACCCAGCTCAATTGGACACTGCGAAAAGTGTCTGTTCCGGAGCACGGCCGAAGGCGAACGAAGGCCCTCGTTTGGCTTCGCTTGCTTACGTCATAACGTCCACACTTATTCGTTTGCGCTCGCTCGTTACCCTTCGCTCGCTCTCGTTCGCTTGGTCTGTACCCGGCATAAGACAATATGTAATCTCATCGTCAAGTAACACAAGACCACATGAACACAGCATTTAAAACATAATGTTGTCTTAGGTTTTCGCGATTATTACACATAGTAACTAAATAAATTTAAACGGTAAAATCCCGTATATTTATCATTAATTACCTATGCCTCGACGTTTCGAACACTTTGCAGTGATTGTGGTCACGGGTTCACCCATAGAGATATAAAATGGCTTCCTCTTTTCCGTGGGGTCACCCCGTGTTTAATTACTTAGTTGTTTAATTACTAAATTAAAAACATGTTTTCTTTTTGTGTATTCCTTCACAACTAACAAGTTCTTTCCTGACTTGAGTATACAAAATCTACGCAGTTTTGGTCTCATTAGTACACCAAGAGATAATGTTAATTGGAATTATAAAACCTTTTAAAACTTGTATGATTCCATTGACTGGACAGATTTGAGAGACCTCTGGTACTCAGATGGTGGCAGATGTGGCAGATATATCCTAGACGCGGATTAAATCGTGACTGGAAGATAATTATAGCTTGATAACACAATAATAGCTTACAACAAAAATATTTTTCAATAAAGTAGCCTGAAAAGTATACTGAGCATAACAGTAAACATATTCTGCTTCACTTTCATGATGCTATTATAATGAGATAAGAGTTAATTTAATTTCCCTAGTTCATTATTCTAACAACCTATTTTGATTTAATTTCAATTCCGCAATTACAGATGTTTATGTAAAAAATAATATATTCAACATAAAAAAGAAATAACTTTATTCAGGTGGAAAATAATCTTTTGCCACAAATATCTCAGATTGGTACTATACTGATACGACACATATACTTGTATGTACTGCATAATATGATACGTATATATTCGATTGTAGTCTACATCTACACTAATATTATAAAGAGATCACCATTAGAATCCTACATTATCCCTGATGAACACAGGCTATAAAAAAAATATCATTTTGTTTAATAGCCGTGCGAAGCCGGGGCGGCCCGCTCGTTTGTTAATATAAAGAAAACATAAATCTTCATAACTGACGACCAAATCTGGAGATTCCCAACATGGGGATTGTTGCAGTGACTCTAAGATCTTCTAAGATTTGTAAAAAAAATGAAGTTGAATGGCAGAATTTCTTTGCTGTAAAGTGCGGTTGCGGATGTTGCAGATGAATTTAAATCACGTCTCTAGCTTATAGATAATCATCATAATCATTACGCAAGAACGATGGTGCCAATTCGAGCAGGGTATATAACCGGAGTTTAGTCTATGGATAATTTTAAACAAAGCAAATGTTTTTTGTACGGTTCAAGTGCAATACAATATTGAGTTTTGCTCTTAAATGAAAAATGTTTCAGCATTGATCACATGCATACGTGATAAAAAGTACTGGCTATAAGGGCTGCCATCAAACATTTGGAATAAATGTGGTTTACAATGTAGTTTTTGACGCAGGGGTATCGCTAACACGAAAAGTCTTTTCTAATAGACAACGTATTTACTGCCAAGTTAGAAATACTCCTGATAAGTGATAACGATTGACACATTGCCGTCTCGCATGACAACGAAGGACAGTTTCCTTCGCTATCATTTTAGAACAGCCCATCCTCATTTTTAAAACATAGTGTCTATTCATAAACTTGGCTTTAATTGGACGACGTTATGAAACAACGCAAGAAGCGACCAATACCATGTAGCAATTTAATTTTTTTTGCCCAAAATCACTCATAGTACCTTAATATAGAGGTGTGAATCAAGCAATATGTCTTAAAATATTTGGCCTATTTGGTAACCTTTTTAAAATTCAACGTCAATTTTGGTATGAAACGTGTAATAAATATAGTATCATGATCCTTGATTGATAGTTACAATTGATTCGTGTATTTTAGCAGATGTGGTTAAAATACATTCTACTACAGCATTTTTCTTTTTTTTTTGAGCCTACGCGAGCTGTGTTCTCTCTGATGTGTTGAGTTGAGATAGCAGAAGACGCGATAGCCAAGAAAGTTAGCACAGAAACAACCAATCGTAGGGTTACGGGTTTTTGCATGTTACGCATATCAAATGGAAACAAATTGTGCTCTAGTCCAATAATCAAGGTTTTCGATTTGCCGCATTAAGGTGGAGGTGACGAGGTGTGGAGGCAAATAAGGTTCTTTTAAAAAATAAGTTGAGCCGTACTATTACGTTTATGGCAAAACAAAAAATATTATGTAAATTTTGATCATATTTATGAGATTCCTATTGATCCCAAAACATGATCACAATCAATTTACGTGATAAAAAAAAATTATGAACATAGGTCTAAAAATATCTTCTAGCAGTTGGAACTCTAGTATTTATCAACATATCTTGATAAGTTTAATACAAGAGGTGTATTACATATAATTACAAATCCCTATTGTTTTATTTTTTTTACTTTTGTGTAATATTCATTTATTTAATTATTTTATCACGAATGTACACGAGCACACCAGCGAGGTGCTCTGCGCGGACGCGAGCGGCAGTGTTGCGCAAGCGTTGGCACGGGGAGGTTGTGTCGCTCGTAGCTCCGCTCGCGCTTTCGACTGACAAACGATCTAGTCTTTGTATTAGTGCATTGACACGCGAGATTCGCAGCTGTGTGCGTGTAATGATTCGCTCGCTGCAGAGGGCCAACTTGATTGCGACGTGAAGTATGCGCGTTGACGCTTTATTATTGGTACTTTGTAGACAAATTTTATTTGAAATTTATCACATATGAAAAGAATCAAAACTTGAAATTGACAATTTTGTAGGTACTTTACAATGGGCGGCCTTATCAATAAGATCAATGAAAGTTTTTTAATTAGGTGCATAATACATGTACAAAATTAATTAGTAATGTCTATAACGCTCTCATGACATAACTGGTAAACTAAAGATAATATTTTATTTTTTATTTTAATGTAAATAGTTTTCGGCTTTAGTACTTTGTAGGGTACAAAATGGTTCTCTACTACATTAAGAGTGTGTATGGGACTTCATACATCTTTTGGAGTTATAAGCTTTTTTGATAAATGTATTAGGTGTTTTTATATAGGTTAATTAATACTGCATAAAGATAACGTCTGCCAAGTAAAAGATGGATAACTCAAAAATAGTAAGAGATAGGTAAGGGAGATTTGCCCCTTGGGGTGCTGGGTTAGAATTGCACCTCCCCATATAATCCCGTGGGTGTCGTAAGAGGCGACTAAGGGAAAACTACTGGAAGGTGGGCAGCAGCGCCTTCTAAAGAACTGCCAACTTACACTGCGATCCCCAAGACGCCTCCCAAGCGTGGGGATTATGGCAAATACCCCCTTAATAGGGGAGGCTGTGTTCAGCAATGGACGATCTGGCTGTTACAATTACAGTAAGGGAGATTTGAACAATTATCGCAGGGAATCGGGAGAGCAGTCAAATGACACTTGTCATAAATCCAAACTGGCGGATACAAGATTATAAAAATCAAAACCAGTCCGATGTGGCTGAAAATCAATATCTAGATTTTACTGGACGTCCTTATTCCGAATTTGGAATTTATTTTTCGATGACGTCTGCCAAGTGAAAAAAGTTCGTCCGATTTGACTGTAATTCGATATCTAGGTTGTGCTGTGCGTCATTATTCCGAATTTGGAATGTATTCTTCGATGACGTCTGCCAAGTGAAAAAAGTTACTCCGATTTGACTGAAATTCAAAATCTAGGTAGTTCTAGACGTCTTTGTTCCGAATTTTGAATGTATTTTTCAATGTCGGGAGATTAAAACAATTATCGCAGGGAATCTGGAGAGCAGTCAAATGACACTTGTCATAAATCCAAATTGGCGGATAGAAGATTCTAAAAATCAAAACCATCCGATTTGGCTGAAAATCAATATCTAGGTTTTTCTGGATGTTTTTGTTCAAAATTAGGCATACATTTTTTGACATCTGCCAGATGAGGAAAGTAACTCCGATTTGGCTAACATTCAAAATCTAGGTAGTTCGGGACGTATTTTTCCGAATTTGAAATTTATTTTTCGATGACGTCTGCCAATGAAAGATTTTACTCTGATTTGGCTGAAAATCTATACCATGGTTGTGCTGTGCGTCATCATTCCGAATTTGGAATATTTTTTTCTATGTCGTCTGCCAAGTGAAGAAAAATACTCAGAATTGACTAAAAATGAATATCTAGGTTGTTTTAGACGTTATTATTACAAATTTGGAATTTGATTTACGATGACGTCTGCCCAGTGAAAAAAGTTACTTTGATTTAGCTGAAAATCGATATCTACGTTGTTCTAGACGTCTTAAAACCAAATTTAGAATTTATTTAACAATGAAGTCGACTAAGTGAAAAAAGTTACTTCGATTTGGCTACAAATCGATACTTTCTTGGTTTTCCTGGACGCCTTTTTTCCAAATTTGGAATTAATTTTTCGATGACGTCTGCCAAGTAAAAGAAGTTACTCCAATTTGGCTGAAAATCTATAGGTATCTAGGTTGTTCTAGACGTCCTTATTCCGAATTCGGAATTTATTTTTCGGAGACGTCTGCCAAGTGAAAATGTTACTCCAATTTGGCTAAAAATTTATATCTATATTGTTCTGGACGTCATTATTCTACAATTTTATATATGGAGTTTATTTATCAATGACGTTGTCAAGTGAAGATACATGACGTATCTCGAAAACGGTAAGATAATATGTAGTGTTACGTTATGCCCAACGCCGTTACTTAAATTCTAAAAATTTTAAATAATAGTATTATTCGTAATATGAAACATTAGATGTTAATCATAAACTAAAAATATACTAATTAAATTCTATAACTAACTTACATACCACTTAAAGTATAAACTAACGTTAATATTGCTAATTATTAAAAATAATTTTGTGCGGAACCCACAGACATATCTTAGCGTTTTAAACACGATATATCTTAGCGTTTTCGTCTATGCAATTGGCAAGGAACACTCGTCTTGCGCTAAATAAAAATACAATCCTCTTCCTTGCGTCGTATACTTCAATGCTGAGGGTCGTGACCACCCTTCTGTATCACTTTCTCTCGCACGATTATTCTCCATCTGTTTCTGTCTCTGGCGGTGTGAAGGGCGTTGTGGACTGAGGAATCAAGAGCGGTGCGGATCTGGTCGGACCAGCGCAATGGACTGCGTCCACGCGGTCTTTTCCCATCCACTTTACCGGTCACGATAAGCCTCTCCAGGTTGTTTCCATCTTTCCTTGCAATGTGACCGAAGTATTCAAGGACTCTGCGTAAACACTCAGACGACAGCCGCAAGGAGATTTTGAGCTCCCGTAATATTGAGATGTTAGTCCGAAATGCTGTCCACGGAATACGTAGCATCTTTCTCCAGCACCACATCTCAAAGGCGTCAATGCGTTTACGGTCTGCAGCTTTCAAAGACCAAGTCTCAGCGCCATACGAAAAAATCGAGAAGACTAGTGTCCGTACCAGTTTGGTCTTTATAAATACAATACGTAGTATCAATCTTAATTGTTATTTACTAGTTGTGAAGTGCATGAATCCATCTAGGGTGAGTTCCTTATTTATTATTGTTATTTCATAGTGCTGACTAAAACCTATGTAACGTAAACAGCTGTGCTGCCCTACCGCGCTAGACTGAGTTTTAAAATGTGAGTCACTGGTAATAGTACCACGATCGTGTCGGCGCGGCTTGGCAACAGTTGGCTGAGGAACATCAGCCACTAAGCCGGTGTCTTCCTTCCAGGATTCCATTTCACTGATTTAACCGGAGGACGGTTGTTTCGAGCACTCGCTACCGAGATCCAGAACTATCAGCCGACGCCAAGACCGCTACATCTGGGACCTGGATCACGAGTACTATCAGGGCAGTGACTCCCTCCGGTCTATGTAACTTCAGTAGAACTGTGCGGCTTTGCAACCTGATAAGGCCTAATAAGCTTTTCAAACCTATTCCCTAAGTTTACCTACCTACCTGCTGGCCGTGGGGTGCTTAGCAGCTCCCTAACGCCGCAGTAGGATAAGAGTAGAAAAATTATGATTACTTATCAATCAATGATTCAAATCTCCTTATAAATGAGAAAGTATCTCGGTTACCTTTTCACGATGGACCCAATCTTTACAAAATAGCTTTAGATAAATTGCCCATATTATTATTGCCTAGACTTACAAGAAATTATCATTCTCATATCTTGTACTCGGAAAGTAGTGTTTGTTTGATGCGAGTAGCGGGTGGAAGACTCTGCTTCACACCTAAGGGCGGGAAAATCTCATAGTAAATGCTTCCTTCTCATGTCTAAATACCTCGTAAGGGGATTGATTCGTTTCAACCCTTGTATAACAATCTACTATTTTTGAGGATAACCTCATTTATAAGGAGATTTGCATAAACGATTGATTATCATAATTTTCTTACTCTTGTCCGATATATCTTAGCGTTTTAAAGATACGTCATCTATCTTTACTTGGCAAACGTTTTTTAAATCCAAATGTAGAATAATGACCTACAGAAATTTTTCAGCCAAATCGGAGTAACATATTTCACTTGGCAGACGTTTTCGAAAAATTAAATCCTAATTCGGAATAAGGACGTCTAGAACAACCTAGATATCAATTTTCAGCCAAATCGAAGTAACGTTTTTCACTTGGCAGACGTCATCGGGAAGTAATTTCCAAATTTGGAATAAGGACGTCCAGAAAAACCTAGATATCGATTTTTAGCCAAATCTTAGTAATTTTTTTCACTAGGCAGACGTTATCGAATAATAAATTCCAAATTTGGAATAAAAACGTCCAGAATAATAATAATAATAATTTAAACAATAATATAATAATACAAGTATTTATATAAGCCAATAACACTTTTTCCAAATCTTGTATTGATGGTGGTCTTCACACTTAGACGTTGAAGACCTTAATTGAAAGCTGTACAGTAATAGGGTTAGTGCACAGTTGACTTCAGTACAATTTTCCACGCAAAATAGTTATAAACATAAATTTTACTTACAAATTATCTATAAAATAACATCAGTTTCATACACTTTTTTTATAAATTAGCCACACAGGTGGTATTTATATTTTAACTAAATTTGTGTTATTTTCGTGTTTGTATGTTTTATGCTTTATATATTATTATATCAAAAGCAAATTTTTTTTAATGAAAATATCATATATGTATATATGTATAATAAATAAATACGTATATTATTAATATATAAAGTATGAATACATAACATTATATTAAAAGGTTACTTCTAAAAATTATCAATAAACTAGCTTTCCGGGCAAGGCTCCACCCACGCGTATGCCGGTTATCGCGCAAAAACATTAACCTCTTTTAGCGCAGTTTGAAAAAACAATCCTAGTTTTTTCCCGGGTCTTAAACTATTTCCATACCAAATTTCATTCAAATCGGTCCAGTAGTTTTGCCGTAAAAGCGTAACAGACAGACAGACAGACAGACAGAGTTACTTTCACATTTATAATATTAGTACTGATTTAAGAAGTAATCGATTAAACTTTTTCAGTCTCATCATAGTTAAACGTGAACAACCAATTAACAATGATGCTTTTGGCTTCAAACACTGAACTATCTCTTATATCGCACTGATTCAGGACTTGATTATATAAATATGTTTCAATAAAAGGGCTAAATCTTCTTGCAAAAGTTGTACGAATAACAGGTAATTTTAATTGGAAAACTCGTTTATGTAGTATATCACTAAAATCAGCAGATTTTTTAAAGAGTCTGTGTGACAACTGAGGACTAACTACAGATATCGATTTTTAGCCAAGTCGGAGTGTTTCTTTACTTTGCAGACGACGTTGAAAAATAAATGCAAATCCGGAATCATGACGCCCAGGACATCCTAAATGTCGGTTTTCGAGAAATAAATTCCAAATTCGGAATTAAGACGTCCAGAACAACCTAGATTTTGATTTTCACCCAAATCGGACTAACTTTCTTCACTGGGCAGACGACGTCGAAATATGAATTACATGGAATAAAGAAGTCCAGAAAAACCTAGGTAGGAATGAATTTTAGTACTGATCTGTCAGTATAAATTCCATAAGGACGTCCAGAAATACCTAGATATTGATTTTCAGCCAAATCGAAGTAACTTTCTTCACTTGGCAGATGTTTTCGAATAATGAATTCCAAATTTGCAATGCAGACGTCCAAAAAACCTAGATATCGATTTTCAGCCAAATCGGAGTAACTTTATTCACTTGGCAGACGCCATCGAAAAATAATTCCAAATTCTGAATAAAAACTTCCAGAACAACCTAGGTAGGTATGAATTTTAGTACTGATCTCAGTCGCAGTTGCAACTGCGGTTCCACTAGAATCGTATGGTAGGCATATAAAGTGTTACCGGAGCGTATCGCGCATTTGCATATTCTTTGACCGTTATATTTGTGCAGCGAGCGCCGAACGTTTGTTGATTAACTGCGGCGATGCGCTGGTAAAGTAAGCTCCATTAGGCCCAGATGCTCAAGGCCATTGGCGACTGTACAAGCCTTAAAGCAACCGATTCAAAACATGCCTCTTGTTTTAACTGCTCTGTCCCTTATTACCATACATATAATAGCCATCGGGAATAATTATATGTGGGTCGTAAAAGTCGATAAAAACTCCTTAGTTGTTATGTTGAAAAAAAGTCCCTATGATACTATATGCTAACCAAATATCTAGTGCCCACATTCTATCAATGACTAACATTACACTTTTATCTGTGATTTTACATTCGCATTCGCAAAATGTCCTACCACCATGCTATAACGAATGCCATCCTAAGTTAGCAACCGGGACCGACGACCTAACGTGCCCTCCGAAGTACGGAAGCGCTCACTAGTAATGTCACTAGAGCGTCACCCATCCAACTCAAGAGCGCAGCGGGCGTTGCATCGGTTAATTAAAAACAACTAGACCAGTGGCTGTGGTCGGTGGCTCGTTTGTGCGGAGCCTAAACAAACTTCGCTACGAGCGATTTTCGTGTTTTATTTTAAACAAAGGAGTTACGGAAAATATGTAAATGTGATATTCGCTTAGCATGCGATAGTGCTACTAATCATAATCTACATCTACACAAATATTATAAAGAGGAAAGATTTGTATCGTTGTATGTGACTAATACGTAAACTTCAAAACTAATGGACCGATTTGAAAAATCAGTTACCTACATAATCTATTTATGAACAAAAACTATAAAACATTTTCAAAATATTACTACTTAGAAGTTCTTAAAGTTATAGATTTTTCGTAGTTTTAAAATTAAATTGATTCACTTGTAAATGTGAATCAATGAAAGCTTATACTTATTTTCACCCCCAGTCGGAATCGAAGAACTTCCACCGATTTTACGCAGTACTACTAAGTACCACTGAGCCATCGAGAATCGCTCGGCTGAGCAGTTTCATTGTTTGTTTTTTATTTACTAAGCCAATACTATAGTTAACATAGTCACCCACTTTAATATTCTGATTTAATCGTCTGTTTCTGCCACGTACCTGTAAGTTGTGGAATGCTCTTCCCCCTGAGGTTTTTCCTCAGGTCTACAACCTAAACCGCTTCAAAAGAGGCGTGAATAGAGTCCCAACGCACCAGTAACGCTGCGGATATTACAGGTGTTCATAGGCGGCGGTGACCACTTACCATCAGGTCCGTCTGCTTGTTTGTCACCTTTAGTATAAAAAAAATTAATGGAAAACCGATTGCAATGATGCATGGACATGCAAAACTATTATGTGTATTATTCACGGTAGTTCACATTTTCTCTTTTTTATAGATTCAGTGTACAGAAAGCCTTCTCAAACAGATCTGTATGCCGCCTCACATTACCAGCCGTGTCATAATAACTCAGTAGTGACCTCACTCAGTACTCGTGCTTTAAATCGCTTACATTAAAAAGTTCCTTTATACATATATATATATATAATAATGGGTTTAGGGAGAAGATCAGTGGAGTTAAAGCATACGACGTAAAACCACATGTTACTTAGGAAGCTATTGAACTCACTCAATATCATTAGGTTTCAGTTGTTCTAGCTCGTGGAACCCAGTGGAAATATGCGCGGCCTCTGAAAAACTTAATAGTAGATAGATAGAAAACTCTTTATTGTTACACCACTTATGAAATATAAAAGTTTACAAATTAAATAATAATAACATAGTGTTACAATGGGCGGCCTTATCACTAAAAGTGATCTCTACCAGGCAACCTTAGGATGGAGTTAAACGAACAAAACAATTGGGGCGGGTGTAGTCCAAAAATGTATAATGAAAAAAAAAGGGCATACTCAAATTTCATAAAATATTTTAAAATAAAAACGAATTTTAGTGTTATTTCTAAATAATAGTACAAAAATAAATTACTTATAGGTTTTAAAAATAATTAAATAAATACAATAATTATAAATACATATCTGTATATATATATAATAACATACATAAATAGATACATACATAAATTATATAAAAAAATATACAAAATATAATATTATCTCATATAATATAGACATTGACAAAAATGTAGTGCAAAATTAATTAGACAAATAAAATCTTTTAACTTGATCCTTGAACATTTTGAGAGTCGGCGCTTGTCTGATTGATACAGGAAGAGAATTCCACAAACGGGCAGCCTGAATGGTGAAAGATATGCTATAAAACGAACTCGTATGAGGATGGATTTCAAGTGTGAGGTTTTCTGATGACCTTAAAGTGTAAGAAGAACAGTGAAGGAAATCGAAGCGTTCCTTGAGATAGCGCGGGGATGTAGGATTGAACAATATATTGTAAAGGAGTCTCAGTCTCCTTTACAATATATTGCATTTTACATTTATGAACATTCCGGCGAAAACGTATTGTCAGCCAATTGAGCTTAGAACGAAACTGAGAGACGTGATCATATTTGCGTAAACCAAATATGAATCTAATACAAACATTTTGAAGACGCTCAAGTTTATCTAGCTGTTCCTCCGTGAGATCGAGATAGCAGGCATCAGCCGCAGCGTAGTCAAGAATTGGAAGTAATAGAGATTGAGCTAATGCAATTTTAGTGGTTGTTGGAAGAAAGTTGCGCAACCTTTTTAAGGATCCTGCTGCGGCAAATAGCTTGCGACTGGTAATTTGTAACTGTTGATCCCACCTCATATAGCGATCCATTGTTATTCCAAGATTCTTTACAGAGCTACTAAAGGGAATAGCAATACCACCAAAGAAAACTTGAGGAAGTAATACCCAGTCTATTGTTGACATTAATCTTGAGCTACCAATAACTATTGTTTGTGTCTTAATGGGATTTACTTGTAACCCAAAAGAATTGCTCCAATTAGCTATGCGATTAAGATCAGCATTAACCATCTGAATGGCTTCAGAAAGTTTATTCACTGGGGCTTTAGAATAAATCTGTAAATCGTCTGCATATAGGTGGTAGGAAGAAGTGAGGTTGTGAGAAATGGAATTAATAAACAAAGCAAACAATAAAGGAGATAAGACGCCACCTTGCGGGACACCGGCTGACGTGCTACACCACAAAGAGTATTTATCTTCAAGGCGAACACGCTGCCTGCGCCCGTACAGATAACTGTGAAACCAATCAACTACCGTTGGAGAAATGTTAATTGAGCGAAGGAGAGCAAGAAGAATGTCAAAATTAACAGTGTTAAAGGCGTTGCTAAAATCTAATAGAATTAATACGGTAAGTTGGCCATTATCCATTCCAAGACGGATATCATCAGTAATTTTGATTAGAGTAGTAACAGTGCTATGCCCAGGTCGGAAGCCAGATTGCAAAGGATTTAAAAGATTATGACAAGATAAGAATTTACTAATTTGGTTGTAGATAAGACGCTCAAACACTTTTGACAAGAATGGAAGTATAGAAATGGGTCGATAATCTGCATAAGATTTAGGGTTTGATTTTTTAGCCAAGGGAATAAATTGAGCATCCTTCCAAATGGAGGGAAATACTCCATCAGAAACAGAGTTATTAAAAATGTGACAGAGAACAGGAAGTATAACATCCAGGATGGGCATAACCATGTTACGACTTATGCCGTCAACACCAACAGCATTGGAAGTGATTGAAATTACGCTCTTCTTAACATCACAAGCGGATAGTTGGTTAAAAATAAATGGAGAATGGTCGGGAGTCGGTAAAGTTGAAAGGTAACGTAAGGTATTGTTTTTATCTGAGATGTTAATATCAGATGACGAAGAGAAATGTTGGTTGATAGAATTGATATTTAAATCATTTGGAATAGACTCTTGTCGTGATTTATCTATGCCCAATGACCTGAGAAATTTACAGACTTTGGCAGGGTCCTCGTTAGCTACAGATTTGTGAACATGGTGGCGTAAAGCATCCCTACACACCATTTTGCAGCGATTGCGAGATTTAACATACACAGCTTTATTTTCATCACATGGTTGACGCTTGTATTTACTTTTAGTCACTGCTTTTTTGTGCATCAACACCTTTATTTCATTGGTTAGCCAAGGAGCTGGAAGGTGTTTTAATTTTATAGCTCGCAGAGGGGCATGCTTATCATACAGCTGCGTTAATAGGGAGTTGAAAATAGCAACCTGGTCATTCACAGACGTTGCATCATATACCGGAGACCAGTCGACTACTGGGGCATCATTAAGAAATGCTGCCTGGTCCATGCCACTAAAATTGCGCTGAAGTTTGACTTTAGGTTTTGCTTTAGGAGGACGAATTTTATACGATAGGAATATTAGATCATGATATGAGAAGGCATCGGCGGAACATTGACCGTGCTTAGCAACATGCTGGGTGGATGATACTATAATCAAGTCAAGAAGTGAAGGAATGTAATTTGGGGAGTAATGAGTAGCATTTAGAGGCAGAATATGCAAGTTGCAGGAATTAATGACAGCTTCAAGTGAGGAAGCACGACTATCACGTTTGAGAAGACAGGTATTGAAATCACCCATGATAATCTAAATAAGTCTTGTAGTCACCATCACCTTCTTCCTATGCATAAGAGGAGAGAAGCGGCAGACCTTACACTACTGCACAACATTATCTCAAATAAAACTGAATGTTCGTCGTTACTAGGGAAAATCGGCTTTGTGGTGCCACAGCGGTCGCTTAGTCGTAAAAAATACCTACAGTTCTGCATACCTCGCTGCTGTACGAATTATCGTGCTAATTCATTTTTAATTCGTGCAATGAAAAATTTCAACGCAAATTACTCAAAACATATCGATTTATTCACAACGAAACAATTAATTTTCAAGTACTTAATATCTAAGGATTACTTTGACAAGATGTCGATTAAACTTTCACTAGAAGCAAAAAAGCAAAAAAAGAAAAGGAAAAAAAATACCGAGAATACACAATAATACACATAAATACCTAATACTGTAAGAAATTCTTCCAATATTTAATATGGTCTTATGTGGCTTTGATTGTTAGGCTCTATTTCTATCTGTATTAAAATGAATTTAAATGTTCACTTTAATTTATACACCTCATAATGAGCATAATGATCCTGTTAATGTAGTTAGAGACACTGATACAATCTCACTTATATTAGTGAAAACTTTTTAAGGCTTATGTAAATTTATTTTCTTTGTACTTATTACTATCTATATTTAAGCTGTTTGTTTTCCAAGTAAAATAAAATAAAATAAAAATAATGGTATGGATATATGAAGGGGTAAGATCTTCAAGGATTTTTTCAAAAGATGAGAAGTAATTATTACTAGATGAATTGCTATAATAGGCTCCGAGTAGGATTTTATTATGTGAAAGAAGGACTTCCACAAAAAGATGCTCACCAGCATTTGATGTAAGCGGTTGGGATGAGGTGCTGACTACTGAGAAAGGAATATGTGATCTAAGGTAAATAGCCACCCCACCCCCACGGCTGTCAGTACGATTACAGTTAATAGTGATAAGATTTGTAGTTTTTCATCCACACGTATTCTCAAGCTGCCCCGCGATCATGGCGCTTGCGTTAGTTTCGAAGTATCGGGAGCACATAGAAAATAAAAACCTCCAACATTATTTCGTTATTCACTTAGAGATTACTATTTATTAGGGAATAGAGTCATCTATAAAATTGTGACAATATACGAGTATAACACAAAAAGGAGTAGCAACTCTATGTTTCTTTATGTTATTGTGACGCACCTGATGTTAAGTGGACTAACCTCTGCCTATAACAGATGCATTTCATCACAAGTCATGAGGACACTGCGCCCATCACCTTGAGACATAGTTGGTAAGTCTCATGTGCCTTTAATTTCACTGGCTCTCAAGGACTGCTGCCTGAACTTACCGCTAAGTGCTTGGCGACAGATTTTCTACTTGAGGGTGGTTACTAGCCAGCCGGGCATTCGCAAAATGCCCTTCTACCATGCGGTGAAGCTCTAGCCGGCGGGCTTCGAACCATGGACCTGCTGCGCGGCAGTCCATAGTCAATGCCATCACTGCTTCATAAATAAAAATATGTTTTTTTCGTTAATTTGTAATCTAAAAGAAGCTACATAAATTTTTTTAAAAACTTAAATTCACAAACATGCACAGGATAAACTACATAATCAAAGTCAACACACTGCAAAGATACGAGTATGTATGACCGCATTGACAAGCTTAACCTAGAATGACTGGCTCTCAAGGACAGCTGCCGGAAAACACCGTTAGGTGCTTAGCGTTCAACTTGAGGGTGGTCGCTAGCCAGGCGGGCATTCGGAAAAATGCCCTTCCACGGGCGGGATTCGAACCATTAAATTTGCTGCGCGGCAGTCCATAACCAAAGCCACTGAGCTATAACTGCTTCGAATCTTTGATAAAAGAATAATAAACAGCAACCTGTAATATTTTGTTTTTTAATTGTATAATGCCACACATTGTGTTAACAGTTTTGAATTTGGATAAATGCAAAATTGTACTGGTAGGTGTCCTCAAAGTTAGAATATCCTACAGGAACTAACATTTTTACCGATAAAAACGAGCTTATTAACCCCTCTTCAGCCTTTTGACCATCGAAAAAAATAATACACTGGCTTTTAACCGTATCTATGCCAAAAATCTTTTCAACTCGTTGCTTCGTCGCAGCGTGAATGAATAATAAGTAAGCCAATATTCCAATAAACCGTCAAACACACTTTCGCATTTATAACAGGTACAACTACAGATAAGACTATTTATGAACATCCCCAGATTTTAAATAGTCTTATCTGTAGTATTTAAGTCACTGTAATATATCTTTAAAGTCAGTTATGAGTTTAAAAATTATCATTGGAAAAAATATACCGCTATAGGCATGAATTTTAATATATTCATGCCTATAGCGTTAAAATCTTTTGACCATTTCAGCCGGCAAAACTAAAGTTATTTTTTCTAAAACTGACATAAGATTTAATAATAGGTAATTTCAAGACATATTCTTATTTTATAAGTTTGTATGTGAGTTGTAATAATAACATCGACTTTAACGCTTACGCATCGAATTTGATCCGTGTCCCAGGATATACCTATCTGCATTAGATACCTACCTACTTCATCTGCTCTCTCACCTCTATCCAGTCTATTGAATTACACAAGTTTTTAATGGTATTATAATAGAAATAAATTAACATGATATCTTTGTGCCCTAACGAAATGGACAGCTTTGTAGACATAGGTCATGAAAAAAAATGAAAAGTGGCTGTGTTATGGACATGGCCGTTTGTTGTACGTGAATACCAACGAGATTTAAACAACATTCGACAATATTTCTTGAATGAGAGGGGTCGAGTCCGTAATTATTCTTAAAAATTGAGAAATTCCCCATAAATATGCCTTTATAAGAACAAAATGTTAGTTTCACTTCTCTGCTATAGATACTTCTTGAATGTTTGATATTTAAGAAATGAATTTTCCCATAACATTTGCTTGCTTCCGTCCATGACAATATACAGTGTTCACTGAACGGCGGCGCCGCAGCGCGGCAGCGGTGGTGCGGTACGATTCGCAAGCATGTAGGACAGCCGCCGCTTCGCACCGCATCGCATTGAATCGCTTCGCAATTGCGTTCGCTTTGAGCCCACGTAGGACGTAGCGGTCCAATAAAATGTTTGCAATTTATCATCAAAACACCGCTGATACTGACCGCACACACACATAAGCCTTGTGAAGGGTCCCACCCTTTATATACGACGCGGACACATATGTATTCGTAGATTAAGTTGGGACTATAATCTGCACCAATAGCTACGTATATGTATTACTACCTTATTATACGCCCGCGGCTTCGCACGTGCGTGCTTAGATTATATCACGTGCGTGCTTAGTTTTACGACCGGCTGACGTTAATCGTAGTATTACCTACATCATCCTCACACATAAACATACATAAACTACCGTCCACTGTTGTTGGACCTCTTACTGTACATGGATGGAATGGGGAGATGCGATTCTAACCTCACGGGACAAATATAATTCATATAAATTAATTCACTAGTGCTTCTTGCCGACTGGTATACCATACCGCAGTGCTATAAAAGCTAAGCGTGAAGTAATATCTAAAGCTAAAGATACTTTTGAAAAAGAAGCATCTATTTAAGATGAGGACAACACTACATGGCTATGAGAAAGAATTTATGTCTGCAGTGTATTTAAGGAAACATAATAAAGCAAAAGAGATCAACTATGGAATCTCTCACAGTTGGGTAACAGAAGAATATAGATGTTTTCAACGATAAACAACAGAGTGTTACTGATGTAGCCAAATTTACTAGAGATGTGTATGGTGAATCAATAAAAGGAAATGTAAGTAGAAGAAGTTAATCGGCTAGTGAAACAAGAAAGACAGCTGTCAAGAGGAATGTGTTACATGATTCTAACGAAGAACGAGTTTATAGAATGATTATTTTTGCCAGATATTTTATGAATAGTTTGATCAGAGCTGAGCTGGGGATGAATGGGTATACAGTGTGTTGTTTGAAATGAACACGTTTGTATTGAATTGATCCCGAAAGTGCTTGTTCAGGCTGTAGTGAATGAGCTGATTTGTTTAGTCTAAAGATACTAACTATTAGTTCCAGAGCAATTTATTTTTGAAATGAGGCATAATGTATATTTACTCATGCATACATTTTTTTATAATATTACGATGTTTTTTATTATAGGGTGGAAGTTAAATATGCGTTCCTCTTATTTTCCAGAATTCATTCATTTATATACTTTCTAATAGTCTGGTACCAAAAATTATAATAAGATTTAAATCCTGAAAAGTTACTTAAGCAAACCGCGTAAAACAATAAACAAAAATAAGTTTTCAACACGTTGGTATATACAGGAGTACAGCACGGAATTTTCTTCAAATTAATAATATCAAGTTAAGCAAACACTCAAAAACATGAACTTAAGTTAAACTCATGCAGTTGCTAAATTTACAAACTCGGCCTCACGTTTTGACATAACCATACCATTCTATTCTGTGATCATTTACAAAGTTTACATACCTAAATCATACCTAATACTACTTTCTTAACTATAAATACTTGAGTCTCAAATTAGATAGTCAGCTTACACTTTCCGTAAAGTAATTAAGTACTTAATCAAAACTTTGCAATCAATCAAATCACAGTCCAATAGGAGCATATTGTCATCTCTTATTGACAGTTCTAAAAAGAACGCAGTGAAGTCGTTATGCGTACAAATCTCGCATTTTGTTTGGCTGAGAAGATATTTAATTGAATTGTCTCAGAGAGTCTTTCTTTCATCCAAAATTATTCATACTTGAATAAATAGGCAGAGTTAAGTAGAGTTAAATTGTAAGTTAAAGCTGAAAGTTTTCATTATCATGCTCAAAGATACCTCCTATTTAGATATTGCATAACAATATTTTTTGGACCATGGACTACCTGATATTGAACATTTAAACGAATGTGACGTCGCGGTCGCGTCACAATTGACGCGACCGCGACGTCACGCTTGACGGGACCGCGGCGGACTTACCACACTCAAAATCCTGAAGAAGGCTTCCGGTAGAAGCCGAAACATTGTCGATAGCGATATCGACTCATAGTAAGTTCACGCTCAAACATCCGTGTTCTTCATATATAAGATATAAATATGAGCGTAAGTTTTTATAATTTAAACGAATAGTTAGACTTTCACTCTATAAAATCATAGCCTAATCCCGTTAGTGGTATAATATTTGGAACCTTAAATAACAACTACATTACAATGCTTAATCTATATAATTATGGATGTTGTAACGTAATCTATCACAAAATACTACGAACATACAACACTACAGCTATATACTACCAGGCTACTACAATAAAAGCATTTAGGCAACCTATAACTTATATTATATCCATCTTATAGTAAGTACTTGCTGTTTCGATGCACAAATAGAAAAATACCAAATCACACTTGTACGCACTCGATCCTGAATCATAATAATATTATGAATCCTGTTGTCTAATGTAACTTAAATAGCTTAACTTTAGTTATTGTTTTACTAGCTTTCAGGGCGCGGAAAAACATTAAACTCTTTTTGCGCAGTTGGATAAAAACTATCCTATGTATTTTTTCCCGGGTCTCAAACTATTTCCATACCAAATTTCATTCAAATCGGTCCAGTAGTTTTGGCGTGAAAGCGTAACAGACAGACAGAGTTACATTCGCATTACAGTTATGTAAATTGTGTAAAGTACCTATGTGAAAAAAAATATTTTTCGTCTTTTATTCTACCAAACAAGAATGAAAATCATAGCTGAAAAAACGCCAACCTGTCATATAGTTTTAAGTCATTGCATTAATTAAACTTTCAATGCTCACGAAGCCATATTTATGTATAACAGAGCACAAAAATGCTTCAATGCATAAGAAGCCAGATAAATAATTGTGTTAAGTAATTGGTACGAGTAAAACAGTTTTCACTGTTATTTTTTTATTATTTTCATAATTTAGGCAGTAAAGTTAGTTTTACTATAAAATGCACCGACACGATTAAAATAACATTTTAATTGCTCGTTACCTTGCAGAGTCTAAATGCAAAATATTGTTTCACTACAAATGTTTATAAACATTATTATTGAAGACTTCACAATACTTATCAGTACCTACTAATATTATAAATGTGAAAGTAACTCTGTCTGTCTGTCTGTCTATTACGCTTTCACGCCAAAACTACTAGACCGATTTGAATGAAATTTGGTATGGAGATAGTTTGAGACCCGGGAAAAAACATAGGATAGTTTTTATCCGACTGCGCAAAAAGAGGTTAATGTTTTCGCGCGATAACCGACATACGCGCGGGCGGAGCCGCGCCCGGAAAGCTAGTATGAAATAAACTTTGTATTGAACATTAACTTGCTGATATAGGTTCGGGATAAAAGACAATTAAGAGTACATAGACAAATGTAATTAATTAATATCGATATAACAGTCCAAAATCGATACCCGGAAAGTTAAATAATATAAACTACTTAAACCATCAGAAGTGAAAAATAATTCTAATGTGAATGTTTTCCTTCAAAAGGTAACTGATGTTCGTTTTATTTTATCCATCTTCAGAAAATGATTATTCTGTAGTCATTATTAATACTCACGTCCATTATTAATACATTAATAAATTATACAATAAAGCAAAATCACGGTGATGTTTCTTAAACTTTATCACATATTACACAATTACGACTACGATACATAATAAACACTTTATGATATGATATAACCTATATATAAATTACGCTGGATCACTGGACGTCTGCAGACAAATGTGTAGGAACTCCGCTCGTCGAAGCTCATTTTCAATTAGGCGGTCGTCTTTAATTACTCAGATGATAAATAGGTATACGGAAAATAGTATACGAAACGATTTTAGTACCGCTCAATACAATTACTTATATGAAAACTTCTTTTTAAACAGTTTGCACGAGAACACTTACAAGCTGGGATAGTAGAACTGTTTTAGCCAGAACACCGATGACTGCTAGCAGACATAAGCTGGAGTTAACCAGGCAGCCGCGACGCTGGGCTCCCAGTAAACCCTCCATATAAAGACCACGTTGGGGTGGTCCTCGTTGATTTGCTCGAGTGTGGGAATTTCATTAGCAAATCTCGTCTGCGCTGTGGCGGCTGATAAAAGACGTCGTATTCGAGACAACATCCGCGCATGTTGTAAAACCGTTCGTTCGAGATTCTTTCCTGATCTGGTTACTGGAAATAAATAATACTATGTTACTACTACAACGGTAACGATAACACACTCACGCGTAACATATAGGTAAGCCAGATTAAACTCCTAGATGGTAATTTAATAAAGTACGTAAGTACTTTTATGTCTCAGCCTTATTGAAGGTCGCTATTTGAAAAAGTAGTACCTACTGCGAGATCCAGTTGCAGTGCGAGATCGTCAGCCATTGGAAGATCTTCATTCAGATCTTGACGTGAGCATGGGCTGCACATGATTGTGGTAACTGTGTAGGTACCTATATGCGAATGCTAGCCTGATTGGCTTACATTCCCACCAAAATCACCAAATTAAATACAAAATAAATATTTTACGAAACATTGATACAATACATATTAACAATAATTGGTTCCGCTGCCAGACAGGATCTCGAGATATTGCTCAACAAGAAACTGCTAGAATCTGATCTGCCCACTATCCTAGCAGACACAGATAGCAGAACACATTTCCAGTCTTTCGTTGAGAGGTCCTTCAAAACAGCGGTGAAAAGCAACTCGAATTTACCCCCCCGTTCTAGTAGCCCGCCTACCCTTCCTGCCCCAATCATAGCCCCAACCCATCCCCGATCCAAAAACACAAATATTTCCCAACTGTTGGCATGTGGAGAGCAAGGAGAGCCTGGGATTCACATCCGAGGCGTTGCTCTCTATATGGAAGGCAGTAAAAAAAGACTCGGAATAAGCTTCTGCCACGCTGGAGCCAAGAGCCGCGTCCGATTATCACCTGGACTAGCTTGCCTGCTGAATGGGAGCAGCTTTAAAACAACCTTGAAGCGAAAAACGTGCAACGCCATGCCGGTGAAGGTTGTCATGGGAACTCCATGTCGTTTGGTACGACTGAAAAACAGGACGGTCATACTAATCGAGTGGACGGACAGGACACCTTTTGCTAAAGCATGTTCGTTACTCTCAAGTATTTCAGAAAATGCCGATAGAGCCCGAGTGATAAGCGTAGACGCAATGGTAATAAAACACCGAAAGGGAGAAGTCGCGGACAATCTTGGTTGCATTAAAGCCTCAGAAAACCATGAGGTAGTTGTGTATGAAGACGGAGGAGAAAATCTTAGTTACCTCAAAAAATCCATACACAACAATGCAACTGATTGTTGGGGACATCCGATCCCGAATTCGGTTACCAAAAGTGGTTCAGAAAGGCTCCAAGAAAGAACAGAGGCAGAAAGAAGCCAGGAGTGTAGCCCAAAAAAAGAGTAGTGGCCGTGTCGCTGCATTCCTGACAGCTTTCGGTACAGCAGTGGGAAGCTTATTCCGACACCCATCCCAACCCCGGAACCCAATGCCCACAAAACCACCACCCCGTGGCAAAGCACCATCAAAAGCTACCCGTACGAGGTAATCGTTGGCACGGGTATCCGGAGCGGTCATGCTCACAGAAAGGTGTTGTCTAGCGGCGGTGTTGTGTGTCGGGTCGCCATCTTCCCTCAAAAATGGTTGAGGAAGGCGATGGCTGGCACATGCGTCAACTCGTGAACGGGTGCTGCTAGAGGATACTGGTCTGCTCTGGATGCTAGTGCTAATGACATTAAAGGAAAAAAAAAACTTTTAACACTGTTCCCCCTTGGAATGTTGCATGTTCCCTATTTCATATTTTTTGTTTCTTTTTAATAAAAAAAAAAGTCATAGTTGAAAAAAGTCACGGACCCTGGAGTCTGTGGAGAGTAGATTTAAAATAAATAAATAAAAAAAAAACAACAATTGGTTAATATTTTAAGATTGCCATTACCTGCATACATTGTATTATTGCTAAAATTAGTTTGGTATGCAAAATTGAAATCTTTAGCTTATACCTAAAACGGTGCGTTACAGCAAGGAATATTTTTGTTTATTGAAATTCTAAACTACTATGACAAAAGAAAAACTGGCTTTACCTAGAATGAGAGCTGTCTCTCAATGAGTTAGTTTCTACTTAAAGGTGCTAGCTAGCCAGTCGGGCATTCGCAAAACAACTATGCAAAGCAAGAATAAATGAATGAACCAAGAAGTAAAAATGCCTAGAATAGTGGAATATCGTTATATCCCTACTATTCCGGGAACCCAGAAACAACGATACGATAACTTTTCTAAAATAGTGTAGGTACCGACCTATGTCAGATATTACGACCGTTACTGTTAGATACTAATTTAGTCACTGTTATAAACACTAGTCTCAAACAAAATTTATTGATTTTCATTAATTATACGTCGTTACAATACAATCATCATTTTGAGCTCACTGCCCTTGAAAAGATCCTCACCCTAGCCCCTTCTCAAGGTTGCGTGCCCTTGAAATAGACCCCTCAGTACAGCGAAATCAAAGCGTTCGCAAAGTATGAGAGTGAAGGGTGCTACTGACGGATTTGTGCATGTGCCGGCCACTACATATACAATACATACATATATAAGGGTGATCCCTTTGATCTTGCCGATCTTGGCCAGAGGGGAAACAATTTTGTAGAATAATAATTCACTTAAACGTAGGTACGTCCGAGAAGAATCGATTCGGATTTTAATTTATGGGACAGCGGGCCGATTATGAAAGCAGGATATTAAATTAAAGTACTTAGTATACCAAAATTACTTTGTTTACTTTTAAAACGAAAAAGTGATGGCTCAGTTGCATTGACTATTGACTGCCGTGCAGCAGGTCCATGATTCGAATCCCACCGCGGCTTAGTTTTACCGCATGGTGGAAGGGCATTTCGCCCGCCTGGCTAGAGACTACCCTAAGTAGAAAATCTGTCGCCAAGCCCCTTACGGTGTGTTCCGGCAGCTGTCTTTGAGCCAGTCATTCGAGGTTAAGCCCGTTTTACCTTCGACCACATCACCACTTACCATCAGGCAAGATTGTGGTCAAAGGCTTACCAATCAGCAATAAAAAGAAACGACTAAGACAACTTTCTAAAGAATAGAAACCGTAAATTAAATACCCAATAGCAGTATAAAAAGAGGGTACAAATGTTCGAGACCAATCAAATGTACAGGGTGTTTTTTTTCTTGTGTAACAAGTTCGATTCCCGGTTCAACCATGTAATTATTTAAATATCTATGAATGCAGTTTAAATTGTTTTTTTAAATTCAAATAATGTCTTCTTTGAGTAAAATGTTCTATCTACAATATTCAAGGTACTGTCCCTCCATGTGGCATCGCCGTTGGACGACGCCCTGTATAGTACTTAACCGGAAACGATACACATGTTGTCAGGTTGTCATATTAGTCCATAAATAGCTGTTTTACCGACCGCTGCAGTACCGCACAGTCTCGATTAAATCGATTACGATTGTGAATACGTGAGTGGTTTTTCGAATAGGTAGTCGTACCCACTACCTCGTACTACCTGGCAATACCAGATACATAAGGGGAGAGGGGGGTGGTGGTGGTGGTGGCGGCGGGAGATTGTATTTCAAAGGGCAGGTGAATGAGCCCCGTCCGCACAACCCCCTGTCTGTAGTCATGGCAACTGATTGAATGGCGGGGTTCGGTTCAACACCGTAGTTATCGTTAGTAAGTACGTATATCGATTACTAGCTGCGCCCCGCGGTTTCACCCGCGGGTTGATGGATGATGATAAAATGTGTTAATCTAGCTCATGGTACAATAATATACTACGCCAGGTATTACACTCCGAGACCGGTTGTCACGTGACCGGGACACAAGCTTGTCAAGCATACCGTCATCAACGGCTCTCAAACTTTATACCTAATTTGAGGAAATTGGGGGGCAGTAAAATAACAGTTAATAGATTTCACCTTTTTTTTTTAATAATTCTTTATTTAAATTCTTTAACTAATCACGTGAAATTGATTTAAGTTAAACAGATTAATGATTCTTGAATAAATTATGTTTATCAAGTTCGTACAGTGTATGTTCGTAGTTTTCTTATAATGGGTACCGTCGATGCTAATAGGCCTAAATTTTTCGTAGATTGAAATCAAGTAATTATTTTCTATGCCGAAGAAAAAGCCAGTTATCTGTATTTTGGTGTACAATTTAGTTTCAAAGAAAGCTCAAAAATATCGGAAGTAAAAACCAATTCGGTAGATACGTTATATACCCAAAGAAATTTTACATTACATACCATATTTAGTAGTCGCAGTAAGAATGAAACAATTTTGCAGGAAATGAAATAACTTCAAATCATGTGGTCTGAGGAGGTTGTTAAATGTATGCGAAGACTACGCTCGTGATCACGGTTTGCGGTATAATGTGGAAAAAAGCAAGTTCATGCTATTTGGAGCTAGTACAATAAGTCCCCAAAATGTTCCGCCTGTAAGACTTAAAGGAACACCTCTGGAGAGGGTGTATAAATATAAATATTTGGGACATATCTTTACGCCTGACCTAAATGATAATGAGGATGTTGAGAGAGAGCGGAGGTCGCTTTTAATACGAGCCAATATGATAGCCCGCAGGTTTGCTAGGTGTTCTAAGGAAGTAAAAATCACACTATTTTTTTTTTTTTTTTTTTTTTTTTATTGCTGATAGGTAAGCCTTTGACCACAATCTCACGTGATGGTAAGTGATGATGTGGTCGAAGGTGTTAACAGGTGTTAATTTAGAGCCTATTGTGCATCGCTGTACACCTGCAGCCTGTGGGCTCGTTACACAAAGAAGTGCTATGGCGACCTCCGTGTTCTTTACAATAATGCGTTTAGGATTGTGGTGGGGCTGCCTCGGTTCTGCAGTGCCTCGGGAATGTTCGCGGAGGCACGTACCGCCTGCTTTCACACAACTATGCGCAGGCAGAGCATCTCCTTGGTGCGCAGAGTACGGGCCAGCTCCAACACAATCCTGGCGATGATTGCTGATAGGCTGGACTGCCCCTACATGCTGCATTGCTGCAACAGACACGTTCCGCCAATGCCGTTTGTTAGGCGCTATTAAAAATTGTCTTAAGTTTTTGTGTAGGTAATGTGATTGAATTTATTGAATTTTTAATTTCGTTGTGTCTTATTTTATTTTGAATTTTTTGACATTTACTATAATACTATTATTTAAATTTATTGATTTTTTAATTTCATTGTATCTTATTTTATTTTGAATCTTTTGACATTTACTATAATACTATTATTTTATTATTTTTCAATGTAAAACTGTTACTGATGTGTGCCTTATATGGGTCTAGTTGCCCGAAATAAATGAATTTATTATATTATTATTCACGTAATTTATTTTACAACATAAATTTAAATTTTTTACAACATTCATATACAAAAAAAAAAAATATTATAAAAAACTTAAAACTAGGATGCCGCCGGCAGCGGGGTAGTGCCCAAGCTACCAGCGGTTAGGGCTGCAGAGAGAGGAACCTTTGGACAATGCGTGTCGTGTTGAGTATCACTGCCTTCTGTATCTGACCCTTGATCCAACCGTCTAGTGAGAGCTTCTTGAGGTGTTGGTCGAGGCTCTTCGCTATTAGGCCGTTCGCCGAAACGACTATCGGGACAATGATCGTCGAGTCAACATCCCACATGGCGGTTACCTCGTGAGCCAAGTCAAGGTACTTGCTGACTTTGTCCTTCTCGGCCTTCACGAGATTCTCGTCATGTGGGATGGTGATGTCGACAAGCACTGCCCGGCGTTGGGATCGGTCGACCACCACGATATCAGGCTTATTGCAAACAATAGTCCTGTCCGTGATGATAGAGCGGTCCCAGTAGAGCAATGCACGACCATTCTCGAGAACTGGCGCCGGTGCGTACTGGTAGTACGGCACCTCTGACTCGACAAGGCCGTATTGAAGAGCAAGTTGCTGGTGGATGATCCTGGCCACTTGGTTGTGCCTGTGCAAATACTCGCCGTTAGCAAGATGCGAACAACCGGAAATGATATGCCTGAGTGACTCTCCGGGACGGCGGCATGCTCGACAAATGTCGACCGTACCGTCCTTCAGGATATATTTCCGATAGTTGTTCGTCATCATTACTTCGTCTGCAATTGCACAGGCAAAACCCTCGGTTTCTCCAAAGAGGTCTCCGAAGCGTAGCCAGTTCACCGAAGCGGGTAGGTCCACATCAGGCCCTGTTAGGGCCCGGAAGAACCTCCCGTGCAGCTCCTTGCTTTTCCATACTGCTTTGCGGTCATCAGTGCTCAGCATCGTTGGTTTGCGCCAGTTATCGTTCGCCAAGGAGAGCGGTGTGAAGCCTTTGTCAACCGTCACGACATCGCGATGCATCCCGCACTCATGGTTACGGAAATAATCCCTGAGACTGCACACTTCACGGTTGTGAAGTGTCTTGGCATTTAAAAAGCCACGACTATTATTATTATTATTATATTATAAATCACTGCTTTTTCTACTTTTACTCTTACAGTTACTTTTTGCATGGTGGAATGGCATTTTGCGAATGCCCGCCTGGCTAGCGACCCCCTCAAGTAGAAAATCTGTCGCCAAGCACCTAACGGTGTGTTCCGGCAGCAGTCCTTGAGAGCAAGTGAAATTACTGGTACAGAGACTTAACATCTATGTCTCCTGGGGACAGGCGCAGTGCAATTCGTGACTTGTGACGAAATGCATCTGTTATAGGCAGAGGTTAGTCTGCTTAACATCAGGTGGGCCTCGAGCTTGTTAGCTTGTACCGTCACAATAGAAAAAAATTACATGTTTTTTATTATACTCGTAGCTTCCAGAAATGGGCCGACCACAAAGTTTGCGAATCACTGCGCATATGTGCATGAGCGAGGAGCGAAACAGATACAAACATATACGTGAGACAGAGACGGCGATATTTGTCAAAATGGTGGAACCATAGGGAGACAACTTTTTTCATATCATTTACTGAGATGAACATTGATTCATGTGTGACTTTCTATTAGACGTTTGAAATATTGTATTGATATTTTATAACAAAACATTCGCATGAAAAAGAACCATGAACTTGTATTCTGCTGCAATCATGTTTTAATAAAGAGCCAATTTGGTAGTGACGCAAGCCTGTGATTCTTCGGGAGTAGAAGAGCTTGTTTTCTTAGACCATGATCTAGCTTATTTATACAATTGCTTTTTGACATTTCTTGTCGAGCTAATTTCTATTCAGTTGTTTTTTGTTTCCATGGCAACGCTGCCCGTTTTTTGTTTCCATGGCAACGCTGTCCGCGACAACCGCGCGCGCACTTCGGACGACGTTGTTGACGCGAGCCTTCATCCGGGTTGAGACGTCGCAAAAATTTCTAGTGTGGCTTATTAACAGTTTTTTTGATATTTTCGTCAATTTACACAGTATATCTTTATAAATTATAGCCTATGTGTTATTCTGATGTATAAGCTATATTATTGTAAAGTTTCATTCAAATCCGTTCAGTAGTTTTTGCGTGAAAGAGTAACAAACATCCATACATCCATACATCCATACATCCATACATCCATACACACTCACAAACTTTCGCATTTATAATATTAGTAGGAAGGATAGTAGGATTATGTAATAACAGATTATTTATTAATCCGTGCGCATCCTAGATAATGGTAACAAAAGATTTTCATTTATAAAAGGACGATATCGTCCACGGGGAACCTAATTTGTAAATGCTATATCCAAACTCAAATAATATACTTTGGAATAGTCACTTGGGCGTTTAGTTAGTGATAAGTATAAAGTGCACAGTGATTCACCCCTCATTCATTAATGAGGTGCTAATAGTGATTTGGCAAACAAATTACATGCAGCATAGTATAATTCGCATTCACTCGAGCTGCATCATTAAATTTCGAAGCGCTCGTAGCGAAGTTTGCTTCGTTGTTCTTAACCGATCAGCTAAGCAACGTCCGCCGCGGGCATGAGTTGGATGGGTGACCGCTAGTGACATTATACTACTGAGCGCTTCCGTGCTTCGGACGGCACGTTAAGATGTCGTTCCCGGTTGTTGTCTTAGGATGGCAGTCGTTATAGCCTGGTGGTACGGCATTTATCGAATGCCTGCCTGGCTAGCTACCACCCTCAAGTAGAAAATCTGTCGCCAAGCACCTAACGGTGTGTCCTGTTCTGGCAGCTGAGAGCCAGTCTAGGCTGACCTGAACAACATCTTCGAAAACATCATCACTTCCCATCAGGTGAGATAGTGGTCAAAGGCTAGCCATGCATAAAAAAACCTATTTAAAGTTAGGAAATAAAAACTTATTTCCTAACTTGGTCGCTTTATTCGTTGTTTCAGTATGACGCGTCGTCTATTTGTAAGTTACGTTTTGTGTCTTCTTGCTACTGACCTTATCTTCCGCAGAGAGGGGTTGGTACATGTAACTATTCTTCTACCACTCTTACTCCGGTCAAATTAGACCGAAAAATAGGGGTGAGGTTACAAAAATTCACACTCGGCTGAAAATTGGTAGGATTATTCAAAGCAATATTATACATAAAATGTGAAAAGTCCTCACAGATACGACACTTGGAAAATCGCGACTTTCGCGATTTTCCGCAAAACTGTATAGGTTTGCCCAGACAATAGATCAGTATTATAGTACTGTTCGTATGTACGCCTCCACCAAATATTTTGATAAACATTTTAAATGTTGAAAAAAGTTTAAATTATTTCCAAGCCAATATTAATTTCAAGCCTCGTGGGATCCGTGGGAAACGTAAGCGGTAAGTGAGTGCGTTGCTGAAACATAAGGCCTATCTCTGTTTTGTGATGTGGCGAACTTCAAACCTAAGCCAAATCGGCTAACTGAGACCGAAAGAAGCGTTTCGTTATACAGCCTAACTAATCATTTTAATGGAATGTTGTGCCATGGTATGGATTATGGTAATTTATAGGTACCTAACGGGTTGTAGGCAGCGAGAATGTAAATTCCAATTAGCACAAGAGAACACAGTTTATATCAACCAGAAGGATTACACGAAAGTTAACAATATATATTGGACGAGAACTTTCAATGACAAGATAAAAAAAAAATCAAACAATAAATATCGCACAATACGTAATGCGGTGAAATCGTAAAGAGAGACGCGGGCTTCGCGAGTAATGGCCAGTTCTAGAATGAGGTTTCGTTGAACTCAGCAGCTGATCGCACGATGCGGCGGCGCCAGGGCGCATCTGTCTCACGATATTCCTTAGATACGGCTGTCCGCTTTATTCCTATTGCCGCGCGTCGATGCTCGTGTATGTGAATACTATTTGGTTATTGAATGTTAACGTATGTCCAAGTGGGGCGAGAGGCTCCTCGGAAGATCCACCCAGAAGGGGGCATTGCTTGACGACTCCTCGAAGTGATCCAGCCCATACTAAGAGAGTGGGCCCGAAGAAGGCACGGAAGGCTCACATTCAGATTGACACAGGTTCTCACGGGACATGGCAGTTTCGGGAGATACCTGTGCAATCCGCACGAAGGGAGTCCTCCCCAGCCTGGCTGTGTGATGCGTCTGCGTGGAAGACACCGACCAGCAACGCACTGAAGTTTTGCCCAGGAGGAGAGAAACCACGGTGATCCCATATCACAGCTGTGGAGTCTTACCTCTCCTTGCCGGCCATCGTTAAGTCAGTGACAAGAGGTGGTGGGAGGCGGTATCCTTGTTCTGTGAAACTATTTATACGCAGAGGGAGGCGGAGGAGTTGGAGGAGGGAGAGAGATCATCTTTCTCTTCCGCTTCGCAGAACGCGGACACGGAGGCGAAACGATCATGCTCGCACACCATCTCCGTTTAGAGGATTTGGAGTGTCGGCTGTGCAGCGGGCGCCCAGCACCCCCCACCAGGCTACGGTCCGCATGAGTTATGGATCTTGACTTGTGCCTGGACTTGTTCCGGGGCATACCACGAGACAGTACAGGGGAGTAATTCCCAGAGGCTGGGCTTGCCTAGCGACGTCGCTGCGGATGAGTGCGCGAGCGACTTCGTGACCCCTGCCACCAGTCGATACCAGCGGAACACCATGGGTTTTTATTCGGTAGTAGGGTCCCTATTGACTCCCCTGCACGTGTGTCTGCGTAAATGTTAATGCTAAGTGAGTATTTAGAGTCGCATCACATTTTATTGAACCAATAGCGTTAACGAATAGATGAACCACTGTTACAAGTAGTATCTACATCAGAAACCTAGCTTTCCAATGGTATATCATAAAATAGATAAACAATTAAGACGCATCGACATAAATTGTTAAATAATTTATTAATTTAAGAGAAACTGAAGAAAATTACCGTTTTTTTAGAATGAAATCCACTAAAGTAGATATTTTCTCACCTTCCTTTTATTTTTGGTCTCGTGTAGGTGGCGAAAACAGCAGGGTTCCAGATCGGGCGTCATTACAAGTTTGAAGAAGGCTGGTCCCGACTGCGACGGGCTGGTAGCGGCTAAATAAGGCTGGTCGCAACGGACCACGTCTTAGGTAAATTTTATAGGTATTTCAAGTTCTGTATTCTATGCCAGACATCGCCGCGACCCGCCATAAATGAGAGAGGGTGTTACCGCCGTATTTATACCCTTGCTTTCCCTTGTATGCACACATATGCAGATTTAATTGCATTCTATACTCAGAGGAAGACCCTTTCTGTTGTTAGGGGACGCTGTCTTTGTTATTACTCCCTTTGGTTGAAATCACTAATGAATGTAGCTATACTTATGTCCGCGTGGAACCTAAAGTACCCTTCACACGACTAGTCCTTCTACGGTCAGGGTCACCGGTGTTTTGTTGATGAATTGCAAAAATAACAGTGGTACTTACTGTATGGGAAGCACAAAATATACGAAAATAAAAATATAAGTAAGTAACTTCATTCCTAATCCAGTCGATTGACCTTCGATCAATTCGATTTAATTACATAATAATTGTAATATCCTATAGATTTAACCTGCTTGGCGTGTTAATTGTAGTGCAATATATCATCATCGAGTAACGCATACTCACACAAACAAAGCAATTAAAACGTGTTACTTAAATTTTTATCCCTTTGAAAAGTAACAAGTTTGTCCCTGACCTGAGTGTACCCAATCTGCGCAGTTGCCGTTACATACACTAAGAGGTATTATTTAGTTAATTTGCATTATAATCTTGTTAAACTTACGTGATACAATACTGGATGGACAGATGTGAGAGAGCAGATATGTATAGCAGATATATCCTGGCAGGCAGATAAAATCGTAACCGGAAGATAGTTATTTTTATAACTCTCAAAGCCAAATAAGGATTAATGTCTTTACATTTTCTTCTATTTAATTTTTAATAGAAGAACATTTATTACAAGAAATTTTAATTTTAGAATAACAAACGTTTTGAATCTAACTAGAGCATTCTGGAATTTATTGTGTGTGTTGACTTTAAGACACCAAATTAATTCCAGAATACTAAGTAGTGGAAAAAACAATACATTGCAAAGATGCCTGCACGACAATTAAATATTCCAAGACGAATGATGAGGTCTTGCAAGTTAATATGGGCCTCCACTTACCAAAGTGTACCTAAAGGTTCACAAATGTATCAAAAAGAAACTCCAGACCATACATTTAAGAACTTAATTCTGTGATGCAATAGATTCACGGCTCTTCAGCTAGGTGTAGTAATTCACTCTTCTTGCCATGAAATCTAAGGCAACTGCATGGTTTTATAAAATTCGGACTGTATGGAAAAACTGAATGAAATCGTTCATAATTTCTTAAAAAATAATTACATTTATTGTTGTAACAGACAGTTTACCCTGGGTGTATAAAACTTTAAAATGATGCAATATTTAAACTGATACACATTACATTTTGAAGCGGTCATAGCGAAGTTTGCTTAGCCATTCTGAACCAATCAGCAAAGGTAAGCAACGTCCGCCTAGGTCATGACTTGGATGGGTGACCGCTGCTGATATTAATTCTGAGCGCTTCCGTGCTTCGGAGGGCACGTTAAGCCGTCGGTCCCAAATGTTTTCTTAGGATGGCAGTCGTTACAGCATGGTGGTAGGCATTTTGCGAATGCCCGCCTGGCTAGCTACCACCCTCAAGTAGAAAATCTGTCGCCAAGCACCTTACGGTGTGTTCCGGCAGCTGTCCTTGAAAGCCAGTTAAATTCTAGGTTAGCATGAACAACATCTTCAACCACATCATCACTTACCATCAGGTGAGATAGTGCTCAAAGGCTAACCTATCATGAATAAAAAAAAACTTTCTTTGTTTAGATTTGTTACTATAGAGTAGACCTAGTAGTTGTGAGATGTAATACCCACGGAGACTATCAAGTAATTAATAGTTTTTCATTGGCAATAAGACTTGTTTCAAACTCATAAGCACCAAAAGAAACTGGGTTCTTACTTCAATATAGGTTGAATAAATAGAAAACTTTACTACAAATCATGTTTTATTAAGATCGAATGTTAGGTTACATAATAAGTTAAGTTTCACAGGAAGTCATGCCTTATTTATGTAATCACGACAATAAGTACCAACTATTTATCAAAAGCTCAATTTAATCCATTCACCAAATATCCGCAACAGAAAAATATAAATATTATACTTAACTAAAAACCGAAATGGTCAAATATTCCCGACTTTACGACATCTACCTAAATATGGTGGATATTGTCTTACAAACATTTGAAATGTTGTCGCGACAAGTAATGTAGACTGATCGCGTCAGTAACTAGGTCTCATTGCATTGCCCAGACTAGCACCAAACATCCCGAGATTCCCGCTTCTTTACTTACTGTCTACTCTATAGCGAGCTCTGCTCCACAGCTACCTACCTCTACGCACGAGTACCTCCTTGAAATACAGTGAAACCTAGTTTTACATTTAATAATAATTTGATGCTTTGCACACATAAGTTAATTCAGAAGTATTAAATACAACGAAATCTAACGCTACACTCAATTGACTGAATTGAATTTTTATTATTTCAGAAACTTTTGTCTATTTCCAGGACATTGTAGTAGTATAATATAGTAAAATTAAAACTCACGCAAAAACATGAAGGCCTTCCTGAAATGGAAAGTATTTTTTTTTGTAGATACAATATAAAACAGGGCTCAGTGAAAATAAGTACAATTCTTGTTTTCATAAAGACGTGTATGATCACAGTGCAGAAACACTTAAAATCATTATTATTATTAAACATATCAAAGAAACATTTTGATAAACAACACATAAAATATTTTTTGATGTAAATATAGTTGGCCTAAATATTAACTTTTAAAATAAATTAAAAGCGTTTATTAAACGCACATTTTCAATACTTCGAAGAAATATATAAAAAAGTTGATGATTAAACCAGTGCCCAAAATTTTGTGCAATTTTTCAACTCAACATTACATAACATTCGTTTGTATAAATGAAATTTATGAACTTGTATTAGTATATTATTATTCTATAACAAATTTTGATGTGTCTTTTAGATTATATTTTATATTTAGATAGAAATTCTTTAGGTTTTTGGCAATTCATTCTTATGTTTCTAAGCAAATTTCCATTAGATATTGTTTTTGAAAAGGAGAAGAAAAAATGTTCGTAGAATGCGGTTTTTTTACAATTTTACCCTTATAACCACCGTCGCTACCTTAAGATGACTAACTTATTTGAGAAATCAGACAACCACTTTAAAGTTAACTATTTATCAACCATGCATCAAGTGTTTTTTTCGAACTGCTTTTTTACTGATGTTAGTTGTATTTCTAGATGAAAAGATTGTCAGCAATAGATTGATGACAGCACCTTTAATTCTACTAAAATTATAACATAAAATATTTAAAAATAAACAAATACTGATTTGATCATAGAACTTGGCCCAATCCGGGAATGCAATATAAAAACGAAAATAAGGTGCAAAGTCACAACTAAACATTATACTTTTTTGCGCCGATATCACCAGCATGGTACATCTAAACGAGATAACACTCTTAAAATTATTGTTTAAATACCTGCATATGGATAAATAGATCACACTAGGTACTAAATCTAGTCCATCAGGAAACTACTACAATAATACTGCTTAATTACTTTTAGACTAAGTATGTCCTAGTCTTCCATGAGAACTGCAAGAACTTAACTCGGACAATTCTATGCACGACGATCATATAGACTTTTAGACATAAATTAAGCCAATGAGCTTATCACAATTTTAAAATTAACACGTTTTGTATACTTAATCATATTTTCTTCGAGTCCAAATAAGTACAATTATTATGACACAAACAAAATTAACCAATAACTGATTCACAGCTCGTAAGTATCACTAATAAACAATTTAAAAGACCGACAAGTTTCAACATCACACTGCACACTTTACACAAAAAATAACTTAATGCTAGATATTTATCTACGGGTAAGTCTTTTTACGGCTCTAGATCAACATGGTTGAAGCAACTACCTACAAGATTTTACTCGAAAAAAATATCTCAGGTATTTGATGATCGACATGATAGAACCACATCTACGGAAAATATCTGACAAACAGAGAATAAAATAGCGGAGAAGTCATAGCCGATTTTCATTGAGGTAAATGTTACAAATGGAATAAGTTTGATAATAGATTATATTACACTCTATCATATCGAGCAATGTATCTATTAAACTTTTCACTTAATAAATAAACCATACATCGTATTATTCTAAAGTTACATAGTCTACATTGTTATAGAGTCCACTATCGACAATCTTAAAATCTAAATAAAACAAAGATATCTGAAGAACATGCGCACAATTATAAAAGCCAGAAATTATTGCTTGATTACACGATAATAGCTTACAACAAACAAAGTCCTTTTTCAATACAGTTGCTGGAAAAGTGGTACAATTTTCCATATATGTAATAAACATATCTTGAGGGTAAATCGCTCTAATGATTAACTTTAACAACCTATTTAGATATTAATTTAATTCCGAAATTATAGATGATTAAGCACACTTCTTATTATCGACTTAAAAAAAACATAGGAAATAAATTAATCTGGGAAATTTACGTTTGCCATCAAAATCTCTTCATGAACATATTATGTGTACTGTATAATGGTAGGGCTTTTCTACGTAGTATGTTTTATTACTTTATTTGGCTCTTTTTCTAACAAATGAAAACTTCGAATGATGATTCACGGACGTTAAAGTTATTACAAACACGTGGCTACGGCGGTAAACCCAAGCCAGGCGTCCAGTGTCACCTTTAATTACAGTAGAATGATGCTTATTTTAATATACGATTAATAAATACATGCAAACATTTATAAGATTGCGAAGAACTTATGACTTACTCAATAACAACTAACAAGATTGAAATTTAAGCCAGATGTGAAAGATATACATTAAACCTAAGCATATGTTGACTTAGGTTATTCTAAAATAAACTTTCGAGTTACGAAAGCGCTTAAAAGAGAGGACAATTCAAATATGCGGAGGCCTATATTATCATGCATTAAAATGTACACAAATGCAGACGCGGGCAGTGTTTTGGGAGTATACAGTTTACTTATTAAATTATTATCAATACTATTTGCAACTATTTTTTACACGATAATGCACTGATGCGTAAATGCCATTAAAATCAATGTATCTACATTGACCATGAACACAGCTAATATACAATAAGTTACTCGGTGGCATCAAAGATAATATAATTGCGCGTCAAAATGTACATATATATTGACTCACACTACTGCAGTCTCGCATTAGTAATTAGTAGTAATTTTTACATCTACATTGTAGGAAGACCAAAGATTCCTGATTATTTACTGCATTGAATAATAGCAAATTCTACCATATAATATAAATACAGCCACTACTAGAAAGCCCGAAAGCATTAAAAACGCTAAACATGCGTTACTTGATTTTTTTAAAGTAATTTAACAATGATGAACCTCCAAATAAGTGAAAGATCAACAAAAGAGCCTTGTCCTTGTTTATAACCACGTTAACTGTTACTTCTGCCGTATCGTTGCATACACTGATAAGATAACTAATAAATGGTAATACTAACGCTTCCGCCATTTTTAAAGTGTTGCCATATCTAAGAAAATATATCAAATTTGGAAGATTGTTAAGGATTAGTGAATTTGAAATAGTATGGCTTGTATAGATGTATAATTATTTTCGCTGCCCAAAGAAAAAAATGTAATTTCTACTTTTTGGTGAATAATATGATTGAAGTATTCAAAATGTAATAAGGATTGTGACGGAACAACCATGAGGCCCTCTTGGTGTTAAGCGGTAACCTCTACCTAACAGATGCATTTCGTCACAAATGACGAACTGCACTACGCTCAACTTCCTGAGACATGAAGTTATTAATTACACACAGATCAAATCGGAACACAGTAACGCGAACATTACTGTTTGGCGGTAGAAATGGGTATGGTAGCAGTATTTCCCCGGACGAACTCGCACAAAGAGTGCTGTTGCTACTGGTGTTGTGTTTTTAATACAAGTCCATGTGCCATTGAAAAGATTTAATTAGGGAGCAGCCAGAAGTGGATATAAAATAAAACGTATTGATAATACCTATAGTGTTCACGGATACTTAGGAATGAACACTGACTCCCTACAAAAACAACCGGTCAGTATAATAGCCTGGGCAACTGTTGCAATGATTGCACTTGCAACCCGGTGCGGTTGCAAAGTTATGCCGAGTTTAAATCACACAGCAAAATAACTGGAGCGCCATTATCTTAATTTCAATATGTGAGTTAGAAGACCCGGAGGCTTCAATGTTAAAAATTCAATACATTAAACAATAAATGGGAAGATTTTTGCAATTAAGTTTTTTTTTTTTTTTTTATGCCTGATAGGTTAGCTTTTGACCAATATCTCACCTGATGGTAAGTGATGATGCGGTCGAAGATGTTGTACAGGCTAACCTAGAATTACTGGCTCTCAAGGACAGCTGCCGGAACACACCGTTTGGTGCTTGGCGACAGATTTTCAACTTGAGGGTGGTAGCTAGCCAGGCGGGCATTCACAAAGTGCCCTACCACCATGCTGTAACGACTGCCATCCTAAGACAACAACCGGGACCGACTGCTTAACGTGCCCTCCGAAGCACGGAAGCGCTCAGTAGTAATGTCACCAGCGGTCACCCATCCAACTCCTGACCGCGGCAGACGTTGCTTAACTTTGCTGATCGATTCAGAATGGCCAAGCAAACTTCGCTACGAGCGCTTCAGTCTTCAACTGAAATCACTTCGTATGTAGAGGTACCAGGAATAATAATTTTAATATATAGCATCTTGGAGATATAAGTTATTGGCAATAATTTACTATATTCAGACAAAACTGGCCAGCGTAAACTAAACATAAGAGCGTTCGACACACGCTGTGACTTGCCTTACGAACTATACACACACAAAAAAGGTTACATCAAATTGAAGGCAATGAAAAGACTGACCAAAACACTCGTCACTTGGACCACACAGGTCACCAACTACGCACCTTCAAAAATATAACGACACCGATTTCGACAAAAGTTTAAAGCATACATACATATAACACTTAAACAAAGACCTGGCTCATTGGACCCAAGTTCAATCTTTGAACTTTTAAAAAACTGACGCCTCGGCTTCCACAATATATACTTGATCTGAAGAAAGAAAAAGCTCCGTTTGGTTTATTTTAAATTCTGCTAAAACTACCCAGGTGAAACAACATTTATTGCTTTATTAAGATAGGTAGTGGCTTCGTCGTATGTGTTTCATTTGTACGGAATTTATTTTGCATATTTACGGCATTAATATAGTTCATCTACAGGAATGTCAACCGTTGAACAATATCTCCCTTTGGAATTTGCCATAATCCCCACGCTGGGCAGTCTTAGCTTAGGGATCGCAATTGAAATTATCAGTTTTTCAGAAGGCGCTGCTGAATTTGAATTTGAATTTGACACACAGGATGAAATGGGAGGGGTGCAATTCTAACCTGGCACCCCACGGTGGATTGGTTATATACCCATTTGGGTCACCTGGGTGTTAAGTTATTGAGAAGCCCTGTTTTGCGCATAACGTGCACGAGCTCACATCAACGTGGATGGTGACATGCTGCACATTGTTTCCCTTAGTCGCCTCTTACGACTCCCATGGGATGAAATGGGAGGGTGCTATTCTAGCCCGGCACCCCACGGGGCAGATTTTACTTATGTAGGTATATAAAGTATAGCGAATGAAATAGACTGCGACGTTCTATGCCCGACGGAGACTTGGAGGAAAAAACATGAGATGCAAATAATGACCATTGAAAACTATACACTGGCGACTTGTTTTAACCGGGTATTTTTTGTACACGGTAGAACGGCGATATATATATATAGAACACTTAAGATTATAAGGTTAGGCACGATTTAAACAAATTGTCTTTGGTAACTATTTGTGAATTAGCGGCAATAGAATTAAAACCTTGAAAAAAAAAACAGTTATCGTTGCACTACATCGGCGTGATTATGATGTAAATCATTTTTTTTAAAATATCATCTATAATCAATTAAATAAATAGACAGAATTCTTAAAAATTGTAATTGTGAATGGGTATTAAGTGAACCCACTAGAACTGTAACAAATAAAAACAAAGCAACTATTTCAACTTGCATAGATAATTTTATTGTAAATTTTAAGGGTTGTAAAGGATCAGTTTTCGTGAATATTTTTTTCTCTAAACCTCGGATTAAAAATATAGGCTTGCATAAAAAAATGCCGTTACGAAGGTTTTGTTCTAAACAAAACCTTCGTAACGGCATTTTTTTAAACAAAACCTTCGTTGTTGTAAACAAAACCTTCGTTACTGTGAAGGCTAATTATTCACAATTCGTGGTTTTCCTTTTTATATACGTTGCCAACCATAAATCAGAATCTAATTATTAATTTATTTATATTGATACACAGAACAGAATACAATCATTAAAAGAAGACATATGATATAGGTTAACATTTACGAGCCCGACTATATTCCTAAATATTTGTACACATTATGATCAGCATAATTAGCAGTATGCACTTATATTATACTGTTAAAAGTTAATAGAAAATGATAAAATTAAAGTGGTGTTAGCAACGTTTACGATCAATTTGCCATAAAAAACAACTTTGCCAACATCCTTTTTGAAAATGTAAAGGTTTTGGTCAAACATGATAAGTGAGCTATGATAAGATAAGATTATCGTTTATTTGCATTAAACATGAGTATTATACACACACAAGGTAGGTAGGTATGCACATAGATGGATATTTAACAATTAAGTTCATCATGTTTTGCCTATTTAGGCGTACAAATTTTAGAGAGAAAGCCATTTGAAATATTATAAAAAACAAAAAAGTAAAACAACTCTCAACATTAATACAATCCAATAGTGAAACACCCATACATTATTTTACATGTCAAGCGTGTTTTGTGCATAAATGTCAAAGAATATTTTAATTATTATGTCAAGCCAGTAGGGATTAGAAAGATTAGATTATGTCAGATTATTATCAGTCAAAAATTCGTTTACACTGTAATAGCACTTGTTCATTAAAATGTTCTTTAGCCTAATTTTGAATAGTTAAGTATTTAGCTCCCGTATTGATCTCGGTAACTTATTGTAAATTCTTGGTCCCAAACAGGAAATGCTATTACTCATGAAAGTCTTCCTTGCTGAGTGAGCTCGAAGTATATACCTGTCACGTCTGTTACGTTCAATTGTGTCAGATAATAAAGGAAAATGGTGTCTGTTAGATACTACAAATATGGCAACTTCATATATATAGAGTGACGGAAGTGAAAGTATTCTGTGTTCTATAAATTTCGGTCTGCAGTCCAAACATTGACCTAATGCAACGTTTTTTTGCTTTAAAGATGTCATCATTGTGTGTAGAATTGCCCCAAAAAATTAAGCCATACCTTAAAATTGGTGCAACTAGGCCATGGTATGGATGTTAGTAGTGCGTCTGTCTTTACAACAGGTGCAAGTCTGTGGAGAGCATAAGCTGAACTACCTAACCTTTTTTTCAAATCTTCAACATGTGCTTTCCAGTCTATTTTTTTATCTATGATAATACCAAGAAATTTGGCGGTATCCACTTCACCTACTTGTTCATTTAGAAATTTTATCTCTATGTCAGATAAATAATTAAGTCTCTGGGAAAATTCCATTAAAATTGTTTTTCTGATATTAATTTTGAAATTATTGTTATTTAACCATTTAATTATTGAGCTCAAAGTATTGTAAATGTCAGTTTCATAATCGTCTCTATTTTGGCAAGCAATTGTCACGGTGCTATCATCAGCGAATAGTGTCATTGGATGTTTGGTCACTTTTGGCAAGTCATTAATATAAATAATGAAAAGAAGTGGACCCAGGACGCTACCCTGAGCTACTCCAAACTTAACAATACGTTAACCGGAGGTATAAGTTTCTTCTTTTTTGTGTTATTGTTGTTATATTTGTTACTTGTATTCTATTTGTCAAACAAGATTTAATAAGGTTAAACACATTACCCCTAATGCCATAAGCTTGAAGTTTGCGCATTAAAATGTCATGGTCCACATAATCCAACGCTTGGGTCATATCGCAGTAAATAGTACTGACTGCATTGTTATTGTCTACGTTTTGCATTACATTATGAAGAAATTCTTAGACTGCTAAATTTATGTTTTTTTTCTGTCTAAAGCCTTTTTGTTCATTGCAAAGTAAGTAAAATTTTTCAAAGTAGTTATACAATTGTTGATAGTAGTATTTTTCAAATATATGGTGTTGTATCGGTTCAATAATATCGATTGATGTATATATATATACATATCGGAAGCGATATATCGTGTTCATATATCGATATTTTTTGTAATATCGATATATATCATGCACTCCTACTCTGAGTTCACGATAGACCGTCGCACATTACACACAACGGAATAAATAAACTAAAAATGCCCACTTGCGTGTTAAAACACTGCAAAAACAGAACATATTCAGTGAAGAAAAAGTTATCTGGAATTACTTTTCACACGTAAGTATTGACTTTAATGTACTTTCTGCTTATTCCGATTTCCGTCAAAAATATATAAAAAAATAAAAAAAAATCGGCACCTGCGGTCAATTATTTATTGTCCTAGAGAACGTAAAGTCAAGAATATTTTTTAAAAAATTGCGAAACATATTAAATAATAATCGTGAAGATTGATAATATTGCACGAAGTATTCTTACGAACAGATTTTGCTGTATATTTATATCTTCTAAAATTTTTCTCCCATAAATCCTACAATTTAGTTATTTTTGCTTTCATATGGCAACACGTCTATCGCACACATGTATAAAAGTGTGGCTTCAGTTTGATGTTTTACGAGCCTCCGTATTTTCTTCTATTTTGTCAGAGCCCCCGACTGCTATGAAAAGATTGGTTATGAGTTTTCAATTTTTGGGTTTTTCGGTTGGTTTTGAGAAAAGATTACTGTTACCTCGATCAAATTAAGTCGTAAATAAAGTACTTAGTACGTAGATCTGGAGAAATTAGTGCGCAACGTTCCTGCTTATACATGAGTATATTAACAATTTTTCTTAGCTGGATTGTTTTAACTGAATATAGGTTACTTTAAATAATAGCACCTTCTGAGTAACTGATATCTTAAACTGCGTTCGCTAAGACGCCTCCCAAGCGTGGGGATTATGGCATACATTAGGAGGCTGTGTTCCGCAGTGGACAATCCGGCTGATACACTAGTTTGAAGAAACTACTCCTTAATTGGTAAACTAATTGTTATACTGATTATAATTAAATAATGAATACTTTCACGCTCAGGTTAAAATATTTCTATATAAAATTAAGTGCTACTTATATAACGTTAGGCGGACACTCACAAACATAACTAAAGCTAAACGTACCGCAGTTGCTATATTTACAAACTCGGCCTCACGTTTTGACTTAACGCTCAAAATAAAACTTTACGCGAAGTTTACAAACCTACCCCATACCTAATACTTCCTCAACTACACACTAAATACTACTCATAAACTGTTGATCGGCACACACAAACAATAACTAAACGTACCGCAGTTGCTATATTTACAAACTTGGCCTCACGTTTTTACTTAACGCTCAAAATCAAACTTTACGCGAAGTTTACAAACCTACCCCATACCTAATACTTCCTCAACTACACACTAAATACTACTCATAAACTGTTGATCGGCACACACAAACAATAACTAAACGTACCGCAGTTGCTATATTTACAAACTCGGCCTCACGTTTTAACTTAACGCTCAAAATAAAACTTTACGCGAAGTTTACAAACCTACCCCATACCTGATACTTCCTCAACTACACACTAAATACTACTCATAACCGTTGATCGGCACACACAAACAATAACTAAACGTACCGCAGTTGCTATATTTACAAACTCGGCCTCACGTTTTTACTTAACGCTCAAAATCAAACTTTACGCGAAGTTTACAAACCTACCCCATACCTAATACTTCCTCAACTACACACTAAATACTACTCATAACCGTTGATCGGCCCACACAAACAATAACTAAACGTACCGCAGTTGCTATATTTACAAACTCGGCCTCACGTTTTTACTTAACGCTCAAAATCAAACTTTACGCGAAGTTTACAAACCTACCCCATACCTAATACTTCCTCAACTACACACTAAATACTACTCATAAACCGTTGATCGGCACACACAAACAATAACTAAACGTACCGCAGTTGCTATATTTACAAACTCGGCCTCACGTTTTTACTTAACGCTCAAAATCAAACTTTACGCGAAGTTTACAAACCTACCCCATACCTAATACTTCCTCAACTACACACTAAATACTACTCATAACCGTTGATCGGCACACACAAACAATAACTAAACGTACCGCAGTTGCTATATTTACAAACTCGGCCTCACGTTTTTACTTAACGCTCAAAATCAAACTTTACGCGAAGTTTATATACCTATAACATACTTAATCTACACACAGAAGTCTCAACATAGACTGTCAACTTATACATTCGGTAAGATTGATCAAAACTACATATACTATAGTCAGGCTTACCACATGTCCCAGTTTGACCGGGACGGTCAGGGTTCGAACCCCCTGTCCCGGCGTCCCGGACGGTTTGCATTAGCGTCGCGGTCAAACTAGAAGCGAACGCGCCGCACGTTTTATGATAAAAAAATTATTAAGAAAGTGAAAAATAGTGAAAAATATTAATAAAGTTGTTTCATGTACAAACTTCGCATTTTGTTGGGCTTATATACCTACACTATAATTGTCGACCTATCTCAATTATACACTTGAATAAAAGCTAGTATAGTCAAATAATGCTAGATATTATATGTTAATAGACTACGCTAAAGGAATCCATCTGTAGCGACAAAGTTGTAGTGTCAACTTGTGGTGCGCAAAGATACCTATTTAAATACGGCCTAGACCAACAGAAATCATTTTATTTTTCAATATGTCCAAATTTTTTGGAACATAGACTACCTGATATTGCACATTTAAACGATTCGTTAGAATTTTCCTTTATAAAATCATAACCGATGTTCGTTAGTGGTATATTAAACAAGAACTAAATTACAATGCCAAATCTATAATACATCCATATTGTTGTAGTGTAATCCATCGTATACTACCTTTTGTTAAAACATGCAAATAGAAAAAGACTAAATCACTCTTGTATGGTTCGGCCGTTCAGAGAATGCGTTCCTGACACTTATCAGTTAGGGAGCGTCCATAAATTACGTGAGATGATTTAGGGGGGGAGGGGGTCGAGTCAAATCTCATATAATCTCACGTTAGGGAGAGGGAGGGTCTCGACAAATATCACGCAATTTTTGTTCTGATTGAAACAAAAAAAAAATTATACTATACTACGCATAATTCTCCATGGACTGAATTAGAGTAGATATTCTTTTCTTTTTATCACAGTAGTCATGATTTAAGTATTCTATTGTTAAATTTTTATTACATTTATAACTCTCAGCAATATTGATTACTGGTCTTTACTAGTGTTCAAATCTTTTTTTCTTTCTACAATAACAACCCAACGCGTTTACATAAGAAACCCACATTATGAAAAATCTCACGTGAGATTGGGGGATGGGGGAGGGGGTTGAACAAAATCTCACGACATCTCACCAACGGGGGAGGGAGGGACAGAAAATTTAAAAAATCACCTCACGTAATTTATGGACGCCCCCTTAGTGATGGGCACAACATAACAATGAGTTCGTTACCGTTCCTCCAAAATGAACCGCCGCATTATTTTTAAGATTGTTTTCGTTTTAAATTGTCGGAATCATTTAAAATTTATATTTTAGTTATTTAAGTGGCAACCAAAAAAAGGTAATATTAATATAATAAAATTGTTTTATTTATTCTTTGTTACAAAGTTACAATCTGTATGTCTATGCAATAAAGTTCATTCAATTGAATGTGCGTACAGAATATTAATCAGACTCTGATTAGCTTGAGGAGGTGGTGTCTTCATCGTCATCTACGCCTACATGCACAATTATATTATTATCAATAACAGAATCAATACCTCGATCTGATATCTCGGTCAAAATGATCCAAAATCAGGTTTTTAGTCTTCTCAACAACCTTTGCCCAGTCATCTCTTGTGACTTCCCCGCAGGCTTCTTTTAATAGGGTCATAATCTTTTTCGTGCTGAATGGCGGGGAAGTATTGTGGTGGGCGACGTAACCTTTTATTTGAGCCCAGATTAGCTCGATCGCGTTATATTGGAAATGATACGGTGGAATTCTTAGGACGCGATGACCGTACTCCAGAGCCAGTTCATTGATTTCGTATCGCACATTTGCCGCTTTATTTTCTTTGACTAATTTAATTAGCTCTGCTTTTAGCATCTGCATATTTGCGTCAATGCCTTTTGCTTGTAACCAAGCCACCATTTCTTTTTTTTTTATTAGCTTGTCTATGTGGTTTCTGTATTTGAACCGAGTGATAAGAGGCATTATCCATGAATATTACAGAAGGCTCTGGTAGGCTGGGCAAAAGCACGTTCTGGAACCAGTCTTTAAATGTAGTGGCATTCATTTCCTCGTGGTAGTCATTTGTGGTTTTTGATTGAAATGCCAGTAACGCGTTCTCCACAAAGCCGTATTTTGCAGAACCTGCGTGACATATTATCAGACGGGCCCCATTACCCATTGGTTCTTTCGACGTCGACGCTTGTGTATCATCCGTCCAAGTACGGGAAACCGTGTGATTGGCGTTTAGCCATGTCTCGTCAATGAACACGATATTATCCCAGTTATCAATTTTTTTGCTTCTCTCAAAAAACTTATCCGTTTTAAAATTATGTCATATCGTTCTAATATTTTTTTTCTTTGGTCTGTTTTTTATAGGAAAAACCGATATCTTTCAAGATTTTAGTTAAAGCAGTTTTAACAGTCCAGTTTCTCTTAACGATGCCAAAAGCTTCTTCCTGTTGAGATATTCATTTCTGGAATAGTAACCATATATATGATTTCTGATTGCATCGGCGTCAAAGGTGTCAATATCTGTCACGGGTTTAGTTATACTATTCTTCTTCGGAGTAAGTAAAATATTATCTTCCATGCCAATTCGCAGCCGAACTTTTCTTTAATATATTTGTTATCGTTCGTTTGCTTACTCCAAGCGCCTGAGAGACGCGTTCTTGTACTTGGTCGACAGGTACCAGGGGTCCGCAATTTTGCCGCTCTCGCTCAAAGTAATCTTGCAACTTGATGATTAACTCACGGGCTCCACTTTTCAATGTTTGTCCACGTTTAGGCATTATTATGCACCAAAGGTAAAAAGAACGCAATTCAAAACACAATCGAGCCGGGTAATGAAATAAAAACAGATCGAAAACACTTGAAGAACGTGGTCTATGCGCACGAAACGACAACAGACGACTGTTCTAGCGTCACAAAATGGCGGCCCATAACGCCATTTGGGATTACCATTTTCAACCTAAATATAAAAATGCTACTTTCATTCGCGCGTTCGGTTTGTTCGTAGTTTTATTTTTATATTTCATAAAAGCTATCTTATAGTCCATTATTTTCAAATTCTTAAAAAGAAAACGTATTATTTTATAAAGTATAACTGTATAAGAACAGATTACGATACTATTATTGCCTGTTATTGTTAGCACAGCACTACAAAGATAAAGCGCTGACATAACCTTGTAATAGCGCAGTATAGATTTAGAAAAATATTGTTTATCAAGTTATTTGACACTCAGTTTGGCAAAAAAATATAACATTCATTGATTATTGATATAATAATGTTGTAATGCTCATCAATTGTTAAAACGGTAAACAACCAGCAAAAATATTTTTATCGTAACTGCAACGCCATTACAAAGTTACGTCGTCAGTCCAATCGCGAAGTGTCAGGAACGCATTCTCTAACGGCCGAACTATAGGCGTTCGATCCTGGACATTGATAATTTTAACAATCCTGTACGGCGTCTATCTATCTGTGTCTAATTGTACTTAAATAACTTAACGCTATGCCTCAATTTAAGTCCGGAATGACCTAATTCTTAGGTACTATGTACTAAACCAGGGCTCTATTTGTATATGCTCGGTATCTATAAGTACATTACTAACTTTCGAATTTTGTGGTTAAACTTAAATGTATAGTGTGCATGTGTTTGTTTGTAGACTTGTCGGTCAGAAATCGTCAAACGGTTTAACATAAATATTAAAGCTAAAAGTCCATCATGACTATCGTGGTACGTTTAATAAATACTTAAGTCACAACTGACGGTTAAGAAACATTACAGCGTCTTAAATACTACATATTAAGTAATAGTTATTTCTGTTTATAACACTAGTAATTTAGGAACATAGTAAATACGTAGTAATGATGATTTTATGAGACAATACATTTTAGTTAATGTAATGAAGGTTGTGTCTAAGACTAAATAAATTAGTGATTACTAAAGAAACGCACCTATGGTTATTTGGCTATTTTTAAATTAACCGTAACCTCACAGAGTCAAAACGAGAGAAACAATAACATTATTGAAGACTCCACCCTTATATACGAAAGAAGCTTTGTATTGAACATTATCTTATTGATACAGGTTCCGAATAATACAAAATGAAAAATAGAAAATCAAACTTAATTAATAAATATAACGGTCAAAAAACCGGTTCCGCATAAAGTTAAATAAAAACTAAATCAGTCTTCATCAGTTGACGTGAAAAATAATTTTTAAACTGAACATTTTCCTTCAAAAGGCAAATGATGAAGCTCATTTTGTTTTAACCATCTTCAGAAAATGATTATTCTGGTAGGTACTCACGTCCATTAATTGTATATTAATAATTTATATAAGAAGGTAAAATCACGGTGATGTTTCTTAAACGTCATTGTACACACATATTACACAATTACGACATATACGATACATAATAAACACTTTATGATATGATATAACCTATATATAAATACGCTGGATCACTGGACGTCCGATAGCCGTGTAAGCGGCTAAGCTCATTTCCAAATAGGCGGTCGTCTATAATCACTCAGATGATCGAAAAGTATACAGAAATTCATCCAGGTACTAACCTGGAATAAAGACTTCAGTACAGTGAAGCCGTTCTATACGATTACTTATATGAGAACGCCATCTCGCCCCGCGCACGTATCATCGTCATTAGCAGAATGCTCCTCTTAAACAGTTTAAACAGGTTGCACGAGAACACTTACAAACTAGGATATAGAACTGTGTTAGCCAGAACCCATGTGACTGTTAGCAGACATAGGCTGAAGTTACCCAGGCGGCCGGCGCTGGGCTTCCTGTGAACCCTACCTCCATATAACAGCCACGTTGGGATCGTCCTCGATAATTTGCTCGAGGGTGGGAAGGTCGATGCGTGCGATACAGCAAATCTCGTCTGCGCAGTGCCGGCCGGTGAACAGGCGTCGTATTCCAGACACGGGATCCGCGCGTCCTGTAAAGCCGTTCGTGCGAGCTTGCGTCCTGATGTAAACTGGATACCTGGAAATAAAGAAAACTATTACAACGGGAGCGATAACACACACACGCGTAGCATATAGGTGAGTAAATTCTAAGATTCGACTATATATGATGGTTACTTGGATCTCTCAGCCCTGAAGGTCCGATGAGTAAAGTCCGAGATCGTCAGCAGTGCGAAATCGTCACCCGATTTTACTATCTACATTCAGATCTTGCCGTGAAATTTGGCTGCACGGCATTGTGGTTGCGTTAGCTACAATTGTCAGTAACAAAATCATTAAAATTAAAATAATTAAGACTCCCATTTTACTAATCACTCGGAAGAGATCATGTCACTTATTCCAACCTTCTGTAACCGCTCTGAAGAATATGACTATAACATTGAACTGTTCCGCAAATTAATACAGTAATATGAAAGTTCACGAATCAGGGTGATGTATGGAGGCGACGGTACTCCGAGACAGGTAGCTCACCCCTTGTGACACTGGATTGTTATCTTGCTGAAGCACACACTGAACCTCCACCACCAGTGATATGAAAACGGCTGTATTTTGACTCCAAGACAGGTGACTCACCGCTCGTGTCACTTGATCAAATACACTAGAGAAAGTCACGTGCCTTGTAGCCCCCACGGATCTCCACCACTAGTGATATGGTGGACAACTATTCTCGGAGACACATAACTTACCAAATGTGAACCTTGGTTGACTGACTTGAGATTGTGGCAGCCTGTAGCCCACACAGCATGTCAATAACCTACGACACTGTGTACAGTTGCCTTCATAAGGCAATGTGAAAGACGTAACTAACCGCTTAAGACACGTGATCAATCCATGCAGCTGCGCGAACACCACTAGCCGGCGGACGTCGAGTCCAGGCCCGTGCCGCTCGCACACCGCACGGAGAGACGTGCCTTGCTGCAGCCCGCAAAGGACCTCCAGCACTTGTGACATCGGAGGCGTCTGTCGACAAAATACACAGTTTACTAACTAACATGAGGTACCTTACACATCCACTACTGCGGCACTAATAAACTTATATTAGACAGTGGCCTGGTATATTTTATTGGAAAGGAGTTGGGGACTGTAACGGTTCATCGCTGTAGGGAGTCAAGAGCAGAAGCTGGTATGCTGGCGCTGTATTCAAGAGGCAAGACCAATACTCAATGTGTGGACGCACCTGTGCGATGCATCTTGTGATATATACGGTGGATATTTATACATATATCAACAATACTGCGGAGGTTTGTGTGGAATCGATAACTTGTGTTTTACAATTTGCCCGCGATTATGTCGGAAATTGCGCAAAACCATTAATTTCTTTTTGCGCAGTTGGATCAAAAGTATCCTATGTCTTTCCCCGGGCCTCAAACTATTTCTATACCAAATTTCATACAAATCAGTCTAGTAGTTTTGAAGTTTATTCATTGCATACAAAAATCCACAAATACAAATCTTCCCTCTTTATTTAGTACTGTAGATAATTTTATATTCATTTTATAATACCCTTGACGGAGCGAGAACGTAGTTCGAGCGAAGCGTCTCTGCCTTAGCTTACATAAAAATGATTTCGTATGTCTGGTTGTTCTCCTCTGCAGGTCGTATTTCTCAACCGATCGTCGTGAAATGTTATGAGCAGGTATGATTATTCCATAGTTTTTTTTTTATGTCGATTCAGTAATATCTGCCATATACACCAACGCCGACGCCGACGCCTACTCCGACTCCAACACCGACGCTGACACCTATTCCGACACCGACGCTTAAGCCTACTCCGGCTCCAACACCGACGCTGACACCTATTCCGACACCGACGCCTGCGCCTACACCGACTCCAACACCGACGCTGACACCTATTCCGACACCGACGCCTACGCCTAACCGACTCCAACACCGACGCTGACACCTATTCCAACACCGACGCCTACGCCTACTCCGACTCCAACACCGACGCTGACACCTATTCCGACACCGACGCCTGCGCCTACTCCGACTCCAACACCGACGCTGACACCTATACCGCCACCGACGACTACGCCTAACCGACTCCAACACCGACGCTGACACCTATTCCGACACCGACGCCTACGCCTAACCGACTCCAACACCGACGCTGACACCTATTCCAACACCGACGCCTGCGCCTACTCCGACTCCAACACCGACGCTGACACCTATTCCGACACCGACGCTTAAGCCTACTCCGGCTCCAACACCGACGCTGACACCTATTCCGACACCGACGCCTGCGCCTACTCCGACTCCAACACCGACGCTGATACCTATACCGCCACCGACGACTACGCCTAACCGACTCCAACACCGACGCTGACACCTATTCCGACACCGACGCCTATGCCTAACCGACTCCAACACCGACGCTGACACCTATTCCAACACCGACGCCTGCGCCTACTCCGACTCCAACACCGACGCTGACACCTATTCCGACACCGACGCTTAAGCCTACTCCGGCTCCAACACCGACGCTGACACCTATTCCGACACCGACACCTGCGCCTACTCCGACTCCAACACCGACGCTGACACCTATACCGCCACCGACGACTACGCCTAACCGACTCCAACACCGACGCTGACACCTATTCGGACACCGACGCCTACGCCTAACCGACTCCAACACCGACGCTGACACCTATTCCAACACCGACGCCTGCGCCTACTCCGACTCCAACACCGACGCTGACACCTATTCCAACACCGACGCCTGCGCCTACTCCGACTCCAACACCGACGCTGACACCTATTCCGACACCGACGCTTAAGCCTACTCCGGCTCCAACACCGACGCTGACACCTATTCCGACACCGACGCCTGCGCCTACTCCGACTCCAACACCGACGCTGACACCTATTCCAACACCGACGCCTGCGCCTACTCCGACTCCAACACCGACGCTGACACCTATTCCGACACCGACGCTTAAGCCTACTCCGGCTCCAACACCGACGCTGACACCTATTCCGACACCGACGCCTGCGCCTACTCCGACTCCAACACCGACGCTGACACCTATACCGCCACCGACGACTACGCCTAACCGACTCCAACACCGACGCTGACACCTATTCCGACACCGACGTCTACGCCTAACCGACTCCAACGCCGACGCTGACACCTATTCCGACACCGACGCCTACGCCTAACCGACTCCAACACCGACGCTGACACCTATTCCAACACCGACGCCTGCGCCTACTCCGACTCCAACACCGACGCTGACACCTATTCCGACACCGACGCTTAAGCCTACTCCGGCTCCAACACCGACGCTGACACCTATTCCGACACCGACGCCTGCGCCTAACCGACTCCAACACCGACGCTGACACCTATTCCAACACCGACGCCTACGCCTACTCCGACTCCAACACCGACGCTGACACCTATTCCGACACCGACACCTACGCCTAACCGACTCCAACACCGACGCTGACACCTATTCCAACACCGACACCGACGCCTGCGCCTACTCCGACTCCAACACCGACGCTAACACCTATTCCGACACCGACGCCTACGCCTAACCGACTCCAACACCGACGCTGACACCTATTCCGACACCGACGCTTAAGCCTACTCCGGCTCCAACACCGACGCTGACACCTATTCCGACACCGACACCTGCGCCTACTCCGACTCCAACACCGACGCTGACACCTATTCCGACACCGACGCCTACGCCTAACCGACTCCAACACCGACGCTGACACCTATTCCAACACCGACGCCTACGCCTACTCCGACTCCAACACCGACGCTGACACCTATACCGCCACCGACGACTACGCCTAACCGACTCCAACACCGACGCTGACACCTATTCCGACAACGACGCCTACGCCTAACCGACTCCAACACCGACGCTGACACCTATTCCAACACCGACGCCTACGCCTACTCCGACTCCAACACCGACGCTGACACCTATTCCGACACCGACGCTTAAGCCTACTCCGGCTCCAACACCGACGCTGACACCTATTCCGACACCGACGCCTGCGCCTACTCCGACTCCAACACCGACGCTGACACCTTTACCGCCACCGACGACTACGCCTAACCGACTCCAACTCCGACGCTGACACCTATTCCGACACCGACACCTACGCCTACCCGACTCCAACACCGACGCTGACACCTATTCCGACACCGACGCTTAAGCCTACTCCGGCTCCAACACCGACGCTGACACCTATTCCGACACCGACGCCTGCGCCTACTCCGACTCCAACACCGACGCTGACACCTATACCGCCACCGACGACTACGCCTAACCGACTCCAACACCGACGCTGACACCTATTCCGACAACGACGCCTACGCCTAACCGACTCCAACACCGACGCTGACACCTATTCCAACACCGACGCCTACGCCTACTCCGACTCCAACACCGACGCTGACACCTATTCCGACACCGACGCTTAAGCCTACTCCGGCTCCAACACCGACGCTGACACCTATTCCGACACCGACGCCTGCGCCTACTCCGACTCCAACACCGACGCTGACACCTATACCGCCACCGACGACTACGCCTAACCGACTCCAACACCGACGCTGACACCTATTCCGACACCGACGTCTACGCCTAACCGACTCCAACACCGACGCTGACACCTATTCCAACACCGACGCCTACGCCTACTCCGACTCCAACACCGACGCTGACACCTATTCCGACACCGCCGCCGACGCCTACTCCGACTCCAACACCGACGCTGACTCCTATTCCGACACCGACACCTACGCCTACTCCGACTCCAACACCGACGCCTACTCCGACTCCAACACCGACGCTGACACCTATTCCGACACCGACGCCTACGCCTAACCGACTCCAACACCGACGCTGACACCTATTCCGACACCGACGCCTACGCCTACTCCGACTCCAACACCGACGCCTACTCCGACTCCAACACCGACGCTGACACCTATTCCGACACCGCCGCCGACGCCTTCTCCGACTCCAACACCGACGCTGACTCCTATTCCGACACCGACGCCTACGCCTACTGCGACTCCAACACCGACGCCTACTCCGACTCCAACACCGACGCTGACACCTATTCCGACACCGCCGCCAACGCCTTCTCCGACTCCAACACCGACGCTGACTCCTATTCCGACACCGACGCCTACGCCTACTCCGACTCCAACTCCGACGCTGACACCTATGTCGACACCGCCGCCGACGCCTTCTCCGACTCCAACACCGACGCTGACTCCTATTCCGACACCGACGCCTACGCCTACTCCGACTCCAACACCGACGCCTACTCCGACGCTGACACCTATTCCGACACCGACGCCTACGCCTACTCCGACTCCAACTCCGACGCTGACACCTATTCTGACACCGCCGCCGACGCCTTCTCCGACTCCAACACCGATGCTGACTCCTATTCCGACACCGACGCCTACGCCTACTCCGACTCCAACACCGACGCCTACTCCGACTCCAACACCGACGCTGACACCTATTCCGACACCGACGCCTACGCCTACTCCGACTCCAACTCCGACGCCTACTCCGACTCCAACTCCGACGCTGACACCTATTCCGACACCGCCGCCGACGCCTTCTCCGACTCCAACACCGACGCTGACTCCTATTCCGACACCGACGCCTACGCCTACTCCGACTCCAACACCGACGCCTACTCCGACTCCAACTCCGACGCTGACACCTATTCCGACACCGACGCCTACGCCTACTCCGACTCCAACTCCGACGCTGACACCTATTCCGACACCGCCGCCGACGCCTTCTCCGACTCCAACACCGACGCTGACTCCTATTCCGACACCGACGCCTACGCCTACTCCAACTCCAACTCCGACGCCTACTCCGACTCCAACACCGACGCTGACACCTATTCCGACACCGACGCCTACGCCTACTCCGACTCCAACACCGACGCCTACTCCGACTCCAACACCGACGCTGACACCTATTCCGACACCGACGCCTACGCCTACTCCGACTCCAACACCGACGCCTACTCCGACTCCAACACCGACGCTGACACCTATTCCAACACCGACGCTGACACCTATTCCAACACAACGGCGACGCCGACGGCTACACCGACGCTGTCGCCGACGCCAATAGCGACGCCGACACCGACACATATCTATCTCTTCCACATTACTATATTATGTATTAAAAGTAATATAATGACGCTGACACCTATTGTTATTAATACAATATTAATGTGTACAATTTTTGTTTGTGTACCTACGTCACATATTACTACCCTAACTAAATTAAAAAGCGTTGATACTCATATATCGTGGGTTGACAAGTAAAATTCACTAACTGCACTAAGTGTTCATTAGAGATAATGAGTTTTTAAATATTTTTTTACTTCAAAATTCAGTCTTGAGCATTAGTGATCTAAAATTGTGTTTGGTAATAGAATAATAGTTATTTTACACCACCATACATATAATTTGTTAAAAACATAAATAATGTCATTGTAATTTAAAAAAATGTACTTAATGATTTTTACCTGCCTTCAATTATGATCAAATTGAATTATGTGGGTATTTAATGACATAATCAACTCTGTTTTTTTTTCAAATATGTTCGTTTATTTGAAGAAAAGTGACTGTAATCTTATTTTTGATATTTTTATGTTTGCAATAACGCATGCTCTGCGGATTACATGACAAATGTACGATAGGAAAAATGTAAGTCATGTGAGGAATTCGAACTCGCGTCCATCCACCCCTTTAGCCGGGGTATGCTCTGACCAATTGAGCTAAAATAACAATGAGTCACAAAAAATTTTCCTATCGTTCTTTAACCATCGTATTGGGATGGAGCGACATCTATAGTTCAGCTTCAAATCCCGCACATGACTTAATTTTTTCCTCTCGTAAATTTCTAATTTTGATCTTATTGTTAACCGATTTTCAAAAAAAGGAGGTTCTAAGTTCGACTGTATGTATGTACACCGATTTCTACCTCATTTGCGGACCGATTCTCATAATTATATTTTATTTTCGAGGGTATACCGCCGAGGTGGCCCCGTATACATTTCATCAAAATCGGTGGAGTAGTTTATAAGTTATAGTGTATTCGCATATCTGGATTATTTAATGTTATATGCTGTTGTCGACGATGACAACTATTTTAGGCGAGTAAATGATCTTACAAGCATTATTTATCACTAAAAAGAGTAAGAAAAATATTTTTCATAAGAAAAAAGGAACCAATTCCAATACTGAGAAATATAGTTTACTATGTTTTTTGACCACAGAAATGTTATCAGCAATGGTTTTATTGCCACGCGGTTTGCGTCGTCTTAGGTACCTTTATCCATGTGGCATAATCATAGGCATCTAAGTTATTAGAAACATTAATAGCTGTATTAATTAATTTTACCTGCCGGTAAGTTTGGTAACATGTGTAGATAATGAGGTTTTTGCTTTTTTAGTACTTGAATACGATGACTTATTAGCTTAATGACTTTTTCTTAGCAAAGATTTAAGAAAAATAATGAACTTAGTGAAGCAAAGTCATTTTTTCCAAAAACTGTACTTAGTGAGTTTTTCCTGTCAACCCACGATATAATTTATTGATTTTCATCATTTTGCGTCGTTACGTTCAAAACATCACCTTGAACTGACTGCCCTTGGCAAGACCCTCACCCTAGCCCTTTCAAGGTTGCACGCCCTTGAAAAGACCCCACAGTATAGCGAAATCAAAGGGCTCACAATGTCCCAGATTGAAGGGTGCTTACCCTGTATTAGTGCACACACCGGCAGCTTCCTTGCATACAGAGTACGCAAACATAACTATAATGCATACATATATAAGACCTCAGAGGTTACCCTTTTATCGTGCCGATTGTGGCTAGAGGGGAAACAATTCCGCAGAATAATAATTATTGTATACCTAGGTAGGTCCGAGAAGAATCGATACGGATTTCAATTAATTGGACAGCGAGCCGATTGTGAAAACAGGATATAACTCTAAGCAGTGTACTGTATCAGCCGGATCGTCCACTGCTGAACACAGCCTCACCTTTTAAGAGGGTATTTTCCATAATCCCCACGCTTGGCAGGCGGCTTGGGGATCGCAGTGTAAGATAGTAGTCCTTTAGCAGGCGCTGCTGCCCACCTTCCAGTATAATTATTCCCTTAGTCGCCTTTTACGACACCCACGGTATGATATGGGGAGGTGCAATTCCAACCCGGCACCCCACGGGGTTAGATTACTCTAAGAAGTGTATTAGTATTAATTTGTTTACTTTTAAAACAACTTTGGAAATCACAACTATCTCAAAAGCAGGCCTAAGCATAGTAAGATTCCTGAGATACTTTTAAAATGTAAAAACAAAAGAATACCTATAAAATGTAATTTAAAAAAGGTTTTCAGGCAGTGATAACCGCGCGGTATTAGCTGTGCACTGCCGTGCCGCTGGTCCATGATTCGATTCCCATCGGCGGCTTGGGCTTCACCACAATGTGGAAGGGCATTTTACGAATACTTGTCTGACCAGAGAGCCAGTAAAATTACGGGCACATGAAACTTAACAACTGTGTATCTCAGGGTGCAGTGTAGTTCGCCACTTGTGACGATATTCATCTGTTATAGGCAGAGGCTACCGAATAGCATCAGGTAGGCATCGAGCTTATTTCGTCATAATTAGATTAAAAAAATAACTAGAAGTGTGATGAGGGGTATTCGGGAATAATTAAATGTTCTCCTTAATATACAGGGTTATTGGTAAACTGATAACAACCTCTTAGGGTTTTATCTGCTAGTCCTAACAAACATTTTGAGATGATTATTTTTTGTTCCGAAGAAAAAAAATTCAAAAAACTGAGTCACGAGCGCTCGCTGCGGCAACACTGACCGCGTCGTGTTCCCTTTGAATATGTAGAGTTTTTAATATTTACATCGAGCAAAGTAATAAAAGTATGAAATAATACATTACAGGCACAACATCAGATGGTCCTGGTGCGTATTCCGTCAAAAACATATAAAAAATTTAAAAAAAAACACAACTTCTTTTTAATATACAAAATATACGAATAAATGTTCTCAAAATGTTTGTTAGGACTAGTAGAAGTCAACCCTAAGAGTTTGTTAACATTTTTCCAATAACCCTGTATAGTGACATACATTGAATCTCTTACGATTATGAATACGTGATTGATTTATCGCGAAATAGTCTCTCAATTAACTCGTGTCTACCCACACAACCAAGCAAGATACATGGGAGGAATGGGAGGGTGGTGGTGGCGGCGGGAGATTGTATTTCAAAGGGCAGGTGAATGAGCCTCGTCCGCAACCCCCTGTCTGTCGTCATGGCGACGGTGAGGTTTGGACGCGTAGTTATCGTTAATAAACACATTTTTTATTATATCTGCTATAGATAGTGCCATCCACGAAGACGCGCCCCTCTCCTTTTCAACAGAGGGAATCGTGGGGTGCGGAGGGTCTGAATTTATATCCGTAAGCAGAGATTTAGTTTTTCCGAACATTTTAGTGTGCATACTAGATTACACCATCAAAACTTGATGTATTTTTTAACACAGGTCTTTACAGCGAACCTGTGAGTTGTACGTCTAATACAATCTTCGATCACATTCAAGAGACGAGAAATTTAAAAGGTAGCCGTTGACCCAAAACGTAACCCCATACTCAACTCGTATATTTAGACAGGATTCATTATTAGCCCTTCTGCGCTAAATGAAATTTCGTTGTATATACTACCTATTTGGCGGGCTTTAATCCGCTTACATTCCATAACAAAAAGCGACTGAGTAGAAAGGGGAGCCGAGCGCTTTGCGAGTTTAATTATTTTTGCTTCCCCCTGATACGCGAACTACAATAGGTTTGGAAAGTTCGCAATGATATTGTCTCGATGAATAGTAACTTTGTAATCATTGAGTTATTCGTTTTGCATCGTCAATTTTCATTTCAAAGTTCTTGACTGTATCCGATAACTGTGCACGCCTTCGAGTATCACTACAGTAGTAACTTATTATATCTTATTTTTTCCTGTACTTATCCTACAGTAAGTTAAATAAGGTAGGCGCTTCATGATTTCTCCTTCCACTAAGTGTGAAAAATGCATTTACGCATTCCCGTCCACCTCGGGGAAGGTGGGCGGGATATGTCGGGCTCGACACCAACTACTCCCACAGCTGCAAGTGCCCCTACCGACTAAATAGCACACGGTGTTCCAACTCTACCGCTTCTCGGCGGGCCGCAGGGACGCTTTAGCTCTCAACCACGGTTGTCCGTTGCCGCTACCCCTCACGACACACACACATGGCACGTCGCTACCACCCGGGGACCAAGCCCGCAAATGGACGCCAGACAACCCCGCTTCCGACCTGCGACGGGTCAGATAAGTAGCCCCGTCGCCTGCTACTTCGGCCGCAGAGGATAGGGAGAGCGGCGCCTCGCTATACCGACACTCCTCCTCCCCTGCGACCCCTCCGCATATGCCATCCACGGTGGCGGCCCCGCCGTGGCCACGGAAGGTAGGGAGAGCGGCGTACCGTAACACCAGCACTCCTCTCCCGCCGTGGCCCCTCACCGTCAGCTGTGGTGTCGCTCATACAACACCACAGCCCGCCTCAGATGCGGTGCTGCCCATACAGGACCGCAGCCTACCCCTTGCCGCTCCATACTGGACTTAGAGGCAAAGCCCAGTGGAGCGGCCTCTCTGGGACCAGCCTGCTGCCCATGTCAACATCAGGCTATTCAGCTATTTGTATTTGTTGGCTACTAAATTTTGAATATTAAATATCTCGCCGTAGACAAAGTACTGTAGTGGTAACGAGCACTTACCTTATTCTGCCCGTTCTTGGTAATGAATGCCAGACAAGACTTCTGCAACTCAGTGTCCGCGAACAGCCGGCTCAGTTTCGGAGTGGCGCGGTACATATTGCTGAACTTCAGGAGCGGGATCAGCGTCACCTGAACAATATTACATACGTCACTATCTTCCTATCTTTGTTACACATCTAACAGAACATTGTTACATGTACAATTCATTCTTTTGCAAACTAAAAATTTTACAAGTCTTTTTACAGTAAACTGTCTGGCGGCAATCCTCCGTGCGAATAATTATTTCAGATCCACTAAATGCCAGTTTCCTTAGTAAGTGCCACGCTATGATATACGGAGGAAGCTAATAGGAGATTTATGACGGTCAACGATATCTTCACCGCTGGAGCGCCTATCGGTAAACCGCCAAAAACGGGTGAGAAGATTTTTAAGAATATATTTGATATTAGCTTCCCACTGCGGCTTCGTTTGCATTTAATTGGGTTATATCAAAAACTACGTAGTAAATCGGTTCATGAAGTATTATTTCAGGAACAATACTGAATCTAAAGATAGAGAAAAATCAGTTCAGTCGATATGGTAGCGCACAACAACTTTCATATTTATGCAGATTACCATGGTGGAAAGGCATAACGTGGTCTGGCTGATAACATGCCTGACTACAAGATACCTACGAGTGATACCGGCCCAGCCATACCTTTCCACTTCAGCGCACCTCTCCATATTTTTGTGTAGCTTCTACTTCAAATCCAAGTCAAAGTCAATAACGTGTACAAACGGGGCCTTCCTATACAAATGCGAAACAGCCTTATTGTCTAACAAAATGGTAATAAAAATGAACTTAAGTGTGACGTTGTCCTTTAAAAAAGATGCCCATTATGTAGTTCAAATTTCAAAATGAAGATCATTTTCATTAACAGTCGAATTAGAAAACACTGGAGTAGGAAATGGGATGAACTTAAGTTTGACATTTTTGAACTCCAATAATGGGCTTCGTTTTCTGAACAATTGGGAACTTATTGTAATGGGGTTCGAGAACAAACGAAGCCAATAAGAAGGATCGATCCATTTTTAAACTACCTTTAAATAATTTAATGAAATCTCATTTTCTTCTACGGACTGGCGGATTCAAGAAGTTTATACGCATTATAAGAGCTATTTCGAACGAACGACGAACTTACCTTCGAAGACTGACCTTATTTAAACCTCCTCAAATGACTTTTATCTCAAACACTATGTAATTTGACTGTGATGACCATCGCTTATGCTTTATTTTTACAAAAACTGTTGCCCAATTATATGACTATACATTGATGTAAAACTTTTACTTTATTTTAGGAATAGATCCCTCCCTTCTCAATTTTGTAATTTATAAATTTGAAAAAGTCTAAAATACAGAGACTTGCGTGAAATCAAGGAAGTAAATGAGAAAAACATAACATGAACACACATAACAAATGATTAGGTACCTTGGTTTATTTTTACTATGTAAATCCAACTGTGTCGTTTTTTTAATGCAAGCTGATAAGCTAACCTTTTACCCCAATCTCACCTGATGGTAAGTGATGACGTGATCGAAGATGTTGTTCGGGATAATCTAGAATTACTGGCTCTCAAGGACAGCTGCCGGAACACACCGTTAAGTGCTCGGCGATACATTTTCTACTTGAGGGTGGTAGCTACCCAGGCGAATGCCCATTCGCCAAATGCCCTATCGCCATATAAGAAGTTCGTTTCAAAGTATGAACAAAAGTTTTTATTCCATAAAGTTTAGAGGATGTAGTTGGGCCGCAATTCTAATTTATCTTAATCTTGAATGTACAATTATAATGGTTGTATTAGCCAACCAAATTGTGAATGTAAATTAAAACATAAAATAAATATAACAAAAGTTTAGAAAAATAGCTCAATGTTTGATAAAAACGAAATAAACAAATTTTCTTAAGTTGGTAGGTTAGTCGTATAATTTGCATTAGCATTGAAAATATACGTAATTCTGTTTTAAACTAAAAACGAGATATAGTTAATACAGGCAATTGATTTGCATTAAGATCAACTTAATATATTTTCATTGGTCTTTTTTAAGGTAAACAACGTTGTTATTTTAAGGAGGACAGTAAGAAGCGTTATTTTGGGTCACCTTTTCGCTCTTCATGGAATCTTCGGAAATAAATCTCCATGTTGTTTATAAACTTCTTGCTAGATTACAATAAATCACGACCATTTAATGATAAAGGATTTATACATAATATTACCTATATTTTCACATATTACCTACCTCAATTTTTTTTTAATTTTAATAGTTGATATGTCAACACGTCTCAGTTTCCTTCGTTTATCTTTTCATTGTGATGAGAAGCAGTGATTTGAAGCAGTGATAGCTCAGTGGCTTTGGCTATGGACTGCCGCGCAGCAGGTCCATGGTTCGAATCCCGCCGCGGGCTTGAGCTTCACCGCATGGTGGAAGGGCATTTTTGCGAATGCCCGCCTGGCTAGCGACCACCCTCAAGTGGAAAATCTGTCACCAAGCACCTAACGGTGTGTTCCGGCAGCTGTCCTTGAGAGCCAGTAATTCTAGGTTAAGCCTGTTAACACCTTCGACCGCATCGTCACTTACCATCAGGTGAGATTGTGGTCAAAGGCTAACTTATACCTCAGCAATAACAAAAAAAAAAAAAAAAAAAAAAAAAAAAAAAAAAAAAAAAAAAAAAAAAAAAAAAAAAAAAACAATGACGATGATATCAAGTTTTAATTTCTAAATTCATTTTCGGTACCATTACAATTTCAGAATAAGGCCTTTGGTGCTTCATATAATTATATTAATGGCTGGTGTTATGCCTTCTGTACCAACTAAGACTTATAATGTTAAGCTATCATTGAGAATTATTTATTAAGAAACTCACCACGCCATAGTAAACCAAATTTTGGATACAAGATTTCACCAGAGTTTTTTCTACGTTTGTGTCGGAGGCGATTTTCGACACGTGATTGTAACCGTTTATGAACGGAAGGAGCTGAAAATAAACACTTTATTAGAAAAACATTCTACTGCATAATCAATAACGATTGGGGCGCGTCCATACAAGAAACATTAATAATTTTAATTTGAACAAAATAATTATTACTTTATGCAAATTAAGACCAACTTGATAGTTCACAATGGCTGGTTACTAATTATCTACGCCACTGTTTCTGCGTATCTTTACGCCTCTTATTACGAAGTCATTACAGAATGTTTTTTTGCTAACAGTACAGAGAACAACACTATCCCAAAAAAGTCCCGCAGCTTCATAATGTCACTTTCCTAAAATGTCGCTTATGTACCCAGACTTATTTTTCACTGTGCCCAAAACTATATTTTTAAAACTTGAAAATTTTAATAATTTCTTATTTTAGCGCCTATTAATTGTATTTTATCATATATAGATGGTATAACTGCACTGCGCACGTCACCCTGAGACATACAGTTGTCTCATGTTCCCGTAATTTTACTGGCTCTCAAGGACGGCTGCTGGAACACTGTTAGATGCTTGTCGCCAGATTTTCTACTTGAGGGTGAAGCTAGCCAGGCGAATACCCTTCCACCCTGAATTCCATAAATCTTAGGTGCTTGTCTTGTTTGAGTATGTTTGCGTTATCGTATGACCAAACTTAGGTACTAGTTTAGCGACATGTACACAAGGCAAGCTTTCTCTGACATATTTATTAATCTGTAGCCATTTTTTGTATCACCCTTCGAATAAATATACATAAAGACTTTTTCACATTGCTGAAGGGAAATAATAACAATAAGTTTAAGAGTAATTAGCCGTCTCTTTTTATTTAAGTGAAAACTAGTAACTTTTATATATTTAATGAAACATTAATTTGATCAAAAAGTTTATTTTAAATAGACTACTGAAAACAAATAAATTCTCATATTACATGTATCACGGAAGGTTATTCTTTTAATGCTAAATGAAGCTTATTTCAGTGATATTGACAAAAGTAGCACGTCAAACTTAATTAATAATAAATTTATTTTGACGTTTAAAAAAATGCCTGTAGTAAATTGCAGGGTTAGCGAAATGAAATTCAATGATTTGTCATGTTTGTTAATTGAATCCACATATTTCGACAGGATAAACCGGTAAAAAAAAACTTTTGTACTATTTGAACACGATGTTTTTAAGACTCAGTGTATATCAATTAATTTTTCAAACCGAGTTGCGTTGAAAATTTAAATCTAGGCAGGGTAAGTACGTATTTCGGGAAAGGGAAATTTTTCGAAAAAATATATTTTATAAGTAACTTTTGAGGGATCTCCCGCTTTGATAATGTCACTTATATTATGAAAGCGGGACATTCAGAAGAAGGGTTAAGCACCTAAACGCACCAGTATGCCTCGGAAATTCACGATGGTGTCTACTTTTACATAAAATGCTGCTATTGCGATGTGAATAGAAAACTCACATAATTGCACACTTACACAAATTCTTTGACAATTGTAATATTAACATTACAATACTAACATCTAGAATATTTGTGGACATTGTATATAATCACCTGTCTGGTAGTAAGGTCCCATTCAGCCTCCAAGTCAACCTCGAAGGGCTCGTCGTCGTCGATATCCAGGTGCTCTTGGCTCTGTACTTCAGTGCCTTCGGGCGGGGTGGTGACGGGAGGTCGACCCGGCCTCGGCAAGCCGACTGCTGACACCAGAACTGGCACATCGTGGTCAAACACCGGGGACGGGTCTTTTCGCACTTCCAGTACTTTAAGGTGCATCACGGTATCTCCCTCTATACACGAAGGATAGGAACTATTTAGTATACTGTATCTGTTTTAAGGATTATCCATTACTGAACACAGCCTCCCCCATTAAGGGGGGGTTTGCGATAATCCCCGAAGCTTGGCAGGAGTCTTGAGGATCACACTTTAAGATATCAGTTTCTCTGGAGGCGGTGCTGCCCACCTTCTGGATTTTTACCCCTTCACTTGTAGGCGCCTCTTACGTACCCCACAGGTAGCAATGGGGCAGAGAGGGGGTTGACATTCTAGCCAGGCACCCCACGGAATTTGTGCATGGACCGATTTTGATACGGTTTTTTGGTTGAAAGCTGACGTGATCGATATTGTTTTTTGTAGCGGGCACGACATTGCAATGTCATTGTACGAGCGCAGCAAATTCATCCGTACTAAGTCAAAATCATTTATTCAATTTAGGCGTCTACGACGCTCTTATGAAGGTCAATTACAAATTTTAATATTGAAATATACTACATTGTACTGCCACGTTCAGTAAACAAAAATTATAGAGCCACTGCGAGAAGAACGGGCAAGGAACTCGAGGCCATTCTTTTAAACGATTTTTAACAATGTGTTCATACTATATAGTAAAATTATTACAATATTTAATTACATTACGTAGGTGACAGGCACTAGCTTGGCAGAGGCGAACCAGTCCAAGCATTTTTGTCGTTTAAGTAATCACACAAACTGTGTAGTAATATTTCTTTATCAATATGTTCTTCACGTGCAACTTATCCCATGCCTATGGATGTGTGGCAGGGCGCGTGCCTATAGTCTATTTTTTTTAACTACTAGAGACTATAGTCTCAGGTGTGCCAAACTGCCCTGGGAACTAGCCACCCCAGAACACGACCTTAACCTGGCATGCCGGGCTCCATCACTACGAACCTACTTTTTCCCTAGTAACTCATGGAAACCGCGTGTATTTTTTTTTTAACAAAACCCCAAATGTTGTCCCATTGTTTCGCCACCCATCACGTCTCGTTCCTCGTGGGGGCGAAAAACTGCCCCCGGAGAGCCGCTTTGCTACGATGACTGTAAGTGGTGGAATGGGCAAATAAAGTGGTTGGAGTATCCCAGATGATGCATAAAAGACACATAGATGTTTTTTATATGAATGAAACGAAGCGGAAATGATGTAACACTGTCAAAGATAGGTCCTGTACGTTCGGGTGTACCGGTGACTAACAGAGCCTGCCAGGGAGTCGGTGTGATCCTTTCTGCACGAATGAATGAATGTATGATTGGATATGAATGCGTGAGCCCAAGACTTCTCTGGGTGAGGCCTAAAGTTGGGCTTACTTGACTTTTTGTAGTGGGTGTCTAATATGCACAGACGGACATGGGTTCGAGAAAGTCCCCAAAAGCCCAAAAAGAAAGAGAGGGGTTTTGGGACAGTATGCACGATATTTTAAAAATGTGTAAAGATCATGAAAGGATTGTATTGTTAGGAGATTTTAATGGATGGGTAGGAATAAAGCGAGATGGATATGAGAGGGTTCTTGGTGCTTTTGGGGATGAACAAGTGAATGAGAATGGACTAAGTTTGCTAGATTTGTGTCTGAAATGGAGTCTCTGCGTGACAAACACAATTTTTGACCACAAAAAGATCCATTTGTATACAAGGGAAGATGATTCAAGAATTATGATTGACTTTGTGATTGTGGATGAAAGGCTGAGGACGAAAGAGTTAGACACTCGGGCGTACCACGGAGTAGGTTAATAAGGAAATGATGGTTAGGAAGAGATAAGTGAAATTGAAGAAATGTGGATGAAATTTAAGGAAGGGGTGGTAGACGTTGCCATCAATCTGATTGGGGTTTCTAAGGAAAGGCGAAAAGGCAAAATGCAAATGAATCTGTGGATGGATCAAAAAGTACAAAAGGCTGTGGATGAAAAGAAAAAAACATGGTTGGATTGGTTAGCAACAAAAGCTAAATGTACAAATGGCAACGCATGATGATATAAGTAAAACAAGAAAAGATTATAAGAGATTAAAAAAGATAGTAAAGGAAGTTCTAAGACGAAAGAAAGATGAACGAAAGGATATGTTTGACAAAAGGCTTTCTGGAGATTTCCAGTCAAATGTAAAGTTTTTCTGGAAATCCATAAGAACAGTTCGAGGCAAAACCACGGCCTCAGAGCTCAATCGAATCAAAGATAATGTTTTTTTTTTTTTTTTTTTATTGTTGATAGGTAAGCCTTTGACCACAATCTCACGTGATGGTAAGTGATGATGTGGTCGAAGGTGTTAACAGGCTTAACCTAGAATGACTGGCTCTCAAGGATAGCTGACGGAATACACCGTTAGGTGCTTGGCGACAGATTTTCAACTTGAGGGTGGTCGCTAGCCAGGCGGGCATTCGCAGAAATGCCCTTCCACCACGCTGTGAAGCTCAAGCTCGCGGCGGGATTCGAACCATGGACCTGCTGCGCGGCAGTCCATACCCAAAGCCACTGTGCTATCACTGCTTCGACAAAAAGATAATGCTTGCATTATAAAAGGAGAAGAATGTGTGTTGAAAAGATAGAAAGAGTGTGTTGAAAGTTTATTTGAAAGAGGGAAAACATTGTGCCAGGTTCTTGAAACCAATATGAATACAAGTGATGATGAAAATGAAATAAGTATGGATGAGATTTTAAAAGCGTTAATGGCTATGAAATATGGTAAGGCTGCAGGATATGCTAGCTAGAGTGTCAGTCGAGATGCTGAGAGCTGGGCGAGGCACAGTAGCTAGTCTGTTGCACCGCCTTTTTAATATGTGTTGTAGGAGTGCCCGAGTACCAGGTGACTGATGCAAGGCTGTGATTGTGCCGCTATTTGTAATTAACGCGGAATCAGCCCCCTCAGCGCCATTGGTAAATTTTACGATGCTTGGCCGAAAAATGCTAGGCGAAAAACCATAAGGTCTTGCGCTTTTGTAGATTTAGAAAAGGCTTCTGATAGATTGACTAGGCACGAACTGTGCTCAACGTTGTCTATGCATGGGCTGAATGGTAGCCAATGATCCAAGCGCCGAAAACCCTCTGGGATTCCACTGCTTGTGTGAGGATAAATTATTTACAAGTTTAGAGTCACCGTGGCTGTGCAACTTATTTTATGCATAATTGTTTGACAAACCTGAAAGACAGTGGTTGTCGCTAAAGAACGAAAGAATTACTCAACAAATGTCGTCTCTACGCTGTGGCCTGCATCGACGTTAAAGGAGTTGCAAGATGGTTAATGTTATGCATGAGGCTTTAGAAAGAAAGAGAATGAACGTAAATAAGACGAAAGTTATGGTGTTTTAAGGAGATGATAGAGTGACCGATTAAAATATTGTGATTGGAGGTGAAAAGGTGGATCAAGTGAAAGAGTTTGTATACTTGGCATCAATGTTTACAAAGGATGGAGAGTTTGAAAGTGATATAGAAAGAAGAGTGAATGCTGGAAACATGGTTAACGGAGCGTTGCACGCGTATGCTTCTGACAGTCAGAAGGTGTCTAAGAAGGCTCGGCTGGCTGTTTATGTAGGAGTGTTGGTTCCGACAGTAATACATGGTAGTGAAAGTTAGTTATGACAGAAAAAGCATGAAAGTAGAATAAATGCAGTGGAGATGAGAGGACTGAGAAGCATGATTGGAGTCAAACCGAGCGACATGATAATGGAACGATGTGGTGTGGAATGAGGATGTAGTGACAAAAATCGAGAAAGGTATGTTAAGATGGTTTGGACACGTGGAGAGAATGAATGAGTTAAGAATGTCAAACAGGTATACATTGGACAAGTGACCGGAAGTCTTGGAAGGGGAAGACAAAGGCGAACGTTCCGAAATCAGACTGAAGGCATACTGAAAAAGGGCTTGATCAGGAGTACAATAAACCGACGTTTATGTAAAAAAGAATAGTAAGCTGTGATGCAGAATATTGCGTACTCACCCACTAAAGTAGCCTTCCTGTAGGTGTTTAAGTCATGAAGCAAGTGAGCCAGCAATGTTGGCAGCTTGCTCGACCCGCCGGAAACGAAGCCTGTTTCCTCTTCCATAATAGTCTAGAAGAACAACCATACATATCAACACTCATTTATTACACAATATAAATAAATAACCGACCCCAGCTACGAAGCAATAAGGTGCATTTCAGCTCGCAAAGCCTAATATTTATATTCACCTACACGGCGCCTCTCTTTCTATCTCATAACTCTGATCTCTACACAGACGGCACGTAGATTAAGGTTGTCTTATTGTGCCTACCAGTTAACTAACGTACTTCGACACACTTATTCTCTCTATTTGAACAATAATCGAAAATAGAAAGATAATTTGGGACTACAATAAAATAATATACCTAAAAAAAATTTCATTTTTTGTCATTCTCCCACGTCACATTTTAATAGGGCGTCCCTGTTTCGATGTTTGATTGCCATTTTAAGGTCGTAATCATGGTTGGCTTTTGGTGTCACCTTAACCATTACCTTACTAAACCACTAGACAGTATAATAAAAAATCTAAGCGGATGTCAACGCTGCAGTAACGTGCGAATGTGCATTTAGGGCGGGGCGCGGCGGTAGTGGCGGCGCGCTGTAGCTTTGTACCTAAAGTGCGGAGTGCGCCGGGCCTGGTAGCAATGTGGAACTGCGCCCGGTAGGAGGGAATGGGCTCGCACCGCACTATATACTCGTACATGATACCGAAACATTTCTAGTGAGCTGCGGGCGTTGGGACATACGCGACGATAGTTCAGAAGGCACATATAATAGGATTAGGCGAAGACTGCGTGGAGTGCATGGAGTCTCACCTGGCGAGGAATGAATTCCAAAGGATCGGTTCCTGCTTATCGAAATATACATTTAGAAAAAGTAATAATCAAAACACCAAACAACATCAGAAGCTCTTGTAGCGAAGTTTTGCTTAGCCGTTTTGAACCTATCAGCTCAGTTAAGCAACGTCCGCTGCGGTCATGAATTGGATGGGTGACCGCTAGCGACAAAACTACTCGACGTGCACGTGCTTTCGAGGGCACGTCAAGCTGTCGGTAACGTTTGTTGTCTTAGGATGGAAAAATGCCCTAGTCAGTCGTTACAGCATGGTGATGCTATAGCAATTGCCTAGGGCATTTTTTGAATACCCGCCTGGCTAGCTACCACCCTCAAGTAGAAAATCTGTCGCCGAGCACCTAACGGTGTGTTTCGGCAGCTGTTCTTGAGAGCCAGTAATTCTCTAGGTTAGCCTTAACAACACCTTCGACCACATCATCACTTAACATCAGGTGAAATAGTGGCCAAATGAGAACCTATCATGCATAAAAAATAAATTGCCATCCAAAACGATATTTCGATTTATTTTTTAAAATACTTATATCAGAAGCGTAGATATTAGGCTCAAGGATATACATACAAAGTTTCACCGAGTTTGAACACCTAGTATGTGAAATATGATGAAACTACGTATGTACGGTAAGCGCCACGCATTTTTTTTAGTCAAAATAGGTTCGCGTTTGACCACACCTTGCCTGATGTTAAGCATTGATTTGGCCTAAGATGAAGCACGCTTACCTAGGAGAAACCTATTTACTCTCGATTTGAAGACACCCATGTTGTATTCATCGGGAAAAACAGAACATGGTAAGTAGTTCCACTCTTTCGCAGTACGCACGAGAAAAGTGGAAGACGTCCATTGGAAGAAGGGGGAGGGCGGCACTAAGTTGTGCAGTTCTTGTGCACACAGTTTTTCTCACAGCGCAGCGACTGTATTTTGCTTAACGTGGTAGTAGAAATTAGAATACTTCGATTGGAATATTTTTATTTTAACGGCGGTATACCTTTATTAAACAAAATACTACGAACTATATACAACACTACAGCTACTACAATAAAAGCATTTAGATAACCTATAAGTCATAGCAGACTCATAGGCAGTCCAAATGCTCCAGCCCAGTACCAGTTAGCAGCGTGCCCAGCATGCTGGCAGCATTGCCCCGTTGAATTGAAATTAGAATATTAGTTGTATTAATATTATAGTCTTTAACGTAAAAATTATAACTCCAACATCCAATATATCAGCTTCGATATTACTAAGAGCAAACCGAGCACATTATAATAGGTTCATTGATGTAGGACTACAAAATAAAAATAACCACATGAGTGGTTGATTAAAAAAAATTACGCCATTGTCCGAATAAAACTATTCAAACCCCGTTGTCATTGACCTAACCAATTTATAGATTCCTAAATTTAATAAAAGAATTTGACTTTAGAATGAAATAGAATGACAAAAAATTGTCATTCGAAAGCCCAGCATATCAAGAAATTTCGAAAAGCCATGACATGATAGCAATGAAAAATGCTGAGAAAACTGTTGTTGTTCGCTAGTAATAAATTACAGCGTGCTGTTTGCGGCGAAAAATCAATTTGGTCATATAGAAGGCAAAAACTCTAAGCTAAAAAAATACTAAATTGAAAACAACAGAAAGTCTGACAAAACTCTTGTCACTCTGAACTCAATAATCGTAAAAACGTGGAAAGCACTAAAAAACGGATTAATTGTAGTCTATGTGGTAATACTAGCTACAAAATAAATAAATATTTATTTCCCATTTAAGGTGGACACTCACAAAGGTGTCACAAAATTCAAAATTGAAACAGTTTTTAACGCTAGGTTTCGTGTTGTTCTTTACTTTTGTACATGATCGTGGTATTCGCGAGTCTAAAATAATTTTACTTGACACCAATTCACATGATTTCAAAAAGTAATCTTCTCTTACTTTTTGAATATTTAAAATAACGTTTACACGTAACGATTACGATGAAATAAAATCAATAAATCGAAATAAAATCAATAAATATTGAAAAAAAAATATTAGATATCTGAAAAGGTAATCTCCGAATCTCGCCTTTTAAAGATTAAGGGCCTCTTTCACATTAAGTTTCGAGTAAACTGATTGCCGGTTAAAGTCACGAGTAGTCGTGCACAACAATTTCACAATAGCTGAGTCGAGATAACCTACGGATAAAGTGACCGCTAACTAACTTTTTATTTCATCTGCCAATTAACTTCATTATCTGACGATTAACATAAAACAAATTATTGATTTTTAATATTAATCCGGAAGTATATTATCATAAATGGAATATTTTGATAAGTTCAGTGGCTGGCATAAGAATAATCCCATAAGCGGCTCAGGGAGAAATGCACCTAATGAGCAGCATGCCTCAGTTTACCCGAATAATACCGGGTATACTAGAGTCTAGTATGCTAAAACCTCTTAGGATTGACTTCTGCTAGCTCCTAGCTGTTTTCTATGTTGAAACTGAATCATGTAAATTGGGACTATATTAGCCGAGTAACTTAAACCAGAAAGTAACTAATTGAAATTTTAATTGGAGATCATGAAAGAGGTCCTAAGATCTATCAAATACACCAAAAACTACTGTATGTGGGGCGCAGGGCAAGAAATACCCCTCCCGTCGTAAGAGGTGACTAAGGGTAGCACGTCAGAGCATGGGCAGCAGGGCTTTCTGAGGAACTGATATGTCACACTGCGATCCCCAAGACCCCTGTTAAGCGTGGGGATTATGGCAAACTCCCCACATAATTGGGGAGGCTGTGTTCAGCAGTGGACAATCCGAGTGATAGTGAGGTAATGACATCCCACAGGTACTGTTAAATACCCCAGGATGAAACGTAAAATATATGTCTAAACTCGTTGGAAGATACACTAAAAAAAAAGATTTTGCGACATCTTTTACCCAAGAAAACATAATTTCTTGGAAATATTATCTACATCTAAGAGGATTTTAGTTTCCATTTAAACATCATTCTCAGTGTCAGAATATGAGTATCTTAGGCTAATAAGAGTAAATAACTTTTTTTTCAAGACACACACATAGACGAAGAGTTAACGTTAGATTATTGCCGAGAAATTTTAATTATTTTCATCGAAAAGACAAAAAGTATGTTTTAAAGATTTTTTGTAATTGGGCTAAAATGTTATATTTTCTGTAGCAAAGAAAATGTATTATTTTCAGACATTCTGAAACGGATCCTTAAGGTGTCAATTGTGATGTCACAGGTCACAACACTTAGGGCCCGTTTCAGAATGTCCTAATAAAGTTTCAGGTTGCTATGCAACACATAAAATAACTGAATGATAAAAATTACTGTTGACATGCAGCGCGTTTCAAGCTTTAACCGATGGATATGACTGTGAAACGCAAAGATAGCGTTTTATTTATTAAATATGTTCTGGGTAGTAAAACCGGAACTTACTCGAACATTCTGAAACAGGCCCTAAACTGCACAATAGCGATACTCGCGGGTGGCATGGCGTGCGCTTGCGCTCATAGAAGATTGAGACGCCATTATTACGCCACGTCGCGTATATTTCAAAAAGCGAGCAGGTTTATCTAACAGTTAACTACGATACGAAGTAAATTTTACTTTCAAGTTTAATTGGTCAAAAATAATTCGTTTGGAGACTTGCACTTGAGTTAAAATAATTGTAAACTCTTCATTTCATCTATCCAAAGTAGTAGATTTTAGATTCAAGACATCATTGAGTACAATACAATACTAACCTCTTGACTAAATTATCATATACCTTTTTAGTTCATAAAACTGAGTTCGGTTGAAATTAATGAAAGTTTTGGTTCGATGAAACCATAGTTATTAGTTAAGAAAATATAATTCATACTTAAGATTTTTTAATGTATTCCTCGCTTTTGAATTAAGATTTCAGTGGTTTCCAATCAAATGCGTGATTTGTGTTATTTCAAGTATAAGGTTGTCTGTTACAAAAACATTTATTTTAAATTAATGTAGTTTATTGTCTCCTTTGAAGCAATTGCTATTTCTTAAGTAAAAATAATAATATTTCGAAGGAAATAGTTTGTTTGCTGTCATATTAAATGAATATTAGTTTATTCTAAAGTAATTATTCCAAGAACATTTAATTCCGAATTTTAGAGATCCGTCGGTTTGGTTATATATGAATTAATATTCCTTAATTTAAAGCAATTTGCCTCATTGAAGAAATCTTTTTTTTTTCGTGTACATAAATGCGTGGAATGCTTAATTATCGTATATTTTCTTTGATATTACTTAAACTATACATTTTCCTAGTGTACAAAAATATTTTTGTTATGCTTATGAAAATTATTTCTTATTATTTATCGTCTGAAAAACATTATATTATTCATTAATGAAAGGTTAATGTAAGTTTAACAGTAAAATCACCAGTTGAGGAAATTCCATTTATTATCTAACATTTACAGAATTTGATAAAAATATTCATCAAGCACATCAATAATTAACTTATCTACAAATTTTATATACAAATTTATAAATTCTATTTATTTTGAAACTCATAATAAAATTAAAACAATAAATAAGCTCATTTTCTTAATGATTCATGTTTCCTTGTTTTTCACATACTTCGTCGCTCAGCGTTCCAGGACAGAGAAAGGTAAAGGACATTCCCATGTCGGACACTTTTCACTGTAACAGAACGATTTTTTTTTTTGGTTTTCGTAACTTTCTTCCTCACGCGAATCTTGTTAAGGTCCGGAACTGCTTATCTAAATAGGTCCTTAGTACAAAAATTAGATGATCAAGCAAAAAAAAAGCCAATGACGTCAGCGTTCGCATTAACGTTTTGGCGGGGTAAAAAAAGAAACTCCCGAGTGAGGTAAGGATATTCCAAAGGAACTGTTAAATTTCCTAGCATATATATTTAATTAATTCTAAAAATCAATTAAATATATATGCCTAAATTCATGTTTAAATTTAAAATAATAAGTACTTTAAGAAAACACTAAATTAATCCTTTAAAAATATATCTAATGCCTCCTTTGGATTTTTCGTGTATATATTGGCGTTTATAACAGCACGTTGGTTAAACAAGAAAAATAGGCGGAATTATCACTTGACATTTTTTTATATCTTTAATTATTTTTCTAAACTATCAATTAAATGTTTTCTTTGATATCGCTTAACCTATACATTGTCTTGATTATTGTGCTCGTGCAAATTATCTTTCATTATTTATAAACTGAAAAACATTGCATATAACATTGACAAATGCCAATGAAATAATCAATAGTCACGTTATAAAATATTTAAGTTTATTCGCTAACGAAAGGTTATATAAGTTTAACAGTAAAATCACCAGTTGAGGAAATTCCATTTTTTATCTAACATTTACAGAATTTGATAAAAATATCCATCAAGCACATCCATAATTAACTTATCTACAAATTTTGAACACAAATTTATAATATTTTTTTAAACTCATATTAAAATTAAAACAATAAATAAGCTCATTTTCTTCATGATCTATGTTTCCTAGTTTTTCGCTGGTAAATCCATCGTCGCTCAGCGTTCCAGTACAGTGAAAAATATAGGACAATGCCATATCGGATATTTTTCACTGTAACAGAACGATTTAGGTTTTGATTTCGTAGCTTTCTTCCTCGCGTATCTTGGTTAGGTCCGGAACTGCTTATATTGGTTTCCTTTTATTCGCAGCTGTCCTATATACGTGTCCCAAGAGGCTTGTCCATACTATCTACCCTTATGGCGCTAATTATATTAAAACAGAAACCATTCAATCCGTACAGAATCACGACAATAATGTCGCTCACTCATTTTGGTTGTTTCTACAAGTTAATATATTTCTTGATTTTTTATAATGAAATTGGAAAGACGCGGCAATGATTTTAAATAAAATGTATTTATTAACGAGGTAACCAAAGAATATATGTATGTTATCGACACCAAGAAACCAATGAAACTACAGTGAATGCAAAATAAACAAGCTTGGACATAATAATGTAGAGAAAATTTATTTAGGTTAGGATTAAGGAAGAAGAACTTTACACAAAATATGTTAAATACAATAAACACGAAGCATATTTTACCTTAAGAAACAAAACTTCACTGATAATGTCAGATCAGAACAATTTAGAAATTAACTAACGTTCCTTCCTATACAATTAAGTGAAACCGAGTTTAACTAATATGTCATTGTTCAGAAACGCATTTTCACAAGTTATTGAACCAATAGCGTCAGCAAATAGATAAATTATTAAAAGTACAACAGAAACACAGCAATAAAATGGTAAAGCTTTAAACAGTCACACATTTAAAACACTTCGCAAAAATAAACAATGTTTTCAATAAAATAAATTAAAATTGTTAAATAATTTATAACTCGTGGAGTTGAGAGCTGACGAAAAACACAACAATAGATATTTTGTCTTACCTTGCTTTAATTTCTGGACTTTCCTTCAATTTCTGGATGGGGCTATACCAGCTCGGTAGCAGCGGCGGCGGATCAAAGTACGGGCGTCGCGGCGCTTTTGAAAATGGCTGCTTTCGATTGCGACCGGATTGCAGCGCGAGCAGACTATAAACGGCTGGGTCGCAGCGGATCACTTTTTAGATAAATTTTGAATTTCAAGTTCCGTGTTCTATGCCAGACACCGCCGCGACCCAGCCGTAAATGAGACAGGGTGCATCCGCCGCCTGTATTTATACCCTAGCTCCCCCTCGCACGCACACATATGCAGAGGAAATTGCATTCCACCCCTCCTAGAGCACGACCCCTTCCGTTGCTAAGTGATGCCGGCTTTGTTATTACCCCCCTCGCATAAAATCGTAGATAAATGTAGCTAGTGATGGTCGGGTGGAATATTGGTCTTGTGAAGATTAATTGGAATAATTTCAGTGGTACTGTGATTGCATACAATAGAAGAACAAAGAACAGGAAAATAATGTGTTGGTAACTTCAGTCTTCTCTATGTCGAATCGAACTATCGTTTTGAGTTCATTCATGGTTGTTAACAAAACATCATCATTGAGTAAAATATACTAATACGAAAAAAAACTTTTTGAACGCATCATATTTTTTTATAACTATTTTGCCTTTGAATACTGACTTTTTCTCTTTCCTAAAACGTATGTACAAAATCTGAGCAGTTGTCCGTTAGGGCCACAAAAATTCTCGAAACTTATCTTTACAATTCTCTATTTCTTGCACAACTGAAAGAGCTCGAAAGTCGAGAACTCCTGAAGATGCTTCGTGTAGAAGCGAAACGGGTAGAAAATTCTTCCGGTTTTGCTGCGTGGCGTTTGTGACACGTCCGCGTCGACTTAACAAGTAAATTAGGCGGAGTTATCACTTGATATATTTTTCAAGTGTTTAAATATTAATTTATAGGTTGTCTAAATGATTATATTGTACTGTTGTATATTCTTCGTAGTACTTGGTTAAATAAAGGCATACCGCCGGTGTAAAAAATAAATAAATTTTTCTTTGAATATTAAAATATTTTTAAAACATTTGTTATTAATGACTTTGGATTTCCGTAAAGAAACGCCTGAATCTATTCATTATCGTAGTTGGTTTTTTTTGTGTGAACAGATTAAAAAGAACCGTAGTTTAGGGTATTTTAATTTCAGAAAATGTATGTAGTCATTATTCTTATTTGCATCTACAGACACACCATCATTATTCTTATTTGCATTACAAAACTTGTGTGATTCAATAGACTGTACAGAGCAGATGCAATATACTGTGTTCAGGATGATTTTCCGATCACACCTGAAGTGGGCGGGGCGGATGCGGTGGAGAGCGGCGTAGTAATGCACTATATTACTTATTCTGTGACATCAGGCAGATATTGTTGTCGCTCTCACCACCACAGCCGCCACCTGCCCCCTGTCACGGTAATGTTATCTATACAGTATTTCAACTTCATATAAACGGACGAATCGCGAGCTATACCTACGCGCCTCGATCTCGGCCTGCGCTCGGTTTGCAGACAGAATCAGACAGTCGCGAATGTGCTGCAGTGACGAATCGACGGTGTGTTATTTTTTTAACAATAAACGCGCGATATTTTCACTAAAAATAAGTTTATGTACATATTACATATTTAATATGACGTTAAAACGCATCCAGAGAAAACTTTTTATAGATGGAAACTGACTAAATAGTTGACGGTACATAACGTGTGTCTTTTTAATGAACAAGTATCTCCTTTATTACCCCGAAAAAAAAATGTCTCGATTAATAAAATAAGTGAATAGACTAAAGGAAAGTGATTGACACGAGTGAAATAGGTAGTTTTAAGCTATACCTATATTAGAATGCGGATTTTATATATTTTAAAATTTAATAATAAAGCATTTCGTACGTCTCACAAATATTTTACGGTCGCAAATTTTTAAGAATGATTTTTTATTCTTATATATTTTTTTTTTAATTAAATCTACCTACTAGTCAAACTACTGTTCATTTCACAAAGAATGTTATTTGTTTATATAAAAAAAAGTATATTTACAATCACAAAACTAAATGGAAACACAAATGTAATTAAAATGTTGGAGGCGGGTAGCCCTATCGCATGTTTACGTACAGCGCGACAGTAGGTAGTTATTTCAACAACTGAGCCGAGTTAATATACTGTATAGATAACATTACCGTGCCCCTGTGGTAGGAAGCGCGCCCTGTCTGCTCTGTAATTAAGAGGTTTCGCATTCCCAAAGCGTACCGGTTGCAATTTGATTATACCCATAGATTGATACGCAGACCATGATGAATGTCTATATGACTATTCCTAATATTAGATGATGTTGCAAAGCCAATAATATGTTGTTTGTTTATTTTCAAAGTTTTAGATATTACTGCGCCCTATATACGAGTATAGCTACAAGATATCAAGCATACTCGTACATGTAACAGTTCAAATTACAATTAAATAGCTGGAGCATTTGGACTGCCTATGAGTCTGCTATGACTTATAGGTTGTCTAAATGCTTTTATTGTAGTAGCTGTAGTGTTGTATATAGTTCATAGTATTTTGTTTAATAAAGGCATACCGCCGGAAAAAATTATATAACAAGTTATTTTTTTGTAGCTAACCTTAACTTCAACTTTTTGCCTCTTAGACCGCTCATCTTCTTCGCAAATCTCTGGTGGATACGGAGCCTTAAGGTCAGCTTACATTTAGGTGATTGGCGACAGATTTTCTACTTGAGGGGTGGTGGTAAGCCAGGCAGGCATTCGTAAAATTATCTACTACTAAGTATGTAGTTAGTGTCGGAGTTTTCATGCCATCCGAAGACCTTCGAAATAGCCTAACTATTGCCCGTCTTATCGCTTCCTTTTCCTAGACTCGCTAAGCGCAGCGCTCCTATTAGTGTATTTTTCCTCTCTTAGAGATTAGGTAGATGATGTGATGATGACGGCTCATCTGCCTGACCCATCTCTAGCTAAGCGTCAACTCCCATCGAAGTGACAGCGGCTGGCAGCGCAGCGTAGTAGCATTAGAGACAAATTCGAATTCAAAATCATTTATTCAATTTAGGCGTCTACAACGCTCTTATGAAAGTCAATTATAAATTTTAATATTGAAATATTGTACATTGTACTGCCACTGCGAGAAGAACGGCAAAAAAAATTATAGAGCCACTGCGAGAAGAACGGGCACGGAACGGAAACTCGGTGCCATTCTTTTAAACGTCTTTTAACAATGTGTTATATATAATATAATACAATTATTACAATATTTGTTTAAATTACGTAGGTGACAGGTGATAGCTTGGCAGAGGCAGATTTTTGTCGTTTAAGTAATCAGAAACTGTGTAGTAGGATTTCTAAATCAATATGTTTTTCACGTGCAACTTGAATTTTCCTTCTGTGAGCGTTGTAATATGTTTGGGAACTTTATTATAAAACCGCACACAATTACCTAAAAAGGACCTTACATTTGTCTATGCTAGTCTAAAACCTGGTACCGCTATTTTATATTTATTTCTAGTGTTGTAGTCGTGGTTGTCACTATTTAATTTAAATTTAAACAAGGAGAAATAAAATAGTTTGACAGTAAAACTGTCACTTTGGTTGGAATTGAGCCCAAAGCAACAACCGAAACAGACAGGTTAACACGCCTTCCGACGAGCGGTCACCCATCCAAGTAATAACCTCAACGAACATTGTTTAGCATAGTTGAGAGTGAACTGGACTGTCAGTTCTCCATACAAACGTCACAATAGACATATAATATACAGTAGTTTGACTCCGCAGTATCCTGGAATTCAATGACAAATGACGATCAGAGCTCTAGGGAAATCATTATCGAAATTTTGAGTGTTTTTGTTTGTTATAAATATTTTTTTAATAATTGTTTTTTTATAAATAAATTTTGTTGTCAATAGGTAAAAATATTACTATATATATATCTATTTATTTGAGAGAACACAAGCGCGCGCAGAATTGATTAAAAAAACGCCATTGTCTTTGGTTACATAGTAAGGCCACCAGTAAAGAGGTTATTGTATGATTCTTTGCCTTTAAAACTCCTTGGGTTCTTTTTTCTATTAAAATGATGAAAAGATTACAACCTCTACAGTGTCAATCTACACACAGACAGCTTATTAAAACTAAACTGTAAGTAAACACCGCAGTAAAGCATGTGAACAATCAGTCTAGTTGTATCTTTTTGTACCTCCTCGATGTAGGGAAGGCCGCACGGTTGATCACGTGACTGAATTCGAGTAATTTCTTCGTAGTTAAACTACTGCTTAAGAAGCTCCATGTATCTATTGTGCAAACGCCATAGGGTGATCACTCCCTCGCCTAAGATTTTAGGTCCAGAATTAAGCACAAACATTTTCATATAAAGTTTTCGAGGCTCATAACTATCAACTTAATTAAAATTTCGGCATCATACAAGTAATGACGTGATCAATCGGTAGTATGCCGATTTTAGGTAAAGAATTAATCGTGATTAATTCTTTACCTAAAATCTCATGCAAGGAAGTTTTTTTTTTTTTTTTTAATTCCTGATAGTTTAGCCTTTGACCACTATCTCACCTGATGGTAAGTGATGATATGGTCGAAGATGTTGTACAGGCTAACTTAGAATTACTGGTTCTCAAGGAAAGCTGCCGGAACACACCGTTAGGTGCTTGGCGACAGATTTTCAACTTGAGGGTGGTAGCTAGCCAGGCGGGCATTCGCAAAGTACCCTACCACCATGCTGTTACGACTGCCATCCTAAGACGACAACCGGGACCGACGGCTTAACGTGCCCTCCGAAGCACGGAAGCGCTCAGTAGCAATGTCACCAGCGGTCACCCATCCAACTCCTGACCGCGGCGGACGTTGCTTAACTTTTCTGATCGATTCAGAATGGCTAAGCAAACTTCGCTACGAGCGCTTCAAAGTGCACCCTACGGCGTTTGTATGGAGTACTGACCGGCCAGTTCAACCTTAATCGGTTAAGAAGCTACTAGGCAAGCTCCTTTCAAAAGCCTTGCCGTCACGAGTCACATAGACATAAACATAAACAGCCGTCCGTCTACCGTCGAAAAAACGCTTCGTACTTACCAAATGTTCACCGAGCTTCTTGACCACCGGTTCATACTGCACTGTCTTGGACCAGCTGTCGCACACGAAGCAGAGGTTGAAGAGGTACACGTTGCGCTCGTACCTCGGGTTGTCAATACGTATCGGGTAGCCGACAATCTTGTGTCCGAGTGCATTGCTGAAAAACAGTCAAACATCAATAGAAGTCAAGAGAGTTGGCGATCAGGCCAACGCTCTTGTTGAAACTGCTCGTATTTCCCAAATTACTTTCTTAGTTGGCTTAATATTAAGTTTTGAAGTATTGGGAAAAGTATGTGAAAGCGTCGTCGCTTGATATTTTAATGAAGTCTGGGAGTCTTCCTTTGTACGGCTTCCATTTTTATTATTGCTAATATGTAAGCCTTTGAACACAATCTCATCTGATGTTAAGTAATGATGTGGTCGAAAGGTGTTAACAGGGTTAAGCTAGAATTACTGGCTCTCAAGGACAGCTACCGGAAAACACCATTAGGTGCTTGGCAACAGATTTTCTACTTAAGGTTGGTCGCTAGCCAGGCCGGGCATTCGTAAAATGACCTTCCACCACGCAGTGACGCTCAAGCCCGCGACGGGATTCGAACCATGAACCTGCTGCTTGGCAGTCCATAGCCAATGCCACTGAGACATAACTTCTTCAATCGTTTTCCTTGCGTTTTATAAGACATTCTTATTTTAAAACGTATTGGCATAACATGTGAAACAGTAATATTTAACCGACTACAAAAAGGAGGAGATTATCTTTTTTTGGTGTGTTATATCATAAGTTTTGACTGTGTACCGATTTTGAAGATTTTTGCTATATCGGAAAGCTGGTGCTTGTCAAGCAGGCCTATTTATGATAATTTGTGTGAGATGTGACGTGAAGTACTTATTTGTATTATCCCTAATAATGCGTATTTAATTATAATATTATATTACTTCGACTATATTGATGATGTTGTCATTTTCACATGTCGATATAAAATATACAAAAAAAATGTAACCAAAAAATGGAACCGACTTGAACACTCCAAAGTATGAAATAACTTGTTGAAGTCGGTACCATGATAGTTCAAAAGTATCTATTATCACAATATTATGCGCATGGTACCGACTTCGACAAGTTATTACACACTTTGGAGTGTTCAAGTCGGTTCCAATTTGGGATACATTTTCTTTTCACTCTTTTTAGTGACCGTTGCTACTTACGGGATCGATTGTCATTCACTGTCAACGACTATATCATCGAGATAGGAAAATATTTTTCAGTTATTGGAGTGTAACTGAAAAAGAGCTTGACCGATTTTGATGAAATTTAAATGCGACCAAACGACAAGCGACACCTTTCAAATAAAAAAAGAATTATCAAAATCTGTTCACCCAGTCAAAAGTCGGTAAAAAACACTCTAAATGATGGTTTGCTTTGTTTACTTTTTGGTGCATTTTTTTGTTTTTTAAAGACGGTTTTTTTTTACTTTTATCTTTTGTTGTCTAAAGAAACCTTCGTTCGAGAATACCACGGTGCTCTGCGATGAATCTACAAGTGAAATAAACCGTGTGTTTTCTTTTACATTCACAGAAAAACGTAGCTACCAATCACCATATGGAGGAAAGGATAATGGAATTGTAGTATTTTTATTTCTTTTATTTAACTTCAAAAAGGATGGCTGCGCGCGATACTCCATACAAATATATACCCCTATATTTTTCCTGGATAATACCTATAGAGCAATTATTTTCTTACATAATATCTAAGCGTGCCATAGACCCGCCGCTGTTATTCCCTTTTATTCAGCAACTAATAATCACTATAGAAAATATTACTTTGAAGCAATGATGGCCGAGCGGTTATAGCTATGGACTGCCGTGCCGCAGGTCCATGGTTCGATACCCACCGCCCTCTTGAGCTTCACCGCATGGTGGGAGGGCATTTACGAATGCCCACCTGGCTAGCTACCACCCTCAAGTAGAACATCTGTCGCCCAGCACCTAGCAGTGTGTTCCGGCTGCAGTCCTTGAGAGCCAGTAAAATTACAGGCACAAAAAAATTCTCAAGGTGACGGACGCAGTGCAATTCGTCGACGAAATGCATCTGTTATAGGCAGAGGTTACCGCTTAACATCGCGTGGGCCTCGTGATTGAGCCATCACAATAATATAAAAAGAAATACCCTGTAAATCACAAGAAATGTTCCATTTCACCGCCATGATCAGTTGAACAACAGACAAATTTTAAAAAGTTCTAACGATAAGGAACATAATATTAACCTCGATCTACTCTTAAAATGGTAATGTATAAAATAATTAAATCGTCGGCAATAAGTACCAGCGCATTTTACAAAAAATCTCCTTGAGTATATTATAATATACAGTAGCAGTATACCTATTCATATCATATCTTCACATCTACGGGAATCTCCCTGAACAAGTTCACCCCGATCGCGGGAGATTTACCGTAATCCAGGCGTCTTGAGGACTGCTTTAGAAGTAGTCAGTTCCTCAGAAGGCGCTGCTTCCCCCCTCCCGGTAATAATACTCTAGTCGCCTCTTACGACACCCACGAGAAGAAATGGAGGGGTGACATTAAGACCCGGCACCCCATAGATTAGGCGATGAAAATGTGGATACCACCGTCTATAATAAAAGACGTTTGAGAGATAAGTTTTCAAACTTTTTTTTTTTTTTTTATACCACTAATGTGGCAAACAAGCATACGGCCCGCCTGATGGTAAGCAGTTACCGTAGCCTATGGACGTAAGTAGTAGCTAACTAACTAACTAGCCTAGTTACGTACAAGTTACGTAACTCGTGAACGTAACTTGTAACATACAGAATACCGTTTGGAGATTCCTTGTATTTTCAGCATGTTATCAAACGCGTTAGTTTACTGCACGTTATGACGCCACGCGTTATTTTCAAGGAATCTCATATAAGGACCATGTCAGTCTTTTGTGAACTAGTTACGACAGTTAAGTCTGTTGACCATTCTCGGCCACATTATTAATTACCATCAGGTGTGATTGTGGTTATATCTCAAGCGACCTTTGGCCTAACGGAAAAGACTTCTTGCCTCTCCGTCATACAAAGTAATAACAGATAGCTGCGTTAACTATACTCAACGTAAACAGAGTGTTAATGAACTATTCAACAGATAAATGTTATCCCTTTCTTAAAATAGGAAGACAAAGGTCTTTTACTTGAACAGTAAATTAATTACGTCTAGAATAATCGTACATCATAACAATGCATTAAGAAACGATTGCAGAAATTATTCCAATACAAGCTACGATAGTCTTTCTCGATCTTGCGCTCGTAGAGTCATGATCTCCTGAGGATGCTTTTTGTTTTTATATGCCTGATAGGTTAGCCTTTGACCACTATCTCAGCCTTATGGTAAGCGATGATGTGGTCGAAGATGTTGTTCAGGCTAACCTAGAATAACTGGCTCTCAAGGACAGCTGCCGGAACACACCGTTAGGTGCTTGGCGACAGATTTTCTACTTGAGGGTAGTAGCTAGCCAGGCGGGCATTCGCAAAGTGCCCTACCAACATGCTGCAACGACGGCTATCCTAAGACAACAACCGGGACCGACGCCTTAACGTGCCCTCCGAAGCATGGAAGCGCTCAGTAGTAATGTCACCAGCGGTCACCCATCCAAGTCATGACCGCGGCGGGCGTTGCTTAACTTTGCTGATCGATTCAGAATGGCTAAGCAAACTTAGCTACGAGCGCTTCAAAATGCGCCTAGCGGTCACCCATCCAAGTCCCAACCGCAGATGACATTGTTCAACTGATTTGATCGGTTAATACAACTACCTACTCAAACTGCGCTGTGAGCGCTTCAAATTCATTCATTTTCTTTCAGTGCCGCTCCATTACTGAAGATTGGCAGACCACTCCTTAAACTTTTGCTGATCCACAGCTAGTCTGAACTAGCTGTCCCTATCGTATCATAAAACAGTATTTCAGCCACATATAACGTCATCAATTGCTAAATCAATTACATGTATTTATTCCCATTATCTGGTATACAGTACACCCCATATCGGCACCTTCTTACTCCCTGGAAAATGCTATCTGTACCTGTCAAGTTTAAGCACATAAAACTATGTACAATAACAATTCGATTTTAATTATCTCTATGTCTGCTCGACGCACTTTACATATTTACGTTCGAAAACCGTCCCTCGAAGCCAGACCCCTCCAAGTGAACCCTTTGAACCCGTCTGCGGCAGACAGGTTCGAAATTAAAGCGTCTATATTTACGCACAACTTTATTTATCTCGTCGTCTAGGCAAACACGACATATTGCATTACCTGGCGCCGACAGAGGGAGTAGGGGGTGGGTGGTCTGGGGGTTGACGGGAAAATATCGATGTGCAAGGGACGCCATATTGCAATCTCTCACCACCTATAACATTGTATATATCCACGTCCGGCGGCACGAGCACTTTAGACATGAAGATATGTATATGTTACTATAGTTATCACTCACTCCATGTTCGATGAACTTGTCTTTGTCTTCGTCTTTTGAAGCGCATGACAGCTACATGCTCATCCAATAAGATAGATAAGAGATGCAAGGAGTATTTATTAAATTAAGTGTATGATAATAGATTATTTATAGTTACATGTCTGTCGAGAGGAATAAAGCTACACTTTAGAATTTTGACGTCTGGCGTTCGATCCTCCAATTGAACTATGTTAGGTAAGTACTAGATTTTAACCAAAAAAATATAACAGATGATAATATAGCTTAATAACCTTATTAAGATGATAATGAGTAGTAAAACATCGACTTGAGATAATAGTAGCACGCTGTTCTTTCACCGTTTCTTTTTCCCATAGTAGTATACATACATACATAAAATCACGCCCCTTTCCCATAGGGGTAGGCAGAGACTACATATTTCCACTTGCTACGATCCTTACATATCTCTTTGGCTTCATCTACACTCATCGATCCTTTCATACATAAGCGTCGGTTTAGGGTACTCCTGACCTGGCCTTTTTTCAGAACATCTTCAATCTGATTTCGGAACGTTCGTCTAGGTCTTCCCCTTCCAACACTTCCGTTCACTTGTCCCACGTATACCTGTTTAGTCAATCTCATTTCATTTATTCTCTCTACATGTCCAAACCATCTTAACATACCTTTCTCGATTTTGTCACTACATCCTCATTCACACCACATCGTTCCCTTATCACACTATTCCTTATCCTGTCACTCCGTTTGACTCCAATCATGCTTCTCAATGCTCTCATCTCCACTGCATTTATTCTATTTCATGTTTTTTCTGCCATACCCAACTTTCACTCCCATACATTAGTGTCGGAACCAACACTCCCCTACGAACAGCCAGACGAGCCTTCTTAGAAACCTTCTGACTGTTCATAAACGTGTGCAATGCTCCGTTAACCATGTTTCCAGCATTCACTCTCCTTTCTATATCACTTTCACACTCTCCATCTTTTGTAAACATGGATCCCAAGTATACAAACTCTTTCACTTGTCCCACTTTTTCACCTCTAATCACAATATTGCAATCGGTCACTCTATCATGTCGTTCAAACACCATAACTTTCGTCTTATTAACATTTAATTTCATCCCCTTTCTTTCTAAAGCCTCATGCATAACATTTACCATCTCCTGCAACTCTTTTACTGACGACGCAAGTATCACTTCGTCATCAGCATAGAGAAGACATTTGATGAGTAACTCGTTCATTCTTAATCCACATTCACTGTCTTTTAGGTTTGTCAAGCAATTATCCATGAATAAGTTGAACAGCCACGGTGACGCTACATATCCTTGCCTAACACCTTTTTCGATGTTAAACCAATCAGTGTATGTCCCGTTTATCCTAACACAAGCACTGGAATCCTCATATAGGGATTTCAGCGCTTGTATCAGGTTACCATTCAGCCCATGCATAGACAACGCTGACCACAGTTCACACCTACTCACCCTATCATAAGCCTTTTCTTAATCTACGAAAGCGCAATAGACCTTTTGGCTATTCGCCAAACATTTTTCGGCTATGCATCGGAAAGAAAAGACCTGATCCGTACATCCCATTCCCTTTCTAAACCCTGCTTGTGCATCCCATACTTTCTCATCTGTCTCTTTTATCACCCGTTAAATCAATACTTTCGCATAGTTTACCGACAACGCTGAGGAGGCTGATTCCGATTGTCACTCGGCCGCTCCTCCAGCACAAATTAAAAAGGCGGTGCAACAAACTAGCTACTGTGCCTCGTCCAGCTCTCAGCATCTCGACTGACACTCTAACATATCCCGCAGCCTTGTCTAATTTAATACTCTTTAACGTTTTTAAAATATCATCCATGCTTATTTCATTTCCATCATCACTTGTATTCATGTAGGTTCCTGGAACCTGGTCCAGTGTTCCCTCTCTTTCAAATAAATTTTCAAAATACTCTTTCCATCTTTTCAACACACATTCTTCTACTTTTATAATACTTCCAACATGACCTCTGATTGGATACAGCTCTGCGGTCGTGGTTTTGCCTCGAGCTGTTCTTATGGATTTCCAGAAAAACTTTATATAGTAGTCTTCTACAAAAAATCCTTATTCTCGAGTTTGTTTTTTTTTATACTAAACTGGGTATCAATTCACCGCTATCTCACCTGATGTTAAGTGATGATGCGATCGATGATGGAACGCGCTTATCCAGAAGGTATCTATTCAGTCGCGTTTTGAAGACCTCCATATTGTACTTAACCGGAAAGACAGACTCAGGCAGGGCGTTCCATTCCCTGGCGGTTCGTATGATGAACGAAAACGCAAATCGCTTCGTTCGGATAAATGGAATATCAAACGTATTGCGGTGGCGCTTCTGAGTATATCTGGATGTCTGATTATAGAATGGGGATGGCGGAATCTAATCACGCAGTTCCGTGGCACACTCCCCGAATTGTATCCGATAAAAAACCGATAAGAAAGCGACATGCTCAACTTGACTTATTCTTTGGAATACGAAAATTGTACGCCTCTGCGGCAACAGTACTTTATCTCTTGAAATAGTTTTATTATACCAAATCCTATTCTATACTTCTACCCTCGGACGAACTAGCCTTGTTCGTCCGAGCTTCAACCTAAGTCAATCCACTTGACCACCTTTCGTATTGATTTATCAACTGACATTTGAGGTAGCTGTATTGAATAAAGGTAGCCACCAAAATTACATACACAAACATTTCGGACAGCAAAATTAACATCTCTAGTGGTGAATGAAATTGAGCCATGCATCGTGCATACCCACATTTTCTAAGCAGAAAATTTATGGTTGGCTCACACTGATACAACCGGCGCAGTATCGATATCGTCTCAACACAAGCCTTTCAATATTATTTGGGTGGAGCTCCATACTACAATGCAGAATCCACGGCTTATCGGCATCGCCTACACGATTCGGGTCAAGCTCTCGAAGAGTCATAAGAATGAATCGAGCCGACGACGTTTACATGACGCCGCGCCGGCTACGCAATGCGTCTCGGATGTCCTTGTTCTTAGTCTACATTTATTATAAAACAGTTATAAGTTAATTGTAAATATAATTAATTTTATATAAAGTTAATTGTACTCACATAGTCATTGTACATTTCTGTATCTGTGGTTTAGGGATTATGTATGCGCTGATCGAGTCAAAGAGATCTTTGGACATGTAATCTTCAGGAAACTGCAACAAAAACGAGCATGGAATTAATATACATATATACGCTTTATTTTTAATTCGCCAGCTATTTGAATATGCTTACGGGACTTAGTCTCACAACCGATGCATTCCTCGGAACTGAAGATGTTTTACCAATTGAGCAATCAATATGATAATTATTAGTACGAATTTGTTGACTTGTTGCCTTTGTAAGGGATCCGAACGACATATGGGTAGTGCCTTTATAAAAGGGCTTAATTTTGAATATATTTTTCGGTAATACGTAAAATTAGACAATTCCGGTGACAAACACATTTTTATTATGCAAATATGCAGCAATATTGAATTATTGGGAAATTTGTTCAGATTCCGTACCCTCAATATAAAAGCCTAGAAAAAAAATATTTTAACACGCATTAATAAAGTTATAGCTTAGAAAAGATCCGGGATAAGCGGTTTTAAAATTTGTATGGGCAAGAATGTGAGATAAGCTACTTTGTAGGGGAAAGCAGTTTTTAACCGACTTCCAAAAAAGGAGGAGGTTCTCAGTTCGTCTGTATTTTTTTTTTTTTTATGTTTGTTACCTCAGATCTCTTGACTGGGTGAACCGATTTTGAAAATTCTATTTTTGTTTGAAAGCTGATGGTTGTCGTTTGGTCCCATTTTAAATTTCATCAAAATCGATCAAGCCGTTTTTGAGTTACACTAAAAAGATTGAAAAAAAAAATTTAACAAAAAATGGAACCGACTTCAACACCCAAAAGTGTGAAATAACTTGTCGAAGTCGGTACCATGCCCACAATATTGTGATAATAGGTACTTTTGAACTATCATGGTACCGACTTCAACAAGTTATTTTACACTTTTGGGTGTTGAAGTCGGTTCCATTTTTTGTTAATTTTTTTTTTTTTGTACCAATTTTTAGTTGGGAAGTAAATGTTTTAGCGGCGGATTCTCATACTATTCTTAAAGAGAGTCAACATTTAAAAATGATATGTACGGTATCACAAAATTTAACAAACGGTTTTAAAAAGTCCTCTACTAATTGACCTCCAAAAAATCTACATTTCCTGCGATTTTGTAACCTATGAAACCAAAAATATCTTCAATAACATCGCAGAAGTGAGGGAGCGTCTTGCCAACCAAAAACAATATATAACAGGCATGTACAAACATATTTAACAGCAACTTGGTTCCACAGTTTATCAGGAGAAATTTGAACAACCCTTGATGTAACTAACGTAACTATATGAAACAGAAAAGTAATGTGTCCATTGGCCGCAAAAATATTTTTCCTCTGGCGACGAATATGGAATCCCTCGCAAATAAAATCATTTTTTATTATAATGTACAACTATAGAACTCTAGAACATATTACACGATTGTCAATGTTTTTTTGCATCATGTACAATGGGCTGAATGATGCAGGACGTCAAGATATTATAGATTGGAAAAAAGTGTCTCAAATTCAAAAAAGCCTATCCCAGCATGATTTACAACTAAAAGAATCACCTTTATAACTATCCTGTATGTCTATCACGTAATATTGTTTCTAACAATTTATGTTTCAACACCAGGGAGCAACTGAACCCAACTGCAACGGACACATTGACCTTAATACTTGTGCACTGGACATTATAGTGGCCCGTAAATAACGGCGAAATATTTCATAGCCCACAGAAAGGAGTGTATATTCATATCTATGTCCACCCATCACTTCACCTTGACTTGCAAACAGACGGATGCAGAGATGGTTCCTTATAAGGTTCAAATTGTCAGCCTTAAGGAACAATAACAATTTACAACTGCAAGTGCAGTATACAAGAGGTCAGTGAACCGAAATTATTTTTGATTACATTCAACCAATGCCAAAAGTATATCACTGCCCGGCGGACCATACAAAAACTATGAACATCCGGATAGTAAAGTAAATACAGATATTGTTCAGTCATAGTTCAACTAAAGCAAGTCTATGATCAATCACTTCCGATATGGTGACAAATGAATGAAGGATTGTAAGATGTGGTGCAAACATGGTCCCATTACCTTCGGAACAACCAAGGTCATATCAACATTTTCCAGACTCTAATGAATGCCAGACTTTTAGGTACGTGTTTGGTTTTTGTAGTCAATTTGGCTAGTGAAATCTTGAGATATCTCTCTGATTCTATTTCTCAAGATTTTATTTAAAATATACAAAAAAGGGTTGAAACTAATCAAGATTGTTTACGAAGTCTCAGTAATAGGGTCCCGTTTTTACCCTTTGGGTACGGAACCCTAAAAACTGCCAGGCAACTGATGACTGAGCTGAAAAAAACCAGCATATCACTAATGAGACGATTCGAGGATACGTTTGGATTGGTATGAGCTCAAAAAGCTTACACCACCATTTTTAAATGAAATGGGGACCACCCCATACCAAAATAGGTTCAATATGACAGGTGTAATTTTTTTTTGGTAAAGTACAATCACAGACTTTCAAATGCTGTGTATATGATATTGTGACAGGAATAAATACTGTTACACGACGGAAAGAAAGCAATAATCTTCTGTATGTGTGTTTGAAGATGACAGCAAACCTAAAAAATGAGGAAGGTGAGAAGGGTAAGCAAAAAATGATAGCATTTTTTCTCCCATACGGATTCTGTGTGCACAATCTCCCTATAAGAACAAAAGACAGACAATGCTGAGCGGCACCTTTTGGTTGCTCAGCGTCTTTGAAAAATTAGGCACTAAGACCATGAAACTGCATCCTGTTGTAGCATGCCAATGCTGCACACTACAAAGAAGACAAAGTCATATTTGGCTTCTAATAAAGTAGAGCTTGTGACCCATCCAGTTCAAACTTAGCTCCATAAAATTTATTTACTATCACAAAAAAGAGTTATGGTAATTACAGGGCCAGAAGAGGTTGAGAAACCTTTTAACGAGAAGCAGAAAAATATAACCTTTTATTTATGCGTTACGCAAAACATTAAGTTTACCTCAAGCGATAACAAAATATATTATGCATAATGTGGGTGTATAGATAAAAGATAAACCTCAATAATTAATAAGAAACTGTTTTGCTGATTGCGATTCATAATTGGTTTCAATTTTTGATCTTATAAGCCAACAAATGCTTTTTTTTATTTATTATCAAGCAACAAATTATGCAACTAAATAAGGTCTAAGATTTATTTTACTACTCAGAAGTTCATATTATTTGTATGTACAGGTGTTTCTTACACTAGCATGTAAATAACGCTGGGATAGCTTTTTCAGAATTTAACTATTATTCCTATATACCTGTTACCATGCATTTTCCTTGTAGAGTTCATTTTAAGTTTCTTTGTTATTGAGTTCCTTAGAGCTTTATTTAAAAAATAACTACTTTGCATTTTCAATTGCAGAATGCATAGATTCGCACATCATGTGACTGAATAAAACTGATAAAAGTTTAAGAACTTTTATCCAATATATTCTCATGTGTGTATCTTAAGTGCTATTGATGAATTTCGAAATAATTGATACTATTTGCTAGAAATCAGTATAAGTCACCTGTGTAAAAAATGTTTGCAGCTGCAAACATTACTCTTTATTACTTCATCGCCATCGAAGGATTAAAAAAATAAAAGGGAAAGACGCTTTTAGATGGAACTTATAAATAAACATATGATCACAAATATAGCTTCTGCTCTAAAGCTTTCAGGTGGATACTACAATACTTACCGGTGGTTTCCGGTACGCGTGTCAAAACTCAATTCATTTAACAAGCCGTCACAATTAACAATCTGCTAACTTTCAACGGGTTTCTGGAACGCATATTAATGAAAAATTACAGAACACCTGTTATTATTTCTTTGTTAATGCCTTCATTAATATGCTTGTTTATCTATGATAACATGAAATTTGAAAATGTCGTTCAAATTCATTCATTCTCTAGTGTTCTGTCTTGTTTTAACGGATAGCGTTGTCTCTTCTGTTTTGTCATGAAATTAATCACAAATCGTTTTTAGCATCGCCACCGTTACTATGGTTACCAATTAAATATGACGGATGATCGTAAACGTAAAGCAACAAGAGAGAGGAGTTCGAAGCGTTCCTCTTTGTCAAAAATACAAGCCCTTTTGGGCATTCACATCCAACAATACTATTTGCGCTCGGATTTCTAGCTGACAGAGAGTCCAGTCGTGCGAGTGTTCGCTATAATACCTAATATGTCAACTTTGATGGGTGATCGCTAGTGGCATTATCTAATGTTATTAATTTGTATGAATCCCTTTATGCTCAATACTATCATGATGATTATAAATAATCTTCAGTTTTATAGTTACTACTTATATCAGTAATAGTTATTGATAGTGAAAGTCACTAGCGTACGTGAAAATGTGCGTGTTTGTTGTGTAAGTACATTGATTGGGCTGTCCAACAAGCGTGCCGCTTTGATTGATAGATTTATATTTTATTTAAATTTCAATCTGCGTTTGATAATGGATTAACAGGCATTTAACATAATTTATTGCTGATTTGCATTTCAGAAACCGGGGGTAACTCACATATCATATGAGCCTATGGACTACAGACAACTCCTTCCGTATCCTGTATTTATTTATCCTGATTTATTATATTTTATTAATAAAGCTGTCATCATGGGCAAAAAAAAGTCCAAATGCAGTCCAAATTTAATTACCACCCTCTATGAAAGTCTAGTCTAGTGGAAAAATACCTATTTGCTTGCACTTATCCGCGACCCGAGAAGTTCGTCACATGTCGGGCTAGAATGTCACTCCCACATCTCTATAGCCGTGGGCTTTGTATGAGGTGACTAAGGGTAACACACCAGAAGGTGGGCAGCACCCAGCGCTTTCTGAAGAACTGATATCACACTCTGTGATCCCCAAGACGCCTGCCAAGCATGGGGATTATGACAAATTTTTCCAGTCCATGAAGAGAGTATAGTCTGGTTTAATTTTAATATCTGTAAGAAATTATATATTTTCTAAAGCTAGCAGTAAAATTCATCTGAGGTAAACATTTACTTTTAACTAGGACAAATTATTTCTTCCCACAACTCAATAAAAAGGATGTGTTAAAATAAAATTTATTAATTAATTAATTAATATACTAACGGCCTGCCCTGGCTTTGCACGGGTAATTGCGACTAAAAATTGAGATGTAGGCTTTCTATTAGGATCAAATTGCACACATTTTGCAAATCAAATTTAAAATTGGTCCAGTAGTTTAGGAGTCCATCATGGACCAACAATGTGACATATAATTCCCAATTCACAATACTTAATATTACAACAATAAGGTATAAAATGTTATGTTGACTCTGTGGAGTAGATGTTAAAAGTCCTTCAAGGTCTTATTTTAAAGCCCATCAACCTAAAATTTACCATACAATATTAAAACTAGACACCAATTGCTTCCAATCAACTATTTAATACACAGGGTTACACAAGGGTAGCAAACAAGAATTAAAATATAGCGCAGGCAAATATAAACAGCGACAAAGAGATGCACGATGCAAATTATAGGTCAAGCAACGCCAAGCATGTAGCAGTGCTACTCTGTAAACATTTTTGAATGGTTATGCATAATTTACTGAATCTATATTTTTGCTTAAATAACTTGTACAGTTGCGATGGCCCATAAGAATTAAATTCAATTACAATAATAAGATTTACATATCACTTTGCAGGTTTAATTCTGTATTATAACAATGAATAAATATATTGTGTTGCTTAAAAGATATACTATGGTAATTGTGGTTTTAGATTTTTTTTTTGCTGATAGATAAGCCTTTGACTGATGGTGTTAACAGGCTAAACACCAAGGACAGCTGCCGGAACACACTGTTAGGAGCTTGGCGACAGATTTTCTACTTGAGGGTGATCACTAGCCAGGCGGGCACTCACAAAATGCCCTACCACGATGTGGTGAAGCTAAAGCCCACGGTGGGATTCGAACCATGGACCTGCTGTGCGGCAGTCCATAGACAAAGCCACTGAGCTATCGCTGCTTCAAAAAAGTTTTAGCAATTATTACATACAGTAAATAATACTTGTGCATCTAAGATAATGATAACAATTCAATTTCATTCAAAAATGCCTGAATTTGTGTGTGTGATGCTTACTGGTAAAGGCTGTGTAACCACCATAGCATTGCATGGTAAATAAAAGAGAAATAAATCCATGCTCAGAAAAATCTAAGAAAATTAATCAATTCTATTGGTGGAGTTTTCCTTCTTGCACCACACATATTTCTTGGAAATCTCTCATGGATATGCAGACTTACCAACTTTAAATGGTTTTCAAATAAAACAGTAATTGTTTTCTGTCGGAAAAGTTGCATATGTATTTTTATATTTGAGTACCAACATTTAACTTCTGGAGAAAATATCAGTATATATTTAAACATTTTTGGAAAAATACCATCGCTATTAAGGATTTACTCATGCAGCTTAAGTAACAAGCTATATCTACACCTGTTCATATTATCTATTATACTAAAAAAAACGGTAAATATTATGCGAGTCCTAGCCAGTTACTCAATAATAATCTATTATACTGTAATTCCTGCTCTTACAATACTGGGTTTTATACTCTCATAGAAATACTGCTAATAAAACCAAGAACTTACCTACTCTGCTCTTCTAGCTATATGTAAATAATATGTCACAGTTATTTTTTTGAGAAGGTGTAGTCTGATGTTTATCATACTGTTATGGTTTTGCACTGCTTGAAAACAGTATAATAGATTATTATTTAGTAACCAGCTAGAACTCGCGTAATATTTACCGGTTTTTTTTAAGTATAATAGATAATATCAACAGTTGATGAACACATAATCACAGGATGATATTAAACAATATTTCATAATACAAAACAGTGTGCAATAAGATTGTGGGTAAAGTTAATTGCAATATAATAGGATGGAATTGGTAACAGTCAGCCTAAATCAAAAACGCACACCATGGCATTAACACATGTTGGATTTTATGGCATAGCTTAGTGACACACCTTCTGAGATGACTCAAAGCATTTTCTCACCTGACATGATATTTTGGGCCCCGCAACGGGATGAAATTCTCCGAGAAAAATACACCGGATAGGCCCTTCTCGACCACAACCCTCGTAGTAACGCGTCTCCATCCTGGTCTGGGAATGCCACTCTTAGCTATTTATATGAATCCAAGCTTTCGAAGAATCTCTCCTGAGAAAGTTTCATCACAATATTATTGTCTGGTGGATGATTTAAAGGAATTGAATTATGAGACGCACTAAAAACACTATGCGTATATACATCCAGTTTATTGATTTTTTATTTAGGTTTGGATATGTACTATGTAGGTATTTCATGAAGGATGAATGAAGCTACAAATCATAGATCAAATAGAATTAAGCTACAAATCTAACTTGAACGAAATGAACCATAGATTACAGACTCCGAATGAACAAGAATATCCAAGAGAATATAACATAGACAATAATAATGTAGGTTTCATAGATCCATGGAATGTAATCATTGCATGATGTATGAATGGACCATATCATATCATGATCATCATGATGGTATTGAGGATAAAGCATGGAAGTAATAAGTACTACGTACAACAGGAATGTCATGTAGCGAAATCAATCTACAGGCGATCACCTATAATTTTATAATTATATTTAAGGCGGCCAACTTTCTGAAAATTTAATGCGGGACTTTTTGTAGATAAATACGGTTTGGGGCATTTGTTTAGGGCGAATGCGATGTATGAACGTTTGTCAGTATACCTACCTACCAAAATTACATAAAAACTTAAAACTTTAAGTCAAAGTCAAAATCATTTATTTAATAATCATTTATTAATTAATTTTAAAATCACATTTTAAACGCTTTTTCATAAGTTCGGGGTTTTTATTTAGTATGTCTTCAAAACTGCCCATATTATTATGTAGGTACAAGCAAAGCTGTAGTGATACCACTTTTAGTCACGATTTTTCGGGCATCCACAGAGTATTTATCAACGAAAATACACTTTCAGTAGGCCCGTTCGTCCCTGGTAAGCAAAAGTACTGGAAAATTATGGAAAAGCAGTTTTTTAATGATATTCTGGTGTTTTGGATTTTATCAAATACCTCCTTCTACCGTTGTTCTATGCTGTACTCCTTCTCCTCCCAGGCCTTTAGGACATCATTGTTTACGTAGTTGGACACATAACATAACTTACTAACGTGTGGGTGTGCTGAGTCGCGCTGTTGTTTGTGCGCGCGTGTGTGGTGTGTTACGTTGTTATGTTCCATGTGTGTGGTTGAAAAATAGGCATGCGGGACATGCGGGTCGCATTCAATGTTTTACGGGACTATTATACTAATTATTTCAAATTGGGACTACAGCTCGCATTACGGGACGGTCCCGCAGAATGCGGGACGGTTGGCCGCCTTAATTATATTATAATATTGTCCAAAGTTACAGCAGGTTTGCTTTTTACAGTCCATACGTAGAATCGATTAGATACGATTTTGATTACTTTAGTGGTCTATTAGAGTATGCCTACTCGTATCTATCTGGCCATATCAGAGAGATGAGAGGGCTTTGAAGGACAGGGTGGTAGGGATGGGGGTGGATGTGGCCAGCGCGGCGGCAGGAGATCGTATTTCAAAGGGCTGATCAATGAGCCCCCCAATAGGTACACCCCTGCACCAAATAATACATTTTTTTATAGATATATGGTGCTGCATTACCCCCTGTCTGTAGTCATTGCGATTGATTGAAAGGTATTTTTTTCGATACAAACAAAGCTATTTCCTATTTTGTCTATAGTATGGTTAGAATATATTAAATTCACATGAACATTTAGTGTTTTTACATTTAGTGTTCGTCACAAAGTAGCATAGCAAAGTAGGTACAAATGCAAAATATGTACGTACCTATATGTAGAGCTCATGAAAGTAATAAGTACTACATACAACAGGAATGAGCTGATGTCGCAAAATTGAAGCCGAACGAGAGCGCAATAACTGTACCTTTTATCCCTCTCTGGCAATGGTGACAATATTGAAATATAATTTAAGAACAGTAATTTTATTATAAAAAAATATTTATGCCCTGACGTCAGCAGATCATTGCTTGAGATGGATTTTAATCGAAGATGCTAATGATGAACTTGCCCTTTGCGGCACTGTACATTTCCTGTTTTTGCTTGCTTTTCACACTCGCGTCATATAGGTAAATAGGTACTTACCTACTGGCACGTTAATGTTATCTATACAGTATCTTAACTCGGCTCTCTCGTTGAAATAACTACCTACAACCGCGCTGTACGTAAACATGCGATAGGGCTACCCGCCTCCATTATTTTAATTACATTTGCCTACTTTGTGTTTCCATTTAGTTCTGTGATTATAAATACACTTTTTTTATATGAACATATTAAATTCTTTGTAAAATGAACAGGAAGTGTTCACTAAAAATGCGTGTTGTTTTTTGACTAGTAGGTAGATTTCATTAAAAAACCTATATTTGAATAAAAAATCAGACTAAAAAAATTTGCGACCCAAAAATATTTGTGAGACGTACGAAATGCTTTATCATTAAATTTTAGAGCATTAAAAAATCCGCATTCTAATATATAGCTTATAAGTACCTATTGCACTCGTGTCAATCACTTTCCTTTACTCTAGTCCCTTTTTAATAAATCGAGACATTTTTTTTCAGGGGATTAAACGAAATACATGTCCATTTAAAGGACACACATTATGTATCGTCAACTATGTAGACTATCAAATAATGTTACTTACTAGTAAGTAAAATTATTTTACAGTATTACCTTACAGTTATCTAAAAAAGTTATCTCTGGTTGCGTTTTTGACGAATTCATGCAACCAAAAACAGCACAATATATCCTACTCGTCATATTAAATATGTAATATGTACATTGTACATAACCTTATTTTTAGCGAAAATATCGTGCGTTCATTGTTACAAAAATAACACACCGTCTATTCGTTACTGTGGCATAGACGCGACTGTCTGCGAACTGAGCGCGGGCCGAGATCGAGGCGCGTAGGTATAACTCGCGGTTCGTCCGTTTATATGAAATTGAAATACTGTATAGATAACATTACCGTGCTACTGGTCCTTGTGGTATACGACATGCAGTTGGACTAATTTACGATAAACTACCTATTGTGGTATATTTCATTAATTAGGTAAGAAAAAATAGTTAAGTGTAATTCTAAATCAAATATTGTTAAATAAAACAGTCTTATGAAGTTTCTGCCGCAAACCCAGCTTATTCCTTAAATGTTTCATTGTTTCTAATTTTGCATTATGAGTTAAACTAACATTAGGATCTTTAGGATATCTGAAATTGAAACAAAGTTATTTTAATAGAGAAAGGAATAAAATATACACAGGTATTTAATTCATTTGTTCTTGAACTATAATTGGATAGTCATGCATGGTCACCGTAATTCCTCACTAACAAATTATGTTTCAAGTATTACCTCCACGACACAAATTCTCCCCATTTTTACTAAAATTCTTCAAAAATGTCACGAAATCAAAAAACACTCCGTTATTAACATCCGAGTCCGCAATTTCATGTGGGGTTGTCAAGTCAGGAGTCCGTATTTCATACAAATAAAAGAAAACCTATACGCCAATCACAAAATATTTGCGTTAGTATGGTTTTACACGTAGCAACAAATAATATTGCTTAAACATGTTGGTACAAAATTATTAAATATGTTTAGAAACATTTTAGAAGTAAACGTTTTTACTTCATTACATTACATCAATCGCACATTTTTCGACAAACAATGAAAGGATTGAAATCGACTTAGCTCTGGCAACTCTAGGTCACTGTTAGAACGAGACACAGGGTTCAGTGGTAGCCTTTTCACTCGGCTTCATTTTAATTTTGCGCGCAACAAGACTCTTATGACCTTAGTATAAGGTTTTATTTTCTTTATTTTAGCTGCATGATGCACAGATAGAGCTCATTCCTGGTACGTAGTACTTATTACTTCCATGGTAGAGCTGCATATATATTGTTGTTGTGACATTGAAATGCCTGACTGACAGAATAATAAGCAAACTTAGAAATTTCGTTACCGGACTATTTTCGAGCTTAGGACACACCCTGAACACTCGATTCATTCCCTATACAAAAGCCGCGTTACAACTCCTATTACACAGACCTACACAAATGTTGTTTTTGTACACTCATGATTGTGTGCGTGAAGTCTAAGGTTGTCACCATATGAATAATTATTGGACTTACCTACCTAACAATCTTTTGATACTAATATTAGTCGTACTATATTTCGTTAATTATGCGTAGGGTAAACCATTCTAAATTCGTTATTTTTTTGTTGAAACTCTGATAAAATATTTAGCATTGTAGGTATGTGTGACAAAGATTTTTAATGAGTGATTCTCCGAACCCTAAATGTTCGATGTCTTGAGGTTTATTTTTGTAACTAACTGACAAATCAGTCTGCAATTAATTTTAAAACATACCTCAGATATTGCCTATCTTGCACAAGTTGATTTTTTTAAATAACAATTATTTAAATATCTCAAAAAAATTTTTTTTTAAGTAGTTCTTCTGACTAATATTGTGTGTCCGTAACCCAGTTTCTTGTACGTTAGTAACAATAACATTATTTCTTATTCATAAACTGATGTGAATTATAATTATTACGGAATAATATAAGTTTTTTCTTTACACCAAAAAATGGTACTAATATTTACGTTACGTATATTAATGATTGTTTATTTATAAATAAAAAAAGTGAGTGTCCGGCACAAAAGTCTGATTCATATTCACGCGCTTTACTCGAACGTACCCAGCTAAATACGAAACATCAGGCGACCCCTCCCCGCGCTGGCGGTAGCCTGTGGCTCGGCTGACGTGGTCGTGACGTGACGTGTGGCTGGTTCGTGTCGTCCCGGAGATATAAAGGTAAATATCTGATTCATATAGCCTGTGTTTCTGATTAGTATGTTCGTTTTTATAATTAAGGTAAATGGTTTTCAAACTTGAATCTCTGGGAAATATAATGCCATTGGTGACAGAAACCTATGTATAAATAACAATCCTTAATTGCATACGTGTGATGGATTATCGATGTTAACGGGCAAAATTCTGATTGATATGTGTCTGATTCATATAGTAAAAATACCATATTAATCAAAATGTCACCCATATTGTTAATGAAACGTTACATTGGCGGCACGTTATGCCTGTAACAAGTCATTTCATATGAACCTAATGTTATTTACATGTCTAAAAACAGTGGTACATGTGTAAAAACAGTAGCTGTAAATTTCGCAGCAGTCCTAATAACGTCAAAGGGGTTTCATATCTATTGACGACTAAATTTTGGATAATTAGACAATACCTGAAATTAAATCTAATATATTGGTATTAAACTCCGTTCGTCTAGGTAATAAAATAAAGGTAAACAATTAAAAAACTTCGACGATGACGAAATATTTTTTTTAGTAAGCCTCGATAGACAGGTTTAAAGGCCTGATATCATTGACGAAGAACATTGATTTATTTTTTTATCTATATTTTATTTTACTTTTTGCCATGATTTTGGTTATTGTTAAAACTTTAAACGTACTTGATAATAGTTATGTAGATTTTTTTTTTTTTTAGATTTTATGAAACGGTATATTTACACAATAAATATAATGATAATTAATATTGTCGAGTTTCATAATTATAATTATCATGCTATGATTGACAAGATTTAAGTTTTTATAAAACAAAACGTTCATAATAAAAATACTTAAGATAATTTATATTGCCAAGTGTGTTATATATCATGCGGTTTTTAACTAGATTTAGTTTCTACGAAACGAGACGTACAACGTTTATTAAAAAGTAATTAATATTGTGATAATTGATATTGTCAAGTGCCATATCATGCTGTGATCGACTAGATTTTGGTGTTATGATAAGCATCGTGTGCATTTACTGTGATTTTATAAATAATGGACTGATTTTAATAAATAATGGACTGATTTTCTTAACTAGAATTTCATTTCTATCCCTAATTCTGATTCATGTGTCACATATTCTGATTCATATGGCCCCAAAAATTCTAAAGTTAATTATCTCGGAAACCATTTTATCAAAAAGTGTGCCTTTTTCAGACATTGTATCTTAGGTTATCATATTTCGTAAAAATATGTTTTATAATCTTAAATGTGAAAAAAAAATTAGGCCGTATGAATCAGACAAAGAACGCAATTTCGGATAAACACTCTACAAAAAAAATCGTTGTATTTTCCCGTAACATAACTACTAAACTGGAAAGTCAATGCTCCCTGAGGTCAATGGCATTCGGGAAGTCGTAGGGTTCAGATCGATTTAGAAAAACGTCTGTGTTTTTCTAAATCATTAATAGTCTCAAATAATTATTTTATTTATATATACCTAGGGGTATCAGGCCTAAGGAGCTTGAGCCGCGATGCTTCCTCCCTGCCCGCTTTAGTAATTCTTCCGCCGTCAGAAGGGGACAGATGCTGGCGGGGAGTGCCTTACTCAAGCACACATATGCGGCGCGCCTAAAAAGCTCGGTGCGCTCTTAATAACATGTACGTACTACAACAGCTTGCCCCCGTGGGGCGCCGGGTTAGAAGGTCATCCCCCCATTTCTACCTGTGGGTGTCGTAAGAGGCGACTAAAGATAAAATACCGGAAGGTGGGCAGTCCTTCTGAGGAACTGTTATCTTTAAATGCGATCCCCAAGACGCCTGCCAAGCGTGGAGATTATGGCAAACCCCCCATAGTAGGGGAAGCTGTGTTCAGCAGTGGACAATCCGGCTGAAGGTTTCACAGTGTTTTTTTAAAAGCAAAATAGTTACTGATGTAACTATTTTATATAATATAACTGATATTTTGAGTACTCTTTCATAGCAATGTAGCAATATTAACAACTCATGATTATATCTGTGTAAGTGCATGAATGGCACATCTAGTATCTCTATGTAAATCTATCGTCAGACAGCAGTCATTTCAAAAATGTGGGTACTTGGAATAATTAAAGGACGGGGCTATTTAAACGATTGACAACCAGAGAGTTTCTCTTGTTTGTGCGTGTCAGTGGACGTGACTGGAACTGGCTCTCCTGATTATGGCACATGTAAGTTTAACATTTTTATGTTGCATCAACGTTTATACGCGAGGACAGATATTTTTATCTTCTAAGAGCTCGAAGCACGCCTGAGGCTTAGTTTTTCCAAGCGAAAACGTGAATAATTTAATAACAGAACCCGTGATAAAGTCAATTTTAATACTGCCATATAAATGGCAGCATTAAGATTGACACGAGCCATAGTAACAAAATTAATCCGAAATATTCTAACCAATCCCTTAATATTTTGTGTACCTTATCGTCGTGTATGTAACAGAAAGGTACATTTTATGCAAAGAATTAAATATTTTCATCACTTTCAATCATTTATAAAATTTTAGAATGTTATTATCAACCCATACCCGTTAATATTTATTTTAAAGGTAACCTGATATTACTATGTTCATAACTTTAGTATAATGGATAGTCTAATTTATATAACATTTATTTAAATGGTAAATTATATTTCCCTGAATGTGCGGCTAGAAAAAATGGCGGATATGATAATGCCACGCAAATGTTATTTTACCCAATCATAATCATGTAGGTATGTAATTAGCAGTAAATTAGTGGATGGGTGATAGGTAGTTAGTATTCATTTTAGCAGAGTCGCATTGAGTTTATCGTTATGAGATTTTTTCAATTGCCATAGTATAAAATTCCATATTTTTTTCAGCAAACGTTCTATAAAGCTATGTGGGTACATTACTAAGTAATTAAATATGTACTGTAATCCCCATAAGATTTAGCTTTTATAATTTTACATGTTTTTCGAATAACTGTTGTGGAATGTAGGTAGTCGATGGTACCTACTGAAGATTTCTTCTTATTTCAAGTACTACCTGGTATATATATGATGTATTTTCTTTAAATGTGCTGATTAACGAAAATGTTATCTCTGCCTCGGTACAGAATCAGGAGATGTCAGCAGTGCCAGTTCGCCCGGCGTACTAATGGACCCGCGCTCCGAGCTCTTCAGGCGCATCGACAACCTCATGCACGACGTGCCGTGACGATAGACGGTTGACTACGTTCCCAAACCTGCCGCAAGACTACAAGATCTTTGAAGAAGGTAAGTCGTAATCATAATCTTGGTTTACTTGTTTATCAACTGTGACAACTACTAGTTAAAGATGTATCCGATTTGCGCGACTAGAATTTGATAAAATTGCTCTTCTTGAAGTTTCTTTTTCATCGTAGTGTTACGATCATCGCTGTGGCCTTGATGGATGATCATCACCCTTTCCTTATCTAAAAGGTTAAAAGGAAATTGAGCCACACAATAATAATATACTAATAATAATAATGTATATTTAAAAAAATAAGTTTACAAGTCGCAGTAAGGTATACATAGATGTAGAACCTACATACAACGTAATGTATAATGTAATGTAATAATAATGCCACTCAGCTGTGTATCCGTCTGTATGTCGCGGTTTATCTGTGTTTTCATTTATATAAAATCAATCTCCTTAGGTGTTGTCGATGACGTAGTGGTATATTGTTATAGCAGCCTAGCCCTAGGATGGGATACTGCCATGGGTATCGGGGGAATGTGGCATGGGAGCGTGGCACTTCTCGCCAGCATACGGCCACACTGACCAGTGGTGGGTATGCGCGATACGCTTAGTTTTGTAACAAATGCTGAGTGCATTAGGTGTTTAGCATTTCTACTTTCATAAAACGCTTAAATAGTCAATGGAATCCTGAAAAATATGCACGTTATAAAAATTACGAAAAAATGGAACCGACTTCAACACTCAAAAGTGTGAAATAACTTGTTCAAGTCGGTACCATGATAGTTCAAAAATATCTATTATCACAATATTGTGCACATGGTACCGACGAAGTTATTTTACACTTTTGAGTGTTGAAGTCGGTTGCATTTAATTTTATTGGTTGACATTTTTTTTACCCTTTTTAGTGACCTTTCCTACTTACGCGATCGATTGTCATTCACTGTCAACGACTATATTTTTCTGTGATTGGAGTGTAACTCAAGAACGGTTTGACCGGTTTTGATGAAATTTAAATGGGACCAAACGACAAGCTTCAGCTTTCAAATAAAGAAAAATATCTAAATCGGTTCACCCAGTCAAAAGTTCTGTGGTAACAAACATCCAAAATTTGCCAAGTGCGAGTCGGACTCACGCACGAAGGGTTCCGTGCCATTAGCTATACAACATTAGATTAACATTATTATTACCTTTTTTGTTTTAACGTGCGCTAGTCCAACTCGCACTTGGCCTATTTTTTGTATTTGTTGTTATAGCGGCAACAGAAATACATCATCTGTGAAAATTTCAACTGTCTAGCTATCACCGTTCTTGAGATACAGCCTGGTGACAGACGGACGGACAGAGAATCAGTAATGGGGTCCCGTTTTTACCCTTTGGGTACGGAACCCTAAAAAAACAGACGTATTGAGAACTTCCTCCTGTTTAACATCTATTACGGGTCCATAGATATAGCCACTTCAATATCGACGGACGTACTAATAAGGTCCCGTTTTCTAGTACGGACATCGCATTCTTTTCACAATCCTCTTTTAACGGCACTCATAAGCTGACCTTTTTACAGAATGTCTACAATTTGTAATAGACTAATAATCTCATCAGTCATTACAAAAAATGGATGACTTAAGGCTCTGTTCAGACGACGCCGCGCGCGCGCCGCAAGCCCCGCGGCGCGAGGGCGGCGTGTGCGCGGCGCGGCCGCGCGGCGCACCGCGCCTGCGCCGCGAGTACTGTTCCCACGAGGCCGCGCGCGCGCCGCAAGACCCGCGGCGCGAGGGCGGCGAGCGCGCGGCGCGGTCGCGCGGCGCGGCGTCGGTGTACGATTTGTCATTACGACCCGTCTCTCGCGTCGGCGAGAGCGAGACTGTATGGAACGACGAATCGGTGGTGCAAGTTTTATGTTGCGTTTCATAGCAACGATTGAAGTCGAATCGAAGACAAAACATAATAAAATTGGTCGAACTCGTTGGGAGACGATTTCTTACTTAGTATAGGTACACCTATGTAGGTAGGTAGAGGTACCAACTTATTTTCTTGCTATTGTACCTAGCTATATATAGATCAAATTTGGACGTCTTTGTACCTAGGTATACCTAGTTTAAATGTAACCAATGATATTATATATGAAAGGAGGAATGTAACCAATTGTTTTTAAAAGATAGGTAGGTATTTATCATAGGTATTGCAGGTAGAGGGTCGTCGTCGGTCCCGGTTGTTGTCTTGGATGGCAGTCGTTTCAGTTTGGTAGCATTTTGCTAATGCCCGCCTGGGTAGCCTAGCCACCACCATCATGTAGAAAATCTGTCGCCAAGAACCTTCTTTTATTGGATTGTGAGTATTGTGACTGAACATGCAAGACGTCCACCTGATGTTAAGCAGTAAATTCTGCATATTATAACATGCACTGCGCCCATCACCCTGAGACATATTTTTGTATGTCTCAGGGTGATGGGCGTCTATACTGATCTCAATGAGTGCTATCAGAAAACACTTTTAGGTGATTATCTCTTGTGGGTGGTAGCTAGCTAGTCGAGAATTCGGAAAATGCCCTTTCACAATCTCCACAATATGATGAAGTTTGAGCCGGCGCGCGGCGGCGCGGGCGCGCGGCGGTGGGCAGGGCGCAAACCATGATAGGTAGGTACCTACTGTGTATAGAATAGTAGATTGTTATAGTACAAGGATCGAAAGAATCAATTCCCATACGAGGTATTTAGACTATCTACTAAGCGCTATAACAGTCCAAGTAGGATTTGATGACTCAGCCGTGTTAAGCACTCTACTTTTCACTTCATATATAAGGAAAACAAAAAATAGTTGATTTTCAACAACATTAATTAATAATAATGACATGAGTAGCACCTATTTCAAACTAAGAGAGGTTACAAAAATTTGTACCAATAAAGTTTTTTTTAATGCCTGATAGAAATTAGAAGCCGTCTCGATCGCTCCCGACATGGCGGTCGTTGTAGCATGGTGGTAGGGCATTTCGCGAATGTCCGCCTGGCTAGCTGCCCCCTTGAAGTAGAAAATCTGTCGCCAAGCTCCTGTGTGTTACGAAAGCTATCCTTGCGTGAGAGTCAGTAATTCTAAGTTACTCTAAAAAACATTTTCGACCACATCATCACTTACCATCAGGTGAAGTGGTCAAAGCCTGTCACCTGAATAAAATAAAAAAATCTACCCTCGGCAACTAGCTGAAAAAAGCAGTTATTTACACTGCGACTACGTAGGTAGATATTTTGGAAAAAAATCGTATTTCTGTGGTAAAACTGCATAAATCCTGTGAATTAAATAAATAGGTACCTACACATTGCAGTGGTTGTTTTATGATGACATTTGTGTTTACAAGAGGAAAGATTTGTATTTTTGTATGCAACGAATAAACTTTAAGTACAGGACCGATTTGGATGAAATTTGGTATGGAAATAGCTCAAGACCCGGGGAAGGACGTGGGATAGTTTTTTATCCAACTGCGTATAAGGAGGTTAATGGTTTTATGCGATAAACGACATACACGCGGGCGGAGCCGCGGCCGGAAAGCTAGTATTGTTATAAGATATGCCGTTATATCGTTAATAACGTTCAATGAAATAACCGGCACGTTTCGACTAAAACGTGTAACCGCCGCCGATTTCATGGCGCCTACGACCTTTTGGACGCTGTATACGAGGCGGGATTCTGTTGGCCTCACGCCATACATTGACGTTTGCTAAGCGTGTATCATCCATATTGCCAATACGTCAGCAGCAATGAGTGCTCAAAAGTGTTGAAGACAATGCAGTCGCTGTTCCGAAATATATCATTATTACCGGATTGAATTTTAATAGGCAAGTTTTATTTAAGTCACGGGTTCGCAATAGAATAAAATAAAATATCATTTATTTGCTTCAAATGTGAGTACAATAATGTTGTTAAAAGTAAGTAAATCAATTTGAGATCTAGCACATTTTACCAAATTACTGGCATGCAAAAACGTATACTAAAAATGTAATTTCTAGAAGTAGGTAGGTAGGTAAGTATTTATTCTTATGGTAAACAGGTTTCTTAAATCTAATCGAATAAAACTAACCATTCGTCTTAAAAATAAAATATTCATCAAGAGAGTAGAAAGAATGATGCAGCAACCAGATTTTTAGTTCATTCTTAAATTTGTGCAAAGGCAATTGTTTAATATATTGTGATAATTTATTATATATTTTGATTGACATAGAATAACAATTTTTTTCTGATAGCGTACCGACTTACGAGCATACTTATTTACCAATCTATCACTATTTCTGGTATTTCGAGACTAAATTTCACTCGATGTATTATAAAGGTAGCTGTGTTGTTTTACAAAGCACGATATATCAAAAGTATACTGACATGGAAGGGGAAACACTTTTAACTGGCCAAAAAGTGGTTTACATGACTCCATAATAGGACCAACTTCACAAAGTGCTCGTATGCATTTTTTTGTACAATGAATGCTCGGTCGAAATTTGTACTTCGCCCCCACAGAATAAGACCAGCCCAATATATTCATATTTATTTTATTATTAAGTTATTGAGCAAAAACAATAAAAGAGAAACCAGTCATTAAAAATTTTTTTGCCAAAAGATTACATGGCGGTCAACAGATTCGAACTATAGGCTTTGGATTCCCAGTCTCTTTAGCCGCCACTGCGCCACGCTTACTTGAATCGTAAAGCGAAAATAAGCATCCATATACGCGGTATCTATTGTGCTTTACCACTTGACTAACTATTCAGGGCCCGTTTCAGAATGTCGTAATTAAGTTTCGGGTTGCTATGCAACACATAAAATAAGTGAATGATAAAAATGACAGTTAATTTGCAGTGCGTTTCAAGGTTAAAACCAATGGATAGGCTAAATCGATGACTGTGAAACGCAAAGTAGTCCGATAGCGCTAGGCTATTTTGGGATCATAAGTTTAAAAAATTCTAAAGTTGCTAATTTCTTGCATGTGGATACAGTCGTACCTATAAAGCTTATTATTGCGTTTTGTGCCACATCTGTCACTTGCATTTTCAGCAATTCAATGATTTGTGGCTCATTTGTTTAATTCAAATCAAAACTTCCAATATTATTTTATAGTTTAAAAATATAATGGCATCGTATCTAAGATAGCTTGCGTAGTGTGCAAAACCAGTTTGTGTCATTTTCATCCAGTGCAAACAAACAAACGGACAGTATGTTAGAACAATATAAAAAAAAATACAATTGAAATGGTAAATATTAACTTCATCGGATCACCTAAATATGGCCAATAAATAATTTTGTGCCGTTTTAGACCATGGAATTATTGGATTTTTAAAAATTTTGGTTTTTTATGCTACCAACGCCTCAAAAATATATTAAAATCATTAGGGTTTACATATTTAATAGACACTGTAAATTTGCATGGAAAATAGACACTGTAAATTTGTGTACCTAATTTCCATGCATGGCAATTAAACACCAAAAATAAACACGCTGCATAAATAAGCACATAGGTACGTTCGTTCTGTAGGTACGATTGCGGTAGGTACGAATAATATTCCATGGATATAAACGACACAAATTCAGCATAGTGTTTCTTTAATCTATGATAATTGATAATATTTAAGACGTAAAATCTAATAACTTGTATTTTCTTTTGTGGCTTTTACGGGGTGTTCTAGAATAAATATATATATATTTTCTAATGCCATGGATGACTTCGACACAAAACGTTATGTAGGTACAACGGATACCAGTGAACTGAAACTAGTAACACCCATTTGACCTATTATAATATTCTTTGAAAACCGTTTAGGCACCATAGTACCTAGGTACTGGTTAAATATCAGTATTCCCGTGGACAGAAATGACACAAAATACATATGTACATTTAATACTATTTTATTATTATCATGAAAGACAAATTTTCAACTTGAATTTTATTGTCGTCGGATAATGTTCGCAAAGACAAATACCTAAATTTCTACCTAAGCAAGCACCTAACATGACACAAACTACTGTAAGTATTAGGTTTGGCAAATGGTCAGGAAACTATATCCAAAACACAATCAACTTTAATATTTTTGAAACCTAAAAACCTAGCGCTATCGGCACAATAGATACATGGAGCTTTTTAAGCAGTAGTTTAACTACGAAGAAATTACCCGAATTCAGTCACGTGATCAGCCGTGCGGCCTTCCCTACATCGAGGAGGTACAAAAAGATACAACTAGACTGATTGTTCACATGCTTTACTGCGGTGTTTACTTACAGTTTAGTTTTAATAAGCTGTCAGCAGATTGACACTATAGAGGTTGTAATCTTTTCATCATTTTAATAGAAATAAGAACCCAAGGAGTTTTAAAGGCAAATAATCATACAATAACCTCGTTATCTGGTGGCCTTACTATATTACCAAAGACAATGGCGTTTTATTAATCTATTCTGCGCGCGCTTGTGTTCTCTCAAATAAGTAGATAATATATATAATTATATTTTTACCTATACACAACAACTGACGACTATCGTTGGGTGAAAGGACTGGAATTAAATTTATTTTCTCAGTAAAATTGTATATACCTACATAAGTACTCGCGACCGTTGTAATGGAGTTGTCGCACCGACGAAAATACTGTGTTTTCTTTAAAAAAATGAAAATTTTCTAATATTTCGATAATAGTAACCCTAGAGCTCTGATCGTCATTTGTCATTGAATTCCAGGATACCGCGGAGTCGAACTACTGTATATAATATGTCTATTGTGCTATCGGTCTAAAGATAGTGTTTTATTTATTAAATATGTTTTGGGTAGTAAAACCGGAACTTACTCGAACATTCTGACCTCAGACTAACAATTATATAAGTAATGTTTAATTTGTTAACTGCTAACCTGGCTAACCTTTTGCGAGAGACCTTTTTTTTTTCTCAGATCGGTTGTCTAGAATAATTTGCTTATGCAATAAGACCGTACCTTTGTATACGATTATTTTTTGTCTCTTTGTAATGTTATTTTTAAGTAATGCAAATAAATAATTTTCTATCTATCTATCTATCTAGATGCTATGCTGCCTATGCCATGTAGGGTTAGAAAATACCTAATTAATTATTTTTTGGATTGTCACTATACCGGTAAAGTCTTTTTCTGCGGCGTTTTATAAACGATTATTAAAAATATCAAAATAAATTACTGTAAACAACGTTCAGAAACACTCATTTAAAATAGTTAATTCATTTCTTTTTTTCCCATTAGATGGTGCGTAAACTTGTTTATTAATCCAGTTAATTATAAAAAAACTCGCATCTGGATATAGTATATTAATATATCTATCATTTCCACTTTGAATCCTTTTGGTTGGACTAATAATTATAAAGTTTAATATACTTTGCGTTTACCATCGCAAATTTTGGGAAACGGGTGCTCTGTCTCCGTCCAGCCCCCGCTATGGTAAATGCAGTGTTATACGAAACTTTGTAATTATAAGTCCAAAAAAAAGGATTGAAACTGGAAACGATAGGTCTAATAATACGCTATATTAACTTGTTAGGTTTTTTGTAATTAGTCGAGTTTATAAGTAGTTTACGCACCATCATTGGATACATTACCTAACTATTTAAAATGCGTTCCTAAAACTTCGCTTGAGAAAACCAACGTAGGTATCAGGCAACAAATTACTTATTAATATGAATACAAGCACTATCGCGTGCTATGCGAAAATCATATTTTACAAATCCGGCGCGAAATTGGAGGATGCGGGTTCAATTACCGCCCGGGGCATAAAATTTTGTGCTCCATCCATTAATACCTAAAATATAACAATTTGCTTGCTATGCGCCCCGGGGGGTGAGTGGGGGGGGGGGGGGGGCGCACTAAAGCCACTTGGAGATATGTTTTAAGTACAACATAAATGTGCTAGTAAAATACCAATCCTATACCTACCTACCTACGTTTTCAACAATCAAATAAAAATATCAGACTGATAAAATGTTAACCATACTAAATTTAAAAAAAATTTACGACTTCAACATTCAAAGGTGTGAAATAACCTGTTGAAGTCGGTACCATGATAGCTCAAAAGTACCCTATCGCAATATTTTGTGCATAGTACCGACTTCGACAAGTTATTTCACAGTTTTAGTGTTGAAGTCGGTTAAATTTCCTAATAAAAAACACCCTTTTTAGTGACTCTTGTTACTTACGGGATCGGTTGTCATTCACTGTCAATGACTATAATATAATCAAGATAGGAAAACTTTTTTCAGTTATTAAAAAACGGCTTGACCTATTTGATGAAATTATGGGACCACACGGAGTGCACCAGCTTTCAAATACAAAAAGATCATCAAAATTGGTTCACCAAGTCGAAAGTAATGATGTAACAAACAAAAAAATTAACGGTCGAATTTAGAAACTCCTCTTTTTTGAAGTCAGTTACAATTTAAATTTTCTAAAAGACCACCAACATCGTTCATGTAATACGCATTTAGGTATTCGTTGTGTGTGCATAACTGCATATTATATACATTATATTATAATACATTAATTATTGATAGTAATAATAACTAGGTACCTATCTGATGATTAAAAACCGGGCCTTAGTTAACTTTTTATTTCTATTTGATAAAATACGTAGGTACTGAACTATTTAATCAGTACTAATATTATAAATGCGAAAGTAACTCTGTCTGTCTGTCTGTCTGTCTGTTACGCTTTCACGGCGAAACTACTGGACCGATTTGAATGAAATTTGGTATGGAGATAGTTTGAGACCCGGGAAAAACATAGGATAGTTTTTATCCGACTGCGCTTAAAGAGATTAATGTTTTCGCGCGATAACCGACATACGCGCGGGCGGAGCCGCGCCCGGAAAGCTAGTAATAAATAAAAAAGCTGATAAGTACTTACCTATAAATAAACTACATAAATAATACTTACCTACCAATGACTAGGTAAACTGTAGGTATTTATAACGCCTTTTTTTGCTGATAGGTAAGCCTTTCACCACAATCTTACTTGATTGTAAGTGTTGATGTGATCGAAGGTGTTAACAAGGCTTAACCTAGAATTACTGGCTCTCAAGGACAGCTGCCGGAACACACCGCCAGGTGCTTGTCAACAGATTTACTACTTGAGGGTGGTCGCTAACCAGGCGGGCGTTCGCAAAATGCCCTTCTACCATGCGGTGAAGCTCAAGCCCGTGGCGGGATTCAAACCATGTAGGTACCTGCTGCGCGGCCATCCATAGCCAATGCTACTGAGCCAACACTGCTTCACTACTTGCAGAAGAAATAGTAACTGCATCTCCATAGCGAGTTTCGGCGGTTCAACTTCTCTTTATGAATAGTTAATAATTGAAGGTGTTCATATTTATTCGAAAATGGGCATACAATTCATTAGTGTAAATACGTAGGTATCTCGTACTTATCTCTTCTTATTTTATTCCCTACAACGTAATATTGGGTGAACCCAAAATGTGTAATTTTATGTCTCCAATAATTAACAATTTAAAATACGGAGAGAGAGCACCGCTTCCCAAAATTCACGATGGTAAATGCAAAGTATACTGAACTTTATAATTATTAGTCCTACAAAAAGGATTCAAACGGGAAACGATAGATCTAATTAATATACCATATCCAGATGCGAGTTTTTTTATAATAAACTGGATTTATAAATGAGTTTACGCACCATCTATGGCAAAAATATAAATGAGTGTTTTTAATCAATATAATGAACGTAGTTTACAGAAACATGTTTTTGTTATTTTAACCGACTTCCAAAAAAGGAGGAGGTTCTCAATTCGAGTGTATATTTCTTTTTATTATTGTTATACTATCAAAATCGGTTAAGCCGTTTTTGAGTTACACTCCAATATCAAAAAACATTTTCCTTGATGATATAGTCGTTGACAAAGAAAGACAATCGATCCCTTATTTTGGGAAACGGTGCTGTCTCCTTAGTACCTACGTATTTAATCAAATAGAACTAAAAAGTTAACTAAAGCCCGGTTTTTAATTGTCGGATAGGTACCTATACATTTATACCTATACTGTATTATTATATAATGTGTATACCTAATATACACACACATGCATGACACAACGAATAAGTACCTAAATGCGTATTAAGTACATAAAAGATGTTGGTGGTCTATTAAAAAGTTTATATTTTAACCGACTTCAACAAAAGAGGAGATACTCAATTCGAATGTTTTTTTTTGTTTGTTACTTACCTCATTACTTTCGATTCGACTTGGTGAAACAATTTTGATGATTCTTTTTGTATTTGAAAGCTGGTGCACGGTGCACCCCGTGTGGTCCCATTTAAATTTCATCAAATCGGTCAAGCCGTTTTTGAGTTACATTCCAATAACTGAAAAGTGTTTTCGTATATTGATGATATGGTCATTGACAGTGAATGAAAACCGATCCCGTAAGTAACAAGAGTCACTAAATAGGGTAAAAAAAATTCAAACAAAAAATGGAACCGAATTCAACACTTTAAAGTGTGAAATAACTAGTCGAAGTCGGTACCATGCGCACAATAATGTGATAATAGGTATATTTGAACTACCATGGTACCGACTTCAACAAGTTATTACACACTTTTGGGTGTTGACGACCTCAGCACCCAAAAGTGTGAAATTCCATTTTCTGTTTAATTATTTTTTTAATAATTTTTTTTTTAGAAATAGTTTGAAATTACCCGGTGGGGTTGCCGTATTAGAATGTCAACCCCCCATTTATTCCCGTGGGTGTCGTAAATGGCGATTATGGAAATGGTACCAGAAGTTGCAGCGCCTTCTGAAGAACTGAAAATGTATTATGCGAAGGCCTTGTACAACAGAGTAGGGTAAAATTGGGGCGTTTGGATCAGAGGAGATCCAAACGCCACCAATCTTACCATTTTTTCATCTATTCATCTATTAAATTTTCTAGGTAAGGTTTAAATCTTATAAAATTATCAATTCGTATTGATCTTGAAAGATGTAATAATTAATTTTTACCTAATGATATGTCCGCTCATTTGAAAACTAAAAGAATATTTCGGTCTATTTGAAAAACTTTGATTTATTATAGTTTTTAACTTTGATTGTAACTTTTGAAACAATCGTTTGAGTCTGAAAGATCGTTTATTTTATTTTACTCAGGGTTATAATCTAAAAATAAAAACAAGGAGTTAAGCGTATTCAATTAACTTTATTATTTAAACACCACTTTCTAAGACAAAGAACATTTCTAAGTGCACACACCTTATTATGAAATACACAACTATATACATCGTTTGATAATTCATATTCCTTATACAAATTTAAAATACTGGGGCAACTCTTATCTTCTAAGTCATAAACACATATGTTTTTAATTTTATATTCACATAAAATTTCTTTAATCCACAATATTTTTTCTTTTCCTTTAGTGAATATACATTCTTTGTCTTGTAATAAACTTGCTATAATATTTTTAGACTCACTATAAGGCAAATAACCATCACTCCAATATATACCTCTATTTCTTTCAATCCAACATACTTGTCTTCTCTCAGTTTTGCTCAGTTTGTAAAATGGGAATGGTGGTTTAAATAGAAAAACTTGTATATGGTACTCATACTGAATGGCTATTTCCTTCAAAATAAATTGATTTTCATCAGTTTTAAAACCTTGGACATCTACAATTACACTCATGATATTTTACGTACAATGTGACTCAGAGGCTTATATTCTATCAAACGCTCGTTAATGATAAGACAATATGCAGTTGTATTATCAGGGATGTCTTGCGAGGCTTCAATTTCTAGTCGTACATCAACGGGTCCGGTCTTAAGACAATCGTTTTGACGTGAACAATCAATTACAAATAGTGGAGCCTTTTCTTTAAATCTCAACAAGTCGAGCAACGGATCAGTTGGAAGGTTATAATAAGACTGACGAAATTTCACATACATTTCGTATAATATATTGTATTTATTTCTTTCAAATTCCAAATTTAATGCCTCGTATGGATAATATTGTGAATTTAGAAACAGTGTTACATTATTTATCTTACAATGATCAAATTCTGAACTATTATTCGTTTTTGAATTTTTTCGTTTAGTTTGAAGACATAAAATAACATACCGAGGTTTTTCTAGTTGTGATGCTGTCTTAACTGACCAGGAATGTTTCATAGTTCTAGGTAATAAAGGATATTCATATAAATCCCAATTTCTAAATGCTATTTGAATAGGTTTGTCTTTCTCTAAATACTTGAGAAAAGAAAGCCTTTCCCGATCAGATACTTTGACATGCGGCACACGCCACTGTATTCTTTGTATGTCTATTTTGATATCCTCTTCTTCTAGTATTCTAACACTATTTAAGTTTGAGTTTTTTCGGGTTAGTATAAGTTCATGTTTGCAATTCATTATTATTTTATCATAATCCTCAGCAAAACCTATAACTTTATTCAATGGAATAATTGCATTAAAATATCCATTACTTTTTACACCATGTATATTCCAGCCCCACATTGCAGCCACTTTATTTTCACCTTCATTCATAGAAATATAGGATTTTATTGTAGATGTAATACCAACATTTTTTGATCGATCTATTTCAACACCATTCAGCTCATATCTAATATCTTGAAATAAAAACATTACGGAATTGTTAGTAAATTCCACGGGTTTTTGAACAGGATTCTTATCTTTCCCGATGATGGTTGCATGACCTTCAACGTAAATAAAACTGGCTGACGGTAATATGTATATATCTTGCTGGTGTATAGGGATTCTGATTTCATCATTTTCTCTAAAAGCGTTATTGTAAGGGTTGTAAGAATGAATTTCATAGCCTTCAATTGAATTATCGAAGTTCGGTGAGTCAGTAATCTGAAGTATACTCATACTTTAAAACCAAGGGTTTTAAGAAAGTCTTTATTAGATTTTGAAATTTTCTTAATGGATTTCACACGTCTCTCTACTTTAGCACTATTCTTCGTTATGTTGTTACTTTTTGTAATGCAACTGATTTTATAAAACACCATCATCTTACTCTTCTTCTCAAATGAAGACGTAGTTGTAAATGTTCTTTTTTAAAGTCAATAAGATTATTGTTTGCATCCACAACCTTTATATTTACAGATGATATATTGCTTTTATTGACAGGGAAATATATAATGTTATTCGGTACTTCAATATATTGATGACCTGGTGGCACGTTTGGTACGAACTCATGAATTATGTGTGTTGGATAACCGTTAATATACGATCCTTTTATGAGATCACATTCGATGCGTATCACGGACAAAGGAAGAATGTTAACCAATGTGTCAGACTCATGCCATTTATTTGCTACTAGCGTCGTTTTGCCAAAGCCTAAAAGTTGGCCTATGCTATTTTCTCGCCCAAAATGAACAGGTTTTGAACAATATAAAAATGACTTCAGTGTATTATAATTAGGTTTAAGTTCAATTTCACAGTCATGTAAATTTCTATTTATATAGTCTTCTATATCATACAAATCGTATACACCGTCCGGTATTCGCAATTTTTTATCATCATCGTCGTAGCAAAATATATTGTTTGATGAGTTTATGTTTGATATAGAATTGGTAGCTGAGAAGTAAAGTAAACCGCATTCATACTGCTCACCCAAGTTTAACTCAGGATGAAAATGTGACTCTAGCAATGATTCGCACCCTGTGATGGTTATCGTAGCAGACATGATTATATACTAAATCTTTTTGCTGTTTCCCAGACCATTTATTCATGCACTAGTCGATCCTTCCAAAATATTTTTAGAAAATTCAAACACAGATGCCCACAATTGTAAGGATGGTCTTGTTGAATGTTGTCATAGTTATAATTTATATTTGTACCGACATATTTGAGTAATTCTGTCGGTGGTTTTAAATTACCGTAACTATCAAAATATTCTATATAGTCACCGTATTTTGCATAGGCTACCCAGTGAGAGCCAGGATTATTAGAGCTATCTAAATTTATGATACCACTTTCTTTCTTGTACGGACGTTTAGGCAATTGGTCTCTCATAAACACTCCTCGAAAAAATGGGATATCATATGAATATTTAGTAATATCAATATTGGTTAAAGCTCGATCGGGTAGCCGCCTTCTCAGTTTTTTTTATGGGATAAAAATAATTTTAGACCATCTTTATGAGGTTTGATATGTAAACCTCTCCCGATACATTGAGATTCAATTTTTTCGTTATGTCTTTTTAATTCTTCTAGACGTTTTTTAGCTTCTTTATATTCGTTAATAGTTTTAATGATTCCAGCAACACCACCAGTTATACTACCTGCTGCAGACAGCCCTGCAAATATTGGTATCAATGGTAATACACCCCCACTTTTAGGAACGGGTATGATTCGTGGGAGTTTAATATTTGAAGCAGCGGTTATTTCTTTTGCAGCTGCAATAGCTAAATCTATAGCCTTTCTTTTACACTTAGGTTTTAGTTTTCGTAATAGTTTTTTGGTATGCGTAACCACATGTGTGAATGTTTTCTTCAATCCTGCCCCTTTTCGTCTACTTTTAGAATTACAAATCTTATTTCCCGAACGCGAACTTATTTTAGCCAACATAGCCTTATTAACTATTTGAGCTGCAACTTTTTCCCCGACATTTGCATCTGAGGCAGATATACGACTCCTCGCCATTTTCATTAGCTTTATATCTGCTAAGTGACGATCTTTTAAAGATGGTGATTTAGCGTAAGCAATATCGTGGTGCTTACAATATTCGTCTAATTTATTAATACCTTTATCTCCACGAGCAAGTCTCTGTGTTAACTTAGTTCCTGGGCCACAGTAATTATAACCAGGTAGATGTATTTCACACGGTATATGATTAATTAGACAATTAAGAAGACTGTTTGCTTTCATATCTTTTATTATACTGAATTAAAAACATGCAGAGTGTTACTTAAATATATCAAGACTCTTAATTATTAGATATTACTTATTATAGCACATTCGTTCTATTTATCCAACTGTTTTCTGTTGTTGGTAATCCCAGCCACTTTACATACACTTTATCACCTTTTCTCTGGAGCACTTTTTCCACTAGATAAATATCAGGGTACTTAGTTTTCTGCAGCTCGTATCCATAAAAAGCACCTAAAATTGGTCGGCCTTTCAAATCCTTTAGTAAATATGTGACTGGATTTGTCCTCAAAACCTCTTTGATTACAAATATCTCTGTAGACCAGTTCGGTGTATATCCTTTTTCAAAAATGCTTTTATATTTGCTAACTCGTACGAAATCATCCATTTTCAATGTATAATGTTTTTTTAATACATTTAATGGTTTTTCCAATTTTGCATATCTCTCCATAATAACTCTTTTATTACATTTGGTGACTTCTATAGGCTTACATCCAATCGTTCTATGAAAACTATGATTATAAAGTTTCACGATTTTATCTAAAGTACCATTTATCCATTTGTAGTTTCCATTCAAACCAAACTGTTTGTACAGCTTAGATTTTAATGTTCTTATAAACCTTTCCGCAATCGAAGCTTTTTTAACGGAATACGTTGAATAATGATTTATATTATTTACTTGCATGAGATTTTTCATTTCGTTGTTGTAAAATTCTGTGCCTAAATCAGTCTGTAAATTTGTGGGGGGCTCTTCTTGTTTAAATAAATTGTTGAAGGCATTAAATACTTCGGTTTTAGTTTTACGTTTTAATGGAAATGCCCAAGCTAATTTTGAAAAAGCGTCGATTACCACTAATATATATCTGAATCCATTATTAAATTTGGCAATAGATTGCAAATCTATTAAATCAGCTTGCCATAAATCATTTATATCTCTCTTTATTACATGCCTTCTAGGGAAATTAACCCTTGCGTTTCTATAAATTTCATTTACGACGTCGGCTTTGCTCATTTTTTAATTGAGTTTCTACATTAATTAGTTTGGCACTTATTTCATTTAGAAACTGCTCTAAGTTTTTCAGTTTTACAAAGCAATTTTCTAAAGACTTATCCACATAGTCTTTTGTAGCGCAATCTTTAGCTTCAACAGGGTCTAGCAAGTGTTTTATGATTTTTCCTTGCGCACTTATGTTACCATCACTTGTAAACACCGGTACTTGTTTATTATGGTTATTGTATTTTCTTTTACATAAGGGAAGACCAAACTTGTCAACATTCATGTTGAAATGATGACTTAATACTGAATAAAATAATAATAAAAAACCACTTTTATGATTTGATAATATCGGCTTCTTTCAATTCTTCGATAATTGATATGATTTCATTATCATGGTTGCTGTTACCAGCATCTCTGGATGCAAGTAAAATTTTTAACCGATCTATTAATTCGTTCGGATCATCCCAGTAAACTAAATCGGTATTGGGTTTATACTTTTTCAGTGTTGGTAATCCGCTCCCAAATTTCATTTCTTCAGATATTAACTCGGTTATATCATTAGCACTACTTTGTGCGTCTAAAAATAAGGGTCTTATAATTTCACGATATTTTGCACTCTTGTCCCCTTTGATTTGTCCATTTGGATTGTAATATCTTTTATGAGCATTAGTAATACATAGAATATCTTTGTACACTAGTTGATCTTTCGCTGTAACTAATGCTAAGTCCGGAGTTTTCCGCAGCAATAGTTCTCTAAGACCAGGTGTTAGTTCATAGTGACTGTTGTTAAATGAAATCGCATGTGTTTTTTTATTATTGGTCGGATCGTCTATCACTGATATTTTTACTTTTGCGTTGCCCATCAAAAAGTTTCTGTTTTCCTTTCTTACACCGAAAGGGATGTTCATATTATTATCATACATATCTTCAATGTCATCTTTATTTAAAGATCTTTCCAAAGGCTTTTTGACAGTTTGGTTATATGTTTCTTCAAGAAATTGGCTATTATCGGGAACGGTAGAATACTCATGTTTATTTTTGTTTAATAAACTGGAGTCACTTTCTACAAAATCCTCGCACCTTGAACTAGAACTGGAGTTATTCGAAGTTAAGTCAATATTGCTTGAGTGTTCTGAAATATGAGTATTTTTACTGTCGTATGCATCATTTTTATAACCGCTATAACCGATATCTACCAATGCTTTTAAAGGCTCTGCTACAGGCTTTAAAACTTTATTCATCGTTAAATCAGTTCTATCATCACTGTCTTGCATTTGTTTTAATTTGTTTTTAATTGTACTTACTGATTTTATAAGCTGTTTTTTAATATTTTGCTCCATGTTTGAAGTAACTCCAAAAAACAACTATTAATCGATTGGCAGTACTTCAGACTGAGAATAATATCAATAACACATATATTTTATACATCTACTCTATTACAATTTCCCGAAACTTGTTCATTAAGTTCAATGAAAACGTCAAAGCCTTTCCTATATCTACCTTGATTAATTGAACAATCTTTATTAATTAACAAAAAATTAAATCTATTTTCCCAAACAAGTGCACATAGTTCTTTAAATTGCAGCCATTCTATATCTGAATTTATATGTTCCTCGTACAAATGCTTTAAATTTACATCATCTTGCTTGAAAATTATCAAAAGGTTTGCGTTATCACGAATCAGCTGCTTAGGTATCTTTGAATATGTTTGAGACAGATAAAAACAATCTATAATGCGATGTCTTCCCATTGCAAAATAATTTCGAATATTTGTTTGATTCTCGCATGTAACATCATCAAATATCATAACAGAGTTTTGTAATGCGTCATTGGGGTGGATGACTTCCTCATTTTGACTAAATACGAAAAAAATTATTTCTGGAATTCTTCTCAACACTTCTTTTAAAAACAAATACTTCGATTGGAAAGCTGTCTTAGAATAAAGATATAAGTTCTTGAACTTAAGCCCATTAGGATCCAATAATAAGCTAAGCATGACGTTTGTTTTGCCACAATTGGATGGCCCACATACAATGCAGCGAATAGAATTCGGTAAAAGAGCACTATGTTTAATACTCCTCTCCGATGTTTCCAATTCAAGATTCTTTACTTCTAAAGAAAGAGGCTGTTTTATCAACTTCATTTTATGATTAGGCTAAGCAGTTTAATCTTATGCTTTAACTGTTACTTGAGCTGTTTTATGCAGTTCTGTTTGTGATATGACATGTTTGTGTAAGTGACATTATTTTATATAAGAAAATTTATTTGCAGTGAGGTGGAAATAATTATAAATTTCAAATGGATACTTTGCTAGGAGTCATAATCGAATATATGAAATAAAAGTTTCGAATAACAAGGGCAATGTAATGAAAAAAAACATATTGTGTTTTAAAATAATATATTTATCAACTATACTTATTTACATTCTATGAATCATGCCACATTATATTTTAAAGGTTTAACAGTGTGCCATAAACTAATGTAAACTATGAGTATATTACTTAAGTTTAAAAACATTACATCTAACAACAATGTATTTTAAATCATACTTATTTAACATCATCAGAATATAGTGTCACAGTGACCCCATGGAAGAGTATGTATACGATCTTTTTGAATTTGCCTTTTGTCATCATCCCCATTAAGTAATTGCTTGTTCACTTCTTGAGTATATAATACATGCTTTATCGATCTAATCAATTTCATTTTACATTTAGTATTGATATCGTTATAGAGGGTGTTACTGTAATCACTCATTTGTAGATGTTTAGTTACAGCTTTAGTTATACCTTTAGCTTTTTTAATATCAGATTCCACACTACTCGTATTTATGCAATAAAGTTTAGCTCTTAATCCGACAAATTCGGTAATAATATTACCACCCATTTCATCTTTAAATAGACCTGGTATTTTTTCGTTTCTGTTTGGAATATTATAAATATTATTAATAGCATAGTTACTTGTATCAAATTTAGAAATGTTATCTTTCATATCTTGGTAAAAATCCTTAGTATAAATTAAATAAAGTAAGCTATCAGTATCTGTGTAACACAACAATGCTTGATTCTGGTATCTTTTTTTTATAAAATCATAATGAAATTTGTACATATGTTCTTTAGCATACTCTAAAACTGAAAACCCAATGTAAATAGGTTTGTCTAAAATAATTTTTTCATGATTCAATTGAATAGCCACACAATTTTCTGAAAAAATGTCAACACTCTTTAAATTAGGTTTCGTTATCAGTTTTTCAGCAGTTATATGCTTATTTGTGCTGTTTTGGCAATCATTCCATCTTGAAACCAATTTTAAATCCACATGTTTTCTTTTATTTTCTATAGTCTTGCCGAAAATTGAATTATTTAGTAATTTAAAGAAATCTTTTTCAAAAGTGGTTTTTGATACTTGTCTTAAACTAGTATTAAGATCAATGTATGGTTTTAAAAAATCATCTTGTCTAAAACAAATGACGCGATGTATCTTTAGTAATATTAGACCATGTTTTAAACATTCTTTTAAATATACATAGTGAATGACGTAATTGATTTTATCATAAAGGTTTGCTATTAGTTTTTCAGTTTTACTCCCATAGGGTGCAAATTTCTCGACAGCAAAAGGCAAGTCTTGATGTAATTTATGTATGTGATGTGGATACGAAAGATCGACTTCTAAAATATAACCATAATCACTGTCATTAGAAATACTCATTACATCAAAAAGTTGTATTTCATCGACAGTTAAAAATCTGAATTCAGAAATTGGATATTTCTTTGTCATAGCAAAGCCGTACAAATTATTGCAATCTAAATATATTAAATACGAAGGTTGTTTAGATTCATCATAATTTGGAATATATTTGTTGGAGGCTACGGCATGACGTAGAGAACACTGTGCTAGACCACCACGTATGCCTTTTTCCAACATTTCATACATTTCAATGTCATTGATGAGTTCTAATCTAACCTTAGTATGAAAAAGCATAGCGTCCCAACTTAGGCTAGGTGCTGTCAAGTAATAGGCCGGGTCTAATTTATAGTGTAATAGACTTGTTGTTCTAAATTTCTCAAATATATCACATAAAAGTAAAATGTCTGTCTTTAAGTATAAATCAGTATATTCTCCAAGTGTTTTTAAGTTAAAAACATTCCACACTGTTTGTGCATGTATATAATCATTATCAGAAATATCTTCGTTGTATAAAGAATTATAAAAGTTAGACTTTGATGGGAGCTTATCTTCATCAAATTTTGACCAGCTGTCCATATAATCATATGGATAATGTCCTTTTCGTCGTAATAGACTAATTTGTTTCTCATTACCATCAATTTCGTTTGTTAAATGATTAAAATCACTTTTAGATAAACTTTTACATAACATATCAAGGCTTGAGCTTAAAAATTGAAATGAATCGATAAATTTTATTTCAAAAAGTCTATGTCCTGTTTTTGACTTGAGATATTTTGAAATGGATAGATACTTTTCTTTTGTTTTAGGTATTATTTTCACATCACCATCATATTTCATTAATTCTTTGATGAATAAATGTGAATCATAGCCTGATAGGTTATGAAATATTACTGGTATAAATGGACATACTTTATGCATTAAATTGCATAATGAATGTGAAATTCCGCGCACTTTTGATGTCACATGATCGTGATCTAACACTTTATCATCGAATAATACTTCATTACATATATGACAAACAGTAGCTTTACGATATTCCATTTCTTGTTCATGTGTTAGAGTTTCCATTGGTTTTTTATCTCGTAATATTTTATTAATACGTTTGGCATCTTTAATCAAACATTCAATAAACACTTTAACACAATCAGGGCCTCTATAAGTTACATATTTGTTCAAGCTCTGATCATGCGAACAACAAATATAATAACCAAAGCAACAAGGTTGATGTAACTGTAACGTTTCAGTATTTTCAGAGCAATTTTCTCTAGATTTTAACAATAAACATTCAAAATCCGCATATATAACGAAATTTACTTTTTGTTGTCTCTCATAATTTTTAAATTGTAATATTGTATTTTTTTCAGGTAAGACACTTGTAACTCCTGTACAACTGTGTAATTTGAACTTATTCTCATTGCAATAAAATTGTAGACAGGTTTCGCACATGATTATTTTGCCTTTATGATGAGTTATTTGACGTCGAACTAATCGAACAAGATCTTTGATTAAGCAATAATGACCTTTGTTGCCATGTTCAACGTACAATAGATTAATATGTTCAATTTTTCGATGTTTGGTTGAATACAGAGGGCCAGTCACATTACATTTGTTATCTAGACCATATATGTTGATACTTATATCACGATTATTCATTTCAAACAGTCTTATATCTGAGTATGTTGGTGGAAATGACATTCCTTTTACATTTAAAACCGAAGAATAGTGCGGATATGATTGAACTCTGCATACATTGTTCTTAGACGGAAACAATCCAGCAACTATAGACCAAGCAAAACAATGATTATCATTAGTATTTTTAATGTTTATAACACATTTCAACTTTTTAATTGATTTTGGTAGATCTATGTATGTTCCACCTCTCATAGGACAGTATTTATTAATATTTATTTCTAAATGACTTACAGATGATAAAGTCCAACCAGATTCACAATGCTCAAATTCGGATAGTTTTGTCTTAAATATGTCTATTAATTTAGAAAATATTTCATGTAAATCTGTGCTTTGGTATACAATTTCATACTTAGTATTAAACGACTTTAATTGCTGAGAATTCGATTTTGGTAAATCAAAGTAAGCAAATAATTCGAAATTCAATTTAATGCATTTGTGTTTCTTTAAAGATAAATCTATTAAATGTATTAGATCTTTCTGATTCCCACTCAGGAATGACTCTGGTGTGAGTTTTTCAACTTCCTGAGTGGTACTTAAGCGGTAAGTAGCAATTCGATTTCTAAATGCAGTTGCAATTATATCGATATTTTCAAAATCAGTCTTTATCAAACAATTCAATTTATGTAAATTCGTTCTCAAATGATATCTGTATTTATTTCGAGACATTTCAATTCGACATGCGTCACATTGTATTAATTCATTAACTTCATTGACAGGTATCGGCCCAGGATGTGACAAAACTGTGAAAAGAAAAAATAAGTAATGCAGTTATACAAATAAAGTATTTATTAATAAATGGCTACAATGGCAAGTATTTAATTGAAATTATATTGATATATCTATTTTGAAAAGTAAATAGGACTTATAATTAATTAAGTACTAGAATTACATTGATTGTATATATATATATATATATATATATATATATATATTAGTACAATTATATTGATATGTATTATTACACCCGATTCAATTATTTGAAAATCCGTTAATTATTTCTGGCCGACAATCCCGAAACTCCTGCCTCGTTGCTTTTATAAATTGTGTTAAGTATGACCACGCCTCTGTATCGTCGTTGGTTTTATTTTTAATGGTTATAATGGCATGACGCCATCTATTCATAGGCTGAACGTTTTTTATATCGTTACAATTATACACCTTTAACTCTACATAGTGCGACCCTTTTTTCTCTGTGTCTGATTGCCGGGATACACCACCGCGAGGCAGCCGTTTTGTGTATTGAGATATAATGGCTGGTGTTTTTTTACCGTGGCTTGGTAATTCTTCGTCGTCGCTATCGCTCCCAAACAAATCTCGTGCCGAGCTCTTTGCTGGAATGCCGAAACTTGTTTTAATTTTCTTTACTTTCGGCTCGATGGCAGCAGTGGAGACATGGTGAGAAGGCTGTGAAATTTTCTCTGCAGACTCTTGTGCCCCACCTTTGAAATAAGAGTTGTCCATGAGATATGTTTCTCGAAACAAGTTTAAAATTGAACAATTTTTTATCTGCCTTCTAATAGCATCTATAAATTTTATTAAATAGTACCACGCTTCTGTGTCCGAATCTGTTCTATTTTTTATCATAATATGTATTTTAGGTCGTCTATTCATCAGTTCTATTTCTTCAGCGTGGTACGTTTTCAGAACAATAAAGTATTGGCCATGTTTTGTTTCATTGATTTGCCGGCTATAAGCTTTAGGATGTTTCATTATGAAGTAAGAATACATATGACAGGTGTGTTCTGAGCTCTTACCGTGATTGTCAATTTCATCTTCACTGTCCGTGCCGAACAGTTCGTAGTTAGAGTACTTCGTCGGTAGTGTAGCGGGAACGACGCGGGTGTGAGAGCGTTTTCTAGAGGTGGAAGCAACTGCAGTAGCGGTGGTGGAAGCGACGGGTCGGCTGGAGGCAGGTGGTGACCGAGTCTTCCTTGATGCTGATGGTGTGTGTGCGACACGGTGTCGATGTACGCTCTGTGGTGGGTCTACCGCCAGCTCTTCCTCACCAGAGTCCTGGGCGGTAGCGGGCAGCTCATTCATTGCCTTGGACCTGTAAATATAAAACGGATTTATTGATTTCATCAAACACACTAGAGTTTAACCAACAAAAGATAAATGTAACATTTTAATAAATGAAATAGTGAATTAATAATATTTACATATTTACTTGAAATTTCTTCAATAGTTTGCAAACCGGGGAAGAGGCGATGGATTATGCAGTTTGAAGACTGTGACTTGTAAGGCCCGCTTCCCGGCTTAAATACACCCTTTTCACGTGGTCATTTTCCTTATTTAGGATAGCACAATGTGATCGATATTGCATTGTAAGCATTTGAGAGTGAACAAAGTTCGGTAGACCAAATTTGGTTTAACATACATAGAAAACTATGCTAATCATTTAGGTTTGCTCGCATCATATCACATAGATTGAATATTACCTAATAGTTGTTTATTAATAAACAAACACATATACAAACAGCCTGGTAAATTAAAATCAATACCATAGATATATTCTAGCCTGTGTTATAATGTGTTATAGGTAGTCAACATAATACTTTGATTTCAGCAATTACGTATTTAATTTAGGAGACAGACACAAACAACGACTGATCATTTTCTATAGTTAAGTTGTCATTGCCACTAAACTGTTTTATGCCGCGGGTCGCATTATTTTTTCAATATCATACATGATTAGAACTAAGCGTATAAGTTTTTTTTGATTTCACGATTGCTGTATGAAAAGGAAATGTAATATTTTCAAGTACGTATGTGAGTTTCAATATTCTATCATATATCTAAACAGATTCATTGATTTAAGGAAATAACGTTAGAATCCTTACATCATCCTTAGCATAAGGCTATAATTTTCAGGAAAAATATCGAATAAATAAAAAAGTATAAGTAATCAGTAATCACCAATATTATAGATGCTTTAAGTATGCAGGTAAAATAACCATAATATTAAAACCCCGTTGCTAATAAATTATTAAAGAAAACACAAAAAACAAGAAGTGTATATATTAAAAAGTTAATGTTAGGTAAAACCTGAGAATGCGGGCCGCTATCGATACGCAATGTACCAGTCCTGAATGTTATTGTAAGTGTTGCTACTATGAACCTATTCTACAACAGGCACGGTGTCTAATGCCATCAGTCAGGAGTTCTGGCTTTACATGTATGGGATGTACCTACCGCATATTAGATAATAGTTTGTATTATACCTACCTCGTATACGGAAGAGCTGCAATGTTGAACTCTAATAACGTGAAGAAACTTTTGTTATAAATAGGCGAAATTTATGGCTTAATTCATCAGTACATTTTTGAGAGGTTTGCTTTGCAGTCCAAAATATGTCTGTAAGTATTTACAATCTTTTAATTTCTATAATAAATTAAGGCTCGCGAAACGTTATTAATTATTAATTATTATTGTTTTCAGTATTCAAGCTGGATTCTATCTCCACCAGCCCTGACTGTGGATGAATGTGGAAGATTATCAGAAAATAAAGAGCAGAAAAATCTTTTGATCAATCAGAGTCCTCAAATTGAAGAAAAGAAGAAGCTTTCATCATGTATGAAGACAACAGCACTGGGAGTTAAAATAATTCGTATTGAAATATACGACAGCAGTCAATTCGAAAACACTGAACAGTCGACATGTAGGTGTAATGCTGAACTCTGCGCTCAACACGTCGTTGGGAATGTATACTCTGATGTGATATATGCTAAAATTAGAGATATTATAAAATCAATGGATAATTCATTGTACGTAGTTTTATAATTATAATATTACTTGTGAATATATTGCATATTACCTACTTGTGATTTAATTAATGTATTGTTCACATTCTTTGAAAATATATCGTAATTTATAATTATAATTGTTTTTCTTTAATAAAGACATTACCTGAATAGATGAAATGGTGAAATTGGTGGCGTTTGGATCTCCTCTGATCCAAACGCCCCAATTTTACCCTACTCAACAGTGGACGTTTCGGTTCATATCACATCAACCGAAACGTTGCAATATACCTAAAACTACAAAGTGGCATCGGCCGACTTTCAGTCGCGCGCGCGGTCGCGGGCGCGCCGCCTCCACGCCGCGCGCCGCGCCGCGCGCTCGCCGCCCTCGCGCCGCGGGTCTTGCGGCGCGCGCGCGGCGTCGTGGGAACAGTACTCGCGGCGCAGGCGCGGCGCGCCGCGCACACGCCGCCCTCGCGCCGCGGGGCTTGCGGCGCGCGCGCGGCGTCGTCTGAACAGAGCCTTACAGATCATGACGAACGGGGCTGCGAGAAACGTGGATGACGGCCGTGGCATCTTATTGGGCTCACGGCACCTCACGATGCTCGTGTACCGGGCCGAGGATACGAGCAACGGAGATGGGACCGCATCGAGCCTGCTCAATCACTGAGGAAGACGCTGCTGCCGCCGAAAATTTCGACTCCAGCTTGAGATATCCGTTCACTGCGTCTGAAAGCTCCAGCAACTTTAACACCGGCCTCGGAGCGACGGGCTAACGGACAGCCGAGCCCTAGTAATAAGGAGCCGGAGCCGCGGGTCCTAGTGTTTAACTTAGGTCTCGTATCAAGGTTTATCGAATATTCATTGTTTTCTAGCAAATAACTGCGTCGGTGACCCTGATGATAACAAGTATGGGTTGGCCCCTGGGTCAATTGCATCGTGGGTGCAAATCTCAAACGCAGTTCATATTTTTAATTAGTGCCTACTTATTTATTATTTCGTAAATATATTTTTCTGTAGGTACCTATATTCGATGAAGAGAAACGCAAATTACCTGCTATCAGTATTCTGAAATTCTATTAAAATAACTTTATCGTTCAATACAATTCTGGAATTAGTTACCTAATCTTACCCGTAGTTTCTAGGTTTGTCAGTCTTCTATTAACTGCGTAACGTATTAATTTGCGTAACTCTTCCGTGCGTTCACGTCGTAATTATCGCTAGTAACCATTTAGTTTAGTTACCGTTTTTTAACACATGCTATCTGTGATTTCTCGAAATCCCTAAATTTGAGTGCTTTGTTACAAAATATAAAATACGTTAACCTCTCATTAGAGAATAGATCTATTCTCAGCCCAGTCTGAATTGAAAAATAATAAAAATTTAATTTGAAAAAAAAAGGAATAAAAATAATAATAAGTAATTATAAAGTTTTAATTTTTATATATTTTAAAATTAAGGGGGTCAAAATGCGGGCCCCATAATTTTGAGCTAAAACCTGAGACTCCTTTTCTTTAATTTTTCTTTGTGTATTTTTTGATTGGCTTTATTCCGCGCAACACTACATATCCAAGATACCTTTTCTATTGATTACCTCGTTATTCAGTGCTATAGCTATTACCCGGCTTAATAAACAAACGATAATAAAATAGCGCCAATTATTATCATCGCACACTATATGCACCAATGCGAGTAATGATAAAATGTGAAGATTAGATTATCCCATGTGTGTTTCTATATTACTACCTTTCAACTTCCGAAGCGGCTTTACTTCTTCGAAATACTTCTTCTACTCTTCTACTTTTCCATATAGATGTTGATTTTGATACGAATATATTTAGTTTTAGATAATATTATGGTATAGACTCGGCTTCGTTATAAGTATTAAGATATTATGTTGCGTGTAAGTTTTTGATTTTGATAACAATAAATTTAGATTTAGATAGTTCATAAGTTTCCAATTTTTTATACCTATTGCCCGAACACTAGCGTAGTATTATTATATGTTCTATGGCAATAGGTATCAAAAATATTATAGGACAGACTCCGCTTAGTTGGTTAAGTGTAAGGATATTATATTGCATGAACTTTTTGATGTTGGTACGAATACATTTTGTTTTAGATTGTTCATAAGTTCCAATTTTTTTATACCTATTGCCCGGACACTGCAATAGGTATAAAAATATTATGGTATAGACTCGGCTTAGTTATAAGTGTTAAGATATTATGTTGCGTGTAAGTTTTTGATTTTGATAAAAATAAATTTAGATTTAGATAGTTCATAAGTTTCCAATTTTTTATACCTATTGCCCGAACACTAGCGTAGTATTATTATATGTTCTATGGCAATAGGTATCAAAAATATTATAGGACAGACTCCGCTTAGTTGGTTAAGTGTAAGGATATTATATTGCATGAACTTTTTGATGTTGATACGAATACATTTTGTTTTAGATTATTCATAGGTTCCAATTTTTTTATACCTATTGCCCGGACACTGCAATAGGTATAAAAATATTATGGTATATACTCCGCTTAGTTATAAGTGATAAGATATTATGTTGCATGTAACATTTTAATACGAATACATTTAGGTTTAGATTGTTCATAAGTTTAATTTTTTTTATATCTGTTGCACAGTAGATATAAAACAATATTATAGTACAGACTCCGCTTATTTGTTTAAGTGTTAGTTCTTATCAAGATATTCTAATGCATGATATTTTTTTGATTAAAGGAAGATAAATAATTTTGGTGTTTCTGTTATTTCCTGCTTTTCTTTTAATTGCTAGGTAGACTGAAAATATTAATTGCTTTAATTTTATAGTCTGTTTATAGTACCTATAGATCACATCACGCATTTCAATCCGCCATTACATCCAAGCCTCGCTGCTGCCCACCTATTGGTATTTTTCCTTTCGTCGACTCTTACAACTCCCACAGGAAGAAGAAATAAGGGGTCGTGTTACTTAGCTTGGCACCCCAGGGGAACCTACATTCATGCCAATAATTCTAATTTTGTAAATTTTGTTTTAACGCCTGCTAATGAAGCAAATAGGTAGTGGTAATGTTTACAAATTAAAGCTTAATTAGCAGGATTCGATATCATAGCAATTCTTCCCTGGCCGGAAGCATAAACAAATATAATTAGGCAAGGAAGAATTATTCTCAATGTGAGCAAATTACACTTACTAAATAGGGTTAAAACTACTTTTTAAAATATAATATCAATCACCTCCGCACATATGTTGTACTCCTGCTCTGCTCCTACATTAAATCTAAAATGTCCATACATGCCACTTTTAAGTAAATTAACAAATGATAATTGTATTAGATATAATTATCGTGCCCTCGGTGAGACAAAGGGTTAACTGCATTTTTTGTAAGTATTTACAGCAATAGTACTTTATATTTTTCTTACGGCATCCATGTATTGATTTAATTATATTTTTACATTGTAACCATGTTACGCAGGTCAATAAAAATTAACATTATTATTGACCTGCATATTTATTATTCTGTGAATGCAATAAGCCTTATACTTTTGCTTAGAAATCCTTTTCAAAATAATGAGAATGAAATGAAAGGATATAAGTATTAAAACTATGACGTAGTATGTTATCTGTGCTATGAGTAGGGCATGCTGTTCGGATATCCGAATATCCGAATTATTCGGATATCCGTTGTATATAATTATCCGAATATCTTTGATGTTATTATTCGGATAAAACGGATAATTCGGATATTTATTTTCGAATTATTTTATGGTTTATTGTTCATTTTAATCATGCTTTTTACCATATGCCACACGAGATTTACTTTATTAAATGACTATTTATTAATTAACTTCTTTCACAGGTTCACAGGTTTGGTGACTTCCAGCCTCCCGAACAAGACGCGTTCCGAAAAGGTTTTAGTACCATAGACCACATCCGCACGCTCCGCTAGATTAAACAGAAGACTGAGGAGTATAATCGGCCATTATGTTTAGCGTTTGTGGACTATGAGTAAGCCTTCGATTCAATCGAAACCTGGGCTGTACTGCAGTCTCTTCAGCGATACCAAATTGCCTATAGGTACATCGAAGCTCTGAAGTGTTTGTATAGAAACGCCACCATGTCGATACGACTACAGGACAAGAGCACGGAACCAATCCAACTGCAGCGAGGCGTGAGACAGGGAGACGTTATTTCTCCGAAACTGTTCACGAATGCGTTGGAGGACGTTTTTAAGCTCTTGAACTGGAAAGAATTCGGCATCAACATCTATGGCAAATACATCACTCACCTTCGTTTCGCCGATGACATAGTCATAATGGCAGAGTCGCTTGAAGAACTCAGTACAATGCTCAGCGACCTCAGTAGAGTTTCCCAGCCGGTGGGTATTAAAATGAACATGGACAAGACGAAAATTATGTCTAATTTCCATGTTGCACCCGTACCAGTAGTTGTTGGGAACGATACGCTCGAAGTTGTTGACCATTACATATACCTGGGACAGACTGTCCAGTTAGGTAGGTCCAACTTTGACAAAGAGGTCGCCCGAAGAATCCAATTCGGATGGGCAGCGTTCGGGAAGTTACGCGACATCTTCTCGTCGAAAATCCCGCAGAGCCTGAAGACCAAAGTCTTCAACCAGTGTGTGTTGCCAGTGATGACTTATGGCACAGAGACGTGGTCCTTAACTGTGGCCCTTATGGACAAGCTCAGAGTCACTCAACGAGCTATGGAGAGAGCTATGCTCGGAGTTTCTTTGCGCGATAAAATCTGGAACGTGGATATTCGCCAAAGAACCAAAGTCACGGACATAGCTCTCAGAATCTGCAAGTTGAAGTGGCAATGGGCGGGCCACATTGCTCGTAGAACTGACAACAGTTGGGGAAGAAAGGTTCTCGAGTGGTTACCACATTACACCGGAAGACGTAGAGTTGGTAGGCCCCCCACTAGGTGGACTGACGACATCGTGAAAGTCGCTGGTAGCCAATGACTACAAGCGGCTAATAGCCGTTCTTTGTGGCGCTCTATGGGGGAGGCCTTTGTTCAACAGTGGACGTCTTCCGGCTGATGATGATGATGATGATAAGGTGGTGATGTTGCCTTTACTATCCTTTTAATAATTTAAGGTAATTAAAACGAAAACTTAAGGCAATATTACCGATATAATCTTTTTATTTGTCCTCATATTGTAATTAATAACATTCGGTTATGGATGGATTAAGAACGAAGTGATGGAAGAGATAAATTTTCGATATAACGTAACCTATCAATCACACCGCTTTTAAACGTTATTTCAATTTTGTGTCTGGTCATACTAGTCTCAAATGTAGTAAAAGCTTTGCCGTGATTCTGCTAGATGGCTTACCGTTCGCTATAGCAAATTTCTGAATCGCGCTGACGAGATTCTCCGTAACACCTAGGTAGGGTAAATCGTTAATAATTTCTACATCAACCCGATTTCTAAATACTGATATTCCTGTTTTTGGAAACGTCGATGTGCGCTGTGCGCTATTCGACGTCGTAGAAAAGATAAAGCCCATAATGCATGGCTGAAATCTATGGCCACTCAGATTTCAGACAGTAGCATGGCAATAAGAGACCTTATCACAACCCCAAAGACGTCGAGTTCGAGTATGTGTCGTCATATTGCAATATGACAACACATACATACATTATAAATCGGCATTTCTAAAGATGATATTAATATCACTAGTAGTTCGCCCCGAACTGGAACTTGTGATATCACGACAAGCAACTCTTGCATGTAACATTTTGTGAAATAGGACAGACTGTGACAATGAATACGATAACTTATCATTTGACATACAAACAGGCGTTTCAATACATTCAATATACCGTAAAATGGGGTTACATTGGTTAGATTTCTACAATGGCTGTATTTTTGTGAATATTTTCGTAAAAAACATGGTAATGACGACTTAACATAATATATTTTATTTTGCCATAAAGAAAACAAAAATAAGGCTTAGATTTTTTTTTTTTTTTTTTGTTTTATCCTTTTAATTTTATTCTTGAAATGCGGTCACTTTGACGACCCCTGTTTTTATGATTGAAATGTATTTCAGTACAGAATAAATATAAAACGGAAAAAATAATTTCTCATGGATAATTTATTTTATTTATTATTCAAAATATTTGGGACAAAATTGATTAAAGGGGTTAAATTGATAACCTCATTTGAATAACGTATATTACATATATTTCATTCATCTATATTTTTTTTATACATGCTGGGCTATCCTTTGACCACTATCGCACCTGATGGTAAGTGACGATGTGGTCGAAGATGTTGTTCAGGCTAACCTAGAATTACTGGCTCTCAAAGACACACACCGTTAGATGCTTGCTTTAATCAAAGTCCTGACTCTCTGACTGACAGACAGCGCACAGCCTAAACCGCTGGTCGCAGATACTTGAAATTTGGAGGATGTATTCGTCTTGATGCGTAGGGAGTACTAAGAAAATAATTTTTGAAATTCAACACGTAAGAGGATAAAAATGGATGAAAACGTTTATATGAAAGCCTTTGTTTTTTAAGTTACAGTTCTGAAAATTAGTATTTGGATAGACTATTCATAATAGAACATGCCGGGTTCAAATTTTTTTTGACAGGGATGACTTAAGTTGGTGTAATTGGGGATGAAACTTTGTATGGTCATTGTTTTTGCAGTGATAGTGATGAAAATTGATATCTGAATAGACTTTTAAAAACAAACACATGCCGCAATAATATTTTTTGCTATGGTTGATTGAAAATGGGAAGGAGTGAAAATGGGGAAGAAATTTTGTCACTAAATAATTACCACTGGCGCTCGGCCTGTTCGCCCATGTGTCATATTGATGCATCGTTTGAATCGTAATAGGCAGACACTTGAAATAAAAACAATTATATTAATATTATTTTTTAAACTAAGTAGCTTTCTAATAAAACTTTATTTCAAAATTTATAATATTATTGTATCTTTGTACAATTAATATAATTTTCAAAATCAGTTAGCTATTAGACTTCTTTATTATTTCAAATTTATTTTACAAAGCATGGAGGAAGCTACGTGCTAAGCATCGGAATTTGGATGAGCCGTCCGTCGGGCGTCAAGTATGACAGGCAATTCTAGTATAGAGATTGCCAGCCATTTAGGGCACGGTGCGTGGCCATCAACCAGACTACTAGACTTCATCTGATCGAAAGAAGTTTTTAAAACACTCAACTCTTGGTATGATGTTGCCACCTTTCTATATTTCTAATTATGATTACAAGCACTACTGCGTGCTAAGCGAAAAATCATATTTTACAAATTATTGGAGAACAAAATGTTCATGCCCAAGGCGGGTACTTAACCTGCGTCCTCCGATATCGCATCGGATGCCTAAACCATCTCGGCGACCTGGACTGGTATTGGCATTTCTAACTGAAATTTCGTACTCCCATTGTATTACTTTAACCGTCATAGGAGACGGTGTGCGGCCTTCAACCAGACTACTAGACTTCATCTGATCGAAAGAAGTGTTTTTTCAAACACTCAACTCTCCGTATGATGTTGCTACCCTTCTAAATTTCTAAATATGACTACAATCACTATCGCGTGCTAAGCAAAAAACTGTATCCAACCGCGGCCATGTTACAGACCCCAATAAATTATAGGACAAATAATTATCTACTTCTATTTCACCATTTCCAAAATCGCAATGAAATGTTACTTGACACCAGCACATTACAAGTCGTACATTCCTGCAAATGCTTCTTCAAAAGCTTTCCATGCAATTCCAGGAAGTGCTTCCCTTATACAGGATATACCTACCCGTTACTATTTTTATGTCATCATAGATATCCTATAGCTTATATCCTATAGCTTTCAGTATTTTTGCCCCGTTACCCCATATGGTAATTGCATACCTTATATTCGAATGTATATATGCATGATAGACTGATAATAATACTTCCTTATTTAAAAGTGGTTTCTTCCTTTACCTTTGTCACTTTCTTGGCCCAATTGATATCCTTATTTAAAAGTGGTTTCTTCCTTTACCTTTGTCACTTTCTTGGCCCAATTGATATTCCTGCATGTCACCACATTCCCATTATATTTCCGTTAGATTTTTAAGTTTCGGTATATTTCGAATTGTTTTGTTATGAGTCAGTACATACTTACTTTATCTTCGCCATAAGGTCTCCACTTGTTACCATTAACCAACTTTACAAGAATACGGTGTTAAAGTCTTGATTCCATTCTGCAGCTTTAAAAGTCTTTACATTTTGCAGTGACATAAAATGTCCGAGACTCTCTTTTTGGATTGGTTTTCTTACCACCTTTTCAATAAGAAAGTTTTAACTAATGGAAATCATCTAGGCGTACCTATAGCAGCACTAAAGACACCTTCGTTCGAGTTTTGACAAATTGAAACCTGAACGTACCACTATTTAAGAGATGCGGGTTAAAGTCATGTTGTGTGAACAGTCAATTCCAGATTTTGTAAGAACACAGCTAACAATGTTTTCAGCTCGTTTCTAGTAAAAACTTATACTTAAGCTGATAATTTTAGTAAACACGTCCCGGAAAATGTAAGAGCATCCCTCGGGTCGAGGGATGAAACTCTTGACGCTTTTTTTAGTACTAAGTTTACTTTTCAATTACCTAAACATGTCAACCTAATTTGCCCATACTCCATTATACCATAAAAAAATACAGACGAATTGAGAACATCCTCCTTTTTTTTGAAAGTGGGTTACAATAACATTTTCATCTATTTAGTAGAGTAGATCAAACAGCGAAACGTAAATATATATTTTTACAGATTTTGGGGATTTTTGGTTTTTAGCCAACTTCAAAAAAGGAGGAGGTTCTCAATTCGTCTGTATTTTTTTATGTTTGTTGAACTAAATGAACATTGAAAACATTCGTACTGTAAGGATGGCGCTCCGTGGATCCTTTTTAAAAAAACACTTTACTACTGCTAGTGGATTTAATGGAATTTAGAAATTAAAGGATACAAAATTGAATCAGAATCAGAAATCTTTACTGACCATTATAACAGTAAACGTTACACTATGCAAGTCATTTTACGATAGGTTGTTAGCATGATAATATACTAAAATATATAAAGGTACGAAAATTATGATAACAAAGTACTTAATCTAACATGTTCCAGGAAATTCATAATTGCAATTATAATATAATAACAATTAAAAATTAATATACTTGTACATAATAAATATATCTATGTGAAACAAAATAAAGATTAAGATGATGTCAATAATATTTTGTAAAACTACATGCGATGAATTCAAGATTACTAAAAAAAATAATAGCAGTATAAATTTGTTATATTAATGAATTTATTGTTCACTAGCTGTACCCGCGACTTCGTTCGCGATTGCCGTACCTGCACACTAATTATTCACATTTGTGCACTGTTTATCTCTTATAAAGCAACACTGTGGTCTGCGGTGAAGCACTCTTATAGTAAACCATAGCTCAGAATGCAGCTTTCTACTTTGGATTTCAAAACTCCGGGGTTGTTTTTTCCAGAAGACAGTAGTTAAGTAACTCAGAGAGTTCTTTCCCGGTTCGCACAATAAATGTTGAAGCAAAGTACCTTGTGCGTTTCTTTAGAATTTCGATTTTAAAACGGCGGTTTGTTTGACGGTAGATCGTTTTTTTTTTATTTCTCATTCTCGGAAAGTAGTGTTTGTTTGATCTGAGTAGCGGGTGGGAGACGCTCTTTCCCACCTAAGGCCGGGAAAAACATTGGTGTAAACAAAGTTATATGTCTAAGATTTTTCGTTGTAAAATATTCTGTTGTTGTAAAACAATTAATAACAACTATGTTTGGCAGGGTAGTAACTAAATATAAGGTAAAAAGTGTAGGTTAAAAATAAATTCAAACTTTCCCTAAATTTCATTGTTCTAACTTCTAGTGTATCTTTGTATCTTCTACTCATGTTTATTATTTTTAGTAAATATTTAGAAAAACTACTATTTTTTTACCCTCCTCATATTTTAAATGAAAAGTAGAGTGTTTAACACGGATGTAAGTCATCGATTCCTACTTGGACTATAGCCGCATTAATTTTAAAAATATACTGCTCATGTTATTGAAATCAAAATAAATAATATAAAAAAACATACTATATTTATATCGTTATTCCTTATATTAGTAGTGAAAAGCAGAGAGATTCTTATTCGGGCTATAGCCGCCCGAAAATATTCCAAACAAAATGTTACGTAAAATTTCACAAATAGTTCAAACCTCTCAATAAATTTTTAGTAAGTATGATATTTTATCAATGAATAATTTTAGAAAAGCTACTTGATTTACTTTCTTTAAATTCGATATGAAAAGTAGAGAGCTGACCGCGGGTGAAAGTTACCAATTCCTTTCGACCCTTGTATAACCGTCTACTAAAGTTGTGCACTTCCAACTTTAAACGGATTAAATCACGTATATTTATCATTATTTTTGTCCCGACAGTCACCCCGTCACCACGATCACTACAAAGTGTTTGAAACGTCGGGACAAAAATAATGATAAATATACGCGATTTAAACCGTTTAAAGTTGTTTAATTACTAAGTGTAACAATCGCGAAAACCTAAGACAACATTGTGCACTTTCATTGCGCAGTCTCCGAAATGTATCCGTCAAAAGAAAGATATGTAGTTTAAAAAACTGATTGTGGTAAATGTACCACATTTTAGAGTTTTATCGTAGCAAGCTTGCAAAACTAAATAAGGGTGCCGTGCTGCCCGTGGGGCGCCGGGCTGCCCGTGGGATGCCGGTCTGTCCGTGGGGTGTCGGGCTTCCCGTGGGGTTCCGGGCTGCCTGTGGGCTTAAGATGAGCCGTACGTTCGAGGGTTTCGCAACATTCCGCGGTCCAAGTTATTTAAAACGAAATATTAAGTTTGTGATATCTGTAATTTCTGAACTGCAAAACTGAGGACTTTGAAATATTTACGGGAAAATAATTCAATAACCACTATTGTAACAAAAAAGAATGATTGAAATCGGACTACGCGTTAATAAATTACAATTAAATGTACATTTTGACTTTCATCCCCTTTCCCAAGAGAACCGTACTGAATTTCGGGATAAAAGTATCGTATGTCCTTCTTCGTAGTATGAACTCGAATCGTGCTAAGTTTCATTCAAATCCATTCAGTAGTTTTGGAGTGATGCGAGGCCGGGATACAGACAGACAGCCAGAAAAAAAAAAAAACAGTTTTTGCATCAGTATCAGCTTCAGATTGCTCTCAAAACATATTTTCAAAATATCTGTAATGTATAGAATTGGACCTGTTACAGTTTTATTATAAGTATAAATAGATGAATTTAAGCGTCTTACCCTTTGCGCTTCCCTACCCGCCTTCTGCAACCTGTTATAGGTATAGATTAGACTGATTAGAGCATTGCGTGTTATGAAAAATATACGTAGGGAAGTTGTGCTTATCGTAATAAAAAAAACTGTGTTTTATCGTTTGAAAAATCAGTCTTTTGGAGAGGTCCGACTACAGACCTATCTATTATACCTATACGATAAAGTGCAAACGCCAGCTTAAGATGAGCCGTACGTTCAAAGGTTCCTGTACATTCGGGGTGTCAAGTTAATTGGAACGTAATATTTAGGTTGTGATGTCTGTAATTTCTGAACTGCAAATCCGATGACTTTGAAATATTTACGTGATAATTTTAAAGCACCACTATTCTAATTAAAAAAATCGGCCAAGTGCGAGTCGGACTCGCGCACGAAGGGTTCCGTACCATTAGCTATACAACATTAGACTTCATATTTTAACCTTTTTTGTTTTAACGTGAGCGAGTCCAACTCGCACTTGGCCAACTTTTTGTATTTGTTGTTATAGCGGCAACAGAAATACATCATCTGTGAAAATTTCAACTGTCTAGTCTGTCTATCACCGTTCTTGAGATACACCCTGGTGACAGACGGACGGACGGATGGACGGACAGACGGACGGACGGACAGCGGGACAGACCGTTTTTACCCTTTGGGTACGGAACCCTAAAAAGAACGTCTGAAATCGGACTACGCGTTAATAAATTACAACTAAGTGTATATTTTGACTTTCATCCCCTCTCCCAAGGGAACCATGCTGAATTTTGGGATAAAAAGCTAAATTATCCTACCTTGTAGTATGAACTCCAATCATGCTAAGTTTCATTGAAATCCATTCAGTAGTTTTGGAGTGATACGCGGCCGGGATACAGACAGACAGACAGACAGACAGACAAAAATAAAAAAAAATATAGTTTCGGCATCAGTATCAGCTACAGAGTACTGTACATTTGTTTTTTTCAAAATATCTGCCATGTACAGAATTGGACCTGTTACAGTTTTATTATAAGTGTTATGGGTATAGATTAGACTGATTAGAGCATTGCGTGTTATGAAAAATATACGTAGGGAAGTTGTGCTTATCGTAATAAAAAAAACTGTGTTTTATCGTTTGAAAAATCAGTCATTTGGAGAGGTCCGACTACAGACCTATCTATTATACCTATACGATAAAGTGCAAACGCCAGCTTAAGATGAGCCGTACGTTCAAAGGGTCCTGTACATTCGGGGTGTCAAGTTAATTGGAACGTAATATTTAGGTTGTGATGTCTGTAATATCTGAACTGCAAATCCGATGACTTTGAAATATTTACGTGATAATTTTAAAGCACCACTATTCTAATTAAAAAAATCGGCCAAGTGCGAGTCGGACTCGCGCACGAAGGGTTCCGTACCATTAGCTATACAACATTAGACTTCATATTTTAACCTTTTTTTGTTTTAACGTGAGCGAGTCCAACTCGCACTTGGCCAACTTTTTGTATTTGTTGTTATAGCGGCAACAGAAACACATCATCTGTGAAAATTTCAACTGTCTAGTCTGTCTATCACCGTTCTTGAGATACAGCCTGGTGACAGACGGACGGACGGATGGACGGACAGACGGACGGACGGACAGCGGGACAGACCGTTTTTACCCTTTGGGTACGGAACCCTAAAAAGAACGTCTGAAATCGGACTACGCGTTAATAAATTACAACTAAGTGTATATTTTGACTTTCATCCCCTCTCCCAAGGGAACCATGCTGAATTTTGGGATAAAAAGCTAAATTATCCTACCTTGTAGTATGAACTCCAATCATGCTAAGTTTCATTGAAATCCATTCAGTAGTTTTGGAGTGATACGCGGCCGGGATACAGACAGACAGACAGACAGACAGACAGACAGACAGACAGACAGACAGACAAAAATAAAAAAAAATATAGTTTCGGCATCAGTATCAGCTACAGAGTACTGTACATTTGTTTTTTTCAAAATATCTGCCATGTACAGAATTGGACCTGTTACAGTTTTATTATAAGTATAGATAATTCATAAATGAAGATTCTGATAACGTCATATTCATAAATTCGTTATTATTGTATAGGGGATTATTAAGAAAAAAATTTTTTGTTGTTTGCTTAAAATTCTCATAATTTAAGTTCATAATTTGATGAGGCAGTTTATTGTACATAGTGATTTTTAAAAACATGCCCTGTTTTTAGTTTTCACAAGTCTAGCTTTTTGTCTAAATCATTTGTAATTATTGTGGAGAATAAATGTATGCATGTCCTTATTTTTTGGTAACTTTTCTTTTTCTTCATGTATTTCTAGTAGACAATTGAAAACATAGAGAGAAACTAAGGTCATGATTTTATTTATTTTAAAATATTTTCTAGCGGAACTTCTTCTTTTTTAGACCATTTATTATCCTGATGGATCTTTTTTGACATTTCAAAACTTTCAGTATTTTTGCCCCGTTACCCCATATGGTAATTGCATACCTTATATTCGAATGTATATATGCATGATAGACTGATAATAATACTTCCTTATTTAAAAGTGGTTTCAATTTATATAATGCATAGTTTCCGCTAGAGATTTTCTTGCATATTGTTTCTATGTGCGTCGTGTGGCTTAATGTGTAATCTATAGTATAACCTAAGAATATATTATGTTTTGTTACATTTACATTTTTACCTAACCCTAGCCTTGACTGGTATTGAATTATCAAGCTTTTGTTAGCATTTAGAATAATACCTTTAGCGTCGAACCGTTCTTTAAGGTTATCCATAATGATTTTAATTTTTGTTTCTAGCGTTTTTGTACTTTTTCTGATATACCTACATGAGTATCATCGGCAAATAAGCTGATGTTTGCCCATTCTGGCATATAATTCGGAAGATCATTAATATATATTAGAAATAATACTGGTCCTAATATTGAACCCTGAGGTACTCCAATATTCAAAAGTTGTGTTTCCGTATTGACTTTATTTACAGAGACAATTTGAGTACGATTACATAAATATGTCTGCATCATATTAAGTTCGATTCCTTCAAAACCATAGAATTGGAGCTTCGTCATAAGTATGTCATATCTCAAACAATCAAAAGCTTTGGAGAGATCACAAAAAATACTGGCACATTTATGTGATCTGTCCATAGAATCAAGGATAAAATAAATAACTTTTCTGATAGCTTTTTCCGTAGAAAGATGTTTTCTAAAACCAAATTGAGCCAAGGCAAACAAATGATTTTGTTCAAAATATTCGACAATTCTTCTTTTTATTACAGTTTCTAGTATCTTAGATATTGCTGGTAGTATACAGACGGGTCTATTATTATTAAGAGTAGTTGTATCACCTTTTTTGAGAAGCGGTATTACTCTGCCAGTTTTCAAAACCTCGGGGAATATACCATCTTTTCCATTAATTTTGGACATCAATTTCTATATTACATGTCAGTTTACGGGCAATGCTACAAAAATACCAATTGAATAAGTCAGCTATCTTTGCTGGATCGCTAGATTCTTCACCAATGTCATTTTTTATTGATCATATATTTTTGTTTTTCTGTTTTTGCTTTTGAGTAACTTGTTCATTTATAATTGACCATGCTTCTTTAAATTTATTTTTTGAAGTTGTTAGTCTATGTCTATACTGTAACTTTTTGGGTGCGTACATAACTTTCCTTAAGACCTTTTTTTACATATTAATGTTAATCTTACAAATTTCATCAGGGTTGCCACTTTGTAATATTTCCATTTTCATTAAGTCGGTTTATGTTTTTCTATGCCTGGGGTTGTTCATTTTTTATAAGTTGCCCGTATGGGTATAAGTCGTTTGGGAAAAGCAATATTATAATAAAAATTAATAGCGTCGTTTAAAATCTGCATTTTTTCATTTGAACATTTACAAATCATCATTTCTTGTTTCATTTTAGTATAATTTTTATTAAACAGGTAGTTAAAATAACCTAAATTATTTTTTGTAAAACTTCTTGCCATACATGTTGCTTTATTCCCTACTTGTTCTTCTTCATACTTTTCAACAATTGTTAATCCAATTACATTATGATCAGATAACTTTATATTGAGTACACTACCCTTATAGCCTTTAAAATTAACAATAAAATTGTCTAAACATGTAGAACTCGTACCTTGAATTCTATTTGGTTCGTTTAATACCCACTTGCAATGATACTTATCTAAAATACATTTCGTCATTTTGGTCTAAATTGCAAAATTGCGTCGACTCTAATATCGACATATCGCAAGGGTTACCCATTGAGTTGTGACGATTTTGCGGTCGCAGTCGGTACGTTATATTACTGAATCCATTATTAAAATTACTAAATTGCAAAATGTTGCACAAAATATCTGTTATTTAACTTGCAAAAAGAAAATAAATACAAAAAAAAATTCCTGTCCACTGAGATTTGAACACGATATCGTTTGAGCAGCTGAACTATCGTTTACGTTCGCTTAACTGCGCCACGCTTACAGCCTGGCCACGGGACATTCGCCGATGTGAATATTCGCGCGGTGCGAATGGCGAAGCGTCTAGTGACTGAAATAAACTCATAGCAATGTACTTGTCAAGCCACGCGCAACGGCGACCGGCGATGCGACCGGCGAAATGTACCGAGCGAAACGCGGGGAGACTTGCCACGCGTCGGGCGAGCAAAACAAAGGCATGTATCAGTACGCCGCGAGCCACGGAGTCGAGCGGCAGTCGCCGCGAATAGTGCAGTGATTAAACCAGTTTAGTAAACTTTTATTGCTGAAATACTAGCTAGACCAGCTATTTGGAAGTCTTGCCATCCAAAGCAAAAATTTAATTGGTTAAATTAAAATTATTATTATTTTAATTAAACATGTAAGTAGATTTTTTATTTTATTTTTCAGCGGCACTTGAAATTCTTTAACTTTTTTCTCCAATTCTGGTGGGTAAATTTGTAATTTTGTAATATCGAGATAATTTCGATAAAGACATTACGCTGTCGAACTTCCTACTGGTCGCGGCGGCGAACGTGACTGCCCGTAGCCTGCAAACGGTGCCGCGCGAATAGTCGCCTCGCCCTCCGCTTCGACGTTCGCACCGCCGATTTCCGTGGCCAGGCTGTTACGATGAACTAAGCGGCGAAATTTCAGTATTCATTGATGTTTAGTGTTGCGTATCAGTAGTCATTGAACAAAACACGGCAGCAAGTGCTCAGAGTCCAAAGGTCAAACTCGCTTTACTCGGTCAGAGCCATTGTTGTAACTGACAAACTTAGTAAAAAAAAATAACCTCGGTACATGTGGTTGCGAAGGGGTTTTGCATTTATTGCATTTTTATCATATTAGTTCAGTTTATATCAGTACGAACTTAACGATAAACTGTCTTAGATTTGTTACAAAAGGAATTTGATACAACTCCAAAAAAATAGCTGAAATCTCATTACATCAAAATTTTTAAATAGTACTGGGTGTGGGTGCTAATTCTCTCCTACTATAACTAACAAAATGCATTTGACACCTGGGTAGCAAACCTCAAATATATATTGCAGGAGATATTAATTTCAGAGCTTTGTATATTTTTTGTCGGAGACCTAAAACATCTCGTTTATTGTTTTAGCCTTACGCTTCGCTGTAACTTCTACCCTCAACTTTGGAGCTTAGCATGAGCCTTACGCTAAACTAGCTAACAAAAACTCGCAACCACAAGTCCGATCGCGTGTGGAGTACCTACTGCTGCCACCTTTTGGACGGAGCAGTAAAGCTCCAGCTGGAAGCTCTAGCCTAATCTCCAGCTCTCTGGCGCCCAATGAGGCTCATTGGTGATGACTGGTGGCCAAAAAACCTCGAGCACCGACGCAGAGTCGCTTGTCTGAGTATTTTCTATAGAAATTTCAGGCACTTGAGACTTAACAACTATGTCTTAAGGTGACGGGCGCAGTGCAATTCGTAACTTCTGACGGAATGCATCTGTAATAGGCAGAGGTTAGTCCACTAAACTTCAGGTAGGCCTCGAGCTTGTTCCGTCACAATAACATAAAAAAAAATATTTCGGCAAGAGCTGGTCATAAAGCTCTTGCCGAAATATTTTTTCCATAACCTCCTCCCCCAAGTAGCACAAAACTGCATTATTAGATGTCACAAGAGGTAACATCGGTAACTTTAGCACTTATGAAGAGTTATTACAGTACACTCGACCTGCAATAGGTGAAAAGTGAGCTTTCACTTGAATAAGAACGTTATTATGTGTCACGGAGACCACCCTGTAACATTCGCAGTGTTAATATAGGTAACAAGTTCAATATTATTTCGGATGGAAAAAGATAACTTCCAGCGGGACTTGAACCCGCAACTCCCAGAATACCGTCCTGGTGCATTACCAATTATGCTATGGAAGCGGGTGCTGGACAGTCCAAATTTCTCCATCCGATTGAGAGTACGTCTTTTTGACGTTGGCGACATCTACCCAAATAGCAGAAGACTATTTACATAGGCTGGTAGGTTGATATACGATCAACACTGAACACCAAATCGATGAAACCATTTTTATTTTTGATTAGTATTATTTTATAACAGCATTGACGCATGCTAAGCGAAAACAGAAATTATTTCCATAGCATAATTGGTAATGCACCAGGACGGTATTCTGGGGGTTGCGGGTTCAAGTCCCGCTGGAAGTTATCTTTTTCCATCCGAAATAATTTCTGTTTTCGCTTAGCATGCGTCAATGCTGTTATAAAATAATACTAAGTTCAATATTATACAGCTTTAAGCAATTTAAAGGATTTTTGTGGACTATATTCTGAATTGAAGACCACAAGTGTACCCTTAGACCACTTGCATTTTAAGAAAGAACACGTGAGCTACTATAATGTAATCAGTTATTCTGTGGCTTCAAATAACAAAGATATAATGCTTTTTGCTGCACACAGTGGAACTAGTGTAATGTTAATCAGCTTGTTACACGCAATCGTATAATAGCTCTTATTAAGCCCACATGATCACTATGGGTGAACATATATGATGCTAAGTTAAAGCAAACTGCTCTATATTAGCACACATGTTACCCATAATCTCAGTGAGAGCTGAATACTTGTACTAGCGTTGACAATTAATCTACTAGTGCCGTTAAATAAGACTGAATACTTTTTTATTCAGCGCTTCGTAGGTAAGTATAGCTAATCGCGTCGTTAAATATATCGTGATATGTGGAAATATAAAAAAAGGACTAAAATTCCTGCAGAGTTTATCAGCTCACTGATGATTACCTAGTACAGCTATTTGCGTACATGTTGCCCAATATCAAGCTTTACATATGAATCTGAAGCTGACTTGTTTAACACAAGAACCACTCGTAACAGCTCGTTACTGATTCATGTACCATGAGTGGACACTTAAACAGCTCATGCTGTTTGATTGTGGTTAATATAGTACACATTGCTTGTCTGCCATTTTTTAGATTATTACCGTGTATACAATATAATAACAATTTGTTTTTGTTTAGTCAACGGAAATAACAACAGAATTTGAATAGAAAATGTAGATTTTACACGTAAACAGCCTATTGTCAAATTATAAAGGAAAAATAAAATGTCAATTTTTTTTATAATAATATTATAAATCTATTTTATACTATAATTTTCAAGTAATTAGTGATATTTTGAGAGCACGTGAAAATGTTCGCTATATATATATATATATATATATAGTATTTGACAATAAACTCTCTTTCCCATTCGAATTTCATGCACATGGAGGAAAATCAATAAAGTTTTACTTGGCGATAATAATTTGCCTATTTCCCACAAACACTTTACAAAATGGTTCACACAAAACATATCAAAATAATAATAAAGTAGTAGGGTGAAAATTATTCACATTTTTGCCACTTGTGAATTGTCAGCTCCATAAAAGAGTTACTAATTTCCTGGAGTCTACTTTATGCTGAAAAATGGGTAACAAGTACTCTATTATTCAGCCCTTGTGGTGTATAAAAGGTAAGACATACCCTGATAATCAGTCATTATTCAGCTCTTAGGGCCACTGTTACCTTTAATAATGCTCAAATAACGCTTATAAGTGCAACCAGCCACATTATTCAACTAACAGCTGATTAATTAGTGCCCAAATCAGAGTTATATTAGCTGAGTAGGCGCCTCTAACGCTCTTATTCAGCAGGTTTTTTCAGCAGAAGATTCCATTGTGAACAGTCATTCAGTTCCTATCCTATCTACAACAGGACAAACAGGACTCCAAATCACCACCCCTACCATAAAAATGTATGCGTAGATTCCGGAAAAATGGAACTCCCTGCCGTCTTCTGTTTTTCCTGAGAAAAACAACTAAGGCCGTAGTTAATAGATATATTTTAGGTCTAGGTGCTCTAACCTCCTACCTTCGCTTACCATCGAGCGAGTTGGAGACATAGAAGTGTTATCAGTAAAAAAAGAACTAAAGGCCAACTAAATGCGACGAGGCAACGATACATCTGCGTTTTTCCATCCCTTTAAAGTTGCTCCCAGAACATATTTTTCCAGAGTTTAACCGAAATCCCTTTTACCCAGTAATCAAAGACCCAAAAAGGCCAAAGGCTTCTAAAAGTCCCCAAATCACCCTGAATTAAAGAATTTAAAAAGATTGCAGGACTAAGTTACTTGACTATTAACTGGTTACGTAGCTACTATAAAAAACTGCGTTATTATTGAGAATAAATTTATTTCACATTGAAAGTACACCTTTAACATCAATTAATTTTTTTGAGAACAATCAATGTTAAGTTAATACATGTCATCAGTAAGACAAACGTCTGTCGAATATCAAACCAATTTAATTTGCAGTCTTCGAAGTACGATTCAATATTACAAGTCAGAGGTTAAAACTCCTCAAATATATAATAATAAATATATACTACTAAAATATATAAATTCGAATGTATAATACATTTGAACCAGAAAAGCTCGTATTATCAAAATCCTTCGAATATATGTAAAGAAGTGTAACTCTCATACAGTTTCCGGTTTAATTTCGGACTTGTCAAGTTTACAATTAAGAAAACATGCATAATCTTTCAAATTTAATTGGATGGTTGAATTGATTTGGTGGCGACCAATCATATGAGAAAGTTGGATTTTTCATATGATTGGTCGCGTCGCGGTTATGTTGTTGCGCTGCACGGTACACTTATTAAACCACAACCGCCGCCGCAGCAAGTTTTGCGTTTTATTGTTTTTGACCTCGATTTACATTTCTTTACATATTTATTCGTAGTCAAAATTAATTCTAATAAAAAAAAAATTAAATAAAACAAAATAATGTTAAAAAAAAACTTTTATTTCATAACGCTAACCAAAATAATAAAAACAAAATAGAGATTAACTTAAACATAACATCATATCTTTAAGTACATATAATATGCGAAAAGGCCCAGTATTTTGTCTTAAAATTTTTAAATGTGACTGTAACCAGTTATCTTAAATTTGTGCTTCTAAATTAAAACGTTGATCACCGTTCAATCACAGAAAAAACATATAGGCTGCCTGATAACATTTAAATATATAATTAATAATACATACATGTAACTATTATAATAAACGTTTTTGTTGGAGGTGAACAACCGAATCAACTCACCAACACTTTTAGGTTCAATTCTTTCTGAGGCAGAGTCAAAACGAGGCCCGGAAACACAATAATACATTGAAATATTAAAGGTCAACAACCTTTAATGTACATGTTTGCCATTAGTGTACTTACATGTTGATTGTTGAGTGTCAATTGTTGCCAATTGAATATATGGCTTTACATTGTGGAGATAGACTTCAATATACAATGTAACAATTTAGAGAGTTAAGTTCTGAGCGATTGCCTTTGAATCTGCCTCATTAAGAATTGTTCCGAACTCTGAAAATTTGCTAGTACTTGTAGGAAATACATTTTCTTTGACATTGCGCCAGTTCATAAAATAACATGAAAACTTTATTTCATCAAAGATACACTTCTAAATGTATGAAATGAAAATAAATGTCTATATTATTTATATTATATAATACGTGGCCGAAATAGAGGCCAGGCATTAAACTTGTGCAACCACAATGAGCATAGAATCGCGACCTACTGTAGCGCCATCTCTCGCTCGTGTACGTCAACAACGTTCGTTATATCATTATTATCGATATTATCCTTTACGTCAATTGACGAAATATCCTTTAGATACAGAAACAGTAAGTATAGCACACTACGCCGCGCCGAAACATTACTAGAAAGGTCTTACTTGTGATGGTCCTGGCGTAGGTCCGAAAAACAGAGGTCTAAACTTTCTTGTCTGAACCATGTACCTAAGTCAAAGCGTAATCCGCCTCTATTAGGCCAGTTTTAACATACAAAATTCTGTCCAACAAATAGTTTTCCATTATGTTATAAGAACTACATACATAATATGTATTGATCGCGAAACTGCAAGTTAAACTATTTCAATGCATTTCTGATAGACAATGCAATGGTTATAAAATGGCACCTGTTTAAGATTTTAGATTTTGATTAAGATTTCTTTTATATCCCAATGCCCTATTGCAGTCATTTAACTTTCTGAAGACGTATATGTGTGCAACAATCTGATATCTATGTGGAGCACAGGGTGTACCTACACGTATTAGAAAGACACTTCCCTTTCTAAAGCACCTAAGAAAAAGGTAAAATCAAACTGTCCGAAACGTAACTCAATATAAAATAGTTCCTCTGAGCTTTAGCGGGAGAATCGTAAGTGCAACATCCTTTAATTATGTGTTATTTTCCAAAATGTATCTTCCTTAGTATTATAGAGTATATTGTATTCGCGACCAGGCACGTTATTTTTCGTTTTCTCGCCAAAACTCCGTAACTAATTTAGGTGCTTATAATGTATCCACTACTTAACTAAAATATAAATTGGACTACCTGTGACATACCGACATTATTCTACATGACTGAGACTTGACAGCAAATTTAATTTTTCTACCATACTACTTGAGAAACGTCGTACCAATAACAACAACCACAGTAAAATAAACAACATGTAGAAAACTGTTTCAAAGAGTACGATTCAGGTTCCAGATTAAAATTACAATCAGGCAAATCGTGTTTTTTTAGTATAGAATTTAAGTACCTACCACAGTGAAAGAAACATCAATAGAGTCAGTTTTTAAGGATGGAATTCAAGCGGTTGCTAACTTTGATAAATCCCTACACAGTGCTATTTTAAACATCTATATCTGTTGCGTAAGTTTTATATATATTACCTGATGATTTGATAGAACACCTAGACTAATCTCTTGTCACTACTTTGGTTCAATCTATGTGCCAGTGATTTAAGGCAGATACATTTAACGGCTATATTACTCTGTAACAAGGGACATTATTATTGTAAAGAACTACAAACCGTGTACATACTCTATTATATATTGAGCTACAGATTTTTTTAACATGGACTATAACATCTATATAGTATTTATTTAGTTATTGGTTCGAATATAGGTTAAGTACTATATTGGACCAAGTTTATATAGCTTTAAATCTAATAGGCAGAGAATGGGTATCCACAGCAGAATTTACATTCATAACACGCAGTTGAAAATAAAAATAGATAACAATATGATATAATGCGGCAGCTTCTATACTATGTACTCAGGTCAGGTGATGTTTATATACTTCTTTGACTAGTACATGATTAAGGTGGACACTCGTTGCGAGTAATAAATTATAAATTGTGACAAGGTTAAAGAGCACTACTGTACCGAGCAGTTGTGCGACGAAATAAACGAACACTGAATACCAGAATACAATGAAGGTCGCTAGCCCTCCTAAACAAACTAAAGAATAAAGGCAAACACGTTATAATTGCAGAGATTACTGCATTCTATCACCGTAGGCAACATACAAGATCCCATATAAGCAACAGGACAGCAAAATTTCAAGAAGATAAAACCCGAAGATTTAAGAGTTTGAAAGGACATTGATATATGTAGTACTATTTTGGGCAATATTAATTTTCAGTCGGTAGCAAGTTCCATAAAACACCTAATACAATATGAATAACATATTTAAGAGTCTACTAAATATACGACGGTCTTAACCTTATTGGTTTTGCGTACTTCTAGAGGAACATTTTGGGGCAATCACGATGTCTACATATAGCTTTTATAGTATATGCATATATATATGCACCAGTGACACAATAAATGCATTTCTAAACAACAAGACGAAAATGTATTCAAGCGCTACCTATACTATAGGCGTACGTGATAAGTAAAAGTATGTATAATATTTTGATAGTCCGACATTCATCTAGGAGTCTATTAATTCTGGTCCACGGAGAAAGTTCATCCACTAAAATAACATAGGTACTTGTTACCATATAAATAACATTGCAATATTTTATTTTGCTGTGGTAGTTTCTTACTATCACGTTTTGAAATTAAACAGATACTCGTAGAATTAGAAAATTATGCATTAAAGACGATTGAGCAACATGCCACGTCCACTCTGTCGTGCGTTCTCTTTTAAATGAACTAGTTGTCCAACAGATCCATGTTTTTAAACGTATAATGTTCGAAGCAGTTTGACCAATAACAACGATCAATTCAAGTGAAGGAGTTTGTGACTTTTAAATTTCGAAGAGCGTTCAGTTTACGATCAGAATAAATCAGAACATTTCTATTTTAAACTATTTCTATGTAAAGATCTGATGACACATATATAAGATAACGCTTGGACTTTGCCGAAAGTTACCAAACAAAACTAAAAATAATTGCTTCCTACGACAACATGGGTCTATCACATTTTGGTGGACGCACTTACTCGCAGCAATTAATATGAATACCAGGTATAAGATTTTTTTTTCTAACACATCTATATTACGAAACATTCATAAAATACAGCACTAGATAACTTGCAGATGTATATGCATAAATTATTACTATGTATATTACCAACCAACGCGAGATATTTTGAACGAGATGTGGTTATTAAAGTAAAGGTACATAAAAGATTAAATAGTACTGTAATTTTAAAACAGTATATTAACTGAAAACATTGAATATTTCAAGGCTGAAGCGACATCTATGAAATTGAAGCTAATACATCGCAATACATAATATAGTACAGGTAATCCCCATCTATTTAAATATAATTCACATTTGTGTTATCAACTTCTGATATATTGTATTAACAATTATTGGGGTCAATATAATACTGAAATTTTCTTAAGATCATAAAACTAATACATATTACATCATTACCAATTATCTACCTACTTACAACAAAAGTCTAAGTAAACTTCATATTACCATTATGAGACTCTTTGTAAGTCCAACCGGCGGACCTATGATAGCTTGTATTTGGTAAAAATTATCCATAAATTACTACTTTACACATTTAAGCGTTTAATAACTACAATCATTGTAACTTGTATCTACAAGTCTCCATTCTATTCTATTTTCACTATCCTTATGAGATAATATGGCAAAAGTAAGATGAAGTTAAATGTATACGCGAGTAGGTACAACAGTGTTTAGTTCGACACTAAGTCAGCTTCATTTGAACAAGAACGCAATTATCATCACGCCTGTGTGTCCCCGAAAGGGTAGGTGTTTTAACGATTTCAACAGATTTGTTTTTTTAATTTTGTGTACTAGGTGGCGAGCATCCTGACATCTATCAGGCACTGCGTCAGAAATACCCAACATCAATGAATCCAGGAACAAATCTATTCGAGATTCTAGAGCAACGGGTCTGAAATGGGTCATTTTATTCACAAAATCGAAACTGTTTCGGATATGTACTCGTAGATGGTCGAAAAAGAATAACAATGTTTTTGTTATTAAAAAAAACAAAGATAAAAAGGGTAGCGGAGAAGTTGGTTTTAATTAACCATAAAAACAATAACTTCATTATCCATTTTAAAATTGAAAATCATAAATATGTACAAATATATTTTTAAAAATTTGTTGTTGTTAGGAAAGTCCTTATGTTTGTGTATTTGTTGTCATTTGTACCTACTGAGGCAGCCGAAAAGGTACAGGTGCGATAGAAACAAAAAGATAAAATAATGAGGGCGATCAATTCTTTTTTTAACTCGTTGGTAGAAGGGCTTAAACCGACCATTAAGAACTTGAGGTTTGATTCCCGGGTTGGAAAATCAAATGGTTTGAATGGATTAACATAGTTATTTTCGAAGCAGTCCAAAGTATTGCTGGACTGGATGTCCGGTAAATGGCGATGGATTTGTCCATATTACATAAAACAGAAACATATCGGCGAAGAACTGAAGCAAAAATAAAGAGACAAGGAAAGAAACAAAGTAGGAGGGAAAGAAAGAACTAAAGAAAAAAGAATGCAAGAAAATACTTTTATAGTAGATACACCTCTGGCAATCTTTTCTGGGTTATACAGGCGTCATGATATATTATGCTGATGTATTACGGGTTTAATTCAAAAGGCTACATAAAAGATTCAAATAAAAAAAAAAAACATTAAAAAGCTATTACTCGCGTAGTAATTGTCCATAAAATAAAATATAATAGAATTCATTATTTTAAAATGATTTTATAACTATTCATACATAACTACTGAAGCGTAATGTTTGTCATTATGCTGTTATTTAAAAAATAATTTCCAGATCTTATTATTATTAAATTATTATCTAAACGACTATATTAATAAACTAACATATCATATATTCCCATAATATATACCTATGTACACACGTCATGCGGCGGATACTTTTTTTTCTATTGAACATGAATACTCGACTCTACAAGAATATTGATTATATTATCTTAAAAAGTCACAAGTTGAACTCTATAATAGTAATGACCATTTATAGAGGCCTATTTCAAAATGTTAAATTTCACGTTTACCATACCAAATGTAATCTGTCACCATTAGTAATAAAAAAATTACAATATTTTATATATAATTACACGTTTACTATTTTATTTAAAAAATATAATATAATATATTAAAAAAGTTTATTAATTATACATTACGAAATAATATGTGTATATATATGTATGTATATATATATATATATATATATCGCGCCACAGACTTGACCATTCTCCCTAACTAAGTACTTAAAATACTGAATATGTTGTGAACATCATAACAACACCGATATTTTTAACTCCATAAAAAGGATTTCTCTATCTCAGTACTATTCTATAGGGGCTACATGGATACTTGTTAAATTAAATTTTTTTTGTAGAACAACATTTTTTTTGTAAGTGCATTTTTTCTTTATTTATTATTATATGACGACAATACAAGTTACAATCCAATATCCAGTATACAATAGTATTTTTGTATTTTCAAGTTTATATTCAACTACCAAGCTGTGAATTTGACATCAATATAAGCCCCTATAATAATTAAACATTCAAATTTAGTGATTATTAAAATTCAATAAAATGTATTATTCAATCTACATAACCCATTATTTTGGTTATACGGCTAAACAACATCAATAACACTTTAATGATTATAAGATATTAATTAAAATAGGATTATTTTACCGAACCTTTCGTCCAAAAATTTCACTCTTGGTTATTCTCTCTCTTCTCAAATTTTCGAAAACGTCTCCTCACATCAATTTTTTATCCACAACAATACTTTACAATACATATAAGTTTATATTAATTATTATAGTTTTTTTTTACACCATATTCTTATACATTTCTCTATAATTAATTATATTCCGTCTAGAGATAATACGTATACAGAAAATATATTATGCCCGATAATACTTTACGATACAATATTATATCACTGACTAAGAATGTTATATTACACGACAAATATATTATAATGAATATCCGAAATTATTCTTTCTTTCTATTCAACTCTTATCACATTGTTCGTCCCGAAGTTAATTCATTCTTTCTCTGTCTATTCGTAAATTCATTTACACAAATGCCCAAACTTTTACATTGTTTTTCACTTCAACATTTCTAACAATATGTTTACACAAAATAGGTATATATATACCATACTATATACTCAGACGGAATGGGTGGTCCGTCCGAGGTCATATCTTATTCTAAATTTTTATAATATAAATATTTTTAGAACCTTCTAAGGTCCAGCCCTGAAAGAGTTCTTTTTATACAAATCTATTGACTGATCCACTTCAAAATAACCTCAAACCTCCAAGTCTTCAATCATGGTGACAATGCCAGACCTGCTACCTCTATTCTGTTCACCGGCTGAAGATTCTCTCAGTGGCTTTTCACCCAACTCAATACACCACAAGAAATATGTGTTAAACGCCCCAAATACCAAAACAAGGCAGCCCGCTATATCCGCGTAGGTTGTGTGAAGTCATTACCGTAAGATTCGAGATCGTACATGTCTAGACACGGCACGGAGACCGCATAAAGACCTCTGCCCCTTCGACCGTCATTCCCTCCAGCTACTCCGAAGAACGTTTCAGCTCTACGTGCTTATATGCCTGAAACAATGCACAATAACATACATTACTAACGAGTCTCTCAATAGTAGGGTCCCGTAATAATAATAATATTAATAAAACTATATTTCAGACTCGTGATCCATTGTACGAAAAAATATTTATAATAAAATAGAATAAAATAAAATGGAAAAAAATAATAATGTACAAATATATCACATGGCAATGGCGAACCAACGTCGGTACGTTGCAGTCTGCTGCAGGCGCTCTGCCGGACTCCTTACAATGGCGTTTTTACACCTGTCAACTCTAAGTTCAAGAAGGAAAATGATACCTTTTAGTTATGTTGTCTGTCGAGGCCCATTTTCTCAGGAACAACCAAAGGTATCTACAAAGTTTACTTAAATATCAAATAAGAAAGTCTACAGTCTCTTGGTAAACAATGTTTATGTTATTGTAACGAAACATGCAAGAGGCCCACCTGATGTTAAGCGGTAACCTCTGCCTGTAACAGATGCAGTTCATCACAAGTGACTCGGCGCCGGCGGTACAAATACGAGTAGATAAAGTGGAAGTATTTCTCCGAACAACCTCACAAAGAATTCTACTGGAATTGAATAACTACTTATTATACCACTAATCTAATATTTTCGTACAAACTGTAATAAATACTATTGTTTTTTCATATATGTTTGGTTGCAATAACGCATGCGCTGCGGATTACATTACAAAATGACAAATTGACGGAAGGAAAATTTAACCATCGTATTCAAAAGAACGATAGGAAAAATTTGAGTTATGGACTCATTGTCATGTTAGCTCAATTGGATTAGAGCATACCCCGGCTAAAGGGGTGGATGCACGCGGGTTTGAAATCCGCACATGACTTAAATTTTTCCTCCCGTAAATTTATAATTTTGTAATTCTAAATATATTGTCAACAAAAAACGTGTAAAGATAAATTTAACAGCATTTATCACTACCATAGAGTACAAAATAGGAATCACTACTATGTAGGTCAAGGGCATGAAAATGGCTATTATGAGTAATCGTTTTACTGCGTGTGCGCATGCATCCCAATTGTTATAAACAATAGATCTAGAATGCCTCCACAGTGAGGAGCAACGTCCGTGGAATATTTGATATGCGACGGGCGACGTTGTGGGACCGCAGTAATACAAAAAGCACCGTTGTGAGAAGCGATGATCGATTAATAATTCAGTAGAAACTAGAGTATCTGGAGGTCTACTCACAAAAACGAAGTTCGAAGCTTCGTTTCGGATCGAAGTAACGACCAACATCGAACTTGTACCTACTACCAAATAACTTCGGATCCGACTTGTACGGACGATCTTCGTTTCGGATTCATAGACAAATATTATAGTGGAGTGATATTGAAATCTTTGGGCAGGTTCTTTATGGTAGATATGATGAATAAATCAAAAACTAATAACCAAAAAGAATTTGTGAAATAGAATGTTTCGATAATTAATAAATTATATAATATCATATACGCTTTAAGGAAGGGATAAAATTTACAATGTGTATGAAACGATCATGTGTACAAAAAAACACTATGAAAAAACTTATTCGGTGTACGTGGTACATAGGTTCTTAGTTATAAACTAACATGTGTAAAATCGGAGTCACGCAAGTTTTGTTGAGGCAAAGTAGTAAGTTTCTCAGCAAACGATAACTCTTTGACAGACGTAACAGTTGGGCGTATCTATCATGAGATTATCATTCATCCATAATCAACTTACTAAATAAGTAGTAGGTACTATGTCTAAATACGAAGTAATAAATGTCAAATAACATTTGGGAGTAGGGTCAAATACGGGCAATGTGTCAATTCACGAAGTACGGATCGAAGTTCGGACCCGAAAGTGTTTCGTGGTAAGAAAAGGTGCGATCCGTCAAACGAAACTTGGAATTTCGTTTTTGGGAGTAGACCTCCTGGTACCATGTGTAAAGAGGTAGGATTTTTCGTACTCAATTTTCAATGAAAAGAGGTTGGCAACCTTTCTTTGGGCTACAAAAAAGCGCGTCAAATTATTTGTTTTGTTAGATTTTGTTTTTGTAGTATATAAATAATTTAACAATATGTCATTAATCACTCACTTAACAACATGTCATAGGCCTTATTAAACACTGAGTTACCGACTCACGACACGAGTCAGCGCGAGACACCTCGCACTGCGTTTTGGATCAAATTTCTATGAGGGTAGATATTATGACTATTCTGTTCTTATTTTGTATACATTTAACGTAAGTAATTAACTGTTTTAAGTAGATATATAATTAAGTAATCAATATTATTTCGTGTACACTATCCAATCCGGTATTTAATTTTACTTTGTATTAAATGTGTTTCTCTGTAAGTGAATATTGTTATTCTTAAGAGAAATAAAATTCTTAAACCAATATGCTTTTTAACACATTGGTTGTGCCGCTCCTAACGGGCCTTTAAATGCACCGATTTTAGCGAAACGCTGGTAGCAAAGTTTGTTTAGCCATTCTGAAACGATCAGCAAATTTAAGCAACGTCCGCTTCGGTCATGAGTAGGATGGGTGACCGCTGGTGACATTACTACTGAGCGCTTCCGTGCTTCGGAGGGCACGTTAAGGCGTCGGTCCCGGTTGTTGTCTTAGGATGGCAGTCGTTACAGCATGGTGGTAGGGCAATTTGCGAATGTCCGCCTGGCTAGCTACCACCCTCAAGTTGAAAATCTGTCGCCAAGCACCTAACGGTGTGTTCCGGCAGCTGTCCTTGAGAGCCAGTAATTCTAGGTTAGCTTGAACAATATCTTCGACCATATCATCACTTACCATCAGGTGAGATAGTGGTCAAAGGCTAACCTATCAGGCACAAATGGCCGCTAAGAAGCTGGGTATCCTCGCAAAGGAGAGAGGCAGTACTTCACACCGGGGCAGCTTCTTAATTTATATCAAGCTCAAGTCCGATAGTGTATGGAGTACTGCTGCCACCTCTGGGATGGATCCGCAAAATACCAACTGGAGGCTCTCGACTCCATTGACCGACGAGCCAAAAGACTTATAGGCGATGATAAGCTGGTTGAGTCCAAATTGCAGAGTCTCGGTCATCGTCGCAGGGTCGCTAGCCTATCGGTTTTCTATCGTTTACATTTCGGAGAGTGTGCGCAGGAATTACACGCGTTGATTCCACCATGCCCCTTTTACCAGCGGACTACAAGGCGCTCTGATGGCCGTCATCCTTTCTTGGTTGACATTCCTCCAGTTCGAAGCGTTTTGCTTCAACATTTATCTTCCGTACAGCGAAGGAGTGGAACTCATTGCCCGCGTCTTTGTTTCCTGAACAGTATAATTTGGGAGCCTTCAATTCTAGAGTGAATAGGTATCTTCTAGGCAAGCATGCTACATCTTCGGCCACATCATCACTTTCCATCAGGTGAGATAGCGGACAAATGCTTGCCTATAGCGCATAAAAAAAAAAAAAAAAAAAATGTCTATTATTAATAGTTTATTACGCACTCGTGCTTTTTGTTTACTTTACCGCACTAGTGTTTTAAATAGAAAATAAAAACAACGTTTCCACACTTCTCACCAAGGAGATTGTACTTTGTGTTTTGTTAGTTTTTCATATATATTTATATATTATTGTTTTTTTTATATAAGTTTAGTGAAATGTACAACTGTGAAATGTATGCTATTCGGACCACTTCATGAATTGGTCCGAATCCCACGAAACTAGTCGGGCGTCGTCGCGTTCTCGACTATAATAATTTTCGTAAGTGCAAACTGTATATAAATTAATATGTCGAATACTTACGTAAGTTTTAATAATGATACACACTGTATAATTTTTAGTTTTTTTGTTTGTTATATTTGACGTGTGTATATTTGTGTGTGTTGCAAATAAACGTTATTCTATTCTTAGGCCCCGTTTCAGAATGTCCTAGTAAAGTTTCAGGTTGCTAAGCAACACATAAAATATCTGAAATGTCAGTTGACATACAGCGCGTTTCAAGCTTTAACCGATGAATAGGCTAAATTCGATGACTGTGAAACGTAAAGATAGTGTTTTGTTTAATAAATATGTTCTGGGTACTATAATCGGTACTTACTCGAACATTCTGAAACAGGCCCTTATTCTAATATATATAAACACAAACCAAAGAGTTTTTTTTACCTACTGAAGAAAAAAGAAAAACTAGAAGATTTAATTATATTACTTCTTAATCAGATTATCGTTTTTCATATAAAAACAAACAGCGGTACAGATTAAAGGCATCATTACTACTCGCACAGCTATGTGTGCATAACTAGTCACATAAAAGACGTGCGGGGGTTGCAGCGGCGCCGCTCGGGTACAGAACCGGTTTGAACCAGCTCCGTGAGGTGTGCCATACAGCGATACGATGCGGACGATTATGTAGATTGATTGATCAAAGTATTGTATATTGTATATAGAATGACAGATTTTAAGTGACATTTGATGTCATATAATTTGAATTGCAAACTTTGGTTGCTAATATTCTAAAAATTTCAAGGAAATAGGTTTGAGATGTACGTACGTAAAAGAGACACTCACGTAAAAGAGATCTCTTTAAAAAAGTCCGCATACTGAATAGGCAATTCAAGCCCAAATCGTGGGTTATTGAAGATACTGACGGGAAGCCGCTACACGAACTCGACACTATTGCAGAGAGATGTCGTGGCTACTGTGCACAACTCTATAAAAGATCGAACGGATCGGACTCTACGCCCATAAGTTGGTCCAACTTGGAACTGGAACCATATATCTTGCGGTCAGAGGTGTCAGCAGCCATTGATTCGCTAAAAGCAAAGAAAGCACCAGGTCCTGACCAAATCTCAGCCGAAGTTCTGAAAGCCCTGGGTACAAAAGGTGTTGATGCAATACACAAGATCTGCAATCACACATGGCAGAATGGCGAGTGGCCCAAGGCTTGGACTCAGTCGATAATCCTTCCACTACACAAAAAGGGCTCGACTAAAAAATGCGAAAATTATCGCACACTCGCTTTAATCTCTCACGCAAGCAAAGTCCTACTACACATCATCAACAGCCGAATCCGTTACTACCTTGACTGGCAGATCCCACAAGAACAGGCGGGCTTTGTGAAGGGAAAAGGCACCCGTGAGCAAATACTCAATGTCAAGCAGATCGTTGAGAAATGCTACGAATTCGACACGCCAGTTATACTATGTTTTATCGATTACAGTAAGGCTTTCGATTGTGTCAACTGGAGCTGTCTGTGGGGAGTCTTATCGGAACTAGGTGTACCTCGTCACTTAACTGCACTTTTACAGTCACTACATCATAACAGCCAAGGTATAGTGAGGATTGACGGGACAACATCGAAATCTTTCAGTTTCGAGAAGGGAGTTAGACAAGGTTGCATCCTTTCACCCATCTTATTCAACATATATGGTGAACACATAATCAGACGCACTTGCGATGGCTGGGATGGAGGCATCACTGTCGGTGGACGCAAAATTTGTAACCTGCGGTATGCCGACGATACCACCTTACTAGCGACAACTGAGGCGGAGATGATCACGTTTTTGGATAGGATGGAACGCATCAGCGGGGAACTAGGGCTCTCGATAAACAGGTTGAAGACCAAGATCATGGTCATTGATCGCACAGGCAAGCTTGAACTCACTGGGAAACTTGATTTGGAAGTCGTTGATAACTTTATATACCTGGGTTCAAGCATTAGTTGTAATGGTTCTTGCGAAAAGGAAATACGCAGAAGATCTGGGATGGCAAAAGGGGCCATGGCGCAACTCCAAAAGATATGGAAGGACAAAAACATCTCCCTAAAAACCAAGTGCAATCTTGTACGCACTCTGGTGTTTTCCATATTCTTGTACGGTGCGGAGACTTGGACCCTAAGGAAAGCCGACCGCGACCGTATCGACGCGTTCGAGATGTGGTGCTGGCGGAAGATGCTAGGGATTCCCTGGACGGCACATCGCACCAACGTGTCCATTCTAAAAGAACTTAGAATTGAGACAAGGCTGTCCACCATCTGCCTGCGATGGAAACTAGAATACTTTGGCCATATTGCCAGGAAAGATGGCGACAACCTGGAGAAGTTGTTGGTTACCGGCAAAATAGAGGGGAAGAGACCGCGCGGCAGAAGCCCGACACGTTGGACAGACCAGATCCGCACTACTCTCGACAGTACCATCCATGCTGCTCTACATTCGGCAGCAGATAGGAATAGATGGCGACGAGTGGTCCGTAACAAACTCTTACCACGAGGAGGTGGTCACGACCCTCAGCATTGAGGATACCGAAGCGAGGAGGAGGAAAGAGACACTTGATATTAAATTTTTCAATTTGGATTTCAGATTTAGGTAGCAAATTCAAAAAATTTACTAGGATATAATAGGTCATTGACGTGACAGATGTCAAAGTAACACTAAACGTCATATTTTTCCGTTTGTATTTCAAATTTAGGTCTAAAGATCAATTTCCTAGTATTTTTTTCTAGAATATTCGGCTTCTAGCTGGCCTCACTTTGCTGTCCAAGTGTTTAGTCGTAATTTTATATTTGGTCTGAGACTTAAACTAGAATAGCAACTATCTGTCTTAGTCCCCTGACTCTCGAGCTGTAAGAACACATTTTGTTCTATAGTCAGATTTTATGTGGTATAAGAGTGCTAGCTAGATGGGCATATACAAAATGCCTTGGCTCAAAGCAAATGCAACGATTACTATGTAATGAAGGTATACAGAGGATTCTGGGGGCATGCACCTGTCATCACCTCTACGGGCAGCGAGCCGCGGCGTGGCGGCGGGGGCACAGCGAGAGTACGGGCGCGGGGGTTGCGGCCTCCACCTCCCCCGAAGCCAGCCCCGGGCGCGGGGGCGGAGCCACGCCGGCCACGCCCATCGCGCGGCGCCAACGTGCGGACAATCAGCTGCGGAAGCACCTCGCGCAGCTCGCGGAAACGAAGCTCGCCACCCGCTGGAAACATCACCATACAACTTCTTTTATTTTACGAAGTATACAAACAACTTAAAGTTAAAATAAATACAACACAACTTAATGTTGTATTTATTTTAATAAATATTTTCTTCATTTCGTAGGATACTTAATTATTTTTTTGTTATATTTGATATAAGTGTTTCGGGGAATATTATAACATTATCCAATGAAGATTTTCTATAATTATGTAACTAATATTTTTTAAAAGGGAAAAATTACTTTTGATATTTTAGAGGATTGGTTTTGCCGTACTGGTGAAAGGTACAGCAGATAGGAGCCGGGTTTTTGTGGGCTCTCTTTGAACACTCTATATATACCTACTACATGGTCTACAAGCAAATACAAACTTTTTAACATCAATTTGATTGAACATATAACAAATTAGACTACTTATCAATGTTGGAAAGTAACGTTCCTTGTCAACTCAATACAACAAGCAGTCTCTATAGACATAAACCTGTAGGTTTTATGTCAATGTCAAATGTCACATCATAAATAGGTGAAACAAATTGCTCCTCTATATCTTTCTCTTTATTTTTTCTCATGTCGGCTGCGCTGTATAACCTTCGCTGTGTGAAGTACAATACATTATAATCTGCTTTCATCCCAAAATATTTCGTTTGTTTTTGCCCCTAATCTATCAATCAATAGTTATAGAAAAGTGTAATGACTCACTCAAAGTTTCAGCAGGCATAGACTTCCTGCGACGAGTGAAGTCTAGATGCCAAGCGGTGAGGTTTTCACGCAGACGCGAGCCCGCGCCCGCCTTGGAGGTGTCCGAGCGCTGCTCAGTACGCAGCCCACCATCTGACTTGGCTGTGTACAGATACGCGTCGTGCGAACACGCCCGCGGGATCAGCGATTGGGCACGAACTACCGGCTCTAGCGGGGGGAACGTCGGCTGACGGACAAGCCTGCACTGGAACATGTGGTTGATACGCTGCGCTTGCAGCGGTGTGGTGATGGACGCGATCGATGAATCTGAGACGAGTTTCTCTGCGCTGAGCGGCCGCTCCAGAGGATGCTCGTTTTCGCCTGCTGGAGTAGATGCATCCTGGTCACGGCGCCGACCACGTGGCTCTTGGAACACATTCACTGGTACAGAGAAGCGACGCAGCTCGTCGCGTACCACCGGCGGAGGCACCAGCGAGCCACGCCTCGCGGGAGGCAGTAGCGGCTCCGAACTGTTAGACAAATGTTCCTCTTCCTCTTCCTCAGCCTCAGCCACCCCTTCGTCGTCATCACTCGTTTCTCCCTTAGAGAAGGAGTCCCACTTCTTGTGGTTAGTGACCAAGTTCTTAAGCATTTGTTCGGAGAGATCACTTTGCAGAAAGCGGTGCCACTCGGTGATGAGGGGCGTCACCACGTATTTGAAGAAACCTGGAACGTATAGGGTGATGTATTGTATTTTTTGATAAAAATTTCTCGTAATTATATTCTCGGATACAGCGAAGTGGATGTCTAGAAAGCACTTTCTGTTTCAGTAACCTACCGTTATTTTACAGCAGATGGTAATCCTTTGGAGATATTTCACCTGTTGGTAAGAGCTTTGATCAGGAATACTAAGCTGTGTAACCCGGATTAGGAGCTGATTCTCAAGGACAGCTGCAGCAACGGCCCTTTAGGTGCTTGACTACAGGTTTTCTACTTATTGGGTAAAGCCTCAAAAAGACGAATTTTAAACACATTTTTAGACAAAGTGCCGAACTGATAGGTGTGAATAAAATATGTAATACTTTAGAGGATACGTCATTTATTTTTCCTAATCCGAAAACACGATTCCATATATTACGGTCAACGGAAAAAAACATAAATAACAGCTCTTAGATTTCGCTTAAACCTTGCGCAATAGAATTTTATTCATAGGTGCCCGAATTCGGGTGAATCTGAAGCTAACGCGCTAATCAAGTATTGTGTCTATATTGTAAATATTATCAATACTATTTTTAATACTAAATATAAGGCAGCAAATATGTGATTCAGTACTTAAAAGATATTTTCTAAAATTGTTTAAAAATCTCAATATATTAATTTATTTAAAAAATCAGCTGTTACAATATTTCGTAGTTCTGTTTCGCTGACTCACACACGAGAGGAGGTATCTCCGTCCTACATCCTCATTCTGACATTTATCAAAGACCACTTCGTCTTAAGTGTGTAGCTGGCCAGGCGATCATTCGCGAAATACCCTACTACCACGCCGCTTAAGCCTGCTTCAAAGTTCTCATCGTGATATTTGAAATATTAGTTGTCAAGTACAATTGATATAGGGGATATTCAGGTTTGACATAACACAACGGATTCGAAATATTTGTAATGGAAAATATTTTGGTTATGTGAGGTAAACAATATATATCCTATAATTATTCTATAATTTTCGACACAAAACGTTAGGTATATTTTGGAATTCAAACATCTGATATGCCTTATAACCGAGGGGATCCATATGGATATACCTGTATCATCGTCTACATGAGTGCTGGTACGCTGTTTATCTGGCGCACTTTTTTTCGTAGTCGCCTCTTATGACGGCCAACCGGAGAATATAGAGCATTCCTTATATCTCCGTTTAGACGATGCCGCCTACTACGCGGTCACCGCGCTGCAACTGCGTAGCCGTCTGAACGGAGCCTAAGCCGGAAACTGACGGTAAAATAAGTAAAACTCGTAGCCCAGCGAGGTCACAGTTCACAACTAATAGCCATCGCACTTTCAGTCTGTGGTTACGCTTAATGGAATTAAATTAAGGCCCACTTTTGCAAACATCGAATAAAAATATCTGACTGATAGCCGACCAAATTTAAAATAAATGAAAGATGTTTTATAAGCAACCAACGTTCTATTATCCGGAGACCAGGATGTATGTTTTTAAAAAAAGATTTTATTTTCACACAATTAATTAATGTTTATTAAAATTGGAAAATAATAGAAAACGAACTAGAATTATGAAAATGACCGGCGCGAATGGTATATGGAAGTGGACTGAGGCAGGAGGGTGAGGTGTCTGAGAAGTATTAAATGCTGACTTAGCTCAAAGGAATAGATTTAGGAAAGGTAAGCAGAATGGTAAAGGGAAGTGGGGTATAACAGTTCGTTCTTTTTATATTGGTTGTGTATATTCTGTTGCATTCGACTAGCTTATGTCGACATCGAGCTCGTGAATCCTCTCAATTAACAGCTTAGCCGTTTTAATAAAAGACGCGGATTAACTAGCGGCCTGAATAAAATTCAGTCTTATCGTCCCATACAACATTGAATGAACTTGCTAGCAGCAGAGATGGCTCAGTGGCATTGGCTATGGATTGCCGTAGAGCAAGTCCAAGGTTCGAATCCCACCGCAGGCTTGACCACCCTCAAGAATAAAATCTGTCGCCAAACACATAACGGTGTGTTCCGCAGCTGTCTATGAGAGCTAGTAATTCTAGGTTAGCCTGAATAACATCTTCGACCACATCATCACATACCATCAGGTGAGATTGAAGTCAAAGACTTACCTATCTGCAATAAAAAAAACTGCTTAGGCCATTTATAAGTCATCTATAGGTAGGACGAGGAGCGAATTAGATTACTGGGGCGTACAAGACCGGTCCGGCGAAAAAGTTTCGCAAATATTACAGGTAACTAGGATAGTTAAAACGTTATCGATCCAGTAATTTGCCCAGTTGTTTGGTTGGAAAAATACCAGGATTATTAAGGCTGCTACCTGAACTGCGTCGTTTACTAAAAAGACTTGCTGTGTTTAGTAAACTACGCTTGCTGTTTGGTAATATAACGGCTGATTACTCTGAGAAATAGTAACTATCTGACGATGGAAAAGCCGGGCCTTATTTAATTTATTAAGAGGATACATTAGCGTAAAGGCACGTAGATTGAAACACAAACCGCCATATGCGGTCACCGTTAAATTATTACTTTTGTATATATCATTTAAAGTCCATATTATTTTGATACAATAAGCGAATACAGCCGCGTTTAAGGCTCACTTATTGAAACGTCTTACACAGGGCGTCCCACGGATATGCCACATGGAACGTATCTTGAATATTATAGATGAACCATTTTACTGAAAGACGACATTATTTGAATTTAATAAACAATTTAAACTGCATTCATAGATATTCAAATACTTACATGGTTGAACCGGGAATCCAACCCGTTACACGATAAAAATAATCAACCTGTAGCTTTATCATACCGATTGAAATGCTTCATCGTAAGGATAATTTTTTGGTAAATATCATAGTATCAGAAGCAAAACCAAGTAGTAGGCCTACTAAGCAAGAGGCTGTCTTGGTGGATACCACTGCTGTGTGTCCACCAAGACATTTTACCTCCAAGCCTGTGTTTAGGTTTGTAGAGCACTGTATCAAGTGAAATTACCGGACATTCGACACTTACAAACGAATGTCATATACAATAGTGACACTTTTGTGTATAAAGTTAAGCAACGTCCGCCGCGGTCATTAGTTGGATGGGTGACCGTGCACGTGCTTCGGACGGCTCGTTAAGCCGTCGGTGCCGGTTGTTGTCTTAGGATGACAGTCGTTACAGCATGATGGTAAGGCATTTTGCGAATGCCTGGCTAGCGACCACCCTCTAGTAGAAAATCTGTCGCTGAGCACCTAACGATGTGTTCCGGCAGCTGCTGTCTTTGAGAGACAGTAATTCTAGGCTAGCCTGAACAACATCTACGACCACATCATCACTTACCAAAAGGTGAGATAGTGGTCAAAGGCTAACCTACCAACATAAAAAATACTGTAAAAGACAGATGTACCAGCACACTAATAATTAATTGCACTGTATCCGTCACCCAGTTGTTATGTTCATGTCAACGTAATTTAAATAGCTCTCAAGGACTGCTGCCGGAACACACTGTTAGATGCTTGGCGACGTATTTCCTACTTGAATTACTACGGTTGCTAGTCGGGTAAGACTCGCAAAATGCCTTCCACCATGGGGTGATGCTCAAGACAGCAGCGGGTAACGAACCTTGGACCTGCGGGACGGCATCCTATAGCTTTATTATATATACATATAATGAAAAACTGATTTTTTACATACACATGATATATTACCCTTTTACATATGCATGATGGTAGGACATTCTACGAATGCCCGCCTTACTAGCTACTGCAGTAGAAAATCTGTCGCAGCTGTCCGAAAACTACAAGCGGTGGCAACTGTTTTTGAGAGCCAGTTAATCTAGGCGAACTTGGACTACGTCTTCGATCTCGTGATCACTTACCATCAGGGTGAGATCCAGAAGGAGCTGCCCACCTTCCATTCGTCACTTCATGACTCCCAAAGAAAGCTAAGCGGGGGTACTCTAGCCCGACAACCCCACGGGTAAAATAGCATAATGATAAATCCGATGACATCTTCAATAAACGATGGAATGACCACAATTACCTGTTTGAATCTTGGGCACGGTGGTAGTGTTTCGGTCGCAGAGCGGCGTCATCGGCAGATTGAGGCGGCGCTCGATGTCGCCCTGGCGGAAGAACTCCTCGCAGACCTTCAGGCTCCAAGTTTGGCTGATCTCCCAGGGACGGCACGGGTTCGAGATGTCAGCGCACTTGAGCGCCATCTGAAGCACCAGGTGCCGGTGGTCGGGGCTTGTCAGGTCCAATGTGTTTGTGTCCAGGTATATCTATAAAAAAATCATTTTTTATTTTAATATTTTTATGTTTGCAATAACGCATGCTCTGCGGATTACATTACAAAATTACATATTTACGAGAGAAAAGGTTTAAGTCATGCGCCGGATTCGAACCCGAGTCCATCCACCGCTTTAGCCGGGGTATGCTCCGATCCAATTGAGCTAACATGACAATGAGTCATAACTCAAACACGATGGTTAAAGAACGATAGGAAAATATTGAGTTATGACTCATTGTCATGTTAGCTCAATTGGATCGGAGCATACCCCGGCTAAAGCGGTGGATGGACTCGGGTTCGAATCTCGCACATTACTTAAATTTTTCCTTTCGTAAATTTGTAATTTTGTTATAAAACATTTTTAACTTTTTCTTTCTGGTGTTTGGTATTAGTAGTGCTACCAGTAGTTACACGGATACATTTTTTTATCCATATTACTACCGCTTTGGTCGTACAACTGGGGTTTTTATGCGCAACTAATTACTACGGGCAATCAAATTCGTTTGTACATTAATGATAGTACTAAAAACAACTGCTGGTGACTCAGTTCTGACAGCTGTCAAAGTGATACACCTACGATCTACTTTTGTGTACATTGTCATCTAAATGTGTTATCAAAATTGAAAAATATGACATTGACTGTTACTGTGACCGATGCCTAAACTAAGACTCATTCGTAGGTAATATTTTATTACTGTTTATTAAGTATTTAATTATTTTTATAGAAACTCTCTTGAGTACTTAAGCTTATTTAAAAATAAACTTGAATGAAATATACACACGTTTTATACGAGTGCGTTGTAATTTTTTTTGCTTGATAGGTTAGCTTTTAACCTCTACCTCGCCTGATGGTAAGTGATGATGTGGTCGAAGATGTTGTTTAGGCTAACCTAGAATTACTGGCTCTCAAGTATGCATGGTTTAAAGAGGAAGGATTGAAAACGTTTGAACGTCGAAATTAAATTAATCACCGTTACAATTCTAGTTACAAAATAAAAAAAATAATTAATATATAATAATATAATTAATAAGGATAATTTAGTAATTAATAATTAATTTATTTAATAATTTATAATTTAGCAGGATAATTTACATTTAAAATAACTATTCGACGTCATTCCAGATTCAACCACAAAATAAACCCATTGACTTCACATCTTTATTATTACAACTAAATGAGACGTTGTTTGTGCATTCGTCGATATAAATACATCTCTATAATTAGAAATGAGACATCCGAATTAAAGTTGATTCTAATCGATATTGCGCCAAACTCAACGCTGTTTCGCAAATTTATTGAATGTAGGCGTTTTCACCATGCATATCTGTACCAGTGGCCTTAATGCAATGTGCTCTAATTCGAATGGCAACGATAATGATCTACAATTTGAAACTCGAACTTCATAATGGGCATCGTTTTCAAAAGAAGTTAGTTCAATTTTGAAGCGCTCGTAGCGAAGTTTGCTTAGCCGTTCTGAACCGATCAACAAAGCTTAGTAACGTCCGCCGCGGTCATGAGTTGGATGGTGACCGCTGGTGACATTACTACTGAGCGCTGAGTGATTCGGAGAGCACGTTAAGCCGTCGGTCCCGGTTTTTGTCTTAGGATGGCAGTCGTTATAGCATGGTGGTAGGATATTTTGCGAATGCCCGCCTGGCTAGCTACGACCCTCAAGCAGAAAATCTGTCGCCAAGCACCTAACGGTGTGTTCCGGCAGCTGTCCTCGAGAGCCATTAATTCTAGGTTAGCCTGAACAATATCTTCGACCACATCATCACTTACCATCAGGCGAGATAGTGGTTAAAGGCTAATCTATCAGGCATACAAAAAAAAGAAAATGTCAAAATTATGTCAATGTTGATTATGGGCTTTTGAACGGGTAGGTTCCGTTTGTACACTGCATCTTAGTGTGGGAGTACCTAAAAGCTAATGGTACATACCGTAAAACAATTAAAATGATACAAGTATAAGTGTGATTTCGTAGCCCCGCACTAGGTGGACTGACGACATCGTAGAAGTCAACGGCAGCCAATGGTTACAAGTTGCTAATAGCCGTTCTTTGGTGGAGGCATTAGTTCAATAATGAACGTATGTGAAACTGAACACCGAGTCTTAATATTACTGTCGATTACGACATCTGGCTTGCGGTACGACTGCTGTCATGGTCTGGGTCATCAGCCCGATTTATTGCTGTCATATTTAACGTTGTTTACGGCTTATGCAGCGACAACTGCATAAAAATAAGAGCAAACACATACACAAAAATGCTTTGTCGCGTCTTTATGTAACATCTCTGTCGGAAGAGATGATTAATCCCATGTATGAGCCAGCATAAGGGCAGCAGCTTTTTGCAGTCTACCGGAGTCTCTGCCGCCATTATTGACATGCAGCTTATTGATTGAAATAATAGATAATTATGGAGCTTAAATCTGAGCCAAACAGCAGGAGTCACTATCTGACTTGTCAAAATATTTTTTTTTTTTTCAGATATAAGGCAACGCATCATTTTAACATCAAGACCAGTCTAATGTACCTAGATATATATGAACGTTCAAATTATGAGTACAATACCTATATAAATTACAATATCATTTAATTACATCCATAGAATACTTAGTATTTAAATACACGATGACAATATTGTTTGTATTACAATATTACAAGTGTTGTGTACTTTATTATATGTATTTAAAGACACGATTAAAATTGTACAATTTTTTTTGTAATTTATTGCTGACCACTATTTTACCTGATAGTAATTAATGATGTGGTCGAAGATGTTGTTCAGGCTAACCCAGAATTACTGGCTCTTAAAAATTATATAAATTATTTCTGTATCAGCCGGATCGTCGGCACCATAGAAATATTGCTTTCTCTTTTCTGTCGCCAGCAAAGTTAGGAGGGGTTGGTAGGCGACATCGCAGTTTAAGATATCAGTTCCTAAGAAGGTGCCGCTGCCCACCTTCCAGTATTTTACCATTAGCCGCCTCTTGCGACTCGTGCTTAATTACACGGTTACAATACTCGTTATATAATTTTTTATAAGTATTCAATTACACAATTACAATATTGTTTATATATACATTATTATAATAGTCTTTAATTTTATTGGATGTTATTAATGATTACAACATTCAACTTGTAGCTTGTAGTGCCCCCATAATGTTAGTATATTCCCGGATTGAAATCCCAGCTAACACAAACATGGCCGTGTGATGAGCATAACAGTCTGTTTTTATTAGTTTGAACTGTCACATTACATGCAATACATAATTATCCTGAACTTCGCGTGACGTTAAATGCAGATTATAATTATCCCAAATGTCCTACTTAGCACAGCGTGCGGGCGGACTGTTGGCCATATAATACGCAAGCAAGTGCCGACGAAAATACATTTATCTCGTATTATTGGCAACAGGTGGTCGCAGTAATTATAGACGGCCTTTAATTCTAATGGATTGTCAATATGATTCGTCTATTTTAAGCGGCTTTTTGTGTAGTTAAGAACCAATACTTATAGTACCAGAATAACATATTTCTTTAAATCGATACATTATAAAATTCTCTTGATCATCAACAGACGAAAGACGCCTGCTGTTATCGCGAAATAAGTGTTTTCACCCCTTTTTCCAAGAAGGCGGCTGGGGGACAAGGGTGGCGACCCCACAAACTTGAGGTTAAGCTTCCATTGAAACCCCACACGTGCCCCAAAAATAAAATTACGTTCTCTAAAAAATGCAAAGCTCATGAACTTTTCAATGGACTAAGTACCATTCCGATAATATAGCCCCGTGTCGGTTAGACGGACGGATGGACGGACAATCAAAGCTTAGTAATTGAATCCTATTTTCTAGTACGGAACCCTAAACACAAGATTAGAATTATCGGTTTGCGTCATAGTAAACAAGTTTCAAGTTAATTGAATAATTACTTTTGTTGGAATAGGTAAAGTACGGGTTATATACGGTGACCTTTAGACTGCCGACGGTTCCGCACATACGAGCAGAAAAAACCCCTGTGATGGGGGAGCGAAACCTTCTCTTGAGAACCTCTGAATAAATACATGAATCATCCATCCCAAATCTATAATCGGACATCCAGAGATACACAGAAGCGCCACCGCTATATGGTGGATATTCCATTTACCCGAACGAAGCTAATTGCTTCTTAGTTCATCATAGGAACCGCCAGGGAACGGAACACCTTGCCTGAATCTTTGTTTCGGGGTAAGTACAGTGGTGTCTTCAAAATGCGAGTGAATCGATATCTTCTGTGTAAGTCTCCATCATCGATTGCATCATCACTTAACATGAGGTGCGATAGTGGTCAAGTGCTACCCAGTACAGCATAAATAAAACATCTGTAAATGTTATATGCCTTTCCATTTATTTGTTTAATGATTTTCCATCTATCGCTTCCTCGCCTTAACTAATACGGCCCAATAGATGTCGCTTCTTCAATGTACGCCTGTAAATGTAGCTCAGATGAATCTTAAACAACGCAGCCCCATGGAAGAAAGGTAACAAGGTAGTAATCCAGTGCGTGCTTATTTTTTTCCTTACACTATAGTTTTTATAAGGCGTAAAATAACGAACTGGAATTTATTGGTAATGCGTCATCTTAACAAGTGTCTGTAGTGTGTTGTTCATCTCACACTTGCCTATAGATGTAGCACCGTCCCCGTACGGGGATAAAATAACGAAAACAAAAGAGTAAATACATACATAACAACATTATAATGCACTAGTGGCCCGCCCCGGTTCTGCACGGGTTTTTAACAAAAATGTAACTTGTTTGAAAATATTCTATAGCCTATGTTCATCAGGGATAATATAGGATTCTAATGGTGAAAGAATATTTCAAATGGCTCCAATAAATTTTAAGTTTATTCGTTATATACAAAAATACAAATCTTTCCTCTTTATAATATTAGTGTAGATGTAGATTATCGCTATAAATACGTTAAGTACCGCCTTGACTAAGTGGAACGAACCGAAACATAAAATCCTAACTGTTGCATCCATCTATATCTTAAACACTTGTTATTTCTTTAAAAAATACCTAGAATATTTCAAAAAACTTTCAGACAAACCACGCAATTACCCGCTCAGTTTAAAACATAAACTAGAAATACCAAAGTGCAGATTATTAATGCAAAGTAGTAGTCCCCATGCAATGGCCATAATAATATTTAATAAATAACCAGACGAATCAAAGAATGATGAAAATGAACATGACCTTACTAAAAACTTATTGATAGACAAATGTTATTACACCATAGAACAATACATATGTGACAAATATTTATAAAAAAAAACAAATCTGGCCGCTCCACACTAAGTTGCCATACCCAAACCTGGGTCATTATGTAGTGTTATGTAAATAGTACATTAATGCAGCGGCCAGCAAAGGAGTCATTGATGGACGAACGATTGCGGAGGCGAAGCCGAGGCACACATACGTAAGTCCATCAATGCCTAGTTGTGGCCAAGGCTTGTATAGTGCTTTTCTCAAATAATGCGCGGAAATTAAAACAAAGTAGTACCTAGGCAGAATTTTTTATTTGAAGATACAGTTGTTAAATGTTAACGTTTTCGGATAAGGATTTCAATTTTCTTTCATTCTTTCATTGAACAAAATTTTCATAGGTTTTCATATATTTTTCTTTCGATTTGGCGGTAACAAGTTTTCTATTATGGCTCTTGCCGCCTTTTCAATTTCAGGTGGCGTTGAATTAACTTCATCACATTCATTGTCTTCACTCATTTTGTCGAAACAATTACTTTTCAAAATCATTTACTATCAACAAACAACAATAAAATTGCCCGCGTTAAAGTGTTCATTTGTTTTTTTTTTTTCATAAAACAGCGTTCTATTTGCAAGCCGGATCGAAATTTAAATAAAACCTTTGATAAGGTACCTCCTTGGTTGCCATGCTTCGAAGTAAAAGATCGTTCCATTTTTAAATTACACGACACATATGAGTTTACTATGTAAATTATTTGGCCGCTAGACACGACAGATATAGATTTTCATATTTTTTTTTCCGGCCGCTGCGCGCATGTATTACCAGTACAGCAATTTCGATTTATCTCGAAGAAGGCTGTAAAAATAATGCTCACATTTCCAACCATGTTTGAGAAATAGTTCTATCTATCTAAATAATATGCAATAAATGATTTGATTTGATTTGAAAACTTTGTCAAGAACCATAAAATTTTTCAATGTCTTACTCAACAATATTTATCAAACACGAAAATCATTAATCAAATTGTTGGCTTCATCGTAAAGTAAGTGGTATACTGGGTAAAGTTTTTATTATGCAAGACTGCATAGTTGTTATTTGGCACGAGTACTTTTATTGACGACCCGTGGGGGTCCCGTGTCAGTTTAGAATGTCACCCCCCCATCAAGTACTGGGTGTCGTAACGGGCGGCTAAAGGTAAGATACCGGAAGGTGGGCAGCAGCGCCTTCTGAGGAACCAGAAATACCTTAAACTGCAATCCCCAAGACGCCTGCCAAGTGTGGGGATTATGGCAAACCCTCCCTTAATAGGGGAGGCTGTGTTCAGCAGTGAACAATCCGGCTGATACAGTATAGTACAGGACTTTTATTGAAACATAAGGAAGCGAAGGATTCTAGGGTTGTGTGTGTTGAGTTTATATAATAGAATCCTGATCGTACCAAAGGTTTGAAAGGGACGCAAAATGACTTTGGTGCCGAGCGCAACACACAATTCTTAATAATGTGAGGTCAGTGTTTTGAATCAGCATGGTACCGACTTCAACAAATCATTTCAGTATTGGAAATAAATTCCATGATTTTTAATATATACAGTTACAGTTTGTCTTTGAAAATATAGTTAAGAGACGCGTGAGGCCGATCCTTGTAAACGAGCTATGAACGCGAGTGCGTAGTAATTATGGTGATATTTATGACCCAATTTGGCTCGAGGTGTTGGCGCACGCCGCGTTCGGTTGTCTCTGTGCTTGCATATCGCCGCAATTGCGTACGCCACGCGCTACTCACGGTTACGAAACTGACGACGGTTATCTCGACCAGTAAGTGTAAATGAACCGATCACGTTTACGCGACAGAGAGTTCGCGGCAGACCTTAGATCGCGTTCACAATGAGCTCGTAAAAAATACGAACGTAGAGCATTCGCACGAACTGTCTTCATGTGTACGCTGCGCTCGAACATAATATATCATAAACATATTTTAGAAGTGCTTTTATCGTAACTTGAGAAGTCGCTCTAAAACGATCATAAGTTATGAAGGTAACAATGGTAAAATCGTTAATTTTACGTGATTATGTTGACGAATCCCTATGTTTCTTAGAGACAGCAAACATTTTGAAATACGCCTAACGCCAAAAACAAAGTGTATTGTTTATAATTCTTATAAGTGTCTATTACCATTACTTTGTATAAAAAATCTCAAGTAAACCTTATTTTGACATACATTAAAAATTGTCTCGAAAACTACTGAATAGAATCATTTGGAATCTTCAAGAAAACAAATTACAAATCTTCGCGCATTTCTCACAACGAATTTGTCGTATATGCCACATTACTGCGCGCGCTAATATAAAACTTAGTCCACAAGTATTTGGGTCATTTTCGAAGTCACCGGCAACATGCTTGTTTTTGCCAATGCTAGCTCCTTAAGCAACGTCTGCTGCAGTTATTACTTGGATTGCTAGTTACAATACTACTAAGCGTGCACGTGCTCCGGAGAACACGTTAAGCCGTCGCGTCGGTCCCGGTGTTTGTCTTAGGATGGCGGTCGCATAGGTAGGGCATTTCGCTAAAACACCCTCAAGTAAAATCTCTGTCGCCAAGCATCTAACAATGTGTGGTCCAGCAGTAGTCCTGGAGAGCCACTAATCATAGGTTAGCCAGAACAACATCGTCGACCACATCACCTTTTATAAGATAAAACAGTCACACATAAAACTAGTAAAAAAATTACTCATTTATCAACCAAAGCACGTCGTTGTACCTCATGAAGCGACGAAACATGTGTCATGAATTTCAATGACGTGGATGCAAGCTGCTGACTTCCTGAATGCATATTTTTAGGACAGAAGCGCTCGTCACTCCGCAATTTGTCGAAAATATTATCGCTGCGGGTATGCAGCTAAATATTTTGTTAAAATTTCACGTGGTATGCATTTTCAGGAACAGCTGTAGCTATTAAAACGCCGTGATTGGTTTCAGTGGTTTATTGAACATTTTCACACTTAAATTTCAGATTCAGCTTTGAGTTTTAATAACGGAATTTATCTACTATGTTGTGTTCGGCAGCTTTTTTTTTTTATTTATGATTGGTAGGCAGGCCTTTGACTACCATCACCTCTGATGGTAAGTATCTTGATTCTATTCAGTAGTTTTCGAGACAATTTAAAATTTATGTCAAAACAGAGTTTACTTTGAGATTTTATACAAAGTAATAGTAATACTTGTAAGAATTATAAACAACTAGCTTTCCGGCCGCGGCTCCGCCCGCGCGTATGTCGGTTATCGCGCAAAAACATTAACCTCTTTTTGCGCAGTTGGATAAAAACTATCCTACGTTTTTTCCCGGGTCTCAAACTATTTCCATACCAAATTTCATTCAAATCGGTCCAGTAGTTTTGGCGTGAAAGCGTAACAGACGGACAGAGTTACTTTCGCATTTATAATATTAGTACTGATGAGACACGAAGGTGGCATACCTATTTAAACATTTTTGCCGTCTCTCGGAAACCAAAGGATACATCAACAACATCACATAAAATTAACGATTTCCCCATTGTTAACATATAAGTACTCAGCGGATACATAACTTAGTGGAACGTTTTAGAGCGACTTCTCAACTTAGGATACGAACACTTCAAATATATGTTTATGATATGTTGTGCTCGAGCGCAGAGTACTCCCAAAGACAGCTGCCGGAACATATCCATAAGGTACTTGGCGACGGACTTTCTACTTTTTCCACTTTTGAAGCAGTGATAGCTCAGTAGCTTTGGCTATGGACTCCCACGCAGCAGGCCCATGGTTCGAATCCCGCCGCGTCTTGAGCTTCACCGCATGGTGGAAAGCCATTTTTGCGAATGCCTGCCAGGCTAGCTATCACCCTCAAGCAGAAAATCTGTCACCAAGCACCTAACGGCCTGTTCCGGCAGCTGTCCTTGAGAGCCAGTAATTCTAGGTTAAACTTAATGTTAACACCTTCGACCATATCATCACTTACCATCAGGTGAGATTGTGGTCAAAGGCTTACCTATCAGCAAAAAAAAATATTAAGAGTTGCCTAATATTATGGTATAAATGACTCCCATCTGAAGCAGGTTTATCACTGGATATAAACACGGTACGCGATGCTCGCAGGAGACGATCGCCAACTGTGACCGACGGCTAACACTTACGTTATCAACTGTATACCCTTTTAACACCATATCGAATTGGCCCCCAATTCTACTTGCGAAAGTAAATAACAACGCATTTTCATATGCTCAACCTGACATTCCAATAATGTTAATTTTCAGGCGAAATTCTAATAGAACACACTCAATGCTGATATTTTGACATAAATCGTTTTAAAGTCAAAACGTCATCTTTGATACGACACATTTTCATAACATTTTTAGAGACAAAAAAATCCCTTTATTAGTGACCCTTGCGTCTTACGGGATCGATTGTCATTCACTGTCAACGACTATATCATCAAGATAGGGAATATTTTTCATTTATTTGAGTGTAAATCAAAAACGGCTTAACCAATTTTGATATAATTTTAATGGGAACACACGACAAGCTTCAGCTTTCAAATTAAAAAAGAATTATAAAAATCGGTTTACCCTATCAAAAGTTCGAGGGTAACAAATGTAAATTCCCAATTCTCAATTCTTTATTGCACCATATGTGGTGTACATGTAGATCTTAAATACATTTTTATGAAGTTATACATATGACCCATTTTAGGTATAGCAACATATATAATAGTAATAGTAATAGAAAAAATGCAGACGAATTGAGAACGTCCTCCTTTTATTGAAACGGTTAATAATATTGAGATATTGCATATAACATGTTGCTTCTACATAACATAAACAAATATTACAGTGTTTAATATATAAAAACACGGGTGTTTGAGCGTGAACTTACTACGAGTCGATATCGCTATCGATAATGTTTCGGCTTCTACCGGAAGCCTTCCTCAGGATTTTGAGTGTGGTACGTCCGCCGCGGTCGCGTCACGCTTCACACTGCGGGCGGCAGCTCGCTGTGCTCGAGCCGACGGCGCTGGCGGCGGGGGTCGCTGCGGGGAGTGTTGTGGCGAACGCTGCGTTTTCGGTAAAGGCTGCGATGCACCATCTTCATCGCTACTGCTTTCTTCAGATGACACCATCGCAGTCCGACAAGCAAAACTAACTGTGTCCACCATCTCCTGCTTCACATTTTTCAAACCTCCATGAAGACAAGTTCTGCAGCTTTGTGACAGCGCCCACCCTCTATCTCTGTTAAAATTAGGACGACGACTAATTTCTATAGCCTCGCGGATTTAGCGCGGTACGTAAAGCTTCTCCTTAGCTAAAACCCGGGCTTTGTCGAAACGGATGTAGTGCGTCGTCCCAGATGTCAGGGCGTGCTCTGCCACAGCAGACTGATGGCTGTCCGCGTTTCTCATGGAGCGAATGTGTTCTCCGAGCCTTGTGGACACGTTCCTTTTTGTTTCTCCTATTAAATATGAGCGTAAGTTTTTATAATATATTACAGTGTTATATAATAGATAAGTAATGTTATTTTTTCCTTTAAAAAATTCTAAGGAATTTAAATTCTAAAGCATGCCGAATATCGAGTGGCAACGCATTTTATAGTCTTGCAGCCTGTACTGTGAACAGCTTGTTATCCTGAGAGCTATGAGGGTCATTTTAAGTAATTATGTGTTAATATGTATGAGAAATGGATGAACAGGCCTCGGCTTTGATGAAACGTTAAATAAACTGCAAAATGGAAACTGATTCGAGAGTTAATTACAAATGCGCGGGTGATCGATTCGACGCGAGATTTGTTTGCATGCATGATGAGATTGATGACGCTTCGGACTCGGGAACTATCGGGACCGATGTTACGAGTAAACAAAATAGTTCAACTGTGCTAATGTACAGTCGAACTTCCGGAACCAGTTCATTATTCAAGTTTAATTACTTTATACACAGTCAGCGGCTGCAATCCTATTTTGGAGGTTAAATATTAAAATCTCTTGAACGATTATCATTACGCGAAACTCTCGAAGTTTCTCGACTACTTACTTCTTTCCGTACCCAAAGGGTAGAAACGGGACCCTATTACTGAGACTTCGCTGTCCGTCCGTCCGTCTGTCACCAAGCTGTATCTCAAGAACGGTGATAGCTAGTCAGTTGACATTTTCACAGATGATGTATTTCTGTTGCCGCTATAACAACAAATACTAAAAGTTATTGTAACATAACTGTAATCAGTTATGCTACAATAAATACTTTTCTATGAGTTTAAATTTATATTTTTTGAAAATTTTGTTAATTACCCGTGCGAAGCCGGGACGGACCGTTAGTCACTTATAAACAAGTTGAAAAGGCTCCTCTATTAAAAATCAAATCTGAAAGGCATTCGATTACCTACTAATCCTACTATGTGTATAAGCTCATTTATACCTTCTGTATTGTATGACAGTGTAGGTATATTTCCCTTCAATACGAAATACCTACAACGATTTATACACTGCTGCATAGAAACAATACAAACATACCCATCTCGTTTTACTTGTGAATGATCCTTCTGTCTAGTGCGGTCATTTCAAGACAGACCTGGCGACTGATTGACTGGGTCTCAAGGGAATTCAGAGATTTATCGGAAAGGAACTAAAGACTGTCCCGGGGCTTACGGGCTCCCGTCTCACTAGACTAGCTTGGATGTTAGTTTGAAGCTAGAATTAAAAATAATACTTAGAAAAAGTTAGACACGGAATCAAATTCAGAGTGAAGCAAATTCGCCGATCAGTACAAAAATTATGATAATTGATTAGTAGATAAGTATTACATAATCACTTGCCGGTCAAGGTGGAATGTTTCTAAGCCAGACGATACCATTGATATTCGGTAACAAGTTTTGATTAGCGCCGACTGCAAAAGTCTAACTCTTTAGCGTCAATTGAAAGAAGTGGCCGCGGCTGGAAGCTGGCAGCGCAGTGGCCGGTACTCTTACTGTAAATTTTTTTACGTTCAGTACAGTGTGTACGATGAAAGATTTGACGGTGAACAGCCGCAAACAGCCGCGACCCGTCAAAGACTTCCGTAAGTTGTGGGCATAATAGCTGCATCAAAAACAAAAGAGTTTTAAATTGCGCGGTTCTAATTAAAATAGATGGAAGAAGATTAACCCAAGTACTAAGCCCCAAGGGAAGCCGGTTTAGAATAGCAAGCAACAAACGATGTGTTCCAGCGGTCCTTTAAAGTCAGTAAATTTCAGGCTCAAGGCGATGGGCACATTGCAGTTCGTCTATTGTGACGAAATGCATCTGCTATAGGCAAAAGTTTCCACCATTTTAAAAGTACTAACAAGTAAATAAAAATATCCTACATTTCTAAAATTTTATCAGTTACCATTAAAACTACATACGTTTGCAATACTAGTAATACTACTAGCTTCGTGCGTGTTCGATCATAACTCATAATCCAGTAAATTGGTCATTACCAAAAATAGCAATTTAAAATAACAAACTTTACAGTATATAAAAGATACTTTAAAACCTTTCCCTGTACGTAGTTAGTTTGCTTGTATTATTAAATCTGATGTATAAAATAAGCATGATTCCTACATGCTTATTTTATAGGGAAGGCTTATTAATTGGATTTAAAGCGGAAGCATTTTCAAAGTTAGTTACTCCCCGCGAACCTCGTCAGCGCGGAATCCGATTACGTGTAACGGGTCCCCGGGAAACTGCCGAGATTCCGAGGTTATATCGGAAAATCAGTATATCGTAGCTTATCCTGACCGCACAAGCTATACCAATATCTATTTAAGGATCTATTTGAGGATACTGGTCTGCTCTGGATGCTAGTGCTAATGAAATGAAAAAAAAAACTTTTAACACTGTTCCCCCTTAGAATGTTACATGTTTCATATTTCATATTTCTTGTTTTTAAATAAAAATGTCATAATTGAAAAAAGTCACGGACCCTGGAGTCTGTAGAGTGTACATTTATAAATAAAAAAAAATCTATTAAATAGATAAATAACTTTTTAGAGAGAAGAATTTTCATCTCTGTTGGGAGATATTAGTACATCGTACATCGAGGGGAGAAAACTATATATTTCTGTTAGGAAGTATGTATAACCGACGCGCAGCGGAGGGCTTAAAGGAAACTCGAGAACAGATATAGAACTTCTCCGCAGTGATACATAGTGCTTTATTATACTGCACCTACGAGGAAAATAAAATCATTAGGTACCCATAACTATTCCTGAGACTCAGAAAGTAAGTTCTTTATGAGTTCATAAGCTGTATTTTTTTCACTACCAGATGTCATTTTGGATAATTATTTTGAATAATTAAAAATGTACTGTTATACTATCAATTTAGTTAAAAAGCAAATGAATTGCCGCGCTTTTTATCGTAGTGCAGAGAAAGGTAGCCGACCGCTTGAAAATCCAGTACGAAAAATTCCCACCACTTTTTTCTAATTATTTGATATAAAACCTTATTTGAAGTAAGTGCTGGAGAGTGTTTTGTATTTCTTGTGGCGACATCTTTATAAAATCGTTACTTCTACTGTCAGACGACATTTTGGAAAATTACTATTTGGCATAATCAAAAGCGTCTTGTTAAATAATTTATTTAGTAATAAACAAAATTTTACTAAACAAATAAATTGTCACGCTTATTTTCGTAAATTTGGTGTAAATAAAGCGTTCTTTAGTTTTTCACTTAAAGTGATGATGGTGTTTTCCCAATCACTGCTTTTCTTTCACTTCTACGCAGTTCGATAATAATGGAACTTCAGCATTTGTCATCGTCTTAAGGGCAGTGCGCCCGTTGCGTTTTGCATAAAAACGCAGCTTCGCCAAGTTTTAAATAGAAGTTCAAGCTCGGTGAAACTGTGGATGCATGTTTGATTTTCTTAAGCCTAATGGTTTGACAGTCTTCCGTAAAATTATCTTTTTTCATAATAATTATTCTTGATAGTTATATTGTATGGAAATTCTTCTTCTTATTTGAACATTGAGATATAAAAAAAACAACGGCTAACTAGCATACTTATTAAACCCAAGAAAAGCCATGAAAATTTTACCACGTTTAATATTTTATTTTTTATTTTATTAATATAACGACGAGATGGTTAATAAAGACGCGGTAGAAATTGAAACAAGCTACAGACGATACCTACTCATTTGAATAGTTTTGTTAGTATTGCCCACTGTTTGTGCGGATCGAAACCATAGTAAAACCAGAAAAGTAGTTAGACTGAAGGCCCCCAATCTATGTAAATGCCTACTCTAGTTGCTCAAAGTTGTCCATATCTCCAAGTTTCATAGGTATACTATATATACTATCTACGTTCTATTCATAGTTATAGCATAGCAAATCAGTTCGTAGCTTTCTTTTATGCTATTGTGACGGAACAAGCTCGAGGCCCACCTGATATTAAGCGGACTAACCTCTGCCTCTGCACTGTGCGCGTCACCTTGAGACATAGTGTCCCGTGTGCCTGTAATTTCACTGAATTTCAAGGACTGCTGTCGAAACACATAGTTAGGTTCTTGGCGACGGCTTTTCTACTTGAGGGTGGTCGCCCTATGCTTTTCCATTATGCGGTGAAGCTCAAGCCCGCGGCGGGTTTCGAACCGTTGCGTGCAGCGCGGCATACCATAGCCAATCACTGCTTCAAATATTACCTGTAAATAAATCAACGCACTGTGGACACGGTACTTATTTGCCATAGTGCGCATGTTGTGTACGTACGCGCACACATACAAGCCGCGTTTGGTACCGCTCTACGAAGTTAAACTACTTGTCTTGTTTTACTATGTCAAAACGTTTCTCGGTACCGAAAATTCGGAATGCGGTATCAGTGGTCACTATTTGTGTTGATCGAAACGATTATCGGTAACGGAAATTCGAAATGCAGTGCAGTATTACTGGGCATACGCTTAGCGGAAATTGAATATGAAGTTATAGCTACTCGTTACTAGCAAATAATCATACATTATTTGTACACTAGTATAAAATTGTTCAGTTAGTTGGTGTGCCTCACACTGGTGGACTGACGACATCGCAAATGTCGCGGGTAGCCAATGGTTACAAATGTCAAATAGCCGTTCATTGTGGAGTTCTATGGAGGAAACTTTTGTTCTACGGTGGAAGTCTTTCGGCTGATGATAATGATGGTACAATTATAGTCTGATTTAGGTATATGTTATTTCGACGAGTATTCTTATGTTATATCGACTTGTTTGAGTATGTTTCAGGACGAACGGCCTGTATTAGTTTTTTGTTTTAAAGGAGACGAGACTAATATTTTTTTTTCTCACTTTTTGTGAGAAAGGAAATTATTTTTACTACTGACCAAAATGAACAAGAGTTGTAATAATTATTGTTAAATCTTAATTCTCGTCACCTACCAAGTGAAAGTTATCTTCAGCAAGAGTCGGTGTTAGTAGGCACAACCGCTATGTCAGATATCCTACCTCTAAGGGCACTATAGCAAGTGAAATTACTAATCATACAGGACAAAGGAAGTAAAGTCCCGGATTGACCAGCGTAGTTCACTACCAAGCTTCGAGTGAGGTCGGTGACACTGTCACTGTATTGGATAGCCGTTACGCTTACCATCAAGCGGACCGACTTGTGTGACTTCATAACATAGAAAAGAAGAAGAACATAGAAGACGTTTAAAATAATGGCCCTGAGTTTCTTGCCCGTTCTTTTCGCAGTGGCTCTATACTTCTTTTTGCTGAACGTGAACGTGGCAGTAAAATGTAGAATATTTCAATATTAAATTTGTAATTGACCTTCACAAGAGCGTCGTAAACGCCTAAATTGAATAAATAATTTTGACTTTGACTTTGAATCACTGAGCGATGTTCACAATCAACTCCGCGAGAAAAGTCGACAGAAAATATTAAGATCAGAGGGTAAACTATAGATTTGTGTAAATTAGTGTTCAACAACTTTTCGAAATAAATGATCATAGTTAGAAGTGCGAGAAAAGTAGTAAAATTGAATTTAATTCTCAGTCATAGGCGACAGTTTTAACAATATTTCTTCACCGTCAATGAAATAAAAATGTCGTTAACTGTTCCGGCAACTGTTTTGAGAGCCGGAAGTTCTAGGTTAGCCCGAACAAAATTTTCTGTCATATAATCACTTATAGTCAGGTGATATATGTAGTTCTGGAAGGCTACCCTATAGTCCTACTTCCTACTAATATTATAAATGCGAAAGTTTGTGAGTGTGTTTATATGTTTGTTACTTCTTCACGCTCAAACGGCTGAATCAATTTTCATGAAATTTGGTATGAAAGTAGATTAGACCTTAGAATAACACATAGCCTACTTTTTAATCCAGAATCCAAAAAGTTAAGGGTTCCCATGGGATGGACAAGGACTTGTAATTTATATGCTTGCTGACTGAACAAGGCAAAGCTTAACTAATTATAATGAGATTTGGTCTGGAGGTAGCTTAGAATCTGTATTAACACTCAGTTTATTTTTTTAGCGAAAATTATGGTATTTCCGTGGGTTGAGCATGAAACCCTACATACCGTACTATCCTACTAATGGTAAAAATGCGAAAGTTTGTAAGTGTGTTTCTTTGTTTGTTACTTCACGCTTATACGGCTGAATCTATTTTCATGAAATTTGGTATGAAAGTAGATGACACCCTGGAATAACAATTAGGCTACTTTTTACCCCGAAAAAATTAAGTGTTAACGACTAAATTTCAATGATTCAATATGAAAAAATTATGTTATGGTTGTTGTTGTTTTGGTTGGTTTTGTTATTAAAAAATGGCTGCGAACACAAATTTTCTTAACCCTTTGACATGATTTATGTTAAACAGCGGGTTATACCGCTGGGCGCCACTAGTCTTTACATAAAAACAAAACTAAATCCGAGATATCAGCTAACGGCATTAACAAAGTACATAGCAACAATTCTCGGCCACACCGGCGTTAGTGCCCGTTTATAACTACAATTAACGGGCGTTATAGCCGCAACATGAGATCTACGTGCTACGTGTGCACACAGCCTTATGTTAACATATGTGGCAAGCGGTGGACCTAGTTAACACTAGTACAAAGTTAGCACACATACCTACATAATTTTTGGGGTACCGTTGCAGAAGAAAGATTAATTTTTAATCAAAAAATGGAACCGACTTCGACACTCAAAAGTGTTGAAGTCGGTACCATGATAAAATGTCGAATGTTGTGCGCGTGATACCGACTTCGACAAGCTATTTCACACTTTGGAGTGTTAAAGTCGGTTCCAATTTTGGTAAAAAAAAATAAAAAAAATTTAGTGACCCTTTCTACTTACGGGATCGATTGTCATTAATTGTCAACGACTATATCATCAATATAGGTAAATATTTGTCAATTATTGGAGTTTAACTGAAAAACGGCTTGACCGATTTTGATGAAATTTAAACGGGACCAAACGACAAGCATCAGCTTTCAAACTAAAAAGAATTATTGAAATCGGTTCAACCAATCAAAAGTTCTGAGGTAACAAAAAAACAGTCGAATTGATAACCTCCTCCTTTTTTGAAGTCGGTGAATAAAGAGGAAAGATTTATATTTTTGTATGAAGCGAATACACTTAAAACTACTGAACCGATTTGCAAAATTCAACATTATGCCGGATGAACATAGACTATAGAACATTTTCAAAATAGTTGTTTTTTATATACGTGTGCATAGCCTGGTCGAGTCGCTAGTTTTTCGTAAGTCAAGGCTACGGAACTCTTACTGCCGTGCCCCGACACGCCCTTAACTGGTTATTCGACAATTCTATTTGCACCACACCGACGACCGCCTGACCCCATCCCATCCATTCACAGTACGTTTAATGAATTGGCTCTAGTTTAAACTATTTTTAACTCGCCGACTATTTTTAACGCAGTATTTTATAGTCGAAACTTTTGACACACTTTCTGTGCGCGGGCCGGATTTATGACGTGTTGTTTATGGACTACAAAACTAAAATTTCAGAGAAAACTACAAACTTCTTTCGTTTTACGAGTATAACTTGCAGCGTCCCCTGGTTTCGCTCGCGTAGACTATTATGAAAGCTGACGATAGTGAAGATGAAAAGGATCAATGGAGTCACAAAAGAACTGCTAGTGAATGATCATCCGGAGAAGTATACCTATTTTTACCGCTAAGCAGCAGTGATGAACTGCATTTGTTATGGGCAGAAGTTTAGTACCTTATTAGGTATAATAAAAAAATACCCAAACATATTACAATGCTCACAGAAGGAAAATTCAAGTTGCATGTGAAAAATATTTTGATTAAGAAATCATACTACACAGTTTGTGATTACTTTAAGGACCAAAATGAAACAAAATTTGAATGGCACTGTGGGAATGAAATTACTAGGGAAACGAGAATTAAGCACTTACTATTATACTACTTATTACTTATACTACTTATTACTATTATATTACTTATCTCGGAGTGAAGAGCACAGTGCATTTTCAGGCAGATCGACGTGACAAACGCCTGTAAAACACAAATGTGACGCTTCTCATGGCGGGCGACTTGATCGCCTCTCTTTATGTAACATTATAAAAAACTTAGCGTAAGTATATCAAGTTCAAAATAATTATTTTCGTAGAACTCTCAGGGCGATGCTTTTAGGGTTCCATACCCAAAGGTTAAAAACAGGACCCTATTACTAAAACTTCGCTGTCCATCCGTCCGTCCGTCCGTCTGTCACCGGCTGTATCTCAAGAACGGTGAAAGCTTGGTTGAAAATTTTACAGATGTTGTATTTCTATTGGTGCTATAACAACAAATACCAAAATTAAAATAACAACTCCATACAACAAACTTGATTTATTACCGTTTATTGCTCGATACTAATAACGGTGACAGGTAGACGCTTTTACTATTCACAGAATATTTAGTTTCATGTTCTCTTTAAATATAATTACTTAAAATAAATAATTATATACAATAAATAATTAAGGGGGCTCCAATACAATAAAATTACAGTTAATGGTACGGAATCCTTCGTGCGCGAGTCCCACTCACACTTGGCCGATTTTTTAAAAAATCTTATCGTCTTTTTTAAGTCTAGCCCATAAGCAATAAAAAGTACTCCTTAAGTGCTGCAAAATCATATTCAGAAACTTTTTGAAAAATCTTAAACAGGAAATTCGACATATATTATTGTTCCCTTTTGCAATAAATTTTTCTATTAAAATGCTGTCATATCTATCAGATTACCTTCTAACAGACGCAAGCTCCGACAGCTTTACATTTAAAATTGGATACATGCAAGAAATGTTAATAAAATGAAATTCAATTTAAATTTTCTCCTAATCGTAGTAACGGTTGTCAGAGACAGCGGTCGAGATTTGCGCGAATATAAATATTACTAATTCATTTAATTTTAAAACTCGTTCGAAAATGTGCTGCGCGGTGACAGCATCTCTTCGTCTGTCGCGGTTTATATTTGTAAGTGGTATTATGAAAATGTCCATCTCAATGCCCATCGGTGATTCTTTAATTTAGAACTAAATATGTACTCTTTCAAATTTTAAATCACCTGATTGAACACATGTTACTAATATTAACTAAATTTACTTGATTTCTCGGGATCCGTTATGGAAAACGAGAATCTGTTACTTAGGTATGGTTAAGAATAAAAGGACAATAGCGATTAAAACTCAATGATTTTTTTACCTACTTAATCAATATCCTAATATCTAGGTTTGTGGTGCATCAGATTTTTATTAAATTATACAGTTTTGAAATTACACAAGCTCAAAAACTCGTAATATTAGATAAAAGAAAGACCCATCTTTAAAGAAAAATAAGCATGTTTTTAATATTTATATTGCACCACAAAAATGGGGAATTTAACGAACTTTTTATGATGGTAAGTTATTTAAACATGTGTAATTTATTTACATATTTTTTTCATAAATCTGGAACTACGAAATACGCTATAATAACGCGCTGAAACTCATAAAAACGAGTGCTATATACTAAACTTTGTAATTATGAGTCCAAAAAAAAGGAGTCAATCCGGAAACGATAGGTCTAATAATACGCTATATTTACATGCGAGTTTTTTTTAAATAACAAGTTGAGTTTATAAATAGGTATTCGCTTTGGCGAGTTTGTCCTTAAGTTATAGAATCGCGTCATCGTTAAGTAATTTAAATTAGGGTTGCAACGATTATCAATTTTCCGATTATTGATTATCCACAAGTAATCGGCAATTCCGATTATAGCTAATTACAAAAATTAGTCATGTTTTTAGTACAACGTAAGTTGAACTATAGATATCACCCCATTCCCATACGAAGGTTAAGAACGAAAGGACAAATTACAGTCATGCGTCATATATCATGTTAGCTTAGCTGTTAGAGCATACCCCGGCTATAAGGGTGGATGGGGCGGGTTCAAATCCCGCACATGACTATCATTTTCCTCTCATTGTAAATTTGTGATGTAATCCAGGAAAAATGCGTCATTTGTTTTCCACAAACGGACGTAAACTGGTATACAGGGTTATTGGTAAAAAGCTAACAACCTCTTAGGGTTGACTCCTGTGAAAAAAAATGTTTTTACATTTTTTTAAACAAAAGAAAATTCGTCCCTAAATGTTTGTTAGGACTAGTACAAGTCAATCCTAAGAGGTTATTAGCATTTTACCAATAACCATGTAGGTATATTATAATGAGGAGTAATGCTTCTTTCAATAACGTAAAAACCTGCAAAATTTTTTATTGTAATTTCGTATGTAGTATTTTAGGATCGCGTCCCAGCTATGGAATCCACACAACAAGTAAATAGAACGTAAGCGTATCCAAATCAAGTTCATTACGCTATCGCACAATAATTAGGTAAACATCCGATGATTATTTATGTCTCTGTAAAAACTTCTTCCCTTTTTCTATAAGAAGGGAAATTGCCGTCCTTACGTACCTTATAAAAATACTAGCAAGTTACGTTGACTGTCTCTAACTTTTGGGTAAAGTTCGAATTAAAACACCGACTAAACTCGTAAGATTTATCCACCGCATCAGTGTTCTGTAATCTGATACTAATTATAGGCAAAATTAATATTTGTTATGAGCGAATAATTTTAATAAATTAATTAAACTTCTGTATATAGATATATTCTGTACGAGCATCGGCTAGATATTTGTTAACACATGAATAAACAATTTAATGATTACACGAACTGCAGTGGGTATACCAACGAAAACATTCCTAAGAGGGGTAAGGCGGCAGTCCAAAACTTAAGTATATTTTTGTCCTCGTTGATTCAGAATACATTATGTGCCGACCGCATATGCTTGAGATATGGGTCGGCAGATGATAGGCAGGAAAATGGTAATGATGTGATGTCAATTCGTAATGAGGAGTGCAATGTATATATCATTTAGGTACTCGAACTTTATCTCATAAAATAAACATGCACACAGAACAAAACGCTCGAGGAATAACGTGAACATTTGACTTTCATAAAAGTACTTACATTTAGTATGAAAATAGATCAAGGGGTAATAGTAGTTATTGCAGCAGAGTCATCTACATATCTACACTAAATTTCGGCTCAGTCGAGCGATCCTCGATAGCGCTGTGGTTAAGGCGTTGCGTAACACTGAGTGACGTGGCTTCGATTCCCACCTGAGAGGACTTTTTTTATATTCGAAATGTAATCTGATTTTCGCCTTAGCACTCGATAGTGCTTCTATATTTAGAAATATCACAAGGAAGAGTCTGCGTAAATTTTACTGTCAATCCATTTTCGACTTTGTGTCCATTATTACAATGCATAGTATCGGCTGCAAGACTTGCATAAGTCGTGCGGCCGCCGCGGTACCACTAGTGGCCTATCACCGACAAGTCTTTCATCGAATACTGTGCATTATATGGAGAGAGATAAGGCGCAAACTGCCGCCACTGTGACTTTGCTCCGAATAAAGCCTTACTTGTGTATATTATACGAGAATCGTCGTGTTGCAATCCGTGCAATGAGAATCTAATTTTGCTGTCAAATGTATTCAATAACATGTATGTATTCGTGATTGACGACGTGTTCAAATATGGAACGGTATCGCAGGTACGCAGTTGAATATCGATGAATCGATTAGTTATGTCATTGAGAGATGATCTACGAGTCAATAATCATAATATATTGTTTACTTCAACTATAACACTGTACTGTACTGTATCAGCCGGACCGTCCACTGCTGAACACAGACTCCCCTATGTAGGGGGTATTTGCCATAATCCCCACGCTTGGCAGGCGGCTTGGGGATCGCAGTGCAAGATGGCATAATTCTTGAAAAGGCGCTACTGCCCACCTTCCAGTATTTTTCCCTTTGTCGAATTTTATGACACCCACACGGGAAGAAATGGGGAGGTGCAATTCACCCTGCACCCCACGGGGGACACTGTTTACATTAAAAAATAGAAATATAAAACGGTTAATTTGCAGTAAGTATGTTCTTTACAGTAAGTATGTTCTTTACAGTAAGTATGTTCCCCATTATCGGGTTTGCCATAATATCACGCTTGGGAGGCGTCCTGGAAATAAGTCAAAATAATTTACACAATTCTGGATAATGCCATTAGTACCTAGTTATTTCTTATATAATTAATAATTTAATATATGATATTATTAGTTATTTCTGGAAAAATTATCTATGTAAATATTATATATAGCATTAATTCTAGGCCTGCTACAGACACACCCGGTTTATTTCCTTTTTTCAGCAACAAATTTTTACTAAAGGAAATATACCCTGAAAATCACATCACTGCCACGTTTTACCGCCATGATTATAGGACCGCCAGACAAATTCAAAAAGTTTTTAATATAATCGAACACGATAGGAGCCAAGATACAATACTCTTTCTTAAATTTTCAATGCCAAAAAATAATTGAATTGGCTCAAGTTTGGAGGAGAAACCGGGGGAATACGAAACATCGGAACTCATGAATTTTCTTCATATTCCTAGGAATATGAAGCATCCAAGGCTTAATATTTCGGCTAGCCAGGCGGGCATTCGCAAAAATGCCCTTCCACCATGCGGTGAAGCTCAAGCCAGCGGCGGGATTCGAACCATGGACCTGAAGTGACATGCTGCGCGGCAGTCCATAGCCAAAGCCACTGAGCAATCACTGCTTCAATTTCCTCCTGTGAGAACTGTGATAACCTTATGAAAATAATATCTGCTAATATAAAACCTAGCACCGCTAGTTTATATTTATTTCTAGATTTATAATGTGGTGCTCGCCGTTAAATTTTAATTTAACTTAGTTCATTCGCTTATACATGCAATTAGTGTAAAAGGATAAGTAAATAGCAATAAATAACACGTGCTCGGGTGGAATGCAGGAGTGTCACCGATTGATGCAACTATGCAACGGGGTGTCGAGGTCGCAATCTATCTTTCCGTGAAAGAGGGGTGCGTGACAGAGGCAACAATCACCTGCCCGCCCTGGGTTGGGCGGTCTAGGTCTAGTGAATATGCTAGCAATAAATTAGAACCTACCCTCGAGACACACACAACTATGTATTGATAGTGCCCCGCATGAAGCTACAACTACGTTGAATCGGGCAACAGATATAACAACATCTCGTATTTGTTAGCGAAAGTTCGAAGCACTACTCTTCACCAGACATGGCTGTGGTGCATGAGGAGGTCAGCTTATCTACACCTACTGGGCAACGCAATTACAAACGTTTATGCAACATAGACAGCAACTGCTCTGTAACGCAGCAGCATCTGTATAAATAAAAAAACAAATAGAAATTTAACAACTGTCTGCTTTGCCAATAAGTTTCTGAAAATACTAATATAACGAAAACTACTGCACTATAGCTTGATCCCAACACACAGTCATGAACCCAACGTTTGGCAGGCGTCTTGGTGACCTCAGTATAAGTTAACAGTTCTTCAGAAGGCTCGCTGCAAACCTTCCGGTATTTTGCCTTTAGTCGCCTCTTACGACACCCACAGGTAGCAAAGTGTTGGGGTAACATTCTAGCCCAGCACCCCACGGGGAAGCAAAGCATGATTATGTGAGTTTAATTCGCCTTTTAATTGCCTTATTCAAACAAATGCGACTGCTATTCAGACCACTGTGCTGCAGTTGGGATCAAATAGACAATTACTGCTTTTAGATAACGCAGCGCAGTCTGTAGTTGTGTGTTGGGACTGCCTTTGAATTTACGCTACCGGACACAATTTCAAATTGCAGACTGTCACAGAGAAATTCCTTTGACATATATTTCCCTCTCGAAATGGAACTATGAATAGAATTAATACATGAACGTAGTTGATATTATGTTGGTCCGTTTAATTAGAAGCTAAATAGAAATACGTGCACATAAGCATGTGGCAAAGAGCTTTAACGAGTACAGTTCTATCAAAGGAACCCAGATGCATTATGAATTAATTTAATGGCTGACTCGTCCCTCGGCGAGTCCGCAGCATAGATTTTTTTCACAAATGATAGGATTCACTTTACAGGCCTTTGCCTATCTAATATAACCTCTCTTCTATCGGTCCAAGCAAAAAGTCACGAGCACGTTGATATGTAAGTTTTTAATTAATGTCATACATTTATCATATCAGGGTGTGAGGCCGTACTCAGTGCACGAAGCTCTGGGGTCAGCATTAGCTGCGGCGACTACCCGCGGGCCCCTCGCCCCCGGACACTACCTCGCACACGCCATGCTGCCGCCGGCCTATACTTGCACACTGCTGATTTGCACTGAGTGAGTAAAGGGGGACGGACTTAGGACAGAGCAACGGAACCCAGAATCTGAAGGGAATCCTCTGAAGGGTCTGATATAAAATAAAGAAACACAAGACAATTACCTACTTATGCAAAAGAGATTCAGACATTTGACAGAGATTTTCGGAAAAAGTGTGTACATAGAGATTTTACGGCCACCTATTCTATGACATATAGTTATTGGTCCAACAAGTAAACAAAGTAGGTTTTAGTCATCATCATCCAGCTCCCGCAAATCTTAGTTGTCGTCAGTCCACCTAGTTGGACCCACAAATTCTACGTCTTCCGGTGTACGGTGTATTGTGGTGACTCGAGAACTATCTTCCCTATCGTTTACCGGTTCGTCAAGCAAATTGTGCAAGCCATGTTTAACTTTGATTTTATCATGCAAAGAAATTCTGAGTATACCTCTAGCCATAGCAATCAGTGCGATAAGTTAAGACTAGCAACACACACTGGTTGAACATTTTGGACTTCAGGTCGAACATCCCGCAGAAGAGGATGTTCGACATCATCAGCATGTTCTCGTCGAATATAAATGTAAGGAGTATGTTGAGAAGATTTCGCGAAATTTCCAGACGCTGCCCATCTGAGTAGGATTTCTCCTACGACCTCTTAGTAGAAGTTGAATCTTCCCATTCGCCATTGGAGGATACGTCAGGCGGGCAACGGTGGCTAACTATAAAAACATAGTCGATCACAATCTAAAAATGGCTATACGAAACAGAAACGAAGAGGTCGTGGGGGCTCTAGTCAAGAGCATCGCTGGAATCTGTGGCCGGCCCTTCAACGAGAAGAAGAATATTGATAAGCTGGAGAATAATGGAAAATTAAAAAAAATCCGTTCCGTACCATTAGCTGTAACATTAGACTTCATATTTCAACCTTTTTTTGTTTTAACGTGCGCGAGTCCGACTCGCACTTGGCCAACTTTTTGTATTTGTTGTTATAGCGGCAACAGAAATACATCATCTGTGAAAATTTCAACTGTCTAAATATCCGTTCAAAACGTGTGTAAGCACCGTTCTTGAGATACAGCCTGGTGACAGGCGGACGGACGGACAGCGAAGTCTCAGTAATAGGGTCCCGTTTTTACCCATTGGGTACGGAACCCTACAAACAAACAATAGTACACACCACGAGTCTGTATATAAAAAAAAACTAGGTAGTCTATTCTAGCTAAATATTAAGGTAAAAACCGGAATAATATCGTTCGTTGAACTACTTGTAAGGGTGCAACATGGGCATTAGACATTTTCGTTTTGTTCATGTTCATTTTAAGACCCACCTTTTTTTTGGGAAACTCCACTGAGGTCTTTGAGCGTTGTACTGAGTTCCGTGCGCGTGCCCTCTTTCCAACCCAAGTTACTGATTTAATTAAGGCAAATGATTCTACTATGGACAACTGAGCAGCGCGATTAGAGAATTAAAAGCATGTCACCAAAAAAATATGTTATCGTGTGAAACAAAAAACTAGTCACCTCTATCAGCGAAAAATTTAGTTATCTTCCATTTCACTTCATGTTTATTATTATTCTATTGCAAAATCATTCAAAAATATACTGCATGACATGTATACCAAAAACAAAGCATGACATACGATGAATTTCTCGAAAAAGGGTACTTTATGGTGTCAATTAAAACAAATAATAACAAATGTATGTTCCCAACAGGTGTTTATTTTCGGAGCCCAGTCATCGCGTTTTATTTTATTTATCCAGAGTAGATTTATTCCAGGAGTTTACGTTTTATATTGAAATTCACTTTTCCTGACTCTCGCAGCAAAATTCAATTTTGCTGCAAAATTGAATTGTGCAGCATTGCTTGCAGCAGCACAATTCAATTTTGCTGTTGCAAGATTGTATTGGAGAGGTGAAAAATCATTTTGTCTTCATTTACATTTCAGAACGCTAGTCTATAGACTCAGATATATCTTAGTGTTTATCACCTACATACATATCTTTAGGGGATGAGTCTTTCTCTTCCGTGGGATGGGAACGGTATACGCTATTTCTGGTGCCAATCAGGTGGTGTGCCTCTTAAGTCAGAGGCCATCTTCGAGGGTACTGCAGATAATGATTTTCTGCTTTCAAGCAGCAGTGCGCAAATCCTGCTGTGTTTAGGTTTGAAGGGCACTGTAGCAAGTGAAATCACCCGGCAATCAAGACTTCAAAACAAATGTCTCGGAGTGTCGAGTGCAGTGCGTTGTCACACACTATACTGACACTGTAACTGTAATGGACAGACGTAATGCTTACCATTAGGCACCGGCTTGTTCGCCTCGGCACTTCAAATAGTACACGCACTGATAGAAGGCAAAGGAAATCCATATTTTTTCGATTGGATGTTTCAATTCTGTAAGGAGGCTCTGAATGAGAGCAATCAAGGACTGATGCTATGACAGCAAAAGTCATGACGCGTGCACCTCGTCAATATTTTATCATTGAAAACTTGTGTATTATAGAAAACAATGGGAAGATAACCAATTTTTGCTTTTAACTGCTGAACACAGCCCTATATAGGTGAGGTTTTCGCCATTATACTCCACTTGGCAGGCGCTTTAGGATCGTAGAGTAAGATATCACTTCCTCAGTAAGTACTGCTCCAACTTCAGGTATCCCTTAGTTGCAACTTACGACACCCACGGGGACAGATGGAGGGTGACATTCTGGCCCAACAACCCATTGCTTTCTCGTAGTACCGACTGCTAGAAAAGAAGTAGAAAATACGTCACCTACAGAGGTATATTCCGGCACCTGTCCTGGAGCGCCAGTTGCTATTAGAAGTCTAGCCAGCTACAATTATTTATTACTAGCGAACCAGATACAAAGTGTAGTCTATTTTAAATAATAGGCAAGCCTTGGAAAAGCGGTCAGCTACACGCAGGAGCAAACACCTCTTTGTAGAGCATCCTCAAACGTGACTACATTATTCTGAAGCCCAGATGCGGTGCATGTGGCAAACAGAATTACACTTTCAGATTTTATATTATGCGCAAACGCATAGTATCTGAATCGACCTAGTTTGTAGGGGTTCCGTATGGGTAAACAGGACCCTATTCTAAGCTTACGCTGTCCATATAACCGTCAGTTAGTACTGTTTCTTTGTACCTTATTAGTGCTGTTTCTTTGAAACCGTAGATAATCAATCTAATTTTTAATATAATGTGTTAAGTACAATGATAGATTGTTTAACAAACAATAAAATTAAAAAACAAAAAGCGCTGTTCGCATGCAAGAAATAAATAATTTTATCACGAGATTATTTTGCTCTATCTTTAAAAGCTTCGATTTATGTACAAACTTAAATATTCAAACCACTAACTCAAAATCATTTGGCTGATTTCACATGATTACAAGTCGGAGTCATATTCAATGAACTAATGGCGTTTAAGACAGTGAGCGCCTTCATTGAGTAAATGATTTTGACCTTAACTTATGGTCTTGTGAAATTTTCAATTTCTTATAAATGTCAATTATAAAATTGTATTACCCATAATATGGGTTCAAAATCAAAATCATATTATGATTCTACTGTCGCGTTCAGCAAAATAGATATTGATCCACTGCGAGGACAACGGGTAATAACTGACAAACTCTGGGCCTTCCTTTTGACAATCACGTATACAACTGTCTTTACTCTTAACAATGTTAATGTTTTGAAGCGCTCGTAGCGAAGTTTGCTAAGCCATTCTGAACCGATCAGCAAAGTTAAGCAACGTCCGCCGCGGTCAGGAGTTGGATGGGTGACCGCTGGTGACATTACTACTGAGCGTGCAAATGGTTCGGAAGACATGTTAAGCCGTCGTGTTGTCTTAGGATGGCAGTCGTAATAGCATGGCGTTAGGGCATTATGCGAATGCCGGCCTGGCTAGCTTCCACCCTCAAGTAGAAAATCTGTCACCAAGCACCTAATGGTGTGTTCCGGTAGCTGTCCTTGAGAGCCAGTAATTTTAGGTTAGCCTGAATAACATCTTTGACCATATCATCACTTACCATCAGGTGAGATGGTGGTCAAAAGTTAACCTATCCAGTATCAAATTAAAATGTTATTTATGTTTATTGTAAAATAATTCTAATATTAATATGCTACATCAGATTAACATCCATTATATAATAATTACAATCTCTGTATTAAATTAAGTAACATTTTTGGGTAAATTGATTGTGTTGCTCCGTTTGTACAGAACCCTCAGTGCCCTGGTCTGACTCGCATTGATCTGTTTAATTAATACCGACATCTTTACGAGATTTCTAGAAAACTTGTTGGTATATATTGTAATGCAAATTTTAAACGCTATTCATATATTCCTATGAGCAACGTGAGATCAGGTATTGCGCTGTATTTTCAGCTGCCCTGCCGATAACGTATTCTACTCACCTATGTAATCTATTTTGAACATTTTCTCTCCTGATGGTAAATAACGTTGTGGTAGAGGATAGTGAAAAGGCTATACCTAGGAATGTCTCCTAAGAACAACTCCCGGAACGCACCGTTAAGTGCTTGGCAACATAGTTTCTACTTGAAGGTTGTAGCTAGCCAGGCGCACACTTGCAACCATTATGCTGCGAAGTTTAAAGGCCGTTGCGGGTTTCAAATCACAGATCTTACCCCGTCAAAATGTGGCGACGTTCTTCATCCAGATTGAAGCAATGATGGCCGAGCGGTTATAGCTATGGACTGGAGTGCCGCAGGTCCCTGGTTCGATCCCCACCGCCGGCTTGAGCTTCACCCCATGATGGAAGGGCATTTTGCGAATGCTCACCTTGCTAGCTACCACACCCTCAAGTAGAAAATTTGTCGCCAAACACCTAACAGTGTGTTCCGGCAGCAGTCCTTGAGAGCCAGAAAAATTACATGCACATGGGACTTAACCACTCTATGTCTCAGTGTGACTGGCGCAGTGCAAGATGTAATTAACGATCAGAAATTATGATGTGCGATTTGAATCTATACTAACTTAATTTATAATTAACTTATAATGTAGGAGTAAATGATAAAAAAGTCGGTAAGTACTTGGAAATTAACTATGAAGCGGTGACAGCGAAGCGGTATGAGGTATGAACTGCAGTACCATAGGTCCATGGTCCAATCCCCACCGCATGGTGGAATGGGATTGCGAATGCCGCCCTGGCTAGCTCTATATACCCTCAAGTAAAAACCTGCGCCAAGCTTATGTGTGTTTGGACAGCAGTCCTTGAGGGCCAGTAATTATAATTCTAGTCCGTATACCATCCTCGACAAAATCATCACTTACCAAAAAGTGAGATAGTGATCAAGGGCTGGCCTATCAGATGTAAAAAAACCGAGTAGACATACCCATTACCATTCATTTCCACACCGTAATAGTTATAAGGAATAATGAATAAACCTAATTAAATTTAATCCAAATTCAATATACAAAAAGTAATACGGTCGCCTTTTGTACACTGTATTGCTGACAGTGTACAAAATGCGGTTCTATCGCTTAATGCAATTTCTTCCAGACAACCTCTGAGACCACCAAAAATGTGGTACTTACGAGAACTCAGTGAACAATAATAAAAGACTATTAAAATACTTTCTTCTAATTTCAAGTGTTTCTATTTATCTATAAAGTCAAAGTCAAAATCATTTATTCAATTTAGGCGTCTACGACGCTCTTATGAAGGTCAATTACAAATTTTAATATTGAAATATACTACATTGTACTGCCACGTTCAGCAGACAAAAATTATAAAGCCACTGCGAGAAGAACGGGCAAGAAATTCGGGGCCATTCTTTTAAACGTTTTTTAAAAATGTGTTAAGTACATACTATATAATAAAATTATTACAATACTTAATTTACATTACGTAGGTGTTAGGCGCTAGCTTGGCAGAGGCGAACCAGTCCAAGCATTTTTGTCGTTTAAGTAATCACAAACTAAATATATATAACTATACGTTAACTTATAAACATAAGTTTAAAAGTACTCGACCATTTTAGATCAAATTTGGTACAGAGATTGTATGTTTCACGGAGCATGCGATTTGTTTTAGAAGTAATTAATGCTGTTGAGCATGTCCAGTCTAAGATGGTAAGTTATTCACCATCGTCTTTGATTATCAGGAACATACTACTACCGCCCCCGTCCTCCTGCTATTTTAGTTTATGTTTTAAGATACAACACAATAAACTGACACTCAGCTAGTTTTGCATTTTAATCCCAGATGCAACTGATCCATCTGAGATTGAAAAGAGATAGTAATGCCCTGCGTTTGTATTTCGTAAGCTTAACCGGTGTTAACGGGGCTACGAAAAAACAGCTATTTAAATTCCTCGCTCCTTCAATTCAAGCAAAATACCAAAAATATACAAACTGATAGAACCCGGTGTAATAAAAACGAAACGAAAATGGCGTCGCAAAGCAGCATTTTGCATGGTGGTAGGGCATTTTGCGAATGCTCGCCTGGCTAGCTACCACCCTCAAGTTGAAAATCTGTCGCCAAGCACCTACCGGTGTGTTCCGGCAGCTATCCTTGAGAGCCAGTCATTCTAGGCTAGCCTGAACAACATCTTCGACCACATCATCACTTACCATCAGGTGAGATAGTGGTCAAAGGCTAGCCTATCAGCAATAAAAAAAAAGCAAATAAGAGTTCGTACCTAAATTATTAAGCCCGCACCGAGCTAGCGATACGTCCGAGTAATTGTGGTTCGTTTGATCCCTTGTTGTATTTTTATTACTTCATTTTGAGTTATGTAATTAATATATATAACATTTAAAGATTCATTTTATAAATTATACACTTCGGTAACACGATTACTTGAAGTTCCCTCGATAGAAAAAAATCAAAGTAATATCTAAAGAACTAAATAAACCCTTAGTACGGCGTAAATACTTAAAGGAGAGTCATCAGTATTTGAATAATAAAAAAACAACGTGTTTTCTATAACGTATACACATTACATTTTTCAAATAGGTATTTGTTTTTATTATGCGAAGGAAATACTTAAATTCACACACGTTCCGGCCATTTTAACCAGAGCCACGATGCTTTGTCCCTATCCGCTTTAGTAATTCTTCAGCTGTCGGACGGGGACGGATGCTGATGGCGTGCCTTACTAACGCACACATACCGGCGCGACTTAAAAGCTCAGTGCGATCTTAAAACTGCCACACTGATTTTTACAATACCTAAGCTTGAAGCAGGCCTAGCTCATTCAGCATTAGGTACAAAGATACAGGCACATGAGCTTATCCGTCCGGACGGGGTTATTGTACGGTGAGTGCCGCGTCAGAAGAGATCAGAGTTACGATAGAAAGAGAGACATTAAAATAGTAGGGATTAAATTTTTGTATGATGATATGTACCAATTGACTCTTTCGGAATTTTCTCGTGGCATCTTCGAACTAGTTAATTCATGCTTGAAACACCTCAGCCGCTTGTACGTTATGAAGTGAATTTGAATAAGAGCGTATTTTTCGTTACCCCGCTAGTTCTGCCGCAACAGTCATACTATTTGTTTGTCCGACCTGAATTCTCTATTCCGGCGGAGAATTAATGGCCCTAGACTAGATTTCTGTTATGCATTTTTCTTAAAATTTAGATCTTGCGTACAATAAATCTGTAGTGAAAATAAATGTTTACTATGTATCAATAACTCTCACTGGTAAATATTGGGGCCATTCATAGACGCTTATACCTCGGCAGTGAGAAGCGTAGAGCGAAGCTGTATAATACGAGGTCTTGGGTTCAACCGACGAGTCAGTTCTTATGTCTTTTCTAGAAAGAAATGTATAGTAGAAGTTTCATGAGGTGCTCGTGGAGTGCTGGGCTAGAATGTCATCCAACCATCTCATCTGGTAAGTACTTAACGTAAAAGGCGACTGCGTTTAGACTATCGGGAAGTGGGCAGCAGCGTCTTCGAGAAACTGCGATTAGACACTGCGTTCCTCAAGATGCCTTCCGAGGCTGTGCTTAGCAGTGTATTACCCAGCTAATACAGTACAGTTAAGGGATCGTCCATTAATCCCGTGAGTCTTGAGGAGGGGGAGGGGGTTTAGCAAAAAGCTTTAAATATCACAAGGGGGAGGGGGGCGTAGTAAGATATCACGTGTATCTATTTTTCGTCAAACGCGCGATTTCTAATCCAAAAACGTGTAGTGTGATCTGTAAGTATTGAAAAATATTTTTTTTAATACTTACAGATTTAGATTTGTAAGTACTAAAAATACACATGATTTTGTATTGGGGGAACGGCTAATCTTAAACATGACCGCGTATCACCAAGGAGGCGGGGGGAGTTAAAACATGTTAAAAAACCTCACGTGATTAATGGAGGTATAATAAGATTTTTTTTTTCTCGTGCGGAACCCTTACCTATTTAGTAATATAATAAATAACAACACAAGTACGTGTAATTGAATTTAGAACGGTTCCCGAACATAGCATGGAAATCAATTTTGTAATTACCCAAGTACTCTGTATGGTTTCTTGTATTGAAACTTGTGAATTTGCCATCTGTTGTTAAGTTTGTTTGTAAGCCCTTTGAGTTTCGTAACGGTTACTTAATGGTCACTTAACTTAAGATATAAACGTTACCATGTTGCTGGAGAGAGGTTGTTGCCCTAGGGCAGATATTAGCGTATTTCGAATACTAGCCTGGCTAGCCTCATACCGTCATATAAATCCTACTACACAGTTTGTTATTAAGTACATAACCGACCATTTTTTTAAAAATTTGGTGATATACTAGTATTTTGACCACAATCTCACTTGATGGTAAGGGATGATGTGGTCGAAGGTGTTAACAGGCTTAGCCTAGAATTACTGGCTCTCAAGAACAGCTGCCGGAATACACCGTTAGGTGCTTGGCGACAGATTTTCTACGTGAGGGTGGTCTCTAGCCAGGCGGGCATACGCAAACTACCCTTCCACTTTTCGGAGACCGGTCTTCTTGCAATTACTCCATAAAATATTTATTGCTGAACGTGACAGTAGATTGTAGAATATTTAAAAACTTAAATTTATATTTAACCTTCCTAAGAGCGTCGTAGAAGCTTAACTGAATAAATGATTTTTACTTTGACTTTGACTGCTAAACACGAAAGCGGTTTCTAAACGTTATGATACGAGTACGTTCTATTTTCAAAAACCTTTTCCACGCTTCCGAATAAAAAACAGTACAGATATTTCGATTGACAAATAAAAGCTTTCTGATGTCGTGAGGTGAATAATCAATTATTGAAATCGTTCGAATCTTGAAATAAGTTAGGTAATAGCAATACATCTAGAGAAAAGAAAAACAATTGAACAAAAGAAAATAAGCATACAATTAATAATTAAATTTGTATAGTAAGACCTTTTCCGAATGGTTGAAATCTTGTGCGAATGGCTCAAAAATCCGTAGCCAATGACGTAAAGGTACTTTATAACAGCTAATTTTGAGATCCGATATTTCCATTCTAAGTCTAGCATGTTTACCTTTTCGGCAACATCATCATCGTTTATCAACTGATGGTATAGAGATTAGACCTCTATCTCATCATGAGTGTTGTCGCTATCGGGTTTTCGAACGCAATTGGATGTGACGTCAGCAACGTGCAACAATCTGGCAGCGTAATCCACGTCGTGGTAGCGTCAAAATGGCGGCAAAGGGAAGGCTGCGGGACTCACTTTTGCTTGAGCCTTCGTAACGACACGACTAAGTAGTTTCTTTTAAATATTATATAATTTATAGATTCTAAGTTTGCTGAAAATTAAAGTTATCTGATTTAAGTAGATTCAAAGTTTAAAGTAAGAGTCAGATAGTTTAACAGATTGAGTTAGGATATTTGTGTGACATAAAATAGTTTGGGTTACTCTGTGTATAAAGAGAAATAAAGTGATTTCATTTGACTCACATTTTGACAATATCTATTTCTCTGATTCATCGTAATCAACTTTCTTATCACTCACCACTGTATAATAAAGTACATTTACTTACTTGTACTTCCATCTATATGTCAACTATAGATACAAAAGCATTAGCTATAAAGTAATTGAATAATCTATATCGCTTAACGCTATTCAAATAGAACGACGACGCCATTATGATGAGAAACACGTTGCAGCGCACGCTGATATAAACTTAATTTGTATTACAATTAAGTTCGATATTTGTACCAACCAACATTAGACTGCCAATAGGGCTGTGTTCGAAAACCAATATAATGAGTTTTTTTTAACTATCTCACCGTATTGTGTGTGTCGGAATTTACGTAAATATTAAAATAATTTAATATTTGTATTGAAACTGTCAAAGAAATTTTCTAATTGCCATTAAGGTACTGGGAACATCGAAGGATAACGTTGCACGTTTTTTGGAGCACCCGTAGCGTTTATCACCTTTTATATAAAATAAAGTGGTTTTTGCTTCTTCACTGATAAACTAGTTTAAGCAAAGTGCACTGCGATCATGACTTGGTTGCAGTTATCACTATCCCAGCTATTATTTTAGGATGACAGTCATTACAGCATGGTGGTAGGGCATTTTCAATCCCTTCCCTGGCTAGCTACCACCATAATTTACAATCGTCAAAAGTTTTAGGTACAATTTAAGAAATAATAGTAGTAATAAGAATGTAATTCCGCTAAAACTTGCCTTTACAGACGTATGTACACAATTTCAAATCATATATTTTCTTGATATTTTTAGTTAAAATGTCAATAAAATTAAATACAAATTATAGACCGATAAATGTAAAAAAAAACTATATATAAATGTCAATAGCCAAGAAAATTTAATGCAAATTATAGACACATAATAGAAAATTTAAAATTATATATATAAATGTCATTTTAAAGCTACTTATTTTGATTTCCATAATTTATAATCAAAATAATCATTATAAATAATCAAGAAACATTTCCTATACAAACAGCCTCGCTGCTAAAACATACAATGAAGTAACAGTCAATATTTTATCATTTCTAAAAAACGGTCTACAGGAATCCATTTGTTGTATGCCGTAGATAGCTCTTAAACAGCGTTTTCAAATTAAAAGAGTTGCTCAATATCTGTGCTTCTACCCCAAATGACAATTCACTATCGCTTAGCACGACGTAGTGCTTGTAATCATATTTGACAAAAAATAAAATATTTTTATCATGTTCCGTCAGAGTTGAAATACACGTGTACGCTCCCCCTGTATTTCAGAGGATATTAAATTCATCTCCACATTTTAACATGAATCCAAGTGTAATTTAACGGTGAGTGAAATATAATATCGTAGCGTAACAACCCTACTGAGGTCGTGTAATTCCTTTGACGAACTGTTTAATAGAATCCAGCGGGTGGAAAACTATTGTTAAAGGTTGCAAGAATTTAATTTCTGCTATTACTTTATTCCAATTGAATCTCCCGGGCACTCTCGGCTATTTAGTTTCGTTTAACATTTTATTGTGATAAAGATACTTTACAAATATTTTGAGCGCCATTTCATTTTGCGGGCAGATGATTTAAGTTTGTGTTATTGTGAAGAAATTTTTATATGTGTGTGGATTGTGAAGTTGATTTAAAAGCGATTATCGTTACTGATATATTGATATTATTTAAAACGTTTTTTGATCGGTGGCGCTATGTTTTTATTCAAAACTACTACAAACTATTTATTACATTTGTGCAACTCTTTGGCCAACAAAACGCTCCAGCCTACTACAAGTTAGCAGCTTGCCCAGCATGCTGAGAGCATTGCCCCGTTAGTTTGCAATGCTTGTTCATTGAGACAAATAAAGGATAGCATTTTAATTAATTATGAGCGCTTAGATAAGTTTTGGAAAATACGATGAGCTCCCGGCCCCCACGGCCCCAATTTCTCAACTGGTCTCTACACCAAACGGCTGAAATATGTAACTCATACCGAGGCTAGCATACTTGCGCCGCTTGAGTCGCTCCGCCGAAGTAGCCGCAGCGCCAGCCCTCACGTTGGTTTCAGAAAGATGTGACGGCGCTAAAGTGTCAAGGGCCTTTCCCGGAAACAGAGCCATACTGTCAATTTTTTACCGTCAACCTATTATCACGTAATTTTTAAGTTTGTTATGTTTTTTTGACCAAGCATAGTGATCTCTCTGCGGCAAGATATTGTAAGTGTAGGTAGGCCTTGATAGTTTGATTGTTATGGTCTACATATGTTTAAAAAGTTAAGCTTCTTGTACATGCAAGGATCAAATGGAAAATGTATGTATCTTATGAAAAAGCTTTATTTATGAATTTACTATTCTTTTTTTCAGGCTTCAGAAGTTTTATGCTACAATTCAAAATGCGATAACGATAATGCGATAAAATAAACAGTTCAAGTGGTATTTGTTAAGAAAATATTTTTCTTCTTCGATCGTGTAGGGTCGGTACAAAATATAATAACGACACAATACAGTATTGTAATGTGTACTCATGTTTCAGCCTCGATTTATTAAGCAGCCGCCTACCTGACTGCACCCACCTTGACAGTTCTCGTTAAAAGAGCCCGCAAGAATAAAGATGGAAGTACATAATTTTGTAACAATTATTTCATGCTCCAGAGTCATACCATATTTGAAAATATGAATACCACTAGGTCTTACTGATTATACCGTATTAGAAGTAAAAGTTTCGTCGATATACAGCGATGATATAAAAGTTTTACGTACTTATTCAAATTATATTTGCGGTTGAACGTTTAATAAACCGTCTCCTTCCTTTGATAATATTTGTCAGCTGCGCCAGTTCCCGAACTGCAATTTCATATTCTTTTTTGTCCCGTATCACTGTCACGCATACGAAAGCTATTTCAATATTTAATGTTGCAGACGTGTTAAATAATTCAAGAATTTGCTTCGTTTTGTTGTCTTCAGTAAATGCTGTCATTCAAAGGAGTGGTGATTTGTAGAAAGGTATAAGTAATTTGTAGTTTGTTGTGGGAGAATGTTAAACTCGGGCCTCAGCCTCAGAGTTGGTGAAATTTAGTGCAAACACAACCGTCCCACAAAAACGTGTTTCAAAAAGAACAGTTCGATGAGAATATTACACTACTAATAGCTTAACGAAAGATATCCAAGGCAGGCCTGGTTCACTCCGCACTTTAGGTACAAAGCTACGGGTACATCGGCGTTTCAGTCCGGACGGGTTATTGTACGTACGTGCCGCGTCAGAAGAGATCGAAGCTATGCATGGCTATACGATAGAAAGAGGGACGCCTTGTAGGTAAATATAAATATTAGGTACTCAGTGCTTTGCGAGCTGAAGTGCACTTTATTGTTTGGTGGCTAAAGTCGATTATTGGAATGGCTTTGCGGTTGGATCGTTCTGGTCCTTCTTTTCTGTAAACGAGGGGAGTTAGTTACAGGAACAGTCCTTACATCCTGCTGCGATATGGCCATAGAAATCAAACAAACGCAACTACCTTCGGCTATTTCTGCATTAGGCAAGCGTTGACGCAGCTTTTTCAGGGCACAATGATAATACCGAATTAATAAAAAACTCAACGATGTTTGTTTTGCATACATGTTTAGACAAAAGTAGAAAACGTATTTTAACCACTACATGTTTGGCCTCGGCGTCCACTCCGTTACCTGTTGAAGCTAACCTGTTGGTAGGAGATGTGTTCGCAGATGTTATCAAACTAAACCTAGAATGGGCTCATTATGAAATGTAATTCTGAGAGCTGTCCCATCTCAGTTTTTTTAGGGCCAAAGTGATATAGTAGCTATAAGAGTTCTATAAATGTACTGTACTGTAACAGCCGGATCGTCCACTGCTGAACACAGCCTCCCCTATTAAGGGGTATTTGCCATAATCCCCACGCTTGGCAGGCGTCTTGAGGATCCCAGTGTAAGTTGGCAGTTCTTTTGAAAGCGCTGCTGCCCACTTTCCAGTATTTTCCCTTAGCCGCCTCTTACGACACCCACGGGATGATATGGGGAGGTGCAATTCTAACCCGGCTCCCCACATGACCCTAATACTACCGTCTACTGTCTATAAATGTAAAGCTCTCTAAATAAGGTAGTTCTAAATTCTGTCCACACTAAAATCTAAATTGGTATAAAGCTTGACGAATGCAAGTCCTTAAATTAGCGCGCCTTCATGTGAGTCGGTACAATTATGTTTTTCTCTAACAACACAAAGAGATATTCACATTATTATACAAGGTTATTGGTAAAATGCTAACAACCTCTTAGGGTTGACTTCTGCTAGTCTTAAGAAAAAAATTCAGATGAAAAACAAAAAACATTGTTTATTTTTGACGGAATACGTACGAGAACCGCCTGATGTTAAAAGTCTCTTGTGCCTGTAATGTATTATTTCATATTTTTTATTACTTTGCTCGAAGTAAATATTCAAAACTATATTCAAAGGGAGCACGGCGGGGTCCAGTGTCGCCGCGGTGGGTGGTCTTGGCTCGGAGTAGGCATTAAAACACATAAAAAAAAAAGCTTAAAATGTTTGTTAGACTAGTAGAAACCAACCCTAAGAGGTTGTTAGCATTTTAACCCTGTATAACTGTTTTAAGTTCAAGCCGGTACTAATGAAAATGAGAGCATTTCACCAACGCCTCTCACTTTGCCCAAGTCCACGCAACAAACAGGGAACGGCAGATTGGAGCCCTTTGACGATTTAAGTGCGACATGGTCCAAACTGATTGGTATCAAACGCTCGAACTCGTCCTGAGCTCAAACGTACTGAAATGAATTCGAGCTTGATTTAATTAGAACTAGTGGGATGCTCACACTCTTGTTATGCTAATTCATTAAGCGTAGAACGCTTGTGCTCAAAGACGGCATCTCTTTGAGCACAAACCTTCTACTGTGTTGCACCAATTAACCAATACAGATATAGATTCTTAGTTTTTTTTTTGGCCCCGCGAAGTTAACTTGCTGTGGCAAGCATTTAATTGTATGTTTTTGGTAGACCGCTTTATAAGATCTGCATTATTTTTAGGAAAGATACATTAAAGTATTATAATTTGTGTATCACCTAAATTAGCAAAATTGAAACGCTTGGAACTGCTCAACATATTATGTTAGCAAGAAACTAAAGTCATTAAAAAAATATTTTCTATTGCATGCACTGATAACAGTATTGAGTGCACGTACTTCGGAGGGCACGTTAAGCCGTTGATCCCGGTTGTTGTATAAGAATTGCAGTCGTTATAGTACTGTGGTAGGCCAGTTCGCGAGTGCTCGCCTGGTTAGCTACCCTCAAGTAGAAAATATTATACTACGTTAACCCGAAAAAAAATTTCAACCAAGTCATCAATTACCAGCAAACATTTTTTGACCCAATATTGGATTATTTAGCTAACAATTCTGTTAAAACGTTCATTTTCTTTATGTTACCTATATCTCGCGCATGTAAATGCTTACAGAACTTGGAACCCTAAGCGGTGGCCCGTTCTTACAATTAAATAGGTATCCTTCTAAAGTCTGTAAGATTATTTTATCCTATTTATTTAGTCAGCACAACACTCTTCCATTAGGTAGTCCAATACTGGCTAATGGAACAGTGTTGTGTAGCTTTGCTAATATTTCATCGAGAGACACTCTTGCAAAAATGATCACGCTTTTAGTGCACTCCTTGCCTGAGAGTACACTCGGAGTCCATTTCACAGCCAGTCACCGGCCAATATGATCGATGATTTGAAAAACAAAAACTATGCTGTTCGTGTAGACAGTGCCTCTGTTATAACTGTGGATATAACGCTATAGCTTTAATTCTTTATATGGATATTTGGAAGTAACATAAATGAAGCCGCGCTAAATTTCGTCTGATATTTTCGTTATTTTTTTTAATATATTCGTCGTTTTACCAAATGTTACGAAGTGGTACGGCTGGAATACCAGGAAATCGTAGAAGGCGATGAAGATAATGATACCAGAAGATGGGCAGCAACGTCTTCTGAAGATGTGCCATCTTACACTACCATCCCCAAGACGCCAAGACAACTCATCCTCAGGGGAGGTTTTTGAGCATTTGTTATTGAAAACTTTCAAGTGCTTGTGAATAGACATCAGTGAATGCAGATAGTATACAATAGCAAATAGTACAACTTATTGTGTTCTTGTCTAAACTTCTTCTGAAGTTATAGAGATGTTTCCACCACTTTAGGAAAATATATCCAGACTCATCGCCGGACTTGGCTGCGACTACTTATTTTTAAGGCAATTTAACTTGTAACATATTACCATGACGACTGAAAAATATATAAACAGTGCGAGTCCAATAAGAAGCTAAAATCTAATCAATTGACTTTTTATTATTATAGCGGTTAAGTTAGTCTTTGACTACTATCTTACTTATGATGATGTAGTCGAACTGTGTTCAGGCTAACATAGAACTACTGGTTCTTAAGCACAGCAGCCGGAACACCCGTTAGATACTTGGCGACAGATTTTCTACTTGAGGGTGGTAGCTAGCCAGGAGAGCATTTGCTAAATGCCCAACCACTATGCTGTGTCGACTGCAATCCTAAGACAACAACCGGGACCAACGTCTTAACGTGCCCTCCAAAGCACATGCATACGCAGTAGTAATTTCACAAACGATCACCCACCCGACTTCATAATCTTATACAACATAAGTAAAATAATAAATTGAAAGCTTATTATGTTTGGATGTCTAACCAACGGAATGTTTACCAAGTAAAAACCCCATGCGTCTTTCTATACAAGTCAGAGAAACATATACAACAACTATACAAGTCAGAGAAACATATACAAAACTGAATATAACTTAATGATGCTAGCTACAATACTAAGAAAACAATTATATTGACAGCATTATGAACAATAGAATATCGTTGAAACTACGCGACAAAAAATTTGCGAAGCTCTATTTACTTGATTAATCTTACCAATAGCAATAAAATCTCATTAAAACTCTTCGGTACCTTTCGCTCTTACCTATTTCGTGCTATTAAATAAACAAGATTGCATTTCGAAATTCCCAAGGAGATCCAACTACTTTGAACAACGTTCAATAAAACTTCTTCAAAGCTGGCGCGTATATCTGTATAAAATTAAATAGGGACCTATCTTGAAATATAAATCAGCATTCTCGGTAAACAAGCTACGGGCAAATTAAACGGTATTCCCATTAAAATAGAGTTGGAAATCTCATTCCACGTTTTTCACGGTCGGGAAATCTTTGAAAATGCACCCTGCATTTCTCGCAGGCAACAACAAAGTAAATTGCAAATCGACTTCTGCGGTTTTACAAATAGTGAAAAACCACGTTAAGAGATATTCTAATTCGAAGACCAGTTAAAAGCAAAACAAGTGGGTAGGCGAATCTAATTTTATCAAACTCAGGATTTGAATCGTCGCAAGGTACGCGATATTAACTCTAGGTGAGACACATCTGTAGAATACATTTTTGACCGAGAAAAGCGGGGGGGCTATTTGAATGTTGCTTCAACATTTGTTTGTCTAACGATACATTTCAACCCCTGATATTGATCTTGTACAGAATATGTGGTGAATCCACGGCCGGGGGATATGCACGTGAGGGCGTGGCCGGTGTCGCCAGCACGCGGTCAATCTGACCTTATACGAGCGGCTGCTATGAGCTTTCCTAATAGTCTTAAACTCGTAACTCACACGGGCGTTATGAGTTTAAGGTACTTTAATTAAATACCTAATTATTTAATGGAAATCTGGAAAATAGGGACGACTCCAACGAACCTTAAACAAGGGTTTACATTGATGAAGACCAATTAGGTGGCGACGCTGGATCATTGAAATTACTTTACTTGTTAATAATTGGTGACGGCATAGTTCTCGGATATCTGTGGGAGAATCAGTCGAGGGGTTGTTGAGATATATAGTCTTAAATTTATGATGAACGATTAAATGTTCAGAGATTTTTTTGATACCTTATATAATATATATTATAGAAATTAGGTACAGTAAACGATATTTTATATGTTCCAATATAAATAAATTTAAATTTGAATTTCTGAATAGTATTTCGGTTTATAATTTTAAAATGTGCCAAATTTGGTACAAGGTGGGTTCTCAGTCACCAGCGAACGAAGAGTTAAACATCATTGCTAGATGCATTTTTCAGTCTTAATCTCTAATTGGACAATCAGTACAGAATTAGAATTGTATTTATAATAAACTTGCAACGCTGACGTTTTAACGCACTAAACACGCAGAAGGCTAAAACTGTTGGAAAGATAATAATCAATCACTGACCTTGAACTGCCCAAGGTAATCCTGCTGGCGCGTGATGTCAGTAGCGAGGATCAGCGATCGTATCTTGTCCTCCAACAGTTGCTGATACTGCGGCATGTCATCTAGAATCTGGCTCTCGATAAGGCAGCTGATCGCCGACCGCCAGTGATGATTCTCCAGCACAGACTTGCTCTGGGTAAAAAAATAGAATATATTAATACAACACGATGAAAGATAAATACATTGAAGGACAGTTCTACAGGTTTTATAACGGGGAATGCTCTGATGAGATTTTTGACCTCGTACCTCTCTCACGCTTTAGATATAGACATTATAAATACGAAGAAGTCTCGTACGACTCGATTTAATCTTGTTTCTGCCACGTACCTAAGTTGTGGAAGGTTCTGCTGCAAAAGAGGCGTGCATAGAGTTATTTCTCTTAATAGTACGCCGCAGTAAGAGCTGCGGTTATGACAGGTGTTCGTAGGCGGCGGTCACCACTTACCATCACAAACATACAGACATTCCACCTGATGTTACCATCAGGTGGAATGTCTGCATGCTTTCCTTTCGTATAAAAAAAGATTTGTACTTTATTTTCTTAAATTACTAAGACTTCATAACCACTAGAGATGTTTGAGGAAGACTTGCGGTGTGCGAGGAAAAAATCCTCCGATAAGATAGCTTCATTCTCCTATTCTCGCCGAGCGCAGCCCTCCGATTGGTATACCTGACAGGACAGAGCGTAGCTGCCGTCTTTACTAAGAAATAAATATAATGAATATGTTCAATCAGTTAATGACAAAAATTTAACTGAAGTTTATCTCATCATCAACAAATATTAAGAGTTTTAGGCAACTAAAATATTTTTGTTCATAGTATAGTAACCGTCTACGCATTCGACGCCGGCCGAACAGACGCGACCCTCCGAGACCACAGCCTATTTTACTTTAAACTGCGACCAAGATATCATATTTGTTATGGGCAGAAGTTATCGCTTAACACCAGTTGGGCTTCCTGCTTGTTCCGTGCAATTAAAATAAAAAATTTAAATACTGGCGAAGCGTGAGCGAAGACCCTAAACGGTAGGCTAAAGCCTACCCTTCGGGGATATTAAGGCATCTTCACCCACGTGCATCGTAGAAAATTATATCAATAGAAATGTACGAAATCGTTTGTGGATGCCAAGAGATACAACACTAATATGTTGTATTAGCAAATCATCATCATCAGCCAGAAGATGTCCACTGCTGAACAAAGGCCTCCACCGTAGATCACCACAAGGAACGACTTAATAGTGGCTAATGCCACTTTCACGATGTCGTCAGTCCATCTAGTGGAATAGTTAAAGGGGAAAATACCGGAAGGCAGCAGCGCCTTCTGAGAACTTAACACGCAGTTATACTGCGATCCCCGAGACGCCTACCAAGCGGGGGAGATTATGGCAAAACCGTCCATACTAAGCACAAGCAAATCACTATAATCCGTGCAAACTTCAATCTGCTCCAACGGATTTTATAAACCTGAATAGTTTACCAGTAGATAGAAGTGAGCGAACTAGTTAAAATAGTTTTACCAAGATGATATTGGTTACCCTCGCGAAGGAATTTAGATTGAGCAATTTAAGCGCTGGAGCTAAATAAAACGTTTTGCATTTTCAATACCTCGCAGCGATGAACAAAATAATTAAGAACTATTCTGCCAGCACTAAACGACTGCGCTGTTTCGTTCGAGATAACAATGTAACGTCCAATTTAATTTTTATACTTTTTAGGTTTTTTTTTACGCCTGAATGGTAAGTGATGATGTGGTCGAAGATGTTGTTCAGACTAAACTAGAATGACTGGCTCTCAATTAGGTATTTTGATTCGTGCTAGTATACATTTTAGTTATAGCACATGAATAAAGTACGGTTCTTTATTCATGTGATTATAGTGTCTAATAGTCTGGTCATAAGTTCTGTCACACAATAAAAACTTTACAATTTCAAATGCTGGCCACAAAAAGTTTATTATATTCTTATTTTGATTTTTTCATGAATATAAGAATGTGTACTTTTAGAATTTTACTCATTTTTAAATATGGAGTGGACACTTACAGAAGACCGTGTTGCGGTTAGGCGCAAATTCAGATTTTTTACATATTAAAAAAAATTGAATATAACCAAAAGATTCATTTATCATACCATCAAACGATACAGTGAAGACTAGTGTAGATAACAGGTCAAGAAGTGGTCGCCCTCGCTCTGTTAGGACTCTAGCAGTGATAAAAGCTGTGAGAGCGCGAATTACCGAACTACCGAACTATGCTTCGACCCACCCGAAGAGGGAGAATGGAGACTCCGAAAAAAAACTAAATATAGCAGATCAAGTAGCCGAGCTGTATATTTTCAAAATCATCGATACATTACGACTTTACAGTCCCAAATTATCAATCGTATCCGGTTAATACGAATTTCGAACAAATCAATATTGGTAATGGGCTCATATTATAAATCGGAGGGTTTGTTTTAACATTAGAAGAACGGATAAAAACTGTGGAAGGGTATTCCCCATTTGCATAACCAGCGGTCAAATGTGAAAACCGGAAGATTTTTTAAGCCATTGTGACTGAAGAATCACGAGGTCCACCTGATGTTAAGCGCTACTCTCTGCCTATAACGGATGCGTCTCGTACCCGTTATTGAGTCTCATGTGCTTGTAATTTTACTCGCTCTCAAGGGCTGTACTCGGAACACTGCCCGTTAGGTGTTTGACGACAGATTTTCTACTTTCACAAAATGTTCTCAGAGCTAAAGAGAAGCTCAGCGGTGAGGCTTGGATCGAACCATGGACCTGCGGCAGCGAAGTCCATAAATATAAACGCTCGGCTATCATTGCTTCAAAACGATGCAAGATAGCAGTGCACAGGGCAGTGTCAGTTCCGACATGTATATACAACACTCGGTTTCCAGGATAAGCGGAAAAACGGACTAAGATTAAAACGAGATTCCTATCGAAATGAAAAAAACCTAAGAAATAATCTTTGAAGCGCTATTACTACTGAGCGTGCACGCACTCCGGAGGGAACGTTCATGGCGGTCCCGGTTGTTGTCTTAGGATGACAGTAGTTACACCACGGTGGTAAAGCATTTTGAGAAATGCCCGAAAAGCTAGCTACCATCTTCAAGTAGCAAATCTGTCGCCAAACACTTAACGGTGTGTTCCGGCAGGTGTCCTTCAGAGCCATACATTTTGAGCACCATCTTCGTACATATAACCACTTACCATCAGATGAGATAGTGGTCAAGGGCTAGCCTAACAGTAATATATACAAAAATACTATACTTTCATAAATAAATTTGCGGTTGCGGAGAGCGATGTGACGCGGACATACTGAGATAACGAACCTTATTCAACATTTCCGCGTGCTCTAGAAACAGGCCATAGTAAAAGTTGGGTACGGCAGACGAATCAGAATAAAAGTAAGTCGAGTTGAATGTGTGTAGTGTGAAAAAAAAGAGTCATATGCGGCGTATCAGAATTTGGTCAATAGTTTCACTGATATAAAAATATAGGTTTCTTTTTAAATCTCACCTGATTGTATGTGATGATGTGGTCAAATGTGGTAACAGGCTTAACCTAGAATTACTGGCTCTCAAAGACAGCTGCCGGAACACCGTCAGGTGCATGGCAACAGATTTTCTACTTGAGGGTGGTCGCCAGCCGGGCATTTTGCGAATGCATTCGCAAAATGCCACCACGCAGTGAAGCTTAAGCCCGTGGCGGGATTCGAACCATGGACCTGCTGCGCGGCAGTCCATAGCCAATGCCGCTGAGCCATCACAGCTTCAGGTGTTCGTATTTCAGTAGCAGTAAAACTCTTTGGGCGTATTCTTCCAGGAAAGTACTGCCGACATACTATTACACATTTCTACCAAGCAGTCATATTACTGTGTTCCAGTTTGAAGGGCATGGGTGACGGTGAAATTAAAGGCTCATAAGACTTACAGTATTGTGATTGAGATACAATATTATGTTTAAGAGCGATGGGCGCAGTTTTGTTCGCCACTTTTAACGAACTGCATCTGCTATTGGCAGGGGCTACCGCTTGACACCAAATGGGTGTAGTGCTTGTTTCAACATGATAACATAAAAATAATAAATGCACTTTCGTAGCGTCGTTTCGTAAGCATACCCTGTTTTTATGATTTATTTACCCATATACTTTAAGCATGATGAGTAACATCGTGTGAAATGATTTTATGGTTTATCAACAATTTGAGTTGAAATATCGATCAGCAGATTTTTTTATTGCCGACAGACTAACTTTGAACCTGAGTCTCCTCTTAAGGTATGTGATGATATAGTCTCAGATGGTTTATAGGTTCAAACTAGAATGACTCTCAAGGATGATTGCCAGAACACACCTGTAGGTGCTTCATTAACATATTTTCTAATGGCAGGCATTTAAAAAATGTATTTATACCTACTTAAAGAAATGTGGCAGCTTTCAGGCCACCTGATGGTCTCTGATATGGCGTTGCAACTGCCAACTTAAGACTAAAACTGTTACTGGACGGCCGACTAAACCTGCCCTCAAGCACGAAGCACGGAACCCCTCTGTAGTAAACACACCAATTTCAATAACATTCACCCATGAGTTGCTGCAGTAGAGAACCATGCTAACCCTAATTGACCGTTTAAGATCGACTAGCTTATAAACAATCATTATCTCACCTGATGATAAGAAATGATGCGGTCAAGATTGTATTTATGCTAAAATTACTGGCTCACAAATACCACTGCAACAAATAGATGCGTTTAGCGAGAGATTTTCTTCCTAAGGGTGGCAGCTTACAATGCAGCCAGGCAAATGGCAAATTCATAAAATGTGTAACCACCATGCGCTGCTACGATTCGTACACAGTAGCGGTTCATTCAAGACCGTAGCTTTTGAACGTAGCGCCTACATACGGAAGTCGTAGGCCGTAGCTATTAAAATATATAAGACATGCCTACGGAACCGAGCAGCTATGTATTACACATAATGGTTGAGGGACACAGATAGATGCAGCACCGTACCGACATCGGCACAAGCCGTTCAGGATTTACTGTATAGAACTCATTTATTCCTAATGTGTCAAGGCGATATTTCTGCGATATCTGTTAGCCATACCTACGTAACTTCAGCTATTACATATATGCCGTAGCTACGATAGCGAGTGTTGTACTAGCTGCCGCTAAATATTTAATTTTCACTATTCAGTGTTTAACCTATGTCTGTTCCTATGTCCGCTATTGAACATGAATAATGAAAGCTACGACAACTTTGCCCGCTCACAGAGCTGGTTCAAACCGTACCCGAGCGGCGTCGCTGTGGCCGCTGCAATCCCCGCACGTCTTGTATATGACTATTTATGCACACATAGCTATTCGTGTAGTAGTGAAGCTTTCATACTGATGTGCTCAAAGCCTAAACCAATTTTGATAAATGATACATCATTAGATGCGCCTTGATGGCTTTAGTATTACTGGGTACATAAAATGTTCAACAAATCTAAATAGCGAATTTTATGCGATTTAATATGCGAGATATTTTTTTCTCGAGATCATCGTGTGGTTTATCAGGGGGTTTTATGGGGGAGTACAAAATTATATAGTGACAAAACAGAATAAAAGGGTATTTATTGCAATGTTGGGATTCTTTATTTAATAAATTAGCTTAGCTTGTTAATTAAAGCATTCGTATTATTATTTATGGCATTCTTATTCTAATTCAACCTCTTCCTTTGAGGCAAAATTAAATCGTATTTTTATATTTTACGAGTTAGTGTAGTTGCTCGTTAATTATGCACTATTTGTTTTTCGTAGCTGACAGGCTAGCCTTCGTCCAATAACTTATGTACCAGATGGTAAGCGATTATGTGGTCGAATGTGTTCTTCAGCCTGACCTATAATTATTGGCTTTGATGGACAGCTTGAACACACAGGGCAAGTGCTTGGCGACAGAGTTTATACTTGAAGGTGGTAGCTAGTAAGCGTTCACTCGTAAAATGTAGTCGGTGTAATATGAACGTTATTTAAATATATTTCGGTGCGATGTTCACACGTACAGTTCTCGGCTTTAGAATATAATTCATTTAATATTTTTAACTGACTTAAAAAAATGGAGGAGGTTTTTTTTTTTTTTGTGTGGTACCTCATAATAATATCGTTTTAGAAGGTGTACCTATTTTGATAATGTTTTTTATATTCGAAAGCTGGTGCTTGTCGTGTATCAGAGTGAGATCTGACCAGTAAATAGTATGTGAGTTATTCCTAATAATGCGTATTTAGTAAGTTCGACTACATTGATGATATTATCATTTTCATTTGTCGGTGTAAATTTATACTTAACATGCTTAGAATAATTTAGTTTTAAATGTATTTTTGTGTTAGAATAATTTCTGTAATAAGTATGTTTTTTTTGTTAATATTAACCCACTGAATTTCATAAAAGGTAACGATATTTACAACGGGAAAGAACATGCACTCACTGTACCAAGTCTGCGAGACTAGGGTGTTGCAAATTATGACAGCAACAAGAGAAGCATTCCCACCAGTGTTTCCACAATGAGGGGAAATTCCCCTTTTAAGGGGAAATTAGGGTCCAGAGGGGAAGAAAAAGGGGAAGACATTAAAAGGGGAAATTGTGGGAAATCAAGGGTAAACCTAGGCTAAAATATTGCGGAAAAATTTTGAACTATTTTTTATGGACTCTACCATGGGCTAGCGTGTTGACTTATAAAAGAAACAGTGACAACACGTGCAGGTGGCGTATACTTACTCTTATTTCCTTATGTTTAAGGCCTTAAATATTATTCTGTGATAAAATGTATGTGTTGATTGCGTAAACTGACTTGGAAAATAAAAGGTGAGTATAAGCCCCAAGTTTCATATATTTCTGGTGAGGCTATAAATAAAATACGAATAGTTTAGTTATAGTTTATTCATGCTTATTCTAATTTTTTTAGATGCGCTTGCTATAGCATTAGACTGTACAAACTTAAGCTGTGGTATTTCTAGCTGATTTTTCATTAGTTGTACAGAAGTTGTTCCCGTTCTTTTCAAGCCAGATTTTACACACAGGATTGATACAACCGTTTCATTATCCAGCCTATTGTCTTTATCTGTTTTGATATTTTTTAGATCACTAAATAGCCGTTCTACGACAGCGTTGGAATAGGGCAATGACATAAAATAGTTTACCAAAATTGGCAGTTGCAGGAATTTGGTTCTGCCGTCAACATTATTTCTGTCAAACATTTTTTTCCAATAGCCAACAGTATCCATGGAATCGTTCAAATTAGATAGAATATTTGATACCAACATAGAATATTTGTTACAACGTAAAGAAATTGACAGCTAGTGATGTGCAGATATATCAAAGAAATGATGTGCAAAATCGAACAATTTTGTCGATGATTTTGTTGACGCATTTAGTGTAAATATATTATGATAGTACACTATCACCAGAAGCGAGGGCAGGCTAAGAAGAAAATCGATATAACCTTTGTTTTAGTTACTACACTAGGACCAAAACTAAAAACTACAGCAGAAAAATTTTTGAGTGGAAAAAAGCCCTGAAATGGGGAAATCTGAATTGAGGCGTGGGGAAAGGAAATCATTAATGTGGAAACACCGATTCCCACGGAGGAATGGTGTTGGAAAAGCGGCTGATCATAAAACAGAACCCAAAACTTAGCACAATATCTACTTGATTCGTCTTTTGTGTGATGCGAAAACATATTTGAAGATCCCACATAAATGCACACAATAAGACATATTATGACATACTAAACATTGTACTGACCTAATTAAAGAAACGAAGAATGAGTTAAGCCCCGAGTCTTAAAGCATTAGGGCGCTTTGCCCTGGCTCGTGGCGAATTGGACTCGAGCCATTTTAATTAAAAAGAGCTCTGTACATCAGTTATAGCTGCAAGTGTCAATGTTTTCACTGTGAGCAGAATAACGCCCTTTAATCTTCAGTAGAAGCAGCGCCATGAATACTGCAGTGCCAATAAATTGCAGATTAAGTTTCACACTCGCGACCTAAAAATCCGGCGTAAAACTACTTATTAGTAGTTTTACGCCAAAAGAACTGTTTGGGACAATTACATTATAAAAATATGGACGACAGGTCCTGACCAAAGCAGGCAAAAATGTGTCCTGATTTATCATAGACAAACGTAAGCATAGTATTTAATAGTACATATTTTAATTAGTTGGTATTGTAGCTATATATCTATATAAATAAACCTAAGTATCTGAAACATTCACAAATAAGTTGGAAACATTTTTTTTTGTTCCGAGCGAGAATAGAACCCTTGTCCTCCGATTTTGGACCGGATGCCTAAACCACTCGGCCACCGGACATATTTCGTCCGAGCCGAAACTTTGTGCTCGAGTTGTAAATATACTATTCGTCGTAGAGGACGGTGCGCGGTCATCAACTAGACTACTAGACAAAACTGATCCAAAAAACTGCTATTTCAAACTTTACAAAATTACAAGATACTAGAGGAAAAATTATAGTCATGTGCGGGATTCGAACCCGTGTCATCGAGCCGGGGTATGCTCTGACCGACTGAGCTAACATGACAGTGAAAGAAATGATTTTTCAATCACTTAAGAACTTAAAAACTCTCGCATTGATGTCGCTACCCTTCTATATATAATGTAGAAAAATATAACCAAGTATCTTAATTAGAATCGTATCGTTATTTCACTAAGACTTAATAATGATTTCAGAAACAGAATCAGAATCATTTATTTATCATATTGATTGCAATAATTTATCACTATGATGTTTCAATTGGAAGTAGTCGCGTAAATCAAATTTTGAAGGAAATACTCCGATTTTTAGGGATCCATACCCACAGGGTAAAAACGGGTCCCTATTACTGAGACTTCGCTGTCCGTCCGTCCTTCCGTCCGTCCGTCTGTCACCAGGCTGTACCTCAAGAACGGTGATAGCTAGACAGTTGAAATTTTCACAGATGATGTATTTCTATTGCCGCTGTAACAATAAATACTAAAAATAAAATAAAACAAATACAAACTTGATTTTTTACCGTTTCTTGCTCGATACTAATAACGTAAAATAATAATTTTACAGATAATATTTTATAGATATATGAATTATATATATATATATAAGGTTACAGATAATGGTACGGAATCCATCGTGCACGTGCCAGTCCTTGAGAGCCAGAAAAAATACAGGCACATGAGACTTAACAACTGTATATCTCATTGGGACGGCGCAGTGCAATTCGTCACATGACGAAATGCATCTGTTATAGGTAGAGGTTAATCCGCTTAACATAAGGTGGGCCTCATACTTGTTCAGAAGAAAAAAACAAAAACAAACGTGTTCTTTGCCAGTAGCCATAATCCCCTAGCCAAGCGTTTTGTGGATCGCAGTTTAAGATACGAGTATCAGTTGCTCAGAAGGCGCCCACCGGTATTTAATATTAGTTAGCTCTTACGACATCCACAGGTAATAGGCATGACATCTTACCCCGGCTTTATAGTATTAATAAGAAACTTAACCAACCAGGTTCTGTAAAAACAAATACTGAAAACCGTCGAGTTTCAAGACTATCTAACAATTGCCCTGCGAAATTGAAAACCGTGCTGCCTCAAAGAGATTGTGTTCAATTGTTTTACGAAGAATGTCTGTGTATGTACAATTCCACACGTAGCGTTGTGCACAGACAACCGCGTCACGCGACTCGGCACTCGCACGGTTAATCCATGGAATGCTGAGTTATTCGTGTGCTTCCATCTCTATTTTCTATTTAAAGGGTGAATGAGTTTGTGAGAATATTTTAACACCAAAGAAAATATGTTTATGTCTGAAGGACTACGTGAGTAAGACAGGTGTGAATATTGAGTTGACAGGCGTTAGACGAGAGTCGAAAAGTAACAAGTTGGAGACAGCATGTGGGAGGTTAGGAATATCAATAAATGTATGTACGAAAATATATACAGGGTTATTGGTAATATGCTTACAACCTCTTAGGGTTGACTAGTCCTAACAAACATTTTGAGACAAAAAAAAGGTTATGAAAAAAAATTGGATTTTTTATTTTATTTTTGTGTTTAATGCCTTCTCCGAGCGAAGAGCACTTTAGCACTAGAGTTTTGAATATTTACGTCGAGCAAAGTAAAATAAAATGAAATAATACATAACAGGCACAAGAGACTTTAAACATTAGATGGACCTCGTACTAAAAAATATTAAAATATACGAAAAAAAATTTTTTTTTTCAGAACGTAATAAAAAATATCTCATAATGTTTGTTAGGACTAGCAGATGTCCACCCGGGATTGTTAGCATATTACCAATAGCCCTGTATATACATGGCTATTTGAGGTTATCGGTGCGCCGCCGCCGCCGCCGCCTGGGCCCACAGCAAGCGGTCTAGAGTTCTCAGTCTGAGTACAGAGGTCTAGGGTCTGTTCACTGTGAGTAGGCAAGCGCCAGGATGTTGCACACAACAGTTGTCTGATCGCGGCGGCGGTTAAACAGAACGCACGTTCTATTACATATATTTTTGATATGATTGTTTAATCGCAATTATAAGTAGCTATACCTGAAAGAAAAATTAACTAATGCGAGAAAGACCTTACGCTATATGTTGGGTTAAGGGCTATGTAACGCAATATTAAATGCAACGCCGTTGTTGGAATGATATAACCATTATGTTAAACAGCCGCTTAAAAAAATGTCCTTTCTGAGCGCCATATCACTATCAAGATGATGGCAGATGAATTTGGAAAATGAATTTTGTCATAATGGGAATGTATTAATTACTAACATTCTTGGCATGTCCCAAGATCAAATCCAAGATTGTTAAATATTCAACAAAAATAGTATCACGAAGACATGGCCTAGCAAATTAGCTGACGACCCAAAATTACTATAACGAGCTGAATCATGAGCATTTTGATATCATTTTGAAACCAACCATAAATACAATCGTCCGAAGGGAAGAGCCAATATTCAGATCTTTCAGGTCCTCATAGGGGTACTGCGTTTACATAATCCCATGCGATCTGAGTCACAGATAGAAGTTACTAATCTATTTTCCATAATTTCACTTGATCTTACTGAAGCAGCGGAGAATAAGATTATTCCGAAAATCTCAAATATTTATCCTACCTCAGCCAACAAAACTAGTGTAAAACGAAAATAAAGAAATATCTGAAGCAGTGATGGCTCAGTGGCATTGGCTATGGACTGCCGCGCAGCAGGTCCACGGTTCGAATCCCACCGCGGGCTTGAGCTTCACCGCATGTTCGAAGGGCATTTTCCGTGTGCCCGCCTGGCTAGCGACCACCCTCAAGTAGAAAATCTGTCGCCAAGCACCTAAGGGTGTGTTCTGGCAGCAGTCCTCGAGAGCCAGTGAAATTACAGGCACATGAAACACAACTATGTCTCAAGGTGACGGGCGCAGAACAATTCGTGATTTGTGACGAAATGCATCTGTTATCAGAGGATATCAGTTAACATCAGGGCCCACCTCGAGCTTGTTCCGTCACAATAACAAACAAACAATAAAAACGTAGAACAAATATACACATTTTTTTATTGAATCACAATATGAGGTGTGAATTTCAAGTAAGTACGTAAGCTAACAAAATAAATGTGACCGGCCATAAAGATGTGTAGGTAAGGATTGAGTACAGCAATATCCCGCGATCAAAAGGTTAATACACGCAACAGGTGGTACCAACTGCTGTTAAGGCGATGTGAGTCACCAAAAGGCTAATTTTCAACTTGTTTTTAAGAAAGACTGTGCGCCTTAAATATGTGTATAAAATGCATAATATTCTACCTCATCGTATTTTCCAAAACTTATCAGAGCGCCTTATCGATTGGTCGATGCGAAGCGTGATTCAATTCTGGAATTGCTAAAACATTGCTGCTAGCATGCTGGGCACGCTGCCAACTAGTAGAGGGTATGAGCATTTGGACTACCTGTGAGTCTGCAATGACTTGTAGGTTGTCTAAATACTTTCATTGTAGTAGCTGTATACAATATATAGTCGTAGTATATTGTTAATAAAGGCATACCACCGTTAAAAAAGAATATCTAGGTGACATGACAAAACCTATGCAGGACCCGAAAACACGATTTTATTTATTTAAATATATTCATGATTTTAAAAAATCATGAATACAGTTCTAAAATTGCGCTTTATCAAGTGTTGTGTCTATACAGGGTTATTGGTAATGCTAACAACCTCTTCGGGTAAACTTGTGTTAGTCCTAACAAACATTTAGAGTTTTTTTTTGGGGTTTTTTTTGGTGTTTTTGGCGGAATAAGTACGAGAACCACCTGATGTTTAGTCTCTTGTGCCTGTATTGTATTATTTCATATATTTTATTACTTTGCTCGATGTACATATTCAAAACTGTGAAAAAATTCAGTTGAAAGGGAGCACGGCACGGTCCAGTGTTGCCGCGGCAGGCATTCTTGGCTCGGAGCAGGCATTAAAACACAAAAAAAACATTTAAACAAAAAAAAAAATATTTTCACAACAGAAAAAAATATTTTAAAATGTTTGTTAGGACTAGCAGAAGTCAACCTTATGAGGTTGTTAGCATTTCACCAAAAACCCTGTATAGTAAATCGTATCAAATCAAAGTTTGTTTCTAATTATTGTGTGAAACAACCATTAACAAAAGGTAAAAGAGAACAAATGCATGAAATGAGCAGCATGCCATTAGGCAGCATTCGTCACAAACATACATGTGAGTTGTGTGTTGCTGCACTAACGTATATGGCACAACTGGGCTCTTTACCATCTCACCGCCGCGCCCTTAGTAGCAGAAGAAAAGAACCTGAAAGACTTTTTCGCTCACTCGCATGCGAAACGAGGTCTATCCGTCCTTTTTTTATTGCTGTTAGTTAATCCTTTGACCACAATCTCACTTGATGGTAATTGATTATGTGGTCGAAGGTGTTAACAGGCTTATCTAAAATTACTGGCTCTAAAGGACAGCTGCCGGAACGCACCGTTAGGTGCTATACGACAGATTTTCTACCTAAGCGGGGTCGCTAGCCAGGCGAGCATTCGCAAAATGCCCTTTCACCATGCAAAACGTCCCTACGCCTTCAGTCTGTAATTTTTCAAAGACTACTTCACCTTAAGCTATCACGATACTTGTAGCATAAAGCCACACGTACATAAAGCTTCACTACATCACATAACCACTTATATTTGGTTTTGGCTAAATAGGGAATGATTAGGACTTCATTCGCCTTTGGGTCGCCCGTGTCTGAGGTAATGTTTGAGTTTGTGATGATCAAACAAGCAACCGTATGGAGACGCATGCAGAAGCTTCAATCTTGGTTCTTACGTGCTTTTTTAGTTAATTTAAGAGATACAATTTTTTTTCGGCTCTATTTTCTTGTATTTTTAACCCCATAGAAAATACTTTAATTGAATTTGTAACAACTTTTCACACTGAAAATTCAACTGGTATGAAGCAACATGTAAGGCTAAGTAGGAAAGTCTGGATGTACTTTAGATCCTACAAGAAATTTTGAATTTTCGTTCTTTAGACTTTAAATTTTAGTCGATATTAGTCTGTTCTGAATACATTCTACCGAGAAAAGAACAATATCATCAGTGTACAGCACACATAAGAAGTCTTCTGTATGGTCGATGTCAGTAAATCTATAATTAGAGAATAAAACAGGCCCTAGAGCTGATCCCTGGTAAGCGTACAGCCACATTAAATGCCGTGCTAACGTCGGCATGAACGCGTGTACAAGCAAATTGTTTAGTAAATAAAGCTTAAATTATATTTGCAGCTAAAGAGCTCACATTTTAATGAATTAACACGAAAACAAGAAATTACGAGTAGCGTATAATCTTCTTACCGGGAGAACGTATCTATTTTTTTAATTTTCAAGAAACAATACACTTATTATTCTTTGTTTATGATACTTATCGAGATTTTCGTAAAAACTCGTTAAAAGCTGTTTATTTCTTGTACTTACTTGTACTTTTTATTATCAATTTATTCGTAGAACAGTTAAGCCAATAATGATTTTTTATCGTAACGCCCATGTTTGACCTAAAGATATCGATAATATATACATTTGCGTTATTTGTCTCATAATATTTATGAGAGTTATTTATACAGATCGATTTAAAGGTATGCTTTAGGTAAAGCAGAACTTTGAAAGGTAAATCGTTTAACTGCAGCATTATACATATGGATAACTGACTGGCTAGATAAATTTTAACATCGCTTAAGAATAAATAAGCAAGCACAAGCTAAAATTCATACCTTTAACTGAACGTAATTTAGTGTAGGTAAGTGCCTATAGAAATTCGAGAGGGAGAAATTTATGTTTGATACAACAAACCAGTTATGTAAGTGCCGCCGTGTTTGACGTTGCAATATGGAGTGAAGTACGTTGCAAAGATTTCGACAATAACACGGAAAACATACAAAGTACACGAAACAATTTTCTATTTTAATTTCCCGAGTATTTATTTCTAATTTTCTTTATTTGACGACTCCATAAAGCTTCAACATTTGGGAGAAGTCACGTTGCCAACACACGAAGGACACAAAGCGACTCCGGTCCGTATAACGTAGGTAAGTACAACTTTAGTTTTCAAGGCTTCTTCGCGTGCGTCACTATTTCGAAATTGTACTACGAGACGAGAGAAATGTTTTGCGGCGCTAAGGATGTAGCCACATTTAATTTGTTACTTGGAAAATATATCAAATCATTATTTTATTTGCCAGAATAATATTTCAAAATTTGTCAGTCACAGCATTCAGCCTGCAAGCATACGTGTAAAATTGAACATCATTTCTGAAGTTATTATTTAAATACACATTAATACTATATAAATATTTGGTTAAAAACCAGTCACATAATTGTTTTTTAAAGCTATATAAGCTAAGATTTTGATTGTATTTGGTAAATTATTATAAATTCTCCCCGTCATTAGTCGAAGACGGTGGAACACCGTGGGGTTTTAGACGGTATGGGCGCCTTTTGCCGAGTCCGGCATACCCCATCTGCTCCCCCAGTAGGCGGGAATGCGTAACAGCATATCCCCACGTACAAAAAAAAACGGATTGCGTCTTGTAATGTAATGTTTTTTAGCCGTAACAAAATATAAATGGAATTGTTGTTCTTACCTGGTACAGTGTGACGAGATGGTTGCAGGTGGCCACTAGGAAGGGCTGGTTCACTCCCGGGTGGTCCAGATCATGTGCGATGGCAGCCAACAGTCCTGCCATCACTTCTATTGGCTGCATGTGCTGCAAGATCTATAAAAAAAGATCCCACGTCACTTATCACCTTTTTAACATCAAACATAAAATTTAGTATCACAAAATATATGTTGGACCGAAACGTTAACAACATGAGTGTACAGACATCTCTGCCCACCCCTTCTATTATATAGCAACATGCCCATATTTAAGTGTGGACAAAAAAATGTCGTGAGTTTTATCGACGACTACGTTATTAGCGGTAAATTTTATAAAAAAAAAACAATATCAACACGTCTTTATATAACAGTGAAGAAGAAGGGGAGGAAAAAGTGACGAAAGTGTCTGTACAGTCGTGATGTTTTGTCCTATTTACTTGTTTTAAGGGGCTAGAAGTGGAGTATAGATTCGCCAACTGCCAGACACAGATCGCACCGTAAATCAATTATCGTCAAAAATGGCAATAATATGTTCCTAATATTTTTTTATACAGGTACTTGGCTCTCCCACAGATTTTGGGTTTGCTCTACTCTTTCACCACTCCTTATTGGCACTTGTCACGACTTCAGTCCAAGGGCCTCTTTGTCTATCAAAATGGATAAATGTGACGAATTAATTTTGACATACAAATATAATTTTGCCCGGTGGCCACTCTGTTCTCGTGTTAACAAAAGTTTGGAAATAATCCATTGACTATTTCCTTATGTATACTATTTTAAGTAAACATAAAATTATTATTAAAAAAAAACAGAGAATATGAAAATATATCTATAACCAAGAATTACAGGTTTAACCTAGAATTCAATTTCCTTCCTTCAAGAAGCTCAAGCCCGCAGCGGGATTCGAACCATGGACCTGCTGCGCGGTAATCCATGGCCAATGCCACTGAGCCATCACTGCGTCAAAATATATTAAAGGTATATTGTAGTTAGCCGATAACTAATTTAAAGTTAATCATAATAGGACGATAGAAATAAGTATGAAATAGGCATAACACTATTAGTGCCTTTTAAATGTCCCGGCTGGCGCTTAGCCGATGCGGCGTCAGGTACCTCCATTGTGAGCTTTCACACAGCTCACCAATAACGTCCGACTGCTAACAAGAATACTAACGCTCGTATTTCTAATGGTAAGCGAACCATTTATGTATGCCTCGCTTTTATGTCAAAGACTAAAATAGCGCAGGCGGAAAAGGACGCCGGGATAATATGTGGATTCAGTCAATTGATATGGACAGAAGATCATTGTTACGTTATGTGTATACGTATCTACAATGCTTTACCTAAAGAAACTAGTAGATTCCTAAGCAAATAAAAATTATGGCTGATGGAGAGATCGTTTACTCAGTCTCAGAATTAACAAATATAAAGACACATGATAAAATTAATTTCTAAGGATCCATGACATGACATACTGCAAAAACAAGGTAGAATAAATGCAGTGGAGATGAGAGCATTGAGAAGCATTTGTAGTCAAACGGAGTGATAGGATAAGGAATAGTGTGATAAGGGAACGATGTGGTGTGAATGAGGATATAGTGACAAAAAATGAGAAAGGTATGTTAAGGTGGTTTGGACATGAGGAGAGAATTAATTAAATGAGAATAAATAAACAGGGACAAGTGAACGGAAGTGTTGGAAGGGGAAGACCTAGACGAACGTTCCGAAATCAAATTGTCGACGTTATGATAAAAGAACAGGTCAGGAGTACCCTAACCCGATGCTCATGTTAGAAAGGATTGATGAATGTAGATGAAGTGAAGGAGATATGCAAGGATCGTAGCGAGTGGAAATCTGTGGTCTCTGCCTACCGTGGGGGCGTGATGTTATGTATGTTTTACTGAAAATCTACTGTAATTCTGCAGCCAGAAGTTGTTATTTGCTGATGGGTGTAAAGTTTTTGTACTAAGCAAGTGTATTGTTTTTGCAGATTTTAGTAGTTTGCAGGCAGATACGCAACTTATGATACATTGCTCGCAACGGTGCTACGTGTTTTTAACTCAAATGTAATTATCTCGTATTTTTAGTATTAACGGCTGCTTTACAAATAAGCTTACAAATTTACAACGAAAAAACTACAATCATCGTTGACAAGTGTGTTTGTAATCTGCAGACATCCAAGCGCCTCCTATATATGGAAAACTATAATTTCATTCATAAATGGACGATATCGTCCACGCGGATTCTAAGGGAAAAAGAACAATAGCAAGGAAATAAATTTAAAATACGTCTCACTTACCAAGATAGCTTTTTTGGCAGAGCAATTCCCGGCTATAGGAATGGATGGCCGCTAGTTTGAATTTTCGAATGACTAAAAATTTTCTATGCAATGAAGTTTTTCCACTTAGGAGACGTTAATGCAAAAACTACAATGTTACAATAAAGAACGTCAATTCAAGACTGAATCTCAGAGGGAGCATTCATACCTACCTCTGCCATTTCGTAAGCCGTTGAAGGAGCACGACGGAAACTTACATTTGTGGCGAACATTCAGAATTTAAAACGTTTTTACGCTTGTAGATGTCTCGTACCATTCCAAATGAACATGTTATTCGCGAGTTTCAAATAATTCTTGAATCTTGAATACCTACATATATTGTACCTACGCCAATGAACATGATTTTATCAATAAACAGTTATACCATCAATATAAAAAAATAAATTTACAAGTAAAAATCTAACAAATTCAGTGAGTATCAAAACACGTACAGGATACTTTAAAAACTCTTCTCCGAAATTCTCAATTTTATCCGACACCAAATAAAAATGAGGTTCTCAATTCGTCTGTATTTTTTTATGTTTGCTTCCTCAGTACTTTTGACTGGTTGAACCGATTTTGATATTTTTTATTAGAAAGATGCTTGTTGTTTGGTCCCATTTAAATTTCATCAAAATCGGTACTTTGATTTATACTCCAATAACTGTGTTCCGAACGCAACTTACGGCGGGCAATGTACTCTTTGTCTTTGACGCTCTTCTCTTTGTAGCGACGCTCTTTGGTTAGATTTGTGTTAAAAATTCCTACGGATAAAAATGTCTGTTTGATAGCATTACGTGCAATTTTTTTTGATTTTTTGAACAACTTGTCTTGGACATAATTGTGAAAAGTGAAGTGCCTTATGAATACAATGGATCATCAGTTTTTGACTTAAAATTGTGATCAATTATTGTTTATTTCATCTTTGAATTGAGGATTGTTATTTTTGCCGGTCACTGGAGGACTACGACCTTGAAGACCCTTCACCACCACCTTTCACCAGTACGTGAGTACATATTTAGTAATTTTTGCCCAAATATATTAATATCATAACAGCGTGAGGGTGACGTCATCGAAGGGAAGAAGACAGGAACAACCTTTTGTAAGTCGACTGTATTTTGTTTTCAGCCCCTCGTATCGCGGGCAGTTAGGATTACATAACAGGTTGTCCAGGTGGAGGACTCTGCCAATTAGCATGCCTGCCTAGGCAATCTGGAATCTTAACAAACTGAATAATATTTTCCTATCTCGATGATATAGTCGTTGACAATGAACAACAATCGATCCAGTAAGTACAAGTGCAACCGTGATAACTGCAAATTGCATTTAATTGTATTAAGTGTAAAAATATTAAGATTATTAAATTTTAATCAATTATGTATTTATATAGACATTATTACATTTTAATATAATTAAGTACTATAAATATGTTTTAAAAGAACCTTGGGCTTGCCTGTAAAAATTTACAAAAGGGCTAATGAAACTTCGTTATTAGCTGGTGACAGACCGACAGACAGACAGGCAGTAGAGCTTAGTAATGGGGTCCGTGTTAACCTTTGGATACGGAATCCCTAATAAGTACTAGAGACACAAGATACAGGATATGGGTACAGGGCCCTAAAAAGTAACAAAAGTAAACGCTAATCTACAATACAGTTACAATTGTAGGTTAGCCTAAACAACATCTTGGAACACATCATCACTTACCATCAGGTGAGACATTGGTCAAATGCCAACATATCAAGCATAAGAGAAAAAAAAAACAATTCGTCACGAATCAATTGTACGGGACAAGAGTAAAGTAAGAGCATCGTTTAAAATGTCACGCTGACAATTTACAGAACTTTACAGAAAAGTGTAAAGTGAAAATAGTAAGAGCAAAGTAAAGTGTTCAGAAGCAGAGTCTCTTTATTTCAGTAAAGCAGCTTTAGTCGCACTCCCACGTATTGCGAGCCCTGGCCAGAGCGGCTGAACTAGATTTAGTAGAGTGTGTACACAAACAGTATTGTTGAGACAAGGACAAGTAAGTGCGGTCCGAGGACGGATTTATGAAGTGGTCTAAGAACCGAACAATACATTTTGTATCGATTAATATATAAAGATTTACCAATTATATAATAAAAATACAAGAATATTATTTATTTATTATAATTAATTATATTATTTATGTTAATTATAATCTTTCTGAAACCAACGTGAGAGCTGGCGCCACTGCGGCTACTTCGGCGGAGCAACTCAATCGGTGCAAATATGCTAACCTCGGTATGGGTTACATATATAAGCCGTTTGGTGCAGACCCGTTGGGTCCGTGGGGACCGGGAGCTCATCGTATTTTCCAAAACTTATCTGAGCGCTTGGTCGATGCGACGCGGGATCAAAATGCTGGCACATATTTGGCTCAACGAATAAGCATTGGAATTCAACGGAGCAATGCTGCCAGCATGCTGGGCACGCTGCATCTGGGAGTGGGCTGGAGCATTTGGGCTGCCTATGAGTCTGCTATGACTTATAGGTTGTCTAAATGCATTTATTGTAGTAGCTGTAGTGTTGTATATAGTTCGTAGTATTTTGTTTAATAAAGGCTTACCGCCAGTATAAAAAAACAATATTAGTTACTTAAAAAATAATACAATAAAAAGAAACCGACTCCACACTCAAAATGGTGAAATAAATCGTTGATGTCGGTATCACCGTAGTTCAAAAGTACCTATTATCATTATATTATGCGCATGGTACCGACTTCGAATAGATATTTAACTCTTTTCAGTGTTGCAGTCGGTTTCATTTAGTTGTCAAAATTTATTTTCGTCCGTTTTAGTGACCTTTACTACTAACGGGATCGATTGTCATTTACTGTCAATGACTGTATCATCAAGATAGGAAAATAACATACAGTTATTGGAGTGTACTGTGTAACTCAAACGCGACTCGCCCGATTTTGATGAAATTGAAATCACACTCAGGAAGCACTAGCTTTCGATTAACTCACTCGAAAGACCTGAGGTAAGAAATAAAAAAAATACAGTCGAATTGAGTAGATACCTCCTTCTTTTTGGAGTCGGCTAATAAGTAAAAATTTTATTGCAAATGATTTATTATAGTTCCATTGAAATGAAAACTGCAAGTTACATATAATTATACATTTATGGAATAATTTTTAAAGCCCTTCATTAAGATATCGCACTTGACGGTTTGGAAGAAAAATAATATTACTCACTCTACGGCGTGTAAAATCATCCAGTCTGTTTTTTTATGTACCTAGTACCTAGTGTCACTGTTGGTACTCGTATCAAGACGAATCTAATGTAGTCTCCTACATAAAAGTCTTTTAAGCCATTTGGAAGTTATGGTGGAATGAAGAAACTCACAAACATACATACCTACCTGAAACCGGAACACTCTTTTTTTGGGCAGTAGTGTAGAATTAAACAGCTTTTGAAAATAGGTAAAACCATAGACATGTTTTTGGCTGTACTTGGAAATAAGATACTTTGTAGTTGACGTGTTTCCAGATTTTTTTATTTCAGGGAATAAAATGAAATTCTCGTTGATCCTCAATAATTGCTTCATGGTAATGTTAGCTCAGTGGCTTTGGGTATGGACTGCCGCGCAGCAGGTCCATGGTTCGAATCCCGCCGCGGGCTTGAGCTTCACCTCATGGTGGAGGGGTAATTTGCGAATGCCCGCCTGGCTAGCGACCACCCTCAAGTAGAAAATCTGTCGCAAAGCACCTAACGGTGTGTTTCGGCAGCAGTATTTGAAAGCCAGTGAAATTATAGGCACATGAGACTTAACAACTATGTCTCACGCAGTGCAATTCGTGACTTGTGACGAAATGCATCTGTTATAGGCAGAGGTTAGTCCGCTCAACATCAGGGGGTCAAAACATATGTTTTTGCTATAGCATCGGAGCATAATACCATAATAGTTAAACACTAGATTCGCAAAACACTGAATGAGCTAAATACCATATAAGGATAACATCGGATGAGCAAAACAACAGGTTATTCCGGACTAACTATTCTGGTTTTAATTATACTAATTACATTATACTAATTAATATTACTACTAATTTAAAAAAGAAACGAAAACTGGAACCAACTTCAACACGAAAAGTGTGAAATAACTTGTTGAAGTCAGTGTTACCATGATAGTTCAAAAGTACCTTTTATCACAATATTGTGCGGATGGTACCGACTTCGACAAGTTGTTACTCACATTTGAGTGTTGAAGTCGGTTCCATTTATTAGTTTAAAAAAGTGACTTTTACTACTAACGGGATCGATTGTCATTCACTGTCAACGACTATATCATCAAGATAGGTAAATATTTTTCAGTTATTGGAGTGCAGTTGCAACTCAAAAACTGACCGATTATTATGAAATTTAAACGGGACCAAACGACAAGCATTAACTTTCAATCAAAAAAGTAATTTTTAAAATCTGTTCACCTACCTACAACATTTCTGAGATAAGAAACAAGAAAAAAAGTTTGGAATTCGGTTAAAAATGGCCGACACTCCAGCCGGACATCTAATTTCCTAGTGTTATTTATTCTTATTACTCTAATACCCCAAAAATAAGCATAGTACTCTGTTGTATAACATGTCGATACATATAATTGGAGTTGTTACATTGTCGAGTGGTAACACAAACATTCGCTCCCATTATTATTAGAAGGCGATGGAAGGTAGGTAATTATATTAATTGTAATATTTACTTCATATAACACGACTTCCCAATGGGAGTATAATAGTTTTCGTATTATTGTAAGAACTCGTGTATGAGTTTGTTTATTTCTTTGTGACGTTAAAATGTTGGAACAGATTTGGATGTATTTAAAAAATATACTAAGTATAACTTTTCAGACAGAGTTTATATCACAATTATTTTTTATCTTCTTTTCTGACCCTTGCTAATTGCTTTAACAGCCGCATCGTCCACTGCTGAACACAGCCACCCCTATTAAGAGGGTATTTGCCTTAATCCCCACGCTTGGCAGGCGTCTTGGGGATCACAGAGTATGTTGGCAGTTCTTTAGAAGGCGCTGCCGCTCACCTTCCAGTATTTTTTCCCTTAGTCGCCTCTTACGACACCCGCGGGATGATATGGGAAGGTGCAATTCTAAACCGTCACCCCACGGCCCTTGCTAATTAGGATATATCAATATAGATCGATATTATATCAATAAAGGTTTCGATTGTGTACAAGCCCAATACTAACCGTCGGGATTTCAAAAATCAGCTTGTTCCACAAAACTAAAAGAAACCATTCCACGACTATAAATCGGCTTTATGGTTCCCCGCGCGGTACTGGAGACATTAGGGTACTTGACAGCCTTACAAGCCGTACATGTGAGTTAAAATGGAGAGAGTATCTACTTACTGTACTCTGTACTTGTGGGTTTTAGGAAACTTGCTTCGTAATTAAGTTTAGTCTATAATATTCTCTCTGGCGGTTCTTACCGACATAAATGCGGAGAACCTTCCATTGTTTCTACAATGTTGTACACATACACAACTAGTAAACGAAATTTTGAAATATAAAATGTTTGCAGTCAAAAAAACAGATCAAAATTACAAATTGAAGAGAGAAAAAAATATAAGTAATGTGCGGGATTCGAACCCGCGTCCATCCACTCCTTTAGCCGGGGTATGCTCTAACCAATTGAGCTAACATGACACAATGACCCATAACTTTAATTCTTGCTCTCGTTCTTCAACCATCGTATCGGGATGGAGCTTTCTCTCGTAAATTTGTGTTACTGCAACTACGTGGTACCATTGAATCGTTAGACTAAAAATGCCCTTGTTCTTGCTTAATTCAATGGAAGAAAGCATACTATAGAACTATTTTTATGTTAGTATTTTTTTATTACGGTAGATGTTGATGTGATCTTTTAAAATCAGGTGTGATTTGTGACAGGTGTCAAAGTGACAGTTGGTGTAGTAGTTTATGTACTAGTTACTAGTCTACTTGTAATTTTTATGACATTCTGTAAATTTTTTATAAATCTCCTAGAGATCATCATTTCAAATGACAGCTGTGAAATCTATCATATCTGTGAAGAAACTAGAAGTGTAGGATCAATAGTTTCCGAGATAAACACTATTTTAATTTGACAGCTGTCACAAATCACACATGTCTGTCTGACATAAACTGTCGCTTTGACAACTGTCACATCTTAAACCTTTTTCCTATTATTTTCAATCGAATCCTACAATAATAATCGGGAAATATGACATCAATTGTCATTTAGGCAACTGTCATATTTGGAAAATCACATCAACGTCTACCGTAATAAAAATATTAACATAAAAATAGTTCTATAGTATGCCTTCTTCCATTGAATTAAGCAAGACCAAGGGCATTTTTAGTCTAAAGATTCAATGGTACCACGGTTAATAGAAATAAGCATTTTCGTAGTCCCATTGAGTCAATGGCACCACGGAAAATTTAATTTGCCATCAAAGGAACTATCTAATGGTACCACGGCAAATGAACGGATATAACAAAATTACAAGCGGATAGAACCGCGGGAAGAAGCCGGCATTTTCTATAAAAGGGTAATATATAAAATTCCAGGTTAAGAAATTTGGCTATGAAAGTGGATAAAATATTATTCGTTAATAACCAGTTATGAACAGAGAAAAAAAATACCGTTTTCGTAGCTGGTTATGAAACATGGTTACGAAAACGGCAAGTAAATTCTGTTCTCATAACTGGTTATCAACCAAGAAAAAAACTCCATGTTCGTATCTGGTTATCAAAAATCAGTTACGAACGTGGACTAAAGGGATCTGAGTATCCGAACGTGTGAATTGAATAAAGTGCCGCGGGACGATAATATTTTTTTTTTTGGGTATAAAATCATTGAACTTATAAAGAAACGGTACCGGTGCCTCGAACCTCGCAATGTCAAATCAGGCGACGTCTCCTAATTGAATCTCAGTAGTGTGCGTGTGTGCGTCTACGGCATGTTTATATTCCTGTCTTTGTTATTCCTGAAAACGTATCACATTCAATGCAAGTTTAGCTGTGTGTATTATATGCTTGTGTTACATTTTCTCCACATTATATTGTCATGATATTAGAGCCTACCCTATCTCCATTTTTATTTAAATCAATGATAATGAAATAGTAATTTACAATCTGATAGGTATAAATCTTTACTTTTTTGTATTACGAACACTCTTTGGATAGAACTTAATTATTAATATAATTATAAAACTATCCGCGCTTTAAAAATTGCGTATGACACATTCAGTATTAAAATAATCGTGAAATAACTATGAACGTGTCGTTTCTAAACCTCGTTTGTATGAAGTTAAAATCCTAATACGAAACTCAAAGCGAGCACAAATAAATTGTGCTTCTAAATGACAATGAAAATGTGAACACGAATGCAGAATGCAAATTTCGCTTGAACAGTTCAAAGCCGCAGTTTCATTCCGTAGTGGAACTAATTCATAGCAGTTTGCGGCGCTCGTGAATGGATTCTGTTCGCCACACCTGTTGCTGTACGTCCCAAACGTTCTAGTTTAATTGCCTGATTCATGAGAACCTTTGTTGAGGATTGCAATAGCTTAAGGGGCGATTACTTTATTTTAGGTCACTTTGAAGACGATCTCCTCTTCACAGGATCATTTATTGAATTTTAAAAAATACCTTTAGATACTAAATCTGTGCTGATTTTTTTTTATTGCTTGAAGGTGGCAACTCTTGTCTATCAGAAATTAAATAATTTTAACTTAAATCTTCCTTGTGGAATAGTTTGGTATTAATCAGTACTAATATTATAAATGCGAAAGTAACTCTGTCTGTCTGTCTGTCTGTTACGCTTTCACGCCAAAACTACTGGACCGATTTGAATGAAATTTGGTATGGAAATAGTTTGAGACCTGGGAAAAAACATAGGGTAGTTTTTATCCAACTGCGTAAAAAGAGGTTAATGTTTTTGCGCGATAACCGACATACGCGCGGGCGGAGCCGCGCCCGGAAACCTAGTTATAAATAATCATTCTACACGATTATGATTATGGTATTAGCGAATTAAAATCATATTATAAATATTACCTTGAAATGCTTGCTGAGCCCCATAAATTAACCCTAAAACTGTCAAAAACATTTCAAATTTGCTTACCCTTAAGCCTGCACCGAGGCAACGATACGTTATTGTGGTTCGTTTGATCCCTTGCTGTATCTTTATTTCTTAATTTTGAATTATGTAATTAATATATATTATATTTAAGGATTCATGCTATAAATCGTACACTTTGGAAACACGATTACTTTAAAATTTTCTCGATGGAAATAAAATCCAAAGTTACATCTAAAAAACGAAATAAACCCTCAGTACGGCGTAAATACTTAACGGAGAGTCATCCGTATTTAAATAATAATAAAAGCAACATGTTTTCTATAACGTATACACATTACATATTTCAAATAGGTATTTGCTTTTATTATACGAAGGAAATACTCAAATTCACGCATTTTCCGCCCATTTTAGTCAGAGCCGCGATGCTTTGTCCCTATCCGCTTTATTAATTCTTCGACCGTCGGACGGGGACAGATGCTGTTGGCGTGCCTTACTTACGCACACATACGCGGCACGCCTAAAAAGCTCGGTGCGCCCTTAACTAGGATATGTACTCAATTCAATAAAAATAAAAACAAAAAAATATCTGCTGTAATTTTAAAGCAAAATTTGTTCATTGCTGTCGGGTGTAAAAAAATTTCACTAACCTAGTGTATTTTTGTTGCAGATTCACAGCGCGAGGGTGGAGACGCAACATTTAGTATATCACTCTGGATCGTGTGATATACTAAAATATTGTAGTGATTTTAACTAAGTTTAGTACAATTTGTACATGCTGTTTCAGGGCTAATCTAAACTTTTTGGTTTATAAATTTATATTATTTTCCTATATCTCTATATATGAATATGGCACCTATTGAGCTCAAACAAGCGGAAAAATTTTAAAAAGTTTTTATTTGAAATTGCTATAGTGAATAATGTAATATTTACCTAATAAAATTTCTTTAAAAGATTAATAACTTTTCGGCATAGTACTTAGCGAAGTGATACATATATTGATTGATATAAATATTATTGTAAGAAATTTACTCAGAATCTCTCGTGTGGCGTGATCAACTACACTAATAGTTAATCAACAAAACCACAAAAAAATATTGATTTTCCCGCAAAAGAAGCTAACTTTAATAGGTTAAAAGATCTTAATTGTAGTGAAATAAATTATTTTTTTGGAACTCCTCAACGATAACGAGTTTACAAATCTAACTTTCGCTAATGTGTTCTATTGTATTCATAACAAACAGGTTTTTTTGTACAACTATCGAAACCATTTTTAAAATTATATTTTTTAAATTTTACGCATTTTGGACACATAAAAGTCTAATCCGCCACGTGCATGGATCAAACTTTCTTTAAATCATGTTTTGTTCGATTTTTCGATGTAAGCTCTTATTTGACCTGAAACTCGCCCTTAATATATCGAACCTGCATGGATTGAACAGCTTAATACGATATTACTATTGCCTCGAGATTATGCATTTAATATAGGTACTAAGTATAATACGTTTTAATATAATACGTTTCAATAGAGGACGGTAATTGATGTCCTACGTACAACAAAACATGCTCGTTACAAACAAAATGTGATTGTTATGATTTACTATATTGATTCCATATGAGTTAAACAAAAGCTTCGTTACTTTAACAAATATTAATTGATCAACATTAATTATGGAGACTTCGATCATGTTACAATTGCGTATGTATATTTAAGTTTAAGAGATAGAAAATTGAGCACTGTACTATATCAGCCTATGGTATTCGTGGAAAAGCTTTGAATCTAATAGAGTCTTATCTGTCAAACAGGCTACAGATGGTTGGAATAGATGGCAATACTTCTTCCGGGTCTTTGGTAAAAATAGGTGTACCGCAGGGATCAATTTTGGGACCTTTTCTGTTCCTAGCGTATATTAATGATCTGCCTTGCATGGTCAAAGATTTCTGCAATATTGTTTTATTCGCCGATGATACCTCTCTGATTTTTAAAGTAGATAGGAAAGATAGTGAACTCATTCATGTAAATAATGTGTTATCTATGATCTCTGAATGGTTCGCCGCTAATAATCTTCTCTTAAATTCAAAAAAGACCAAATGTTTAAAGTTTTCTTTACCAAATGTTCCTTATGTTGAACCAAACATTAAGCTTGGCTTAGATAAACTCTCTATTGACAAAGCGACAGTCTTTCTGGGAATCAAAGTGGACTCAACTTTACAGTGGGATATACATGTCTCCACATATACATGATCTAGCCGGAAGACTTAGTTCTGCTGCATATGCAGTTTGTAAGATAAGACAGTTAACAGACGTAGCTACTGCACGGCTAGTTTATTTCGCGTACTTCCACAGTATTATGTCGTATGGTGTATTGCTGTGGGGAGCTGCTGCTGAGATGGAAACAATCTTTATCTTACAAAAGCGTGCAATTCGAGCCATATATGAAATGGATCCTATGGAATCTCTAAGGGATCTTTTTAAAGAAATTGATATATTAACTTTACCGAGTCTGTATATATTTGAAAATATTATGTATGTTCGGAAAAATTTGAGTAAATTTAAATTAAACAGTGACAACCACGATTACAACACTAGGAACAAATATAAATTAACGGTACCGTGTTTTAGATTAGCAAAGACAAATAAAAGGTCCTTTTTAGGTAATTGTGTGCGGTTTTATAATAAAATTCCCGAACATATTACAATGCTCACAGAAGGAAAATTCAAATTACACGTGAAAAACATTTTGATTAAGAAATCCTACTACACAGTTTGTGATTACTTAAACGACAAAAATGCTTGGAAAATTCCACCTCTGCCAAGCCATCACCTGTCTCCTACGTAATTTAAACAAATATTGTAATAATAGTATTATATTGTTTATAACAAATTGTAAACAGACGTTTAAAAGAATGGCCCCGAGTTTCTTGCCCGTTCTTCTCGCAGTGGCTCTATAAATTTTTTTGCTGAACGTGGCAGAACAATGTAGAATATTTCAATATTAAAGTTTGTAATTGACCTTCATAAGAGCGTCGTAGACGCCTAAATTGAATAAATGATTTTGAATTTGAATTTGAATTTGAGCCGGATCTGTATCTGCCTTAATCACTACTCTTGGCAAGATGGCAATTCTTTAGAAGGTGCTAGTATTTTTCCTAAGTCAGCTTTTACGACACTTACGGGAAGATACGAGTATTGGGAGGTGCAATTCTAACCCAGCACCCCACGGAGTAATTGAGTACCTCTTTCTTTTTAGAAGTAGGTTAAATAATATCAAGTAACTTATAGCAGGCTTCGACAGATACAAAATAAATAAAAAAATATGTTCTACCCACAAAGGGATTGAAAAGAATGAAAAACAATTTTCGATAAACTTCCAACTGGTTCGCAAGGTGGAAGAGCATTGCGAATGCTCTTCCGGCTAGCTACTACCCTCAAATAAGAAATCTCCAAGCACCCAATAACGAATACTCAAACTGATTTCTTGAAATGCTGGGATGAAAAAAATATAAAGTAAAATAAGTCTATTTAACCAGTTTAATCTAGTATTGTTTAGTGGAAATGTTTAAACTAGGTCATAATTAAGAATTTCTAAGATATCTTTAAGCCTCTTACTTATGAGCTTAGTTTTGGCTCAAATTAAGCCATTGCGAAGGGTTGGCTATAGACAAGAGCGGACTAAAATAAGTTATAATAACATTTATTGTGTGTGTGGAGTGGAAGAAAAGGAGGGAGACCTGAAAACAGCAGTAGGTTGCTTCAACTTTAAAAAATCTATATATTAGGACCTTTTTACAGAACAATTCATTTGTATATGCACTACCGCCTTGTTTATTATCTCAACAAACAGTAACGTGCTGATGAGATCCTGATTAAACAACAAAGTAGCCAGTGGAATCACACAATATGTTGAATCTTTTATATAGCCAACGCACTGACCGTGTAAAACATTTTATGGGATCATATGAAAAGTTTTACACGGTCAGCCCTTATGAACAGAGGGTCAGAAGCAGGCGCTTCTAACAGACGGTCCACTTGCTCGTTTTCTCATTACATTTGTAAACAGTAGCAAAACAAGAAAGTTTAAAAAATCCGCTTGTATTCGTTAAAAGAAAAACTTTCTAGATTAAATTCTAGAGAACTAGGTATTATTAAGCATCAAATGGGCCGATTGAATCTAACCTTTATTAACTTCATACTAAATACAATACTACAACTACTACAACGAAAGCATCTACGCAACCTAAAGGCCATCCAGGCCTACAGGCAGTCCAAACAATCAAGCCTACTACCAGTTGGCAACGCGCCCAGCATGCTGGCAGCATTGATCCGTTAGATTGTAATGCTTATTCGTTGAGCCAAAAGTGCCAGCATTTTGATGACACGTCACATCGGCTGAGCGCTATGATAAGTTTTGTTAATTAAGATTGCACAGAGTGAACCAATTATACACATAAGAGAGATGTGGGTAACTTATGAATGACATTAAAGCTGCTAGAAGGGCACTCCTTTCTGTATTACAAGCGGAGTATTTTTATTTTATTTACCTATTTTTGAATAGTAGTAAGCAAATAAATAATAAATACCTGTTCCTGCTGCAGGAAGCAGTGCATTGCCTGGGTGACGTCTGCAGCATGTATACTATTGTGGTACGGGTTGGAGCTGTGGTAGTTCTCCTCAAATAAGCTGAACAGCTTCCAGATCTTCGCAGGGTCCAGCCGGAAGTGAGATATCAGCCCGTATACTTGGAACAGGTGCACGCACAGCAACGGCAACCCACGACCTGGGAACCATCGGAAAATTAGACTTTGGACAAGCAGTTCACACAGTGCCAATATATTCGTATACATACTTGTTCACAGTGGATGATTCATACTATACTATACTGTATCACCGGGATTGTTTGCCATAATCCTCACGCTTGGCAGGCGTCTTGGGGACCGCAGTATTAGATAGCAGCTCCTCCAAAGGCGTTTGTCCAACTTCCGGTAATTTACCCTTATTCGCCTCTTACGATATTAATTGGAAGAGCTGGGTTGACTGACATTCTAGCCCGATACTTCACAGGAATTGAACGAACGGAACAATTCATAGAATATAATAATTATATTATAACAAGTTTATACAAGTGCCCTGCGGGGTGCCGGGTTGAAATTGCATCCCCCTATTTCTTCCTGTAAAAGGCGACGTATGGATAAATACCAAAAGTTGGTCAGCAGGACCCTCTGAAAAGCTGCCATTCCAAAAGACGCCTGCCAATCGAGGGGATTTCGTGACCACTCCCCTCTTAATGTACAAGGCTGTGTTCAGCAATTGACAATCTGGCTGATACAGTGCAGTATATCCGTAAGAAGCCCGAATATGAAAGAGGTCAGCAGGTGTTGTTATACATAGTAACCTATTCTTCTTTCTTATCTTATGTAATAGGAAATGCATATATTCCCATCTACTGGTCCTGGGGGTCAATCCCACGGTATATGCTGGGTTTGACCCCCAGTCCGGAATCTGGAACCCCAATCAAGAAATTATTCGTAAATACGATAGCGTTAGCTTTGTAAACCTTCACGTCACTCAAGGCAAAGATACGCTTTCAGAACAGGATGGTGCAGTGCGTCTTGGCAGGTATCACCTCGCGTTATGAATACAGTAACATAAGAAAATATGAATGAAGGGGATTTTCCACCCAAAGGCAAACATTAACGTTGAGTGAGCAAAGTTTTACTTAATTTGCTTTGACCTGTGCTTAACCTTTCATATATTATACCGGTATGATGATAAGTTTTAAATTCTATTCTACTATTTGTAATAAGATATATACATTTTGATAAATATATGCCCAATGATCACACATCATCACAATGTTTCAAAATAATATATTATAGACACGTGAGAAAAAAAATATTATTGCAATCAAGCCACACCGTAGGCTATATTCTTATATTTTTTTATCATATATTTTTCATCTCACAAGCTCGAAAAGGAGATAAACAACTCCTTTGAAATTCTGCGTGGAAAGTACTTTTTATCCGCTAGCATGGAAAAGGTTGTTATAAATTCGAAACTCCATAAAAGTTACCGATATATGAATTTACTTTAAATATAACCAATTTTAGTAATATCACTCTTTATTTTTACTATAAACTCACATAAATTTACTACATTATTTACTGCTGTTTCTTTCACTTAGCATTTTCCTCGCTGGAATGAGGTAAAAAATTGTGTGTTGCGCTCTAAAGCAACAAACATTGTGTGCCCCTCGGTACGCTCAGGATTCTATATTTTGAACCACACATTGTTCGTCGTACAATTTTAGAATCCTTCGCTTCCTCAGGTTGCAATGCAAGTTCTCGCGAAATAACAACTTTGCAGCCGCGCATAACAAATAACTATTTCACCTCACAAGCTCGAAAAGGTTTCCTTGGTTATTCGGAAATGATTTTTACGGTTTAGACGGTGATTTTTATCTGCTAGTGCGAAAAAGATTTTTCAACTTAGAACCTTTCAATAAAACAAATTATCCTTTAATATTTCATTAATATAAACATTACTTTATCGTATTGTTTGAACTGATTTATTGCACCTAGCACTTCCCTTGCTGTAGTGAGGTAAATAATGGTGTTTTTCGCTCAGCAGTAAAGTTATTTTTCACTTCAGTAGCTCAAACATGTAAGTTTTGCTGTTTGAAATCAGAGAGCAAATGTGATTTTGCTCACTGAGTGAGACAAAGTAACTTTTAAATTTTTCTTTCAGAGAGCCGCGAATATCTTATACAGCCTTGGGTACGTAGTATTATTATATGTTCTATGCCTTGGGTTAATCACAATTCTGAACATTCAAACTCTGTCTCTTTCCCGCCATTATAAAGAGAGAGAGAGAGAGAGAGAGAGAGACAAAGACCAGCCCTTTCAAAGTTCCGATTTTTAATTTGATGTCAAAGACAAACACGTTCGGAATTTCGTATTAACTAAAGAAATTTTGCAAAAAAGATAATTATCTCATGTCTTTTACTGTAATTTATTGAATTGTTTAACTTACTGTTGTATTTAAACACAAATAAGTATTTACTGCAAATAAAACTGATATCTGACCTGTAAATATTTAATTGTAGTATAAAAATGTTACGTAATATGTTTGGAATAATAATATATTATGGGTGCTATTTGCGAACACTCCTTCATTTAAATAAAAGAGCGGGAATAAAATTTCGTGCCTGGCGTAAAGATAAGAATAAGTTAATAGTTCATTCAATCTATTCCTGTTTATTATTTTATCTCCTAAAGTGTTCTCGCTGCTGAAGTGAAAAGTTATATGTGTTACACGAGAGCAAAGTTTTTAACATCTCGTGCCTTTGAATCCCTCGCCACACTCAGCATTCAAAATCAGCACTCGCAGCAAAAAACGTCTTTGCTCTCTTGTTGCACAAATAAATATTGCGACTCTTACCTTTGAAGCCCTCGCTACGCTCACGATTCTATATTTGAACTACTCGCTTTGCTCGCTTCGCTTCTTCTGGTTTCAATAAAAGTATTAGTGTCAAAGAACACTTTGAAGCCTAGCTTGTCAAATAACTATTTTTTAGGGAGATTAATGCCATAAATAACAACCATTTAAGTGTCAAATTGATGGCAGCTATTAAAATTAAACGGTATTTAAAAATACGCAACTGCAAAATGGATTCTTTTTTGATACAGATATCAGCTTTCGGACTTTTTCGAGAAACTGTTTTGAAACATTTTTAGTCTTTCGGATACTTCCTCACTCGATGTGACGAATAGGCCCCCCTTGAGAAATAAATCTGCCACTACTTGCCAAATGGTGTGTTCCAGCTGTACTTGAGAGGCCGTCTAGGTACCCTAAAAATCGATTTTCATTCATTTCCAACGACTATATCATCAAGATAGGTGAATATTTTTCAGTTCTTGGAGTGTAACCCAAAAACGGCTGAACCAATTTTGATAAAATTTAAAATGGGACCAACATGCATCAGCTTTCAAACAAAAAAACAATTTTCAAAATCAGTTCACCCAGTCAAGAGTTCTGAGGTAACCAACATAAAAAACAGACGAATTGAGAACCTCCTCCTTTTTTGGAAGTCGGTTGCCATAGGTAAAGGGTAAACCAGCAAACGGTCTGCCTGATGGAAAGCGATCACCGTCGCCTATGAACATCTGTAACACCCGGGGCATCACAAATACGTTGCTAACGTTTAAAGAACGATGGCTCGCCTTTTGAAGATTTCATGTTGTAGCTGTTCGAAAATAATGCCCTGGGAGAAAGCTCATTCCACTTTCTGCCGGTGTAAAACAGAAAAGATTCCTTGATTCGCACAGTACGTGTCTATGCCTTGGGGATTAGCTTTCTGGAGATTGCGATTAGAGCGATAAGACCATATTGTTGGTATACTGGAAAATTTAGTAATTATTTATTGAATTTGGAGAAATTATGCGTGTGGTAACTTACTCGGTAGAGAGTATTATATTTTTATTAGTATTATATTAATCGACTTGACTGTTATGATTTAACATCAAATTATACGTGGACAACTCTGAAACGCTCGTAACGGGGCTTGCCTACTTATTCTAAACCGATCAATTCGTTTAAGCAACGTTCGCTGGGGTCATGACTTGGATGGGTGACCGCTAGTGTAGTTTAACTGAAAGCTTCCATGCTCCTGAGGGCACAATAAGCCGTTGGTCCCGGTTGATGTCTCAGTTTTTGGTGATGGGGCATTGTAGGCCGCTAGTATTTTGTACATTGTAGCTGCTGGCTAATAACGACCCTCAAACAGAAAATCTGTCATTAAGCACCTACTATGTTCCGGCAGTTATCTTTAAGAGCATCTTTAACTGTTAGGTTAGCCTGAACAAGATGTTTGACCGCATCATCACAACTGAGAAACCAAACCAATAATATCTGGTAAGATAAATATCGCAGGTTAGCCTATTGGTAATAAAATATATACAACAACTAAGCGACATATCGAGCGCGAACCACTATAATTATCAGAGTTAAATGATCGCATTTATATCCCCGCATAATAAAGAAAATTAATAAAATAATAATCAAACCCTCGCTATTTTGCTCGAAATAAAAAGCTTATAAAATATTAGGGGCACAATCATAGGTACAGTCGTAGTTAAAACAATTATAATGTCAATATTTAATTATATTTATATTGCTAATAAACATAACTCTTGCAATGGTAAGCAAAATCATAGATAACTAAAACATTACTGCTATAACAATAATTTTATCTCACTAAATCTGCTCCAGAAGATGATTAAATACGTAGAGATACGACAAAGGTGACTAGTTTAGCGGTAAACGCACAAACTTGTGTCTTCTACGGGTTTAATTGGGTTAAGTTGGGTCGCCCTATGATACGAGAATAACCTTTTTAAACATTTTTGAAATTGAATGTACCTTGAAAATAATCGGCGATAGTTGAGAAAGGATGATTGACAGATTTAGAATTTTAATTAATCTGTGAAAATCGCGAAAGGGGAAAATACCTACTAATTTAACCCAATAACCATACCCACTATAAAGGGTTATTGGAAAAATGCTAACAACCTCTTAGAGTTGACTTCTGCTAGTCTTAAAAAACATTTTGAGATGATTTTTTTGGTATATTTCTTTTTTAATATTTTTTTTATTTAGTTATTTGTATTTTTTTCGTTTTTTTGAATGAATAAGTACGAGGACCACCTGATGTTAAAAGGTTCTTGTGCCTGTAATGTATTATTTTATATGTTTTATTACTTTGCTCGACGTAAATATTCAAAACTGTATGCAAAGGGAGCACGGCGCGGTCCAGGGTGCACGCGGCGAGCGCTCTTGGGTCAGAGTAGGCATGAAAACTCAAAAAATAAATAAAAAAATATGTCATTTTTTATCACGAAACAAAAAAATATATATCCCAAAATGTGAGTTAGGACTAGCAGAAGTAAACCCTAAGAGGTTGTTAGCATTTTAGCAATAACCCTGTATATATTAGTTTATATAAGACGCGATTAGCTTCGCTACAAAGTGGGTAGCTTATCCCTTTGGTATACTTGGGCCAATCACACGTCATCAACGTAAGCTGCTTATTTCAGTGGCTTATCCCGTTTCGCTCCGTTGCAACATACGCCTTCTCCCTTCTAGGCTTTACGTGAAACATAATTTAATTTTATAAAGTAATTGAATGAAAACTGTTAACTGGTTGTGCACGCTGCAAGAGTCACTTTAAAGCTAACGCAAAAAAATATATGTAAAATAACTATGATTATTAAAAGCTAAATAAAAGCTTTACGAACCGTGTATAGGTAACTTCTAAATGAAATAACAAAGGTGTTTCATTACATACTAAGAAATAATAAAAAAAACCGAATGAACGACTTCCAACACTGAAAACTGTGAATTAACTTGTGGAAGCTATGGTAATGTGAGGACCATGTTTAAAATTGACACTGACGTGGATGTCGCTTACGTTTTTTTTACTTTTTACTGTTTTGGTGTTGCAACGGCTTCCTGATCTTAAATACCACATAAACCATCCAGGTACGTAAATAAGTTTTCAGTTAATTTACTATAACTTAAAAACTACTCGAACGATTTTCCTGAAATTTTAATAGGACCAACATGGAGGTACTCTCTATCTAACAAAACAAGGAATAATCAAAATTGGTAAATAGTTCGCGGAGTAATCGCGACACAAACAATAGCATACAAACGAGTTGAGTACATCCTCCCATTGTGAAAGTAATTTAAAAAAAACAGGCGAAAATTTGCAACAACGCTACAACAGGATCATGTTATGAAAGTTGATACACGGTGCCCTTTCCTTTGATACAGTAAAAGGGGCCATTTTAGCGGTTCAGTGACGAAATGAACTCATTCAGAATCACTGAGCTTACCAATATGAACCCCAATTACTTATGTAACAAACAGACAATATGTAACACACGAAAATAAATTATAAGTTAACTTCTGACGGTGAATTAATTAAAATATTTTACATTGTACTCATTTTGAAGTTGTGGTATGGTATGCCATTATTACAAAACACTATATACAAAACTACAGCAACTACTACAAAGGCATTTACGCAACCTAAGGGCAATTTCAGGCCTACAGACACAATGGCGCAGCCACTAACAGTTGGCAGCGTGAATGTTGGCAGCTGTCATTTTTGTATTTGATGATATATGCATAACTTGGGTTTCGTAATATTTATAAAAGTGGATTAATAGCCAACCTCATAGTATGTTACCTTCTAGTGCGCTAATATTTAACATCATTTCATCATTCATTAGCTTGTTCTTTCGATGTAAAAATATTTATCGGTTAATCAAATCATATAACTTTTCATGTACACACACACACACAACACACCCACCCTCACACACTAAATCACCGTCACTTAACACCACCCATATATTGTTTCTATACTAAATATTTCATAAACTAAAATAGTCCAAGCGGATACTGTTTTAATTGTACGTCAATAATATCAATAGTATGTACTTATGTAATATTCAATTCGTTTTGTAACGTTTGTACTTGTAGGTGTCTCGGCCAAGCCCATAGCCCGAGCTCCCGGGTTCACTGAGAAACAGCGTTATGTTAATATCACACTTGTGATATGAACAAAACAAAAGCTGAGTTAACCAATATTGCCCTGGGATAGTCTTATGATTTAAGCATAGATGTTTACTAGTATAATTTAAATTTTAAAATTGTCGAGTATTAAATGTTAAACATAATTACCTACCTATGTATCATGTGAAACATTACCAATTTACGTATAGCAAATAATAAATATAGGATTATCTATTCTATCACAGAAAAGAGAAAGCAATATTTTATATCTCTATGTATTCTATTCTACTAATAACCGCCTATAAGCACGCACATTCGAATATCGAAAAATGTATTCACTACTTTACAAAACCACGACTTGGATCCGACTGTGACTTATTTACACTACTTCTACTCGATTAGGACTTCACTATGCAAATTTTTACTTTACCTTTTCTTCTGGGTAAGCGCTTCGATCGCATCATCACTTAACATCAGGTGTGATAGTGGTCACGTGCTACCCAGTTCAGAGTAAAAAAAAAAAATATAAATACCTGCTAACACCTTCGACCACATCATCACTTACTATCAGGTGAGATTAGCAATAAAAAAATTTATAAAGTCGTTTGAATAATTTGTTTGGCAACTAAACTTGAACAGGCTGCTGTAACTGACAAATTAGATATCCATAATATTATTATAAACGTGAAAGTAACTCTGTCTATCTATCTATATGTATGTCTGTATATCTATATGTCTGTCGGTCTTGCTTTATTCTGCCGTTTTTTAGTTTGTGTTGTGCCGTTCTTTAGTCTATTGCCGTATTCTGTGACCTTTCTAAGGCATTTGACTGTGTAGAGCACCGCACTCTGATTCGAAAACTTTCACATTATGGTATTCGTGGAAAAGCTCTGGATCTTATAAAGTCATATCTGTCAGACAGGCTACAGAAGGTTAGAATAAATGGCAATACTTCTTCCGGGTCTTTGGTAAGAATAGGCGTACCGCAAGGATCAATTTTAGGACCTTTTCTGTTTCTAGCATATATAAATGATCTGCCTTGCATGGTTAAAAATTTCTGCGATATAGTTTTATTCGCAGATGATACCTCCCTAATTTTTAAAGTAGATAGGAGGGATAGTGAACTTATTCATGTAAATAATGTGTTATCTATGATCTCTAAGTGGTTCGCGGCTAATAATCTTCTCTTAAATTCAAAAAAGACCAAATGTTTAAAGTTTTCTTTACCAAATGTTACTTATGTTGAACCAAACATTAAGCTTGGCCTAGAAAAACTCTCTTTTGACAATGCGACAGTCTTCCTGGGAATTAAAATGGATTCAACTTTACAGTGGAATCCACATATACATGATCTATCTGGAAGACTTAGTTCTGCTGCATATGCAGTTCGTAAGATAAGACAGCTAACAGACGTAGCTACTGCTAGGCTCGTTTATTTCGCGTACTTCCACAGTATTATGTCTTATGGTATATTGCTGTGGGGAGCTGCTGCTGAGATAGAGACAATCTTTATCTTACAAAAGCGTGCAATTCGAGCCATATATGAAATGGATCCTAGGGAATCCCTGAGAGATATTTTTAAAGAAATTGATATTTTAACTTTACCAAGTCTGTATATATTTGAAAATATTATGTATGTTCGTAAAAATTTGAGCAAATTTAAATCAAACAGTGACACTCACGATTATAACACTAGGAATAAAGATAAAATAGCGGTGCCAGGTTTTAGATTAGCAAAGACAAATAAAAGGTCCTTCTTAGGAAATTGTGTGCGGTTTTATAATAAATTGCCCAAACATATTACAACGCTCACAGAAAGAAAATTCAAGTTGCATGTGAAGAATATTTTGATAAAGAAATCTTACTACACAGTTTGTGATTACTTAAACGACAAAAATGCCTGGACTGGTTCGCCTCTGCCAAGCTAGCGCCCAACACCTACGTAATGTAAATTAAGTATTGTAATAATTTTATTATATAGTATGTACTTAACACATTTTTAAAAAACGTTTAAAAGAATGGCCCCGAGTTTCTTGCCCGTTCTTCTCGCAGTGGCTCTATAATTTTTGTTTGCTGAACGTGGCAGTACAATGTAGTATATTTCAATATTAAAATTTGTAATTGACCTTCATAAGAGCGTCGTAGACGCCTAAATTGAATAAATGATTTTGACTTTGACTTTGACTTTTTCACGCCAAAACCACTGGACCGATTTGGATGAAATTTGGTATGGAAATAGTTTAAGGTGCGGGGAAGGACATGGTATAGTTTTTATCTAACTGCGCGAAAAGAGGTTACCGTTACATAAAATTCACTCTTGAGGCTCATGATCATCTAATGCAGATCAATGCACACTTATCGCCTTGACGCTTCTTCTCCCGACTTATTACTACTCACGAGGTTGTCCCACGTTGAGTGGCAATTCCGGCATTGATTAGCCTACATTTACGTATAGACCTACATACTAATACTAATAATACTGAATGGGTTGAGTTGTGGCGATGTCGTTAAGCTGGGTGGCACGTAAAGCTGTCGGTCCCGGTTGTTGTCTTAGGATGGCAGTCGTTATAGCATGGTGGTAGGGCATTTTGCGAATGTCCGCCTGGCTAGCTACCACCACCCCCTAGTTGAAAATCTGTCGTCAAGCACCTAACGGTCTGTTCCGGCAGCTGTCCTTGAGAGCCAGTAATTCTAGGTTACTACTACTAATAACAACATCGTCGACCACATCATCACTTACCAACAGGTGAGATAGTGGTCAAAGGCTAACCTATCAGGCATAAAAACAATATTTACACAATAATAATTTGCGGATTTAAATAGTTTGAAAGCTTTTTTTTTACCCTTTCATTTAACACCAAAATCTTAAAAAATCTCAGAATTGGATTTATCCGAGTTTGATTGATGTTAAGCGACACATATGCCCTCTGTATAAAGATGTATTAGAGAGCTGAGTTATTAACATGGAAGTCAAAGACTTAGTGTGCACGAAGGCACACCCCACCACATGTTTTGGGTATAGTTGCAAGTAATACTGTGCGCCGAAACGATCAATTTTTATATTTTTTTTACACGGTACACCCACACTACTACTGTATAAATATAAGTATCCTACCCGTACAAATAAGCATTAATAATGTACTGTGAAAGGGAAGGCCGCGTACTTTTTAACTTTAAAAAATATATATGTTATTGTCACGGAACAAGCTTGAGGCCCACCTGATGTGAAGAGGACTAACCTCTGTCTATAACAGATGCATTTTATCACAAGTCACGAATTGCACTGCGCCCGTCATCTGAGACAAAGTTGTTAAGTCTCATGTGCCTGTAATCTCAATGGCTCTCAAGGACTGCTGCCGGAACCCAATTAGGTTTAGGTTTAACCCTTAGGTGCTGGCGACAGATTTTCTACTTGAGGGTGGTCGCTAGCCAGGCGGCATTCGCAAAATGCCCATCCACTATCCGCCATGTGATGAAGCTCAAGCCCGCGGCGGGATTCAAACCATAGACCTGTTAATAATAAAATCTAACGTCAATAGAGAGATACAAGGCTTTAAAAGAAATAATACGTATCTTTATATGTTACAACGTAGAATAGGTGGCGAGTAGAACGAATCTCTACAACACTTCACGGATAAATTCTAAAGGAATCGAGTGAGGCAGACGAGCGATTGCAATCGCAATAATATTGACTCGACACAGCAACAATTTACAATCGATTCGGGATGATAACGGGCACGATACGAGCAACCATTTCAGATGGAAGCGGATATCGGGTAATAGATAACGGATATCCATCTGCTCAACGCTCTGATTGTATGGGACCCTACTATTGGTATCTTCTGTATAACATTTTACGTTTATGAAATTATGTGTAAATTTACCCTACTGACAGATAAGAATGTATGTATATGTATTTAATGAGTAGGTATATATTTTTTACTGTATATATATATATATATATATATTCTATATTTATATATTTTAATTGGACTAATTTTTTGGACTGCCTATGAGTCTGCTATGACTTATAGGTGTCTAAATGCTTTTATTGTAGTAGCTGTAGTGTTGTATATAGTTCATAGTATTTTGTTTAATAAAGGCATACCGCCGGTAAAAAAAAAATATATTTTATTATGTTGTGTTAGTATTATTATGTCTAGTGTATTTGGTATAGATCTGTCTAGTTTTATATATTTAAATAGTTTCTTTTGTTTATTTAGTTCTTAAAATGTTAAATGCTTACATATATCTCTTTTCCTAGAGTTAATTATCGAAAATGACCCAATGTTTTTTGGTGTCCTATTGCGTTCGGGTCGCGGCTGAAAACGAGCGCTGATTGGTTACCCAATTGGCACAATGCTGAGCTGAAACCCTTTCAACACCATTTCTATGTACGAATTATTTAGGAAAATCTGTATATACCTTAATGTTATTCTGTTCTGTGTACATATCTATATAATAAAAACGCGTCGAAAATTCTTCCGGTTTGGCTTCGTGGTGCTTGTGACGTCACGTCGGCTTATATTATATTTAAATAAAAAATAATGATAAAATGGAACCGACTTCGACACCTAAAAGTGTGAAATAACTTGTTGAAGTTGGTACCATGATATGTAGTTCATAAGTACCTGCATATTATCACAATATTGTGCGCATGGTACTGACTACCGACTTCTACAAGTTATTTCACACCTTTGGGTGTTGAAGTCGGTTCCATTTTATGGTAAATAAAAAATTCACTCTTTTTAGTGACTCATGCAACTTACGGGATCTATTGTCATTCATTGTCAATAAATATATCATCAAGATAGGTAAGTATATTTCAGTTATTGGAGTGTAACTCAAAAACGGCTTGTCCGATCTTGATTAAGAAAAAAAGAATTTTGAAAAACGGTTCACAGTCAAAAGTTCAGAGGTAACAAACATAAAAAAATACAGACGAATTGACAACCTCTTCCTTTTTGGAAGTCGGGTAAAAAATCTCGTCAACGCTCATTTACAAAAAAAAAAACTCCGCCCCACACTCGGTCGGTTTTTAGGGTTCCGCACCCAAAGGTTAAAAACGGGACCCTATTAATATATAAGTTCCCACTGTATGTCTGTCACCAGGCTTTATCTCATGAACCGTTCAAAAAATACTAAAAATTGGCCAAAAGCGAGTCAGACTCGCGAACGTGAAAACTAAAAATGAGGTTATAATAATCTAATGTTGTTGACCGAGCGAGAATTCAGTTAAAGCGAAGCGTCTCTGCTTCAACTTAGACAAAAAAGCTTTCGTATGTCCGATTGTTCTCCTCTACAGGTCGCATTTCTCAACCGATTCTCACGAAATTTTGTGAGCAGGATTGATAAGTCCATAATTTATTTATATTGATTCAGCTTTTGTAAACGTTTCAAAATGACGGAGATATACATTATAAGGTGTTGAATAAATGGACGCCTGCGCTTAATTTAATGGCAATGTCCTGATACGCACGTCAGTTTCTTAAAAGTGGTAAGATAGTCTCTCTCTCTCGTAAAATAAATTATTTATTTTCTATGGTTTTGTAGCCCGCATATTAATTCGAGATAACTACATTACCAAGTATGTGAAATTATTGTATATTTACTACTTACTTACCTGTTTCTGATACAACTTGCCTTCGTTGGGGCACGCATCTCATTTCAAGTCGTATTCTCACGCAAGTCCAAGAAACTCATTTATTATTTACATAACATATATAGATTTTTGGATTTCTTGACCCATTCTCCCATCAGCGTGCGCAGCGAACTTTTATTCAGTTGTAAGCTATGCAAGGGCAGACTCTTAATATATACACCTCGGCTTCGAGGTATTGAAGTTAGTACAAGTTGCACTTGGCCGAATTTTTATTATATGATGTTTCACGACACTGACTGTACTCTAATAACACTAAGTTTACTTGTTTACATTTAATTTTATTTACATTGTGGCCTAAAAATTTGCCCCGATTACAATGTGGCCTCAAAAACGTTGTTTACAATATATATATCGTAAAATACCCAAATGAAGTTAAATTTAATAACAAAACTTTCAAAAGCGTGTTATTACAAGAAACGCGCTTTTCAACGTTTTTAGTACTTTTTTGTTTTTATTATTATGTATATGCCGCCAATCCGCCGTATTATTAGACGCTCTGGGAAAATTTCAACCGATTAAATAAAATAGCTTACAGCCCTTGAAGTCCCGTTTTCTCGCAGTGGAATCTAAACATTTTTTTCTACGTATCACTGTCCCTTAAATTCGATATTAGGCGCGTACGGCTCCTGCGCCGCGTCTTCGTGCGCGTTCATCGTAAGACGGGCATAAGGTACTGTTAACTAAGATTTAGCCAGCGATCGCTACATAACCAATTCTCATACGGCCAAATACGTGGATTTAAACGCAGTCACCATAGAATCACATCAGTATAATTCCAACATGACATTCCAATTACTACATGATTTTTTTCATCATTACCAGTTCGTTAGTTCGCCAGCACAAATCAAACACTATTAGAACATGTATAAAGGAAAAAATATAACGGAGGAATTGAGAACCCCCTCCTTTTTTAGAAGTCGGTTAAAAAGCGACGCTTAGTCAGGTTGGAATTGTTAACCATTTGAAATTGCTCGTCTATATTCCAACTTTGTTTCTCTACACATAATCGTCAAGGTTGTCAATGAGAACGTACCACGCGTGATTTTGTAAGGTGTCCAGTGTCGGATTAAGTAGTTTGCGCAATTTGCTTACTATCCACATGCTTCATACTTGACAAAAAAAACAAAATGCTTGTATGTTTTATGTGATTATGACTGAACTAGCTCAGAGGGCAGAGGTAACTCAGGGCAGGAGTTACCTCTGCGTATAACAGATGCATTTCGTCATATGACGAATTGCACTGCATCCGTCATATTGACACATACTGTTGTTAGGTCTCATGTGCCTGTATTTTTTCTGGCTCAACGACTGCTGCCGGAACACATTGTTAAGTGCTTGGCGACATATTATCTACTTGAGGTTGGTAGCTAGCCAGGCGGGCATTCGCAAAATGCCCTACCACCATGCGGTGAAGCTCAAGAGGGCGATGAGGATCGATCCATGGACCTGCGGCACTCCAGTCCATAGCTATAACCACTCGGCCATCATTGCTTCACAAATTACCTTTTAAAACAAGCGTGATGCTGCCTATAAACAAGTACCACTTAGACTACGCGACACTAAAATGTATCTATGTCGCCAGTCGAGAAATTATTACATGTAGCTAAATATATCCTCCTCTATTATAATTCATTATTATTGTATCTATGGAATTCACGTCTCGTCAGGATCAGACCCATTCCAGGCCTGGTTCACTCCGCAATTCAGGTTCATTCATTCATTTCGTATCAATGGTTAAGTCAACCTTAGATAATGTTTGCCCAATGGGAGGCCACCTCCACGACCCTGTGAGATGCATACTTTTTTTTTAATGCCTGATAGGTTAGCCTTTGACCACTATCTCACTTGTTGGTAAGTGATGATGTGGTCGAAGATGCTGTTCAGGCTAACCTAGAATTACTGGCTCTTAAGGACAGCTGCCGGAACACACCGTTAGGTACTAGGTGCTTAACGACTGCCATCCTAAGACAACAACCAGGACCGACGGGTTAACGTGCCCTCCGAAGCACGGAAGCGCTCAGTAGTAATGTCACCAGCGGTCACCCATCTAACTCCTGACCGCGACTGACGTTGCTAAACTTTGCTGATCGATTCAGAATGGCTAAGCAAACTTCGCTACGAGCGCTTCAAAATATACTTGAGGACATCTTGTGCGCAGGGCACTATGTTTGCTATATTTTGCTCAGGGGCGCGACGCTCACATTTCACATCTTACCTGTCCCTTACTCCCCATTTGGCCAGGCTACTTTTGCAACGACCAACTTGGGTTCGGAGTCTGTAGAAATTGGCCACTGCAGTTCGTCACTAGGATGTAGATGTTCCGCTGGGGTAACATAGTTTGTGGGTGTGGGGTATTTGTTGTGCCAAAGTTTAAGTCTCTCCGCATGTTTTTCCCCAAGGAGTTGTAACTCGGCAAAAACTTTTAGTACTTTAGGTACAAAGCTACAAGTATATCCGTCCGTCCAGGATTATTCAACGGTGCGTGCAGCGTCAGAAGAGACCAGATATATGCGTGGTTATGCGATAGAAATAGAGACGCGTTGTAGGTGGATATAAATATTAGGTACTCCGTGCTTTGCGAGTTGAAGTGCACTTTATTGCTTCGTAGCTAGAGTCGATTATTTATTGTAATGGCTCTGGGGAGTGACCCTTCTGGTCCTATGCCTATTCCTTAAATTGTATTCGAGGTACCTACATGTCATGGTAAGAATTATTATTGGAGAAAATACGTATTGAGGTCGGCGATGACGAGATTAAGTCCTGACTCTTAACTAACCGAATTTTTCAATTCAGAGTCTATGTTAATATCATCATTGCTTAAGAACGCAAGTAAATGTATTTATCTTGTTGAAAATCCACAACATTAAATGCTTTCCTTCTTTTCTTGCCCTTCTTCCCGGTGAGGGAAAGGGCTAGAATTGTATCCCCACCCCCCATATCTGAAAAGTACCAGACGGTGACAAACTGCCGCCTTACAGTGCAAGCCCCAAGACGCCTGCCAAGCGTGTCAGACGACACAGCTGATACAGTACAGTACTCTTTAGTTGACTAACCTGCCACGTTACGTCAGCTGCCCTAAATGAGAGTCGCGCTTTCAAAGCTATACTAGTATTTTTCTCAGCGTTGGATATTACATTTCAAACAACGATTGATAACGATGAATAAGGACAACCACAAAAAACCTTAAATCAAGAGATGTTTACTGTTTACTCTAGTGTGCAAATTAAGTGGCGAAGAATAAAATTACAGGTTTTAATGTTATAATAAAAAAAGCATTAAAAAAAAATTATACCGCCGCGGTGACCGTCAGTCCAGTCCTGTGCGTGACATAAGACGCAGAGATTCGGCCGAGCCGTGAACATTGTCTCACACTGTTTCAATGCGTTGTTTGTTGTACTGTTCATTTGTAACAGCCGTTTTTACTATTGTAATGCTAAACTCAGAAAATTATGAAATTGGACCGAGAACAAGTCGGGCTTTTTGCCTCGTTTACCTATCGGTGTTTCTTTCTGTTATTAGGTTAAAGTAAGTAAATATACGTAAAGGCACTATTCAAGCCGAAGTTAAATTCACCAATTGTCAATTTTGCTGCAAAACCAATTTGGACTTTGTCTTTAACAGTATAATGTGTGGTATTGGGTGAAAGATTTGACGGTAATGCCGCTTGTAGTACCGCGGATTCGCGGGCGGCCGCACTACTTATGGAAATCTTTCAAGCGATGCTATGCATTATAGAGACGAAAACTAAGTTGAAAATGGTCTAACAGTAAAATTTCCAGCAACAGCTCGGTGGGAATTAAGGTTGATTGATACGGTTTGACGATAAGCTTTATGTATCTATCTGAATACTAATAAGCTGTAAAATAGCTGGCTGAGATCCGAACAGCATGTGGCAGTACGAAAGGCATGCTTTCAGTCTGATCTCTATGTTCACCTAAAAATATATATACCTTTGAACACTAACCTATTAATATATATATATATATATACATATATATATATATATTTCTAGTTAGTAGTTGTGTGATGAAAGCGAAGAAGATGTTTATCATATATAATTTACCTCGAATAAGAATTGTTATGTTTATATGAACTACTAGCAGCCCGCCCCGGCTTTGCACGTGTATGTAACAAAAATTACTCTTTTGTTTATATTGATGTCTTCTATAAAATTGTACTAAGTACATCACTTTTCTCTATTGTCAACAATTCCCGCAGGGTACGAGATATAACGATTTTTTGGTATTCTTTTCACACGTTGGGTTACATTATCGAAATTTTCAAACGTATACCTAATTTTTTGAAAATATTCTAGTATATATATATATATATATATATTTAAGTTTTTAAGTTAATTCGTTACATAGAAAAATACAAATCTTTTTCTAGTAGACTATATAGACGCGAGGACCTTTAACTGGCTCAATGACGATATTAAGATACTATACTCTGCGAATAATTCATATTTATTCGTAGACAATACTGTAAGGAAAGCTGTATAGACAATATATACTCAAACTGTAAGATTAAAGAAAAGTTAATATTGAAAGGTATTAGGTCTGATCATGAGGGCCTTGCGATAAAATTTGATGGAAATAGAGAAACAGAGAGGTATGAAGTTGAACATAGGCCGTTAACAACCAGTAGGCTAGAAATTCTCGGTACCAACATAGAAGCTAAGCTTGGCATAACAAGTTTTTCTCACTGTGACCCGAATGACATCTACAATAACTTATTTTCTTTAGTAAATATTGAATTTCAAAAAGTTTGTCCAAAAATAAAGAAACAAATAAATGGAAAATTGAAGTTTGGTGATTGGGCAACTAGAGGTATCCGAAAAAGTAGAGATTATTTGTTTGATCTGTATCGCAGGAAAAATTTAACATCTTGCAAGCAGTTTCATGATTATGTTAGGAACTATTCAAAAATTTTTAAGTCTGTTTGCTTGTGTGCTAAATCTCTTTTTATTAGAGACAAAATTAGCAAGTCTAAAAATAAAATAAAAACCATTTGGAAGACTATAAATACTGAGACTGGTAAGAATAAACCTAGAGATTCAACATATGTCTTAACTATTAATAAACATCAAATCTCTGATCCAATACAAGTGGCGAATATATTTGAAAATTTTTTTTCTAACTTACCCCTAGAAGTCACTAAATCATTGGATTCTTGTCCCAATGTAGCAGAAGCCCTATTAAAACATAATTTTCCCTGCAAAACACCGGACTTCTCTTTCAGATACACGACAAACTTTGAAATTATAAAGACATTCAAAAGTTTAAACATAAAGAGTACTGAAGACTTGTGGGGTATGTCAGTTAAAGTGGCAGAGTCTATTATTTGCATTATTGCACCATACTTAGTAACAATATTCAATCTTTGTGTTGATAGAGGAAGTTTCCCCGACTTAATGAAACTAAGTAAAATCACTCCAATTTTGAAGTCGGGGGCTGCATCTGACCCTTGCAATTATAGACCTATTTCCATCTTACCCGTTCTGAGTAAAGTATTCGAAAAAATTATGCTCAAACAACTTTTATCTCATTTTAATGAGCATGATATATTGAATGAGAATCAGTTTGGTTTCACTAAGAGCAGATCGACAACAGATGCAGGTGTTCAATTGATGTCACATATACTTGAAGCCTGGGAGAGTTCACATGATGCTATTGGCGTATTTTGTGATCTTTCCAAGGCATTCGACTGTGTAGAACACTGCACTCTGATTCGTAAGCTTTCACACTATGGTGTTCGTGGAAAAGCTTTGAATCTAATAGAGTCATATCTGTCTGACAGGCTACAGATGGTTGGAATAAATGGCAATACTTAAAAAATAGGTGTACCGCAGGGATCAATTTTGGGACCTTTTCTGTTCCTAGCGTATATTAATGATCTGCCTTGCATGGTCAAAGATTTCTGTGATATTGTTTTATTCGCGGATGATACCTCTCTGATTTTTAAAGTAGATAGGAAAGATAGTGAACTCATTCATGTAAATAATGTGTTATCTATGATCTCTGGATGGTTCGCCGCTAATAATCTTCTGTTAAATTCAAAAAAGACCAAATGTTTAAAGTTTTCATTACCAAATGTTCCTTATGTTGAACCAAACATTAAGCTTGGCCTAGATAAACTCTCTATTGACAAAGCGACAGTCTTTCTGGGAATCAAAATGGATTCAACTTTACAGTGGGATCCACATATACATGATCTAGCCGGAAGACTTAGTTCTGCTGCATATGCAGTTTGTAAGATAAGACAGTTAACAGATGTAGCTACTGCACGGCTAGTTTATTTCGCATACTTCCACAGTATTATGTCGTATGGTGTATTGCTGTGGGGAGCTGCTGCTGAGATAGAGACAATCTTTCTCTTACAAAAGCGTGCAATTCGAGCCATATATGAAATGGATCCTAGGGAATCTCTAAGGGATCTTTTTAAAGAAATTGATATATTAACTTTACCGAGTCTGTATATATTTGAAAATATTATGTATGTTCGGAAAAATTTGAGTAAATTTAAATTAAACAGTGACAACCATCATTACAACACTAGGAACAAATATAAATTAACGGTACCATGTTTTAGATTAGCAAAGACAAATAAAAGGTCCTTTTTAGGTAATTGTGTGCGGTTTTATAATAAAATTCCCGAACATATTACAATGCTCACAGAAGGAAAATTCAAATTGCACGTGAAAAATATTTTGATGAAGAAATCCTACTACACAGTTTGTGATTACTTAAACGACAAAAATGCTTGGAAAATTCCACCTCTGCCAAGCCATCACATGTCTCCTACGCAATTTAAACAAATATTGTAATAATTGTATTATATTGTTTATAACACATTGTAAAAAGACGTTTAAAAGAATGGCCCCGAGTTTCTTGCCCGTTCTTCTCGCAGTGGCTCTATAAACTTTTTTTGCTGAACGTGGCAGTACAATGTAGAATATTTCAATATTAAAATTTGTAATTGACCTTCATAAGAGCGTCGTAGACGCCTAAATTGAATAAATGATTTTGAATTTGAATTTGAATTTGCTGTAGGTGTTCCTATATAATCTGGCAATACTCGAAGTTGCTGTACCATGCTATGTAGGTCACTTCAGCAAGAGCTATTTTTGATGGGTACCACCGCATCGTCACATATTCTACTCCAAAGCAGTACTTAGTGTGCAAAGAATACTGTGTTCTGATGTTAAGGGCAAAGATGTTAAGTAAGTGACATGTCTGGGAAAACGTTTCCTAAACTCTTCAGTTTAGTATTTGAGATAGACCCCGTAACATAATAAGCTTTATAATTGCCAACTCTGAATAAAATTGCCATCTTAAATACTAAGTATAGGCAAATATATATGTATTCCTCTCAATGAGATCTAGATACAGCATTACATACAGTACAACAGCTCATGCTAGGGTGCGAAATAGGTTTTTTATAAGCTCTATTCTCTTTTCTATTAGCTCTATAAAATATTTGTTGTTATATGGATTGGCAAAGTAGTAGTTCAGAGAAGCTCCAATACATGAGCTTCTCTGAAAATAATATTTCTAGTCTAATATTCCAATGAATAGATTCAGGCGTTACTTAGCTATAAATCTATATAACAACAAATATTTTAAAAATATTTTAAGAAAACATTAAATTGCTATTTTAATACAACACTTATATGAAAAAATATGAAAATATATCTAGTGACAATTCTTATAAATTTTTTAAAATATATTTTTAAAGTATTTGTTAGTTTGTTAGTATCTAATATTCCACTTTGGTTCAACGATTTTATACCATATATCACAGTTTCAGCTTAGTTTACGAGTTAGAGGCCCGTAGGCAGAAAGCGGACTCTTCTGAATAGTGTTCTGTATTGCAGTTTAGGTTTGGAACCCTTAACTACGAGTATAATCAATAAAAAGTATACTAAATCATCAGAAAAGTATGCTGTACTGCGCAAACTAAGATATCTACTCAAGCTCTGGGTCACTGTCGAGGAGGTTAACAGTTGTGAAGCGTCCGATAAAGTTTAAACGGGTGGAAAGCGAGCAGTTTGTCTACGGTTCCGGATCTCGTTTGTTGGTGGCCCATTTCCAAACTTCCGCTAGAGATATACCCGTATTCTGCAAACTGAACTAGTAGAAACACTAAATACGAAAATTAGCTGCGCTCGCTGAACCTACCAAAGGACTGGTTGCTTCATTATAAATATTCTGCCGGAGAGTTTGTATTCGCAAAAAGTTTCACTTGCATAAGCAAGTGATGGCCTCGCTGTGGGAACAGAAACTTTTCATGTTTAACATAAAGTTGTAATGTAAAAAAGCTTGTTACTCGCCAGCGGAGAAAATCTCCTTCAAAAGAAGATCAAAATTGCGACTCAGGTCTGATCGAAACCATAGATTTTTGTTTGAAGCGGCGGTGTCTATATTAATATTCCAAAAAATAATTGCCTTCGTAGTAGCACAACTCTGACGTTTTACCGTTAACCATTTCAATTTAGTGAGTTATTATAATTACTCAAAATAACTTAACGTTTGTTTTAATTGTTAATATGTTAGCCTTTCATCAAAATCTCACCTGAGGGTAAATGATAATGCGTCAGAAGGTGGTATACAAGCTTAATTTAAAATAGGGACTGTCTCTTGAGGGAAACTTATAGAGCACACAGGTTTTCTTCTTGAGGATGATGTACACATCATCCTCGGCATTTTGCAAATGCCCGCCGGGTTGTAACCCCACGACTCATGCAATAACAACTGCCATCCGTGCACTCCGAAGTACGAAATTTCTCAGAACTAAATATAAATGTCACTAGCATTTATAAAATTGCCTCAGTGAAAACAGCTAAACCTACTTGATCAGTTAAGAAGAATTAGGCAAAAATAATACGTTATGTCTCCAATTATGCTTGATTATGACGTGTGTGATCGTAAGGCATAGGAAATTAACTTTAATTATAATCAATACAATAAAGATGTACATACTATAACAAAACATATCACAAAACACAAAGACAAAATAACATTTACCCCCGGCGACGTTGTCGAGTGTGAACGCGTTGAAGCGCCACATGGCGCACTGGTCCAGTATACACTGAGAAAAAGAAAACAAACATTAATTTACATGTCACAATTCACACCATAATCACATCTCGCCATATCGCATTTGGCATACGCTCAGCAATAGAAGCGCCAGCGCTGTCAATAAATTTCTTAAAATATAGCGCAGCAAACCAGTAAACAAAAGTCAATGACCGGACCCACCAATGGACGGCGAGCAGTGGAACACGGCCTCAGACAAAGACATCTGTTTACCAGAAACTTGGCCGACCATCAATGATCATTGCATCAGGAAGGAATGTTGATACCTACGGCGCGGCCGTGTCGTCACAACACAACGTGTGCACAGTAGGTACCAACACAATACGCTCATCATCGCTTCCTGGTACGTCTCGGAAAACAAGCGCGACAAATTGTTGACTAAAGTAGATTGTTTGCAAAACCATCTAATGAGTAATGATTGAAACTGAGTTATGACTTGTCGGCCCATACACGTTAGAGGTGGCGATACATTTATCTATCAGTATTTCGCTGAGCGATTGTTTACGAGAATCGCTATAGCGGCGGCGCGGCGGCGTAGCACAACTAGGATTTTATAGAGAAACATACTTTTAATTAGCAGTTAACTGAATGGTATGATTGTTAGTAATAGGTTTAATTAAGGTATCTCGTACACAGCGGGTGTCAGGAGTGCAATCATTGGGCTCGTGTGACGGCGGCGCGGCGTGGCGGCGGCGATCGAGTATTGCACTTGCCACTATCGCCAGACTAACCACATTAATGGAATAGCGCCCTATTACCCCCTATTGTGATCTTTCATCAACAACTCAAAACTTGCACATGTAGCAATATCGTTATCGTATAAAATATCATCCAATTTATTGCATTCTCTAACCCTATCATGAACAGGAAAATGTTAGCTCTTTACCGTATTAAATTTAAATTGAACGGTAAACGAAGCCAAATACAGTTGTTTATTTTTGTTTGGCGCCGGAGAGTCCTCGTCGGAACTACTTGGAAGGCAATGCGATATCCAACAATATGTCACAAGAACGTACTCGTACCTACGAATAGTGCGTGCGGACGGTTCATGAATACAAACAAATGACATTAAATTTGTGGCAGAGCGAGGAACAATGCCCGACGATGTGTACGAAGGACTGCGGAATGACCATGATGGGGAAACAATCAGCTACTACGGTCGGTTAAGACGGCAAATAGACGTAACTAAATAGCGCGTTGCTAATTACGATTATATATGTTACAGTATCTCAACATGGGCTGCGAGACAAACCGCTCAAAGACCCGGTGTCTCTCGTGACAACCCTGCATTTGCAGTATCGCCTTTACATTTTCTCTGTCGCCTTATTTGAGTTCTATTTTTACAAAGTCAATAGCGACTGCTCGTAATAAGACCTTCGAGTGGGAATGGACAGACTTCGAAGGGATAATAAGCAGTCGTTCGGTCATGTCGTTCAGTTGCTCTCTCCCCGTTAACTGTTGTCTCGTGTGAGGTATTAACCTCCAGTTCAGTTGCCCTAAATACCAGGCCGACGAGCATGTGTGGAAACAGAACCGACTCAGAATAATAATTATAACTCAAACAGAGAAGATTTAATATCTGCGCTAATTCGCTTATGGTTTGTTCACAACAAAAACGAAGTCATAAATTATGTATACATATAATGGAAACAGTACTCATTTTGAAATAATTAAACAAAGAGATTCCTTCAGATAATTAAAACTGGATGAAGTAACAATATTAATTAAAAACGTTTGCTCGACTGACTGTAATAACAGGAGAGGTGTATAAATAATACCATGTTTTTGACAACCCTTTGTGTCGTTGTGTAGGGTTTATATATCACAAAGACAAAAAATTGCAGATATTTTCGTTGTCTTTACACGTGTCTAGTCTGGGAAATCATATATGGTGTAACATTCATAAAGCAGATTCTAGCCTGGTATTCTCGTCACGGTACATTTAACACCCTGTACGCAAGTGAACTGGCGGCGTCCCTCACTTACCTGAACCTGCCCAATGAGCAAATCGTCGAGAAGCGCTTCTTCTACGACGAGTGAACGGGTGAGCAGTCGCTTTCGGCGGCGCTTGTGCATTGAGAGGAACCGGCCCGTAGGTCGGCACCTCGTCATGTCCACGGAGTCGTGTGCCACAAGGGCTACTTCTGGAACCTCTTCGGGCGTAGGCCTACGGGCGGCCTCTACGGGCGTTTGTGGACGCAACTGCGAACAAGACGCTCGGCTGGCGCCACTCGGTCCCTCTTCAACTTGACAGGCTTCACTGCCATGCTCTGTGGGAGAAAAAGTACAGTTGAAAGAAAAAATGTATAGCGAATTTACAAATAACACATTTGGAAGAGGAAACCCTTTTTTACCTAACGAATTTTACACATTATCGCATAAATGCAATGGTCATATAAAAGTACCTTGCAACCTGATCCCTTCCCCGTAAAATAATAAACTCTGTTAATCTCCATTAATAACACACATATCTAATACACATAAAAAATAAAACAGATAATATTATTGTAACGATCGTACACAAACCCGATAATGTTGATATCGAGCGGTCGCGAAGGTGCACTGGAGATTTCTCATTTTAACCTGATAAGGGATTAAACACATACGTATGCAATATATCAGAGAGCAGTTTTATCAACCACGCTGTTTACAATAGCGTTGATAAAAGGCTAGTGAAAGCTTGTACGAAGGGTGTTAAATAATGTCACGATTTTGAATATCATTTAGAATGATTACTGGGTATTATATCACTAGATCGCATGACGTTGACAATAATATGCCGTATCAAATGAGAGTATTTCTAACAATCCATTTTTTACTAGATTTTACCTGCGGCTTTTTTTATCCCTCAGAAACTATTACCGGTTTTTGGGAGCTGTGTAAAAAGTGTCATTTATAGGTTACTTTTAATCCTTTTAAATAATTGTAATCATTTTATAGGGCGATCTTCAGTACCAAATTTTCCATAAAGTTTTCCATTCTGGTGCACTTCGAAAGCATAGTTATATACTTGCCCAGTACAGACGTAGTGCTTCATGACGAGTTTTATTACCTATCGATAGAGTACTTAGCCGCAGTAGTGAAATTGTCTCCGTTACATTTAGCATCATACGACAATATCGCAAATTCTTGCCAATTAACCGCTATATGGTGAACCGCTAGATCTCTTTACGTACATCTATTGCCCTTTCCTGAGTCCCATATAATAAATAGGATAGGGATTGAAAGTGGCTGCGCTCATCGCTTAAGTAATCGCGTTGATGAGGCTCAGCTAGCCAGCTCAGTGGTGAGGCAACACGTGATGGATCGCAACACTCTACTCGAGTTGCCTGTCATACTCGAAGCGCGACGGACGTCTTATCTGAATTCCGATGCTCAGCGTGTAGCGTTCACTGCATGCTTTGTAAAAAAAATTTAATAATATAGTATTATAAGTTTGATATCTAACTAATTGAGAAATTATCTTAATTATACAAAGATACAATAATATTATAATGAATAGATTCAGGCGTTACTTTGCGGAAATCCATATTTAATATTAACAAATACTTTTAAAAGTATCCTAAAAAACATTAAATAATATTTAAATAAAACACTTAAAAAAGCAATAAATTATATACCTAGTGACAATTCCGCCTAATTTTCCTGTTATCTACGTGACGTCATAAACATCACGCAGCCTAACCGGAAGAATACCCGACTAGTTTCGCTTCTAAACGAAGCATCTTCAGGAGGTCTTGACTTACCGAGCGCACGATCGAGACTCGGTAAGTCAAGAGGTAAGCTTCGTTTAGAAGCGAAACTAGTCGGGTTACAGTAAATTTAGGCGGTAACAGGAAAATTAGGCGGAATTGTCACTAGGTATATAATTTTATGCTTTTTTAAGTGTTTTATTTAAATATTATTTAATGTTTTTTAGGATACTTTTAAAAGTATTTGTTAATATTAATAATATTATACATTTTTATACTAAATTTTTATGAGTAAGCTAATATTTTTTTGCTATTATGTCATCATTGATAATAAATTATAACTCGTTTTAATTTTGAAGTGTCTGCCTATTACGGTTCAATAGATAAAATTAAATAAAATGAAAAGAATTTAATGTTTTTTTGTCCCGTAATTAAGCACAACCATTGTAGACGCCGACACACACGAATGTCACGATCTATCTGATAGTAAAGCAAAAAGGTATATGCGAGTCGCGCGTTGCTACAGTCATCCTCTTAAGATCTGCTTAGAAAAAAGACATAGTACCAGACACAGATTAGAGTTTAGCCATTGTAACATGGTTATATATATTTGGAGCCTCCACCCGGAGGCTCCAAATATATATCTATCTCTCCTTTTGGTATGACATTTTATGAGATATATATATTTTTAGAGCCTTAAACAGCTATTTTTTAGTCAGTGACACCTAACGCGACGCAGATAAAGTGCACTTTGCGTTTTGTACTTAGAAATGTTACAGAAGTATAGTGTGGGATTTTATGTTTGTATTTAGTTATTTCAGTAAATTTGTTGTTAAACTTTCATTTATTTTTCAGAAAAGCATCATATAAGCCTAAACAGTAAGAAAGCTATCCTGGCCTCGTATATAACCGGACCTCACCTGCAGTTCGGTGCGGAACGGCTTACTTACTGGATTCTGCAGTAATGTACTATAGTATTGTTATAACCGACGAGTGTATAATCACATTTTCAGTTATCGGGTTAGTGACCTAGTTTCATATCCGATCTCAAATCACGTGATTAGCTATCGCACGTTGTAGCGTCGGTGTTTATGGAATATATAGTTCAAGTCCGGCGTTATCTTGTAGATATTGGCTACAGTAGTGTCCGATATCAGATTGTAAGACGCGACGTGATTACCACATTACTATATCTCATCACAATCGTGCCACCGACTTATAATATAACTATACATATGCTACATTATTGTAGAGAAAGCTAAAAGGGATACTGTATAATAATATTTATATTTTTGCATGCTCCGTGAATTAAATTACATAATTACAACTACAGGATAAACAATCCAGCACAGGACTATAATTGTTACTCTCGTAATTTTGTAATGGAGATAATGAAACAAGACAGCCTAGCGGTTAGAGACTGCGGTGCCGCAGGTCCAAGGTTTGATCCCCGGCGATTATATTGTTACTTGTATGTTGCTTGTAATGTCTTTTTATTTAGGAAGGGGCGCGACTCCACAGTGAATTAATGCGCATTTCTAAAGGTAGGCCTCGATTGTCGCCGCGTTCTAAACTGTGAATGCTAGTGCTGGATAGAGTAAAAAAATAAATATAACTTTGGTAGGCAGTAGTAGTTGCTACGCTCCAAAATAAGGAGGGGCGCGCCTTCGTGACTGAAACGTCTGTCATCATTAATTTGGCAACCATTGAGAAAAATCGGGTTCAAATTTAGTCAGATGCAAAATAAATTCTTACAATTATTTGTTATCGATATAAAATGTTTGAGTAAAGCACTATACAAACGCTCGTCAGCAATGACTGCACTACGATTGCCTCAGGCATAGCTTCGCCTTCAAGCTTGCTCATCATTCCAGCGGTTGCTTTCAGCACTATAAAGGCTTAAGTCGCAAACCTCGGTCCCGGCATTTATTGCAGATTCTCCATCAAGGGCTGCAATACTGACCGTGGGTTTGTATGTTCTCACTCAATTTACTAAATATTGCTACAATGCATTGGATGATTGATTGCTTGATGCAATTATTGAAAATGCAATGGATTCCCGTGGAAGATTCAAATGTCTTTTAGTATGTGTCAAACATACGTTAGTTGTTAATCAATTCAACGACAAATAGTGAAAAGAAAGGTGATTTCTACTGGGTATCACGACCCACGGCTTTAAGGATAACGACGCGAGGAGGTACTAAATTTTGTGTATTCTATCGATTGTGCAATGGGGAATGCTCGGACGAGCTCTTTGACCTTATTCCACCTAACCAATTTTACCAACGCACATTTACATCGTCTCCACACCGTCTTAGTGCTCATCCTCACATTTTGCAGGCTTGGACGTCCCGCACCGTCCGTTTCAAGCGGTCCTTTTTACCGCATACCGTTAAAATGTAGAACGAACTTCCTTATTCAATCTTTCCTCATATATATATGACATGGGTCTTTTAAAAGGAGATCAGAGTCCTTATGGGTCGGCAACGCATTAACAGTACTATTGGTATTTCAGATGTCTATAGGCGATGGTAACGCTTAGCATCAGACCGTATGCTTGTCTCTCATCACATTAAAACAATATTTAAGTTTTATAGGTATAAATATAATATGTAGGTATACTATAGCAAAGATTTTCGTGATTGGTAATACTTATATTATCTTTAAATAAATGTATGCACTCTGCACACGCTATATATTTGTAATAGTGTGCGTACAGGCGTACGCACACGGTCGTGTCGTGTTACCGCTCTATGAAGTCAAACTAATGAACAGGTCCAGGCGTTACTTTGCGGAAATCCATATTTAATAATAACAAATATTTTAAAAATGTTTTAAGAAAACATCAAATGAATATTGTAATAAAACACTCAAAAAATCTTTAATTATATCTAGTGACAACTCCGCCTAATTTTCCTGTTTAGCCGACGACGTGACGTCACAAACACCACGCAGCCAAACCGGAAGAACTTTGGACGCTTTTCGCTTCAACATGGATTTTCTCGATCGTGCGCTCGTAGAGTCAAGATCTCCTGAGGCTCCTAACAGGAAAATTAGGCGGAATTGTCACTAGATATAATTTTATATTTTAAAAGTGTTTTATGAAAATATTGATTTAATGTTTTCTTCCAATATTTTTAAAATATTTGTTATTATTAAGTCAAAATACTTTTTTGGTTTTACTATGGTAAAATATTTTTACAATAACGTATGCTCTGCGGATTAATTAAAAATATAAAATTTTTGACGAAAGGAAAAATGTAAGTCGTTTGCGGGATTCGAAACCATCCACCCCTTTAGCCGGGGTACGCTCTGACTGGGTTCGAATCCCGCACATGACTTACATTTTTCCAGTCGTAAATTTGTAGTTTTGTAATGGTAAAATATACTTAACAATCTCCTCCAAAAATAAATGTAAATACCATGCTAACGAAACACACTAGGTAGGTATATTACGTTTCACGGATGCATGCTGAACGTGTTTCGTATTGGGGTATTAACCAGATTACGATTTGGACGGCGCGGCGCGGCGTGCTAGTTAAGCAAATTGCGCTGTGATCAGATTGCGTTACATGGACGCTTTGTATGGACGTCGCAATAATAGGGAAGTAGGTGTTTGAACACCTCCCTTTATCTTTTTTTTTTGAAGCAGTGATGGCTCAATGGCATTGCTATGGACTGCCGCGCAGCAGGTCCATGGTTCGAATCCCGCCGCGGGCTTGAGCTTCACCGCATGGTGGAAGGGCGTTTTGCGAATGACCACCTGGCTAGCGACCACCCTCAAGTAGAAAATCTGTCGCCAAGCACCTAACGGTGTATTCCGGCAGCAGTTCTTGAGAGCGTACTTAACAAAAAATTCAAACAAAAATGTCAACCTAATGTATATAGTGAAAATATTCTACGTACAGCATAATAATATGTTATCGGGAATATTTTAGGATTCTAATGGTGAAATAATTTTTCAATTCGGTTCAGTAGTTTTTAAGTTTATTCGTTACATACAAAAAAAATAACGAAGAAATGGAAACGACTGCAACACTCAAAGGTGTAAAATTGTTTTGAAAAGATGCTTTTTTAACCGTTTTTAGTGACCTCGTTATTTCCGGGATTGATTGTCATTCATTGCCAACAGCTATATCATCAAGATAGGAAAATATTTTTCAGTTATTAGCCTGTAACTCAAAAACGGCCGATTTTGCTGAAATTAAAATGGGTCCAAACGACAAGCATCAGCTTTCATATAAAAAAGAATTATCAAAATCGGTTCACCCATTCAAAAGTTCTGGGGTAACAAACACAAAAAAGTACAGACTAATTGAGTAGATCCTACTTTATGAAGCCGTTAAAAAAATAAAAATCTTTCCTCTTTATAATATCTGATATAAGATATGCAGCAGTCATTACAATTATAAAAATCTTATCCCCTTTCGGCATCGGGGTCTAGAGATATGTGATAGAGTTCAAAAAGGTGCACACGCGGTGACCTATTTTGTATGCAGCATAATGTACAATCTCACGCGTACATTCCGGAAGTGCAACTTCACTTAATGAAATTACCTCAGTTTGTAGTCAGGTCGGCAGTAGCACTTGCTGAAAGCGCTTTCATCATTTAATTAGGTTATTCTGTTGCAGCAACAGTAATAAAGAAGCTCGTTAGCTAATTTGAGAGGTTCTTTGTGCTAACAAAGCTCACATTGTTTTGACTAACAAGATGCATTACTGAGTATTTTTTTATGTCATCGTGACGGAACAAGCTCGAGCCCCACCTGATGTTAAGCGGACTTACCTGTGCCTATAACAGATGCATTGTCACCTTGAGACACAGTTGTTAAGTCTCATGTGCCTGTAATTTCACTGGCTCTCAAGGACTGCTGCCGGAACACACCGTTAGGTGCTTGGTTGGTTGGATTTTATACTTGAGGGTGGTCGCTAGCCAGGCGGGCACTCGCAAAATGCCCTTCTACCATGCGGTGAAGCTCAAGCTCGAGGCGGGATTGCGCCGCAGTCTATAGCCAATGCCACTGAGCCATCACTGCTTCGTCAATTTAATCAATTTTACGAAGTTGTTGAAAAACCGGCACAGTATGACGAAATCGCGCACTGAGGATTCCGAAAATAAAAATGTACAAATACGTATACCCACCGTATATGTGTAAAATATAAGTTATATACATATCATATATCATAATATATGTTATATATACCAATAGCGAGATCTTACCTGATGTTAAGTGATGATGTGATCGATGATTGAGCGCGCTTATCCAGAAGATACCTATTCACTCGCGTTTTGGAAACTCCCATATTGTATTTAACCGGAAAAAGAGTCAGGCAGTTCCATTCCCTGGCGGTTCGTACGATAAATAAAGAAGAAAATCGCTTCGTTCAGGTAAATGCAATATTTATCAAATGACGGTGGCGCTTCTGAGTATCCCTGGACGTCTGATTACAGAACCTTGCTTAACCTAGGTAAACAGGTAAGACTAAGCAAGCTCAGATTAAAACTGTTAGTTCTATATTCATACAACCCAAAAGATAACATGCCAATGATGATACTGTAGTATATCATCAGGTTTCTTCTTGATAAGCGTGCTCCATCTTGGAGCACATCAATGCTTAACACCAGGCAGAGTGTGGTCAAAATCTAATAAATCGTGAATAAAAAAAACCCGACCAGTTCGACCACTCCTGAACACACCTTACCCCGCCCGGTAGTCTTGGATATATCGTAGTATAAGATGATAGTTTTTCAAAAGGCGCTGCTGCCCACCCTTTAGCATATTTCCTTCCGGCGACTATACGCCTCCAGAAGGAAGACATGGGGGGGAAATTCTAGGTCGGCACCTCACGGGGCCGTGATTATGTAGTTCCAGGGATTGTCTGTTTGCACACAAGCGTTTAGCATAAGTGGTGGAGTGATAAGGCGAGTGTCACCACTATCTGCGGCGATAAAACCACAAAATAATCGACGTTTAATAACGCACCTAAGTGTCGACTGGACTGTGAACATTTATATCTAATGTCCAGCAAGTTTCTGAAGACCTAATTTGACATTAATGCCCCTGTATTGCCTGGCTGAAATATCATCTCTTCAAGTGAGATGCTACTATGGATAAATATCGGAAGGTGGACAGCAGCGCCTTCTGTGGAACACCTATGTTACACTGCCGTCGTGTCGGCCAAGCGTGGGCAATTTTAATAAACCTGTCAGTCTGCTTAGCTTTAATGGGGCAGGTTGTGTTCAGCACCAGACAATCCAGTTGATACTATATAGTGTTTCACTGTTCGCAAATATTTGTATTATGGTATAGAAAGAAACGATCTTGCGGATCACCTAACGGTAAGTGATTCTTCCCCGGCACTCCTCGGAGAAGATTGATTTTGTAAAACAGAAACACAATTAGTCGTGAAATAGTTTTTTTAATGTATTTAAATCGCTTTTAACACATAGAAATCGATGTGTCCAGTTTTAGTTGCAGAAATTTATTTCTCAGATTATACTTACCTAAACTTAAATTGAGTAAAATAGATATTTTTTTATTTTGTATGCTCTAACGTCCATATTGGTCTACAATAACAAATAATAATCCCAAAATTAAATATTGGTGCGCCCAAAATTTCATAGAAACATTTCAATTGTATGGTTATTGTTCTTTGTATTTTAGCGATATCAGAATAAGATCTTCCGCCCTAAACATAGTCTTAGTGGTGGATATCAGAATTAGGGCCATATGTCCACTTCCATATTCGAAGACTAGACTTTCCTTCTCGATTGTAACAATCCCGGATTTATAAGGGATACACCATATCCTCATGTAGGATGTCGTAAAAGGCGACTTACGGCCGGTTTCAATAACCTATCTATCCCTTAATATCAGTTAAAAAAGCTACTGCTGGTTAAGGATAGTGCATTTTACCGTTTCTAGTAGATAGATAGGAATATCTATCTTAAACATTGATCTATCTTTCGGAGGATCTATCGCTTACCATAGATAACTTGTTCCATAGAAAAGAAACGAGGAGCGTTTCAATAACGTTTCGAAAGCTATCAGTCGATAGTTCATATTACCAAAGAGATTTACCTATCGCTCGATTTCGTCGGATACCATTAAAGTTTTCTTGAGTATCGAATGAATTTTACAGGAAATGGATTTGTTTAGCGAATAAATAACATAGCATCTTTATGTATCATTAAATTTTAATAATTAGAAAGTACATAGTAAAGGTAATTAATAAATGCACAGCACTAACGTTGTCTTGTTGTGACAAGTTTTATATACATTAGCAAAACAAATCACCAAATTTTGAAAAACACGGTTTAATTTATGTTTACAAAGCAAGCAGGCAGTCTCGTCTGATGGGAATAAAAATGAAATTGGCATGACGTAATAAATGTGTTTTATTTTAATTATTATTGGAATATATGTATTATGCAATAAATAGTACTTTAAAATAACTATCAATTAAAACTTATCTTTATACAGATAATAACGTAATGTAGTACAAAGCTATAAATGTGTATACAACTTAAGATAGCACTAGTTGGAAATGCAAAATTAAATAGTTTCGGATGGACGCCTTAACCAAAGATAGGTGTTCAATCTATATCTGATCTTAGATAGGGTTGGAACGTTAACGTTATTGAAACGGCAGTAACAGATAGATCAAACTTTACTTATTATCTCGGATAGCTATATACATTTAACTGCTAGTACATTATTGAAACCGGCCGTAAGGGACAACATGTGACAATGTGTGTGTCAGACAGCGTCAGACAGGCCATGAAACTGAAATCAAAACTTTTGAAAACTATACCCTTGCCTAAGCCAAACCATGCTCTTTAATATGTTCTAATGTTGACATATTTTACCAACTGGATATGGTTTCTCTTGTTAGAGAGCTTGTTGTCACAAGATGGTGGAAATTTTCAGGTTCAGAAATTTCCTTTAAATCCTGGGAATTCATATTTGTTGTATACCCGTTCGCATTCAGATAGTAAACGGCCCTATTTTACAGTTGTGTCATTCTTTACACCTGCACAACATAGTTGGATATTTTTTATTTAATACTAGTTACGCCCCGAGGTTTCGCCAGCGAAGTGACTGATGATGACGCTGAAAAGTATCATAACCATAACCCATCGAATAATCTACCTTCATACCAGATTACATCAAAATTGGTCCACCCATTTGAGCGTGAAGAAGTAAAAAACATTTAGACTTTCGCCTCTCTAATATTAGTGTCATTCAATAATTAGCAAACATATCCTACCCATTAACAGTTATTTGTTATACAAGAGTGCAAAGTTGCTTTTTAACCGCGTGTTCAATTTTGATGACCGAGCAAGCGAAGGATTCTAAAATTGAATCACGAGCGCAGCGAGTGATTCAAAAATAGAATCCTGAGCGTTAGCGAGGGAATCAAAAGAGCACGAGGTGAAAAATCTTTGCACTCGAGTGCAACACGTAACTTTTCATTCCACCTCAGCGAGGAAATGAAGAACCGCGTACAAAGCAAATTGAAAAAAGAACACCAAGAAGGTTCCGAGTCTGAGTTTTTAACAAATTAAAAAAAAGTTGTATGATATATTCGGCACCATTGAGGTAGCAGTAAATAGGTTTAATGTTTTTTTTAATTCACAAACTTAGTGCACACGATGTTCTAAATTCAATTTACTTTATCCTGTAGAGAATAAAAACGGCTTTTCCACTCAGATATTGAAGATTAAAAATACTCTTTCCGAGATGGTGGGATGAAAAATAATTATAATTATAGTTGTTCATTAAGTGAAAAATGTTGTATTTTGTTGCAAGTGCCGTTTTAAACTCGAGCTGGCAAAGCAGTCTATAATTGAATCACGATCATAGCGAGAATGCTTTCAAGACTCAATAGTTAATATAACGCGCTATGCTCGTGATTAAATTCCAATTCTGGATTAGTGCTCAATAGCATTCATAGATCAAAGGCATATTTATTTTCTGTCTGAAAAGTACTGTATTTCACCTCTATCGGTGAGAAAAAATATTGTGTTTTTTTTTTTATGCCTGATAGGTTAGTCTTTGACCACTATCTCACCTGATGGTAAGTGATGATGTGGTCGAGGATGTTGTTCAGACTAACCTAGAGTTACTGGCTCTCAAGGACAGCTGCCGGAACACACCGTTAGGCGCTTGGCGACAGATTTTCAACTTGAGGGTGGTAGCTAGCCAGGCGGGCATTTGCCCTACCACCATGCTGTAACGACTGCTATCCTAAGACAACAACCGGGACCGACGGCTTAACGTACCCTCCGAAGCACGGAAGCGCTCAGTAGTAATGTCACCAGCGGTCACCCATCCAAGTCATGACCGCGGCGGACGTTGCTTAACTTTGCTGATCGAATCAGAATGGCTAAGCAAACTTGGCTACGAGCGCTTCAAAGTTTTACCGGCGGTATGCCTTCATTGACAAAATACTAATACAACACTGCAGCTATTACAATTAAAGCATTAAGACAACCTACAAGTCATTGCAAGGCAGTCCAAATGCTCCAACCCACTAGCAATTGGCTGGATAATATTAATAAAAGTAATATATTGAAGGAAAATGATTAGCAATAAGTTTATTTTAATATCTACACAAAGAGATATTATGTACGTGTATTTTATTATTAAAAACTGGTACTAATCAAATTCTATAATGTAAGTTTCTGCAGTTCTACAGGAACGTTCCTTTTCAATTTTCCTCACGCTCGAGTTTTGAACAACAAAACGAACCTTTTCTTGTGAAAGAGTTCAAAATGCCCCCCTTGCCGTAACAATATCATTTTGATGCCTTGTAGCAGTACATACTAATTCTTTAACATTCTAGACAACTCTAGACTATTTTGCTAGCTGGGAATTTTAAAAATGCAATTTTTTAAACCCAAAGTCACAATTATTTATTTAATGTTGGCGACCAGAATGTCAATTACTAAATTTTACCATAAAAAATTTCAAATACCGCGTTTAGCAAAATTGTTAGATATATAAAGTAGTTTTATGAGTTTGTTATTTCAATTCTAATTATGAATATGTAAATAATTAATTAAAATTTATTAATCACAATATTTATACATTTAATACAGTTAAATACAATTTGTAGTTTGTATTTGTCCTATAAGAACAAAGATACGAAAATCTGCATCGACATATTATATTCATATGTGTAGAAGGGATTGTTTTCAAAAAAGTTCTAAAGTCTTAATTTGAACAAACTACTATTTTAAGTTGGTCAAGCATTTTGGTAATTTATTATACTTAAGTATTTTCGAATTACGACCTTGTTTCTGTATTTTAGCTAATTTGATTTTTAGAAACTTCGCCGTGGGAAGAAACTGGGGCCATTCTTTTTAAATGTCTATAGTGTTTTTCAATTTGTTATTCTATCATAAAATTATTACAATATTTATTAAATAGGTTTCTGGCGGTCATTTGGCAGAGGTGGGATATCCCAAGCATTTTCATCTTTTAACTAAACAAAAATTTTATAATACCCATTTGTTAATTGATATGTTATATTAAATACATATACCTTTGCAAGTATTCAACCCCGTTATTTGCGACGTTGGCTCCGTGGGGACCGCGAGCTCATCGTATTTTCCAAAACTTATCAGAGCGCTTGGTCGATTCCATGCGTGGTTAAAGTGCTGACACCTACTAGGCTCAACGAATAAGCATTGCAATTTAACGTGACAATGCTGCCAGCACTCTGGGGACGCTGCCAACTGGTAGTGGGTCTGAGCATTTGGACTGCCTGTGAGTCTGCAATGACTTGTAGGTTGTCTAAATGATTTCATTGTAGTAGCTGTAGTGTTGTGTAGAGTACGTAGTATTTTATTAATAAAGAAATACATTCCTTAAAAAATATAATATCTTTTTTACATGCACCTTGAATGTTAACTCTGTGAGATCTGTGATATCCATAGAAATTTCATAATAAAATCGCACACAATTACCTAACCCTGACTTTTTATTTATCTTTGCTGATCTAAAACCTGGTACCGGTTATTCATTTATTAGAGTTCCGTACCCAAAGGGTAAAAATGCGACCTTATTACTGAGACTTCGCTGTCCGTCCGTCCGTCTGTCACCAGGCTGTATCTCAAGAACGGTTTTACTAGCTAGACAGTTGAAATTTTCACAGATAATGTATTTCTGTTGCCGCTATAACAACAAATACAAAAAGTTGGCCAAGTGCGAGTCGGACTCGTGCACGTCAAAACATTCACGTCTAATATTGTATAGCTAATGGTACGGAACCCTTCGTGCGCGAGTCCGACTTGCACTTGGCTGATTTTTTATTCTTAGTGTAGTAATCGTCGTAACGAATCGAACTATCACCTATACCAGTGAACAAGTAATATAATTATTAAACCCAACAAAATAATTCTTGACAAATGCTTAACACGAAAAGCAGAACTCGTAGCTTTTAGCGCAATTATTAACCGAGACTAAAATGTTAAAGCATGTCGTGAAACAGCCCAGGTATGAAATAACATACTCGCGTCGACTACCTATTGTATACGGCAGGTAATTACAAATGTTCTGTAACATGAATACGACGTGTTCAGATAAACGTGCCAGCGGAAATACCACTAACATATTTAATTTATTTTGAAGCGCTCGTTGCGGTGCTTGCTTTGTCAATCTTTATTGGCACTGGTCTCCTTTTTTTTATGTTATTGTGACGGAACAATCGCGAACCCCCCTGATGTTAAGAGGAATAACTTCTGCCTATAACAGATCCACTTCTTCACAAGCCACGAGTTGCTCTGCGCCCGACACCTTGTGACATAGTTGTTAAGTCTCATGTGCCTGTAATTTCACTAGCTCTCAAGGATTGCTGCCGGAACACACAGGTAGGTGCTTGGCGACAGATTTTCTACTTGAGGGTGGTTGTTAGCCAGGCGGGCATTTTCAAAATGCCCTTCCACCATGCGGTGCTGACCTGCTGCGTAGCAGTCCATAGCCATATGCCACTGAGCCATCACTGCTACAGTCATTACGTGGATGGGTGACCGTTACTGGCATTTACTAGTAAGCGTGCACGTGCATCGGCGGATACTGATTGTTGCCTTTGGATATCCTACGAGTGGCTATGACTATGACAGAGGCTTTGGGTGGTCTTAAAACTCCATAACTTGGCTTGCTAGTAGAGCATTTTTAGTATGTCCGCCCGACTAACTAAAACCGTAAGGTAGAAAATCTGTAGCTAAGCATGTAACGATATGTTCCGACAGCAGTCCTTGAGAGCCAGTATTTTTATTTTAACACTTTCAAATGCATAGAGTACATGAGATAGTGGTCAAAGACATTTTCGGTTTTACTATAGCCAGCCGTCCACTGGAATGCTTTCGTCACTAGTATGCTCACCATACCATTCAAACATCCTATGAATGATGGTTTCCCTCTTTTCTAAAATCAGTTATTACAGTTTATAAATTATCTTACTGTACACTGATTATATGTAACAAATTTTATTGGAAATTTGTAGTCTCTAAGAATACTTTTACGTTAGGGCAAAAACAACAAACTTTAAGTAAAATACGTTTCAAGTGTGAGGCAGCCATCGTTACCTTTTATCTTTTGTTGTTATTTGCTGAGCAATCCGCGTTACTATAAACAAATTATGTAAAAAGGCAACTACCTACCATTTATGGTTCAATAGATCCAAAGCTTTAGAGGCCGGACAGACGCACGGACGGACAGGTAAAGCTTAGTTATAAGTGGTTATTACTCGTTTCAAACACTTGGGTGCAAAAACAAGACAAAAAATGATTAAAACTGCGCTTTTAACGATTAAATGGCTTTAGATATATGGAACTCAAATAACGAGGAACGACTCGCATTCCGACTCATTACGACTCATTACAACCCTTGGATAGGCAGGCAGAAGTGTCATGTTTCGGTCTTGTGTAAATAAGGCCCAGCCTATTGCTATCCGCCAAGCACAGTACCAGATGTCTGTTAGATTAAAATTTTAATATATGTCTGGAGAACAACTACTGATATCTTTTGTCAGGCAAAATCCAATAAACGTCCGACTCGGGAATGTAAAAAAGCAACGGTTTACGCCATTGACCAACAAGGCAGGAAATATTGAAGTCGGTTTACACTTTTATTGGTTTGCCGTGCACAGGTCCGGTTAACGTGGGTGGTAAGGGCCTACTCAATGCGCCCGGCATTGCAGAGGGTGAAGTTAACTCAAGTATTTATTGTATACTATGCTAATATTCTTAGTAGGGTCCTAATATTTTATTTTATTTTCACTATGCTCTGTTGCTCGCGTTAGTACAACTTTCGTGCACAGCCTCTTTGAAGCAGTCGAGCGTTTACGTCTTTGTCTTTGCTCTACTCCTATATCCGTCTACATTCTTTCGTTAGTGGCTCCTGAAGACAATATCCATACCACGTTTCGTTTTAGATAGCCTTTGACCACAGTTTCATCTGACGGTAAGTGAAGATGTAATCGATATTGTTTGTATATGGATAAAGCATTGACTTAGTATTTTATTGTTAATACTATTTGTTAGACAATCAGTTATGGTGTCGCATATTGTGTGAAAATTTCAACCGGCTACCTATATACCGACGGACAGCGGAGACTTACTAATAAGATCCCATTTCTAGTACGGAACCCTAACAATCCATGCATGTTATTCCTAACAATGCTCTTTATCGCATCAAAAATTAAAAGAAAATTCGATGATACGCGCTTCAGTTCTGACATTTGCCTTTGCATAAATGCATTTTATATGATCAATTTTGTTGACCTACATTCTGTAGAGCAGTAGGTCTAGGTGATATATTTTACAAAGTGCTCTTTCTACGAAGGTACAGTGTGTTCGATTTACACAATTTAAAAAGCTTTTGAAAGCGGTGATAGTGTCCGAGAAGGCAGAATTAGAAGGATAGAGAACTGAAATAGAGAAAACAAAGAAGATAACTTAATGACTTATTAACTATGGAAATGAATTTAACAAACAATATAGTTCAAGACAGATACAATATAATTCAAAAGGAGAAGTGAAGAATTCAAAGAAAATTTGTTCTGAGAATATTTTAGGAGTAGTGCTGTGTTCAGAAAGACAGAATATTTTTTATATTACGTAAGAGTTAAATATCGGTATTTTGGCATATCTACGAGCACATGCTACACGTCAACTTCTGTTTGTTTGTTTGAAGGGGGCCATATTCCTGATCAGATAAAAAATACTTTTTTAATGCTGCCCTATATCCGGTGACCATATAGTTTCAGAGATTGTCGTCAAGGTTACAAATATCGTTTAAAAATAAATACCTCTCTTGTACGACTAACTCCTTTTACCATATGATTTTTTTATGCCTGACAGGTTAGCCGTTGACCGCTATCTCACCTGATGGTAAGGGATGATGTGGTTTCGAAGGTACTTATTTTTTTTGTAAATCCGACATATTAACACATACTTAGTGTGTGAAAAATCCAAATGGCTTTATATTAATGTTCTGCAGACACAGCCCTTAAAAATTAATGCAAGTTATTTTTAAGAATGCTCTTATCGGATCTATAACGAAAAGAAAATTCAATGATAAGCGCTTCAGTTCTGACATTTATCTTTGCATAAATGCATTTTATAGGATCAATTTTGTTGACCTAGAGTCTGTAGAGCAATAGGTCTAGGTAATAGCAATATAAATGGTGCTCTTTGAACATAGGTACAGTGTGTCCGGTTTTACACATTTTTGTAAGTTATATCTAAGGCGCGGCGTGTGGCGTTTGAAGTGCTAGGTGTTTAAGTAATAGTTTCTTTTTGATATCGTTATTTCTAATACGAAGTTATGGAAAAAATAAAGACATGTTAACTTTATAATATTGATATACCTATTTATTGTCATGTTTTATTTTCAATATGGCAATATGGAGTAATTCACATGACCTCATGTCTTATTTACGAGCACTGTTTCTGTTGGCTAAAGCTGCTTTTCCTGTCACGCGGATAACCACCCGCGTGCGGATCTTGACCGCATGCGGGTTGCCGGCATCCTAAGATGTTTTTCCTATGAGGCGGGTAGCACGCGCGCGGAACGCGGTTTGTCAACACGCACCATAAAGTAGCGGCATACGAAATGTTTGTCTAACGAGTGTGTAGGAGCATGCTATCACCGCATGCAGAGTATGCGGACCGGATCCATGCAAGGGCGAAAATACGCATCACAGGAAGCCTAAAATGTAAAAGTCACATTTAATGTACGTATGATAAAAATAATATGTTGCATTTTAAAAAAATAAGGGCACTAAATTCTTGTCACAAGCGGGAATCAAGCCTACCTCCCACGGATTTACGCCAACTTTCAAGCTATCGGCATATGCCAGACGGAGCCGAATTTTGTACTTTTCAACGATATAGGTGGAGGTGCGGCTTTCAATTAGACTAGGTTAGTACCTAGTCTATTGTAGTAAAAGTCTAGTGACTTCGTCTGATCAAAAGAAGTGCTTTTTCAAACATTTAACTCACGGAATGATGTCCCTTCCCTCTATATATCTAAATATGATTACAAACACTATCGCTTGTTAAGTGAAAATCACATTTACAAATTATTACAGTCCAAAATTCTTGTCTAACGCGTGAAACGAACCCGCGTCGTCTGGATTAGCTCCGAGACCCTGACTTCTAGAACTATCAGAACCAACTCGACGCACGCTCGGGACAGCGAGTTTATGTTCTAGTAATATTTAAATGTGATCGCTCATAGCACGCGATTGTGATTGTACTATTATTATTTAACGGACATGTTGTTTTTTTATGTTATTGTGGCGGAACAAGCTCGAGGCCCACCTGATGGTAAGCGGACTAACCTCTGCCTATATGAAAATTTCGTCACAAGTCACGAATTGCACTGCGCCCGATACCTTGAGACATAGTTGATAAGTCTCATGCACAGAAAAGAGAAAGCAATTTATATCTCTATGGTCTCATGTGCCTGTAATTTCACTGGCTCTCAAGATTTTCTAATTGAGGGTGGTCGCTAGCCAGGCGGGCATTCTTTTAACACCATATAATGTATAACTCTGTAATTTTGAAAAATTTCCAAAAACTGAATCGACAAAAATAACTTATGGACTTATAAAACCTGCTTACGAAATATTGTGAGAATCGGATGAGAAATGCGACCTGTTAAGAAGAACAACCGGACATACGAAAGCATTTTAAGTTGAAGCAGAGACGCTTCGCTCTAAGTTCTCGCTCGGTCAATAATACTACTTACGTACTTATACACAACAGAACTTAAATTAACAATTTACTCGCGGCTTCGGTGAATAAATGCTCGATGCCACGGACAATTGTATTTAGGTATCGTAAGACAACGGGGATGTATTGAGTACTGAGAATACATTAATTATTAATATAACTTCTATATCGTTACACAATGGTTCGATAACAACGGACAGACACACAAATGAAATTAGACATCTTTCTTGCCACAATTCCAATGTTTGTACCAAACTTTACTAAACTTAGATTTTTTTAAATAATTGTGACGGAACAAGCTCGAGGCCTACTTGATGTTAAGCGAACTATCCTCTGCCTATAACAGGTGCATTTCGTCACAAGTCACGAATTGCACTGTGCCCATCACCTTGAGACGTAGTCTCATGTGCCTTTAATTTCACTGGCCCCCAAGGACTGCTGCCGGAACACACAATTAGGTGCTTGGCGACAGTTCGACATGGAATGCTAAGTAATTCGTCTCATTTAAATTTCGAACTGACAATAGATGCCTCTCTCTATGGTACATTTGTTGAGTGAAATAGTACAATATGATACGAGTGTACGTACAATAATTATCTTAACATACCATAAACAACGTTATGCTGCCTATGCTAAACCTACCTACTATGCGAACCTTAGCTTTGTATTTAGCTTATTGAAATAAAACAAAAGAGTAAAAAGCACACGCAAAAAAAAACTCACTTAAATACAGGTTACGCCTACATAATAAAGCATTTATGAACAGCTTAATTGAAAAATTGCTTTCGTATGTCATTGAAACTGTCATTTTTTATAGGTAATTGATTTCATAGGTACTACTTAGTATGAATGTCCGCGCATTACTTGAGAAAATTACTAATACAAGCGTGGTTGCGGCCAAGGCACAGACCAAGGGCAACCGGGCATTGATGGACTCACGAATGTATGTCACATTCGCATGGACGATCGTGGCTATATTTCAACTGTAATTCTGCCAACGTCACATGGAAACATTGTCAGGTTCATCCATCAATCGGCAAATCCGTGCTGACAGCCGGTGCAGTAATGTACGTGGCATATACGTACGGGCATAGATTGAGGAACACTCAATGTTCAAATTATAAATCTGAGTTGCACTGACTGCTCCGTTGGTGGCGTTTATGATATTTCTAGATCATGGATTACAACACCAGGTAATGCCAAAAAGATTTTTGTCTAATAATGACATTAAATACATTTAGGATTTAAGATAGTTTGAAAACTTAATATCACAAAGTCATTTATAAAAAAATGTTAACACTATGTGTATATCTATTTATAATTATTTAAAATACAATGAAAATGTTAGAAGGAAAAAACTTTAAAATCAATTATTTGACTGATTTTTAAACAAATGTTTCTATAGTACTCGTATTAAGGTTTTTGTATGGTAGAAAGGCATTTTGCGAATAACCGCCTGGCTAGCGACCACCCTCAAGTAGAAAATCTCTCGCCAAGGACCTGATGGTGTGTTCCGGCAGCAGTCCTTGAGAGCCAGTGAAATGCCAAGCACATGAGACTTAACTACTATGTCACAAGGTGACGAGCGCGAAGCAATTCGTGACTTGGGTCGAACTTCATCTGTTATATGCAGAAGTTAGTCCGCTCAACATCAGGTGGGCCCCGAGCTTGTTCCGTCACAATAACAGAAATTATGTTCAATATTTACATGTCTGCTTGCAGGCTGAATGCTGCATGTATGTACTTGACTTATAGTAAAATCTTCTTAATGGACGATATTGTACGGTATTCTTAGAAATAAAATATTAATTTGATTTTAAAAAGGTGACATCGCGGTCAATACCCAGCTAATAATAATGACTTTAAAAATACTCAACTCTTAAATTTATCGAAGCGAGAACAAATCTTATTACTTGTGCACGATGTCGTATAAAGTGGCTAGGGGAGGACCTAAGCGGATTTGTATTGAAGTTTTTCCCAGTATTTTTCCCTCTAAAAGCGAACATTTTGCAGACGAAAAAAATGGTTTAAAAATAATACAGACGGTATATTATTGTCTACAAAACTAAGTCGCGACTAGGTTATATCGTAATCGTAATAACAATATAATCGTTCGAAAAATCCATTAAAAAATTAGATAAGATGGTTGGCAGCGCGCCAAACATGCTGCCTGCATTGCCCCGTTGAATTGCAATGCCTATTCGTGGAGCCAAAGAGGTGCCAGCATTTTGGTCGCATCGACCAAGCACTCTGATAAGTTTTGGTAAATCCGATCCCCTTCGAACCCAACTTCTCTACACCAAACGGCTCAAATAACCTCTACCAAGGTTAGCATCCTTGCGCCGCTTGAGTTGCTTCGCCAATGGCGCTTAAGTGTCCACATAAGGCACACTAAAGACCGTCCTAACTTCCACAACAACTCCTATGTACCTTTAAAAATTGTTAACATTGTTTGATTTTTCGTTTATTTGGATAAAAGTAGGGCGCGCTAGGATTTCCCCGAATATCCTATTTCTGAATTAAACCGTGCGAGCCGTGACACAAACCCGACACCTTTTATAAGCCTTTTATACACACGGTATGGCTGAAATTCATTTAAAGCATTGGAAAAGAGAGCAATTTGTTTTCCAAAAAGGCTACTGCAATTTTATTAAAAATACTGTAGGAACAAGAGACAATAATAACCTTTGATGATCGGGGACTAACAATGTACCTACGGCGTATTTTACTTGGGTAAGAGTGCTACAGCCGTAAGTAACTATCATCACGTTCAATTTCTTACCTTTGTCCTGCTTCTGCGGGGTAGACATAATTTGCTTTCTTTAAAAGATAACAGGAGAGCGTAAGGAGCCCCGTGGGGTGCCGTGTTAGAATGTCACCCTCCATTTCTTTCCGTGGGTGTATAAGATAAAACTAAGGGAAAAGTACCAGATGGTGCAAAGCAGTACCTTCTGAAGAACTGAAAACGTCTGCCACAACCCCCAAGACGCCAGTCAATCGTGGGGATTATGGCAAATCCCCACAATGGGGAAGACCTTGTTCAATGGTAGACGTTCTGGTTGATGTGATGGTGAAGGTGTTGATGCGATGCGATGACAAGAAAATAAAAGAGTATATGCAAATATTTTGAGTTTGATTTTATCCCCAACCAATTAAATGCTTACGTTGGACCTTAGTTTGTTAGTCTCACTGTAACAGCCGGATCGTCCACTGCTGAACACAGCCTCCCCTATTAAGGGGGTATTTGCTATGATCTCTACGCTTGGCAGGCGTCTTGGGGATCGCAGTGTAAGTTCTTTAGAAGGCGCTGCTGCCCACCTTCCGGTATTTTTTCCCTTAGTTGCCTCTTACGACACCCACGGGATGATGTGGGGAGGTGCAATTCCAACCCGGTAAATACACATGACTCTGTTAGTACTTACTGCATAGAATTTTTTGGGGTAGTCAGGGTTTTAGGAAGCCCCTTAAACACCTTTTACGGTAACCATCAGGATATCACCAACATTAATAGCCATGACATCCACAACTGAATTAAGACCACCCCATTAGTGGTTCGCAGTTCTTCAGAAGGCAGTGCTGAACACCTGATATTGTCCCTTAGGGGACCTATGACAACTCCCACAGGAATGTTTTTTTTTTGTGCCTGATAGTTTAGCCTTTGACCACTATCACCTTGGTAAGTGATGATGTGGTCGAAGATGTTGTTCAGGCTAACCTATAATTACTGGCTCTCAAGGACAGCTGCCGAAACACACCGTAAAGTACTTGGCGACAGATTTTCAACTTGAGGGCCGTAGCTAGCCAGGTGGGCATTAGCAAAATGCCCTACCACCATGCTATTACGACTGCCTAATCCTAAGACAAAAACCGGGACCGAAGGCTTAACGTGCCCTCCGACGCATGGAAGCGCTTAGTAATAATTTCACCAGCGGTCACCACCATCCAACCACCCATCCAACTCATGAGTTGGATGGGTGGTTGGATGGTGGTTATAGACTAGTACATGGAAAACTTTATATTTTTAAGCAGGAAACTGCTGTCTTATTTATAGTTATTAGTAATTTGATTTTTAAGTGATAGTGTGAAAGGAGATCCAGTCAGGAGTAGAATCTGTGCTTCAGTACTGCTACGACTTAACTTTACCGAAAAGATGTACGGTTTTTTGAAAATATTCGTTGGGCTAGCTACACCAACAGCTTTCAAGCATCTTGCTATGTGCTGCAGCGCTGACCTTGGGAGTTATTTCCCATTCTTGGTATAACAAGTTGAGCATCATCGAACACATGACATCATCATCATTAAAACAGATAACTTATAACCATTAAAAATATAAATTATTTCGGATAAAGATATCTTCCGGGGGAACTTGAATACGAAACCCCAGTATGCAATCAAGCGGGATCCATGCTTTTAGATAGATGGCGCCAACAACAAATAGACGTGCAATGAATCGGATGAAAAAAAAACGACCATCACCTGCTTACATAGCATACGTTGAGATTCATCAGGACGGTAAACAGTGTGGGCTGGTTCAAGCTTGTTTTTGGAAGTATCTTTTTCTCATCATCATCAGCCGGAAGCCTACTGTTAAACAAAGACCTCCCTCAAAGAACGCGAAAAAAGAACGGCTACAAGCCGCGTGTTACTATTGGCTATCCGCGACTTTAACGATGTCGTCAGCCCACCTAGTGGGGCCTACCAACTATGGTTGGTGGTTATGGTTTATGTTGGTAACTAGTATTTTTCTATACGATATAATTTCTATATTTTCGCTCAATACACTTTCAATAATACTATAATAGACAACTAAGAATAAATACGAACGTTTAACGAACCATGATCTGCCTAAGCCTTGTTAAAAGTTAGTGCACGAGCTCGGAATAACAACCCTTATAGGAAGAAAAATGCAGGATAAGAGCACCGAACTGAAATGCAGGAGCTTTAAGTTGACAATACACTTGAGAACTCTATAAAAGGTTAAGTATTTTTATATCGAAGGTATTGCAGGAAACGCAGCCATTTGTAGTTTATGCGCTAACGAGATAAAGCAGCATCTTACGTCACGAGCGACATTTTGACTTCCAATGATACTTGAGTTAACTCCCAAGCACTGCGAGAAGGCGTTCTTTAGAGGAGAGATATTCAAGCCGAATACGAAGAGAGCTTTACCCCCGAGGAGAAATATTCGTAGGGAGCGTATCGCGCCTCGCTTTATTATACCGCTTTGGAAAAAGGAGAGCTTTGTCGGTTTTCATCACAGCTTCAAGACGATTTACAGTACTCGTATAAATAAGCAAAAGGCTATTAAAATAATAGAAACCTAGGAGGGCGGTGTACGCTGAAACTCTGGTGATGAACCTACTTCGCCAACAGATGCACTATACAGGGTGTCCAACGGCGATGCCACGTGGAGGGAAAGTACCTTGAATATTGTAGATGGAACATTTTACTGAAAGAATACGTTATTTGAATTTTAAAAACAATTTAAACTGCATTCATAGATATTTAAATAATTACACGGTTGAACCGGGAATCAAACCCGTTACACGAGAAAAAAAACACCCTGTAGTTTTATCCGTGAGACGCCCTGTATTAATCCGGTTAATTTAGACATCCAAGTTTACAAAAATTCACAGTCGGGTGATGAGTGGTAGAATTGTTCAAAACACTATTAATAAATGAAATGTGAAAAGTCGTCATCGATTCTTTAGGTTAATGTTTAACATAAATTTATTTACGGTATTAGCCTAAAACTCAACACAAACGCAAAATTAATAACTCTAACTAATGGTTTTAATATACGAATTTAATCTTTAAGTACCCCATGGGGTGCTGGGATAGAATTGCACACACATACGACTTCTTCAGGAAGGTATGGGGACCATAAAAAATCGTCTAGATTGAATGATATACTGTGAAATATTACAGGTAGTAAAAAATTAAAAAAACTTACTGACTTAATTTTTATTGTTTAAATAAATTACAAATATATTATGAAATGTGTGAAGGTACCTATGTAGTATAAATTACAATTTATATGATAATATTTATTTGTTAAGAATGAAATAGTGTATACCTACAAATAGTTTGTTTCTCAAGTAAATGACTACGTGTATGACTTATTGAGAATAAATGTCTTTTTTTATGCCATTGTTACGTAACAACCTCGAGGCCTACCTGATGTTAAATGGACCCCTGTGGAATTGCACTGCGCCCAGTAGTAGTAGAGTCTCATGTGCATGTAATTTCACTGTTCTTAAGGACTGCTGCCGGAACACACTGTTAGGTGCTTGACGTCAGGCATTCGCAAAATGCCCTTCCACCATGCGGTGAAGCTCAAGCCCGCGGCGGGATTCGATCCATGGACCTGATGCACGGCAGTCCATATAGCCAAAACCACTGAGCCATCATTGGTTCATGACCTAAACCTATTATAAGCGTATTTTCAACAACTTGCACATATTTCTCAATAGCTAGACAATATCTCGATGTTCTCATGACCACATCCGTACAGACTATATATCCTCACAAAACTGTTAGGGTCGGCAACGCGCGAGTGATACCCCTGGTGTTGCAAGCGTCCATAGGCTACGGTAACTGCTTACCATCAGGCGGGCCGTATGCTTGATTGCCACCTTAGTGTTATAAAAAAAAAACGTCATTATAGTTCCAGTGCCATCACAGCCACGTCACTTTCTTTACTGCGCCGCCTATAATGAGTCGGCTCTTTGGAACTTAGCATAGATATATTCTAATGAGGAAATCCCGATGACGTGGTCACAATACAACGTACGTAGGGTTGACCCGGGTTGACATAACCGTGACTCAGTCACAGTATATGTTAAATTTATAGAAACAAATCAATAAGAAAACACAAAAAAAATTTGAGACAGACTAAATTAATTTCGCGTGGTGGTAGGGCATTTTCCGAATGCCCGCCTGGTTAGCTACCACCCTTAAGTAGAATATCCGTCGCCAAGCACCTAACGGTGTGTTCCGGCAGCTGTCCTTGAGAGCCAGTAATTCTAGGTTAGCCTGAACAACATCTTCGAACACATCATCACTTACTATCAGGTGAGATAGTGGTCAAAGGCTAAAAACTACCAGGCCTATAAAAATAATAAAAAAAAATTATAGTGGTGAAAATGTACTAAGTACTCCATAAAAGGCATTGTTTTCAAAGAAAAAATATAATATTACTATAATGAATAGATTCAGGCGTTATTATGCGGTAATCCATATTTAATAATAACAAATATTTTTAATTTTGATAAAGGGCTGGAGTATTTGGACTGCCTGTGAGTCTTCTATAACTTATAGGTTGTCTAAATGCTTTTATTGTAGTAGCTGTAGTGTTGTATATAGTTCATAGTATTTTGTTTGTTTTATTTTGTTTAATAAAGGCATACCGCCGGTATATATAATAATATACTATATTTTAAGAAAACATTGAAATAATATTTACTTAGTCTGGAACGCGTTCAGCGTAAATTACTAAGGTTTTTAAATTATCGGAGCTTTACTAAAGAAAACGATTACCTAAAACAGTGCGCCAGGCACCATTTTCTTCCTCTGATACAGCGCATAATATTTCCCAAAAAAATTGTGACCTCCACCATTGACTCCCCTGAGCTACTTAACAAAATCCATTTATATACACCTGCCAGATCGTTTCGTAATAGTCCTCTGTTTTATGTTCCTTTCGTATCTACTAACTACTGCAAGAACAGTTATTTCTACCGAGCGTGCAAAACCTTCAATGAATATAGCAAAGTCCTTGATATTGACATTTTTACAGTTAGTCTACCTTCATTGAAACGGCAACTTAGCAAGGCTTTCTTTGATTCACACAAGTGATTGAATTATTTAGTAACATCCTTAGAATTAAGATTTTCTACTCTGAAGTTATATTGTATAAGTTATATTGTGAGTGCAATATTACATAGATAATATTTACTGTCTACGTGTTGAGCTTACATTCCGTATGTGTATTACGTATTATTAGGACTGTTATTTAATCATTTAACCTCTAAATGTGGAGACTTGTAAATGACTTTTTCGTTGTATATATTTCTTTACCTTATTTAAGCTATGTAGTTGATAGTCTGCCTAAGATATAATAAATAAATAAATAAAATATTTTTTATATATTTGTTATTATACGACAATATTACTATTAATCCAGCCACCATTATCATTCTAATTAGACGATTTGATTGTTTGTTTGTTTGCATTGAATCGACTCTGCAATTACTGGACCGTTTTGTAAAATTATTTCACCATTAGAATCCTATATTATGCTTGACTAAGATAGGAGAATAATATTTAAATACAAGTTTATTTTTTGTTAAATACATGGGTATTGTTGCTACAAGCCGGGGCGGGCTGCTAGTTAGACAATAAAACTGCTGGTAGGATCGAGTCACTCATATTTTTTCAGTTAATCGATAATAACCGTAAAACATCCAATTCGAAGTTGATGAGAGATAATAAAGTTCCAATTGGAATTATTACACCACCAAACAAAAATGATGATTCAGTAAAGAAAGGCAAATAATTAAACAAGTATAATTTAATAAAAATAGTAAGAACTGCAAATTATTTATTTTCGTTAAGTGATTTATCGTCCCATTGAAATTAAAACTGCAAGTTATTATATGTATATTTATGGAATTGTTTTTTAAGCTCTTCATTTTGATACCCCTCTCGATAGGTTTTGAAGAAAATTATTTTTTTTTACCTCACAATATGGGGTCTAAAATGCGCCAGTTTGTTTTTTTTAATTTTTTTGTATGTGCCTCGTGTCACTTGGGTTATCAAGACGAATCTAATGATATCTCTCACATCAAAATCAGTTAAGTTGTTTAGAAGTTATGGTAGAATAAAGAAACTCACAAACTTACATACTTGAACCCTAAAACATAATTCTCCTTTTTTGGGTAGTCGGGTAAAAACAAATAATAAAACGCACATTAATTAAAACAAATATTTCCTAATGAAAATTACGCGTCGACTTGTGAACTTTCCTCTCTTTTTTTACAAGTTAGTTAAATATATCTCTATTTTCTCTAGCACAACTTCTATAAAAAAATACATAAAAGCGAAAACCGATTTGTAGTTCGCACCGATATTGAGCTGTTTTTTTTTAATGTTGACTTTGCAGTCCAGTTACTCTGTGACACGGCACACGATATACAACCGATTTATTCAATCGTGATTTTCACTGACACTTTCGTAAACAAAGGGAGTGTCCAATCAGTATATTGCACAACAGCTCCCATGTTCACTTTGTGTATGCACTAGCAATCTATCTCTATAATTAAATAGAAAGCCATGCCCTTCGGGTATGCAAAGTGTACCTATACAAATTGAGAGTGATAGGAAAGCGTATACAGGCGACCCCTACACCACACAAGGCGAGTCAGGTCGAACGCTATAAAATTATATACGTACCTATATCAAACTGCTTTCAGTATGATTTCCTAAGTTTAAAATATATGAATACATAGACCATCATGCATTTATACCTATACTTGTTTTAAGGGTTCCGTACCCAAAAGGTAAAAACGGGACCCTAGTACTGAGACTTCGCTGTCTGTCCGTCTGTCACCAGGCTGTATCTCAAGAACGGTGTTAGCTAGACAGTTGAAATTTTCACAGATGATGTATTTCTGTTGCCGCTATAACAACAAATACAAAAAATTGGCCAAGTGCAAGTCGTACTCGCGCACGTTAAAACAAAAAGGGTTAAAATATGAAGTCTAATGTTGTATAGCTAACGGTACGGAACACTTCGTGCGCGCGTCCGACTCTCACTTGGCCATTTTTTTATAAAATATTTTATGATGGAACAAGCATCAGGCTCACCTGGTGATAAGCGGAAACTTCTGCCTATAACAGATGCATCTCACAAGTGACGAGTTGCACTGCACTCATCGCCCTGAGATATAAAGTTGTTAAGTCTCATTGTGACTGTTATTTCACCGGACTTACACAGCCATTTATATTACGGACACCGGTCATTTGATCCTTCGCATCGGAGCACAGAAATGCGAACATTGGTTGGCAGTAGAAATAGGTATGGATGGAACTCGTTTACAAAGAGTTGTACTGCCGCTATAGTGGGTTATCTTCTTGCGACGGAATTCGAAACGAGGTAATTCGCCGATGAGCTAAAGTTACCGACATAGCTATCATAACTTGCAAGCTGTTGTGGCAATGCGCTGGTCCTTGCATGGCATGAAGAAAGGTTCCAGAATGGTCACCATTAGCCCCCACCAGGTGGAGTGCCTACGTAGAGAAAGTCACGGGGAGCCGATGAAGTGCCTGATAGCCGTTCTTTGTGCTGTCCAATGGGAAAGGCTTTGTTCAAAGATGGACGTCTTCCGGCTTGATGATGATGATGATCTTCTGAAGACTTGTGCAGGGAAAGAGCTGCAGTGAATCCCCTTAATTAGGAGGAATAACTTCAATTCGGCCATGTGTCATCAGGCACATTAACTCTTGAAAATAATATACATTTTATGAAAAATAACTCAATACCAAAGATGTCCATTTCCGATATTTCCGCAATAAAACTGTCACTATAAAATTTTATCCTGAAGTTTTGACCTTAGTTTGACAAACGATTTTATTTTAGTTCTAGTTCGACAACAAACCGTATTCGGAATGCGAGTGAATTTTCACAACACGCCAATTATACATAACAAAGAGTTAAAGCTGCAATTTGTTTTTTTAAATACATTGGAACGGAATGAATCCCGTACATTTTCAATATTATTCATCACAATAATAAAATAGGAATACTTTAAGTCACCCTGTATCGACCCGGCAGTTTTATTATAAACTAGATGACCCGGTATACTTAGGGCCTGTTTCAGAATGTTCGAGTAAGTTCCGGTTTTACTATCCAGAACATATTTATTAAACAAAACACTATCTTTGCGTTTCACAGTCATCGATTTAGCCTATCCATCGGTTAAAGCTTGAAACGCGCTGCATGTTAACTGTCATTTTTATCATTCAGTTATTTTATGTGTTGCATAGCCATTGTTACGATTTTGTGTACAGATGGGGTTATGAAATAAAAAATTAAAAAAATTAAGGGGAGAGAGGACGGAGGGTTCCACTCTCCAGGTGAGGAAGAGAAGCCTCCAGACACCTAACTACACTACCTACCTACTTTAGGATGTCGACAGATACACCAATAAAAACAATATTGAAGCGTGCAACAATTTTTTAAATATATTTATTTAAAATTAAAATTTTCACCAAAACTCATTTAAAAAAAGAATAGATACATCTAGAACACTTTCCTTAATTAGGTCGGGTTATCCGTTAGTACCAGGTACAAAGAGTAACTTAGAACATGGAAATTTGATAGCAATCACTGGTACTAGCGAACAACAATTTACTTAAGTTATTATGTCTTAGGTTTAACTACTTAATTTACAATTTCTGTGTGCCAGCAACGTAGATCCACAAAATTTAAGTTTATTAGGAAGATATTATTCTATAGTTTAGTATATAAGTGTAGGTAAAAAAAAAATATAAACCAGCTTGCTCAGAAAATTCTAAATAGATCTCAGGGTAAGGTCGTGAGTCGCAAAGGGTGAAAGATGAATTCCGCAAAGTAAAAAAAGAAGAAAAGGGCGCCACCCGGTTATAGGAGACCGGGAAATTCATAAATACCGGTGCAGCGTGGAGAATCACAGCCTTGGACCGAAGACTCAGTTAAGGCGAGCAGTCCGGGATGTCAGGCAGAGCGCTGACCACAGGTACTGCTCTGGCTGTCTACCGGAGTTGGGGCTATGGTAGACGTGGGTATGGTTGGGTATTTTACCAGCCCTAACCCAGAACTCCTTTATTTTTGGGGAGGTTCGAAGGCTTTCGGAGGACGCCACGTGGATGCGTCACGAGTCCAGGAACGAAGTCGCCTCCTTGTATTCGGTTAAATTGTTTCTTTTTCTCAGCCGGTAGGTCTATTTGTTGCATAGCAACCCGAAACATTATTAGGACATTCTGAAACGGGCCCTTAGTAACACCTATCCGAACGGACGAACGTCAAATGTTTGACAGGAAAATGATATTCTTGTTTTTACTACCTAAATTGCATTTTTCCATATTTTCTCATCGTTCAAACCTTCACTGGATTGCCACAAACATTTCAAAACCAAAATCGGCTAAATCGGCTCAGCCGTTCTCGAGTTTTAGCGAAACAAACGAACCGCAATTGATTTTTATATACAGGGCGTCCCACGGCGGTGCCACATGGAGGGAAAGTACCTTGAATATTGTAGATGAAACATTTTACTGAAAGGAGACATTATTTGAATTTTAAAAACAATTTAAACTGCATTCATTTTTTTTTTCATTTATTCATAGATTTTTAAATAATTACATGGTTGAACCGGGAAACGAACCGTTATATGAGAAAATAAATACTCATACCGATCGAAAGATTTCATCGTAAGGATTATTCTTTGCTACATAACATAGTGTTAGAAATAAAAGGTAGACCAGGAATTTTAACATTTGATGTGAAATTTTGAATTATTTCTTTATAATCAGCCTCATGTGCCTGTAATTTCAATGGCTCTCAAGGACTGCTGCCGGAACACACCGTTAGGTGCTTGGCGACAGATTTTCTACTTGAGGATGGTCGCTAGCCTGACGGGCATTCACAAAATGCCTTTCTACTATGCTGTGAAGCTGCGGCGGGATTCGAACCATGGACCTGCTGCGCGGCAGTCAATAGCCAATGCAACTGAGCCATCACTGCTTCTTAGTTTATTCTTGTCATGTGAAGTCTCGATGAATTATTCAAGTCGAATGGTGTACGTAGGTGCAAACGCGTTAAGTCTGCGAGGACGAGCTTCGACGAGCCCCGTGGCCTCGAGAGAGCACTTCTGAGTGCGGTTAAGTGATAGTCATGCCTATCTGGTACCTTTCCATCGCAACAACCTACCTGTAACCAATACACTTAGGTTGTGAAACATCGGTCTCGCATGTATTGGGACTAACGCAATTCAGTCTATTTATGAAGAGAGTTATGAAACCTGTTTCAGTTAGGTACTGTTGAGACTTTCGTAGGAAACTTTCAAGGGTTTTTCCACTAAGTGTACTTCGGCGTCCTGAGAGTCGCGGAAGTCGATGAATGCAATTTAAAAAAAAAACTAATCTATTCTAACTTTGAAAAGTATAAAATAACTTGTTGATTCATATCGCTTTGAGCTCCGTCCGACTTCAAGTCTTATCTTTGGTAAAACTCGGTACCGCTTATATAAAAATAAAAAATCGGCCAAGTGCGAGTCGGACTCGCGCACGAAGGGTTTCGCAGCATTAGGTATACAACATTAGACTTCATATTTCAACCTTTTTTGTTTTGTCTTGCGCGAGTCCGACTCGCACTTGGCCAACTTTTTGTATTTGTTGTTATAGCGGCAACAGAAATACATAATCTGTGAAAATTTCAACTGTCTAGCTATCACCGTTCTTGAGATACAGCCTGGTGACAGACGGACGGACAGCGAAGTCTCAGTAATAGGGTCAAGTTTTTGCACTTTGGGTACGGAACCTTAAAAAACTCTATTATCGTTTACATCGTTTTTTTTTCCCACCCACAATATACAATACTGGCCACCGTATACAAGACATGGAATGACCGGCATGGTCATATGTCGGTATATATCGAGGTAATAGGCATACTGGATGACTCCACATACTGTTTACAATTCATTGAGTGTAACTTAAATATTGCTCAACCGATTTGGATGAAATTTAATTGGAGGTATAACAAACAAACGAAAAAAGCGAAAAAATAATCATAAAAATGTATTTATGAATGAGTGATGATCGCGCAACAAACATTAAAAAATGTAGAGGAATTGAAACGACCTCCTTTTTTGAAATAATGAAATAATATGCATACTCTTTTTACTTTTTTTTTGTTTTTTGACGTAACACAAGCTCGAGGTCCACCTGATGATAAGCGGACTAACCTCTGCCTATAACAGATGCATTTCGTCACAAGTCACGAATTGCACTGCACCCTTCACATTGAGACATACTTGTTGAGTCTCATGCTGCTTGTAATTTCACTGGCTCGCAAGGATTGCTGCCGGAACACACCGATGGGTGCTTGGCGCCAGATTTTCTACTTGAAAACAAATACACTACAAATCATCGTAGCACGATTTCATTATCGACCCACGTCCTCCGATTTCGCTCCGGATGCCCTTTCCACCCGGCCACCGGAACATACTTGTTCGAGCCGAAACTTTGTGCTCCAATTGCATTACTTTAACCGTCATAGGGGACCGGACGGTGCGCGGTCATCAACCAGACTAGTAGACTTCCAACTGATCGAAAGTGTTTACTTCTTTACTACATCATATTGGACACCCCTGGCTTATAAACTAATTATTATTAATCTTATCCTCTAAATCAACCAGCATACTAGACTTCATCTGATCGAAAGAAATGCATTTCAATCTTTATATTCTACCAGATTTCATCTGATCGGAGGAACTGCGAGGATATATAAGTCAGGGTTAGTGTCCAATATGTTGAAGTAGTGGGTTGCTTCAACCATTTTTATACTGTGGCGGGCCCAAGCAGATTTAATTAAAGAAGGACAGAAGTTTTGAATTAGGCAACAAATTAAAGGCTCTACCATCTGTCTCATATATTAATATTAATTGGTAAACAAATTCCAAACACAATTTACAATATTTTTTTTTTGTTTATGCCGGATAGGTTATCCTTTGACCACTATCTCCCATGATGGTAAGTGATGATGTGGTCGAGGATGTTGTTCAGACTAACCTAGAGTTACTGGCTCTCAAGGACAGCTGCCGGAACACACCGTTAGGTGCTTGCTGACAGATTTTCAACTTGAGGGTGGAAGCTAGCCAGGCGGGCATTTGCAAAGTGCCCTACCACCATGCTGTAATTCCTTATTAAATACGAAAGTTTATTACGGAATTTCTGGATTCGGTCTCCACGCTCAAGGCCCGCGATAGAAGCTATGCAATAGCTTAACAATATCTTTCGTCTTATAAGACTAATGTACTATATTTTATAAGACGAAAGATATTGTTAAGCTATTGCATAGCTTCTATCGCGGGCCTTGAGCGTGGAGACCGAATCCAGAAATTCCGTAACGAAAATAACCTAACACCCCCCACTCCGACCGGCACAGCGGTGATACTATATTTGATCAGCGCCTCTACAGTGCGTAGACGAAAGATATTGTTAAGCTATTGCATAGCTTCTATCGCGGGCCTTGAGCGTGGAGACCGAATCCAGAAATTCCGTAACGAAAATAACCTAACACCCCCCACTCCGACCGGCACAGCGGTGATACTATATTTGATCAGCGCCTCTACAGTGCGTAAAAGGAACTAAATTTTGGCAGAAAAAAAGGTTTTCACAACTCACGTGTCGAGATTTATAATTGCATAAGTTGATAAAAAATGCTATGATATAGCTTTACCGCGGCAGTCTCCGAGTGCCACACGTCTTTTTTTTTATTAAAACAGTAAAAATATAGGAATCAGGTGATATTTTGGAACTTTAGTGATACTTGAATATTTGTAAATGAGCATTTTATATAGGAGTACATATTTTTAAGTAAAATAAAACTGGTAAGTGGCATACGAAGACCATAGACTCGAGGCTACGCATAGAACATTTCACCAAGTTTAAACATTCGGTATTTAAAATAAGACGAACCTAAAAATTATTTGGGTTGGTAAAAGATAACTTACGTACTACAGCAGGTACATTTCACCAATGTTGCATGGTGGTAGGGCATTTTACGAATGCCCGCCTGGCTAGCTACCACCCTCAAGTAGAAAATCTGTCGCCAAGCACCTAACGGTGTGTTCCGGCAGCAATCTTTGAGAGCCAGTAATTCTATAGGTTAGCCTAACAACACCTTCGACCACACTTACCATCAGGTGAGATAGCGGTCAAAGGCTAAACTATCATGCATAAAAAAAAATTACATGCACTATACTGTAACAGCCAGGATGTCAACTTCTGAACACAACCAAGGGGGGGCCACCAAGGGGTGTTTTGCCATTATCCCCACGTTTGGAGATCGCAATATAATATAACAATTCCACAGAAAGCGCTGCTGCCCACCTTCCGGTATATTCTTTAGTCCAGGAAGAGATGGGGGAGAGGGAGATATTCTATTCAGGCACCCCACGTAAAAAATAAACAATGGTCTCGCTAGAAGATGAAAATAGAAGAACATTTTTCCATCCGGATAAATTTAAGAGGAACCTACGTTCGTATGGAAAGCGGTACTCGTACACTTTTCTCATCAATGGTTATTGGTTTGATTCTCAAATTAAATTGTCACTTCAAAACAATACTACGATAAACAATAGTACATTCGAATATACTACGTTAACACTAAAACGATGTGACTAATTGGACCAATTAATCCGATTGAATCTGCTAGACGATTTCGGAGGAGAATCGGGCCAATTCAATTAGTGCAAGTTGCAAGCGAGAAAGCTATGCCTGTTTGTTTATTGTATTTAAAGCATATTAATTATACTAATCCTTAAGGGAAGTGTACTCATAGCAATAATGGGGATTTTTATTTTAATATTTTTGTTTTTGGAATGACTCATGCTTCTCGGATTACCTTCATTACAAAATTACATTGAGAGGAAAAATTATAGTCATCCAGCATCTGACTTTAATTTTTCATTACTAAGTTGTCAGTCGTCGAGTTGTCAAAAAAACATTAATAAAATGGACAAATATTATCGTTGTTTAAAACTTAAATGTCCTTCAGTAGATTTGTTAAGGCTATTTGAATGAGAAGAGTGTGTGAGATCAATTTGGTTGTTGTTGTTGACCGAGCGTAGCGAGGTCTCAGAGTCCACTGGGAACAATCGGCGTTTGTATGTTTGTATGTATCATGTTATGTCCGACGATAACTTTGGTAACGTTGGTTCTATCGCTACGAAGCTTTTTATTCGTTTCGATTGGGCCAATACAAGTTTTAAGTTCGAATATGAGCAATTCGGCCAAGTTATTGTTGAACTCAAGATTAAGTAAATTATATCACCGCTAAAGGACACGTGGTGTCATCTCACGTACAAATAATGCATATATTGATGTTTTTTTTTTTTTGTTCCCTTGGTCTCGGGATTTGGCTTCGCACGTTTTTGGTTAAGTTGATATGACTGTCATCTAATGGTTATTTGAAGCACTAGGTAAAATATTTAAGACGAAATTTTTCAAGTATGAAAATCATTATCGGTATATCTGACATTTCAGGAAAGCGTCCCACGCATGGCTGTGTTTTAATATTCCTTAGTAGTCTGTAATACAACGAGCTGGGGCCTAAGAGCTTTCTGTCTTTAGTGCGGACCGGAGTTGCAGCGGTGAACGTAGATGCACAATTAATTCTGGCCTGCGCATAGGAATTGAAAGAGGGTTCAAAGAATTGCATGGCGAAGCAGCTACGAATTTTCAGGTGTAACATAGTAATAACGTAATATCAGATTGAGCTTGGGAGATGTATGAATTATGTTCTTTATTGCAGTGAGGAGTTCAATAAATTAAAATCTTCAAATGGCTTGTGACTTTGTTATATGAAGATACCGAAAATCGCCTTGTGAAACCTATTTAGTATACTATTAGTTTATCTACTAAATACCCACCCACACACACGCACAAAACAGACACTGACACACACACACACACTTCCCGATATGAAATATACTTCTACAATTCATTTTCTTTAACCATGTAAGGTAAACAATCTTTAACACACATTATTAACTGAACTAAAACTGTTGTGTACCTAACTAGTATTATATATTAAAATTAGAAGTCTTATAACTTAATTAACACTGTAATCTCTGTATACAGCACTTGCTATCTGCGACACAGTCTAGTACTATAGACTATAGCAGGTAGCAACGTTTCACTGTTTATTATTCCTATGTTATTTTTGTTCCGAAATAAAGATTAATTATTGGTTAATAATAATAATATGCGCGTCTCGAGGGAACAAATACCTACTAGACACACATTACATTTTATCACTACCCTTGACTAACACTACACATGAGAAAACCTATTCCAAACTCGTATATAATTAATATTAATTATTTATCGCATTACTCATGAATACATATCGCCTTAATAACCAATAAGAAGAGAAAACTAAAACTCCCATATGAACCAAACGTGAATTATGCTCCCGTTAACCACTATCGGCAATTAACCATTTTCGAACAGGTGTGATAAATAGCTATATTTCAGCTACGTTTTCAAGATAATCGCAGTCTGTTATTCAAAAACGTAGCACACCCGCCAAGGGCCACAGCTCAATAAATTAATTACATTTATAAAATGTAATTCAATTTCAGATTGAAACACTCGTAGCATAGTTTGGTTACCCGCGCTCTTAACCGATCAGCTAAGTTAAGCAATGTCCGCCGAGGTCATGGGTTGGATGACTGACCGCTATTGACATTACTACTGAACGTGCACATACTTCAGGGGGCACGTTAAGCCGTCTGGCCCGGTTGTTGTATTAGGATGGCTGCCGTTACAGCATGATGGGAACCTTGCGAATGCCCGCCTGGCCTAGCTACCACCGTCAAGTAGATTTATCGGCAAGTACCTAACAATGTGTTCCGGTAGCTGTTTTTGAGAACCAGTAATTCTACGTTAGCCTGAACAACATCTTGGACATCATCATCACTTACCATTAGGTAAGATAATGGCCAAAGGCTAATGCAAAAAAACCGTACACTTGCTAAAGACCCGTGACATACCGACCTACCGACAATACATTGTAGTGAAGTAAATCTGGTATGCAGCTTCGATAATATTTATTTTGTGGCTAAGCAATGCGCAATACTTAAGTTATATCCACTTTGTCGTACAGAGATGACGATCAAATCGAATCAGTATCGCGTGCGGATCGAATCTGCTTCAAATAGGCATTATATGTAGCTCCAACTCAGAATGTTCCTTAAGATGATTATGCCTAATTTTTCTGTTAAAAAAAAAACAGAAAAATGAGGCGGGAGTGTCACTAGATATTAAGTATTTCACTAAAATATTAATGTAATGTTTCCTTTAAACACTTTAAAATATTTTCTATTTTTAAGTGTTTTTCTAAAATATTAAGTCAATGTTAACTTAAGGAAAATACGATAAGCTCCCGGTCCCCACGGAACCGGGAGTTAATTTAAAAAATCCCCTTAAATATGTGACCACTACCGAGGTTGCATACTTGCGCCGCTTGAGTTTCTCCTCCAAAGTAGCCTTAGAGCTACGAATAAATATGAACCCAACAGACATAAAATTTAAAGTCACGCCATTTTGTACCTACCGTCACCCCTAAATACACTCGTGAGCAAAAAAATCGACTCAGGCGACACACCTGCAGTCGCAAGTCACTGGCAAAAAAACTGAACGCGAAAATATTTGTTTCTTAGTAAAATCTTAAAGCTGCTATTAGCTTCAAAATAATGTAAAATATTGTAATGTTTCTTGCTCACACAACCCAACAACATGTTGTGACGAGTAATTAAAAAGGGTTTTACGCTTGTTTACAATAGTGCTAATTAAGGGTTACTGACCCATATAAAAGGTTATCTACCTGACCCACCCTTATCACCCCTCAGAGACACAAAGACAAGCAGAAAGTGCTTTAGTAAAGACCGGCACATCGTAATGGGCTGACAAGAGCCAAGGGCAGAGGGCACACAATGCCCTGATCCCTTTTCCCCATATCAGAAAGATATGAGAAGAGAACCAGTGCCACCCTTATCAGTTAGCTCAAACATCAACCGATACACATCTCCGTTATCAACAAACAAGAATTCTATCTAAAAATGGACACAACAAGTGATGAAGCTGCTCAAGCGGTTACCCTATTGCGACAAGGCCAAAGTCAGCGTGAAGTGGCACGTACGCTGAAGAAGAGCCAGTCCGCTGTTTCCAGAGTTTACCAAGAGACTGGTATCTTTAATCAAAGACGTGGTTCCGGAAGAAAAAGGTGCACATCGGAGAGAGATGACCGATTCATAGTCAGCACATCGCTGAGAAATCGGTTCAAGTCCAACAAGAGCTCAGAGAAACGCGAGGAGTGGCTGGACAGTCAGAATACGACTTAAGGCAGCTAGCCTTGAGCCAAAAAGGCCAGCCCACCGAGCAGCCCGCCTACGAATTGCCAGAGAATACGTTGATTGGACCGACGGGCAATGGAGCTCCGTTGTCTTCTCAGACGAAAGCAGAGTGTGCTTGCATGATAGCGATAGAAGAGGACATGTCTATAGAAGACCTGGAGAAAGATTCGCGCAGTGCTGCATCAAAGAAAATGTGGCTTTTGGAGCAGGTTCTTGGATGGTGTGGGCGGGCATTTCAATGGAGGCAAAAACCGAGTTGGTTTTCATTGAAAGTGGCGGTCGAGTAGGAGGATTGACGGCGAACCGATACATTGAAGAGATTTTAGGGGATCATGTCATTCCCTACGCCGCGCCGGTTTTATCGGCGAAAACTTAATGTTTATGCAAGACAACGCCCGTCCACATACTGCAGGTTCCGTCCGGCAGTATTTAAAGGAGGTCGAAATTGTCGTTAGGGCCTGGCCAGCGCGTAGCCCGGACTTAAATCCTATCGACCATTTGTGGGATGAAATCAAAAGAAAAGTTCGGGCTAGAATTCCTGCACCAGCCACGAAATCGGACCTGAAAACGGCGCTCATTGAAGAATGGGATAGCATCGAACAAGATCAAGTAAAGAAACTTATTCGATCCATGAAGAAGCGATTGGAAGCTGTTATTAGGGCCACGGGAGGGGGGGGGGGGGGGACACTTAATATTGATAAGTTAATTACAATTAAATTAATGTTTTGACGCATTAAGGCTGATCACCTTTTTCATTGCTTAAGACTCCTTCTTATACAATATTACTTCTTTACCAATAAAAAAAATTAAGAACATCGTAGACCAGTCATTTTAAAGCTAAAACTAACAGCTTTGAGATGTGAAAATCAGAAGTAGAATCAAAGCTTCAGATTATTTGCTAGAGTTTTATAACCGCGAGCGTGTGTCCTGAGTCGATTTTTTTGCTCACGAGTGTATATGATGTGTAAAGCAAATGTGCGTTTGGAAGTCATCCGGATTACTTATTAATTCTTAATGCTGTGATAGTGTTGTAACAAGAAAAACATTTATTTTACCAAAATATTTGTAAATTACTGTGATTATAAATTAACTTACTCAGCATAGGATATAACATTATTTCTTTGTTTATTTTTAAATGTTACGTTGATAAAGCATTTTTTGTTTATATTTATATGTTTCATTACTTACTATTAATAGTAAATAGCTCTCAGCAAATGTACACAGGAGATTATTGCAATATATTAATATTATAACACACATTTAATTTATTTTCCAGTTTAGTAAAACCTATCATTTACCAAGCGATAATGATAAAGTCCGGAAAACTCACTATATACAATCCTTAAATATTAATATATACTAAAAAATAAATTACCTACTAGTGTTGGTAAATCCCCCGTTGGGTGCCTGGTTAGAATTGCACCTCCCCATATCTTGCCGTAGGGGCCGTAAGAGGCGACTAAGGGAAAAATATTGGAAGATGGGCAGCAGTGCCTTCTAAAGAACTGCCAACTTACACTGCGTTCCCCAAAACGCCTGCCAAGTGTGGGGATTATGGCAAATACCCCCTACATAGGGAAGGCTGTGTTCAGCAGTGCATGATCCGGCTGTTACAGTACAGTTGGTAACTCCGAAAATTTACTATTAAACTCTAACTTTAACCAATATCTATACAGTCTTTTACAGTAGCACATCTATACAAAGAACCCACATCGCCCCAGTTATGTTGCCTTAATGAAAATGGGTGAAAAGAAAAGAGCCTATCTACCTATATCTGCCAATTATCGACCACAGCTCCAGATATCAAACATGTAGAGAAATAGGAAGAAAATACCAAAACAACGTCAATTTACAAGGAGAACTTACCGCTTCCGCTTGTTGGAATAGCATTGTCTGAAACAAAAATAAAACAATATATTAATATCGCACAACATTGTTATTACATATTGCAATCCGGTATGTTTCTCAACCCGGCCGGGCCCGGCTGCATTAGTAGCCAACCCGGCCGGGCCCCGCGGACCCAGCCGGGTTTTGTTAGCGATGAAACCTTTAGAGTATACTATGAAAATTTTATATATTAAGAATGGAAAAAGACAATGATTCAAGGTTAGTATTTATTTCCAAATGGCTTTTGACAATTATCACAATAAACAGTCTCATTCAAGTCTTAAAATCACACTTTAGTACATTACTGCAGCGGCCAGCAAAGGAGGCATTGATGGACGAACGTGTGGACCGAGGCGAAGCCGAGGCACACATACGTAAGTCCATCAATGCCTAGTTGTGGCCAAGGCTTGTATAGTGCTTTTGTCAAATAATGCGCGGAAATTAAAAGAAAGTACAGATTATTATTATTTATTATTTACCTAGGCAGATTTTTTTATTTGAAGATACAGTTGTTAAATGTACAATTTATGAATTTTAAAGTGGACTTTCCGGGGATTATGTTGGTTTTGGGATAATTCTAAAGAGGTGAAGAGTTTCAGGTGGCGTTGAATTAAGTTCATCACACTCATTGTCTTCACTTGAACTCATTTTGTCGAAACATTTTTTTTCAAAATCACAGATTATCAACAAACAATAATAAAATTGCCCGCGTTAAAGTGTTAATTGTTTCTTTTTTCAATAAACAGCGTTCTATTTGCAAGCCAGATCGAAATTTAAATAAAACCTTTGATAAGTTACCTCCTTGGTTGCCATGCTTCGAAGTAAAAGATCGTTCCAATTTTAAATTACACGACAGATATGAGTTTACTATGCAATTTATTTGGCCGCTAGACACTACAGATATAGATTTTCATATTTTTTTTGCCGGCCGCTGCGCGCATGTATTTGGCAATTTCGATTTATCTCGAAAAAGGTTGTCAAAACATTTCTAAGCATGTTTGAGAAAAATATTTTTTTACAACTGATTACATACTTCTTGACGGATAAGTAACATTAGTATTAGTAATTATTCATTTTTATTAGTTTAAACAAGCAGCTCTTCCCCTTTACACATTACAGTATCTGTTTGAAATATAGTATTCAAATAAGAAAACAATAACGCAGCTTATATAGTACTAAACGTGTCATAACATAACAAGTTCAATTAGATAGATAAACTTTGCTAGCTTTGTTATAAACAAAACATATTCTTATTTCCTAAAAGTGAATGATTATGTTTTTTCTTAAACTTTGGCTAATGGCTATTAAGACTAGTGAATGTTACTATTACTAATTGAGCAAATAGCGAAATCTTTAAGCTAGGCTGTACTGCATACAACCAGTGCAGCGGATGCCCATGCCAACGTATCTATTCTATGAGTTGGTGCTTCTGCGCCGCGCGCCGCGGATTGCAATCTCTAATTGTGATATACTTTTTACAAATTCAATAATCAACATTCGGACGCCGGCGGCGCCGCGTCCACCACGGAACATCTACCATCAACTAAGACAGAATCAAATACATTTGGGAGGACTACCATCGTCGTTTAACACTCGCTTTCATCAAAAGTTCTGTCATGATCATTGCCTCCAACCTGAAGTATTTTTTTTATATTATGGGTGGCAAACAAGCAGACGGCCCGCCTGATGGTAAACGGTAACCGCCGCCTATGGACATGTGCAACACTAGCTGCGCTGCCGATGCGTTGCCTGCCCAGAGAGGAATTTGTAGATGCCTCTTTTGAAATGGCCATGTCGAAACTTCGCGGAAAGACCTCCGGAGGAAGGTCGTTCCACATCCTACAAGTACGCGAAAGAAAGGGGCGACAAAAGCGAACAGTGTGTGATGTCTGTACTAGTTGGTGTCGAGATGTGCGGTGTTTTTGTTTTGAAAAAAATACATTTTTTCTTTGTGTTTTTTTTTAATGTGTTTTTGACTTGATAAGCACGAGGACCCCCCCCCCCCCCCCCCCATGTTCAAAGTCTCTTGTGCCTGTAATGTATTATTTCGTATTTTTTGTTACTTTGCTCGGTAACATATTGAAAACTCTATTCAAGGGGAGCACGGCGCGGTCCAGTGTAGACGCAGCGGGCACTCTTGGCCAGGAGTAGGCAATAAAACACAAAAAAAAATTTCGCATACTGTTTGTTAGGACAAGCAGAAGTCAACTAAGAGATTGTTAGCATTTTTCCAATAACCCTGTATAATCACAATTGAATGTACTGCTCCCGTCACCCTTAAACACTCAGTTGTTAAGTCTCATATGCCTGTAATTTTACTGGCCCTCAACGACTGCCGGAACTCAGTGTTAGGTGCTTGGATACAGTCAATGTCCTTTTGTCCACACTGTACATGTCCAAATAACTCTCAACTAACGTCACTGTATCCTCATTCATAACACAATTCCAAGCGGAGCCAAACTTAGAGGTAACTCAATATCATAGTCTGTGTAATACTGGACGTAATTCTGTTACCCACCGCCAAACAAACTAAAATTAAGTTAAAAAATTTATTATTTCGTTTGCACTAAAGTCCAAATTGGTACAACACTAATATACTTTCATTCTAAAATTAAATTTATTTGGTGCAATTGTGGGTACTTTTAAGCAGATTTAGGCATCAACTAAATTGGTGCTAACTTGACTTAAGATTGAATAGTAACATTACAATTTTAGGCATACAGTTCTCATGTGCTATACCAATTTATATGAGTATTATCATGAACTGAATAAAAACTTACTTAACTTGATTTTAGTTTGGATAGCAGAATTATGACCACTTTCACTTTTTTTATGTTATATGGTACTGAAAAGGCCCAGTTAATCCGCCTGTTGGTAAGCGTCACGCTTATCCACTACAGTTTCAGTTTTTATCGTTCTGCACTGCGCTCGTCACTCCGAGTAGTTAGTTCCTAAAGTTTCCTGCACGGCTTAACACAGTAGACTTTGCACACTACTACTAGTAAGTGGAAATCTGTGGTCTCTGCCTACCCCAAGGGGAAAGAGGCTTGATTTTTATGTATGTATGTAGATAGTACTTACTGCAGGGAAGTCAAATAGTATTTTAATTGTGAGGGCGCTATTGCCGAGGGAGGTTTATACCGCCCGTTTCTTTAGATGCCGGGATTATTGCCTCCGAATTTGTGATTTAAAGTCATCATCATCAGCCGGCAGACGTCCACGGTTGAACAAAGGCCTCACGCATAGAACGTCATAAAGAACGGTTGCTAGCCGCTTGTTACCATTGGCTACCCGCGACTAAGGTCGATGCAAATCAATTAGGAACATGTGATATATTTTTTAACATAATTAGGTGTTTTAAATATTAATTTAATGTTTTCTTAAAATATGTGTTATTATCAAATATGTATTTACGCCAAGTAACGCCTGAATAGTAGACCACAACAACCCCTGATTGTTCAGTTAGATATTGTTCCAAGGTCCCGTTTCTGCACGGTCTAGTGCTTAAATATGGCCAAGGCTTAACTATATGGGGATATTTTAATACATAAGCGATTTTTTTTTTATTAAAATAACAATTAAACTGTCGCTCATACTCATAGCTCTATGATACTATGTACATGATCATATTAAAAATACGTAAGCGAGTGTGCGTGTGTCCTCCCCCTAACATGCAAAATAGCAGAAATTAATTTATTTATTCATGCCTGATAGGCGAGTTCAGAGAGAATCAGTATCTCACCTGATAGTAAGTGATAATGTTGTTAAAGATGTTCTTCAGGCTAATCTAGAATTACTGGCACTCAAGGACAGCTGCTGGAACAGCCGTTAGGTACTTGGGGATAGACTTTCTACTTGAGGATGGTAGCTAGCCAAGCGGGCAATCGCAAAATGCCCTACCGCCATGCCACATCGGCAAGTCAAATTTCACATTTGACAGCGTCTTAAGACCACAGTTGTCTTATTTTCATAGGGTTCTGCTATGAGAGATCAAAATGTACCATTTATTTTATACTAGCATTCCGGGCGCGGCTCCGCTTGCGCGAATTTCTGGTTATCGCGCAAAAACATTAACCTCTTTTTGCGCTCTTTTGGATAAAAAATATCCTATGTTTTTTTACGGGTCTCAAACTATTTCCATACCAAATTTCATTCAAATCGGTCCAGTAGTTTTGGCGTGAAAGCGTAACAGACAGACAGACATAGTTACTTTCGCATTCATAATATTATACTAGCTTTCCGGGCGCGGCTCCGCCCGCGCGTATGTCGGTTATCGCGCAATAACATTAAGCTCTTTTTGCGCAGTTGGATAAAAACTATCCTATGTTTTTTCCTGGGTCTCAAACTATTTCCATACCAAATTCCATTCAAATCAGTCCAGTAGTTTTGGCGTGAAAGCGTAACAGACAGACAGACAGAGTTACTTTCGCATTTATAATATTATATAGTACTGATAATACTGAAAGAGGTTATGTCATAACATGTGTAAAACTGGTTAATTGTCCTACTTATGAGGGCTACTCAGCTATTCAGAAATAAGTCATAATTCTAGAGGAAAACAACAAAAAAATCAAGTTATCAGTAACAGAAGTATTTCAATGAAAAAGTGTCAGGGCGGCCGAGATATTAGCCGAATCTCACGAACTAGTAATATCACCTGTGTCGTACCTCACACCGTCCGCGTCGCCTCGTGTTTAACAAAGCGGAACATGTCAACACGAACATTACTGCCGGTCGGCTTACAGACAATGTGGTGGCTGGTACATCATACATACATATAGCTTTGTTCCACCTGCGGATGGACTGTGCGTACACTAGTATATGTGGGCTCTAATATCTTACCTTTCTATGAAGGTATGTAAGCACATTTCCGTTATTTATTTTTGAATTATGAACGAAAATATCATTAATATAAAATTTTATACCGCCATTTCAAATCTTACTATTGACATTATCAAAATTGTAAATTAGTTTTTTTTGTTTTTTTTTATTAATCTTAAATTTATCGTGTATGATTTTACGATATATTATTGACATAATCTTAATCTTAATTTTGTATAATTCACATGAATTCATATATGTCTATAAATCTTAAATTGTTATTACAAATTGTAGTCATTCTCATTATTCAGTCATTAGATAACAAATTGAAATTATGAAATACTTTAAAAATATTAGATAAAGTAGTATTTTTCTTAATTTTCTAGTAAACAATCATGCTTTGAAATTAATACCTTGTAAAAATGACTTGCCTAGTGTAATTTTTACCGTTATAATGGCCAATAAAGATTTCTGATTTTAATACAATGATCACGGAAGGAAAATTCTAAATGGCTTAATCAAATGAATAACATTTTGATTAGGACTGACTAATATTAAGACTGTGATTATTTAAGCGAACAAGCACGAAGCCCAACTGCAGTTAAGCGGAAACTTACATCAGTATCAGTTCGTCACAAGTGGCGAAACGCACTGCACCCATCTCCCTGAGCCAAAGTTGTGAAGTCTCACATGCCTGTAAATTCACCGTCACCTGTACACGGAACACAGTAAACAATACTGCTTAGCGGTAGAAATATGTATGGTAGTACTTCCCGACGAACAAAGGGTTCTACAGCCGAAGAAATGTATACCGACCCCACGTGATAAGAATAAGGATCGGAAGATGATACTCCCATCAGTTAAGTACCTCCGCAAAGTAAACGCCTGAATCTATTCATTAAATAACTATTATAATAGTAGTTACCGTACTTAAGTGCTTCAATTTGTATAATAGTAACCGTTATAATACGTTCAAGCAATAGTCAGCCCTATTTCTACAAGCTTAAGAGATAAGTTTGTATAAATGTTATTCAGGACTTAGGCAAGCAGGCGATTCAACTAATAATTAGCTACCGTTCTGTCTTCATTAAAATTGTGCATACTAGAAGTTAGACGATACCTTTATGACTTACTTTATTAATTCATTGCAGTGCTGCTCCTGATGATGTTTTATGATGATGATGAAGTGGATTGTAATCTGTACTAATATTATAAATGCGAAAGTAACTCTGTCTGTCTGTCTGTTACGCTTTCACGCCAAAACTACTGGACCGATTTGAATGATATTTGGTATGGATATAGTTTGAGACCTGGGAAAAAACATAGGATAGTTTTTATCCAACTGCGCAAAAAGAGGTTAATTTTTTGCGCGATAACCGAAATACGCGCGGGCGGAGCCGCGCCCGGAAAGCTAGTAAGGAATAATTGTGTTTAAATGGAATCAATACAATTGCAAAATGTTCAAGGGTTAATGGTACATTAAAAGTTGATCCTATTCCTTGCCACCATCAGCAGGACGCGGTTTACTGTTGAGCAAACGCCTACCCCACTAATGCTCCCCGCGATTGTCACATCTCTCTCAGTCCCCAACGTCTCAGGCCTACGAACTCTACGTCTTCCGGGGTAGTGTGGTAACCACTCGAGAACCTTTCTTCCCCATTGGTTATCAGTTCGTCGAGCAATGAAGCCCGCCCATTGCCATTTCAATTTGCAAATTTTGAGAGCTATGTCGGTGACTTTGGTTCTTTGGCGAATATCCACGTTCCGGATTATATCGTGCAAAGAAACTCCGAGTATAGCTCTCTCCATAGCTCATTGAGCGACCTGAGTTTCTCACAGCGGCCACATTTAAGGACCATGTCTCACCTACGTTATTCCTTAGATCTATATATGGTGCTGTATCTTGTGAACCTTAATATGTGACTAGTTGTAAAAAAATATGAATTTTAATAATTGCAAGATTCCATACATGGTTTTGTACGTATTTTTTTTTTGTTTCTTTACAAATGGCTATACATGCGTGTACCCTTGGTTCTCGAATCTAAAGATTTTGATAGCTACAAAGCACCTTTTATATTTATATGGTGATTTCTAGTTATTTGATAGGCTAGCCTTTGACCACATTCTCACCTGATGGTAAGTGATGATGTGGTCGAAGATGTTGTTCAGGCTAGCCTAGAATTACTGGCTCTCAATGACAGCTGGCGGAACACACCGTTAGGTGATTAGCAACAAATTTTCTAGTTCAAAGTGGTGGTTGGCCGGTTAGGGCATATTCCGAACAACCGCCTGGGTAAACACCACGAAATCGCTGCATTTTTTTATTATATACAATAAGTCAGCTTTAATTAACATGCGTCTCGATAATTATAATTCCACACTGTTTGATTACAATCACTCAATAGTAAACGGACAAAACTGAAGTTAATTATCAAACCACGCGGCACGGCGCGACGTCTGGACTTCCGACCAGTTCACACAGACACCGATATACATCCATGGATATTCCAAATAGGTATGTAAATACTCCGTAAGAGTAAGTACAAGGCAAGTACTGGGTACCTAAATACCGCGGCTGAGTCACGATATAAGGAGCCAATCACATACTCCGGTGTGCTTGAGGCGTCAAGTGTGTATAGCGTACTCAGACTGGTACACAGATTACATACCAGTATCCGCTTCGTGGCTTCTTTGGCTGATGTTGTGAATGTGATTTACTCAACGTATTGCATCCAAAGCAATACTGGCAGCAAAATAAACGTATATCTTTCTTTTTCTTTGTGAGGAATCAAAGAGTGTCTAACATACTTTCTATATACACTTTATAGTAGCATGTGCCTTTGTAAGGCGTCGATTATTATATTACGCATCTAATATAAAAATAAAACGAATAACTGCGTTGCGAGTGTGGCCTCGTTCTTTAAGATAGCCACATTACCATAGTCCATAAAGAATAGTTCGTTTTGAGCACCGCTTCAAAAACACTTAATGTATTATAGTTCACTGGTGAACAGACTCTTCCTGTAAGGGAGATATTTTTTTGCCATCATCTAAACAGTGATAGCTCAGTGGCTTTAGCTATGGACTGCCGCGCAGCAGGTCCATGGTTCGAATCCCGCCACGGGCTTGAGCTTTACCGCATGGTGGAAGGGCATTTTTGCGAATGCCCGCCTGGCTAGCGACCACCCTCAAGCTGAAAATCTGTCGCCAAGCACCTAACAGTGTGTTCCGGCAGCTGTCCTTGAGAGCCAGTCATTCTAGGTTAAGCCTGTTAACACCTTCGACCACATCATCACTTACAATCACGTGAGATTGTGGTCAAAGGCTTACCCATCAGCAATAAAAAAAAAAAAAAAAAACTCTCGGCAAGCGTCTTGGGGATCGCAGTGTATGATAGCAGTTTCCCAGAAGGCGTTGCTGCCCTTATGGCATTTTACCCCTAGTCGCGTCTTACAACACCGAACTGGACAATACCATATAACTCAGCGTATTCAGTATTTGCTGGTATAGGATATGTTATATGATACACCGTAATTTTGATATAGTAGACCCCATACTAATATTGTTCTGAAATTTACAACTTTGACAGCTGCCCCATTTTCTATTCTCATAGAAAAAATATATATGTTTTATTCTGACCAAAGATTGGTCGACCATGATTATCCACACGCTAGGGTGCCATAAAAGTTATTTTGTTGTCTTACTTCTCAGTATATGAGCCTTTATGCAAAATAAATTGAATTGTTTTATTTTTGTATAATAATCATCTTTGCGTATACATTACCACCTAAATACCATAATTTCTGGTCTATCACCACAGATTATGGGGAAATCTGCGTTTGTAACTCACTCCATTTGCGAGCTAGAGAGACAAAGGGTCGGGCGGACATATAGACAGAAAGCGCAGTCTCCCTAATAGGAACCCTATAATTAGTTTGGCCCCTTCGGTACGGAACCATTAATATAATCGACTTCCAATACTAAAAAGATGAAATAAGGAACTAAGCTAATTAAAAAATTCTGAGTTCACATTTTCAGCGTCCAACTTCATCAAGTTATTTCATACGTGTTGGAAGCTGGTTCAGATTTTTTTTTTATCTATTCGATGATACATACTGCTGTCTTTCTCGTCCGCTATAACGGCCATAGTTGAAATTATTTCGTCATCCAGGTACAAAAGTGGTACATATTTTTTCCACATAATTAACTTTAATTTCAAAATAAAAGATCGAAGTAAAGGAAATTTAAAACGAGACAACTTTAAGGCACATTCTACCCAACAAAAAACATCGATCAAGATTGAATGATCCAATAAAAAATATGTGTGGTCATCACACTGAGTGTGTATGTTTATCACACGTTCACTCTTATACAGATGAACCGGTTTAGATGAAACTTTTTATGTAATTATTTTAGGTCTTGGATCATGCGATACTTTTATCATCGTCACCACTTTAAATTAATATTTACGCGGGCGAAACTGCAGGGTGCAACTAGTGAAATAAAAAATATTTATATAATTTACGCGTCGGCTTCAGGTCCTCTTCTTTTTTTTTGGGAAGTCGGTTCAAATCTCGGTCAAGACGGTGCTTATTCCTCAGTAACGAAAAAGCAGCAAACAAACTACTATCAAGAGCGAAAAACCGGAGACAAAACTTTCAATACGCCCTTGTATTGTAAGCGATAAGGTGGATACTTTAAAAGTCAAATTTGAAACTGAATTGACAGTTTTATAACAATTTTATTGTTTGTGATTAGCAATAAGAGCATTTACTACCAGATGTGACGGTGCGCACTCGTACACAAATGAACTAAGGTGAATGAACTTCAGGAGTACGTTCAGTAACATCGCACTGATCGCGGTTTAGCGTTCACGGATTCAGGATGATCGTTCGCGCGATCACATAAAATCCTTCACTCAACTTGCAGCTGTAAATGGGATTACGTATGACAAAAATTAAATAGGTTAAAGGAGCAGCAAAAAAATGACCTTCCAAATCAAGGGAATTTTGTTACTATCTAATGCCCAATTTATTCTGGATTCTATGACTTTGTCCTTTAAGCTATGACGGGATTTTCTTAGTTTTAGTAGCATAATAAGAGGAAATGCTTAAGGCTATTTTGATACTAAGCTAGAGATATAAAAACATTGAGGTCATCCCGAAAAACAGTAATGCAAAAGTCGCACTGCCGTAGTATACTTAACTTATAAGTTTTTTTTTATGCCAAATAGTAGCCTTTAACCACTTTCTCACCTAATGGTAAGTGATGATGTGGTCGAAGATGTTGTGAACGAGAAAAAAAATTACAGTGATTTTACAAATCTAGCAAAGGATTAAGTTTGAAATTCAATTACTAGTGCAATATATTAGTTATACTAAATTTTATTATTCTCACTTCCAAAATTAGTATTAAAAATCTGAATTAATAATCATTGTAATGCCAAGTTGAAGTTGACAGCGGACGAACGAAGTCATTTTACATTCGATGGGTGGTAGATCGAGCGATATTCATTCACACGAGTTCGTAGTTACTGAACACACCCCAGACCGCCACCACTGCCGCACATATGGCGAACTTGCTAAATAACAAAGAGTCAATGTAATTAACCTTAGGCGTAATTAGAAAGCCATTATTGCTAGTTGTTTTCCACAATAGCGGCAGTTCAATGCGCTGATATCATATATATTACTTTATAGTGTATACTACTCGTATTATTACCCTGTATAGCGTCAACGTAGAATCACAAACACACCGACTGGGGACTGAAACTTGAGCCACTTGAGCTCTTATCGAAGTGTCGACTTATCAAATAACGAGACAGGTTTGAAGCGAACGTAGCGTCGCCGTCGCTTGCTTAGTCGTTTTTAAACGATCTACGTCCGCTGCGGTCATGACGTGGATAGGTGACCGCTTTGGGCATTACAACTTTGCGCTTCCGCGCTTCAGAGGGCATGTTAAGCCGTCCATCCCGCTTGTTATCCTAGGATGTCACTCGATAAAGCATGGTGGTAGGATATTTTGCGAATGTCTGCCTGGCTAGCTATCACTCTCAAGTAGAAAATAGTGCGCTAAACACCAAACTATGTGTTCCGGCTCCGGCAGCTGTCTTTAAGAGCTACTAATATTATGCTAGTCTATCAGCTATAAAAAAATCATCAAGCCTGTATAGGATATACAGGCTTGAAGATTTTTTTATAGCTTAGGGGTAGGTAAAGGAAAAACTTCTGAACACCCACATTTTCCCGGTATAATCTAGTCACAATGTAATGGAAGGCGAGCGTGTCCACCGGGCACAATTTCAGCTTTCAGACATCTACTCATAAATTTATTCGACCTGGGAATGAAAACCAGGACTTTCAGGATTCCAAGGGAATTCTTTGACTTTTGATCTTATGTTAGCACACCGTAATGGTTGTATATCTTATACCACTTGAACATTTTAAAAATCATTATTACTCAAGCGTACCTTTATAAATGAGTGTAAATATATATATATTATATGCCCTTATTTGAATAGAAGTTGCAGCATTAATTTATCAATTAAGTGCCAGCACTTTGATCACGTGTCGCATCGACGTAGCGCTCTGATAAGTATTGGACAATAACGTAAGCTGCACGGCCTACACGGACCCAACGTGAAACGGCTCACCGAGGTTAGCATACTTGCGCCGCTTGAGTCGCTCCGCCGAAGTAGCCGCGGCGCCAGCCCTCGCGTTTGGACTACCTGTGGATCTGCAATGGCTTTAAGGTTGCCTAATGGTTTCCTCGTAGTAGCAGTAGTTTTGAAGTTTGTAGTGTGTAAATAAAATATTTTCAAGCAGTAAAAAATTAAAAAGGACAAATTATTAACACTATAATGGGTAGGTCCTGAATGTTTCGCTCAATAAAGTGTTTTAGGCCGTGTGCATTCACATTCATGGGTGCCTCAGCTTCGAGTAATATTAGCTTAGGTGTATATCTAGTACTAGTAGTCTCAACCAACAATAATCACAAAGCATTTCCTCAGTTATGATAAAATTTAAATTCTGTTTTCGTGAAAACATCGTTTTCAGCTTCAATAAAATCAAAAGAAAACAAAGAGCATACGTGTTTATATTTTGGAAGCAAACAGGAGTGGAGCGAAAAACGATACGCGGACTTGGTGGGTCGGACGTGACGTGGCGCTAACGGAATATGGAGAACGTATGGAAAGGAGACCGCTACCACCCAAAAAACGGTCATAGTTCTATATTACCGTGTTACATGGTTTCAAGTTAACAATAGAGATTTCTTTACTTTATAGTCTTACACAAAAATATATTGTCTGTTTTTATTTGTGGCAGGCAGGAGTGCCTCTAGACATCTTCGTTTCGCAAGACGTCTGCTGCCATCTAGCGAAAGACTCCGAACTGCTTCTTAGAAAAATACAAGAACTCTTAAAATTCCTTTATATTCCAAAATGACACTTACGCTCCTTTAACGAAGGTACAGTTACACATTGTACTGAAACAAGAGCGCCGTTTCAGTGTACGCATCGCCATACATATGAATCATAGCGTGACTTGCCAACTCGTTTTAACCAATCAACTAGGTTAAGCAACGTCCTTTGAGTTCATTACTTTGGTAGATCCGCAAGTGGCAGTAACTATTGAGCACGCCACGTGCTTCGGAGAGCAAGTCAAGCCGTCGATCCAGGTTGTTGTATTAGGTAGGCAGTCATAATAGCATGACGGTAGAGCATTTTTCCCCGTGGGGTGCTGAGTTAGAATTGCACCTCCCCATATCATCCCGTGGGTGTCGTACGAGGCGACTAAGGGATAAATACCGGAAGGTGGGCAGCAGCAGCAGCGCCTTCTCAAGATCTGCCAACTTACACTGCGATCCCCAAGGCGCCTGCCAAGCGTGGGGATTATGGCAAATATCCTCTTAATAGGGGAGGCTAAGTTCAGCAGTGGACGATCCGGCTAGTACAGTACAGAGCATTTTGCGAATGCCAACACGGCTAGCTATAATCTCGGTGCGTTCCGGCAGCTGTTTTTTAAAGGCAGTAAGTCTAGGTTAGCCTGGACAACATCTGCGACCGCATTATCATTTACCATTAGGTGGGATAGTGGTGGAAGACTAACTTATATAAAAAACTACTACCGTTGAATTAAGTGGTAACCGCAGTACATCGGAAGACGTAGACTCAGCCCATAACTAGGTGGACGAGAGTCGCAGTCGTTGATTTTGAGGTTCAATGGTAGAACGGTTTGTTTTTGTTTTAAAACAATGTTTATGTCTGGTGACCAAAAAAACATTATTAGGGTGGAAAGTTATAAAATACTAACCCTTTAACTACACTTTCAGTTACCATTTTATATGAATATTTTGTCCCTGATTTTAAAATAATATTACTCAAGATAATAATCTTAATAAGTTGTTGAACACAAATTAATATGATGCCATTAATATCAATAAATTTTTTTTTAGCTTAAAATCACTATTTCCTGAACGAATGTAATCAATAAAAAAATGCATACGAATTCATAACAAACAAAACAATCGTTATTGAAATCTCTCATAATACGTTATCAATAACAATAGCTAGCGGACCTACGTGTTCGACTTAAAAACTAAAAATGGCGTCACTTATATCGCCTTTCTAACGTGGGCAGTGTTCTGTGGCTGTGATGGTTCAAGTGGGAGCGAAGCTTTGCGAACATAACGGTTTAGCTACGGATAGTTAACGGCCGGCCGCCGCTGTAGATCCTCTACGCCGTAGAATAAAACTAAATTTCGCTACGATAAACATCGAACACTTTTACAGGGAAGAGCTAGGTTTGTTTTTGGTTTTCGTTGTGACAGTGTGTACTTTCCTCCTATCCTATGTTTACATAATTATTAATACGCAGTAAATTTTTACTTCTCATATATTATCTGCTAAATTATATTTCTGTGCAGTTGATTCAAAATATAAAACGGCAAGGAGCGAGCTGGAGCGGCATAGAATGCACCAAAAGCCGTAATTTCTTTCATACAGTTTGAGATTTTACGCCGGATTCCGACCCGAACTTGACCGGTGTTTATTATTTATTGTTATACGTTAGATATAGGTCTATAACCATATCAAATATAATTATTGTATATATTACAGTTTTTAACAAAGAATAAAAACAACAAACGTTAAGAGAACATGTTCCTTACTAAATTAAAAATTTACGAGAGGAAAAATTTAAGTCATGTGCGGGATTCAAACCCGCGTCCATCCACCCCTTTAGCCGAGGTATGCTCTAAACCCAATGAGCTAACATGACAATGAGTCATAACACAAATTTTATCCGGGTCCATTTTTCTCTCGTAAATTTATAATTTTGTAATGTAAGCCGCAGAGCATGCGTTATTGCAAACATAAAACGAATAAAAAATGTTCCTTGTCGGTATTGTGTTGAACGTTATGTATGTAGTTAGACGTAATATCATAACAACCGGTATAATTGGAACAAGTGAACGGAAGTGTTGGAAGGGGCAGAGCTAGGCGAACGTTCCGAAATCAGACCTAAGATATTTTTAAAAAAGGAGAGGTCAGGAGTACCCTAAGCCGACGCTTATTTATGAAAGGATTGATGAGTGTAGCTGAAGCGAAAAAGATATGTTAGGATCATAGCAAGTGGAAATATGTATTCTCTGCCTACCCCTACGGGAAAGAGGCATGATTTTATGTATGTATGTATTTATCATAATTACTACTTAAGTACATTCTACTTGAAGGTGGAACTACGGAACTGCGGCATGGTAATCCATAGCTATTACCGCTCGGCTATCTCTGCTTCCATAAAATGATAAAGGATTATAAAGAAATCTTCCATGTCAGTTTCTAACTGACAATGCAACCGAATTGAAAAACTCCTCCTTTTATAATTCGGTTTTTAATATATAATTAATGATTTCTATATTCGATCAAAGTTTTTTCGTCCTTCGGTTTCCGAAAACGAAACAATCGAAAGTCTAAAAAACTAATAAATCTTCGTTATTAGGTCAATATTTATTATTTATTTATTTTTCTACACAATATATGAAAAAATCAGGTAATGACAAATGACAAAACGAACGTAATTAAGGCCAGGCAGAAGAACGTTAGAGTGATATAAATTAGAGGCTACTAGAGCCGTTGGCCCTCTACGTCGTAGCAGTAAGTAAACTACGCCTCGCTACGCCAAAAGTCAAAGTCGAAGAAACCGCGGCTGTGATGGGCAACAGTATAAGGTTGTGGAAGGTTGGTGAGTCCCACATACCTTCCAAAATCGAATGCAATCACCAATTCCGATCAAAACTACATTTTTCCATCCATCACACACACCACTATAGATCAAGAATGATCTTCTTCACGTTCCACGATGGCTTCTAGGAATGTCGTGTTAGTTTTTGCCGGCTATTTGTGAGCTCTAAGGAAAAATATATGAAAACGACGACAAAGAACACGAAAAAATATAAATAAGTTAAAATTATATTAAAAATATTGACAACTTGATAATTTTTTAGGCAGTTTACCTAGTTGAGGGGCTACTAATTTAAGTTATTCATAACAACTTATTTTAACACCCAGAAATGTCAAACACCCCGTAAACAATCCCTCTCACTTAAAGATGAGCTGTCAGACATACTTACCGCCGCAAACACAAACACACACACTATTAGGTATTTTGTAATGTATACCCTTTCACACCTATGTGTATACTCTATCTATTAATATGTTTTTTATTACGCTACTACTGTAAGCTGTTTCCTTATGTTTAATTTATTTTCTTTGTGATCCGTTTAATATCTATCTCTCTCGGCAAACATCCGTCCGAGTAGGTATATGCTGAAAAACAGCGAAGCGCACGTTAGTACTTATGCGCTGCACAATGCTGAGTAAGTATACTCCTTTTGCCTTTTGTTTGATTTTTTTTATTTGTTAATCAATTATCTAAGTTGTAATTCATTTTCTGTGTATTAAGGCAATAGATGGCTATTTTATTTTATTTATTTATTTATAATTCATCTATTGAAAAGATATCAGTTTAAATACAAACGCCGTTGATCCTCTACGTAGCAGCTGTAAGTAAACTTTGCAACAATACACCAATCATTGTTCGAACCGCATTTAACATACCGCTCGGAGAAATCATTGAGTTTTCTAAATTTGTTTAACTTTACATTCTTTATATAAACCGAGTTTAATTGCAAGCATGTTTCCGAAGGCAACTTCGTCTGCACACAATTTGAAAACAACGTGCGCTTAACGTAACACGACTACTTACACGTAGAGACTTTTATCATGGTAATGAGTTTTTAGGAAACCTAAGATGTTGTGCATATAGCAAGTCTCGGTCGATATTGTCGTAGACCTTGCTTAGTTCTAGTTTATGGATAAACTGTCTCAAATTTGAACCACTTTGATGCGGTCGCTGCGCAACTAATTTCGGTGAAAAAAAAGCGGCGACTATCAGCAACCAATTATTTTAAGGTAGGGTTTGATTCTATCCAGCAGCACAAAGGATTAAACATTATTAGACAGTAAGGCTGGCGTGAACTGCGTTGGATTTCTAGTCCATGAAAGATTTTATTTTGGAAGGATAAGGATCTTGTTTGCCTCTGTCGTCAACAAAACTCCACCGGACTTTGGAGGAAAGACATATCAATTATGTTTTTATGTTCAGCTTCACAGAGGCTCCTACTAGGGAGTCTTAGGCCGATGATGATATGGACAGCCATTTTTTCAGGGGGATCTCCTTGTTTGTATACGACTTCTGATGGAGATAAAAAATTATGGCTATTTTTGTTGGTCCTCCATAAAAGCGCCAAATGCATATTAACATAGCTTGTTAGGCTCGTTGCTCTAGGAGTGTTTTGTCCCATGTAATAGAGGGCAAGTCCTATAAAGGCAGTTGTCTCACTGGAAACGATGAACGAGTAACGAGTAGAGCTAGAATTAGAAACGAGTTGGCGAGCCGCGTTAAGAGAGTGCGTAATCCGATAGATGTGTAGCTTCGGCTACGACAAACTAGTGAAGCGAGTGCTCGCTGGCAGTGTGAACAGTCAGCGATCAACTAATTGTATATGCACTAATTGTATTTACACGGAATGTATATCTATAGTACGTTTCTTGACCGAGAAAATAGTCGATAGTTACTCGTTTTCTCGGCGGTGGGACAAGTGCGTAACGTTCAAGGTTCATGGACACGATTAAATGAAAAAAAAATCCGGAGCAAAAGTGCTCAATATGTATTTTTATTTTAACTAAACCAAATGTATTTACAAAATGTTCAGTGTACGAACTTTTGCCAAATATTTTGTTACGTCCCCCCGGTTTCGTACCCCCGGTAGCTTAATAGATAAAGCATCCGGCGCGAAATCGGAAGGACGCGGGTTCAATTCCCGCCCGGGGCAAAACATTTTGTATTCCAATAATTTGTAAATTTAAAATATTTTCTTCTTGAATGCCCGCCTGGCTAGCTACCACCCTGTAGCTAGCCAGGCGGGCATTTGCAAAATGCCCTACCACCATGCGGTGAAGCTCAAGCCCGCGGCGTGGTTCAAACCATGGACCTGCTGCAAAGTCACTAAGTTATCACTGCTTCAATCATATGAGCCCGAATTCGGTTGCATGAAGTCAAATTGCTATTGGAAATACCGATGCCCAAATTTAACACATACATCAAAAGAAATATAATTTAAACAGCATAATTTAGGATAGTATTATAGCGGTGAAGAGCGCAGTACTGCAATATAACGGAGGAATATAACGTTGTGGATCCGGGTGTCGGTTTCCTCGTCCCTTGTGTGTTGTAACCGTAACGGATACGGATACAGTTACGGATGCACCAGCATCCGAGGTAACTTAATTTTGTAGCACCTTTAAACGTTTAATGGTCTAGATTCTAGACTCTAGCAGCAATTCTCGACGCCTTTACCTGGGTATTTTTATAACATTTTTATGGAGATATTCCGTTAATCCTGGTGAACGACTTCTGATGGAGATAAAACATTATGGCTATTTTTGTTGGTCCTCCATAAAAGCGCCAAATGCATATTAACATAGTCGAGCAATTTGTCCCTTTACTTCAGTCAAAAGGGCGCTCCTGTCATTTAATCGTTATTTTTGACCTTTTTTCGCGAAAAGTATTGAATGCAAATTAGTGTTCAATGGTATCTCTGAGTGTGGCAGTTAGTGCAAGAGGTTATTAATTATTCCACCGCTGACCATTACGTGAGGAACGAGTTAAGCTATTTATTAAGCGAGTGAGTTGATTTTATTCAGTTTTATTACATTTGATTGCTCATGATGCTTAAACAAAAAGAGTAGAGAGAGTTCGCAATAGCAAAATCAACAGTCGCCGGTCAACCTATTATTCTAGGTCTATCTTTTATTCACACAGAATCACTCATCAATTGTTCGTTGCTCGAGCTAGCGAATAGTTGATCATCAGCCGCTACCTCTATGGCGGTAGGACAATTGCCTTTTGTTCGTCACTAATCCCTCTATTGTATACTGACTGGAGTATCAAACTGTGTTCGATGGAAAGCAATAAACACCTATCACATGAAAATAAAAGTTTAAATATATAGTCAAACGTGACTGGACAAACAACACTGCCTGCCTGATACAACCGTGATGATGGACATAGGTTTTAATTTTTAAACCTCAAACAGTGACGGTATATTGCAAGTGAGCTGTAGCTCGCAAATGGACGAACCAATTGTCGAAAATCTGTGCCGGTGAAGATCATCAGCTCTTTAATAGGTGATGAACGGATTTGGGCAACTTCCAATAATTTAGTGATGCCTTCCTTTGGGAGCAGCGACTTCTCATGTCTTCTCCTGCGATCCCCGTTTTCATGTCTGGGTTTAATGGAAATTGGACTGGAATCAATGATTAAGTTATAAGATGGCGGTGATCGGCATCAACCAAGCCTGACGAGACAACGAGCTCTCGTAGATTCAAGACCTCCTGAAGATTCTTCGTTTAGAAGTGAAACGAGTCGAACATTCTCCCGGTTTGGGAGAATGTTCGATATGAGAATATGATAGACAAGGTACGTTGATATTAATAACTTGATCGTGTCTAGCGAAATTTCCCGTTTGAATACTAAATACTTTAAGGTGGAAGCTTAAAATTGTGGCGGGAAATTCAAAATATAAACTGTATTTTCGCGCTTGTATGAAGGTGTAACTATTTCGGTATCCGTTCAAGACCTTGCTATTCGCGAGTTTATAAATACTTAACAATATATTAGATAATATAAAACCCTACTACGTATCTAGCGTTACACGTTATCAAGTAACGATCTCTATATACAACTAAAAATATACTTGCCATCATTATAATAATATCATTTAGCCACTTTCTTGGTATGACTCATATTGCCCCCAAAGATCCTGCTAAATTAAATACTAGGGACAAGAACAGCACAATTTAAATGGTAAGTTACTTTTATTATTAATTATTAGTATTATTCCAAACATTTGTATTTTTTTAACTATTGTAAAGGTTTAAATTTAGAAACCTTTTCCACGCTAGCGAATAAAAAAGCACTTATCAGAGTGATAAAAAACCTTTCCGAGCTTGGGAGGTGGAAGCTATTTGCGTTAAAAGCTTAATTTAGAGACAACTTTGCAATTTTATTAAATGAATAACTGTCCGCCTTGCTTCGCACGAGTTATTAACAAAAAAAAAACAAAAAAAAAATATTTCAATATTATAAATTAACCGGTAAAACTAAAGAAGCAGGTTAAGCTTTTGAAGCAGTGATGGCTCAGTGGTTTTGGCTATGGACTGCCGAGCAGTAGGCCAGTGAAACTGCAGGCACATGAGACTTAACAACTACGTCTCAAGGTGATCGACGATCGAGGCGCAGTTCAATTCGTAACTTGTGACTGCACTGCTGAAATGCATTTGTTATAGGCAGAGGTTAGTTCGTAGCTTAACATCAGGTGGGCCTCGAGCTTGTTCCGTCACAATAACATAAAAAAATAACTAGCCGTGGGGAGCTCGCAGACGCAGCGGACTCGCCCTGATGATGAGCATTTGATATACTCGAAATCTGATTGATGTGTTCGATCCCTAACGTGAGTGTGTTTGCCGGATAATTTATAATATTTAAGTACTGTATCAGCCGGATGGTCCACAGCTGAACACAGTTTACCATAATCCCCACGCTTGGCAGGCGTCTTGGGGATCGCATCTTAAGGTATCAGTTCCGCGGAAGGCGCTGCTGCCCACCTTTCGGTATTTTACCTTCACTCGCCTCTTACGACACACACAGGTATCAATGGGGGGTGACATTCTAGCCCGGCACCCCATAGGGTAATATGTATGTAGAATGTACATTGGATTTATAAATATAATTCTTGGGATGAAACAATGCGATTTAAACAATGATTGCAGTTCGCATAGTTTCACAAAATTCAGTAAATTTTGTAACGTATAGGCCTAGTTTCACCATACTCTGTTATTTATTTGACGCCTTGTTAATCCTTTTAACGGACTGTTAACTGAACCAACTGTTAATGGATGATTAATTCAGTTAACTTCATAGAACGTAGACTGATTTAACAGCTCTGTTATTTTTAAAGACCCATTAGCTAATGCCTGATTTAGCGTAAACAAACATGGTATGGTGAAATTAGGCCTAAATTGAATGAATGTAACCGAGCGTTACGTGTGCCGCATATTACAAGCTACATGTGAGATCAATAAATTCCTTCTATCGCTGGCAACATTAGAACATTATCAATCATGATTTTAGGTACAGCCAGTAATGGAAACAGAAATTCCTTGTCATTAAGGCATTTGGCCTGGAATTAGGCACGGGCCTAATATTCATGATATACACCATAAGTATCGGGCCAATGCATGGTAATATATTCTCTTCTTAGTCATTAGATCCGCAGAATTCACAATAAGAGATTTTTCGAAATAATGCACACATCACCTATAAACAAATCAAAGCCGGCCAAGGTCGGTTTTTATTTGATTTTATCACACATACAAAACATAAATATATCGAGATGATGTATTTATGTATTCCCGCTAAGATGTATGTAAGACGTCTGGAAAAATACAAAATTTTATCACATTTTCAAATCTAACTATTATACTTGAACACGTTACACGTCCGAAGATGAATTTCACAAAGTCTAAAACATTGTTACATATTATTATTAACAAAATACTATAAACTATATACACAATTACAGCTACCCTACCAACAGTTGTTATTAAATACTAATTGAAAGTATCACGCGGAGCCGATATCGTCCATTTATGAATTCAATAGTTATCATTATCTATGATGCACATGGATTTACTAACGTTTAATACTTTTAGGGGTAAATTATGGAATTGTGTGGATTGGTGTTCAATAACTTTTGGTATAATAATATTTAGAATAAGTTTTTAATCTCGTGAATAGCACCAACATGTAGTTACCTATGACTACAAAACCTAGCTACGAGTGCGATAAAACAAATATAATTTTATATTTTGCACTATACACGTCAGTTTCTACGTTTTCAAATACCTAAATATTATTTTCTTGATTTCATTCGGGATTCTTTGCGCGAGTCTGATTCATACTTGGTATGAATTGAAAAAAACGGGAGACTCCCGCTCTAGCTCGTACCCTGGTGCAAGGATTGGCCATAGCTATCCAGCGTGGTAATGCCGCCAGTGTAATGGGCACTTTTGCACCAGGTACAGTTAGGGGTGGGTGATTGACCATTACTCTTCCAGTAATGAAATTTAATATTATTAAATGTTATGATGAATTGAAATATGTGGTTTTACAATTTCGTACCATAAACCAAAAACAACACGTTTACGTGCTGTTTTCATGTTGTTACGGTTACTACGTAACCACAGACGTGTTCCTGTTCCTGTATCAAGCGACGACTGCTGAATCGATTTCATATAAATTCAGTATAAGTCCGTAGATATTCTGCTATTTTGGATGGGAGGATATTTTTGTACAAAACCGTCGAGAAGAACCAAAATGGCAGTTTATATAGAGCTCACCATTTTTTTTTATGCCTGGTAGTTTATTCTTTGACCACTATCTCACCTGATGGTAAGTGATGATGTGGTCGAACATGTTGTTCAGGCTAACCTAGAATTACTGGCTCTCAAGGATGGCTGCCGGAACATACCGTAAGGTGGTTGGCGACAGATTTTCTCCTTGAGGGTGGTAGCTAGCCAGGCGGGCATGCGCAAAATGCCCTACCAACATATATGCTATAACGACTACTATCTTAAGCCAACAACCGGGACCGACAGCTTAACGTGCCCTCCGAAACACATGCACGCTCAGTAGTAATGTCACTAGCGGTCACCCATCCAACTCATGACCGAGGCAGCAGAGACGAAAGCAACGTCCGTGCTTTGCTGATCGGTTCAGAATGTCTAAGTAAATTTCGCTACGAGCGCTTCACGAAGCGCGTTCTGAAGCGGAGGTGTCAATCAACTGGTCAGTAAGGACACAATTCCACGCGAGCGACGACGTGATCATCCACAATTTTTTTATAAACGAAACGACATTAGACCTTGAAATAGTTTTATCTGCATGCCAGAAACTGAAAGCTTTTTGCGTGGCATTTTTATACTTCCGGTGAAAAATGTGCTGTCATTCTGTCAAGCATATCCTGTATAGCGTGTCGAACTGCCCGGTTTCTGCAAAACTATTAATTGTTTATTTTTTTTACTTTTCCGTAGCCGGTGACGTCACGTCATGGGTCCGCAGCGATAACAAAGCAAACAGGTGTTCTCTTTTCATTCATCGTGCGAGGCTTCGACAGTTGTTTCAGAGGAAAATGGTAAACATTGATGGCTACTTTTTAATTTCTGATAGGCAATCTTTGACTAAAATCTCAGGGTAAATAGGTAAACCAATAATGTGAACGAAGACTGCAGATTTAATCTAAAATAATATATCCGTGCTTCAGACGGCACGTTAAGCTGTTGGCCCGGTTGTATGTCATTAGTCTTAATATAATTATTAAAATATTTATTATATAGGTAATCGACGACGGTGGCTTGGCACGTAGTATTATTATACGTTCTATGGCTTCGCACAGGCGGAATGTCCCAAGCATTACGTTTTCTTAGTAATCACCACACCTTTTTTAATTAAAATCTTTTTTTCATTCGTTTGATTATTCTTTCAATCATGAAAACTGTAATATTTTATTATGATAAATCGGACACAATTATTAACGGACTTATTATTTTTCTTTGCTAAAACCCAGCACCGCTTTTTTTTGTTTCCTATGTTGCAATCGTGAAGCTTCTTTTAATTTAAATTCACCTAAATTTTTTGAAGCGCTCGTAGCGAAGTTTGCTTAACCATTCTGAATCGATCAGCAAAGTTAAGCAACGTCCGCCGCGGTCAAGACTTGGATGGGTGACCGCTGGTGACATTACTACTGAGCGCTTCCGTGCTTCGGAGGGCACGTTAAGCCGTCGGTCCCGGTTGTTGCCTTAGGATAGCAGTCGTTACAGTATGGTGGTAGGGCACTTTGCAAATGTCCGCCTGGCTAGCTACCACCCTCAAGTTGAAAATCTGTCGCCAAGCACCTAACGGTGTGTTCCGGCAGCTGTCCTTGAGAGCCAGTAATTCTAGGTTAGCCTGAACAACATGTTCGACCACATCATCACTTACCATCAGGTGAGATAGTGGTCAAAGAATAAACTACCAGGCATAAAAAAAAATGGTGAGCTCTATATAAACTGCCATTTTGGTTCTTCTCGACGGATTTGCACAAAAATATACTCTCATCCAAAATAGCAGAATATCTACGGACTTATACTGAATTTATATGAAATCGTTTCAGCAGTCGTCGCTTGATACAGGAACAGGAACACGCCTGTGGTTACGTAGTAACCGTAACAACACGAAAACAGCACGTAAACGTGTTGTTTTTGGTTATAAAAAAAAAAAAAAAAAAAAAAAAAAAAAAAACATCCATTACATTTTAAAAAAATATAAAGGCTCAGATAAGTTAATGTTGTTTTCTATTTAAATCACTTACGGCTTCGCTAGAATCCATTTCATAAATAGCACGAAATAGCGGGATACGAATTCTCTACAACAATATACCAAACGATATAGCTGTGCGATAAGTTTATGCGACTTAATGCGAGTCGAGCTGCAGCTAAATCCGACAACTACTTTATCTTATGAATGGCGTATGCAGCAGAACAGTTTCCCATATAGTCCATTTATAAAACGCCCCTATAATTTGAACCCAGTTGAATTTCGAAAGACGGCTGTTGTTTTGTCAATTGCATGTTTAACTTGATCAAGTTAATCGTTTGGAGCATGCAGTTAGGTGCTTGGCGATAGATTTTCTTTGACAAAGTGGTAGCTAATCAAGCGAGCACTCACGAAGTGTACACGAACTTGGCCACTCGCAATATTTCATCTCAAATTCTAGCTTCCATCGGCTGTCATTACAATACCTATATTCTATCCTTATATCATATCAGACTTTATCCGGAAAGAAGAAAATAAAGCTTAGCGGCTGATTTATTGAACAAGGGACTACCGAAACAAACCGGCGGCTTTATTGTCTAATTTCAAAGGTAATGAAAACAATTTTAATTTTGAAGCAGTGATGGCTTAGTGGCATTGGCAATGGATTGCCACGCAGCATGTCCATGGTTCGAATCCCGCCACGGGCTTGAGTTTCACCGCATGGTGGAAGGGCAATTTACAAATACCTGCCTGGCTAGCGACCACCCTCAAGTAGAAAATCTGTCGCCAAGCACCTAACGGTGTGTTCCGGCAGTAGTCCTTGAGAGCCAGTGAAATTACATACAGATGAGACGTAACAACTATGTCTCAAGGTGAAGGGCGCAGTGCAATTCGTGACTTGTGACGAAATGCATCTGTTGTAGGCAGAGGTTAGTCCGCTTAACATCAGGTGGGCCTCGAGCTAGTTTCGTCACAATAACATAACACAAATCTTCATTTTGAAATCTTAATCTTAATCTTTGAGTCCATCATTTTCAAAGGAAATAGTCAAAATTAGCTCATTTCAATTCTAGTTACACAGTGATTCCCCTATCTCATATCGATGCCTCCTGCCATCTGATGAGAATGTATTACAACTACAGTTGAGCGATAATTGTAACCTCTCTATAATTTAAAGTTATCAGGAGTTCCCTAGAAAATCTATTCATATTTCGAACTAAATAAATATTTTACATTTTTATGCAATTGGTAATGCGAACGAAAAAATCAACCCTACGCAACAATATTACGCGTTAATTCGAACTTATCGGCGTCAAACAATCGACAATTCGTAAAGAATAAGTCACTGGAACCTCTTATAAACAAGTCCGAGTAATCCATCCCGCCGCGGAGACATTTATGTATTTTGCAGAACAAGTTCAAGCTTGTATCATCGTACACGAGCCTTTGTTTTGGTAATGATCGTTACCAAAACATAGGCTCATGTACGGTCGGTGAGGTGTACGGTTAGACAAACACTATTGCACGAATTGGTTCCTTTTCTCTCAAAAATTTCGAACCATTATATTTTAAACACTTGATAATTCGTAACTATTTAAGAGTCTCTCGAGTTTCGAATTAAATAGAGGCGACTGTATATAATTTAAGAGGGAAATATAAGTACGTACCATTGCATTAATGCATTAATAATGTGTTTGTTTTAGTTTTACGTTGGTAATGGAAACTGTTTGTTAGCTTTGAATCTTATAAGAACAACACTCGGATCTCGAGAGCACGATATTTATTTATACAACTGCTTCTCATAAAATAAACTATATAAATAGATGCCGCTGGATATTATTACATTAATAACAGACGAGATATTTTTGTGAGCGTGTGACATTCATGGACGATGGATATAAACAAATTATGCGAAACGACACAAATCATGTGTTTTTTGCAAGCGGTGCCGCGTTCCGGGTTACGAAACAGATATGTCGGGAATATCAAAGGCATCATGATTTAACGTCAAAGACGTTATTATAGCCAACCATACATACACACCATACACACATGATCTTAAAAATAATATGATTCCACTGCACTGAAACTATTTATTAACCGACTACAAAAAGTAGGAGGTTCTCAATTGTCTGTATTTTTTGTTTGTTACCTCTAACTTTTGACTGGGTGAACCGATTTTGATAATTCTTTTTTTATTTGGAAACTGATGTTTGTCTTTTAGTCACTTTTAAATTTCATCAAAATCGGTCCAGCCGTTTTTGGTTACACTCCAATAACTGAAAAATATTTTCTTATCTTGGTGATACTGTCGTTGACAGTGAATAACAATCCGTAGGTAGCAAGGTTCGCCAAAATGAGTGAAAAAAAATGTTTTACCTGAAAATTTCACCATTTTCAACAATCAAAAGTATGAAATTACTTGTCGAAGTTATTTCACACTTTTGTGTGGAACTAACAAAAGAACCATGCGTACAATATTGTCGATTTTTAGGTAATTTTTTTTTTGACTAGGACTCAATGACATATTATATATCCTGTTGTAAGCTAAAATAATACCGATTATACTTGTTCAGATTATAAAAAAGCGAAAAATTCGTAAAAATAAAGCTTATGAAGATTTAATACCAAATTTTTTATTTGTTGTTTTTATCATTACCTACATTGATTTTAGGGTTCCGTACCTAATGGACAGAACAGAGATCCTATTAAGGAAATAATGTCTGTTTTTTCAGAGTCTGTATGTCACGAGTTTCTAACTCAAAATCGGGATCGGAAATTTTGATAATTTGTGTAGAAAAATGACATAAAGATAAAAAATAAATATCTGACTATAATTTAACTTAAATTCTCGTCCTATTTAAACAGAAAATACTGAAACGCTGTCAAAACGCGAACATTTTTTCACTAAACGGCGCTTGCAATGCGGTAATGGAGCGAGATCCGACTATGCTTATAATTTTGTCAATTTTCTGTAAATTTATGCATATTCAAAACTATCCGGAAAATAGTTGCGTGAGAAAGTTCTAATTTTCACATTTAGACATAAATATATAATAAAACGATAAACTAGCAAACACAAAAATTTTAACACTTGGTATTTTATATATGACAAAACTTCGTTTGTATGGAAAGCTCTACCTTAATGAGTTACTTTTTTAAAAGGATAGAAAAGATCACACTCATATTGATTGTGTACTCGTATGATATACTACACTACTGATTGATATACTACACCTACATTAGTCCCCAACGAATATTGGCCACCTTCCACCACATCACTTAACATCAGGTGAGACGCTGGTAAAAACTATGTATACACTTCAGCTACTATATTAAAGCATTTGGGCCCCCTACAAGCCATGCAGGCAGTCCAAATGTTCCATATACTATCAGCTGGCAGCATTGCTCAGTTAAATTTCAATGCTTATTCGTAGAGCCAAATAGGTGGCAGCCTTTTGATCGCGCGTCGCAGTGACGAAGTGCTCTAAGTGTTAGAAAATACGATGAGATCCTAGTTCCCACGGGAAAATTGAAAAGATAGAATAAAAAGTAGGAATAAAAATACGTTTGGATATGAATAACTCGTTCGATTTTTGGGTACCGCAATTGAAAACGGGACGTTTTTATCGTCTGTCCGAGTGAGCTGTTTACTCGTGTTCGGAACCGTACTAGAGTCGCCGAATGAATTTTAAAACGAATGTGTCTTGTTTATTATAGCGGATTCTAACTATACTAACTATCCCACAATCGATTTCTTGTTTTTGCTGTATCGTAAAAATCATGACTTTAGAGTTTGTACATGTACTACTAAGAATGTACGTACATGTAGTACAAACTGTGTAGTAAAACAATATATAAATCGCCCAAACCGCGCTATAGATTTAATTGATTAGTATTTTTTTATTGAGTTCATAATTATATACCTAACAATTAATTTGTTACATTATAATATGTACAACAAAAATATATTGTATTGGGAACACAGAGTGCGCGAGATGTTTTAATTAAATATGGACCTTTTTAAAGCTTTTTCATATAATTAATTAGCAAATTAATAGTAGAAATTCTAACGCTTTGAACTAAATCATGTTATATTTTATTTCATAAAGAAATATCCTAGAATAAATACAAGCGTATGCAAGCGCAACAATATAATTTAATCTTGAAACATTCTTTGTTTCAAGATTAATAAAAATAAAAATACCTCGCCGTCGTTTTAAATTTCAAAGTTGAATTGAAATGCTTAAAACAAACGATAGGAGCAGTTTCAACATTAAACAAAGTAGAACAGGCCTTGGGAGTAGTGAATACCTTGCGAGCAGACCGAGTACCCTTTCTTATTAGTTGAGAAACTGGGCGCGGACGGGCGTATTGCAGACGTATCGCGCGAAGTGTATATTTATATCATAACATATTTCATTATAAATGTTGGTTATAATTACCGTCGGTGTCGCGGTAGTATTTTTCGTGGCTGACGCACGGTTAGCTATATCGAGAGTGCGCGCCGCCGCCGCCGCGCCGCGGCCGGGAACAAATCGCACTTCCCTCTTTCAGCTCAGCGACCACAACAAGTTCCAGCGTGACGACATTATCAGATAGACTTTAAAACTTTCAGAACTGGAAGACATATCTGTATTTAAAACTACCTGCACCGGCTTCGCACGGGTATTTAACAAAAATTACAAATAATATAAATTTAAACACGAAAAAAGTAGTTATTGTGACATAACTGTAATAATTAGACTTATTGTATTACACACTTTATTGTAGTATTTGGTGTCTTCTATAAAATTGCAGTACATTACTTTGCACTATTATCAATTATTTTTGCAGCGTACGCGATATTACGATTATTTTTGGTATTTTTTGCACGCTTTTGGTTAAATTATCGAAGTTTTCTTACGGATTCCTAACATTTTTGAAAATATTCTATAGCTTATGTTCATCAGGGATGATTCAGGATTTTAATGGTGAAAGAAATTTTCAAATTGGTCCAGTAGTTATTATGTTTATTCGTTACATACAAAAATACAAATCTTTCCTCATTATAATATTAGATTTGAGGAGGGAACATAAGGTTTTAGATAAGCCAAGACAAAAAAGTCCTTAGGACATTGTGCGCCATTTTATAATATAGCTTCTAAAGATATGACAATGCTCACGGAAGGAAAATTGAAGTTACACTTGAAATTTTGATTAAGAATGCCTACTATACAGTTTGTGATTACTTACTCGACCAAAATGCTTAGAGAATCTGCCTCTGCCAATGCATCGCCTGACCCATACCTTCACTTACGTAATATATACAAATACATATTGGAATAATTTTATAATAAACTTTGTGTCATCTTAACATGACTTTGAAAAACAATAGCCCCGAGATTCTTGTCTGTGCTTCTCGCAGTGGCTCTATAACACTTGTTTGCTGAACGCGGCAGTTGAGTACAATATTTCAATATTAAAAAATAAAATTTGTAATTGAGCTTCATAAAGCGTTTTAAACGCCCGAATTGAATTGGTCAAAGGTTGAAAGGTATCAGCAATAAAAACAAACTTATCGGCAAATAATAAAACCATACTATAGTTATATCGCTTTTATAATTTGTTGTTTCTTATTTATAATAAATTAAATAATAATTAATTAATTACCTCGGCCAGAGAATTAGTCTTGCCAAACAACGGGGTAATGCTGCCAGCCTTTTAGGAACTCTACCCGTGGACATTGACCTGAGCTCTGTTTTCTACTTATGATTGCCTCCTGCTAGAAAACAGAGCCCACAATTTTTATGTGTAACATTTTTAGGTAATAAATAATTTAACTATAGTTAAATTATATAAAATAAATAATTTAACTATAGTTAAATTATATAAAATAAATAATTTAACTATAGTTAAATTATTTATTTATTTTTGTGTTGCTTTTTTATTTAATACTAGCGGCCCGCTCCGGCTTTGTACGGGTAATTGCGACTATTAATTGAGATGTAAGCTCCTACCTTTCAATTTGGATCAAATTGCACACGGTGTGCAAATCAAATTTAAAATTGGTTGAGTAGTTTAGGAGTCCATCGCGGACAAACAACGTGACACGTAATTTTTATATATATACATTGAATGTTCATGTCCCTAAAAAAAACATATATTTAAGGTAAGTAAACATATATTACAATAAATGTAATCTCATGTTAGGTGCCCATACAATTATAAATTAAAAAAGTGTCTGATTATAAAACAAACTTATCTAAAGTATCGTGCACTGGAGCATACAAGCCGTGCGTCAGGGTTATTGGCGTGTTCCCAATCTTCAAGTTGATCGGAGAGGCGACATGGTCTATTATAGACTGGTAATGTTAACTACATTGAACATTACACCTTCATAATGGGCTTTATTTTAAAAGGAAAATGTCGAATATTAATAAATATTTTAATAATATTGTAAGAAAACATTTAATCAATATTTTAATAAAACACTTAAAATATTAAAATATATCTAGTCACAAGTCCGACTCATTTTCCTGTTAAGCCGACGTGACGTCACAAACACCACGCAGCCAAACCGGAAGAATTTTCGTCGCGTTTTGCTTCTACACGAAGCATCCTCAGAAGATCATGACTCTACGAGCGCACGATCGAGAATTAAATGTCGAATTTAAGTTCATCTTCGAAATCTTGCTAATCAACCGGTGACCATCGGCCGTCCATCGCTCATAGCTGAAACATTTCAATTAAGTAATGAACCAGTTTGATTACAATGTAGATGTCTGCCTAGATCTAGATGAAAACATTCTTAACCGACTTCGGAACAAAGAGGAGGTTCTCTGTTCTCGTCTGTATTTTAAATTCGTCTGTAATTTTTTTTCGGTTTGTTACCACGAAGATAGAACTTTAAACTGGGTGAACCAATTTTGATAATTCTTTTTTTATTTGAAAGCTGAGGTTTGTCGTTTGGTCCCATTTAAATTTCATCGAAATCAGTCAAGCCGTATTTGAGTTACACTCCAACAACTGAAAAATCTTTTCCTATCTTAATGTTATAGTCGTTGACAGTGAATGACAATCAATCCCGTTAGTAGCAAGGGTCACTAAAAAAGTGTTTTTTAACCAAATCATGAAACCGACTTCGACACTCAAAATTGTGAAATAACTTGTCGAAGTCGGTACCACGCGCACTGATTTGATTTAATAGGTACTTTTGGACTATCCACCATGATAAGTACCGACTTAAACAAGTTATTTAAAACTTTTGAGTGTTCAATTCGGTTCAATATTTTGCTTAAAAATGCTTAATAGTTGCACTTCGCCCACTTCACACTGACGATATCATCCTCTTTCGTCCCATGAACACCTCATTTCGCATTTAATATCTGTCCATGCTCTCATACCAAATTAAAATTTAAAACAATCGCCCCATCTCTTTTCCTCACCTCGTGTTTGATGCATTCCAGCCTGCGCTTTCATTTTGCACGGAAGTTCTTTCCTTCCAGCCTAGCAGGAAGTATCCCTCCTAGCTTCTAATTTACTAAGAAAATACCTAGTTGTCATCTGCTGATATAGCAATAAAAAAAGTTATAAATAACAAATATTTAATTCCGCCTAATTTTCCTGTGGCGTCATAAACGCCACGTAGCCAAACCAGGAGGATTTTCGACGCGTTTGAGAATCTGTAAATGAATATATGAACATACGCTCGAACAGTCAAGATCTCCTGAGGATGCTTCTTGCAGACGCAAAACGCGTCGAAAACTCTACCGGTTCGGCTATGTGACGTTAGTGGTTTTTTGTTTTTTTTTTATAATGCTGATAGGCTAGCCTTTGACCCACTATCTCACCTGATGGTAAGTGATGATGTGGTCGAAGATGTTGTTCAGGCCAGCCTAGAATTACTGACTCTCGAGGACTGCCGGAGCACACCGCTACTTGCTTGGCGACAGGTTTTCTACTTGAGAGTGGTAGCTAGCTAGGCCGGCATTCGCAAAATGCCCTAACACCATGCTGTAACGACTGCTATCGTAAGTCAAAAACAGGGAAGTAAGACAAAAACACTTAAAAACATATTAAAAAAATATTATCTATTGACGATTCCGCCTAATTTATTATTATTTAGTTACAATTAGGCGGAATTGTCACTATAATTATATTTTTAAGTGATTTATTAAAATTTTAATTTAATGTTTTCTTAAAATATTTTTAAAATATTTGTTATTATTAAATAGGGAAAGTAACCGCAAAGTAACGCCTGAATCTATTCATTATCTGAACACCCTATTATTTTAACTTATTAACGCGCGAATCTTTAAGCTTATAATTGAAAGAGCTCATTGTCAAAAACAGATTATTTTGACACTTCACAAAATGACAGCGAGGTGCGTTGATGAATGGCGCCGTGGCAAATAACGCGAACGCTGCACTCGCAATCGGTTCAAAACATTATTATATCTTACAAAATCACAAATTTACGTGAGGAAAAATTTAGGTCATGTGCGGGATAGGAACCCGCGCCCATCCACCCTTTAGCCGGGGTATGCTCTAATCCAATTGAGCTAATATGACAATGAGTCATAACTCACTTTACCCATCGTATTGCGATGGAGCGACATTATATATAGTTCAACTTACGTTGTACTACAAACACGACTAATTTTGCAATTAACTTTATATTTGTAATAATGACACAACCCTAAAATTTTAATATTTTTATGTTTGTAATAACGCATGCTCTGCGGATTACATTACAAAATTCCGAGAGGAAAAAATTTAGTTATGTATAGGGTAAAAATTAAAAAAATAATCCTCTCCTAAATTTGTAATTTTGTAATGTAATCCGTATAGATCGCAATATTGCAAACCACAGATTACCCATGGGGGTAATCTGTGTTGCAAACATAAAAAATATTAAAATTATAATTTATTATTATGCAACCAAAGCCACTGACTAACACATCTGTATACTGACTTTAGGTATAGGATCCGTTTACAAGGACGGAATCTTATAAACCTAAATCATCTTAAACAGTTATCTTACAACTGAGACACGGAGTGGTTCCCTCGAGACGGCCGCGGCCGGTGCCCTCTGTGGACATCTCCGTTGTAATTCTGACAATCCACAATCATCAGAGCTCTCAGACTGAGTGCATAAACAAAGAACCAATTGTTACAACAGAAATAGCCGAACGCCCCGCGGGACCTCGCCAACTTTTCATTCTGATGAAACACGTGGCACTACGATAAAGATGCATCTGTAGTGAAATCACACACGGATGATATTTTAAATAAACTAAGCCATCAAACACACTGCTACCTGTACTGTACTGTAACAGCCGGATTGTCCACTGCTGAACACAGCCTCCCCTATTAAAGGGATATTTGCCATAATCCCCACGCTTGGCAGGCGGCTTGGGGATGGCAGTGTAAGTTGACAGTTCTTTAGAAGCCGTACCTTCCAGTATTTTCCCTTAGTCGCCTCTTACGACATCCACGGGATGATATGGAGAGGTGCAATTCTGACCCGGCACCTCACGGGGCATAGTGATTGCAAGACTTCTTCTTCTACACCAGGTTAAATGAAATAGCCTTTCAAGAATAGTCTGTCAGCTGCAGTGCCGCAGGTCCGTGGTTCGACCGCCACGCGCCGCTGTCTTGAGCTTTACCGCAACCAGGAACAGCATTTTACGAATGATCGCCTGGCTAGCTACCACCTTCAAGTGTATAATCTGTCACCAAGCACCTAACAGCGTGTTCTGGCAGCGGTCAAAATGCATTTGTTATAGGCAGAGGTTAGTCCACTTAACATCAGGTGGGGCTCGAGCTTGTACCATCACATAAAAAAAATGAAGTGGCATCATTACTGCCCGCATTCCAGATACAATCTGGTAGATATAATGACTAATATCTCTGCATCTATCTAAAACTAATCTGCGATCGATTAGTTGTACCGATTACAATTAAACAATACTTATCACGGTATATATTTAGTAAATGTTATCAGCAGCGGCTACGCCACTTACTTTTATCACTGGCTTTCCGCCCGCTTTAGGTATATACTCGTATTTGTATGAATGATTTTCCAAACAAACTTTTGCATCTCTTTTCCCTCTTTTCACGTTTTCCAGGTTGAATTTTTATTTCCTTAGTTTATAGTTATAGTTTAGGGAGGACAAAGATGCTGGCTACCGCCTGTGCGGTCGTCCAGCTCCACCGGGTTTTGGGCGAGGGCCTGGCCCTACAATAGCCCGGGAGGGAGAAGTGCCGAAGGCACTTCTCCCGAGACGGGCGTAGAAGGCGAAAAGCGCTTTCTACCTCCGTCTCCTGCGGACGCCGAAAACGTACCGCTACTATAGGAGGGGTTGACAGCGAGCTCAAGGGCACCACTGTGGTTCGGACCTCGGCTTGTCTCGCTGTCGAGAGACATGGGGGGGATCGGAGCAAAATGCCTCTGTGCAACTGCAGTGTTGCACAATTGGGCCCTACTGAATAATACTCTTTGACTATTTGGAGAGCAATTTATCGTGACCTTGTTTTTGCCTCGAGCTCGCCGGCGAGCTCGGTGTTTGATTGTGTGACCTCTGATTACCTCACACCTGGGGATTTTACCTCGACGACTTGCGGATAACGCTAAAGCTGCCAACGTAATGGCTGCGATGGGGTCATCCGGGTCGTCTAATACCTGCCGTGGTCGGCGACGGGGGGGTTTGAAAAATGGGATAGAAGAGGCAGTCGAGTAGTTCGATGTCTGGACAACCAATGGGTTCGGGTGGTGGGGCGCTCGATCAAAGTATCGGCGGGCGCAGTCCTTATTGAACTGCGCTAGAGAGGGAAGGTTTAAGTCGCAATGCAACTCGGTGTTCCGGATATACCACGGGGCGCCGGTTGCATTACGAAGAAAACGGTTTTGGATGACTTGAAGTTTATGAAGGTGGGCCTCACTAGCATGACTAAACACTACTGATGCGTAAGTCATGATGGGGCGGATGCAGGCAGTGTAAAGTGTCTTCTTATTACTAAGAGACATTTTACTCTCTTTGCGAAGTAGGGGACCAAGGCGACCCATTATGAAGGCCGCTCTGTTACGGACGGTTGTTATGTGATCGTTAAAGGTGAGATGACGATCAAGGGTGACTCCGAGGTATTTTGTTCTAGGAACCCAGGGAATGGGTTCGTCGAACAAAATAAGCGGTTTCGGGTAAGGGGAGCGTGTCTTCTCAGTAAAGCACATAGCTGTGCTTTTAGCTGGGTTGACCGCGATGCGCCATTTTCGGAACCAGTCACCGATCTCGGTGATGGCCCGTTGCATGACGAAATAGGACTGTCTGTTGATATGCCACCCAGTGGTGTAAATGGCGGTATCATCCGCATATTGGGCTAGGAATACTTTGGGCTGAGAGCGTGGGATGTCACTGGTATACAGTGCAAAGAGAATAGGTGATAGCACGGAGCCCTGAGGGACTCCGGCTCTGACTGGGTGGGGGGAGGAGAGGGTGCCTTCCACGCGATAGCGAAAGCTTCTGGCTTTAAGGAAGTCTTGTAGGATGAGCACAAGACGTTCTGGCACGCCAAATTGGTATAGCTTGTAGATCAAGCCGTTGTGCCAGACTTTGTCAAAAGCTTTCGCTACGTCGAGGAAGACTGCTAGCGTAGTCTGGGGTTTGGGGTACTTATTGAAGCCCTCAATGATGTGCTCCGTGAGGCGGTGCACCTGTTGGACGCATGAGTGTCCGGGTCTGAAGCCAAACTGCTCATCTGGGATAAGGTGGTGTTCCTTAGCATGGGACTGGAGACGGTTTGCAAGTAACCGCTCGTAAAGTTTGCCTAAGGCACTGAGGAGGCTGATGGGGCGGTAACTGGTGGGGTCAGATGAGCTTTTGCCTGGTTTGTGAATGCCAATGACATTTGCACATTTCCAGGTGTCTGGGAATAAGCAGTGGCTCATAGCAGCATTGAAGATGCTGACTAAGAGATGGATGAGAGGAGGAGAGAGGGTTTTAAGAACCCTGTTGGAGATGCCATCGGCACCGGGGGATTTGCGCGGTCGGAGGGCCTTGATCAGTCTCTCCACCTCAGCGTAAGTCGCTAAGGTGATTGGTGGGAGTTCAGAGGTGACCACAGAGCTTTTACGTTCGACTTCAGCATCCACCGAATCGAGGTGAGCTTGGTCAACGTGATCTACGTTAGGGGAACACTGAGCCTCTAGGCTATCAGCTAGGCACTCAGCTTTGTCTTCGTCAAAGAACGCTGGGACTAGTGGGACTGGTCTGTATAAGGGAGGCATGTCGTTATGGTTACTTCCTTTCAAGCCTCGCGCCAAGTCCCAGTAAGCATGGTGGCTTGGCACGAGGTTTGAAAGTTTATCGCCCCATTGTTGATCACGCAACTCAGACATGCGACTTTGAACCATGCGTTCAAAGTGGCGTTTCTTAGTTTTGTTCTCTTTACTGGGGTAAGTGTCGTAATGTCGGGTCACTGCTTTACTCTCCGTCACCAATCGTCTCACATCCGCTGGAATGACAAGGCGCCGGTCGTCCGGCACTATGACCTCCTTTGCGGATGCACCTACTACGGTGGAGAGGTGATTGGTGAACGAATCGATTGCAAGGGTTACGTCATCTTTTGTCAGGATGTCGTCAGGGATCTTGTCTAGGTCCGGTGAACTGATAGCCTTTAGGGCATCGCCTACTTGCTTCCAGTTCACTATCGTCTTAGTGGGGCGGGGGAGGTCAGTCGTTGGGTCGGGACCTAGTCGCAGTATAATGGGTCGGTGGTCAGAGTGAAGCTCGTGAACCACTTCTATGGAGCGTAACCGGAGTGTTACGCCTCTGAATAGTGCCATGTCGAGCAAGTCAGATCGGTGGTCTTCCATATAAGGGTAGTGAGTGGGCTCAGTGGGCGCAATTATGTCAAAGTTAAGTTCTGCGATTAGGTTTTCAAGTGCAATACCTCTGGGATTGTTGACGTTACAATTCCATAGGATGTGCTTACTGTTGAAGTCGCCAATCAGAATGACGGCGCTTCCTAATGAGAATAGGGCTTCTAAGTCAGCTCGGACGATCGGCTTTTTGCAAGCTTGGTAACAGGATGCTATGACTATAGGTTGATGACCAGTCATAGCTAGGAGGCAACAAGATGCTTCCATATTAACAAGAGTCGGGGTAGGTAGGGGAATGCAGTGCAGGGACCTTTTGTAATAGATAAGAGTGCCTCCCCCACGGGAGTTCACTCTATCATCACGTACCGTTCTGTAATTGGCAAACCTAGGGTTCGCCTTCCCCGGTTTTAGAAAGGTTTCCTGCACGCATATGATATCGATAAGGTGGGTACAACAAAAGTCGTGGACGAGGTCACGTTGTCTGAAGAGGCCGTCAGCGTTAAATGACGCTAACGAAACTGAGTACGGTTTCGTGCGTTCGGTTGTACTACCCATAGTGGTTGTACTGGGGAGGGGCCTGGGGAACGAAGCGCTTAAGGGCGCTAAGTAAATTCGCGTGTTCCAATGTATATTGGATCACGTCCGCTGGGGATTGAGCGAAGTGCATCTTGTGCGCTAGCTCGCGGACTTCGTTGATGTCAATAGACATCGCCAGGTCGCTGACTAGTTTGATGTCCTCTTGAAGAGAGGCATCCATCAGCGGCATGGGTAGGGCTTGTGGCCGAGGAATGGCGCGGGGAGGAGGGGCGCGAACGGAGTTGGCAACGGGTGCCGGGAGCGCGGGGCGAGCCGGGGCCGGTGCGCGGGCAGGGGCCGGGGCGCGGGCGGGAGCGGGTGCGGGCGCGCGGGCCGGGGCGCGGGCGGGAGTGATGGTCTTTACCATACTGGGTGGTTTAGACCATGCGTTACGGGCGGGGAGCGGCGCGGGTATTACCTGTGAAGCAGGTATTACCGACAGCTTAGGGCTGACCCGTTGGTAACGGTCATGTGAGGGACGGGTCGGCCTATGCCTTGCCACCCTGTGGTTTATGCGTGGTGCTTTTGGGCAGCCGCGGTAATTCGCGGTATGTCCTTGAGCACCGCATAGAACGCAGCTGGGTGGGTCCGGCGAGTCCCGAGTGCGAGTGCACGCCGCTGTCGCGTGATCGCCTAGGCACTTGACGCACCTAGCGCGAGCGAAACAGAAGCGGGAGGCGTGACCGTATAATTGGCAGTTGTGACACTGCGAGGGACTTCCATTTTTAAATGGGGCTTGTACGTCTAACCCAGAGAGGCCGCAGACCTTTTTTAAATTAAAAATGGCCTTGCCCTCTGGTGTACGGTCTAGTACTACGAGTACTAGGTCATATGGACTGCGGTCCTTCCCGCTGTACATGCGGTGAACCGCATGCACTGGGAAGTCTTGTGCTTTAAGGTCGTCACATACCGCATCGGTATGTATCTCCTTAGGCACACCGCGAATCACAACGCGAAGGACTTTCTCCTCTTCGAGCGCATAAGTGTGAAAACTTATGCTCTCTTTACGGAGGAGCTTTGTTAGCGCTCTGTGGTCGCTACTAGTGGGCACTTGGACTTTAATGCCCTGCTGCGTGGAGCGGGCATTAGTATAATGGATCCCACGATCCGAAACTAAGCGGGACAGCATGTCCCATTTGCTTTTGTCCTGAATGAACAAAGGCGGAGGCGGTTTTTCGCGACGTGCGCTCGCGTCCTGAGGGGACGCGGCGGTTGAAACCGGAGCGGAGGGAGGAGACGCGGGGCGCGGGGCGGGGGTCCGTTTTTTTGCCGGAGGCGGGGGCCTTTGCGGGTGCCTTGGCGGGAGGGGCGGAAGTGGCGCAACTAGCGGCTTTGGGCGCGCGCTTGCGTTTGCGATCTACGACGGTGTAACCGTCGTTATCGGAATCAGAGTCCGTGCGTGAGGCGCCGGCCTGATCTACCTCCATGTCCGTTTCGGATTCCGAAACGGTCTCGACAATGGCGAAGGAGGGACGGGTACTCGCTGACCTCCCGATCGGTGAGCGAGAGCGAGACCGTTCACGGGGAGGGGCTGCCACCGTGCGTCTATTGTCGGGCCCGGGAGCGGGCGAAGTAGGGCTATCCTCTGAATAGGATCGGGTCAAGGGAGGAACGCTGGCCGGTCAGTTCTCCATACAAACGTCGTAGGATGAACACTCCCTTATTTGAGGATTTAGGTCCAAAGCAAAGCATGATATCGATTGATTTATTTATAATTATCTAGGCTTGTATCGTAACTTTTTTTAATAAGATAATTTACTTGAGAGTTAGAAGTCTCGAAAAATTTTCATATAAAGTTTTTGAGGCTCATAACTTTCAACTTAATTATCTTTTCAAAATTTCGGCGTTATACAAATCTAGATAATGACGAGAAGGTATTATGCTTAATTCTGGACCTAAAATCCCATTGGAGGCGCTGGGCAGCAGCCTTCCAGTATTTTTCCCTTAGTCGCCTACCTAAGAAAGGGAGGAAGTCCCGGAGGGAGCGATGAGAGTGTCCGTGAGGCGGGCATTCTCTTCCTCTTCAAGGAGTTGCATATGTGCAACGTATAGATCGGGGTGGCGGAGGGCGAAGGTCTGAAGGACCTGCACCTCACCGTTAGAGGGACGGGACTGCATCCTGAGGGGAATACTCAGGACGCCCTATCAAGGGTTTGAATTCCCTCACACACCTTGTGAGCTCACTGTGTGAGAGGGAGTGTGTACCTAGGGTGTGCCCTAGTTGTGTACCCTCTCCGAGCTTTTTTCTCGGCGGAGAGGGGTGTTCCTAAGCGCTACTCCGGGGTTGACTAGGGGCGACCCCAAGGCCAGTAATCCCGGAGCCCAGCTTGCTTCGGCTGACCCGTGAAGCGGGAAAGGCCACGGTGCAAGGTTAAACCAAAACAACAACAGTGGCCGTTGTCACCGTAGGGTGTCACACTGCGACCGCAGCAAATGGCGGATTTGATCGTTCAGACGGGTTTGGCTGACGCTACCCCACGCCTGAACGACGTCGCTTAACAGCACAAAGTGTGTTGTTACGCGACTGTTACTATGTTGTGTCGGGTAGTAAAGTGGTGAAATGCGCACCGAAAAGTGCGGTCAAAACAAGACCACCAGCCCGATATGATGTTGTTCGTCCGAAACAAGGGACTTGGGTAGGTGGTAATGCCTGACGTCTTAGAGCGCCTCTGCGCGCCGGCACGGCGAGCTCGTAGCTCACGTTGCACGGCGATCGGTGGCTGCTCAGCTTCTGCACAGAAAACAAAACTTCGTCAGGACTGCGTATTCCAAGGCACTGGTCTGCAACTAGCGTCGGAACGATGACCCGAGTGAGACGGCAATAGTGTGGGGACTATTGCGGTCTCACTGGGAGATACTGGCGGAGCTGTAGACAGGTGTGCACGGCGTGGCGGCACAGGTCGGAATGTTATTTCCTTTGCAAGTTGTATTTTGATATAGTATCTCCCCCCCCCCCCCCATTACTTCCCGAGGCGCCTAAACGCAGTAATTTTTGCACAGTACTACTTCGAGGCAGGATATAAGATACGGCGCGGCGGTGTGCCCCGATTATAACCAAGACGTACTTTTGCTAAAAAACATACCACTTTTTGACACTTCATTGATCGAGTTGCGTAAAGTGACGCTTTGGAATGCCGATGCCTTGGGTTCAACCGAGGACCTGCTGTGCGGCAGTCCATAGCAAATGCCACTGAGCCATCACTGCTTCAAAAATAGAAATCCTATATTGGATTGATTCATAGACACAATCCAGTCTAAGCTATGTTAACCATTTTCAACATTAAAACTCGATAAAACACAATTTTTGGAAGACATAATATCAAAGATGTTATGTTCGATATTCCCGCCGAAGCTCCATCTCTGTTAGTTCATACCGAAAATGTAAACAGTGTACCGCCTTAGTGCACAAGTAAAGCTCTAAATTCCCGGCAGCCACCATACGTGCTTTCATGAAAGTTTCATTAAAATACGATATGAAACGACTTTCACAGTCGAGCATACATATATAAAGAGACGCTACAGATCTAGTTCTTTACTAGGACTGCATTCGTTAACGTTTTTAAACAACTTCATTAAAATGAGCAAGTCGCTTCTAAACACTACACATATATAATAGTTGTAGTTTCATGTATGACTATGGATCATACAATCTTGATCCGCCGTTGTCCCGTCGGGTGCCTGGTTGGATTTGCATCCCTCCATATCACCGTGGGTGTCGTAAGAGGCGACTAAGGGAAAAATACTGGAAGGCTGCTGCCCAGCGCCTCCAATGGGATTTTAGGTCCAGAATTAAGCATAATACCTTCTCGTCATTATCTAGATTTGTATAACGCCGAAATTTTGAAAAGATAATTAAGTTGAAAGTTATGAGCCTCAAAAACTTTATATGAAAATTTTTCGAGACTTCTAACTCTCAAGTAAATTATCTTATTAAAAAAAGTTACGATACAAGCCTAGATAATTATAAATAAATCAATCGATATCATGCTTTGCTTTGGACCTAAATCCTCAAATAAGGGAGTGTTCATCCTACGACGTTTGTATGGAGAACTGACCGGCCAGAACTGGAGAACTTCACCCTTAAGGTCGCACCGAGCTTTTTAGGCGCGCCGCGTATTTGTGCGAGAGTAAGGCACCCCGAACCGCCAGCATCCGTCCCCGTCTGACGGCCGAAGAATTACTAAAGCGGACAGGGAGGAAGCATCGCGGCTCTGACTAAAATGGGCGGCACATGCGTGAATTTGAGTATTTCCTTCGTATAATAAAAACAAATAACTATTTGAAAAATGTTATGTGTATACGTTATATAAAACATGTTGGTTTTTTTATTCTTCAAATACGGATGACTCTCCGTTAAGTATTTACGCCGTACTAAGGGTTTATTTCGTTTTTTAGATGTAACTTTGGATTTTATTTTCTATAGAGAAAATTTTAAGTAATCGTGTTTCTAAAGTGTATGATTTATAGAATGAATCCTTTAATATAATATATATTAATTGCATTACTCAAAATTAAGAAATAAAGATACAGCAAGGGATCAAACGAACCACAATTACGTATCGCTGCCTCGGTGCAGGCTTAAAACATTCCTTACGTGCTACTTCAATTTGCCCTGAGAGCTGTAGGTACTGGATCGACCCTCTAGATAACTGCTGGTTCGATTAAGTTAAATCTTGTTCTCTCTGGGTGTACGTTGTACGTGCTGCAACGAGCGGGACATGAACGAAAATTTCATAAACCTAGCACACTGAACGTTGAGCTTCTATTTTCACTCGCCTGTATATCATCATGTTTGAAATTGGAATGTTTCAAACTATACAGTTTTTTATTTACACTTGGTTATGGCGGGATTTTGTCTTTCTTTCTTTTTAGGAATGATAGAAGCTTACGTCGAGCAGTAAGATGGAATTCAAATGGGAATTCATATGTATAAACTGTGAAAGATATGGCTTGTGACCATACGTTACTTACTCCTACAGCCACATGAGCAGCAGCCACCATTTAGTTTACCACATTTCTATGATCTATCAAAAAAAGCGATCAGAGGCTTTTTGAAGGGCAGCATCGGAGGCCTCAAATTGGGCTTGAAATTTTGTATGAATATCTTTATAAAAATAAGTAAAGTATGGTTACATAAAATAGAAAGGTGTACTAAGATTTTTAAGATAAGGGCGAATTAAGTGACATATATAGGGGTTGAATTTTTTTATGAAAGCCGTTGAATTTTTTATGATAGTCCTATGCTTATTCTTAAATGGGCATCTACATTTTTTATAATACAGTGTTCAAAGAAATTATGTTTCTTTATGAAGGGCAGGATTAAGGAAGTAAGGGTGGGAATAGAGCTGATGGTATCTGAGGAGGGAGGGGGTGATCAGGGGGTATGTGTGCTAGCAATGATAATGGAAATTTTTATTCAAAGTCGAGGTATTAGTTATTATATATAGAAATGTTAATGTGAATGTTATTAATTGTGTAAGAATGAGAAGAATTTTATTAACTACAAATCTTTATTGCGTTTTTATAAGGCGCGTATGAGTATTTACGATTTTTACGATAAACGCAATAGTAGGTACTATCTCAATGATTTAGAAAAAGAAGATTCAATGTTGGTTGAATTTGAAATTATGAATTTTCAATGTGCGTAATAGACTAATAGACCATTACGCTGTCATGTAATCCTGCTGAACCTCGAAAATAGCTTGAGGCTAGAGTGCTCGTGCCGGAATACACCTTTAAGTGCTTGGCGACAGATTTTGTACTTAAAGGTGGTAGCTAGCCAGGCCATAATTAGTAAAATATCGTAGCACCATGCTTTAACGTCTGCCATCTTAAGACAACAACGGCTTTAACCAAGTTACCACCGAGGTACGTGCACGCTCAGTAGTAATGTCACTAGCGGTCACTACATGACCACGGTGGACGTTGCTTAACTTATCTGATCGGATAACCAAACTTCGCTACCAGCTCTGAAAAAACATTTTCGAAAAATGTGGGATCTTTCTGTGTACCTAGTCAATACATGCTGGCGTTTTTAGCACACATATAGGATTTACTTTACACTGCCTGATTGTTTGGTCACTAAGTATATATTGATATATATAATAAAAAATACATCAGACGGTGTTATCAGTCATTATTTGTTACCAATACTACAGAATAGATCATAGTAACTACGAATGTAATACCCTGGAACTGGGCTGTAAATTGTGATGCAAACAAAATAGTAGATAAGTAACATAGTAAGTCGAGTCAGGCTCGTAGTCAGAGGGTTCCGTACCTATACAACAAGTATTCTTGTCTCCCAAAAATCAGCCAAGTGCGAGTCGGACTCGCGCACGAAGGGTTCCGTACCATTAACTATACAACATTAGACACTATATTATAACCTATTCATTAAACAACTTTAAACGGTTTAAATCGCGTATATTTGTGTGACAAATAAAACCAATTAGTCACCCCGTGACCTCGATCACTGCAAAGTGTTTGAAACTTCGGGACAAAAATAATTACAAATATACGCGATTTAAACCGTTTAAAGTTATTTAATTACTATGCGTAACAATCGCGAAAACCTAAGAGAATATTACATTATAACCTTTTTGTTAGTTTTCACGTGCGCGAATCCGACTCGCATTTGGCCGATTCTTAATATGTATTGTTATAGCAAAAGAAATACATCATATGTGAAAATTTCAACTGTCTAGCTATCATGGTTCATAAGATACTGCCTGGTGATAGACAGACAGACAGTGGAGTCTTAGTAATAGGGTCCCGTTTTTACCCTTTGGTTACGGAACTTTGATACCTACATAAAAAAAATACCGACTTCCACAACTTAAAAGAATGATATGCGTTTTAGTTTTATTTACTTCGATGACATTGGTATTATTTATTTATTTATTTACTTGGAAGACCAACAGCCAATATGTCTAATAGAAGTATGTATATAAAGCAATAGGCCAATTATAGGTCCTGAACAATATAAACAAATTAGGTAAAACAATGACAATAGTGTGAACTATACTTAGAACTTTACCATTATTTTTATTTTACCTTTACCATTGTTCCTATTATATCGATTTCAAAATTAAAGTACAGAACCGATTTTGATAAAATGTATATTGAACCGTCTCTGAAGTATGACGAGCCACAAACAAATAAAAAAAAAATTAAAGTCACTTCATATTTGGTGTAGTTTAACGTGAAAACAAACAATATACAATTGAGAAAATCCTTTTTTGAAGTTGGTGAAAAATACTTTACTCACACTAGGTTATTGCTTGCTACTTTACTTTGCCCCGTGGGGTGCCGGGCTAGTATGTCATTTTGCTACCTGCACATGACGCGACTAAGGTTGAGATTTTTGAAGCAGTGATGGCTCAGTGGCATTGGCTATGGACTGCCGCGCAGCAGGTCCATGGTTCGAATCCCGCCGCGGGCTTGAGCTTCACCGCATGGTGGAAGGACAACTTGCGATAGCCCGCCTGGCTAGCGACCACCCTCAAGTAGAAAATCTGTTGCCAATCACCTAACGGTGTGTTCCGTCAGCAGTCTTTGAGAGCCAATGTAATTACAGGCACATGAGACTTACCAACTATGTCTCAAGGTGACGGGCGCAGTGCAATTCGTGACGAAAAATGCATCTGTTATAGGTAGAGGTTAGTCCACTTAGCTTATAGGCCCACCTGGCCTCAAGCTTGTCCGTCACAATAAAATAAAAAGATATAGTGGTCAGCAACGCCTTCTGAGTAACTGCATGCGGAGGCTCAGCGTGCATAAGGATTAGGGCAAAACCCCCTAAATGAGGGCGGCTGTGTCAGCAGAGGAAAATTCAGCTTATACAGTACTTTACTTTAGAGTTGGTATTAGACCAAGTTTCATTTGTGTAATACTGTTTTTACGATTGAGCAAAAGATATAATGCGTTATTGTATTGGATGTTTCATAACACTTGTTTTTCCACTTACAGTTTTTATTATTATTTCTTATGCACAATGCACATAAAACATATATTCTGAAATTGTCAACCCGCCCCCCAAACGGTTACAATTTCAACCTTCTCGCAGTGGCTCTATGATGCATTTTTGCTTAACGTGACAGTAGAATAAGGGCCTGTTTCAGAATATTCGAGTAAGTTCCGGTTGTACTACCCAGAGCATATTTAGTAAACAAAACACTATCTTTGCGTTTCACAGTCATCGATTTAACATATCCACCGGTTAAAGATTGGAACGCTCTGCATGTTGACTGTCATTTTTATCATTCAGTTATTTTAAGTGTTGCATAGCAACCCGAAACTTTATTCGGACATTCTGAAACGGGCCCTAAATATTTCAATATTACATTTTGTATTTGACTCTCATAAGAGTATCGTAGACGTTCCTACTATCGGCATACCTTTATACTCGTAGGGTCATATGTATTACAAACAAAAACATGTTAAATAAAACCTGCATGTAGCTAGATATGTTTTTATAAATAATTGACTATTGATATGAAATGATTTTGACTTTGAGCCTATTACTTAGTACGAGGTAAAGGAAACCTATTGCTAAGCCTGCGCTAAGCAATAGGTTTCCTTTACCTCGTACAGAACCCTACAGAATCACTCGTAGTTGATCTTTGTAAATGTAACATATTTGCACATGCTTCAAACTGACATAGCGGCCTGATGTTGATCCCTTTTGGTTGTCGACAACACTTGACCTTGGAAGTCTTGACTCAAGGACAACGAAGACGTATTGCCTCAGCACCGAATCAACTACGCCTTGCCCAATTATCACAGCTAGTCACGAGCACGTCTCGATTCAGGGCAACGCCGATACGGGCCCGTAGCTGTATAGAGAAGGAATAGAAAGCTGCCGATACGGGTGCCGAATGGATTAGTGTGCACCAAACCGTTCACATTTTACCTCTGACATTTTCTTGAATGACTTGCTTTCAAGAACTTTAGTCGTGTTTTAAATCTGTTAATATTTTTGTTGTGGTGATAATTAATCTCTAAACATGACATTAGGATTTAGAGTAGCGGCATAAAAAAACTTGGTAAAACAAGGACGTTTCTTCAAAAACCAGCGCCGACAAGAGAAATCTAACAAGGCGACGATATATATGATATTTTTTTAAAACACATACCTACAATTGTTATTTCTCATTCGCCTGTAATTTAACTGCGGCTCTGAAAGACTGATGCTGGAACTGTTAGGTGCTTGGCAACTGATTTTTATGTTTGTGGGTAATAGCTAGCCAGGCGACCTAGCAGCATGGCAGCTTTTATAATAATATATAACCGCTCGGCCATCAATGCTTCAAAAATTCTTTTATCTAAATCGGTGGACGGTTGGCGAACCAATATTTTAAAGCCAGGTAAGTTCTCGTGAAATTTAAAACAATAAAGTTGGTACGAGGAAGCCCCAAATGAAATTGTTCGGAAGCTTACGGTTAAAAATGCGGCCTGCTCGTCGAAACCTTCGATATTGCGATGGGCAGCTGGCGTAGTGCCCGACTGCATCTGCAGTAACGGATCTGCAGAGCACTTTACTATATCAGTATAGAATACAATACTTATTTCATGTTACTTTCATACTTTTTGAAGCAGTGATGGCTCAGTAGCATTGGCTTTGGATTGCCGCGCAGCAGGTCCATGGTTCGAATCCCGCCGCGGGCTTGAGCTTCACCGCATGGTGGAAAGGCATTTTGCGAATACCCGACTGGCTAGCGACCATCCTCAAGTAGAAAATCTTTCAGCAGTCCTTGAGAGCCAGTGAAATTACAGGCTTAATAACTGTTTCTCAAGGTGACAGGCGCAGTGCAATCTTGACTTGCGACGAAATGCATCTGTTATAGGCAGAGGTTAGTCCGCTTAACATCAGGGGGCCTCGAGCTTGTTCCGTCACAATAATATAAAAAAATAACTTTTTGGTGTTACTGTTTGGCTATCCTCTGACCCCTACGTCATTAGATGGTTAATGATGGTCGAAGATGTCAAATATGCTTAACTTACTTCAAATCACAAAACTAAAGATTTTGTAACACACCGTTTACTGCTGAGCGGCAGATTTTCTAAATGTGGGCGGTAACAAACCGGGCATCAATGACAAACTATCATCGGTACTTTTTTTGCAGTTTTTCATAGTTAAATAGCATCTACATCTACACTTATACTATAGCGAAGAAAGATTTGTGTTTTGGATTTTTGTGTGCAACGAATAAACTTAAAAACTATTGGACCGATTTGTATGACATAACTAGGTAACTCACAGGTCACTTGTGACGAAATGCATTTCAAGTATTTCTGTAATATATTAAAATATTATAGAAACGGTAATATTGATATTCAAAAGAGGATTCCCATCAAGAAAATGTTATTTTCTGAGTACTCTTTTATACTCCGTATCGTAGCTTCTACAATAAAGAAATAAAAAGCAATCGAGTACGAGTGATGCCACGCTCTTGGGGTTCCAATTATTTCAAGTGAATAGACAGATAAATTCCCGCCTGATGGTAAGCGTCACGCTTGTCCATTACACTTGCAGTGTCACCGTCCTCGTTCTGCGTGACACTGCACTGCATTCGTCTCTCCGAGACATTAGTTCATATGTCATATTTGCGGAGTAATTTCATTTGGTACAGAGCCCTTCACGCCTAAACAGAGTAGTATTTGCACAGACAGAGTATCTGGCACTGCGATCACTCACCAAGACGGGCTCTTGCTGCAGAGGATTAAAGAACCCCTTGGTTCCGCTGGCCTGGGGTCAGCCTCCCTTTTGTACTTAGATTATAAAAATCACAATTTTTTTAGTAAAAACACAACCAACGTAAAATTCGAATTTTTGAAAATAACTTAATTATTACTCGTCAGATCTCACTCAAATTTCAACGGGATCATATGACAAGAACGAGCTTTCGAATATAAAAAAAAAACACCTAAATCGGTACACCCTGTAAAGAGTAATGTAACACACGCATAAAAAAAATATTCATGAACCCTGAAAATAAAACAAAACTTTTTTTGGGCGTCGTGTAAAAAAAAATTGAGTTGATACTGAACCTCTGGTGAGTTAGTTGCACTGAGTTTTTTTCTAAAACTTGTATTTTCATGATGCCTGCAGTGCCTGTTGCATAACGTGATTAGGCGAAGAGCACGATCCTCATTTCTTTGAACTGAGAAAAGTTGTTAAAAATAAAGAACTAAGTAAATATCAATTGCAGTCGAGTCGAGTATTTTTCTAAAAACATTTTCTATTCGACCGTTTTATAAAAATACATCTTTAGAGCAATAGAGAAATGTTTTCAAGGAATGCCTTCACTTTTATGACATTAGTTTAACTTTTGATCAACTAAAGATAAAAGCTACAATCTATAAGGCTTTGAAAAAGATACCTGGGCGGGAATTTTAATTTTTCTCCATTGTTTTCAGGGTTGGTTGGCTTGGAAACCTGCATGTAGTGGACATAACACAATATTTATGCAATGTTATTTTCCAAGCACTAAAGCGCCGTTTGCGCTTGACTTTACAAAGGAAGTTTTAGTATGAAGGTTTTTCTATCCAGTAAGTTTAATCGCAGAGGTCGTAACTTTAAGTGTACACTCATATCACTAGCGAGAAGTTCCAAATATCATTTTGTTTTTTTTTTTTTGCTGTGTTGTGAGAAATTAGGGGCAGGTAATTTAGATATGTTGAATTATTGATATGTACACGTATTTTTAATATTCTTGACGTTAAAGGAATTGCTTTATTCCTAACAAACTAATAGTACATTATGATTAGGGCTGCCATGACCTAAGCCACCGATACCGGACAAAATCTTAAAAGAACCCGGACATTTGGGTGAAATTGAGTTTTTTCCCCGGACACCCATGAAAAATAAAGTTCATATTTTTTTTAATTTATGCAGCTTCTTAGCTCCTAAACTACAGTGCTACAAACATAATTATTCCCTCTTCTCTTTCTAAGACAATCTGGTGATAAAATTAATGAGGAGCAGTGTTATTTGGCATCAAATTAGAAATAAATTATAATTTTTGTATAAATAAATAATTAAATAACTATTAGTAGGTACCTTAACCTTAGTTAGAAACTAAAAACTACATTGTATCAAAATTTTTGAAGTCATCTTGTTTGGTGACGTAGATTAAGTATAAATAATAGTCAATTATAGTCAAATCGGTATTTTCTTTTAATGTAAATTAAAAGAAAGTAACAAGTTTAAATTATGACGAGCTCAAGATCTTTTTACTCTACAAAATTACAAATATACGAGAGGAAAAATTATAGTCATGTGCGGTCCCGCGTCATCCACCCCTTTAGCCGGGGTATGTTCTGATCTGACCGACTGAGCTAACATGACAATTGTCACAATGCTTATTGTCATGTTAGCTCAGTCGGTTAGAGCACACCCCGGCTAAAAGGGTGGATGACGCGGGTTCGAATCCCGCACATGATCATAATTTTTCCTCTCGTATTTTTGTGATTTTGGTATGTAATCCGCAAAGCATGCGTTATTGCAAACATAAAAATATTAAAATCTTTCTGCTTATTTCGGTATTTTTCAGATGTTAAAAATTTTGTCATAGTGATCTTTTTCTTTTCCAACAAGAATTTGTATAAGTCAAAGCAACTCAGGTCCTTAAATTCATACTTTATTTCGATCAGAGAAGAAACCGTGTGTTTTTTTAGTTAGTTTATCTCCTTCGTCCATTGCCGCGAGATTAGCGAATAAACTCATAATGTAACTTGAGTTGCCAACTAATATCAAGATTATCATGTTATCCGCCAGATTTCACTGCATATTTTTAGCGTACGGTAATGAAAAATAGCGCTAAACACCCTAGAAATATTCTAGATCTAGCGCCAAATGCACCAAAACGGCAAGACAGAGAGTGAATGATCGGGGTCGGCGGCAGTCTGAAGCAGTGACAGCTCAGTGGCTTTGGCTATGGACTGCCGCGCAGCAGGTCCATGGTTCGAATCCCGCCGCGGGCTTGAGCTTCACCGCATGGTGGAAGGGCATTTTTGCGAATGCCCGCCTGGCTAGCGACCACCCTCAAGTTGAAAATCTGTCGCCAAGCACCTAACGGTGTGTTCCGGCAGCTGTCCTTGAGAGCCAGTCATTCTAGGTTAAGCCTGTTAACACCTTCGACCACATCATCACTTACCATCACGTGAGATTGTGGTCAAAGGCTTACCTATCAGCAAAAAAAAAAAAAAAAGTTTTATATGGTGGGGGCCGGCGGCGGCGCGGCGCGGGGTTCGTTCTGTTGTTGTAGATTTTGCAGCGCCGGAGTTAACTTGTATGCAGCTTATGAGTGAATGTGCATATATGTAGCGCCGGTGTTTCAATCAATTGCTTATATTCCAATCAATCTGGATTCCACATGTTTTACCCGGACACTATTTGAAAACCCCTACCGGCCCCCCCCCCGGACGCCCTCTAAACTAGGATAAATCCGGGGGAAGCGGACGGATGGCAGCCTTAATTATGATGTAAGTACGGTAAGTTGAAAATTACATCCGCAGTGTTATTGCTAGCCCTTGGGCTCAAGAAGGACCTTTTGTTTGTCTTTGTGCTAATATAAAACCTGGCACCGCTATTTTATCTTTATTCCTAGTGTTATAATCGTGATTGTCACTGTTTGATTTAAATTTGCTCAAATGTTTACGAACATACATAATATTTTCAAATATATACAGACTTGGTAAAGTTAAAATATAAATTTCTTTAAAAAGATCTCTCGGGGATTCCCTAGGATCCATTTCATATACGGCTTGAATTGCACGCTTTTGTAAGATAAAGATTGTCTCTATCTCAGCAGCAGCTCCCCACAGCAATACACCATAAGACATAATACTGTGGAAGTACGCGAAATAAACGAGCCTAGCAGTAGCTACGTCTGTTAGCTGTCTTATCTTACGAACTGCATATGCAGCAGAACTAAGTCTTCCGGATAGATCACGTATATGTGGATTCCACTGTTAAGTTGAATCCATTTTGATTCCCAGGAAGACTGTCGCATTGTCAAAAGAGAGTTTTTTAGGGCAAGCTTAATGTTTGGTTCAATATAAGTAACATTTGGTAAAGACAATTATAAACATTTGGTCTTTTTTGAATTTAAGAGAAGATTAGCCGCGAACCACGAGATCATAGAAAGGTCACAGAATACGGCAATAGCATCCTGTGAACTCTCCCAGGCTTCAAGTATATGTGACATCAATTGAGCACCTGCATCTGTTGTGGATCTGCTCTTTGTGAAACTAAACTGATTCTCATTCAATATATTATGCTCATTAAAATGGGATAGAAGTTGTTTGAGCATAATTTTTTCGAATACTTTACTCAGAACAAGTAAGATAGAAATAGGTCTGTAATTGCAAGGGTCAGATGTAGCCCCCGACTTCAAAATTGGAGTGATTTTACATTGTTTCATCAAATCGGGGAAGTTTCCTTTATCAACACAAAGATTGAATATTGTTTTTAAATATGGTGTAATAATGCATATTATGGACTCTGCCACTTTAACTGACATACCCCACAAGTCTTCGGTGCTCTTAATGTTTATATTTTTAAATGTCTTTATAATTTCAAATATTGTTGAAGGTCCAGCTCACCCCGAGTGCCAGATGTTACACGACTCTTTTTCTTTGTATACCAATAATTTTCTTGTAGGCGATTAGCAGATTATTTTCTTATCCGCGATGGTCGCGGCTTCTGTTTAACCGTCCTTTGGTAATATTACGAGGACAGGTAGGGCGGTCTCGGCTCGATCGCGTGCCGGTTAGACGTCAACAGAGATTTTTAGCAACACCCCCAAAGCTATCTTGGGGTTTGCTAAAAATCCGTTCCGTCAAGGAAATTAAAGAATAGGTCGAGGGTAGTTGTGACGTTGGAACAGTTGCGTTCATATATGGTAGAGGTTTAATTCAGATTTACCAATAGCCCTTTCCAATCTAGATTCTGTATTCCGTGGCAGAGTAGGTGTCATGTCGTATATGAGATTGCCCTTTACGTTTTAGTACAAGTCCCTGCCTCTAACAATGTTCATCCCGTTGGATATCTGCACACCACAGAATATAGAATACGTACCTATTGTATTCGGCCTATATTGCGATACAAGGCCGGAGAGTGATATTGCAAACTATGATCACAGATTGGCAACTTGTCACTATTTAGATATTCTCAGGCCTGGCTCACTCCACACTTAAGGTACAAAGCTTTGAAGCAGTGATGGCTTAGTGGCATTGGCTATGGACTGCCGCACAGCAGGTCCATGGTTCGAATCTCGCCACGGGCTTGAGCTTCACCGAATGGTGGAAGGGCATGTTGAGATTGCCCACCTGTCTAGCGACCACCCTCAAGTAAAAAATCTGTCGCTAAGCACCTAGCGGTGTCTTCCGGCAGCAGTCCTTGAGAGTCAGTGAAATTACAATCACATGAGACTTTACAACTATGTCTCAAGGTGACGGGCGCAGGGCAATTCGTGACTTGTGACGAAATGCATCTGTTATAGGCAGAGGTTAGTCCGCTTAACATCAGGTGGACCTCGGACATGATCCGTCACAATAATATAAAAAAAGCTACAGGTACATCGGCGTATCCGTCCGAACGCGATTATTGTTGCGTCAGAAGAGATCAGAGTTATGCGTGCACATGTGATAGAAAAAGAGACGCCTCGTAGGTGAATATCAATATTAGCAACTTCGTGCTTTGCGAGCTGAAGTGCACTTTACTTCGTAGCTAAAGTCTTTTATTTATTGGAATGGCTCTGGGGAGTGACCTTTCTGGTCCATTTTAATTTTGTGTCGGAACACACTTTACGGCGGTTGGCGGTAAATTTTTCTATTTAAGGGGTAAGTTTTGTAATTTTGGTCACTTAAGTGAGCTCGTCTTCAAATTAATCATTTGGATTCATAAATATATAGCACGGTTTTTAAGTGCTAAAAGCTAAACTAAATACAGATGTTTTCTTATTATATTTTGCGACTTCTCAACGATTTTAATCCCGTTTAAAAACTGATTATGTAAATCAATGACTTAATGGGTTGGAACCACCTTGTCTAGTATTCAGTGATCAATGAAAATTTTCAGGATTATGTAGACAGAGATTTTTAGAAAATACTCGTAGGTACTAATAGGTCGCGGCCGCGTTTATGGTACAAGTGCCATGTCGAATACGACCTGACTTTTAAAAGCCTACCTAAGGTCCCAGATGGTATTAAAAATAAGAAAAAATAAATTTGCTTAGAATATACGGAATACACGTCAGCTCCTTGACTATATTTGCAATACATTATAAGTTCCCTTAAGCGCGAAAAATTCTCGAGTAAAAATTTGTTTGTGAAAGTTTCGTTAAGTTACGAAACAAGATTTGTAACTCCTCCAAACCAACTTTGACAATTTCCTTCAAATCCACGTCAATTGTTATATAAACATAATATTTTTAATTTATTTACGTACAATTTTGAAATCAAAGAACGGCGGCTTTTTTCTTAGTATTTTCGCAAATTTTCTTACATTTGATGGAGCAATTACCGTAACTGTTACCGTGAACTTAGCGCTAATATGAGCTTTATTTCAACGTCAGTTTGTGTGATTATCGTACTGGCAGAAAACTAACTTCTATTCTATAAGGGCCTAAGTTGAAGTGATCTTTGAAAAATGTCAGACTTAGAGCAAAATATGAAAGACCTACTTTCGCATACGAGTGAGTGAAACAGAACTACTCAATATCAAAATAGAGTGAGCGATATTTTTTTAATAAATTCTCATATAAAAGAAATATATTTCAGGTGCACACATGGTTATGCTACATAATAATTAGTAGTAAAATGTATATTGGTCTTATTTACTATATAGACACAATACTTGATCAATCGAAATTTTAGAGCTGTATTCTCGTTTTTTATTCTATAAAATACAAACATACGGAATTCTTCAAGTAGAAAATCTGTCGCCAAGCACGTTCGGTGTATTCCGGCAGCCAGCCCGGCGGGCCCGGCCGGGTTGAGAAACATACCGGTATTATTATAAAAAACCGGGTTGCAATCTGTAATGTGTGGAGTGAATAAAATTGTACTGTGAATACGTAGAGAAGAGGACGGACAGAGTAACAGTGCACCACAGCAAATGTGTGCATCATATGACAGCATGTATGTCAAGTTTTCCTTATTGTAATTTCGCATTCGCATTTATAATTGAAATATTTCCATCTATGTCATGGTTACTTTATGAGTTGTCTTTAAACAGCTTTATTTTAAATCAATTAATGGCCAAGTCAAAGCGGACTCGCAAACTCAGGGTTCCGTGCATACATCAGATTTACTTGTATTCAGTCATTCAGTCTTGTCTTGTCTTCTACAAGTCTTGTTTCAATTTGTTCATGCAAGGAGCGATTTCGAGGCCTATTTAGACGCATATCAGATTTAAGGCTCATCGTCACTTTTCATCAAGTCTTTGTTATTCTTTATCGTACCTTAAAATGACTTTGTATGAGGACATTTTGGGAAATTGACGCTGTCATGAGAATTTATATACGGTTGCAAAGTAAAGATTTAAAAGTTACTAGTTTATTGTGGAATTTCCAGTTCTCAATTCTTTATTGCATCACATGCTGGTCTTACATATATTTTTATAAAGTTATCAACAGATATCTATAGTAGTAGAGCGATCGGTGTTTTATTATAATTTAAATTTGTCACCAAGTAATTCGTTTATGGTATTAATATTTTTAATTGTACCTATAACTAATAAATTCACAACAAAAAAACTAATTAGTCAAGAATCGGGTGTTAATTATGCTAATATACTCTAGCGACAAAACCAGGAGATCTACGTACGTATTTAAATTTAAAATCAGACATCAAATTTATAATTTAAGAAAAAGTTGTAGAAGTTACAGGCACATGAGGGTGACGGGCGCAGTGCAATTCGTGACTTATGACAAAATGCGTCTGTTATAGGCAGAGGATACCGCTTAAAATCAGGTGGGACTCGAGCTTGTTCCGTCACAATAACTTAAAAAAAAATTTGCAATAAGTACTAGTTTTAGAGTCCGTACTCAAATTTTATTACGTCCCAAATAGTGTTAAATAACTTCTCAAGACAATACGAGTAACATTGTTATTAAATAGCTATAGTACCAACATGATAATGTAGAGTGGTTTAACATAACGTGTTGTATACCAAAATGTGTAAACCGCCATCTACAGACGTGAGTTGCGAATTGTTTCATTCAACAATTTAAAATTACAGTTTATTTATTATCTGTTATTATGTCACAACTAGGTTCTAAAAAGAACTTAAATAGTTGATCCGATCTTAGCATAGTAAGGATTTTTTTATTATATTTTGAAGCGCTCGTAGCGGTGTTTGCTTAACCTTAGCGTTCTTAACCGATCAGTTTGAAGCAGTGATGGCTCAGTGGCATTGGCTATGGACTGCCACGCAGCAGGTCCATGGTTCGAATCCCGCCGCGGGCTTGAGCTTACCGCATGGAAGGGCATTTTGCGAATTCCCGCCTGGCTAGTGACCACCCTCAAGTAGAAAATCTGCCGTCAAGCACCTAACGGTGTGTTCCAGCAGCTGTCCTTGAGAGCCAGTAATTCTAAGGTTATCCTGAACAAAACATCTTCGACCATATCATAGCTTACCGTCAGGTGAGATAGTGGTCAAAGGCTAACATATCAGGCATAAAAAATAGTAAAAAAAGTTATTAGACATTTCGCGTACGGAACCCACAGAAAAAGACAATCGTTCAAACATTTTCTGCTCGAGTAGAGCATAATTATATACAGCGGAGCAGTTTAATAAAATCTATTTACACTATAATCGCTTACGACCTCGGCCTATAAATTGTAAATCATACCTACATCTCTCACCTTAGACATGTAAGTACTATAGTCGAGTCGCAAATACATCATCACCAACTTTGTGGCGGGGAAATTTAAGACGTTACACTTTTGTGAAGAGAATTCTTAGCTATTTTAAATGAGCATATATATAAATAGATGAGCACGCACATCTATCGTACCGCGTTGTATAAAATTTCATATAAAGGTTTATTTATACAATTCGATGACTGCGACGCGTGCGGTTCCTGCGGCGCGTACTTCTGTACGCGTACACCAAAAGAAGTGGCTTCTGTATCAGGCGGCATACTTAAATATTTTGTAAACAAACCTTCTAACATAAAAAAATGTTTCCCCTATAAATATATACGGAAAACATTTATATATATATTAAATCAAATGAGAACTGCCTTTATAAAAAATACTACAATTTATATACAGCCGACTCTCGTTAATTCAAACCTGCGATAATTTAAAGTTAAGTATCACGAGTTCCCTAGAAAATCTATTCATATATCGAACTAAATGAATATTTTACATTTTTATGCAATTGGTAATTCGAACGAAAAAATCAACGCTACGCAACAAAATTACGCGTTAATTCGAACTTATCGGCGTCAAACAATCGACAATTCGTAAAGAATAAGTCACTTGATCCTCTTATAAACAACTCCAAGTAATCCATCCCGCCGCGGAGACATCTAAGTACATTGCAGAACAATTTCAAGCTTGTATCATCGTGCACCAATTTTGATTAGTTTGACATACACTTCCGCACAAATTGGTTTGTTTAGTTAATTTTCAGTTACTCATTTCTTCGTTGTATACAGATTAAATAAAAGGTTGTGTTAGTAATGACTCTTAAAAAGTAATTATCTCTAAAATTTCGAACCATTTGATATTTCAATCACTCTATAATTCGTAACATTTTAAGAATCCCTCGAGTATCGCACTAACGAGAGCCGACTGTACAACACTACAGCTACTGCAACGACAGCGTTTCGGTAACCTTAGGGCCATGGCAGGCCAGCAGGCAGTCCAAATGCTTCAACAGCGTTGCCCCGGTTGTTTGCTTTTCGTTGATACAAAAATCATATGTATACTGTAAAAAATAAATCTTGTGACAATTCTGCCTACTTTTTCTGCTTAGCGTGATGTCATAAACGCCACGCGGAAAGCAGAAGTGTAAGAATTTTCGACGCGATTGACTTCTACACGAAGATAGCATCCTCGGGTCTTGACTCTTTGAGCGCACGATCGATTTGGGCACAGGATATATATTTAATATTTTTAAGTGTTTTTTATAATATATTAATTTAATGTATATATTGAGTAGGTTTCTACAAGCACAAATTCGTTTAGTAGGTCAAATTTTTTATTTTCTCGAAAGTTCCGACCCGCTTATCCATAAACATCATTGATTAGTATAGACCTTTAGGGTTATTGATTAGTTCCTAAAAAAAAACTTGGCGTTTTTTGCATGGGTGTATCTACAACTGTCGCCAAGCACCGAACGGTGTATTCGGTCTACTGTCTTTGAGAGCCAGTAACTTCAGGTTAAGCCGGTATCACCTTCGACCACATCATCACTTACCATTAGGTGAGATAAGATCATTGCATATCCTCGCAGCAATAAAACCGCTGCATTAGTGATGCCGATATATCTAAGGTAGACATAGTAATTAAACAACTTTAAACGGTTTAAATCGCGTATATTTTTCATTATTTTATCCCGACGTTTCAAACACTTTGCAGTGATCGTGGTCACGGGGTGACTCACGATCCATAGATGACTATCGATATAATATCGATAGTCATCTATCGATCGTCTGCTTTATTTCTGTGTTTATAATATTCCATATAATTAGGGTATGCAGTCCCGAGTTGTTATCTAGGTGAAATTATTAGAGATGTGACGGCATCGCGCCACTCGCAATCATCTCACGGTTCGAGAGTCGGCCCCCTGGTATGCCAAGACCTGATTTACGCGGATTAATTATGCTTACGTACCCTAGTTTCGTAATTTAGCTACGCGGTACACAGCCAATGTTTTATGACAAACGTCTATAAAAATAAAATCTTATCTCGAGTGATTAGGCGCGGCTTTTGTTGGGGTTCCGCAAGCAACTCTTCTTTTACTAGATGTTGGACTTTGCTATTGAGGAACTGCCTGACAGTCTGTTGCTAGGGTTGTGTCTATTTGGTTAAAACATTTAGGGCCTGTTTCAGAATGTTCGAGTAAGTTCCGTTTATACTACCCAGAACATATTTATTAAACAAAACACTATCTTTGCGTTTCACAGTCATCGATTTAGCCTATTCATAGGTTAAAGCTTGAAACGCGCCGCATGTTAACTGTCATTTTTATCATTCAGTTATTTTATGTGTTGGTTAGCAACCCGAAACTTTATTAAGGCATTCTGAAACGGACCCTTAGACTCGTATTGATAAATGTATCTCAAAGTTGAGATTGATCTGAAGATGCAGTTTTGATGTTTATTGTATATGGGGCATCTGTCAAAACCGTATCTTCTGATCAGTCTCGTTATTTTTTTATATCGAACTGGGTAGCACTTTGCCACTACCTTACAACCTAAGATTGCCAGACGTTCGGGAGATCCGGGATAGTGTCGGAATGGGGTGTCCTGTCCCGTGTCCAGTAATTTCACAATGCTGTCCCGGAATTGACGCAAAAATTTTCACAAACTTACGGACACAACGATAGCAAACAAAATCCCGCATGTCCTTCAAAATTGCTGGTCTACACTGCACACTTAGATAAGTACTTACTTGTGTTTGGTGTACTTTTGTGTATCTCACCACAGATGCGGCTGAACTGATCTCAATACTATGCTACATATGGTACGGCGCATGCCGACCGTGCGTGTGATTTCAAAATTTAGTTAAAAGACCTATATAAGATTACAGTTTTATCTTTAAATGTCGATCCATAGTTTCATAATTAGTTAATATCCTCGAGCAAAACAGTGACACAATTTTGTTTTAAGTTTAATTTTATTCTTTCGTCGATATTCCGGAAATAAGCACAACGCGATTTTTTTTAATCTAGCTTTATAATGAGCGTCTCTATTTTCCGACTGACATAATCTGGAAGACTTCAAAGTTAAGAGGTATCTGCTAGGCAAGCACGTTCCATCGTCGAAGGGGTCATCACTTTCCATCTAAACTAACAAAAAAACTTGAGCTCTAAGTGCCAACTTTCTTTCTAACACCAGAAATGTCCAGAAATTGATATACCTTGATCTGGCAACCCTGGGATGATGAGATCGATGATGCAACGCGCTTACCCAGGAGATATCCAACAAAAATATTATCGGCAGTATATATGTTTACAGTAAAATAAATAGTTTCTTGTTAATAGCTGCAATGTTGTTTTCCGGCGCAAGTACCTATTTGTATCGAAACCTAACGAAGCGAAGGTTTTAAAGGTACAAAACGAAAAACAACTTTACTGACGAGAAAACCAGACAATATTTCACGTCGCTGCGGAAAATGTGGTTGCAGCATTTGGAGTGCTTGTGGGCCTGCAGTGGCGTTCAGTTTGCCTAAAAGCTTTGTGGTATCAGCTGTAGTGTGGTACATATTTTCTATTGTTTTGTTATTAACGACGTACCCCCGTAAAAAAGGAATATTGAAGGTACATATACTTTTCAGTAACTGTTGTTAAGGGTCGTAATTCAAAACCTTTTCCACGGTAGCGGATAAAAAGCACCTTTAAACATATTTCGAATGATAAACAAAACCTTTCCGAGACTGTGAGCTGGTAATATTTTTGTACTTAATAAGCCGTTGGCGATCATACCCTGCTCTCTAGGGAGCAAAACAAATATTTTTTTCGGATACCTTTACATGTGTTGGACAATTAACCCAAATTTAATTTAAGTTTTGCGTCATAATTCTATGCAGTGTATCACAATGATACCTTTTTCCATTGACTTGAGACCCATGATACACGGATGTACGGACAGCAGACAACAACATCAATAGGGCTCAAATTTACTATTCATGTACAGAACCCTTTCAACAAACTCTCTTCATATCAAATTAAGTGAAAGAAAATCAACTTAAGATTATGAAATATCAAAATGAATGTAATTTTAATAGTATTTAATCGAATAAACACTTGTTCAGACCGTACTGAGTTTATTATCTGATAGATAACGTAGAATGGAATGAGTCCATGACTCCCACGTAGGTTGAGCGGTTCAGACTCGTTATTGGGTTTCTGACAAAGAACTTTTATAGTCAGAAGATCTAGGAACTGATTTTCAGTTGTTCCCGATGGATGTAAGTATATACAGCATGTGTTCAAGTCTTGAGTAAATAGGTTTCTTCTAGGTAAGTTTGCTCCATCTTGGCTAACATTAGGTAGGGTGTGGTCAAACGCGAACCTATTCTGAATAAAAAGAGGAAAACTGGTTCTGGTTTGTAGAAATATGTTGAGACTTAGTAGATCTTTCCAATATAATACTTCTTAACATATATACAGAGTTATTGGTAAAAAGCTAACAACCTCTTACCTCTTCTTTTTGAAAAAAAATAATAATTTGTTATTGTTTGTTTTTTATGTGTTTTTGACTTGATAAGTACGAGGACCACCGGATGTTAAAAGTTTCTTGTACCTGTAATGTATTATTTCATATTTTTTATTAATTTGCTCGATGTAAATATTCAAAACTCTATTCAAAGGGAGCACGGCGCGGTCCAGTGTTGCCGCGGCGCGGCGGGCGCTCTTGCCTCGAAGTCAGCATTAAAACACACAAAAAACGTAGTTTCTTTAAATCATCTCAAAATGTTTTCTAGAACTAGCAGAAGGAACGCTAAGAGGTTGTTAGTATTTATTGTGCAAGCTGTACGCAGTCTTAGTAATAGGTATATAATCGCCCCGTTTCCTCCGACGGAACCCTAAAACTGATTCTACAATATTTTATGACACTTGAGTATAAATAATAATTAAACACTAACTACTGGTTTGAGCGCGATCGATGTAGGTCGATAGATAATAATCGATAATATCGATAATCGCTCTTCCAATCGATTAGAAAACAGTCCGGTCAATAATATTTAAATTCATGGTATTAAAAAGTAAACATACTTTTTTATATTTTTATGTTTGCAATAACGCATGCTCTGCGGATTACATTACAATGTCGAATTACAATACAAAAGCGGAGCGTGACGAGTAAAAGACTTTTTGGCAGTTTATTTTTAACAGTGGCACTATAATTTTTTTTGCTGAACGTGGCAGTATAATATGGAATATTTCAATTATAAATTTTTTATTGATCTTCATAAGGTTGTTGTAATCCTAAATTGAACAATTTATTTGTAACTTTGACTTTTGACTTTGAGTTTGTTTTGAAATATATTTGAGAAATTCCTTAAGATAGTCTGAATTTTTTAAGTCAAATTTCGTATTATTGCGTGTTAGATTATAAATGTTGAAGTATATATAATATAAGAGACATTATTTTTTTTATTAACAAAATACTACGATAGTTCGTAGTATTTTATTAATAAAGAAAAAAGTTACAATACTTACAGCTACAATGTAAGCATTAAGACAACCTATAAGTCATCGCAGGCAGTCCAAATTATTCGGTATTGAAGTGATTCAATCAGCCTTTCTAAAGTTACATATTTTTCAGTGGTAGAAGTTGGTTCCGTTTATTTAGAAAGACTCTTTCAGTTAGTCTTCTCGGAACACACCGTTGACTTGGGTTTTTGAGTTGAGTGCTTGACGACAGATTTTCCACTACCAGCAATTCTAGGTATGGTCTGATTACCATCATCGACGTCATCAACAGTTACCAACAGGTGAGATAGTGGTGAAAGGCTAGCCTATCAGTTGTAAAAAACCTATGTCAACAAAACCTGAAAACGGGGCCTAAGAGGACGAGAGGCGGGGGCGCTTCTCAGTGTACGTATATTACTTCAGTGTGTGTGTACTCACCGTTATGAGCAGTAGGCACTGTTGCCTAAATGTTTTAGCTGCAGTGGTGTATGTAGCTCGTAGAATTTTGATACAGCCGTGACTTAAAAAAAAGGTTTTGCACGTTTCTTTTTTTATAGCTGATAGACTTGCCTTTGACCACTATCTCACCTGATGGTAAGTGGTGATGTGGTCGAAGATGTTGTTCAGGCTAGTCTATAATTACTACGAAGATCGGAAGGGGTGTTCGATTCCAGGCCTGCATCCGACGGGGAGGTACTTAGATAAATAATAATTCTATTTTTATTTATTTATATCGCATAGTGTTACGGATACTCTGTGGAATCCATTGTCCACCGACTAGTTTTAAAAACAGGCCCTGTGCAAATCCAACACGTACTCCCGAAGATTTCATAAAAGCACAATGTACCATTTCGAGCGTCATGTTTCTGAAACCAACGCGAGAGCTGGCGCCGCGGCTTCTTCGGCGTAGCAACTGAAGCGGCACAAATATGCTAACCTAGGTAACGGGCTGGGGCATTTGCACTGCCTGTGAGTCTACAAGGACTTGTAGGTTGTCTTAATGCTTTCATTGTCGTAGCATTAGTGTTGTATACTAGAACGACGTAGATAATGAGAAAATTATGATTTCATTCATAAACGGACGTCATCGACCATGGGGGTATTTCAATAGAGGCATGCCAAAAAATTATTAAAAATAACATATACCTAATAGATATTTTTTTAGGCAATCGGGGAGCCCTACCTTTTTAAAAACTAGCTATCCGGGCGCGGCTCCGCCCGCGCGTATGTCGGATATCGCGCAAAAACATTAACTTCTTTTTGCGCAGTTGGATAAAAACTATCCTATGTTTTTTCCCGGGTCTCAAACTATTTCCACCCGTAGTTATGGCGTGAAAGCGTAACAGACAGACAGAGTTACTTTCGCATTTATAATATTAGTACTGATGATTGTAACGACGTAAGTACGTTATTGGTTTATATTTACCTCAGCAGTATATTAAATCTTTATATAAATTCTTTAAAATCAGTTGTTATATGCAGACAAATGCATATATAATATCTATGCATTTGTCTGTTTATATATTATTATGCAAATACAATGTTTACTACGTGACATTTGTAGCGTTATTGCATTTTTCAATAATAGCTTATCGATTGTGCATATTTCAGCAGTAAGGCGAATTGCACGCGTACCAACATTCAATAATGTCAATTTAACACTTCAGAGACTGCAGTAGCAATTAATTTAAGCAACTTAGCGCTTCAGTTAAACAATATACATTTCACCTTCTTATGTCTTCAACTCTTACAATGAATATTATGTCAAGAAATTTAAGTCAAGGTCAAAAGAGCAGAATGTAGAAGCGCTCGTAGCGAAGTTTGCTTAGCAATTCTGAATCAGCAAAGTTAAGCAACATCCGCCGCGGTCATGAGTTGGATGGGTGACCACTAGTGACATTACTACTGAGCGTGCACGTGCTTCGGAGGGCACGTTAAGCCGTCGGTCCCAGTTGTTGTCTTAGGATGGCAATTGTTATAGCATGGTCGTAGGGCATTTTGCGTATTCCCGCCTGGCTAGCTACTAAGTTGAAAATCTGCCGCCAAGTACCTAACGGTATGTTTCGGCAGCTGCCCTTGAGAGCCAGTAATTCTAGATTAGCCTGAACAATATCTTCGACCACATCATCACTTACCATCAGGTGAGATAGTGGCCAAAGGTTTACCTATCAGGCTAAAAGAATGTAAATCTTACCGCGACGGGCGTAGTTTAAAAAGAGTACCGTGCGGCGGAAACCTTCACGCGACCAATCGGATGCGATCATTTCTAAGCGCCAAATCAATTGAATTGGAAGATTGTGCATGTTTTGTTAATTGTAAACTTGCTCGGTTCGAAATCAAAGCTGTTACTGCTTAATTAAAATTAATAAAAAATAATATTTGTGATTTTTGATGTATTTTTGTTTCTGAACAATTGATGGTGCTTTTTTACAGCGTTGATCCCAAAAGTGGGATTTGAAAAGAGATCTAACGATGAAAAGGCCTTTTTCATGCTGGAGATTCTAAAATGAATACGCTTTGTGCCGATTATATGATTATTTCTTTGTTCAACTAACTTGTTCTGTACGTACCACTTTTTTGGTGGCGGCAGGGTAAATCTACTCGTTATATGGCAGCTATTGGCTATAGAATTTTCCCTAATTGTATACTTAAGAGTGTGTATGAAACGTCAAACTTCCATTGTAATTTTGAACATATGTTACATAACTATTGTCCTATAAAATTGTTTTTTAGAAATTCAACCTGATTATAATAATTGAATATAATTATAATAAAATAAATTCAATTCAATTTCAATTTCAATTCAATTTATTCAAAAGAATCAATTCATTTTAAACATATAACATTAACACTTAAAAATGTGTGAGGGTGTGTTCGTGTGTGTGTGTGTGTGTGTGTGTGACTGAGTATGTATAGCTGGAGAAATTTATGACACTACCATTAGAATTTCTGCTGTCTCACCGTAAGTTAATGTATATAAGTAATTTACTAATGTTTTCTTCGCCTCAGAGGTTCTTAATGCAACAAAATCGTTGATTAATCCATTTATTTTATTATAAACATAAGGACCAAGAAATAATTCATGCTTTTTTGCTACATTAGTGTTCGTTCTATGTCGGGAAAAAATAAGGTCTTTTCGCCTTTTGCTAGTATTTAAATTTTGTATCATTGCTTTTTTGTGCATATTCAATACAATATTCACTATGTATAGCTGCAGTACAGACAATACTTTACCCCTTCAAATATATATATATAATATTATAAATATACATTTAATATTATAGATATAATATTAAATGTGATTATAACGATTTGGATATGATATGTACATATATTATTGAATATTTTAATTAATTGTTGAATTTTATGGATATATTGCTGAGAAATCCTAGTAATTAGTAATAATAATGACATTTACCTATTAGTATAGTATTTATTTTTGTAATTTTGACATAAGACTATATTTATAGTCTCATCTTAATATATTTTAATTTTTACTGTTAATTTATTATTTTTATCGTGTATATTAATATTGTATGTAACGGTTTGGTTTTTTAAGCTGTAATGTTGCATTTTTCATTGAATAAACAAATACAAATACAAAAACCTAAATACGAGGGTTCAAAATGATCGTTGCTAAATTGTCATGATCGTCACGTCTAATCCAGGGTAAGAACCCGGTCCGCCAATATTTGTTGCAACAAGTCCTTGACACAAAAGCAGGCAAATAATATATCTTACTCCCAGACTTACAGTTCAAGAGTGAGTGAGTATAGTTAGTTATAAGTGTTATTTAAGGCTCCTTCAATTAACTTAAAGATAAGGACACTTAAGGTTTGAAGCACTAATATTTAATACTTTGAACTGTTATTAAACAGTTTGATAAATGATTCTCTCGTATAGAAATAGTAGTTTATGCAATTGTCATATAATAGAGAGTATTAAAACAAGAGAGTAGTTTTTGTTCAAAATAACATTACACGAGTGTTTTAATACCTAATTATATGCAGATGCATACACTACTTTGTTTAACTCATGTTTATACGCTTTTCTTGATTTTTCTGGCAAAAGACTATTCTTCAGTTTCGTAGCTGTTTCTAGAATGTCAGGTGGAGTTAAATTTTCATCAGTATCGTCGGTGTTGCTTGACATTTTTGCTACTAAAGTTTTATCCAACAAAATATTACTCAAATTCGTATGTACGAAATAGCGCCATAACCAGTGCGTTGCGCGCGCTTCTCGCTCACCATAGATAATGTGTACTAAAATTGAATTGAAACCTCCTTGATAGGGACACATTGTACTTTAAAAATTAAAAAAATGTTTTATGGCATTGTTTTGTATTGAATAGTGCTTTAATTTAATATTTTAATTTTCTTAAAGAAGTATGTATATAAAATATGCCAATAAAAGTCTGTATTTCATTTCATAATTATAATATTACCGAATGAGATTATATATAAATAATTGAACAGTTGAAAAGTAATAAAGCCTTAAAGGCCAATTTACATTTCAACTACACTAGTGAGTTAAGAAAACCGGCAGTTGTTAGTTGGTGGTTAAATTGTAAGTAGCGTCCAAACGTTGGCCATCAAGAGTCGTTGTTGGCCATCAACTGTTAAGCCCAGGTTGCAGTTCTGTGACGAAAACTACTAATATACTCATAAAAACACTCCAAATATTTATGGAATTAAATAATGTACTGAGATGTACTAAAATCACCAAATGTATGTGACCCCTGCTCCCTTAAGGTCGGGTATTCCCGTTTTTGCCTAAAGTAGATGTTGTTTTTTATAAACAAAGAAGAACATTTCAAATCTGAAATAAATATATATTTTAGTTACATTCTTTCTCCTTATTGTGTATTCGTTCAAATCACGATACGAGTAAATTTTCTCGATAGAAAAAAATAGTGAACTAAGTTCGATTTGCGGTTTTTTTACCGGCCAAATTTAATTTTTAACAGGTACTAATACTCCACTTAATCTATAACTTATACCATTTTGTAGGTAATTTAATTTGAAATACAAATAAAGCGATCCTTTTTTCTCATTACATCTATTCTTTTTTAAATCGAATATTTAAGTGATAATATATCCAAACGTCGCTAATCAGTGTCCCTCGGGACGTCACCAAGACAAGATCTGTGTCAAATTTTTGCGCGCGCACTTTTTGGTATCTGCGTAAACAAATATCATGAGGATACACAATAAATTGTAAATAATTATTATTTAGTGAACTATAGCCTATAATTATGACAGTGTTTATTCCTCATAGTGTAAATATCTCTATTAGAATATTAGAGGCATTAGATAGACTGTGTTTGTGTTTATTTCCCGTTGTGTAAATATTTTATGAAAACTTATATGAGACAATATTTTTTTTGGTTGTTTTCTGGAAATGGCAAATAAAGAAAATAAACCACGCACTAAATCACGGTTGAAGGCAAAAGAAAATGGGAATTGAAATATGGTAAGTAATTTTTTGTTTGTTTATTTATTTCTATTGACCACAGTCTAAACATAACAGTAGGTTCAAAAAGAGGTAAAAAGTTACTATTTCTAGTAATCCTTCAAAACACTTAACATTATGACTAGGTATGCATGGCTCTCAGATATTGTAGATTCAGTCAACTTTTCAGTTTGAAAAAGTGGTGATTTTTTTTCAGACAACTAAGTTTTTTTATGTTATTGTGACGGAATAAGGTCGAGGCCCACCCACCTGATGTTAAGTGGACTAACCTCTGCCTATAACAGATGCATTTCGTCACAAGTCACGAATTGCACTGCGCCCATCACTTTGAAACATAGTTGTTAAGTTTCATGTGCTTGCAATTTAAGTGGCTCTCAAGGACTGCGGACGGTTGAGAATTTTAAGAATGCCTGCTTGACTTGCTCCCATCCTTTCAAGTACAAAATCTGTCGCCTAGCACGTAACCATGTATCTAGCAGCTGCCCTTAAGAGCCAGTAATTCTACGTTATGCCCGTTAAAACGAACGAGTACGATTATTGCCTTAAGTATATTAAAATAAGTGTAAATTTGGGCTTTTTACTTATTCTAAATTAGAATAAGGACTGAATTCTAAAACTGGAATTTAATAGGAATATTTTTTTAATTTTCGTACTATCTTTATATCTTATTTTATGGTGTTACAGAGAAATTGATGGCAACGAGGACGCGTTTATTATTCAAATGGATAAATATAAGACTATTTTCAACCTATATCGGGACGGCGAATAATTGACATCTCCTACTTTTTAAAACAAGTTCAAGAAAAAGAACACCACAATAATTTGTTTGAATGTAAATAAAACAACTTCTTCTTGATTGGTGAGAGAAGACATTAACTTATATTATTAATATTCAAATTTGAGTGCAAAATGTGAAAAGAAGTTTGTTTGACTTAGCTGTACCACGGGAGTTATAGCTTCTGGAATAGAATTTTCTCAGATCGAGGAGTTGTTTTCAGCAATAAACATTCCTATATTTTCTTCAAGATGTTTTATTTAACTGCAGAATAAAGTTTATATATATATATATATATATAATAAACACATTAGAACTACTTCTGTAAATAAAAACTCAATTTGGTATTACCAGATTCAAGGTTACATTTTTGAAAACTAAGATGAGACCAAAATTAATAAAATTTTATATGAAATGCTTACTGCCCGAAATCATAGACAGCAGAAATGAGCGTGGTATGTCCATTAGAAACTTAAAAATTCAAGATGACAACATAAACATTCACCCTGATTATGAAAACAATAACGACAATGTTCACCTAATTATTCACTACTAGGAGAAAGCATACGTCAAATAAATTTAGAGGAGTTTTAGAAAATATTTTTTATAAACGTAACTACATAAATTTCATACGCGGAAAAGTATGAAATAACTTGTGGATGTCGATACCAAGCAGATTCAAAACACTCTGAGCTCACAGTATCATTGTCCGACTTCCACAAGTTGCTTTCATCTTTTTTGGTGATGTGGTGCCTGATAGGTTAGCCTTTTGAGTTTTTGACCTGATGGTAAGTGATGTTGTCGAAGATGTTGTTCAGACTAACCTAGAATTACTGGCTCTCTAGTACAGCTGCTGTTCTATACTTTTATCGTTTCGTGAATGTAAGATTTGTTTAATCATTAATATCTTAAATTGTTGTGACTAGAGTCCCCACGCATGGCAGGCGGCTTGGGGATCGCAGTGTAAGTTGGTAGATCATTTGAAGGCGCTGCTGCCCACCTTCCAGTAAATTTCCCTTAGCCGCCTCTTACGACACCCACGGGATGATATGAGACAACTAGCGTAAATTATATTAAGGAGCGGTACTATTATATTGAGTATTATTTCATGATTATAATACTCAGTAAGCAAATAAATAATACCGTGTGGTGTTTGAACTGTAAGATAATAAAATAAGTAACAACAAAAAATTGTTGGTATATAAATCAAAAACTAAAAAGAATTTGAGAAGAATAATGTTTCGGTAATTAATAAACTATTTATTCATGTATGTGTTTGTAGAATTCAACGTATTCTACGATTTATTTTCTTAGTAAACAAATGTTTTTCACAGTGATGGTTGTGTCGTCGACGAACAAAGAACCTAATGGAATAATGCCTAACGCTATAAACTAGTAAATTCTACTTCGAATATGAAAACGAGCATGCAACCATGAGCCTTACATTAGTAGATAAGCCCATGTGTTCAATACAACGTTTGTCAGAATGTTTTATTTTTTGAAGAGGCAGACCCATAATACACGTAACCCTTCTTTTTTGAAGTTCCTGTTTCTCGCGCTGCTTTCTACGAACAACCATGCAACGTGTACCTAAATTAAGTAAACATATTCTTGAAAACACAAGAATGATTTAATATGTTGTAACAGTGACTCTTGTATATAGCTACATTCGTGTTCACCACCAAGCGGTGGAGGAAGAAAAAGTTATGGAGTCAGTTATGGGTAAGTTATGGCATCACCATTATATGGGTATAAAATAAGTTAGTTTCATTTTTGTGATGTATGCTGCAAATGAGGGATAAAATGTACAATGTATAAACTATCCTATGAAATAGCATACCTGTGTAGGTGCTCATTTATACTTGGTACATAGTTTCTTAGTTAAAAACGAAAATGTGTAAATATGGAATGCAGCAAGTTTTGTCGAAGCAAAGTATTTTCGCAGCAAACGATAACTCTACAACAGACGAAAAAGTAGGCGTATCTATTAAGAGATTATCATTAATCCATAATCAACTTAAATTCTAAATACGAAATTATAAATTCCAAATAACATTTGGGAGTAGGGTAAAATACGGGCAATATTATGTCAATTCACGAAGTACGAATTTATAGAAATTTGGATCCGAAAGTGTTTCGTGGTAAGAAAAAGTGCGATCCTTCAAACGAAACTTTGAACTTCGTTTTTGGCAGTAGACCTCCTGGAGTAAATCAACTGTTTTAGTTGCACTGTGTGTGACGTGACATTGAGCTATTCGACGCTCGGTGTACTGAGAGCGCGCTGTGCAACTAGAGCGCAGCGCCGCGTTGTGCGCATAGACAGCAACTCTCGCATGCCGAATTTACGTACTCATGAAGTAATAGATAGCCTTAACTGGCGATGCAGATCAATAAGGAGCTTATATTGGAAAAAAAAAATAAGCGCTTATATTAGGGATAATAAACATTTTCAAACGGCCGCGATTGCCCAATAAAAAAAATAGCACGGATTTGGTCACACGTTCCCTAGCGTTAGATATGAAAATTCAGAATCGTTGTGGAGGAGTTAAAAAAAATAATTTGAAGACAGCTACTAACCAAGAAATTAATTGGTTGGTTGCCAGACTATACTTCTGATTACATACTTCTGATTCCAAACAATGATACTCGGAAGAGGAGGTCACCTTCACTCCTGAACTAAAGGGTAAGACTAAGAGGTCTAAAGCGTTTTGCATTGTTTCAAACATAAAATACTGTGGGCTAATTCTTGTAGCTTATAAAGGCACAGAAGGATGGTTTTCTAGACGGGATGTACGCCCGCAGTATACGCCTTTATGTCGAAGCGTCACATTTACATGGTTTAATTTCTAAAGATAACAACAATCACTCGACAAAGCCGCAAAAACTTGCTACTGTACTTATTAAAATGTAAATTGGGACTAAATATAAATATCTGTAGCAACAGTTGGGAGCGTTGCACTGGCATGTTACACAGGACCCAAGCTAACTATGAGGTCCTCAATCATGGTCCAATACTGGAAGGATAATTATAATAACACACCCTGCATTTACACATTACTATAGCACTACATTCTTCAAGCGGAAATCGAAGCCATGTCCCTCGGATTCGCCGCGAGTGGCCTGACGTCATCCCGACGGTTAAGCCTGCACCGAGGCAGCGATACGTAATTGTGGTTCGCTTGATCCCTTGCTGTATCTTTTATTCTTAATTTTGATTTATGTAATTAATATATATTATATTTAAGGATTCATTCTATAAATAATACATTTTAGAAACACGATTACTTAAAGTTTCCTCTATAGAAAAAAAATCCAAACTTATATTAAATATACTAAATAAACCCTTAGTACGTAAATACTTAACGGAAAGTCATCAGTATCTGAATAATAAAAAAACAACGTGTTTTCAATAACGTATACCTACATATTACATTTTTCAAATAGGTATTTGTATTTATAACTAAAATTAACGCACGTTCCGCCCATTTTAGGCGAAGCTTTGTCCCTATCCGCTTTAGTAATTCTTCAGCCGTCGGACGGGGACGGATGCTGTTGGCGTGCCTTACATCACGCACACATACGCGGCGCGCCTAAAAAGTTCGGTGCACTCTTAAGTGTTTGAAAAAGCACTTTCGATTCGATGAGATGAAGTCTAGTCTGATTGCTTATGACTGTTAAAACTAATAAAATTAGAGCATAAAATACGGCTGAGTCAACCATGTTCCGATAGCCTAGATGTCATAGCACTCTGCGCAAATCCGGGGGGCGCGGGTTCGGTTCTCTCTCGGAACAAGAATTTTGTACTCTAATAATTTGTAAATGTGATTTTCGATTTTAACGCTATAGTGCTTGTAATCATACTTAGACATAGACTTGGTCGTATAAACCGACCAAAAATACGGGGTGATTGGAAAAATGCTAACACATTAACGCTAACCTCTTAGGGTTGACTTCTGCTAGTCCTAACAAATATTATGAGATACATTGTTTGGTTTTGAAAAAAAAAACTTTTTCATTTTGTTTCTTTGTGTTTTAGTCGAAATAAGCACGAAGACTACCTGATGTTAAAAGTATCTTGTGCCTGTAATGTATTATTTCATATTTTTATTACTTTGTTCCATGTAAATATTCAAACTCTTTTCAAAGGGAGCACGGCGCGGTCCAGTGTGGCCGCGGCGGGCACACTTGGATAGGAGTAGGCATTAAAACACAAAAAAGCATTGAAAAAAATACCTTCAAAACAAAAAAAACATCTCAAAATGTTTGTTAGGACTAGCAGAAGTCACCATAAGAGGTTGTTAGCATTTTACCAATAACCCTGTATATGTGACGCTTCGACATAAAGGCGTATACTGCGGACGTACCGACATCCCGTCTAGAAAACCATCCTTCTGTGTCTGTTTATAAGCTACAACAACGATTAGGCCACAGTATTTTTTGTTTGAAACAATGCAAAGCCCAGACGCTTTAGACTTCTTGACCGTTTTAGTTCAGGAGTGTAGAAAATTAATCAAATATTGAATAGTTAGTTGAGGATCCTTCAAACAACTTTACTTGAAAATATCTAGGGGCACTTACGAAGTTAAAGCCCTATCTATCATTTATAAATTTAATTTTAAACTTAAGTTATATTTACTTATATGAATAAAAAATCGGCCAAGTGCGAGTCGGACTCGCGCACTAAGGGTGCCGTACCATTAGCTATACAACTTTAGACTTCATATTTTAACCTATTTTTGTTTTAACGTGCGCGAATCCAACTCGCACTTGGCCAACTTTTTGTATTTGTTGTTATAGCGGCAACAGAAATACATCATCTGTGTAAATTTGAACTGTCTAGCTATCACCGTTCTTGAGATACAGCCTGGTGACAGACGGACGGACGGACAGCGAAGTCTCAGTAATAGGGTCCTGTTTTTACCCTTTGGGTACGGAACCCTAAAACAACAAGCATTATTTTTCTTGACATACCTCAATTCAAAGTGCCTCTTAGCAAATTGATTATCTAGATTCGAACTTATGACTTGAACGTGGTCTATTAAAGTAGTATGGCAAGTGATCTTTATTTCATCATCAAACCTTTCCATTTGCACGGTGTGGTAGGGCATTTTGCGTTCCCTTTTAATTCTTCTACATACTTGTTCTAGTCTGCCTACTGGCGTATGTAAAAGTAGGTACATTCCGGTGAACACCATTAATATTATTCCATTCAGAGATCACAAATAAATTACACTTATCAGGGGGGTGGCAGTACGGATACTCGGTACAAACGGAATGGTTAATTGAGTGCATGGGGTGACTTGCGCAGTATCAGCTAATGGCGCTCACATTGCATGAGTCCCTACAGTTACAAAACCGATGTTACTAACGAATATATATGAAAATACATTATAGATACCTAGATAAAAATTACTATAAAAAAAAACACCTTCCGACAAACAACCCGAAATTTCATCGTATTTACTTGGGATTTAAAAAAAATAATAATTATCTTATGACCGGGACATTTTTTCTAATTACTTATTTTGATTTTAAAAGCAAACTAGGTATTGAACCAATGATGATGAATATTTAGTGGAACCAATTTAAAAGTATACGTTTTAAATATCAAAAGAATTTTCTAAATCGGTTCATAAAAGACGGGGTTCTGAGGTAACTAACAAATAATACATACAAACCAATCGATATAAACGAATCCTTTTGTAATATCGGTTAAATTTAACGGTAGGCCTCAAACAAGGAAATTGTTTGAATCAAAGTTTTTTGTTTTTTGCTCTTTCGTAAACAAAAATTACACAGAAGTTCCAAAATGGTATGACTGGTGCAAAATTTAAAGAAAAACATGTGATAATAAAAACAATTCTAGTGCATTGTGGACTCTCATTAAGGATTTTGAATATAAAGAAAAAAAATCTGTGTGATACATATCAAAGGAACCAATCGTTCCGTAATAATTATTACGCCAGAAACGATGACATGACTCATGAAACACAGGGATGTGTTATGTACTGAATTGGATCACAGAGCAAAAACTGCATGCTACAGCAAGCCACAGCCTATATTTATCGTGGAACATTAGAGAATTTGAACACGCATAGAGTTTACATTAACATCGTGTGTAATAATAATAATTAAGTACTAAGATTGTCTGCTTAATATGAACGCACAAGTGGAAACCTGAGCATGATTACAAAGGTACCTACTATATAAATAAATAAAATAATAAGGAAAAAATATAATTGTGCAAAGCGCACTCTGTTATCAGTATCTGTACCTACATGAATAAAGTTATATTGAATTTGTTGACTTGGCGTGATAAATTGAAAATATTTCTAACGAAACGGAATGATTGGTTTTTCGCTTTGACATCAAAAGGAAGATTTTTATTGAAGATTAAATAATGAGCTCGTTGAATTGGGCGATAAAGCTTCATAAGCTAAAATCTAAAGATATAAAGAGGATTTCTATTGAGATGCAAGATCTATTCACTCGGCTAACTTCCTGCTTGCACGTTATGCGGAAAGCCGACCGGAACGGAAGCCTTTTCCTTGCCTTTAACCCTCCTGCAGAATGAGGGTGATGTTTTTTGTATAGCCTTTTTTGATGTAAAGGATTTAATGAATAAAAATATTTTAACGAAAAAACCGATTTCAAACGTAAAATACGCATTATTAGGGATAATTCAAATACTCGTCAAGTCGCACTCAAATTTAACTGTGATTGGACCGACTACAAACAAAATGAGGTTCACAAATCGATCATAATTTTTTTTCTGTGTACCTCATTACTTTAACAGTATGTACCGATTTAGATGTTTTTTATTCGCTAGCTGGTGCTTTGCATGTGATTATTTTCACTTGTCGATGTAAAATGAAAAGAAAAATAAAACGAAAAGATTGTAACGTTAGCGTGATTTTATTTACTATTGAGTACTTTTTGTCAAAGAATATTTTCTATTTGAAATCGGTTATTTTTTCTCTTTTTTTACTTTTACTGTATGTTAAATGCTGAAACGTAAAAGCGCAACGGCCGTTTCGCTGCGACTGTGAAATGAGCGGTATTCCCAATTGGCTACCGGGCATTTCAAAAGGCGAGTCAACATAGTCCACAAATGTCGGCAATATGTTTGTTTGCCACGTTTAGTAAATCTATTATGCACCTATATAATGTATGTTGATCTAAGATAAGAGTGGTGATAGAAGCCCTGATGAGAATGGACGTCGGAGAGGCAGACTAAGAAAATTTTAAAGTTCAGTTTTTATTGTAATGCGTAAAAATTTAGTATTTCCCTCCCCTCCAAACTGTTTGTCGCCGCCGGTACAAACAGTACAAGAATCAATACAAGAGTCTGGTTTCTCTCAAACAAGACGAAATTATCAAGTCGTAAGTACGAGTACATACATATACAGGGGAATTCATAAACTGTGTTCAATCCGGGATACACATCCCGGATCATATTTGTAGCCCGATTAAGGAAGTTGGTTCAATAGAAGCGCCAAACTGTAGAATAAGGCCTCGTTTCAGAATGTCCTAAAAAAGTTACGGATTGCCAACCAACACATAAAATAACTGAATGATAAAAATGACATTTGAGATGCAGCGCGTTTCAAGCTTTAACCGATTGATAGGCTAAATCGATGACTGTGAAAAGATAGTGTTTTGTTTAATAAATATGTTCTGGGTACTATAATCGGAACTTACTCGAACATTCTGAAATAGGTCCTAAATGTCTTATTCTGTTTATATTTTGGTTTTGGAAGATCAAGGATGATTGTTGCCGCTGTCGACAATACAACTCCACCAGACTCTAGATATAAATGTGTAATGCACGCCGAACGTTATATTATAACAATATCCCAGTCAGGCGAAGCGGCGACCGGAAACTACGAGTAAATAAATGTTCATTAATATAGTGATATGTACGACAACGATATAATTAATTAAACATATACATATCGAGACGGCAGTAAAATAATGAATAGGTATTTAACCGATTGATAATAAGCGTGGAGGAGGAAGGCCGTAAATACACGTACATAAGTAACTATACAATATGATTATTATGCGATTTTAGCCTGCTTCACACATGGTATTGAAATGTATTTGCGTGTTAGATTTTTCTGCGAAAATCAGACTTACAGACCGTCAGATTTTAAGTTCTGTCATTGCTCGTACCAAATATAGTAACCTAGCTTCAGCGAAATGGCTTCCTTATCCAATCCCTCGATAACATGTACTATGTTCCAATCAGTCTAAGGGGAATCTGTGTAGATACCAAATTTCATCTAAATTCTATCATCCGTTGCAAAACTTTGTGACTCACTTTTGCATTTATTTTATTATTTATAGAATAGTAAACGTATTGCAGAAGGGGGCTATTATTCTTTAAATTAGAAGGTACGGTTACCTAACGCAAATTATTTTAATTAAAATTTTCATGAGTTAGAAAGGTACGTTAGGAAACCTAAGTATTCTTATCGTGAAAGTACATACTTAAAGGTTTGGCGTTAGTTTCTGAACGTGTAATGGTTACCTTCACTCACAGATTACCCCCAAAATATGTGCCTTCACTTAACCAATTGAATATATATTGTGGTCTAGACGTTACATAGGTTTTCCCCACAGTATCCTACTGAAGAATTTTCGTAGTTGAGCCGCTTTATTTTGACAGTCCGAAATACGCAGATACTTTGCTCGTATCGCGCCAAGAATTTTGACGGTGACACGCAGAATACTATTTCACGATCTTTCCGCGGAGATATCTTAACGCGCCGCATTAGGTGTTTGAATGGACATACATATTAGGGTTCTGGTGTGGTTGTTTTCACTGACTTGACCTTTGAAACCGAGCTGATCTGCATGGCGGTTGAAGGGTAGGTAGGGGAAGGCACATATCTAGAAGTTGTTATCTTAAGTAATCATACCATCAATCTGCATCTTTTACCGTATCTATCACGAGGAGTGTTCTAAGGATTCTTTTCGATTTACTACCTGCAGCTCAATTTCGCCATCGGACTTCCCGACAAAGCATGATGTTTCATCAATTTCATGTCAACGTCTGGAAGTCCACAACCTTGCGATTGTCACGGCATTTTCTACATTGCACTGCCATATTATGGAACCAGCTGCCAGGTAAAGTATTTCCGATACGACTTAGGAGCCTTCAAGAAAAGAGCATGTTCCACCTTAAAGGCCGGCAACACATCCTAAAGACCTCTGCTGTTGCGGATATTTGTGGGCGACGGTGATCACTTACCACCAGGTGAGCCGCCTGCTCGTTTGCCCTCCTACACCATAAAAAAACCTGGAACAGCATTTTAAGCTGTGACCGTTGCAACATGTATGCGTTGCCACAGTTTTATATCAATGATGAAATAAAACGATTGGTTTTAATAATAATATAGTCAGATGGACACACGATGAAGTTCTAGAAGTAAAGATGCATACATTCAAGACTGCGAGGGCGACCAAACCCGCAAGCTGACTGGAGTTCGAGAAGTAAAGATTCCACATTAAGGCTGCAAGGGCGACTTATCACGCAGGGCGAATGTAGTTCGAGAAGTAAGATCCCACATCAAGGCTGCAAAGGGCGACTAACCGCGCTGGATGCCTGGAGTTGGAGAATTAAAGATGCCTACACTCAAGACTGCGAGGGCCGCTAGTCGCGCAGTCGGACCGGAGTTCGGGAAGTAAAGAGGTCCATTATCAGACTGCCACAGCCAACAGCCACGTGGGCCAAATGGTTCAGTAAGTAAAGATGCCCACTCTAAGGCTGCGTTGGGCGCTACACGCGTAGATAGGTCGGAGTTCAAGAGTTGAAACGAGCTGGAGTGCCGTTAGATGTTATGTTCTGTCCCTACACGTACCAACTACAGTGAGCCAGCTTCAGCGAAGTGGCTTAATTCATATACTTCTATTTATTTTATTTGGTTTGCCCACGCATTTCTAAAAGTTGAGCCACTTTACTATTATTTGGATGTAATATCCATGAGTGCCAGCAGACATGTGATCCCACGTCAGGGTTTATGGCAATATTGGCAACATAAGAATCCCTAAATACAAATACTAACTGCTCTCTCGAAGCGGTCTGTTTGTAACAAGACTTTTAGAAGTCTGAGGCTCTCAATATATGGTACTCGATATTTTTGTAAGTGGTGAACCGAATAAGATCTTAGTTTCTTTGTTCGAGAGAGTTTTTATGTAACCCATCATTTATATTGAAAGTCTAGCCAGAACGAGATATATAAAAGGAACATAGTAAACGGTTCGTTTATATTCGATTCAGTTTTGCCACTTATCGGAGGTGAAATCGTAGTGCAAATTTGAAACTATCATAAGACACACACTAATGATTACATGATATTTAGACGTACGTATATTCATTTTTACGATATAGATAATTACAGATGTACTGCGTCAATATGTTTTTTATTTTATTTTCTTATATTTGTAGTGAAAAGTAGAGTGTTTAATACGAATTGAAGTCATCAACTCCTATTCAGACTATACCCGCCCGCATCACAAATAGTTTTAACCTCTCAATTAATTAAATAGGTGCTACTCGTGTTATGTAATAATATTTTATAGAAAAACTACTACATTTTATTTTCCTTATATTCGAAACGAAACGTAGAGTGTTTAACACGGGTGAAAGTAATTTTATGTTATTGGGACGAAACAAGCTCGAGGCCCACTGGACCAATTTGAATGAAATTTGGCATGGAAATAGTTTGAGACCCGGGAAAAAACATAGGATAGTTTTTATCCACCTACGCAAAAAGAGGTTAAAGTTTTTGCGCGATAACCGACATACGCGCGGGCGGAGCCGCGCCCGGAAAGCTAGAGTTATTATATGTTATTGTTATTATAGTGTTATTTACTATTGTTTTACCGATCTCTAATCCAATATTCAGTTTTAGATCAACGTAGGATACACAAATTATAACTCTTTCCTATTAGAATACAGCCCCGCCAACTTTGGTTCTGTATAGAACATGTATATTATACATATTTATGCACGTAAACAAACAATAAGGTCAAGTAAAGACGAGCGACATCGAACTGTCATTAGCAGTAAGTTGCAAGTGATTGCTTTCCCTGTGGCGACCGCAACGTGGCCTCAGATCTATCGAGATAAGCTCTCTTTGTATCTGATAGGGGACTCTCAGAAGGTATTAAGAAGCTCAATTATAGTTAATATTGCTTATATACACTCTCAAAAAATAGGTTTTTTTTAATATGATTGTGACGGAACAAGCACGAGGCCCACCAGATGTTAAGCGGATTAACCTCTGCCTATAACAGATGCATTTCGTCATGTGACGAATTGCACTGCGCCCGTTACAGGCATACAGATGTTAAGTCTCACGTGCCTGTAATTTTTCTGGCTCTCAAGGACTGCTGGCGGAACACACTTATATGTGCTAGGCGACAGATGTTCTACTTGAGGGTGGTAGCTAGCCAGGCGGGCATTCGCAAAATTCCCTCCCACCATGCGGTCAAGCTCAAGCCGGTGGTGGGGATCGAACCAGGGACATGCGGCACGGCAGTCCATAGCTATAACCGCTCGGCCATCATTGCTTCAATACGTTGAGTATCAACAAAACATCACTGGGATAAGTGAGTTTTTTTACCCGACTGCCCAAAAAAGGAGTGTTATGTTTCAGGGTTCATGTATGTATGTTTGTGAGTTTCTTTATTCCACCATAACTTCTTAAGGGCTAAACTGATTTGAATGTATGAAATATCGTTAGATTCGTCTTAACAGCGCAAGTGACACTAAGCACATAAAAAATCGTAATGGCGGATTTTAGACGCCACACATCGTGAGAAATGTTTTTTTTTCCTTATGCATCGAATGGGGTTTCAAAATGAAGGGCTTTAAGAACGGCTCCATAAATATATATAAGTTGCTATTTTGATTACAAAGAAACGATAAAATCCTTAACGGAAATAAATAATTTGCAATAAATAATAAATTATTTAACTACGCTGCGAACGCATATTTATAATACCCACCTTCCGGTATTTTACCTTTAGTCGCTTCTAAAGACACCCGCAGATAGCAAGGGGGTTGACATCCAGCCCGTCACCCGACGGACACCATATAACTACTCTGGATAACTACTGTAAAATTACTTTGACAGCAAAACTCGATAGCATCCAGCAGAAGCCATCACAACTCAATTTAAAAGTACCCCATAACGCCGTGGTGTAACCACCATTAAAAACACATCTTCAATTGAAACCTCTACGAAATCAAAGTAAAAACTCACGATCTCTCCGTTCACAATTGCAGAATGAAACTGATACAATATCTCGCTCGATGGAAAATCGAGAAAGATTGAATTTTCTGCACAGAGCTTTCGGAGATTAAATACTCCAGACGTGAAAAGATATTTCATCGTGAAGAAGTAAAATTTGAAACGTTCACCGGATAGGTTACATGGTATTTCTTACAGCAAATCGGTGTTCCTGAATTGTCTAATGAATTGCAATTTAGGACAATATTGCGAGGCATAAAAAGCGCTTTTACAGCTTTTTAAAAAGTTTCACAATACCCAGTAACACAATAAATTCAGGTGAATATTTGAAAATTATTTTAAGGAAACAATAAATTAATATTATACAATATAAAAAAATCTGTTAAAATTCATGACATGAAAGATGGGGAAGACAACAGACGACTACAGACATTGGCGTTCAACAGGATCCTGAAATACTGATATGTTTTGTGTGTATTTTAAAAGAAGTGGTCTATTCAGAAAGACAAAGAATATATTTTACAAATTGTTGTGTCCCGGGCGGGAATTGAACCCGCGTCCTCCGATTTCACGCCGGAGCGGATGCCTAAACCGCTCGCAAATATTTGAATTATATTTTAAGAAAACATTAAAATAATATTTTAGAAAAACACTTCAAAATTTTATAAATATTTTTAGTGATGATTCCGCATATAAAAATATATTTTGCAAAGAAGTGGAAGGGCATTTTGTGAATGCCCGCCTGGCTAGCTACCACCACCAAGCACCTAACAGTGTGTTCCGTCAGCAGTCCTTGAGAGTCATGCACATGCGACTTAACAACATTATGTCTCAGTGTGGCGGGCGTAGTGTAATTCGTCACTTGACGAAATGCATCGGTTAATGAGTGGCAGAGGTTAATCCTCAGGTTGGCCTCGTGCTTATTCCGTCACAATCCCATAAAAAAAATTAACAAAAAATGGAACCGACTTCAACACCCAAAAGTGTGAAATAACTTGTTGAAGTCGGTACCATGATGGTTCAAAAGTACCTATTATCACAATATTGTGCGCATGGTACCGACTTCGACAAGTTATTTCACACTTTTAAGTGTTGAAGTCGGTTCCATTTGTAGTTAAAAAAAATTTTCAATTTTTTAAAGACACGGATGTCACTGTCTATGTCTTAAACTCATATCTGTCACTGTTTGTTTGGGTTATTTTCATGACACAATAATCTTGAATCATGGTTATTTTCTCATCTTTACAAAAAAAAAAACATTTTATATCTTTTCCACGGTGTTTGTAACAAAATTGTAAATAGCTCGAAATAATTTGGTGTTAGAGAGCTGATCATTTAGTAGGGGTACTTCTTCTTCAACATGATAACATTTCAGCAATCATCACCAGTCTATGTAGAGAACTCCGGGCATTATTGAATAACATGTTTCAGATTGGCGTCCTCATATCCACAGTGAGAGCAAGTTTTACTGTTAATATGATAATATACTTATATTAATTTTATCAGGTGTGATGAACAAGGCAACGCTAATAATTGTTTGTCTGCTAATTATTGAGATAAATTTTCTTGTTTAAATGTCTCTGTGCATGGCGTCCACCGCTTAACACCTCGGCGGAGGACTGCTCACGGGGGGGTTTTAGTGGGTTCAACTCTCACACATCCCCTTCTACCGCCCCCATGGTGGAGGGGTAGTGCAAGGGACTTCGCCCTCAAAAAAAAATAAAAATAAAGATTGGTTGCCATAAGTTGCCGAAAGCCTCTTTTTGTCAGTTTAAAATAGCAGTTCCTCGGAAGGCGCCACCTGCCAACCTTCTGGTAATTTGACCCTGAGTCGCGACTGAAAAAAAAAGTGACAAATATTTGTTTTTATAACAACCTAAACTGAAAAGTGTGTAATAGCTTGTAAAAGTCGGACCATAAAAAGCTCAGTGTGATTTGAATCAGCATAGTACCAACTTCAACAAGTTACTTCCCGCATAGTTTTTTCAGTAACAGATCTGATTCAGAAAATAAGAGATTTTAGGTTTGGTAGATAAAAACAAGCAAGATAACACATGAAGTTTCAATTCAATAAGTCATCGCGGAATTACTGAGAACCATTGTTTCCAGAGTCAAAGCGGGTAGATATAAAGTAGGTAGATACTTAATTTCACGAACGGCGCCAATTAAAATGAAATATAGAGATAAGATTTTTCCACTGTATGAAGTAAGAACAAAGAGGTTGCCACCTAGCTTGGGTAAGGTTTCGAATGACCAGTGAACCTCGAAAATGAAACCTTACCTTTTCTCTTTTCACTCCGGTCCAATCAAAGCCACGTTTGGGAAAATCGTTTGAAACGGATACGTTTCTCAAACAGCTACACAATTAGTACTAATTCCTTTCTACATAACGTCGTGTATTTTAATTATATGGTGAAACAACATTATATCTCTTGAAAGTTAATAGCTTCTGGTTACTGTTATTTATTTTTATTGAGGAAATCCGTATGCGAAGAATTGCCTTGTGGTAGGGCATTGCCTGCCTGGCTGTATACCACCTTTAAGTAGAAACCTGTCGCCAAGCACTTAACAATGTATTCTGGCAACATTAATCTAGGTTACCCTGAACAATATCTTCTACGACATCATCACTTACCATCAGTGAAGAGAGTGGTCAACGATTTTCCGCATTAGTCTCTCAGATATAAAAAAAATGTGGGCCTAGTTTGGGAATGTACAACAAGCTGTTATCCACAACAATGATGAAGATCAGACATGAGTCATCGCCCTGTTCCTTAACACTATAAGAATAGGGCCGCTATTAGGATAATGTCTTAAAAGGCTTAGTACAATAAATCAGAAACAGCATGTGCAAGGAATTGGATGACAATTATTAAAAAATAAATATCAGAGAATATAAAATCATAATATAAACCAAAACATGATCTAACTAAACTTTGAGCTAGAAATGTAATCATTTGGATGTAGATGCAAAAAATAATAATACAAATTAAATTATAATTAAAGACTGAGATCTGCCTAGAATAATCGTCACTTCGATACAATGACAAAAGATTAATTATTGATTTTTCCAACACAATGCTCGTAACGTGAGCTTTATTATATTGTTCCTACAGCCATTAACCGAACTACAACACCCTCGTGCATTATACACTAGTGCGTAATAGAATTATCCCTACAAAGTTAAGTTAGTACCTAACTACAGAGTATTTTCAATTTAACCGGGTAATACAGATTTGTAAAAACAAAAAGGTTTAAGGCTAAGTATATGTAATCAACCACTATAATTTGCCGCTCAAAAAAAAACTTGCGCGCTATTTTCCATAATTTTCGTATGTTGTTTGTATCGCTTTTGTGCAGTATTCTTTTTCCTCGCAAGGGTGATGAAAAAGTGCGTATGAAACTTGTGAGCAACTTGTATCATAATATACTATTATTGTGTAAGTATAGTTGAAACAGTGAGTTTAGGTACACATAACATGTAGTTTGAAAGCACGATGCAATTTCGACTTTCGAAATGTGACACCATCTAACTACGGTGCCAAGAGCGTAGATCTAGAATAGCGTGGCGTATGTGGTGCCAAGAATATAAAATGCTGGTAAAGCGACATAAATGTGACATGGTTGAAGGCTGTGCTCTGTGACGTATATTGAATCTGTGCTTCAAAGGCGATCACTTCCGGGCGCTACTTCCGGTTAATGGCTAGCCTGCGGAGTGAGACGCGGCTTCGCTCGGGAATATCAAGTTAACGTCAACTGTGTCTCCTTAAGTACCTAAGAGCCTTAACGTTATTTCGCTAACGAATCTTCTTTACTGACTACCGCGTTGGTACTTGGCAGGTATCTAGTACCACAAGCTTCTTCTTTCCATTATCCCACGCTAAGTGAAGTCGGCACAATATGTAATTTCTTATACACTGTATATGCCGACAGTTATTTATGTATATATAATTACTTAAATAATAACAGACTACCACAGCTGAAAAAAAATTATGAAACGCAATTTGGTTTTAATTACTACTTGGATGACGTAGGAATTATCTCCAATTATTATGATTTAAAAAACCATACCACTGGACCGGTTTTGATGAAATTCCTATGGGACCAATCTGAAGTGTAGCCAACCCAATAGAAAGAAGCATCTATAAAATCGATTCGGTAAAATGAGGGTATTATGAGGTAACAAATTAAAAAAACAAATAGGTACAGCTAAATATAATAATAATTACACACAAAAAATTATAATCTGCATGCTGATACAAGTGGATCCCGCAGTAGAATAAAAGAACCGCCAAATGAAATTCAGGCCTTTACAAGTCGGACTCATTCATCCGGTTTTTTTAACCTAAATTAAGACTTAAATACATACACGTACGACTTAAAATCAAACACACGGGTAACATAAATACTTAATCACGTGGAGTTAACGTAATTATTAAATAGCTCCGTTGTATTTGTGCAAGACCCTGAGGCGGATCGATGTCTTTGTCAGGTAACCTTCGAACGGAAATTGCCAGAGAAAATTCACACAGTTTACTCAACAATCATGGTGGTAGGGTATTTTTTGCATGGTGGTAGAGTATTTTGGGAATGCCCGCCTGGCTAGCTACCACCCTTAAGTGGAAAATCTGTCGCCAAGCACCTAACGGTGTGTTCCGGCAGCTGTCCTTGAGAGCCAGTAATTCTAGGTTAGCCTGAACAACATCTCCGACCACATCATCACTTACCATCAGGTTAACCACAAAATGGAACTGACTTCAACACTCAAAAGTGTGAAATAACTTGTCGAAGTCGATCCCATGCGCATGTGATAATATGTACTTTTGAACTATCACTTCAACAAGTTATTTCTCACTTTTGAGTGTTGAAGTCAGTTCCATTTTTGTTTGTTTTTTGTGATTATGTGTTGATAACTAATTTTGAGACTAAGTCCCCGTAGGTCACTGTTTCGCTTTGCCACGAGTAAATAAGTACCGGAAAGTCCCACTATGACACAAACATCTTGAATTAATAGAACAACAGAGGGTGCAGTCAAAAAGAAAAGTAATTAAACATTTTCACGCATTTCTTTAAACATCTATTATCATTAGATACAAAATTGAATGCATCCGTCTATACCTGTACTGTGCTGTATCAGCCGGATTGTCCACTACTGAACACCGCCTTCCACTTTAGAGAGGGGGGGGGGTCATAATCCCCACGCTTGATAGGCGTCTTGGGGATCGCAGTTTAAGATAACGTTCCTCAGCTCTCAGCTACACTCCGCACCTTCCTGTATTTTACCCTCAGTCGCCTCATACAACATCCACAGGTGGCAATAATGGGGTGAGATTCAAGCCTGGCACCCATAGGCATCCCTCTACAGCGATAAAATCAAATTTGCCTATTAGTTTTTATCTCGACTGTACGAGAAAAGCAGTGTTACAGTGGGATTTTCGGTAAGTTTTGACCATAGAGATATAAAATACTATTTTCTCTTTTCTGTGGTTTTGACAGTATCATGGCAGGACTGTGGCATGCAGGGATTAAGCTAATTGTGACAGTGTGTGTATTGTAGTTTATAGGGTTCCGTACCCAAAGGGTAAAAACGGGACCCTATTACTAAGACTTCGCAGTCCGTAAGTCCGTCCATCCGTCCGTCTGTCACGAAGCTGTATCTCAAGAACGGTGATAGTGAGTCAAGATATGTGAAGCCAAAATATAACCATGCTCCTATCATAATGTTCCTTTCGCGTACCAAGGGTTTGCCAGTTACAAGGGACAATATGATGAGCATGGTTTTTAATGCGAAGCGCTCGTATCGAAGTTTGCTTAGCCATTCTGAATTGATCAGCAAAGTTAAGCATCGTCCGCCGCGGTCTGGATGGGTGACCGCTAATGACATTACTACTGAGCGCCCGTGCTTCGAAGGGCACTTTAAGCCGTCGATCCCGGTTGATGTCTTCGGATGGCAGTCGTTATAGCATGGTGGTAGGGCATTTTGCGTATGCCCTCCTGGCTAACTACCACCCTCAAGTATAAAATCTGTCGCCAAGCACCTGACGGTGTGTTCCGACAGCTGCACTTGAGAGCCAGTAATTCTCGGTTATGCCTGTTAACATCTTCGACCACATCATCACTTACTATCAGGTGAGATAGTGGTCAAAGGCCTATCAGCTGTAAAAAATATGAGCTGGTAATAGACAAGAAGACGGTTCAAAACACCTGTTTGATTAAAGTCCTAAAGGCCATATCCACTCAAAGCGGTGGTACAGTACATCTGTGTATAGATAAGAGGTAAATAGTTCAATAACATCGTTAGAGCTAATTTCCTTAAGCTGTGTCTGTATACAATAGTGCAGATCTCTGCTACGGACGTCACGCCACAGAATATTTACCAGTCAGTGCGGATGGTGCGTGACACAAGTGCCAGCGGACTGTGCACATCACAACGATATCTCTAAATTGGAAATATATACGATACGACACACCAGCTGTGTATTTCAGACAGGCAATGTCCTAGTAGTTATAACCATACAAAGAACATCACCGCTATAATACGTTACTCTGTAGAGTCTGTAGGTAAATACAGTCGACTCTCGTTAATTCGAAACTCGAGGGACCCTTGAAATGTTACGAATTATCGGGTGTTTGAAATATCAAATGGTTCCTAATATTTTATAGAAAAGAATGTAATTCATGCGGAAGTGTATGTGAAATTAATCATTACCAAAACAAAGGCTCGTGTACGATGATACAAGCTTAAACTTGTTCCGCAATGTACTTAGATGTCTCCGCGGCGGGATGGATTACTCGGACTTGTTTATAAGAGGTTCCAGTGACTTATTCTTTACGAAATGTCGAGTGTTTGACGCCGATAATTTCGAATTAACACGTCATTTTGTCGTGTAGTGTTGACTTTTTCGTTCGAATTACCAAGTGCATAACAATGTATTGATTTACTTAGATATATAAAGAGATTTTCTAGGGAACTCGTGATAAATCTGAATTATAGAGAGGTTCGAATTATCGTTGGTTTGAATTAACGAGAGTCGACTGTAAAATAAACGGTTTGGTCAATTTAGTTTCTGATGGAAAACCTTATCTTGTTTAAATTAATTGATTATTATTTTGGAAAATTTGCTTTTTTCTAGTGTTCATGTGTAATAATGGTGAATAGATTGAAATATAATGGTGATTACACTAAATATTTGCGAAGGTGCATCAGGGTAAGCAAGGTAAGAGAAGGTAGAAGAACAAATTTCATATCTTAAGATAAAGCAAAGACAAAATCTATACATGGCTAAAATATGATATTTTTTTTTATTCTGTAGTTGGACGCGTGTGCAGACAAAGATTAAGTAATAGTAATTATAAAATGAATATAACGTCATATCGCCAACTATTTATTATCTGTGATATAAAAGTAAAGAATTCTGAAATGCTTTATTACCGCTTTGTTTTTACTATAACTGTACATTTTCTTTTTAATTCTGAAATTAAATTAATCTCTTTCTTATTGCCATTAAATGTTACAATACAAGCACCACCCACCATGTTTTCCTGTAATTAGTAACTAATATATATAAAACCTTATGAAAATATTACTTAAGACAATAAGTGTGTGGATTGTTGTGACAACTTCTTCATTATTGAGTCTTCTTTATACGTTAAATAAATAACTTGACAAAAGGCATTTATAAAACAGACGTGATTGATACCTGTACTTAATTATTACAATTATTTTAAGAAAACATCAAATTAATAATTTAATAAAACACTTTAAATATTTATATATATTTAATGGAAACCGGAAGAATTTCGACGAGTTTTGCTTCTCCACCAAGCATCGTCAGGAGGTCTTGCTTGACTCTACGAGCGACTCTGCGAGAATTCTCATTCATTCTATATCGTGCGCTCTAGAATTCTCATACATTCTTGATCATGCGTTCGTAGATACAAGAACTCCTGAGGATGCTTCGTGGAGAAACGATTAATCTGGCGAGCATTCGCATAATACTCCTCCGAGACACGTTGAAGCACGAGCCGGTGGTGAGATTTGAACCGGGGAGCTGAGGCAGGGCAGTCCACAGCTATTACTACTGCTCGGTTATCATTGTTTCAACTGTCAATCGTTACATTTTTAGAAGTTCTGGATTAGTTTTAAAGAATGTGCTACCATCAGTTCAACATAATTGTCCAAAACACTAGACATGGCATGTCATCGTGGCGGATAGAAGTTTTATTGAATACTTAGGTATTTTAAGCAATTATAGCCAAGTAGCAATAAATAGCTTCGAACGATGCTCCGACTCCTGCCACAGTTCCACATGTAGGGTAGGGCCTTTTCGCGAGCTGGGCCAGAATTGCTCAAACTCCTTGCCCCATACTAAGAGGGACACAAGAGGTGATGAAGGAAAAAAATGGCTAAATGCTAGTGGGAATCGCGCGCGAAGGGTTCCGTACCATTATCTGTAACGTAATCTAGCAAGTTACAGACACTTACCGCAGTGTCCGATTGACCTGGGTGGATACGAACCCTAAATAGTGATCTCAATAATTGTTTATTTTTTAAGTAAATATTCAACTAAACATTCGGTAAATATTTCAAGTTTCTGCCTGTTTTGAGTATTATTATTTTTAGCAAATAAACGGCGAAGACTTCTTTTATTGTATGGGAGCCCTCTTGATTATTTATTTTAATTAATTATATTTAAAGAGGACATAAAACTAAATATTCTGTGAATAGTTAAAGCGTCTACCTGTCACCGTTATTAGTATCGAGCAAGAAACGGTGAAAAATCAAGTTTGTTGTATGGGAGCCCTCCTTATATATTTGTTTTATTTTATTTTTAGTATTTGTTGTTATAGCGGCAATAGAAATACATCATCTGTGAAAATTTCAACTGTCTAGCTATCACCGTTCTGGTGACAGACGGACGGACAGCGAAGTCTCAGTTATAGTGTCCGGTTTTTACCTTTTGGGTACGGAATCCTACAAAGCAGCTCCTTCTGAAGAACTACGACTCCCAACCTGCTAAGCGCAGGGATTATGGTAAACCCTCCCTAACGGGGAATGCAAATGTTCAACGGTGGACAATATCGCTGGTGACTAACAAAAGCCTGTATTAACTGATTGAAGGAATTCCCCATTTGATGCCATTGTCAATCAACAGGCATAATAAATTCATAATAACTTGAAATGACCCAGGAACATCTTGCCCCTGTCCCACTCACGAGTGGTCGGTACAAAATATCTCTTAACAACACAAAGGGTAACACAAGAACATAATAAAACATGTTTTCACCTAAAACAAAGATATAAAACCAATCTAGGATTTAATTGTAAATTTAATACATAAAGTTTGGAGTTGGAGTTTATGGTTGGCCGCCTCCTGATGCTTACCCTCTGGTTGGATATACAGGATTATTGGTAAAATGCTATAACAATCTCTTAGGGTTGACTTCTGCTAGTCCTAAAAAACATTATAAGAAGAGATTTTTAGGTTTTGTTTTTTTTGTGTTTTTATGTGTTTTACGGAATAAGTACGAGGACCACCTTTTAACATCAGAAAAAGTCTCTTGTGCCTGTGATGTATTATTTCATATTTTTAATTACTTTGCTCGATGTAAATATTCAAAACTCTACTCAAAGGGAGCACGGCGCGGTCCAGTGTTGCTGTGGAGGACGGTCTTGGCTCGGAGTAGACATTAAAACACAATATTTTTTGTTATCGAAAAAAAATCTTCTCAACATGTTAAGACTAGCAGTAGTCAACCCTAAGAGGTTGTTAGCATTTTTCCAATAACCCTGTATAGGTGACTCCGCTGTCTTTCTGGCTGTCTGTCTGTATTTCACAGGTGCGTAGCTCGTAACCAGGATGACTTACAAAACTGATATATTGTAATTTTATCACACACCTGCCCAAAAAAGTAGTGTTATGTTTTCAGGGTTCATGTATGTACGTGTTTATGTATGCATGTATGTATACACAAACAAACAAACAAATATTCTTTTATTGACATACATTGATTACAGTACATACACTGAACACATAGGTTCCCGAGCTAGTGTTTAACTGTGTTTCAGGAACCAGTGGCTTCTCCCATTTTTAACTTCTGGTCAATTTACATTTTATCATATAAAGTAAGATAGTTAATACAAAAATGAAGAAATATTACATGAAAAATTAAATAATTAAAAAGGGTATATGTGTGTTGTGAGTGTAGAGTGTAGTTTGAAGTGTAGTGAATATATGTTTTGGGGTGTGAGTAGTGTTTGAATATTGAATAAATCAATAAATATTTAAATAGGCATATTTTACATTGAACAAAAGTGGTATATAAGTATGTTTGTGAGTTTCTTTATTCCACCATAACTTCTAAACGGCTTGACCGATTTGAATGAGATTTCTATAGATACGTCTTGATAGCGCAAGTGACTCTAAGTACATAAACGCCATATTGTGAAATAAAAGAAACTAATAACATAACAAACCAATCGTAATCGTGCATCAAAAGGCAGAGCTTAAAAACGATTCAATATGTATAACTTGCAGGTTTATTTCAATGGAACGAAATAAGTTTTGACGAAAATAAATAATTTGCTGTTGGATTTTATACTGTTATAATTAATTTACACATGTGTTTAAAATACTGACCCTAAGTGGCCTGATGGACTTGAAAATTTAATTAAATTATCTTTAAAGCTCTAAAACATGAGAAGGTAGACGAAAAATACTTTAATGGACCCTTGATAGAATAGATCCTCATTGAATAATATCGAATATGCTTTTATCTTTAATTTCTTTGGTTTTGCTATATCGCATGCTCCTCGGATTACATTACAAAATTATTAAACTACACAATTCCTCTCGTACACCGACTTAGTAACTATTTATTATCTGTGATATAAAAGTAAAGAATTCTGAAATGCTTTATTACCGCTTTGTTTTTACTATAACTGTACATTTTCTTTTTAATTCTGAAATTAAATTAATCTCTTTCTTATTGCCATTAAATGTTACAATACAAGCACCACCCACCATGTTTTCCTGTAATTAGTAACTAATATATATAAAACCTTATGAAAATATTACTTAAGACAATAAGTGTGTGGATTGTTGTGACAACTTCTTCATTATTGAGTCTTCTTTATACGTTAAATAAATAACTTGACAAAAGGCATTTATAAAACAGACGTGATTGATACCTGTACTTAATTATTACAATTATTTTAAGAAAACATCAAATTAATAATTTAATAAAACACTTTAAATATTTATATATATTTAATGGAAACCGGAAGAATTTCGACGCGTTTTGCTTCTCCACCAAGCATCGTCAGGAGGTCTTGCTTGACTCTACGAGCGACTCTGCGAGAATTCTCATTCATTCTATATCGTGCGCTCTAGAATTCTCATACATTCTTGATCATGCGTTCGTAGATACAAGAACTCCTGAGGATGCTTCGTGGAGAAACGATTAATCTGGCGAGCATTCGCATAATACTCCTCCGAGACACGTTGAAGCACGAGCCGGTGGTGAGATTTGAACCGGGGAGCTGAGGCAGGGCAGTCCACAGCTATTACTACTGCTCGGTTATCATTGTTTCAACTGTCAATCGTTACATTTTTAGAAGTTCTGGATTAGTTTTAAAGAATGTGCTACCATCAGTTCAACATAATTGTCCAAAACACTAGACATGGCATGTCATCGTGGCGGATAGAAGTTTTATTGAATACTTAGGTATTTTAAGCAATTATAGCCAAGTAGCAATAAATAGCTTCGAACGATGCTCCGACTCCTGCCACAGTTCCACATGTAGGGTAGGGCCTTTTCGCGAGCTGGGCCAGAATTGCTCAAACTCCTTGCCCCATACTAAGAGGGACACAAGAGGTGATGAAGGAAAAAAATGGCTAAATGCTAGTGGGAATCGCGCGCGAAGGGTTCCGTACCATTATCTGTAACGTAATCTAGCAAGTTACAGACACTTACCGCAGTGTCCGATTGACCTGGGTGGATACGAACCCTAAATAGTGATCTCAATAATTGTTTATTTTTTAAGTAAATATTCAACTAAACATTCGGTAAATATTTCAAGTTTCTGCCTGTTTTGAGTATTATTATTTTTAGCAAATATATGATGGTATATAAGTATGTTTGTGAGTTTCTTTATTCCACCATAACTTCTAAACGGCTTGACCGATTTGAATGAGATTTCTATAGATACGTCTTGATAGCGCAAGTGACTCTAAGTACATAAACGCCATATTGTGAAATAAAAGAAACTAATAACATAACAAACCAATCGTAATCGTGCATCAAAAGGCAGAGCTTAAAAACGATTCAATATGTATAACTTGCAGGTTTATTTCAATGGAACGAAATAAGTTTTGACGAAAATAAATAATTTGCTGTCGGATTTTATACTGTTATAATTAATTTACACATGTGTTTAAAATATTGACCCTAAGTGGCCTGATGGACTTGAAAATTTAATTAAATTATCTTTAAAGCTCTAAAACATGAGAAGGTAGACGAAAAATACTTTAATGGACCCTTGATAGAATAGATCCTCATTGAATAATATCGAATATGCTTTTATCTTTAATTTCTTTGGTTTTGCTATATCGCATGCTCCTCGGATTACATTACAAAATTATTAAACTACACAATTTCTTTCGTAATATATAATTTTATCTAAAAAAATAAACATTCGCGGTGCCGTAGCTGCATTCGTCTTTTTCATTTATATCAACAATAAATTGCCCTTAAACAGTAATGCCCTACTCGCACCTGGCCAGCTTTTCATCGCCAACGTTTAACAGTAAGACATTCAACAGCCCTCACATTCACAAGTCGGAAACTCGCGAAACGAGTGAAAACAAATAATAAAATGTTTTGACTCATGCCATCAAACATAACACAAACAAAATATACATATTCAGCAATTAGGTGCACATTATTCACGTTAAATTCAAAAGCATAAATAAATGTGTGAATGTTTTATTTTAATAACAAACTGAGTTTTTGGCGCGAGTTACGAAAACAATGACTTTTGGCAATGCCCATTTATCGACGTCCGCTCTTCGGAATTTCCACTGATAAAATTAAATATAAAGCACTGAGCACATTAAACTGGCGAAAAGCGCCTCGATTCGATAATCGCGTCCACGCCATGATAACGATTTCAATTACATTTGGATTGAAGCAGTGATAGCTCAGTGGCATAGGCTATGGACTGCCGCGCAGCAGGTCCATGATTCAATTCCCGCCGCGGGCTTGAGTTTCACCGAATGGTAGAAGGGCTTTTGCGAATGTCCGCCTGGCTAGCGACCACCCTCAAGTAGTAAATCTGTCGTCAAGCACCTAACGGTGTTCCAGCAGCAGTCATTGAGAGCCAGTGAAATTACAGGCACACAAGAATTTAAGAACTATGTCTCAAGGTGACGGGCGTTGTGCGATTCGTGACTTATGACGAAATGCATCTGTTATAGGCAGACATTAGTCAGCTTAACATTAAGCGGGCCTCGAGCTTGATCCGACAATAGAACAAAAAACAAAACATAATTCGTCGTGGTTTACTGTAAGTGAAGCGGAATCCTAGAACAATACAGTAAGATGACCATGCAACAACCCCAATAAAGTAAAATGGAAGGTAATGGATGGAAGGAATAACTCTTTTGTCTATATACGTCTACGTCAGAACGATATAGATTTTATGCTTTTACGTATATTTAACACCGACGAAGACCGATATAATTGTGCGTAGCCATACACGTATTGCGATGCCATACATTGGCCCGATGTACGTAAAGCCTTTACGATGTTTTCCCACGCGATCTACTAAGGAAACTGAGAGATGTCAATTTCGCCCTACAATTTGCGATAATCGCGGCGTCGCCACCGTCGTTATTGTGAAAAAGGCGTTAACTTGCCAACGAAAAATGCTTTATATTTGAAGGCAGCTTGACGGTTACAATGTTATTGATACACAAATACAGCGAATGAAGGCTGCCAACTCTTTGGAAAGTGTTTTATACATGTTGTGATGTGTACAGTCAAATGCATCACAAAATCACACAAACTGTCAAAACAAAGGCATATTATACCATCAGGACTTTTGAATGTTCTTACAACAAAACTTTATAAACAGATATGTATTTATGTAATACAAAAACAACAAAAAAAAGCTTCAGCTTACCGACAAAGTCCTATCAAAATTTGAGCTTTTTGGTGTAATAAAGCTTTGAATCGAACGATCGTAGGTTCCCTGAAAATTAACAAGTAAAAAACCCCTGCTTCAATGACAATTATGGTCAGCATGGTGATTCTCATATAAATGTGTATGATGATAAGCACCATAATTATTACCATGAATATAAAAAAAATATTTATTCAATATGGAATAGAAAGATTTAAACAACTAAAACAGTCTAGAAACTTCCGAACAAATCTTCCCAACTTGAGTTCGAAGGCACTTTGCATGCATGTCGCATGAGGCAACCTATATATACCATTACGTCGAAGTACGAAGAAGGTATGGCCTAGTACGGAGACTGCCTAGTGCCTCGCTTATTTTTCACTCCTTTAAATATATGTACATGTAATTAAGCGCTCATATAGTAACACTTCTCGACTAATCACCTGTACATTTGGTGTACATATTTAGTTTTCTTTTTTGTTTATATTGGTGTGTCAAAGTGACTTCATCTTACCTGATGGAAAGCGAAGATGCAATCAAGAAGCGATTACCATTAAGGCAGCCATGAGCTACGCCAATCACCATCCCTGTGATGACCAGAGAGATGCTTTTTCACTCTCCTGTCGGAGGACCCAGGGTCATAGCTGCAGGGTACGCCGGCAGAGCGCTCTATATCTGTCGGATCAGCTTAGGGCTAATCTTCTGGTAGCTTGAGTTAGCGGGGCAAGGAGATCTCCCTATTGTTGGTGCGTGGTAGGAGATCAACTGTGGCGCGGCGCCTTAGGACAAGCACGATAGTTCGTAGTCTATCCTTGGGTGCCGCACAGAACACAACTTGAGAGAATAGAAGGGTACAATATCGTGCGTGATTCAAATACAAAACTTTACATGTACACAAGTGTTTGCCTTTGAGTGTACATGTACACAGCGGTATTGTTTTTGCGCAGCCCGCAGACGAGGGTCGTGACCGAAAATAGGTCAATTCCAAACTCATACTGTAACATTAAAAGTGCCTAATTGAGTTATACGATCGTCAAGACCAAACTTTGATGGTTACTTGTATATTGTTTTTAACAATTATTTCTTTGTTTACGGTAAACATTTGCGTTGGTTTCTGAACAAAATTATTTGATACATTCAGGTTTGTTATATTATACTATTTTTAGACAAAAATAAATTTTACGCCCTCATTCCCTAAGATTTTTTTACCTGTAGATGAGTTGTATGCCCTCCATATTTACTAGACGAATTCAGGGTAAAGTCAGGCTGAGTCACTACCAGTCTCGCACTTCCGAGCGTCCGGTGAATACATCGCCGCTGATCGTATTTTTTAGGAATAATCTGTGGACAATATGCCTTCCTTGTGTCTTTACTTTAGACTCTGCACCAATTATACAGGCACTGTGAGAGTTAAGAAAACTGTTTCATTTCACGCGCAATTATTGCTTTTATTGTTGAAATAGAAAATATCGTAATTTTGTTTTATCTTAGGAACTAATCTCAATGAAATGGATGAGCGAGATATGTGTATCGTTTGGTGTGAAAGAGTGAAATATGATCACCAGTGATTTATCATCTTCCTACCCTTGCATCCTTCAATGTGGGCGTCGACGACAATACAACATGTCATGAAAAGTTTTGGTACGAGTTTTATATAATGTATTTTATTTATTTTAATTTTTTGTATATGTTTTATTTTTAGCAAATATATTTGTATTTTAGCATTAAGAAGTAAATTTTATCATGGCCGATCAACTATATTATATAAGTACGGCTGCTGGGTTGGGTGACCGCTAGTAGCATCACTAAGGAACGAGTCACGTTCTTCGGAGGGCACGTTAAGCCATCGGTTCCGGTTGTACTCGTTATAGTATGGTGGTAGGGCATTTTGCAAAAGTCTGCCAGGGTAGCGACCACCCTCAAGTAGAAAATCTGTCACCAAGTACCTAACGGTGTGGTCCGGCAGCTGTCATTAAGAGCCAGTAATAATGCGTTAGCCAGAATAATACCTTGGACATCAACACTTACCATCAAGTCAGTTACTAGTGAAATACTAGCATACCGTCTATAAAAAAGTAGATTTAATCTAGGTATATCTATACCTTTACAATGACTAACAAGTATATGTTTTTATCGTTACTTCTTTGACACTTTAGTTTTATATAATAAAAAAAAATTATAGTTATTAATGGATTCATTATGTAAATACAAAATATTAATACGCAGCGTTCATTGTTCTTGTTAAAATGAGAGAATAAAGACATTGATGGTTTATTGTGTAATAAAGATATTTTATTGTGGTATGAGAAGGAAATCATTTTTATTTTACTAACTTTATTTGATACTAGCTACGCCCGCGCGTATTTCGGCTATCGCCTAAATCATTAACCTCATTTTGCGCAGCTGGATAAAAAGTATCCTATCTCCTTCTTTCTCTCAAACTTTTTCCATACCCAATTTCACCCAAATCGCTGAAATAGTTTTTAAGTTTATTTGTTGCATACAAAAGTTCAAACCTTTCCTCTTTATAATATTAGTGTAGATTGTGTCACAATTCTGAGAAAAGTAAAATGAACGCACTCTAGAAACGCTAGATATAAGATCATTCTGTGCACGCTGTGGCACGTGCTGTAAAGTCCACCCACATCTATCGATTGAATCCTTATTTATATATTTTTGATATTCGATCAATAATTAGGTCATTCGTAAAATGTTTAGATAACTGGGCCCATAACCTCTTAATATTATAGAAGAATCGGTGGCGAAAGAAACACAAATGCTTGCACTTTTATTCAATTCACAGTTTTTTAGATAATTTTCATAACGTAAGACTTAGAACAATCACAATAGTGACAAACCTATATGTCACAGAATCTTTGGTAGTTAACTATGGAGTATTTATACATAATACTCTAACGAGTTTATCCTAACAATGAGATTTGAGATATTGAGATTTTACACTGAAAAAAGTAAAAGAGAAAATGGAGTGAATTATTTTTTATAAATGATAGGCTGGCCACAGTTGCATCTGTAGGTAACAGTATATGAGTTCAGTGTTGTGAGGCTGTGTTGTGCTTGGCTACAGCTTTTCTACTTCTAGTCAGTGAATGTACGTGTAGCCGAACTATTGGATCGGAGACTGTTTTTTTATGGTTCCGTACGCAAAGGGTAAAAACGGGACCCTATTACTGAGACTTCGCTGTCCGTCCGTCCGTCCGTCTGTCACCAGGGTGTATCTCAAGAACGGTTATAGCTAGACAGTTGAAATTTTCACAGATGATGTATTTCTGTTGCCGCTATAAAAGTACAACAAATACAAAAGTTGAACAAGTGCGAGTCGGACTCGCGCATGTTAAAACAAAAAAAGGTTAAAATATGAAGTCTAACGTTGTATAGCTAATGGTACGGAACCCTCCGTGCGCGAGTCCGACTCGCACTTGGCGATGTTTTTTTTTATCTAAGTTGAGGTTATATTGAGCTAAATAAAAATCGTATAATAGAGGTTATACGACAAATTAAGCTGCAATATTTTTATAAGTATCTGTAAAACATGTGCGGTGAATAGTTATCAGAGAGTATATGGTAGGTACTTACGAATTTCAACTGACTCTTCAGAAGCCTGAGATCCATCGATTTTCTGGAAAAAAAGAAAATATTCATTAGTTTCAGTTTTATTAAGGCCTTGTAGAGATTTCCTTAGAGAGTAAACACGACTGCAAGTTATTCATGAGCAAAAAAATTGAGCTGAAAATATTTTTTAACAATATAGTGGAACAGACTTCAACCCTCAAGTGTGAAATAACTTGTTGAAGTCGGTACCATGATAGTTCAAAAGTACCTATCATCACAATATTGTGCGCGTGGTACTGACTTCGACAAGTTGTTTCACACGTTTGAGTGTTGAAGTCGGTTCCATTCCGTGGATATGTTTTTTTTAACTCTTTTTAGTGACCCTTGCTACTTTCGGCATCGATTGTCATTCACTGTCAATGACTATATATATCATCAAGATAGAAACATATTTTTCAGTTATTGGAGTGTGACTCGAAATTGGCAAGACCGATTTAATGAAATTTAAATGGGACCAAACGACAAGCATCAGCTTTTGAATAAAAAAATAATTATTAAAATCGGTTCACACAGTCAAAAGTAATGTTATAAGAAACATAAGAATAAATTGAGTACCTCCTCCTTTTTTTGAAGTTGGTAAAAAATTAAGGCGGCAATGTACCAGCCTTGTCCCGCTTCGATGAATCTGTAGTTGCTACGGATTCCCCATTTTCAAAGCATTTAGCATAAACATATTTTTCTTTCTCATCTTGAGTCACACTGATTGGTTTCTATGTGTTGTTTTACTTTGGAATAGCATTGCCATTTTTAGTTTTAAGTTACTTCTATGTAGAACAACACAAGTTTATTTTTAACCGACTTCCAAAAAAGGAGGATGGTCTCAATTCGTCTGTATTATTTTTATTTTTATGTTTGTTTTCTTAGAACTCTGGACTGGGTGAACCGATTTTGTAAAATCTTTTATGTTCGAAAGCTAATGCTTGTCGGTTGGTCCAATGTAAATTTCATTAAAATCGGTCAGTAACTCAAAAAGAGTTACACTCCAATAACTGAAAAATATTTACCTATCTTGATGATATAGTCGTTGACAATGAATGACAATCGATCCCGTGAGTAGCAAGGGTCACTAAAAAGAGTTAAAAAAAATATCGAAGAAATGGAACCGACTTCATCACTCCAAAATGTGAAATAACTTGTCGAAGTCAGTACCATGCGCACAATATTGTGATAATAGGTACCTTTGAACTATAATGTTACCGATTACTACAAGTTATTTCACACTTTTGGGTGTTGAGGTCGGTTCCAATTTTGCTAAATTTTTTATTTAATTGTTATTATTACTAGGATATCTGCTATAATAGCACATATTCTGTGGAAATTTCCACTAGTAACTTAAACCGTTTTAAGAACTACATACCTAGCTGCCTCCGCGGTTTCACCCGCATAGATAATGATAAAACGTGGTTGGAATGATAAAAAATTGGATGAATATGTTGTACTTAATAAGGAATTCTACGTGTTGATACAGGACCTAAATCATCCGTATTCGAAGTTTCATCCATATCAATTAAGCTGTTTCAGCTTAAACGAGTACCAAACATCCTCACACACTCTCAAACACCCATACACACTCACAAACACCCTAATTCACTAACAAACACTGACAAACTTACGGATTTATAATATAACTATTATGCCCTTAAAGGCTGCTTTTTAACCAAAGATGTGCAAGGTCGCTAAGCATGAGCAATGTCAAGGTAAGCTACGAAATGTAAGTGAACGTTTACACAAAGCTTAGCGGTGAGCACGAATCACTTGCACCAGGACCTGAACAAGTGTCCTAGATACGCTGCGCATGCCACGAGGGCTTCGAGGCATCGAGAATATTTTTAATCGAAATAACGTTCTATTTTTCACTAAACATAACTCCAAGTGTACAAGTACGAGAAAAACGCGGCCATTGTCAGCAAGCGAACGAATGCTTTCATAAAAGAAATGCCTTCGGCGGCAATGCAAGTTATTTATAATATTAAACCATTGAATAGACGCATTATTCTAGTATTCTTTGCAATAAAAGTATACTTTCGCTTAGTTATTCAATCATAACATGGTTATGTTTCTAAATAAATGACGGGTCTATCCACGCACGAATTAACATCAAAATAATATTTTGACTAACCTCGACGTTTCGATCAAGTTGCATTGACCGTGGTCACGAGTAGAGTCTACTCGTGACCACGGTCAATGCAACTTGATGAACTTGAAAATAGAGTGTTCAAAGGTAGTTTTTATGCTATATATAATAAAAATTAAATATGATTTCAAATGCTAAGCGAATTTTTGTGCTTTAATTCATAAGTTCAGAGATTACGTCACCCTTCTTGTTAATATTTTCATCAGCAAGCCTCATAATTGAATCTAGGAAATGGCTAGAAATTGCATTAGATTACTTTTCAATTCTTATAAGATGTCGTTATCCTCACAAACTTAAAAAAAGTGTTTAAGATGGGGACACCGAGACTCACCTCTGCGGCGAGAAATTCAAAATTTGTCTAGTTTATCGCGCTTGTAGATAAGCTATTCTACTATGTAATGCTATTTTAGTTACAATGGTTCTGCGAGTGCATGATACATATTCGTATTATCTTTAAAAAATATTGAACACCAATGCACTCCGCACTTTAGGTATAACGCAACGTGTACATCGGTGTATCCGTTCGAACGGGATTATTGTACGTACGTGCCGCGTTAGAAGAGATCAGAGCTATGCGTGCACATGCGATAGAAAGAGAGACGCTTTATAGATCGATATAAATATTAGATACTCCGTGCTTTGCGAGCTGAAGTGCACTTTATTGCTTTTAAAATACAGTCGCTTATTTATGTAATGGATTTGCGGAGTGATCTTACGGATTCTTTTTATTCTGTGACCAATGCACATGATGCCAAAAATTACTCATTAAAAATTTAATAAATATATGCTTACCCGTAACAAATGTAATTAAGTCAATAATTATTATAATAATATCTTAGATATAACAACAAATATTATCCAAACGTCGCGTGTTACGAGATCAAGTATAATTGTTATAGACAATCTAGAAACAAAACAAAAAAATATTTAAATAATAAGTTTCCCGCCATACATGGCTGCATATTTGTGGAGCTTAAGAGAATATGACTAGATCAAAATTTTATTTAATATAATTATATGTGTTATTACGTGGAATAGCAACAACGAAACATAGTAAATAGCGACTTAAATAGATACAGAGAGTCAAATCAGCAACATAGGTTTTCACAGATAGATTTTTATTTATATTGTTGTGACGGTACAAGCTCAAGGACGGCCTGATGTTAAGCGGTTACCTCTGCCTATAACAGATGAATTTCGTCACAAATTGCACTGCGACCGTTACCTTGAGACATAGTTGTTAAGTCTCATGTGCCTGTAGAGTTTTTGTAAGATAAAATATAAATAGTATTAGCCAAAATGTCCCAATTTGGGTTACGTGTTTTAAACCAAATTTGGACATTTTGGTTTCATTCCATGTATAATTACGTATTTGACTATTATATTATAGGAAATAATAACTAATAATGAATATTCAAATTAATTATTAATATGAATATGTAAACAAACTTACTATGGATTCTGCAACTATTCAGACAAACCTGACCCATAGACATTAGGCTAAACGACGTGCATGGAAAATATCACCGAGTGGGGGAACATTTAGGGTCTGTTTCAGAATGTTTGAGTAAATTCCGGTTATATACTACCCAGAACATACTTGCTAAGCAAAACAATATCTTTGCGTTTCACAGTCATCGATTTAGCCTATCCACCGGTTAAAGCTTGAAACGCGCTGCATGTCAACTGTTATTTTTATCATTCAGTTATTTTATGTGCATAGTAACCCGAAACTTATGAGGATCTGAAACGGGCCCTAGCATCTTTAATATGACCATAGAACATATAATATTATGGTATGACGAAACTAAGTTTCTCTATGGGAAGCACCATGAAGAAACTAACCTACCACGTTAAAAAAAAAATATAGTTTTGTCCTCCTCGATCGTGCTATGGACGAGTCAAGACCCGATGTCGCTCCGTGTAGAAGCGCGACGCGTCGAAAATACTTCCGCTTAGCCTACGTGGCGTTTATGACGTCAAGTCAACTTAGCAGGACAACTAATCATATTGCGGAATTGTATTCAGTATGTTGTATTATAGTTATTTTAAAAATGTTGAAAGCTTTCCTAAAATATTATTTGAATGGTTTCACAGATTATTTTTTGGTTTTTATTAATATCAGTCTGACAGTAATTTTGGGGATTAACTCGCCCGCGTCCGTAGGTTTACCCTCGAGACCCTACACGTGATCCCTGGGTGGTGCTAAATGGGCGAAAAATTCTGGTGGTAGGCTTCGGCCGCGGCTTGTCACCACCCATCAGATAAAGCCATGTCGCCAAACGGCCTAGCCGTGTTCCGACATGATTTCTGATGTAGCCACTTCGAAGGGTGGGTCGAAACAGTTGCGTCACTGAAAACGACTGAATTTACACACACAGTATGTTTGTAGTATCCCGATGGCTAGCTCTGGAGAGCAGCGGGATCCGAGGCACGGTTCTCCGCTGGCCGACCGCAGATAGTAGGGGGCCCAAGTAGTATGCTAGCCACATACGAAAGGCTGCCCCGCCATCTTGCGAAAAATCCCGGGAATGCGCCATCGTGCCGGTTGGCGACCGGAAGAGAGGACCCGATGGACATTCTTGGGGGGGCTCGGGCGTCCCCGCGGTCTCCAAGCTAGCTATCCTTTGATGCAGCATCATTCGTGTGTGTGTCTGAGTCGGTAGGTGACGCCTCGTTGCACTGCCGCCCTTCTACCTTACCACACTCGAATAACATATGAAAACAAGAAAGAAGAAAGCGGTTTCACAGCGGATGCACGTCCTCTCACTCAAAGTGCATCTCTCTAACATCCGAGGCCTGCACTCAAATCTCAGCCCAGTCCACTATCACCTCGAGACTGCGAAACCGCACCTCTTGTTTTTAACGGAGACGCAGATCAGATGTCCGGATGACGCGTCATATCTGACATACCCTGGCTACGTCTTGGAGCATTGTTTTAAGCCACGTGCCGGGGCGTGCGTATTTATTCGCGATGACATCTGTTTTCGGCGTCTTCGTAATCTTGAAGACTCCAGATTCTCTGTTCTATGGATATTGGTGGAAACCGGTGTAGAGAAAATTCTTTACGCTGGAGTATATCGATCGCACACCTGTAACCAGGAGGTTACCGATTTTATGGACTATCTAAGTGTGACGGCGGATATAGCTCAACAACGGTACCCTTCTGCCCAACTTGTATTACTGGGGGACTTTAATGCTCACCATCATGAGTGGCTATTCCCATACCAGGATACAAACCACGCTGGGAAAGAGGCGCATAAGTTAGCCCTAACCTTAAACCTCACCCAGCTTGTTAATGGGGCAACAAGGGTACCTGACGTTGCTGACCATACTGCCTATTGCCTCGACCTTCTGATGACGACAGATCCAGACCGCTACTCAGTGTCAGTTTCTTCACCGTTAGGTAGCTCTGACCACTGTCTGGTGAAATCTGTATCTCTATATTCCCCGCCCGACCGCTGCCAGAAAGGCACCCGGCGGATATGGAGATACAAGTCAGCAGATTGGGATGGGATGCGGTCCTTTTTTGCATCCTACCCTTGGCAGTCTCTTTGCTTCTCTTCTTGTGATTCTTCTACTTGCGCGGATGCTGTGACTGATGTGCTGCGTCAAGCAATGGAATATTTTATTCCATTTTGTGATGCGCCGCAGAGCAGCAAAGCAATTCCTTGGTTCAGTGTTGATTGTAGACGCGCTGAAGCGCTGAAACATGAAGCATACTTAGCCTGGGTCGATGCTCGAACCCGCAAAACCAAGGATATTCGTAACAAGAAGAGAGCCTTTAACAAAGCTGCCAAAGCATGCAAAAAGGCTGTAAAAAGGGCACGATTCGATCACATAAGCCGTGTTGGGTCCAAATTAGCTTCTCACCCTGCGGGTAGCAAAGCATTCTGGTCCTTGGCGAAGTCGATCGAATCCAACTTCAGCCGCCCTAATCTACCTCCACTATTAAGACCTGACGGATCATTGGCTCACACTGCTAAAGAGAAAGCGAACTTGTTCGCTTCTCTATTTGCGGAGTCTTCACGTTTAGATGCAGCGGGCAAAATACCTCCATGTCTTCCTCGATGCGAGGCATCAATGCCGGAAATTCGCATTCGTCAGACCGAAGTGCGTAGGGTGCTCCGCAATCTAAACGTGAACAAGGCTAGTGGTCCCGACGGAATTCCCGCCATAGTCCTAAAATCGTGTGCACCTGAATTGACTCCTGTTTTGACACGTCTCTTCCGCCTCTCTCTACAGACTGGTAAAGTGCCAAAATCTTGGAAGCTTGCAAATGTGCAGCCTGTGCCCAAGAAGGGCAGTCGTGCAGACCCTGCCAACTACAGACCCATTTCAATCACTTCCATACTTTGTAAAAGTATGGAACGTGTATTGAACAATAGGCTCCTGGCATACCTGGAAGCAAATGATATCCTCAGTGATCGACAGTACGGGTTTCGCCGAAACCGGTCAACTGGGGACCTTCTTGCGTATGCCACTCATATCTGGAGCGAGGCCATTGATATGTACGGAGAAGCACTCGCCGTCTCTCTTGACATTTCAAAGGCCTTCGACAGGGTCTGGCACGATAGTCTTGCTAATAAGCTTCCATCGTATGGCTTACCCGCTGGCCTGTGCTCTTGGATTTCCGACTTCTTGAGGGAAAGATCGTTACGAGTTGTCCTTGATGGATGTTCGTCCGATCAATTGGAAATAAATGCCGGGGTACCTCAAGGATCGGTTCTCTCTGCTACCCTCTTCTTGCTGCACATAAATGATCTGCTCAAACCCGGTATCATTGGGTATGCAGATGACAGCACAGTAGTAGAGAGGTATATATCCGATGCACGGGTCGGCGATGTACAAATCCAGTCCCATAGAGAGGCGATGGTCGAGCGAGTGAATTTGGCCCTAGAGGCAGTCTGCGAATGGGGTGATGCCAATTTAGTGAAATTCAATGCTACAAAGACCCAGGCGTGTCTCTTCAGCGCTAAACAGAGTCTTTTCACTCTCACTCCTGTCCTCCGAAGTGTGCCTATTCCGATAACGGACCAACTCGAGTTACTAGGTGTAACTCTTACACCGAAACTCAATTTCGGTTCATTTATTGAGTCCAGGGCTAAATTTGCTGCAAAAAAGCTGGGTGTTCTCAGAAAAGTGCGGCGGTATTTCACATCAGGACAGCTTCTAAACCTCTATCAAGCTCAAGTCCGGTCTTGTATGGAATACTGCAGCCATCTCTGGGATGGTTCGGCTAAATACCAGCTCGAAGCCTTGGACTCCATAGATAATCGAGCAAAGAAGCTCATTGGTGACGATGCGTTGGTGGAGGCTAGACTCCAAAGCCTCGAGCACAGACGCAAAGTTGCCAGTTTATCGGTGTTTTACAGGCTTCACTTCGGAGAATGTGCGATCGAGTTACATAACCTCATTCCCTCTTCTCCTTTCTTTCATCGGACGACAAGACGCACTGGAACACGGCATCCATATATGGTCGATATTCCGAAAATACGCACAAAGCGTTTTAAATCAAGCTTTATAATGCGTACGGCCGAAATATGGAACACCCTACCAGCGTCTCTATTTCCCGATAGATATAATCTGGAAGTCTTCAAGAACAGAGTAAATAGGTATCTGCTAGGCAAGCATGTTCCACCTTCGACTGCGTCGTTACTTTCCATCAGGTGAGGCAGGGGTCAAATGCTTGCTTATCTATTATAAAAAAAAAAAAAAAAAAAAAAAAAAAAAGTCTACATTGAAAAGCACAATTGAATAAAGCCTAAAAAATAGAAATCCAATTGGATTTCCATTTTTTAGCCTTTAAGTTGTTCCACCACGCTGGCAACTAGGTACTAGTGAATAGCAATAAAATATTAAATAATCAAAAATATTTTTTGCCAAGAAATATAACCTACTTCAAAGTGTGAAATAACTTGTCGAAGTCGGTAAAACATTTTTTTTCAGCAAGGTAATTCACTCTTTGAGTGTTAAATTCGGTTCCATTTCTTTGATATTTTTTTTTACTATTTTTAGAGACCCTTGCTACTTACGGGATCGATTGTCATTCATTATCAACGACTACATCATCAAATAGGTAAATAATTTTCAATAGGTAATTAAATAATTGGAGTGTAACTCAAAAACGACTTGAATGGTTTTGATGAAATTTAGATGGGAACAAACGACAAGCATCAGCTTTCAAACAAAAAGTTTTCAAATTCGGTTCACCCAGTTAAAAGTTCTGAGGTACAGTAAAAAATTGAGAATCTCCTCCTTTTTTGAAATACGGTTAAAAAGGGGTTAAATTTCTTCACCAAAGTCACTTTTTCATTGTACCATGAAAATATGATAATGAAAACTGGCAACACAGATTTTAAGTTTCACCGTTACTAATGCACCTACTTTGTATAAGTAATTACTACGTATTCTATGTCTGTGAACAATAATGATACAATACAATAAATTTTTTTTGCCATCTTCAATGATATCTCTGATATATTTAACTCATCCTAATTATCCGATTTTCATTCGGTCGATAAAATAATTATATATAGTTAAAATTAATCGGTCGGAACCTAACGTAACTTTGACGTTGGTTATGATGACAGACTTTTAGGCACTATTTTCATACTTCAAAACCTTATTTATATAAATAAGGTTTTTACAGACCTATTTTTTCTAAATATGATTACAAGAACTATCCCGTCCTAAGCGAAAATCATTTTTTCCAAATTATTGGACCACAAAATTTTATGCCCACGGCGGAAATCCCCACTACTTTTTTATTCAGCGTAATAACGACTCACAGTAGTCACAGTGTATAAATGTGGTAGTTCCTAAATTTTAAAAGTTAATACCTGCACTGATGCGCAAATAGTTATTATTTTTTTTAATTTCATTATCATTTTCCTAAAATTCAATTTTCAATACGCAACATAAACTTCTATCAATCCTATACACGTCAAAATAAAATCCAAAAAACAAAGTAATTAAAAAAAATCAATCTACATAACAGTACAGAGTCAAACATCGATACACGGGAGCAGAAGTGAAAAAAATTCAGTATGTCCAATGTATTATCTGTTCAGTCGAGTTGATCCTCACAAATTAAAGTGCAGTCCGTTGTCCATTTTATTAAAAAGTTAGTCTTTGTCGATACTTTTGCATTCAAACTGACACCTATATAAACAATCATATTATGTGTATTACCGAGCCAAATGGTGCTAGCCGTTCATTGCCACAAGTTAAGTTCACCAGTTCAGGTTATTGAACATATGAGGTTTTATACAACCAATTGTTCCGTTCAGAAATCAGATATTACATGCCACAAAACAAAATAAAGTTTCTTCAACGAATATACGTTAAGTTAACCTCTATGCAATTTATGGACTCCTAGTACTTTGGCAGTTTAACATTTACAATACTTAAGCTAATACAACCCAAGTTTTGGATGCACTAAGTACAGAGTTACATTAAGCTACCTCTATACTATTCATGGACTCCTAGTAGTCCAATCCATTTTAACATCTTACTATTTTCTATTTTTTATAACTACTCCTACTCTAAATTGATAAAAATATGTAAATCAAATGAAGCCTAGTTTCAAGAGCATGTTTTGTTTTCAACTGAAAAGAGAAAAGAAAACTCATTAGTAAGCTGAACTGCAAACTTAACTTCTCTTCAGTTTGAGAATTTAATTAGTCAATTAAATTCTCCAGAGAGAGAAGCCAGTGAAGATGTAGTTTTATTTACAACTGGAATATAACTAACTACCGCAGTTATTGTGACATTAGACATATGGTATTGCGGACTTTTTTGTAGATATTAATATTCTCTATAATACATCACTTTGCTCTATTTGTCAAAAATTTCCGTTCAGCGTACGTGAGATAACGATTTGTTTTTTGTTTTTATTTTGGCATTTTTTTCACACGTTGTTAGTTACATTATCAAAGTTTTCATACGGATCCCTTATTTTTTTTAAATATTCTATAGCCTGTTCATCAGGCATAGTGTAGGATTCTAATGGTGAAAGAATTTTTCAAATCGGTCCATCACTTTTTAATTTATTCGTTACATACAAAGAGACAAAAATACAAATCTTTCCTCTTTATAATATTCTTGTATAGCCAGTCTGCATCTGACGGGCTGACTGAACGGTAGTAATAGACGATGGTAGGGGTCGGTCTGGATGTTAGTTAGGTGATAAGTTTCGAACGCCGACGCACTTCGCCATTATTACGAGACTTTATGATATTTCACAGTAATGTAGGTAGTTTGTAACTTTGTAATAACAGACAACAATGTCTGAAGTTTCGCGATCAGGGATAGCTTAACTCTTGTGTGCCTGCGGTTTCATGTGCTCGTTAGTCCTCCAATCCGGATCTCATTAACCTGCGGTTTTATTGGCTCTCTGGTCGTCCGAACCGGCGCGGCACGACAATCCAAACACTGCTGCTGGTCGAATATATTAACTAAAGAGAATACAACCGAAACACTCATTTAACGTTTATATTTACTGCCTGCTACTTCTGCTGTTAATCTCGCTATGGGTGACAAAATAAAAAATAAAAATTCTAAAAAAAGAAAGAGGTTCTCAATATGTCTGTATTGTTTTATTTATGTTACCTCAGAACTTCTGACTGGGTGAACCGATTTTGATAATTCTTTTTTATTTGAAAGCTGATGCTAGCCGTTTGGTCCCATTTAAATTTCATCACAATCGTTCAAGCCGTTTTTGCCATGGGTATACTGCTGCCTTGGTACCGACTTCGACAAATTATTTCACACTTTTGAGTGTCGAAGTCGGTTCGATTTTTTGTTAAACTAAAATGTATGAACTCTTTTTAGTGACCGTTGCTACTTACGGGATCGATTGTCATTCACTGTCAACGATTATGTCATCATGATCGGAAAATACAATTATTGGTGAGTAACTCAAAAACGGCTTGACCGAATGCGCGTATGTATGTGTGGGTCTCGTTTGTACAATTCGTCTTAGTGAGTGTGAATGGTAATGGTACATACAGTATATTATACTGAGTACCTATAACAATAAAATGTAAAATATGAAGGGTATTCAGTACTACAACTAAATTTACAAAAAATATATAGAGCAGCGCCTTCGTGTGTGCAAAATGCTGCACCTTGCAACGTGAATTGATTGCATCCTCATCAGAATAAAACAATTGAGATCAGTACATGGCTGTGGGGGACTGATTACGCGGCATGGATTAGGTACTGTATAGGTTAATTAAATTCATATAAAAAGTGCAGGAGAATATTCAGCGCCCACAGCGAAAAGTAAATGGTTCATGATAGAGCTATCGCGCCTCCATTTCTACACGAGGGTGTCGTAAGAGACGAAGTCTACGAGTGAAATACCGGAAGGTGGGCCTTCTGTGAAACTGATATCTTACACTGCCCAGATGCCTGGTAAGCGTGGGAATTGAGACAAACGCACCTTAATGGGGGAGGCTGTGTCCAGCTGTGGACAATTCGACAGATACAGTACTTTACTATAGAGTTGGTATTACACCAAGTTTCATGTGTATATATATTATTGATTTTACGATTGAGCAAAAATGATATGCAAAAAAACACCCTTAATAGGGGAGGCTGTGTTCAGCAGTGGACAACGCGACTGTTATATTTAGATGAAATGTAAGTTGTGAAGAATATGGTATTGAATATGACACTGGCATAGTTGCTCCCAAACGGAAACAGTTGTTTTGAGTAGCCAAACAGATGGAACGAATTTAATATTTCGTTTTTATTATTTAAAAGGCGACATCGACGAGGGTGTGTCAAAAAAATGTCCATTCAGCCATTTGAAAATCATCTTGCTATTTTCTAGCTGGTGAAGAGTAGCAATTTCTACAGGTATGTCAAATTCAAAAAAATTGGGTATATTGTCGCATTATATACAACGAACATATTATTTATTTACACAATACATATTTTATAATTTTTCCAATGCTTAGTGCGAACGTAATAAAAAAAAGTACGGATTATTTTATTTTTATTACTAAAAGCTGACACTGTATTAAAATTATAACATAATATTAGACCAAACACAAATTGGCCACGCACGCCGAGGGTTTCCTACAAGCTAACAACACATTTGTGGTCAGCAAAAAATCGTAATTTCTCATCGTTTAATTCTGGGCCGATATTAGCTGATTGTTCTAAACAGAACAATGGCAAATGAATTAATCACTAAGCTACGTTTATTTGTAATATAAAGACATACTAGAGGGAAACAAAAAATGGCTATATTACGTTTCTCTTATTTACTGTACTTTTTAGGGTTCCGTACCCAAAGGGTAAAAACGGGGCCCTATTTCTGAGACTTCGCTGTCCGTCCGTCCGTCTGTCACCAGCTGTATCTCAAAAACGGTAATAGCTAGACAGTTGAAATTTTCACAGATGATGTATTTCTGTTGCCGCTATAACAACAAATACAAAAAGTTTGCCAAGTGCGAGTCGGACTCGCGAACGTTTAAACAAAACAAGGTTCAAATATGAAGTCTAATGTTGTATAGCTAATGGTACGGAACCCTTTGTGAGGGAGTCCGATCGTACTTAGCCGATTTTTATTTAATACGCTATAATAACAGATATTCTGTGTAAATTCAACCTGCACCTATTACATTTCAAGAGATATAAATCCTTTCAAGATTCAGTCCTGTTCACTCACAAAGGCGCGTTAAGTAAATTGTGGTAGCGCATTTTTCAAATCAAGCCAAAACATTAAAATTTGACCGATAAAAGAAGTGAAAATAACCAATCATTTGGAAAGGATTTTAAAAGATTAAGGTAATATATATGAAAATAAGAGGCAGCGTGGAACGAATAGTGATAGAATAGTAATAATATATATAACTGCAACGAATAGTGTTAAGGTGCAACAGGTTATTGTCGTTGTACGTAAACGCGGCGCTAAGAGCTCTACGCGGAATAAATATTAGTTTTTCTAGAAATAACACCCATCTACATTGAAACACAAATATGACCCCTGAAACCTCAAGAACTGTAAAAATGGGTAAAGTACATTTAAGGTTCGACAAAATATTACGTGAAAGAAAAAAAAACGTTTGTTGCTTACACAGCATAATAATAAAATTTAAATTATAAATCAAACAATAAAGAGTAATTTTTAGTTACAGGTTATACATAAAATCCAGATTATTTACTATAGTTTGTTGACCCCATAGCAAACCAATATTAATGGTCTTAGATTTAAATAAAAAGACGCAGATAGGGTATACTCTAATATTACGACAATATAATGTGGAGAACATTTAACACAAGCATATTATAATGCACGCAGCTACACTTTCATTGTAGGTATGTGAAAATTCAACACGAGTGGAACACATAGTAATTAAACAACTTTAAACGGTTTAAATCGCGTATATTTTCCATTATTTTATGCCGACCTTTCAAACACTTTGACACACTTTTACACTTTGCAGTGTTTGAAACGTCGGGATAAAATAATGAAAAATATACGCGATTTAAACCGTTTAAAGTTGTTTAATTACTATGTGTAACAATCGCGAAAACCTAAGACAACATTACCAGTGGAACACATTCAGTTATTGATTCCACACCTCCCTTCACAGTATTGTTGATGTACCTATTTACATTTTATCATATATAAGGTAACTATTAATCAAATAATAGTTACCTTATTTGTTTTGCTTGGTGGTAGGCCACTTTGCTATTGCCCGCCTGGCTAGCTACCACCCTCAAGTTGAAAATCTGTCGCCAAACACCTAACGGCGTATTCCGGCAGCTGTCCTTGAGAGCCAGTAATTCTAGGTTAGCCTGAACAACATCTTCGACCACATTATTACTTACCATCAGGTGAGATAGTGGTCAAAGGCTAACCTATAAAGCATAAAAAAAATAAAAAAATATATATGATAATGACAAAGACGGAGTCAAGCATGCAGTAGACGCACATACCCAAACTACTGAGATGATATCAGGAGACTTCGCCTGATTTTGACATTACCATGTTCGAGGTGCGGGTGCCTTTTCTTCCTTTTTTATATGTTCAATGTTTATGGTACTTCACATAATACGCTCTAGTTAGCTTCGTGCATTCCTGCTACAGTCTCATACTTTTATTTTTGGCCTCTGCGTTAAGGTGCCTCTTCCTTGCATCCGTCTTAATTAACAAAACCGTAAGAAGAAACAAAAGTTCGTATATTATCATAAAGATGTATACTCGTTCAATAATTCAATAACATTTTGTTTGTTCAATAACACATATGTTCAATAGTACGTAATACTTCAGGCTAGTATTCAGTCATCCTTAGTTACTTCAGGTAATTTGCGCAATAAAGTGGGGTCGTTGTCCTTATCAATCTATTCTTGGATGGAGGGCAGTCAGTCTGATTGACCAGGGTCCTTTCATCACTTGATAGACATCAGGGCCGCTGTTACAAATAACAAAGGCCATATAACGAGTATGATGCGCCTCATAAATTGGCGTAACGATACTGAGCATGCATGTAACATCTGCTTTAATCGTCGCTCGATTGTGTGGCGATTAAAGCATATGTCGTAGCGGACTTGAAGCAATCGTAGCGCAGCGGAAACGCTCGTAGCAGAGCGGAAGCGCTCGTAGCGAAAGTTGCCTTGTACTACAACCGAGCGCTTCCGTAATTCGAACGTCACATTAAGCTGTCGCACTTAATTGTTGTCTAAGGATGGCAGTCGTACGACTATGTCGAAGGACTTGAAGCGGTGGCCACACTAGTGGCCCCCATAACTTCACCCTCTTCAAGCGGAAGTCCCAGAAGTGAGAACGTTGGGGGGTCATAAGCTGAGGTGGTCCTATTACACCAAAACAGAAAAATACGAGTACTCGTATGGCATCAAGGGTAGTTTTCTATAGTTATCTTAAGGTGTCAGTGAGTCTCAAAAAAGCTTATAAAAGATGTTTTAAGAAAGATTGTACGCTTTACAGATATGAATAAACTATATAATATTCTAGGGATATGTCAAATAATATCCTTGATCCGAAAACATGATTCCAATGTTTCTATTGATACAAAAAACCTTCTCTAAAATATCGGTTAATCATATCAATCTATACTTATATTTTAGAAATAATCATTAATAATTTAGTATTACATGGATGAATCAAGTCCACCGAAGTAGTCGACTAAGGCCAATTACACCGATCTAAGGTTTAATTAACACGCATATAACTTTATACCATAAACCATTAAAATGTGATCGCCTTTGCAATCATACACAATCATACAAACCTAGTAGCAGATTTAAAATTTGTTGAATTCCCTTCGTAGATAAAGAGTATTTCTTGGTTTGGAATTTAAGACATCTAACAGCAGCGCGTACATAGAGATTTATAATCAGTTGTATGGTGCAGAGTGGCCATATTTGTTTTTAGTTTATGGAGCTATATCGCCAAATTCAACGGTATATATCTTTTTTATCTTTTATATGATTTTTAATTTGCTACAGCCTGAAGTCATTCTGCAATTGATGTCATTCAACAATTCAGCAACCTCATTGAACGGCTATGGAGTTTTCTCCATAGGTCTATTTTATTTGGTTGGTTACAGAGATTAAATACACACAATTTTTTTGTATCACATCTATTAGAAAAGAGCTAGTTTATTCTTCGTAAGCAGGGACTAAAGAAGCTTTTTAATCCCTAATGGAGTAAAAGTGATTTGAATTTAGAATGTGGATATTTTTAGTAAAAGTTCCAACCACCAAACAAGTTATGGGCTGTTTTTTTCATAGATTTTTAGGTTTTTCTTATATGAAATATGTTTTATACTTTTTAATTTACTTGAAAAATAATATAGTTTTGAGAAACTATATCCTGAGACGACGTTTTCTGAGACTATACCTAATTCTCAAGCTGTAAATAAATCGACAACTGTAACGGATGGTAGTGATAAAATTGTTACGAAATACTTCCATAATTGTTCAGGTATTCTATGCTATAAAATTACGTAGGCATTGTTTGTATTGATTAGCATAGGTATCAGTAACCATTCTATAACATGATGAGTAGAGAGTAAGTCGTATCAAGTTTTATTCAGATTTTACAACTTATAAAGTACGTACATGTGAATTATAAAGAAAAAATCTTATTCATCCATCAATTTTATCTGCTTGGTCCTCAGTCCCTATTCGACGCACTCTTAGTACTTGTGGACGACGTACTGTGAGACGTGATATCATTTCGTCCCAATCTGTCTCTCGGTTTGTGTTGTCTAGACGTCCGCGTCGCCTGTCGTGACGTCACACACATCGCCTGAATCAGTTTTGTTCAAATTGTCGAGAAATAAAAGCCAACTAATCAATTTTTTTTGTCTGTTTCATTGTGCATCAGTAGGTTATAAAATAAAGTGTATTGCTAAGAGCAAAAACTTATATTATTACCTAGGACTACATCTGTGTTATAACACAAAGTTCAGCTATATATAGCTGATTACCATCAGTTTCAGTATCAACGTCCTCGTTCTGCATGGCACTGATTGGCGGTATACTGCGCAAATTCAAAAACTTGCAAATGCAAATTGAAAGGTATGTCGGTGACTTTGGTTCTTCGGCGAATATCCTCGTCCCATATTTTATCTCGCAAACAAACTCCGAGTATATTCATAGTTCTCTCCATAACTCGTTGAATGACACTGAGCTTGACCACAAGGGTCACAGTTATGGACCACGTCTCAGTACTATATTATAATGACATCACTGGCAACACATACTGTTTGAGGACTTTTGCCTTCAGGCTTTACGGGATGTTTGGCGAGAAGATGTCGCGTAACTTCCCAAATGCTGCCCATCTTAGTTGGATTCTTCGAGCGAACTCTTTTTTTACACAAAATATATTAACTATATCGCGCGCATCATTCCCAATAACTCTGGTACGGGTGCAACATGGACCTTACATAATTTTCGCCATGTTCATCTAAGACCCACATGGTGGGAACCGAGGTCGTTGAGCATTGTACCTAGTTCCTAAAGCGATTCTGCCATTATGACTATGTTATCGGCAAAACGTAGGTGAGTGATGTATTCGCCATAGAATTTAATGCCGAATTCTTTCCAGTTCAAGATCTTAAAAAAGTCTTCCATCGCGTTCGTGAACAGTTTCATTTAGAACAGATGTTCTATCTCCGAAACTGTTCAAGAACTCAAATTATTAGGCGTGAGATAGGAAGATCCCTATCTCACGCCTAATAATAACAATAATAATACTTATATATTATAATTCAAATTATCCTGTAAAGTAAGCCAATGCCGTTGACGCGCTGACGGGTCAGCTAATAATAACGTAAATCAGGTAGGTATTCTGAGCGAAATTTCTGAAATCGTACGTTTACGATTGTCATCGTCAATTGGTGTTATAAATATAAACGCTCTCCGGAATAGCACGGAGATATGCGTCAAGGTTCCAGATTAAAGATGAGACCTTTGCACTGACGAAGTCACGCTTCTCCATATTTTTGAGTGTACCTAGTTACAATTGCTACTGCCTATCCTAGGGATCATATTCTACACATATTTTTTTTACAATATATACCATTAGCATGTATACAGATAAGACTTACTTATATAGCGCGTACTTCTCCATACAAAAAGAAAAAGCTCATTTCTACCTCTTAATATTTCCTGATTTCGGTGATTTTTGTTTTCATGTATTGAACATAACATTGACTAGGCTTGTACGTTTTATTTATTTCAGTTTTCTAAATAGTTCTAAAGTTAGAAGCACATTGCTTGTGTCAGTCAATGTTATGTTCAATACATGAACTCAAAAATCACCGAAATCGGGCAATATTAAGAGGTAGAAAAGAGCTTTTTCTTTTTGTATAAGTACACGCTATATGATCCTCTTAAGACGTAGTACAAACGAGACCTACCCGTAAAATGATATGTAATAGATGCGGGAATCGACCTGCGATTTAGTTTGCGTGGGACTTGGTTTCAGCTTAAGAAACTACGACTTTATTCGCATTATAAAACTATCAATTGTTCCTTTTATGTCGTACAGTTCCCGGCTTTTTGTCATTTCATCTTAAAATATAAGGACTGTCAAAACGTCCTGTTGGAACAAAACTTCACTATGGGTTGGTTTTGATATAAGCGCCACGCTTGACAAGCGTCTTGGAGATAGTAGCAAACGCGGTCAGTTATTCAGAAAGCGATGCTGTCCACATGGTATTTTTCCCTATGTTTCCTTTCGTCGCCTCTTCCAACTCCTCATGACAGTAAAAACCAATTTGGGTAGGCCAAGACTTAAGTTGCCTGGTTCATAAGCTTCAAAAGGCAGGAGAGGAGGCCCAAGCACATGGCTTCTTCACAAAGATTTGTCCAAGCGGCTGATATAAAAGACAAACGATCAAAGGGCTGGCACTTACCTCAGCCAGAGAATTAGTTTTGCCGTTCATGATAAATATCTCCATCCTCTAGAGTACCTACCCGAGGGCCTGAGTGGCCAAGTGAACTGACTTCTTTTTTCTTCTCTATGTTTGCCTTTAGGTACCTGGCCATTTTTTGGTGTGTTCCCTAACAGGACCCAATATAATATTATCTTTTAAATTTCACTTAAAAGATAGACTTAGTTATTATAAGTTAATTACTTTTGTGTTTGATCTAGTTTTTAAAATGTTACAATGCAAAATGTGACCGCAAGAATCTTTTTCTGTACATCTTACGCAATAACGTACACTCATTCTAATTTTACTTTCAGTTTATTTTCATGCAAATTTGCAACACTCGCTGAATGCAATATGGAAATTGAAAAACATGAACTTTTTCCAAGAGCGGTTTCACTTTACCTTTGTTCAGGAGCAACATTATGTTCTTTTTATTGCCATTCTACGTATGTGTCGGTCAACAAGTTTTCTCTAACACGAAACAAAACAAGTAATGTTACAAAACAGATCGTGACTTTAAAAAAAAAGAAAATAATTGAGCCTTTAAACTTACACCTACGAATGAAAACTTAAAGAAATGTAAGTCAAGCTCAGAAACAGCAGAACACAAACCTCACCGCGGAGATTATATAAATATACTAGCGGCCCGCCCCGGCTTCGCATGGGTAATTACGACTATAAATTGAGATGTAAGCTAGCCTATCATAGCTAGCAATTTGGATCAAATTGCACACGGTGTGCTAATCAAATTTAAATTTGGTTCAGTAGTTTAGGAGTCCATCGCGGACAAAACACGTGACACGTCATTTTTATAGGTATATATAAGGATGTAGGTATTACTATATAAGAAAATATCTTTGTTTTTATTAATAATTCTGGAATAAATAATAATTCCAGTAATTATAGCCTGAACAATATCTTCGGCCACATCATCACATACCATCAGGTGAGATAGTGGTCAAAGGCTAACCTATCATCCATAAAAAAATCTAACTTATTTTTTATGTGTCATTGCATAGAAAATATGTCTTAAGTCTTTGATAATATCCCTAATCTAAACCTCTACTAAAGACCCAGGAAAACTTCTTACACGAAATATTTAAATTAAAATACTGAATTTATATTAGTTTAATTGAATGACTTTTATGCACTTGTATATATAAAACTGTTATAGCCATAAACAAGACCTTACGAGCATAAAAAGTGGCTTAGTGTTGAGCGTTAAAACGGTCTCTTAAGCTCTAGTGCACACAAGCATGGTTTATTAAGCACAAGTGCATGGAAATAATATATTTTTAACCGACTTCAAAAAAGGACGAAGTTCTCAATTCGCCTGTATTTCTTTTTTTTTAGTGTACTTAAAAACCAGCCCTCGCCTTAAGCTGGAGCTGTTTAGCGTCTCGGCTATAATGACATGTTTTATGCACTTGTTGAACAATCTGCTTTTTAGGGTTCCGTACCCAAAGGGTAAAAAGGGGACCCTATTACTGGGACTTCGCTGTCCGTCCGTCCGTCTGTCACCAGGCTGTATCTCAAGAACTGTAATAGCTAGACAGTTGAAATTTTCACAGATGATATATTTCTGTTGCCGCTATAAAAACATATACAAAACGTTGGCCAAGTGCGAGTCGTACTCGCGCACGTTAAACCAAAAATAGGTTAAAATAGGTGCGAAACCCTTTCGTGCGCGAGTCCGACCCGCACTTTGCCAATTTTTACTAACTTTTATTTCTACTATTTGTTAGCATATAAACGATAATAACATAGTTAACAAATTATAAACGGCTACTTATTCTGTTCAATAGATAATGGCAGCCTTAGGGTAGCATAAATAAACACGTATTCACTTAGTAATGAGGTCCAATGGAACCACTAAATATCCTTTTATTTATTCATTTACTCGAAGATTCCTTTATACTAGTTCTCATGGATAGCTTCTGGAACACACTGATAGGTACTTGGCAACAGATTTTCTACTTGATCATTACAAATGATACTGTGGATTGGTCTTGCAGCATGCCTTCGTGAGAGAACAGGTCTGCACCATATTCTAAAAGTACCTTTACGATATACTGTGACTATTTGTGAATCACTTCTGAAGTCGAGTGCACGGTAAATTTGCATTTTGTTATCTTAGTCGAAAGGACTAACATTCAACTAAAAGGGTAAACTGAATATTAACTTTAGCTTCTTATGTAAATCAAGCTCCGGCTTCGAAGATCTGCACGTCTATTTCTGATCAGCAGACTTGAGTACGGACTTGAACCTGTGCTATTTTAAGACTTAGCCAGACTGGGCACTGTTGAGAAGGCCACCCGCTTGAAACAAACGAGTAAGTATAAGTAAAGATCATGCTACATGCCTTTGAAGCTCCTGACTTAGGGGAGCGATTCCCCGACTTTGTCACTTGAAGGTGAACTCTTCTAATAAATTAATTCTTTGCGGAAATCCATATTTAATAATAACAAATTTTAAATTAATATTTAAAAAAACACTTTAAATATATAAAAATATATGTAGTGACGATTCCTCCTAATTTTCCTGTTAAGCCGACGTTACACGTTTCGTTTCGACACGAAGAATCCTCAGGTCTTGACTCTTCGAGCGCACGATTTATCGATCGTATATCAATCTATTTATCGTACGATAAAATATTTTTGAAATTATTTGTTATTGTTAGTGAACTCTTCCTCCGAGCATCATTATTTGGGTTCAGAAAAATATACATGCTATGCTCGGCTCCTTGTCAAAAGTCAATTGGATGAACGCACATCCAACAGCGGTCGACGTTCAAAGAGAACGCGCGTTCTATCGGAGTTCCGTTTGAGTCTGTTATAAACTTTTTAGTATAACAATAAATGTAAACTTAATGTTGTTACAGTTCAACCAAGTTATCTGTGAAGTGGCAGAAAAAGGAACTACGAAATTGCTTACGAAAATTAGAAAAAGAATTTGGTATTTCTCAACCGACAGCGCCCTCTTAAGCTGGTGATAGACGGCGCGGGCTAGCGCGAGCCGGACGACGGACGCCGCGTCGTCCGCCATATCACGCGCCGTCTAGCACGTGGGCGCGGCTCGCGGCGCGCGTCCGGCCTTCCGAGTCCGCGCGATTCATCGTGCGTCGGTTTTTCGACACGAATCAAAGGCGCGCGCGCGGCCTGCGGCGCGGCTCGCGCCAGCACGCGCCGTGTATCACCTCTGACGAGCCGAGCCTCCCAACGGTGCAGAGCCATGGTGCCCATTTGGAGTTTAATTTTCTATTTGAAACACATATACGTGAATTAAATGATTATGGACTTTATTCAACTATATGAAAAGGAACCGATCCGACGACGGATCGCCGTCCGTGTAGGCTCGGCTCGCGCTAGCCAGCGCCGTTTATCACCACCTTTAGGGTTCACACATAAGTTAGTCGAACTGTACTTATTCATGTTGTTACCTAGCAACGATTATTCGTCTCTATCGTTGTGTGCACTCGACCGCTCGCTATGTGTAGCGCAGTGAACGCGGAACGCAGAACTAAGAATTCTTAACGGCTCGCAGTGGGCCCGGCGCGGCGCCCAGAGTTACTACAAAAAGAAAAGTATTTGACCTAACTTATTCCGGTCTTGTACCTGATATATTTGTGCTAAGCTTATAGTAATGGATTTATTGTTTCCCAATAAATTTGGCATAAATTTGATATAGCTATATTTAAAATGATTATAAGCACTATTCAGAACTAAGTGAATGTCACATTTACAAATTTTTAGAGTACATTTCTCACCTCGAGTTGGAATCGAACCTACGTGCGTTGCCCGACTTTACGCACCGGGTGCCTTGATATAGCTATTTCTAAATGGTGAAGCGGCAACGTCGCATGTTATAAAGAAAACCTTCATGTACCTATAATGTGTCAAAAACCTTGAATAAATTGTCACTATCACAGTAAATGACATTATCGGCTTTTCCTTTTTCACATTAGACTAAAATTTCTTAGTAGGTAATCGTAAAGTAGGTTATGAATGGAGTGGATGCTGTCATAATTAATATTACATATTCTATAGCTTAATACCGAACTGAGCCCAGGGCAGGGGGTATTCTGTGACGGGGTTGGTAAAGCGTTTGACAGTGTATTTGTTTCGTTGTTATTCCGCATCTGGCATATAATATCTTGGACTAAACCACCTTTATACTATGCATAAAAATTGTACCGAGTTTATTTTTTTACCAGAGCGCACGACATTTGCTTTATTATCAGAACATTACAAACTATACACAACACTACAACAACTACAACGAAATCATTAAGGCAACCTAAAGACCATTGCAAGCCCACATGCCGACGTATGCGTGCCCAGCATACGTCGCAGCATTGTCCCGTTGAATCGCAATGTTTGAATTATGCTTATAAGCAACCCTGTATAAGGTATATAAACTCATGTTAAAAAGCATCACGAGTACAAATAATATCTAAAGATCACCCAGACGGCTAACACACAGTTGTTTTGTTAACAAAACAATAGTCTATTTCAAAACGTGACATATTGACGGCGCGAACAACAGTATATTGTACGACTCCTATAATAACCAGGCTAGAGGGTATAAGATATTGCAGACATGGAATCTCATGAATAAAGCCGTCTATAATAAAGAGATGGCATACAAGGCGATAGTGCACGGGTATTACGTAGGTCTTGCAAGTTCCTTGACTTGACTCACACATCCTCAGTCCTGTGAGTCCTGTGATACCGGCCAAGTACGTGTGTGCCCCACACACCAAGGATACCGAATCCTTCATATCTAAACAATTGTTAATAGAATTGTTGTCGGTACGTTTGAACGTTTTTAGGGCTCCGTAACCAAAGGGAAAAACGGGACCCTATTACTGAGACTTCACTGTCCATCCGTCCGTCCGTCCGTCACCAGGCTGTATCTCAAGAACGGTGATAGCAAGACGTTTGAAATTTTCACAGATGATGTATTTCTGTTGCCGCTATAACAACAAATACAAAAAGTTGGCCAAGTGCGAGTTGGACTCGCGCACGTTAAAACAAAAAAGGTTAAAATATGACGTCTAATATTGTATAGCTAATGGTACGAAACTCTTCGTGCGCGAGTCCGACTCGTACTTGGCCGATTTTTTGGGTTTTGAGTTCTGTCTTCAACGTAACCTTTGAATCTTATGATGCGTAGTTGGTTGCATCCCCGTTAGTGCACCACGATTAAGGGGGCGAATCCCTGCTTTTGGTCACTTTTAAGATGAATTCCTATTCAAAGGATCATTGGTTGGATTAGAAAAAAAAATATGTTATGTAAGAAAACTTTTTCAACAAAACTGTATTGAGGTTTTTTACATAACGGATTGATTCATTGGTATTTTTTATGCATTCTTTTTTCAAATTATTTTTTGTAACTCCACCAAAACGATAGGGTCCCGTTTTTACCTTTTGGGTACAGAACCCTAAAAATGGAACCGACTTCAACACCTAAAAGTGTGAAACAGCTTTGTAGAAGTTGGTACCATGATAGTTCGAAAGTACTTATTATCACAATATTGTGAGCATATTGAAGTCGGTTCCATTTTGTGGTAAGAAAAATATTATTCTCGCTTTTTAGTGACCCTTGCTACTCACGGGATCGATTGTCATTCATTGTCAACGACTATATTATCAAGATAGGTAAATATTTTTCAGTTATTGGAGTGTAACTCAAAAACAGCTTCACCGATTTTGATGAAATTTAAATGCGACCAAACGACAAGCATCAGTTTTTAAACAAAAATAGAATTTCCAAAAGTTTCCCTCAGTCTAAAGATAACAAACATAAAAAAACAGACTAATTGAGAACCTCTTCCTTTTTTGGAAGTCGGTTAAAAAGCCAGAACTCTATTGATACGGTCGTACGAACAGTAAGCGTAGGGTTAGCTATATGGTCCCGTATTCGGTTACGGAACCCAAGACGCGTTAGTATGCGTTTTCAGTTCTGAAGTGCTTGCACTAAGGACACACCTAAGGAGCTGTATACATATATATGTACATAAGCAACACATGTAGGGTTCACGCGCACTCGGGAATTGTTGCTTTAATGAAAGCAGTCTTCTGTCTTGTTAGGAGTCCCGTAGCACAATAACTTTATAATGTATACAACCTTGCGCAGAGGTCGTTTCTTATCATAGTATTTTGAAATAGTGATAGGCAAGCGGTAATAGCTATGGCATTTGTAGCAGTGATAGCTCAGTGGCTTTGGCTATGGACTGCCGCGCAGCAGGTCCATGGTTTGAACCCCGCCGCGGGCTTGAGCTTCACCGCATAGTGGAAGGGCATTTTTGCGAATGCCCGCCTGGCTAGCGATTCACCCCAAGTAGAAAATCTGTCGCCAAGCTCCTAACGGTGTGTTCCACCATCAGTCCTTGAGAGTCAGTAATTCTAGGTTAAGCCTGTTAACACCTTCCACCACATCATCACTTACCATCAGTGTGATTGTGTTCAAAGCCTTACCTATTACCTGTCAAGCTAGCTAGATAGAAAATCCGCCGCTATGGGTCCAACTCCTCAACCTTTTAATAGTTGTTTATGCAACTGTCATATAATAGAGGGTATTAAAACATGAGTGTAGTTTTTAAGATTACACGAGTGTTTTAATACCTAATTATATGCAGTTGCATACACTACTTTATTTAACAGTTTTTCTTGAATTTTATGGCAAAAGACTATTCGTTAGTTTCGTAGCTGTTTCTAGAATGTCAGGTGGAGTTAAATTTTCATCAGTATCGTCGGTGTTGCTTGCAACAAAATATTACTCAAATTCGTATGTACGAAATAGTGCCAAAATGGAAAAAGTCTGATAATGGACTATTGGCTCGGAAACAGCGGGTTGCGCGCGCAGCTCGCTCACCATAGATAATGTGTCATTAAATTGAATTGAAACCTCCTTGGTCGGGACACATTGTACTTTACTAATAAAACAATTTTTTTAAAGCATTGTCTTGTTAGGAGAATAATGCTTTAATTTAATTACTTAATTTCCTCAAAGAAGTATGTAAATAAAATATGTCAATAAAAGTCTGTATTTAATTTCATAATTAGAATATTACCGAATGAGATTATATAAAAACTATTGTGGAACACCAACGTCATTATTTCATGTTTAAAATATTGATACTAAGATTCGTACCGTGGCTGTCACGAAACAATAATGTTCATATAGAGCTATCAACAAATGATTCAATGCATGCAGCCCGCTCTCACGTTTAAGTTCTAATGCAATTTTACTGTAGTTATATGTGGTAGTGCGAATTAAAATTGTAAATTTAACGTTAAATTAGGTCTGAATTAAGAAATGGGAGTTGACCGGTTAGGTAACTTCATTTCGTTAGAGGAACCTGTTTAACATACTAAAGTAATGAATTGAAACAGTAGAAATTGATGGTTATTGAATATATTCGGAGCCGATTTTTTTATGGGATTGTGATGGAACAAGCACGTGGCCATCATCTGATGTTGTGATCCATCTGATGAAGTGGTTACCTCTGCCTAAAACAGATGCATTTCGTCACAAATGACGAGCTGCGCCCGTCACCTTGAGATATACAGTAGTCTCTTGGAAAAGCACTTCATGAAGTCTAGTTAAAGTGGAGTGCAAAATTTAGGCACATATAAGCGATCATCGATAGCCCAGCGGTTAGGGCACCCGATGCATTTAATAAGGAGACGTGGCGAGCTGAGAAATGTTTTCCTGTAGAGAGTAAATTGAAAGCTTAACACGCGATACTGCTTGTAAACTTATTAAGAAATAAGGAAGGGTAACGATATCATTGGAAGTGTTTGAAAAAGTACTTTTACTTTAGATTCGATGAAGTCTGTTAGTGTTATTCTTAATAATTAAACAACTTTAAACGCTTTACATCGCGTATATTTACAATTTAAACCGTTTAAAGTTGTTTAATTACTATGTGTAACAATCGCGAAAACCTAAGACAACATTAGTGTTATTCTGTTAATGACGGCGCATCGTCCCCTATGACATGACGGTGTAAGTAACACAATTGGAGTACAAAATTTAGGCTCAGTGGTTTGGTTAAGGCACCCAGGGCGGGCGTAAACTCGGAAAACCTGGTTCGATTCTCAGTTGAGGTGAGAATTTTTGTACTTTAAACATTTAAAACATTTGATTCCCAATGAAAGTTGGCATTAGGCAACCTGCCGAAATTAGACAAAAAGAAGAGTGTTTTAGTCAACAATACGACAATAATGCATCAAGGTAGCATTGTTATAGTGGGAAAGGCATCGAATCTGCCAAACCACAACCACCACAACTAAAGTGTCAAGTGTCAAACGCAACGGGAGCGCAAAATGCTGCGTTAACCATTAATCTTGCTTATCACGCAAAAGGTGTGAAAAGTAGAGAACCTCTTCAGAGATAAAGCTGGCTTCGTCTTGAACGAATTTGAATTCTGCGCTGCACTCAGGATTCCAGTCCAAAACCCATTCGTTACTGTCGAGGTTCAATACGTCACCCGTGACGTATGACACTGCTATACACGCCTGCTGTATAGCAGCATATACCTATATAAGCGAAGCTGTGTTCGGGTCAACAATGAAACGTATTTTGCGTCCCCTTTGACCCCGCGCTATACAGTATTTTATATATAAGACACTAACAGCTATAGATGAGTTACTCGAACAATACGAAAGGATGCAGAATGTTACGTAGACAGGGGTCGCTGACCTCCAATTGAAATTCTTGGCACGGAACTCACAATAGTAAAACCTACTACATACTAAGAGAATGTGCCCAGTATAGAAAGCTGTAAAAACTTGATAGCATCCTTGTTATATCTCGTACGTTTTGACACTCGCGCTTAATGATATGATTAAGTATGTCGTATTCGATATATGACGAAAGGAATTGATTACTGATTACGATACGTTTTGATTATGATTTTGACGATCGTTTTACGTATTTTTGTTTCATGTTTTTGTAGACGAAAATTAATATTATTATATAATACTTCAACAGACCGCAACTAGGGGGCGCTTATCGCAAACCGTCTGTCTTACTGCAACCAGAACTAGATGCGCTAGTGTCGTGCCGACTCAAATCCTGAATCGCGCTGACGTGATTCTACGCAAATTATAGGAGACCGATATCCAATTCCGGGATAATGTGTAGAAGATAAAAGATGATCGTATCCTTGGACTTTAACAACACAAATGCGATGATATACGGTAAGAAAACCATCGCTGCGCTGTTACATATGTAAGAAAGTGTCGTTGATTGTGGATTCCCAATTCCACAATCAACAAAATTAAATATAGTATCTATAATATTATTTGGTATAAAAGTAAACATAGCGCCCTTGTATACTTCGGTCAATGTTGAATTTCGTAGTATAGTATAATTATACTTTTTGTACCATTATTTCATAGTGTATGTATTATTCAATATCTAGTCGTAATGCCACTATACTACACGAAAATAGCATAATTTTATCTTCAGTTCGACCGGCTTTTTCATTTCTGAGCCCTATTTCTCTTTACTATCTCCCCAAAAATATCGGGAAGGGCGAAAATAAGCGCTTGGTGTGATATGTCATAAAATAATCCTTTTCGAAAAAATGCCATCCTTGCTCTTGATTGCCCGGTTTAACCTCGCGCAAACGCTGATTGTGAAAGAGTGTTCAGCAAAGTTAACTTGGCAAAAACCAAATTTAGTAATAAACTTACAACTCACTCCTTTGACTACCTGATACTTTCTTATAATAACGAAACGACAAACGAGCGTTCTCAAAATATTACCATACCACTGAAGGCTGCAGGAATCGAACCATGCACCACATGCGCAGCAGTTCACATCTGTAGTCGTTCAACCAAGACATGAGGGAAAGGTAAAATTTTACACGTAAAATATTTTAAAGTTCTCACGCGACCTGAATGGTTCTGAAGTACAACAGAGAGCCGAGGCTACGTTTCATATTTAGAAAAAGCTTTGTTCCGATCAAACAGGCTGTATTGACTTGACATATTGACACTGTCGTTCGAAAGGCATACCCTTTGATCGTACCATAGCATTTTTACACCGTATTTCGACTCCTTCATTTTTACCAGCACCTGTGCTGGGACCTTCATGTAAAAGATACTTTTATTCACATATACATCATCAAGTTCTTAAATATTTATGTAACTAGTAGGTTTCTGAAACTCCTCGTCATATATTTTTGTAAAGGAAATGTTTTAATACCCCTGATATATGGGTATTATGAGAGACGTAGGCATATGTTTTGTCGAAACAACGACACTCAAAATAGAACAATGTTTAAACATCAGGTAAAATTTTAATAGAAGAAATATGACTTATAATATTAGTGATTAATTTCTTCACAATTGTAGTGAAAAGCTAAGTGTATAACTAATGCATAGAACCCATTTTAGCTTCGACTAAAATATTATGTAAGCGCCTCGGCTAAGGCACTCGCTGTACAATCGACCATTGACGACAAAATTTCGTATAAATAATGATTTTTCATAAACCAAATCTAAGCTTGGAAAATTAATTATTTATAAAAAAAAGTACTTCATTTTTGTGTCTACGTATAGAATTATTCAGTGTATTGGATTCGTACGCCTGGAATGGAACGAAATTGAAAACTCAAGGGATTCTTTTATTCGGATAAAAGTATACTATGTTGCAATATCTGTAAATTTGCAAATTAATAACATATATAACATTTTATAGTGGTAAAATTGTAACAAGTAAGGAACCTTAATTGTATTAAATACAATAGATGTAAATTATATTATCAGAAGTAATATTATATATTTTCTGCTGCGTTACACATAATTCTCAGAAGTGAGTGGACTGTGTCAGCCAGATTAGCTAACACAGCCTCCCCCATTCGGTTAAGGGAGTTTTTGCTATAATCCCCACGTTTGGCAGGCGTCTTCCTTCCTATGGGTTTTCCAAGAAATTGTGCGAGTGTATCTCCAGTTTTTCGCAGATCGGAGCATAAATGTCGTTGTTAACGGTGCATGGGGCGACTAAAAAGCGGTCAATACTGGTGTTCCACAAGGCTGTGTGTTATCTCCGACTCTGTTTCTCTTGAAAACCCAAAAAAATAGAAAAGGCCAAATGATTAGGTCCAATTTAACGGAACCGCAAGAAGACACAAGTTTATGCGTTTACTGATTAACTATCCCCCTTTGTTGTAGCCCTCGGTTTTGAAGACTCCGCCCTTGCTGCCCTAATCAGTATCGGATTACGTGGCGTTGACATATCGAGCGTCGTTAATGTCGCTATCACTTGGATGGGAGGAAGGGCTAAGTTAGCATCTAAGAACCTTTTTAGTGCTGAATTACAGCTGAATTTCCCCAATCGGATAGATTACGATGTTTCATCACTTTCATGTCGACGTGTGGAAGTCAACCGGTCGATTCTCACGGCATTTTCTACGTAGCACTTCCACGATCATGCTATGACAAATATTCCCAAACAGATACGACTCAGGAGCCTTCAAGATAAGAGGATATACTTATCTCCAAGGCCGACCACGCATCCTCGAGAGCTCTGGTGTTGCGGTTGATAGGCGACGGTAATCATTAACCACCAGATGAGCTACCTGCTCTGGCAAACGGGGATTAAGGCATATTGCACAACCTTGGGGATTAAGGAAAATCTCCCCAATGGGGTAGCCCTTGTTCAACTGTGGACGTTCTGTTTAATATGACGATGACGATAATTCTGTGCTACTCGTTCACACAATATTTGTTTACACGGAACAAATTTCAATCTCTACTTAAAATATCAGTACAACTGGCTAATGGAATCTCACAAAGAACTGCAGGGTTGCATATAAAAAAATAACACTGTAGAGACTTCGAACAATGTGAAAAATGTTAAATAAAGCCAGAAGTTAGGTGTCTGCTTATTTAAGCTGTGGCACTGAGCTCAATATCGGGTTCACGATCCAGAATTCCACAAGACATCTCACATTTTTCACTGTTAGAAATCTCTTCCGTTTCTTTTTAATCTTTACACTGTTTTCAGTGATAAAAATAGTGAAAAGATTTAGATTTTTACACTTAGTTGCAACATTCTGTAGTCATTAGTTAATCTAGTTACTGTCACAACAAAATGGGCAAAAATCACAAGAAACGAACGTGAAGATATACTGAACCAAGCAATATTACAAATAGATGATTCACCAAAAACAGCAGGTTATACACAAGAAAATGCGCCAACTGAGAACCTTTTGGAAGTCTGTTAAAACAAATTCTGCGAGCTCTCACGGAACAGCCCATCCTATACAATCATATTCGTGTGTACCTAACCTAGGTACTTGTAGTAGCTTATGGCCCATTGTTTTATCGATAATAGACAGTTGATCTATACCGTGTTGTAACGACTGAGCGTCTTTAAATTGTCTTTTCTCTTGCCTGTACAAAGCCCGTCATAAAGCGAATCTGTCCTCGACGACGACGAGACGTAGGGTCTATCTCGTCGTCACACGGGGGCCTAACTCCCACCTCTTGACTTGTACCACGTCCGTCATGAAACAATAATGATCATTATTATTAATGAATGAAGAGATGGTAGTTGGCCCACTGGTGTAACATGCGGTGTGACCACGAGGAATGAGTTATTCTGTTGACTTTGTTACAAAGTAGTCATTAAGATTCAGTTATTGACAATAATTTTATAGTTAACGTAAATATTGTCGTCTTATATTGTGGAAATGGCCACGGAGCACGTTTGTATAATACATGAGTGCTGATTGTACAGGCAACGGCAAAAGTAGGTGGATAACGCAAATTGCACAATCGACCTTGTAGTCGCAGTATGGCCTGCAGTGCCGCAGGTCCAAGGTTCGATCCTCACCGCCGGATTGAGCTCAGCGCATTGCACGAATGCACGCCTAGCCTTTACAGTAGAAAATGTGACGCGAATCACTTAAGCTTGTTCCGGTCGCAGTCCTTTCAATTACAAAATTCAAATTCATTTATTATAACGAGCAACCAGGGCTCATCCCCAACATTAACATACAAAGACTAAAAATAACAATAAAAATAGCATGCTTAAATTATTCATGATCAAAATGTCATGAAGAAAATAAGTGACAATATTAATTAATAAGAGAATCATTAAAGTTATTACTCGTCATTCTAATTATTATATGTATACAGACAGAGAGTATTAATCAGGAAAAATAATTTACATAATAGAAAACCTACCACTTACTAACCGGCATTGGGACTGCTAAATGCCTATTGCAGCTATGCTGTATATAAATACAATCGAGCCTGTCGGCGAACCTTGCCTGGACGGCATTGGGGCTGGCTGTATATCTCAAGGTGACGGGCGCAGTGCAGTTCGTCACTTGTGATGAATAAGTAATGTTTGTTATAAGCAGAGGATACCGCTTAACATCAGGTGATTATATTTTTAACTAAAACTAAGGCAACTTCCCTTCAGGAAGACTATTGATAAGTTGGAGAATGATCTCAAAGTTATTAAAATTATTATATGTAAAAAAAAACAAATAAACAAGAGTACGGACACGAGTCTGTAGTTTGTAGTATTTACTAATAAAAAAACAAAAAATAACATGTGATTCTCGTGTGTGTTCCCAACTAGTGTCTCTCGGAGCTGTAAGCCCTGCGACTCTGCCCTTACAACAATAATTAAGGTTCACTGCGGACGCTGATGGGGGAATGAGTCTTAAAACACAAAAATCATAGTTTACAGAAAAAAAATCTGAAAACTGATGAAATATTTGATGTAACACGGGTATTTTGCGTTTTATCATTATATTTCTTCATTATATTAAGTACCTAACGATTTAAACAGAAAAAAGAAGCGGACAAAAGCTAATATGGTAATACATAAAAATCATTTATTGACATAATCGTGATAATGTTAATTTTGAAGCCTCTGGTCTTCGATAAAGTTTTACACTGTGTTTCGAAGACCAGATCCTTCCCCAATGTGTGTCTATAAAAACAGAAATTATGCCATTACTTATACATTTTTTTTTTCTAAATACAGTTTTGGTTGTTTTGTATGTGTGTGGAAGTGAATATATGTGAGGGGGTGTGAGGTGTGTTATGTGAGGGGGTGTGAGGTGTGTTATGTGAGTGTGGTGTGTTATGTGTGTGGATGTGAATATATGTGAGGGGGACTGAGGTGTGTTATGTGATTGCGGTGTGTTATGTGATTGTGGCGAATTATTATCCTTTAAAGGTTATCGAGTATGCCTTCAACATCATCATAGTCTAGTTGATTAAGCCGTGTGAGTATAACTTTTTTAATTTTATTATTAGAGTATTTTTTTATGTTACGTTCGCGATTTAGTTTTTTTAACTTATTGTACAGGTGCGGTGCCACATAGTCAAAGTGTCTTTGCGCAAATTTACTGCGGGCGAATGGCACTGGACAACGGTCGACGCGTTTATTTGACGTATTATATTTGCGTGATACATATAAAGTTTTCTAACCTATAGGACCTGTGCTTTGCTGTATACCTCTGTGGTAGGATATCTGCTGGGTAAGTACAGAAGAACGTTTAAAATGGCTCTTTGAGCTCGTTCAAAATTAATAAAATACTTTTTAGCAGCTAATCCCCAGACACAGATGCAGTAACTTATAATCCATTCACAGAGTGCTTTGTATGTTTGAATAAGTAAATCAAAGTGAGCGACTACTCTCAAGTTCTTAAAAATATAAATGAGTTTTCTAATTCTTGGCGATAGTGTAGTTATATGAGATTTCCAGTTTAGATTACAATCTAATGTCACACCCAAATATTTAAGATATTCTACTCTATTCAATTTTTCACAGGTACAGACGCTGTCTACATTTATGGTTCGACGATTACAAGGATACGTATGAATTGTTAGTTGGAAGTCAGAGTTTGGAGCTGTTGCGGCTGTTTTACTAAAGCAAGTATATTTTGTCTTAGTTGTGTTAAGAGATAACAGACTGTCTTCAAGCCAGGAGGTAACCTTAGAAAGGCCGGCTTCAGCTAATTCAATAACATTTTTCCACGACTTTTCATGCAAAAAGAGGACCGTGTCATTTGAATGCCCGCCTGGCTAGCTACCACCCTCATGTTGAAAATCTGTCGCCAAGCACTTAACGGTGTGTTCCGGCAGCTGTCCTTGAGAGCCAGTAATTCTAGGTTAGCCTGAACAACATCTTCGACCACATCACTTACCATCAGGTGAGATAGTGGTCAAAGGCTAACCAATCAGGCATAAAAAAAAACGTCATCAGCAAACTTGAGGAGCTCCATTCCAGGCATACATGTTTTACAGAGCTCATTGACGTAAATGAGAAATAGAGTTGGTCCTAACATGCTGCCTTGTGGAACACCAAATCTGCTGAATCCGGCGTCACTCTCATAGTCATTGACTCTTACCCTTTGTTCTCGGCAGGTTAGATAATCTTCAAACCATTCCAAAGCTACACCTCTAATGCCAGGGTTGTTTAACCTTGTTAATAAGTTCGTAATGGGCATAGTTGATATAGCCAATAATATTGGTTATTGATTTACGTCTTGTATAGTACCTATGGGTCCACGAAAAGCATTACTTTATAACTATTCCAAAGGTGATGAAATTCCTTTGTGAATTGATATGACAGGAAATTAGCTATTTATTCATACTTTTATAACCCAGCCCCTTCAGGTTTATCGAATAAATAAGTTCCGACAAAAAATTCTTCTTGATAAGGGTAACAAACGAAATCTATTAAAACAAATATGAAACAATTTCGAAATGGCAAATATACTACATATTTTAAAAGTTTTTAAGCCCCATATCTCTGTCATTGTAATGTCATGTAAGTTTCAAAAATCGAATCTACCAAAAATAATCTATGGAGTTATCAAACCTGCTCACGAAATCTCACGAGATTCGGTTGAGAAATGCGATCTGTAGAGAAGAACAACCGGATATACGAAAACATTTTTGTGAAAGCTGAAGCGGAATCATCGATGTAGAGTGAAATTTTAATATTACAAAAAAAACGCAGGGCCAACTTCACTGTATACTTATAATAAACTGTTAAAGATGGTGCCAAGTTAATTCAAACATTCTACGCACACATTTTCATAGGCCGCAATTTACAAGTTTTTAAATGTTATTGACTGTAAGGAGCAAGTTGCGTATTTAAATTTTTCGTTTTTAGTGGCATTTTATTTATTTATATCTGATAGTCATATATAAATAAATAAAAGATAGATCAGGTGAGATAGTAGTCAAAGGTTAGCACCTTTGACTACTATCTCACCTGATGGTAAAAAGTTGTGGAATTCGAATTGAACAATCCTGGATTATATTTACCTGACCCATGCAGAAACGGTACGGCGCGCGGCGTTCTAATCGAGTTTGGAATCTGACATCAACATGTACTCGTATATCAATATTATTAATATATGATTTCATTAGTAATCACTATATGTATACATTATAACGCTTACATAGGGCATAGGAATAAATATTAACAGAGTAGAACGGAAACCTCTTTGACCGAGTCCCAAACGCAGCCATTTATATACCTATTCCCCCCTTCGCGTCGTTACGCCCCTCAGTCGTCCAGGTGTGCAGCCAGGGGTGCTAACTGTCACATACTGTTTTCATCTAAAGACAATATCACTAATAAATATTATATAAGTTTTTGATAATTATTTTACTTTATTTTTACAAAACATGAGATTTATTATAGATACCTTTAAATAATAAGTTATTATAAGTACCATACCAAATGAAGCCATTTAAGTAAGTAAATTATCCACAAATATAAAATAAACAAGCAGGTATAAACAAATTTAAAAACTAAAAGACACGACTGCAAATTATTTGTTTTAACGTTTCATCGTTCCATTGAAATTAAAACTGCAAGATATATATTTATGGAATCGGTTTTTAAGGTTTTTAATTTCATTTCGATAAGCCACTCGACGGGCTTGGAAGAATTTTTGTTTTGATCTCACGATGTGGTGTCTAAATCCGTCAGTTTCTATTTTTATTATACTCGTATTTGTGTTCCCAATGTTATTTGCGCTATCACGGTGAATCTGACGATATCTCATACATTAAAATCGGTTAAGCCGTTTAGAAGTTATGGTGGAATGAAGAAACTCACAAACATATATACCTACATACATACATGAACACTGAAAAGATAACTCTGTTTTTTTTTTGGGCTGTCTTGTAAATAGATACAAACTCACGTTAAACTATTAAATAAGTATATTCAGCTTTGAGTGAGCTTTGTTATTGGTCTGAGAGCTACGTGGTCTTGCAGAACGGCACAGCGGTAATGGTCTTGAAGGACTAGGAAGTGGTCACCGCCGCAGTATAGTCTGAGACCTAAGAACCATAATGGAAATCTAGAAAAAATTGCTATAGCGGACGAAGTCGCGGGTAATAGCTAGTAGAATAAAATGATATATGTACATTATTTTGTCTAATACTTCCGAGTGGGTTGAAAATGGCGGTTTTGTCAGAAAAACATGTTAACTCGTAATAGATTATGACAGACATACGACCTGGACAGCAGACAACATCATTAGGGTTCCGTACCCAAAGGGTAATAACGGGAACGTTTATAGTGTTAGGCATCATTCAATTAGGTTCTTTGTTTGTCGACGACATAACCATCACTCTGAAAAACATTTATTTAATAAGGAAATAAATTGTAGAATACATTGAATTCTACAGAATACATGAATATAAATAGTTTGTTAATTATCGAAACATTCTTCTACCCAAATTCAATCTCGTTATTAGTTTTTGATTTATTTACATGTCGACCATAAAGAACCTATACAAAGATTTCAATATGACTTTTCTATAATGTTTGTCTATGAATCGAATACGAAGTTATTTGGTGGTAGGGCACAAGTTCGATGTTCGTCGTTACTTCGTTCCTTCGCTTCGAGTTTCGTTTTTGGGAGTAGACCTCCAGGCTTTATCTCAAGAACGGTGATAGCAAGTTGAAATTTTCACAGATGATGTATTTCTGTTGCCGCTATGACAACAAAAAAACAAAATGTTGGCAAAGTGCGAGTCGGACTCGCGCACGTTATTACAAAAAAAGGTTAAAATATGAAGTCTAATGTTGTAAAGCTAATGGTACGGAACCGTTCGTGCGCGAGTCCGACTCGCACTTCGCCGTTTTTTTTAAATTGTGTTTACCAACAAAGATGGTACGGAATGCACAAACAGGCAAATGTGCGTGCACCGCCCGCCGTGACAGCCCGACCGCGTATCCCGTTTAACGTGTAGGCTAATATCGTGACCTTGAGTCCGTCCGGATCGAAAGTTACTCTGTTATATTCTTATGGGTAAGGCTTTTCTATATTAAGTATTTTTGAAGCGCTCGTAGCGAAGTTTGCTTAGCCGTTCTGAACCGATCAGCAAAGTTAAGCAACGTCCGCCTCGGTCATGACTTGGATGGGTGACCGCTGGTGACATTACTACTGAGCGCTTCCCTGCTTCGGAGGGCACGTTAAGCCGTCGGTCCTGGTTGTTGTCTTAGGAGGGCAGTCGTTATAGTATGGTGGTAGAGCATTTTTCGAATGCCCGCCTGGCTAGCTACCACCCTCATGTAGAAAATCTGTCGCCAAGCACCTAAGGGTGTGTTCCGGTAGCAGTCCTTAAGAGCCAGTAATTCTAGGTTAGCCTGAAGAACATCTTCGAACACATCCTCACTTAGGTGAGATAGTGGTCAAAGACTAACCTATTAGCCATATAAAAAAAATTGTAATTATAAAGCTTAATTGCGATTTAATTACAGCTGCTTTGAACAAACAACTGATAGACTAAGAATATAAAAAAAAAACTAGTTCGATTATTAGTAGGAGTTGAACTTCCGTTTAAGCCCCATCGCGTCCGCATTGCAGTTATAAAAGAAAGAGCGGACAAAAAAAGAAGTGTGAGTTCAATGCTCACTGATGGTCCTGTATGAGAGCATACATTTTACTTTCAATAGAAAGCCATCTATTTTCACCAAATAAGTAACGAACAAAAAATGTATGATTATTATAGCAAAGAAACATCTCTTCCTATGCTGACCTTACTTTATGCCAAATTTTATGATTCCACGTCAAAGGGAAGTACGCTGGGTTTTGTGTTAGTGAGGTGACTATTTGAATAGTTAAACAAATCTGTATGTTAACTAGGAAGCGACATACGCTTACAACGAAGTCATCCCAAAACCATCCGTTATTTCCTTTTGAATTAAAGAACCATTAAAATACATATTAGGAACAATAGCGAGTTTATAAAATTATAAAATACTATATATGTAGTAATACAGAAGTCAACCCTAAGGCGTGGGCCAGACAGAAGAGACGTAAGACGGAGACGCGTCGAGGACGGGGCGGAGACGAGGCAGAGACGCGACTTTTTGAATTATACAGAAGAGACGCGTCGCGGACGCGACGCACTCAGAGCGGGCGCGACCTCGCCCCCGCCGCGTCTCTTCTGTGTGTTTCGAATAAAAGGCGGAGACGTAAAAGCGTTGCGCCCGCGCCTTGCCTCTTCTGTATGTTTTACATTATATGTATTATTGATATATGATACATTATGTGTATTACGGAAGATACAAAGGTCCGCGCCCCGTCTCCGTCTTACGTCTCTTCTGTCTGGCCCACGCCTTAAGAGGTTGTTAGCATTTTTCCAATAACCCTGTATATAAATGTAGTGCCAACTGACATTTCGCAGGTTTCACAATAGTTGAGATAGATGCCACTACCCAGAATCCAGGCCAAGAACTATAACAAAATTCAGAAGTAGTTTATTCGTAAATTTCTAAGTATACCTAATCCCAGGCCGCCAGCTTCTTTGAAACTATCGGGAGTGCTGTTCATAATAAATGCAGTACCAACTGGAATCTCCGCGCGCCCACGTCTCTTTCCAGTAACTATGACACCCAAGCGAACAACTTTTTAAAAGTTTGGAAGTACTCGTAGTTTATTCGTCAATTTTAAAGCAAGGCTGCCTCGCAGCGCCCTCTTAGAATCTATCAGATCTGTTCATAATGAATGCAGCGGCAGCTAGGGTTGCAGCGCGGCCACAATATTAATATAGCTACCACAATTATATATATATATAATAATTTGTGTGATGATACGGAATTCTCGACATTCATTATGAACAGATCTAATAGATTCTAAGAGGGCGCTGCGAGTTTTTTATGCATGTGTTAAATAATTTTACCTAAAACTGGGACTGACTTCAACACTCAAAAGTATGCAATAACTTGTTGAAGTCGGTACCATGATAGTTCATAATTATCTACTATCACAATATTGGGCGCATGCTACCGACTTCGACCAGTTATGGATTCACACTTTTGAGCGTTGAAGTGGGTTCCATTTTTTTTTAAATAACATTTCACCATTTTCAGTAAACAGTTCGATTGTTTACTGTAATATTTACTGTCAATGACTATATCATCAAGATAGGAAAACACTGTTTAGTTACTTATTAGAGTGTAACTCAACGGCTGGACCGATTTTGACGAAATTTAAATGGGACCACACTGGAAGCATCAACTTCCAAATAAAAAAGAATCATCGAAATCGGTACACCCAGTTAAGGTTCTGAGGTAACAAACATTTAAAAAACAGACGAATTGAGTACCTCCTCCTTGTTTTGAAGTTGGTTAAAAGCTATCAGATTCCTCGAAGTGAGACATGATTTAGTCAATAAATGATGTTGGGGTCGAAAGATCTGAAAAAAGACATAAAAAATAAGCATAAGATATCTTCCGAAGCACTGCTAGGCGATTGGCAGCATATTTGAGAGTAGCTGGCCAGACGAGCACGCAAACTGTTCCAACACGAGGTGGAAATCGAACCCTAAAACGCGACGGCCTAATCAGCTGTTATCAACTACCGATGGACCAACACTACCGATGGACCATCACTGCCGCGGACCATCACTGCCGGCTTCATCGGTATTGATAATGATAACCGACGAATTCTTCAAAAAAACATTAGGTTCTATTCCGAAGTCCGAACGATGTTGCTGACTGCAAGTGCCGCGGCTGCCTGCAGTGGGCCACACCACCACTATTGATTTGTATATATTTCTATAAAAAAAAACTTCTGAACGCCGAGGCACTGCAATTGCAGTCGGCAGCATCGTTCTGAATAGAATGGTTCTTATTGTGAAAATGTATTACATTGGACTTTAGCAGGCCTGGCTTACTCCTCGCTTTACCTACATAACTACGTGTACACAGAGAGTTGAAATATTAGAGTAGTTATATCCGAACACCACTGCTCTAAAAGCTTACTAAAATTTACCTATCTACATACCTACGCACATGTATATGCAGTTTGTAATGACAAGGAAAGAACGTTCAAATATTATGCGTCATATCTGTTGTACGAAAGAGCTAAATATAACCCATTCATGTAACCACCGAACCGCCACGAGACGTTCCGATCACCATTACACTGCGATCTCTTTCACTCTCTCACACCAAACGATACACATATCTCGCTCATCCATTTCATTGATAATAGTTCCTTAGATAAGACAAAATGTCGATATTTCCTATTTACTCAATAAAAGCAATAATTACGCGTGAAGTAAAACAGTTTTCTTATCTCTCACAGTGCTTGTATAATTGGTGCAGAGTCTAAAGACACAAGGAAGGCATATTGTCCACAGATTATTCTTAAAAAACACGATTAGCGGCGATGTATTCACCGGACGCTCGGAAGTGCAAGACTGGTAGTGACTCTGGTAATTACCCAGAATTCGTCTAGTAATTATGGAGGGCATACAACGCATCTACAGGTAAAAAAATCTTAGCGTGTACATCGGCGTATCCGTCCGGAGGGGAATATTGTACGGGGCGTGCCGCGTTGGAAGAGACCAGAGATATGCTTTAGAGAGGCGCCGTGCAGGTGAATATAAACATTAGGTATTACGTGCTTTGCGAGCTGAAGTGCATATTATTGCTTCGTAGCTATAGTCGCTTATTTATTATAATTGCTTTGCAGAGTTACCCTTCTGGTCCTTTTTATTCTGTGGCATTACTATGGTAAGCAATTTATGCAAGTGGTATTATTTATGCGATCCAATACAAGTGGCGAATATATTTGAAAACTCTTTTTCTAACTTACCCCTAGAAGCCACTAAATCATTGGATTCTTGTCCCAATGTAGCAGAAGCCCTATTAAAACATAATTTTCCCTGCAAAACACCGGACTTCTCTTTCAGATACACGACAAACTTTGAAATTATAAAGACATTCAAAAGTTTAAACATAAAGAGTACTGAAGACTTGTGGGGTATGTCAGTTAAAGTGGCAGAGTCTATTATTTGCATTATTGCACCATACTTAGTAACAATATTCAATCTTTGTGTTGATAGAGGAAGTTTCCCCGACTTAATGAAACTAAGTAAAATCACTCCAATTTTGAAGTCGGGGGCTGCATCTGACCCTTGCAATTATAGACCTATTTCCATCTTACCCGTTCTGAGTAAAGTATTCGAAAAAATTATGCTCAAACAACTTTTATCTCATTTTAATGAGCATAATATATTGAATGAGAATCAGTTTGGTTTCACTAAGAGCAGATCGACAACAGATGCAGGTGTTCAATTGATGTCACATATACTTGAAGCCTGGGAGAGTTTACATGATGCTATTGGCGTATTTTGTGATCTTTCCAAGGCATTCGACTGTGTAGAACACTGCACTCTGATTCGTAAGCTTTCACACTATGGTGTTCGTGGAAAAGCTTTGAATCTAATAGAGTCATATCTGTCTGACAGGCTACAGATGGTTGGAATAAATGGCAATACTTCTTCCGGGTCTTTCGTAAAAATAGGTGTACCGCAGGGATCAATTTTGGGACCTTTTCTGTTCCTAGCGTATATTAATGATCTGCCTTGCATGGTCAAAGATTTCTGTGATATTGTTTTATTCGCGGATGATACCTCTCTGATTTTTAAAGTAGATAGGAAAGATAGTGAACTCATTCATGTAAATAATGTGTTATCTATGATCTCTGGATGGTTCGCCGCTAATAATCTTCTGTTAAATTCAAAAAAGACCAAATGTTTAAAGTTTGCATTACCAAATGTTCCTTATGTTGAACCAAACATTAAGCTTGGCCTAGATAAACTCTCTATTGACAAAGCGACAGTCTTTCTGGGAATCAAAATGGATTCAACTTTACAGTGGGATCCACATATACATGATCTAGCCGGAAGACTTAGTTCTGCTGCATATGCAGTTTGTAAGATAAGACAGTTAACAGATGTAGCTACTGCACGGCTAGTTTATTTCGCATACTTCCACAGTATTATGTCGTATGGTGTATTGCTGTGGGGAGCTGCTGCTGAGATAGAGACAATCTTTATCTTACAAAAGCGTGCAATTCGAGCCATATATGAAATGGATCCTAGGGAATCTCTAAGGGATCTTTTTAAAGAAATTGATATATTAACTTTACCGAGTCTGTATATATTTGAAAATATTATGTATGTTCGGAAAAATTTGAGTAAATTTAAATTAAACAGTGACAACCATCATTACAACACTAGGAACAAATATAAATTAACGGTACCATTTTTAGATTAGCAAAGACAAATAAAAGGTCCTTTTTAGGTAATTGTGTGCGGTTTTATAATAAAATTCCCGAACATATTACAATGCTCACAGAAGGAAAATTCAAATTGCACGTGAAAAATATTTTGATGAAGAAATCCTACTACACAGTTTGTGATTACTTAAACGACAAAAATGCTTGGAAAATTCCACCTCTGCCAAGCCATCACATGTCTCCTACGTAATTTAAACAAATATTGTAATAATTGTATTATATTGTTTATAACACATTGTAAAAAGACGTTTAAAAGAATGGCCCCGAGTTTCTTGCCCGTTCTTCTCGCAGTGGCTCTATAAACTTTTTTTGCTGAACGTGGCAGTACAATGTAGAATATTTCAATATTAAAATTTGTAATTGACCTTCATAAGAGCGTCGTAGACGCCTAAATTGAATAAATGATTTTGAATTTGAATTTGAATTTGATGCGTGTGATTAAACAAGGTACATGAAATGGAAACAGTAACCGCAATTTTCCTTGGTTATAAATGAACTTAATAAAGGTCACAGACAACGTTACTGCCTCAACCATTGCATGGTGGTGGGTACCTGAATTAGAAAAATATGTCACCAAGCATTTTTTGTTACAGCTGTTCATAAGAACCTGTCTCCAATCAATTATTTTAAAGCGCTCGTAGCGTAACCTTGTTAATGTTAGTCTTTCTTAACAGAGTTTATGAATTCAAATAACGTTGCGGTCATGACTTGGATGGGTGACCGCTAATGGCTTTACTACTGAGTGTGCGTTAAGTCGTCGGTCCGACGTCTTAGGATCGCAGTCGTTATGTATGTAGGGCATTTTGCGGATGCTCGACTGGCTAGCTACCACTCTCAAGTAGTAAATCTAACGCCAAAATTATATCGTACCAGCATATCATATCGGCAGCTGTGTTTGTGAGCTAGTAATTCTAGGTTAGACTTCACAACTTCTTAACTTATCTTCGACCGCATCATGACATACCATCATGTGAGATGGTTGGCAAAGAGGCAATATAAACCAAACCATCCAACAATTAAATAAGAGTTACTTCTAGGGCTCGGCCCCCCGAAGCATGTGCACGCTCAGTAGTTATGTCACTAGCGGTCTCCCATCCAAGTCATGACCGCGGCGAACGGAGCTTAACTTAGCGGATCGGTGAAGAACGGCTAAGCAAACTACGCTACATGCGCTTCGAAAAAGTAGAAAACCCGCAGAACGATATTAACAAATTATTAAAAGGAATTATCGACAACGTGTTCAAAAATATCAAATACAACTAATATTGTAATTGTTATGCAGTAACGCCTTCTAAACTATTCGCTTAAAAAATTTTAAATTTAACCTGAAAGTTGTAAATTTGTTACATATATACTATCGCTCGTTTAACAGTTTACGATAGGATAAATATAGGACGCGACGCGCCCACAGTTTAATAACCATAAGATATTTTAGAAAAAAAAACAACCATTGACAATGTCGCCCTATTTTCCTCCTAAGCCGATGCATGTGACATCATAAATACGACGTAGCCTAAGAGAGCATTCCGAGAATTACCCGATTGTACACTCGCAGAGTCAAGACCTACTCATGAATGATGCTTCGCGTAGAAGCGAACGCGTCAAAAAATCTTCCGGTTAGGCTACGTGGCATTTATGACGTCACGTCGTATTAGCAGGAAAATTAGGCAAAACTTTTCCACCTGTATTATGTTGTTTTCTAATATATTATATTGGTATATATATAATATTTATTATAAAAATAATTGATTTTCGCAAAGTATCGCCAGTTTAATTACGTAATACATCATAGCAAAACGCCCTCCCTCGGGAGCTCAGGCTGGCAGATGGTGAATGATGATGTGAAGAAAGTTGAATTGAAATGTTCTTCATGCTAACCTAATACAGACTCAATGACAGCTGCCGGAAGACAGCGTTCTGTGGTAGGCGATAGATTTTCTACTTGAGGGTGGTCGCGAGCCACTCGGGCATTCGCAAAATGGCCTTCCACCGTGCCCCCTGAAACATTTGCACGACCAGTATAAATAGTAATGCCACTACGTTTTTTTTACTCGGTATCTTATTATTTTACCTATACTACCAATACCTTAAGCTACCCCGAAACCGAAATTACTTCCAAGGATTTATATCGGATGTTTGTTGTTCTTTGAAGAAAAACGTCGGCCTGAGAAAAGCTGACATAAGCCGTGGCCCTTGTCTCAAACAGTTTATTGGTAGGTAGCTTTTGTGTAAGGGCGAGACTTCAATCAGAAAGAATTCCGCGGTAAAGTCGGCCAATTTGTTGCAGGTTTCAGATAACTTCAGTTAATTATAGTTTCTCGATTATGACAAAGACGTACGTAGTTCTTTACTCGGCTCAAGTGCGCCTGCAAAGGCTCCGCGCCGTTTGCGACTGGACGCAACTGCGACTGCACCTCCACCAGTCGTGGTATAATATTGATTAAATTCGACACATCCACGGACAACAGCGTCTTTCCCAAAGCTGTCAACACGACTGTACTGAGAACCACAAGGGCCTCAGTAGTGGAAGTTCCACTTGATGTTCTGCTGATATTAAAAAAATAATATTATACGTGTAAACAAGCGACATTTGCAAAATACCATGAAATGTGTGACGTGCTTCGGTGTGTCGTAGAATTATTATGCGGAAATATGTGTTAAATTATTATTATATTCACATTTTGAGTGATGTTAATGTTGCTTCGCGGAAGACACTGGATTCCCAGAGAATATAAAATAAATAAAAATTATGTAGTTACTTTTCTTGCACACCCCTACCTATTTCCTTTATCCTACATTGAACTGCTTTAACTTTTTTCTTATTTGTTACATACATGACAACTTAATTGTTTATATAGGGTTGACCGCAAAACATAACAACGTATTAAAATGTTCTAATATTTTTTACATAAGCGAGTGTCCGAGTACGACGCGCGATCTAGGGGCGACCGAATCATTCACCAATTACATACATACTTAGAATATGTAAAGATATGTATGTCAACCTCAAAAACAACAGAATGGAAACTTTACCGCGGGTGTGGTTTAAAAAGTGTACCGTGCGGCGCAACAACATTACTGCGACGCGACCAATCTGAAGCGATCAATTTAAGCACCTAAGCGTTAATTGCTTACAATGCAATTGAATCTGGAAGAGTGCATGTTTTGTTAATTGTGAACTTAATAAGTACGAAATCAATCGGTAACTGTATGAAAAACACACTTCGTAACATATCTATTAGTGGGGTTTTAGTATGAAACAACAATGTTATAATTACCTGGGCAATATCGGAGATTTCCTTATTTTATTTTTTCGAAGGAACACTGACAAATTGTGGCCGATGTGATAACAGAATCTAGTGCCTTCAATTCTATATATATATGTACTGTGGCACTACCCAAAGCATAACTGTATATATTAAACTGACTGCACATTAATCTACTTCAGTACTTAAATGTTTTTGTAATATGTGTCAGTAAACTGAATTAAAAGTTTCCCAGCAGAAAATTATGTCTAATGTCCATGTTGCACCCGTACCAGTAGTTGTTGGGAACGATAACACGAAGTTGTTGACCATTACATTTACCTGGGACAGACTGTCCAGTTAGGTAGGTCCAACTTCGACAAAGAGGTCGCCCGAAGAATCCAACTCGGATGGGCAGCGTTCGGGAAGTTACGCGACATCTTCTTGTCGAACATCCCACAGAGCCTGAAGACCAAAGTCTTCATCAGTGTGTTGCCCGTGATGAAATCCGGAACGTGGATATACAACATAGCTCTCAGAATTCGCAAGTTGAAGTGGCATTGCTCGACGAACTGATAACCGATGGGGAAGAAAGGTGGGAAGACGAAGAGTTGATAGGCCCTCCACTAGGTGGACTGACGACATCGTAAAAGTCGCGGGTAGCCAATGGTTGCAAGCGGCAATAGCCGTTCTTGGTGGCGCTCTAAGGGGAAGGTCTTTGTTCAACAGTGGACTTCTTCCGGCTGATGATAATGATGATGATGAAACTGAATTAAATATAAATTTACTAAAGGAAAAGATAAGTTTCTTCTCCCATTCATTTTATTTTAATTTGAAATATTTTTATACGAGTATATATATAATTTAATCAACACGTGGGATGGTTAGATTTATCCAAGGTAGCGGGAGGGAAGCGGCGGAAAGCAGAATCGTAGGAAGAATCGAAGTGAAGTTAAGAAATAAGAACTTTTGAATTTAACCGATTTTTGTCTATGATATTGTAAGATTTGTCTTGATAACGAGGGACACTAGGTAAATTTCTTAAAAAAGGGCAGATTACAGACGCCATGTTGTGAGATAAAAAGTTTTTTTTTCATCAACACCTATAGATTGGGGTATCAAAATGAAGGGCTTTAAAAAACAATTCCATAAATATACCTAGTCCGGCCATAAGTAAAGAGGAAAGTTCCCAAGGCATAATTTTTTAAACATTTAAGTCTCTTAGTCAATTTCAGTCAAGCAATTAACTGTACAATGAATTAAATTAAAAATATGCATTAACTCCATGAAGTAATAATCAAATTGCAACCCCAAAAACAAATATTTATAAACAAATTGAGAACCTTTCTTGGTTAAAAAGGTAACAATTAGACTAGATTAATCCAACTAACAAAAGTACCAAAAATAAAAAATGCAAAGCATTTAGCAGAATGATACCTATTAGCAGAAAAAATCTTAAATTTAATCTATTTTATATTTAAATACAATCTAAACTTACAAACTATTTCTTTTTTAAGTTACTATTTTTACATTAAGTAGGTAAATAAAACTTATAAACTTCGTATTTAATTTAATTTTGTTTATCCCAAAATTTCCTGTTCCTGTGTTTTAAAATTGTATTTATGGATCACTAGCTTTCCGGGCGTGGCCCCGCCCGCGCGTATGTCGGTTATCGCGCAAAAACATTAACCTCTTTTTGCGCAGTTGGATAAAAACTATCCTTTGTTTTTTCCCGAGTCTCAAACTATTTCCATACTAAATTTCATTCAAATCGGTCCAGTAGTTTTGTCGTGTAAGCGTAACAGACAGACAGACAGAGTTACTTTCGCATTTATATATTAGTACTGATAGTTACACATTCAGTAAGAAAAGTGTAATAGAGCCACTGTGACATTTTGCACTAGAATGTAGATTATATCAATATTGATTTAATTTCGGTAGAGAAGAGCGTCATAAATTAAATGAATGATTGACGCCTAAATTGAATGAATAATTTTGACTTTGACTTTGAAGCGTCATTTGATTTCAAAAGGCTTCAATCAGAACATATATACATATCAGTACTGATATGTATATATGTTCTGATTATGTTGAAGCATCATTTGATTTCAAAAGGCTTCAAATGATTGAAGCCTTTTGAAATCAAATGACGCTTCAAAGTCAAAGTCAAAATTATTCATTCAATTTAGGCGTCAATCATTCATTTAATTTATGACGCTCTTCTCTACCGAAATTAAATCAATATTGATATAATCTACATTCTAGTGCAAAATGTCACAGTGGCTCTATTACACTTTTCTTAGTGAATGTGTAAAAAAGTGTTATAGACACTGACACTGGGATAGAGAAGGTGCAGTGCCTTTTGAAGTTCAGCAGTATTATGTTCTCAATTTTATTGGCAAGCATCTAACAAACCGTACGGATTTATGCGATAGATGTGGCATCTCGGAGCAATGGGATGATATATAAAATTACTGATGTACTGAAAATTACTAAACCTGTAGAGGTTTAGTAATGTTCAGTACCTTAATTAATCTAGGAATTAACAATAAGAGAAATAAACATATAATTCCTATTGAGTAATTAGAGGAATTGTTCCTTTACAAAACAACGAGTCAAGTTTTTAATTGGACTATACTGACACAATGGCTAATTTGCATTTTATACCATTATTACCAGTTATTTAATACATTAGTATCATATCACTGACATTGTTGGGTAAACATAAGTAAATGATAAAGAGAAAAGTGTACCTTAGTTACATTTAATACAGATACTCAATAATCTGCGTCGAAAATAAAGTGAGACATAAAAATTTCCAGAGTAAAAAAAATATTTATTACTTTTAAAGGATTTCTTTTGCATATAGGTATATATTGAAACATTTTGCACAATTTAGTTATTTAATTAGAAATAATTCCTTAAATGTGCAAGGGTAGAATTATATGGCATATTAATCATTATATTGCCAGAATTGTTTGTGAGTGGTTATAAGTAATGTGATTAAATAAAATTATTACTGAACATGCCAGCATTATGACCTGTATTTATTTAATTCAAACTTGGAAGGTAGTCTTTTGAACTTAATGTAGATTGTAAACAAAGTTTTCTTTGTTTTCATTGTTCATTTGTTATTGAGACTGAGTAAGAACCAGATAAAGTTAATTGTTTTGACCAGTTCAAGAAAATAAAAACACACCTAATTATATACCTACATCTAGGTATATTCAAGTAAAGGTGAGGTAAGGGCAACTATCTTGTGTTATGCTTACGTGTAGTGATATAAGTACCTAAATATGATTTTAAGGCAATATGCAATTTAATAGCCATTAACTCAGTGTGAAAAGTCCCTGAATGTGTTAATCCTCTTACAATTTGATTGGGTAAGTAGTCAAACTGTCCATAATACACTGTGGTCTTTTAGAATACATTTATAACCAAATTGACTAAATTAACACGTAATAAGTATTGTATGGTAGAAAATTATATTTTATATTTTCGGTGTGTAATTACTTACATGATAATTAATATGTAAGTATGTAACATATTTAAGTAGGTTGGTAATTATGTATATAAAAAAACCATAAGAACAATTTTGAACATCAATAGGTAAGTTTATGAACGAAATTAAAAATAAACGCCAATACACACTAGGAACAACAAATTAGCATCCAAGGAGAAATTCAACTTTCACTCAGCATGACACTATATTAGCCTGAGGTCTGCCTTCAAACATTTCTCACATATCTAGGTGCATATCTAGGTAAATACCTCAATGAAAAGCTGACAGATCATAAAATAATACATTTATGTTGTTATTGCTATAATAAAGTTTTTAGTGAATGATGATGTAGGTATAAACACAGTGCATGTAAACATGAGGATCTGTAGGCAAGCTAAGCTGTCACGAAGTGAAGCGGGGCGCGGCGAGAGAGAGAATAAACATTAAACAATTTATTGTAAGTGAAGTGAATGAACAGAGCGTGGCTGGCGCTACTACAGCGGTGATATCAAGCAAGCTTTATACTATGTACTACAAATAAAAACACATGATGTTTACCAGTGTGTCCTGGTCTCCAAGTTCACGGTAGTAAGATTCACTGCTACCTCGACGAGAACCGATACACATAGCCCTTCTCATGAACCCACTAATAACTGTACAAAATCCACAATGTTTTACGTTTGACATACTGTTCGACATACTGGCATATCTTGACACAAAACACTTGAAAAATTAACACTAAGTAAAAGTTACGGTCCTCTCAGAAAAACACCAAGATCTAGGACGTGATTTATCTCCGACACCCGGACAAAACAGACTTGAAATTCGAGTCCAAAATACTTTAATAACTTTTCATTCCTGTTGTGTAAAGCGTTAAGCAACCCGAAGGCTGCTTTGCAACCTTTTTACGTGTCATGTTTACGTATTTTGCAACCATATAATATTTGGAATTTAATATGTGTAAACCGTGACAACGCACGATAAGAGAGCAAGTTACGGCAGCGTGCGAACGAGCGGAGCGAGCCGTACGACTGACGACTGGAAACGAAATGCGCTCGTTCGGTATCACGGCATTCACTCCATGGCTGGCAACCTAGTATAGAGGCTAGGGGAGTTGTGACTTGTGAGCATGTTGTGTTGTGAGACTTGTGAGTGTGAGTGAGCACAGAATATAAAAAGGGTGGAGAGGAGCCATTTCGCTTCGCGCACGACCGCTGCGCGGCGCGACAGGACTTTCGGGGATTTAGTTTTTTTTATTTCAACTATCACACTCATATACTTTATGTAACAGATGACCAACATTTTTTCACTCTCAAACCAGTTTCCTGTATTTCTGCGACTTTATCGACTGGGCGTGGGTACTACGCAGAAAAAAAATTAACGACTAGCGCTAAGATAATCCTCTGCAAACGTACAATTTTACAAGCAAGGATAGAATAACAGTCATCCACACGACGTAGGTAGGTAGTTACTATATAATGCGCATAAGTTTATCCGTTCTAAAGAGGATGTAATACGGGTAGAGTCCGTTCGTTGATGATATCCATATTTCGCGACAGAATAGAGCAACAGATTGATGTGATTTTTTTCATAGATCAAGTAACCTACTGTAAAAGCTGGAGTGACGTAGGCTGCTTTTTATTAAATAGATTATTTTAAATTTTAATAAACGTTGAGATTCTGTTGTTATTATATGTGAAGTCAGTAACTGTGTCAGTTTAATATTCGACCATACCCATAAAAAATATAGTTATTTTATTTAATTATATTAATTGATAAAAAATATACTCTAAAATTATATTTTAGTTATGTACCTATGTACTAATGATGCATTTATCCAAAAAGATCGAAAATGAAAAATAGATCCCACAATGTTTATTATGGTCATACATATCATTGAGGTCGGTTCGAAATATTTATCTTTGTTTATAGATATTTGGTTGTAGTAATTAAAAAGTATTTTGTGCAAGTTTGAAAACGATAAATATCCTGTAGTGAACTGTCGTAGGTCACTTCTTCATACAAAGTCGAAGGTGGTTCTGATTATTCCTTTATTTGGAGATTTAGTTTCAGAACACAGCATGATTCACTTTCTTTATTAACCAGGCTTGTATCGTTACAAATTCGTAAGGTTAGGTATACCTCTAAATATTTTCTTGACGCTAAGTCAAAAATTCTATAATCATACATTATCATTTTGGTCTGTTTGTCTATATTATTACTGTTGACATTCCTAACCTTTGGTACATACTTAGTAGGTAATTAAAAACTGTAAATACCTATGTGCACTTTCCAAAGTGGATTTTTAACAACGAAAAACCCTAAGGATATCTCTTGAATTTCGAAATGAAACCATTAGTACGTAAAAGAAAAAACTGCCAAGTGTGAGCCAAACTCATTCACCGAGGGTTCCGTTTCAACACAGAATATATCAAAATATCGTTACAAAACTTTTGTGTGTTACTTTCTTAAATTTAAAACTTTTTGTTATTATTATTATATATATATATATATATATAAATAATAATATAGGTTCGGAAGTTTTTTTTTATATCACAATATTTGGCATCCATAATCCGCCAGTTTTTTTTTATTTATTTTTATGTATCTAGTGTCACTTGCTCTATTGAGACAAATATCTTTTACTTTAAAATCGGTTAAACCGTTTAGAAGTTATGGTGGAATAAAAAAAAGTCACAAACATATACTTATATAATAAACATTTATGTACATGTACTTAAGTATTACTTTTTCATTTTAAATAAAAACACGTATATTTTGAGAGAGTTGTAATTTTTTTTTATTGGATGATAAAGAAACCATTTTAAGATTAAGTATGGAAAAGGTATGGAGTAAAATATTCGTCAAATGGCTCTGATGACAGACCATTACTCTACTCATGAAATTTTCCATGACTTTTTAACAGAGATATGGCTGTATATCACCAATGCGATGATGCCTTGGATCCCGGATTTGAGCTCAGGAATTGTTTTCGATTTAAATTGCTGCTGCAATAAATCGATTGTTTCATGCGTTGTATGGTAGGTGGCGCCGTCTTGCTGAAACCACATGTCATCCAGTTGAGGCCACAGTACTCTGTTGTCATGTTCCTGTAACGAATGCCGTTCAAAGTAACTGTGATTTCGGCCTCATCTCAAAAAAGTAAGGCCCAATCACGCCGCCGCTTGACCAATATCCAAACCAGACAGTTGCTCTTTGTGGGTGCATTTGTTTCTCATTAATTGCATGACGATTTTCTGAGCTCCGAATTGGACAATTTTTTGTATTTACGAAGCCATTCAGATGGAGATGCGCATCATCGGAGAAGATGACCTTTTTCGAATAATTGGCATTGACTTCACTTTGCTCTATTACCCATTGAACGAATTGCCGGAGCTTTCAGTGATTTGCTGGGATGAGCTCCTGAGTAAGCTGATATTTTTTCGCGTGAAGGAAGTCCTTTGTCGAAATTCGCTGCATTTGTCTTCGTGAAGTTTGTAGTTGTTAAGAACGATGCCAAATTGTTTTTTTGGGGTTTTCGGCGACACTTGTTTACAGCAGCAATGTTTTCAAGAGACCGACCGATAAGTTGACGTTAACGCATAGGAGTCTTACTGTCCGTAATTGACACAGTTTCTTAAAAAAATTTTGACCACTCTTGGAACGGTTGACTCATTAGGTGCACCTTCTCGACAAAATATTCTTCAAAATTTGCAAGCGATATCAGCATAAATTTCCAAATTTTTGTAATAAGTTTTCACAAATATCTCGTCGTGCTTTCATAAAGCGCTCCATTTTAACAATCGGAATAAACATATGTGACAGCTGCCAAATTTCAGAGTTGCCAATAGAACAAAAAAAAAAGCAGAAAATTTAAAAAGTGCACACTTACCGAGATTCACTATACGTACATGAATCCTGAAACTAAACTCTCCTTTTTTGGGCAGTAAATATACTGCCGAGCAAGAGTCTCTAACTGATCGGGTTGTCTCTTTTCTGACAACGGTGACAATAAAATGCGTTTTAAAAGGCATAAATTCTAGTTGAAAGCCCATATCTGAAAACATTGAATTTCTCAAGAGCTCTGGGTTTTCGATTCGATTTATGGGTGTTAGAGGCATTAATTTTATCAATTTTAGCTCTATATGAGCCGACTATATAAGATAAAATCTTAGGGTAATTTTTTAAAGCGTGAATGGCTTTATTTCTTTTTAAGACGAACTTGACAGATGTCATCCTACACTTCCTACAGCACACTGACTCACTAATCATTACACGTCTTAGGGATACGGGATTCGAAACCGCGCCCATCCACCCCTTTAGCCGGGTTATGCTCTAACCAATGGAGCTAATATGACAATGAGTCCATAACTAAATATTTCCTATCTTATTTTGTAACCATCGTATTGGGATGGATCTATGGTTCGAATCCTGCACATGACTTAAATTTTTCCTCTCGTAAATTTGTAATTTTGTCATATAATTCGCAGAGCATGCGTTATTGCAAACATAAAAATATTAAAACATACATTTATGTTCTTCGATAAACAAAATATTATAAATTATAAATAAAATATAATATTATGAATACAATATATTTTATTCATACGAAAGGAAACACAATAACAATAATTATACTGTGCTAAGTTTTGGCATTCTATTCCTGACCTGTGTACTTCCTGACGTGAACCAATGTCCTCATTGCTGACTTTCCGTAATAGAGTCGTTAAAATAGTTTAAAAATGTTTTGCGCGCCCAAAGTTTGATGAAACTCGTTATATTAATGGTTTATAGATTAGTATGTTTAACAACAATACTTTGGTGAAGAATGGGTATATGAATACAGGGTTATTGGTAAAATGCTAACAACATAATATTAAAGTTTACTTCTGCTAGTCCTGGAAAACATTTTGAGGTTTATTCTTTTTAAATTAGCACGACGACCACTTGATGTTAAAAGTCAAATTAAAAAGTAAATGTTAATAATAAAAAACACTGCCTACTCCGAGCACAAGAGCACCCACTGCGGCAACACTGTATCTCGCCGCTCCTTTTGAATAGAGTTTTAAATATTTAAATCGAGCAAAGTAATAAAAGATATGAAATAATACATTACAGGCACAAGAGACTTTTAACGTAGTGATCACCGTACTTAACACCCTAAAAACACATTGAAAGAAAAGAAAACAAATCAATTAAATCAAATTCATCTCAAAATGTTTGACTAGCAGATGTCAACCCTAAGAAGTTGTTAGCATTTTACCAATAACCCTGTATGAGCAGGCCAAGTTCGAGTCAACACAAGCGTTGAGCACGTGAGTCCGAATAGCGCTTGGAGTTTTTTGAGTTATTCAGGTTTCTGAACGCCAAAAGCTGGAAATAGTGTGCCAGAGTTAAGTTCCATGGACAAATTGAAAATGATTTGCTCCTTAAGATTTTATGTTAATAACTAGCAACCCGCCGCGGCTTCACACGGGTGTAGTGTTGATACTAGATATACTACAGAATGTCATATACAACCTTCACAGATTTTTTGCTATTACAAATTTTTTTTTCTTTAGAGGTTGTCCTGAAAGGTTATTCTTGACATCACATTAGAGACCTCTAAAATTATCAGTCTCTTTGGTATAGTATGTATGTATTATAGATGTAACAAACCTTTCTGTTGAATCAATTAAATAAAAAAAACGCATCAAACTCTGTTGCGTAGTTTTTATAATCTAAGCACTTTACACTATGTAGTAATCTGTCAATACTTTTTTTTTAGTTTTTCATTCATGTAACTTTTTACTTTAGAAGTAAATTTTATAAATTACCCACTACTAAAAGGACCAAGTTAATTAAATATCATTTACTTAATCCCTTAGCAAACTTCCTGCAGCCACCCCCTTGAGGTAACGTAACTTGCTTGATAGTTAAACGCCGAGAAGAACCTGAAGTGTTGCAGACATTGCAAAATTCAAAACGATGCCCATAGTTCCTAATATTAAAAATTAAAAACGCAAATCATGGAATGAAGCTTGTAATAGACTCGATTTATTTATAAAGACCTTTGGAAAGTACCAATACATACATTTATAGAAAATTAAAGTACATAAACACTAAAAATTAAAAAATCACAAAAATTAGACTATCTACCAACCTATTAGAATCTTGCGGCATCGGCTTTTACGCAAATATCAAAGCCGTTAAGCCACTGTATGTTTTTACACTGTACGAGCAATCTCCTTGCTCATGAGTTATAATTTAAACAGTATGTAAGTACTCGTGTTTAAGTACATGCCATACCGATAATGGGGCTGAATATGTTTGAAACTCAACTACAAAGTTGAATTTCAAACTTAAATATCCTTTAAATATGCTGAAGGTATGTACTGTGAAAATTTTATTATCTCAGCAGTTAAAACCGATTGCAATTTTATTTTTTTGCACTGAGCTACCTTATCCGCCTGTAATTACTTATATTATTTTCATAAAAAATAAATTACGAACATTTGAAAATGGCAAATTTACGTAATAGCTCTTCAAAAACCCACAGAGGTAAATCCCATCATTTTATGCATAATAAATATATATATAGTATATGTGAAATAAATAAAAGACCGCGCGGAAGGTCACCCACTCGATGGACCGACCAGATAAAGAATATTGTCGGTAACCCTTTAAATGAGTGCGCCAGGATGACCTCTAGCAGAGAGAAATGGCGGGGCATCGTGAGGCGTGTACTGTCTGCCCCCTCCATCACTACTACATGACGACCACGACCGCTCTGCCAAGAGCGTATCGACTTAGAAGATATGTGAAATGGGTTGTATGGGAGTCAAACAACAACCTCACCCTTGGTGTTTTGTCCTTACCTTATCTGCCCGCGGCACATCCTGCTGATTAATGAACGAGGCTCTGACGACCGACAGATGGCGGTATAACCATCCTAAACATGGCGTAGCTAAATACCATATTCGGGAGACGGGCAGCAGCGTCAGCGTGCGAGTAGCTACGTAAATAACATTACCGTGGCTACGTCTTGCGATCGCCGACCCGCTTGCCCAGCGTGGCGATTATGGGCAAACACCCCCCTTATGATAAAAACAAATAGAGCCAGGCCCCCAGTCCCCGGTGGCTCCCTAATTCCTGGCCACGGTAGCAGCCAGGATAATGGTGGAGCAGGGGGTGCTAATAATCCCCGGCATACGCACGGCTACCATCCCTTAGACGACGACTCGCCCTAGTAACACACAATATACGCACCATGAGAAGTAACGGAAAGATAGCTCAGCTGGAAGAGGAAATGAGTAGGTTACAATGGGATTAAATGGTGTTATGTGTAGTCCCTAGAGAAGGCGAGGACATTCTAACCCTGAAGTCCAGTAACCTACTCTACTACCGGGAGGGCCAACAACAGTCCCAAGGCGGTGTCGAGTTTCTCGTCCACTGGTCTCTCATTAACAACATTCTAACCATCGACAGTGTTTCGAGCAGGGTAGTTTACCTTATACTCAGATTATCGTAGAGATATTCGTTGAAGGTGATTCAAACCTCTGAGACCTATTTTAATCTTGTTATGGGGGACTTCAACGCGAGCCCAGCTTCGCGTTGTGAAGTGAAAAGGAGTGATGAAGGGATGAGAATGGGGCAATTTGGATATGGACAATGGAACCTCAGGGGACAGAGGCTGGCCGATTTTCTGGAGAAAGAAGGACTCTTTATGATGAACTCTTTCTTCCAAAAGCCGTCTCACAGGAAATGGAACTGGTTGAGTTCTAATGTTTCCACGAGAAATGAGATTGACTTTATCTTGACCACTAAGAAACATATATTCAGTGACGTCTCTGTGATCCATAGGGTAGAAACCGGTAGCGATCACCGAATGGTAAGAGGCACACTGGATATTAATATTAAAATTGAGAGGCCACGTCTGATGAAGACTGCGCTCCGGCCTACTCACGCATGATAGATTATTTGAAAATTTAAACCCCCCTTAATAGGGAAGGCTGTGCTCAGCAGTGGACAATCTAGCTGATACAGTATTTGTTCATAAGTGCGCACACTACGATTCCCAAGATGCCTGCTAAGCGTGGGGATTATGAGAAACCTCAATAATATGGGAGGCAATGTTCAGGAGTAGACCATCGTTCATCATATCGCACGCTTCGATCCCCAAGACGCCTGCTGAGTGTGGGGATTATGACAAACCCCTATAGTAGACGAGGCTGTGTTCAGCAGTGGACAATCCGGCTTATACAGTATTCGTTCATTATATCATACACTGCGATCCCCAAGATGCCTGCCAAGCGTGGGGATTATGAAAAACCTCAATAATAGGGGAGGCAATATTCAGGAGTGGACCATCGTTCATTATATCGCACACTTCAATCCCCAAGACGCCTGGCGAGCGTGGGGATTATGACAAACCCCATAATAGGCGAGGCTGTGTTCAGCAGTGGACAATCCGGCTTAAACAGTAGTCGTTTATTATACTACACTGCGATCCCCAAGATGTCTGCCAAGCGTGGGTATTATAGCAAACCCCCTACAATAGGGAAAAACTGTGCTCAGCAGTGAATAATCCAGCGTATACAGTATTTGTTCATAATAGCGCACACCGCGATCCCCAAGATGCCTGCTAAGCGTGGGGATTATGAGAAACCCCAATAATAGGGGAGGCAATGTTCAGGAGTGGACGATCATTCATTATATCGCACACTTCAATCACCAAGACGCATGCCAAGCGTGGGGATTATAACAAACCCCCCATAATAAGGGAGGCTGTGTTCAGCCGTGCACAATCCGGCTTATACAGTATTCGTTCGTTATATAGCACACTGCGATCCTTAAGACGCCTGCCAAGCGTGGGGGTTATAGCAAACCCAATTAATAGGGAGGCTGTGGTCAGCAGTAGACCATCACTCATTATATTGCACACTGTGATCCCCAAGACACCGGTCAAGCGTGGGGATTATGGCAACCCCCCCTCCCCTGTGTTCAGCAGTGAACAATCCAGCTGATACAGTTTTCGAACGAAAGTCAACTCTAAGAGGTTTTTAGCATTTTTCCAATAACCCTGTATATATATTAGTTACTATTATATTATTATTAAAAGAATATTGACATTTGCGAATTAGTAGATTATATTTTATTTGAAGAAATATATATTATACAATTTTTAAAATATAGATTTCACATCACCGATAGACATTAAAAGTTTTGTTACAATAAATAAAATCAGCCTGTATGCACGTTGTACAGTGCACTCCTAATTCAGACACAAAAACCAAATAATTTCAACGAAATGTACACGTAACTTTCTAAATCCAATGCACTGTGCATTTAACTTTCTTTTATAGTAAATCCTGTCAAATCTGAGCTCATTATTAAAAATATTTTATCATTTAAACTATTAATAATATTATATTTGATACAATATCGCTGCTAGACTCAAATCATAACAAATAAGATGGCGCCGCGTCCCATTCAGATGAACAGTTGTAATTGGTCGAAAGATGGTGGTTAGGCATACAAGAACGGAGCTTAATGTTTGGAAGCGTTCGGTTGAGCAAAATATGGCGTTCAGCCAAACAAGCACTCAACACAATTTAAGAATCGGAGAGAGGATATTTTATTTTCGCTAGTTCTGAACGTTATATTAGAAATAAAACGAAATAGGTAATATATATTGAACAACGCGTAATCCACTTGTCTATGAATCGGAATAAAAAAGTCATTTTGGTAAAAAAGGTCTGTTAGCCATTCAAGGGTGGCGAAATTATATTTAACATGTGGTATGTTTCCAATAAAATGGAAAACTGCTCACGTGACACCGATAAACAAAAATGGCGACCGATCAGACGTGACAAATTATCGAACCATCTCAATTTTATCATCTATAGCTAAGCTATTTGAATGTTTGGTGCAAAAATTTTGTTTTTCCACGTCAAACCCTTCTACGTTCTCTAACTTACATTACCCTACAACAGCAAGGATTTCTACCTGGTAGATCAACTGCATCTAATCTTTTTGGTTTTGTACACGATATACACGAAGCTTTCGAGAACGAACACGAAGTGCATGCCGTATATACTGACTTTTCCAAGGCTTTTGACGTTGTTGATGCACTCTTATTTTCAAGCTTGGACATGCCGGTATATGCGGTTTCTTATTGCGGTGGTGTGAGTCCTACCTCAAAAATCGCTCCCAGCTCGTTGTTGTCCGCGGGTATACGAGTAAATCTACAGTTAAAGTTGTGCCGTTGGGAGTTCCACAAGGATCACATTTACTTACTCAAATTGCCGGATCGTCCACTGCTGAACACAGCCTCCCCTATTAAGGGGGTATTTACCATAATCCCCACGCTAGGCAGGCGGCTTGGGGATCGCAGTGCAAGTTGGCAGTTCTTTAGAAGGCGCTGCTGCCCACCTTCCAGTATTTTTCCCTTAGTCACCTCTTACGACACCCACGGGATGATATGGGGAGGTGCAATTCTAACCCGGCACCCCACGGGGCCAAGTTAGAATTGCACCACCCCATAGCACAGTCACAGGTTTAGGACCACTGTACGGCAGGGTCTAAAAAACTTAGAACCCACCGTTTGGACAGTTTCTACTGAACCGTCTTAACTTTTACTGCTTTATCAACTATTAAGTTGATAAAGCAGTAAAAGTGTTAATAAAAGTATATAGTAAGTATGTAATTAATACATTGTAAAAAGATGTTGAAAAGAATGGCCCCGAGTTTCTTGCCCGTTCTTCTCGCAGTGGCTCTATACAACTTTGTTTGCTGAACGTGGCAGTACAATAAGAATATTTCAATATTAAAATATCATAAGATACCACCTAAATTGAATAAATGGTTTTGACTTTGACTTTGACTTTCATTAAATCCAACTAACACGCACATATCTAAAACCCCGAAAGTTTTCAACTCAAGCTTACTAATCGCTTCGTTTGCCTGGAGAATTTAGCTTCGGTGGATGAGATGAATGACGGTTCAGTAGACACTGTCCAAACGGTGGGTTCTAAGTTTTTTAGACCCTGCCGTACAGATAGACCTCAGAAACTCTCTAGTCATACTTTAGACCTCTTGGAAAAACGACGCTCGCTGTCACTGCAGTCTTCCGATGAACGTCATACGCGACGATAAGTCATATGGGCACCTCAAAAGACCAATCTCGAAGTCCTTCTGACACAACTTCCTCTCCTTTAATATCAAGAGTATTAAGGAGACAATAGAGCGGAATCAGGACTCAAAAATTGTTTGCAAAAGACATGTTTATTGGGCAAAGCCGGTTAACAAAGTTGAAGAGAAAAGATGGCAGTATAGCGATGACTAGGCCAGAAGTGTGAAGAGAGGTTGAGAGATTCTTTGGACAGCTGTACACTTCAGTCGATAAACCCGATACCAGCTTGGCCTAAGACCCAAGAGCCAAGCTGACCCGACACTATACCAAAGATATCCCGGACTTCAGCCTGTACGAGATTAGGATGGCTTTGAAACTGCTGAAAGACAACAAGGTGCCTGGTGATGATGGAATCACATATGAGCTTCTGAGAGTGGGTGGAACACCAGTACTCAAAGTCCTCCAAAAGCTCTTCAATTCCGTACTGATTGGAGGTACAACGCCAGATGCATGGAACAAAGACGTGGTGGTACTACACTTTAAAAAAGGTGTTAACACTTTACTGAAAAACTACAGACCTATCACGCTTCTGAGTCATGTTTACAAGCTGTTTTCAGGCGGTGCTTGAGTCAGTTCAACGATGCCGTATTGACTATCGATATATCGAAGTATTAAAGTGTTTGTATAATAATGCCACCATGTCGGTCCGAGTATAGGAACAGAGTTCGAAGGTTATTCCATTGCACAGATGACGTGCGTGAGACAAGAATATGTCATATCTCCGAAACTGTTCACTGCCGCGTTAGAAGATGCCTTCAAACTTCTGAAGTGGAAAGGATTCGGCATGAATATGTATATACGGTGAGTACGTCACTCACCTCCGATTTGCCGACGTTATTGTGGTCATGGCAGAATCGAAGGAGGACTTGAGCATGATGCTCGAAAGCCTCAATCGAGTTTCTCAACGGGCGGGCCTTAAGAGTTATGACGAACAACCATGATGTGCCCGTACTGGCAACAGTTTGGAGCTCGGTACTCGAATTCATCATCATCATCATTAGCTGGAAGACGTCCACTGTTGAACAAATGCCTCCCCCATAGAGCGCCACAAAGAACGGCTATTAGCCGTTTGTAACCATTGGCTACCAGTGACTTTCACGATGTCGTCAGTCCACCTAGTGGGGGCCTACCAACTCTACGGTTATCGGTTCGTCGAGCAATGTGGCCCGCCCATTGGCACTTCAACTTGCAAATTCTGAGAGCTATGTCGGTGACTTTGGTTCTTTGGCGAATATCCACGTTCCGGATTTTATCGCGCAAAGAAACTCCGAGCATAGTTTTCTCCATGGCTCGTTGAGCGATTCTGAGCTTGTCCATGAGGGCCACAGTTAAGGACCACGTCTCAGTGCCATAATTAATCACTGGCAAAACACACTGGTTGAAGACTTTGGCCTTCAGGCTCTGCGGGATCTTGGACGAGAAGATGTCTCGTAAATTCCCGAACGCTGCCTATCCGAGTTGGATTCTTCGGGCGACCTCTTCGGGTGCAACATGGATATTAGACATAATTTTCGTCTTGTCCATGTTCATTTTAAGACCCACCTGCTGGGAAACTCTACTGAGATCGCTGAGCATTGTACTGAGTTCTTCAAGCGACTCTGCCATTACGACTATGTCATCGGCGAAACGAAGGTGAGTGATGTATTCGCCATAAATGTTGATGCCGAATTCTTTCCAGTTCAAGAGCTTAAAAACGTCCTCCAACGCATTCGTGAACAGTTTCAGAGAAATAACGTCTCCCTGTCTCACGCCTCGCTGCAGTTGGATTGGTTCCGTGCTCTTGTCCTGTAGTTGAATCGACATGGTGGCGTGTCGATGTACCTATAGTGGATTTGGCATCGCTGAAGAGACTGCAGTACGGCCTAGGTTTCGATTGTATCGAAGGCTTTTTCATAGTCCACAAACGCTTAACATAATGGCCGATTATACTCCTCAGTCTTCTGTATAATCTGGCGGAACGTATGTATGTGGTCTATGGTACTAAACCTTTTTACTCGAAGCCTTTACTTTTTACTCGAAGTTGTTGACAAATATTTCTATCTAGGACAAACAGTTCAGCTAGGTAAGTCCAACTTTGTAAAAGAGGTATATCGTCGAATCCAACTCGGTTGGGCAGCGTTCGGGAAACTTCAGGAAGTATTTTCGTCCAAAATACCTCAGTGCCTAAAGACGAAAGTCTACATTATGATATAAAAGTTAATTTAATTTTCAATGGTCATCACCTGCATCTGGTATTTTTTTCCCCAAGTCTCCGCCAGACACATCACGCACCAGCCTTGTTAATTCGCTACACCTTATATTTCTATTATTGGATATACAGCAAGTTTTCATTAACATTCGCCAAGTTAGCTACTAGCATTTTGATATGGAAGATGTCTTCATCGTGCTTGCTAATACAACGCGGGCCTGTGATTATTACATTAAACTTTCATTCCGCTTCTTTTTTCTGCTTATATGCAGTTATAATCTATTAAAATATCATATTTTGTCACGTATCATATTTAATTATTATTTCTATAGTATCGTTACTGTCTAGGTATTTGATCTTATTTTTAGAATTTTCGATATTGCTTGAAAACCTGCATCTGGTTAACAAGTACAATTTCCATTACTTTTGTCGCTATTCATTACTTATCGGAAAATATTCATAAATAATTATTTTCGTTCTTTGTGATTTGGCTTTACTGACATTTTTTTTATGTGTGAGTGATAATTCTGTACATGTGTGCTTCAGCAACGAGCTTAACTGTACTATGTAACTACTAATGAATACGTGCCCGTGACCGTTAGCGTTACAAGCGTGATTACGGCCGTTCCGAATTGACGGTAGTACTCGATCACAGTGTATCAAATAGTTACAACGGTCAAAAGCAGTATTTCTGAAACGGAACGGTGATAGTTAAAAGTCGGGTTTGGCGTGTTTTTAAACAATACAACACTTTTTGACCGTTGTAACTATTCAATTCACTGTGATCGAGTACTGCCGTCAATTCGGAACGGCCGTAATCACTCTTGTAACGCTAACGGCCACCTGGGCACGTATTAAGTAGTAGTTACATAGTACAGTTAAGATCGTTGCCGAAGCACACTTGTACAGAATTATCACTTACACATAAACAAAATGTCAGTATTGACACATTGTTCACGGTGATTTCAGTTTGTAGCGTGGTCGAAATTGCAAGACGGCGCGCGGTGTATGTTATGACGTAAGTAATCGGCAATCCGTGACGTCTATGTGTACGTCCGCGATTTCTTTGTTTCCATATACAAAGAAAGGTATTACCATGGAAGTAATAAGTACTACGTACAACAAGAATGAGCTCTATCTGTGCATCATGCAGCTAAAATAAAGAATATAAAACCTTATGCTAAGGTCGTTAGAGTCTTGTTGCACGCAAAATAAAAATGAAGCCGAGTGAGAAGGCTACCACTGAACCCTGTGTCTGGCAACTCTAAGTGTAACAGTGACTTAGAGTTGCCAGATTTAAGTTGAATTCAATCCTTTCGTTGTTTGTAGAAAAATTTGCGATTAATGTATTGTAATGAAGTAAAAACATTTACTTCTAAAATGTTTCTAAATATAAATAATAATTTGTTACCGACATGTTAAAGCAATATTATTTGTTGCTACGTGTAAAACCTTACTAACGCAAAAATTTTGCGATTGGCGTATAGGTACTGTAAATACGGACACCTGACCTGACAACCCCAAATGAAATCGTCGACTCGACATTAATAGCAGTGTGTTTTTTGATTACGTGATATATTTGAAGAATTTGAATAAAAATGGGGAGAATTTGTATCGTGGAGGATTGCGGAAGCGAGTATTATCCTGATTATGGTTTATCTTTTCACAGGTAATAGTTTTAAACATAATTTGTTAGTGAAGAATTACGGTGACCATGCATGACTATCTAATCCTTTTTTTTATTTTATTATCATGAGGAAAATGCTTTTACGCATACACACCCGCCAGGGAGCAGGTGTTTATGTCGGACTCAAATCAATAGGGACCACTCTATCTACTAAAAACCTCATGTTTTTCCGTCGGCATCGACTGGCGGCAGGGGCCACGGAGTCACTCGCGCTCTCATCCGCAGCCCCCATCGATGTCGCTGCCCGCTTAAGCGGGCTCAGCCTCTGGGAATGACTCCCCCCTATTTTGCCGCTTTGTGGGATGCCCACGAGGGCATCCTCACCTCATGAGGACCTAACCCTGATGGGGGGTACTGGCTGTCCCCACGGTCAACACCCCAGGTCTTCTGAGCGGCTCGCCTCCGTGTCCGCGCTCTGCGGAGTGGGACAGAGAGAGGATTTCTCTCCCTTTCCCGCTCCTCCGCCTCCCTCTGTGAGACGATTGTCTCAGAAAATGAGGCCACCGCCTCCCATGACCTCTCGTCACCGACCATATTTTTGATGATGGCTGTCAAAGAGAAGTCGGGTCACTATCCAATCCTAGTTCAAGAACAAATAACTTAAATACCTATGCATTTTTTATTCCCTTCTCTATTAAAATAACTTAGTTTCAATTTCAGATTTCCTAAAGATCCTAATGTTAGTTTACCTTATAATGCAAAATTAGAGTCAATGAAACATACAAGGAATAAGCTGGGTTTGCGGCAGAAACTTCACAAGACTGTTTTATTTAACAATATCTGATTTAGAATTAAACTTAAATGTAAACTTGACTGGTTTTTCTTACCTAATAAATGAAATATACCACAATAGGTGGCTTATCGTAATTTAATCTCAGTCCAGCTACATGTCATTTACCACAAGGACCAGTAGGTAAGTACCTACCTAAATGACGCGAGTGTAAAAAGCAAGCAAAAACAGTTAATGTACAGTGCTGCAAAGGGCAAGTTTATCAATAGCATCTTCGATTAAAATCCATCTGAAGCAATGATCTGCTGACGTCAGATCACAAATAATGTTTTACACATATTGTCCTTTAATCATATTTCAATATAGTCACCATCGCCAGAGAGGGATAAGAGGTTACAGTTACTGAGCTCTCGTTCGGCTTCAATTTTGCGACAACAGCTCATTCCTGTTGTACGTAGTACCTATTGTTGTACGTAGTACTTATTACTTCCATAGGTATATTACTCTATGGTTGTTTCGGAAGGGGGATGATATTGCCAAAATCAGTTTTGACGTGTAAAGGAAGGCAGGGCCGCGTTCCGTGGGCCAAAGTGTGTTGTTTGGTTGCTTTAACTTAATCGAAGGTTCCAAACGACTCAGTTGTTTTATAACCTCAAGTATCGTTTATGGCGGGTGATTTCGCACAATTTATAGACTTTTTATGATGTTTGAAAAACAATAATTACCGTTACCTGGTAAATATAAAAGACTGCCTATAATTCTCTCATCAAGAAATGTCAAGGTCATGTCAGATTCAACATTTTAACGACCTCTTTTGATAGTTAAAAATTTGCGCTCTACTCGAAGGTTGTGAACGACTAGAACGAAAAGTTGCACTCCGAGTGCGCTCAAACCGAGGTTCGGAACGCGCTCCAGCCGTCAAACCGTAGTGCCCGTAGTCCGTACTATTGTAGTCTGTGTCACTGTCGCTGAGCAAGTAATGTCCATAGAGAAAAGTAATATACCGGATAATACTTTAATGTCTGGAATATACTTACTGGATAATACTTTGATGTCTTAAATGCATGGAAGTAATAAGTACTGCGTACAACGTAGTGCTTATTACTTTCCAGGTCATATGTTACCATTGACATAAATATAATCGAATTACGAAGGAGATGATGATGAAGTTTTGTTTATTTTGTTCTCTCGGAGTCGGGATTTGGTGTCGCACGAATTTGATTGTTCTGTCATCTAATGGTTATGTATGGGACTAGATAAATCATTTCCGACGGCATTTTTAGAGGGTGCTATTTACCAAAAATCACGGTAAATCCGACTTTTCAGGGAAGCGTCCCGAGCATGGACCATGCTCGGACATTACCAGGTAATGTCCGTGTTTCGTAGATGTACATTCGCCTGCAATAATAAGGATACACCTTGAAATTTTCATAAAAATTGTGATATCACTAAATTCTTAGTAATCGAAGTTAACATAAACATGAGTGAAACAATTCAAATTATTCTTTGATTTTAAGATAATTCTGTGTTCAAAGACAGAAACAGAAGACCTTGCTACAATTTAAGAAAATTACTATGTGTATACTTATTATTGCAGACGACTGTTCCTTCGCTCTTTAAAATTTATTGCTCGGAATTCGTTGTTCCTCTGCTTCTGAGGAACAAAAGAAGTGACCGGATGCTGCACAATCTTAAAATGGATATTTCTTGTTCGCGTCACAATGCTCGAATTTACCTCAAAGCTTTTTTTACAATGAGTACTTATAGCTTTTACTTAGTGGTATAATTTTAGGTCTCTTCATCAAGTGTCCGTTACAATGGGTACTGGTAATCTCTGACAAAACATTCTTATTCATTTCTCTGAGACTGGTAATATGGTAGGTATTGCAGTGTCAGATATTGTGCCTCATAGCATTAGTGTGCAAACTGTGTTTAAATGTGAAGGGCACTATATATAGCAATATTATAGGGAAAACAAGACAAGAACTAATGTCATGTAGTGAAGAGAACAGAACAGTGTCAAGCTGAAATGCTTATAAATGTACTAAGCATTTCTGCTTGACACTGCTCTATAAAACTACCTACTTTTGAAAACTCTTCATTCTTCTACCGTAATACAATACCATTAAAAACTATTCTTTGGTTATCCAAGTAAAAAGACTGTCTAGTTTTCTGATTATCAAAAGAAGGAGTTAATGTATAGGTTTTTCCAAACAACTGACATGTGCGAAAGTATTTTGTTTAGAAATCATCTTCCTAGCCATAGCTCACCAGTACAATATGCCTGTCATAGTTTGTCAAAAAATATTCTACATAATATTTTAAGGTTTTAGTTCAGTTGTTAATTATATATATCTCATCTACCAGATGCAGATTATTATAATGAAAATATGAAGCAGCCCTGAATTCTTGAGCTACAGTTATATTTATCTGAAAATTTAATTTGAAACTTTATTTGCTCCAGGATCACTGCAGAGTGCTCATATGATGACACCAAAAAGAACTGTGGAGGATAAGAAGATGGTCTTATTAAGAAAACTTCTCTGAAGTTTTTGAGATGAAGTTAAAAATCTCAATATTCTACATTGGGTTGGTTTCTGGTCGTCCCCGCCGTGTAGTTCAAACTTAGCAAACTTCTGTAATCACGGAATCAAGTGCATCGAGTTGTTCAAGTGGCCAAACAGTGTTTGTGTATAACAAAAGAAAACAACAAGTAAAACAGTCCCCATGTTTTACGTCATGGGGGTCACCAATATTACAAAAAAAGGCAAAATAAATTGTGTGGGATTACTGTTAACGCAAATTAAAGTGCAGAGGTCTTATAAAAACCTAAGTGGTTTTTTTTCTATATAGATAGGTATATATAGTATTTAATTAATAGATTGCGATTATTGCATTTTGACTCTCGGTCTATTGCAGAACAAGTGGGAAATAAAAAGTTCCAATCGTCACCACTGGGGACGAACAAAACTTTTTTTCCTCACTCGTACCCAGTAGGGACGACCGGGAACCAAAACGACATTGTACTGCCCAGTTCAGAAAAAAAATAACATTAACATTTCCTTCATAAGAAGGTCAATTAGAAATGTTAAAGTTGGCGTGAAATCTCGCACAGCTTTTGTTGTAGCATGTCCCAGGCATGCTCGATAGGATTTAAATCGGGTGACTGTGCAGGCCAATCCAAAACTTGTTTTTTCTGAAACTATTCCACCTACAACTTTTGATTTTTCTTTTAATATGAGTATTTACGATGGTTCTTTTCCCATGAATTATTACAGATTGTTAGGATAAATATTTTAAAAGTAGAGATAATAAATAAGCGAGATAAAAACACCGCGATATTTTTAAAAGAATTTTGGCGGGAAACTATGGTTTCGCAATTTTATTTTTACAGATTTTGACGTTTTTTGTTTTAAAATCGAGTTTATTTGATGTAATCTCCAATCATCATATAATTTTCCTGGTACCAATGCAATCCTCGTCATATTCGCTTTACGGGAAAAGAAATGAAAATAGACCTTTTATGGAAAACTTTACAGGAAAAGTGACTTGAACAGACGACGAAAATGGCGGAAAACAGTTTTTTTTTCTGAAACTTTTTCACCTACTACTTTGATTTTTCTTTTTATGAGTATTTACTGTGGTTCTTTACCCATGAATTATTACAGATAGTAAGGACAAATATTTTAAAAGTAGTGAAGAAAACCATGCGATTTTTAAAAGAATTTTGGGGGGGAACTGTGAATGCGCAATTTTTTTTTTCAAAATCCCCCTACGACTTGTTCTTCTTTTGATATGATTATTTACATGTAATCTATACACCTGAATTATTTCAGATGTTTAGTAGTTTAAAAGTTCTGTAATGTTTAGTAGTTGTTCATTAACTTTGATCTTTTTGTAAATTTAGTTGCTATATGTGGAAATTTTTACTTAGCCTTCAGATATTTATTTGTTACGTTTGTTATTCCTAGATAGCTGTTAATTTCCCTAAGATTGTTAAATAAATAAATAAATAAAAGTACTTACTTAGGAGATTATTGTTCGCTTAAGTTTCCATCGGTGTTTGCGCGGAAAAAGTAACAAGTGAAAGTTTTTTATTTTCATTTCACGATTTGAATAACTTCTCGTTACCGTAGAGTGATGCGGTTTATTGAGTTGTATAGCCAAGGACTAAAAACGTTTGAATAATAACGATCGGATAAATACAAGCTTCAGACTAAACCTTTTTTTCAGACGACCGGAAATCTGTTCGGGACACACAAGAGGGTCAAATAAAAAAAAATATAAAAAAAACTTTTCAATCCTTATCCTTTTAAATTCTTTTAGTGTGCATTACCCGAGCAAGAAAATCACTTCTGGAATAAATTGAGCTCTACAAATAATTAGAGCGATATACACTGCAAATGTGCACCAAATAAAAAAAATTTGCACTTTGCCGTTTTGTTAAAAAAAAGGAAAAACAAATTTTGCTGAACTTGTTCCAGCAAGAACATTTTAATCGAATGATTGGAAAGAAAAATTAAGTATTTGAACAGATAGCTTATATTTGTGCGTAAATGTGCGCCAAAAATGAAATTTGTGCGTCGTAAGGTTTTCGAGATATTTTGGCGCCAAAATGTATTTTGAGTTGGTTCCAGATTTCATAAAAAATACTCTCTGTTATCTCAGAAAAATGTTTTTTTTCTAGTATAGCCACTTATCCATCCTTACGAAAACCGTTTTCATTATGAAAATAGGACCTACTTACGATTTTATGGTAAATTTGTAAACAAGTCTATTGACCACCGACCGGCTAGCCGGTTTGTACAGATGCGAAAAAAAAACATTTTAGGGGATAAGGAATTTCTAACAATTTTACCACTGTTTTTTGTTTTTTCATTTTCAATATAGAATGATAGAGGTTACAATCTATATAATCTTTATACAGCGTCAAATGTACATATAATAATAAAAACTTATAAGATTTAAAAATATAAAGCCTTAAATAATGTAGGATTAACGTATCCCTAGATTCTGTTGATGTGTATATACTTACTTATATATAGAGAATGATAGATGACTTGCTCTCAAGTGGGTATTTTCCGTCTGCTTGTACATACTTAGCGACGGATTTACTACTATTGCAAAAATATATTTATTCAATCATTGACAGGCGTCAAATGCAGCAGCTGACACAAGCGTATTGAGGTGGAAACAAGAAAGGAAATAAGAGTATCAAAAAAAGGTAGGGGATTGTATATTTACTAAATACATATACAATCATCACACCACAAGGTGTTGTGGGGAAGGGCGTCGCCTTTAGTGGAGGGGTTCTTTCGCGAGGTGCTTGAGGCTGTTCTCTAACTCGATGAGCTTCTTGCGCGGGATTGGAGCTGGCCTAGTAGCTCTGCCACTCTTATATCCGTCTTGTGTTTCAACCACTCTTCGGTTAGCTGAAATGTTGATATAACAAATTAACTGTTATAATTAAAAAAGTAAAAAACTTGTCTACCTAACTCTAGAAAATCACATCATCACCTAAGAACCAGGAAATATACCTGTAAAAGTAACGCAATACCTTTATTGCTTCTTTAACAATATGTCAACACGACTAAATGTAATTTTATTGTATTTCGCTGATAGGTTAGCCTTTGACCACTATCTCAACTGATGGTAAGTGATGATACTGTCGAATATTTTGTTCACGCTAACCTTGAATTACTGGCTCTGAAGGACAGCTGCCAGGATACACCGTTAGGTACTCGGCGACATATTTTCTACTTGAGGACAGTAGCTAGTCAGGCGGGCATCCGCAAAGTGCCCGCCTGGCTAATTGCCAATATTCTATGGTCATACACCAAAATAGAGAACAAACTCACTATTCTGAGGGTAATACATATCATTATGGTTAGTTCGACATATCTGTCTTTGCATACATTTCACTTTTAGTCATAAAGAAAACTAATTTGTGCAAGTTATATATATATAAATAAATTTCAAACGTTCAAAAAAACTAATGAAAACCACGTTGTAACATTGCAAGTTGACACCATTAGGGTTCCGTATCTCAAAAGGAAAAAAACGGAACCCTTATAGGATCACTTTCTCCGTCTGTCTGTCAAGACCCTTTTTCTGAGTAACGCGTGGAGGTATCAAGCTGAAAGTCATATCAAATATCCCTTGGAGCTGTGAAAGAATCAAACTTATAAGCCAACGTAAATCTAAACAAAAGATACAGCCGCTTATGCCGCACCGACATTCGCAAGGGAATCCAAACCTACAGAGTACTTTCCGTTAACTCAGAATCTTGAAATTTGGTACGAAGCAACGTCTTATAGCACAAATAAAGGGAAAATTGTGAAAAGCATCACCTTTTAGTTACTTTTTATTGTGTAGTATTGTGTAACTGAGCAGAGAAATAAATATCAATTAAAATTACAAGACTGACGTATTTGCAAGTGGGAATCACAAAGCTTTGAAAACATATTTTTTATGCTTGATAGGTTAGCCTTTGACCACTATCTCGCCTGATAGTAAGTGATGAAGTGGTTGAAGATGTTGTTCAGGCTAACCTAGAATTACAGGTTCTCAAGAACAGGTGCCGGAACACACCGTTAGGTGCTTGTCGACAGATTTTCTACTTGAGGGTGGTAGCTATCCAGGCGGGCATTCGCAGAATGCCCTACCACCATGCAATATACATAACTATAAATACACTTTGTGGACATCCATTGTACATGGTGAGCAGTATTTGTTTTGAATAACACCTTTAAATATTTACATTAGCCGATATCCAGATTCAAATTACACGCACACATTCAAAACTACTATTTTGGCGCCAAAATTTCATCCAATAGCAACATGTCTTTGTTTGTGTAAATAAATCAACTTGCAATATAATACTGAACTGGTACAGTGACATCTGACATTATCGACAACATAACAAACGTAGCAAATCTGCAGCTTTCGTTCGGAAACTTATGCTATAGTGATCGCAGAAATGGAAATCGATAAAGTAACGTTCCGTCACCACAGACGCGCTAACTCAATGAACGAATTATCAAACTCGACCATGTCAGAAGACACAATGATGAGTTTGCCCAACAATTCAAATAATTCTCTATAAATCTTATATTGAACAAAACAGAAATATTGAAGTTTTGAATAATAAGTTACTGTCTGCCAATAATGAAATTGATAATCTCAATTCTGAAATTCAACAACTTAAGTCAGATTTAATAAAACAAAAACATGTACATACATAATAGAAAGATTTTAAAAAAAATGGATTCTGCGATAGCCCTATCCTACAAAAGTCTAAAAAAAAGAAAACGACGCATAATATCAGTAATATACACAGATGAATTAACAGACATTAATTCGGCTTTCCCGAACCACATTACAAAGACTACTGTGCCGAAAAACGGGTAGACGCGCAGGCCCTGCCAATCACAGACCTATTTCAGTCATTTCCATACTATGTAAGACGTTGGAACGTGTAATGAACCACAGGCTTCTGGCATAACTAGAAGTGAACGATCTCCACAGTGACCGACTGGGGATCTTCTAGTGTATGCCACTCACATCTGGAGCGAAGCCATCGAGAACCATGGAGAGGCGCTTGCTGTCTCTCTCGACATCTCGAAGGCTTTCGACAGGGTTTGGCATGATAGCCTTATTAGGAAGATTTCTTCATATGGCCATCCCACTGGTTTGTGTGTTTGGATACCAGATTTCTTGAGGGATCGGTCGATTCGGGTGGTCATTGATGGCCATTCTTCTGATACCAGTTGGCCATAAATGCCGGAGTCCCTCAAACGTGAGTACTTTCTGCAACGCTGTTTCTGCTGCACGTTAATGATCTGCTCAAACCCGGTATCTTTGGGTACGCAGACGACAGCACCGTTGTGGAGAGTTACACATCCAATGCACGAACCAGTGCATTAGAAATCCAGTCTCATAAGGAAGCGATGGTTCGGCCCTTGAACTTTTCTTTGAAGGCCGTGTCCGATTGGGGCGATGTCAATCTGGTTTAGCTATAGCACAGTCGTGAAGCGCTCGTAGCGAAGTTCGCTTAGCCGTTCTAAACAGATCAGCAAAGTTAAGCAACGTCCGCCGCGGTCATGACTTGGATGGGTGACCGCTGGTGACATTACTACTGAGCGCTTCCGTGCTTCGGAGGGCACGTTAAGCCGTCGGCCCCGGTTGCTATCTTAAGATGGCAGTCGTTATAGCATGGTGGTAGGGCATTTTGCGAATGCCCGCCTGGCTAGCTACCACCCTCAAGTAGAAAATCTGTCGCCAAGCACCTACCGGTGTGTTTCGGCAGCTGTCCTTGAGAGCCAGTAATTCTAGGTTAGCCTGGACAACATCTTCGACCACATCATCACTTACCATCAGGTGAGATAGTGGTCACAGGCTAACCTATCAAGCATAAAAAATAAAATAAAAAACATGCTCGACACCCAGCTTAGCGATCACTACGCCGCCGTGCGCACCTAGCTCACCTGTGCGCGGGTCACTGCACCATAGCGCACTCGTCTCGTTAGAGAGTACTCACAGTCTAATCGCATGGCCTTCCAACTACCTATACTTGGTATACACTGGGCGCATAGATTCGCTGTGTGCGCAGTCTGTGGAACATTTAGCGACATCTGCAATTGATTTAATATCAAATAAATTTAAAATTTGGTTTCCATTTAAAAATATACTAAGTAAGCCATGGATTTACGGAAGATCTGTTAGATTAAAAAAACCTACACTCCGATAATATCAGATTACATGAAAAATAGCCAGATACACATCTTGCTTCGTTTATTGAAAAACTTATATCAAAATACGAAAGTTAAGTTAAAATCTACAAATTTAAGTACAATGAAAAACAGATCCTCAGTAGCTCTTCATTATTTAAGAAGATCAAAATAATGTTTAACTCACTAAATTATACATGACTTGCTAAGAAAAATCTTGAATCGAGGGCGTTTGCTTCCTTCAAGTTCATTAAATTGGTAAGTTACCGTGGAATGCATTGATAAGTTATACTTTAATTTATCCAAAATTCACAGGGTTATTGGTAAAATGCTAACAACCTCTTAGGGTTGACTTCTGCTAGTCCTAACAAATTCGAGATAATTTTATTTTTTATACCCAATATAAAAAATAAAAATATCTTTTTAGGGTTCCGTACCCAAAGGGTAAAAACGGGACCCTATTACTGAGACTTCGCTGTCCGTCCGTCTGTCACCAGGCTGTATCTCAAGAACGGTGATAGCTAGACAGTTAAAATTTTCACAGATGATGTATTTCTGTCGCCGCTATAACAACAAATACAAAAAGTTGTCAAGTGAGAGTCGGACTCGTGCCCGTTAAAACAAAAAAAGGTTAAAATATGAAGTCTAATGTTGTATAGCTAATGGTACGGGACCCTTCGTGCGCGTATCCGACTCGGACTTGGCCGAATTTTTTTTGTATTTGAAAGCCTACTCTGAGCTAAGAGCGCCCGCCACGGCAACACTGGACCGCGTCGTGCTCCCTTTGAATCTTCTTCTCCTTTAAGTGCCTCTCCATTAATGAAGGTTGGCAGTCAGCTTCTTAAATTGTTCCTCTGAATAGAGTTTTGAATATTTACATCGAGCAAAGTAATAAAAAATATGAAATAATACATTACAGCCATTGAGAGCCAGTTATTCTAGGTTAAGCCTGTTAACACCTTCGACCTTCATCACTTACCATCAGGTGAGATTGTGGTCAAAGGATTACCTATCAGCAATAAAAAAAACAGTAGCTTTCAGGGGAAGCTATCGATACCAGGCAACCAAGTGTCGGAACAACATCCCTCCACCTTCAGTGCGCCTTTCTTGTTAGAGGTAATTGTTTGTTACTCCCTTACATACTGTGTATATATATATTTTAATTTGGACTTTGCGTTGTTGTATAATTATGTACGTTCTTGCATTTTTTTTTAATACAATATTTCTGCACCTCATATCCTCATAGGGCCTTTTTTTATGCCTGATAGGTTGGCCTTTGACCACTATCTCACCTGATGGTAGGTGATGATGTGGTCGAAGGTGTTGTTCAAGCTATCAGATATTCGCCTTGCTCGTCCTTTTTGTTGGTGTAGCACACAAATAGGTGCATACCATTTGTATATTATATTGTTTTAAAATTATATACCTAGTAGTTATGTACCTACCTACCTTCTGTATCTGTATGTATTATATAACTATATATACACACATCAACATTAAAATATTTATTATCTGACCTTAATCAAAATCGCACATCACTTATATAAGGGCATCGAGGTCGATGCCCATTCAAAAATACAAATAGCAAACAAGGTGGTATTACCTAAGTGTCAAACTACACCTTTCGGAGCGAATCGGTCTTGTGTCGCTCGGATAACAACGTCAGCGTGTTTTAAGAAGGTTCAACGCCATCTAGTGTCGAACTGTGTTACTACATCACATATAAAGCTTTCGTTTTCCACCACCTTACAAACACAGGACATCTTCCTGCCCTCACCACACGCTAAGTGGAGTCAACACAATATATTCTCGTTCAAGTTCGCTCTATCGGCCGTTATCTCAGTACTGACACCATTCGTACACATGTGTTCTTCACGGAGTACATCTATACCTACTCAGAGTTTTCTCTACCATCTACCACTATATCCGTACATGCACAACGCTCTTCTTGTTAAATGGTTATCTTCTCTCCTCATGCCACACCACGAGAATCTATTATTCTTCTGCTATTATGTCAATGATGATACTTTAAGCATCTGATCTACGAATAATAATGTAAACAAGTATAACTCTCGTACAGTGACCGCTTTGATTTCGGACTCGTCGACTTCACAAGAAACAAAACACGCACAAGCTTCCAAATTCAATCGGATTGGTTAATTGATTTGGCGCTTTGAAATGATCGCATCTGATTAGTCGTGTCAAGGTCATGTTGTCACCGCCGTCATTCCTAAAGGCCAAACCGCACTTTCATGGAGAGAATTCTAAGGGCCTGTTTCAGAATGTTCGAGTAAGTTCCGGTTTTACTACCCAGAACATATTTATTAAACAAAACACTATCTTTGCGTTTCACAGTCATCGATTTACCCTATCCATTGATTAAAGCTTGAAACGCGCTGCATATTAACTGTCATTTTTATCATTCAGATATTTTATGTATTGCATAGCAACCCGAAACTTTATTAGGACATTCTGAAACGGGCCCTAAGACTAACAATGTTCCGAACTACTTTTTGATTCAATGTAAAGTTCATATTGCATAAAACTATACAGGGTAGTCAAGTATTGGTATCCAAAATATTGTTTATACCACACCCACTCAGAAAGTGTCTCATTCCTCATTCAAAAATGTGTTATAAAGTTCGTCATTATTCCCTTATAATGTGCGGCGGGAAAAGTTATATGGAATTTCATACCTTCCCTCCGTGGCAATGAAGGAATGTTGTATGAAAATCCATACCTGCCCTGCTAGCGCTCTTTTGTTTTTATAGCTGTTAACAAAAAAAATAAAATCGTCAATTCTCAAAAAGGTTTTATATCAAATAATTAGAAAAATGAGGAGGGATTTTTATCGTACTCTATTTTCAATAAAAGGAGGTTGGCAACTTTTTCCTGCACTGCAAAAAAAAGTGCGTCAATTTATTTGTTTTGTTGAATTCTGTTTTTTACTAAATAAATAATTTAACAATAGGTATGCTTTTTATTATTCCAATTAATTTTCCAAAATGTCATCTGATAGTAGAAGTGACCATTTTATAGAGATGACACCACCAGAAATAAAAAATACAGCTCCAGAACTTACTTCAGAACAGGTTTTATATCAAATAATTAGAAGAAGGAGGTGATATATTCTCGGGAGGAAGTTCTATATCTGTTCTCGAGTTCCTTTTAATCCCTCCGCTGCGCGTCGGGCTTTCTCGAACAGAAATAGATCGTTTTCTCCCCTCGATGTACAGTGTACTCGTTTGTGAAAGCTATTCCCGAAATTTTCATATCCGTATGGCTTCTCGAGAATTTTACAATACACTATAATATTTTTGCAGAAATAAACAACCCTGAAGAACATTGATAAATTCAGTTGAAATTTCCCGCGGTACCACCGCATGACTCAAGCCCACCCGGCGAACTGAGAGCGCTGCACTGTACACTTTTTAAACGACGCCCGCCGCGGTACAGTTTTTGAGCTAAAATTACATTTCTTTTCATTATTTATTCCTAGATTCTGATATATTCATTCCACATCCACCTCAACGTTCACATCTCTGCAACACGCACTCTACTTTCATCCATCTCCCTCTTTGTCCAACACAAAGACGCAAACATTACGAAAGGTCGTTTGCTAGCTTTTCCTTTTCCCTAGAGCTTCACGGGCATTAGCGGGTCACGTGTGATCAGACTTGTCGCCGTTTCATACATCCAGCATTTTTACAATCGCACACGTCGCGGTCAATATCAGTGTCGGTTTAGAACAATCAAGTACAGATCATCGAAGCTGAGATAGGGCTACATCATTTAGGTCAATGTAATTATGATAATACTGTCCCCTGTCAAATATATCGCATCGAATTTGTGAGTGGAACTGAATTACGTTATTAAATATAGCTTGTTTAGCTTTTATTACACAAATGTTTAATGTTTACCTATTTAGAATACATCTTGTGATCGGAAGTACAGTACCGCCCGAACCCAGCGCCATGTTAGTTCGTAGAACGATAGAGACGTTCAGTGAGGCGGCCATTTGTTCCAACAGTCACTCGAGGCACGCTCGTGGAGTACGTTTCTTCTCACTGTGCCACCTGAAATAACATTAAATGCGATCTTGAAGATACAAAACAAGGACATAAATCAAATGTTTTGTCCCCCAAATCGGTATATAGAATATAACGTGCACGAACATATTTACATATCAATCAGTACTAAACAATCATGGTTTATGTTCGGTAAACAAAAGTAAAAAGTCTTTAGTAAATTTAGAAGTCACAAAGAGGTCCTAACATCGCAACTTTCACCTAAACTAAAGAAAAAAGTCATGGACTCCTGCATATTACCCTGCCTAACGTACGGGTGCCAAACATGGATATTTAATAAAATCGTTAGAAATAAAATACAAAAATGTCAACGAGCCATGGAGCGCAATATCCTCAGTATCAAATTAAAAGATAGAGTCAAAAACACAACAATCCGAAAGAAAACAAAATTAATTGATGCCTTAGAACATTCACAAAGGTTAAAATGGAAGTGGGCAGGACACGTAGCGCGGACTGATGTTAAAAAATGGACCAAGCGAATAGCAATTTGGCCCGGACCCAAAGGCGACCGAAGACCAGGGAGGCCACAAGAACGATGGGCAGACGAAATTATAAAATCGGCAGGAGAACAATGGATGACATTAGCTCAAGACAGAAAGGAATGGGCTAAAAAGGAGGAGGCCTTTACCCTAAGAGGGGTCCTCAGCTAAATAATATAAAATATAGTAAATTAAGTACTTAGTTTTAAATACTCAGATGTAAATTCAGTTTTTATTTTATTTATTTTAAATGTGCTATATTTAAGAAATAACAAAAAGTTGTAAATGAGGAATAAAGAGGCTTTAAAAAAAAAAAAAAAAAAAAAAAAAAAAAAAGTAAACTATGCGGTCGGGTTGAATCTTATCTCTAGGTAGATAGGCCTCATATTCGCGCGGACGCGAATCTTGATCGTCTTGTGATCGGGCGGGTGCTCGATCTATTGTGGATGTGTGCGTGCAACCGTTCACCATTTTAATTTGAACTGTTTTGTTTGTGATTGTGTTTGGTATGGTCACTGTTATATTGGGAGCCGGATGTTCAAAGTGAGTGTTCGGGGCACTAAAAGTGATAAAAGGAACTGTTTGGGTTGAGGCAACCCACTGATTTCGGGCGCCGGGCGTTCATCGTGAGTAGGGGAGCAACGGTTTCCTGTCTGCGAGCCTCTACGTCACCATCTGGCTTAAGAGCCATTTCACTAAATCACGTTACTGAAGTTTAGGTAAATGGCAGCGCATCGCTTGCACAAGCAAAAGAAGTGACGACTGAATAGCGTGACTGAGAGTAACATATTTTGATACTTGCACTCATAAAGAAGGTAAGTTGTGATTTCAAAAAATACGTGATTGGTATGAATAAATCATCAATTTATTGTCGATTACTTACTAGTGTTATATGACAGAAGTAGGCATGCACGTTAAAACGTCTACCTACAAAATTTTATCTTTGTTGAACAAAAAATAGAAATGTCTAAATCATATATTGCAACAATAAACCTAAATAATTAAAAAATTTAGTGGCTTAAAATTATATAAATATTTGAAGTTACGGCATTGTTTTTCTAGGATCTATGATTTCTGGGATTAGGCCATCATTGTAAAATCATACCAATTTCGGATGCATTTTTACTTGCCAAAAATCATCATTTTTATATTTTATCCTTATTATTTTTAGAAGAAAATCAGGTCCAGTCCACGCAGCAAATAAACATGTATTTTTTTCTAGCAATATGCAACTGCCCTTGAACCTGATAGTACCAATAATGATTTTGGTTTATTCCTACTTGAGATTTATTTGAAACATTTAAGTTTCTTTTCTCGTATGGCAATATCAGGATCTATTCCGAAAAGAGAGCTAGGGCATATTAATTCGACTAAAAATTCATTGCACAATCCGCCAGGTGTCGCTCCTAAAAAAACAATATTTCATATCCATGAAAAGTCCATACTTTTCTATTACCGTGTTCTCTTATACGCTGAGATGTTGCAAAGCCTTTCGTTCATTGTGTCTACCGTGTTTTACTGAGGAAATGTTATCCAATTTGTATGTACAGTATAATCTCACTCATCCGGCACTATTAAAAACCAGAGGGTGCTGGATTATTGGAATCTTCGGATAACTCAATTATAGAGAAAAAAACATATTAAATAAAATAAAACCAAATCGCTTTTTAAATTTATCCAGCCATCCATCGTTTGCACAAAAATCATCTTTTTTGGTATTTTTTTTATAAAATGATTGCTTTTGCTTTCAGAATTTCTCCAGATAGAGGAGTAGGTTTATATAGATTTATATTAATAGACAGGAGTGTGTTTAGAAAGCTGTTGCATGAACCACATCTAAAGAGCGTCTTCCATCTTTGGACAATCGCCAACGCTTAATGTTTTACGCTTTCCTGGCCCAGATTCCATCGTCTTCACGTGGTCCTACTATCTTTTGATTTTTTTTCATAAGATCGTGTAAGAAGCACGCCCAAAACCACATGTTTTCTCCACTATCTAACTACTTGAAAATATCCATTTTATCTTTCAAGTCTTATCTTTCAAGTCTTGTCTCTTTCGTTAGTTAAACAAAAAACACAGTATCTTGTGTTGTAACATATTTAACTACACAGTATTCTCACTTCAAAGATACAGGTAAATATACGTATACGTACACGTGATAAGTTTTGTGGTGAGACTGCTAGACGACGGACTTCCCGGCACTGGAGCGCATAGGCGTATTAGTATAAGGCGAGGGAAGCGCGGTCGGAGGGTATCGGATTATTGCTCAATTGATACTCTCAATTTCAAGGCGTCTAGAAGCTTGTTGTTTTAAATTTTCTAATAATAGCTATTGTTTCGTTTTTTAATACAATGGTAAATTAATTAATTAAGAAGGTAAAAAACACGACTGCAATATATATATATTTTCGTAACTTAGGTTATTTTTCGTTCCATTAAAATTAAAACCACAAGTTTTATATATTTATGAAATCGCTTTTTAAAGCCCTTCATTTTGAGACACCACTCGATGGGCATAGAAGAAAAAAAATTTTTTTTTTCGCAATATGGCGTCTTAAATCCGCCAGTGTGTTTTTTTTAGTATTTTTATGTACCTAGTGTCACTTGGGTTATCAAGAAGTATCTAATAACATATGTTACAAAAGGATCCTTTCGTCCCATTGCTAAAACTAATATAATAACACAAAAGATGTAGTTACTTAAACAACAATACTGATATTAAGGACATCAAAATACTCTAGCTTGTTATTTAAAAATTGCTGATATGATCAAAACTCTGTGGTCGCACTATAAATGATGAGCGCTCGCGCCGTACTGATCGCCTCGCGGTTGTACAATTCAATTTATGCTAATTTAGAGTTATATTAAATATTTTTTCGTGTCTAACATAACATTATTCGAGATTATATTAATTGAAGAATGTACTTTCTTTTGATATAATATTTGTTTGGAATTACACTTTATTTTACGCAATAAATCGTGTTAAACTGTTGATATAATCTGTAGAAATTGGCGCACGAACTTTATTTTTTTCTATAATAATGATTAATTATTGATATTCTAGTACATTATGTGTCGACAGGATTATATGCCTGAATTATAAGTTTTTTCGGAGGTTAATTTGATGATTTTATATACAAGAAATAGAACTCTGAAGTTGGCTATCTGTACTTTAATTCGTAAAACAAGGCGCGGGAGATTGGTCACTACAAAATAATTAATGTTTGTAAATGTAGTACATTAACTGAAAATAGAACAGATTATTCTATTTTTATCAATTATTTAACAAATTGTAGATCTTTCCTGTGATTGTAAATTAAGCGCTTAAAATCTTCGATTACGCGCGTTAAACGTGAAATGGCTCTTAAGGGAAGTTTGATGTAAGTAATTGCAATTCCTTAATCTATTTAACTGCAGTTAACGTAGGTTAGAGTGTTTTGCATTAAGCCCCCTTCGACGGAGCGACTAGCGAGCCGTTGTTAGTTATAGAGCGAGGTAAGTTATATTTATCGGCTTGTCTTCCTGAGACAATCTAGGAACACGGTCGAATACGCCACGACACCGTGGTAATCTTTGGGACCACGGGGATTGAAAAGGGTCCCCACCCATACAGTTTATGTCGGCACGTCTCGTCGGTCGGTATACATATATAGGAAGTAATGGAGGATTGTCAGTAACCACTTATCTATTATATTCTGAATATGGAGGAACGGTACATTTAAGATAACATGTATTGCTGTATAGAAACTCTAAATTAATAGTGAATAATATAATCAAAAATATTTTCATTACTTTAGTAGAATTTACTAAGTTTTCTTTAACTGGCACCGACGGTATTTCTTTATCAACAAAATACTATATACTATATACAATACTACTGCTACAACAATGAAAGAATTTAAACAACCTATAAGCTATAGACTGGTGAAGCGGTTATAGCTATGGACTGCCATGCTGCAGGTCCCTGGTTCAATCCCCACCACCGGCTTGCGCTTCACCGCATGGTGGAAGGGCATTGTCGACAACGAATGCACATAAATCAATAGGGCCTGGTCGGGTGATGACTTTTTCATTATTTAGTCTTTAAAGTGCCGATATCATTACTCACATGTAGTGTATGTCGTGTATACAATGCTATACGGAGTAGAAGAACGCGTAAAATTAAAAAGTAAAATATTCCCGTCGATGTGAAAGAACTTGTTCATAGAAATATAACTTCCGTAAGCATTCGACATACAGTAGAACGCCGATTATCCGAATCAATAAGGACCGCGGTCGATTCGGATAATCGAAAATTCGCATAATCGGACAGAGACTGGTAATAAAGAAAAATGATTTGTCACACACACAGAATAAACTTAAGAGGCATTTCACATTTTGATGCGTGTATCGAAGATTTTAAGCGCTTAATTTACTATCATAGGAAAGATCTACAAATTGTTGAATAATTGATAAAAATAGAATAATCTGTTTCCTTTTCAATTAATCTATCACATTTACAAATATTACTTCAAGTATTTTGTAGTGACCAATCTCCCGCACCTTGTTTTACGAATTAACGTACACATAGCCATCTTCTGAGCTCTATCTCTTATATAAAAAATAATAGTATAAAAATTCATCAAATTAACTTTAAAAAAAATCTATAAAGCAGGCATATAATCTTGTTGACACTCAATGTACTAGAATATCGATAATTTATCATAATTAAGAAATAAAAATTAAAGACCTTGCGCCAATTTCCACGAATTATATAAGCATTTTAACACCATTTATTGCGTTATATAAAGTGTAATTCCAAACAGATATTATATCAGAAGAAAGTGCATTCTTCAATTAATCTAATCTCAATTAAGTGTGATACTAACTCTGTTTTCTTGGTCAGGAAAGAATATTTAACATAACTCTTAATTATCATTGTTTACTCATGCCAATTACACATTTTTTTATATCACAACTTATATTTATTTATTAATGAGTGCAAATATCAAAATAAGTTACTCACAGTCACGCTATTCCGTCGTCACATCTTTCGCTGATTTTGTGAAATGGCTCTTAATTAAGTTTAACAAACACAGTTCTACAATAACGCTCACTTGAACATCTCGATGAGAGTAAGTTGAAACGCCATCGGGCCTTAACAGAAATACAAAGTCTAAAAATTCACAACAATAATAGAGGTACATTGTAGCAAAAAAAAAATTACATATATGTACTTGGTTTGAATTGTTTATATTAAGCTTAGGACCGATTCGGATAAATGGCGATTCCATTAATCCGCGTTCTACTGTATTGTAACACGGTTTCACTTACGTTATTATAAATCGAAATAAGACAGCGAATCAGATATCTTACCATGTATACTATACGTAAGTACATAGGTGCCATGTTAGAACATATCTACGAGTACTAAAGTAAAAATGTTTACTCAACTATGTAAGTTACTATTAATTCCAAAACATATTTGTACAACGTCCCTATCGGATACGTGAACGAACTAAAAACCGTAGTATGCGTTTTCTTTCGTTAATGTATCCGTAAAGGGAAAAAACTGTTCGCGTGATACTTGATGGTTTTAGTTATTTCGACAGTATAAGTTTTAAATTTGACAAGCGAGCGAGCGGTAAACGAGTACCAACTCGAATACTTTTTTGGTATCCATTTTCACGGCAAATAAATCACTGAGCAAATATATAATAATAAAAACACTTATAAAATAACTAGACTGGTAGAAATCTGTTCAAAAGTTACCTAGTTTCTTCATTTTTTTTACGCATATAAATACATATGTACTTCAAATTTAACGTAAATATTTGCAAAAAGTGTTCTAGCAAGGATGGTCCCCCAAACGTGACCAATAAATACGCCATTTTAATGCAACTTTATCTATTTCTTTTTATAAATGTCAAAAAGAGACAAAACGATACAAATTGAAGACCGTATTATCTATAAAGAAATTTAACTTTTCTGGCAACTATAAACTCGTACTGCCGGAAGTTGTTAACTGAAAACCATACATTATTCGTAAAAAACAAATCGATAATGTAATATTTACTTACAAACTCAAACTAGGGTTAAAAAAAACAATAATAGAATGTACCAACCTCCTTTTAGATTTAGACCATTTTACGACTCTCGCAATTTTTTCCCCAAAAAGACGATTGATGTCGCTGACAGATACGGTACCCCCCACCACAAACCTGAAATCATTAAATATCAAGTTCAGTGGTCAAGTTTTAAACAAGAGGAGAAATAAGAATTCACCTACATGTTTTCTAAGTTGTTTTGAACTGGGGAAAAATATGGATAATACAAACATTCGGACGCATTCTCACTGCGGCCTTACTTTCTTTGGTAACATCTGTTTTCTCTCTCCAGCTATTGCCCGTTATAGGTGGTAAAATTACGATATGAAATGTTTATCTCGGCGTAACTTACGATTTTAATGAATAAGCAGAAAAACTGGCCGTGGGGTGCCGGGCCTGAATGACACCCCCCCATCTGTTCCCGCGGGTGTCGTAAGAGGCGACTAAAAATAAATACCGGAAGGTGGGCAGCAGCGCCATTTGAGAACTTAACACCTATAACTGCGATCCCCAAGACGCCTGCAAAGCGTGGGGATTATAGCAAACCCCCCTAACAATGATGAACACAAAAATGATGCGGCCCCCAGTCCCCGGCCGCTCTATCATTCTTGGCCCCGGTGAGGCATATTGAATATCAATGTTAAGCTTGAGAGGTCGCGTCTGATAAACTCCACGCTCCGTCCTAGCGTTGCCAAAATTCAAAACCCCGAGAGCTTTCAACTCGAACTACATAATCGCTTCCAGTGCCTAGCTGAATGCGAAACAGTGGACGAGATAAACATCGGGTTGGTGGAAGCTGTCCAAGCGGTGGGCTCTTAGTTCTATAAGACCCCCCACCGAAATAAACCGAAGAAACTCTCAGAAGAAAAGTGTTCGCAAAAAATTCGTCTATTGGGCAAAGTCAAATGAACAAACTGAAGATCGACGTTGGCAGAATCATCTGATAAGAAACCGGAGATTCTGAGATAGCTTGAGAGCTTTTATGGACAGCTATACACCTCGACACGAGAACCCATTGTCAGTGCAGCTCAGGACAAGAGAGCTAAACTGACCCGACACTATACCGAAGATATCCCGGACATCAGCCTCTACGAGATTAGAATAACTCTCAAACAGCTTAAGAACAATAAGGCACCAGGTGATGACGCAATCACGACAGAACTTCTGAGAGCGGATGGAAAACCGGTATTCTCAGTCTTTCAGAAGTTATTTAATTCAGTCATCCTTGAAGGTAAAACGCCTAAAGCATGGAGCAGTAGTGTAGTGGTACTGTTCTTAAAAAATAGATGACAAGACTTTGCTGAAGAACTACAGGCCATTTCACTTCTGAGCCATGATTATAAGCTGTTTTCGAGAGTCATTACTAATCGTCTTGCTCGTAGGTTTGATGACTTCCAGCCTCCTAGCCGGGTTCTGAAAAGGCTTTAGCACCATAGACCATATCCATACGCTCCGCCAGATTATACAGAAGACTGAGGAGTATAATCAGCCATTATGTTTAGCGTTTGTGGACTATGAAAAAGCCTTCGATTCCATCGAAACCTGGGCCGTACTGCAGTGGCTCCTTTTTTTTTGAAGCGCTCGTAGCGAAATTTGCTTGGCCATTCTGAATCGATCAGCAAAGTTAAGCAACGTCCGCCGCGGTCAGGAGTTGGATGGGTGACCGCTGGTGACATTACTACTGAGCGCTTCCGTGCTTCGGAGGGCACGTTAAGCTGTCGGTCCCGGTTGTTGTCTTAGGATGGCAGTCGTTACAGCATGGTGGTAGGGCACTTTGCGAATGGCTTCCTGGCTAGCTACCACCCTCAAGTTGAAAATCTGTCGCCAAGCACCTAACGGTGTGTTCCGGCAACTGTCCTTGAGAGCCAGCAATTCTAGGTTAGCCTGTACAACATCTTCGACCACATCACCACTTACGATCAGGTGAGATAGTGGTCAAAGGCTAACCTATCAGGTATAATGCTCTTGTGCGTGACAAGAGCACGGAACCAATCCAACTGCAGCGACGCGTGAGACAGCGAGACGTTATTTTTTCGAAACTGTTCACAAATGCGTTGAAGGACGTTTTCAAGCTCTTGGACTGGAAAGAATTCGGCATCAACATCTATGGCGAATACATCACTCACCTTCGTTTCGCCGATGACATAGTCATAATGGCAGAGTCGCTTGAGGAACCCAGTACAATGCTCAGCGACCTCAGTAGAGTTTCCCAGCAGGTGGGTCTTAAAATTAACATGGACAAGACGAAAATTATGTCTAATGTCCATGTTGAACCCGTAACAGTAGTTGTTGGGAACGATACGCTCGAAGTTGTTGACCATTACGTATACCTAGGTCATACCTAGGACAGACTGTCCAATTAGGTAGGTCCAACTTCGACAAAGAGGTCACCCGAAGAATCCAACTCGGATGGGCAGCGTTCGGGAAGCTACGCGACATCTTCTCGTCCAACATCCCGCAGAGCCCGAGAACCATAGTCTTTAACCAGTGTGTGTTGCCAGTGATGACTTATGGCACTGAGACGTGGTCCTTAACTGTGGCCCTCATGGACAAGCTCAGAATCGCTCAACGAGCTATGGAGAGAGCTGTGCTCGAAATTTCTTTACGCGATAAAATTCGGAACGTAGATATTCGCCGAAGAACCAAAGTCACCGACATAGCCCTCAGAATTTGCCTAAATAAAATAAAATCGTTGTCAGTTAACGCCTTGCTTTTACGAAGCAACCCTAAGGTGAGATTTGTATTGTAAGATTTTTAAGTGAGTGTTTTTTAATCTTATATTAAGTCCCAAACGTTGGTTTCAAGCCAGGCTTGGGTAATTCTTGCCTTGTGAACAGGTGCAGTTAAATGTGGCCCTTATGGACAAGCTTAGAGTCACTCAACGAGCTATGGAGAGAGCTATGCTCGGAGTTTCTTTGCGCGATAAAATCCGGAACGTGGATAATCGCCAAAGAACCAAAGTCACCAACATAGCTCTCAGAATTTGCAAGTTGAAGTGGCCATGGGCGAGCACATTGCTCGACGAACCGATAACCGATGGGGAAGAAAGGTTCTCGAGTGGATACCACGGTACACCGGAAGATGTAGAGTTGGTAGATCCCCCACTAGATGGGCTGACAACATCATAAAAGTCGCGGGTAGCCAATGGTTACAAGCGGTTAAGCCGTACTTTGTGGCGTTCTGTGGGGGAGGCCTTTGTTCAACAGTGGACGTCTTCCGGCTGATGATGATGATGATGAACAGGTGCAGTGTCCTGCTGGTAAGTCCACGGTACATTTTTAAAAAGTGTATTGCAAAGAGGTTTCACTACACGATCCAAGCCTCTCATGATACACTTTGGCTGAAGTTTGCACTCTTTTTTCACTAAAATGTGACGCCTTGATAAAGCACGCCCCACCAAATCATCACTGACGCAGGACGATGACCACGTTGTACCTTTCCGACAACTTGAGCAGCTAGACTAAAAAAAACTTCGTAGATTTGTAATTTTGTAAGGATTCTCATAGTTGAGAGTTGCACGACTGTATGAGAAGGTGTTGTGATATTATATTTTTGAATAGAACCATTGCGCAAGTAATCTAGCAATAATAACAAATATTTTAAAAGTATTTTAAGAAAACATCATTTTTTTAAGAAAAAAATTATATTTCTATATATGATTACAAGCACTATCGCGTGCTAAGCGAAATCATATCAAACAAATTATTGGAGTACAAAATTTTATGCGCACCGTCCCCTATGACGGTTAAAGTAATACAATTGGAGCACAAAGTTTCGGCAGAAATGCCAATGTCCAGGTGGCTGAGATGGTGTTAAGCATCCGACGCGATATCGGAGGACGCGGGTTCGATTCCCGCCTTGGGCATAAAATTTTGTACTCCAAAAATTTGTTTGATAAAAATCAATACTTAAAAAAAAACTTAAAAAGTATATATTTTCTCAGGAAAATTAGGCGGAATTGTCACTAGACATATATATCTAGTGACGATTCCGCCTAATTCTCCTGTTAAACCGATGTGACATCACAAATGCCACGCAGCCAAACCGGAAGAATATTCGACGCGTTTTGCTTCTAAACGAAGCATCCTCAGGAGGTCTTGACTCTACGAGTGCACGATCGAAAATAAAAAAGACCAAAGTAAAATTAGGCGGAATTCTCACTAGATATACAGAGTGAATTTTGAGACGGGACAGTGAGGGTAGATCCCTTAACCGTTACTAGTTACAGAAAAACCGTTTTAAGGTATTCTGGAACTGCATTCACAGATTTTGAAAAAAAAATTACAGTCAGCAAGAAATGGTAACTTTTCACAAAATCTTTTTATTTGTGTAATATTACCATTTGTTAAGGTACCTGCCCTTACTGTCCCGTCACAAAAATTCAGCCTGTATATTTTTTTACGTTTTACCTTGTATTAATTTGATGTTTTTTTTAAATACTTTTAAAATATTTTTTATTATTAAATATGGATTTCCGCAGAGTAACGCCTGAATCTATTCATAATATAAAAATATATCTATCAAAATCACAAGTTGCATTGTTCTTCTTTTTAAATACCAATTTACATTTTTTGACCTTATAATAGTTATATATAATAGTTACGTTATTATATTATATAATAGTTCAAAAGCTGACATACCCGATTGTATGTGAGAGAATCATACTGATCACACTTGGCATTGTGCCACTTATCTTTCTCAGGGGAATTTATGGCTATAAATCCCCCTTCCAATGTATTTGGCTCATTAGATGAATAATCTTTCACTAACATAGTAGACAGGTTACAGTCATTATAGTTGACAGGCAAATTACCTTTAATGCTGCGCACAGGACGAGTGGGCAGTCTCAGTAGCAGCCTGACCAGTCATACCTTCTCGTCGAGTTGACGATGGCAGAAAGCACTCAGTCTTCTCCAGTATTCTCACAGGTTTCATCACTGTCGTCATCAGACAAAGGAGAATAAAGCCCCTTATCTGAAAATTCATATAATTTCTGATTAGACTGATTACTACTTCAATGCCTACATAATGAAAGAACCATAATTCATGTTCTCTTTATTTACATTTTAATTATTGATCACCATGACCAACACCATATACCTTGATTTTGCAACACATTGCTTAAAGATGTGTAAATATAATGGGACCGAGTTTCTTGCCCGTTCTTCTTTCAATTGAATGTGGCAGTACAATGTTCAATATTTCCATACTAAAATTTGTAATTGACCTTCATAAGAGGGACGTAGACTCCTAAATTGAATAAATGAGATTGAATTTGGTATTGCACCTGATAGTTCTGTGGTAGGGCTTCTATTTTATAAATGGCCGTCATTATAGTTTTTCCTCAGTTGACGAGCTAATGAGGAGAGGTTCCGACATATGTCCCAAAAGACCAGGACCAATGATCCCGTGCCGTTTAGTCTAATATGTGCTTGGATACCAAGTTAAAACACCACGACTACATGATAAGTATCACTGACTGCAAGCAGTCGAAGGAGGCTTTCCCTTAAACAGACTCTGCAACCTTACTTACATGACAAACTCCAGTGAGCCGTCGGAATTATCACGGGACACAATTCAATAAACACCTGTTTACTTTAGATGGAACAAACAACCCATGGTCCTGAGGGTGCATGGAGATATAGGAAACGTCCAAAGTATTCAAGGAGTGGCAAGGAGGCCTCTGCACTGGCATCAGCGAGCTGCTGGCCTTTCTCGACGACAACTCGGGGTAAAGCGAACCGAGCCATCCAGACATATATATATTATGTGCACACACGCGGCCTCCCCCTGCCGAATCAGGAAGTCGTCTACAGCGTGGTCTAAACGCTAAGTAAATAATGACCGATACATACGTGGCGTACTCATGCATATTTATGACGACTACAACTTTTTGAATTGTTATATCTCAAAAACGGTGGCTTGTAGAAAAAAAGTATTGAAACATTTTTTTATGATCTAAAATTTTGTCCAAAGTATTTTTATGATAAACTTACTGTTTTGGTAAAAATCGCGAAAATCTCATTTTGTTGAAGTTCACCTTGAATAATTTATTTCCCATACAGGGGAAAGAGGGGTAACTTTCAAATTTTATTTTTAATCATATTTTAAAATATGAAAAAATCTTACTGATTTTCAGCTTGGTGAAAATTTCTGTAGCTTTACTCTTATTTTTTGTCTAATTTAACTGGACTATTAGGTTTTAGTCATATTAAGTGCTAGTAGGTACAAACTGTGTAGGTACAAAGATTTATTAATCAAAATGTTCTTCACATGCAACTTGAATTTTCCTTCTGTAAGCGTTGTAATATGTTTGGGCACTTTAATATAAAACCGCACACCTAAGAAGGACCTTTTATTTGTCTTTGCTAATCTTATATTTTATCTTTATTCCTAGTGTTAAAATCATGATTGTCACTGTTCGATTTTTTACTCAAATTTTTACGAACATACATAATATTTTCAAATACTCCAAATAAGTAGTAATCTCTAAATAAACTTAGTAAAGTAAAAATATCAATTTCTTTAAAAAGATCTCTAAGGGATTCCACAGGATCCATTTCATATATGGCTCGAATTGCATGCTTTTGTAAGATAAAGATTGTCTCTATCTCAGCAGCAGCTCCCCACAGCAATACACCATACGCATAATACTGTGGAAGTATACAAAATAAACAAGCCTAGCAGTAGCTACGGCTGTTAGCTATCATATCTTACAAACTGCATATGCAGCAGAACTAAGTCTTGTGGATAGATCATGTATATGTGAATTTTACATCAGGTGGGACTTGTGCTTATTCAGTCACAAAGATATAAAAAAAAATTGTCGATACTTAATCTAAACAAGTGCTGAGTCTATAGCAAGCAGAAGTATGGCCTTTATGGAGTATTGTTCTCACTTTCAAGATGGCTCAGACAAGTACCACATAAAGGCTTTGGAGTCAATATACACACAAGCTATAAGGCTCATAAACAACGACTCATTAGAGCCTTCAAAGTAGATAGATAAATCATTTATTTGTCTCTCCAATACACACATACTTTCAAATAAAGCTTACAGACAATGGTACTCTTAACTAATCCCTAATATAAAATAAATATTGCATAAAGAAGTTTAGAGCACCTGCATAGAGTAGCTAGTTCACGGATATTTAACTGGATACATTTCATTAGGTGTTCCCTGAAATTGCATAATTTAATTCTACTGTCCTGTTACATTGTTGATACCAGCAATGTACAACCGGTACAAAGCAATTTACTGCCTCATTCATGAGGTGTAAGTCCAAAGACTGGAATGCATTGCCTGAGTCTGTGTTTCCTGACATAGAATTTGGGGGGTTTTAAGGTAAGAGTAAATAGGTATATTTTAGGCGAGCATTTACTGTTATCGACAACATCATCACTTAACATTAGGTGAGTTTGTAGTCAAATGGAAGTCTATTTAATAAATTTTTTTTTTTATTTTGTATCTGTCATTATGACACCATTGTCAATTTTTGTTACACCAGTGGTATGCCTTTATTAACAAAATACTACGAACTCTAAACAACACTTAGCTACTACAATAAAAGCTTTGACAGCCTATAAGTCATTTCAGACTCACATGCAGTCCAAATGCTCCAGCCCACTATCAGTTAGCAGCGTTCCCAGTATGCTGGCACCATTGCTCTGTTGAATTGCAATGCTTATTCATTGAGGCCAATAGGTGACCACATATTGATCACATGTTGCATCAACCAAGCATTCAAATAAGTTTTGGAAATTACAAAGAGCTCCCAGTCCCCATGGCCCCAATGTCTCTACACCAAACAGCTCAAATATGTAACTACTATCGATGTTAGCATACATGCTAAACTGTAGCTTTCCATAACCTCTTACTCCTCAGGGGGGATGCTCCCTCCCCTCTCCCTCTTTCGTGTAATACATATTAGGAATATAAATTGATTCTGAATACAAGCCAAAAGAACTATATAGAGAATTGAACTCTTACAGTTCACAATGTAAGGCAGAAATAGTTAATATATTTACAAATATTTTAAAACTAAAATATCTGAATTATCTAACTGGTGTCTTATAAAAGTGGTCTTGAAACTGTGTAGATGTTTGTCTGTCCATCAATTATATCTGTCAGACATGTTTTTGATGCTGAGAGGATCTGGGCATGATCAACATTGATGTGTTTTCTACAATAAGCAGCCTACTCATTTTATTGGAATATCTTCATTGCTGTAGGTAAGGTATTATTTCCACCTGAACTCTTATATTACTTACTACTTATTCCACCTTCTGTATTGCATTCCATGCAAGATTAATGCAAACTGTCGGGCTTTATTCTTCACTTTTTAGAAGGATAGAAATATATAGAAATAGCTTGAAAACTCAATGTGACAATGCAAGCAGACATCCAGCAGAGTAAAAGCCGACTTTTTTTTGTATGCACAACAAATTCATTTACCTATTTTGTACTTTTCCATCCACCAGGCAACTCCACAAAGTACATCTAAATAAATATAATAAAGAGGAAAAACTTGATTGTTTGTTTGTTTATGTAGTCTCTGAGACTACTGGACCGATTTGGAAAATTCTTTCACCATGAGAATCAACATTATCCCTGATGCACATAGGCTATATATTCTCAAAAAAATTAGGGATCCGTATCATACGGATATGAAAACTTGTAACCCAAGTGATGTAGGTATTATAATTATATAGAAAACATCAATCAATACCTATAAAAAAAAGTCCGTAATGCTTTTAGGCTATCACAGTTATGTCACAATAACTACTTTTATATGTGTTTAAATTTATAATTGTAGATTTTTTGTTAAATACCTGTGCGAAGCCGGGGCGGACCACTAGTTATTTATATAATAATGGCCACTTAACTATCAATCAAACAACCAAGTTCTGGATAAACCAGCACAGAGCAAGTTTTTAACAATAATAAAACATAGGGATGTTAAAAAAGAATCGATTTTTATTAAAATCGATTATTATTTTCTTATAATCGATTTTTATTTTGGATTTTTTTTGTAATATTAATCGATTTGTAATAAATCGATTATATAGATTACGTGTTTAAATCGATTTTCAGAAATAGCTCGTATCTATGCGACGGATGAAAAAATACTTGTAGATTAACGACAGATTTAAAGGTTTTGAGACCAAACGTAAATCTTCAGGATTTTTTATGAACCTTTTAAGTATTATATTGTATCTAATTCATATATAATGGTATAATTCTGAACTCCGATAAAAGTATTATAACGCATTATCACATGCGGTTAGGCATTACTGATAATGAGACTTCTAAAGAAAATATATTTATAGGATACACAATAGACAGCACAATTAGTCACAAAGCACATATTGATAAAATTTGCAAGAAAATGGCAATTACGCTCTCCTTAAACTTAAACCATTGTTAGATAAAAAATCGCTAATATCCGTGTACTATGCATATATACATTCAATAAGATATTCCATTGCTGTTTGGGGTAATGCTACAGAGGTAACAAGAGTTCTCAAATGTCAAAAACGTACGAGAACAATTAACGGGCTGAAAAAGCGTAGCCCCGCAAGGGAGCACATTAAGAAAGACAACATTTTGACAGTTGTTTCTCTTTACATCTATAATTGTTTTTTAGATATTCATGAGAATAGGGATATTCCAGAAAAGCAGGAAAAGTTTTACCGTACAATCTGCATAATAATGAAAAGCGAATTATAAAAAATAATGAAATTCGGGTTGTACCAAAAATCATATCAGCTCAAGTAAACAAGGTCGATATTCAAAAATACTGATGTATAAAGAGTTAACAAAAAGCTTGACCCCCTTAAAATATAGTTTGTTCAAACTAAACCTTAAGATATATAAAAACAAATCCTTATACAATTTAAAGAATGTATGTCAATGCAGCTTTTAGAATCTTTGTTCTTAGAACAAGTGCAAACACTATAAATGTAAATTGTATTAAGTGTAGAAATATTATGATTATTAAATATAAATCAATTATATATATAGACAGAATAAGAATTGAATATATTTAAGTAGTATATATATATATATGTACTCAATGTGGACTTGCTTGTAAAAAAAATACAAAAGGGCTAATAAATCTTTATTTTATATCAATACTAGTCAAATATAAAAAAAGGACTGGGCATTTGTGACAATAATTATTATTTTATTGTTCAAACTTGAAGATTAATGAAAGATTTGTATTTTAGTTCAAAATTCTAAATTCAAAATCATTTATTCAATTTAGGCGTCTACGACGCTCTTATGAAGGTCAATTACAAATTTTAATATTGAAATATTCTACATTGTACTGCCACGTTCAGCAAAAAAAGTTTATTGAGCCACTGCGAGAAGAACGGGCAAGAAACTCGGGGCCATTCTTTTAAACGTCTTTTTACAATGTGTTATAAACAATATAATACAATTATTACAATATTTGTTTAAATTACGTAGGAGACATGTGATGGCTTGGCTGAGGTGGAATTTTCCAAGCATTTTTGTCGTTTAAGTAATCACAAACTGTGTAGTAGGATTTCTTCATCAAAATATTTTTCACGTGCAATTTGAATTTTCCTTCTGTGAGCATTGTAATATGTTCAGGAATTTTATTATAAAACCGCACACAATTACCTAAAAAGGACCTTTTATTTGTCTTTTCTAATCTAAAACATGGTACCGTTAATTTATATTTGTTCCTAGTGTTGTAATGATGGTTGTCACTGTTTAATTTAAATTTACTCAAATTTTTCCGAACATACATAATATTTTCAAATATATACAGACTCGGTAAAGTTAATATTATATCAATTTCTTTAAAAAGATCCCTTAGAGATTCCCTAGAATCCATTTCATATATGGCTCGAATTGCACGCTTTTGTAAGATAAAGATTGTCTCTATCTCAGCAGCAGCTCCCCACATACGACATAATACACCATACGACATAATACTGTGGAAGTATGCGAAATAAACTAGCCGTGCAGTAGCTACATCTGTTAACTGTCTTATCTTACAAACTGCATATGCAGCAGAACTAAGTCTTCCGGCTAGATCATGTATATGTGGATCCCACTGTAAAGTTGAATCCATTTTGATTCCCAGAAAGACTGTCGCTTTGTCAATAGAGAGTTTATCTAGGCCAAGCTTAATATTTGGTTCAACATAAGGAACATTTGGTAATGAAAACTTTAAACATTTGGTCTTTTTTGAATTTAACAGAAGATTATTAGCGGCGAACCATCCAGAGATCATAGATAACACATTATTTACATGAATGAGTTCACTATCTTTCCTATCTACTTTAAAAATCAGAGAGGTATCATCCGCGAATAAAACAATATCACAGAAATCTTTGACCATGCAAGGCAGATCATTAATATACGCTAGGAACAGTTGACTTTTTGAGACAATGGAGTAGTCGTTTAGTTATTTAATTCTCATTCTGAGTATTTTATTTTAAAACTAGTCAAATGTTAAATAGGACTGGACACTTACGGCATTTTTTTTTATTAGAATATATTTTACTTTTTGTGACAATAATTTTGTCATTTTGTTGGGATTCTCATAATTTCATTTTTATTATTATAAATTTAACGTTTCATAGTACTTAATTTGTATCCATAATGCTATTTGGTTTCCTAATTCATTACCTTGAAATTTTAAAAGAACATTGCCTTAATAACACATAAAAAACTTATTTGAAATGGTCATTTTTTATTCATAAAATTTTTATGTGATTATAAAGTTTATAAACCTGATAAATCGTTAATATGAATCTCTTAATTTTGTTATTGGAATATGAAAAGCATGTATTTTTAAATAATACAGAAAAATCGATTTTTTTCGTAGAAATCGATTATTTATTGAGATAAAATCGAATTTTTAAATATCGATTATTTTTAGCAAAGAAAAATCGATTTTTATTTAATCGATTAATTTCCAATGTTCTCACATCCCTAATAAAACATAGGTACAATAAAGGTACAATAGAACTTTTTATCTAAACAAATAATGGTCTCTGTTACACAAATTTGTATACAAATTAGGATATGTCCACAGGATATGTCTACCATGATCCAAGAAAACAAGTTCTTCTACTCCGAAAGAAAAACGATTAACGAGCTACGTCACAATCGAATAAGCTCTTTAATAAAGCACGATTATCGCAGAATACAACATTATTGTTCTTTTTCTTGTGAATGTTTTGTTGTAAAATTTCAATAAATTTGTACAAACGCCTAATTGAAAGTAACACATGAATCAATGTTCGTCAAAGAAAATGGTATGAAAAAAGTTGTCTTGGATCTTGGATGGTGTGGAACCAAGGAAGAGAACTTTTTTTGACAATTATCTCCATAATCTACTTCAAACTCGCTAGTGCACATATGCGCAGTGATTCGCAAACTTTGTAGTGGGGTCCTGACTCCTGTAGTGCTCATTTCTGTAAACTACGCGTATAATAAAAAAACCATATAATTTTTTTTCCGGTTCTGATTCAAATTTTTTTTTTCTATTTGAAACTATAAGATTAAAAGTAGAAAAAGCAGTGATTTGAATTTTTTTCATTTCCCGTAAAATAGTCTGTAGCCGAAGAATGGCTTCAGTTTTGTGGACCTCAAACAACTTTTAAATATGGTATGTAATGTAAAATTTGTTTGGTTACATAAGGTACCTACCTAATTGGTTTTTACGGCCGATATTGTATTTTGAGCTTTCTTTGAAACTAAACTATATACCAAAATACAGATAACTGCCTAGTTTTCAATATTAAAACGAAACAATTACTTGATTTCAATCCATGAAAAATGTAGGCCTAAAGTCTGTTTTTTTTTTAACAAATGAGTACCAAACATTTTACTACGTTGCTATTGGACCACATAATCTACATAAAGTCCGTTCCACACGAACTCTGTAGTCGAAAACTCTACTGAATGTACCTATGTAGGTACATTCAGCAGTCATCGACTTTCTGCGCGTCGATAAATATTGCATGGAACGAATCAATACTAAAGTTGCAACTTTTGAATTAGGATATGCAAAACAAAGATCGTTTTGAAAAAAATATTGTAGCTAATGGGGAAATAACAAAAGGTATAAAATTATATCTGAACTCTTTTGTTACAAGGAGTAGCTAAAATCGATAGATAAAAATGTCTCAGACAAGATAGATAACCAAAATAGTACATAACCAAAATACAAACAAAAATGTACGGAGTCAACAATCATGTACAAAATATGTTAGAGCAATTTATTATTGACGTATCTGCAGAAAGTTCATTTGAAGGATGACGATAATTTTTAAGATTACAAGAATTGTAGTAGAATAATTTTTTGCATGCATTGTTCTAGTGCATAATATATATACTATTATAATATTGTTTTATATCATATGCGCGGACATAAAATTTTGATACGAATATACTAAGTATGCATTTAAATCATAAAATAATAGAAGTATTCAATATGAACGGGCCTTAACAACTTCAAAACAAGAACAAAGACATTGACCAATGACGGCAAGGACCCATCTCACTCTGTCAATATCGCAAATGTGCCAGAGACATCTCAGTGCTCGTTTGTAAAAAAAAACAGACTATAGTAGCATAGACGGTACCCAGCATAAGATAACTATACGGTGTCAAACACTCTATAGGAAACTTGATAACCATAGTTGACTCAAGAATCATTAATCTGTGTTATCTAAACCACAAATTTCACGTCATTTTCAGTATTAAAAAATAAAGGTAAAATCAAACTGTTATTTTACTGCCCCCAAATTTCCTCAAATTAGGTATAAAGTTTGAGAGTTGTTGATAGAAGTGATGACAGTATGCTTGTGTCCCGGTTACGCGACATCCGGTCTCGGAGTGTAATACTAGGAGCGCGTTCCGAACCTCGGTTAGAGCGCACTCGGGGGTGCGTTCTTATTTGTCGTCCGACGACGGACGATCGCTCCAAGCAGAGCGACGCTCGTCATCCGCCTTTTAAGAACGGCTCTGTATCATATCTGTATCATGAACACTTCTTAAAATGTTCCACTCGCTTGGAAGAAATGTATTAACAATTATGTACTTTTTCCACGACACACAACTAAAACAAACTTATAAAATATAACAATAGGTAATAATACAATTTTGTAAACAGAAGTCTACGTAAACAAAAGTAACCTATAAAACAAACAAAAATCAAGTCCCAACTGTCAAATGAAACGTCAGGGCGATATTTATCCACCGATTTCGTGGGGCGACCGGTGCGTCGTCGAGCGATATATAAGAACGCTCCGAATGATCATCGGGCGATCGCCCCGCATATAAAAACGCTCGGGGCGACATCAAATAAGAACGCACCCCAGAGTGCAACTTTTCAGTCTATAACGTCGTTCACAACCTTCGGGTAGAGCGTAACTTTTTAACTATCAAAAGAGGCCGTGAAAATGTTGAATCTTTAACTGACATGAACTTGACATTTCGTGATGAGAGAATAATAGGCACACTTTTATATTTTGCAGGTAACGGTAGTTATTGCTTTTCAAACATCACAAAAAGTTTATAAATTTTGCAAAATTCCCCGCCAAAAAGGATATTTGAGGTTGTAAAACAGCCGGTCGTTCAGAACCTTCGAGTAAGTTAAAGCAACCAAACAACGCACTCTGACCCTCAGAACGCGGCCCTGGCGTAGTATCACATGAATAAATAACCGTACAGAAGGAGAGCTTCCAAATTAAAAAATTCTCACATTTTTCATGGGGCTGTCACTCAGTTATTGAAAATGGAAAACCGGACAACTATGAGTTGCAATTCAGCAATGAGCACAGACAAGCGAACGGAGGGACGGACTAATGGGCTGACATTACTATATATATATAGGACTAATGGGCTGACATTACTATATATATATAGGACTAATGGGCTGACATTACTATATATATATAGTAATGTCAGCCCATTAGTCCGTCCCTCCGTTCGCTTGTCTGTGCTCATTGCTGAATTGCAACTCATAGTTGTCCGGTTTTCCATTTTCAATAACTGAGTGACAGCCCCATGAAAAATGTGAGAATTTTTTAATTTGGAAGCTCTCCTTCTGTACGGTTATTTATTCATGTGATACTACGCCAGGGCCGCGTTCTGAGGGTCAGAGTGCGTTGTTTGGTTGCTTTAACTTACTCGAAGGTTCTGAACGACCGGCTGTTTTACAACCTCAAATATCGTTTTTGGCTAATAGTAATGTCAGCCCATTAAATTAAATAATATGTATATATATATATATATATATACATATTCCTCGATCTTAGTTTTATATTTGGGTACCAAATGTTCTAAAAAATACTACGGGTCAAAGATCTTAGATCTGAAGTGAAAGGTGTCAAATTGACACTTTTTAAAATTTTAGTTAAGGGTAAATTTTAGTCTGACGATTCAATGGTACCACGGTTAATAGAAAACAGCATGGTACCTTTAACGGAACCATGTAATGGTACCACGACCAATGAACGAAAGATCGGACAGACGGACAGACCGATGGTCAAGGATTAGTAAGGTCTCGTTTTCCAGTACTGAACCCTAAAAGAGAAATCTCTTTCGCTTCCCTACTAAAGGGTTTTTCAACAAGAACTTCGTTTTCTAAAACATAATAGAACAAATAATTTAGATTAAGATTATTAATATTTTTATTGTATTAACTAGGAAGAGAAAATTTTGGTTGGAAAAGTATGAATGCAAAATGATATACTTATGGCAAATGTCCACCACGAGCACGCTGACAGAGGTCGATCCTTTCATCAATGTTTTTAATCACTTTTTGGATCACGCTATCGCGAGATGTGGCCTATTTATTGATGACGCGGATTTCACTGACGGAAAAGCACTCCGACGCCACTGCATCCGCAGCACTTTGTATGGCGGCCATCTTGAATTCCGCCATTTTGGATTTTTAACACATATCATTCGAATGCTTTTCCGATTCGTTTAATTGTTTTAGAATTGTTCAAACCTCCCATATCTATTTCTTACCATATCTTGCTCGAGATACGACATTTGTCATCACTTGGCAGACGTCATCCAAAAAAATACATAGGTATTTAGAATAACGACGTCCATACAACCTAGATATCGACTTTCAGACAAATCGGAGTAACTTTTTCACTTGGCAGACGTCATCGAAAGACAAATTCCAAATTCGTAATATGGACGACAGAATTACCTTGATATCGATTTTAAACCAAATCGGAGTAACTTGTTTCACTTTGCAGACGTCATCGATATATAAATTCCAAATGTGGACTAAGGACATCCAGAACAACCTAGATATCGATTTTCAGCCAAATCGGAGTAACTTCTTTCACTTCGCAGACGTCATCAAAAAAGAAGTTCTGAATTCGGAATCGTCTTCATTCCGAATCCAGAACAACCTAGATTTTTTTTTCAGTCACATTAGAGCAACTTTCTTCAGTTGGCAGACAACATCGTTATGCAGTATTAACCTATATCAAATTACCTAATAATACATTTATCAGAAAAAGTTCAAAACTCGATTGCGGGCCCAATGCAATTCGTGACTATATGCATCTGTTATAGGCAGAGGTTAGTCCGCTTAACATCAGATGGGCCTCGAGTTGTTCCTACACAATAACATAAAAACGTAACAAAAACTTCTTGTCTGGTTCTATTATGGTTTTACAATACAATATTAATACTGTGATAAGATTTTTTAGCATGGTGGTAGGGCACTTTGCAAATGCCCGCCTGGCTAGCTACCACCCTCAAGTTGAAAATCTGTCGCCAAGCACCTAAAGGTGTGTTCCGGCAGCTGTCCTTGAGAGCCAGTAACTCTAGGTTAGTCTGAACAACATCCTCGACCACATCATCACTTACCATCAGGTGAGATAGTGGTCAAAGGCTAACCTATCAGGCATAAAAAAAATAAAGATAAATCAAACTACATAATCGTCTGCGTCGTATTGCTTTGTGGCACCCCTTAAGGCCCGGTTTTAGTTAATTAGTAGGCAAATTTAGCGTGCGAGAGTTGCGGGCTATTGGCACTACGCAGCACTGCGCTCTAGTCGCACAGCGCGCGTCAGGTCGCTCGATCGATGTCCCCAGCCGCACGCTATTAGCGTCACAGTGTAACTAAACTTAAATAGTTGATCAACTTTAGGTATCTGCTACTAAATCCAGAACTGCATCTAAATAATTATTTTGTTCTTGTGATCATTTTTATTCGCTTATAGAATAAAATTATGCGTTTCACAATAAGTACGTATTTTTATTAGATTTTGTTCGGATACATTGTTTTAGGGTTCCCAACCCAAAACGCAAAACGGAGTCGTATTTATGAGTGCCTGATGTCTGTCTGTATGTCCGTCCGTAAGTCATTGGTCTGTAGCTCGTAAACGAAATAAGTAATAAACCTGAAATTTTGATATATTGTGTAGAACGTTTACCGAAACAAAAGACGAATAATGGGCTAGACTTTATTTATTTTATTATTTTTACTACCAATACGTAGTAAGGTAGCTGAAAAATTGCATACTGGCATGTGGTTACCTGTAGAGTAAATTAGTATTAGTTAGTATGAAAGAACTTGCGGAAGTTGAAAATAGAACATTTTAGATGATCATGGTACCGACTTTAACAAGTTATTGCTTACTTTTCAATGATTTGTAACTTTAGTTCGGCATAGGTATTATGAAATAAAACAAACTAACTAATTTTATAAAAAGGAATTATTTTATTTTGTTATTGTATGTAACTGATAAATGGGTTAAAAAAAATCAACACTGTGCCCGTAGAAATACGATTCTAAAATGTAGGGTGAGCAAATGTAAGCAGCCATGTAGACCTCTCGGCGCTGTCAAAGTCAAAGTTTTATAAAGGATTTCGAATTTCCATCTCGTACTTAGCTTATGTCAAAGAAAATCAATGACACGTGGGCCCCAGCGAAGGCTAGTTGTATCAGAAATATGTAGGTAAGTAGTAAATATACAATAATTTTACATACTTGCTAATGTATTTATCTCGAATTAATATACTGGCTACAAAAACATGGAAGGTAAATAATTGATTATACGAGAGAGAAAGCCTATCACTTTTAGGCTGTCGTGCGTATCAAGACATTGCCATTAAATTAAGGCGTATTGGTTCTTAAGGACACATAGCGGTCCACAATGAAAAATGCTTGGCGACAGATTTTCTTCTCGAGGGTGGTAGCTAGCCAGGCGCGCATTCGCAAAATGGCCTACCACCATGCAAAATTAATGGTTATCAAGGACACATAGCGGTAAACACCGATAAGTGCTACCGATATATTATAAACTTTAGTTTATAAAGTTTAGTTTATAATATATATTATAATAGGATATTTTGATTGAAATAATATTTCAAATTACAAAAATACCCAAACTTATCGGTAGTTGCATCGGTTAATTTTATTATATGGGTAACCAAGCGGCCTTCTAATGCTCTCGTGATCTCCCGATTCAGATAGCTATAATCTGTTTCCAAAACCATACTATACTTTTTTACTATGGCGCGTGAAAACAATGCCATCGAGAAAGTTTTTTTTTTATTTAGGGAGAACATACATGTTGACTGTTCAACACCATCGTACTTTGCATTTTTAATTAATTGTTTTAACTTATTTCTAGCACGTAATTGACCGGCAGAATTTTGTTGGAGAAAACGACACGCGTCCTACCTCGATGGCGCCTAGGCGGGTACTAAACGGAGTGCGTGAGAGCTTGAATCGTTAGATTTGTAGTTCTTTTTTTCTTGTTAAAAAACTATAGCTGAATTAGAAAATGTGGCTTCATACGTTCCTAATAAATAACAAGCTCTATCTTTTGGTATAACTTCCACATGGTTTGATGATAGCATCTTTTAGTTCTAGTAATTTTAAAACCGAAATGGTGTCATGTTTGATAATTTTTTTTATCGACGAAATTATTCAAAATCACGTTTTCGGCTTCATACGTTCCTGGAGAGTATGTTCAACTTTATGTAAATGATTTTATTCATTCTAAATGTTCAATGTTATTTGAGTTACAGATTTTAAAAAATATTTAAAATAACTACAATAGGGCCTTAACTTCGTCCCCTGGCTGAGCTGGTTCAATCTGGTTTTGTACCCGAGCGGATGCCCCTGCAACCCCCGCGTGGCTTGTTGTGACAAGGTGTACCTACACATATAACAGTGCGTGTAGTGGTGAAGCTTTACTTCTGTACGGTTCTTTATTCGTGTGGTAGTATATTATTGTATCATGATGTCAACTAAAGTACTACTGATGGTGTAAAGACTTGCTTAGTGATACCAGTTTTTAAAAGCTTTCTCATAAAAGTAGGAGAAATATAATGTTATGATTTTGCGGTACCAATTAATTATTTTAAAATTGATTTAAAAATCTTCTTTACATAGGAGTTTGTGCAATGAATTAGGAGTACAAATGGGCTGTTCTGTATTTTTACTAGTGTAGTTAAAGTAAGTAAGTAGGTACTCAACAATATATCATAATTTAAAAGACTTTTTTGTGTCGCAGCGAACTTGCTAATCTTACATAGTAGTGTATCCTCATTGCTTGCTTAGTCAGCCGTTGAATAAACTGATTAGCCTTTTTACTCTACGGCACCGTATAACCACAGAACAAATAATAAGTATAACTAGCGGCCTGAATGATATTAATTCTTATAATATAATCATATACAACATTTAATGATCTGACTGGCTGATGTACGTATAGATAAAATAAATTACCTAACCTTCTCTAAGGCTAACAATGATCTATTTGTAAAAGCCCATAATTGTACATTTCCATCTATAGAGAACTGTTCATGTTCCTGTCTAGAACATTTAACTTATTTTAGATATTACGCTCGTAGCGAAGTTCGCTTAGCCGTTCTGAACCGATCAGCAAAGTTAGGTAACGTCCGCCTCGGTCATGAACCGCTGGTGACATTTCTATTGAGCGCTTCCGTGCCTCGGAGGTTACCTAAAATTGTCGAAATCAATGTTAATGCTCTTTGCCATTCAGGTTTTGGGGTACTGTAGTACTGTTTGGGAAGGAACATTTAAAACCTCTAACTCTGAGTCGATTGATCTCAACGGGCTGTACTAAAGGTCATGTTACCTCAACCTTTCAGATACCCCATTACGGAACTATAACTGATGCCAAAGTTATGCCTTATGTACCGTAAGACTATTACCGTAAAATACTACCGTAAGTTTATTAACAAGTCGATGAAAGATGAAAGACTCATTCTATCACATTGTTTGTCCTCATAAATATCAATCAAACGTCGTAAAGATAGAATAGTGCTTCCACCTATCTTATCATCCGAGTATGCAAAAAAGACATGGTTACTACTTGGGCCCATAAAACGAAAATGCAAGCAAGTTTTAAAAGAACATATTTTGTTGCAACTAAGTTGAACATTTTTGCAACTACGTTATGCTGAAACTGAAGATCTATTTATTAGCCATAGTTGAAACTAAAAGATATGCCTTTCTACTCAATAGTGACGACTTAATAAAATATAACTATTTTATAACCAGTTAATCCAATGGAATAAAATGATGGCATTAAATAATAACACTAATGCACACAATTTTACAAATATTATGTCTCACCACTTTGTCCTCTTATATCTTACACACACATACTCAAATACTTACTCGGCAATAACAAATTCTAATATAAGTACAGTTACACATTCTCACATGCAACAGTTACCTCATAAGTGTAGTTTTAGTTAATTTTTATTACTATTAAGTTTTTGGAAAATCTATCTATATAGAATATGAGTAAATAAATGTATTTCACCCGTACAAACTATCACATTGTAACCACACAAAAAAGAAATCAATCTCATTATCTCGATTTTTGTAGCATTTCCCTTGACATGGAGATTCCACTGTAATAACATAATTTTTAAGTTGTCTTTTTGTCTGTAAATTTTAGAATCTTTTTAATTTTGTTTTAAGTAAATGTGTAGATATTAATTGCTACCACGGATTTAGGAAGGGAGGGGATATGGCGCGAGGCATTTATTCTACTGATCCGCATGTCGCAGTTTTTCAATTATCTATCCCCACTGCGCTTCACGCCTACAAATGAAACAATAAACTCTTAAAGTAATACACTGAACGCAGGGCTCTCATTAGCTACTCACACCAACTCATTACAATGCACACTGACAAATCAATCAATGAAAGCAAAGCGCTCGGACATCACAGTAATAATAAAAATTACTCCTACATGCATACATTTACACGTACGCTAGGGCTTGATACTATCGGTAAAGTGGTATCGAAATAAAAACTACCTATTTTAACTGAATAAGTAATTGAGTATAAAATAACATTTCATGCTACATATATTCAAAATTCATGTTTTATTTATTTTCATGTCACCTAAAATTTTATGAAAATGTAAGTAAATAATATGAAAAAATATTGAATATAAAATAAAACAGCTTGCACTTGGTTTGAACCGTTTTAGGTTATTATTTATTGGATAAATGATACTTGACAACACATAGTATGTATGTAACTTTATTAGTTTTTATATTTTTTTAATTAATTTCACACGTACTTCTGTCAAAGCAGTTGTGGTTTCGGGGTAATTCGCATTCTTGGGGATTATGTAGCTCCAAAGAACAAGATGCCTTTGAGTCGACTTTCTCCGATTCCTAAAAGTTATGAATGCAATTGAAAACGCAATAACTGTAGTCGGCGTACTATAGTCACTACCTGCAGTATGCGATCGGCAAGGAGGGTAAGCGACGCGCTGCGCTAGTCGCAGTAAATATTATCTTGCAGATAAGATTTCGTCACCAGATTTCAAGAAGTTCTCGATTGCCCTCCTCATCGCTCGCATACCGCAGGTGGTGCCTAGCATTAGTGGGCGGACTATAATAAGAAAGATAATAAATTTTATATTTCATATCATGCATTTTTCGTATAAAAAATAAAAGGTATGTACCGAAAATATATGACAAACTTTTATTTTTGGGACTGCCCAATCAAAAAGTCTGCGACTTTTATTCAAGGGTTGAAACATCTCTTCCCTAAAATGGGCTGAACATATTCTGCTATTTTTAAATGGTAGCCAGGTAGATCTCCTGCCTGTCGCTTCAATCCATTTTTCCTTAATATTTGGATCTTTTGGGAAACTGACAGAAAATGTATGTTCTGTTTTAAAAATATCTTCCACTTTACAACATTCAATTATTATAAGTAGTCTCTTTCCTAATAACGCTTGCAATATTGCTTTAAAGTTTATTAACAACATTTAGCAGGCTCGTTACAGTATCGATTGATCGTTTTAAAAATATATTCCACTATACAACAGTCAATTATTATAAGTAGTCTCTTACCAAATAACGTTTGCAATATTGCTTTAAAGTTTATAAACAACATTTAGCAGGCTCGTTAAAGTATTGATTGATATAAGTATTTCTATAATGTATCGACCACATCACTAACTCTCGGCCGATAGCAGCGGCCGTACTACGCGACGATGCGCGCTTTCAGAATATCGTTAACGCAATTCTACATTGCGGCATTTGCTTGTTGAGTCGTAAACAATTTTATAACATTAGGAGCAATGGATTTCGATAATGAATATGCTATACTTTTGTCACCTTTGGAACATTTTCAACGGCTCTGTTAACTTCGTTTGGAATTATGATGGATTTTAAATAATAACATGTGAATTCTTGTATTTACATGTCAAATGACATTCCATATATGCTATAGTTCACCTTATCACTTTTGTTCTTGCACGTAATGACAGCACAACTTGGTATTTGGTGGTAATTACACGATGTTTGCACGACCGTGGACAAAGTGCGACTGGCGCGACGATATTTACGATTTTAACTAACAAGTTCTCTGGAACTCGTTGCTGCGACACGTATCACGCCTCCTCGGCATATCCCCTCCCTTCCTAAATCCGTGATTGCTACATTACAATATATATAGCATAATGTAAGAATATGTACTTATATGCTTCGATGAACAGATAAACAGATGATATTCACAGTTTAATTCGGTTCACAATGTCCTTTAGAATGTGTCAAACTTACGTTAGTTTTAATCAATTATTCACAGATTGGTTAATCGAATACTCGTGGCGGAGAAAAATAAGTAAGTACATGTTACTAATTTACTACTAGACTACTTTAAGAAGCTACTTATTTACGATCAACAGGTTTCGATATGCAGGCCTTTTAATTTTCACTGCAATCACTCGAAATTAAGTAGTGACATTCTGACCCGGCACCGTAGTATTATTATATTATTATGTTCTATGCTGGCACCCAAAGAGCCAATTTGTAGGTAGTTATGCGGCCACCCGGTCTCCAGATAACAACTGGATCAGCAGTTTCTCGAGAAACTGCCGATGCATTATCAACAGCGACACCGGATTTCTGTATAACGCGTGGGTAGCTGTCTGGATAGATTAAGTTAGTCATTAAGAACATACGACTTTGTTCGGACGCATCTTTTATTAGTATTAAGAGCAAAATAAAATCTTTTATTAAAAATAGTGTTTATTAAAAAGCTCTTTCGCGCTCCCGTAAACTTGACTGGCGCAGCCGGTAGGATCGCATAATTAGCTGTGCCGTCCTTCGCGAAAGCACCTAAAAAGTGTTGTTTTATGTGAACAGTGATATACGCAATCCTAAAAGTGCGTGTTCGCGATTCGCGATTGACTGGCGTGTGTGCGATCCTCGAACCAAAGAAATACGTCGAGAAATACAAAGGAGCATGTTGGAGACTGGCTGGTGAGTGAATTTTTCGCCATCCTCTCCCTATCCACTTCATTATATTTGGAATCGAACTTCTGGTTTACCTAAAAATAGGTCACTGTTAGTTGTAAGTATTAAGATATTGTGCGACTGTTGCATCTACACCTAATTAAATAATATAGGGTTCAAATACTCACTTAAGACAACTCTGCTATATAATTTAGGATAACTGTGTCTATATATAAGTTAGTTAAATAAATACCTTAAAATGACGACCATTAAAGTCATACCAACGGATATGCTCAAGCTTATCCCACTTTATGACGGCGATAAGCGTCATTTAAATTTATTTTTGGGGAAATGTGAATATGTCATTAGTAATTTTCGTGGAAATAATGATCAGAATACTTATGTTATGCATGCGATAACCAGTAGATTAACAGGTGAAGCTGCGGCTTTAATGAGTGAGAGGGAAGATATACTTTCATGGTCTGACTTTAGGGCCTTGTTCATCCAACATTTTGGTGATCCGAGAAATGAAGAATGTATAGCAATTGAATTGGAAAGCTTAAAAATGAAACAGGGTGAGAATTATCTCGAATTCTGCAATCGTATCCAATCTACTAGAGCAGTTCTGATATCGAAAGTAAATCAACTGTCTAATGTGGATATTAAAAAGGCTAAAATCATAATCTACAATAATACAGCGCTCAACGTGTTTCTGTATAATTTGCCAGAAAATTTAATACGCATTGTAAGACTTAAATCACCAGCAACTTTAGAAAAGGCCTTAGAATATGTATTGGAAGAAGTAAATTTTTACGAACAATATAGCATGAGAAACAGGTTAAATAAACAGCCGTTGACACAACCACCATTTAAATTCGGGAACTCGAACATGTCTAGCATGGCCAACACGCCTAACATGGCTAACATGGCCAACATGCCTAACATATCCCGCATACCTAGCATGCCCATTCAACCTAGTGGTTTTAAACTACAGGCATCGGCGCCGCCGCCACCTCGATTTAATTTCGGTATCCCGAATAATCAAGGGAGTTTCCCTCAAGTTAACCAAAAACCTTTTGGCATTCAGCCACAGTTTGGGTATAGACCACAGTTTAGCCCCCAACAATTCAATATGCAGCAGAGGTATATGCCACCATCACAGTTTAATTTAAGACCCCAACAGCAGCAACAATTTGGGTATCGCCCCCAATTTAATCAAGGACAATTCGGATACAAACCCCCCCAAATTATGAATAAGCCGGGAAACACTGACGTTTCTATGCGTACTGCAGCACCCGTTAAGTCTCAAGGGCAAACGCAACCACAAGGGTTTCGTCTTAACGAACTAGAATTAGGTGAAGCCGCTTGTTTTGATTATAACAATTATGAGAACGTTTATGAATATGATAGTCAGGAAGATTGGCAACAGAATGAATTTAACTACTATGCAGACTACCAACAGCCAGAAATGATTGAGAAGGATGCAGAAAATGAAATAGTGAAGAATGATAGTATGCCTGAAGAAGTTCAAAATTTTTACATTCAGGCCTCAAAGAAACCTCAGAAATAGTACAATTAAACTGCGACATTAAACTAAAATTACCATACGTGTACATACCTGAAATAGACGCTAAGTTTATGATTGATACTGGGAGTACCAGATCATTTATAAGCCCCCACAAGGCTCATGAATTCTTTGAGTCGTACACGGTCTGTGAACCTTTTACGGTTATAAGCACACATGCTTCGAGCAGCCATAATGAGGTTATTCATGTACCTTTGATGCCATCTTTTCATAGCGCGGAATGTCATAAGTTTTACGTTTATGAGGTGGACACCAAGTACGATGGGTTGATAGGTAACGATCTTTTGAGGCAACTCGAGGCCGTCATTGACCTTAGAGATTCAAAGCTCATCACCAAGACAACAACGCTACCAATAATTAATGATAGTAATAATTATGATATTGAGTTAGACTCACGAACAGAACAACTTGTGAAATTACCTACGGATCAATTTTCTGGGGAAGCAATTTTAAATTATACAAAATTCTGTGAAGGAGTTAGGATGCCATCAGCTATCGTGAAGTGTAAAAATGGTTATGCCACCACTATCATACAAAATACGCTAGATACACCCATGACTTTGACTATAACCAAACCTTTTAAAGTTACACAGTACTCTGAACAAACCAATAGTTTGAACTGTACAGACGTAGAAATGAAGGACATGGAAGTAGACAAAATTTTAGATGACAATTTGACACGACTGCGACTAGATCATATGAACGAAGAAGAAAAAAGATATATTAGTGACTTATGCAAGGAATACAAAGATATATTTCATAGTGACCAGCTACCTTTGACATTCACGAACCAAATTAAGCACCGTATTAGAACTAAAAATGAAGATCCAATATATGTTAAGCCTTATAGGCAACCACCTGTACAAACGGCAGAAATAAAATCTCAAGTTGAAAATTTACTAAAAAACAACGTCATCGAAGAATCATATTCCCCTTGGAATGCACCTGTACATCTTGTGCCAAAAAAACTTGATGCCTCTGGTGAAATAAAATACAGGATGGTGATTGACTACCGACGTTTAAACGACATCACTATAGATGACAAATATCCTTTGCCTAACATTACTGACCTTTTCGACAAGTTAGGAAAAAGCAAGTACTTTACGACACTAGATCTTGCAAATGGCTTTCACCAAATAGAAGTAGATAAAGATGACAGACAAAAGACCGCATTTAGCACAGAATCAGGTCATTATCAATATCTCAGGCTGCCTTTTGGACTCAAAACTGGACCAGCGACCTTTCAGAGGACGATGGATAACGTTCTGAGAGGGCTACAAGGGCTACACTGCCTAGTCTACATGGATGACGTCATTGTGTATAGTACTAGCTTGCAAGAACACCTCAAAGACTTAAGAACAGTTTTCGACCGACTTAGAGCGACTAATTTAAAGGTACAACTTTATAAATCTGAATTCCTAAGAAAAGAAGTTCTTTATTTAGGACATACCATCGCTGACGAAGGGCTGAGACCTAACAATGACAAAATTAAAGCCGTACTAGACTATCCACTACCAAAAACTACAACAGACATAAAAAGTTTCTTAGGACTCATTGGTTACTATAGGCGGTTTATTAAAGACTTCGCCAAAATAACCCAGCCCCTAACAGCTTGCTTAAAGAAACGAAACAAGATAGTAATTGACCAAAAATATATAGACGCCTTCCAAAGGTGCAAAGAACTCCTTACACACGCACCGATTTTACAATTCCCAGACCATAGTAAACCCTTTATACTTACGACTGATGCCTCAAATGTAGCCTTAGGTGCCGTACTGTCTCAGGGAACCATAGGCAGTGACAAGCCAGTTGCCTACGCCAGCCGAACCCTTAGTGAAACCGAAATGCGATATAGCACCATCGAACGCGAACTCCTTGCCATTATTTGGGCAGTCAAACATTTCCGACCTTATATTTATGGTAAACCTTTCACAATCTTCACCGACCATCGACCTTTAGCTTGGTTGTACTCTCTTAAAGAGCCCAATAGTAAATTAACGCGCTGGAGACTGAGATTACAAGAATATGATTTCAAAATAATCTTTAAAAACGGGAAACAAAATACTAATGCAGACGCTTTATCCCGGATAAAACTAAATGTCATAGGTGACTCTGACGATGTGTCAATGAAAGCAAATATAGACGAGACAGAAAAAATTAATGACTTACTAAGAGACATTGAAGTATATAGAGAAATTGACGATAGAGTAGAAGCTCTAGCGAGAAGAAAAGATAGCGAAGAGACTATGTCGGTATCAGATACTTCAGAAACATTAACAGCCAGTGTCACATCCGAATTAGAACAAACTTACCCTCTTCGCCCACTTTCTAATAGTAGCGCTACGGAAACTGCACATTCTGCCGTAGAATTAGAAAATAAAGGTATTCCTATTCTTAACGAGGCTATTGATACCAAGCCAAATCAAATTTTGGTATATACATGGTTCAATAAAAGTATGCAAGTAAAAGACATTTCTAACAGCAAACAAAAAATACTTGAAGTATTTCTGCCTGTAAACGATCAACTAATCACAGATGTTCTCAAGCAATATATACAACCTAAACGCAAATATTTTATATACTTCGAAAGCGAACAACATAGGAAAGATTTCAATAGAGTTATTATAAGGCTATTTAAGGAAGGTACCGTTGAATTTTACGAATGTACTGAAAGAGTTGTGTATGTAGAAGACGAGAATGAACAAAAGGCTATAGTCCTGCAACATCACGAAGGCAAAACTTGCCACCGAGGCATTAAAGAAACCATGCTTCGAATAAAAAGGAATTATTTCTGGACTAACATGCAAGAGACAATATCAGCAGTCATAAATGGATGCGAGGCATGTAGAAAGACGAAGTATGATAGAAAGCCACTTAAACCTCCCATTCAACTAACCCAAACTCAAGATGCACCCTTTCAGGAAATCTTCATAGATATATTTAGCATAGAAAACCGTTCATACCTGACTGTAGTTGACGCCTTTAGCAAACTAGCACAAGCAATAGAAATAAATAATAAATCAACAGCAGAGGTGGTTCGTGCATTAATTAAATACTTTTCCACGTACGGCGTGCCCAAGAAAATAAGTAGTGACCCAGGAACTGAGTTCAATAATGAACTTATTAGAGAGTTAGCAGCTATGTATAAAATTGAATTGCACATTTGCACACCACATAACCCAAACTCTACAGGAATTGTTGAACGATTCCATTCTACATTAATAGAAATCTACCGCTTAGCAAAATATGAGCAAAAATGTACCGATGCAGCGTCGGTGATGACCTACGCTATAATGGCTTACAATAACTCTATACATTCTGTTACTGAATTAACTCCTTTTGAAATTGTCTTTGGCCACACAGACTCCAATAAAATGTTTGATGCTGACTTCGAAAAATGCTACATACAACAACTGTTAAAAGATCACGCAAAGCGAACTAAATATCTCTATCAGTATTTATCAAATAAAATGTTACAGAAAAAGGAAAAAATTAGGGAAAAACGAACTGGAGAATGCGTAGTTCTACAAGAAGGTGAAGTAGCTTTTGTTGAGGATATCAACACTCGAAAAAGCAAAGACAAAGCTAGGTACCGAAAGGCAAAGGTCAAAGGTCAAATAGAGAAAAATATAGTACCGGTAGAAATAGGAAATAGAGAAACGAAAGTAGCAATTAAGAATATTAAACGTCCTCCACAGGTGGTGCGTGGTCATGATGGCCCTTCTTCCTTGCAGCCGGGGCCTTCATCTGCAAAAGCTTGATGGAAACCCCGGATTGTTACCCGTAAAAGAAGGACAAGCTTACAGACAGGAAGGCAAATGGATTATAGTGAAAAAACTTGATTTGAACGGCTTAGAAAACGATTTGGAATTTAATATACAGAAATACGAAAAAATTACAAAATTAGTTGATTTACATAAAACTTATATTACAGAATTTTCCGGTATCAGAACTCAGATTGAATATTTAAAAAATATTACTTATATTAAACTAAGACAATTAATTCCATCTAGAAGAGTAAAGAGAGGTCTAATCAACCCCCTGGGTTCATTAATCAAACAAATATCGGGTAATCTTGACTATGACGACGCGGTTCGCTATGATAAAGAGATTTCCAAAATCGAGTCGAAGGAATTCATTCTAAATAAAAGGATGACCGTGGTTACCAAAATGTTAGATAGTTTAATAAATAATACAGGCACTTTAAATGAAAATTCAATAATTATAGATAATCGATTGAAACGAATTGAAGAGATTATAAAGGCGGGAAATAATAAAGAAAACAACGGTTTGTACCTCACCCATGCTCTAAATATGTTTCATATGTTTTCAATTTCTTTTAGAACATCATATATCATGCTGAGTGAGATAGAAACGGCATTAGCATTCACTAAAGTATCTGTATTACACCAGTCTGTAATTAACGCAACAGAATTGTTAACCCTTCTTAAGGTAATAGAGCAAAGTCACCCCTTAATGTATGAAGTTAATGAAAACAATTTATTACAATTGCCAAAAAGGCAAACCAGATAATTTATATTCTAGAAGTACCCTTAACAGATGCAAATATATATAACTATTATAAAATGTATTCCACTCCAATTTTCAAGTCTTCTGTTAATAAGACTATAGTAGTTCTTCCCGAATTCCCCTACCTTTTGGTGAAAAATTCCATGTACTTGCCTGTTAGAAAGCCTTGCGAGAAGATCCATGCTGATACGTTCCTATGCAGCGACGAGAGCGTCATACAATTCCAAAGGCCAACCTGTGTAGAACAACTTCTGGAGTTCCGAGCAGATCTGACTTCTTGTATAGCGTATAGTGTTGAAGTAGAAGACATCAAGGTCCAGCGAATCAGTTTGGAAAGCTGGATTATGTTTACGCGCAAACCGACTATATTAGCAGAGAAATGTGAGAGCGACGATGTCAGAGAATCACTTCAGGGTACATACATATTAACAACTACGCCGAATTGCGTTCTTCACCTGAACGAATTAAAGTTATCATACCAACACACAGTTGCTGAAAACCTTCAGTATCAAATTACGCCAGTTATTAACTTACCTGAACTAAAAATAGTTAATTCGACATATCTACCTTCTATTAACATAAAGGATATTAATTTGGAGGAAATGAGACAGTTCTCGCGTATTCTGAAGTTGACAGGAAGTGATGTGTTCAGTGAAAGTCTCTATGGTGACAGTGAAAACGTAAATTTTAGTGGTATTAACACTAAGAGTATTAGTTTAGCTACTGTTATATTATATGTGTGTCTACCTGTAAGCTGTATTAGTTATATAGTATATCGTTTTAGAAATAAGTTCTTGCGAAATCATCGGAACCCGATCGAAATCTCAGTGGAACCCGATAATTTCGCACTTGATGAGGGAGGAGTTATGCGGCCACCCGGTCTCCAGATAACAACTGGATCAGCAGTTTCTCGAGAAACTGCCGATGCATTATCAACAGCGACACCGGATTTCTGTATAACGCGTGGGTAGCTGTCTGGATAGATTAAGTTAGTCATTAAGAACATACGACTTTGTTCGGACGCATCTTTTATTAGAATTAAGAGCAAAATAAAATCTTTTATTAAAAATAGTGTTTTTTAAAAAGCTCTTTCGCGCTCCCGTAAACTTGACTAGGTACTAAAATCATAAAGGTTTTTGTTGAAGCATTATTTTATTGTAGAAAGACTTACAACTAGTTACAATAATAGTTAAATTTAAATAAAGATCTACGAAGAGTAATCCAAAGTATTAAATTAAGACTTATACATCTATAGTATAGAACTTTTCAGTCACGAAGGCGCGCCTTCCATATTTTACAATGTGTAGTTGCAACTTGCATCAACTACTGCCTACCCAAGCGATCATTTAGTAGATTTTATTGTTTTATTACCTACCCTTACTTAATGGCAATCATTTACTGTGGCGAGGCGCGCAATCGTGGGTAAAAAGTTGTGTATCTAATACTCTCTAATTCATAATAGACAAACATATCTAATTAACAATCAAATCTATAAATCTTTGTCTCATGGAACATGTTTTTCGAAACATTCAACAAAAATTCATGGACAAAACTTTGTTTATGAAACACGCACGTGGTCCATACCTCAAGTAATGTCAATGTTTCAAAAAACATCAATCACAAAATATATTTTTAAGAATATGTTTGAAGTTTAAAAATAAAATAATAGTTGTACACACCGTATCAGAAAATGGTAACCACTGGCTATTATTTTGGTAATCTCTACAATACTAATTAGTATAACAGCAACCTTACCACTAGTGCACACAACTACGAGTTTGTACCTAAGCTAAGGATTATTTTAAATATATTAGTGTATATTATATGTTACGCGTTGACCTAACTTTCCTTTTTTTTTTACGGAAGTCCGTTAAAGGAGCTCAACTCTATTATTATCGAGTTAGCCAATAAGCAAGTAATAGTAAGAAAGTCCTCGTAATCGATGTTTCGTGTTCTCCTGTTTTCTCCTCCGAAACGGTCGAAATTCAATTATTCTTTGGCATTAACATAATGTAGGCTTAATGAAGGATAATATATTTTCTTTTATTTATGTTGAATTTGTCTGGTGGGTCTCTGATAATGGCGGTAAAACGGAGCGTTTTTTGTAATTTTCAGGGTTATATTTTCTACAGTAATAGTTGGTGAACAAATGAAATAGCAGGGGCGTGTCTATAGCATGCCTAGATTGTATGCAAAAAAATGGGCCATTGAATCTCACACTCAAACACCATTGACAACAAAAGTGTGCGAGTGAGAGGTTTAACGACGCCATTTTCAATTTGATTAGTTTTTTACTAAAGTGGGTTATACCCTCTCAATGGTGTTGGCGACTAGGTGCCCTTATCAGAGTCAGCCACAAACAAAAGAAAACAACAACCGATATATAGGTGCATATTACATTTGAATATTGTCAACATAGACCCAGAGTTAGTGGGCAAATCTTCGGGTACTAGAAGAGTACCGATCGGCGTGGCCGCTTCGTCCTTTTCCTTCAATTTCAACATTTCAAATTTCAATTTCTCCAACACCGCGTAGTTGGGTTGGTTTTTTTTCGCCTTGTTTCGGAGCAGGGTTATTTTTCTCTCTTCTGATTTCTTCTCCTTGTAGCTTTGGATGGATTCCGAGCCGTACATCCGCAGCATTGAGCCCCACGAGCAGATTTGGGGGTGAAGTTTCTGGAGAGAACGGAGTATCGTTCAATATTTATGTACTCGAGGGTGAATTTCACCAATCTATACTATATACAATTATTATTTTATTCTCTGTAACCACCAAAATATTGCCTTTGTCACTATACACGTCCAATGATGTATCAGTATTTCAAATTTGCTATGACTTTTACGAAATATGTCGTCAGAAAAACAGCTGCAGATAAAATCTAATCCAAGATTAAAATATGTACATATACTGTTGAACCTGGCGGTAGACTAGCTCCACAAACTACAAACAAATATGGCTGCCTTGCTACAGCTGAATGTATATTAACACAATATTTCTGTGTCCAGAGACGCTGTTACATGCCAAAAAAGACAAATAAAGTAGATTTCGTTTTAAACGACAAGAATCCAACAAATTTTAAGACTGCCACTAGGATTGACGTTCTATGATAGCAAGGGTCTATCGCATTTTAATGTTCAACGGTATAAAGTTATCCGTATTAAAATTTTACTAAGCTAGGGTTAACCCTAGCTTAGTGAAATTGGGCCTTTGTGGACACTGAAATATCTGTACAGTTCCTCAGCTTAAGAAAATAATATAAAGACTGTTCCATATCCAACTATTAGATCTTTTAAAAGAAAAGTAAAAGAGAAAAAATCCTTAGAGTTTCTTGGAATCTCATACAACCGTACACCTCGATGTGTGTGCATTGCGCGTAATCCTAGCTCTTGACAGCCGTACACTACACGACGGATAACGGGAATAGTACCAACGAGAATATTCCCAAAGTGAGTTCAAAAAGCTGCCGGCCATAAAAGTTCGTTCAAGTAATACTTGAACCGATCTTTGATACGAGCTAGTGCGAGTTTGATGCTAGTATTTGCTACTGAGCGCGCCACGTGCCTTTAAGCCGTCGCATCGGTCCCGGTTGTTGTCTTAGGATGGAACACTGACCGCATAATCACTTACCATCAGGTAAGAAAGTGGTCAAATGTTAGTCTATCAGCAATAAAGAAAACATGTTCCGTTATTATCATTACATTTTCTTTCATATGTCTACCAGTATCGGACTGCGTGAAATAGAAACAGCGATGGTGAAAAACGCAAGATGACGATAATAAAAACGCTTTATTAATACAAAAATAGTAACACAGATTGAATATGTGAATAAACTTATCACTTTTGATAAGGCTTTGTTATTTTATTGTTATGAGTATTTAAATAAACATACATTATTACAAAAACAATAAATTTTAGTTACAAGCGTAATTTACAGACATCTTTGCAAGTGTATTCTATCAAGAAAATTTTATGAAAACGTGTTTTGTAATCAACTTGGTCTTAGAGAATATGATCCCGATTGACATGTGTGTATTCTTATTGCTGCAAAATAAATACACTCTGGTGGTTAGAACATACCCCGGCTAAAGGGGTGGATGGACGCGGGTTCGAATCCCGCACATGGCAAAAATTTTTCCTCTCGTAAAATTGTAATTAAATAAAAAAATACTGTTACACTACGGTTTAAATCCGCAAACGCTGCTGTCACTGCATACATTACAAAAGATTGGTTCATAACTGAAATACGAGAATATGCACTGTTTGCGCGCAAACGATGTGAACTGATATGTAGCCGCGCTTATAACATCTGCCAATTTGCTTTTTGGCAATTGAGCAAAAATAACCTTTACGTCAATTATTGATAATAGAGGTATTGCATTTCGAGGCATTCTTTTGTGAACAGATGTTTGTACGATCAACATTCTAACCACAACAATAAAAATTTCCTCATCTATCTGTCAAGATTGAGTTTGACGTTTGTGCATACATTGCACTACCACTTTTCTGTGAGCGTTGTTTGCGGCCGGAGATGACATCAAAGTTGACGACATTATGCTATCGGTGTCTGATTAGCAAGTTATGAACCGACCGTTTGGGTGCACACAGTGCAAATAGCGCATATTTGCGTGACTTGAACCACACGGTGATGAACGGTGAAAAACTTGTTCAAGTCAAGCTATTTAAACACTTGTCAGCGTTTTTACTTTATGACAGATTTTCATCATTGCTACAAAAAGTTATTTGAATGGGAACTGGGCCTCAAGAACAGCCGCGGGAGCACACCCTCAGGTGCTTAGAAACATATTTTCTACTTATGGGAGGAAACTACCCAATTTCAAAATGTCCTATCACCATATCAAAAAGAATATTACGTGTACGTAAAGATCAAAAGTGTCTAGGGATCATGTATATTTTGAATTATAACTAATTGTTTGGCAGCAAAACGATAAACAGTAAGATTTTTGCTATGATTATAGTAAAATTATATTAATTAATAATCTGTGTTTCTACCATTTACACTAATCACACAAGCCCAGTGATTTGGCATGCTTAAAATCAGTTAAACAAAATCACTTTGAGGAATGGTCGCCCACTTTCTTTGTAACAATTCAAAAAGCTGTTGTGGGGTATGCACGGCATCCATATTTGGCAGAGCTCTTCTTTGTAGCATATCTCATGCATGTTCAATGGGGTTGCGGTCTGACGATTGAGCAGGCCGCGGCAGAACGTTGATGCTAGCATCGGCAAGAGTGCGAGTTACGACTCTAGCCGTGTGAGGACTTGCATTATCGTGCATTAGACGAAACGAATTACCCAAACGGCTTCGCAAAGGGATGATCACTACTCAAAATAGTCTCCGCATAAATCTGAGCATTGAGGTTGCCCTTGATCCAAGTGAGATCTTTTTAAAAATGTACTTGTATTACTCGAAAACGTATTGGATCCCTAGGCACTTTTCATGTGAGTAGTTACCTTTAAGATGGACTGCGCGGCGCGTTGTTTGGCTGACTTCTTGGTCTTGCAGACGACAGTGGCGGTGTGCTTGCCCACCTTCATCGTTAGCTCTATCTTCTGAAAATGTAGTTCCTCAAACTGAAACATAACATGTTCTTGGTAATATAATTGTTAAAGTTAAGTTACGATCGAAATAGCGCAGTAATGGAGGCTGTTAAAATGTGACGTGGGAGAATAACAAAATATGTAAATTTCTGTAGGTATATTATTTTATTGTAGTCCCAAATTATTTTTGTAATTGTAATCGTTGGCACGGGTATCCGGAGCGGTCATGCTCACAGGAAGGTGTTGTCTAGCGGCGGTGTTGTGTGTCGGGTCGCCATCTTCCCTCAAAAATGGTTGAGGAAGGCGATGGCTGGCACATGCGTCAACTCGTGAACGGGTGCTGCTAGAGGATACTGGTCTGCTCTGGATGCTGGTGCTAATCACATTAACGGGAAAAAATCTTTTAACACTGTTCCCCCTTGGAATGTTGCATGTTTCCTATTTCATATTTCTCGTTTTTAAATAAAAAATGTCATAATTGAAAAAAGTCACAGACCCTGGAGTCTGTGGAGTGTAGATTTATAAATTTTAAAAAAAAGTTAAGTTCCATCCCCATATGATGGTTAAAGAACGATAGGAAAAAATTATGTTATTATGACTCATTGTTATGTTAGCTCAGTCAGCCTGGACATATCCAGGCTAAATGGATGAATAACGCGGGTTCGAACCCCGCACATGACATTAATTTTTCCTCTCGTAAATTTGTAACGTTTACCACGTTAATCCATCGGTCGCGGTTGTTGTCTTAGGATGGCAATCGTTACAGCATGGTGGTAGGGCATTTTGCGAATACCCACCTGGCTAACTACCACACTCAAACAAAATCTGTCGCCAAGCGCCAAGCACCAGGTGTGTTCCGGCAGCTGTCCGTGAGAGCCAGTAATTCTAGGTTGGCCTATACAACATCATCGACCTCATCACTTACCATCAGGTGAGATAGTGGCAAAAAGCTAGCTTATCAGCTAGAAATAAATAAATGAAATGCTATAAGTAGTCGGTGCGTGGTACATAATTATACAAAGTCGTACATTTTCACATTTTTAAAAGAAGAACCTTTTAAAAAAAAGTTTCATTCATAACATAAAAGGGGTTAACCATTAAGATTGTATCTCAATTAGAAATACCTATTACACAGAGAGTTGAAATATAAAAAATCTTAGCTATTACAATAAAACGGCAATTTCATACTATAACCCTACGAATAAATTTCATATGTATTCGTTGCTTTAACCCCTATTACAATCTAGGTGCCCATGACATGCAGAAGGACAGACAAACTGCTGGGTCTCATTATAAGGGCTTCGTTTTGCTTTTTGAAGTCGAAATCCTAAAAGGTACCTACCTCAGTATGTATGTGCATCTCTGACTCGCCGAAGTTCCTCACCAGGCAGGTTTGCAGTACGGTGTATGGTAAGGGATCCGCCTTGGTCATGCTTAGCTCCAGGATCCGAGGGTCTTCTATATCCATGAATTTGAATAACTGGGGAAAACATAAGCATTCTTGTCTCTTCTTTCTAAATATTATGATTACAAGCACTAACGCGTACTAAGCGAAAATAATAAATTTACAAATTATTGGTGTACAAAATGTCTCGCCCCGGGCGGGAATTGAACCCGCGACCTTCCGATTTCGCTTCGGATGCTTTATCCACTCAGCTACCGGGGGATCGGCTGTGTCGCCGAAATTTCGTGCTCCAATCGCGGGTCGCGGGTTCAATTCCCGCCCGGGGCGAAACATTTTTTACTCCAATAATTTGTAAATTTATGATTCTTGTCTTCTTATTGGAAGATGGTAATTATAATATCTAATATTGTTTTAATACTTTATGAATGATACATTATGTGTAAACGTAACGTAACGTATTATGTATCGTAATATTGTTTTAAACTCGCCAATATCACGATCACGTAGAATTGTTACCAAACCTAGCCAAAATTACAGGCACATGAGACTTAACAACTATGTCTCAAGGTGACGGGCGCAGTGCAATTCGTCACTTGTGACAAAATGCATCTGTTATAGGCAGAGGTAACCGCTTAATGCTGAATATCAGGTGGGCCTCGAGCATGTTCCGTCACAATATCATAAAAATTAAAAAAAAAGTGCGTTAGAACCGATGAAAATTTAAATTTTCCGTAATAAGCGTCAGTTACTTTTATTGGTAATGGCGTCGATTCTATACAAATTCTCTAAATTAAGGTAGTTCTTATTCTGTTCACATTAAAATTCAAATTCGCATAACGCTTCCGAATGACATTACTTAAGGTTGACTTTGTGGCCTATTGTGGTATGTTTTACGCAATTTTAGTACTCAAGTATATTGGTGCTTGGCTGACTGATACAAAATTGCCTATTCAATGGATTAGTCCTATTTTTGGATAGTGTTACAAAAATGTGAATTTTTGTAAGAGTAGAAAAAAACTATAATATTTTTTTAAATTATTATGTTTGCAATAAGGCATGCTCTGCGGATTACATTACAGAATTACAAATTTACGAGAGGAATAATTTATGTGCGGGATTCAAACCCGCGTCCATCCACCCCTTTAACCGGGGTATGCTCTAACCCAGGGCTTCCTAAACTTTCAAGGCAATGGAACACCAGCCAAATACCTTTTATTATATGGAACCTCATATCAAATGTAAAACACTGATATTTATATAAGCACAACAATAATTAATCTTAATAAATATGTATAATGTTCTATTTGTGTATATTTCTCAGGGTTCGGGTAAATCACTTGAAACACAGGTTCTCACGCAACGAAAAGGTTATAATAATAAAGTTCTGACACAAATTTGGCACACAATACAGTAAAAATATTAAATAAACAATAACAATCACGGGATCGAGTATCTCACGCGTCGCGGGTCAGTTGCTATCTCCTGTCTCTTTCTCTCTATATTCGCGCGCCGGCGGAGGTGTGCGAAGAAAACCGATCGTCCTCGTATTTAGGCGCGTTCAAAAACAACCCAAAAATTAAGCTCGAGCTACATATGTACACCTGAAACATATTAATCTTAACTTGATATAATATTATAATTTCAAAATAATGTTTGTAACCGTAGTATTATTTAAAAAATCATCTGATAATAAATAATTTTAGCGGAACCTAATTAAGACGCGGTTGTAGTCATTTTAAAAAAAATCTGTAACTCAAATAAAACTGAAAACTTTCAATAAAAGAAATCATTTTTATAAAGTTGAACATACTCTCCAGGAACGTAAGTATAAAGTTAAAAACGTGATTTAGAATAATTTCTTCGATAAAAAAAACATGACACCATTTCGCTACTAAAATCACTAGAACTAAAAGATACTATCATAAAACTATGTGAAAGTTATACCAATAGATAGAGCTTGTTATTTATTAGGAACGTATGAAGCCACTTTTTCTAATTCAGTTATAGGTTATTAACAAGAAAAAAATCTATAAATCTTACGATTCAAGCTCTCGCGCACTCCATTTAGTGCCCGCCTAGGCGCCATCAAGGTAGGACGCGTGTCGTTTTCTCCAACAAAATTCTCCCGGTCAATTACGAGCCAGAAATGCAAAGTACGATGGAGTTGAACAGCCGACAGCGGCAGTCAACATCTATGTTCTCCCTAAATAAAATAAAAATGCTTTCTCGGTGGCATTATATTCACGCGCCACAGTAAAAAAGTAAAGAATGATTTTGGAAACAGTTTATGTTTATAGTATATATATATATTATTATATATATATTATTATATATATATTAGTATATATATATTAGTATATATATATATTATATACGTTTATAGTATAGTGTCTGAATCGGCAGATCAGGAGAGCATCAGAAGGCCGCCTGATAAAGGTTACCGCTTGATTACCCATATGATAAAGGTAACTGATGCAATTACCGATACGTTGAAATATTATTATTAATTACAAAAATACCCTATTATAATATATTATCATATAAAACTTGGAGAGTGCAGGCTCCGCTCTCGCCTCAGCCGCCGCCCGCGTTCGCACTGCTTGCCGTTGCCGCTGACAACGTGACGTACTCAAATATTATTTGGATATTTGTAGTGTAGCCGCCTGACATCAGCCGACATTAATTATTAAATAGGTAGGCATACCTACTCTTGCAAACAGTTTAAGGATTTATCTAAATATCATACTGCTGAACGGCTTATAGGCCTTATAGCCCATTGACAACTATTTCACCTGTTGGTGAGTGATGTGGTTGAGAGTGATAAGCGGATTAGGCCTAGAATTTCTGGTTTCTCATGTACTGCTGCAGGAACACACTGCTTGGTGACAGATTTTTTATTTGAGGGTGGAAGCTTAAAGGCAGACGTAATAGCATGGTGGTAGGCGATTATGCGAATGCTCGCCTGGCTGGCTGCCACCCTCAGTAAGAAAATCTGTCGCCAAGCACTTAACGGTGTGTTCCGCATTCCGCGATGTGTCCTTGAGAACCAGTAATTTTGTATTGTGGTAGGGCATCTTGCGAATGAGCGCCTGGCTATCTGCCACACTCAAGTAGAAAACCTGTCGACAAGCACTTAACGGCGTGTGTTGCTATGTGTTCTTGAGAACCGGTAATTTTGTATGGTGGTAGGGCATTTAGAAATTTTGAATAATGGTAGGGCATTTTGCGAATGTGCGCCTAGCTAGCTAACACCCTCAGTAAGAAAATCTGTCACCAAGGACCTAACGGTGTGTTCCGCATTCCGCTATGAGTCCTCGAGAACCAGTAATTTTGTGTTGTGGTGGGGCATATTGCAAATGCCCGCCTGGCTAGTTACCACCCTCAAATACAATATCTGTCGACAAGCACTAAGCGGTGTGTGCCGCTATGTGTCCTTGAGAACCATTATTTTTGCATGGTGGTAGGGAATTTTGCGAATACGCGCATGGCTAGCGTGCGGCTGGGGAAATCGAGCGAGCGCCTGACGCGCGCTGTTCGACTAGAGCGCAGCGCTACGTAGTGTTAATAGCCCGCAACTCTCGCACGCTAAATTTGCCTACTGATTGACTATAGCCGGGCCTTAAGGAATCCCTGCTCTCACCAATTGAGTTAACATGACAATAAGTCATAACTCAAATTTTCCTATCATTCTTAAACCATCGTATTGGGATGGAGCGACATCTATAGTTCAACTTGTTTTACTACAAACAATTAGCTTTAATCTTGTTAATGATGACGAATGAACTATTGATTACGCTCCATCCCAATACGATAGTTTAAGAACGATAGGAAAAATTTGAGTTATGACTCATTGTCATGTCTCATTGTAAATTAGTCAAATATTGTAACCAGTAATGTTATCTGTAGTAAGGTCTTGTATAGTGAGACTCACACTGTAGTCAGGTTCTTGTTTGGTTTCGACGTCGGGGTTTTGTTCGTTGAGTGCTTCCCTCATGTCGGGCATCAGTATGTTCATAGCAACTCTCGCGGCGGCCAGCTTGGCTTGCCGCTTGTTGGAACAAAACCCGACACCATACTGCATGCCGCCAATGCGCACCGTCGCTTTGTGCGGCGCCGCCAGGTCCTCTGGAATCAATTAAGGCACTGGCTGAATGTACGCCGCACTTTTACCATTGTCTACCTCTGTAAAAAGTAACTCCACCTCCACCATGGCCACAAATACCATCCAACGTATTAAGGCGAGTCTCTTGCCTAAGTTTTTCCCAAAACATTAACTCAAAGACACGAAACTTAGTCTAAAATCGAAACAAAAACTTGGTTTAATGTTTTCCGTGGCTTGCAGAGAGCACCTAAGCCGTTAGGTACCCTGCCGAATAGAGGGGGGCGGGCACTGGCATTTGAACCGATCACTGAACAAGTTACCAACTACGTGAACTAGTGAAATGTACAGTGCGCCTTTCTAAAACAAGGTTTAGTTTATAGGCACGTGTCACATGCGCGGGCGACGCGAAACAAAGTCTTGTGTACAAGTTTTTGTAGTCGTCGCGGGAGATGCGAGTTTAGAGCGTTCAGAGTTTGAATCCATATTTAAAATAACAAAAATTTTAAATATTTGATTTATATTTTAATAAAACATTTAAAAAAGTGTAATCGATCGTGCTGTTATGGGTCACTATTGAGTTCGGTTTTTAAAAAAAAGAAATTATTTTGAAACACAGAATTATATATTATTTGAATAGAACTTGTAGTTACAATAATTTTTAGAGACCCTTGGGCAGACCCGTTCCGTTGGAAGAGCAAAGACGAACTGAACTCAGAGCTTAATACTGAAACTAGTGTCTGGCTGGATAGTGCTGATTAGGCAGCAAGGAAGCATTAAGGCATACATAGCTGGGATATAACAGTGCGCTCTTAGAGTCAAGAACTCCTGAAGATGCTTCGTATAGGATCGAAACTCGAGAAAATTCTTGCGGTTTGACTGCGTGGCGTTTACGTCACGTCGGCTTAGCAGGAAAATTAGGCGGAATTATCACTAAGTATATTATATTTTAAATTTTTAAGTGTTTGATTAAAAAATTATTTATTTAATGCTTCCTTAAAACATTTATTTTTATATAAGTTCAACGTTAGTTTGTCTGATTTTTTACATCATACTCAAGTCTCATAGCTTAATCGTTTTTACTTTAGAGCAATGCTCACGTATAAAAATCTTTACCCGTGGTATGTGTTGTGTTTCCTATGCTTGCTTGTTAAATCGTTAGACAAAAAACAAACCATAATGTGTTAGTAGGTATATTATGGGATTCCATGTTTGACAACAGCTTTTCTGTTGGTTGCCGTACTGCCACACATTACCTCATGGCCAAATGAAGGTTATAGCTGTCCTGACGAGCAATTACAATATGCCCTTCGATCGTGTCAAGTCCCATTACAATAGGTCTGCAGAAAACGCTGCTGATCCGTTTTTCCTTAGCAGGCTTCTGTGCCACAGGGAGGGTGCGATTCTAGTCCAGCACAGCACAGCTTAACCAGGAACAGCTAAGTGGCACACTCTGCGGACGCAACCACGATACGTAAGTGCTCAATTGTAGTAAGGTTGGCGCTGTGGCGGTGCATTTTCGATAGTGTTTTTTTCATAATATTTATATAGAGTCCGTTTATAACGGATCTTTTTTTGTTTGTTTTTAATACCCATCTCCTCTGTCACGTATCCCCAGTGAATAGTAGCTTTCTTTCTGTTGCCTTCATTATTCATGTGCCATTGCCACTGACGTAGTTACTGTTTTAATCTGTGCCATTAAATAACTTGTGCACACAACAATTGCTGTTTGATCGAATCAAGTGTTTTTTTCAGAAGATATTATTAGGTCTACACCTAATAATATCTTCTGAAAAAAACACTATCGTAAATGCACCACCACAGCGGCAAACCCTAGTACGACTTCTCTGAAAGAACAGAACGGAAACAACGACAACTTTTTCCGCTCACTGAACTGGTTCAAACCTGTTATGTACCCGAGCGGCGTCGCTATGGCCGCAGCAACCCCCGTGCGTCTTGTATGTAACTAGTTACGCAGGCATAGCTGTGCGTGTATAGTCTATTTTTTTAACAAACGAGTACGGAAAAATTTACTTTGTTGCTATTGGCTCATGTAATCAACATAAAGACCGTTCCACACGAACTCTGTAGTTACTTTTAGATACATTCAGTTGAATCTTCGACTACCTGCGCGTCGATAAATATTGCTTGTAACGAATCAATACTAAAGTTGCAAGTTTTGAATTAGGGTTAGCAAAACAAAAATCGTTTTGAAAAAAATGTTGTAGAAATCGTCTCGTAATACGTTTACCGACGTATCACTGTGAACACAATCCAATTGAACTCGTTTGGTCTCAAGTATAGGGCTATGGCAGGAAATAACAAAAGTTATAAAATGTATGAAGTCTGCCCTCTTTTGTTACAAGGATTAGCTAAAGTGGATAGATAAAAATGGTGATACTGTCTCAACCATGTGATAACCAAGATAGAAACTAAAATGTACGAAGTCGACAATCAATCAACGAAGTCAACAAATATGTTGAAGCAATTTATTATTGACGTATCTGCGGAAAATTCATCAGAAGGATGACGAAAATTTTTAAGATTACTAGAATCGTAGTAGAATTAGTTGATCTATATGGTCTAGTGCATAATATATACATATACTATTACAATATTGTTTTATATCATAATCGCGAACAGAAAATTTTGTTAAGAATATACTAAGTATGCAAAATTTAATAATAAAATAACGATTTTTTTTCTACAGTTACGTTTAGGTGTATTCAATACGAACGGGCCTTAACAAAACAAGAACAAAGGCATTGACCAATGGCGGCAATGACCCATCTCACTCTGTCAATATCGGAAATGTGCGAGAGACATACTCAGTACTCGTTTGTTAATAAAAACGTACTATAGTAGTGAAGCTTTAATTCTGTACTATTCTTTATAGATGTGGTAATGGTATCGTAGAGTAGAGGAGGAAGGTAAAAAAAAATCAATACTTACCAACTTGTCTGTACTCGTAGACAGGTTGTTTGTTAAAAGCGCGCTTCACGTACTCGTGGAATATAAGCAGGTTGTTGGACTTTTTCACGTTTACGACCCAGTCTTTCTTTGGTTCGCCTGCAAATGATAGGGCGAAAGGCGTTTATAATGAGATACTGAAATAGTTTTTTTTTATGCCTGATGCTTAGCCTTTGACCACTATCTCACCTGATGGTACGTGATGATGTAGTCGAAGATGTTGTTCAGGCTAACCTAGAATTACTGGCTCTCAAGGACAGCTGCCGGAACACAGAGTTAGGTCCTTGGCGATAGATTTTCAACTTGAGAGTGGTAGCTAGCCAGGCGGGCATTCGGAAAGTGCCCTACCACCATGGCGTAACGACTGCCATCCTAAGACAACAACCGGGACCGACGGCTTACGTGCCCTCCGAAGCACGGAGTTTTTTTTATTAGTAGCACTAGCACAGCAACCTGTAAATGTATGTTGGATATGAGTTATAATCATTATATTAAATTAGGGTTTTCAGTATATGTTATATATAGTTATTACATATTTAATTACGTCATCATCATCCATAGCAGGAAGATGTCTACTATTGAACAATGTCCTGGCATATTGAAGGGGGATTTGCAGTAATCCCTACGTTTCGCAGGCGTCTTGGGGATCGCAGTGTGAATGGCAGTTCTATAGGAGACCTGGCATTTTTCCCCTCGTTACCTCCTAAGAGCATCACAAGAAGATAGAGGAGTGCAAGTGAGACCTCATGGGGGAATTCTGTATGTGCACTTTATTTATTTTATAAATATTATAGTACCTACATAATTTTCCAGTCAACTTGTCAATACTATTAAGCTACCCTAGTGACAATAACAAACGGACAAGACAACTGATATCCTAAACTGATATAATTACTTATATAGGCTTTCCCAGAAAATGTGCGAGTGGTATACCAATTTTTTGGCAGATCGGAGCATCAAGGTCGAAGGTGCATGCTCCGACTTAAAACCGATGATTCATTTCGCGTTCGCTTCATGATGTTTCGCCATAATAATTCTTAGTTCATTTCATATAGGTACCGCAAAAATATATTATATAAAAACATTAAAATGTATTATTGGTATGCCCAGTTATCAAAGCCAAAATGGGACTATAAAACACCATAGACATATCGTTGTATGTAATAAAAAATCGAAATACGTACCGGGAGAACAGAAACGAGTAATAGGTTAGAAAATAACATCTTATATTCAGATATCAAACTGAATTCTTTGAAAGTACCAGGCGAGCAGAAACTCATACTAGGTAAGCTTGTTGTAAATCTTTATTGTGGATCTAGTGAATGGAACGTATTTATTTACTTAACTTTACTACTGCATTATGTTTTATAGTAAAAGGTTTGCAAGTAAGGTCCCTGGGTTCAAAATAAAGATCAAAGTCAAAATCATTTATACAATTTAGGCGTCTACGACGCTCTTATGAAGGTCAATTACAAATTTTAATATTGAATTATACTACATCAACTTCATCTTGATATTTTCCTTTGAAAACGAAGCTCATTATGTGGTTAGAATTTCAAAATGCACTTCATTTTCATTAATTTTCAGTTAGACAGTAAGGCCCCTTTTCACTCATGAAGGCGCGCCCCCTCCTTTTAACTCCACAGTAATTTATTGATGCGTATTAGTGTGGGTAGGTCTAGTTTTGCTACGTCTTAGTGTGGGTGTATATGCTAAGCTTACGCCCAAATCTTGGCTACAAACTAAGCTTTAACTTTTTGTACAAACTAAGCCAAAGACTAATTATTACTAAATTATTATTACTAAATTACGTAATGATAACGATTGCCAAAACATGCAGGAAATATTTTACCATGATCCAAGAAAACAAGGTCTTCTACTCCGAAAGAAACAGTAAAATAATGATCGCGGTAGGCTATAGAAGTTAAAACCATGGAAATAATAAGTACTACGGTTGTACGTAGTACTTATTACTTCCATGGTTACAATTTCACTAAAAAAAATAGGGCGCGCCTTCGTCACTGGAAAGGTGTTCATTGTATAATAGTGACCAATATTTACGCGACAGATAATTTTAATCTAGTTTTGTTTAGCCAACCGACCATCAAATAGGAGGGGGGTTTCATGACCACCCAGAGCATTATTCTTTTTGTAATTGTGTAATGTGACAATCGACCTTGTAAGCAGAATGCATCACTTGAACACACATGAAAATGGAGTTCAGAGTATTTTGAATCAGCACGTTAACGTATTTTACAAGTTATATCATTATTTTCAGTGAAAGCACGGCTACAATTTTTTTTTTTACTATCGCTTTTTGAAATAATGCTTTACTGGCGGGGAATCGTAGTTCCAATACTTCAGTACGTATGCTCTTGGTCCGTTTTTGCTCGGATGCCGAAATATGTTTCAAAGTTCTTTAAAATCATCGTGAATCATGACAGTAATTTTTCTGAAAGCTGCTACAGAATGTTTGTTAGAAAAACCAAATGTTATGATAATATATATGATTCCGTGGGAGTCGCAGGACGCGAAGAAGGGAAAAGTACCAGAAGGGAGGCAGAGTTCACCTGCCAAGCGTGGGGATTAAGGAAACCACCCTGAAGGGGGAGACAATTATTCAACAGTGGACTTCAAAGCTTTTTTACCCGTCGGATGCCAGGTTAGAATACCCGTGGGGTGCGGGGTAAGAATTGCTCCTCCCCATATCATCCCGTGGGTGTCGTAAGAGGCGACTAAAAGAAAAATACTGGTAGGTGGGCAGCAGCGCCTTCAAAAGAACTGCCAACTTATACTGCGATCCTCAAGACGCCTGCCAAGCGTGGGGATTATGGCAAATATCCCCTTAAACGGGGAGACTGTGTTCAGCAGTGGACGATCCGGCTGTTACAGTACAGGACTTTATAGCTGTTGGTATGTCCTAGACACCTCAATAATTCATAGCTTAAAGTAGTAATTGTATAGGTAAGTATATAATATTATATAACAATTATATATCTGCTAATTGCATAGGAAGTCTAAGCCATTACTTACCGATGTGTTCCTGTCCATCAGCAATTTGTGCAGGGATAGTAATGAGCTTTGTGCATTCAGGCAGCGTGGGGTTCGGCAGATTCCTGCGTGCTTTCTCGTACTTACGTCGATCTGCCCAACGTCTGAAATACCAACACAATCACCATAATGTTTGACTATCCTTTGAACACTATATCAGAGGCGACAGAGATGATGGTCTTTTAACTTTTAACGCGTAGGTAATAGTCGCAATGCTTAGTGAAGACCTTTCAAGTGATACCACCACTAACTCCAGGTCAATGTGACGGATGGTGGACCAGGCCCCTATTTTTCTATTCCTATAATTTACCACATCCAGAGCTGACAGTCTTGTAGCGTATTTTCTAGAACTGTCTGAGGTGTATATTTGTAGTACGGGGTTTTAGTGTCGCGTATGAGCTTATGTTTGAGTGCCAGATTTTGATGGATGAAGTTAAGGGACAGAATTCTAAAACCAGATGTTAGATTTTGTCCCCACTTCTCCTCGCGTGTTTACTTCGCGGTGTACATGGCGCCACGTCCGCAAGTCAACGGTAATATTTTATTTTATTAAAAATTTAGAGCGCTCTCTAGTAGAACTAGTAGAAACTATCTTGTCACACACGAATGTGATGTGTGCTGAAGCGCCATCTAGTACGCATACATGATACCGACCATTAGTTGATTGTATGCTGTAAATATCATAGTGTGACACAGTTAATAAATTTACCATACCTACAGTAGAACAAGTTTAGTCTTGATTATTACCAACTTGTTTGATTTTTGCAGTTTTTGTGTATGTTCATTTTTAATGAACATGAACTATGTATTTACTTTGATGCAAGGCGTAAGCTGTTACACAAAATATGGTTTATTTATTACAAAAACAAGTATATTGTGTAAAATTTACACAGAAAATCATAAAAAAACTTTTTTACCCCTGATCAAAATACAACTAGCGGGTTATACTATTGGGTATTTTTAACTGACTTCAAAAAAAGGAGGAGGTTCTTAATTCGTCTGTTTTTTCTTATATGTTTGTTACCTCAGAACATTTGACTGGGTGAATCGATTAAAAAAAATCTTTCATTGTTTGAAAGCTGATACTTGTTGTTTGGTTCCAGTTAAATTTCATCAAAATCGGTCAAGCCGTTGACAATGAATGAAAATCGATCCCGTAAGTAGCAAGGGTCATAAAAAGAAGTGTTTTTTTTTTAAATCTAAATGGAAATGACTTCATCTCCAAAAAGTGTGAATTAACTTGTCGAAGTCCAACACTAGTACCACGTGCACAATATTGTGATAATAGGTACTTTTGAACTATACTGGTACCGACTTGAACAAGTTATTTCACACTTTTGGGTGTTGGAGTCGGTTCCAATTTTTGTTTTTTTTTTATCAAGTAGCGTAGTTCATTCAGATCCTGGCTTTGTTTCCGCTAACAATCAAGGGTACCTGCTCGTGTCATTACTACAAGTCATATTAAGATTTCACTAACAAAAAATCACATGGAGAAAGTAGTAGGTAGGTACAGTTATTGTTTCAATTTGTTAATAATAATAAATACATCTCGTGGAAGCTATTGTGTAGATGGGTGGAACAACAAAACTTCTAACAAAATAATACCATTATTGAAATCACCCAAGGAGAAAGATAAGTATTTTGTTTGAAAATTTATTACTTTGTATTACTATTCATACGTAATACCACAATATTACATATCGATTATAAAACCGTGGTATTACTGTTATTAACTGTATTTGTCAAAGATTACGAAAGATACGTTTATGTTTGTAAACGACACCCGTGCCGTCACTTGATGTATGTACTTGTATAGGTAGATTATGTTGCGAAGATGCACCGGAGTGCGACATAAAATCGGACATTCTATGAGAGTAGGGCTGCCATCCGTCCGGGTTTCCCTGAATTTAGCATTTTACCAATAACCCTGCATATTAATAAAAAAATAATCGAAAGGTGAATGTTTCGAGATTTGTCTTATTATACTCTTTGTGTAATAGTGTATATCAACAATGCGTCGTTCTTCTCTATAAAGGAATACTCTCTTTGGTAGTATATCCGCTACACTTTGGTTATTAAGGGCGTTATAGTTAAGTTCCCTATAATGCACCTTACTCGATGTTCTTACGTAAGTATTGGTATGGTGCTAATTATTTCATTTTCTTTTAGTCAGTTCTTAATTCTTATGCTATTCAAGAAAACCATGGAAAGTCTCATTCTAAAGCAGAAGCTTAGGCTTCTTCTTTTTGTATTAAGTTTTCATTTCAGAATTTCATTATCTCTATCGCATCAAACGTTTACGGCCATCTTTTTACTACTAATTTATATGTACTAATATATTACGTACTCGATAATACCATGAATATTTCAATAACTTTCCATGTATGAAAGTTTGTGTTTTCTATAGTAGTGGACAGAAGGACGGTGATTACTCAACATAGCTTTGTAGTAAATTGATAATGTTGTTCTACTGTAACTATTACGCTGTGGCAACTCGTGTCCTTTCAAGACATACTTTTTCGAGATCTATGAAAAAACGTGTTCAGGTAGCTAGATTAGGTAGTACCTATTTAATGTTCACGTTCATTAGATATACTAAACTCTCTAATTATATGAAAACATGGAAACTCGAGATACCTAATAAATTTGCAAGCATTGTAATCGTAAATTGAATACGCGTCAGAAAACTTAATTATACGTAAATATAATACGTATCAAATAAAAAGTAATACAAATAAAAAAGTCACCAAAAAGAATCTAGGTATGTGAGATTCGATCCACGATACTCGATCTTCTGATTCGACTTCAGTAGTTACACACTATACAATCATTGACCAAGGTGTCGAAAATTACACACATATCGTTTATGCCTTACTGTCAGACACATTATATTGGTCCACGTACATACGTAAAATTATTATTGTATTATTAAGAATTATGTCGTAAAATTAAAATTTGACCAAAAAGAATCTCTTTACGCTGGATTCGATCCACGTGCCTCTCAATTGCGAAGCGATGTCACTTACTATGCGCTATTTGAACGACGATTGATTAGTCGAAAATTATGTACATAACCTTTGTGCCTTATTGTCAGAAACTGTATAAATTAATCATGATCCATCTAAAATAATTACAACACATTCATTACGAAAAATTCTGAATATTGCTTATAATAATTATTTTAGGTAGCTCAAGTTGTACCTACGTCTTGTAAAATGTTTGAAGTGTTTTTTATATTGCGTTAGGGTTCACAATCATACTATGATAATTTCATTAATATAAGAGATATATACATAGGTACATGGAGAAAGGAAGCCATAGATGCGTACCTTATTATGTGCATCATGCGTTTTTGACGATTTTTATACATCTTTTTTGCATTCCCAAAGCGTTTATTTATAATTTTACCCATGTTTTATTTTAATTGTGATCGCCGAGAAAAGTGACACAGGTCCGACGCATGACGCGGCTGACCGCGATATGAGCGAGGATGATAGCAATATACGTAGATCGCTGGAGTAAATAGTGCGACATGATGTTAACGCTTCTCGGAATGAAAGGGCGTATGTGACATTTTGTAAACAGGCTCAGTACGCATTAACTGTGCTTTTTTTGGATTAAAATAATCAATGAAATTTATTGTACTTAAAAAATCAATATTTTAGAAAAAAAAACAAATTTTAATACACTAAAATCTGGCGGAAAAAGTAGGAATCCTCTATTCAGAGGTGTTTTTGAGATTTTTTTCTATCGAGCCAATTATTAGGAAACATGTTTTGAAATCGATGAAAGTATTACTTATATCCTTGAGTATCGTGTATTTAAATTGCAGTACCATCCGGTACCTGGTTTATGAGATTTTCCATATCATGTTGGCACGATTTCGTAATTTCCGAGCCTTAACGAGTTGGTTATGTCTGTGAGTGTAGTCGGTTTGTGTGAGGCTTACGCATGCTCCAGTTATATGTTGGATGGTTTCCGGTTGGCTTTGGCATTTACGGCATTTGTCATTTGTAACTGTAGGGTCTTTTATGATAAATTTTCTATGGTTCCTTGTATTGAAAACTTGGTCCTGTATTGCAATCATGAATCCTTCAGTTTTTGGGAATTAACTGCCAGTTTTCAGCCACATGCTTGACGCTTTCATTTCAATGAGGTTGATTTATGTCATGTTGGTGTCGACCGTGTAGAACTTTCTTCTTCCAGTCTTCTATTTTTCTTTTATGTGGGTCTATATTTCTTGGGTTTTCTAGTTTTGAGTTTTCTGCGAGATTGAGCGGCGTGTAGCTATTGTCATTTTGGGCTATTGTTTTGTGCATTATACTTGATTGGGATTTATTACAGAAGAAAGTGTTTAAATTGAAAATTTGTTTTTGCCACAGATGTTGAATATTTATCATTCCTCTACCTCCATCCTCCCTTTTAATAGTAAGTCTTTCTATTGCGGATATGGGATGCAGGTTATTGTGTTTGGTAAGTGTTGTGCGTGTGATGAGTTCTATTTGGTCTAAGTCTGTTTTAGTCCATTTAATAATACCAAATGCGTAGGTTAAAATCGGGAGGGCATAGGTATTGAGTTCTTTAATTAAATGTTTTCCAGAAAGTTTTGATTTGCAGATGGCATTTAGTCTCTTTTTATATTCATTGGTCAAAGTTTGCTTTATTGTGGTACTAGCTTTCCGGACGCGGCTCCGCCCGCGCGTTGTCGGTTATCGCGCAAAAACATTAACCTCTTTTTGTGCAGTTGGATAAAAACTATCCTATGTTTTTTCCCGGGTCTCAAACTATTTCCATACCAAATTTCATTCAAATCTGTCCAGTAGTTTTAAAGCGTAAAAGACATACAGACAGAGTTACTGTCGCATTTATAATATTAGTACTGATAGTACTGATGATCTAGTCCTTTAAGCTGGTGAAATCCTAAGTATTTGTGTAGTTCAGTTTGTTCCATAGCTGTTATAGTGTCAGTGTCGCTAATTTCGTAGTCACCGGGCCGGATTTTTCCCTTGATTATGTGAATGGTTCTACATTTATCAAGCCCAAATTGCATGTTTATGTCTTTACTAAAATGCGCTGTTGTTTCAATAAGCTGTTTCATCTCTTTTTCATTCCTAGCATAGAGTTTATTGTCATCCATATAAATAAGATGTGACAATGATGTGTCCACGTTATCACATTTAAGGCGATATCCGGCCCGTACACTGTGCAATCTGTAGGACAGTGGGTTTAAGGCAAGGCAGAACCACAGTGGACTCAAGGAATCACCCTGAACGATACCTTTCTTTATTATTTTTTTTCTAGTGCTAATGCTGTCATTTTCGGAATGGAGCTGTAGTGTTGTTTTCCAGTGTATCATTATATTGCCTTTATATATTTCTAGGATCTTAATCAACCAAGTATGTGGGATACTATCAAAAGCTTTTTTGTAGTCTATATAAGTGCAATGAATGTTTTTATTTTTTGAGGTGGCATGTTTTAATATATGTATTTGAGTCAATTATCAGTTCTTCCTTTCAGCCCCGCCTACACCCTTTTTGTTCTTCGGCGAGTATATTGTGACGCTCTATGTGAATGTTGATGCGTTTTGATATAACGGATGTGAGGATTTTGTGTATGATTGGTAAGTATGTCATTGGCCGGTATTGGGATGGTTGTGGAGAGTATCCAGTTTTAGGCAGCATAAATGTTATTCCTACTGCGATTAAATTTGGTATATTCTGCTTTCCTGAGATAATGTCTGAAAAATTTTTAGCCAAAGAATTATGTAATGCCGTTAATTTCTTACACCAAAAATTATGAATTTTATCTTTACCCGGAGATTTCCAATTGTGCGGGTTTGTTGTGATACTTCTTGTTCCGTCTTCTGGAATTTCATCAAATTCCATTTCTTGTATTGTGTTCCATCTCTCTTCTTCTTCAGTAATCCATGAAGCTCTCTCATTATGTGGTGTCTGTTGCTCCCATAAACCAGACCAATTATCTTCTAGTTGTTGTTTCGTTCGTATTTCTACATTATTTTCAATTGTATGTGTCTGTGGCTTTATTATATTTCTATGAAATTGTTTCTCATTTGTAGAAAAACACTATTATATTTTTTTCACTGATCTGTTTTTTATATCGCTTAAGTATGTGAGTTTTAAGTGCCAGTTTCTGTTTGAGAGTGTCTAAAAATTGTTCTGGGTTTTTCTTGTTATTGTCGTGTTTTGTATGTATGGTGGTATTTCTGAAGATGGCCTCTACTCTTTTAACTACTTTTACAGATCTATTATTGTTAATGTATTGTGTAAGCTGTCCAATGTCCACTCTCAATTTTTCTATATCTTATTTTCATCTTTTTTTCTTGAAATGCCAGTGTTCTCTGTTAGTTTGTAATTTAATTCTGAAATTACTAATGCAGTGCAGTATATGATTGTATGTATGTCTGTAAGTTGGGTGTCCGTGGAATTGTATTGATTTAAGATGTTCTGATTGAATATCTTAATCAGTTCAAATAGTTCAGGGCTATACTTTAATTTTGGCAATTGTGGTCGGGACATAGGGTCCATACCTGAGTATAGTGTTAGACAAGTTAGAAATTTATCAGATATTTTTTGTATATATTCATCATCTACTCTTGAAGCTGGTGCTCTAGGGTTATCTAAATTTTCTATTTCATTTTCTAGCAACAAAGTTATCGATTCTGTTTGCGTAGATGATTCGGTAGTTTGTGTATGTTGGATCGATATGTATGGAGAGAGTGTGATACAGTGTGTCGAAAGTTTTAAAGGGTGAATAGTTGGATTGTTTGTTTCCACTGTTGCTTGTAGTTCATTTGTATTTTGATACATTTCTTCTTCCTCTAGTCGATGTCTTACTTCTTGTTTAAGACGGTGTGGTACTTGTTGTGATACTAATTTATTTCTTTCTATTACTCTTTTTTGGTCGGATAACCTTTGTTCAGATACGTTTACATCAGGGTATTGAAATGAAAAAAGTTCATGCAGTTTTTTTCTATAAATGGTCATATCAGTCTCTAATTTAGTAATGTAGTAGTAGGTGTGCATAATAAATAGGTATACATCGTTACTCCATTTCATACGCACCCTTGGTTTGCCTGCCTTGGTGGACGCGGTCACAAATATCTTTTGCCCGGCAATGCTACCTGCGCAACATCCAAGGCTGGTGTTAATGAACCTATGGAACCCGATGATGTTGGTGATGATTGTACCGAGGGATTATATGATGCGGTACTCGGGCTGTAAGGTTCAAGATATGGGCTATTGACTCTACTGTCATCGTCTGTCCGTCTGTCGAGTGTACGGTTGTCGGCTGTAGCATTTTCGGGTCGTAAATCCCCCGGTAGTAGCCCGCCTGTTCAACTCCTCACCGCTGACGGTTCGCACGCTGAAACACCCAGCGTCAGCTCCAAGTGTGCCCCGAAGATCACCCCCGGGAATCAGCCCTCTCAGTTTCTTTCTACTTCCTGTCTCCATTGGTAATGGGTGTACCATTGCCACGTTAGCCACGCCAGTAATTTTTCATCGTGTGTCCGCCCCCCACGTTATCAGATGGTCGATCAGGACGAGTGGTTGGATTTTAGAGGCTTATTATTATTAAGGTTTAGGTTTAAAGATATTTAATCACAATAAGACGGTACAGTTACTTGAGAACAGTGCTTTAACATATATTAAAAATATACATTAGTCAAGCCGCCTATTAGAGATGGGCCGAACATGGGTTTCACCGAATATGAACATTCGGCCGAATGTTCGGTAAAACTCATACCGAACCGAATATTCGGCTGATAATACTGCAAGTTAGTTACCACATAAAAATAAAATATAGGACACATTTAACACTCAACTCATGATCAATCGGTTTAATACCGTATTAACTTTGAGTACCTACCCTTTTATCGAATATTCGGTGATTTGACCGAATATTCGGCCGAATACGAATATTCGGCAAACCTGCCGAATATAAAACGAATATACGGCCCATCCCTACCGCTTATCATAATACTTAATACTATAGTAGCCACCCATCCAATGCATTTATTTATATAAAAGTGAATGATCAGTGATGGCATGTTGAGCTAGTTGGGTCTTAAATGAATCAAATGAGTTGACACTTTTAATTTTTGAGGGTATCTTGTTCTAGAGTTTAGACTTTTCCTTCGGCTTCATGGGTATTCTCAAGTCCCGTAATGTAAATCTATTCACCGCGCATTTGTCCCAATTCTGAAGTCTAGGAGCCTTACTATCTAACTGGAATGGGACAATGCTGCCAGCATGCTGGGCACGCTGGTAGTGGGCTGGAGCATTTGGACTGTCGGTAGTAAAAAAAACTGGAATGGTAATAAAAATAAACATAAATTTGACCGCCTCTTACGACTCCCACAGGAAAAAAGGGGGTGGGGGACGGGAATGATGCAATTCTACCCTGACAGGCACGGGAGAGGGGGTCTTACCTTTGCGAATTATACTCACCTGAAAAACTTGGCCTCAACCTCAACAGCCTTAAACTTGAACAACTTCTTGCAATACTCATTCACTTGGTCAGGGGTCAGGCGCTGACTTCTCCAGCTTGTCTTCACGGTTTCGACTCTGACGGGTGGCATCACATGCCCCTCTGGGAGAAACACTGAATTTGCTGCGAGTGCATCCCTGTTAAAATCGCTCTCAAATCTGTCGCTATTTATGGTGTTATTGTTTGATTCAGCTGGAGTTGTAGCATTTGTGTCGCTGACATCTTTGTTACCAGTTTGAGATTTAGGTATACCTACTTTCTGAATTTGGTTCATTTTCTCCACTTAATAAAGGAGAGCATTCTGAACCATCTGGTTCTTTAGAATTGCCAGTCGGTGTGTCGTTTTTATTAGGTTGAGCTGTTTCTTTGGCATTGTTAGCTGAAATATAGTCTCGAACCTGCTGAGTGTTACTTTTGGCGATTTCCTTTTGCTTCTCTTCTTCTTCTAGAGCCTTCCTGTACGCCAAACAAGGTATGGCACTTATGGGTATATTGTGATTCTGAAATTGAAACAAACTCAATTGGATATCGTAAAATCCGAAAGATGTAGCTCAAATTAAGGCGTACCCTACTGCGTAAGTCTAAGTATTAATAGGATCACACTTACATGAAATTACATGTAATAAAAGAAGACTAAGGAAAAAAAACATAAGCCAAATATGCAGCGTGCTCCTTCGCAGATGCCTCTACAGACTTAATTACATATATAGAAATTAGATGCCACTACTTTTTGTTTGTTTGTCACTGGCAAGTTATACAACATTGTAAAGGCTGGTTATTTGCTGATAGTTTTTGGGATAGAAATTCTGGATTTGAATTAATGTTTTTTAAATTTAGATATTATTATATTTTGACTATAAATGGTGCAAGTTGATGCAAGTTTTGGAGAGACCGATTGTTCGCAAGCAACAGTATATAAAAGTACTAGATTTCCGGGTGCGGCTCCGCCCGCGCGTATTTCGGTTATCGCGCAAAAACATTAACCTTTTTTTGCGCAGTTGGGTAAAAACTATCCTATGTTTTTTCCCGGGTCTCAAACTATATCCATAACAAATTTTATCATTCAAATCGGTCCAGTAGTTTTGGCGTGAAAGCGTAACAGACAGACAGACAGACAGAGTTACTTTCGCATTTTTAATATTAGTACTGATGTCTCTCGGAGCGTATTCGCTATTCGAAAAACTTTCTTCCCCAGCGATTATCAGTTCGTTGAGCAATTTTGAGATCATCTAGCCGCAGAAATAGTCACCCACACTGCTTCTCCGGCGAGATGATGTTCGTACTAGAACCATATATCTGTGTCTACTCACTCGGACGTTTTCTTTGCCCAGATAGTACGGCTTGGAGATAGAGCATACGCGCGTGGCGCAGTGCATGTACACTGGCATCCCGCTGTAGTGCCGCACCATTATCCAGTCTAGTGGGAGCACCTCGAAGGGGTTGTTACACTTATCTGAAACGGGAAAGTCATTAGAACTAGTGCTTTTATTAAACTTTGCTATAGCTATAGGAAGTTATTCCCGAGTCCTTGCGAATCACTTTTGAGACAGCCAGCCAGAACATCGAGTTCGATTTTCAAGATAGTATTTAAATCGTTCTTTGATTTTTGTAGATTGAAATAACAGTGCATTTTTTTGTGGTTGAACGAACTGATGCAACGCTGATACCGTATTTAACTGACTGAACCCCATAACATGGTAATGTTATCTATAAAATTACCGTGCACATAAATATAGAAGTGATAAAATCAACACCAAAATGTGTTTAGTGTGTGTGCGGTAAGTACCTAATAAATAAACAAATAACTTAAAAACTTGTGGAAGGAATACTTATTCTGAACACTCTAAGCTATCATTTACATGGCTGACTTCGGCAAGTACATACTAGTTTAGTTCAGTGTTGGAAGTCTCGTTAATGCATTTTTTAAGTTTTCACCCATTTCTGGCATGCATACTGCTTACAACATAGACTGATTGTCAGTCGGCCGTCTATCTTGTAAGCAGTATACATTGTACACGATCTGCAATTAAAATATCACAAGCTTACTGGCAAACACTTGTTTTTCTTCTTATCCTTATTCTTTTTTATGCCCGATGTAAGCGGACGGATGTAAATGGGCTTTTAGGCTCTAGTGAATAAAAGTGTGGTTTTTAGTACAAATGCATAAAATAGATCGTTTTTTTATGTTCAAAGAAGTACCTTTTGTTATATAGTGGGACGTTTTCCTGGGTTTATCGTAATAAAAATAGATCAAGGATTTTTTTTATTACGAATTAAATATTTACAATTATTATTTAATATCGCGACATTTATTTTGTCGAAACAATGACATTCGAATTGGAACATTACACAAATAGCAGGTTCAATTTTTTTAATAAAATGGATTTGAACCAGTTTTTTATTATTAAATGATCTAATCAGAACTCGTTTTGACTAACATTTCATGTTAGGTACACAAAAAGTAGCTGTATTTACATACATGTAACTGTTATCACAAAATAAAAAGGCTGTTATATTAGTAAAGTAATAGAATATATCATTTATGCGAAAAAAAAAAGAAAATAATTGCTTTTAGTTATCTGTTGAGTAGTTAGACATTCAAAGAACCAATATAAACAGAAAAAAATGGTTTACCTTCCAGGACGATTTTCTGTCGGGAAATGTTCTCTTTCGGTTCCGGCGGAGCTTTGCAGCTCTCTGGCATATCATCGTCGAGTATCTTCTCCATTTCATCCTCAGGGATATCATCACTTTTATCTAAAAAACAATAGTTCCGTTGATCTATGTACCTATTTAAATTTATTTATACATAATGTTCAGATAAGCAACTATTTTAAAGTTCAAAATGATATTAAAAGCAATTTATATTAATCCTAATTTCGTATTATTGGACTTTTTATTATAAACCTTAAGATGTCAAATAATAATTAAAAGTAAACTGCAAGTATTGAAATCCTAATTCTTCAAGAATCACATTGGATAGGCCTTGATTATTTACAAAGGTTCTACTTTGAAATAGATACATATAATTATAGAATTTAACTACTCTTTTACTATCAATGTTAATTAGAACTGCGATTAAGACACTACATACTGATTTAAATAGTAAGCACTTTGTTTAAAACAGCCATAATAAATATTTTATGAGTTTAAATGAGTTGTTTATTACAAAGTGGCCCTTATAATATAGAAATGTCTTGTTTTGAATATTAAAGACCTTACAAACAATAGTTAGCGATGCAGGTATTGCTATACCTTTTCTTTTCTCTTGCTAAGTGATAACATTAGCGTAACTTAGCGTAACATGTATTTTTCTCATACTCAATCACTGGTCATCAAAGCACTCGCACAAACACAAACACACATATCATTCTTTTGTACGTATCTCCGTCCACATTCACATGTGACACCTTTTCGTTAGATATTTTTCTTACCTCTTGATAAAATGTCCATACGAGTACCATGCTAATCTACTACTAGTGCTCTAAGAATTCTCGCAGGATAACTATAGATTTCTATATTTTATAGATTGTGATGCTACTTTGCAGAAATTTACTCCTATAGTTTGAATTAATTATTGATCTGTAAGGTTGCTATGTAAACTCTACAGAACTCAACTTTTCTGTAACTGAGGCAGTGATGCCAGATGGGGGGGATTCCCTGCAAATTCGGGGAGTTTTTCGGCTTTGGGAGGGAGATTTGGGGGGAAAGGTTATTTGGGGGGACATTCGGGGGGAAAAATTTAGTCGGGAGAAATTTTTGAGGTTTTTGAGTACCTCAATTATTTATCCACAAACACAGTTCCAACACTAGTGGTAGCGTTTGTTTGTGTTCTCATTAATTACCACCTACTTCCCAAGCGATGTGGACCCCAGCTGCACGAATCCTGGACACATTTTTACTGATCAGTCACAAGGTATTAGAGTAGAGGATTTAAAAGAAGTAAAGAAGCGATGCGATGACTTCTTGGTGGAAATTTGCAAGAAAATACAAAAGAGATTGCCTAACAATATGAAAATCTAGTTGCAAACTGATGAGCCCAAAGAATGCGACAAGCCAAGTTTAACTAGACATAACAAATTTGGCGAAGTCTTTTAATTCCGCTTGTGGTGACGTTGATTATGCTGTTCAAAAATGAAATTCACTTTATGGAACTCTAGACTTGTATAGATCAAACGGATGGATTCTGGATTGAGGTTTACAAGTTGAAAAATGCAGCTGGTGAACGATGTTACAGACATGTTGCTAAATTAGCCATTGGTATCTTGTCCCTGCTTTTTACGAATGCGCTTGTAGAAAGGGCCTTTTCGCAAGAAAATATTATGAAAGACAAATCCCGCAACGGAATGTCAGTAAAAACTGCAGAAGCGATTCATAGTATACGCTAATCACTGCCAAATGGTTGCATAAATTGTGCTCCTACATCGTTAAATGAAACAGATGAAAAATTGAAGTGAATCTGAAAATAATTGTTTAGGAATGGTTGAAGCAATTGGAGAGCTTCTTGTTTGAATATAAACTGAAGATAATATTTTTGCTTTTTATTTTTCCCATAAAATAAGTAAAAACTGTTTTGGGGGATTTTTTTCACAAAAGCTAATTTTCGGGGGGATTTCAGAAAAAGTTGGGGGGAAATTCACATGGTCATCTGGCAGCACTGAACTGAGGTGTTATATTTTGTCTGAGCTACTCATTTCAATAAATTTCTCCACGCCTCCTTCTTAACTTTCACATCTATGCCACATATACTCTTCATCCAACCATATCTTACATTGCAATGATGGTCTTCTACATTTACCGCCGAAACTTCATGAGCATTTTTGGGTCTAATGTGGTACCAACGACTAGTTACAAGTTCACCTATCTTGCATTTATCCTTGACAAAAATAATTCAGATATTACAAAGAAACTGTGGTACTTTTCCCTGAAAACCCTTTTATTTTTGTTATTTATATTTTAATACTAGCACATACTTATTTGATGCTTCAATCAAGTTACTTGTAGAACCTTAAAGGCTACGTATAATATATACATAATCACTGGCTTCATAGATAAGCAATATTATAGTAATAAACTACAGTCGACTTTCGTGAATTCGAACCTCTCTATAATTCAAAGTTATCACGAGTTTCCTACAAAATCTCTTTTTATTTCGAACTAAATCAATACATTCTTATACACTTGGTAATTCGAACGAAAAAGTCAACGCTACGCGACAAAATGACGTGTTAATTCGAACTTATCGACGTCAAACACTCGACAACTCGTAAAGAATAAGTCACTTGATCCTCTTATAAACAAGTCCGAGTAATCCATCCCGCCGCGAATACATCAACAAGTTCAAGCTTGGATAAAAGAACATATTGCTGACACGAAGAACAGACGCTTGACCAATTTTGCGGTTTGTGAACATGGCCAGGACTAACCCAACCACTACATTCAGTTCGACAATCCACAAAACCTCGCCAGAGAACCGGTTTATGCCAAGAGTGTTACGCGAATCAAAAAGTACCCAAATTTCAATAGAGATGATGGTTGGCAAGTACCACCTGCTTGGGAACTTGATATCAAATTAATTAAATCCCATGGCCGACACAAATCTGCAAGACCTCTGGAGTCCAGAGGTCTTGTATACCAAAAAATAATGATAAATACACGCGATTTAAACCGTTTAAAGTTGTTTAATTAATATTTCCTCTCAATAATTTCGAACCATTTGATATTTCAAACACTCGATAATTCGTAACATTTTAAGAGTCCCTCGAGTTTCGAATTAACGAGAGTCGGCTGTACCTACATGTAAACTTTTATGAAGCGATAGGAATACTTTGCCTGCCTCAAGGGATCATTGCCATTAGGGGGATCTCTGTACCCCGAGATACATCTCTATGACTTACATCAGGGGCGTGGGCCTTCCCTGGTGAAATGACTTTTTCATTTCTCATACTCGAAAAGTAGTGTTTGTTTGATTCGAGTAGCGGGTGGAAGACGTTGCTTCCCACCTAAGGGTCGGAAAAACTTATAGTAAATGCTTCCCTCTCAAGGGCCAAAATGATTTGTAACCATGGTTTGGGGTGATGAGTGGGCGGATAGTGGTACAGCCCGTATCACCCTTTTAGTTTTGTTGTACCGTGTTCTTATTAACGTATGATGATAGCTCGATGAATAAAATGCCGAACATTATTACACAATATTTAATATACAAGTTCACACCAAAGTTACACAAAACATATTAGAATTAGTTAGTTTTACACCAGAGTTATATTAATGCACAGTTAAACGGTTAAAATGGAAACATAAGACTGTTTGTGTAAAATACAAAGATTACATGTAAAAATACGCAGCGCAGTCGTTTATGTGTAACCGACCGAACGCGTCACTGGCTGGTATGTGTGTGTTGCCAGTTGCCTTAAATTAAATGCCATAATGGCTAACTTAAATGTTACGTTCAGAAACATATAAAATAATAAACTGTAAACGAAAACTAAAATGGTAGGTAATATTCTAAATAATCAATTAATCATACAAAGTGAATTATACAAATAAATTAAAATAAGGTGCGTAATAAACGCCACACCACCCCCCTACGGAGAAGGAAAAACAGATTTTAACAAAAATCAGGGTAATCCTTAAACTTAACATGTCTACCAGACCGAGTGGTATATGGCAGTTTCTTTGTTGTGGTGGTGGTAGTATTTGAAGGTGCAGTAACAGGCTTGGTAAGTTGTATAGGTGACGGAAGAGACTGTACCAGCTTTGAAATAGGCTCAGATGAAGAAGGATGGCTAATAAAAGCTGGTTTGACGCGGTCAATGCTTACAACAACGCGTTTGCCCTTAATGTCCAAAGTCATCGTTTTTCCATCGCTGGCACGATTAACGACTTGGAAAGGACCCGTATAAGGCGGTTGTAAGGGGCGTCTGACAGTGTCATCCCGAAGAAAAACGTGAGACGTTGAGGAGAGATCCTTAAAAATGAAGGAAGAAGGTTGAGAGTGACGAGATGCAGGGATCGGGCGTACAGTCGACATATGATATCGGAGTTGCACGACAAAGTCTGCAGGGTTACTGATGGAGTCTGTTCCAGAAGCTGGAACAAACAATTCACCGGGCAACCTAAGAGATTCTCCATAAACCATCTCGGCGGCTGTAGCTTTCAGGTCTTCCTTGAAAGCTGAACGCATGCCAAGAAGAACAAAAGGAAGCGAACGAACCCAAGAATCGCGGTGGCACATGAGAGCAGCCTTAAGTTGACGGTGAACACGCTCAATCATGCCATTAGCGCAAGGATGGTATGATGTCGTTCGGACTCGCTTAGTGGCAAAATGTGTCATCAGTCGGCGGAACAAATCAGACTCAAACTGAGTACCTTGATCTGTTGTTATGATTGATGGCACGCCAAAACGAGGAACCCATTCGCGAGTTAAAGTTTCAGCAACTTCCTCAGCGGTAATGGATTGCATTGGCCAAACTTCTGGCCATCTGGTGGCTCTATCTATGGCTGTTAAACAGTAACGATAGTCATTACATATCGGCAAGGGACCAATAATGTCGATATGAATATGGCTAAACCGACCAGAAGGTAAGTTGAAATTGCCTAGCGGAGCGGAATTGTGGCGGGTCACTTTGGCGCGTTGACACGCCTCACAAGTGCGAGCCCACTCCTTGCAATCTTTGTTGACAGAGGGCCAAACAAAGCGATCAGTAACGAGACGGGTGGAAGCCCGTGCCCCGGGATGACTGAGTTCGTGAAGTTTGTTAAAGGCAGCTCTGCGAAAGGAAGAAGTTAAATATGGACGAGGCTTACCAGTCGATACATCACAGGTGACAGAGATGTTAGTACCAGGAATTATGACTTTTGATAATTTCAGGCTAGAGCCTTGCTGTCGCAAGTCAGACAATTCTTGGTCAGTCTCTTGTGATGTGGCAAGAGCTTCGTAGTCTTCCTCGAGTGTGATTGCGACGACACGAGACATTGCATCGGCAACGATGTTGTCCACACCTTTAATGTATTTTATATCAGTTGTAAATTGACTGATAAAAGACAATTGGTTTAATTGCGCGGGTGGCAGTTTTTCCCGACGTTGAATAAAAGCGTACAGCAGATTTCTGCTCAGTCAATTTCTTGCTGAAGAACGCAAGGGGGAACCACTCGCCATCAACTTGTTGCTGGAGGCAGGAACCAATGTGGACGCTGGATGCGTCAGTAAACAAACCAAGTTGTGCATCGTTGATTGGATGTTGCAGTAGCGTGGCGCTAGATAGGCTCCTTTTGCAAGCTTCAAAATGATCAAGTAGCTCAGGTGACCATATAAATGGTTTGGCACCTTTGCCATTGATTGCCACTACGGCGTTGATCAGTGGAGCTTGAAACTGTGCTGCGTGCGGAATGAATCGACGATAATAGTTTATCATGCCGAGAAAACGACGTACGCCTTGAACGGTTTTAGGAGGGGGAAAATCCAGGATGGCCTGGACACGCTCTGGTGGTGGTCGAGTGCCTTCGGAACTGATGTGGTAACCGAGGAAAGTTACTTCGCTGGCTCCAAAAACGCACTTGGAAGGGTTTATTACGACACCGTAGTCCCTTAAGCGCCCGAAAAGGATTCGCAAATGTTCGCAGTGATGAGCCTCGTCTACTGAGTAGACGAGGATATCATCGACATACGGAAAGCAGAAGTCAAGACCTCGAGTGACCTCATCGATGAAACGCTGAAATGTTTGACCAGCATTTCGAAGACCAAAATTCATGAAGGGGAATTCAAAAAGGCCAAATGGAGTGACGATGGCAGACTTGGCAACATCCTCTTCAAAGATTGGAATCTGATGATAGGCCTTCACCAGGTCGATGGTACTGAAGACCTTAGCACCAGTGAGGTTATGGGCAAAATCATGAATGTGCCTAACTGGGTACCGATCCGGCACAGTCCTGGCATTCAAAGCGCGATAGTCACCACAAGGACGCCAGGTGTTATCCTTTTTCGGAGCCATGTGCAAAGGAGACGACCAGGCACTTTTAGATGGTCTAGCAATACCAGCCTGAACCATATCTTCGAATTCCTTTTTGGCAGAGAGAAGTTTCTGAGGAGCCAAACGGCGAGGACGGCAGGAGATAGGCGGCCCATCTGTTGTCTTAATGTAGTGCACAGTGTCGTGCTTTACAGACCTGGGAAAACCAGGAGGACGAGTAATCTCTGAAAATTCTGCTAGCACATGTGCGAAAGCAGAATTTGAAGAAGCTACAGCCTTGACACTAGGTTGTTCGGAAGTTGCGGTAGTGGCGTGCGCTGAAAGGCTGGTAAGGCCATCAACTAACCGCTTGGTTCGGCAATCAGGCAGAAGATGGTAATGTGCCAAGAAATCTGAACCAATAATGGCGGTTGTGACGTCAGCAACGACGAACGACCACACGAAACTGCGCCGGAGACCAAAGTTGAGTGTCAAGTTGATACTACCGTACGTCTTTATACTGCTACCATTAGCTGCACTGAGCTCATAGTCGGAGGTTTTCCTCCGGTCTGAAAGCCAACAGCGAGGGTAACAACATAAATCAGAACCAGTGTCAATCAAAAATTGTCGTTTTGTGACACGATCCGTGATGAAAAGACGGCGGCTGGAAAGTTGGCCAGCGTCGTCGCAGTCAGCTGCCGCCACTACTGACTGCTGTTGGAGTTTTCCGCCTTCCAATTGCAAGGCGAAATACATTTGGTCGCCTTTTCACCAAAAGTCCTGTGATACCAGCACCGTTTTTTAGACTGGTCAGGCGTCGTACTTCGCGAAGACTGGTTAGTCCTAGAACGAGATCGAGAGCGTATTGATGAAGGCGAAGACAAGGCAGCAACTTGTTGACCGAGTTCCTCGACTATCTCCCATAACATGGCTAGCAGTGGTTCAGAAACCGCGGGCTGTGATGACTCAGTGAAAATAATATTTTCACAGCTAGTCTGGGCCTCAAGGGCAGCCGAACGTGCTTGGAGTTCATCAGCCATAACGAATGATATAATATAGTACTCTATGTAAATATAATATGTGAAAATCAGATGTCACTAGATCATCCAAATAAACAAACAAAAATATACTAACAAAACAAGAAAAATATTTTTTCCAAGACTAAGGGAGTGGTGCGTTCACACAAAAATTTATGATATAGGTACACACGATACACGCTAGACACACATTAGTAAAATAAATAGGTACCAAAAAGGCTGTAAATGTACACACAAAAATGACAAAATAAAAGTTTTAAATAGGTACAGTGTAATTACAATATATTAAAATGTTGTCAGAATGTGTAAATAAAATGTCTAATGCATCTACCATAAATCAAAGTACTTACGAGTATAAAATGTGTATAAACGTTACAAGAGACAAGATCTTAACCGTTAAACTAACACTCCCAAAAAGAAGTTACTAGTAAAAATAGAATATCAGCAGGTAGCGTACTAATAGAAACTACAAAAACAAGTAAAGAGTTTGTAAAACGTTACACTTCTACCATTACACTAAATAAACACCATGGGCAAATAAAACTTTTAGTGAAACAGATCTAATGTTCGTTCGTAAAGTTACATAAAAATACTTGCGTGAACCGGAACGTAAACTGGACCAGATTGTCAATCCCTCAACTGACACTGTCACTCGATGACTTTGACAGCTGCGATGGATGTTGACACGTACAGTTGGATGTCGTTGAATGACGCTAGGGGGCGCGAGCGTGCAATCGCGCGCGGAGAGTCCCGAATAGCTTCAACGCCCAACAAGCTGATCCGCACGTGTTCACGATTTTTTGTATTGATGCGCTTTGTGGAATGTAGGCACTTTTATGACTGGGACGCGACGCGACCGTTACACTTTTGAACACTGCACTGATTCACGAATGATAGTTACTTCTGAAGAATTAATACCGGTCTCGTGGTAGTTCAGCTCGTAGGTAGGTCATGCAGAGGTAGTCCAAGTCGAAAAGCACGGCGGCGTCAGCTGCTCCGCATTTCTTGTACTTGTAGAAATAGAATATTTTCGACACTATTCAGCTCCGTTGATCGATGCTTTATCACGTCGGGGTCACCAATTTGGGGTGATGAGTGGGCGGATAGTGGTACAGCCCGTATCACCCTTTTAGTTTTGTTGTACCGTGTTCTTATTAACGTATGATGATAGCTCGATGAATAAAATGCCGAACATTATTACACAATATTTAATATACAAGTTCACACCAAAGTTACACAAAACATATTAGAATTAGTTAGTTTTACACCAGAGTTATATTAATGCACAGTTAAACGGTTAAAATGGAAACATAAGACTGTTTGTGTAAAATACAAAGATTACATGTAAAAATACGCAGCGCAGTCGTTTATGTGTAACCGACCGAACGCGTCACTGGCTGGTATGTGTGTGTTGCCAGTTGCCTTAAATTAAATGCCATAATGGCTAACTTAAATGTTACGTTCAGAAACATATAAAATAATAAACTGTAAACGAACACTAAAATGGTAGGTAAATATTCTAAATAATCAATTAATCATACAAAGTGAATTATACAAATAAATGAAAATAAGGTGCGTAATAAACGCCACAATGGTAACCATTATCATATCATAACAAAATTATGCCTAAGTTTTTTAGTTGTAAAATACTTTAACATAATTAATGTGACTTTAGTGTATGTTACGAGTACATGAAAACTTTAGTCACTAATTCGGTTAATGAGCAGTGTGAATTAAAAAAATACCTTTTAAGCGGCATGACCCCCGAACGAGACGCATTATGTTCCATATTTAAAATAAAAAAAAACTTTATAATTTGGTATTGTAGTTAATAACTATAAGGTTATTGTAAAAAAAAGCTTTAATTTCACAAATTGTTCTAACTCCTTCATAAAATTTATAAATATATATATGTATCTTCTACTCCCGTTTATTATTTTCAGTAAATATTAAAATAAAAATACTCTCCTCATATTTTAAATGAAAAGTAGAGCGTACACGCTCTACTTTTCATTATACGAATGTAAGTCATCGATTCCTACTAAGACAAAGCCGAATTCATTTCATTTAAAAAATGTACTATGAGTATGATGTAGTAGAGAGTAGGGTTATTACAATCAAAATAAATGTTATAAAAAAGCTACTATTTTTATATTTTCCTTATATTAGTAGTGAAAAGAAGAGTGTTTAACACGGCTGGAAGTCATCAATTTCTATTCGGAATATAGTCGCCCGTAAATATTCCAAACAAAATTTTTACTTTCCTTAAATTCGAAATTAAAAGTAGATTGCTTAACACGGGTGAGGTCATCAATACCTACTTGGACAATAGCCGTCTAAATACCTCGTATGGGTATCGATTCCTTTCGACCCTTGTATAACAATCTACTATTTGATATGAATAAAGTTGGTTATTACTGTATTAGCCGGATCGTCCACTGCTGAACACAGCCTCCTCTATTGAGGAGGTATTTGTCATAATCCCCACACTTGGCAGGCGGCTTGAGGATCGCAGTATAAGATGAAAGTTCCTTAGAAGGCGCTGCTGCCCACCTTCCAGTCGTTTCCCTTAGTCGGCTCTTACGACAGCCACAGAATGACATGGGGAGGAGCAATTCTAACCCGGCACCACACAGGCGGTTAGTTATTATTGTTTATATATTTTGTGTTTCCTGGATATCGCCTGTATTTTTTATCAGCAATACGCATTTAAATTAAATTATTATTACATACACTTATACAAGTTTTAAGGGGGCAGAAACTAGTCTACTACAAATCTCAAAAAGCAGTAGCAAATGTATGAATATACCGGAGATGTCAGTATCTGCATCCTTGCTGTCCTGATCGTTCACCTCATCAAGTACTTGAAACTCTCTTAGGTTCTGCAACTCTTCAGAACTCACATTGTCATAGAAGCTAGGACTAGCGAGTACTTTTTCCGCTTCTTCAACCTGTTTAAGCCTTTCCTTGTCTTCATTATTTTTAAGGGTTTCTTCCCTTACAACATTCACAATGGGACAGATTGCCTGTTCTTTAAGAGCTTCTGGTTCATCCATCCAAGTTTCTTGTTTGGCTATGATTGTTCTGGTGTTTTCTGATTGAATTTCTGCTTTGAAGCGCTTTGCAAGGTGTTGATCTTCCATTTCATTCATATTTTAACCCTGTATGGAAATGTGCTGATTCGCGTGATTGGGATGAAACAAAACAATGATAATGATGAATTAACTTGAGCAGCAGAACATTCATTTAATAACTAATGTATATATATACATATGTATATATATACATAGGTATATATATACATTAGGTATATATATACTTAAGCAATAGTACAGACTTTTTGTGTATGTGAAAATAAACATGAGTGGAACACATTCTGTTATCGATTTTACACCATCCCCCGCAGTATTGTTGATGAATTAATATCCATCTTATATATATATATACATATGTACATATGTATATATATATATATATATATACATATGTACATATGTATATATATATATATATAAGATGGATATTAATTCATCAACAATACTGCGGGGGATGGTGTAAAATCGATAACAGAATGTGTTCCACTCATGTTTATTTTCACATACACAAAAAGTCTGTACTATTGCTTAAGCTGTGGCACGTTGGCTTTGGGAATAATAGTAAGGACAACCGTGGTCTACGAACACGGTGTATCTACTGTATTCACAGTTCACACACACGCACGATTGCTACGCGAAGTCAATGAACTGCTATATTAAGCACAATAGACAGCTGTTTTGTGTACCTATTCTGCCTAGTCGGTCTTTGGCGGCTTGCGACAAAAGAACCCGCGACGCGGTAGCGGTTTAATACAATACGGCATACCTAAGTAGATACAACACAATACAGTATGTACCTACGTAAACTTTATATTAAAAAGAATGTAGGTAAGTAATATTTTTTATCATTTAGAATAGTTTAATCGATTGGCGATTATGCAAAACATTCGGCAGTCTAGCTAGATTGACCGGTAAGGCCTTCGCGTTCGTCAGAATAGGTACGTGAAACAGCTTCATCTATCACTAGGCTAGTGATAGCGTCTAATTGACATCGGGTAGCGTTCGTACGTGTGAGAATGGAGTAAACCGTGGTTCTCGCTATCATACTAAAAGGCGACGCGCTGCGCTTAGAAAATAGTTATAATGATTTTTTGTATATGAAAATTAAACATGAATGGAACACATTCCGTTATCGATTCTACACCATCCCCCGCAGTATTGTTGATGAATTAATGTCCACCTTATATATATATATTTGTTTTGAACCAATATATTTCCATAATCGAAACTTTATCGGGACAAGCATCGAAAACAAATTTAGGTTTAAATATAATGACCACCATATAATGCTTTGACACCCCTAGTTCTTTTACCAAAATTGGAATCGAACACCAAATGTAGTAAATGATCACTAGTTATATATAGAGAAAGGACGAGCGAAGCGTTAGGTTACTTGTGTTGTGACCACAATAACGCGTGAGCCGAGCGAGCGAAGCGAGCGTGCCGCGGCAGCGGCCGGTGATGCGCCAGAGAATTATAGCAAGATGTAAAAACATTGGATAAAATTAATTTTTATAAAACATTGGATAAAATTAAATTGCTTTGAAACGGTACAGTAAACATATGTACCATAAGATGTTGGGATGAGAGAGGGGTTACAGAACCCTTTTTTATTTAATGAAGTGATGATGTGGTCAAAGATGTTGTTCAGGCTACACTACAAAATCTGGCTCTCAAGGACAGCCGCCGAAGCCGGAAAACACCGTTAGGTGCTTGGCGACAGATTTTCTACTTGATGGTGGTAGCTAGTCAGGCGGGCATTCACTATATGCCCTACCACAACGCTGTAACGACTGCCATCGTAAGACAACAACCGGGACTGAGGGCTTAACGTGCCCTCTGAAGCACGGAAGCGCTCAGTAATAATGTCACTAGCGGTCACCCATCCAAATCGTGACCGCAGCGGACTTTGCTTGACTTAGCAGATCGACTAACACTGAAGAAGAGAGAATGTGCGGGGGACATACGACCCCAGTGTTTATTTTAACATATTACTTTGGGAGTGGCATGTTTTCGATCTTGATCGTCTAGATATACCTCAATTAATAACTAATCTGTGCGTTTAGTGAATCGCCGAAGCTCCATCGGTGCGGTAACTTGTGCAGTGAGTCTGCAAGTGTTTGGGGTACACTGACCCCACACTTGCGTTCACGGAACTTATTTTTAGTGCCAAAAAATTAGCAGACTTTGGTTTGAATGCTTAAGAGCTAGTTTCACCATACTCTGTTATTTATTTGACGCCTTGTTACTCCATTTAACGGACTGTTAAATGAACCGAGTGTCCCACCAACTGTTAATGGATGATTAATCCTGTCAACAAGGCAAGTTGTTCATAGAACGTAGACTGATTTAACAGCTCTGTTATTTTTAATGACCCATTAGGTAATGCCTGATTTAGCGTAAACAAACATGGTATGGTGAAATTAGCCCTTAAGATATTATCTTTTAAAACGGTTCATATCTATGCGTAGTGTGCATGATTCTAGAACGGATCAAGATGATATTGATAATATTTGAACTGGTCCAGAAGCAAAGAGCTTTATTCCTGAGGAGAAGTCGTAATGGCACAAAAAACAAAGAAAACATGACAAAAACAAAAAAAAATAAAAGTGAACTGATTTTAAGTATATCGGAGACAGCATCAAGTCAAAATATACCTATAATAGCCAGAAAGGGTAGGTGCGAGTTTTACAATCGAAGCAGAGACTTGTAAAGCTTGTACACTATTTTCCAGGTGGATATGTAATGATCACCAGGTGATGATATATCCAGACTGTCATCAGAAGGAATAACATGTGGGCAAATAGTTTTTTCATAATGCTGATTTGAAACCAAGAAACATAAAATAGTTAGAATTTTGATGATGCTAGTTTTATTTTGTAAAAGTAATGTAAAAACAAATTATGTAAGATTATGTAGATATTATTATTAAACGCCATTTAATATTTAATTGATAAAAAGTTAGTTTTCATGATTGTACCAACTTTTTTTAATTATCGCTTCATTTGGCTGGCAAATACTAATAATAATAACATGATGCAAGCACTCACATACCATAAAGGAGCGCGTGCACTCGTAGTGTTCAAAACGGCTAAGCAAACTTCGCTACGAGTGCTTCAATAGATATTTTTTTAGAAATTATAATTGTTACAAAAATTTGGATGCAATAAGTACATTGAAAGGACTTAAGAATCGGTATTTATATACATAATATGCACTATCGGGGCACAAGAGAGATCTCGGGTTACAGAAACCTGTATATGACTTATTAGAAGTGTAGTAATTCTATGACAGCTCTGGTGCTATGGGTATGCAGCGCTTTAGTCTCCATGCCTCTGACTTATAAAACAATCTGGGGTTAGGATGGACAAGACTGTTTGGAAAGTGGGTACCCTAATTCAGTTCTGTCACACTATTCAACATACTCTAAGCCACTTGAATCATTTGCCGTCAAGAACAGTTGGATGAGTATTTTGATAGGACAATAATTATATGCCATATATTATTACGCAAACAATATTAGCTTTCTGTTACATATTTTGCTATCTGTGGACTGTGCATTATTCAATTAGTCTTCTGAGTGCAAATTATAATTTAGTAGAAGTGCAAAATACACAAATTATCTAGGTAAAATTATTATTGATTTCTGTAAGATAAAATTTTGTGTGGTTATTCAAGTTAGCTATATCTATCTGTAGATAAATAATATATAACACAGTGGTTTATACCAACCCTAAAGACGAGCTCAAAGGGCATGTGTATTAGTGGCGTGTACCGGTTCTCAAAAAACTGGATAATCACCGGTTGGGATCGGTACCGGAGACTAATCGGTGTTTCTATTAACTACCGGTTAATCGATTATTTGATGTGTAACCATTTCTGAATCCGAGATTCAGTCGTGATTAGGGTAAGGATGTATCTTTGTTCGATACTACTCATATATATATTATAAAATGATAATATTAATTTCATCTCATCTCATTCGTACCATCAATGCGTTTTGCTTCTATTAACCTACACGGGAAACCATTATTACTACTACCCCATTGAGCTCTCCTCCGTTTATGCTACCCAAGAAAAATTTTATATAATCTCATTCTGTAATATTCTAATTATGAAATGAAATACAGATTTTTGTTGGCATATTTTATGGACATACTTCTTTCAGAAAATTAAATTAAAGCTTTATTCTCCTTACAAAACAATGCTTTAAAACATTTAATTATTAAAGTACAATGTGTGCCGACCAAGGAGGTTTCAATTCAAACACGCCTGTGGCTCTTTTCAAAAAACAACACTCATATTTTAATACCCTCTATTATATGATAGTTGCATAAACTACTATTATTGGTCACATTAAATTCGATTGGATGTCAAGTGCTTTCTGTGCATCAGTAATAAAATATACTGACTATTCGGAGAATAACCGGAGAAACACCGGTTATTCAATAAAATCACCGCAAAATCTCCGGAGGCTGAAACTGCCTCCGGTACACACCTCTAATGTGTATGGTGGCAACATAGTACAGCCAGATTCATAACTTCCACATTCCATAACTTATGTTTATACTATATATTTTAATCCTAGTTGTATCTTTGAGTTATCTAGTACATTACTGTAGCTTTCTACAGACTTCCTAAATAAAAATTGGTAATGTGGTTCTACCTTGAGTGTTATTCATAAAACTATGTTATTTATACCAAAAGTCCAAAAGGCATGGTTTGTTAAAGACTGTTCGCAAACAACGATAGTAATAAAAACCAATGCGTGTCGACAGTTGGTTTTCACCATCGTTCCCTGCGAACTTGCGTCTTGGGTGTGACCAAGCCAAAGAGCGCGCAAGGACAGATCGATACCGCCGTGAAGACTTGCGAAATCGCAACTGATTGAGCTCTGATATTTAATCACAGAGTCATATCTGCTGCAAGATCGTTAGACACAGCGCGAGCCGCCCTGAGCTCTTGTAGCTGCTCTTGATTCTGCAATAATAACGTACTAAAAACACTTGCAAAGCTAATTTTGGACAGAAATGGTACAAAGATTGCTATTTTGGACAGATGATATAAAATAAAAACTACTTGTAAACTAATGACCGCTTTTCAATCCGGTATTTCACCTTAGTACCTAGTTAAGTAAGTGCTACTTTTCTACTTACGTGTGGTGTTATGATATTTATTATGCACTAAATTACATTAGAAGATTTAGAAGCTACTAGCAGTTCAATTCAGTTTAGACAAAGTTACTTTTATGGGCAATTGGGCATGGCTACGTCCAGTGTTGCCACCTTAGATTTTTTTAAGGAGCTAGGTCAAGAGAGAAATGTCGCCAGATTTCGGAAATTTTGCTTACGAGAAAACCACCAAATTCCGCTAAATTTTTGAACTTGTATCATACTCAAGAAACCCAAAAAAAGAGTCGATTAAAAACTATATCTTCACGAAATGTTTAGGGCCTGTTTCAACAGTTCTGTAATTATTAGGAAATCTCTTCTGGGTAAATGACAGTTTTGAATGAACTGTAATAATTCGTTAGACAAAGATTATGGGCACTCATCTAAACTCTCTAAAACTGGCTCTTAGTATCTCATCATCATCATCATCAGCCGGAAGACGTCCACTGTTAAACATAGGCCTCCCCCATAGAGCGCCACAAAGAACGGCTATTAGCCGCTTGTAACCATTGGCTATTAGTGACTTTCACGATGTCGTCAGTCCACCTAGTGGGGGCTATCAACTCTACGTCTTCCGGTGTAGTGTGGTAACTGTGTGGTACTCGAGAACCTTTCTTCCCCAACGGTTATCGGTTCGTCGAGCTATGTGGCCCGCCCATTGCCACTTAAAACTTGCAAATTCTGAGAGCTATGTCGGTGACTTTGGTTCTTTGGAGAATATCCACGTTCCGGATTTTATCGCGCAAAGTAACTCCGAGCATAGCTCTCTCCATGGATCGTTGAGCGACTCTGAGCTTGAGCGACTTTGAGCTTGACTCCTAGTATATAATAGGGGGTAAAATAGAACCACATTCATATGTTAATTTTTTATCTTTAGAGTAAGAAATTAAAAATCAAGATTTTTTTGCCCAATTGCTAATATGATATCGCTTCGTAATTTATACTTGCTCTCTGGGGCTTATCTTCCAACCAACCCCAATTCCGGATAAAGAATGATAGATTAATAAAAAACAGTAACAAACGACTGCGCCTAGGAATTCCCCGGTCATAGGTGGACCTAAGGCTATAATATAATACCATGTAATTCCAGAAAATTTGGGGATTTCCTATCAAAATATGTTGCCAGATTCCGTATTGAGAAACCGCCAAAAACCACTAAAAATATTAAAAACGCTATATGATGACAAAATACCACTAAACGCCTTGAAAAAGCGCCAGTTCTGGTGGAAAAACCACCAAGGTGGCAACACTTACGTCTGCCACCATGAAATGAATCTTTTTTTTTGTGGCAATTGTTTAGAACATTTTTGCCAGCATCATGAGATATATATATATATTACAAATAAATTTAATCGGAGAAGAAGAAGAAGGCATAATACGTCAGTTTTAACACAGTTTGTTACTAATCCTTGGCTTAGCTTTTACAAAATCTATTATTTATTGTGGAATCTGTCACATTTGACAGCTAGCCAAAATTTGGCCGATTCAAAAGGTAGTAAAAATTTGGCCAGGCAGAGCAAAATTTGCTCTGACAGGTCGCCCCGGAACGGCTATGTTAGATGCTAGAGTGCTGGAACGACGTGTATCTGTTCAAAATATGTCTTGGCCGACGGCTAGGAGGAACGCACCCCAAGGTGAACTGAATGTTACATACCTATTCAATTAAATTTTTCAGAACTACTTACAGTTTAATATTATTTATGGATATAAAAGATGTTAATATTTCAATGGTATTTACGTTAATATTACTCAAAATGTTATCTATATCAATGGGAAATGGGAATTTATAATGTACTAATGACTTGAATAATGAATTATGATCATATAAGGGGCAAGAAAAGAAAATATGGTTTAAATCAGCTTCATCCATACCACACTCACAGATTGATGAATCTTTAATCCTCAATTTCTTAAGATGGACAGCAGAAGAGCAATGGCCGAATCTCAATCTAGATATTATACTACAAATTTTCCTGAAGCACTTGAATTTAAAAAACCACGGTTTACTTTGAATGACAGGTTGGAATTTAGTAGAGGTGTGACTAATATATTCGTATTAGGTATATATAATAGGTTCAAGACAGAAGTTTAATATTAGGTAATATGAATTTTGTCGTAATATGTTATTCAAAATATAATAGTGAGCGACGTGCCGGCGACCAAGTGACGCTTTTCTTCCTTACAGTTGCCTGTGACTTGCCATCTCATTCCCACTCCTCGCGAGCGAATGCGACGCCGACATTCCAATTTGAAATGTATCCTCGGGGTTCGGGCCTTGCGCGTGTCTTCGGTGAAGTTATTGCATTGCGTGTTGTAATACATGTCGCTTCTTGTATAAGAGCTTCGTGGATAATCAGAATGGGTTTACTGCTTGATTTCGAATGTCATGTGCCCGATGGCTGTTTCCCCGAAGTCATTAGCTCGAGCGTCCGAATATCAGAATGAGACCAGGCTATGGATATCGATAGATTATTATTAACTATGCACTGTTATGGGTTAGTATTTACCTAATATTGTAATGCTGCCTATTACACACTATTTCTGAAATGTTCTATAAATATATAAAAGAAATTGAAAACAAAAGGAACATAAAAGTAATCTATATTTATAATGTAAATACATATTATAAATCATTGTTAATTTCGTGATTTCGTTAACTGTCCTAGATATGTTAAAGTATAAAGTAAGGCAAAGTATATCACTGTATATTTATATCAATAACGTGAGTGATTTGTCAACTATTACACATAATATTTTGACCAATAACGGTTAAATTGCGCGGCTTTTATGAACGAATAATATAAGTTGTCACATTTATTTGACTCTTACCCAGTAATAGGTTAGATGGCATAATATTGGCTAAGCGTTATATTCCATAATAGGAATACGAAAATACGATCCTAATATAACACCTCTAGAATTTAGCATAATTACATCCCGTGCGTCTACTGGACATTGACCATCTCTTTGACCACCTAGACTTTATGTCACGACTAGGGAGAAGTAAAAGGTCTTGGGGATACTTTTTAAAGGGAACCTTATCACCACATATTACAGCTTGCTTTGCTATCTCATCAGCTTTTTCATTGCTTTGTATATTAATATGACTTGGAATCCAAGCTAAGTGGACGGAATAACCAAAAGAAATACACATAATCAACATCTCTTTGCATCTGAATATAATCCAGTTTTTGGAACCTATTTTAAATGGATTGGTCCTAAAAGCTTGAAGAGCACTTAATGAATCTGAAAAAATAACTGTTCTCTTTAATTTAAATAGTAATATGTAATTGATAGCTTCCAATATACCCCTACATTCACCTACAAAAACTGAAGTTTCAGGTGGACATTTAATTTTTTGTACTATATTATAATTTTGGTGAAATAGTCCAACACCAACACACCCATTTTCATAAAATTTTGATGCATCTGTAAAAATGCTTTGCCTTCCATTCCAAAGGTTATCCTTAATTCTAAGGAAGTGTCTATTAAACAACCTTCGATCCGAACAGGAGCGGAAGACGAAAGAACGAGCAACGAGACCGAGCGAATGGGCATATTATGGGAACATTCTACATACCTAAGTATTTACCAATTCAAGTAAGTGAGCTATCTATTATTACTTACATAGCTATCGATATCGATTCGGTTGCCCCATTTGCGAGTTTAAAGTTCCTACCTACATATTTTTAGAAATATCGACCTGGCAAAATTTGTAAAACAAATTCGTAACATTAAAATAATTGTAATATGGCCACTTTAAACATTGATACTATGCTAGAATCGAAAGAACTAAAAGAAAATAAAAGAAAACGCGGCATATTGAAAGGGAAATTAACATTGTTTAAAAAATGGGTAGGTACCTACACTAGTAACTCTATTGTCCGCAGTGTCATGTCTCGATGCCGAGCTACGGACCGAGAAAGTAGAGGTTACTCAGTATATACAAAGTTACTTTATGAGGTTACTTTCAATGAGTTTGAAAGCATCGAAACTTTATGTACCGATGTCGAAGTTCAACTGTCAGAAAGAGAATCATTTCAAAATATTTATTTCGAAAGTGTATCTTTGTGTAAAAAACTAATTAATTGACGATGATAACTGGGAAAAGGTACAGAGATATCGTCTTAGAAACCGGTTTAGTGGTACTCAAGGACTGGCTAATGATCCTACAGGCAGGTTTAAAGCGGCGTAGGCAAAAGTTCCTTTGTATATTAATAACGTCAACAAAGAATCGACGTCTCAAGATATAAGCGATTATATTTTAAACAAGACTAGCGTGAATGTACATTTAGTGGAAATTAAAATGAAGCGCCAACTAGATTTTATGGCCTTCAAAGTGTTCGTACCTAGAAATAAACTAAGTTTATTTTTAGAGGAGTGTATGTGGCCTGAAGGTATTTCGTTTCGACGTTTTATACCATTCAGAGAAAAAGCACAAGAATCCTCTCGAAGAGGGGCCACAGAGGCATGCAGTTACTTACATTAATTTTTATGGATAGCACACCAACACAAGAAAGACCAAAGTCTGCAAAGAGGTCAGTGCAGGGGATTAGAGAGACATGCAAAACTGCACATATCATCGCGCTTCAGGAGACCTGGCTCTTAAGTAGCGTACATTGGTACGATAGACCGGGATTTCGAGTATAGTAGTAAGTCGGCGGTTGACACAGGGTCCGTGTAACTTCAAGGTCGTCCCTACGGTGGTGTCACGCTTATGTGGAGGAGAGGAGTTTTTGCAACTGTCGCAGTTATACGCTATCGTAGTGAGATTGACGGTGATTAAGGTATGCATTAATAATAAGACTCTTTTAGTATTTTCTGTATATATGCCTACAGACTGTGCGGACAATTTGACTGAGTTTGCGGAAATACTAGGAGAAATAAGTGCGGTGATTGACAGTTGTGTGATCGAATCTGTGATTATCTTAGGAGATTTTAACGCTCATCTCAATGCGTTATTTTGTAATGAATTATTGAATTTTTGTCAAGATCAGCAGTGGCTCTGTGCTGATATCATTAAGTTAAATGTACTATCTGACACATATACTTATGTAAGTGACATTCATAATAACTGTAGGCGTTGGATTGATCATTGTATAACAACAGAGGCCACTTGGCGCTGTGTCTCTGATATAAAGGTGCGTTATTATGTTTATTGGTCTGATCATCTACCGATAGAGATAGAATATACGATAGGATACTTACCGTGTAAAACTAATAACGTAAATATGAGTTTTAGTAAAGTAAAATGGGGTAATCGAGGTGAGGGACAAATTGACGAATATAGAAAAAAGTGTAATCTTGAACTTAAATGTATTGACTTTCCAGAAGAATTTAATAAATATGCTGACAATTTTTGTAACAATTTGAATCATAGATTAGTGCTCGATGACGTGTATAGTAAAATCGAAAATATCTTGAGAGAAGCAGCGGTAATTTGTTGTAATAGAAATAAAATCAAAAGACGAAAACAGGTAGTTGGATGGAATTTATATAGAAAGGAAGCGCACAAGGAGGCTCGCCTGTGTTTCCAACTTTGGATGCTTCAGGGTAAACCACCATCTGGAAAGCTTTATGATAAAATGTGTGCAAATAGAAGGCTCTTCAAGTCTAGGCTTAAGTGGTGTCAAGATAATGAAGACCAGATTCAAATGGATATCTTGGCCACAAGGCATAGAGATAAAGATTTTAAGGGCTTTTGGAAGCAAACCAAAGGTATGGAATCAGGGTCATGCATACCGGCTTGTGTGGAGGGTCAGTGTGAGCCGCGCCAGATAACGGAAGTTTTTTTTTTTTATTTTTTTTATTCAATATAGGTTCGCGTTTGACCACACCTTGCCTGATGTTAAGCATTGATGTGGTCTAAGAGAGAGGGTGCTACTGAGCTCGTGTTTACTTCGGCTCCGTATATTTTTGTTAATTATAAATATTAAGGCCTAGTTTCACCATACTCTGTAATTTATTTGACGCCTTGTTAATCCTTTTAACGGACTGTTAACTGAACCGAGTGTCCCACCAACTGTTAATGGATGATTAATTCAGTTAACTTCATACAACGTAGACTGATTTAACAGCTCTGTTATTTTTAAAGACCCATTAGCTAATGCCTGATTTAGCGTAAACAAACATGGTATGGTGAAATTAGGCCTTAAAGCAGTAATTGTATAATAAATATATTTGAATTCGAAAGGCGATAGTTTGGAACGCAACAACAAGTGAAGGCATCGCGAAAAAATAGTGTTTAGCAGAGGAAATTATAAAAAACTGTTTTCAACGGATTTTAAGGACAGAACGGATTAAAACAACAAATACTGGGCCCCGATTCTCTTAGCTATTGACCAAACGCCACACTACTGCGATGCTTCTGCGATCGAACTGCTGTTAATGTCAAATTCGGTAGTCTGCTAATTCTAGCTCCTAATCGCAGTTGTATAGCAATCGCGTCGTTATCGTATGGCTGTGCTATAGCTTGCAAATGTTGCCACTGAAATAATAATGAAAACTTCTATCCATCAAGCATCAGTCAAAACATCAATACACTGGTTTTATAGCAAACATTACATTAAATTAATATATTTAAATCATTTAGCTATTTTTCTATCTAAAATCCTCCAAAATATCACGGAAATTGAGTTTTTAATACCTGAATAGAAAATAAAGAATATGCAAGAAATAATCTATTGTCTTTGCCAAAAAAAATAAACAAACAGTACAAAGTTATAGAGGTATTATAATAGGGTCATATTCCTATTATCGAATATAACGCTTAGCCAATATTATGTTATCTAACCTATTACTGGGTAATAGTCAAATAATAGTGACAACTTATCATATTATTCGTTCATAAAAGACGCGCAATTTAACCGTTATTGGTCAAAATATTATGTGTAATAGTTGACAAATCGATCACGTTATTGATATAAATATACAGTGATTTACTTTGCCTTAATACCTTAACAGACCTAGGACTGTGAACGAAATCACGAAATTTACAATGATTTATAAGTTGTATTTACATTATAAATATGGATTATGCTTATGTTCCTTTTGTTTTTAATGTTTTTTTTTATATATTTATAGTATAGTTCAAAAATAGTATGTAATAGGCAGAGTTACAATAATAGGTAAATACTAACACATAACATTGCATAATTAATTATAATCTATCGATATCCATTGCCTGGTCTTATTCTGATTATCCACGAAGCTCCTATACAAGAAGTGACATGTATTACAACACATGCAATATCTTCACCGAAGACCACCGCGCGCAAGGTCTGAGCCCCGAGGATTCATTTCAAATTGGAATGTCGGCGTCGCATTCTCTCGCGACGAGTGAGAATGAGATGGCAAGTCACAGCCAACTGTAAGGAAGAATAGCGTCACTCCGTCGCCGTCACGTCGCTCACTATTATTTGAATAACACAATTCATTCATACGACACAATTCATATTACCTACTTAATATTAAACTTCTGTCTTGAACCTATTACATATACCTAATACGAATATATTAGTCACACCTCTACAAAGTGAGTTCATTTCATTTGCCGTGGATAAAAAGTAGCTCAACATTATTTTGTGACCATGGTTGGCATTGCCTAATTAGAAGTTTTGGTGGAGTTTGTGGAGGCGCACCCGGAGCTGGCGCTGGGACGGTGCTCACGCTCGGCTCTGCGGAGGGGCGCAGTTTATCAAAGCGTCTCTGGGCAGAATGCGTAGAGATGCTAATTGCATATCACCCAACTGTACCGTTAAAACGGGTGATGGGTGGCTGCTGGTAAATATAATATTTTGGTCTTATTAATATCACCTAAGTTATTTTATTTATATCCATCTAAAACCCAGTATTTTTTTTTAGTATTTCAATGCCTTTTTTTCTCTGAAGGTAACATTGTAAGGAAATACACAGCTTGGTGGTACGGAAATTTCAAGTGCTAGTCTGCCTCGTGCCTCATTAGTGGTCAAGCAATACCCTATCAAGAATTAAAACGTAGTTGCTAAATTATATATTATTGCACACACTTTCAATAAAAAAAACTACATTTTGTTTGTAGATCTATCAATGCGCGAGGCGTCATCCAGTCTAGCTAATATGGAGAGGCTGAGCGCAGAAGCGACGATGGATCACGCGCGGTCAACCGAGAGGCTGCCTGCCATTGAAGCTATTAGTGAAAAGTTGACTGTGATCACCAAGTGAAATGCTCGCCACCGACGAGGCTATCTGTTAATTATCCGAATACATTGTTAATGCATTATTTGAAATTATGTGCTCATTCTCTATTATATAAACAAATAAAAAATACAATTAGGTTAATGAGGTTTTATTAAACAAATTCCAGGCCAAACTGCAGTCTAAACATACCTTATAATTAAGATATTTACAATTAAACCTTTATACCATACTTACAGTAAATATGTACTAAAAACTAGTAAGTAAATAAGTTTGTTGTTGACAGAATATACATATTTACAATTAACAATCTGAATAATATATAAGATGTAAGTATGTATAATGATCATAAATATGTTGATTTTAAATTAACGAATTTTACTGTTCATGTCTACCCAACAAAAACACCTGCTCCCCTTTTCTGTTCCGCTCCATTGAATGTTGGTTAAGTGGGTCGCTATGCCACACATAGGAGGAATGAGACGACCGAGGGTTGTACACAGTAGTACTGCCCGACACAGTAGTCTGTGAGACATTGTAGAATGCGCTTTGGCCTACCAATAGGACCCAGAAGCATAAAATGTCATCGCGATGACTACCTAGAAGAGTTGGTTTGAGTCATAATATCGTTACGACGCGGCGAAGATGCGTTATTTGATAGGTAACCATTAAATTCACATCTTTATCACCTTCAATTCAGACCCATTCCCGTCCCGCCTGTTTCCTTTGGCATGAACGGCAACACCACGTCAATTATTTCCCTCAATGCGGATTTCCCGAGACAAAATGTTTTCAGAAATTCCACCTCGGGTATATCGCTGAAGGGGTCAATATAGAGCCTCAATAGTGCGCGGGCTCGGCGGCGGCGGTTTCGGCGCTCCGCAAGTCGTCTCCTGCGATCTTCTTCTTCTGCGAGCACTAAAACTCGTCACCGCAGCGTGGAAAACCTCACAACACTCATTTTTATCTAAATTACTTTGAATAACGACACGAACACTTAGCCTCAAAAGGTGTAGCTGTTCAATAGCACTTCAATTGCATTAAGACAGCATCTGTCAGTTGTAAGAAACATCAAAATATGGAACAGACTACCGAATTTATGCCACTGTAGCAACGCAATCGCAACAAAATAGCTTACAGCATACCAAATATGTCAAAAACTATTGATAGCAAGCCACTGACGTGCGATCGAACCTAAATAGCGTGCAGACTACGGATACTGTCAAAAACTACAATTTTCATGCAATTAAGTTGCGTTAACGCCGTTCAATAGCTAAGAGAATCGGGCCCCTGGAGGAAGCACAAACTCGGATTGCTAAAGGTTGGTCAGTGCAAGCATACATATTAGAAAAGTGATAAAAAAAAAAAACCTAGTATCAGTACTATAATATTATAAATGCGAAAGTAACTCTGTCTGTCTGTCTGTCTGTTACGCTTTCACGCCAAAACTACTGAACCGATTTGATTGAAAATTGGTATCGAAATAGTTTGAGACATGGGAAAAAACATAGGATAGTTTTTATCCAACTGCGCAAAAAGAGGTTAATGTTTTTGCGCGATAACCGACATACGCGCGGGCGGAGCCGCGCCCGTAAAGCTAGTATTAAATACAATTACTACCTTGACACAAAAGTCGAATTGCAGTTCAAATTCTCACTGCTAGATACCTCATACAAGCTATTGATTTGGACAATTTGAGCAGATTTTTGTAATTTCGATTATACATATCCTATTATAAACATTAAACGATGGCACTAGTATGTGCAGGCTGCAATCAAGATATTCTAGATAGACAAAATCTTACTTGTCATCTGTGTAAGAACTCATATGATTTGGAGTGCGCTAACGTATCTACTACCCGCTTCTATAGCACAATGACGCCCGAACATAAAAAGAGTTGGAAATGTCCTGCTGGCTACTGTAATACCCCCAAAACCGGAAATATAAATACACCTGTACAATCTAAGGATTCTAATGTGATTCAACATAAACTATCTGATAAATATGTCACTACTAGGAAATAAAAGTCTGTTGTACAACAGGATGATACTTTTGACTCGGAAGATTTAAATATCTTGGGAGACACTCTTAAAGACCAACATAAAAATACAATAACAAACACAAATGCAGAACTGACATTACAAAATCTCAATGATCTTATTATTCTACGACTGCAAGAAAATAATAAATCCATAATATGTGACCTGAAAAGTACAATACAAACTGAAATAAATAAAGCTATATCTCAAGCAAAAGAAGAAATAAAAAAAGACACATGCATATTATACAAACAAAATGCCTTACGTAAAATAGATATAGATAAAATAAACAGCAATATAAACATACTTACTAAGGAGAACGAAAAATTAGAAATAGAACTAATGGAATTAAAATCATCACTAAAAATAATATTGAATCTGAAAATAAATATTACTCCTGTGACAGTGACAATAAAAAAATAGTACTATATGGACTGGAGGAATATGACGAAGAACCTGATCATTACCTGCATAGTAGAATAATCCAAATATTTAGAGATATCTTACATGTAAACCTAGTAGGATACATTGAGGATACATATAGAATCGGAAGACACGCAACCGGAAAACGACCACTTGTTATTGAGTTAATAAGCAAACGAATGACTAAGTATATTTTAGAAAATAGTTTTTACTTCAAAGGAACGACATTAAATCTAACAGGATATCTTAACGCGCAAGCAAGAAATGACCGAAAAACTATGCATGAAAAAATGATGAGCGCACGAAAACAAGGCTTTTATGCCGTAATCAGGGATAACCAACTATATATTGACCAGAAAAGGATTTACTCAAAAGATGACGCAAAAGGAACATTGCAAAATATAGATAAATTAAATTCAACCCAATACAGGAGCCAGCTGGGCTACAACAGGGTCAATGAGGGAGCGGAAAATAATTCCTTTCAAGTAAATAGCTCTATTCACCCAAATGGCTATTTTCGACAAGATAGCTCCTTTCGAAAATACTCGTAGTGACCAGGAATTTAAAATATTTTTTCAATACTTTCAAAGTCTCGGTAATAAATTACACTTACTAGAAGCGTTCTTAGAAGAAAATTCAACCTATCAAGCTAAATGTATATCAGAAACCTGGATGACAAAAGAAAAGCTGGACATAGTCCAACTCCAGGGATACAAGACAGCTGCATCCTTTTGTAAAAAAACTAGGACAGGTGGAGGAGTTTACATCGCAATACAGAATCACATTCACTATTTAGAAAGAGATGATATCACAAATATGTCTACCGAATATCTCCTAGAAATATGTGCAATCGAGCTGACTCATTCAAATACGTTAATAATAATTATTTATTGGAATGGAAGAGACGAGGAAGCTTTTTTTAAAAAATTAAAATTACTTTTAGAATACCTTTACAAAAAATACAAATATTATAGAATAATTTTTGGAGGTGATTTTAATATAAATATTATGAAAAATTGCTCAAAAACGAATGAGTTACTATAGTCTATTTTTTTAACAAACGAGTACTGAGTATGTCTCTCGCACATTTCCGATATTGACAGAGTGAGATGACTCATTGCCGTCATTGGTCAATGCTTTTGTTCTTGTTTTGAAATTGTTAAGGGCTGTTCATCAGTACTAATATTATAAATGCGAAAGTAACTCTGTCTGTCTGTCTGTCTGTTACGCTTTCACGCCAAAACTACTGGACCGATTTGAATGAAATTTGGTATGGAGATAGTTTGAGACCCGGGAAAAAACATAGGATAGTTTTTATCTGACTGCGCAAAAAGAGGTTAATGTTTTTGCGCGATAACCGACATACGCGCGGGCGGAGCCGCGCCCAGAAAGCTAGTATTGAATACTTCTGAAATTTACTCTAGAAACAATTACGTAATTATTTTATGATTTAAATTTGCATACTTAGTATATTCGTAACAAAATTTTTATCAGTACTAATATTATAAATGCGAAAGTAACTTTGTCTGTCTGTCTGTCTGTCTGTCTGTTACGCTTTCACGCCAAAACTACTGGACCGATTTGAATGAAATTTGGTATGGAGATAGTTTGAGACCCGGGAAAAAACATAGGATAGTTTTTATCCGACTGCGCAAAAAGAGGTTAATGTTTTCGCGCGATAACCGACATACGTGCGGGTGGAGCCGCGCCCGGAAAGCTAGTATGATATAAAACAATATTTTAATAGTTATATATATTATGCACTAGAACATATAAATCATATAATTCTACTTCAATTCTTGTAATCTTAAAAAATATCGTCATTTTCCTGCTGATCTTTCTACAGGCACGTCAATAATAAATTGCTCTAATATATTTTGTACATGATTGTCGACTCCGTACATTTTTGTTTCTATCTTGGGTATCACATGATTGAGACAAGACCACCATTTTTATCTATCCACTTACAAGCTACTTACAAGCTAACTTATGACGAGACGATTTGTTGACTTAGCCACAACATTTTTTCCATACGATCTTTGTTTTGCTTACCCTAATTCAAAAGTTGCAACTTTAGTATTGATTCGTTACAACAATACTTTTCGACGCGCAGGTAGTCGAAGACTCAACTAAGTGTCACTACATGTAACTAAAGAGTTCATGTGGAACGGACTTTATGTTGTTTACGTGGGCCAATAGCAACGCAGTAAAATTTTCAGTACTCGTTTGTTAAAAAAAATTGACTATAGAGTGTAGGTATGTCGCAGTATAAATTCACACAACGCATAAAAGAATCAACACGTATAACAGATAGTACATCAACATGTATAGACTTGATTTTCACAAATTTTTATACTAAAAACTCAGATGCAACTGTAGAAGATTTAGGCTTTTCAGACCACTTGGGAACAAGTATAAATATATTACTACCCAGTCAAACTAAACAAACCACTTGGTTTGCAGAAAAATGGCTTTTTAATCCTTTTAACATAGCTAATTTTAAAGGAAAACTTAGTGAAATAAACTGGAATGATTTGATAGACACTAAAAAAGATATAAATGAAAACTATGATAAATTCCTAAATATATTAACAAAAATTTTAAATGAGTGCGTACCCATGCGTCGAATAAAAATAAAAACTGGTACTAAAAAGCATTGGTAATCAGTAGCTATAAAGAAATCTTGCAAAAATAAAAGACTATTAAAAATATTTACATTAAGATCTAATACAATAAATCCCTATATTAACTCGTTATTACAAAAAATATGAAAAAATACTCAAGAAAACGGTAAATACATCAAAAAAGTTGCATTACAAACAGGTCATGAAAAAATTAACTAATAAAGCAAAATCAATGTGGAAGGTAATTAACGAAATAACAAATAAAACTCCAACAAATTATAAACCAAACTTGAGAATACACATAAATAATTCAGTCATTTCAGATCCGGAAGAAATTGCAAACAGTTTCAATACATTATTTTTATCAATAGGTACAAAACCTTCGCAAACTCATATACCACAGCCTAGCTCGCAAAACCAAACGGTATGCCTCCAAGCTTCCAATCATATAAAAAATACTATGTTCTTAACAACGGTAACACCGCGCGAAACATAAAAACTAATAAAAAACCTCAAAAATAAACATAGCCACGGCATTGATGAATTCCCATCAAGTTTTCTTAACCAATGTGCTGATGAACTTACATTGCCGTTTTATTTACTAATAAACCAATCATTTCAACAAGGGGTTTTCCCAGAACAACTTAAAACGGCTATAATAAAACCTATCTACAAAAAGGACCTAAAAACTGACCCTAATAACTATCGCCCTATAGCTTTATTGCCCTCTGCATCTAAAATCTTCAAAAAAGCAATGAGTGACCGAGTTTATTCATTTTGTGAAAAATATAATATTTTCGACGATTGCCAAAATGCGTTTCGCAAAAAGAGATCCACAACTCTGACAGTATATAAGTACATGCATGAGATTTTCAAAATTCTAGATAATAAAAACTACGCAGTGGGTATACTACTAGACATGACCAAGGCATAGGTACTCTTCGAAATATTGTTAGAAAAATTATACAGCGTAGGTATTCGCGGTATAGCTCACGAGTGGTTCAAATCATACCTTAAAAATCGTAAACAACTAGTAGAAATCATACATTACAACCACAACGATATGACCGCTCAAAAAGTTCGTTCAGATATCAAAACGGTAAATACCTCCATTCCCCAAGGAACTGTCATCGGATGCCTAATTTTTTTATTATATATAAACGATCTACCTAAAGTTGTAAAAGAGCCTTGCGTTTGTTTTGCAGATGATATTTCCCTACTGACTTCAACAAAATATGGCACGAACGTACATGCTAAACTCACCGCAATGCTCGAAAAAACAACTGACTGGATGCACAAACACAACCTTGAACTAAATTTAGCTAAAACAAAAATGATTACTTTTCATCCATATCAAAAACCACCACTCAAATTAAATTACTCGTTTCACGGCACTAAATTACAAACTGTAAATGAATGCACTTTATTAGGTATCCAAATTGACACACATATAAACTGGCACTCGCATATTATGAAAATTAAATCGAAACTGTCATCACTCACGTACGCTCTTCGAGAAATAAAGAAGTCGACTGATTTAGAAACGGCAATTTCTATGTATTACGAGAATGGACATTCCAGACTAAGCTCTGGGGGAACAGCAGCGCTGCGAGCGATATATTTACAATGCAGAAAAAACTCATCCGTATCTTAGCGAATATAGAACAGATTGAAAGTTGCAAACCTTATTTTGTTAAATACAAAATCCTTATCCTGGCAAGTATATACATATTTGAAATTTGCAAATTCGTACGTAATTATCCTTATTTTTATAAAAAACGTCAAGATTTAAATACAAACTACACACTTCGTCATGCAAACCGGTTATTGTTACCTGTGACGCGACTAAAAATGCACTCGTCTAGCACATTACCCATGTCAGTAAACATATATAGAACAAATTACCAAGAGACCTTCTGCGTGAAGAAAATGACAAGATTTTTATAAAAAACATTAAACAGCTTCTCATTAAAAAAACATATTACACAATAGATGACTTCTTAAATGAAAAATGACTAATTACTATTATATTGACATTTATTATACATATACATAATATAAAATCAAAATCAATATAAATATAACGTCCTCCTCTCTTCTATATTGCAGTGCCTGACAGGGTTCATAATATGACTGTACTCTTCTATTGTAACAACTTGTATGTACTATTTATGGAAGCAATAAATGATCTGAATCTGAATCTGAATCTAAGATAGAGCACGCTTACCTAGAAGAAACCTATTTACTCTCGATTTGAAGACACCCATGTTGTATTCATTGGGAAAAACAGACCACGGTAAGTAGTTCGACTCTTTCGCAGTACGCACGAGAAAAGTGGAAGCGAAGCGCTTCCACTTTTCTCGTGCTGTGTAAGTACTGGGAATATCAACCATGTACGGGTGGCGCCTCTCCGTTTGTCTGGACGTCCGATGGAAGAAGGGGGAGGGCGGAACTAAGTTGTGCAGTTCTTGTGCACATTCACCGAAATGTATCCGGTAAAAGACCGATAGACAAGCGACTTTACGGCGGTGCTCGAGACTTTGTAGCCGAGACTCCCAAAGAAAGTCACTGCCTATTAACCTCTTGGTACGTCTCTCGATCGACTCAAGTGTCTCAAGTTGGTATTTGGCAGAGCCGTCCCAGAGGTGAGAGCAGTACTCAACACAGGATCTTATTTGCGCTTTGTACAGAGTGAGCGTCTGTTCCGGTGTGAAGTACCGTCTCACCTTTGAGAGGATACCAAGTTTTTTTGCAGCCAACTGAGCCTTTGACTCAATATACGAGCCAAAATTAAGAGTCGACGAAAGAGTGACACCAAGAAGGTCTAGATGGTCTGTGACTGGCACGGATACATCCCAGAAAGTTGGAGATAGTTGAAATGGTCTCCTTTTGGCAGAGAACAAACACGCCTGGGTCTTATTGGCATTGAACTTGACCAGGTTGGCATCGCCCCAGTCGGAGACTGCCTTAAGTAATAAGTTCAAGCGTTCGACCATAGCTTCTCTGAGTCTCTGGATCTCCAGCTCACTGGCTCGTGCGGAAGATGTATAGCTCTCTACAACCGTGCTGTCGTCTGCATACCCAAAGGTACCGGGCTTTAGCAGATCGTTGATATGCAGCAGGAAGAGCGTCGCAGAGAGCACTGACCCCTGGGGAACACCGGCATTAATACCCATTTGATCAGACGAGCAGCCGTCAACGACTACTCGTAATGATCGATCCCTCAGGAAGTCTGATATCCACGCACAAAAACCAGTAGGCAGGCCGTATGCGGGAAGCTTGCTGATAAGGGCGTCATGCCAGACCCTGTCAAAGGCCTTAGAGATGTCCAGGGAGACGGCAAGCGCTTCCCCTTGTTTCTCAATGGCTTCACTCCAGATATAAGTGGCATACGCTAGAAGATCCCCAGTAGACCGATTTCGGCGGAACCCGTATTGATGGTCACTGAGGAGGTCATTCGCTTCTAGGTATGCCAGGAGCCGGCAGTTGAGAACACGCTCCATACTCTTGCAGAGTATAGACGTGATTGAGATGGGTCTATAGTTGGCAGGGTCCGCGCGACTACCTTTTTTAGGCACGGGTTGCACGTTAGCAAGCTTCCACGATTTGGGCACTGCACCAGTCTCAAGAGACAGCCGAAAAAGGTGTGTTAGCACTGGTGCCAACTCAGGCGCACAAGTTTTTACAACTATCGCAGATATACCGTCAGGACCACTTGCTTTATTCACGTCAAGTTTGCGTAGTGTCTTACGAACTTCCTTTTGGTGAATGTGTATGTCGTTCATGACATTTTCGCTTCGTGGTAGAATTGGAGGAGTTGCAGTACCAGCGTCAAGACGTGAAGACTCCGCAAACAGAGAAGCAAACAAGTTTGCTTTCTCTGCAGCGGTGTGAGCCAGCGTTCCATCAGGTTTCTGCAGTGGAGGCAGTGAGGGGCGGCAGAAATTCGATTCAACCGATTTAGCTAGGGACCAAAACGCTTTACTACCCGTTGGGTACAAAGCAAGTTTGTTCCCTATTCGGCCAATGTGGTCAAAACGAGCCTTCTGTAAGACCTTTTTGCTGGATTTGGCAGCCTTGTTAAAAGCTCTCTTCTTTAGGCGAATGTCCTTTGCCTTATGCTTACGAGCATCAACCCAGGCTAGGTATGCCTGATGTTTCAACGCCTCAGCGCGTCCACATATAGGACCAAACCATGGGCGAGCTTTGCCGGACAGTGGTACGTCAGAGAATGGAATGAAGTATTCCATTGCTAAGCGCAACACATCAGTCACGGCGTTTGCACAGGCGGTAGGATCACCAGAAGAGAAGCACACAGACTGCCAAGGATAAGACGCAAGGAAAGACCGCATCTCATCCCAATCTGCTGACTTGTATCGCCACATCCACCGGGTGCCTCGAGGGCTGGGATCGGGCGGAGAGTAGACGGATACAGATTTCACCAGACAATGGTCGGATTTACCTAACGGACTAACCGACACCGAGTAACGGTCTGGATCAGTTGTCAGCAGAAGGTCCAGGCAATAGGCTGTGTGAGACTCAACATCAGGTACCCTCCTGGCTCCTTGGACTAGCTGGGTGAGATTTAACGCTAAAGCTAGCTTTCGCGTCTCTCTACTGGCATGGTTGGTGTCCTGGTATGGGTATAGCCAATCTTGGTGATGGCCATTAAAATCCCCCAGAAACACCAATTGGGCAGTAGGGTACTTCTGTTGAGCTGCGTCCGCCACCTCGCTGAGGTATTCGGTGAGCCTGGTCGTCACCTGATCTCCACTATGTGAGCGGTAAACACAAGCGTAAAGAATCTTGTCAACACCTGTGTCCACCAGCGCCCAAAGTACAGAAAACATGGGGTCTTCAAATTTCCGGAGACGCCGAATGCAGATGTCATCCCGGGAATATACACATACACCCGCGTGCGATTTGAAGTTGTGCTCCAGGGTGTACCCTGGGTACGTAAGGTACGACACGTTGGATGGACAACCAATCTGCGTCTTCGTGAGAAACAAGAGATGAGGTTTTTCAGTCTCCAGGTGGTAATGGACAGGGACGAGATTGGAGTGCAAACCTCTTATGTTGCAGAGGTGCACTTTCAGTGAGAGGGAGTGCAGCCGCTGTTTTAACTTTCTCTTATTTCTGTTTTTTTTCATGTTGGTTGGGAGTAAAAAAGGTTGAAAGCCGGCAGTAGAACGAGGCATTACGCCCAGTAGAACCCGTGTAACTGTACACATTGACGGGAGACTAGTCTGGAGACTGCGGGGATGCCCGAGGCCCCCCAGAGATGTCCATCACGTCCTCTCACCCGGTCGCCAACCGGCGTGATGGCGCATCCCTGGGATTTTTCACAGTTGGCGGGACAGCCTTTCATGAGTAGCTAAGTCACAATTGGGTCCCCTACTGCCTGCGGTCGGCCAGCGGTGCACAGTGCCTATCCCGCTACCCTCCGCGACTAGTCGCCCAATGCGGCTGAACGATGTGCCTCTTATTCAGGCTACTTGGGATGCAACTGTTCTGACCCGACTTTCATACGGCGTCACTGGACATCGCGCCGGAACACGACTGGGTCGTTTGGCGGCGTGGCTTTGTCCAGTGGGTGGTCACTAGCCTCGGCAAAAGCCTACCACCAGTATGTCATCTGATTTGCACCACCCGGGGACCACGTGTAGGGACTCGCTCTAGGGTACTCTCCTACGGACGCGGATGACTCAGCCCCCAAAATATTAAAGCATTTCAAAGTTGACTCGTCGCTACCTCAAATGCCGCAGCTGTTGAATGCTGAGGTCAAACCAGGGAAAAGTGTTTTTAGATTTTCGGCTAAAGAAGTGGCCGAAATTATCAATAACATGAAAAGAGGCTAATCTGGATATGACGAACTCAGTATTGAACATTTGCAGTATGCTGGAGTACATCTACCCGATTGCTAGCGATGTTTTATAGTTTATGTATTAGTCATACTTATCTTCCTCACGCGCTTATGAAGACAGCAGTAGCAACAATTCTAAAAAACAAGACTGGGGATGCATCTGACGGGAACAACTATCGGCCCATATCGATGGCTACCGTGATAGCTAAAGTACTGGACAGTTTGCTGGATCGTCAACTCAGCAAATATGTGGAACTAAACGAGGCTCCAGTCTGTGGACCAACTATAAGCAGAAGACTTTTAACGCCCTTCGAATACAGTATAATAATGGATTTAGAATGTTGTTGAAATTGTCTCGATTCTATATTGCATCAGCCATGTTCTCCCAGGCACATACGGATTGTTTTAAAACAATAATACGCAAACGTACGGCCTCACTGATGCATCGCCTGAGGGATAGTAGTAACAGCCTCTTAAATACCATACTGTGGAGATTCGACTGTCCAATCGTGCGCCATTGGAATGGGATACATGCGCCGATAGCTAAATTTAATATAAAATAATTTTGATGTTTTCTTTCGTAATGATATAGTAATTTAGAATCTATATTGTATATATATTAGGTATAAAATTAGCATTATTCTGTTTATATTAATAACACTATATGGATTGATTATCTGAAATATATGTGAAATAATAATAAATAATAATTAATAATCTTTTTCTGCACATATAAACACCTATATATCGTCGTAATTCTTATGAAATAATCTACCTGTCTCTATTAGTTTTGTAATAAAAAAATCAAACATATACACGATTTTAGCAACTAAACCTAAATATGGCAACCTATTTCTTCAACAGACATAATCATTAAATTTTTAACAAAGTGCATGACTATCAATAAAAATCTATGTAGAACATGTTAACAAATAAATTTTCTGTGTATAAACAACAAAATCCTCCTACTTTTAGTTAAAAATTCACTATTTTACTCGCTACAAAGTGTGCCATGTACCTAAGCGCGCGAAACACTCAAGGAAGCATCGCCGATGTTTACGACGTTTGAACTAACATGTTGGAATGAATTAATATCGCTAGCTCCTTTCATCCTTAGACGTTGGCATAGAGAATACAAGCAGAGTATGCAAATCAGGTATTTATTAAAAACGAAATAAGATACCGGTCCGCTTTCAAGTGTTTTGAAGCATGGAAGTAATAAGTACTACGTTTTTAGTAAATAATACGGGATAACTCACGTGAAACAGTCAGATAGCTCCGACTATAGTTTCAACCACATTCGGTGGTCTTTTTCAAGGAGAGCTGGGGACGCCCGCGTTGACGTCTCGCTTAGCACTGCTAAGCTAAGCGAGACGTCAACGCGGGCGTCCCCAGCTCTCCTTGAAAAAGACCACCGAATGTGGTTGAAACTATAGTCGGAGCTATCTGACTGTTTCACGTGAGTTATCCCGTATTATTTACTAAAAATGAGTGAAAACCACGTTAGTTTTTATAATAAGTACTACGGTTGTACGTAGTACTTATTACTTCCATGAGCTAGCTACGAGCCCGTGACTGGCACAACCACTTCGAAAAATGGTATTGTACGTAGTATTTATTACTTCCATGAGCTAGCTACATATACTTGATCTGTGCGGGCGACTCCCAGACCAAAGTAACTTAGTAAGATGGGGGAAAGCCACCGAAAAGTCTTGCGGTATTTGTCGGGAGGCGATAGGTACAGCAAGGCACTTATTGGTAGGATGCAAGGTGCTCCTTGATAGGGGTCATTATTCACGTCACCATGATAGAGTCCTTGAAATCATACGAGAAGCGGCAAGTCTCTCGGTAGCTAGAGCAAAATAAAGGTTTGACCACGAACAAACGACACATTGATTTTGTAAAAGAAGGGTCATCTACAAAATCTAAATCCAAGCCTTACTCCATCTTAGGCGCAGCTCCCGATTGGACTCTTTTGATGGACATGTATGAAAAACACTACAAAACTCCTGAGGATGTTGGTGTTTCGTCTTCCAGACCAGACATATTTCTATACTCAAAAGATCTAAAACGTATAGTACTTATAGCACTTACTGTGCCGTGGGAAACAAACATAACTAAGGACCACACATTAAAAACAAACAAATATTATGACCTAACAAATGAATTAACCAAAAACGGTTATGTGGTTAATTTATATGCTGTAGAAGTTGGATCAAAGGGTATACCAGCGAAATCCCTATATAACCTACTTAAAGACCTTGGCCTGTCAAGAACAACCGTAACTTCCATCCTAGAACGTGTATCTATGGCGGCATTAGTAGGAACTTACCAAATTTGGTTAAGTAGGGGAGGAGGCTTGAGCGGGAAGGGGAGCGTTGATACATTGTAAAGAGGCCTTTTAACCCTGCTCCTGGGCTGCAAGCCCCAGGCCCCTCTAGCCTCTTCCTCTGCAACGCTATGGACCCGGCACTCGCACGGTGAATCCATGGAATGCTAAGTAATTTGTCTCGTCTCACATTTAGGTGAAAATTAGATGAGAAAATTTAGTATCGTTCAGGTGTTCAAAAATATAAAGAAGACAGCTGAATTCCAAAAAGAATGGACCTATTAATCGAACAAGTATGAAAAAACCTTCAGCATGGATTTGTTGACTAAATGTTTTATTACACTAAACACGATTACACTAAAGTAAAACTGTAGTGTGTAGAATGGAAGAAGGATTTCTTATAGATCAAACGGACAAACTGCCAAAAGTGGATAGTTTGATGCACAATATCAGAATAATATGGCTGCCGAAATTTATGGAATAAAGATGAAAAGGTATGTATGTTCTAAGTAAGCACTAACTACTCACGGGTAATAATTTGTTCAAACTTAAACCTAACTGAAAGTGTGTGTGTGTGTGTGTGTTTCATATAGTACCTATTATGGGCGGTGATAAAATAAAACTAGGTAGGTACTCGCAATGAACATCTCGAGGTTGACGATGACGGTCTCGTGTCCGGACGCTATTTACTGACGCGTGTTTAAAATTTTTTAGTCATCCCAAAAAAATTTAACCATTAAGTGAGAACATACTTAATGAATATTTATATGCTTATTGCAATGATGGCTCAGTGGCATTGGCTATGGACTGCCGCGCAGCATGTCCATGGTTCGAATCCCGCCGCGGGCTTGTGGTTCGACGCATGGTGGAAGGGAATTTTTGTGAATGCCCGCCTGGCTAGCGACCACCCACAAGTAGAAAATCTGTCGCCAAGCACCTAACGGTGTGTTTCGGCAGCAGTCCTTGAGAACCAGTGAAACTGCAGGCTCATGAGACGTAACAACTGTCTCAAGGTGACGGGCGCAGTGCAATTTGCGACTTGTGACGAAATGCATCTGTTATAGGCAGAGGTTAGACCGTTTAACATCAGGTGGGCCTCGAGCTTGTTCCGATAATCAAAATTATTGAGCCTTTCAGTATGCGAGCCCTTTAGATATCTTTTAATAAGTTAGTATTTCGTCAGGGCTCTTTACATAGGTAGGGACTAGGTAGTAGGCAAGATACCTATTTAAATAATCAAAAGTTGACATTTAGGTACCTAGGTTAAGTAGATCAAATATGGAAAGGATAAGAGGACAAATATACTAACACCGAAATGGTCTTCACAGCAGTGCAGCAGTTTTGAAGTCACTGCTTCGCTAAGGAATGCTGCTCAGTGAGTCCGATATGATAACGGTGTGTTTAGGCAGCAGTCTTTGAGAGCCAGTGAAATTACAGGCACATGAGACTTAACAGCTATATGTCTCAAGGTGAGGGGCGCAGTGCAATTTTTGACTTGTGACGCCATGCATCTTTTATAGGCAGAGGTTAGTCCACTTGATATCATCAGGTGGGACTCGAGCTTGTTCCGTCACATTTTAGGGTTCCGTACCCAAAGGGACCCTATTACTGAGACTTCGCTGTCCGTCCGTCCGACCGTCTGTCACCGGGCCGTTTCTCAAGAACAGTGATAGCTAGATAGTTTACATTTTCCCAGATGATGTATTTCTGTTGCCGCTATAACAACAAATACAAAAAGTTGCCAAGTGCGAGTCGGACTCGTGCCCGTTAAAACAAAAAAGGTTAAAATATGAACTCTAGTGTTGTAAAACTAATCGTACGGGAACCCATCGTGCGCGAGTCTGACTCGCATTTGGCCGATTTTTTTTTGTTGCTAATAGGTTAATCCACAATCTTACCTGGTGGTAAGTGATGATGTGGTCGAAGGTGTTAACAGGCTTAACCTAGACTTACTGGCTCTCAAGGACAGCTGCCGGAACACACTGTAGGGTGCTTGGCGACAGATTTTCTATTTGAGGGTAGTTTCTAGCCCGGCGGGCATTCAACATGCAAAATGTTAAAAAAAAAAAGTGCGCTTTAGTTTTAAGATCTATTCTATCAAGTCTTCAAATGGCTGTTATCCACTTTTTCCTCATTTTTGGGTCCTCAGGCACATAAAAAAAGAGTTTGTCGGGTTTTTTAACTATTGAATTGAAGCACTGAGGCACTATAAAGTAGGTTTTTGACAATTTTTACCGCAGATAACTTTATAATTTTGATTTTAACTGCGCAACGGCGTGCGAACGAGAGCGCGACTGTTGAATGACCCGGGCTGTGACGTCATCGGCTAGTGAGTGCCCGCCCGCGTTCTTAAAAACCTTCGGCCGAAAATACGCACTTTGATCGTTAATATCTCAGCCATTTTTTAAGATATGAAAATTGTAAAAACACAGTTTTTCTCGTAATTTTTTGTAGATTTATTTGGCATGTAAAGTAAAAAACGTTTGTCAGACCCATTGGGACTTCATTCAGTAGCAATGTTTTGGCATCAATCAAAAATAAACTTAGTAGACTTAAGCAGAATTCAGGGGAGCAGCTAGTATAATGTCCAATTTAAATCTGGTCACACTGGCTTGGCAGCTGAAGGGAAAAACCGCTCCAAAATTAATGGTGTACTTTCAAACAAGATCTTTGAAAACAAAAAAAATCGTAAACTAATTCATGAAAATGTCGCAAACGCCCTTCTAACGTGGTACAAAGATCAAAACGTTCCTGTAAGTGGGCGGCTGTTACGAGAGAAAGCTTATGATTTTGCTAGAGTCTTGGGAAAAACGAACTTCCATTGTTCTGAAAGCTGGATATACCGATTTTGCCAACGTCACGGTATTGCAGTCGGTAAAGTTTGTTGAAAACCGGCCAGTGTGGCGGAAAATGACTGTGACAATACTTGGCTGAAAGCAGATTCACCGAAGCTAACTGAGGAGTTTATTGACAGTCGTAATAATATATGGATCGCTGAAGAGAAGGGTATGTTTTATAATTTGGTTACTATATCACTCTCCTTACACCATATTACATCATTATCTACGTGATAGACATAAAAATTGTTATTATGTTTTTTTTTGTAGGTTCAAGCCTGATGTTAAATGGACTAACTATTGCCTAGAACAGATGCATTTCATCACAAGTGACGACACTGTACCCGTCCCACTGAGACATATAGTTGTTAAGTCCTGTGTGCCCGTGACCTTCATAAGAGCGACGCCTAAATTGAATTAATTGAATTAAAATTTTGACTGACTGACTGCGGCCGGAATACACTATTAGGTCGTTGGTGACAGATTTTCAGCTTGAGGGTGGTAGCTAGCCAGGCGAGCATCCGAAAAATGCCCTTCTTTTATGCGGTGAAGCTCAAGCCAGCGGTGGGGATCGAACCATGGACCTGTGGGACGGCAGTCCATAACTATTACCGCTCGGACATCATAGCTTCAAAAACATCATTGTTTCCTATAAAATGATACATTGGTTGTTTTCAAAAGTGATTATTCAATTTATTATCGTGCATCTTTACTAGACGACGCAAAAGTAATGTACATTAGAATCTGCTTACAACGCCTCCGCTTATATGTTGACCAAGGGTTAAGGGAGTGATTTTGATCACTTCGAAGGTGAACTCCCCTTCTGAGGATCACTGTTTGGATTCAAAAAAAAGATATACGAGTACTTTGTACAGACATTTAGTCAACAAATCCATGCTGAAGGTTTTTTCATACTTGTTCGATTAATAGGTCCATTCTTTTTGAAATTCAGCTGTCTTCTTTATATTTAGGAACTCCTGAACGATACTAAATTTTCTCATCTAACTTTCACCTAAATGTGAGACGAGACAAATTACTTAGCATTCCATGGATTCACCGTGCGGGTGCCGAGTCCATAGCGTTGCAGAGGACGAGGCTAGAGGGGCCTGGGGCTTGCAACCCAGGTGCAGGGTTAAGAGGCCTCTTTACAATGCATCAACGCTCCCCTTCCCGCTCAAGCCTCCTCCCCTACCTAACCAAATTTGGTAAGATCCTACTAATGCCGCCTTAGATACACTTTCTAGGATGGAAGTTACGGTTGTTCTTGGCATGCCAAAGTCTTTAAGTAGGTTATATAGGGATTTCGCTGGTATACCCCTTTTTCCAACTTCTACAGCATATGAATTAACCACATAGCCGTTTTTGGTTTATTCATTTGTTAGGTCATAATATTTGTTTGTTTTTAATGTGTGGTCCTTAGGTATGTTTGTTTCCCAGGGCACAGTAAGTGCTATAAGTACGAGTACTATGCGTTTTAGATCTTTTGAGTATAGAAATATGTCTGGTCTGGAAGACGAAACCCCAACATCCTCAGGCATTTTGTAGTGTTTTTCATACATGTCCATCAAAAGAGTCCAATCGGGAGCTGCGCCTAATATGGAGTAAGGCTTGGATTTAGATTTTGTAGATGACCCTTCTTTTACAAAATCAATGTGTCGTTTGTTCGTGGTCAAACCTTTTTTTGCTCTAGCTACCGAGAGACTTGCCGCTTCTCGTATGATTTCAAGGACTCTATCATGGTGACGTGAATAATGACCCCTATCAAGGAGCACCTTGCATCCTACCAATAAGTGCCTTGCTGTACCTATCGCCTCCCGACAAATACCGCAAGACTTTTCGGTGGCTTTCCCCCATCTTGCTAAGTTACTTTGGTCTGGGAGGGTCATCTGAAAGGCGTTTAGATAAAATTATAATAAGGCAGGTGACCAATCGTATATCAAGGTACGACACTTTAATGCCAGAGGGATACAAAATTCACCTATGGTTAGCCATTCGCTTTGCATTTCTAAGCTCATTGCATGCACTTTATAGTTATCATTTTCGTCTTGTTGTAGAAAAGATTTTACAATGTCTTTATCCTCAACTTTCTTTTTCGACCTAAAACCCGCTTTGCTAGACTGTGCACCTATCATAAATTGTTTGTGGAATTGAAGCCTCGAATCAAGGTCGGAGGCACTTTTGTCTTTTGGTCTTTTGAATTATATCCTTAACAAATCCGCGTTGAATATTTTTGAAGCGGATAGCCGCAGTCATGTTTACAGTATCATTTTCATTGTTTTTCAGGCTTCTTAAAAAAACAAAAGGATGTAGCCACCACGCGCAGCGTGCTTTGAGTTCAAACTTTGTTTAATTCATTTAATAGAATATTATCCTGTTTTGCCAGATGGTAGAGGAGAAACAATTATATAGAACTGCATTTATAAGTCAATTTTGCCAAAATGTGCAGGTAATTGGTTTGGTTATTTTAGTAATTTGTTATACTTCTACTAGAAGGGGGTTGATATAGTAGGTTTTTGAACTTTATCCTTGTGTTTTTGTCTCGTTATGACTTCACATTGTTTTTCAAGATGTGATTTTGCGAATAGGTACATTTCTATTATTATTATATTATAAGTATATTCAATGCAGTGTAACCGTCTAGACCCTATCTACCATAAAAAAAAAAAGGTTAACACGTCTAATATCTACAAAAAAATTCTTAACAAACATGCAAGTAATAATTTGTCACGTTATATTTTTCAAATAAAATAATACTAAAGACGTAAATTTTTTGCCATAGCAAATTTTGGAAACGTTCGAAGAATTTGAGTTAAGTGCTTGGGACATTTGGTAAGATAAAAAAACTGTTGGGTCGTTATTGTTTCAAGATCGTAAATTTATGAATCGTTAGACGTTCAAAATTAGATAAGGGGCTGAAATTCTTAGGAGTCAAGGGTACTTTTGTCCTCAGAAACAAGTGGTCCTTCCAACACGTGAACATACATTGGGTTTAATTTTTTTGTCGCGTTGAAGTGAGAAACGAATGCTTAGTAAGAGTGAGGGAGACAAATATGTTAGGAAAGAGAGGGAATACAGCGGTACCTGCTCAAGAGGAACTAGATGATGCTTAGAGGTTTGTTCAGTGGTTCGCGAACGTCTGACTGGCCAAGTAGTGTGTAGAATTATTGTTTTCTTGGCAAAAAGTCACCCGTGCGAGTGTTAAATTTTAGCCAGCGGGTCTCGGCTGCCGTCCCCAGGGTGCAGATTATAAACTAAGTACCTAGATAAAGGGCTTGTCTAACGTAATAAAATGTAGTTCTTTTACATACATTCATTATTTGACTTAAATATCAATAACTATTATATTTATTTCAATAAACTAGTAGAGATGTCTCAAATAATTAAATCTACAAGATTCATCTCTTATTCTATGATTTATTTGGTGGTTTAAACGTTTTAATTATTTATATTAAATACACAATTTTAATTAAATATTCTAACTATAAATTTATTGATAATTGATGTACATTCTGAGAATATTAAATTCAGCTTGAACGATAACAATCTATCTAGTTATTATTTATTGAATTAAATTTTATTTCAATAAATATTCAAATACTTTATTATTAATTAAGTAATTTGATAATAATTTATAGAGTTTAAATTTTAGAACACTAACTGAGTTGTAATTAACATTTATTTACTATCTCTTTTGAAAGCGGTTTTAATTGACTTAAAATATTAAATGATTAATTGATGTTGAGCGGTTATATATTCAGCGAGATTGGAAATTACAGGTTAGATTTCCGTCAAGGATAGAATAAATTGCAGAGATTATTTGTTATCTTATTGTTTCATGTTTTATAGGAATGTGTTATTTTTGTGTGACTTTTAGGTTGATTTTACATTGGCTTCATCTGTATGATTGAACTTTATTTAAGCGTAAATAGCATTGCAAAGGTTTAGGTAAATTAGACAATAAATTTTGTTTAAGCATACTTTATTTGACTGATTAGGATGAAATTGACATTTCGAACATGAGAGTATAATTATTTGTTCTTTTAAAACACAAAATTATGGTTTTGTTTCATAAGAACTTTTGTTGCAAATATTTGGCGAGCAAATGCGTAAATTTAATATTTTGCACGGACTTTAACTTTCAATAACACACTTGCCACAAGGCATACAAAGATATTCAATTGATCGAGTTGGCTCTAATTGCGCTATACGTAACACACCTATATATTATATGTATGCTTCCCTTTTCGAGTCAGGCACTTTGAAATCACCAAAAGGTTAGGAAGACTATGAAATTTCTTAATTTTATGTCAAAATGGTGCGTTCATCGTTGCCTTTCACTCAAAAAGGAGAATTTATCTGTATTTAAGTATAAAATATCGATTGATCATCCAGACAGGGAACAAAGAGAGTGTACTTATGTCTCGTTATCAATTGATATACCTTTTTTAATTAAAGATCAAATTACTAAATTTGATCTAGCTCTAATGAAGATAAATTAAATACGGAGCTTAAAACTAAAAGGCCCAACTCGATATCATGGAACAAAGCCGCACGTGTAAAAGTAACGGCTTGAGCTCAAAGTAACAATGACAATAAACGAGCTTGTATCCTAAAGGTATTCTGTAAATAATTCTGAAGGGTAAACATTATATTGTAATTTTATCACTTGATTTTATTTATCAGGGAACATTTGGGCAGATCAGTATCGGCCGATCGGAGACCTGGTCAAAATATACCCTAACACTTTTATATTATATGAAAAGAATATAAGTCCTTTATGGCCATTCTTTAGCGATATTCGCCCATCAAGGAGTTTTCAGCGTGATAGCCAAGCAACGCTGCATCGTTGGATCTACACCAAGGGTACATACACTTTGTCCAGATAGAGAAAGCCATGCGTACTGGCAGTCCCAAACATTAGAAACAAATTAATTTGTCACATATCAACACATACACACAGCAAATAATATGTCTTGAATGCTTTCAAGCTTTCGTGCACGAAGTTGTAGCAAATTTATATGCTTAATAGAACTTAGTTAATTAAGGCACTGCGTATATAAGAAACTACAAAAGCGTAAAAATAGTATTAGCGAGGCGTAATACAGGGGATTTTATGAAACAAAACACATATGATGAGTTCATATTTACTTTTGTTATGGTGGAACCATTTTCATTACTTCTAGGTATGACATATTGACCATACATGACGAGACATTATTTTTTTCACAAAACTAACGTATTTACTTAATTATGTGAAACTATAATTTAATCTTAACGTAATTGAAGGATAGTATATTTGTACAATTTATTACAAAAGTTTTTAGGTAGTTAGGAACTTCATTTGAACACGTTAGAATTTATTTTTCTCTCTACAGGACTCTTCAATCCAGTCCGACCATAGGGAAAGCAGGCAATTCCTGAATTTCCTGAAATACAGAAAGGTTTGATGCATGTTCAGCCAGCCGTATGCTATATGCCTAAACTAATTCTAAGTTCCTGACCTTGAATATTTTATGGATTTTATATCATGTATATTTATTTGTTGTTTTTTTGCAGCATTGTGTAAAAGTTTACATTACTTAAAATATTTTTTACATTCGCTATTACATCAGGAAAAGTAAATTTTAGGTATTACGTTTTAACGATCCGCGGATTTATGTCTTATAATAGTGATTAAATAAAATAGGTATAACTTTAAAATATTTAAATTCAAATAATAGTACAATAACACTAGACGATCACAAGCCAAATCAGCAGCATTAAATTATAGGATTCATTTGTTTTGAACTAAAACTTTACACAAAATAAATTGAGTCCGATAATTCTAATTCATTAATGTAATTTTTCACATCTTAGGCTTAGGTGTAGGTTGAGTAACCCCAACCTACACCTAAGCCTAGCCTATTAAGGCTTAGGTGTAGGTTGGGGTTACTCACAAGAGGCATTGTAATGGGATTCTGTGGATTATTTACCAAATCTAGCTGCAAGCACGATAAAGGGTTTTATTTTTAAATTTCTCGCCATAGACGAAACCATTCTTTTTAATTTAACCTTAAACTCCGCCTCTTTTCCTAGATAACCAAGAGGAAATAGAAAAACATGAAGAAGTAATGCTGGAAGAAGAAAGAGAAGAGAAATACTCACAAACATCATAAACACAACGCAGGAGGACGTGCCTACATGGGTCCGTCAAGTGGAAACGAGACGGCTAGCTTTAGAAGAGAGGACAGCTGCCGCGTTGGAGAAAATGGCAGATTATATTTCAATCATGGCCGGCGCTATGGAAAAAATTAGTCAGAGTGTAGCTTGCTTGGTGGAGAGGAGATAAAGTCTAGAAGATATTTTGAAATTAAAAGGAACTAGTGAGCTGATATTACCTACTACAGAATTTAGACTGCTCTGCTATCTCTTCAGGACCAGTATGGGACCAGTGTAAAGTCAAAGTCAAAGTCAAAATCTTTTATCAATTTAGGTGTCTACGACGCTCTTATGAAGGTCAATTACAAATTTTAATATTGAAATATACTACATTGTACTGCCACGTTCAGCAAACAAAAATTATAGAGCCACTGCGAGAAGAACGGGCAAGAAACTCGGAGCCATTCTTTTAAACGTTTTCTAACAATGTGTTAAGTAAGTAAATACTATATAGTATAATTATTACAATACTTCATTTAAATTACGTAGGTGACAGGCGCTAGCTTGGCAGAGGCGAACCAGTCCAAGCATTTTTCGTTAGTCGTTTAAGTAATCACAAACTGTGTAGTAAGATTTCTTTATCAAAATATTTTTCACATGCAACTTGAATTTTCTTTCTGTGAGCGTTGTCATATGTTTGGACAATTTATTATAAAACCACACACAATTAATAATATCATTGATGTAGTTTGTAGCACGCTGTTAAAAGACGTGTCACCTGCCTACCTAAGGTTGGTAGAAGGGAGCATAAGAAAAACAAAAAGAAAGATTTAGAGTTATATTGGATAGAGAAAAGGGTCGTGGATTACAGACAGGTGTGGCAAAAGCGAGCTTCCTTATTTGAGAACTTATCTCCGGTCCGCTAGCAATTGAGTTAATGCTCAGCAGCAGGTCTGCCGTGCAGTGGCTCAGCTCCAACACTGCCGCGCCGGTAGGCTGTCCCAGCTAGGCGCTGTAGAGACGATGAGTTTGGCAGCGGTCGGTGCAGGAGTTCAGGGGACGGCCGGAGTCAGGAGGTCAGCCTCGTCAGGAGATCAGCCTCGTCAGGTACTGGGCCTGGTAGTGGAAGCCTGGTACAGGAATTGGAACCTGGTGCTGGAAGCCTGGTACAGGAACCCTGAAAGGATGTGCTCCGGTCAGATTCGTTCCAGTGAAGGTGTTGAGCTGGTGGGTCCATTGTTCCTCTGCTACTGAGCATAGCTAGGAACACAGAGGCCTCAAGGATGTGACCCGCCAGTAAACAACAGATGCCTGAAAGGCGTTATTAAAATTTGTGTGTTGTGAAGCAACCAAGAAAATACAGAAAAACACAGATAAACGATGCTTTAGCTAGAAGAGCTATAAGCAAAGTTAGTACATAGGGAAACACAGTAATTACAATGAGATTTAACAATGATGTACTCTCATTGTTAAATCCCAATAACAATTTACAAGGAAGAGAGGTTAGTTTTGTGGTAATAGGTCAACACATATTCACTCACCCGTTAAATGGGGTTTCTTTATATTTAATTTATAATTCCAATTATGAATAAATACTGTAAAACTCTATATCAAAGTCTGAGCTCAACAATTTCTAACAATGCTCAGTTGTAGTTCTTCTTCCTGCTGGGTGAAAAGTGACGCTATTTTGCCGTTTTGGCGCCTAGCCCCTCCACCCCGGAAGTCTTCAGTGACCAAACTATTACCATATTTGGTAATGCAAGCGGTCACTAGACCGTTGGAATTGAATAGACCAATGGTTCACTTTTATTTTGTTAATTTAAAATTACAACGTGCCTTGAAGAGGAAATAAGAACTATCACCGTGGCCAACGGCCATGGTTGACATCTGACGTTCGTGACAGATAGTCATAGTATATTAGTCCTGTCAGATACTATGTTTGGACCTATAGTTTTTTTATTGTAATTTAGTCCTATTAAAATTCGTTATTTATTTTAAGATTTTAATATTATTTATTTGGCAAGATATATTATGAAAATATTATATGGCAATATTTATATACCAGATTTGGTTAAGAATAGGCGACCTCTCTCGGATCATTGATGTACTACTTCAGCTAGCATGCATGCACAATTGTAGTGAGATCTCTCTTAGAACGGATAGGTATTCTATTCTGCTCCTAATGGTAGATAAATGGGTAGATGGCGCTAGTAGTAAAATAAGTAGTTAAGTTAAATAATATTTGTACACCGTTCAGGAAGGTGACAGACGTTTAAAAGAATGGTCCCAAGTTCCATGTCCGTTCTTCTCGCAGTGGCTCCATATTTTTTTTTGCTGAACGTGGCAGTATTATGTATAAATTTTTTAATTCACATATTTTAATTTTTCAATAAATAATTATGAGCGTCAACGGCTAAATTTAATAAATGATTTTGACTTCCTTTGACTTATGAGTATATTCGTAAATTTTTAGATTGTAATATGAGGTCTTCCGCTGTGATCATAAGCTTGCCTTTAAAGTTAGTATAATATATGTTTGTTTTAATTAAGAACATTTTGGTTGTATTATTATCTTTAACATTTTAAGAAGTAACAAAATATAGAAGTATTCTTATTATTATGTAATTTTATGTTAAGTATTTGTTATATACCTTCGATTCTCCCGCAACTTGCCGCCGTGCCGCGAGTCCACAGTTCGATCCCACCGCGCGTCGGTTTCCTCTTCACCGAAGGATGGAAAAACCGCTTTGTGAATGATCCCTCAACTAGCTGCCTTCCACCTCCCTAGAGTACAAAAACTGTCGCCAAACACCTAACGATGTATATCGGCAGTTGTCCTTAGAAGAAATTCTAGAAGGTGAAATAGAGGTCAATGGCTAGCCTATTACCAATAAAAAACGTGCTATAAGTGTGTTCCAGCAGCAGTCCTTAAGAGCCACCAAGTAACAATCATGAGATTACAGGCACCTGAAACTTAACAACTATTTCTCTGGGTGAGGAGCGCAGTGCAGTTCGTGACAAGAGACGAAATGAATCTGTTATAGGCAGAGGTTACTGCCTAACATCAGGTGGGCCTCGTGCATGTTCCATAAGAGCAATAAGAGCATACAATAAGAGCTCAGTACTAATGTCACTAGCGGTTACCCATCCAAGTCATGACCGTGGCGGACGTTGCTTAACTTTGCTGATCGGTTAAGAACAGCTAAGCAAAATTTTTTTTTTTTTTTTTTGTTATTGTGACGGAACAAGCTCGAGGCCCACCTGATGTTAAGCGGTCTAACCTCTGCCTATAACAGGTGCATTTCGTCACAAGTCACGAATTGCACTGCGCCCGTCACTTTGAGACAGTTATAAGTCTCATGTGCCTGTAATTTCACTGGCTCTCAAGGACTGCTGCCGGAACACACCGTTAGGTACTTGGCGACAGATTTTCTACTTGAGGGTGGTCGCTTGCCAGGCGGGCATTCGCAAAAAGCCCTTCCACCATGCGGTGAAGCTCAAGCCCGCGGCGGTTCGGAGAAATTCGCTACGAGAACTTCGGAGGGCACGTTAAGCCTTCGGTCCCGATAGTTGTCTTAGGATAGCAGTCGTTATAGCATGGTGGTAAGGCATTTTGCGAATACCCGCCTACTACCACCCTCAAGTAGAAAATCTGTCGCCAAGCACCTAACGATGTGTTCCGGCAGCTGTCCTTGAGAGCCAGTAATTTTAGGTTAGCCTGAACAACATCTTCGACCACATCATCACTTACCATCAGGTGAGATAGTGGTCAAAGGCTAACCTATCAGGCATAAAAAAAAACAGAATGAATTAGTATAACTACTTACTACGTTACTAAAGAATTCAAATTCAATGACAATGCAAAATTCGTGCCTCTGCTATTGGTGGCAAAAATGAAAGATTCGGGTTCGATCCAGTCCCAAGGCAAAATTGTGGTTCAGTTGACATTGCACCTATTCGTAAAATGGTTTGCTAATACTATAAGAAGTTACCACCATACTCCTGACAGAGAGCGTAGGATGTTTATGTTTTTCTCGCATTTTGAAACAACGTAATTGGAATGAGGTGTGCCTGTCAGTCGACTATCTAGCCAAACTCCAAGGAATTTTACTGTATCGCTCTGAGGAATGTTTACATTTTCAACTGTTATGTTTAGACCTGGGATATACCGCTTCTTGGTAAACACTACAATGCTACTTTTGTTAGTTGAAATGGAAAGACCATGATTGAACAGCCACTCTCCCAGGTATTGCATAGCGGATTTTAATTTATGCTCAGCATCTAGTATGTTCTTAGTACGTAGGTATAATGCTAGGTCATCAGCGTATTGAAGGACATGACAGAACGAGCTAACAGATAGTTCTAAGTCATAGGTGTATAGGCTATAAAGAATAGGGCTTAGTAAAGATCCCTGTGGTAAACCTTTCCATACTGTTCGTGGGCCAGATAAAAAGTTTTGTGTTCTAACTATGACAGTTCTTTGCATTATTAGACAACATATGAAACGAACCATCCTCACAGGAATACTCAGCTGTAAGAGTTTGTTTCTGAGTTCTGGAAGCAGCACGTTGTCATATGCAGAGGTAATATCTAAAAATACACCTACAAGGTATTCCTGCTTTTTAAAAGCTATTAATATTTCAGTCGTTAAAATGCTAAGCCCATCATATGTGCTTATACCCTTACGAAAACCAAATTGAGATTTGGCAAGAAGTCCTCTACTTTCGACCAACCATTCCAGTCTATTTTTGATCAAGATTTCTGAGATCTTGGCTAGGACACTTGATAGGGCAATGGGTCGACGAGCATTAGGATCTGATGGATCTTTACCTGGTTTCAGGAGAGGGATATTAGTCTGTGTAGTCCATGACTGCGGCACAATGCCATGTTCATAAAAAGAATTGATGAGACCTAATAAAACTCTTTTAGACTGTTTTGATGATCTGATTAGGAAAGAGTAAGGGATTCCATCTAGGCCAGGGGAGGAATCAGACAAACCATTCAGAGCAAGCTGCAATTCGTCATAAGAAAACAGAGACTCCATATTTCCTGAGGATGGGGGAATGGTATTTGGCATGTTAAAAGACAGTGCTAAATGAACATATGGTGGAGCAAGTCTGCTTAAAAAGGCCTCTAACCAAGACGATGAATCATTAGAAGAAATATTTAATGAGTTACAGAAACCTCTATAACGTCGAATCTGCTTCCAAACTAAAGAAGGAGGAGTTGTAGGTGTCAAATTTTGACAGTAACTGATCCAACCCTTTTTTTTATTGGAAGATAGTAGTCTCCTAGCTTTTGCAGCTGCTTGCTGATATATAAGAAAATTATGCAAAGTCATGCAAGCTGTGTATGTTATTTCAGCTTCATTACGGGTCTGTACTGCATATGTGCACTCACAATCCCACCAAGGTGGCGAAGAGAGGTTATGCCTAGGCTTTTTCAGAGGGATGTGTTCATCTGCAGAAGCAATTATACATTCTATGAATTTTGCATAGCATGATAGTGGGTCTTCATGATTATATATTATGGAAATTGAATTTAACTTCTGATCAAGGGAAGAAGAATAAGAATCCCATTTAGCTCTTGAGAGTCTGTATTTAAGAAGCGGGTTTAGGGACATTTCTGGGCAGACTCTATGATAAATTTTTAATAAAATGGGGTAGTGGTCACTACCGTAAGATATGGGAAGCACTTCCCAGGAAATAGAGGAAGAGAGGGATGGGGTACAAGCAGTGAGATCTACAGCACTTCGAGGGTTTTGTGATGGAAGAACTCTACGAGTTGGTGAACCATCATTAACAACACATAGGTTAACTTCGTCAAAAGCGTCCAAGAGGGAATACCCAAATAGATCACAGTTAGCCGAGCCCCAAGAGGTGTGATGTGCATTGAAGTCACCCATCAAAATAACTGGGGACGGAAGCGATGAGATAATCAATAAAATATCTGGGATTAATGAGGAGTGGGGTTTAGGGATATATATAGATAGAAAAGATTTATCAAAAGTTCGAACAGCAACGGCGTTAATATCCGGGCTGTGAGCAGGTAGAGCTATTTGGGAGAAGGTTAAGCTGCGCTTAATTAATAATGCGCACCCAGCGTACCCATCCTGGCGGTCATCCCTGAGACAGGAGTAACCCGAAACTCTATAATGAGATCCGGGAACCAGATCTCCAAAATGGCCACCAGGACGAGAGCATACTTTCTAATTAAATAGTATATTTCATGCGTCTTCGGACGAAGACTTTTGGAATTCCACTGGAGAATTGTAGACAGATCCATTATTTTCTATTAAAGTTGTGAGTTGGGACACCATTTGGGCAACGTGGGACGGTAAGTTGATGGAGTTTTGAGATATGATAGTTATCATTATTGTTAGCAGTTGAGCTAACAATTGATTTTGTGACTGATCGCTTGATTGGGAGGATGGTTGCGACATTTGGAGAGCATACCCATTAGGTATTGAAGATCGCTCAGTAGCAATTAAGGCTTGATGAGCTGATCTGTCATAAGACTTATCTAGAGGGGCACGGGGGCGAGGGTTACGAATCTCCACTTTTCTATAAGAATGATGCTGTGTGTTTGAGTTGACTCCTGGTCTGAGAACCTGAGAGGCCCTAAAGGCATCTGTTGGGACAGTTTCCTTTACTACATGATTAAAAGATTTTCCTAGTTTAGGGGTTCGGACACTGGCTTCTTGATATGAGATACCTTCATTTGACATTGTCATTTTTATACATTTTTGTCTTTCTTGTTCTGGACAGCTTCTATTAGTTGAGAAGTGTCGGGCAGAACAATACAGGCATGAAGAATTAGATTCTTGTATATTACATTCATCCCCATTATGAGGTTGAGCGCAGCGGTAACATCTCGGGACTGAGCGGCACTGTGCTTTAATATGCCCGAAGCGGCAGCAGTTCATACATTGTATGGTAGGGTATTGGTAAGTTTCAACTAATAACGAGAAATAGTACAATTTTAATTTTTTTAATTTTTCTTTTTTACCTCATTACTCTGGATTGGGTGAACCGATTTTGTTTGTTTTTTTGTTTGAAGCATAATGCTTGTCGTTTGGTCTCATTTTAAACTTTATCAAAATCGGTCAAGCCGTTTTTGAGTTACACAAAAATACCTGAAAAATATTTACCTATCTTGATGATATAGTTGTTAAAAAAGAATGATGATCGATCCCGGAAGTAGCAAGGGTCACTAAAAAGTGTGAAAAAAAAAATGTTTTGCAAAAAATGGAACCGACATCAACACCCAAAAGTGTGAAATAACTTGTTGAAGTTGGTACCATGATAGTTCAAAAGTACCTATTATCACAATATTGTGCACATGGCACGGACATCTACAAGTTATTTCACACTTTTGGGTGTTGAAGTCGGTTCCATTTTTTGCAAACATTTCTTTTTGTATTGTTTATAATTATACATACATTCTGATCAGAGATATTTATGCACATTTATCCGACCAAAATAAGCAATAACAAGACCTCCTTTAAAGAACGAGACAATCCCTTCCTAAAGTATATGTGCATAAGAGATGAAAACCATATTTCTCATTTGGTCGCTTATCTATAGTCCCATTTTATTTCACTCCTCCTTCATTCAATTATTTTATCATGTTGGCATTTCAGAACCACATTCGCGGTTTAGCTAACTCAAACTGAAATAGAGTTGAGCAAGATAAAATCGAGACATAATATAACCCTGTGTTATATTACACGAGAGTTAGTAAAATTAACACGAGCTTTGGCGCAAATGGGCCAGCCTTACAGGAAATAATAGAAAAATTTTGAAAAGATTAATGCTGAAAAGGTTGGATTAGGCCGTACCAAATCCAGAGGGGGGCCAGCGCTCGACGGCTTCTTGAAGCGATCCGGCCCGTACTCGGAGAGTGGGCCTGAAGAAGACATGCGAGGCTCACCTTCAGGCTTACGCAGGTTCTCACGGCTGTTTCGGGAGATACCTGTGTAACGTCGCACGAAGGGAGCCAACCTGGGCATGCCTCCAGTGCATGCTCAGCGGTGTCTTTCACGCAGCCGCACTAGTGAGGAGCGGGACCGCGGCGATTCCTGATCGCGGCTGTGGGTTCCGACCTCTCCTTGCCGGCCATCATCGTAAAGATCGTCGGTGACGAGAGGTCGCGGTGGCCTCGTTCTGCGAGACGATTGTCTCTAAGAGGGAGGTGGAAGAGCGGGAAAGAGAGCGAGATCCTCTCTCTGTTCCGCTCCGCAGAGCGCTGACACGGAGGCGAGCCGATCGTGCTCGCACTCCGTCTCCGCGCATAGGACCTGGGGCTGGGCCCGTGGATGAGAGCGCGAGTGACCCCGCAACACCTGTCACTAGTCGATGACGACGGAACACCATGAGGTTTTTAGTCGGTAGTGGGGTCTCTATTGACCCTGAGCCCGACATAACCACCTGCACCCCGGCAGGTGTGTATGCGTAAATGCATTTTCCTCATGACAATAAAAAAAAAGGCCGTACCAAACTAATAACACATAAAATAGATACTGGTAACAGCCCACCTTAACTAAGATATTAGATTGTAGAAAACTAAATTCGGTGACCAAAGCTGATGCTTGCCCTTTACCTCATAAACACCAAATTTTAGATAATCTTAGAGATGCAAAGTATTTGACGGCTATTGACGTTAGCGCTTCATACTGGCAAGTTGAATATGATAGTAAGGAATCTGCAGATACGTCCGCATTTTCTGTGCCTCGCAGAGAACTTCATCACTTTGTGGTGATGTGTTTTAGATTGGTTGGAGCCTCAGCGACTATGCAAAGACTCATGGAGAGACTTTTTGGTCCAGAATTCGAAAATAAAGTTTGGGTATTCCCAGACGATATAATCTGTGTCTCAAGTCAATTTGGCGACCATATCAAACTATTAAATAAAGTCCACCAACGTTTCGTAGAAGCAAACCTAACAGTTTATGTGAGTAAATCTAATTATTGTAGAAAAGAACTTAAACATCTTGGTTATCTGGTAGATAAATATGGTTTACATACCGATCCATCTAGAGTTGAAGTAATTATTAACTACTCAACACCTACCACACCTAAATAAATAAAAATATTAATTGGAACGGCAGGATGGTATTGGAGATTTATTCAGGATTTTTCAAATATTAGTAGACCTTCATGTAAATTAACTTGTAAAAATATTAAATTTGAATGGACGAAGGATGCTGAAGATGCATTCAACAAATTAAAATCTAGCTTATCAGCTCCTATTCTTAAATGTCCAGATTTTAACTAACCTTTTACAATTCAGGCAGATGCATCAGCTTATGCAATTGGAGCATATGATAACTTTGATTACCCTATAGCTTATTGAAGCCGAACACCCGATAAACATGAAGTGAATTACACAACTATGTGGACGTGAATAGAACTTGAATTTTATATATGCTTTAAAACCACTTAGAATGTATGTTGAAGGTCAGAAATATACCATAGTCACCGATCATGCATCGAAACAATGGTTTTATAATATAAAAAACCCCAGGTAGATTAGCTCGTTGGAGTATTGGCTTGAGTCAATTTGATTTCGAAATTGTTCATCGAAAAGGTAAGGAGATGTGTTTACCTGATGCACTCTCAAGAATTAACCTCTTGACACCTCTCACTCAACACAAATTGGCCATCAAAAAAACCGTCAAAAACACGCGAAAAACGATTTTTAGGGAAAACTTTAATTACTTCGGAAATACTATGCCGTTTTTCTTGAAATAAGAAGTAACATACACTTAAAACTACGTTTTATTTCTTTATGTTGCATGTAATGTGGGTTTGTATATAATAGTGCGTAAATTACCCTTGAGAAGTCTAGTGCCCACCAAACACGCTACCGTTGAAGCATCTTGGGTACTCCCGTAACCATCAGATTATATCATCATTTTTCTTTGCTTATGATTTTGACGCTGACATACCCTTTGCAGAGATACTACCTTTTATCTTGTGCATTCTATGGGTATTGAATAATCTTTGCATGAATAGCCCGGCCTAAACTAAAATAAACAAAGAAAAAAAAGTCAACTTTCGACATAAAAATACTTGTTCCATGGTTCGATCCCTGAAGGGTCTCTTACATTTATAGCATAAAAATGTATTAGACTCACTTTGTCTTAAACATTATAACGGCGAAAAACCTGCGGAAAAGCTTTAATACGAAAATAACTAAAGTACGGGAGCACGGTAGCCATTACAGGACAAATATGTCCGCATAATGAGTTTGCGAGAAAATGGCGCCCAGGATAATATTGTCGTGAAATACTCACTTTGTTGACCTTTGACCTTGAATAAAAAAATCCACATAGGGGAACGATGGGGAACTTTCAAATTTTATTTTTAATCATATTTTGAACAATATTACTGATTTTCAGCTCGGTGGAAATATATATTGCTTCGAATGTCTAAATTGACCGGACTAATTTGTCTATATTAGATTTAAAACGTCAGGAACGTACCTACACGAGTGACAATAAAAATTTGATTAGCACCGAAATTGCCGTTCGCCAGTCGAACACTTTTTTGTACTTGTTTCGCATGTCATGTCAAAGGACACTTCTAGCCGTGTAGGCATGGGCGTAGCTAGGTACGGGCAGGGGGGGTGGGGCAGCTGCACTGTTTGGTTGGAATGCTCATTGCTGCTGAGTAAATATCATACCCCGTAAACATAAAATAACTTTTTATCAGTATACATCTTTATATATAAAAATAACGTGTCACGTTGTTTGTCCGCTTTTATTGACTCCTAAACTACTGAACCAAATTTAGCTTAGATCTCCACTTATAGTCGTAATTACCCGTGCGAAGCCGTGACGGGCCGTTAGTATCTAATATGATCGAAAAATTATTTATAATTGTTCATACCTCTTGCCTCCAACATGCGTTAAGATGTGAAAAGAATTATGTAATTAATTGAATTATAATTCAATTGAACTTTATATGCCTTGTGAAATTAATGGTAATTTGCTAAAATCCAGCAAAACATTGTGAAATCTGTATGCCACACGGATGGTGAGGCAGCAGAACATGACACCGCATTGGCCCGCTACGCACCCTGCACCGCGCCGACCGGTTCGAAGTCAAACCTCGCTCTTTTAGGTTTGGCTACAGATTACGGGGTAATCTGCGGTTTCGGCATTCCAACAACCCGCAACATTTAAAACATTGTTTTCTTTAAAGGCAGTTGCAATATGGAACCCTAAAAAAGCGAGGCCCGACCGGCGATGAAATATAGGGTACTAGCTTTCCGTGCGCGGCTCCGCCCGCGCGTATGTCGGTTATCGCGCAATAACATTAACCTCTTTTTGCGCAGTTGGCTAAAACTATCCTATGTTTTTTCCCAGGTCTCAAACTATTGTTGAGATTATAGTCCGCTGGCTTGACGCAAACCTACTTACTTTGAACTTAACCAAAACTAGTTTCGTCGGTTTTCATATAAACTACCGAACCAACCCAAAGAGAAACGAGATTTGAATCCATAAAGCAAATTGTAACCTCTTTATAGGCAACACGCTAAACAAACCATCATGCAACTGTCAACACATCTGTAGAGTGAAATCGGTTAAATATCTTGGTGTAATAATCGATGATACTCTTAACTTTAAAGAACTCATCACAAGAACAGCAAAGATAGTAAGGAAATTAATCTACATAATGAAACTGTTGCGATGCGGATCAAGTTTATGGGTTCGTCGGCTGGTCTACATTTCTCTTTGCCAAAGTATTCTACAATACTGCATTGGTACATGGGGTGGAGCTCTAAAATCTGACTTGATTGAATTAGAAAGAGCTCAGAGAGCGATCCTTAAGTAATGACAGGTAAACCTAGCAGGTACTCAACTGAGCTTCTTTACAAAGACGTGTCAGTTCTCACCGTTCGTCAGCTATTCATTCTGCACTCATGCCTAAGAACCCACAAGCCGAAAAGCTACTGCACAAATAAACGGAAGCGACCTATCAAATTACCTCTTCCCAATAATAATACAGGATTTGCTCGCAGGATGCCCATGTATCTATTTCCATATATTTATAATAGAGTTCTCGACTACTGTGACATCACCACATATTCAATAAACGAAGCTAAGACGAAACTCCGTTCATGGCTATACTCAATCTCATACGACGAGACTGAGAGATTGTTAGTCCCAGTGTTATAATATAATAAAAAGTACACATAAATATAACATGCATACAAATACCAATACAAGCACATCTCTAAAATTACCTTCACCAATCCGCATACTACACATAGGTACACTCCCCACACACAAATGATATCTCTCGCTGGCTTCCTAACAACTACATCAAATGAAGCTTAAATATAGACATTGAGAGTACAAGATAAATGCTATTAAACTTAGAACTAAATTAAATAAGAAATTTATTAGTTGTATAAATAAGAGGATATAAAATTTATAATACAGAGTTATCAAGGGTTACCAAGATACAGGCTGCGCCTAGTTTGGAACCCATTGCCTAAACATGCATGAATATACTATATGTTTACTAGGATTATTTAGATTAGGAACTAGGAATATTATAATTATGTATGTTTTTGTTAACACCTTTATGAATAATTAATAAACAATAAACAATATTTCCATACCAAATTTCATTCAAATCGGTCTAGTAGTTTTTGCGTGAAAGCGTAATAGACAGACATACAGAGTTAATGAAGTACTGATGTTTGATTGAAGGGCCCGCCTCACACTTTTCATAACGCCGGTTTTTTAATTAGCCTGTCAAACATCGGCATGTTATATATATTTTATTTTTCTTCCCCTGCCCCTAAACAGAATCCTGACTACGCTCTTGCGTGTATTGCACCTGCAATACATTTCAATATTGTCAGTGTGCTCGTCTCAATTATATTGTTACAAAGGAAGGTATTTCGTAAATCAGAACAAAGGGCGCCAAACAAGTTGGAACAAAAAAATTCACGTACGCACTGTGCACAATGTAATAAAATTAGTACCCGAATCTATTTGAACTTTTGAATCGCTGACGTGCCTCGACGACAAAGGCTATTAGTAGTTTGAAGAAGTCCTCAGTCTGTTATGTGTCATGTTATCTCGTGTCCCAAGGGTGTCTTCCGATCCGCTATATTATGTCAAAAGCGAAATAAGCGATTACGGCGACGCGACAGTGTAGTTTCATTGCGAAATCGCGCTTTAAACAGTTGGGTCCGAAATATCTATATATTGGTATACTGTGGTCGAGTACTACTGGCAATTCGGATTATGTTTTTTTAGATGTAAGTTGTGGTTGTTCTTGACAGGCCAAAGTCTTTAATTAGGTTATAAAGCGATATTAAAAAAGAAAAAAAAAACTATATATTATAAAAGCCTAGCGTCACTCGCTCACTGTCTAAACGTGAATTCTCGAAAAATACTTGTTATTATGATACTGATATGAGGCAGAGAACATTTTCAAGTTTTCAGGTATTAGACTATTATTGAGATTATGCGCCAATATGAAAATAGTAATAATAATGCATAATTTATAGTTTGCGCAGTTTCTACATATCAGATCGCTGTTTTCACTAAATATGATAATTTTTTACTAAATATGTTTTATTTTTTATGCATTATAAGTTTGCCTTTTACCACTATCTCACCTGATGGTAAGTGATGATGTTGTTCAGGCTAACCTAGAATTACTGGCTCTCAAGGACAGCTGCCGGGACACACTCTTAGGTGCTTGGCGACAGATTTTCAACTTGAGGGTGGTAGCTAGCCAGGCGGGCATTCGCAAAATGCCCTACCACCATGCTGTAACGACTGCCATCCTAAGACAACAACCGGGACTGACGGCTTAACGTGCCTTCCGAAGCACAGAAGTGCTCAGTAGTAATGTCACCAGCGGTCACGCGTCCAAGTCATGACCGCGGCCGACGCGACGTTGCTTAACTTTGCTGATCGATTCAGAATGGCTTAGCAAACTTCGCTACGAGCGCTTCAAAATATTTTTTGAAGTAGTTGCAAGTCAACAGGTAAGTTTTTAACAGAGTAAGGTTGCCGTTTCACACTGACCTGAAAAGTAATAATACGTGGGGCATACTCAATAATTTTAAAATGAGCACTTACAATAAAAAAAATAAGAAAGCAGATACAGAATTAGAAAATGGAAGTCTCTTAAAACAATTTACTAAACCCTGCAAACAATATCCAACATTTTAGCTACTGTAGCGAAAGTGTTTGGGCAACCTAGGGGCCATTGCAGGCCCACAGATGACCCAAAGGCTCCAGTACAAATATTTTTTTAATAGCTATCCCACCCTATAAATATTGTTAATTTTGAAATGTCATGCGGTCAAGTAGATTACCCGAAATAGAAATCCCTAGTTACAGTTTAGTTATGTCTTGCTAAGAACAGAGGGCGTTGTTGTCTGTACTACAGTTTTAATGCCACAACAGGCATCAACGATCCGACTAAGAAATGCTTCATGTCTTTATGTAACCAAAGACTAATGTTTTGTAAGTAGGTACCTACTGCCTAAGAAATATGTCAAATAAAGATTATTATTAATACTTTTTAATTTTTGTGATTGTCATTTGTTTTCACAATGTGGCGTCGTTATCATAATGAAGTCGTGAGTTTTTTTGCTCCATGACTTTTAACGAATTTCGCTTAGCTTAAAGTAAAGGAGAGAGTTGCCAGAGACTTCAATTGGCATTTGCTGAGGAAGCCCCATGTCGCAGCTCTGTGTATTCATGGTTTGCAGAATTTATACGTTACTTTACTCTGTATTTTCATTTATCGATTGCCCATAAGTAGTTTCATAATTTTTCGATATTAAAATTTGTAATTTACCTTCTTAAGAGTGAAATAGACGCCTAAACTGAACCAATGATTTTGAAATTGAATTTATTGTATCCCGATTCTGCACATTGCTCTCCAGGTATTCCACTCCCATTTTGTTTTGTTATCGTTACAGAGCATAAGCTCACATATTTTTATCCACTTAGTCGAGTTTTGTTGATTATTAACATATTTTTTTCTGTATAAGGTTCCATTTATATACAGAGTTCTATTAATGGTCAATTTTGTTTTAAAAAATAAGAGAACTAAATGTTGCAGGGAAAATGGCAACACTTAATAATAATCCATAGACACTGTGCTTGTGAAAAAATGACGTTTCTCATTTTGAAACTTGACATTTGCAACATGGCGAGCCTTTGAACGGAATGCAATGATGAACGTATAAAATAAGTGATATTTTAGATAATGAATTGAGTATTTCTGTTATTTTTTTGTTGTTAAGTAAGGGGTTTTGCGTTATACCTCTGTATCGATACTTAGAATAACATACCTGTGAGAGAATGATACCATAAAATGCACATATTTCAGTCTTGGAGACTGCATGAACGACGCTGACCTTTACTGGAACGCCCAATTATGATTTTTCCAATAATGGTCAAATTGACCATGATTGGTATTAATAGCGATTTTGTTTTTTCAAATTTAGAATATTTGTCCATAGTTATAAAATTACATATTATTGGTGGCTTGTTCGTGCATTATGGTCTAGTAGTGGTCATAGTTACCATTATTGGGGTGACTATGACTGGATGCTGAATCACAAACCATAATATTTGCATTATATTAAGATTAGGTGCTTGCTTTTTGCTCATACTTTAGACACCTAAATTTAAAGTAGATTATCGGCTAATGAAGGAAGAGAAAGGTGAAAAATGACCCATTTAGTTATTTATATAGACATTGATCTCAGTTTGATAGTTTATGTTTCAAAGATTCTAAGTTCAGGATTGCATGTTAAAAACAATTCTTTTGCTTCTTTTAGCACGAATGACAATGTATGAACAACCTTAGTGACCATAATTAGTGCTGAACATAATAGGAGAAGACCATGAATGGTGGGTCAACATTGGGTTTTGGACTGACCATTTTAGGCTCTGGCTACACTTACTTTTCGAATTATTTTTTTGACTTTGCGATCAAAGACAAGACCTATTTATAAGCTTTAGTGAGGATAGCATTCCTACTTATATCAATATCAATAGTTTTGAAACCGATCTGGTTTTAATCAGATAATAAAATAACAGTAAAAAAAATAAAAAATCTTAAAGTGACCATAGCTGGTGCATTTACCTTATACTATACAAAATTTCTATATAAAATTATTATTACATATAATACGAAACTATACAAAATTTTTAATTAAAAAATTTGAAAAAAATATGTCAATAATCAACAACACTCGACTAAGTGGATAAAGTGAAATTTATTTTACATAATTAATTGTCCATTGTGTAAGTATAATAAAATACCTGAAATCATTAAATCAATAAATGTGGTAATAGATACTAGAGTATATTGGGATATTCTACCTTGAAGCCTAACCAACCTTTTTTTTTTCTAAAACAGGAGAACTATAATTTATTTTTATAGCCGCCATAAAATATTTTCCTCGAGCAACGTATCCCTCGCAGAGCTCAATATTATACCTTAAGAATGACTCTATCGTCAGGTTCTCTAGACTCTTCAATATTTTTCTCGACTCTATTTTCGACATACAAATCCCACACACCGTAATAAGTCATTTCACTCTTTTGTAGTATAATTTACCTCTCCTACCTATATGGCAACTTTTGGTGCCATCGTTACTTTACGCACCAAATATACCCGGCATATAATTTTTATATATTCTGGGCCTCTCCTTCCTGAATCTCTAATTGTACTCTTATGTATATAAGACATAGGAAAGCTTTAAGAAGCTGACTGCCAACCTTCATTAATGGAGAGGCACTTAAAGAAGAAGAAGAATTATATAAGACATGTATTGAAATAGACTTTCGTAAATTATTATTTAGTAACCGGCTAGGATTCGCGTAATATTTTCCGGATATTGCTCCGACCAGTTTCGAACTTATATGTCAAAGTTCTTCTTCTGGGAGTCACGCTTGTGCACAGCGTTGAGCGTAGGCCTCAACATGTACTCACTCTACGCGTTGAGACGTTTGTGCCGTAGCTGTCAAAGTCAGAATTCCTCCGAACTGTCACTTCTGTCACTATCACTGAGATTGTCATTATCGTCTTTCGTAAATTGAGTAAGTAATCTAGGTATAGGAGCACGTGACTCAGCTATGGAGCGTGCCAAGAGAGGAAAGCATGAAGCTGAGCAAAATCATTAGTAGGTATTTCTCTAATATGAATAAAATTTAAACTAGCGTAAAGCTGAGCTAGGTGAGGGCTCACGTTTATTTTAATACCTGGTTCTATGGTGTTATCTAGAATTAAGTACGAGGTATTGGATTATTGAGTTTAGTTATAGCGCAGCGATGTTAACTCTTTGTTTTTCTAACAGAGGGCGTTAGTAGTGCAATAACATTATATCTAATGAATATGTTATTTGAGAAATTTATTATGAAATGCCTAGCGGTCATCCTGTGAATTTGTGAAAGTATCGTGAAATAAACAAGGTGTCATGGTGCGTTTTAGTGAAAGGATTGTGCTTTTGCTATTGAATTAATTTAGAGCTACTATCGTAATACAAGTTTAACATTTCATATTTCGTAGATATCATACAGAGTTGTCTCCGAACCTTGCGTATAATTATAGACGAACTGGCTAAAGAAAATATATAAAATTTTGAATCGCTCGCCTTATCAGTGTTCAAGTTTTTCTAATGGAATTATTACCATAGATTGTTAAGGGACTGTCTAGTGTCTATAACAAACCTACAAAAAATTAAGCATCTTTTGGCTGTAGGTCAAAGATAATAATTAAGAATTTTGTTAGTTAAGTTAAGACTATAGATAATAAAAAGTAGAAAAGCGCGGGAAACGGTCAACGTGGCGGGAGCACCTGAAAACTTGGAGATTAAAAACGTGCATGACTTTGGCAAATGCATCACGTGCGATGCCAATTCCTCAAGAAGTAGAGGTATTTATTACGTAAAGAGAAGGACGTGGAACATAATATATACCTAAATTAGAGAACCCTAACATGTTCAGTTTTTGAGATAAACCCCGTAACACACACCCCCGTAACAAACAATTGAAATTTGGCAAATGTCATGGTGCTCCTTTTTTTGTCCTTGGGTCTTTCCAATTACACTAGCTAGAGGTCAGTGATATACAAACAAAAAGCTGCAAAGGACAGCTTTTTGTATACGGACGGACCGACGTACATACAGTGGACTCTAATCTATAGGGCTCCCTCATGCCCTATGGTTAAGGCCGGCCATACACGGGCAGCTTGAAGTAGCCAGTATTTACCAACTGCTTCAAGCTGCGAATGCATGGTGAACTTCAGACTTCTACGTACGTAAATACACGAACCGCTCGAGCAGTTACAACTGCTTCGGGCGCGGTTGGCAGCACGGTGAAATTTCATCGTGCGGTCAAGCAGTCACCAGACATACACTGACTGCTTGAGCTGTCGACTGCTCTTAAGGGACAGAATTCTAAAACCAGATGTTAGATTTTGTCCCCACTTCTCCTCGCGTGTTTACTTCGCGGTGTACATGGCGCCACGTCCGCAAGTCAACGGTAATATTTTATTTGGTTAAAAATTTAGAGCGCTCTCTAGTAGAACTAGTAGAAACTATCTTGTCACACACGAATGTGATGTGTGCTGAAGCGCCATCTAGTATGCATACATGATACCAACCATTAGTTGATTGTATGCTGTAAATATCATAGTGTGACACAGTTAACCCTTTGCGATCATAGTTCCCGCGAGCCTAAATTTACCATACCTACAGTAGAACAAGTTTAGTCTTGATTATTACCAACTTGTTTGATTTTGCAGTTTTTGTGTATGTTCATTTTTAATGAACATGAACTATGGTTTTGATGAACATGAACTATGTATCTACTTTGATGCAAGGCGTAAGCTGTTACACAATAGATGGTTTATTTATTACAAAAACAAGTATATTGTGTAAAATTTACACAGAAAATCATAAAAAAACTTTTTTACCCCTGATCAAAATACAAATAGCGGGTTATACTATTGGGTATTTTTAACTGACTTCAAAAAAAGGAGGAGGTTCTTAATTCGTCTGTTTTTTCTTATATGTTTGTTACCTCAGAACATTTGACTGGGTGAATCGATTTAAAAAAATCTTTTATTGTTTGAAAGCTGATACTTGTTGTTTGGTTCCAGTTAAATTTCATCAAAATCGGTCAAGCCGTTTTTGACATACACTCCAATAACTGAAAAATATTTACTTATCTTGATGATATAGTCGTTGACAATGAATGAACATCGATCCCGTAAGTAGCAAGGGTCATAAAAAGAAGTGTTTTTTTTTTAAATAAAAATGGAAATGACTTCATCACCAAAAAGTGTGAATTAACTTGTCGAAGTCCAACACTAGTACCACGTGCACAATATTGTGATAATAGGTACTTTTGAACTATACTGGTACCGACTTGAACAAGTTATTTCACACTTTTGGGTGTTGGAGTCGGTTCCAATTTTTGTTTTTTTTTTATCAAGTAGCGTAGTTCATTCAGATCCTGGCTTTGTTTCCGCTAACAATCAAGGGTACCTGCTCGTGTCATTACTACAAGTCATATTAAGATTTCACTAACAAAAAATCACATGGAGAATGTAGTAGGTAGGTACAGTTATTGTTTCAATTTGTTAATAATAATAAATACATCTCGTGGATGCTATTGTGTAGATGAGTGGAACAACAAAACTTCTAACAAAATAATACCATTATTGAAATCACCCAAGGAGAAAGATAAGTATTTTGTTTGAAAATGTATTACTTTGTATTAATATTCATACGTAATACCACAATATTACATATCGATTATAAAACCGTGGTATTACTGTTATTAACTGTATTTGTCAAAGATTACGAAAGATACGTTTGTTTGTAAACGACACCCGTGCCGTCACTTGATGTATGTACTTGTATAGGTAGATTATGTTGCGAAGATGCACCGGAGTGCGACATAAAATCGGACATTCTATGAGAGTAGGGCTGCCATCCGTCCGGGTTTCCCTGGATTTAGCATTTTACCAATAACCCTGCATATTAATAAAAAAATAATCGAAAGGTGAATGTTTCGAGATTTGTCTTAATATACTCTTTGTGTAATAGTGTATATCAACAATGCGTCGTTCTTCTCCTCCATTTTCTATACTAGAAAAATAACAAACTTTTATTGATTTTCAAATAATATTTTTGGTGTCCGATATTAATCGCCGGTTTTCGGTACGCGTGTCAAAATTCAATTCATCCAACAAGCCATCACAATTAACAATCCGCTAACTTTCAACGGGTTTCTGGAACGCATATTAATGAAAAATTACAGAACACCTGATTAAAATGCTTGTTTATCTATGATAACATGAAATTTGAAAATGTCGTTCAAATTCATTCATTCTCTAGTGTTCTGTCTTTTTTTAACACATAGCGTTGTCTCTTCTGTTTTGACATGAAATTAATCCCAAATCATTTTTGGCATCACCACCGTTACTATGGTTACCAATTAAATATGACGGATGATCGTAAACGTAAAACAACAAGAGAGAGGAGTTCCTAAGCGTTCCTATTTGTCAAAATACAAGCAGATTTGGGCATTCACATCCAACAATACTATTTGCGCTCGGATTTCTAACTGACAGAGTCCAGTCGTGCGAGTGTACGCTCTAATACCTATAATGTCAACATTGATGGGTTATCGCTAGTGGAATTATCAAATTTCATTAATTTTTATGAATCCAGCAGTGATAGCTCAGTGGCTTTGGCTATGGACTGCCGCGCAGCAGGTCCATGGTTCGAATCCCGCCGCGGGCTTGAGCTTCACCGCATGGTGGAAGGGCATTTTGTGAATGCCCGCCTGGCTAGCGACCACCCTCAAGTAGAAAATCTGTCGCCAAGCACCTAACGGTGTGTTCCGGCAGCTGTCCTTGATAGCCAGAGTAATTCTAGGTTAAGCCTGTTAACACCTTCGACCACATCATCACTTACCATCACGTGAGATTGTGGTCAAAGGCTTACCTATCAGCTATAAAAAATTAAATTAAAAAAAATCCTTTTATCCTCAATACCATCATGATGATTATAAATACTCTTTAATTTTATAGTTATTATGTCAGTAATAGTTTATTGATAGTGAAAGTCACTAGCGTACGTGAAAATGTGCGTGTTTGTCTTCCCTTACTTGTTGCTTTATATCGTAAAAATCGATTAAAATAAAAAAATCATGAGTGGCATTTTTTATTGCTGCTAGGCTACGCTTTGACTATAATCTCACCTGATGGTAAGTGATTGACGTCTGATGATGATGAAGTCAGTAGAGAAGAATAGGCAAGAACAGCCGTCGTAACATACCATTAGATCCTTGGTAATATATTTTCTACTTGAAGGCCAACAACTATCAAGCCTATCAATGATTCTAAAAACTCCCGCCCTCGCATCATGCGGTGAAGTGGAAGACCGCGGCGAGATTCTAACTATGGACCTCCTGCGCATCAATACAAAATAATACCACTTCTAACATCAACGTGAATATGTTGTAGCCGCACATCAGGCGCTAAACAGAACTTTAAACCATATCTTAACGCCCTCAGCCGAAAGGTGTTTTCTCAAAGAGGGTTGGGGTTTGGAAGGTCCATAACCTACTTATCTTGGAAATGCTTTTGTTGGTATTACAATCTACCCAGCTGCGGTTTGTTTAATGGCTGCTATGGTTATGTTATAGCACCCTATTGAGTAACAAATGAGCAGCAACACTATAATCACGTAGTCTTTAGTAATATATTTACGTAGTTCTATAATCGGACTCTTGTTCTATACTCGCTCATCATACACACCGCTAGGGAATGGAACACTCTGCCTGAGTCTGTGTTTCTGGTTAATTACGGGGGGGTTTTCTAAACAGGAGTGAATAGGTATCTTCAGGGTAAGCGAGCTGCATCATCGATGGCATCGTCACTTAACATCAGGCGAGATAGTGGTGAAGTGCTACCCAGTACCTTCGGTATGAAAAATAGCAATATGTGTTTTTAGAGTAATCATACTTGATATAATTCTGTTCTTGTTCTATCTTATCAGTTATTAGAGTAAACGTTGTAGGTAGGAATGCTTAAAACTACTTTTATATATTTTTACGATATCAACACGTTAATCTTAGAATAATTGGTCGATTTTGGGCAATTAGAATTAGTCAGTTTAACAAACCGTTAACGTACCGAAAAGCTTTTCAGAAACCCAAAATTGAAATAATTGTCGATTAATTGGAGATTTGACATTAGTGTTGACAAACAGTCACATGAAGTTTTTAGAAACCCAATCTGCGTATGACAATGGATTAACAAGTATTTAAAATAATTTGTCGCTGATTTGCGTTTCAGAAACCGGGGGTAAGAATTTTATTGGTAAGTAAGTTATGGGATAGTATCAATAACCAAGAAGCATCCTCCTATCCAATATATGGGGTTGTTTATATGGCTACCATATGTTGTTTATACAACACAGAAGATGTAACATTTAAAAACATAATGGCTATAATGTGTATAATTTTAACTTTTGTTGAATTACCGGCCGCCCCTTAACACCAAAACGTCCTGGGGAATACTCTCTTTGGTAGTATATCCGCTACACTTTGGTTATTAAGGGCGTTATAGTTAAGTCCTCTATAATGCACCTTACTCGATGTTCTTACGTAAGTATTGGTATGGTGCTAATTATTTCATTTTCTTTTAGTCAGTTCTTAATTCTTATGCTATTCAAGAAAACCATGGAAAGTCTCATTCTAAAGCAGAAGCTTAGGCTTCATCTTTTTGTATTAAGTTTTCATTTCAGAATTTCAGTATCTCTATCGCATCAAACGTTTACGGCCATCTTTTTACTACTAATTTATATGTACTAATATATTACGTACTCGATAATACCATGAATATTTCAATAACTTTCCATGTATGAAAGTTTGTGTTTTCTATAGTAGTGGACAGAAGGACGGTGTTTACTCAACATAGCTTTGTAGTAAATTGAAAATGTTGTTCTACTGTAACTATTACGCTGTGGCAACTCGTGTCCATCCAAGACATACTTTTTCGAGATCTATGAAAAAACGTGTTCAGGTAGCTAGATTAGGTAGTACCTATTTAATGTTCACGTTCATTAGATATACTAAACTCTCTAATTATATGAAAACATGGAAACTCGAGATACCTAATAAATTTGCAAGCATTGTAATCGTAAATTGAATACGCGTCAGAAAACTTAATTATACGTAAATATAATACGTATCAAATAAAAAGTAATACAAATAAAAAAGTCACCAAAAAGAATCTAGGTACGTGAGATTCGATCCACGGTACTCGATCTTCTGATTCGACTTCAGTAGTTACACACTATACAATCATTGACCAAGGTGTCGAAAATTACACACATATCGTTTATGCCTTACTGTCAGACACATTATATTGGTCCACGTACATACGTAAAATTATTATTGTATTATTAAGAATTATGTCGTAAAATTAAAATTAGACCAAAAAGAATCTCTTTACGCTGGATTCGATCCACGTGCCTCTCAATTGCGAAGCGATGTCACTTACTATGCGCTATTTGAACGACGATTGATTTGTCGAAAATTATGTACATAACCTGTGTGCCTTATTGTCAGAAACTGTATAAATTAATCATGATCCATCTAAAATAATTACAACACATTCATTACGAAAAATTCTGAATATTGCTTATAATAATTATTTTAGGTAGCTAAAGTTGTACCTATGTCTTGTAAAATGTTTGAAGTGTTTTTTATATTGCGTTAGGGTTCACAATCATATCATAATTTCATTAATATAAGAGATATATACATAGGTACATGGAGAAAGGAAGCCATAGATGCTTACCTTATTATGTCCATCATGCGTTTTTGACGATTTTTTGCATTCCCAAAGCGTTTATTTATAATTTTACCCATGTTTTATTTTAATTGAGATCGCCGAGAAAAGTGACACAGGTCCGACGCATGACGCGGCTGACCGCGATATGAGCGAGGATGATAGCAATATACGTAGATCGCTGGAGTAAATAGTGCGACATGATGTTAACGCTTCTCGGAATGAAAGGGCGTATGTGACATTTTGTAAACAGGCTCAGTACGCATTAACTGTGCTTTTTTTGGATTAAAATAATCAATGAAATTTATTGTACTTAAAAAATCAATATTTTAGAAAAAAAATCCAATTTTTAATACACTAAAATCTGGCGGAAAAAGTAGGAATCCTCTATTTTCAGAGGTGTTTTTGAGATTTTTTTCTATCGAGCCAATTATTAGGAAACATGTTTTGAAATCGATGAAAGTATTACTTATATCCTTGAGTATCGTGTATTTAAATTGCAGTACCATCCGGTACCTGGTTTATGAGATTTTCCATATCATGTTGGCACTATTTCGTAATTTCCGAGCCTTAAGCAGTTACCTCCGCCCGCGCTCTTCATTCCACGTCACGCACGAATAATGAATATAGACTAATTAAAAAGAGGGGACCATTTTTGCCAAACTAGTGTTTTTTTCCAAACACGTTTTTAAAACCATCGATCAATTTACACCCGTGCGTCCCATCGTAAAATCAAACTCGTGTAACTGCTCCATCATTTTAGTTAGCCAAGACAGATGAAATAGAGGTATGGTGTCGGTTGAAAATCTTTTCATTAAAATTGAAAAATCTGTGTTGAAAAAGTGATCAAAAAGTGAAAAAAAATCAGATGGACATTTTCCACAGACGTAATGTACAATACTTCTTCGTGTCCATTAGATTATTTTAAGTCTCCAAACTATCTACTTATTTCACTTTTTGTCTTCTATTCCTGTACTATAAATACACTCTTTTGCAAAAAAAACGGGCACCTAAGGAAATTTACGTTCTAAGGTAGATTTTAGTTAATTTAATTAAATTTATTTCTTTGACGTAGTCTGTATACTTATAATCGTGTAAATTAATGCGCGTGAAGTGAATTTGAGCAATTAAAAGAAAAAAAAACGATGGATTCTTTAAAATCGATGTACACGCCCAAACAATAAGAAGTGGTCGGCAATAACGACAAGTTTTTATTCACTTTTTTTAATTAAATAAAGTTACAAATGTAAAAACCTAATAACGAGAGTGACCTCCTCTTGCCAAAATCACAGCTTGAATCCTTCTGGGCATGCTTTCCACGATGTTTTTAATAACGTTTTGAGGTATACGTTCCCACTCTTATATGTGGCAATGACTCTTTTTAGCTCCCTGATGTTTTTTTTTTTTTTTTTTTTTTTTTTTTATGGGATAGGAGGGCAAACGAGCAGGCGGCTCACCTGATGGTAAGTGATCACCGTCGCCCACAAACATCCGCAACACCAGAGGTCTCGAGGATGCGTTGCCGGCCTTTAAGGAGGGAATATGCTCTTTTCTTGAAGGTTCCTAAGTCGTAACTGTTCGGAAATACTTCACCTAGCAGCTGGTTCCATAATGTGGCAGTGCGAGGTAGAAAATGCCGTGAAAATCGCAAGGTTGTGGACTTCCAGACGTCGACATGAAATTGATGAAACATCACGCTTTGTCGGGAAGTCCGGTGGCGAAATTGAGCTGCAGGTAGTAAATCGAACAGTTCCTCAGAACACTCCCCGTGATATATACGGTAAAAGATGCAGAGTGATCCAACATCTCTACGCAAAGCCAAAGGGTCGAGCCGACCGGAGAGAACTTGATCGTCAACGATTCGAATCGCTCTGCGTTGAACGCGGTCAAATGGAAGAAGCTGGTACTGGGGAGCTCCCGCCCAGAGGTGAGAGCAGTACTCCATGTGAGGTCGAACCTGAGCCTTATAAAGTTGCAGGCGATGGGCCGACGTGAAGTACCGCCTCGCCTTTCCGAGCACACCGAGCTTCTTAGAGGCTAACTTAGCCTTATCTTCCAAGTGACAGCGAAATTGGACGACGTTCGATATGTCGACGCCAAGTACTCCGATGCTAGTAGAGGTGGCAAGGGGAGTGTCTTCAAAACGGAGGGATACGACAAAGGGGGATATCTTAGCGGTAAACGCACAAAGTTCATTTGGCCCCACTTCGAAACATTTGACAGCATGGTCTCGACTGAAGTCACAAGTTTGTTCCGACTCTCGACAACGCTTTCCCGAGAAATATTAGCGCGGCCGGTGTATGAGGCATCTCCGGTGCTGTCATCTGCATAACAATGAATATCGCTGAGTTGCAGCATGTCATTGATGTGCAAGAGAAATAGACTCGGAGATAGCACACAGCCTTGCGGAACGCCAGCATTAATCGGCTTTAAGTCGGAGCATGCACCGTCGACAACGACCTTGATGCTCCAATCTGCCAAAAAACTGGAGATCCATTCGCACAATTTCTCGGGAAGCCCATAGGAAGGAAGCTTCGAAAGAAGCGCTTTATGCCACACCCGATCAAAGGCCTTCGCTATGTCCAAACTAGCCGCCAACGCCTCACCCTTGGAATCCACCACCTCCGCCCATCGATGCGTAAGATATACTAAAAGATCACCAGCTGAGCGACCGCGACGAAAACCGTACTGGCGATCGCTAATCAGCTGGTGCTCCTCTAGATATTGCAGGAGCTGGTTGTTGATAATGGATTCCATTATCTTGGAGAGAACAGAGACGTTATAGCTATAGGGCGGTAATTGGACGGATCTGAGCGGTCACCTTTTTTAGGGATCGGGTGCACCAAAGCCGTCTTCCATATTTTTGGGACAACGCCTGATGAGTAACAGAGCCGGAAAAGACGCGTTAGAACCGGTGTCAACTCTGGAGCACAAGTCCGCAGCACTATCGGAGGGATGCCATCAGGCCCACTCGACTTATGAATGTCCAAGGAGAACAGTGCTTTACGTACTGCACATTGCCGGAAAATTATATCCGGCATCGAGGTATCACACCGTTGTATAGTCGGTGGTGAGTTCCCTTGGTCATCCAAAGTCGAGTTAGACGCAAAGAGAGAGCCCAGAAGATCGGCCTTCTCCTTTGCGGTGTGGGCCAGTGTGTCATTCTCTCTGTGCAGGGGCGGTAGGGATAACTGACAAAAATTTCCCTGGACAGCCCTAGCAAGAGACCAGAACGCACGTGTTCCCGAAGGAAGGCGGGCTAATCTCTCGCCAATTCTGCCGATATGCTCCGACTTCGCTCTTACGATTACTCTTTTGAAGGAGCTGGAGGCAAAGTTATATTTCTTTTTGAGATTGCTGGTATTTGAATCCTTAGATGCTACTGAATCAGCCCAAGCTTGGTAACGCTCTCGTTTGTGGCCAGAGGCCATTTTACAAGAGCGACCAAACCAGGGCTGTGACCTGCCACCGATGGGCACTGCAGAATATGGAATAAAAAGTTCCATACCCTGAAGCACTACATCAGCAACATAGTTAGCAGTGACATCTGGATCATCCGGCAAGAAGCAAACTTGCCCCCATGGGTAGGATGCAAAGAAGGACCGCATCCCGTCCCAATCTGCAGACCTATAGTGCCACACGCGACAACAACCCACAAAACGGGGTCGAGTTGGGCGTGTAACCGGCACTGAACTCCGGATCAGGCAGTGGTCCGACGATCCGAGAGGAGGCGTTAACGGATACTGTGTAGTTTTCCGGGTGAGAGGTCAGCAGAAGGTCCAACAGGGAAGGTGTATGATCAACCACATCTGGGATTCGCGTAGGCGAGGTGACCAGTTGTGTTAGATCATACGCTAAAGCGAAGTCGTGAACAGATCTCCCCGCATGATCGGTGGTGCGCGAACCAAGCCATTCGGCATGATGGGCGTTGAAATCGCCAAGTATCACGATCTCTGCGGTGGGGATCTGCTCAAGCACGGAATCTGTAGCCATCTGTAGGTGCTCCACGAATTGATCTATTTCGGCATTACCGTTCATATGGGACCTATAAAGGCACGCGTAGATTCGCGGATGGTCATCGCAGTCTACGCGCAACCAAATGTCAGATAGGCCCCGTCCTTCAAGGCTGCTGAGACGACGAGCACAGATATCCTCTCTGACGTAAAGACACACCCCCGCCTGCGGCAAAAAAGAATGTTCCAGTTTGTACCCAGGGTATGTGAGGAATGAGGTGTCTGTCGGAGAGCATATCTGTGTTTCAGTCAAAAAGAGCCCCCTCCAGAATACGCAGGGCAGCCCGAGCATCCACCTTCAGGTTCAGGTCCTGGAGGTGGATGCTCGGAGAGGGATTCTCCAGCGCTTACGCGGCTGGTACCCTCCTGGAGTAATGTCTCGTGAAACTGTGCTGCCATATTCCTTTAGGGGGGGGGATTGGGCCTCCGGATCTCCCACAAATCGATCGAAACGCAATGGCAAAGCCACTACTTCACGTCGATATCATGTGGGAGAGTGGTACTTCCCCGGTCGTGCCGGCCCATTCAGCTGTAACCCATAGAGCTACAGCGTGGCACTACCACTTCAACGAAATGTGTTTTGTGGAGCAGGTTGCACTGATCGTACCCGTCTCTTTAGAACATCCCACACATGCTCAATTCAATTGAGGTCTGGACTTCGAGCTGGCCAATCTAAACGACGGATCCCAACTTCTTGCATGTACGCTTCCACGTCGCCAGAACGGTGCGGGCGAGCATTATCGTCCATAAAAATGTAATCTTCCCCAAGTGCAGTCAAGTGGGTTGTGCATATGGAATTAGGACTTCCATTATGTACCGGTGTGCATATAATGTTCAATTTTCTATGAAAATTAACTCCGTACGCTCCGTAGAATTAATTGCTCCCCAAAACATAACGGAGCCTCCGCCATAAGGAGTGATTTCTTCGAAACACACTTCCGCATAGCGTTCCCGTGGTCTTCACAGCACTCGCCGGCGTCCGTCCTCTCCACACAAAGAGATTCTAGCTTCATCAGAAAACAATACTTTATTCCAGTCCTCCAGAGTACATGAAGCACAGTTCCGAGCAAACTGAAGTCGAGCAACACGGTGCTCACGGAGTAATTTAGGGCCCCTAGCTGGGCGGTAACTCTTGATATTGGCAGCCAAAAGCCTCCTCCTGACCGTCCACAAGCTAACTTCTACTCCTCTTACTTCTTCAAGGCTCTTCTTCAGGTCCACACTTGACGCCTTACGATTACGCAACGCCTGACTCACCAAAAAGCGGTCATCTCTTGGTTCTGTGCATCGTTTTCTTCCCGAACCGGGTCTTCTTTTGACCGAACCAGTCTCTTGGTACCGTTGCCAAGTCCTCTGGACAGTTGAACGACTCACATTTAGCCGCTGAGACACGTAAGTTTGCGAACAGCCTTCTTCAAGCAGGGCTATAATTTTACCGGCCCTTATCGCTTTATCACTCATATCAAAAAGTGGTATTTAATGTTAAAAGAAAGATTTAATTGTTTACTTGCAGAAAATATCCAAAGTTTTAAAATATCGTAATCAGTTAAAAATCGTTTCAGCAATTCGCGCCATTAGTAAAGCAATTTTAGAATAATCCACAATAATCATTATTTTTCTTATAATAATTTCAAATTTTAAATTTGGAACGTAAAGAATCATGCCAGGATGCTTTAAAAAACATGCCAATACATCGTCAAATTAACAAACCTATTTCTTATTCTTCTTCATTGAAGTAGAGAAAAAAATCGAAAGTGCCCGTTTTTTTTGCAAAAGAGTTTATAATGTAATGAAAATAATAACCTCTTACTTTAATACTATTCCTTTTTTTTTAGAGATGATAGGCTAGCCTTTGACCACTTTCTCATCGCATGGTAAGTGATGATGTGGTCGAAGATGTTGTTCAGGGCAACCTAGAATTACTGGCTATCAAGCACAGCTACTGGAACTCACCGTTAGGCGCTTGGCGACACTTTCTACTTGAGGGTGGTAGCTAGCCAGTCGGGCATTCGCAAATTGCCCTACCACCATGCCATTCTTAGATAACAACCGGGACCGACAGCTTAACGTGCCCTCCGAAGCACGAACACGCTTAGTAGTACCTAATGTCACTAGCGGTCGCCGGTCACCCATCCAAGTCATGACCGCAGCGGATTTTAGATTCACTTCTTTATTAAAGCGCCCTATACAGTACTTTTATGTTTGTTCTTATTTTAATGATTCTAAAGCTTAGTACCTAAAGTTAAAATATAATACATCTTTCCTAAATAATTTACCTCCAAATTGTCCTTATTTAGGGTTCCGTACCCAAGGGTAAAAACGGGACCTTATAGGCTATAACTAAAACGCCACTGTCCGTCTGTCTGCCTGACCCCAGTCTGTATCTCCTGAGTTGTTATAGCTAATCAGTTGAAATTTTCAGATGATGTATTTCTGTTGCCGCTATAACAACAAATACTAAAAATCAGCCAGGTGTGATACAAACCCACTCACAGGAAAAATAAAAAAAAATATTTTTATTATAGTGTCTAATATTAATGATATACGGAACCCGTCGTGCGCTAGGCCGACGAGCACATGGCAGATTTTATTTTATCGTGCCTTTTATTTAATACAACTGTAGAAGGTAGATACTGACCTGACGTCTCTTACCTATAAATTAGGTAAGTGACAAAATTCAGTTTTATAGGACAAGTAGATTTCGAGATTAGTCTGCAAATTAGTGAACTTTCTCTTTTATATATAGTTAATAAACAATATTACAAATTCACGAGAAGAAAAATTTAAGTCATGTCGATATTCAAACCCACGTCTATCCACCCCTTTAGCCGGGGTGTGATTTAACCAATTGAGCTAACATAACATCGTTTTTTACCCATCGTATTGGGATGAAGCGACATCTATAGTTCAACTTACGTTGTACTACAAACAATACTAATTCTGCAATTAGTTTTAAACTTGTTAATGATCACGCAAATAATTTGTTTCTTTTTAACGCAAAGCATTAATATAAATCAAATAATACTTAAATTATATTGACACCGATTTCACTTACGTTAAATCAGTCGAGTAGCTCGATCTCGAACGGTTTCGCGACTTACAGAGTGGCATTTTCATGGAGTGCGTGCGCTCCCGACCGCGTCCGCGCAATATCCATCTCTTCATCTCCAACTCCTCATATAATACTTTAAAATAGAGAAAGGTTACTCACTCACTGATCATTTACGAAGTCCAGAAGCCTTCTAGACATTGTCTAGTATTCTTTCACCTGTGACATTGTACATTGTAACTTTGTATTCCAATTAACTTTCCACGTACAACGACAAATCCCACGTGAGGCGCTCCTACGTGTGTGTGCCTATGTATAGGTATAATACTTGTACACATCTAGCAACTGCAAAGATTTTCATCGAGAGATACGGTGCCATAGTCCACGGCCTATGTAACTTCAATATTTGGGAAACATATCATCAGGTTTTTGTAAAAGTTAGCCAGGTACCAATGCACTAAAGTCGGCTTTTGCATAAACACGGAGTATTGAAATCGATGCCGCCGTTGATTTATTACCGTCTGCCCCTCGAACGTCCCCACGTGGTGGCAGATGGCTTGGAGCTGATGGTGGCATGAAATACCTCCCAACTATTATAGTTATTGTGTAGACACACACAGACAAAGGTCTACCTACATTATAAGTAATAACGCCCTGCCCTATTTTTTGTTGGGGAGTTGAAAATGGCTGACAATTATTAGGTACAGTAAAACCTCCTTATTCGCGGTTCATTATTTGCGATTTCGCTATTCGTCTAGTTTTCTTTATTCGCGGATAAATATTTCGCTATTCACGGATCCAGTCGGTACCTACATTAAATCGAAATCGGTAAAAAGACTTAAGTAACGCGTCGGCATCCCTTGAGTACTACTGGCACGTGCCGGTGCGGCTTTTACAAAGGCACCTTTTACCAGGTGCCAGTTGCACCGAATGAAAAAATATGAAAAGAAAAATAAGTCTTATTGCTGCTATGCCTAAAGTTCGTTGCCAAATGCGGTCGCCGAACGCGGCGAAGAACAAAAGATATTTTAATTTTGAGAAGAAATTGCAAAAGAGCCTTGCTCAAAGACAGAAAAGGCATCCAAAAACTTAAACCCCTTAGTGAAGGTTTACGCATGGAAAATGAACTGTGATTTTATTATAAAAATTGACCCATATATGGAATGCCTTAATTTGAATAGGAAAATCACTAATGCCACTGCCGTATATCAATCCGAATTGAAGGACCTTTTAAAAGCGGCAAAACAAGAGAAAAATAGTTAGTTTATAATAATTAGTAGGTTAGGTTTCATTAGGTTAGTGGTAGGTTTCAGTTACGTGAAATCGGTTTCCAATTTGTATAAACATGTGTACTACTTACGAAAGTTTCATTCAAATAATTAGTAGGTATAACAAAATTACAAATTTACGCGAGAAAAAAATATAGTCATGTGCGGGATACGAACGCCTAGCAGGTGTTATTGAAAACTTAACAGTATTAAATTTATAAGGTTACGGCATCATTTACATGTTTAAAACCAAATTGCAAAATTGGTCTTGTTTGTAGTACAACGCAAGTTGAACTATAGGTGTCGCTCCATCCCGATACGATGGTTGAAGAACGAGAGCAAGAATTAAAGTTATGAGTCATTGTGTCATGTTAGCCCAATTGGTTGGAGCATACCCCGGCTAAATGACTATAATTTTTTTTCTCGTAAATCTTTTTAATGTAATTCGCCTAGCAGGCGTTATTGAAAACTTAACAATATTTAAATTAGTAGGTATTGTTATACAAACGAGTTACCTTCCTTATGTGATTAAATTGATTTTTATTATGATATTTTCTTTTATTTTGTTCTGTGTGGAGTTCTTGGAACGTATCCCCTACATTTCTATACAAATTACCGTTACGAATTCACGGTTTCTGTATTCGCGTCGCGGAACGTATACTGCGCTAATAAAGACCTTTTACTTTTACAGTATTTAAATTCACGAATAAATAACATATTGACAATAACATTATATATTTTGTTACGCCCGGGCCCGGGTGGTTCATATCTTAATTAATCGTGTTGATATTTTGTATAATATCAACGTCATAGCTCTTACGCTCAAGGACCTGAGTTATCCAATAGGTAACTCCATATGCATGTAAGCGACTATGTGCTGGCCTCAACCTAGTCCACTTTTATTGTGTAAGACCAACAACACAGAAGCACTTGGGTGAGGTAGCTCGTGGACAATGGCTTCAACTCAATACATTTTTTTTACTTAGACTGCCCCTTACTATACTGCTTTTTGCCGCTTTTAATTGGCTGCGTATACAAGCCAAATATCGATGAAAAACAGAGAAGCGATTAACTGGCTAGCTATTTTTTTTTTTAATGAAAGAAAGTAAACATTTATTTAGGACTTAAACCCAAGCAACGCGACTTGACGATAGAGGAGCGTAACGACGTGACGTGAGGGGGAAGTAGGTATATAAAAGGCGGCATTTGGGACTCGGTCAGAGGACTCGTAACAGAGTAGAACCAAATTTCTCTATGGTAGACCATAGAGAAATTTGGTTCTACTCTGTTACCGTTTATTCTTAATATTGAGGTAAGTTATTTTAATTTTTAACCGACTGCCAAAAAAGGAGGAGTTTCTCAATTCATCTGAATGTTATTTCTGTTAGTTGGTTAAAATTTACATTAAATTCCTTTTTTTTGTTTGAAAGCCGATGCTTGTCGCTTAGTCCCATTTAAATTAAATCAAAGTCGGTCGAGCTGTTTTTGATTTACACTCCAATAACTGAAAAATATTTTCCTATCTTGATGTGATGATATAGTCGTTGAAAATGCATGACAATCGACACCAAAAAAAGTAAAAAAAAATAAGTAATTGACTTCAACACCCAAAAGTATGAAATGACTTGTCGAAGTCGGTACCACCTTTAATTTTTTTTTTAAGACATCATTTTAATTTTCACGCCCCCGATAAAATAACGTATAGCTAAAATAACAATATATAAGTACTCGTAAGTATCTCCTTACTATGTTACATTACGTAGAAATGATTTAAGAGATTGGTAAAAGAGTAATGAGAAACCAAAGTAAAGTCAATCGCCTGATGATAAGTGCCAAGCCTAGGTGTACTACATATATCTAAATTAGTAAGTACCAAGTATACATATAAATGCTTTGCTATTAATAATAGATTAAAAAGTCATACATAAAATAAAACTTATTAGTAAAAGAAGCTAGGAATGAAACCAAATAATATAGTAGATATGTTTTATTTTCAAAAAAATACAAAAACATTATTAACAAAACAATTTTCAAAATTTACGGAATTGTTTGTATTTACATTTATTGATACATATTTACAGTATTTTTATTACATTTTCACAAATGTATTATGTACATGTTTACATAACAAGACCATACATACTCTCACACACTGGAGGCAACATAAAATACCTATATTATGATTATATTTTTTCACAAAACAATACAATCAGTACTAATATTATAAATGCGAAAGTAACTCTGTCTGTTTATCTGTCTGTTACGCTTTCACGCCAAAACTACTGGACCGATTTGAAATTTGGTATGGAAATAGTTTGAGACCCGGGAAAAACATAGGATAGTTTTTATCCAACTGCGCAAAAAGAGGTTAATGTTTTTGCGAAATAACTGACATACGCGCGGGCGGAGCCGCGCCCGGAAAGCTAGTTATTATATATTTAACAATATTCTAACTACATTTCTGGCCGCACCGAGAAAAATTTACAGAATACAATAATTATAACTAAATCCGAGGACAACAATTGACCTGTGATAACTATTAATTATTTTTTGTAAACGTTATTAGTATATTATACAAATATATCTTTTGTTATTTCAAGCGTGCGCAGGAATATCAAAAACAATGACGTCACGAATAAATGTTTGCTATTTTGTAATATCTAGAAAACTCTAGCACTTTCGACAGTGGGCGTAGTAATCTCAGAAACGATCACTTCATGGATCTACTACCTGGACGACTGTCTTGTAATACCTAGTAAAGACCTAGTAATAACTAATGAGGCTCGTTATTTCAATAACTTAGTTTTGTAATATCTATTTTAGCCCTAGTACTTTCAGAAGCTTACTTTTGCAATATCTAATTAGGTTATTAATATTTTGTAAAGCCCTAGTAATATTAAAAAACTATATTTGTAATATGTAGTAAGGCCTCAGTAGATTAGTTTTGTAATACCTAGTTGGTCATTTTGCTGTTATAACCAGTTGTAGTTCATATACATAAATATATATAGTTTTTACTATTATTTTATAACTTTGCGTTGAGCGCACTGATTGCACTATGAGATTGGATTGCACCAGATCTTACTATCGTAAAATCTGTGAGAAACGTAATAAAGTCAACTTTATTCCAACGGAGTAATTAAATTTCAGGAGCGATTTGACGTTAACCAGAGATGATGCCACTAAGCCTTAAAATACATAAGTATCTACTATATTTTGCACACTAACTGTGGGCATGTTAGTTTAACAGTATTATAAAAAAATAGTCTTTACAGTGATGGCCGCCAGGAGAGGTCGGATCCTACCCGCGATCAGCGATCGCCGCGGTCCCGCTCCTCCTGGGCATGCCTCCAGTGCATGCTCAGCGGTGTCTTCCACGCAGCTGCAATGATGGCAGGCCGGGGAGGGCTCCCTTCGTGCGACGTTACACAGGTATCTCCCGAAACAGCCATGTCCCGTGACCCCGTGAGCATACTAGGACCTACGTTATTTACGACATATATAAATGATATGCACGATTTGCCCATCAAAAACGCTGAAATAGTCTGCTATGCCGATGATACCGCAATTGTTTTTCACGGGTCTACATGGTCTGAGGCTCTGGTTTGTGCTGAGCTTGGATTGATTAGAGTATCGCAATGGCTACAAAACAATCTTCTGACATTAAATACAGCAAAAACCACATTTGTTTTCATATAACAGCCGCGTCAGCTCCAGAAGCAATAACAACACTCAAAATCCATGACGTAACTTGTGATCTGAATTTTTGTGACTGTGTATCGATACAAAGGACCAATGTTGTTAAGTACCTTGGTATCCTTGTTGATGAAAATTAAAATTTTAAATCACATACTGATGCACTATCGGCTAGAGTGCGAAGAGTAGTCGGTATTATGAGAAATTTGCGGAATATTGCGGTAATAGAGACCCTTAAATGTGTTTATTTTGCGCTATGTCAATCTCTGATAACATATTGTATCACCTGCTGGGGTAGTGCTGCGGTTACGTTCCTTATTCACATTGAGAGAGCACAACGTTCAGTACTTAAGGTTATGTTAAAAAGACCTATTGGATATTCAACCCAAGAAATTTATAAAGAAAGTGGAGTACTAACTGTGCGACAGCTTTTTATTTTAAAAATATCTCTTTCTGCACATAGATCAGTACTAGCTTCGCCTGAGTATGAATCTTTGAAGAAACAAAGAGTTTACTACATGCCTATAATACCCGTTAAAACTGTATTTGCCCACCGTTTTGGTCAATTTGTAAGAGCCTGTGTATACAATAACGTACTTAAGGCCCTTGGGTACGTCAAATTCGTACTTTCTAAAGCGAACTCCTCCGTAACCGCTGAAGTTGAAGACTTGAAAAAAATATATTTTATAGATGAATTCAAGTACAACATTTGCAACATATGATTTTACGGTATTACTATTACTTTTGCCTTAAAAAAAAATTCAAACTACATACTATTTCTTGACTTATATGGCGAACTCCTTCTAAACGGCTACGATTTTTGAAAAATAAATTGTACCATTAAATTTCTAGATTGTTATACTACAATTATAACATAGCATTTGTAAATCCATTGATATTTTCCTAAGAAAATGTCGAATTATTCAGATTCAGAACGCTTGCGGTTCCGAGGTGCTCTGCGCGGACGCGGGCGGCAGTGTTGCGCAAGCGTTGGCACGGGGAGGCTGTGTCGCTCGTAGCTCCGCTCGCGCTTTCGACTGATAACGATCTTGTCTTTGTATTAGTGCATTGACACGCGAGATTCGTAGCTGTGTGCGTGCAATGATTCGCTCGCTGTAGAGGGCCAACTTGATTGCGACGTGAAGTATGCGCGGTGACGCTTTATTATTGGTATTTTGTAGACAAATTTTATTCGAATTGTCTCACATATGAAAAGAATCAAAACTTGAAATTGACAATGTTGTGGGTAAATTACAATGGGCGGCCTTATCAATAAGATCAATGAAAAGTTTTATAATATATGTACAAAATTAATTAGTAATGTCTATAACGCTCTCATGTTATAACTGGTTAACTAAAGATAATATATTTTTTTATATTATGGTAAATAGTTTCCGGCTTTAGTAGTTTGTAGGGTACAAAATGGTTCTCTACTACATTTAGAGTTTGTATGGGGCTACATCCATCTTTTGGAGTTCTAAGCTTTTCTTGATAATTGTATTAGGTGTTTTGATATAGGTTAATTAATACTACATAAAGATAACGTCTGCCAAGTGAAGATGGATAACGTATCTCGAAAATAGTGAGAGATAGGTAAGGGAGATTAGCACCGTCGGGTGCCGGGTTAGAATTGCACCTCCCCATATAATCCCGTGGGTGTCGTAAGAGGCGATTAAGGGAAAACTACTGGAAGGTGGGCAGCCACGTGGGGTGCCGGGTTAGAATTGCACCTCCCCATATCATCCCGTGGGTGTCGTCAGAAGCGTCTAAGGGAAAACTACTTAAAGGGGGGCAGCAGCGCCTTCTAAAGAACTGCCAACTTACATTGCGATCCCCAAGACGCCTGCCAAGTGTGGGGATTATGGCAAATACCCCCTTAAAAAGTGAGGCTGTGTTCAGTAGTGAACGAACTGACTGTTACAGTTACAGTACTGAAAATCGATATATAGGTTTTTCTGGACGTCCTTATTCCAAATTTAGAATTTATTTTTCGATGACGTCTGCCAAGTGAAAAAAGTTAGTCCGATATGGCTGAAAATCGATATCTAGGTTGTGCTGTGCGTCATTATTCCGAATTTGGAATGTATATTCCGATGACGTCTGCCAAGTGAAAAAAGTTACCTAGATTTGGCTGAAATTCAAAATCTAGGTAGTTCTAGACGTCTTTATTCCGAATTTGGAATTTATTTTTCTATGACGTCTGCCAAGTGAAGAAAGTTACTCCGATTTGGCTGAAATTCAAAATCTAGGTAGTTCTAGACGTCTTTATTCCGAATTTGGTATTTATTTTTCGATGACGTCTGCCAATTGAAGAAAGTTACTCCGATTTGGCTGAAATTCAAAATCTAGGTAGTTCTAGACGTCTTTATTCCGAATTTGGTATTTATTTTTCAATGACGTCTGCCAAGTGAAGAAAGTTACTCCGATTTGGCTGAAATTCAAACTCTAAGTAGTTCTGGACGTCTTTATTCCGAATTTTGAACGTATTTTTCTATGACGTCTGCCAAGTGTGGAAAGTTACTCTAATATGGATGAAATTCAAAATCTAGGTAGTTCTGGACGTCTTTATTCCGAATTTGGAATGTATTTTACGATGACGTCTGCCAAGTAAAAAAAGTTGCTCCGATTTGGCTAATAATCGAAATCAAGCTTTTTCTGGACGTCTTTTTTCCAAATTTGAAATTATTTTTTCGATGACATCTGCCAAGTGAAGAAAGTAACTCTGATTTAGCTGAAATTGAAAATCTAGGTTGTTCTGGACATCGTCATTCTGAATTAAGAATTAATTTTTTGAAGACGTCTGCCAGGTGAAAAAAGTTACTCCTATTTGGCTGAAAATCGGTATCTAGGTTTTTCTGGACGTTTTTGTTCAATATTTGGCATACATTTTTCGACATCTGCTAGGTGAGGAAAGTCACTCCAATTTGGCTAACATTCAAAATCTAGGTAGTTCTGGACGTTTTTATTCCGAATTTGGAATTTATTTTTCGATGACGTCTGCCATGGGAAGTAAGTTACTCTGAATTGGCTGAAAATCAATATCTAAGTTTTTCTGGACGTCCTTATTCCAAATTAGGAATTTATATTCCGATGACGTCTGCCAAGTGAAAAAGTTCCTCCGATTTTGCTGAAAATCGATATCTAGGTTGTGCTGTGCGTCATTATTCCGAATTTGGAATAATTTTATCTATGTCGTCTGCCAAGTGAAGAAAAATACTCAGAATTGACTAAAAATGGATATCTAGGTTGTTTTAGACGTTATTATTCCAAATTTAGAATTTGTTTACGATGACGTATGCCCAGTAGATAAAGTAACTTCGATTTAGCTGAAAAGATCGATCGTCTAGAAAACCTAGATATCGATCTAGGTTGTTCTAGACGTCTTAATTCCAAATCTAGAATTTATTTAACAATGACGTCAGCCAAGTGGAAAAAGTTACTTTGATTTGGCTACAAATCGATACTTATCTTGGTTTTCCTGGACGCTTTTCTATTTGTACTATCGATCTTAATTGTTATTAACTTGTTGTGAAGTGCGTGAATCCCTGTAGGGTGAGTTCCTTATTTATTATTGTTATTTCATAGTGCTGACTAAAACCTATGTAACGTAAACAGCTGTGCTGCCCTACCGCGCTAGACTGTGAGTTTTAAAATGTGAGTCGCTGGTAACAGTACCACGATCGTGTCGGCGTGGCTTGGCATCAGTTGGCTGAGGAATATCAGCTACTGGGCGGGTCTGGGTTTATTCATTAATAGTTGCTTTGCCTAGCTTGCATGCCTTGCGCTGCTTGTTTTGGATATACTCAGGCCTTCCTTACTCGTCCCGTGATGGGTAAGGAGGCAAGGGTCTTGGGGGAGAGCGCAGGTCGTGATGATCCCCAAGGCAAGTCTGGCGGGTACCTTCTCGTGGTGCTGCCTGTTATTGGTTTATTTCCTTCCGAAATAAACGCAACAGAACACCGTCAGGCGCCGCGTGTATTGTTATCTATATGTGTATGTATATGTATGTATTGTTTCTGTATATATTTGTATTATCTGTGTATATTATGTAGTTCACAGGGCTATTTAACCCCTTATTAGTAACCAAATTGTAAATGCTCGGTACAGACCGGGGCCGTAGTTAACTGTCTGTCATCTGTATTATACGTGCTAAGGTGCTTAGCACCTCTTTAAGACAGATGACAGAATAGACTTACGGTGTATAAATTGTAGTTTTAAGGCAAGGCTACAGATAATTTGTCATGTTTATGAGTAGATGAAAAACAGTTTGGCGGTGTGTGTGTTAAAATAGGGACCCCTCTAACTGGCAAACACCAGCGCCTACTACTGTCAAACGTATTGTTACATAATCGAAAATAACCGCTGTCTTTTATTTGGTAGTGACCCCTGTTCCGATGACTCACGTTATTGGAGGCGGGGACAAACTGGCTGGACTAGTTCCAAAACCCCGATGATAAGTGTATCCTTAGACTTCGGGAAAATACCTCCAAGGTATTGTCAGTCTTCTGAACTCTAAACTTCCGGAGGCTTGAGTAGAAAGATTGAAGCCTGTCCACTTCCCCAAAAATTTTGCTTATGGTTACGAATTATAATTATATTTTATAATTATTCTGTTTTATACTGATTGTTAATCGTAATAATGTCGAAAGCTAACAGAGACGTTAAAGGGAAGTTCGCAAAAGGCCCTTCTCAGGGCCAAGTAATTGTTTCGTCTGAAGACCGCTCTAGCGGCAATTCTGAGTGCCGGAAAATCGCCCCTTCTCAGGGCCAAACAACAAGCAGGGTTTCTTCCAGAGATCCATCGGAGGTCTCCATGGGGGACGAAAGGAGGTCGGACGTAGAGTCCGTGTTTGAGGAGTCTGCCGACGAAGTCGACAGCCAGAGGAAGCGGCCTTACTCCTCGTTCTACGCGCCCGGCTACCTAGAGTCGGACACTGAGACCGAGGGGACGGTGGCCGCTAAGGTCAGTACGGCGCGGAGGGGAAGGGCGAAGGGCACCAAAACCGGCCCCACGCGGGAGGAATTCTTGAAGCCTATTCCGCTAGTAGAGGAGCTGGCGGAGGTTCTACAGAGTAGAAAGTTTAAAAAGGGGCCGGCCGCTGTGGCTGCCGGAAGTCTTCTCGACATCGGAAGCGATTCCGATGTCCTTGCCGGGGTCGGTGACCTTAGCGGGCTAAACGCCCAGGAGCTGAGGGCTCAAGCAGGGGGGATGCTCGCCTGCATCTTAGAGGTTGCCAAAAAATCTGGCAACCTAAAAGGCGAGTTTGTTGGTCGCCTGAAAAGGTCTGCGTCGACCCTGAGGGAGGTTGTCGACGCACTGGCCAGCGGGAGTGAGGCGGAGGAGACGCGGCGGCTGAGAGCCGAAAACAGTCGCGTGCGCCTCGAGTTGGAGGCCTGCAAGGCAGAGGTGAAGGCGCTGCGTCGCGGCTTCACCGAAGCAAAGACCCAGGCGGCTGCCGCCACGTCTGCTGCTACAGTAGCAGCAGCAGCCGCTGCCGCCGAGACGCCGGCCCCCCCTGCTGTTGTACTGGGGCCAGAGCTAGTGGAGGAGATGACGCGGTCCTTAACAACCACGTTCGGGCAAATGCTCAATGCCCGACTCGCAGGTATCGAGGACCGCCTCCTGCCAGCGCCGGTTCTTCGCCCGCCTCTCAGAGCGGACGCGAAGAAGGCTGCAGCTGCGGTTGCGACCCCACCCCCGAAACCAGTTCCTCGAAAGCGGGTTGGCCAGGCGTCGCAGGCTGCTGCCACGCCCTCGACTGCGGCTCCCATCGCCCCAATAACGACCGTGCCAACTGCTGTGGCCCAGGCGGAAACCTGGGTTGCAGTAGTGAAAAAGGGGAAGGGCAAAGGGAAGGGCAAATCGTCCTCCTCAGCCACGCCCGCTCCCGCTCCTGTCCCAGCAGCTCGTGCCCCCCCCTCCGCCGTGAAGCCCAAAACGAAGAAGGCGAAGGCTTCCACTGCCGCCGGGCCCAAGAAGGCGAAAGCAATGAAAACCCCCAAATCCGCGGCTGTTGTGCTGACGCTGCAGCCCGAAGCCGCGGAAAAGGGGGTTACATACAAGGCCATTGTTGAGGCGGCGCAGGAGAAGGTCGATCTCCAAGGATTGGGAATCGACCGGATCCACTTCCGCCAGACGGCCACGGGAGCCAGGATGCTCGAAATTCCTGGCTCCGAAAGCAGCGACAAAGCGGACAGGCTCGCCGAGAAGCTCCGCGATGTCCTGTCCGAGGTGGCCAACGTCGCCAGGCCCGTTAAGTCCGTGCAATTGCACGTGACGGGCCTGGACGACGCCGCCACAAAGGAGAAAGTGGCGGCGGCGGTCGCCAAGAAAGGCGGCTGTGACGTACTCCACGTCAAAGCTGGAGAAATCCAAAGCTACGGCGGGAGCGGCTCCTCCCTTGTTTCTTGCCCGATTGCAGCAGCCAAAGTGTTGCTGGCACAGGGCAGGCTTTTGGTGGGGTGGAGCTCGGTGCGAGTGGTGGCACTGGCGGCGCGTCCCATGCGCTGCTTCAAGTGCATGGGACTCGGCCATACGCGCCCCCAGTGTCCCTCGTCGGCAGACAGGGGGGACCTGTGCTTCCGTTGTGGAGGCGCAGGCCACAGGGCGGCGAGCTGCCAAAGAAGGGCTCCACACTGCGCTATATGCGCCGAGACGGGGCGACCCGCCGAGCACAGGATGGGGGGACAAAACTGTGTCCCCCCAAAGACGAAGGGACAGGCCGCCAGGACCCCGGCCATCCCCCGACCGGCATCCAGAGCCGCACCTGAGGCTGCTCGCCGCGCGGCGAGCATGGAGGTTGTCACGTCCGATTGATGGATCAAGTCGGACAGCACAACCTCCTCCAGACGAACTTAAACCACTGCGTCAGGGCTCAGGATTTGCTTATGCAGTCCCTGGCGCAGTGGCGGATCGATTTGGCGGTCGCCGCGGAGCCGTACTACATTCCCCAGTCCCATCCCTACTGGGCTGGGGATCTGGACGGCTCCGTGGCCATTATAGGACGTGCCGGTGGCGGCTCCCCCCTCTCGTTGTTAGAGAGGGGCTTGGGGTACGTGGTGGCCAAGTGGGAGAGGTATGCGGTAGTGGGCGTATACTTCTCCCCCAATAGAACCGTCGCGGAGCTGGAGGCTTATTTAGACCTCCTGGCCGCGGCGGTGAGAAGGCAGGCACCACGGGAGGTCCTCCTCATGGGGGACCTTAACGCCAAGGCCCAGGCCTGGGGCAACCCCTCCACTGACACTCGCGGGGAGACTGTCAGGGAGTGGGCGGGGTCCGTGGTGGACCTTTCGTTCGCCACCCCGATGGTCGCAGCACGTGTCCAGGCCTGGAGAGTGGAGGCGGAGGTGGCGACTCTCTCGGACCACAACTACATCCGGTTCGAGATCGCCACCTCCCACCAAGGAGGGACTCGGCGCGTGGAGAGGGAGTCCTTCGCGCGCTGGGCGATTGGTCGCCTCGATGCCGAGTTGGCTGAAGAGGCGGCTATCGTCCAATCGTGGCTGGCCACCCCGGTGCACCCGGAGGTGGCCATCGCGGCGGGCCACTTCCGGGAGGCGGTGACGGCCGTCTGCGACGCCGCCATGCCGAGGTCCCGACGCCGCCCCGAGCGCCGCCAAGTTTACTGGTGGTGCTCGGAGATAGAGGATCTCCGAGCGCGATGCTCGGAGACGCGCCGCCTCTACTATCACTGCAGGAGGCGGCGTCACGGCCGGACGGACGACCAGCTGCCGGCGGAGCAGCTGGCGGCCGAGCAGCTCCTGTATGGCGATGTGAAGATAGCCAAACAGGAGCTGAAGCTGGCCATCGGCCGGGCTAAGGCCCTCGGCTGGCATGAGGAGCTGGAGGGCCTCGACAGGGACCCATGGGGGCGCCCGTATAAGTCTGCCCGGAATAAGTTCCGAGGCAGAGCGCCCCCTGTCGCCGAGTCCCTGGAGCCAGAGCTCCTGGAGAGGGTGCTGGGGGGGCTATTCCCCGACAGCGACCCCCACTACACCCCTCCACCGATGGCCACACCGTCCTTCCAGGAGGAGGAGGACCCGGCCTCCATTCCGCCTATTTCAGAGGTGGAGATGGAGGTAGCAGTCTCTCGCCTGAGTGGCAAGAAGACAGCCCCGGGACCAGACGGGATTCCCGGGCGGGTCCTCAGGATCGCCCTTAGGGAGATGGGCGGTCAGCTTCGGGAACTGTTCGACGCGTGCCTCACGTCGGGTCAGTTCCCGAAGCTCTGGAAGGACGGGCGATTGTGCCTGTTGCGGAAGGAAGGGCGAGACGCCGACTCGCCCGCCGCATACAGGCCAATCGTGTTGCTGGATGACACGGCGAAGCTGCTGGAGAGAATCGTAGCTTCCCGTGTCATCCGGCATTTGGGGGGAACTGGGCCTGAACTTTCAGAGGCCCAGTTCGGATTCAGAGCAGGGCGGTCGACGATAGACGCCCTGCTCTGGATCAAGAGGTGGACGCAGGACGCGGTCAGCGGGGGGGAAAGGGCGTTGGCTGTCTCGCTGGACATTGCCAACGCCTTCAACAGCCTACCGCACGGAACAATACGGGAGGCGCTCCGCTATCACAGAGTGCCCCTGTATCTGCGTAGGCTGTTGGCTGACTACCTCCAGGACCGCGAGGTCCTGGTGGAGGGACGCGACGGTCTGAGGCGACGTCGCGTGTCCTGCGGGGTTCCGCAGGGGTCGGTGTTGGGACCGCTCCTGTGGAACATTGGCTACGACTGGGTGCTCCGCGGCACGTTTCCCGCAAGTATGCGGGTTGCGTGCTACGCGGATGACACCCTAGTCGTGGTCAAGGGGAGGGACCTCAGGGAGACGGTGCGGCGGGCCACGGTGGCCACGACACTCGTGGTCGGCCGCATACGTGCCCTGGGGCTGGAGGTCGCCCTCTCCAAGACCGAGGCCCTAATGTTCCATGGGCCTCGGGGGGGACCCCCTCCAGGAACGCGGATAGACCTGGACGGGGTCCTGGTCCGGTTTGGGACCCAGATGAGGTACCTGGGTCTCATCCTGGACGGGCGGTGGACTTTTGGGGCCCACTTCACTCAACTGGCCCCAAAAGTCATAGGCGCCGCTGCCGCCCTTGGGAGGCTGCTGCCCAACGTGGGCGGCCCGAACGCCACATGTCGTCGCCTGTACTCCGGAGTGATCCGGAGTATGGCCTTGTACGGGGCACCTGTCTGGGTGGACGCCCTCGGTCGCGCCAATAAGGCCCTGCTGCGACGTCCGCAGCGGGTCATCGCGACGAGGGCGATACGCGGGTACCGGACGGTGTCCTGGACGGCGGGATGCGTGTTGGCCAGTGATCCCCCCTGGGAGCTCCAAGCGGAGGTCCTCGCCGAAGTGTACCACTTCGTGGCGGCGAGGAGATCCCGCGGGGAGCCTCCAGCGTGGGAGGAGGTCACGCGCATGCGACGGCGGGCGCGGGCCGCCCTGTTGAGGCGGTGGACGGAGGACCTGGCTCCACCGGTCCCTGGACAGAGGACGGTGGATGCCATTCGCCCGGTCCTCCGGAGGTGGGTAGGGCGGCGATTCGGGTCGCTGACCTTCCGATTGGTGCAGGTGCTTTCCGGACACGGATGTTTCGGAAAGTACCTGCATCACATCGCGAGACGGGAGGCGACCCCCGCCTGTCACGAGTGTGGAGCGCCAGAAGACACGGCGCTCCACACGCTGGAGGAGTGCGCCGCGTGGAGTCCCATGCGGCGCGCCCTCACAGCGGTCATAGGCGCAGATCTGTCGCTGCCGAGCGTGGTTAACGCTATGCTCGGCAGCGACGGATCGTGGCAGGCGGTGGTCTCTTTCTGCGAAGCGGTGATGGCGCAGAAAGAGGCCGCGGAGCGGGCGAGGGAGGACGACGTCCTCGCGGACCCGCTCCGGCGTAGACGAACTGGGGGGAGGAGAAGGCGGTTCGGGCGCCTTCTCGCTCTTTCCTAGAGTTGTGCGGATCACCGGTGGAGAGTCGGGGGATTCTCCACTGGCTTGCACGATCCCACACGTCTGGGGGATGGCCCCAATGAGCCGGGTCATCCCTCCATTGGCCGGGGCCTGTCATCGGTGACGGGCCGGCCGCTGGGGCGAGATGGTGACTGCTAACGCTACCCCATTTCGCCCTTCTAGGCGGCAGACTGCTCATCCCGGGTTTTTAGTGGGTAAACTCACTTACTACCCCCCCGTGGGGGTAGTAAGGCCCTTCAGGCGAGGACTCCCACATAACCACTCCGCTCCCCCCGGGGCGGGTGGTATCCATAAAGGATTTTCCCGGGTGAAAAAAAAAAAAAAAAAAAAAGGAATATCAGCTACTAAGCCGGTGTCTTCCTTCCAGGATTCCACTTCACTGATTTAATCCGAGGACGGGTGTTTCGAGCACTCACTACCGAGATCCAGAACTATCAGCTGACGCCAAGACCGCCACATCTGGGACCTGGATCACGTGTACTATCAGGCCAGTGTCTCCCTCCGGTCTATGTAACTTCAGTAGAACTGTGCGGCTGTGCAACCTGATAAGGCTTGGCCTAATAAACTTTTCAAACCTACTCCCTGAGTTTACCTACCTACCTGCTGGCCGTGGGATGATTAGCAGTTCCCTATCGCCGCAGTACGATAAGAGTAGGAAAATTATGATTACTTATCAAAGACGCACGAATTAACATCAAAATAATATTTTGACTAACCTCGACGTTTCGATCAAGTTGCATTGACGGTGGTCACGAGTAGACTGAAGAAGCGGGTGTCATCGTCTTGAGGAGCGGCGGGAGCGATTTAAATCTACCCCGCTTGGTTTTCGTTCATGTAATTTTGAAACATGAGTTTAGTTCACGAAAGTTTAAAGAAAAGTACTTATAAATCAATTATTCAAATCTCCTAATAAATGAGAAAGTATATCGGTTACCTTTTCACGATTGAACCAATCTATACAATATAGCTGTAGATAAATTGCCCAAATTATTATTTCCTAGACAAGAAATTATTCATCTCATATCTCGTACCCGGAAAGTAGTGTTTGTTTGATGCGAGTAGCGGGTGGAAGACTGCTTCCCACCTATGGGCGGGAAAATCTAAAGGTAAATACTTCCTTCTCAAGGGCCGACATGTCCAATAGCACAAACGTTGGCCATTTTGTATTTTTGCGTACGACACAGTCGTCCCTATTCTTATTTTTCAATGTATTTTCGCCATTATACAAATCTTCCTTTTATATCGTCGTTTTTAAACGAGTAAACCCGCGTCGGCTATAATCTCATTTATAAGGAGATTTGAATAAACGATTGATTATTATAATTTTCTTACTCTTATCCGATATATCTTAGCGTTTTAAAGATACGTCATCTATCTTTACTTAGCAAACGTCATTGAAAAATGAAATCCAAATGTAGAATAATGACGCCCAGCACAACCTAGATATCGGAGTAACTTACTTCCCTTGACAGACGCCATTAAAAAAATAAATCTTAATTCGGAATAATGACGCCCAGCACAACCTAGATATCGATTTTCAGCCAAATTGAAGTAGTTTTTCACTCGGCAGACGTCATCGGAAAGTAAATTCCAAATTTGGAATAAGGACGCCGCGAAAAACCTAGATATCGATTTTTAGACAAATCTTAGTAACTTTTCTCACTAGGCAGACGTCATCGAAAAATAAATTCCAATTTGGAATAAAAACGTCCAGAATAATAATAATAATATAAACAATAATATAAATCTTTATTTAAGCCAATAACACTTTTTCCAAATCTTGTATTGCTGGTGGTCTTCACACTTCGACGTTGAAGTTTGTATCGTTAAGACCTTAATTGATAGCTGTACAGTGCACAGTTGACTTCAGTACAATTTTTCACGCAAAATAGTTATAAACATAAATTTAACTTACAAATTATCCATAAAATAGCATCTTGTTCAGTTTCATAAATTTTTTTTTATAAATTATCCACACAGTGGTATTTATATTTTAACTAAATTTGTGTTATTTACGTGTTTGTATGTATGATGCTATATGGTGATATATAAACTGAAAAATTCAGGACTTGATTATATAAATATGTTTTAATAAAAGGGCTAAATCTTCTTGCAAAAGTTGTACGAATGACAGATTATTTTAATTGGAAAACTCGTTTATGTAGCATATTACTAAAATTTGCAGATTTTTTAAAGAGTCTGTGTGCGAACTGAAAACAACCTAGATATCGATTTTCAGCCAAATCGAAGTACATTTTTCACTTGGCAGACGTCAACGTAAAACAAATTCTTAACATGGAATAATAACGTCTACAACAACCTAGATATCAATTTTCAGTCAAACCGTAGCATTTTTCTTCACTTGGCAGATGACATTGAAAAAATAATTCCAAATTCGGAATAATGACTCTCAGCACAGCCTAAATATCGAGTATCAGACAAATCTGAGTAACTTTCTTCACTCGGCAGATGACATTGAAAAATAAAGAAAAGGAATAAAGACGTCCAGAACAACCTAGGTAGGTACACTATACATTTTCATTTGACGACTGATCTCAGTCGCAGTTGCAATTGCGGATACTCACTAGAATCGTACGGTAGGAATATAAAGTGCCATGTTACCGGAGCGCATCGCGCATCTGCATATTCTTTGACCGTTATATTTGTGCAGCGAGCGCGGAACGTATGCGGCGATGCGCGAGTAAAGTAAGCTCGATTAGGTCCAGATGCTCAAGGCCATTGGCGACTCTAATCGCCTTAAACATTGCGACTTAAAAACAAAATCTGATATTGAGGCTAAAAAATCTATACAGAAATGAGTGATGTCTCTTAATTATCACAGTACCGAAGAAATACTAACATCTCAATAAGTTGTTAATTTTTCAGTTTCTTCGAATTATTTTATTCTTCAATTTAATATATGCATTAATCGATACCTACACATAAACACACACTATATATACTTTTACAAATAGGATTTTATTATATTGCTTTTATATATGAATATTATCATTAAATATATGTACTCGAATACATACTCGAATACATACTATATATATATATATATATTATTGAACTACAAATTATTACAATGTTTTACAGATACCAAGGACTTAGCTTCTATATTAAGCAATTTGATTTGTTTAAATTAGTATCTTAGATTTGACAAATGTATTTTATTGATCTTGTATACTATCTTACATGCCATAAACTATAAACTTTGCACAATTACTTACTAATACACTCGGGAGCAATGAATCCGGGTCACTTAAAGAATGTTAAAAATCTCGGAAACTAAAAATGATAGGTTAATGCAATAAATTGTATTTAATAGACAATGTAATACTCCTTAAATGAAAGTAAAAAAAATATGAGTCACCATACATTTTATTAACACAAAATTACATAAAGAAAAAAACTGCTGATCTCTCCTTAAAACAAAAATAGGAAACATGAAATTTTTGAACTTTATTACGATTTTCTTGAATTTTAATACTTCGTATTGCCTCCTCGTGCTTCCATTACTGCGTTTACGCGGTTTGGCATGCTGTACACCAAGTTCCTTATACGATTTTGGGGAATATTCTCCCATTCCTCTGTGAGAGCAATTTTGAGCTCACGAAGCGTGATTGGGGGAGGGTTTCGTTGTTTTACGCATCTGCCTAGCTCGTCCCAAGCATGCTCGATCGGGTTGATATCCGGGCTGCGCGCTGGCCACTCCATACGAGTAATGTTCATCTCTTGAAGGTAGTCATTCACAATCCTACCTGTATGAGGTCGGGCATTGTCATGCATAAATATAGCATCCTCACCTAAATTGACCATAAATGGACCAACGTGATCATTAAGGATTTCTTCCACATATCTTACGCTAGTTAAAGCGCCGTTTTCTATGATCACCAGCTCTGTGCGACTTTCAGAAGAAATTCCGGCCCACACAAGTACAGAGCCACCATCGTAGGCTACTTTTTCTTCGATGCATGCTTGCTTGAATCTTTCCCCTGGTCTTCGATACACTCTGTGTCTTCCATCGTGCTTGTAGAGCATAAATTTTGATTCGTCGGAGAACATAACTTTTGACCAATCTTCAATACTCCAATTTACGTGGCTCTGGGCATATCTTAGTCTCGAAATACGATGCCCACGCTCCAGTTTAGGGCCGTTTGCAGGTCTAAGGGGTTTTAAGTTAGATTCAGCAAGCTGACGTCTTACTGTCCATGCACTTGGGTTACTTCCTCCGAGGCGTCGAAACTGATTGGTGAGTTCAGTTCCTGTGAGAAAGCGATTTCGAAGCATGGTGTTCACCAAGTATCGGTCTTCTCGTGCTGTGGTACACCTGGTTCTGCCCGTACCTGGTCTGCGTAGGTTAGAACCAGTTTCTTCGTAACGTCGGAGAACTCTTTGTACTGTTGACAGCGACACACCGACAGTCCTGGCTGTATCGCGCTGACTCCGGCCGGTTTCCAGCATTGTAAGTATTCTGGTGCATTCTTCAGGCGTAAGCGACATAATTTCAGCTTGAATAATGAATATAGAGCACTATCAACATGGTTTATGTACCCACATAAATGACAGATTACAAACAAAAGCAAAACCAAATGCTGTAATTTCGTAGATCCATCTTCGAAAGTGGCCCTTTTTCAAATTTGATTTTTTTATGATATAACTTTACAATAACTAAGAAGTTTTAATACCTTCATTTAAGGAGTATTACATTGTCTATTAAATACAATTTATTGCATTAACCTAGCATTTTTAGTTTCCGAGATTTTTAGGATTCTTTAAGTGACCCGGATTCGGGTCACTTAAAGAATGTTAAAAATCTCGGAAACTAAAAATGATAGGTTAATGCAATAAATTGTATTTAATAGACAATGTAATACTCCTTAAATGAAAGTAAAAAAAATATGAGTCACCATACATTTTATTAACACAAAATTACATAAAGAAAAAAACTGCTGATCTCTCCTTAAAACAAAAATAGGAAACATGAAATTTTTGAACTTTATTACGATTTTCTTGAATTTTAATACTTCGTATTGCCTCCTCGTGCTTCCATTACTGCGTTTACGCGGTTTGGCATGCTGTACACCAAGTTCCTTATACGATTTTGGGGAATATTCTCCCATTCCTCTGTGAGAGCAATTTTGAGCTCACGAAGCGTGATTGGGGGAGGGTTTCGTTGTTTTACGCATCTGCCTAGCTCGTCCCAAGCATGCTCGATCGGGTTGATATCCGGGCTGCGCGCTGGCCACTCCATACGAGTAATGTTCATCTCTTGAAGGTAGTCATTCACAATCCTACCTGTATGAGGTCGGGCATTGTCATGCATAAATATAGCATCCTCACCTAAATTGACCATAAATGGACCAACGTGATCATTAAGGATTTCTTCCACATATCTTACGCTAGTTAAAGCGCCGTTTTCTATGATCACCAGCTCTGTGCGACTTTCAGAAGAAATTCCGGCCCACACAAGTACAGAGCCACCATCGTAGGCTACTTTTTCTTCGATGCATGCTTGCTTGAATCTTTCCCCTGGTCTTCGATACACTCTGTGTCTTCCATCGTGCTTGTAGAGCATAAATTTTGATTCGTCGGAGAACATAACTTTTGACCAATCTTCAATACTCCAATTTACGTGGCTCTGGGCATATCTTAGTCTCGAAATACGATGCCCACGCTCCAGTTTAGGGCCGTTTGCAGGTCTAAGGGGTTTTAAGTTAGATTCAGCAAGCTGACGTCTTACTGTCCATGCACTTGGGTTACTTCCTCCGAGGCGTCGAAACTGATTGGTGAGTTCAGTTCCTGTGAGAAAGCGATTTCGAAGCATGGTGTTCACCAAGTATCGGTCTTCTCGTGCTGTGGTACACCTGGTTCTGCCCGTACCTGGTCTGCGTAGGTTAGAACCAGTTTCTTCGTAACGTCGGAGAACTCTTTGTACTGTTGACAGCGACACACCGACAGTCCTGGCTGTATCGCGCTGACTCCGGCCGGTTTCCAGCATTGTAAGTATTCTGGTGCATTCTTCAGGCGTAAGCGACATAATTTCAGCTTGAATAATGAATATAGAGCACTATCAACATGGTTTATGTACCCACATAAATGACAGATTACAAACAAAAGCAAAACCAAATGCTGTAATTTCGTAGATCCATCTTCGAAAGTGGCCCTTTTTCAAATTTGATTTTTTTATGATATAACTTTACAATAACTAAGAAGTTTTAATACCTTCATTTAAGGAGTATTACATTGTCTATTAAATACAATTTATTGCATTAACCTAGCATTTTTAGTTTCCGAGATTTTTAGGATTCTTTAAGTGACCCGGATTCATTGCTCTCGAGTGTATAATGATATAATGCTAAGACAGAATACTTACAAATAAAAGAAAAAACCCTCATGTCCCTAAGTATTTACAAATTCTGGCTATAACGTTATTAAATATAATATATATTATAGCTTACTGCGTTGGAACTAAAACGCAGACCAGGTGTCATTACGTAGTTAATTTACTGTAAATCGTTTTAGATCTTCACGATACAGGCTTGCCTAGTGTGAAGATCACAAATTATGGAACTTACGTAATTATTTACCTCAGCGATAGACAATATTAAATATGTACTTAGTAATAGATAAGTTTTTATATGCTAGATTAATATTTACTATATGTATTTGTGTATCGCTGCAAATAAATATATTTTTCATTTTTCATTTTTTTCAACCTGTGTCAATCTGAAAGAGAGCCTCCCATGCCGTCTTTGAATGTATTTGTGTCCCTCTCTCCTAGTACGGGCCGGATCGCTTCGAAGAGCCTCTCGACAAAGGCTGCTACTACTAGCTGTAGCCAGTAGACTCGCCTCCCTGTAAGTTTGGCCACGTGCAGTCACCAGAGCACGGTAATATTATCTATACAGTATTTAAACTCGACTCTGTCCTTGAATTAACTACCTACAGCCGCGCTGTACGTAAACATGCGATAGGGCTGCCCGCCTCCAGCATTTTAATTACATTTGCCTACTTTGTGTTTCCATTTAGTTTTGTGATTGTAAATATTTTTTTTTATATAAACAAATAAAACTCTTTGTGAATTGAACAGGAAGTGTTCACTAAAAATGCGTGTTGTTTTTTGACTAGATTTAATTAAATAAAACCGGCCAAGTGCGAGTGGGACTCGCGCACGTAGGGTTCCCTACCATTATCTGTAACCTAATCTTGCAAGTTACAGACACTTTTCGCAGTGTCCAATTGAGCTGGGTAGGTACGTTCCTATCTTAGGTAGGCCGAACCTTAAATAGCGATCTCACCAATTGTTTATTTTTTAAGTAAATATACAACTAAATATTCGGTGAGTATTTCAAGTTTCTACCTGTTTTCATTATTATTATTTTTAGCAAATAACCGGTGAAACTCTCTTTTATTGGATGAGAGTCCCTTAATTATTTATTTTTTAAGAATTAATTATATTTAAAGAGAACATAAAACTATAGTAAATATTCTGTGAATAGTTATAGCGTCTACCTGTCACCGTTATTAGTATCGAGCAAGAAACAGTAATTTTTTTTTTGTTTTTATGCCTGATAGGTTAGCCTTTGACCACTATCTCACCTGATGGTAAGTGATGATGTGGTCAAGGATGTTGTTCAGACTAGCCTAGAGTTACTGGCTCTCAAGGACAACTGCCGGAACACACCGTTAGGTGCTTGGCGACAGATTTTCAACCTGAGGGTGGTAGCTAGCCAGGCGGGCATTTGCAAAGTGCCCTACCACCATGCTGTAACGACTGCTATCCTAAGACAACAACCGGGACCGACGGCTTAACGTGCCCTCCGAAGCACGGAAGCGCTCAGTAGTAATGTCACCAACGGTCACCCATCCAAGTCATGACCGCGGCGGAAGTTGCTAAACTTAGCTGATCGATTCAAAATGGCTAAGCAAACTTGGCTACGAGCGCTTCAAAAAATAAGTATCAAGTTTATTGTATGGGAGCCCCCTTAATTATTTATTTTATTAGAATTAATATTATTTAAGGAGAACTTAAAACTATAGTAAATATTCTGTGAATAGTTAAAGCGTCTACCTGTCAACGTTATTAGAATCGAGCAAGAAACGGAAGAAAAACCAAGTTTGTTGTATTGGAGCCCCCCTTAAATATTTATTTTATTTTTAGTATTTGTTGTTATAGCGGCAATAGAAATACATCATCTGTGCAAAAATCACCTGTCTAGCTATCACCGTTCTTGAGATACAGCCTGGTGACAGACGGACGGACAGCGAAGTCTCAGTAATAGGATCCATTTTTTACCTTTTGGGTACGAAACCCTAAAAACCATGTTTATGTTTGAATAAAAAATCGGTCTTAAAAATTCGCGTCTGAAAAATATTTGTGAGACGTACGAAATGCTTTATTATTAAATATTAAAGTATACAAAATCCGCATTCTCATTTATAGCTTATAACTACCTATTTCAATCACTTTCCTTTACTCTTTTCACTTTTTTTTTTATTAATCGAGACTTTTTTCCGGGGGATAAAAGGAAATAATGTGACACACTTTATGTACCGTCAACTATACCTTTCAGTTTCCAGGTAATCTAAAAAAAGTTATCTCTGGATGCGTTTTTGACTAATTCGTGCAACCAAAAACAGCACAATATATCCTACTTGTCATATTAAATAATATGTACTTGAATTTATTTTTGGTGAAAAAATCGCGCGATTATTCTTAAACAAACAACAAACCATTCGCTATTTGCTCCGGCACAGTCTGCATGCGGAGATCGAGGCGCGTAGGTATAACTCGCGTTTCTTCCGTTTCTATGAAGTTGAAATACTGTATAGATAATATTACCGTGACTAGATTAGCAACGGCATAACATGCGACGTCAACACCTCGGAGAGTGCAACCCCGAATAGCCCTGTCGAATCATGTTCCACAGGAGTGGTCCAAGAATCGACCCTTTTGGCACGCCACACGAAACTTCCCAACTACTCTATCCATCTCGGGTGTGGTAAATTATAGACCTATCCGATAGGTAGGCTATTACAGTCTTATATACTCGTAATATAGGGGCACCCTATGGAACTGGAGCAGAACTGACCATGAAAAAGAGTACATGCGCCCCCTCCTCTTTCGTCCTCTCTTCTCTCATCCATCTATATTCTCCTCTCACGTTCCTCAAACTACCTCGGCTTTCTCTACCTAGACCCCCCATCTTCTTCCCCGTCTACATACCAGGCCCTACAGCTCTTCTTCGTCGATTTGTGTCGTCGTCACCGTCCTCGCCGGTCTTCGCTCCAAGCCCATTGACTCAATTGCATCAATGTCCAGGGAGCGATGGCAGCGAGGAGAGGACGCCCGGACGTGGTGTAGTCGGGGCGGCAACAATCAGCGTCTGTGGCGGGTGATAATTATAAACAACACCAAACACATGTATTTACAATATGTATAAAATAGTAATAAGAAATGTAATCCAATGATATATATATATATATATATATATAGATATAAAAAGCGTAGAACACATGATATACTAACATGAAGTGTACCACGAACATCCGACTCCATCAGCACGTGGTCTTCCTGTGCTATCCCTATACTGATCCCCCTCTTGCCTGCGGCAGGGGGTAGACACGGGACGAGGAGGCACGGCACGGTATCTGCTGCTACTCCCATGCTACCACCAGCTCCCTCTCTGCTGTTTCCCTCGACTCCAGGGAGGTATCTACTCTCTTTACTAATTTTCACCCTAGAAATGTAAAAAGTGGCATTGTTACATAGTGTAGCACTCAAAAGGTAGTAAATACTTAGTAGTTAATAAAAAATTAAATATAATCCAACACAGTGTTACATCACGGAACCCTACTATAATAGATAATAATGGATTCTCACCTCAGTAAAATTCAATGCAGGAAAACCCACTACTCCCATCTACAGCTCCCCGGCCAAAGCGTTATTGATTCCTGTGAAAATGAAATGGTTTCATTACACAATTAAAAATTTTACGAGAGGAAAAATTCAAGTCATGTGCAGGATTCGAACCCGCATCCATCCACCCCTTTAGCCGGGGTATGCTCTAATCCAATTGAACTAACATGACAATGTGTCCATAACTCAAATTTTCCCTATCGTTCTGTTTAACCAAACCAATTATATTGGGACTAGCTTTCCGGGCGCGGCTCCGCCCGCGCGTATGTCGGTTATCGCGAACATAATAATTAATAACATAACATAACATTAACCTCTTTTTGCGCAGTCGGATAAAAACTATCCTATGTTTTTTCCCGGGTCTCAAACTATCTCCATACCAAATTTCATTCAAATCAGTCCAGTAGTTTTGGCGTGAAAGCGTAACAGACAGACAGACAGACAGAGTTACTTTCGCATTTATAATATTAGTACTGATGGAGCGACATGTATAGTTTAACTTGCGTTGTACTACAAACAAGACTAATTTTGCAATTAGCTTTAAAATTGTTAATGATGACGCAACCCTATAATTTTAATATTTTTGTTTGCAATAACGCATATTCTGCTGATTTCATTACACAATTACAAATTTTACGAGAGGAACAATTTAAGTCATGCTGTATGCTCTAATCCAATTGAGCTAACATAACAATGAGTCCATACCTAAATTTTTTCCTATGGTTCTGTTTGGACGGCAGACGTCACAGCGTCGACGGCTGCTGCCGATAGGTGGCGACGGCTGCAGTTGCCCGTGCCGTTGGCAAATGCCGCTCGTGTGTAAGGGCACTTACGTCTACGTAGTATTATTATATGTTCTATGCTTAGGGCCGCGTTCCAAGGGTCAGAGTGTAGTTGTTTGGTTGCTTTAACTTACTCCTAGGTTCCGAACGATTGGGCGGGTCTGGGTTTATTCATTAATAGTTGCTTTGCCTAGCTTGCATGCCTTGCGCTGCTTGTTTTGGATATACTCAGGCCTTCCTCACTCGTCCCGTGATGGGTAAGGAGGCAAGGGTCTTGGGGGAGAGCGCAGGTCGTGATGATCCCCAAGGCAAGTCTGGCGGGTACCTTCTCGTGGTGCTGCCTGTTATTGGTTTATTTCCTTCGAAATAAACGCAACAGAACACCGTCAGGCGCCGCGTGTATTGTTATCTATATGTGTATGTATATGTATATATTGTCTCTGTATATATTTGTATTATCTGTGTATATTATGTAGTTCACAGGGCTATTTAACCCCTTATTAGTAACCAAATTGTAAATGCTCGGCACAGACCGGGGCCGTATTTAACTGTCTGTCATCTGTATTATACGTGCTAAGGTGCTTGGCACCTCTTTAAGACAGATGACAGAATAGACTTACGGTGTATAAATTGTAGTTTTAAGGCAAGGCTACAGATAATTTGTCATGTTTAAAAGTAGATGAAAAACAGTTTGGCGGTGTGTGTGTTAAAATAGGGACCCCTCTAACTGTTAAACACCAGCGCCTACTACTGTCAAACGTATTGTTACATAATCGAAAATAACCGCTGTCTTTTATTTGGTAGTGACCCCTGTTCCGATAACTCACGTTATTGGAGGCGGGGACAAACTGGCTGGACTAGTTCCAAAACCCCGATGATAAGCGTATCCTTAGACTTCCAGAATAGACTTACGGTGTATAAATTGTAGTTTTAAGGCAAGGCTACAGATAATTTGTCATGTTTATAAGTAGATGAAAAACAGTTTGGCGGTGTGTGTGTTAAAATAGGGACCCCTCTAACTGTTAAACACCAGCGCCTACTACTGTCAAACGTATTGTTACATAATCGAAAATAACCGCTGTCTTTTATTTGGTAGTGACCCCTGTTCCGATAACTCACGTTATTGGAGGCGGGGACAAACTGGCTGGACTAGTTCCAAAACCCCGATGATAAGCGTATCCTTAGACTTCGGGAAAATACCTCCAAGGTATTGTCAGTCTTCTGAACTCTAAACTTCCGGAGGCTTGAGTAGAAAGATTGAAGCCTGTCCATGTCCCCAAAATATTGCTTATGGTCACAATTATAATTATTTACTACTATTATTATTTATGTTACAATGTCGAAAGTCAATAGAGACGCGAAGGGAAAATTTACAAAAGGTCCTTCTCAGGGCCAACTCAACATTTCGACTGAAGACCGCTCGAGCGGCACTAAAGAAAGCCGAAAAAACCCCCCATCTCAGGGTCAAACTCCACGGGGATCTTCTCGAGATCCGTCGGAGGTCTCCATGGGGGACGAAGTGAGGTCGGACGTAGAGTCCTTGTTTGAAGCCTCTGGTGACGAGGGTGACAGCCGGAGGAAGCGGCCTTACTCCTCGTTTTACGTGCCCGGCTACCTAGAGTCAGACACTGAGACCGAGGAGACGTCAGCCGCCAAAATCAATACGGCGCGCAGGGGAAGGGCGAAGGGCACCAATACAGGCCCCACACGAGACGAGTTTTTGAAGCCCAAGCCATTAGTAGAGGAGCTGGCGGAGGTCCTGCAGAGCAGGAAATTCAAAAAGGGGCCGGCCGCTGTGGCCGCCGGAAGCCTTCTCGACATCGGAAGCGATTCCGATGTCCTTGCCGGGGTCGGTGACCTTAACGGGCTCAACGCCCAGGAGCTGAGGGCTCAAGCAGGAGGGATGCTCGCCTGCATCTTTGAGGTTGCCAAAAAATCTGGCAACCTAAAAGGCGAGTTTGTTGGTCGCCTGAAAAGGTCTGCGTCGACCCTGAGGGAGGTTGTCGACGCACTGGCCAGCAGGAGTGAGGCGGAGGAGACGCGGCGGCTGAGAGCGGAGAACAGTCGCCTGCGCCTCGAGATGGAGGCCTGCAAGGCAGAGGTGAAGGCGCTGCGCCGCGACTTCACCGAAGCCAAGACCCAGGCGGCTGCCGCCACGTCTGCTGCTTCAGTAGCAGCAGCAGCCGCTGCCGCCGAGACGCCGGCCCCCCCGATGTTGTACTGGGGGCGGAGCTAGTGGAGGAGATGACGCGCTCCTTGACTACCACGTTCAGGCAAATGCTCAACGCCCGACTCGCTGGTATCGAGGATCGCCTCCTGCCAGCGCCGGTTCTTCGCCCGCCTCTCAGGGCGGACGCCAAGAAGGCTGCAGCAACGGTTGCGCCCCCACCCCCGAAACCAGTCCCTCGAAAGCGGGTCGGCCAGGCGTCGCAGACTGCTGCCACGCCCTCGACTGCGGCTCCCATCGCCCCAATAACGACCGTGCCAACTGCTGTGGCCCAGGCGGGCACCTGGGTTGCAGTAGTAAAAAAGGGGAAAGGCAAAGGGAAGGGCAAATCATCCTCTCTAGCAACGCCCGCTCCCGCTCCTGTCCCAGCAGCTCGTGCCCTCCCCTCTGCCGTGAAGCCTAAGCCAAAGAAGGCTTCCGCTGCCGCCGGGCCCAAGAAGGCGAAGGCTATGAAAACCCCCAAATCCGCGGCTGTTGTGCTGACGCTGCAGCCCGAAGCCGCGGAAAAGGGGGTGACATACAAAGCCATCGTAGAGGCAGCGCAGGAAAAGGTCGATCTCCAAGGATTGGGAATCGACCGGATCCACTTCCGCCAGACGGCCACGGGAGCCAGGATGCTTGAAATTCCTGGCTCTCAAAGCGGCGACAAAGCGGACAGGCTCGCGGAGAAGCTCCGCGGTGTCCTGTCCGAGGTGGCCAACGTCTCGAGGCCCGTAAAGTCCAGCAATTACACGTGACGGGCCTGGACGACGCCGCCACTAAGGAGAAAGTGGCGGCGGCGGTCGCCAAGGTGGGCGGCTGTGACGTTCTCCACGTCAAAGCCGGAGAGGTGCAGCGAAGCTATGGCGGGACCGGCTCCTCACTTGTTACCTGCCCGATTACAGCAGCCAAAGTGTTGCTGGCACAGGGCAGGCTTTTGGTGGGGTAGAGCTCGGTGCGAGTGGTGGCACTGGCAGCGCGTCCCATGCGCTGCTTCAAGTGCATGGGACTCGGCCATACGCGCCCCCAGTGTCCCTCGTCGGCAGACAGGGGGGACCTGTGCTCCGTTGTGGAGGCGCAGGCCACAGGGCGGCGAGCTGCCAAAGAAGGGCTCCACACTGCGCTATATGCGCAGAATCGGGGTGACCAGTGGAGCACAGGACGGGGGGACAAAACTGTGTCCCCCCAGAGACGAAGGGACAGGCTGCCAGGACCCCGGCCATCTCCCGACCGGCAGCCAATGCCGCACCTGAGGCTGTTCGCCGCGCAGCGAGCATGGAGGTAGTGACGTCCGACTAATGGATCAAGTCGGGCAGCACAACCTCCTACAGACGAATTTGAACCACTGCGTCAGGGCTCAGGATTTGCTAATGCAGTCCCTGGCGCAGTGGCGGATCGATTTGGCGGTAACAGTCCCATCCCTACTGGGCTGGGGATCTGGACGGCTCCGTAGCCATAATTGGACGTGCCGGTGGCGGCCCCCCCCTCTCGGTGTTAGAGAGGAGTTCGGGGTACGTGGTGGCCAAGTGGGAGAGGTATGCGGTAGTGAGCACATTCTTCTCCCCCAATAGAACCGTCGCGGAGCTGGAGGTCTATCTAGACCTCCTGGCCGCGGCGGTGAGAAGGCAGGCACCACGTGAGGTCCTCCTCATGGGGGACCTGAACGCCAAGGCCCAGGCCTGGGGCAACCCCTCCAGTGACACTCGCGGGGAGATTGTCGTGGAGTGGGCGGTTGCCGCAGGGCTGACCACACGTGCGTGCGACACAACGGGGGCTCCGTGGTGGACCTTTCGTTCGCCACCCCGGTGGTCGCAGCACGTGTACAGGCCTCGAGAGTGGAGGCGGAGGTGGCGACTCTCTCGGACCACAACTACATCCGTTTCGAGATCGCCACCTCCCACCAAGGAGGGACTCAGCGCGTGGAGAGGGAGTCCTTCGCGCGCTGGGCGATTGGTCGCCTCGATGCCGAGTTGGCTGAAGAGGCGGCTATCGTCCAGTCGTGGCTGGCCACCCCGGTGCACCCGGAGGTGGACATCGCGGCGGGCCACTTCCGGGGGGCGGTGACGGCCGTCTGCGGCGCCGCCATGCCGAGGTCCCGACGCCGCCCCGAGCGCTGCCAGGTTTACTGGTGGTGCTCGGAGATAGAGGATCTCCGAGCGCGATGCTTGGAGACGCGCCGCCTCTACTACCACTGCAGGAGGCGGCGTCACGGCCGGACGGACGACCAGCTGCCGGCGGCCGAGCAGCTCCTGCATGGTAATATGAAAATAGCGATAAACGGCCCCGCGCGCGCAACCACAAACAGTCACTGTATACGCCTCTCGGTTTAAAAAATAAAAACAACAGGAAAAAGTTAAAGTTCTTTGTTATAGTAAACATTAAATTGAAGTACTAAGATAAAGGAATATTGTGATATACATGTCATACAAAAATAGTGCGAATTAGTGAAATTTATAGCAGTGTTAATCTAAATTCAATTCGACCGTTACAAATGATGCGGTTTGCTACCGACGTTTGAAATCTGTGTTTGTCAGCTGACCGGCCCCTACAAGCTAAAACGAGCCATACTGCTACGAGATACGAGCCACGACCCAAATAAGCTGAACATGATAAGTACAACATAATTATACTGAATTTATCTAAAGGACTTAAAATGAATTGCTTAGCTTGCAAAGACACTATCGTGTACGAAAGAGAATTACTAAAATGTACTGGTTGCGCGACGACCTACCACTATGCATGCCTAAACATTACTTCAGCGTATTTCTTGGACAATTGTTTTGAACTGAAAAAATCTTGGCGATGCCCTTCGTGTAATAATATCACAAATAGACGCACCCGAAATGATGAAACACCAGTAAGATCTCGACAATTTACTTTAAATGAAACTATAATGTCAGTCGACGAGTCCGTTATTGAAGACGAAAGTAAAAAAGAATTACAATGTAGCTACCAAACTCCGCCAAACCATAATATTCAAAGTACTAAATCAGAAGATACTACATTGCTGGAAAAAATTAGCATGATGTTAGATAAAAAGCTCGAAGAAAATAGAAAATTGATTCTTCGAGAGATAAAAAACACTTTAGACTCTAAGATAGAACAACATACTCATAAATTAAGAACAGAAATAATGAACACTACGGACACTTTATCACACGAGCAATCTGCTATAAAATTACAAATAAGTACATTGAATAAGACCATCGAGAAGCTAAACCAAGAAAATAGACAACTTAAAGAAGAAATGAAACAACTTTTAACAAACACAAAAAGTACACAAAATTACAACAATACAGATAATACGAAAAAAATTGTCCTATACGGTCTCACAGACTATGAACACGAAACAGAGCAAGATCTTCATCATAGAATAGTGAACATTTTTCAGGAAATACTCAATGTTGACCTCAGAGGTTACGTCGAAGACCTGACTCGATTAGGTAGAAACAACTCAGGCCGCAGACCTATTATAATAGAACTGATAAGCAAAAGGATGACTAAATATATACTTCAACATGGCAGATTTTTTAAAAATACGGGCATATCAATATCCGAATATCTTGATGAACATGCACTAAAACAAAGAAAAACCCTTCAACAGCAACTTCGCATGGCTAGGATGGCCGGCCACCATGCCATTATTAGAAATAGCAAACTTTTTATAAATGGTAACATATCTGACACTTACCCACAATCGCAGGCGCCGACCGCGTCCGAACAAACACCCAGTGAAGAAATATATGCACCGCATTCCAAAGAAAGATCGTCTTATAATACACAACATACTCAGAACATAACCTCACAAAGACACAACTTTCGTCCCTAACTCAACTGATTTTAATATTATAATACAGAACATGCAAAGTCTATTTGGCAAACGAAACACGGTCAAAGCTTTTCTACAAGATAACTATCGCTCGGTGCACGCACTATGTGCAACAGAGACATGGCTATCGGAGGCCAAACAACAACTGATTGACTGCACCGGATACAATAAAGCCACATCGTTTTGTAGACAACATCGCAGCGGTGGCGGAACAATAGTATTATTACGAGACGACTTTGAATACACGGAGATAAAAGATATAATAAATCTATCAATCGAATACTGTATAGAAATTTGCGCCTTACTAATTAATAAATTAGATGTATTATTAATCATTGTATATTGGAATAGCAAGCGAGCCGATTTATTTTTTGACCAGTTGAATAAATTAATGACATTAATTTCAAAAAAGTACAATAAATTAGATATTATCGTTGCCGGCGATTTTAACATAAATACACTGGTAAAAAGCACAGTATCAACTAAACTTCTCACCATAATGCGGGAAAATAGCTTTATACCACTGGTAAACGAACCTACTCGTATAACTAGCACGACTGCAACATGTATCGATCTAGTATTTGCTAATCGCTGTAAACATAAATTAAACGTGACAGTACAAAATTTTGGTTTTTCTGGCCACTTAGGAGTATCATTAAAAATAAAAAATGCATTAAACACCAAACAGTTACTCACGTGGAAAATTGAAAAAAGGTTTTTTGACAAAAGAAATATGGAAAAATTTAAAAATGACATTAAAAATATGGAATGATCTAAAATTCTAAAAATAAATAATACCGTAATTGAAAATTATAATAACTTTAATACAGTCATGATGGAAAAATTAAACCACTGCATTCCAAAAAAATTTATAAAAATCAGGGTAAACAAAAAATGCCCTTGGCTAACGCGAGGAATAAAAACTTCTTGTAAAAATAAAAGATTACTTAGACCAATCGTGACATATTTTTATCATCCGACATTAACTAAATTTTATAAATCATATGTAAAAATGCTTAAAAAGACCATCAATAAATCAAAAAGAAACCAACATATACGTGAAATGAAAAATTCAGATAATAAAACCAAATGTATGTGGAAAATAATAAAAGACCGCACAAATAAAACCACAAAGAAACCTAAAACAAACATAAAACTAAAAATCCAAAATAAATTGATTTCTGAACCCACGCAAATAGCTGCTGCTTTTAACGAGTACTTCGCGTCAGTGGGCGCCGGCGGCAGGGGGGCGCGCGGCCGGCCTGCACTCACGCGCACTGATAACACGATGTTTCTTAGCCCAGCCGAACCGCGCGAAATATACAATGTAATAAAAAATTTTAAATGCAAATATAGCTCTGGTATAGATGAAATACCCCCAGTCTTAATCAAACATTGCGCAGCGGAATTGACATTGCCTTATTATATATTAATCAATCAATCGTTTAATGAAGGCGTCTTTCCAGACTTATTAAAAATAGCTCTTATAAAACCCATGCATAAAAAAATGTCTAAACAAGACCTAAATAACTATGGGCCAATAGCACTCCTACCTACGTCATCAAAAATATTTGAGAAAGTTATGCAAAAGCGCGTAAATTCCTATTGCGAAAAATATAAGATATTTGACGAGTCCCAAAACGGCTTTCGGAAAAATCGCTCCACTGTCTTAGCGGTATTTAAGTATGTCCAAACTATACTCAATATAATGGATGAAAAAAAATACGCCATTGGGGTCCTGCTCGACATGACCAAGGCGTATGACAAAGTGCAATATCACATACTTCTGGAAAAACTATATAACATAGGAATACGCGGGATAACACACAATTGGTTTAAGTCATATTAAGAAAACCGTATACAATGTGTAGAAATTGAACATTTCGATAGCGACACGGGAACTGTTAATAAAATAAGATCTACCCCCATAAAAATAAACAACTCTATACCCCAAGGATCGGTCTTGGGATGTATCCTGTTTTTAATTTATATTAATGACTTACCTAAAACCATTAACGAGTCTTGTGTACTTTTCGCGGATGACATATCTCTTTTGACATCTTGCAAAAATAATGATAACCTGACTAATAATCTCACTGACATGTTTAATAATATAATCAATTGGATGACTGACCACAATCTTGACTTAAATTTCGAAAAAACAAAACTCATACAATTTAGACCCCACCAAAAATGCCCTCTTGACATAAATTTTTCCTTTAATTATAATAAATTACAATGTATTGACGCGGCAACATTATTAGGCCTAGAACTAGACCCTCAATTAAATTGGAAAAATCATATTCAAAAAATACAATCCAAATTATTAAGTTTCTCTTACGCGCTTAGGGAAGTACGACGGGCCACTGACCTCAATACAGCTATATCAGCGTACTATGCTTACGCATACTCATGGCTCCGTTACGGTATCACACTTTGGAGTAATAGTGTAAATGTAGGTGAACTCTTTGTCGCACAGAAAAAAATAATCCGCATTCTCGCAAATATCAAAGCTCCAGACATCACAAAAATAGAATTTCATAAACCATACTTCATAAAATATAAAATCCTAACTGTCGCATCCATCTATATCTTAGAAACTTGTAATTTCGTTAAAAAATACCCAGAATATTTCAAAAAACTTTCAGACCAACCACGAAATTACCCGCTCAGATTTAAACATAAACTGGAAATACCTAAGTGCAGATTATTAATGCAAAGTAGTGGTCCCCATGCTATGGCCATAAAAATATTTAATAAATTACCGGACGAATTAAAGACTGACGAAAATGAACAAGACCTTACTAAAAAACTAAAAAACTTATTGATAGAAAAATGTTATTATACGATAGAATAATACTTATGTGACAAATATTTATAAAAAATAAGTCGGGCCGCTCCACATTAAGTTGCCATACCTAAACTTGGGTGATTATGTAGTGTTATGTAAATAGTTATTAAGATACCTACATAATATGCAATAAATGATTTGATTTGATTTGATTTGATTTGATTTGATAGCCAAACAGGAGCTGAAGCTGGCCATCGGCCGGGCTAAGGTCCTCGGCTGGCATGAAGAGCTGGAGGGCCTCGACAGGGACCCATGGGGGCGCCCGTATAAGTCTGCCCGGAATAAGTTCCGAGGCAGAGCGCCCCCTATCGCTGAGTCCCTGGAGCCAGAGCTCCTGGAGAGGGTGCTGGGGGGGCTATTCCCCGACAGCGACCCCCACTACACCCCTCCACCGATGGCCAAGCCGTCCTTCCAGGAGGTGGAGGACCCGGCATCCATTCCGCCTATTTCAGAGGTGGAGATGGAGGTAGCAGTCTCTCGCCTGAGTGGCAAGAAGACTGCCCCGGGACCAGACGGGATTCCCGGGCGGGTCCTCAGGATCGCCCTTAGGGAGATGGGCGGTCAGCTTCGGGAACTGTTCGACGCGTGCCTCACGTCGGGTCAGTTCCCGAAGCTCTGGAAGGACGGGCGATTGTGCCTGTTGCGGAAGGACGGGCGAGACGCCGAATCGCCCTCCGCATACAGGCCAATCGTGCTGCTGGATGACACGGCGAAGCTGCTGGAAAGAATAGTAGCTTCCCGTGTCATCCGGCACCTAGGGGGAACTGGGCCTGGGCTTTCAGAGGCCCAGTTCGGATTCAGAGCAGGGCGGTCGACGATAGACGCCCTGCTCTGGATCAAGGGGTGGACGCAAGACGCGGTCAGCGGGGGGGAAAAGGCGTTGTGTGTCTCGCTGGACATTGCCAACGCCTTCAACAGCCTACCGCACGGAACAATACGGGAGTCGCTCCGCTATCACGGAGTGCCCCTGTATCTGCGTAGGCTGTTGGCTGACTACCTCCAGGACCGCGAGGTCCTGGTGGAGGGACGCGACGGTCTGAGGCGACGTCGCGTGTCCTGCAGGGTTCCACAGGGGTCGGTGTTGGGACCGCTCCTGTGGAACATTGGCTAAGACTGGGTGCTCCGCGGCACGTTTCCCGCAAGTATGCAGGTTGTCCATGGGCCTCGGGGGGGACCCCCTCCAGGAACGCGGATAGACCTGGACGGGGTCCTGGTCCGGGTTGGAACTCAGATGAGGTACCTGGGTCTCATCCTGGACGGGCGTTGGACTTTTGGGGCCCATTTCACTCTACTGGCCCCAAAAGTCATAGGCGCCGCAGCCGCCCTTGAGAGGCTGCTGCCCAACGTGGGCAACCCGAACGCCACATGTCGTCGCCTGTACTCCGGAGTGATCCTGAGTATGGCCTTGTACGGGGCACCTGTCTGGGTGGACGCCCTCGGTCGCGCCAATAAGGCCCTGCTGCGACGTCCGCAGCGGGTCATCGCGACGAGGGCGATACGCGGGTACCGGACGGTGTCCTGGACGGCGGGATGCGTGCTGGCCGGTGATCCCCCCTGGGAGCTCCAAGCAGAGATCCTCGCCGAAGTGTATCACTTCGTGGCGGCGAGGAGATCCCGCGGGGAGCCTCCAGCGTGGGAGGAGGTCACGCGCATGCGACGGCGGGCGCGGGCCGCCCTGTTGAGGCGGTGGACAGAGGACCTGGCTCCACCGGTCCCTGGACAGAGGACGGTGGATGCCATTCGCCCGGTCCTCCGGAGGTGGGTAGGGCGGTGATTCGGGTCGCTGACCTTCCGATTGGTGCAGGTGCTTTCCGGACACGGATGTTTCGGAAAGTACCTGCATCACATCGCGAGACGGGAGGCGACCCCCGCCTGTCACGAGTGTGGAGCGCCAGAAGACACGGCGCTCCACACGCTGGAGGAGTGCGCCGCGTGGAGTCCCATGCGGCACGCCCTCACAGCGGTCATAGGCGCGGATCTGTCGCTGCCGAGCGTGGTTAACGCTATGCTCGGCAGCGACGGATCGTGGCAGGCGGTGGTCTCTTTCTGCGAAGCGGTGATGGCGCAGAAAGAGGCCACGGAGCGGGCGAGGGAGGACGACGTCCTCGCGGACCCGCTCCGGCGTAGACGAACTGGGGGGAGGAGAAGGTGGTTCGGGCTTCTTCTCGCTCTTTCCTAGTGCTGTGCTGATCATCGGTGGAGAGTCGGGGGATTCTCCACTGGCTTGCACGATCCCACACGTCTGGGGGATGGCCCCAATGAGCCGGGTCATCTCTCCATTGGCCGGGCCCGTCATCGGTGACGGGCCAGCCGCTGGGGCGAGGTGGTGACTGCTAACGCTACCCCATTTCGCCCTGACTAGGCGGCGGACTGCTCATCCCGGGTTTTTAGTGGGTAACCTCACTTACTACCCCCCCCGAGGGGGTAGTAAGGCCCTTCAGGCGAGGACTCCCACATAACCACTCCGCTCCTCCAGGGGCGGGTGGTATCCATAAAGGATTTTCCCGGGTGAAAAAAAAAAAAAAAAGGTTCCGAACGACTCGGTTGTTTTATAACCTCAAATATCGATTTTGGGCGGGGAAATAGCAAAATATATAGACGTTTTATGATGTTTGACAAGCAATAACTACCGTTACCTGCAAAATACAAAAGAGCGCCTATAATTCTCCCATCAAGACCTGTCAAGGTCATGTCAATTAAATATTCAACCTTTTAACGACCGCTTTTGATAGTTAAAAAGTTGCGCTCTACTCGAAGGTTGTGGACGACGTTAGAGTGAAAAGTTGCACTCCGAGTGCACTCTAACCAAGGAACGGAACGAGCTCCAGGTGTTTAAAAACATTGATGTTAGGAAACATCGATATTTGTTGGATTGTTTGAGCTCAATAAACATGTTGCATGTATAATATCATAGATGTTTTTGCAACATTGATCATCCCTGTCCACGACGACGCGACTCAAATAAAACAGTACATGACCACAGAATAGCTAATGTGAAATGATTTGCATCGCAAGCATATTGCATCGAAAAGCACTTCTTTTGTATGTGTGCGTGAACTTTCAATAGGAAGAATATACGGAAGTGGCGTTAAATTATGTACCTATATTTCCATTTATATAATTAATGATACATGGAAATATACACAATATCGTTGCAAAGTAATGATTATGAAAATGTATTCATTGATAGTTTTATAAGTTGGTTATGATGATGATTTCAGTATTTTTTACACAATTCTACTATGAAAAACTAGCCACTCGTTTCAAAACCACATGGCGTCACGCAACCGCTTCTAGGTAACAATACATATTAGGAGTAAAACACAAGAAACTTAAAAGTAACAGTACAAGACTAGTAATACCTTTTATAATAAGGTGTTGTTTCAGGATAGAACCTTCATCTTGCAATTATGATGTCATCTATGTTTGGCTAGATGAAGGAAGTGAATATTGATGTTCAATTAAAGAACCATCACCTGCAATTAAAATGCAATAGTTAAAGTGCTGATACATAATGTACCGATACATTTCTTATATCAATTAAAACAATAAAATTTATCAAGACAACGTCTCCCCTGGCATGAAACCCGAAAAACTGAACCATAAAGAACAAGGGTGAAAAGGTTAAGAACAATTTATTGTTGCCAGTAGTAGGGTCATTGCGTTAGTTAGCCGGCCGGCGTTACTTTTCGGCCTTTTGGTGGAAGCCTTAGAGTAAAATTAAGAAAATAGAGTTTTTATAGTACTTTTTCATTCTTCTTTTCGTTCAATATCACTTAAAATAGTCGGACAACATCACATATTTTTTTTACGTGGGTAGCATGTACAAGTGATTTATAATAAATAATTAAAAACGACACCGGCATTGGAACGGTCACTGCGTCCATAAATTTAGTAAAAAAATAGTGACGTGCGATTTATTTCAAGGTAAGTTATTTGATGTGGTTACGGGAAACAAAGTGGATGTTCATTATAGTCTATGAAGAAATAAATGAAGATAAGGTGTCAATTGTTTTTTTGCGATATTACTTCAAAAATTACAAAAAATAGACGGCCGAATATTAACATATGAATTTATTAAAAATTTTAGTTCTCGCCTAGGGGCCGAATACTAATATCTACTTAAATTATTTTTTTCTCTTATTTTTCATATAGGTCCGCAATATAAAACTCTTTTTCAATTTACTATTGCCATTCACTTAAAGATCCTGGCTATCAGTTTTCGGCCGCATCAAATACGGCGAAATAAATGGATAACATTATATTTGAGTAACGGCCGAAATCTAAAATAGTGTCAATATCTTGAGTTAGTTTTCGGCCTATCAAAAATGTATGGAGCAAAATTAGGCTGAAAACTGAATGGATCCAACAATTTGCCGGCCAAGTTGCAAAAAAAAATCCTAACGCCGATAAGAATTTATGTTATTATTGCATAAATATCTTCTTCATGTATTCAAGTTTTTTTTAGAAGTTTTAGGTTGGAGTACGTAAATCAACACTAAATGGTAAAGTGTGAATGAGATTTAGGCTTAGATTTGTGTATCAATTAAAAATTGTCTGTCTAAATGGCACCTCCAGAAGCAAAACCAAAAATCACTCAATATTCAAGAAATCTGTGATCGAAATATCTAAAAATAATCCAAAAATCGCTTAGGGATTTCAGAGAAAAAATTGTCTATAAGGGAAGTTTGCCGACATGACGGATGACGGATTTCTATACAAGATCTTATCTCTGGAAGAACTAGTGATACGATTAAAGCACGGCCTAATCCTTTTATCATAAATATATCTCGTATCTCGTATCGTCTCGAAGTCAAAATATATCTCGTAGATTGATTATTGAACTTAAGCAAAGTGTGGTTACCCTTTAACGATATCAGATCAACCAGACACGGTCCAAAAAAATTGTATAAGACCCTGGGAATCCGAAAAAAAAAACAAAATGATCACGCTGGACAATCCTACTTCTTAAGCTTTTTAAAAAACATCATATGTACCTAGATATCTGAGACACAAAGTTGTTAAGTCTCATGTACCTGTAATTTTACAGTGCATATCATGCAGCAAACTAAATTATGACAAAAAAGTGAAGAAAAACCACTGTAAAACGGAAATTACAACATCAATCCAAAAAGCACTAACACAAACCAGAACATCAAATTTTACTTAAAAACATTCTGTAAAAGAAACAAAACATCGAGAAGCCGTTAGAAAATATTTGGTTATACCAAATCAATATTGTGTTAGCCAGTGATCCCCCTTGGGAGCTTCAAGCGGAAATCCTCGCTGAAGTGTACTACTTCGTGGCGGCGAGGAGATCCCGCGGTGAGCCCCAATCGTGGGAGGAGGTAACACGCATGCGACGCCAGGCAAGGGCCGCCTTGTTGCGGCGGTGGACGGAGGACCTGGCTCCACCGGTGCCTGGGCAGTGGACGGTGGAGGCCATCCGCCCGGTCCTTCAGAGGTGGGTGAGGCGGCCGTTTAGGTCGCTGACCTACCGACTGGTGCAGGTTATTTCCGGACATGGATGCGGCAGTTCGCCCGCCTCCTCCCTTCTCCGTAGTGGGGTCACTGGGGGAGAGTTGGGGGACTCTCCACCAGCTAGCACGGCCCCACACGTTTGAGGGGTGGCCTTGGTGAGCCGGGTCGCCCCTTCACAGGCGCAGAGGCCCGATCGAGTTCGGGCCTACCGCTGGGGCAAGATAGTGACTGCTAACGCGACCCTATCTTGCCCCACCTCGGCGGAGGACTGCTCACGGGGGGGTTTTAGTGGGTTCAAGTCCCACACATCCCCTTCCACCACCCCCATGGTGGAGGGGTAGTGCGATGGCATTTCCCCCACTGAAAAAAAAAATGGTGTTAAGACGGCCAGACAAATGTTGAGCAGTGATCAGACTATGTTTAGCTATTATGAGTCAATAATCTGTAATGTTTTATAAGAAACTTTAGGCTATGTGCTATACTTTCAGATTTGTAGGAAAATTGCTTCACTCAATAGATAATCGAAAAATACCACTATTTCTTAAACAATACATGATTAAAAAAATATTATTAGCGTTAGATGTATTATATTAACTTTAAATTTCTTTCCAACAATAGCCTACATGGGGTAGGTAAGAAATTAAGTTCTAGATTATACTTTTAAAACATACATTATTTTGCAATATCAGCGATAAAACAACATTAATTTAAAGTTTTTATGTACCTTGCATAACCTTGAGAACAGTTGGTTCCCCTTGCATGATTTTATCTTCTTGTTAGGCCACACAATAGTTATGTTCATTATTCACATGATAATCTGTGAAAGGTTAAATTAGGTTAGGTTATCGTATAATACACACACTCCCAATTTTTTCATATGGATGTAGTAAAAAGTGACTTCAGGAAAAACTGTGCTGAATAAGCAGTATTACACTGCTTATGGGTATGGTATAGCCAAAAAATTGGGAGCATAAAAAGTTTATTTCAATGAAAAAGGTAGTGGGAATACAACCAACAACAGCAATGTCAGAGGGTGGAGGCCAGCCACAAAACCAACACTTTATACAATATTTTAAGTGTTTTGTTTTTAGAGCAAACATAAGGTGGACAGAGAGCAGAGATGGCTCATGAATAGTTTTCACGGGTGCTTACCATTGAGATATGATAGAACAGAAATGTAATCTGCTAACAAAGCGTATATTAGGTCTACAGGAAGGACGTTAGAATCAGTATACATAAATATCTGCTATAGGAAGGGGTGGATAGGGGAGAGAGGGGTTGTAGAATCCCACTAATAATTTACGAAAAAGTTTATACCTACATACACTGAAAGGACTTTAGTTAGATATGGTATATGTTAGTACATATTACCTATTGTGGTTAGGGGGAGGGAGGGCGGAATATTCCCCACTGAAGGGAGGGGGATTTCAGAAACCAAGATTTTTAATACTAATGAAATTTCTCAAAATTAGCGTCTTCTTCTTCATGAAAATAATTAGTCACAAATCACAAGCATGAAAACGTCAACAAAAAAAGGTTAGGCATAAGACACAAATGTCTTATTAGAAGTGAAGTAATTCTATGACAGCTCCGGCGCTGTGGGTACGCAGCGCTTTAGTCTTCTCGCTACCTCATCACAGCATACTAGCTACGCCTTCGCAGCTAGCGCCGCTTCCCCTCCGCGCCTCCTGCTTATAAAAAACACTCTAGGGTTAGTGCAGACAAGACTGCTTGGAAGGTGGTTGCTCCGATTGCTTCTGTCACACCATACAACCTAATCTAAGCCACCTGAATAATTCGCGGTATTTTGAATCCATTAGGCTATGCCATGTACTTAGTAGAAGTGCAAAATACACATATAATCAAGGTTAAAATTAAAAATTCAATAATAAATTTCTCAAAAACTATTGATTTCCAGGAGATAAAATTTCGTGTGATTATTTAAAATCTATCTGTAAAAAAAGAATGAAGGTACATTGTGGTGTATACTGATTCTAAAGACGAACTGAATTAGTTAAAAGTTTGAAGAGCAGCAAGCTATGATAATTGAGGAGGATCGGAACAAAAACTGATATATGACATGATTGTATTTTTTTACTTTTGTTGACCATAAAGTTCCCTAAAACCCGAAGACAATAAACGTTTTTTCAATTTATTGAAAATCTTCATACCTGGATTTTTCAGTTTATGTTCCGAGGCTTCTCAATTTAAAGTAGTCAAAGATAATACCTACCTTTACCCCCCCGTTCTAGTAGCCGGCTACCCTTCCTTTTTTTTTTTTTTTTTTTTTTTTTTCACCCGGGAAAATCCTTTATGGATACCACCCGCCCCGGGGGGAGCGGAGTGGTTATGTGGGAGTCCTCGCCTGAAGGGCCTTACTACCCCCACGGGGGGGTAGTAAGTGAGGTTACCCACTAAAAACCCGGGATGAGCAGTCTGCCGCCTAGTAGGGCGAAATGGGGTAGCGTTAGCAGTCACCATCTCGCCCCGGCGGCCGGCCCGTCACCGATGACGGGCCCCGGCCAATGGAGGGATGACCCGGCTCATTGAGGCCATCCCCCAGACGTGTGGGATCGTGCAAGTCAGTGGAGAATCCCCCGACTCTCCACCGATGATCCGCACAGCACTAGGAAAGAGCGAGAAGGCGCCCGAATCGCCTTCTCCTCCCCCCAGTTCGTCTACGCCGGAGCGGGTCCGCGAGGACGTCGTCCTCCCTCGCCCGCTCCGCGGCCTCTTTCTGCGCCATCACCGCTTCGCAGAAAGAGACCACCGCCTGCCACGATCCGTCGCTGCTGAGCATAGCGTTAACCACGCTCGGCAGCGACAGATCTGCGCCAATGACCGCTGTGAGGGTGCGCCGCATGGGACTCCACGCGGCGCACTCCTCCAGCGTGTGGAGCGCCGTGTCTTCTGGCGCTCCACACTCGTGACAGGCGGGGGTCGCCTCCCGTCTCGCGATGTGATGCAGGTACTTTCCGAAACATCCGTGTCCGGAAAGCACCTGCACCAATCGGAAGGTCAGCGACCCGAATCGCCGCCCTACCCACCTCCGGAGGACCGGGCGAATGGCATCCACCGTCCTCTGTCCAGGGACCGGTGGAGCCAGGTCCTCCGTCCACCGCCTCAACAGGGCGGCCCGAGCCCGCCGTCGCATGCGCGTGACCTCCTCCCACGCTGGAGGCTCCCCGCGGGATCTCCTCGCCGCCACGAAGTGGTAAACTTCGGCGAGGATCTCCGCTTGGAGCTCCCAGGGGGGATCACCGGCCAGCACGCATCCCGCCGTCCAGGACACCGTCCGGTACCCGCGTATCGCCCTCGTCGCGATGACCCGCTGCGGACGTCGCAGCAGGGCCTTATTGGCGCGACCGAGGGCGTCCAGCCAGACAGGTGCCCCGTACAAGGCCATACTCCGGATCACTCCGGAGTACAGGCGACGACATGTGGCGTTCGGGCCGCCCACGTTGGGCAGCAGCCTCCCAAGGGCGGCTGCGGCGCCTATGACTTTTGGGGCCAGTTGTGTGAAGTGGGCCCCAAAAGTCCACCGCCCGTCCAGGATGAGACCCAGGTACCTCATCTGGGTCCCAACCCGGACCAGGACCCCGTCCAGGTCTATCCTCGTTCCTGGAGGGGGTCCCCCCCGAGGCCCATGGAACATTAGGGCCTCGGTCTTGGAGAGGGCGACCTCCAGCCCCAGGGCACGTATGCGGCCGACCACGAGTGTCGTGGCCACCGTGGCCCGCCGCACCGTCTCCCCGAGGTCCCTCCCCTTGACCACGACTAGGGTGTCATCCGCGTAGCACGCAACCCGCATACTTGCGGGAAACGTGCCGCGGAGCACCCAGTCGTAGCCAATGTTCCACAGGAGCGGTCCCAACACCGACCCCTGCGGAACCCCGCAGGACACGCGACGTCGCCTCAGACCGTCGCGTCCCTCCACCAGGACCTCGCGGTCCTGGAGGTAGTCAGCCAACAGCCTACGCAGATACAGGGGCACTCCGTGATAGCGGAGCGCCTCCCGTATTGTTCCGTGCGGTAGGCTGTTGAAGGCGTTGGCAATGTCCAGCGAGACAGCCAACGCCTTTTCCCCCCCGCTGACCGCGTCCTGCGTCCACCCCTTGATCCAGAGCAGGGCGTCTATCGTCGACCGCCCTGCTCTGAATCCGAACTGGGCCTCTGAAAGCTCAGGCCCAGTTCCCCCCAGATGCCGGATGACACGGGCAGCTACGATTCTCTCCAGCAGCTTCGCCGTGTCATCCAGCAGCACGATTGGCCTGTATGCGGCGGGCGAGTCGGCGTCTCGCCCTTCCTTCCGCAACAGGCACAATCGCCCGTCCTTCCAGAGCTTCGGGAACTGACCCGACGTGAGGCACGCGTCGAACAGTTCCCGAAGCTGACCGCCCATCTCCCTAAGGGCGATCCTGAGGACCCGCCCGGGAATCCCGTCTGGTCCCGGGGCAGTCTTCTTGCCACTCAGGCGAGAGACTGCTACCTCCATCTCCACCTCTGAGATAGGCGAAATGGAGGCCGGGTCCTCCTCCTCCTGGAAGGACGGCGTGGCCATCGGTAGAGGAGTGTAGTGGGGGTTGCTATCGGGGAATAGCCCACCCAGCACCCTCTCCAGGAGCTCTGGCTCCAGGGACTCGGCGATAGGGGGCGCTCTGCCTCGGAACTTATTCCGGGCAGACTTATACGGGCGCCCCCATGGGTCCCTGTCGAGGCCCTCCAGCTCCTCATGCCAGCCGAGGGCCTTAGCCCGGCCGATGGCCAGCTTTAGCTCCTGTTTGGCGATCTTCACATCGCCATACAGGAGCCGCTCGGCTGCCAGCTGCTCCGTCGGCAGCTGGTCGTCCTTCCGGCCGTGACGCCGCCTCCTGCAGTGGTAGTAGAGACGGCGCGTCTCTGAGCATCGCGCTCGGAGATCCTCTATCTCCGAGCACCACCAGTAAACCTGGCGGCGCTCGGGGTGGCGTCGGGACCTGGGCATGGCGGCGTCGCAGACGGCCGTCACCGCCTCCCGGAAGTGGCCCGCCGCGATGTCCACCTCCGGGTGCATGGGGGCGGCCACCCACGACTGGACTATAGCCGCCTCCTCAGCCAACTCGGCATCGAGGCGACCAATTGCCCAGCGCGCGAAAGGCGCCCTCTCCACGCGCCGAGTCCGTCCTTGGTGGGAGGTGGCGATCTCGAACCGGATGTAGTTGTGGTCCGAGAGAGTCGCCACCTCCGCCTCCACTCTCCAGGCCTGGACACGTGCTGCGACCACCGGGGTAGCGAACGAAAGGTCCACCACGGACCCCCCGTTGTGTCGCACGCACGTGTGGACCGACCCTCTGTTGAGGAGGGTCAGTCCTGCGGCAACCGCCCACTCCCTGACAGTCTCCCCGCGAGTGTCAGTGGAAGGGTTGCCCCAGGCCTGGGCCTTGGCGTTCAGGTCCCCCATGAGGAGGACCTCACGTGGTGCCTGCCTTCTTACCGCCGCGGCCAGGAGGTCTAGATAAACCTCCAGCTCCGCGACGGTTCTATTAGGGGAGAAGTATACGCCCACTACCGCATACCTCTCCCACTTGGCCACCACGTACCCCGAACCCCTCTCTAACACCGAGAGGGGGGGGCCGCCACCGGCACGTCCAATTATGGCTACGGAGCCGTCCACATCCCCAGCCCAGTAGGCCAGCTACCCTTCCTGCCCCAATCTTATGCGAGGGCAATGAACCTAATTGCCCTCGCAATGCGTTAGAATACCTAGAACGTGTGTGTATGTGTGAGTCTTGTCCACGGCGGCCGCGAGTGTTGTCGTCGCTATCATTCTCAAAGTCAACGCGCCACAGCTTAGGCAATAGTTAGTATTAATTTTGTTTATGTGAAAATTAATTATGAGTGGATCACATTCAGTTATCGATTCTACACCATCCCCCGCAGTATTGTTGATGAATTAATATACACGTTATATAGTATAGGTATCCAAGATTGCAACGGAATTACCGCAACTAGAAAAAAAAAAAAAAAAAAAACATAAAGATTTTCACTTTGTATGAATTGTTCCATTAAAGTATAAATTTGTAAAAAGGACTTGTTCAGTCTTGCAGGTTAGTGTATGACGTAAATAATACTTACTTTGGAAGTGCCGATGGAATCAGGAATTCAGCGGCTTCTTGAGCAGGTACAGATTTTCTTGTAATGGTACATGAAAGCACATCAATCACGCAAGATACGTTATGGCACCACCGGCCTTACCTATTGCGAGGCTCCGGGCTGGTCGGAAAGACCTGCCGGTCTTTGCGAGGCCCTTTGTTCTTCGTGAAAAGTATGTGATGCTAGGTCTGGTGGTTTGGTTTAGGTATTTGTCAACATGACCATGACATGACCATGACATGACCATGACATGACCATGACATGACCATGACATGACCATGACATGACCATGACATGACCATGACATGACCATGACATGACCATGACATGACCATGACATGACCATGACATGACCATGACATGACCATGACAAGACCATGACATGACCATGAAATGACCATGACATGACCATGACATGACCATGACATGACCATGACATGACCATGACATGACCATGACATGACCATGACATGACCATGACATGACCATGACATGACCATGACATGACCATGACATGACCATGACATGACCATGACATGACCATGACATGACCATGACATGACCATGACATGACCATGACATGACCATGACATGACCATGACATGACCATGACATGACCATGACATGACCATGACATGACCATGACATGACCATGACCATGACCATGACATGACCATGACATGACCATGAAATGACCATGACATGACCATGACATGACCATGAAATGACCATGACATGACCATGACATGACCATGACATGACCATGACATGACCATGACATGACCATGACATGACCATGACATGACCATGACATGACCATGACATGACCATGACATGACCATGACATGACCATGACATGACCATGACATGACCATGACATGACCATGACATGACCATGACATGACCATGACATGACCATGACATGACCATGACATGACCATGACATGACCATGACATGACCATGACATGACCATGACATGACCATGACATGACCATGACATGACCATGACATGACCATGACATGACCATGACATGACCATGACATGACCATGACATGACCATGACATGACCATGACATGACCATGACATGACCATGACATGACCATGACATGACCATGACATGACCATGACATGACCATGACATGACCATGACATGACCATGACATGACCATGACATGACCATGACATGACCATGACATGACCATGACATGACCATGACATGACCATGACATGACCATGACATGACCATGACATGACCACGACATGACCACGACATGACCACGACATGACCACGACATGACCACGACATGACCACGACATGACCACGACATGACCACGACATGACCACAACATGACCACGACATGACCAAGACATGACCACGACATGACCACGACATGACCAAGACATGACCACGACATGACCACGACATGACCACGACATGACCACGACATGACCACGACATGACCACGACATGACCACGACATGACCAAGACATGACCACGACATGACCACGACATGACCACGACATGACCACGACATGACCACGACATGACCACGACATGACCACGACATGACCACGACATGACCACGACATGACCACGACATGACCACGACATGACCACGACATGACCACGACATGACCATGACATGACCATGACATGACCATGACATGACCATGACATGACCATGACATGACCATGACATGACCACGACATGACCACGACATGACCATGACATGACCACGACATGACCATGACATGACCACGACATGACCACGACATGACCATGACATGACCACGACATGACCATGACATGACCACGACATGACCATGACATGACCACGACATGACCATGACATGACCACGACATGACCATGACATGACCATGACATGACCATGACATGACCATGACATGACCATGACATGACCATGACATGACCATGACATGACCATGACATGACCATGACATGACCATGACATGACCATGACATGACCATGACATGACCATGACATGACCATGACATGACCATGACATGACCATGACATGACCATGACATGACCATGACATGACCATGACATGACCATGACATGACCATGACATGACCATGACATGACCATGACATGACCATGACATGACCATGACATGACCATGACATGACCATGACATGACCATGACATGACCATGACATGACCATGACATGACCATGACATGACCATGACATGACCATGACATGACCATGACATGACCATGACATGACCATGACATGACCATGACATGACCATGACATGACCATGACATGACCATGACATGACCATGACATGACCATGACATGACCATGACATGACCATGACATGACCATGACATGACCATGACATGACCATGACATGACCATGACATGACCATGACATGACCATGACATGACCATGACATGACCATGACATGACCATGACATGACCATGACATGACCATGACATGACCATGACATGACCATGACATGACCATGACATGACCATGACATGACCATGACATGACCATGACATGACCATGACATGACCATGACATGACCATGACATGACCATGACATGACCATGACATGACCATGACATGACCATGACATGACCATGACATGACCATGACATGACCATGACATGACCATGACATGACCATGACATGACCATGACATGACCATGACATGACCATGACATGACCATGACATGACCATGACATGACCATGACATGACCATGACATGACCATGACATGACCATGACATGACCATGACATGACCATGACATGACCATGACATGACCATGACATGACCATGACATGACCATGACATGACCATGACATGACCATGACATGACCATGACATGACCATGACATGACCATGACATGACCATGACATGACCATGACATGACCATGACATGACCATGACATGACCATGACATGACCATGACATGACCATGACATGACCATGACATGACCATGACATGACCATGACATGACCATGACATGACCATGACATGACCATGACATGACCATGACATATGCATGGTCATGTCATGGTGACCATGACCTTTATTGCTTAGTAAGAATTTCTAAGGCGTCAGATTATTTAATCAGTCATAATGGCGACAGGAATTCACTTACCTAAGTATTTGACCCAGGTTACCAAGGAAACTAGACAACTTGAAAATAATCTTTCCAAGACTCCAGTTTTTAATAATTATAAAATAGTCATTAAAAGATATTATCAGAGAAAACACTTATAATATTAATAAAAAAAATTATGTATAAAATAATAAATGCAAAGTGGAAAAGCAACAAGTTCACCATAGGACCACATAATGCTGGTTACGTGTTAGATTCCATCGATGGTTTTTGAAGATAACGTTAGATTGTCTATGTAGTCTGATCATAAGGGACTGTGCAGCTCAGTGAATCGTAAAGCAAAGCGCAAAAAGTGATCATGGTTCATATTTACATCACCAAAGTTTGCGCTTTACTCTACAAACCACAAACCGTACAAGTCTCTTCTTAGCTCCACCCCGGTCGACATCACCTGCAATTTGTACATTAAGACTTTATTTTGTGACGGGCCTACATAAAAAGTGTCTTGACTTGCCGAAAATTAAACAGACACAACAATAGGGATAATTTTTTTCGAATCCATCGATGATTACAGATATTTGATCACACTTCATTTGGGGCAAATCCAAGAAATTGATGTACAGAGTCCTTCAAATCGTTAAGTTATGCAAATGTCTGTAAACTATGGTAAACGTATCTCATATCAACATACGTCTGCTTGTTAATGCAAATCCCAGTCTGAGCAGAATGGAAGTGGATAATGATTATTGTACATCCTTCAGTCATAATTTATTTTACCTAAGGCCAGTGTCACCTTCCTACCTAGCATGGGTAGTAGGGAGCATAAATAAAAATGGAAGAACAGATTAGAAATATATTCAAGAGATTGGCCGCGGTCGGTGCTGAAGTTCAGGGGACGGCCGGAGTTCAGGGTCGTACTGATGTCAGCCTCGTCGGGTACTGGTAGCCTGGTACTGTAACCCTGGTAGTGGAACCCCGTGCAATGGGGTTTCCGTAGGTAAAATACTAGTTTTGTAGAGACTGATTTAAATCTACAATTTTTAGTAGGTACTTTATATAAATCACTAGTTCAAGGCGTGGTTCGTAGTAAAGTGACCCGAATTATCATCGAAAAAATATTCCAATCAGTTAAGCTTATTTAAATAGTTTTACATAATCCGATTAAATAAAGAAACTAATCTACAATGGCGACGATTGCCATTATATCGCACATGCACACTAAAGACAGCAGTCGTGTGCAAGTAACAGGTAATAATTAATGGTGCCATTATAGATTTGTTTTTTTATTGGGGCGCCGGGCTAGAATGTCATCCACATTGCAACCTGTTTGTGTCGGAAGAGGTGACTAAAGGTAAAATACTAGAAGGTGGGCAGCAGGGCTTTTACCTCGGCAAAAGAATTAGTATTGCCTTTCAACGGGGTAATGCTGCCAGCCTTTTGGGTACATTATACTCGTGGACAGTGACTTGAGCTCTGTTTTTTACTTATGATTGCCTGCCTTGTAGGAAACGAGCTTACTTTTTTTAATGTTTAACAGTTTCAGGCCATTAATATAAAAAAAAAACAAATTGCGTGCTCTAAATTGTGTTGCTTTTCTTATAACATAATATTTCTGTTATAAGAAGCGTAGTCAACTCAATTATATAAGGTCTTAAAATAATGGTCTTTTAAGACCTTATATAATTTTCTTAACAGAAATACATGACCATGGCATGACCGCTACATGACCACGGCATAACCACCAAATGATCATGTCATGGGCATGTCATGTCGTGGTCATGTTGTGTTCATGTAGTGGTCAAGTCGTGGTCATATCGTGGTCATATCGTGGTCACGTCGTGGTCATGTAGTGGTCTAGTCGTGGTCATGACGTGGCCATGTCGTGGTTATGCCGTGGTCATGCCTTGATCATTTCGTGGTCATGGCATGGTCATGTCGTGGTCATGTCGTGGTCATGTCGTGGTCATGTCGTGGTCATGTAGTGGTCATGTCTTCCTTTTAAGACTCTAATAAGACCATTCTCTTAAAACCTTATATAATTGAGTTGACTACGCTTCTTATAGTCGATATATTATATTAAAAGAAAATCAACACAATTAAGAGCAAACAAAATATTTATTTTTGCCTTGTGAGATCATTTAATCAGACATAATGGCGAGAAGAATTCATTTAAGTAAACCAGGAAAGTAGACAACTTGGAAATAATCTTTCTTAGACTCCAGTTTTTAATAATAAAATAGTCATTAGGTGTTATTAGATATTATCGGTGTAAACACTTATAATATTACTAACAAATACGATTTATTTTATAAAACAATAAAAGCAGAGTGGGAAATCGGCTAGCTCACCATAAGACCACATATGCAGGTCACATGTGAGGTTCCATCGATGGTTTTTGAAGATAACATTGTAGTGTCTATGTAGCCTGATCATAAGAAACTGCGCAGCTTAGTGAATCGTAAAGGAAAGCACAGAAGTTGATCATGGTTCATATATAACATCACCAAATTTTGCGCTTTGCGCTACAAACCACAACCTTACAAGTCCCGTCTTAGCTCCGCCCCGGTTGACATCACCTGCAATGTGTACATTAAGATTTTATTTTGGTACGGGCCTACATATAAACTGTCTTAACATGCCAAAAATTAACCAGACACAAAAGTAGGGATCAATTTTGTCGAATCCATACGTTTATTACAGATATTTGATCACATTACATTTGGGACCAATCCAAGAAATTGATGAAAGAGTGCTTTAAATAGTTGTTTTGCAAATGTCTATAAACAATGGAAACGTATAACATATAGCCACACGTCTTAGTTTCGAGATATCGGTTTTATAGATAATGGAGTTGTATCTCATTGCCTTGGCCGTCTGCTTGTTTGTTATTACATAGTCATTCCACACCAATCCCACATATACTGTAACGGAACATACCTTGAGTAGGAAGTTCCGTCACTAAATACTAATAATATAATTGAATGTGGTACAGAACCTAAAGATCAGAAATAAATTATTCATCCTAAGTAAGAAATTTTTATAGTCAATATTTGTGTATGCTAACCTTTTTGATGTCTTAAATCTGGAATGAGATTGTGACCTCATTTTATGTTTAAAAAGAAAGAAGCAGAGAATAGTTTGAAAATGTTGAGAGGATCTGTCAAGAATACAAAATGACATGAAACATTGAAATCCTCATAGTATTTTTTAAAGTAATTTTCGCTTAAATCTTAAATATAAGACACAGGTATGATTTGCCTACTATTAGAAGATACTAGAAAGAAATCATACTAGAAAAACGATTTATGGAGAGCATAAAAATTATGTGGAGTAAATTTATGTACGTAAGTTTATATTGAATTATTTGAGTATTATAAAATTTACGGGATTGATACACTATTCAACTAGTATACACTAGTATTCTTGGGTCTATCAGATCTAATCTACTGCAATAGTAAATTATATTGATTTTGTGTCCTAATCCTACCCCAATGTTTTCTGAATATTGTTCCAGAAAATTTATTTTGTCTAAACTAACTTATAAATGTGTATGATTATTCTACTCAAGTATTTAAGTTGATATAACGAATGCTTTAAGTTTGTTCAACTAATATGGATTGACACTCTTACGACTACATTGAGGCATGTAAGTCCTCGTATATATGTATACAACAATACGAAATATAAATTCTATTCAACCATGATGATACATTGTTGAATATTGGTGTAAATGCGACCACATTCTCAATAAGTCTTTCTGCTGTAAGGATGAAAGATGTTCTATTCGACATGAGAAAATCAGAGGGAAAATAAATAACTCCTCTAAACCTTATATATTCATATTTGAGTACTTGAGTCAGAGTTTAATTATAATTCACTATTGTTATCACAAACACGTGATTTTACAAAACTTAGGCAAAGTAAGTCCTAAACTAAATAACCAAATTTTTCATTGAAATCAAATAATAATATGGAATGAACCACAATACATTAAATAACATTCTATTTCAAACCGAAAGATATCATATCAATGATATTAACTAATTAGGCATGATCTCGAGTACGAAATATGTAAAAGTAAATTGAGAATAATCAATCAATGACACTCATTATATGGATATGATGAATTATCCAATAATGTGTTCGAATTAGGAAGTTAAGCAGTATTTGATTTAAGGAGAAGGCTTTACCTAAGTGAACCGATGAGCATTGGCGTCGTGCGCCGTAAAGAAGGCCTTCTGAAACGTACTCCAGGGGTTGCAAGTCCCTGGCACTTCAGAATTAGAACTTTTCCTTAAAACTGCTAACTAAAATACGATGGATCCATCTAATTATCAAAGTTGCAACTTATCAAATAATAAAATCTTACAATAACACCTATGTATTATAATATGTTATAAAATACCTATTTGCTAGTTACTACCAATAAACGTTATACTTTCAAAATTTAATAGTGTCGAAATAATCTATGAACTATCAGTATAGTCCATTCTCCTACTCTTTTAATTAGATCAATTTTAAAATAATTCAATTTACTTAATCAAATTTCATCAAACAATTTTGTTCAATACTTTATCTTATATTAATAACCATTTTACTATATGACGTTGTGAATATAAGTTGAGGAAGTAAATGGTCAATTTGTATTTTAGAATATAATATTGAATATTAAATAGTTTTCTTTATATTTCCGATAGATTTAAGTTCGTTTTGAAATACATAATACGGATTTTGTAATATATAATTTAAATTAATTTTAGTCTCGTCTTTTATCTAGATCTTCAAATGATTGAAGTCGCCTAAAATATAAAGTGATTACGGAGTTTGTTGATTATCCTTTTTGGTATATTTTCTTTGTAAGCCTTTCTCACAAAACATAATAATCATATAGTTAATCTATAATATGTTTTGCAATTTTTTAGGGAATCTCGGGAAGTCTTAGGGTGTCATGAAAATATATTATTATGTGTACATCATTCAAGTAAATTCTAGTTTCATTTTGTTTTTCCTTACAATAGCCAATACATACATAATTTATACTTATGCTATTTTAAGTCAAATTCTATATTACTTATTTTATCTAGATTTCATGTCAGGTTTTCCCGGTAACTATTTTTAATTTGAAACTATCTACAATAATAATTTATACACGTGGTATTAAATTTGAGTTCTGTACAAATTACTTTAGGATTCATATATCTGCTTTTATCTAATTGTAAAATATATTATTTGATTTTCATTTAAATTTCCCGTAATTTCTATTTTATTCTAAGAAACAATTATTTGCTCCCATACAAAGATTATTTAGTCATTTAATGATTTAAAACCCTAACGATTTCATTAATTGTTAACAACTCAATACCCTGATGATACTTCGCTTATAATTGCTTTACCTTGAATTATGCTCTAGAAATATATATATATATCTCCGTAACAACTCTGACAATGATTTACCTAGTTTTAGATTTCAGTTTCCCTAATAATTTGCTATTGGTCTTAGATACCTAATTCCAATATTTTATGAGGTGTTATTCTATGTTCACTAATTCAGAATATATAATATACATTATTCTAATAATACATTCAAATTCTATTCCTTTACATCATCAAATGAACAAATAATATTCTAAATTATATTAGATTGAATTGCAATTATTTTACTATAAAAATACTATAGTATAAAAACTAGTATAATAGGTTCATATAGATATATTTAGGATTCTCATTTTAATAATATACATTTTAATTTGATAGATTAAAATTTTAGGTTAAGGAGATACTATTCAGGAGTATTATCTGTTAGGTTAGACAAGTTCTTTCTTAATTACCTTAAAAGAAAATGGATTACTACGATAGGTCACTTCTTAAGGTCCTACCACTATACTAGACGATTCACATGCCATATTTAAAATCACAATAATTTTAGATTAAAGAAAAATATTTAATATGTTATTTTAGGTTTCCTTAGTAATTTGAAAATTTGGGATCAGAAAATTTAGCCGAGCACGATCGCTACGTTTAATTTAAAGCAAAATTAGGATCAGTTTTCAGTTCAGTGTAAGTTAGGTGGTTGTTTTAGTTTTAAGTTTTAATGTTTCTTTATTAATTATTATTTAATTTAAAATGATTATATTTGGAATTTTAAATATTTGGGATTTAAAAAAATAGTATAGGATCCTGGGGCCGTTACAATTTGGAGCGGCGTGACCAGGATTTTAGTAGTTAAGAAAAAATAGATTAGTAAGGGGATTTTACCAGGATTTAATCGGGATTTTGCCAGAATTTATTTAAAAGTTTACTTAGGTAGTTGAAATTCAATTTATCATTAATTTTGGGATTATCATTTGCTTATCAGTTTATAACAAAAGTTTAGTTTTTGTTATTTGTGATACTACGGGTTGATGAGAATATGAAATATGAGGAATTTATTTGATAGTTAAATTTGATAGTTAGATAATTCTTTGATCTAAATATATATTTATTATTTATTAAAAAAAAAACATTTGTTGTAGAACAGTGATGATAGATTAATATGGTTAAATCTAGGATTATTGTGATTTGTAAAGGTGCAATTCATCGCACAATTTGTTGCCGTGAAAAAGGAGAGGTATTAAGAAAGATTTAATAGGATATTAGTATGCTTCTTAGCTAAAACGGTATTTCGATCGTGCGCTCGTAGAAGCAAGACCTTTTGAGGATGTTTTGTGTAGAACCGAAACGCGTCAAAAATTCTTTCGGTTTGGCTGCGTGTAGTTTGTAACGTCACGTCGGCTTAGCAGGAAAATTAGACGAAATTGTTACGAGACATATTTATTGTATTTTTTTTATGTGTTTTATTAAAATATTAATTTATTGTTTTCTTGTAATATCTTAAAAATATTTGTTTTCATTATATATGGTTTCCGTAAAGTAATTCCTGAATCTATTCATTAAAACTGGATATAAAATTATATTAAAATGGGGGTTGATTGAAATTTAAAGCGTATTAGAATCAATAATTAAATATATTTAGTCAGGGGGTTGTATTAATTACTTACACATATACTCAGATTTATGCACCAATTTGTGTTATAATTATTGGTGATCATAAATAAATAGATAAAATAATATTAAAATGGTGGTTGTTTAAAGTTTAGTAAAATCAATTATTAAATATATTCAGTCAGGGGGTTGCATAAATTATATACACATATAAGTATTCAGATTTAAGCAAGAAATTATATAATAATTATTGGTGACTATAAATAAATAAATAGATAAAATTAAAATAAAAGAATATTGAAATGGGGGTTGATTAAACATTAAAGCTTTGTAAAATCATTTATTAAATAAGTTCAGTCAGGGGGTTGTCCTACCTGATAATTTTACAATTGCACACCGAGGCATTGTTTAAATAATAATATTTCTTTCAAATTTAAAAACGATAAGAATAAGTCCGGTTATTCATTGTTAAATATAATTAGGTATTTAAAAAAAATTAATATTTAGATCAAGGAAGATAAATAATTTCCTTCAATTTGATTATATGAAAATAAACTTGAAAAAAAAAACAAGGAGTATATGAAATATTCTTAGATATAGATATGGCGGGTGTTAAAAAAAAGTTTACGATAATTTTATAACCAAATGTTTTAAACGTGTGGAAATCTATCGTTTGCCTTGTTTATCATAAAAAAATATGTAAATGAAATGTAATCTTAATTTATATAACTTAATCAATACTTGTTTACTTTACTTAATCAAAGTATTAAATCAAAATGTTCAACAATAAATAATTAAATATATTTTTTAAATTAAATTTTATTAAATTGAATTGAAATTGTATTTACTTAAATGATTTTTATTTTTGAAAGTAATAATAAAATAAAATAGTTTATGGAAAATTTATTAAGTTATGGGACTTCATGATTTCTGGGGTGTGTTTTGTTACTGCCAAAATATTGTTTTAAGATCAATAATTTGTCGGTTATCAATATGTCATATTTATTTTGAGCTTCTTACTAAAAGGAATTGATTCATTGTTAAAGAGTATGAAACACAATGATAGTTAATGTTTTGAATGGATTGCATAAAAGAAGGAATGGAGAGCTTTAATAATTTATTGATATCCTTGGTTTGAAGCAATTTGTTGTCAATTGAATTCAGATGCATTACCCTATCGACGGAGCTATAATGCTCAAAACAGTACATATCAGCGACTCATATGAAGGAGATTTGGTGTTAGGTTAAGTCAGAAGACAAGTCATCAGTATAAACTGATTTCATACGAGTCCCACTCTACATTAAATATTGCGGTACACTATACATCTCCAAAACCAGAAGTTTGATTACATGAAATTGGTATTAAGTGGATTAGTGGTGAGCATATATAATTAAAGCTTTAAGCCTTAAGAGTAGATTTAGTTTTTGGAAGGTCTTAGGGGGTGTTTTTCTCTAAGCGTATGATTGGTTTGCAGACTAACACCAACCTTTGAATCATTAGGATTAATGCGCAACACAAAACGCATTTCCTTACCAGGATTGAATCGACTTGGTGAAAAGAAATCTTTATTTATGATTATCGCTATAAAAGCTTATGTATTAAGTCATTTAATTTTAAACTTTTGGAATGGTTTAAAAACACACACATTCTCAAATACACCATGTCTGAGTTCATTTGCCAATAAATTTTATTCGAATTAAAGAACATATTTATGATTAATATTTTAGAGAGATTGTAAAAAAAAAAAAATTTAGTTAAATTATCATATCATCTGTGCAAATTTAGGTGGTTGGATGTAATGGAACATACCGTGGGAAGGAAGTTCCATCACTAAACACAATTAATATAATTGAAATAATGGTACGAAAATTGAAACTTAGAAATATAACGAGAAATCCTTATGAGTTTATTTGCCAATAAATGAATAAATAAATAATTTTTATTTGAACACATATATGATACATATTTGTAATTTATAGATTTGATTAAAAAATTTACTACGGTTATATAATCATATCACCTGCGCAAATTTTGGGGGTTGAATGTAACGGAACATACCTTGAGTAGGAAGTTCCGTCACTAAATACTAATAATATAATTGAATGTGGTACAGAACCTAAAGATCAGAAATAAATTATTCATCCTAAGTAAGAAATTTTTATAGTCAATATTTGTGTATGCTAACCTTTTTGATGTCTTAAATCTGGAATGAGATTGTGACCTCATTTTATGTTTAAAAAGAAAGAAGCAGAGAATAGTTTGAAAATGTTGAGAGGATCTGTCAAGAATACAAAATGACATGAAACATTGAAATCCTCATAGTATTTTTTAAAGTAATTTTCGCTTAAATCTTAAATATAAGACACAGGTATGATTTGCCTACTATTAGAAGATACTAGAAAGAAATCATACTAGAAAAACGATTTATGGAGAGCATAAAAATTATGTGGAGTAAATTTATGTACGTAAGTTTATATTGAATTATTTGAGTATTATAAAATTTACGGGATTGATACACTATTCAACTAGTATACACTAGTATTCTTGGGTCTATCAGATCTAATCTACTGCAATAGTAAATTATATTGATTTTGTGTCCTAATCCTACCCCAATGTTTTCTGAATATTGTTCCAGAAAATTTATTTTGTCTAAACTAACTTATAAATGTGTATGATTATTCTACTCAAGTATTTAAGTTGATATAACGAATGCTTTAAGTTTGTTCAACTAATATGGATTGACACTCTTACGACTACATTGAGGCATGTAAGTCCTCGTATATATGTATACAACAATACGAAATATAAATTCTATTCAACCATGATGATACATTGTTGAATATTGGTGTAAATGCGACCACATTCTCAATAAGTCTTTCTGCTGTAAGGATGAAAGATGTTCTATTCGACATGAGAAAATCAGAGGGAAAATAAATAACTCCTCTAAACCTTATATATTCATATTTGAGTACTTGAGTCAGAGTTTAATTATAATTCACTATTGTTATCACAAACACGTGATTTTACAAAACTTAGGCAAAGTAAGTCCTAAACTAAATAACCAAATTTTTCATTGAAATCAAATAATAATATGGAATGAACCACAATACATTAAATAACATTCTATTTCAAACCGAAAGATATCATATCAATGATATTAACTAATTAGGCATGATCTCGAGTACGAAATATGTAAAAGTAAATTGAGAATAATCAATCAATGACACTCATTATATGGATATGATGAATTATCCAATAATGTGTTCGAATTAGGAAGTTAAGCAGTATTTGATTTAAGGAGAAGGCTTTACCTAAGTGAACCGATGAGCATTGGCGTCGTGCGCCGTAAAGAAGGCCTTCTGAAACGTACTCCAGGGGTTGCAAGTCCCTGGCACTTCAGAATTAGAACTTTTCCTTAAAACTGCTAACTAAAATACGATGGATCCATCTAATTATCAAAGTTGCAACTTATCAAATAATAAAATCTTACAATAACACCTATGTATTATAATATGTTATAAAATACCTATTTGCTAGTTACTACCAATAAACGTTATACTTTCAAAATTTAATAGTGTCGAAATAATCTATGAACTATCAGTATAGTCCATTCTCCTACTCTTTTAATTAGACCAATTTTAAAATAATTCAATTTACTTAATCAAATTTCATCAAACAATTTTGTTCAATACTTTATCTTATATTAATAACCATTTTACTATATGACGTTGTGAATATAAGTTGAGGAAGTAAATGGTCAATTTGTATTTTAGAATATAATATTGAATATTAAATAGTTTTCTTTATATTTCCGATAGATTTAAGTTCGTTTTGAAATACATAATACGGATTTTGTAATATATAATTTAAATTAATTTTAGTCTCGTCTTTTATCTAGATCTTCAAATGATTGAAGTCGCCTAAAATATAAAGTGATTACGGAGTTTGTTGATTATCCTTTTTGGTATATTTTCTTTGTAAGCCTTTCTCACAAAACATAATAATCATATAGTTAATCTATAATATGTTTTGCAATTTTTTAGGGAATCTCGGGAAGTCTTAGGGTGTCATGAAAATATATTATTATGTGTACATCATTCAAGTAAATTCTAGTTTCATTTTGTTTTTCCTTACAATAGCCAATACATACATAATTTATACTTATGCTATTTTAAGTCAAATTCTATATTACTTATTTTATCTAGATTTCATGTCAGGTTTTCCCGGTAACTATTTTTAATTTGAAACTATCTACAATAATAATTTATACACGTGGTATTAAATTTGAGTTCTGTACAAATTACTTTAGGATTCATATATCTGCTTTTATCTAATTGTAAAATATATTATTTGATTTTCATTTAAATTTCCCGTAATTTCTATTTTATTCTAAGAAACAATTATTTGCTCCCATACAAAGATTATTTAGTCATTTAATGATTTAAAACCCTAACGATTTCATTAATTGTTAACAACTCAATACCCTGATGATACTTCGCTTATAATTGCTTTACCTTGAATTATGCTCTAGAAATATATATATATATCTCCGTAACAACTCTGACAATGATTTACCTAGTTTTAGATTTCAGTTTCCCTAATAATTTGCTATTGGTCTTAGATACCTAATTCCAATATTTTATGAGGTGTTATTCTATGTTCACTAATTCAGAATATCTACATTATTCTAATAATACATTCAAATTCTATTCCTTTACATCATCAAATGAACAAATAATATTCTAAATTATATTAGATTGAATTGCAATTATTTTACTATAAAAATACTATAGTATAAAAACTAGTATAATAGGTTCATATAGATATATTTAGGATTCTCATTTTAATAATATACATTTTAATTTGATAGATTAAAATTTTAGGTTAAGGAGATACTATTCAGGAGTATTATCTGTTAGGTTAGACAAGTTCTTTCTTAATTACCTTAAAAGAAAATGGATTACTACGATAGGTCACTTCTTAAGGTCCTACCACTATACTAGACGATTCACATGCCATATTTCAAATCACAATAATTTTAGATTAAAGAAAAATATTTAATATGTTATTTTAGGTTTCCTTAGTAATTTGAAAATTTGGGATCAGAAAATTTAGCCGAGCACGATCGCTACGTTTAATTTAAAGCAAAATTAGGATCAGTTTTCAGTTCAGTGTAAGTTAGGTGGTTGTTTTAGTTTTAAGTTTTAATGTTTCTTTATTAATTATTATTTAATTTAAAATGATTATATTTGGAATTTTAAATATTTGGGATTTAAAAAAATAGTATAGGATCCTGGGGCCGTTACAATTTGGAGCGGCGTGACCAGGATTTTAGTAGTTAAGAAAAAATAGATTAGTAAGGGGATTTTACCAGGATTTAATCGGGATTTTGCCAGAATTTATTTAAAAGTTTACTTAGGTAGTTGAAATTCAATTTATCATTAATTTTGGGATTATCATTTGCTTATCAGTTTATAACAAAAGTTTAGTTTTTGTTATTTGTGATACTACGGGTTGATGAGAATATGAAATATGAGGAATTTATTTGATAGTTAAATTTGATAGTTAGATAATTCTTTGATCTAAATATATATTTATTATTTATTAAAAAAAAAACATTTGTTGTAGAACAGTGATGATAGATTAATATGGTTAAATCTAGGATTATTGTGATTTGTAAAGGTGCAATTCATCGCACAATTTGTTGCCGTGAAAAAGGAGAGGTATTAAGAAAGATTTAATAGGATATTAGTATGCTTCTTAGCTAAAACGGTATTTCGATCGTGCGCTCGTAGAAGCAAGACCTTTTGAGGATGTTTTGTGTAGAACCGAAACGCGTCAAAAATTCTTTCGGTTTGGCTGCGTGTAGTTTGTAACGTCACGTCGGCTTAGCAGGAAAATTAGACGAAATTGTTACGAGACATATTTATTGTATTTTTTTTATGTGTTTTATTAAAATATTAATTTATTGTTTTCTTGTAATATCTTAAAAATATTTGTTTTCATTATATATGGTTTCCGTAAAGTAATTCCTGAATCTATTCATTAAAACTGGATATAAAATTATATTAAAATGGGGGTTGATTGAAATTTAAAGCGTATTAGAATCAATAATTAAATATATTTAGTCAGGGGGTTGTATTAATTACTTACACATATACTCAGATTTATGCACCAATTTGTGTTATAATTATTGGTGATCATAAATAAATAGATAAAATAATATTAAAATGGTGGTTGTTTAAAGTTTAGTAAAATCAATTATTAAATATATTCAGTCAGGGGGTTGCATAAATTATATACACATATAAGTATTCAGATTTAAGCAAGAAATTATATAATAATTATTGGTGACTATAAATAAATAAATAGATAAAATTAAAATAAAAGAATATTGAAATGGGGGTTGATTAAACATTAAAGCTTTGTAAAATCATTTATTAAATAAGTTCAGTCAGGGGGTTGTCCTACCTGATAATTTTACAATTGCACACCGAGGCATTGTTTAAATAATAATATTTCTTTCAAATTTAAAAACGATAAGAATAAGTCCGGTTATTCATTGTTAAATATAATTAGGTATTTAAAAAAAATTAATATTTAGATCAAGGAAGATAAATAATTTCCTTCAATTTGATTATATGAAAATAAACTTGAAAAAAAAAACAAGGAGTATATGAAATATTCTTAGATATAGATATGGCGGGTGTTAAAAAAAAGTTTACGATAATTTTATAACCAAATGTTTTAAACGTGTGGAAATCTATCGTTTGCCTTGTTTATCATAAAAAAATATGTAAATGAAATGTAATCTTAATTTATATAACTTAATCAATACTTGTTTACTTTACTTAATCAAAGTATTAAATCAAAATGTTCAACAATAAATAATTAAATATATTTTTTAAATTAAATTTTATTAAATTGAATTGAAATTGTATTTACTTAAATGATTTTTATTTTTGAAAGTAATAATAAAATAAAATAGTTTATGGAAAATTTATTAAGTTATGGGACTTCATGATTTCTGGGGTGTGTTTTGTTACTGCCAAAATATTGTTTTAAGATCAATAATTTGTCGGTTATCAATATGTCATATTTATTTTGAGCTTCTTACTAAAAGGAATTGATTCATTGTTAAAGAGTATGAAACACAATGATAGTTAATGTTTTGAATGGATTGCATAAAAGAAGGAATGGAGAGCTTTAATAATTTATTGATATCCTTGGTTTGAAGCAATTTGTTGTCAATTGAATTCAGATGCATTACCCTATCGACGGAGCTATAATGCTCAAAACAGTACATATCAGCGACTCATATGAAGGAGATTTGGTGTTAGGTTAAGTCAGAAGACAAGTCATCAGTATAAACTGATTTCATACGAGTCCCACTCTACATTAAATATTGCGGTACACTATACATCTCCAAAACCAGAAGTTTGATTACATGAAATTGGTATTAAGTGGATTAGTGGTGAGCATATATAATTAAAGCTTTAAGCCTTAAGAGTAGATTTAGTTTTTGGAAGGTCTTAGGGGGTGTTTTTCTCTAAGCGTATGATTGGTTTGCAGACTAACACCAACCTTTGAATCATTAGGATTAATGCGCAACACAAAACGCATTTCCTTACCAGGATTGAATCGACTTGGTGAAAAGAAATCTTTATTTATGATTATCGCTATAAAAGCTTATGTATTAAGTCATTTAATTTTAAACTTTTGGAATGGTTTAAAAACACACACATTCTCAAATACACCATGTCTGAGTTCATTTGCCAATAAATTTTATTCGAATTAAAGAACATATTTATGATTAATATTTTAGAGAGATTGTAAAAAAAAAAAAATTTAGTTAAATTATCATATCATCTGTGCAAATTTAGGTGGTTGGATGTAATGGAACATACCGTGGGAAGGAAGTTCCATCACTAAACACAATTAATATAATTGAAATAATGGTACGAAAATTGAAACTTAGAAATATAACGAGAAATCCTTATGAGTTTATTTGCCAATAAATGAATAAATAAATAATTTTTATTTGAACACATATATGATACATATTTGTAATTTATAGATTTGATTAAAAAATTTACTACGGTTATATAATCATATCACCTGCGCAAATTTTGGGGGTTGAATGTAACGGAACATACCTTGAGTAGGAAGTTCCGTCACTAAATACTAATAATATAATTGAATGTGGTACGAGTGATTCTCCGAACCCTAAATTTTCGATGTCTTGAGGTTTATTTTTGTAACTAACTGACAAATCAGTCTGCAATTAATTTTAAAACATACCTCAGACTATTGCCTATCTCGCACAAGTTGATTTTTTTAAATAATATTTATTTAAATATTTCAAAAAAATATTTAAAAGTAGTTCTTCTGACTAATATGGTGTGTCCGTAACCCAGTTTCTTGAACGTTAGTAACAATAACATTATTTCTTATTCATAAATTGATGTGAATTATAATTATTACGAAAGAATATTAGTTGTTTCTTTACACCAAAAAAAATGGTACTAATATTTACGAAGGTTTATTTATAAATAAAAAAATAGTGAGTGTCCGGCAAAAAAGTCTGATTCATATTCACGCGCTTCACTCGAACGTACCCAGCTAAATACGAAACATCAGGCGACCCCTCCCCGCGCTGGCGGTAGCCAGTGGCTCGGCTGACGTGGTCGCGACGTGACGTGTGGCTGGTTTGTGTCGTCCCGGAGATATAAAGGTAAATATCTGATTCATATAGCCTTGGTACACCTGTGTTTCTGATTAGTATGTTCGTTTTCATAATTATGGTAAATGGTATTCAAACTTGAATCTGCGGAAAATATAATGACATTGGGGAACAGAAACCTATGTATAAATAACAATCCTTAATTGAACACGTGTGATGATTTATCGGTGTTAATGGGCAAAATTCTGATTTATGTGTGTCTGATTCATACGGTGAAAATATCATATGAATCAGAATGTCACACATATTGTTAATGAAACGTTACATTGGCAGCACGTTACGCCTGTAACAAGTCATTTCGTATGAACCTATTGTTATTTACATGTCTAAAAACATTAGCTGTAAATTTCGCAGCCGTCCTAATAAGACGTCAAAGGGGTTTCATATCTATCGACAACAAAATTTTCGATAATTAGACTATAGCTGAAATTACAACTAATATATTAGTATTAAACTCCTAGACTAATCTAGGTAATAAAATAAAGGTAAACAATGAAAAAACTTCGACGTTGACGAAATATTTTTTTAGTAAGCCTCGATAGACAGGTTTAAAAGCCTGATATCATTGCCGAATAATATTTATTTATTTTTTATATATATTTAATTTTATTTTTTGCCATGATTTTGGTTATTGTTAAAAGTTTAAACGTACTTGATAATATTTATGTAGATTTATAGTTTTTTTTTGAGATTTTATGAAACCAGATACTTACAGAAAAAATGTAATGATAACTAATATTGTCGAGTATCATAATTATAATTATCATGCTGTGATTGACTAGATTTAGGTGTTATGATAAGCATCGTGTGCATTTACTGTGATTTTAATAAATAATTGACTTACTTTTCTAACTATAAATTCATTTCTATCCCTAATTCTGATTCATATGTCACAGATTCTGATTCATATAGCCCCAAAAAATTTAAAGTTAATTATCTCGGAAACCATTTTATCAAAAAGTGTGCCTTTTTCAGACATTGTATCTTAGGTTATCATCTTTCGTAAAAATATATTTTATAAGCTTAAATGTGAAAAAAAAATTAGGCCGTATGAATCAGACAAAGAACGCAATTTCGGAGAAACACTCGTACAGAACCTAAAGATCAGAAATAAATTATTCATCCTAAGTAAGAAATTTTTATAGTCAATATTTGTGTATGCTAACCTTTTTGATGTCTTAAATCTGGAATGAGATTGTGACCTCATTTTATGTTTAAAAAGAAAGAAGCAGAGAATAGTTTGAAAATGTTGAGAGGATCTGTCAAGAATACAAAATGACATGAAACATTGAAATCCTCATAGTATTTTTTAAAGTAATTTTCGCTTAAATCTTAAATATAAGACACAGGTATGATTTGCCTACTATTAGAAGATACTAGAAAGAAATCATACTAGAAAAACGATTTATGGAGAGCATAAAAATTATGTGGAGTAAATTTATGTACGTAAGTTTATATTGAATTATTTGAGTATTATAAAATTTACGGGATTGATACACTATTCAACTAGTATACACTAGTATTCTTGGGTCTATCAGATCTAATCTACTGCAATAGTAAATTATATTGATTTTGTGTCCTAATCCTACCCCAATGTTTTCTGAATATTGTTCCAGAAAATTTATTTTGTCTAAACTAACTTATAAATGTGTATGATTATTCTACTCAAGTATTTAAGTTGATATAACGAATGCTTTAAGTTTGTTCAACTAATATGGATTGACACTCTTACGACTACATTGAGGCATGTAAGTCCTCGTATATATGTATACAACAATACGAAATATAAATTCTATTCAACCATGATGATACATTGTTGAATATTGGTGTAAATGCGACCACATTCTCAATAAGTCTTTCTGCTGTAAGGATGAAAGATGTTCTATTCGACATGAGAAAATCAGAGGGAAAATAAATAACTCCTCTAAACCTTATATATTCATATTTGAGTACTTGAGTCAGAGTTTAATTATAATTCACTATTGTTATCACAAACACGTGATTTTACAAAACTTAGGCAAAGTAAGTCCTAAACTAAATAACCAAATTTTTCATTGAAATCAAATAATAATATGGAATGAACCACAATACATTAAATAACATTCTATTTCAAACCGAAAGATATCATATCAATGATATTAACTAATTAGGCATGATCTCGAGTACGAAATATGTAAAAGTAAATTGAGAATAATCAATCAATGACACTCATTATATGGATATGATGAATTATCCAATAATGTGTTCGAATTAGGAAGTTAAGCAGTATTTGATTTAAGGAGAAGGCTTTACCTAAGTGAACCGATGAGCATTGGCGTCGTGCGCCGTAAAGAAGGCCTTCTGAAACGTACTCCAGGGGTTGCAAGTCCCTGGCACTTCAGAATTAGAACTTTTCCTTAAAACTGCTAACTAAAATACGATGGATCCATCTAATTATCAAAGTTGCAACTTATCAAATAATAAAATCTTACAATAACACCTATGTATTATAATATGTTATAAAATACCTATTTGCTAGTTACTACCAATAAACGTTATACTTTCAAAATTTAATAGTGTCGAAATAATCTATGAACTATCAGTATAGTCCATTCTCCTACTCTTTTAATTAGACCAATTTTAAAATAATTCAATTTACTTAATCAAATTTCATCAAACAATTTTGTTCAATACTTTATCTTATATTAATAACCATTTTACTATATGACGTTGTGAATATAAGTTGAGGAAGTAAATGGTCAATTTGTATTTTAGAATATAATATTGAATATTAAATAGTTTTCTTTATATTTCCGATAGATTTAAGTTCGTTTTGAAATACATAATACGGATTTTGTAATATATAATTTAAATTAATTTTAGTCTCGTCTTTTATCTAGATCTTCAAATGATTGAAGTCGCCTAAAATATAAAGTGATTACGGAGTTTGTTGATTATCCTTTTTGGTATATTTTCTTTGTAAGCCTTTCTCACAAAACATAATAATCATATAGTTAATCTATAATATGTTTTGCAATTTTTTAGGGAATCTCGGGAAGTCTTAGGGTGTCATGAAAATATATTATTATGTGTACATCATTCAAGTAAATTCTAGTTTCATTTTGTTTTTCCTTACAATAGCCAATACATACATAATTTATACTTATGCTATTTTAAGTCAAATTCTATATTACTTATTTTATCTAGATTTCATGTCAGGTTTTCCCGGTAACTATTTTTAATTTGAAACTATCTACAATAATAATTTATACACGTGGTATTAAATTTGAGTTCTGTACAAATTACTTTAGGATTCATATATCTGCTTTTATCTAATTGTAAAATATATTATTTGATTTTCATTTAAATTTCCCGTAATTTCTATTTTATTCTAAGAAACAATTATTTGCTCCCATACAAAGATTATTTATTCATTTAATGATTTAAAACCCTAACGATTTCATTAATTGTTAACAACTCAATACCCTGATGATACTTCGCTTATAATTGCTTTACCTTGAATTATGCTCTAGAAATATATATATATATCTCCGTAACAACTCTGACAATGATTTACCTAGTTTTAGATTTCAGTTTCCCTAATAATTTGCTATTGGTCTTAGATACCTAATTCCAATATTTTATGAGGTGTTATTCTATGTTCACTAATTCAGAATATCTACATTATTCTAATAATACATTCAAATTCTATTCCTTTACATCATCAAATGAACAAATAATATTCTAAATTATATTAGATTGAATTGCAATTATTTTACTATAAAAATACTATAGTATAAAAACTAGTATAATAGGTTCATATAGATATATTTAGGATTCTCATTTTAATAATATACATTTTAATTTGATAGATTAAAATTTTAGGTTAAGGAGATACTATTCAGGAGTATTATCTGTTAGGTTAGACAAGTTCTTTCTTAATTACCTTAAAAGAAAATGGATTACTACGATAGGTCACTTCTTAAGGTCCTACCACTATACTAGACGATTCACATGCCATATTTCAAATCACAATAATTTTAGATTAAAGAAAAATATTTAATATGTTATTTTAGGTTTCCTTAGTAATTTGAAAATTTGGGATCAGAAAATTTAGCCGAGCACGATCGCTACGTTTAATTTAAAGCAAAATTAGGATCAGTTTTCAGTTCAGTGTAAGTTAGGTGGTTGTTTTAGTTTTAAGTTTTAATGTTTCTTTATTAATTATTATTTAATTTAAAATGATTATATTTGGAATTTTAAATATTTGGGATTTAAAAAAATAGTATAGGATCCTGGGGCCGTTACAATTTGGAGCGGCGTGACCAGGATTTTAGTAGTTAAGAAAAAATAGATTAGTAAGGGGATTTTACCAGGATTTAATCGGGATTTTGCCAGAATTTATTTAAAAGTTTACTTAGGTAGTTGAAATTCAATTTATCATTAATTTTGGGATTATCATTTGCTTATCAGTTTATAACAAAAGTTTAGTTTTTGTTATTTGTGATACTACGGGTTGATGAGAATATGAAATATGAGGAATTTATTTGATAGTTAAATTTGATAGTTAGATAATTCTTTGATCTAAATATATATTTATTATTTATTAAAAAAAAAACATTTGTTGTAGAACAGTGATGATAGATTAATATGGTTAAATCTAGGATTATTGTGATTTGTAAAGGTGCAATTCATCGCACAATTTGTTGCCGTGAAAAAGGAGAGGTATTAAGAAAGATTTAATAGGATATTAGTATGCTTCTTAGCTAAAACGGTATTTCGATCGTGCGCTCGTAGAAGCAAGACCTTTTGAGGATGTTTTGTGTAGAACCGAAACGCGTCAAAAATTCTTTCGGTTTGGCTGCGTGTAGTTTGTAACGTCACGTCGGCTTAGCAGGAAAATTAGACGAAATTGTTACGAGACATATTTATTGTATTTTTTTTATGTGTTTTATTAAAATATTAATTTATTGTTTTCTTGTAATATCTTAAAAATATTTGTTTTCATTATATATGGTTTCCGTAAAGTAATTCCTGAATCTATTCATTAAAACTGGATATAAAATTATATTAAAATGGGGGTTGATTGAAATTTAAAGCGTATTAGAATCAATAATTAAATATATTTAGTCAGGGGGTTGTATTAATTACTTACACATATACTCAGATTTATGCACCAATTTGTGTTATAATTATTGGTGATCATAAATAAATAGATAAAATAATATTAAAATGGTGGTTGTTTAAAGTTTAGTAAAATCAATTATTAAATATATTCAGTCAGGGGGTTGCATAAATTATATACACATATAAGTATTCAGATTTAAGCAAGAAATTATATAATAATTATTGGTGACTATAAATAAATAAATAGATAAAATTAAAATAAAAGAATATTGAAATGGGGGTTGATTAAACATTAAAGCTTTGTAAAATCATTTATTAAATAAGTTCAGTCAGGGGGTTGTCCTACCTGATAATTTTACAATTGCACACCGAGGCATTGTTTAAATAATAATATTTCTTTCAAATTTAAAAACGATAAGAATAAGTCCGGTTATTCATTGTTAAATATAATTAGGTATTTAAAAAAAAATAATATTTAGATCAAGGAAGATAAATAATTTCCTTCAATTTGATTATATGAAAATAAACTTGAAAAAAAAAACAAGGAGTATATGAAATATTCTTAGATATAGATATGGCGGGTGTTAAAAAAAAGTTTACGATAATTTTATAACCAAATGTTTTAAACGTGTGGAAATCTATCGTTTGCCTTGTTTATCATAAAAAAATATGTAAATGAAATGTAATCTTAATTTATATAACTTAATCAATACTTGTTTACTTTACTTAATCAAAGTATTAAATCAAAATGTTCAACAATAAATAATTAAATATATTTTTTAAATTAAATTTTATTAAATTGAATTGAAATTGTATTTACTTAAATGATTTTTATTTTTGAAAGTAATAATAAAATAAAATAGTTTATGGAAAATTTATTAAGTTATGGGACTTCATGATTTCTGGGGTGTGTTTTGTTACTGCCAAAATATTGTTTTAAGATCAATAATTTGTCGGTTATCAATATGTCATATTTATTTTGAGCTTCTTACTAAAAGGAATTGATTCATTGTTAAAGAGTATGAAACACAATGATAGTTAATGTTTTGAATGGATTGCATAAAAGAAGGAATGGAGAGCTTTAATAATTTATTGATATCCTTGGTTTGAAGCAATTTGTTGTCAATTGAATTCAGATGCATTACCCTATCGACGGAGCTATAATGCTCAAAACAGTACATATCAGCGACTCATATGAAGGAGATTTGGTGTTAGGTTAAGTCAGAAGACAAGTCATCAGTATAAACTGATTTCATACGAGTCCCACTCTACATTAAATATTGCGGTACACTATACATCTCCAAAACCAGAAGTTTGATTACATGAAATTGGTATTAAGTGGATTAGTGGTGAGCATATATAATTAAAGCTTTAAGCCTTAAGAGTAGATTTAGTTTTTGGAAGGTCTTAGGGGGTGTTTTTCTCTAAGCGTATGATTGGTTTGCAGACTAACACCAACCTTTGAATCATTAGGATTAATGCGCAACACAAAACGCATTTCCTTACCAGGATTGAATCGACTTGGTGAAAAGAAATCTTTATTTATGATTATCGCTATAAAAGCTTATGTATTAAGTCATTTAATTTTAAACTTTTGGAATGGTTTAAAAACACACACATTCTCAAATACACCATGTCTGAGTTCATTTGCCAATAAATTTTATTCGAATTAAAGAACATATTTATGATTAATATTTTAGAGAGATTGTAAAAAAAAAAAAATTTAGTTAAATTATCATATCATCTGTGCAAATTTAGGTGGTTGGATGTAATGGAACATACCGTGGGAAGGAAGTTCCATCACTAAACACAATTAATATAATTGAAATAATGGTACGAAAATTGAAACTTAGAAATATAACGAGAAATCCTTATGAGTTTATTTGCCAATAAATGAATAAATAAATAATTTTTATTTGAACACATATATGATACATATTTGTAATTTATAGATTTGATTAAAAAATTTACTACGGTTATATAATCATATCACCTGCGCAAATTTTGGGGGTTGAATGTAACGGAACATACCTTGAGTAGGAAGTTCCGTCACTAAATACTAATAATATAATTGAATGTGGTACAGAACCTAAAGATCAGAAATAAATTATTCATCCTAAGTAAGAAATTTTTATAGTCAATATTTGTGTATGCTAACCTTTTTGATGTCTTAAATCTGGAATGAGATTGTGACCTCATTTTATGTTTAAAAAGAAAGAAGCAGAGAATAGTTTGAAAATGTTGAGAGGATCTGTCAAGAATACAAAATGACATGAAACATTGAAATCCTCATAGTATTTTTTAAAGTAATTTTCGCTTAAATCTTAAATATAAGACACAGGTATGATTTGCCTACTATTAGAAGATACTAGAAAGAAATCATACTAGAAAAACGATTTATGGAGAGCATAAAAATTATGTGGAGTAAATTTATGTACGTAAGTTTATATTGAATTATTTGAGTATTATAAAATTTACGGGATTGATACACTATTCAACTAGTATACACTAGTATTCTTGGGTCTATCAGATCTAATCTACTGCAATAGTAAATTATATTGATTTTGTGTCCTAATCCTACCCCAATGTTTTCTGAATATTGTTCCAGAAAATTTATTTTGTCTAAACTAACTTATAAATGTGTATGATTATTCTACTCAAGTATTTAAGATGATATAACGAATGCTTTAAGTTTGTTCAACTAATATGGATTGACACTCTTACGACTACATTGAGGCATGTAAGTCCTCGTATATATGTATACAACAATACGAAATATAAATTCTATTCAACCATGATGATACATTGTTGAATATTGGTGTAAATGCGACCACATTCTCAATAAGTCTTTCTGCTGTAAGGATGAAAGATGTTCTATTCGACATGAGAAAATCAGAGGGAAAATAAATAACTCCTCTAAACCTTATATATTCATATTTGAGTACTTGAGTCAGAGTTTAATTATAATTCACTATTGTTATCACAAACACGTGATTTTACAAAACTTAGGCAAAGTAAGTCCTAAACTAAATAACCAAATTTTTCATTGAAATCAAATAATAATATGGAATGAACCACAATACATTAAATAACATTCTATTTCAAACCGAAAGATATCATATCAATGATATTAACTAATTAGGCATGATCTCGAGTACGAAATATGTAAAAGTAAATTGAGAATAATCAATCAATGACACTCATTATATGGATATGATGAATTATCCAATAATGTGTTCGAATTAGGAAGTTAAGCAGTATTTGATTTAAGGAGAAGGCTTTACCTAAGTGAACCGATGAGCATTGGCGTCGTGCGCCGTAAAGAAGGCCTTCTGAAACGTACTCCAGGGGTTGCAAGTCCCTGGCACTTCAGAATTAGAACTTTTCCTTAAAACTGCTAACTAAAATACGATGGATCCATCTAATTATCAAAGTTGCAACTTATCAAATAATAAAATCTTACAATAACACCTATGTATTATAATATGTTATAAAATACCTATTTGCTAGTTACTACCAATAAACGTTATACTTTCAAAATTTAATAGTGTCGAAATAATCTATGAACTATCAGTATAGTCCATTCTCCTACTCTTTTAATTAGACCAATTTTAAAATAATTCAATTTACTTAATCAAATTTCATCAAACAATTTTGTTCAATACTTTATCTTATATTAATAACCATTTTACTATATGACGTTGTGAATATAAGTTGAGGAAGTAAATGGTCAATTTGTATTTTAGAAAATAATATTGAATATTAAATAGTTTTCTTTATATTTCCGATAGATTTAAGTTCGTTTTGAAATACATAATACGGATTTTGTAATATATAATTTAAATTAATTTTAGTCTCGTCTTTTATCTAGATCTTCAAATGATTGAAGTCGCCTAAAATATAAAGTGATTACGGAGTTTGTTGATTATCCTTTTTGGTATATTTTCTTTGTAAGCCTTTCTCACAAAACATAATAATCATATAGTTAATCTATAATATGTTTTGCAATTTTTTAGGGAATCTCGGGAAGTCTTAGGGTGTCATGAAAATATATTATTATGTGTACATCATTCAAGTAAATTCTAGTTTCATTTTGTTTTTCCTTACAATAGCCAATACATACATAATTTATACTTATGCTATTTTAAGTCAAATTCTATATTACTTATTTTATCTAGATTTCATGTCAGGTTTTCCCGGTAACTATTTTTAATTTGAAACTATCTACAATAATAATTTATACACGTGGTATTAAATTTGAGTTCTGTACAAATTACTTTAGGATTCATATATCTGCTTTTATCTAATTGTAAAATATATTATTTGATTTTCATTTAAATTTCCCGTAATTTCTATTTTATTCTAAGAAACAATTATTTGCTCCCATACAAAGATTATTTAGTCATTTAATGATTTAAAACCCTAACGATTTCATTAATTGTTAACAACTCAATACCCTGATGATACTTCGCTTATAATTGCTTTACCTTGAATTATGCTCTAGAAATATATATATATATCTCCGTAACAACTCTGACAATGATTTACCTAGTTTTAGATTTCAGTTTCCCTAATAATTTGCTATTGGTCTTAGATACCTAATTCCAATATTTTATGAGGTGTTATTCTATGTTCACTAATTCAGAATATCTACATTATTCTAATAATACATTCAAATTCTATTCCTTTACATCATCAAATGAACAAATAATATTCTAAATTATATTAGATTGAATTGCAATTATTTTACTATAAAAATACTATAGTATAAAAACTAGTATAATAGGTTCATATAGATATATTTAGGATTCTCATTTTAATAATATACATTTTAATTTGATAGATTAAAATTTTAGGTTAAGGAGATACTATTCAGGAGTATTATCTGTTAGGTTAGACAAGTTCTTTCTTAATTACCTTAAAAGAAAATGGATTACTACGATAGGTCACTTCCTAAGGTCCTACCACTATACTAGACGATTCACATGCCATATTTCAAATCACAATAATTTTAGATTAAAGAAAAATATTTAATATGTTATTTTAGGTTTCCTTAGTAATTTGAAAATTTGGGATCAGAAAATTTAGCCGAGCACGATCGCTACGTTTAATTTAAAGCAAAATTAGGATCAGTTTTCAGTTCAGTGTAAGTTAGGTGGTTGTTTTAGTTTTAAGTTTTAATGTTTCTTTATTAATTATTATTTAATTTAAAATGATTATATTTGGAATTTTAAATATTTGGGATTTAAAAAAATAGTATAGGATCCTGGGGCCGTTACAATTTGGAGCGGCGTGACCAGGATTTTAGTAGTTAAGAAAAAATAGATTAGTAAGGGGATTTTACCAGGATTTAATCGGGATTTTGCCAGAATTTATTTAAAAGTTTACTTAGGTAGTTGAAATTCAATTTATCATTAATTTTGGGATTATCATTTGCTTATCAGTTTATAACAAAAGTTTAGTTTCTGTTATTTGTGATTAGGGCATGCTATTCGGATATCCGAATATCCGAATTATCCGGATATCCGTTGTATATAATTATCCGAATATCTTCGATGTTTTATTCGGATAAAACGGATAATTTGGATATTTATTTTCTAATTATTTTATGGTTTATTGTTAATTATAATCATGCTTTTTACGATATGCCGCACGAAACTTATTTTATTAAATGACTACTAGTCTAATGAAGTTTAGTATAATTATATTTGTATGTCGTACAAACATTTGATCGAGTTTATCATGACGACCAAGAAGCAAATATTCGATGATGTCTCTATGATCCATAAGGTGAAAACCGGTAGTGATCACCGTATCGTTAGAGGCACATTGAATATCAATGTTAAGCTTGAAAGGTCGCGTCTGATAAACTCCACGCACCGTCCTAGCGTTGCCCAAATCCAAAACCCCGAGAACTTTCAACTCGAACTACATAACCGTTTCCAGTGCCTAGCTGAATGCGAAACAGTGGACGATATCAACAACGGGTTGGTGGAAGCTGTCCACGCGATGGGGTCTCAGTTCTTCAAGACCTCCCGCCGAAATAAAACAAAGAAACTCTCAGAAGAAACCATCAAGTTGATGGAAGACCGGAATGAGATGAGACTGCAATCTTCAGGTGATATGTCGAACTACGGCAAGCTCAATAGACGAATTTCGAAGGCACTGCGACATGACTTGCGTGTCTTCAATACAAACCGTATAAAGGCCGCGATCGAGCGTAACCAAGGCTCCAAAGTGTTTGCAAAAAAATTGTCTATAGGGCAAAGCCAAATGACCAAGCTGAAGATCGACGATGGCAGAATCATCTCATCAAAACCGGAGATCCTGAGAGAGCTTGAGAGGTTTTATGGACAGATATACACCTCGACACGAGAACCCGTTATCAGTGCAGCTCAAGCCAAGAGAGCTAAACTGACCCAACACTATACCGAAGATATCCCGCACATCAGCCTATACAAGATTAGAATGGCTCTCAAACAGCTGAAGAACAACAAGGCGCAAGGTAATGACGGAATCACGACAGAACTTCTGAGATTGGGTGGAAAACCGGTACTCTCAGTCCTCCAGAAGTTATTTAATTTCGTCATCCTTGAAGGTAAAACGCCAGAAGCGTGGAGCAGAAGTGTTGAAGAACTACAGGCCCATTTCACTTCTGAAGTTCTGAGCCATGATTATAAGCTGTTCTAGAGAGTCATTACGAAACGTCTTGCTCGTAGGTTTGTTGACTTCCAGCCTCCAGAACAAGCCGGGTTCCGAAGCGTTTGTGGACTATGAAAAAGCCTTCGATTAAATCGAAACCTGAGCCGTACTGCAATCTCTTCAGCGATGCCAAATCAACTATAGGTACATCGTCGGTTTGTATAGGAACGCCACCATGTCGATTCGACTACAGGACAAGAGCACGGAACCAATCCAACTGCGACGAGGCGTGAGACAGGGAGACGTTATTTCTCCGAAACTGTTCACGAATGCGCTGGAGGCAATTTTTAAGCTCTTGCACTGGAAAGAATTCGGCATCAACATTTATGGAGAATACATCACTCACCTTCGTTTCGCCGATGACATAGTCATAATGGCAGAATCGCTTGAAGAACTACACAATGCTCAGCGACTTAATTTGCGTTTCCCAGCAGGTGGGTCTTAAAATGAACATGGATAAGACGAAAATTATGTTTAATATCCATGTTGCACCCGTACCAGTCGTTGTTGGGAACGATACGCTTGAAGTTGTTGACCATTATATTTACCTACCTAACTGGACACACTGTCCAGTTAGGTAGGTCCAACTTCGATAAAGAGGTCGCCCGAAGAATCCAACTTGGATGGGCAGAGTTCTGGAAGTTACGCGACATTTTCTCTTTGAACATTCCGTAGAGCCGGAAGACTAAAGTCTTTAACCAGTGTGTGTTGCTAGTGATGACATATGGCACTGAAACGTGGTCCTTAACTGTGGCCCTTATGGACAAGCTCAGAGTCACTCAACGAGCTATAGAGAGAGCAATGCTCTGAATTTCTTTGCGCGATATAATCCGGAACGTGGATATTCGTCAAAGAACCAAAGTCACCGACATTGCTCTCAAAATTTGCAAGTCGAAGTGGCAATGTGCGGGTCACATTGCTCGACGAACTGATAACCGATGAGGAAGAAAGGTTCTCGAGTGGTTACCACACTACACCGGAAGACGTAGAGTTGGTAGACCCCCCACCAGGTGCACTGACGACATCGTTAAAGTCGCGGGTAGCCAATGGTTACAAGCGGCTAGTAGCCGTTCTTTGTGGTGTTCTATGGCGGAGGCCTTTGTTCAACAGTGGACGTCTTCCGGCTGATGATGATGATACTTTTAGTATTTTGCTAAAACTTTGTAAATGTTAACAAAATACTAAATTTTTCATATACTACATAGTATAAAATTATCCTTAAGTATACCACTCCATACATTTGAATATTAACAAAGTCAAATACAGGACGTGCTTAATATACGAAAAGTTGCGTCTCCGGTAGCGCACCACTACTAAACAATAAAATTACACTAGTTTACTACAACATTTTTATACCCGAGAAGGCAAAAAACTGATTTTGCTTCAAAATTACAGTGTATAAAAACGATACAGTGATAAAAAAACTTGATTAAACAGTATTGTTAGTATGATTTACATCTTTATCACTAGTATCCGAAATATCCGTATTATCCGGATATATCCGAATAGTGTTTAGGGTGTATCCGAAATATCCGAATAGTAAATTTGATCGGATAATTGCATGCCCTATTTGTGATACTACGGGTTGATGAGAATATGAAATATGAGGAATTTATTTGATAGTTAAATTTGATAGTTAGATAATTCTTTGATCTAAATATATATTTATTATTTATTAAAAAAAAAACATTTGTTGTAGAACAGTGATGATAGATTAATATGGTTAAATCTAGGATTATTGTGATTTGTAAAGGTGCAATTCATCGCACAATTTGTTGCCGTGAAAAAGGAGAGGTATTAAGAAAGATTTAATAGGATATTAGTATGCTTCTTAGCTAAAACGGTATTTCGATCGTGCGCTCGTAGAAGCAAGACCTTTTGAGGATGTTTTGTGTAGAACCGAAACGCGTCAAAAATTCTTTCGGTTTGGCTGCGTGTAGTTTGTAACGTCACGTCGGCTTAGCAGGAAAATTAGACGAAATTGTTACGAGACATATTTATTGTATTTTTTTTATGTGTTTTATTAAAATATTAATTTATTGTTTTCTTGTAATATCTTAAAAATATTTGTTTTCATTATATATGGTTTCCGTAAAGTAATTCCTGAATCTATTCATTAAAACTGGATATAAAATTATATTAAAATGGGGGTTGATTGAAATTTAAAGCGTATTAGAATCAATAATTAAATATATTTAGTCAGGGGGTTGTATTAATTACTTACACATATACTCAGATTTATGCACCAATTTGTGTTATAATTATTGGTGATCATAAATAAATAGATAAAATAATATTAAAATGGTGGTTGTTTAAAGTTTAGTAAAATCAATTATTAAATATATTCAGTCAGGGGGTTGCATAAATTATATACACATATAAGTATTCAGATTTAAGCAAGAAATTATATAATAATTATTGGTGACTATAAATAAATAAATAGATAAAATTAAAATAAAAGAATATTGAAATGGGGGTTGATTAAACATTAAAGCTTTGTAAAATCATTTATTAAATAAGTTCAGTCAGGGGGTTGTCCTACCTGATAATTTTACAATTGCACACCGAGGCATTGTTTAAATAATAATATTTCTTTCAAATTTAAAAACGATAAGAATAAGTCCGGTTATTCATTGTTAAATATAATTAGGTATTTAAAAAAAATTAATATTTAGATCAAGGAAGATAAATAATTTCCTTCAATTTGATTATATGAAAATAAACTTGAAAAAAAAAACAAGGAGTATATGAAATATTCTTAGATATAGATATGGCGGGTGTTAAAAAAAAGTTTACGATAATTTTATAACCAAATGTTTTAAACGTGTGGAAATCTATCGTTTGCCTTGTTTATCATAAAAAAATATGTAAATGAAATGTAATCTTAATTTATATAACTTAATCAATACTTGTTTACTTTACTTAATCAAAGTATTAAATCAAAATGTTCAACAATAAATAATTAAATATATTTTTTAAATTAAATTTTATTAAATTGAATTGAAATTGTATTTACTTAAATGATTTTTATTTTTGAAAGTAATAATAAAATAAAATAGTTTATGGAAAATTTATTAAGTTATGGGACTTCATGATTTCTGGGGTGTGTTTTGTTACTGCCAAAATATTGTTTTAAGATCAATAATTTGTCGGTTATCAATATGTCATATTTATTTTGAGCTTCTTACTAAAAGGAATTGATTCATTGTTAAAGAGTATGAAACACAATGATAGTTAATGTTTTGAATGGATTGCATAAAAGAAGGAATGGAGAGCTTTAATAATTTATTGATATCCTTGGTTTGAAGCAATTTGTTGTCAATTGAATTCAGATGCATTACCCTATCGACGGAGCTATAATGCTCAAAACAGTACATATCAGCGACTCATATGAAGGAGATTTGGTGTTAGGTTAAGTCAGAAGACAAGTCATCAGTATAAACTGATTTCATACGAGTCCCACTCTACATTAAATATTGCGGTACACTATACATCTCCAAAACCAGAAGTTTGATTACATGAAATTGGTATTAAGTGGATTAGTGGTGAGCATATATAATTAAAGCTTTAAGCCTTAAGAGTAGATTTAGTTTTTGGAAGGTCTTAGGGGGTGTTTTTCTCTAAGCGTATGATTGGTTTGCAGACTAACACCAACCTTTGAATCATTAGGATTAATGCGCAACACAAAACGCATTTCCTTACCAGGATTGAATCGACTTGGTGAAAAGAAATCTTTATTTATGATTATCGCTATAAAAGCTTATGTATTAAGTCATTTAATTTTAAACTTTTGGAATGGTTTAAAAACACACACATTCTCAAATACACCATGTCTGAGTTCATTTGCCAATAAATTTTATTCGAATTAAAGAACATATTTATGATTAATATTTTAGAGAGATTGTAAAAAAAAAAAAATTTAGTTAAATTATCATATCATCTGTGCAAATTTAGGTGGTTGGATGTAATGGAACATACCGTGGGAAGGAAGTTCCATCACTAAACACAATTAATATAATTGAAATAATGGTACGAAAATTGAAACTTAGAAATATAACGAGAAATCCTTATGAGTTTATTTGCCAATAAATGAATAAATAAATAATTTTTATTTGAACACATATATGATACATATTTGTAATTTATAGATTTGATTAAAAAATTTACTACGGTTATATAATCATATCACCTGCGCAAATTTTGGGGGTTGAATGTAACGGAACATACCTTGAGTAGGAAGTTCCGTCACTAAATACTAATAATATAATTGAATGTGGTACAGAACCTAAAGATCAGAAATAAATTATTCATCCTAAGTAAGAAATTTTTATAGTCAATATTTGTGTATGCTAACCTTTTTGATGTCTTAAATCTGGAATGAGATTGTGACCTCATTTTATGTTTAAAAAGAAAGAAGCAGAGAATAGTTTGAAAATGTTGAGAGGATCTGTCAAGAATACAAAATGACATGAAACATTGAAATCCTCATAGTATTTTTTAAAGTAATTTTCGCTTAAATCTTAAATATAAGACACAGGTATGATTTGCCTACTATTAGAAGATACTAGAAAGAAATCATACTAGAAAAACGATTTATGGAGAGCATAAAAATTATGTGGAGTAAATTTATGTACGTAAGTTTATATTGAATTATTTGAGTATTATAAAATTTACGGGATTGATACACTATTCAACTAGTATACACTAGTATTCTTGGGTCTATCAGATCTAATCTACTGCAATAGTAAATTATATTGATTTTGTGTCCTAATCCTACCCCAATGTTTTCTGAATATTGTTCCAGAAAATTTATTTTGTCTAAACTAACTTATAAATGTGTATGATTATTCTACTCAAGTATTTAAGTTGATATAACGAATGCTTTAAGTTTGTTCAACTAATATGGATTGACACTCTTACGACTACATTGAGGCATGTAAGTCCTCGTATATATGTATACAACAATACGAAATATAAATTCTATTCAACCATGATGATACATTGTTGAATATTGGTGTAAATGCGACCACATTCTCAATAAGTCTTTCTGCTGTAAGGATGAAAGATGTTCTATTCGACATGAGAAAATCAGAGGGAAAATAAATAACTCCTCTAAACCTTATATATTCATATTTGAGTACTTGAGTCAGAGTTTAATTATAATTCACTATTGTTATCACAAACACGTGATTTTACAAAACTTAGGCAAAGTAAGTCCTAAACTAAATAACCAAATTTTTCATTGAAATCAAATAATAATATGGAATGAACCACAATACATTAAATAACATTCTATTTCAAACCGAAAGATATCATATCAATGATATTAACTAATTAGGCATGATCTCGAGTACGAAATATGTAAAAGTAAATTGAGAATAATCAATCAATGACACTCATTATATGGATATGATGAATTATCCAATAATGTGTTCGAATTAGGAAGTTAAGCAGTATTTGATTTAAGGAGAAGGCTTTACCTAAGTGAACCGATGAGCATTGGCGTCGTGCGCCGTAAAGAAGGCCTTCTGAAACGTACTCCAGGGGTTGCAAGTCCCTGGCACTTCAGAATTAGAACTTTTCCTTAAAACTGCTAACTAAAATACGATGGATCCATCTAATTATCAAAGTTGCAACTTATCAAATAATAAAATCTTACAATAACACCTATGTATTATAATATGTTATAAAATACCTATTTGCTAGTTACTACCAATAAACGTTATACTTTCAAAATTTAATAGTGTCGAAATAATCTATGAACTATCAGTATAGTCCATTCTCCTACTCTTTTAATTAGACCAATTTTAAAATAATTCAATTTACTTAATCAAATTTCATCAAACAATTTTGTTCAATACTTTATCTTATATTAATAACCATTTTACTATATGACGTTGTGAATATAAGTTGAGGAAGTAAATGGTCAATTTGTATTTTAGAAAATAATATTGAATATTAAATAGTTTTCTTTATATTTCCGATAGATTTAAGTTCGTTTTGAAATACATAATACGGATTTTGTAATATATAATTTAAATTAATTTTAGTCTCGTCTTTTATCTAGATCTTCAAATGATTGAAGTCGCCTAAAATATAAAGTGATTACGGAGTTTGTTGATTATCCTTTTTGGTATATTTTCTTTGTAAGCCTTTCTCACAAAACATAATAATCATATAGTTAATCTATAATATGTTTTGCAATTTTTTAGGGAATCTCGGGAAGTCTTAGGGTGTCATGAAAATATATTATTATGTGTACATCATTCAAGTAAATTCTAGTTTCATTTTGTTTTTCCTTACAATAGCCAATACATACATAATTTATACTTATGCTATTTTAAGTCAAATTCTATATTACTTATTTTATCTAGATTTCATGTCAGGTTTTCCCGGTAACTATTTTTAATTTGAAACTATCTACAATAATAATTTATACACGTGGTATTAAATTTGAGTTCTGTACAAATTACTTTAGGATTCATATATCTGCTTTTATCTAATTGTAAAATATATTATTTGATTTTCATTTAAATTTCCCGTAATTTCTATTTTATTCTAAGAAACAATTATTTGCTCCCATACAAAGATTATTTAGTCATTTAATGATTTAAAACCCTAACGATTTCATTAATTGTTAACAACTCAATACCCTGATGATACTTCGCTTATAATTGCTTTACCTTGAATTATGCTCTAGAAATATATATATATATCTCCGTAACAACTCTGACAATGATTTACCTAGTTTTAGATTTCAGTTTCCCTAATAATTTGCTATTGGTCTTAGATACCTAATTCCAATATTTTATGAGGTGTTATTCTATGTTCACTAATTCAGAATATCTACATTATTCTAATAATACATTCAAATTCTATTCCTTTACATTATCAAATGAACAAATAATATTCTAAATTATATTAGATTGAATTGCAATTATTTTACTATAAAAATACTATAGTATAAAAACTAGTATAATAGGTTCATATAGATATATTTAGGATTCTCATTTTAATAATATACATTTTAATTTGATAGATTAAAATTTTAGGTTAAGGAGATACTATTCAGGAGTATTATCTGTTAGGTTAGACAAGTTCTTTCTTAATTACCTTAAAAGAAAATGGATTACTACGATAGGTCACTTCTTAAGGTCCTACCACTATACTAGACGATTCACATGCCATATTTCAAATCACAATAATTTTAGATTAAAGAAAAATATTTAATATGTTATTTTAGGTTTCCTTAGTAATTTGAAAATTTGGGATCAGAAAATTTAGCCGAGCACGATCGCTACGTTTAATTTAAAGCAAAATTAGGATCAGTTTTCAGTTCAGTGTAAGTTAGGTGGTTGTTTTAGTTTTAAGTTTTAATGTTTCTTTATTAATTATTATTTAATTTAAAATGATTATATTTGGAATTTTAAATATTTGGGATTTAAAAAAATAGTATAGGATCCTGGGGCCGTTACAATTTGGAGCGGCGTGACCAGGATTTTAGTAGTTAAGAAAAAATAGATTAGTAAGGGGATTTTACCAGGATTTAATCGGGATTTTGCCAGAATTTATTTAAAAGTTTACTTAGGTAGTTGAAATTCAATTTATCATTAATTTTGGGATTATCATTTGCTTATCAGTTTATAACAAAAGTTTAGTTTTTGTTATTTGTGATACTACGGGTTGATGAGAATATGAAATATGAGGAATTTATTTGATAGTTAAATTTGATAGTTAGATAATTCTTTGATCTAAATATATATTTATTATTTATTAAAAAAAAAACATTTGTTGTAGAACAGTGATGATAGATTAATATGGTTAAATCTAGGATTATTGTGATTTGTAAAGGTGCAATTCATCGCACAATTTGTTGCCGTGAAAAAGGAGAGGTATTAAGAAAGATTTAATAGGATATTAGTATGCTTCTTAGCTAAAACGGTATTTCGATCGTGCGCTCGTAGAAGCAAGACCTTTTGAGGATGTTTTGTGTAGAACCGAAACGCGTCAAAAATTCTTTCGGTTTGGCTGCGTGTAGTTTGTAACGTCACGTCGGCTTAGCAGGAAAATTAGACGAAATTGTTACGAGACATATTTATTGTATTTTTTTTATGTGTTTTATTAAAATATTAATTTATTGTTTTCTTGTAATATCTTAAAAATATTTGTTTTCATTATATATGGTTTCCGTAAAGTAATTCCTGAATCTATTCATTAAAACTGGATATAAAATTATATTAAAATGGGGGTTGATTGAAATTTAAAGCGTATTAGAATCAATAATTAAATATATTTAGTCAGGGGGTTGTATTAATTACTTACACATATACTCAGATTTATGCACCAATTTGTGTTATAATTATTGGTGATCATAAATAAATAGATAAAATAATATTAAAATGGTGGTTGTTTAAAGTTTAGTAAAATCAATTATTAAATATATTCAGTCAGGGGGTTGCATAAATTATATACACATATAAGTATTCAGATTTAAGCAAGAAATTATATAATAATTATTGGTGACTATAAATAAATAAATAGATAAAATTAAAATAAAAGAATATTGAAATGGGGGTTGATTAAACATTAAAGCTTTGTAAAATCATTTATTAAATAAGTTCAGTCAGGGGGTTGTCCTACCTGATAATTTTACAATTGCACACCGAGGCATTGTTTAAATAATAATATTTCTTTCAAATTTAAAAACGATAAGAATAAGTCCGGTTATTCATTGTTAAATATAATTAGGTATTTAAAAAAAATTAATATTTAGATCAAGGAAGATAAATAATTTCCTTCAATTTGATTATATGAAAATAAACTTGAAAAAAAAAACAAGGAGTATATGAAATATTCTTAGATATAGATATGGCGGGTGTTAAAAAAAAGTTTACGATAATTTTATAACCAAATGTTTTAAACGTGTGGAAATCTATCGTTTGCCTTGTTTATCATAAAAAAATATGTAAATGAAATGTAATCTTAATTTATATAACTTAATCAATACTTGTTTACTTTACTTAATCAAAGTATTAAATCAAAATGTTCAACAATAAATAATTAAATATATTTTTTAAATTAAATTTTATTAAATTGAATTGAAATTGTATTTACTTAAATGATTTTTATTTTTGAAAGTAATAATAAAATAAAATAGTTTATGGAAAATTTATTAAGTTATGGGACTTCATGATTTCTGGGGTGTGTTTTGTTACTGCCAAAATATTGTTTTAAGATCAATAATTTGTCGGTTATCAATATGTCATATTTATTTTGAGCTTCTTACTAAAAGGAATTGATTCATTGTTAAAGAGTATGAAACACAATGATAGTTAATGTTTTGAATGGATTGCATAAAAGAAGGAATGGAGAGCTTTAATAATTTATTGATATCCTTGGTTTGAAGCAATTTGTTGTCAATTGAATTCAGATGCATTACCCTATCGACGGAGCTATAATGCTCAAAACAGTACATATCAGCGACTCATATGAAGGAGATTTGGTGTTAGGTTAAGTCAGAAGACAAGTCATCAGTATAAACTGATTTCATACGAGTCCCACTCTACATTAAATATTGCGGTACACTATACATCTCCAAAACCAGAAGTTTGATTACATGAAATTGGTATTAAGTGGATTAGTGGTGAGCATATATAATTAAAGCTTTAAGCCTTAAGAGTAGATTTAGTTTTTGGAAGGTCTTAGGGGGTGTTTTTCTCTAAGCGTATGATTGGTTTGCAGACTAACACCAACCTTTGAATCATTAGGATTAATGCGCAACACAAAACGCATTTCCTTACCAGGATTGAATCGACTTGGTGAAAAGAAATCTTTATTTATGATTATCGCTATAAAAGCTTATGTATTAAGTCATTTAATTTTAAACTTTTGGAATGGTTTAAAAACACACACATTCTCAAATACACCATGTCTGAGTTCATTTGCCAATAAATTTTATTCGAATTAAAGAACATATTTATGATTAATATTTTAGAGAGATTGTAAAAAAAAAAAAATTTAGTTAAATTATCATATCATCTGTGCAAATTTAGGTGGTTGGATGTAATGGAACATACCGTGGGAAGGAAGTTCCATCACTAAACACAATTAATATAATTGAAATAATGGTACGAAAATTGAAACTTAGAAATATAACGAGAAATCCTTATGAGTTTATTTGCCAATAAATGAATAAATAAATAATTTTTATTTGAACACATATATGATACATATTTGTAATTTATAGATTTGATTAAAAAATTTACTACGTTTATATAATCATATCACCTGCGCAAATTTTGGGGGTTGAATGTAACGGAACATACCTTGAGTAGGAAGTTCCGTCACTAAATACTAATAATATAATTGAATGTGGTACAGAACCTAAAGATCAGAAATAAATTATTCATCCTAAGTAAGAAATTTTTATAGTCAATATTTGTGTATGCTAACCTTTTTGATGTCTTAAATCTGGAATGAGATTGTGACCTCATTTTATGTTTAAAAAGAAAGAAGCAGAGAATAGTTTGAAAATGTTGAGAGGATCTGTCAAGAATACAAAATGACATGAAACATTGAAATCCTCATAGTATTTTTTAAAGTAATTTTCGCTTAAATCTTAAATATAAGACACAGGTATGATTTGCCTACTATTAGAAGATACTAGAAAGAAATCATACTAGAAAAACGATTTATGGAGAGCATAAAAATTATGTGGAGTAAATTTATGTACGTAAGTTTATATTGAATTATTTGAGTATTATAAAATTTACGGGATTGATACACTATTCAACTAGTATACACTAGTATTCTTGGGTCTATCAGATCTAATCTACTGCAATAGTAAATTATATTGATTTTGTGTCCTAATCCTACCCCAATGTTTTCTGAATATTGTTCCAGAAAATTTATTTTGTCTAAACTAACTTATAAATGTGTATGATTATTCTACTCAAGTATTTAAGTTGATATAACGAATGCTTTAAGTTTGTTCAACTAATATGGATTGACACTCTTACGACTACATTGAGGCATGTAAGTCCTCGTATATATGTATACAACAATACGAAATATAAATTCTATTCAACCATGATGATACATTGTTGAATATTGGTGTAAATGCGACCACATTCTCAATAAGTCTTTCTGCTGTAAGGATGAAAGATGTTCTATTCGACATGAGAAAATCAGAGGGAAAATAAATAACTCCTCTAAACCTTATATATTCATATTTGAGTACTTGAGTCAGAGTTTAATTATAATTCACTATTGTTATCACAAACACGTGATTTTACAAAACTTAGGCAAAGTAAGTCCCAAACTAAATAACCAAATTTTTCATTGAAATCAAATAATAATATGGAATGAACCACAATACATTAAATAACATTCTATTTCAAACCGAAAGATATCATATCAATGATATTAACTAATTAGGCATGATCTCGAGTACGAAATATGTAAAAGTAAATTGAGAATAATCAATCAATGACACTCATTATATGGATATGATGAATTATCCAATAATGTGTTCGAATTAGGAAGTTAAGCAGTATTTGATTTAAGGAGAAGGCTTTACCTAAGTGAACCGATGAGCATTGGCGTCGTGCGCCGTAAAGAAGGCCTTCTGAAACGTACTCCAGGGGTTGCAAGTCCCTGGCACTTCAGAATTAGAACTTTTCCTTAAAACTGCTAACTAAAATACGATGGATCCATCTAATTATCAAAGTTGCAACTTATCAAATAATAAAATCTTACAATAACACCTATGTATTATAATATGTTATAAAATACCTATTTGCTAGTTACTACCAATAAACGTTATACTTTCAAAATTTAATAGTGTCGAAATAATCTATGAACTATCAGTATAGTCCATTCTCCTACTCTTTTAATTAGACCAATTTTAAAATAATTCAATTTACTTAATCAAATTTCATCAAACAATTTTGTTCAATACTTTATCTTATATTAATAACCATTTTACTATATGACGTTGTGAATATAAGTTGAGGAAGTAAATGGTCAATTTGTATTTTAGAATATAATATTGAATATTAAATAGTTTTCTTTATATTTCCGATAGATTTAAGTTCGTTTTGAAATACATAATACGGATTTTAAGTAATAATTTTAAGTAATATATAATTTAAATTAATTTTAGTCTCGTCTTTTATCTAGATCTTCAAATGATTGAAGTCGCCTAAAATATAAAGTGATTACGGAGTTTTTTGATTATCCTTTTTGGTATATTTTCTTTGTAAGCCTTTCTCACAAAACATAATAATCATATAGTTAATCTATAATATGTTTTGCAATTTTTTAGGGAATCTCGGGAAGTCTTAGGGTGTCATGAAAATATATTATTATGTGTACATCATTCAAGTAAATTCTAGTTTCATTTTGTTTTTCCTTACAATAGCCAATACATACATAATTTATACTTATGCTATTTTAAGTCAAATTCTATATTACTTATTTTATCTAGATTTCATGTCAGGTTTTCCCGGTAACTATTTTTAATTTGAAACTATCTACAATAATAATTTATACACGTGGTATTAAATTTGAGTTCTGTACAAATTACTTTAGGATTCATATATCTGCTTTTATCTAATTGTAAAATATATTATTTGATTTTCATTTAAATTTCCCGTAATTTCTATTTTATTCTAAGAAACAATTATTTGCTCCCATACAAAGATTATTTAGTCATTTAATGATTTAAAACCCTAACGATTTCATTAATTGTTAACAACTCAATACCCTGATGATACTTCGCTTATAATTGCTTTACCTTGAATTATGCTCTAGAAATATATATATATATCTCCGTAACAACTCTGACAATGATTTACCTAGTTTTAGATTTCAGTTTCCCTAATAATTTGCTATTGGTCTTAGATACCTAATTCCAATATTTTATGAGGTGTTATTCTATGTTCACTAATTCAGAATATCTACATTATTCTAATAATACATTCAAATTCTATTCCTTTACATCATCAAATGAACAAATAATATTCTAAATTATATTAGATTGAATTGCAATTATTTTACTATAAAAATACTATAGTATAAAAACTAGTATAATAGGTTCATATAGATATATTTAGGATTCTCATTTTAATAATATACATTTTAATTTGATAGATTAAAATTTTAGGTTAAGGAGATACTATTCAGGAGTATTATCTGTTAGGTTAGACAAGTTCTTTCTTAATTACCTTAAAAGAAAATGGATTACTACGATAGGTCACTTCTTAAGGTCCTACCACTATACTAGACGATTCACATGCCATATTTAAAATCACAATAATTTTAGATTAAAGAAAAATATTTAATATGTTATTTTAGGTTTCCTTAGTAATTTGAAAATTTGGGATCAGAAAATTTAGCCGAGCACGATCGCTACGTTTAATTTAAAGCAAAATTAGGATCAGTTTTCAGTTCAGTGTAAGTTAGGTGGTTGTTTTAGTTTTAAGTTTTAATGTTTCTTTATTAATTATTATTTAATTTAAAATGATTATATTTGGAATTTTAAATATTTGGGATTTAAAAAAATAGTATAGGATCCTGGGGCCGTTACAATTTGGAGCGGCGTGACCAGGATTTTAGTAGTTAAGAAAAAATAGATTAGTAAGGGGATTTTACCAGGATTTAATCGGGATTTTGCCAGAATTTATTTAAAAGTTTACTTAGGTAGTTGAAATTCAATTTATCATTAATTTTGGGATTATCATTTGCTTATCAGTTTATAACAAAAGTTTAGTTTTTGTTATTTGTGATACTACGGGTTGATGAGAATATGAAATATGAGGAATTTATTTGATAGTTAAATTTGATAGTTAGATAATTCTTTGATCTAAATATATATTTATTATTTATTAAAAAAAAAACATTTGTTGTAGAACAGTGATGATAGATTAATATGGTTAAATCTAGGATTATTGTGATTTGTAAAGGTGCAATTCATCGCACAATTTGTTGCCGTGAAAAAGGAGAGGTATTAAGAAAGATTTAATAGGATATTAGTATGCTTCTTAGCTAAAACGGTATTTCGATCGTGCGCTCGTAGAAGCAAGACCTTTTGAGGATGTTTTGTGTAGAACCGAAACGCGTCAAAAATTCTTTCGGTTTGGCTGCGTGTAGTTTGTAACGTCACGTCGGCTTAGCAGGAAAATTAGACGAAATTGTTACGAGACATATTTATTGTATTTTTTTTATGTGTTTTATTAAAATATTAATTTATTGTTTTCTTGTAATATCTTAAAAATATTTGTTTTCATTATATATGGTTTCCGTAAAGTAATTCCTGAATCTATTCATTAAAACTGGATATAAAATTATATTAAAATGGGGGTTGATTGAAATTTAAAGCGTATTAGAATCAATAATTAAATATATTTAGTCAGGGGGTTGTATTAATTACTTACACATATACTCAGATTTATGCACCAATTTGTGTTATAATTATTGGTGATCATAAATAAATAGATAAAATAATATTAAAATGGTGGTTGTTTAAAGTTTAGTAAAATCAATTATTAAATATATTCAGTCAGGGGGTTGCATAAATTATATACACATATAAGTATTCAGATTTAAGCAAGAAATTATATAATAATTATTGGTGACTATAAATAAATAAATAGATAAAATTAAAATAAAAGAATATTGAAATGGGGGTTGATTAAACATTAAAGCTTTGTAAAATCATTTATTAAATAAGTTCAGTCAGGGGGTTGTCCTACCTGATAATTTTACAATTGCACACCGAGGCATTGTTTAAATAATAATATTTCTTTCAAATTTAAAAACGATAAGAATAAGTCCGGTTATTCATTGTTAAATATAATTAGGTATTTAAAAAAAATTAATATTTAGATCAAGGAAGATAAATAATTTCCTTCAATTTGATTATATGAAAATAAACTTGAAAAAAAAAACAAGGAGTATATGAAATATTCTTAGATATAGATATGGCGGGTGTTAAAAAAAAGTTTACGATAATTTTATAACCAAATGTTTTAAACGTGTGAAAATCTATCGTTTGCCTTGTTTATCATAAAAAAATATGTAAATGAAATGTAATCTTAATTTATATAACTTAATCAATACTTGTTTACTTTACTTAATCAAAGTATTAAATCAAAATGTTCAACAATAAATAATTAAATATATTTTTTAAATTAAATTTTATTAAATTGAATTGAAATTGTATTTACTTAAATGATTTTTATTTTTGAAAGTAATAATAAAATAAAATAGTTTATGGAAAATTTATTAAGTTATGGGACTTCATGATTTCTGGGGTGTGTTTTGTTACTGCCAAAATATTGTTTTAAGATCAATAATTTGTCGGTTATCAATATGTCATATTTATTTTGAGCTTCTTACTAAAAGGAATTGATTCATTGTTAAAGAGTATGAAACACAATGATAGTTAATGTTTTGAATGGATTGCATAAAAGAAGGAATGGAGAGCTTTAATAATTTATTGATATCCTTGGTTTGAAGCAATTTGTTGTCAATTGAATTCAGATGCATTACCCTATCGACGGAGCTATAATGCTCAAAACAGTACATATCAGCGACTCATATGAAGGAGATTTGGTGTTAGGTTAAGTCAGAAGACAAGTCATCAGTATAAACTGATTTCATACGAGTCCCACTCTACATTAAATATTGCGGTACACTATACATCTCCAAAACCAGAAGTTTGATTACATGAAATTGGTATTAAGTGGATTAGTGGTGAGCATATATAATTAAAGCTTTAAGCCTTAAGAGTAGATTTAGTTTTTGGAAGGTCTTAGGGGGTGTTTTTCTCTAAGCGTATGATTGGTTTGCAGACTAACACCAACCTTTGAATCATTAGGATTAATGCGCAACACAAAACGCATTTCCTTACCAGGATTGAATCGACTTGGTGAAAAGAAATCTTTATTTATGATTATCGCTATAAAAGCTTATGTATTAAGTCATTTAATTTTAAACTTTTGGAATGGTTTAAAAACACACACATTCTCAAATACACCATGTCTGAGTTCATTTGCCAATAAATTTTATTCGAATTAAAGAACATAATTATGATTAATATTTTAGAGAGATTGTAAAAAAAAAAAAATTTAGTTAAATTATCATATCATCTGTGCAAATTTAGGTGGTTGGATGTAATGGAACATACCGTGGGAAGGAAGTTCCATCACTAAACACAATTAATATAATTGAAATAATGGTACGAAAATTGAAACTTAGAAATATAACGAGAAATCCTTATGAGTTTATTTGCCAATAAATGAATAAATAAATAATTTTTATTTGAACACATATATGATACATATTTGTAATTTATAGATTTGATTAAAAAATTTACTACGGTTATATAATCATATCACCTGCGCAAATTTTGGGGGTTGAATGTAACGGAACATACCTTGAGTAGGAAGTTCCGTCACTAAATACTAATAATATAATTGAATGTGGTACAGAACCTAAAGATCAGAAATAAATTATTCATCCTAAGTAAGAAATTTTTATAGTCAATATTTGTGTATGCTAACCTTTTTGATGTCTTAAATCTGGAATGAGATTGTGACCTCATTTTATGTTTAAAAAGAAAGAAGCAGAGAATAGTTTGAAAATGTTGAGAGGATCTGTCAAGAATACAAAATGACATGAAACATTGAAATCCTCATAGTATTTTTTAAAGTAATTTTCGCTTAAATCTTAAATATAAGACACAGGTATGATTTGCCTACTATTAGAAGATACTAGAAAGAAATCATACTAGAAAAACGATTTATGGAGAGCATAAAAATTATGTGGAGTAAATTTATGTACGTAAGTTTATATTGAATTATTTGAGTATTATAAAATTTACGGGATTGATACACTATTCAACTAGTATACACTAGTATTCTTGGGTCTATCAGATCTAATCTACTGCAATAGTAAATTATATTGATTTTGTGTCCTAATCCTACCCCAATGTTTTCTGAATATTGTTCCAGAAAATTTATTTTGTCTAAACTAACTTATAAATGTGTATGATTATTCTACTCAAGTATTTAAGTTGATATAACGAATGCTTTAAGTTTGTTCAACTAATATGGATTGACACTCTTACGACTACATTGAGGCATGTAAGTCCTCGTATATATGTATACAACAATACGAAATATAAATTCTATTCAACCATGATGATACATTGTTGAATATTGGTGTAAATGCGACCACATTCTCAATAAGTCTTTCTGCTGTAAGGATGAAAGATGTTCTATTCGACATGAGAAAATCAGAGGGAAAATAAATAACTCCTCTAAACCTTATATATTCATATTTGAGTACTTGAGTCAGAGTTTAATTATAATTCACTATTGTTATCACAAACACGTGATTTTACAAAACTTAGGCAAAGTAAGTCCTAAACTAAATAACCAAATTTTTCATTGAAATCAAATAATAATATGGAATGAACCACAATACATTAAATAACATTCTATTTCAAACCGAAAGATATCATATCAATGATATTAACTAATTAGGCATGATCTCGAGTACGAAATATGTAAAAGTAAATTGAGAATAATCAATCAATGACACTCATTATATGGATATGATGAATTATCCAATAATGTGTTCGAATTAGGAAGTTAAGCAGTATTTGATTTAAGGAGAAGGCTTTACCTAAGTGAACCGATGAGCATTGGCGTCGTGCGCCGTAAAGAAGGCCTTCTGAAACGTACTCCAGGGGTTGCAAGTCCCTGGCACTTCAGAATTAGAACTTTTCCTTAAAACTGCTAACTAAAATACGATGGATCCATCTAATTATCAAAGTTGCAACTTATCAAATAATAAAATCTTACAATAACACCTATGTATTATTATATGTTATAAAATACCTATTTGCTAGTTACTACCAATAAACGTTATACTTTCAAAATTTAATAGTGTCGAAATAATCTATGAACTATCAGTATAGTCCATTCTCCTACTCTTTTAATTAGACCAATTTTAAAATAATTCAATTTACTTAATCAAATTTCATCAAACAATTTTGTTCAATACTTTATCTTATATTAATAACCATTTTACTATATGACGTTGTGAATATAAGTTGAGGAAGTAAATGGTCAATTTGTATTTTAGAATATAATATTGAATATTAAATAGTTTTCTTTATATTTCCGATAGATTTAAGTTCGTTTTGAAATACATAATACGGATTTTAAGTAATAATTTTAAGTAATATATAATTTAAATTAATTTTAGTCTCGTCTTTTATCTAGATCTTCAAATGATTGAAGTCGCCTAAAATATAAAGTGATTACGGAGTTTTTTGATTATCCTTTTTGGTATATTTTCTTTGTAAGCCTTTCTCACAAAACATAATAATCATATAGTTAATCTATAATATGTTTTGCAATTTTTTAGGGAATCTCGGGAAGTCTTAGGGTGTCATGAAAATATATTATTATGTGTACATCATTCAAGTAAATTCTAGTTTCATTTTGTTTTTCCTTACAATAGCCAATACATACATAATTTATACTTATGCTATTTTAAGTCAAATTCTATATTACTTATTTTATCTAGATTTCATGTCAGGTTTTCCCGGTAACTATTTTTAATTTGAAACTATCTACAATAATAATTTATACACGTGGTATTAAATTTGAGTTCTGTACAAATTACTTTAGGATTCATATATCTGCTTTTATCTAATTGTAAAATATATTATTTGATTTTCATTTAAATTTCCCGTAATTTCTATTTTATTCTAAGAAACAATTATTTGCTCCCATACAAAGATTATTTAGTCATTTAATGATTTAAAACCCTAACGATTTCATTAATTGTTAACAACTCAATACCCTGATGATACTTCGCTTATAATTGCTTTACCTTGAATTATGCTCTAGAAATATATATATATATCTCCGTAACAACTCTGACAATGATTTACCTAGTTTTAGATTTCAGTTTCCCTAATAATTTGCTATTGGTCTTAGATACCTAATTCCAATATTTTATGAGGTGTTATTCTATGTTCACTAATTCAGAATATATAATATACATTATTCTAATAATACATTCAAATTCTATTCCTTTACATCATCAAATGAACAAATAATATTCTAAATTATATTAGATTGAATTGCAATTATTTTACTATAAAAATACTATAGTATAAAAACTAGTATAATAGGTTCATATAGATATATTTAGGATTCTCATTTTAATAATATACATTTTAATTTGATAGATTAAAATTTTAGGTTAAGGAGATACTATTCAGGAGTATTATCTGTTAGGTTAGACAAGTTCTTTCTTAATTACCTTAAAAGAAAATGGATTACTACGATAGGTCACTTCTTAAGGTCCTACCACTATACTAGACGATTCACATGCCATATTTCAAATCACAATAATTTTAGATTAAAGAAAAATATTTAATATGTTATTTTAGGTTTCCTTAGTAATTTGAAAATTTGGGATCAGAAAATTTAGCCGAGCACGATCGCTACGTTTAATTTAAAGCAAAATTAGGATCAGTTTTCAGTTCAGTGTAAGTTAGGTGGTTGTTTTAGTTTTAAGTTTTAATGTTTCTTTATTAATTATTATTTAATTTAAAATGATTATATTTGGAATTTTAAATATTTGGGATTTAAAAAAATAGTATAGGATCCTGGGGCCGTTACAATTTGGAGCGGCGTGACCAGGATTTTAGTAGTTAAGAAAAAATAGATTAGTAAGGGGATTTTACCAGGATTTAATCGGGATTTTGCCAGAATTTATTTAAAAGTTTACTTAGGTAGTTGAAATTCAATTTATCATTAATTTTGGGATTATCATTTGCTTATCAGTTTATAACAAAAGTTTAGTTTTTGTTATTTGTGATACTACGGGTTGATGAGAATATGAAATATGAGGAATTTATTTGATAGTTAAATTTGATAGTTAGATAATTCTTTGATCTAAATATATATTTATTATTTATTAAAAAAAAAACATTTGTTGTAGAACAGTGATGATAGATTAATATGGTTAAATCTAGGATTATTGTGATTTGTAAAGGTGCAATTCATCGCACAATTTGTTGCCGTGAAAAAGGAGAGGTATTAAGAAAGATTTAATAGGATATTAGTATGCTTCTTAGCTAAAACGGTATTTCGATCGTGCGCTCGTAGAAGCAAGACCTTTTGAGGATGTTTTGTGTAGAACCGAAACGCGTCAAAAATTCTTTCGGTTTGGCTGCGTGTAGTTTGTAACGTCACGTCGGCTTAGCAGGAAAATTAGACGAAATTGTTACGAGACATATTTATTGTATTTTTTTTATGTGTTTTATTAAAATATTAATTTATTGTTTTCTTGTAATATCTTAAAAATATTTGTTTTCATTATATATGGTTTCCGTAAAGTAATTCCTGAATCTATTCATTAAAACTGGATATAAAATTATATTAAAATGGGGGTTGATTGAAATTTAAAGCGTATTAGAATCAATAATTAAATATATTTAGTCAGGGGGTTGTATTAATTACTTACACATATACTCAGATTTATGCACCAATTTGTGTTATAATTATTGGTGATCATAAATAAATAGATAAAATAATATTAAAATGGTGGTTGTTTAAAGTTTAGTAAAATCAATTATTAAATATATTCAGTCAGGGGGTTGCATAAATTATATACACATATAAGTATTCAGATTTAAGCAAGAAATTATATAATAATTATTGGTGACTATAAATAAATAAATAGATAAAATTAAAATAAAAGAATATTGAAATGGGGGTTGATTAAACATTAAAGCTTTGTAAAATCATTTATTAAATAAGTTCAGTCAGGGGGTTGTCCTACCTGATAATTTTACAATTGCACACCGAGGCATTGTTTAAATAATAATATTTCTTTCAAATTTAAAAACGATAAGAATAAGTCCGGTTATTCATTGTTAAATATAATTAGGTATTTAAAAAAAATTAATATTTAGATCAAGGAAGATAAATAATTTCCTTCAATTTGATTATATGAAAATAAACTTGAAAAAAAAAACAAGGAGTATATGAAATATTCTTAGATATAGATATGGCGGGTGTTAAAAAAAAGTTTACGATAATTTTATAACCAAATGTTTTAAACGTGTGGAAATCTATCGTTTGCCTTGTTTATCATAAAAAAATATGTAAATGAAATGTAATCTTAATTTATATAACTTAATCAATACTTGTTTACTTTACTTAATCAAAGTATTAAATCAAAATGTTCAACAATAAATAATTAAATATATTTTTTAAATTAAATTTTATTAAATTGAATTGAAATTGTATTTACTTAAATGATTTTTATTTTTGAAAGTAATAATAAAATAAAATAGTTTATGGAAAATTTATTAAGTTATGGGACTTCATGATTTCTGGGGTGTGTTTTGTTACTGCCAAAATATTGTTTTAAGATCAATAATTTGTCGGTTATCAATATGTCATATTTATTTTGAGCTTCTTACTAAAAGGAATTGATTCATTGTTAAAGAGTATGAAACACAATGATAGTTAATGTTTTGAATGGATTGCATAAAAGAAGGAATGGAGAGCTTTAATAATTTATTGATATCCTTGGTTTGAAGCAATTTGTTGTCAATTGAATTCAGATGCATTACCCTATCGACGGAGCTATAATGCTCAAAACAGTACATATCAGCGACTCATATGAAGGAGATTTGGTGTTAGGTTAAGTCAGAAGACAAGTCATCAGTATAAACTGATTTCATACGAGTCCCACTCTACATTAAATATTGCGGTACACTATACATCTCCAAAACCAGAAGTTTGATTACATGAAATTGGTATTAAGTGGATTAGTGGTGAGCATATATAATTAAAGCTTTAAGCCTTAAGAGTAGATTTAGTTTTTGGAAGGTCTTAGGGGGTGTTTTTCTCTAAGCGTATGATTGGTTTGCAGACTAACACCAACCTTTGAATCATTAGGATTAATGCGCAACACAAAACGCATTTCCTTACCAGGATTGAATCGACTTGGTGAAAAGAAATCTTTATTTATGATTATCGCTATAAAAGCTTATGTATTAAGTCATTTAATTTTAAACTTTTGGAATGGTTTAAAAACACACACATTCTCAAATACACCATGTCTGAGTTCATTTGCCAATAAATTTTATTCGAATTAAAGAACATATTTATGATTAATATTTTAGAGAGATTGTAAAAAAAAAAAATTTAGTTAAATTATCATATCATCTGTGCAAATTTAGGTGGTTGGATGTAATGGAACATACCGTGGGAAGGAAGTTCCATCACTAAACACAATTAATATAATTGAAATAATGGTACGAAAATTGAAACTTAGAAATATAACGAGAAATCCTTATGAGTTTATTTGCCAATAAATGAATAAATAAATAATTTTTATTTGAACACATATATGATACATATTTGTAATTTATAGATTTGATTAAAAAATTTACTACGGTTATATAATCATATCACCTGCGCAAATTTTGGGGGTTGAATGTAACGGAACATACCTTGAGTAGGAAGTTCCGTCACTAAATACTAATAATATAATTGAATGTGGTACAGAACCTAAAGATCAGAAATAAATTATTCATCCTAAGTAAGAAATTTTTATAGTCAATATTTGTGTATGCTAACCTTTTTGATGTCTTAAATCTGGAATGAGATTGTGACCTCATTTTATGTTTAAAAAGAAAGAAGCAGAGAATAGTTTGAAAATGTTGAGAGGATCTGTCAAGAATACAAAATGACATGAAACATTGAAATCCTCATAGTATTTTTTAAAGTAATTTTCGCTTAAATCTTAAATATAAGACACAGGTATGATTTGCCTACTATTAGAAGATACTAGAAAGAAATCATACTAGAAAAACGATTTATGGAGAGCATAAAAATTATGTGGAGTAAATTTATGTACGTAAGTTTATATTGAATTATTTGAGTATTATAAAATTTACGGGATTGATACACTATTCAACTAGTATACACTAGTATTCTTGGGTCTATCAGATCTAATCTACTGCAATAGTAAATTATATTGATTTTGTGTCCTAATCCTACCCCAATGTTTTCTGAATATTGTTCCAGAAAATTTATTTTGCCTAACTAACTTATAAATGTGTATGATTATTCTACTCAAGTATTTAAGTTGATATAACGAATGCTTTAAGTTTGTTCAACTAATATGGATTGACACTCTTACGACTACATTGAGGCATGTAAGTCCTCGTATATATGTATACAACAATACGAAATATAAATTCTATTCAACCATGATGATACATTGTTGAATATTGGTGTAAATGCGACCACATTCTCAATAAGTCTTTCTGCTGTAAGGATGAAAGATGTTCTATTCGACATGAGAAAATCAGAGGGAAAATAAATAACTCCTCTAAACCTTATATATTCATATTTGAGTACTTGAGTCAGAGTTTAATTATAATTCACTATTGTTATCACAAACACGTGATTTTACAAAACTTAGGCAAAGTAAGTCCTAAACTAAATAACCAAATTTTTCATTGAAATCAAATAATAATATGGAATGAACCACAATACATTAAATAACATTCTATTTCAAACCGAAAGATATCATATCAATGATATTAACTAATTAGGCATGATCTCGAGTACGAAATATGTAAAAGTAAATTGAGAATAATCAATCAATGACACTCATTATATGGATATGATGAATTATCCAATAATGTGTTCGAATTAGGAAGTTAAGCAGTATTTGATTTAAGGAGAAGGCTTTACCTAAGTGAACCGATGAGCATTGGCGTCGTGCGCCGTAAAGAAGGCCTTCTGAAACGTACTCCAGGGGTTGCAAGTCCCTGGCACTTCAGAATTAGAACTTTTCCTTAAAACTGCTAACTAAAATACGATGGATCCATCTAATTATCAAAGTTGCAACTTATCAAATAATAAAATCTTACAATAACACCTATGTATTATAATATGTTATAAAATACCTATTTGCTAGTTACTACCAATAAACGTTATACTTTCAAAATTTAATAGTGTCGAAATAATCTATGAACTATCAGTATAGTCCATTCTCCTACTCTTTTAATTAGACCAATTTTAAAATAATTCAATTTACTTAATCAAATTTCATCAAACAATTTTGTTCAATACTTTATCTTATATTAATAACCATTTTACTATATGACGTTGTGAATATAAGTTGAGGAAGTAAATGGTCAATTTGTATTTTAGAATATAATATTGAATATTAAATAGTTTTCTTTATATTTCCGATAGATTTAAGTTCGTTTTGAAATACATAATACGGATTTTGTAATATATAATTTAAATTAATTTTAGTCTCGTCTTTTATCTAGATCTTCAAATGATTGAAGTCGCCTAAAATATAAAGTGATTACGGAGTTTGTTGATTATCCTTTTTGGTATATTTTCTTTGTAAGCCTTTCTCACAAAACATAATAATCATATAGTTAATCTATAATATGTTTTGCAATTTTTTAGGGAATCTCGGGAAGTCTTAGGGTGTCATGAAAATATATTATTATGTGTACATCATTCAAGTAAATTCTAGTTTCATTTTGTTTTTCCTTACAATAGCCAATACATACATAATTTATACTTATGCTATTTTAAGTCAAATTCTATATTACTTATTTTATCTAGATTTCATGTCAGGTTTTCCCGGTAACTATTTTTAATTTGAAACTATCTACAATAATAATTTATACACGTGGTATTAAATTTGAGTTCTGTACAAATTACTTTAGGATTCATATATCTGCTTTTATCTAATTGTAAAATATATTATTTGATTTTCATTTAAATTTCCCGTAATTTCTATTTTATTCTAAGAAACAATTATTTGCTCCCATACAAAGATTATTTAGTCATTTAATGATTTAAAACCCTAACGATTTCATTAATTGTTAACAACTCAATACCCTGATGATACTTCGCTTATAATTGCTTTACCTTGAATTATGCTCTAGAAATATATATATATATCTCCGTAACAACTCTGACAATGATTTACCTAGTTTTAGATTTCAGTTTCCCTAATAATTTGCTATTGGTCTTAGATACCTAATTCCAATATTTTATGAGGTGTTATTCTATGTTCACTAATTCAGAATATCTACATTATTCTAATAATACATTCAAATTCTATTCCTTTACATCATCAAATGAACAAATAATATTCTAAATTATATTAGATTGAATTGCAATTATTTTACTATAAAAATACTATAGTATAAAAACTAGTATAATAGGTTCATATAGATATATTTAGGATTCTCATTTTAATAATATACATTTTAATTTGATAGATTAAAATTTTAGGTTAAGGAGATACTATTCAGGAGTATTATCTGTTAGGTTAGACAAGTTCTTTCTTAATTACCTTAAAAGAAAATGGATTACTACGATAGGTCACTTCTTAAGGTCCTACCACTATACTAGACGATTCACATGCCATATTTAAAATCACAATAATTTTAGATTAAAGAAAAATATTTAATATGTTATTTTAGGTTTCCTTAGTAATTTGAAAATTTGGGATCAGAAAATTTAGCCGAGCACGATCGCTACGTTTAATTTAAAGCAAAATTAGGATCAGTTTTCAGTTCAGTGTAAGTTAGGTGGTTGTTTTAGTTTTAAGTTTTAATGTTTCTTTATTAATTATTATTTAATTTAAAATGATTATATTTGGAATTTTAAATATTTGGGATTTAAAAAAATAGTATAGGATCCTGGGGCCGTTACAATTTGGAGCGGCGTGACCAGGATTTTAGTAGTTAAGAAAAAATAGATTAGTAAGGGGATTTTACCAGGATTTAATCGGGATTTTGCCAGAATTTATTTAAAAGTTTACTTAGGTAGTTGAAATTCAATTTATCATTAATTTTGGGATTATCATTTGCTTATCAGTTTATAACAAAAGTTTAGTTTTTGTTATTTGTGATACTACGGGTTGATGAGAATATGAAATATGAGGAATTTATTTGATAGTTAAATTTGATAGTTAGATAATTCTTTGATCTAAATATATATTTATTATTTATTAAAAAAAAAACATTTGTTGTAGAACAGTGATGATAGATTAATATGGTTAAATCTAGGATTATTGTGATTTGTAAAGGTGCAATTCATCGCACAATTTGTTGCCGTGAAAAAGGAGAGGTATTAAGAAAGATTTAATAGGATATTAGTATGCTTCTTAGCTAAAACGGTATTTCGATCGTGCGCTCGTAGAAGCAAGACCTTTTGAGGATGTTTTGTGTAGAACCGAAACGCGTCAAAAATTCTTTCGGTTTGGCTGCGTGTAGTTTGTAACGTCACGTCGGCTTAGCAGGAAAATTAGACGAAATTGTTACGAGACATATTTATTGTATTTTTTTTATGTGTTTTATTAAAATATTAATTTATTGTTTTCTTGTAATATCTTAAAAATATTTGTTTTCATTATATATGGTTTCCGTAAAGTAATTCCTGAATCTATTCATTAAAACTGGATATAAAATTATATTAAAATGGGGGTTGATTGAAATTTAAAGCGTATTAGAATCAATAATTAAATATATTTAGTCAGGGGGTTGTATTAATTACTTACACATATACTCAGATTTATGCACCAATTTGTGTTATAATTATTGGTGATCATAAATAAATAGATAAAATAATATTAAAATGGTGGTTGTTTAAAGTTTAGTAAAATCAATTATTAAATATATTCAGTCAGGGGGTTGCATAAATTATATACACATATAAGTATTCAGATTTAAGCAAGAAATTATATAATAATTATTGGTGACTATAAATAAATAAATAGATAAAATTAAAATAAAAGAATATTGAAATGGGGGTTGATTAAACATTAAAGCTTTGTAAAATCATTTATTAAATAAGTTCAGTCAGGGGGTTGTCCTACCTGATAATTTTACAATTGCACACCGAGGCATTGTTTAAATAATAATATTTCTTTCAAATTTAAAAACGATAAGAATAAGTCCGGTTATTCATTGTTAAATATAATTAGGTATTTAAAAAAAATTAATATTTAGATCAAGGAAGATAAATAATTTCCTTCAATTTGATTATATGAAAATAAACTTGAAAAAAAAAACAAGGAGTATATGAAATATTCTTAGATATAGATATGGCGGGTGTTAAAAAAAAGTTTACGATAATTTTATAACCAAATGTTTTAAACGTGTGAAAATCTATCGTTTGCCTTGTTTATCATAAAAAAATATGTAAATGAAATGTAATCTTAATTTATATAACTTAATCAATACTTGTTTACTTTACTTAATCAAAGTATTAAATCAAAATGTTCAACAATAAATAATTAAATATATTTTTTAAATTAAATTTTATTAAATTGAATTGAAATTGTATTTACTTAAATGATTTTTATTTTTGAAAGTAATAATAAAATAAAATAGTTTATGGAAAATTTATTAAGTTATGGGACTTCATGATTTCTGGGGTGTGTTTTGTTACTGCCAAAATATTGTTTTAAGATCAATAATTTGTCGGTTATCAATATGTCATATTTATTTTGAGCTTCTTACTAAAAGGAATTGATTCATTGTTAAAGAGTATGAAACACAATGATAGTTAATGTTTTGAATGGATTGCATAAAAGAAGGAATGGAGAGCTTTAATAATTTATTGATATCCTTGGTTTGAAGCAATTTGTTGTCAATTGAATTCAGATGCATTACCCTATCGACGGAGCTATAATGCTCAAAACAGTACATATCAGCGACTCATATGAAGGAGATTTGGTGTTAGGTTAAGTCAGAAGACAAGTCATCAGTATAAACTGATTTCATACGAGTCCCACTCTACATTAAATATTGCGGTACACTATACATCTCCAAAACCAGAAGTTTGATTACATGAAATTGGTATTAAGTGGATTAGTGGTGAGCATATATAATTAAAGCTTTAAGCCTTAAGAGTAGATTTAGTTTTTGGAAGGTCTTAGGGGGTGTTTTTCTCTAAGCGTATGATTGGTTTGCAGACTAACACCAACCTTTGAATCATTAGGATTAATGCGCAACACAAAACGCATTTCCTTACCAGGATTGAATCGACTTGGTGAAAAGAAATCTTTATTTATGATTATCGCTATAAAAGCTTATGTATTAAGTCATTTAATTTTAAACTTTTGGAATGGTTTAAAAACACACACATTCTCAAATACACCATGTCTGAGTTCATTTGCCAATAAATTTTATTCGAATTAAAGAACATAATTATGATTAATATTTTAGAGAGATTGTAAAAAAAAAAAAATTTAGTTAAATTATCATATCATCTGTGCAAATTTAGGTGGTTGGATGTAATGGAACATACCGTGGGAAGGAAGTTCCATCACTAAACACAATTAATATAATTGAAATAATGGTACGAAAATTGAAACTTAGAAATATAACGAGAAATCCTTATGAGTTTATTTGCCAATAAATGAATAAATAAATAATTTTTATTTGAACACATATATGATACATATTTGTAATTTATAGATTTGATTAAAAAATTTACTACGGTTATATAATCATATCACCTGCGCAAATTTTGGGGGTTGAATGTAACGGAACATACCTTGAGTAGGAAGTTCCGTCACTAAATACTAATAATATAATTGAATGTGGTACAGAACCTAAAGATCAGAAATAAATTATTCATCCTAAGTAAGAAATTTTTATAGTCAATATTTGTGTATGCTAACCTTTTTGATGTCTTAAATCTGGAATGAGATTGTGACCTCATTTTATGTTTAAAAAGAAAGAAGCAGAGAATAGTTTGAAAATGTTGAGAGGATCTGTCAAGAATACAAAATGACATGAAACATTGAAATCCTCATAGTATTTTTTAAAGTAATTTTCGCTTAAATCTTAAATATAAGACACAGGTATGATTTGCCTACTATTAGAAGATACTAGAAAGAAATCATACTAGAAAAACGATTTATGGAGAGCATAAAAATTATGTGGAGTAAATTTATGTACGTAAGTTTATATTGAATTATTTGAGTATTATAAAATTTACGGGATTGATACACTATTCAACTAGTATACACTAGTATTCTTGGGTCTATCAGATCTAATCTACTGCAATAGTAAATTATATTGATTTTGTGTCCTAATCCTACCCCAATGTTTTCTGAATATTGTTCCAGAAAATTTATTTTGTCTAAACTAACTTATAAATGTGTATGATTATTCTACTCAAGTATTTAAGTTGATATAACGAATGCTTTAAGTTTGTTCAACTAATATGGATTGACACTCTTACGACTACATTGAGGCATGTAAGTCCTCGTATATATGTATACAACAATACGAAATATAAATTCTATTCAACCATGATGATACATTGTTGAATATTGGTGTAAATGCGACCACATTCTCAATAAGTCTTTCTGCTGTAAGGATGAAAGATGTTCTATTCGACATGAGAAAATCAGAGGGAAAATAAATAACTCCTCTAAACCTTATATATTCATATTTGAGTACTTGAGTCAGAGTTTAATTATAATTCACTATTGTTATCACAAACACGTGATTTTACAAAACTTAGGCAAAGTAAGTCCTAAACTAAATAACCAAATTTTTCATTGAAATCAAATAATAATATGGAATGAACCACAATACATTAAATAACATTCTATTTCAAACCGAAAGATATCATATCAATGATATTAACTAATTAGGCATGATCTCGAGTACGAAATATGTAAAAGTAAATTGAGAATAATCAATCAATGACACTCATTATATGGATATGATGAATTATCCAATAATGTGTTCGAATTAGGAAGTTAAGCAGTATTTGATTTAAGGAGAAGGCTTTACCTAAGTGAACCGATGAGCATTGGCGTCGTGCGCCGTAAAGAAGGCCTTCTGAAACGTACTCCAGGGGTTGCAAGTCCCTGGCACTTCAGAATTAGAACTTTTCCTTAAAACTGCTAACTAAAATACGATGGATCCATCTAATTATCAAAGTTGCAACTTATCAAATAATAAAATCTTACAATAACACCTATGTATTATAATATGTTATAAAATACCTATTTGCTAGTTACTACCAATAAACGTTATACTTTCAAAATTTAATAGTGTCGAAATAATCTATGAACTATCAGTATAGTCCATTCTCCTACTCTTTTAATTAGACCAATTTTAAAATAATTCAATTTACTTAATCAAATTTCATCAAACAATTTTGTTCAATACTTTATCTTATATTAATAACCATTTTACTATATGACGTTGTGAATATAAGTTGAGGAAGTAAATGGTCAATTTGTATTTTAGAATATAATATTGAATATTAAATAGTTTTCTTTATATTTCCGATAGATTTAAGTTCGTTTTGAAATACATAATACGGATTTTGTAATATATAATTTAAATTAATTTTAGTCTCGTCTTTTATCTAGATCTTCAAATGATTGAAGTCGCCTAAAATATAAAGTGATTACGGAGTTTGTTGATTATCCTTTTTGGTATATTTTCTTTGTAAGCCTTTCTCACAAAACATAATAATCATATAGTTAATCTATAATATGTTTTGCAATTTTTTAGGGAATCTCGGGAAGTCTTAGGGTGTCATGAAAATATATTATTATGTGTACATCATTCAAGTAAATTCTAGTTTCATTTTGTTTTTCCTTACAATAGCCAATACATACATAATTTATACTTATGCTATTTTAAGTCAAATTCTATATTACTTATTTTATCTAGATTTCATGTCAGGTTTTCCCGGTAACTATTTTTAATTTGAAACTATCTACAATAATAATTTATACACGTGGTATTAAATTTGAGTTCTGTACAAATTACTTTAGGATTCATATATCTGCTTTTATCTAATTGTAAAATATATTATTTGATTTTCATTTAAATTTCCCGTAATTTCTATTTTATTCTAAGAAACAATTATTTGCTCCCATACAAAGATTATTTAGTCATTTAATGATTTAAAACCCTAACGATTTCATTAATTGTTAACAACTCAATACCCTGATGATACTTCGCTTATAATTGCTTTACCTTGAATTATGCTCTAGAAATATATATATATATCTCCGTAACAACTCTGACAATGATTTACCTAGTTTTAGATTTCAGTTTCCCTAATAATTTGCTATTGGTCTTAGATACCTAATTCCAATATTTTATGAGGTGTTATTCTATGTTCACTAATTCAGAATATCTACATTATTCTAATAATACATTCAAATTCTATTCCTTTACATCATCAAATGAACAAATAATATTCTAAATTATATTAGATTGAATTGCAATTATTTTACTATAAAAATACTATAGTATAAAAACTAGTATAATAGGTTCATATAGATATATTTAGGATTCTCATTTTAATAATATACATTTTAATTTGATAGATTAAAATTTTAGGTTAAGGAGATACTATTCAGGAGTATTATCTGTTAGGTTAGACAAGTTCTTTCTTAATTACCTTAAAAGAAAATGGATTACTACGATAGGTCACTTCTTAAGGTCCTACCACTATACTAGACGATTCACATGCCATATTTCAAATCACAATAATTTTAGATTAAAGAAAAATATTTAATATGTTATTTTAGGTTTCCTTAGTAATTTGAAAATTTGGGATCAGAAAATTTAGCCGAGCACGATCGCTACGTTTAATTTAAAGCAAAATTAGGATCAGTTTCAGTTTTAGGATCAGTTTTTAGGATCAGTTTAAGTTAGGTTGATGTTAGGTTGGTTTAGTTAGTTTTATTATTATTAATGTTTCTTATTATTTATTATTTAATTTAAAATTATTAATTTGGTTTTTTTTTTTACAATTTGTTAAAAAAAAATTAGTAAGGATCCTGGGGTGGTTACAATACCAATGTCACCAATCATTAACGTGCCTCCGTATCTAGTCCGATTAGAACAAAGGGGCGGTTGTTGATCAATGTACTTAATATTATGGGGGTCACTTAACTATTTTCAATGTTTGCATAAGATCAACAGAGCTAAGATGGATGCATATGTGTTTCTCAGTCAAGTAGACTCTTGCGACGGAGGAAAAGGGACGTGTTCAAAGCCTTCTACGTGTAACTAACACTTTGGAAACGGTAAGAAAATGGAAGCAGAGATAATTCTTCAGGTTCAGTGGCTTTTTGAGCGGTAACAGTTCTTTTTTCAAGTTTTACATGAGATCACTTCAGTTACTCGAACGAATTTATGAAAATATACCTTAGCTGGAGTAACTGTTGTGGTTATATGCTTATTCCTTCGGCAAGCTGGCTTCTTATTAGTTTCTTTCTCGTTCATTTAGAATGGTTTCTACGAGTTCGTGCGGCAAATCGTAAAGAGTAAGGCTTATTAGTTGTCGATACGTCATTTGCGTGGAGACATTTGACACAATTGTTTTGTTAGCACAATAATATCAGTTCATAGTGGTAAAATCTTAAAAGTTTTATCATAAGGCATATATATATATTCTGACACATAATTGTACCATTGTCACACCAATTTGATCATGAACAAAAAATTAAACAATAAGCTTTCCAAGACTCCAGTTTATAATAAATATGAAATAGCCATTATTAGATATTACCAGGAACAACACGTAAAATATGAACAACAAAAGTCACAGTCAAAGTCAAAGTCAAAATCATTTATTCAAGTCTACGACGCTCTTATGAAGGTCAATTACAAATTTTAATATTGAAATTTATTACATTGTACTGCCACGTTCAGCAAACAAAAATTATAGAGCCACTGCGAGAAGAACGGGCAAGAAACTTGGGGCCATTCTTTTAAACGTTTTTTAACAATGTGCTAACTACATACTATATAGAAAAAATATTACAATACTTAATTTACATTACGTAGGTGACAGGCGCTTGTTTGGCAGAGGCGAACCAGTCCAAGCATTTTTGTCGTTTAAGTAATCACAAACTGTGTAGTAAGATTTCTTTATCAAAATATTCTTCACATGCAACTTGAATTTTCTTTCTGTGAGCGTTGTAATATGTTTGGGCAATTTATTATAAAAACGCACACAATTGCCTAAGAAGGACCTTTTTTTGTCTTTGCTAATCTAAAACCTGGCACCGCTATTTTATCTTTATTCCTAGTGCTATAATCGTGATTGTCACTGTTTGATTTTAATTTGCTCAAATTTTTACGAACATACATAATATTTTCAAATATATGCAGACTTGGTAAAGTTAAAATATCAATTTCTTTAAAAAGATCTCTCAGGGATTCCCTAGGATCCATTTCATATATGGCTCGAATTGCACGCTTTTGTAAGATAAAGATTGTCTCTATCTCAGCAGCAGCTCCCCACAGCAATATACCATAAGACATAATACTGTGGACGTACGCGAAATAAATGAGCCTAGCAGTAGCTACGTCTGTTAGCTGTCTTATCTTACGAACTACATATGCAGCAGAACTAAGTCTTCCAGATAGATCATGTATATGTGGATTCCACTGTAAAGTTGAATCCATTTTAATTCCCAGGAAGACTGTCGCATTGTCAAAAGAGAGATTTTCTAGGCCAAGCTTAATGTTTGGTTCCACATAAGTAGCATTTGGTAAAGAAAACTTTAAACATTTGGTCTTTTTTGAATTTAAGAGAAGATTATTAGCCGCGAACCACTTAGAGATCATAGATAACACATTATTTACATTAATAAGTTCACTATCCCTCCTATCTACTCTAAAAATTAGGGAGGTATCATCTGCGAATAAAACTATATCGCAGAAATATTTAACCATGCAAGGCAGATCATTTATATATACTAGAAACAGAAAAGGTCCGTAAATTGACCCTTGCGGTACTCCTATTCTTACCAAAGACCCGGAAGAAGTATTGCCATTTATTCTAACCTTCTGTAGCCTGTCTGACAGATATGACTTTATAAGATCCAGAGCTTTTCCACGAATACCATAATGTGAAAGTTTTCGAATCAGAGTGCGGTGCTCTACACAGTCAAATGCCTTAGAAAGGTCACAGAATACGGCAATAGCATCATGTGAACTCTCCCAAGCTTCAAGTATATGTGACATCAATTGAGCACCTGCATCTGTTGTGGATCTGCTCTTTCTGAAACCAAACTGATTCTCATTCAATATATTATGCTCATTAAAACGGGATAGAAGTTGTTTGAGCATATTTTTTTCGAATACTTTACTCAGAACAGGTAAGATAGAAATAGGTCTGTAATTGCAAGGGTCAGATGTAGCCCCCGACTTCAAAATTGGAGTGATTATACTTTGTTTCATTAAGTCGGGGAAGTTTCCTTTATCAATACAAAGATTGAATATTGTTTTTAAATATGGTGCAATAATGCATATTATAGACTCTGCCACTTTAACTGACATACCCCACAAGTCTTCGGTGCTCTTAATATTTAAATTTTTAAATGTCTTTATAATTTCAAATATAGTTGTGTGCCTGAAAGAAAAGTCCGGCGATTTGCAGGGGAAATTATGTATTAGCAGAGTTTCTGCTACATCGGGACATGCATCCAATGACTTAGTGACTTCTAGGGGTAAGTTAGAAAAAAAAATTATTTGCCACTTGTATTGGATCAGATATTTGATTTTTATCAACATTTAAGACATATGTAGAATCTCTAGGTTTATTTTTTCCGGTCTCAGTATTTATAGTATTCCAAATGGTTTTTATTTTATTTTTAGACTTGCTAATTTTATTTCTAACAACTTACCGGGCGCGGCTCCGCCCGCGCGTATGTCGGTTATCGCGCGAAAACATTAACCTCTTTTTGCACAGTCGGATAAAAACTATCCTATGTTTTTTCCCGGGTCTCAAACTATCTCCTTACCAAATTTCATTCAAATCGGTCCAGTAGTTTTGGCGTGAAAGCGTAACAGACTGACAGAGTTACTTTCGCATATATAATATTAGTACTGATAAAAATAGACTTAGCACACAAGGAAACAGACTTAAACATTTTTGAATAGTTTCTAACATAATCACGAAACTGCTTGCAGGATGTCAAATTCTTCCTGCGATACAGATCATACAAATAATCTCTACTTTTTCGAATACCTGTAGTTGCCCAATCACCGAACTTCAACTTTCCATTTACTTGTTTCTTTATTTTTGGACAAACTTTTTGAAACTCAGTATTTACTAAAGAAAATAAACTATTATAAATGTCATTCGGATAACTATGAGAAAAACTTGTTATGGCAAGCTTAGCTTCTATATTGGTACTGAGTATTTCTAGCCTACTGGTTGTTAACGGCCTATGTTCAATTTCATACCTCGCTGTTTCTCTGCTTCCATCAAATCTAATTGCCAGGCCCTCATGATCAGATCTAACACCCTTCATTATTGACTTTTGTTTAGTCTTACAGTTCGTGTATATATTGTCTATACAGGTAGCTGAAGTATCTGTTATCCTCATAGAGATATAAAATACTATACAGGTAGCTGAAGTATCTATTATCCTCATAGAGATATAAAATACTATTTTCTCTTTTCTGTGGTTATCCTAGTGGGCTCACAGTGGGAATAGAAATTTCAAATTAAATGACTTAAACAATGAAATAAGATCAGTCTTATTTTTAGATTTCAATAAAATATCTACATTAAAATCACCACATACAAATATGGGTTTTTTACATTTAGAAATTTTTAGTAGTATACTTTCCAGAGTGGCTAAGAATTCTGTAAAATTTTGAGCACGACCTTCATCTGTTGGTGGTCGATATACACACAACACGAGATGCCTGTCCACCTCCACACAAGCAACCTCATGCACAGACACGTTCGACAGAACATCTGACTAAGTCATGGCGTTCTTTAAATTTTAAGTTATTTTTAACAAGAATAATACACCCTCCTCCTTCTGCAGATGATCTGTTAAACGCACTGCCTAAACTAAAATTCTTAACATTAAATAACATTTTATTCTTAGCCATGTTTCAGTGAAACATAATATATCAAAAGGATATTTATCTAAGAACATTTCAATTTCAAGTATTTTGCCAGGGAAGCGATTTATATTTTGGTAATAGAGTGGCTATGTCAAAACACTTCCCTGTTGTCTGACTTATAAGTTTAAACAGTTTGACTCAACATTCGTATTAGTACATGTACTAAAATCTGTAGCGTCAATAAAAGACTTTGTTATATTTTTTATAATCGACTCAATATTATAAGCTACCAAAGTAGCAATTAAATTCTTACATTTCTTAGGTAGGTACATCCTAAATACTATTTAATCGTATGTATAAAATAAAACAACCAGACTGGAAAAGCAAAAAGCTTTTGATAGGTAGGTCACATGTTAGCATCCATCGATGGTTTTTGAAGAACACGTTAGAGTGTCCATGTAGCCTGATCTTAAGGATCTGCGCAGCGTTGTGATTAGTAAAGTAACAAGTGGACGTCAATGATGATTTATATATAACACCACCACACACACACACACTACACACACCGTTTGTGCTTTGCGTTACAAACCACAATCCTTAGAAGTCTTGTCTTAGCTCCGACCCGGTCGACATCACCTGCAGTGTGTACATAAATATATTTTATTGTGACGGGTTTACATGTTATCTATTTTTATTACTCAAAATCATACCAAATACGAAAATAGGGTAAATTTCGTCAAGTCTATACGTTAATTACAGATATTTGATCACGGTTCATTTGGGGCTCATCCAAGAAATTTATGAAAAGAGTCCTTCAAATAGTGAAGTTTTACAAATGTCTATAAACAGCGGTAAACGTATCCCAAATCAACTCACGTCTGCTTGTTATACGTCAATGTTAATATTTTTTAGTAAAACGACTATTTTTTACTTTCCTTTATTTTGAAATGAAAAGTTGAGTGCTTAACACCGGTGAAAGTCATCAATTCGTACTCGGAATATAGCCGCCCAGGCTGTGCTGGGGCGTTTAAATACGTCGTACGGAAATTGATTCCTTTCGACCCTTGTACAGCATACTACTATTCCTATTTTGTTAGTAGGTATGTTGTTTTAGTGTATATATTTTTAATTAATATTTTTTATCATTAATGAATATATTTAAAGAAATACAAATAAAAATTAAAAATAAATATAAAGATCTAACTAATTCTAACTGCGCACAGGGGCGTAGATTAAATGAAGCATGCGTAGTGAAAAGATACCGTGGGGTAGTGGCCCAACGAGGTCCAGCAGAGACCATGAGCATATTGCTCGATGACCCAACCAGCCCCGCCAAACACTGACGATATATTTAGTTAAGCAAACAGAAAATGGATGTAAGATCTATTAGGCTTCTGATATTCGACAAACGCTAAGCACAGGCGCTCATTATCCTTGACGGTCTTTTATATAATTTGCCGATTATGAACATTAGTGACCTCCAATCCTATCCAAGATGGCAACGGAATTACCACAACTAGAACAAAAGATACACAAAGATTTTCGTTTTGTATTAATTGTTTCATTAAAGTAAAAATTTGTAAAATGGACGTGTTCAGTCTTGTAGGTTAGTGTATGACGTAAATAATACTTACTTTGGAAGTGCCGATGGAATCAGGAATTCAGCGGCTTCTTGAGCAGGTACAGGTTTTCTTGTTATTGTACATGAAACCACTTCAGTCACGCAAGATACGTTATCTGAATATATATAAGGCAGCTGGAGTGACTGTTGTGGTGAAATGTGTATTCCATCGGCAAGCCGATTGTGTATGCGTTTCTTTCTTGATCATTTGATGGTTTCTATGAGTGGATGCGGCATGTCGTGATGAGTAAATTTTTTTATTGTTATTATTGTGTTGGTATTTAAAAAATAAATGTAAAATAGAATAACATAAAATAATTATTATTTAGTAACCGGCTAGGAATTGCGTAATATTTACCGAATATTGCTCCGACCAGTTTCGTACTTATTTTACACAAGACACTTATTTAACATAAAATATAAAATAAAATATTGAAAGCTTTTCGGGTATTTTTGTTCGATTTAAATATCGCTTCACGCCAACTTTTTTTCCGCAGTATGGTCAGGTATATACAACTCTTTAGAGCTCAAAACATTTCCACAAATTGAACTCCGCAGATCACTGCGGTGATCTGCGGTGAACAATGAGGTGGATTCTGTTCTTCAACAAAGTCACATCACACGAACTATTTCTTTTGGATATACATAAAACTTTCGAATGTCTCTATTAAAATTTTTCTAGCGCATAGCATAGCAAAGGCTTGTTTTAATATATGTAAGGTAAAATGTCCTCCCTCGTCCGCTCCGCGGCCTCTTTCTGCGCCATCACCGCCACGCAGAAAGAGATCACCGCCTGCCGCGATCCATTACTGCCGAGCATAGCGTTAACCACGCTTGGCAGCGACAAATCTGTGCCTATCCGCGTGATCTCCTCCCACGCTGGAGGCTCCCCGCAGGATCTCCTCGCTGCCACGAAGTGGTACACTTTGGCGAGGATCTCCGCCTGGGGCTCCCAGGGGCGATCACCGGCCAACGCGCATCCCGCCGTCCACTTATCGCCCTTGTCGCGATCGGACGACGCAGCAGGGCCTTATTGGCGCGACCGAGGGCGTGCACCCAGACAGGTGCCCCGTACAAGGCCATAATCCGGATCACTCCGGAGTACAGGCGACTACATGTGGTGTTCGGGCCGCCCACGTTGGGCAGCAGCCTCCCAAGGGCGGATGCGGTGCCTATGACTTTTCCAGGCCAGTTGAGTGAAGTGGGCCCATCATATGCGTCCCAACCCGGACCAGGACCCCGTCCAGGTCTATCCGCGTTCCTGGAGGGGGTCTCCCCCGAGGCCCATGGAACATAAGTGCCTCGGTCTTGGAGAGAGCACCCTCAGGTCCAATTGTCGAGGAACATAATTTAATTTAACCTCATCGGGCTGAGATGTCTGTATATCTTTGTGCTAAAATAGTCAATCTAGCTACTGAGAACATGTAATCATGCAACATGCTTGTATTATGCACATGTTGTAATAAACTTTGTTATAAAAACATTAATAAGGAGAGGAAAACCTCACCATTATTATACAGGCAGGTCACATGTAAGGCTCCATCGATGGTTTTTCAAGACCATGACACGACCGTGACACGACCGTGACACGACCGTGACACGACCGTGACACGACCGTGACATGACCATGACATGACCATGACATGACCATGACATGACCATGACACGACCGTGACATGACCAAGACTTTAAGCTACCACGCCCAGTAGAAAATCTGTCGCAAATTGGCTAATAGTGTGTTCGGGCATCTGTCCTTGATTGCCTAGTAAGAAATGTATAAGGCGTCAGATCATTTAATCAGACATAATGGCGACAGGAATTCACTTAAGTATAAGACCCAGGTTATCAAGGAAACTAGACAACTTGAAAATAATCTTTCCAAGACTCCAGTTTTTACTAAATTTAAAATAGTCATTTATACTCGTCAGAGAAAACACTTATAGTATTAATACGAAATAACAAATTTATATAATAAATAATAAATGCAAAGTGGAATAGCAACAAGCTCACCATAGGACCACATAAGATAGATAAGATAAGATAAGATAAGATAATTTTTATTGCCAAAAAGATTTATAAGTAAATACAATGGTAAACTTAGATTCTACAATAACTAAAATTCTTATTCCCTAATAGATTGACAGCGAGCCCCAAACTAAGCACTAAGCCTGTATCTTGGGGATCGAGTGCGTAATTTCAAAAGGTTCATTGTGTTGTTCACGACAGAATTAAAAATTGATACAGTGGCAATGTAAAATTGAATTTAAATTTAAGTACAATGCGTTGCAATACCAAAGTAAAAGTTTAAATATGTATATGTATATGTTATTTTTTAAATGAGACTGCATAATATGTGGCCTTTATCTTCAATTAGGTGAATAGGAGTTTCCTTGAAGCAGTTTACAAGTAATAATTTTAATTTAACTAAGTACTTATAATATAGATGTAAAGTGTAGAATGTGTGTGTATATGTGTGTCGTAGGATGTGTGTAAGAGTGTGTATGAGAGAGTGAGACGCTGTGCGCGTATGTGCCTGAAGTGAGTGGACTCATGTATACTCGTTCACTCGTCCATTAATTGGTTTCATACGTTTTTTGCGTGTGAAATATATTGAGCGAGTGTGCTGAGCAGTAGCGGTTTCATATTAATTCTTCTGTTTCTTTGTGGGAAAGTTTGAGCAGCCAATCCTTAACAGTTCTTTTGCAGGCATTGACTGGGAGATTTTTTATATTACACCTATTTGCCACTTTGTTGTACGTATGGGGGTGTGAAAAAGAAGGGCAGCGTTTAGCTAATAAAGACGTAACAAACGGTTTTGGAATTCTAAAAGCACGTCTTGTCATGATTTTTGCATTGTCTGAATGACTTCTTAGGTCAATGTGAGTTTTTATTGTAGCCCTGAAAATAAAGAGCTGGCGAACACGTAAAACTTGAAATTCATTGTAAAGAGCATCTGTTGGATAACGGAAAGGCTTCCGGAGTGTGACTTTTATTAGCGCACGTTGTGATCTTTCGATTTTCATAAAATAAGTTATACCTGCAGCACCCCACACCGTTACACAGTACTGGATGATAGACTGACATAAGGCAAAATACACTTGACGTAACAGTGGAACCGGAGCACAGTCGCGAAGGTTTTTCATTACATGGATTAATTTACGTGTCTTTGATGAAAAATCAGCTATATGGTGTCTGTAGGATAAATTTTCATCAATTGATACACCTAGATATTTTATGACGGGAACGCGGTCTATGAAATTACAAGTGCACGTAGAATGATCTAAGCTTCTATCATCCTTTGAACAGTGATGAATTTTCAGGACAAATTCAGGTGGTGGCATAGAGATGACGGTCTTTGCAAAAGCAATATATTTAGTTTTTTTCAGGTTAAGGGTGAGTAAATTCCTGTCCAGGGCTTTGGCAATTTGGGAAAGACTGTTTTCTGCAAGATTGTACACAAGGTCCCACGCTTCACCATTAATCAAAATCGCAGTGTCGTCAGCATATGCAATTATTTCAGTATTGTTCAGCTGTATGTTAAGGATATCGTTGATATAAATTAGGAAAAGCGTAGGACCGAGGATGCTACCCTGAGGAACACCACAGTTTGTTAGTTGGTGGTCGCTAGAGTGGTTTAGCACTTTTACAAACTGTTCGCGATTTTTTAGATAACTTGAGAACCAGCGCAACGGAATCCCTCTGACACCAATCGATTCTAGTTTCCTCAGAAGCAAGCCAACCGAGACCGTGTCAAAAGCTTTCGCTAAATCAAGAAATACACCGATACATTTGCTTCCTTGTTCAACATATGATGAGACCAGGTTAGCTAGCAGTGTGACAGCGTCTTCAGTCGACTTACCCCTGCGGAAACCATACTGTTTTTCAGAGATAAGGCTATATTTCTCCAGATATTTGATGAGTCTGTCATTTACGATTTTTTCCAGGATCTTAGAGAAAACGCTGAGGAGTGCAATAGGCCTGTAGTTATCAGGGGTACTTTTTGGACCATTTTTGTGTATTGGAGTTATGGCAGCTATCTTCCAGTACTCTGGAAATACACCAGACTCAATACTAAGATTACATATAAAAGTTAATGGAATTAGTATAGCTTGAGCACATTTTTTGATGAGAGCAGCAGAAATAAGGTCGGGACCAGAGGCACTGTCGATTTTATGCTTGCTAATAATTTTGGCTATTTCATTAGGGTCGGTGGGGTAGAGAAACAACGAGTACGGAGTGGATGAATGGGGCATGTATGAATCAATAAGAGATGTCTCGGTAACAGCTAACTTTTTCAAAATATTGTCAGTAAGTAGTTTACCCACGGCAACAAAATGCTCATTACAGTGATTTAGTGGGTTATTTGAATTTACTGAGTAGTTAAACAGTTCAGATGGCACGTTGCAGTTTGAGTTATAGCAAATGGTTTTTATTGTCCTCCAGAGCTTTTTTGTGTCATCTTTGTTCTGGTCGAGTAGCTGACTATTATATTGAGCTTTAATTTTACGGAGAAGTTTATTGCAGAAGTTCCTGTACCTAGTGTAAATCCTATGCCGATTAATGTCACCAGGAAAAGCTCTCCAATCGCGGTGTAGTTTGTCACGATGATGCATACATCTAATGAGTCCTGGAGTGATCCAGGGCTTTATGTTCACCATTTTTCTTCCTATTCTAATTTGTTGTGTATGCCTATTGATAGAACTAGTAATGATCTCGTTAAACGTGTTCAAAGCAGAATTAACACAAGGTTTCGTCAAAACGTTAGACCATTCAGTATTATTTAATTCTGTTAGAACTGCGTCAACATTCGTTTTATTTCGCATTTTAGCCTTAACCGACTGTATACTAGACTGTCGAGAGATACCAGCTATAACGATAGCATGATCAGTAATTGAAGAATGGAAAATCAGCCCTGTGCTTGCCGTTGATGATTTAACGAAAATGTGATCTAAGCATGAACGTAGTCTTGTCGGTTTGGTAATAGCGGGAAGTAGGCCATGCGAGGCCATGAGGCACAGTAAGTCAGATTGTTCCTCTGATGTGTCACACAAATTAATGTTCAGGTCACCAGCGATATTGATAGTCGGTTTGTGTTTTAATTCTCTTAAAACTATATCAAGCGAGTCTATAAACGAAGTAGTGTCTGTGATTGAGGGGGAGCGGTAAATGCCTAGAATAGATGTTTTATCGTCAACATTTACGACAATAGTGTCAGCATCCTTTATTTTAGATTCTAGTGCCAACGCGTTGTACGAAGACTTCACATAAATCACTACCCCGCCGTTTTTATTTAGTTGTTTTTTGCGTGCGAAAGACGTTATAGCCTGGGAGAGACGTAAGTAGAGTGCCCTCTGTAAGCCAGCATTCTGTTAAAACGATAGCATGAAAATTTAGTTCAAAACTTTTGAGTGTGACCAAGAAATCGTCGAAGTTACGTTGATAACTTCTAATGTTTAGTGAAATTACTTTAAAGTTAAGTGCAGTGCTGTTTGTAATAAATTGTTTACATAAATCGACCGAATAAAAATTATGACATTCGATTGAGATTGTTTCTTCAATTTCCTCTGTTACATCAATCAAACCCATTGTTATGAAATAAAAGTTGAGAAACGTGTAGTGAGAACATAGCCAAGTACGTCATATTTATTGTAATATAATTATTTATGTAAACTTTATTTTCAAATGTTGTATTATATAATAGTTTTGCTTCCAAGATGCTCTTTACATTCATGAAGGTGTTGAATTCGGAGAGTGAGGGAAATTGATGGTGAGTTTGTGTATTGAGTTTTATGAGTTTAAATTGTGTAGTATAAATTAGTGAGACAAATATTATTAAAATTAGATATAAAAATAGAACCATAAAGCAATTCTTAGCTGTCCGGTGGGGGGTCAGGGTATGTTCATTGAGCAGGCACGGGGACCACGTGGCGTTCGAGGTCTTCGTATGTTTTAATAGGAATTGCTTGTTTTCCTTCCTGCCTGCGTAAGTGTATTGTGCCATTCTGAGTCCAGCAGAATCTAAAACCTGCATCTTTTGAACGCTGCTGGGCAGTCCGAAATAACTGCCTGTTTTCCTGGGTAAGGCGCTCATTAAAAAACAGTTTTCTGGCCGCCCCTTCGACTATGTCAGTACTTAATAGGTTTCGCCGGGATTTCGCAGCTTTCAGGAACTCCTCTCTTTTTTGCCGTCTCACAAATCTGACAACGAGGGGTCGTGGAAGTTTTGAAGGAATCACCCCATCCTCATGACCAGTCTCTGGGCGACGAGGGCCAGCCCGCATCACAAAGTCTAGGTCACAGTCGTCGAGGGCAACTCCGATCTTTTGCGCCGTCACATGAATAATGTGCGTGAGGTTTTCATTTTTATTTTCAGAGAAGCCTGCTATTTCAATCTCGTTTTTGAGTCTTATTTGCGCCCCAGTGTTCAATTGCTCCCGTAAATGTATTACTGTATTTTTAAGGGATAGAATTTCGGCCTCACGTTCATTTCCACGGACTTCTAGTTCATGAATTTTTGCTCCATAGTCATCCATTCGCTCTGTAATACGCTCCGCAAGAGACTTCATCTGGGAGTTCATGTCGCCTATTTCTTTACGTAGTAATTTCATCTCTGAAGCTATGGAGCTTAATGTCAATGGGTCAAATTCTACGACGCTTGCGATGGAAGGCGAGCATGGCGCCGATGCGTCTGTTTTAGGGGAGCCATCGCGCATGATAACATTTGGCCGCTGGTCGTCGCCGTGTGCAAACTGTGCGGCTGCCATACGAACCGGCGTGTTTGAGTTATCTTTCTTTGGCTCTTTGCTGAGACAGATTGGGCAACACCAGACTAGTCTCACCTCTTCGCTTAACTTACGTGGTTCGTTTAAGTTGACACATATAGCATGAAAATAGTACGCACAGTTTGAGCATTGAATGTGCAGCCCAACGGACAATCTGATTGGTTTAGTACACGCTGCACAGTTGTTTACCATTATGCTAACTTTATTCAGTGCAACAAATAATGTAAGTAAGTGATCAGTCCTAACTGTGACCCAATAACAGTTGTAGAAAACTCACGTAGTCGGCAAAACGCTTGAGTCTGTTCCGCTGCTGCCGTCGGCCGTAACTCGGTCAGTGTCCGTGTGGAAGCTACGTCAGCACTTAATCGACTGCCGTCGCTATACTTTTAGTAGCGTGTCACATAATGCTGGTTACGTGTTAGATTCCATCGATGGTTTTTGAAAATAACGTTAGAGTGTCTATGTAGCCTGATCATAAGGGACTGTGCAGCTCAGTGAATCGTAAAGCAAAGCGCAAAAAGTGATCATGGTTCATATTTACATCACCAAAGTTTGCGCTTTACTCGACAAACCACAAACATTACAAGTCCCTTTTTAGCTCCACCCTGGTCGAAATCACCTGCAATTTGTACATTAAGACTTTATTTTGTGACGGGCCTACATAAAAACTGTCTTGACTTGCCGAAAATTAAACAGACACAACAGGATAATTTTGTCGAATCCATACGATAATTACAGATATTTGATCACACTACATTTGGGGCAAATCCAAGAAATTGATGTACAGAGTCCTACAAATAGTTAAGTTATGAAAATGTCTGTAAACAATGGTAAACGTGTCTCATATCAACATACGTCTGCTTGTTAAAGCAAATCCCAGTCTGAGCAGAATGGAAGTGGATAATGATTATTGTACATCCTTCAGTCATAATTTATTTTACCTAAAGCCAGTGTCACCTTCCTACCTAGCATGGGTAGTAGGGAGCATAAATAAAAATGGAAGAACAGATTAGAAATATATTGAAGAGATTGGCCGCGGTCGGTGCTGAAGTTCAGGGGACGGCCGGAGTTCAGAGTCGTACTGATGTCAGCCTCGTCGGGTACTGGTAGCCTGGTACTGTAACCCTGGTAGTGGAACCCCGTGCAATGGGGTTTCCGTAGGTAAAATACTAGAAGATACTAGTTTTGTAGAGACTGATTTAAATCTACAATTTTTAGTAGGGACTTTATATAAATCACTAGTTCAAGGCGTGGCTCGTAGTAAAGTGACGCCGAATTTCTCTGTAGTCAACTAGCAAACTATGCCGGAAGTTCATGCCCCATTTTATTACCATATATGGTCACGTACAAGGGCACTAAACCGTTGGAAAAAATACTCCAATCAGTTAAGCTTAGTTTTACATAATCCGATTAAATAAAGAAACTAATCTACAATGGCGACGATTGCCATTATCTCGCACATGCACAAAATAGACAGCAGTCGTGTGCAAGTAACAGGTAATAATTAATGGTGCCATTATAGATTTGTTTTTTTATTGGGGCGCCGGGCTAGAATGTCATCCACATTGCAACCTGTTTGTGTCGGAAGAGGTGACTAAAGGTAAAATACTAGAAGGTGGGCAGCAGGGCCTTCTGAGGAACTGATATCTTAAATTGCGATCTTCGAGACGGCCAAGCATAGGGGTTATGGCAAACCCCTCCTTAATGCGAAGAGGTTGTGTTTAGCAGTCGATAATCTGGCTGATACAGTATGCCACACTGCATACACTCGGAAATTAAGAGAATTAAAACCACAACGTACAAATAGCGTGTAATATATCATCAGCTGCGTCTCCGGCTGCCACCACTATACATATTGACTGCTAAAACTAACTGTTTAAACTACCTACTGTAGGTTTTCTACATAGGGTATTATGACGCTGATAAGTGCTAAATAGCTTAAGTTGAACAGTAAGTTGAACAGATTGCTAAAATATTTGCTAAGTTGACTCAAAATTACGCTCACAACGTAAATATCTTAATTATTGACGTATAAATGTTTATGAAAATATATTAAAATATTAGCAAAACCATATCAAAAGAGACAAGCAAAGTTATATTTTCGGTTTGCCACCCTTGTACTCCTACGCAAACCAACAGTGACAAAATTTCAGACAGCGTCTTAATATCAACATTTGTAATATGAACAACATATTATACTACTTAACGTTGTGAAAAAAATAATTAGTAAGGAGTGGAAAAGCTCATCCTTATCATACAGGCAGGTCACATGTTTGGCTCCATCGATGATTTTTCAAGACCACGTTAGAGTGTCTGTGTAGCCTGATCTTAAGGAACTGTGCAGCGTCGTGAATCGTAAAGCAAAACACAAACCCCAGTTATGATTCAACATTAACATCACCGTTGTTTGTGCTTTAAAAACCACAATCCTTAAAAAATCACGATACTTCTCTCGGCCCCGCCCGGGCAACATCACCTGCAATGTGTACATAAATGATTTTCATGATATATATATAAATTATTAGTAGGACATTATTATTGATGAAGTTAAACTAATATAGTGGAAACATGAAGTCCTTGGAGTCAATAATTGTCAAAGCGGCTGATAGAAACGACAAATGACCAAAGCGGCTTTTACCTCGGCAAAAGAATTAGTATTGCCATTCAACGGGGTAATGCTGCCAGCCTTTTGGGTACATTATACTCGTGGACAGTGACTTGAGCTCTGTTTTTTACTTATGATTGCCTCCTGGTAGGAAACGAGCTTACTATTTTTAATGTTTAACAGTTTCAGGCCATTAATATAAAACAAAAAACTTATTGCGTGCTCTTAATTGTGTTGCTTTTCTTATAACATAATATATCTGTTATTAGAAGCGTAGTCAACTCAATTATATAAGGTCTTAAAATAATGGTCTTTTAAGACCTTATATAATTTTCTTAACAGAAAGACATGACCATGGCATGACCGCTACATGACCACGGCATAACCACCAAATGGTCATTTCATGGTCATGTCATGTTGTCGTAATGTCGTGTTCATGTAGTGGTCATGTCGTGGTCATATCGTGGTCATGTCGTGGTCATTTCGTAGTCATGTCGTGGTTATATCGTGATCATGTCGTGGTCATGTCGTGGCCATGCCGTGGTCATGTCGTGGTCATATCGTGGTCATGTCGTGGTCATTTCGTGGTCTAGTCGTGGTCATGTCGTGGTCATGTCATGGTCATGTCGTGATCATGTCGTGGTCATGTCATGGTCATGACGTGGTCATGTCGTGGTCATGTCATGGTCATGTCGTGGTCATTACGTGGCCATGTCATGGTCATGTAGTGGTCATTACTTTCTTTTAAGACTTTAATAAGACCATTCTTTTAAAACCTTATATAATTGGGTTGACTACGCTTCTAATAGTCGATATATTATATTAAAAGAAAATCAACACAATTAAGAGCAAACAAAATATTTTTTTTGCCTTGTGAGATCATTTAATCAGACATAATGGCGAGAGGAATTTATAGGAAAGTAGACAACTTGGAAATAATCTTTCTAAGACTCCAGTTTTTAATAATAAAATAGTCATTAGGTGTTATTAGATATTATCGGTGTAAGCACTTATAATATTACTAACAAATACCATTTATTTTTATGTATAAAACAATAAATGCAGAGTGGAAAATCCGCTAGCTCACCATAAGACCACATATGCAGGTCACATGTGAGGTTCCATCGATGGTTTTTGAAGATAACGTTGTAGTGTCTATGTAGCCTGATGATAAGAAACTGCGCAGCTTAGTGAATCGTAAAGCAAAGCACAGAAGTTGATCATGGTTCATATAATTACATCACCAAATTTTGCGCTTTGCGCTACAAACCACAACCTTACAAGTCCCGTCTTAGCTCCGCCCCGGTTGATATCACCTGCAGTGTGTACATTAAGATTTTATTTTGGCACGGGCCTACATATAAACTGTCCTAACATGCCAAAAATTAACCAGACACAAGAGTAGGGATCAATTTTGTCAAATCCTTACGTTTATTACAGAAATTTGATCACACTACATTTGGGGCCAATCCAAGAAATTTATGAAAGAGTGCTATATAGTTGTTTTGCAAATTTCTATAAACAATGGAAACGTGTAACATATCGCCACACGTCTTAGTTTCGAGATATCGGTTTTATAGATAATGGAGTTGTATCTCATTGCCTCACCACACCGTCATTCCACACCATTCTCACATATACCAATGTCGCCAATCATTAACGTGCCTCCGTATCTAGTCCGATTAGAACAAAGGGGTGGTTGGTGATCAATGTACTTCATATTATGGGGGTCACTTAACTATTTTCAATGTTTGCATAAGATCAACAGAGCTTTGATGGAGGGATATGTGGTTCTCAGTCAAGTAGACACATGCGACGGAGGAAAAGGGACGTGTTCAAAGCCTTCTACGTGTATGGTGTAACTAACACTTTGGAAACGGTAAGAAAATGGAAGCAGAGATAATTCTTCAGGTTCAGTGGCTTTTTGAGCGGTAACAGTTCTTTTTTCAAGTTTTACATGAAATCACTTCAGTTACTCGAACGAATTTATGAAAATATACCTTAGCTGGAGTAACTGTTGTGGTTATATGCTTATTCCTTCGGCAAGCTGGCTTCTTATTAGTTTCTTTCTCGTTCATTTATAATGGTTTCTACGAGTTCGTGCGGCAAATCGTAAAGAGTAAGGCTTATTAGTTGTCGATACGTCATTTGCGTGGAGACATTTGACACAATTGTTTTGTTAGCACAATAATATCAGTTCATAGTGGTAAAATCTTAAAAGTTTTATCATAAGGCATACATATATATTCTGACACATAATTGTACCATTGTCACACCAATTTGATCATGAACAAAGAATGAAACAATTAGCTTTCCAAGACTCCAGGTTTTAATAAATATGAAATAGCCATTATTAGATATTACCAGTAATAACACGTATAATATGAACAACAAATACTATTAATTGTATGTATTTAATAATAAATACAGAGTGGAAAAGCAAAAAGCTCTTGATAGGTAGGTCACATGTTAGCGTTCATCGATTGTTTTTGAAGAACACGTTAGAGTGTCCATGTAGCCTGATCTTAAGGAACTGTGCAGCGTAATGATTCGTTAAGCAAAGCACAGACGTGAATGATGGTTCATATATTACATCACCACACCTTGTGCTTTGCATTACCAACCACAATCCGTACAAGTCCCGTCTGAGTTCCGCCCCGGTCGACATCACCTGCAATGTGTACATAAATATATTTTATTGTGACGGGTTTACATGTTATCTATTTTTATTACTCAAAATCATACCAAATACGAAAATAGGGTAAATTTCGTCAAGTCTATACGTTAATTACAGATATTTGATCACGGTTCATTTGGGGCTCATCCAAGAAATTTATGAAAAGAGTCCTTCAAATAGTGAAGTTTTACAAATGTCTATAAACAGCGGTAAACGTATCCCAAATCAACTCACGTCTGCTTGTTATACGTCAATGTTAATATTTTTTAGTAAAACGACTATTTTTTACTTTCCTTTATTTTGAAATGAAAAGTTGAGTGCTTAACACCGGTGAAAGTCATCAATTCGACTCGGAATATAGCCGCCCAGGCTGTGCTGGGGCGTTTAAATACGTCGTACGGAAATTGATTCCTTTCGACCCTTGTATAGCAGACTACTATTCCTATTTTGTTAGTAGGTATATTGTTTTATTGTACATATTTTTAATTAATATTTTTTATCATTAATGAATATATTAAAAGAAATACAAATAAAAATTAAAAATAAATATGAAGATCAAAAGTTCTTGAAATATATCTAACTAACCCTAACTGCGCACAGGGGCGTAGATTAAGTGAAGCATGCGTAGTGAAAAGATACCGTGGGGAAGTGGCCCCACGAGGTCCAGCAGAGACCATGAGCATATTGCTCGATGCCCCAACCAGCCCCGCCAAACACTGACGATATATTTAGTTTAGCAATCAGAAAATGGATGTAAGATCTATTAGGCTCCTGATAGTCGACAAACGCTAAGCACAGGCGCTCATTATCCTTTACGGTCTTTTATATAATTTGCCGATTATGAACATTAGTGACCTCCAATCCTATCCAAGATTGCAATGGAATAACCGCAACTAGAACAAAAGATACACAAAGATTTTCGTAGTGTATTAATTGTTTCATTAAAGTAAAAATTTGTAATTAGGACGTGTTCAGTTTTGTAGGTTAGTGTATGACGTAAATAATACTTACTTTGGAAGTGCCGATGGAATCAGGAATTCAGCGGCTTCTTGAGCAGGTACGGGTTTTCTTGTAATTGTACATGAAACCACTTAAGTCACGCAAGATACGTTATGGGAATATATATAAGGCAGCTGGAGTGACTGTTGTGGTGAAATGTGTATTGCATCGGCAAGCCGATTGTGTATGCGTTTCTTTCTTGATCATTTGATGGTTTCTATGAGTGGATGCAGCATGTCGTGATGAGTAAATTTTTTATTGTTCACGTTATTTATTTAATAACATAATTTTAAATTTTTTACAACATTCATATATAAAAAATAAATATTATAAAAAACTTAAAACTAGGATGCCGCCAGCAGCGGGGCAGGGCCTAAGCTACCAGCGGTTAGGACTGCAGAGAAAGGAACCTTCGGACAATGCGTGTCGTGTCGAGTATCACTGCCTTCTGTATCTGACCCTTGATCCAACCGTCTAGTGAGAGCCTCTTGAGGTGTTGGTCGAGGCTCTTCGCACGGCGACAGTCGGTTCAAGGGTCTGAACCAGAGGCAGCATACGATCACGATACGCGGTCAGAATTGTTCCTCCCTCCGTAGCCCCATAGTAGGCGCGCATGCAGTTTTCATTGATTGATGGAGTCCATCGCATGCGGCGCACTATACCACCGGTAGCGGGGGTCGGGCGCGGAGCAGATTGCCCCACAGGCTCCAAGCGTGCCGGTAGCGGGGGACGTCCCCGTCGCACAGGTCTCGGCGGCGGCGGCGGCGTCGGTGGCCCACCCTCATCACTCGATGCACTCGATTCGCGGGGAGTGTGGAACTCGTCTCCCGACGAAGAGCTCGGAGCTGACGGGGTAGGCGGTGATGGGATATGTGCGCAGGTGGTCGCCGCTGTGGTATTCTGTCTCGCCTTTAATCTTGTGATCATATTTATGATATCTAGTGGTTTAATTCCATATTGTAATTTGTTGTTGTTTTCTTTGTTCTTTGACATAAAGTGTCAGTATAGCAATTTGTAGTCATTTTAATTGTTTCTTCTTTAATTTTATAAAATATTGTCTGCTTATGTTATGGAAGGTTTTATTATACACTCAGAATATAATATAGTAGGAAATATCAGCCACAAAGTGTAAAAATTCAATTTTAAAATTGTTTTGTGAAAAAAGGCGAAGTATGTCAGCGGTGTTTTTTTTTTTTTTTTTTTTTTTTTTTATTGTTATTATTGTGTTGGTATTTAAAAAATAAATGTAAAATATAATAACATAAAAGAATTATTATTTAGTAACCGGCTAGGAATTGCGTAAAATTTACCGAATATTGCTCCGACCAGTTTCGAACTGATTTAACACAAGACACTTATTTAACATAAAATATAAAATAAAATATTGAAAGCTTTTCGGGTATTTTTGTTCGATTTAAATATCGCTTCACGCCAACTTTTTTTCCGCAGTGTGGTCAGGTATATACAACTCATTAGAGCACAAAACATTTCCACAAATTGAACTCCGCAAATCACTGCGGTGATCTGCTAACCACGCTCGGCAGCGACAGATCTGCGCCTATCCGCGTGACCTCCTCCCACGCTGGAGGCTCCCCGCAGGATCTTCTCGCCACCACGAAGTGGTACACTTTGGCGAGGATCTCCGCCTGGGGCTCCCAGGGGCGATCCCCGGCCAACGCGCATCCCGCCGTCCACTTATCGCCCTTGTCGCGATCGGACGACGCAGCAGGTCCTTATTGACGCGACCGAGGGCGTGCACCCAGACAGGTGCCCCGTCTTCTTCTTATCCGTTATCCGTTACGCTCTTGACAGAGCGGTCGTGATCGTTATGCAGTAGTACTGGCAGGGGCAGATGTGATGCGCCTCACGATGTTTCGCCACCTTTGCCTGCTGGAGGTCATTCTGCTGCACTGGTTCAGGGAACTTCCGATGGCAGACTTGATCTGGTCAGTCCAACGCGTGGGTGACCTTCCGCGCGGTCTAGTGCCCTCTACTTTTCCTTGGACGACAAGGCGCTCTAAGGACTGATTGTCGCGCCGGGAAACATGTCCGAAGAATGTAAGGATGCGAGATTGTACTATTGAAAATAGACGCTGCTTTATACCGAGTTCTCGAAGTATCGAGACGTTCGTTCGAAACTCAGTCCACGAAACTCCGAGCATTCTTCTCCAGCACCACATTTCCAGAGCGTCTATTTTCTGTTTTTCCACATCTCGCAGAGTCCATGTTTCAGCTGCGTATAAAAATATGGGGAATATGAGTGTCCTCACGAGCCTGGTTTTCGTAGCCTTGGTTACTTTTTTGGACCTCCATATTTTTCTCATCTTGTCCATCGCCGTTCTTGTGATACCCATACGTCTTTTGATCTCATCTATGCACCCGCCGTTGTTTGAGATTAAAGCCCCAAGATATATATATGATTGGACCACGCTACAGTTCGCAATCTGAGTCACTTCCGGCAAATTATTTCTGGCACGGTCGACAATCATCACTTTGGTCTTGCTGCGGTTAATCTTAAGTCCAAACTCATGGCTCACTCGTTCCATCTTTGACAGCAGCTCTTCCAAGTGTTGTGAACTGGTCGCAAATAAGGTGGTGTCATCCGCGTATCGCAAGTTTGCAATTTTGTATCCACCAATTGTTACACCATCTGTCCAGTCCTCCAAAGTAATACGCATTATAAGTTCAGTGTATGCATTGAATAGGAGCGGTGATGTAATGCAACCCTGGCGTACACCAGCACTAGGATGGAAGTCGCTAGATAAGACCTCATCTGTGCGCACTGAGGCTGTGCCTTCTTCATAGAGACGTCTTAAAAGGTGTACAAGATGTTTTGGTGTGCCCATATCTAATAAGGTTTTCCACAATACTGGCCATTTCACCGAGTCGAACGCTTTCGAAAAATCAACAAAGCAAATGAATGTGGGCTTGTTGAATTCTCTTGCCTTCTCAATGATCTGACGTACGATGAGAATTTGTTCCCGAGTGCCTTTCCCCTTTACAAAACCGGCCTGTTCTGGAGCAATCTCCTTAGCTAGGTAAGTTTTCAATCGCTCGTTGAGAATATGTAACATTATTTTGCTAGCGTGTGATATAAGAGCAATGAGACGGTAATTGTTACATTTCTTAGTTGAACCTTTCTTGTGCAGGGGTGTGAATACGGTGTGTGTCCATTCAGAAGGCCATGCTCCTGTTTGCCATACCTTGTTGCAGATAATGTGAAACATCTGGTCGCCACGTTCTCCTAAGGCTTTAATTGTCTCAATAGGAATTGCATCTCTACCAGTTGCTTTCTTGCTTTTCAGGTGTTTTATAGCAGATTTCACTTCGGACAGAAGAATGTCTGGTTCCAAATTCTCACTTACTGGGTCTGTATTTGCAAATACTCGCGACTGTGGATCTTGGAGTAATGACTGACAGTAACTCTTCCACGTTTCAGAGATTTGTTCAAGTTCTGTTACCATTTCTTTTTTGTCATTCTCAATAGCCCAGGTTTTAACCGGCAGAGATTTGTTAATCAGACGAATTTTGTGGTAAAGATCTCTAGACTCATATTTTATAGCATGATTTTCAACCTCTTCACAAATGCTACGAAGGTGGGAATTGTAGTCTCGCCTGCAGCTGGCCTGAATGTCAGCAGACAACTTGTTTAGTTCTCTTATGTCTGTACCTGCGGCCTTTTTACGACGCCTCTCTTCAATTAGAGCTAGTGTGGTATCATTCATCCAATGTTGACGTTTGCGCGTTTCAGCTCTTGGATTGGACTCAGCTACTGCATTTTGGATGAGGTTTTTAGCCGTGTTCCACAGCATTTCTGGTGTAGCTTCATTGTGGTTCACATCTGTCCATTCTCTCCAGTTCCGTTCTAAGACTGCAGTGAATTTTTCTTTGTCCGATACTTCTATCCGTTGTGTATTTTTAGGGGATCGGGCAGCTTTAAGCTTCAGCCGCATCTTTGCGATAACAAGTTCGTGATCAGAACCACAATCAGCCCCAGGTAGCGTATGGGAATTGAGGATGGAGGTGCGCCAGCGTGATCTAACCAGTATGTAATCGATCTGGTTCTTGGTTCTACCTCCAGGTGATGTCCAGGTGAACACTCTACGGGGATGGTGCTGGAATAGACTGTTCGCCACTATCATATTGTTCTCGTTTGCAAACTGCATAAACCTTTCACCTCTTTCATTTCGTACCCCAAGTCCGAAGTTTCCCACACAGTTGTTATAATGACTAGAGTTTGCGCCAATTTTCGAATTAAAGTCACCCATAACAATAAGTAGCTCTCTGTTGGGGATTTTGGCGATTGTTGCCTGTAATTCTCTATAAAAACTCTCTAGAACGGGTGGTAGAGCTTCGCTAGTAGGGGCATATACCTGTATTAGGTTTAGGTTTACAGGTGACGCTTTGAGTTTCATAGTTATGATACGGTCGCTAACTGCCTCATACCCTAACACGCTGTTTCTTTGGTGTTTAGGGACAAGAATTGCTACTCCGTTTTGGCTATTGTTATCATTGCCGGAAAAGTAGACGGCATGAGCGTCTGTGAAGAAATGTCCGTTGTTCCTCCAGTGGGTTTCGCTCAGACCACATATGCATAAACCACACCGGGTGACTTCTTTCTCCACGGTAATAAATTTACCAGGTTTTAGCAAGCCGCGAATATTCCATGTGCCTATCTTCTGGATTTTACGCAACTTGACGGGGTTTCCAGTAACATTGTTTCCATGTGAAGCCTGGTCTCCTACTTCAACATGGCCGGTAGTCCATTTCTCGCCGCACGCCCCGGATGCGGCGCGGCGCCGGTCGCTAAGCGGTTCGCATGGCAATCGTAATTCTGTACTTTTTACTTCCATAACGATTTTCTCGGGATATTAGTTGCAGTGGTTTCCCCTTGCCTTCTGCACCAGATCTTTTTTGAGGTTATTTGGACCCCAAGGCTTCTGTAGCCTCTTCTGTCCACTGGCCAGGAATGTGGTTATACCGCCACGGTTCGGTCGTCATTGCCTCGTCGGTTATCTAGCAGGGGGACCGCGGTACCGAGATACCGCCGCGGATGATGTGTTGTCCGCGCGTGCAGGTGAGGTTGACAGTTGGGGCCGGAAAGATGTTATGTCCGTTCTCCCCCATTACCCCCCGTACAAGGCCATAATTCGGATCACTCTGGAGTACAGGCGACGACATGTGGCGTTCGGGCCGCCCACGTTGGGCAGCAGCCTCCCAAGGGCGGCTGCGGCGCCTATGACTTTTCCAGGTCAGTTGAGTGAAGTGGGCCCCAAAAGTTCACCGCCCATCCAGGATGAGACCCAGGTACGTCATCTGCGTCCCAACCCGGACCAGGACCCCGTCCAGGTCTATCCGCGTTCCTGGAGGGTGTCTCCCCCCATGGACCATGAAACATTAGTGCCTCGGTCTTGGAGAGAGCACCCTCAGGCCCAATTGTCGAGGAACATAATTTAATTTAACCTAATCGGGCTGAGATGTCGGTATATCTTTGTACTAAAATAGTCAATCTAGCTACTGAGAACATGCAATCATGCAACATGCTTGTATTATGCACATGTTGTGATAAACTTTGTGATAAAAAACATTAATAAGGAGAGGAAAACCTCACCATTATTATACAGGCAGGTCACATGTAAGGCTCCATCGAATGTTTTTCAAGACCATGATACGACCGTGACACGACCATGACACAACCGTGACACGACCGTGACACGACAGTGACACGACCGCGACTAGACTTTGACATGACCGTGACATGACCATGACATGACCATGACATGACCATGACATGACCATGACATGACCATGACATGACCATGACATGACCATGACATGACCATGACATGACCATGACATGACCATGACATGACCATGACATGACCATGACATGACCATGACATGACCATGACATGACCATGACATGACCATGACATGACCATGACATGACCATGACATGACCATGACATGACCATGACATGACCATGACATGACCATGACATGACCATGACATGACCATGACATGACCATGACATGACCATGACATGACCATGACATGACCATGACATGACCATGACATGACCATGACATGACCATGACATGACCATGACATGACCATGACATGACCATGACATGACCATGACATGACCATGACATGACCATGACATGACCATGACATGACCATGACATGACCATGACATGACCATGACATGACCATGACATGACCATGACATGACCATGACATGACCATGACATGACCATGACATGACCATGACATGACCATGACATGACCATGACATGACCATGACATGACCATGACATGACCATGACATGACCATGACATGACCATGACATGACCATGACATGACCATGACATGACCATGACATGACCATGACATGACCATGACATGACCATGACATGACCATGACATGACCATGACATGACCATGACATGACCATGACACGACCGTTACCAAAACTTTAAGCTACCACGCCCAGTAGAAAATCTGTCGCAAATCGGCTAATGGTGTGTTCACGCATCTGTCCTTGATTGCCTAGTAAGAAATTTATAAGGCGTCAGATCATTTAATCAGACATAATGGCGACAGGAATTCACTTAAGTATAAGACCCAGGTTATCAAGGAAACTAGACAACTTGAAAATAATCTTTCCAAGACTCCAGTTTTTACTAAATATAAAATAGTCATTTATAGATATTGTCAGAGAAAATACTTATAGTATTAATACGAAATAACAAATTTATATATTAAATAATAAATGCAAAGTGGAATAGCATCAAGCTCACCATAGGACCACATAATGCTGGTTACGTGTTAGATTCCATCGATGGTTTTTGAAGATAACGTTAGAGTGTCTATGTAGCCTGATCATAAGGGACTGTGCAGCTCAGTGAATCGTAAAGCAAAGCGCAAAATGTGATCATGGTTCATATTTACATCACCAAAGTTTGCGCTTTACTCTACAAACCACAAACATTACAACTCCCTTCTTAGCTCCACCCCGGTCGACATCACCTGCAATTTGTACATTAAGACTTTATTTTGTGACGGGCTTACATAAAAACTGCCTTGAATTGCCAAAAATTAAACAGACACAACAGGATAATTTTGTTGAATCCATACGATAATTACAGATATTTGATCACACTACATTTGGGGCAAATCCAAGAAATTGATGTACAGAGTCCTTCAAATAGTTAAGTTATGCAAATGTCTGTAAACAATGGTAAACGTATCTCATATCAACATACGTCTGCTTGTTAATGCAAATCCCAGTCTGAGCAGAATGGAAGTGGATAATGATTATTGTACATCCTTCAGTCATAATTTATTTTACCTAAAGCCAGTGTCACCTTCCTACCTAGCAGAGGTAGTTAGGAGCATAAATAAAAATGGAAGAACAGATTAGAAATATATTGAAGATATTGGCCGCGGTCGGTGCTGAAGTGCAGGGGACGGCCGGAGTTCAGGGTCGTACTGATGTCAGCCTCGTCGGGTACTGGTAGCCTGGTACTGTAACCCTGGTATTGGAACCCCGTGCAATGGGGTTTCCGTAGGTTAAATACTAGAAGATACTAGTTTTGTAGAGACTGATTTAAATCTACAATTTTTAGTAGGGACTTTATATAAATCACTAGTTTAAGGCGTGGCTCGTAGTAAAGTGACGCTGAATTTCTCTGTAGTCAACTAGCAAACTATGCCGGAAGTTCATGCCCCATTTTATTACCATATATGGTCACGTACAAGGGCACTAAACCGTTGGAAAAAATACTCCAATCAGTTAAGCTTATTTAAATAGTTTTACATAATCCGATTAAATAAAGAAACTAATCTACAATGGCGACGATTGCCATTATCTCGCACATGCACAATATAGACAGCAGTCGTGTGCAAGTAACAGGTAATGATTAATGGTGCCATTATAGATTTGGTTTTTTATTGGGGCGCCGGGCTTGAATGTCATCCACATTGCAACCTGTTTGTGTCGGAAGAGGTGACTAAAGGTAAAATACTAGAAGGTGGGCAGCAGGGCCTTCTGAGGAACTGATATCTTAAATTGCGATCTTCGAGACGGCCAAGCATAGGGGTTATGGCAAACCCCTCCTTTTTGCGAAGAGGTTGTGTTTAGCAGGCGATAATCCGGCTGATACAGTATTCCACACTGCATACATTCGGAAATTAAGAGAATTAAAACCACAACGTACAAATAGCGTGTAATATATCATTACTTGCGTCTCCAGCTGCCACCACTATACATATTGACTGCTAAAACTAACTGTTTAAACTACTGTAGGTTTCCTACATAGGGTATTATGACGCTGACAAGTGCTAAATAGCTTAAGTTGAACAGATTGTTAAAATAATTTGTTGACTCAAAATTACGCTCATAACGTAAATATCTTAATTATTGACGTATGAGTGTGTATGAAAATATATTAAAATATTAGCAAAACCATATCAAAAGAGACAAGCAAAGTTATATTTTCGATTTGCCACCCTTGTACTCCTACGCAGTCCAACAGTGACAAAATTTCAGACAGCGTCTTAATATCAACATTTGTAATATGAACAACATATACTACTTAACGTTGTGAAAAAAATAATTAGTAAGGAGTGGAAAAACTCATCCTTATCATACAGGCAGGTTACATGTTTGGCTCCATCGATGATTTTTCAAGACCACGTTAGAGTGTCTGTGTAGCCTGATCTTAAGGAACTGTGCAACGTCGTGAATCGTAAAGCAAAACACAAACCCCAGTTATGATTCAACATTAATATCACCGTTGTTTGTGATTTGCTTTAAAAACCACAATCCTTAAAAAATCACGATACTTCTCTCGGCCCCGCCCGGGCAACATCACCTGCAATGTGTACTTAAATGATTTTTATGATGTATATATGAATTTTAGTAGTACATTATTATCGTTGAAGTTAAACTAATATAGTAGAAACATGAAGTCCTTGGAGTCAATAATTGTCAAAGCGGCTGATAGAAACGACAAACGACCAAAGCGGCTTTTACCTCGGCAAAAGAATTAGTATTGCCATTCAACGGGGTAATGCTGCCAGCCTTTTGGGTACATTATACTCGTGGACAGTGACTTGAACTCTGTTTCTTACTTATGATTGCCTCCTGGTAGGAAACGAGCTGACTATTTTTAATGTTTAACAGTTTCAGGCCATTAATATAATGAAAAACAAATTGCGTGCTCTTAATTGTGTTGCTTTTCTTATAACATAATATATCTACTATTAGAAGCGTAGTCAACTGAATTATATAAGGTATTAAAATATTGGTCTTTTAAGACCTTATATAATTTTCTTAACAGAAAGACATGACTATGGCATGACCGCTACATGACCACGGCCTAACCACCAAATGGTCATGTCATGGTCATGTCATGTCGCGGTCATGTCGTGTTCATGTAGTGGTCATGTTATGGTCATATCATGGTCATGTCGTGGTCATGTAGTGGTCTAGTCGTGGTCACGTCGTGGTCATGTAGTGGTCATGTAGTGGTCTAATCGTGGTCATGTCGTGGTCATGTCGTGGTCACGTCGTGGTCATGTAGTGGTCATGTAGTGGTCTAGTCGTGGTCATGTCGTGGTCATGTCGTGGTCATGCCATGGTCATGTCGTGGTCATGTCGTGATCATGTCGTTGTCATGTCGTGGTCATGTCATGGTCATGTCGTGGTCATGTCGTTGTCATGTCGTGGTCATGTCATGGTCATGTTGTGGTCATGTCGTGGTCCTGGAGTGGTCATGTCTTTCTTTTAAGACTCTAATAAGACCATTCTCTTAAAACCGTATATAATTGAGTTGACTACGCTTCTAATAGTCGATATATTATATAAAAAGAAAATCAACACAATTAAGAGCAAACAATTTTTTTTTTTTTGCTTTTTCGAGATCATTTAATCAGACATAATGGCGAGAGGAATTAATTTAAGTAAACCAGGAAAGTAGACAACTTGGAAATAATCTTTCTAAGACTCCAGTCTTTAATTATAAAATAGTCATTAGGTGTTATTAGATATTATCGGTGTAAACACTTATAATATTACCAACAAATACGATTTATTTTTATGTTTAAAACAATAAAAGCAGAGTGGAAAATCGGCTAGCTCACCATAAGACCACATATGCAGGTCACATGTGAGGTTCCGTCGATGGTTTTTGAAGATAACGTTGTAGTGTCTATGTAGCCTGATCATAAGGAACTGCGCAGCTTAGTGAATCATAAAGCAAAGCACAGAAGTTGATCATGGTCCATATATTACATCACCAAAATTTTGCACTTTGCGCTACAAACCACAACCTTACAAGTCCCGTCTTTGCTCCGCCCGGTTGACATCACCTGCAATGTATACATTAAGATTTTATTTTGGTACGGGCCTACATATAAACTGTCTTAACATGCCAAAAATTAACCAGACACAAAAGTAGGGATCAATTTTGTCGAATCCATACGTTTATTACAGATATTTGATCACACTACATTTTGGGCCAATCCAAGAAATTTATGAAAGAGTGCTTTAAATAGTTGTTTTGCAAATTTCTATAAACAATGGAAACGTGTAACATATCGCCACACGTCTTAGTTTCGAGATATCGGTTTTATAGATAATGGAGTTGTATCTCATTGCCTTGGCCATCTGCTTGTTATTACACCGTCATTCCACACCATTCTCACATATACCAATGTCGCCAATCATTAACGTGCCTCCGTATCTAGTCCGATTAGAACAAAGGGGTGGTTGGTGATCAATGTACTTCATATTATGGGGGTCACTTAACTATTTTCAATGTTTGCATAAGATCAACAGAGCTTTGATGGAGGGATATGTGGTTCTCAGTCAAGTAGACACATGCGACGGAGGAAAAGGGACGTGTTCAAAGCCTTCTACGTGTATGGTGTAACTAACACTTTGGAAACGGTAAGAAAATGGAAGCAGAGATAATTCTTTAGGTTCAGTGGCTTTTTGAGCGGTAACAGTTCTTTTTTCAAGTTTTACATGAGATCACTTCAGTTACTCGAACGAATTTATGAAAATATACCTTAGCTGGAGTAACTGTTGTGGTTATATGCTTATTCCTTCGGCAAGCTGGCTCCTTATTAGTTTCTTTCTCGTTCATTTAGAATGGTTTCTACGAGTTCGTGCGGCAAATCGTAAAGAGTAAGGCTTATTAGTTGTCGATACGTCATTTGCGTGGAGACATTTGACACAATTGTTTTGTTAGCACAATAATATCAGTTCATAGTGGTAAAATCTTAAAAGTTTTATCATAAGGCATATATATATATATATTCTGAAACATAATTGTACCATTGTCACACCAATTTGATCATGAACAAAGAATGAAACAATTAGCTTTCCAAGACTCCAGGTTTTAATAAATATGAAATAGCCATTATTAGATATTACCAGTAATAACACGTATAATATGAACAACAAATACTATTAATTGTATGTATTTAATAATAAATACAGAGTGGAAAAGCAAAAAGCTCTTGATAGGTAGGTCACATGTTAGCGTTCATCGATTGTTTTTGAAGAACACGTTAGAGTGTCCATGTAGCCTGATCTTAAGGAACTGTGCAGCGTAATGATTCGTTAAGCAAAGCACAGACGTGAATGATGGTTCATATATTACATCACCACACCTTGTGCTTTGCATTACCAACCACAATCCGTACAAGTCCCGTCTGAGTTCCGCCCCGGTCGACATCACCTGCAATGTGTACATAAATATATTTTATTTAGAGGTGTTTACATTTAATCTATTTTAATATTTCAAAAACAAACCAAATACGATAATAGGGTAAATTTCGTTAATTACAGATATTTGATCAGGCTTTATTTGGGGCTCATCTAAGAAATTTATGAAAAGAGTCCTTCAAATAGTGAAGTTTTCCAAATGTCTATAAACAGCAGTAAACGTATCCCAAATCAACTCACGTCTGCTTGTTATACGTCAATGTTAATATTTTTTAGCAAAACGACTATTTTTTACTTTCCTTTATTTTGAAATGAAAAGTTGAGTGCTTAACCCCGTTGAAAGTCATCAATTCGTACTCGGACTATAGCCGCCCAGGCTGTGCTGGGGCGTTTAAATACGTCGTACGGAAATTGATTCCTTTCGACCCTTGTATAGCAATCTACTATTCTTATTTTGTTAGTAGGTATGTTGTTTTATTGTTTATATTTTTAATTAATATATTTATCATTAATGAATATATTTAAAGACATACAAATAAAAATTAAAAATAAATATAAAGATCAAAAGTTCTTGAAATCTATCTAACTAATTCTAACTGCGCACAGGGGCGTAGATTAAATGAAGCATGCGTAGTGAAAAGATACCGTGGGGTAGTGGCCCCACGAGGTCCAGCAGAGACCATGAGCATATTGCTCGATGCCCCAACCAGCCCCGCCAAACACTGACGATATATTTAGTTAAGCAATCAGAAAATGGATGTAAGATCTATTAGGCTTCTGATATTCGACAAACGCTAAGCACAGGCGCTCATTATCCTTGACGGTCTTTTATATAATTTGCCGATTATGAACATTAGTGACCTCCAATCCTATCCAAGATGGCAACGGAATTACCACAACTAGAACAAAAGATACACAAAGATTTTCGTTTTGTATTAATTGTTTCATTAAAGTAAAAATTTGTAAAATGGACGTGTTCAGTCTTGTAGGTTAGTGTATGACGTAAATAATACTTACTTTGGAAGTGCCGATGGAATCAGGAATTCAGCGGCTTCTTGAGCAGGTACAGGTTTTCTTGTAATTGTACATGAAACCACTTCAGTCACGCAAGATACGTTATGGGAATATATATAAGGCAGCTGGAGTGACTGTTGTGGTGAAATGTGTATTCCATCGGAAAGCCGATTGTGTATGCGTTTCTTTCTTGATCATTTGATGGTTTCTATGAGTGGATGCGGCATGTCGTGATGAGTAAATTTTTATTATTGTTATTATTGTGTAGGTATTTAAAAAATAAATGTAAAATAGAATAACATAAAAGAATTATTATTTAGTAACCGGCTAGGAATTGCGTAAAATTTACCGAATATTGCTCCGACCAGTTTCGAACTGATTTAACACAAGACACTTATTTAACATAAAATATAAAATAAAATATTGAAAGCTTTTCGGGTATTTTTCTTCGATTTAAATATCGCTTCACGCCAACTTTTTTTCCGCAATGTGGTCAGGTATATACAACTCATCAGAGCACAAAACATTTCCACAAATTGAACTCCGCAGATCACTGCGGTGATCTGCGGTGAACAATGAGGTGAATTCTGTTCTTCAACAAAGTCACATCACACGAACTATTTCTTTTGGATATACATAAAGCTTTCGAACGTCTCTATTAAAATTTTTCTAGCGCATAGCATAGCAAAGGCTTGTTTTAATATATGTAAGGTAAAATGATCTTCTGTGGTTCACATATCAGTGTAGACAGTAAGTTTGAGTCAATGGCTACGAAAGTGACAGTGCCATCAGTGACCACAAGATATCGGTGCTGGGTTGAAAATAGCTGCCGTGGCGCGATGAACATTTTCAGTTGGCGGTGGCATGGTGGCGCACTGGCGGCTTAGTTGCATTTTTTTACTAACTTAAACTTAAATTTATAAATATTGGCGAGGTACATTATTCATTTTTTATTTTGACCCGGGAAAACCAAGCCCGGCAGGGGAGCAGAGTGGTTATGTGGAAGTCCTCGCCTGAAGGGCCTTACTACCCCCGCGGGAGGGTAGAAGTAAGGTTACCACTAAAAACCCGGGATAAGCAGTCCACCGCCTCGTCGAGGCAAAATGGGGTTGCGTTAGCAGTCACCATCTCGCCCCAGCGGTTGGCCCATCACCGGTGACGGGTCCCGGCCATTGGAGGGATGATCGTGCAAGCCAGTGGAGAATCCCCCGAGTCTCCACCAGTGATCCGCACAGGACTAGGATAGAGCGAGAAGGCGCCCGAACCGCCTTCTCCTTCCCCCATTTTGTCTACGCTGGAGCGGGTCAGAGAGAACGTCGTCTTCCCTCGCCCGCTCCGCGGCCTCTTTCTGCGCCATCACCGCCACGCAGAAAGAGACCACCGCCTGCCGCGATCCATCACTGCTGAGCATAGCGTTAACCACGCTCGGCAGCGACAGATCTGCGCCTATCCGCGTGACCTCCTCCCACGCTGGAGGCTCCCCGCAGGACCTCCTCGCCGCCACGAAGTGGTACACTTTGGCGAGGATCTCCGCCTGGGGCTCCCAGGGGCGATCACCGGCCAACGCGCATCCCGCGGTCCACTTATCACCCTTGTCGCGATCGGACGACGCAGCAGGGCCTTTTTGGCGTGACTGAGGGCGTGCACCCAGACAGGTGCCCCGTACAAGGCCATAATCTGGATCACTCCGGAGTACAGGCGACGACATGTGGCGTTCGGGCCGCCCACGTTGGGCAGCAGCCTCTCAAGGGCGGCTGCGGCGCCTATGACTTTTCCAGGCCAGTTGAGTGAAGTGGGCCCCAAAAGTCCACCGCCCGTCCAGGATGAGGCCCAAGTACATCATCTGCGTCCCAACCCGGACCAGGACCCCGTCCAGGTCTATCCGCGTTCTTAGAGGGGGTCTCCCCCGTGGCCCATGGAACATTAGTGCCTCGGTCTTGGAGAGAGCACCCTCAGGCCCAATTGTCGAGGAACATAATTTAATTTAAACAAATCGGGCTGAGATGTCGGTATATCTTTGTGCTAAAATAGTCAATCTAGCTACTGAGAACATGCAATCATGCAACATGCTTGTATTATGCACATGTTGTGATAAACTTTGTGATAAAAAAACATTAATAAGGAGAGGAAAACCTCACCATTATTATACAGGCAGGTCACATGTAAGGCTCCATGGATGGTTTTTCAAGACCATGACACGACCGTGACACGAACGTGACACGACCGTGACACGACAGTGACACGACCGTGACAAGACTTTGACATGACCGTGACACGACCGTGACACGACCGTGACACGACAGTGACACGACAGTGACACGACCGTGACAAGACTTTGACATGACCGTGACACGACCGTGACACGACCATGACACAACCCTGACACGACCGTGACACGACCATGATACGACTGTGACACAACCGTGACACGACCGTGACACGACCGTGACAAGACTTTGACATGACCGTGACACGACCGTGACACGACAGTGACACGACCGTGACAAGACTTTGACATGACCGTGACACGACCGTGACACGACCATGACACAACCCTGACACGACCGTGACACGACCATGATACGACTGTGACACAACCGTGACACGATCGTGACACGACCGTGTGTAAAATTCTTCTTGTGATTTTGAATGAAAGACAGCAACTTTGTAGTATAATTTGGATATATTTGCGAGAGGTCCGCTCGATGCAATTTTTCGTGGTGGTAAGAGATCGAAGCCGGGCGCGCCTGCGGTATATATATGGCCCGCGGGGGGAGCTGGATGAGGTGTGGGGGGACTCGACCGCGCTGACGCACTGCTCAGCTGTAAGGTGACATATTATGGTCGCCGTTGTGTTAACATGCTGGCGCGCCCGGATTCAGACTTTACATTAGTTTCTTAAGTATTAGGTTTAGTAAATTGATTAGATACTTTAGGATAGATTCAGACTTTACATTAGTTTCTTAGGTGTAATAAATTGATTAGGTGCTTTCCTATTAGGTCTACCTATCTAGGTTTGGTTTAGTAAATTGATTGGGTACTTTAGGATAGATTCAGACTTTACATTAGTTTCTTAGGTTTAATAAATTGATTAGGTGCTTTCCTATTTGGTCTACCTATCTAGGTTTGGTTTAGGGATGGGGATAATAAGTAGTGACACAATTTTTTATTATTTTCTTATCCCTAGGCTATTTAGGTTAATTTGATTTCGTGAAGTAGGTACTTATTGCTATGCTTAAATATTTTTAATGTAGTTAGGGCCTAAGGATTATATAATGCAAAATGTTTTTAGATCGGTAGTGGGCATATAGTATTGAATGCGCGTTTGATGATTCCCTTTGCAGTTCGGATCGTTGCCACCCTGGTGACCTGGTCTTGACCGTCGTGGTTGATGATAATACGCCCGAGTCGCCATTGACAAGGTGGGAGGCGGTCGTCCTTCACGAGCACCATCGTGCCCACAGCAAGGCTGGCTCCCTTCGACGCTCGCCACTTGGTGCGCTGCTGCAGGTTGCCGACGTAGTCCTTCGCCCAGCGCCTCCAGAAGTCTTGTTGCATCTGTTGCAACTGTTGATAGTGGTTCAATCTGTGGGTGGGAACATCCTTATAGTCATAGTCGGGCAATGACGTCATAGATCTACCAATCAAGAAGTGAGCTGGTGTTAAGACTGAGAAATCGGTATCGTTTGTCGATAAAGGATATAGTGGGCGCGAGTTTAAAATTCCTTCTACTTCAATCAATACAGTTAAAAATTCCTCATAAGTTAACAAAGATTTTCCAATGACTCGCTTTAAGTGGTACTTACAACTACCTATACCTGCCTCGTGCAGGCCGCCCATATGGGGCGTGTATACAGGTAAAAATTTCCAATCGATGCCCTCGCTTGCACTCCATGCTATAAGCTCATTGGAGTGCACATGGAGAAATTGATAAAGTTCGATAAGTTCGTTATTTGCCCCGTGAAATGTAGTTGAATTGTCACTTACCAAGGTCCGGGGCTTACCCCTGCGCGCTATGAATCGCCGAAGTGATGCCAGGAATTTTTGAGATTCTAGTCCTGTAACCAAATCAATGCTCACCGCCTTCGTTACAGCACATACATACAGAACTATATAGCACTTGTAGGTTTGGCAGCCACGCCCTCTTCCAGCCCTTAGGAGACAAGGACCTGCATAATCGATGCTCGTTTGAAGAAATGGGGGGAGGGGGTTACTCTCGAAGTAGGTAGATTTCCCATGATGGGTTTGTACATACCGGGTTTTGCTCGGAAACAGGTTACACACTTGTGTACTGTTCTAGTGGCTAGAGACTTACCATGTGTAGGCCAGAATCTCTCCCTTACGGTTGACAGTAACAGCTGTGGTCCGGCATGGAGTAACTTTATGTGTTCTGTTTGTAGGATAAGTTGTGTAAGTGTGTGTTTGTGATGTAAGAGCATGGGGTGTTTTTTATCGTATTTATAAGTCGAAAGTGCTAAACGACCTCCTACCCTTATAATCCCCTCATGCATAAATGGATTGAGGCATAAAACGTTCGAAGTTTGTTGCAATTGTTTGTTGTTTTTTAGTAGATTGTATTCTATTGGGAAAGACTCCATTTGTGCATTTTGAATTAATTTATGTAATGATTTGTTTAGTTCAATTACACTTAGTGGACCGGTGCATTTCTGTCCCCTCAAATTGTTAATAAATCTAAGCATAAAGGCTAAAACTCTTATGAGCTTGGTGGAGTTTGACCACTGCGCACATAGATAGGAAAGCAAATTATTTTCCTGAGGTTTATTATTAATTACATTACAGAGCGTATCGCTTGTTAATTCTGTTAATGATGGTTGTGTATTTTGTTCTTGTTGTGGCCATTCAATTTTTGGTTTTGATAGCCATGGTGGGCCTTGCCACCACATGTGTGTGTGTGAAAATTTTTTTGCTGGGATGCCTTTCGTTATAAAGTCTGCTGGGTTGGATTTAGTTCCTGTCCAATGCCAGTTATGAGTATCAGTTAGATTCTGTATCTCTTTTACTCGATTAGTAACAAATGTGTTTAGTTTACTTGAGGTTTTTATCCATGACAGTACAATCTTCGAATCTGACCAAAAATAAACATTATATTCCCCTTTTAATGCCTTTTTTACCACTTTGTATAGGTTAGCTTGTAATGCCGCTGCTCTGAGTTCTAATCTCGGAATAGTTTCCTTTCTAGCTACTCGTGAGCGCGCGCACAGTGGTTGGACTTTGATCTCGCCTCTGTTGTTAACCGATTTGACATAAAAAACAGTGCCGTATGCCGTTAATGAACTATCTGCAAAGGCATGTAATTCTGCTTCTATATGTTCATGAGTAACGGCATGTCTTGGTATTTTTAATGAATTTAGATATATTAGGCTACTGTAATATTCTTTCCACTGTTCGTATGTTGATGAAGGAAGTACTTCATCCCAGCTGGATTTTATTTTCCAGAGTTTTTGGATGAAGGTTTTTGCAAAAATTAAAACAGGTGTCAATAACCCTAAGGGGTCAAAGATCTCGGATGCCATGGATAAAATTTTTCTCTTAGTTAAGCTACTCGGTAAGTGATGTATTTTTAGTGTGTATGTTAGGTAATCCTCCTTATTGTTCCATACTACGCCTAGCACTTTTGTGATGTTTTGTGTGGGTGTGTTCGGTTGTGTAATAGGTGTGTCAGTTTTACTCACAATTTTTTGAATGTTGGTGCAGTTCGATTTCCACTTTCTCAGCTGAAAACCGGCACTCTGTAGTATTCTGTCGATTTGCTCAGCCGACCTGATTACCTTCTGCTTGTCGTTCTCAGAATGGACTAGGTCGTCCATGTAGAACGATGATAGCAGTATGTTGGCTGCCTCCGGGTAGCTCTGCTCATGCTGCTGGGCTAGCTGGAATAGACATCGGGTCGCGATATGAGGTGCACTTTTTAGTCCGAAGCTTAGTGTGGTCAAAGTGTAGGTAAATAGGGGTTCGTTAGGATTCTCTCGCCAAAGTATACATTGTAGGTATTGTTGGTCGGGAGATACATAGATATTTCGATACATTCTTTGAATGTCAGCACTGATAACATATTTGGATTCTCGGAATCGCAATAAAATATTAAATAGATCGTCTTGCATTATTGTTCCTTTGTATTGGATATCGTTCAATGATTTTTTTGTTGTTGTTTGCATTGAACAATCGATAACTACTCTAATCGGTGTGGTAGGATTTTGAACATTTATGACCGCATGGTGTGGTACATAATTGCAGGGCTCAGACCTAGGTAGACCTCTCAGCATATGCCCTGCCTGCTCAAAATCACGCATAAATTCCACATATTGTTGTTTGAAGTTGTGATTTTTTTCGAATTTTGACTCTAATGATTTAAATCGTTTATATGCCATAGGTTTCGACTGGCCTAGATTCGATGGGGATTCTTTTAGGGGTATGCTCACCACGAACTTTCCGTCAGAATCTCGAGTATGGGTTTGAAATATTTTCTCACACTCTTTTATTTCATCATGCGGAGGACGTGTATGTTTTGCTTCTCCCCAAAAGGATCTCAGTTCGTTCGTTTGTACAAAATTACATTGAGATTTATTAACAGGGGCTGATGCGATTATTGAACCCGATACTACCCATCCTAACTTAGTTTGCTGTAATATGGGAAGTCCTTTCCCTGGCCTATATTGACCAGCACACAGAATGTCGTAGAACACTTCCGCGCCTAGCAACATGTCTACTTCACTTGGCTCGTAAAAGAAACTATCTGCTAATCTGTACCCCACGGGAATGTCAAAGCTTCGAATTTTCGATAAATTTGGTGTTTGACTGCAAATAGTTGGAACAATAAGGCAAGATATTTGGCGTAAGTATTTATTTGTCTTCGATTTTAAGGTTAGATTCGCTGTTTTGTTTACATTTGTTTTGTTTTCGTTAAACCCTAATACTTGTATTGATATTGGCTCAGTAGGTAGATTTAACATTTTGAGCGCTTTTTCTGTAATAAAATTTGATTGTGAACCCGAGTCTAGGAGTGCTCGTAATGTATGCGACCGCTTTTCGTTGTCGATCACATTCACCTGAGCGGTTGATAAGATAACAGTTTTATTTACATTCGGTATTTGTCGTTGTATGTGGGTATCTCGGTTGGTAGCATCGGCTATTGTTTGTTCGTTGGTATGTAAGTTTACTGTTTGTTGTGATTCGGTAGATCGTTGTGGGTCATAGAGGGTCGTCTGTTGGGGACTAGTCGCTGTAATAGATGTTTGCATTATATGCAATAGGGTATGTTGTTTGCCTGCACAGAGCTTGCAGTTGCTCGCTCGACAGTTAGGTACTATGTGATTACCTCGTAAACAATTCGTACAAAGCTGTAGCTTTCTGACGGCGTTAAAACGCGCTTTCACATTGAGGGCTAAAAACTTAGTACATTGATTTAGATAGTGGGTTTCTTTACAAAACGGGCATCGACTATAAATAGGCTGTCTCGTTACCTTGTTAGATGTGGAACCTGGACAGGACGTGGCTACCATCGCCTTTTGGGATGTGCTCGTCCTGGGCTGGACTCCTAGTTGCTCGGATCCTAGGGACTCCAGCAGGTCCGCCCGTGATCGGATGAATGATTTGAATGTCTGTAACGAAGGTAATTCATTTGAGTTGATGCGCTCTTCCCACTTTCTGTGAGTTTGATGATCCAATTTAGGTACTAAAAAATGTATTAATAAAATATCCCAATTTTCGGTGGATACATTTAGATTGTTTAGTGTCCTCAAATGCCTAGTGATGTTGTCTACTAGTTCTCTTAATGCACTTGAGGTTGAAGGGATATTTTCGATCGATAAAAGTGCCTTTAGATGGTAAGTGACAAGCTTCTTGGGGTTATTGAACCTTTCGCAAAGAAGTTGCCACGCGATTGTATGATTTTCCTCGGTGAACTCCAATGAGCTCACCACATTTAGTGCGGTGCTCTTCAAACAGCTTCTCAAGTATTTCAGCTTTTGAATGGGCTTAAGGTTAGTTTGGGTAATGAGGGCATCAAATGTGTCTCGGAACTCCAACCACTCTGTGAGGCAGCCACTAAATGTCGGTAGTACTATCTCTGGATATTTTATAGATTCATCTATTTGTTGCAATGTAGTTGTGGCACTCACATCGAGTGTTGTGTTGGAATCTCTAGGCACAACATCGTTAATTAATTTTTTACACAAAGACACACTTTCGAAATAAATATTTTGAAATGATTCTCGTTCTGACAGTTGAACTTCGACATCGGTACATAAAGTTTCGATCCTGTCTTGGATGCTTTCAAACTCATTGAAAGTAACCTGTACTTTCTCGATCCGTAGCTCGGCATCGAGACATGACTCTGCGGACAGTGGAGTTACTAGTGTGCCTACCCATTTCTTAAACAATGTTAATTTCCCTTTCAATATGCCACGTTTTTTTTTATTTTCTTTTAGTTCTTTCGATTCTAGCATATTCTCCATGTTTGAAGTGGCCATATTACTAAAGAAGAACAATACACGACCAGTTAGTACAAGAAGGTTTTCGATATTATTGTAATGTCTAAAAATATGTAGGTAGGAACTTTAAATTCGCGAATGGGGGAACTGAATCGATATCGATAACTATGTAAGTAATAATAGATAGCTCACTTACTTGAATTGGTAAATACTTAGGTATGTAGGATGTTCCCATGTGCCCATTCGCTTGGTCTCGTTGCTTCAGATTCTCTCGTCTTCCGCTCCTGTTCGTATAAGGTTGCTTCGTTTGCCGGGTGCGCCGTAGCACATGTGGTTCCGCTCACGCCGCACTCGGTGCGGTGTGGGCACGCGGCGGCGGCACTCGGTCCGCGCGGCACTCCACCCACGCGCTCGCGCACGTACTCGTCGACACCCGTACTCAGGCCTAGCTCGCTCGGTGGCGGTCGGCCACTAAACGGCTCACCGCGCCAACGCTCGCCCACGAGGTAGGTACTTAGGCCCGTGCACGCGGTCCCGCGCGCTCGCCTCGTGGTGGTCATCTCGGAAGTCCAGGAAGGCCGCGGATGACCTTCGTTTCTTCCTTAATGTCGGGGTCACCAAACTTGTAAAATTCTTCTTGTGATTTTGAATGAAAGACAGCAACTTTGTAGTATAATTTGGATATATTTGCGAGAGGTCCGCTCGATGCAATTTTTCGTGGTGGTAAGAGATCGAAGCCGGGCGCGCCTGCGGTATATATATGGCCCGCGGGGGGAGCTGGATGAGGTGTGGGGGGACTCGACCGCGCTGACGCACTGCTCAGCTGTAAGGTGACATATTATGGTCGCCGTTGTGTTAACACCGTGACACGACATGACCATGACATGACCATGACATGACCATGACATGGCCATGACATGACCATGACATGACCATGACATGACCATGACATGACCATGACATGACCATGACATGACCATGACATGACCATGACATGACCATGACATGACCATGACATGACCATGACATGACCATGACATGACCATGACATGACCATGACATGACCATGACATGACCATGACATGACCATGACATGACCATGACATGACCATGACATGACCATGACATGACCATGACATGACCATGACATGACCATGACATGACCATGACATGACCATGACATGACCATGACATGACCATGACATGACCATGACATGACCATGACATGACCATGACATGACCATGACATGACCATGACATGACCATGACATGACCATGACATGACCATGACATGACCATGACATGACCATGACATGACCATGACATGACCATGACATGACCATGACATGACCATGACATGACCATGACATGACCATGACATGACCATGACATGACCATGACATGACCATGACATGACCATGACATGACCATGACATGACCATGACATGACCATGACATGACCATGACATGACCATGACATGACCATGACATGACCATGACATGACCATGACATGACCATGACATGACCATGACATGACCATGACATGACCATGACATGACCATGACATGACCATGACATGACCATGACATGACCATGACATGACCATGACATGACCATGACATGACCATGACATGACCATGACATGACCATGACATGACCATGACATGACCATGACATGACCATGACATGACCATGACATGACCATGACATGACCATGACATGACCATGACATGACCATGACATGACCATGACATGACCATGACATGACCATGACATGACCATGACATGACCATGACATGACCATGACATGACCATGACATGACCATGACATGACCATGACATGACCATGACATGACCATGACATGACCATGACATGACCATGACATGACCATGACATGACCATGACATGACCATGACATGACCATGACATGACCATGACATGACCATGACATGACCATGACATGACCATGACATGACCATGACATGACCATGACATGACCATGACATGACCATGACATGACCATGACATGACCATGACATGACCATGACATGACCATGACATGACCATGACATGACCATGACATGACCATGACATGACCATGACATGACCATGACATGACCATGACATTACCATGACATGACCATGACATTACCATGACATGACCATGACATTACCATGACATGACCATGACATGACCATGACATGACCATGACATGACCATGACATGACCATGACATGACCATGACATGACCATGACATGACCATGACATGACCATGACATGACCATGACATGACCATGACATGACCATGACATGACCATGACATGACCATGACATGACCATGACATGACCATGACATGACCATGACATGACCATGACATGACCATGACATGACCATGACATGACCATGACATGACCATGACATGACCATGACATGACCATGACATGACCATGACATGACCATGACATGACCATGACATGACCATGACATGACCATGACATGACCATGACATGACCATGACATGACCATGACATGACCATGACATGACCATGACATGACCATGACATGACCATGACATGACCATGACATGACCATGACATGACCATGACATGACCATGACATGACCATGACATGACCATGACATGACCATGACATGACCATGACATGACCATGACATGACCATGACATGACCATGACATGACCATGACATGACCATGACATGACCATGACATGACCATGACATGACCATGACATGACCATGACATGACCATGACATGACCATGACATGACCATGACATGACCATGACATGACCATGACATGACCATGACATGACCATGACATGACCATGACATGACCATGACATGACCATGACATGACCATGACATGACCATGACATGACCATGACATGACCATGACATGACCATGACATGACCATGACATGACCATGACATGACCATGACATGACCATGACACGACCGTGACAAGACCAAGACTTTAAGCTACCACGCCCAGTAGAAAATCTGTCGCAAATCGGCTAATCGTGTGTTCGGGCATCTGTCCATGATTGCCTAGTAAGAAATGTATAAGGCGTCAGATCATTTAATCGGACATAATGGCGACAGGAATTCACTTAAGTATAAGGCCCAGGTTATCAAGGAAACTAGACAACTTGAAAATAATCTTTCCAAGACTCCAGTTGTTACTAAATATAAAATAGTCATTTATAGATATTATCTGAGAAAACACTTATAGTATTAATACGAAATAACAAATTTATATATTAAATAATAAATGCAAAGTGGAATAGCAACAAGCTCACCATAGGACCACATAATGTGTTAGATTCCATCGATGGTTTTTGAAGATAACGTTAGAGTGTCTATGTAGCCTGATCATAAGGGACTGTGCAGCTCAGTAAATCGTAAAGCAAAGCGCAAAATGTGATCATGGTTCATATTTACATCACCAAAGTTTGCGCTTTACTCTACAAACCACAAACATAACAACTCCCTTCTTAGCTCCACCCCGGTCGACATCACCTGCAATTTGTACATTAAGACTTTATTTTGTGACGGGCCTACATAAAAACTGTCTTGACTTGCCGAAAATTAAACAGACACAACAGGATAATTTTGTCGAATCCATACGATAATTACAGATCACACGGAGCATAAATAAAAATGGAAGAACAGATTAGAAATATATTGAAGATATTGGCCGCGGTCGGTGCTGAAGTGCAGGGGACGGCCGGAGTTCAGGGTCGTACTGATGTCAGCCTCGTCGGGTACTGGTAGCCTGGTACTGTAACCCTGGTATTGGAACCCCGTGCAATGGGGTTTCCGTAGGTTAAATACTAGAAGATACTAGTTTTGTAGAGACTGATTTAAATCTACAATTTTTAGTAGGGACTTTATATAAATCACTAGTTTAAGGCGTGGCTCGTAGTAAAGTGACGCCGAATTTCTCTGTAGTCAACTAGCAAACTATGCCGGAAGTTCATGCCCCATTTTATTACCATATATGGTCACGTACAAGGGCACTAAACCGTTTGAAAAAATACTCCAATCAGTTAAGATTATTTTTACATAATCCGATTAAATAAAGACACTAATCTACAATGGCGACGATTGCCATTATCTCGCACATGCACAATATAGACAGCAGCCGTGTGCAAGTAACAGGTAATGATTTATGGTGCCATTATAGATTTGTTTTTTTATTGGGGCGCCGGGCTAGAATGTCATCCACATTGCAACCTGTTTGTGTCGGAAGAGGTGACTAAAGGTAAAATACTAGAAGGTGGGCAGCAGGGCCTTCTGAGGAACTGATATCTTAAATTGCGATCTTCGAGACGGTCAAGCATGGGGGTTATGGCAAACCCCTCTTTAATGCGAAGAGGTTGTGTTTAGCAGTCGATAATCCGGCTGATACAGTATGCCACACTGCATACATTCGGAAATTAAAAGAATTAAAACCACAACGTACAAATAGCGTGTAATATAGGAGCTGCGTCTCCGGCTGCCACCACTTTACATATTGACTGCTAAAAATAACTGTTTAAACTACTGTAGGTTTTATGACGCAACATAGGGTATTATGACGCTGACAAGTGCTAAATATATTATGTTGAACAGATTGTTAAATTAGTTGCTTAGTTGACTCAAAATTACGCTCATAACGTAAATATCTTAATTATTGACGTATGAATGTGTATGAAAATATATTAAAACATTAGCAAAACCATATCAAAAGAGACAAGCAAAGTTATATTTTCGATTTGCCACCCTTGTACTCCTACGCAGTCCAACAGTGACAAAATTTCAGACAGCGTCTTAATATCAACATTTGTAAAATGAACAACATAATATACTACTTAACTTTGTGAAAAAAATAATTAGTAAGGAGTGGAAAAGCTCATCCTTATCACACAGGCAGGTCACATGTTTGGCTCCATCGATGGTTTTTCAAGACCACGTTAGAGTGTCTGTGTAGCCTGATCTTAAGGAACTGTGCAGCGTCGTGAATCGTAAAGCAAAACACAAACCCCAGTTATGATTCAACATTAACATCACCGTTGTTTGTGCTTTAAAAACCACAATCCTTAAAAAATCACGATACTTCTCTCGGCCCCGCCCGGGCAACATCACCTGCAATGTGTACATAAATGATTTTCATGATATATATATAAATTATTAGTAGGACATTATTATTGATGAAGTTAAACTAATATAGTGGAAACATGAAGTCCTTGGAGTCAATAATTGTCAAAGCGGCTGATAGAAACGACAAATGACCAAAGCGGCTTTTACCTCGGCAAAAGAATTAGTATTGCCATTCGACGGGGTAATGCTGCCAGCCTTTTGGGTACATTATACTCGTGGACAGTGACGTGAGCTCTGTTTTTTACTTATGATTGCCTCCTGGTAGGAAACGAGCTTACTATTTTTAATATTATTTTTATTATTAGCTTACTATTTTTATTGTTAAGGCCTTATATAATTTTCTTAACAGAAAGACATGACTATGGCATGACTGCTCCATGACCACGGCATAACCACCAAATGGTCATGTCATGTCGTGGTCATGTCGTGGTCATTTCGTGGTCATGTCGTGGTTATATCGTGGTCATGTCGTGGTCATGTCGTGGTCATGCCGTGGTCATATCGTGGTCATGTCGTGGTCATTTCGTGGTCTAGTCGTGGTCATGTCGTGGTCATGTCGTGTTCATGTCGTGGTCATGTCGTGGTCATGTCGTGGTCATGTCGTGGTCATGTCGTGGTCATGTCGTGGTCATGTCGTGGTCATGTCGTGGTCATGTCGTGGTCATGTCGTGGTCATGTAGTGGTCATGTCTTTCTTTTAAGACTTTAATAAGACCATTCTTTTAAAACCTTATATAATTGAGTTGACTACGCTTCTAATAGTCGATATATTATATTAAAAGAAAATCAACAAAATTAAGAGCAAACAAAATATTTTTTTTTGCCTTGTGAGATCATTTAATCATACATAATGGCGAGAGGAATTCATAGGAAAGTAGACAACTTGGAAATAATCTTTCTAAGACTCCAGTTTTTAATAATAAAATAGTCATTAGGTGTTATTAGATATTATCGGTGTAAACACTTATAATTTTACTAATAAATACGATTTATTTTTATGTATAAAACAATAAATGCAGAGTGGAAAATCAGCTAGCTCACCATAAGACCACATATGCAGGTCACATGTTAGGTTCCATCGATGGTTTTTGAAGATAACATTGTAGTGTCTATGTAGCCTGATGATAAGAAACTGCGCAGCTTAGTGAATCGTAAAGCAAAGCACAGAAGTTGATCATGGTTCATATAATTACATCACCAAATTTTGCGCTTTGCGCTACAAACCACAACCTTACAAGTCCCGTCTTATCTCCGCCCCGGTTGATATCACCTGCAATGTGTACATTAAGATTTTATTTTGGTACGAGCCTACATATAAACTGTCTTAACATGCCAAAAATTTACCAGACACAAATGTAGGGATCAAATTTGTCGAATCCATACGTTTATTACAGATATTTGATCACACTACATTTGGGGCCAATCCAAGAAATTTATGAAAGAGTGCTTTAAATAGTTGTTTTGCAAATTTCTATAAACAATGGAAACGTGTAACATATCACCACACGTCTTAGTTTCGAGATATCGGTTTTATAAATAATGGAGTTGTATCTCATTGCCTTGGCCATCTGCTTGTTATTACACCGTCATTCCACACCATTCTCACATATACCAATGTCGCCAATCATTAACGTGCCTCCGTATCTAGGCCGATTAGAACAAAGGGGCGGTTGTTGATCAATGTACTTAATATTATGGGGGTCACTGAACTATTTTCAATGTTTGCATAAGATCAACAGAGCTTTGATGGATGGATATGTGGTTTTCAGTCAAGTAGACTCATGCGACGGAGGAAAAGGGACGTGTTCAAAGCCTTCTACGTGTATGGTATAACTAACACTTTGGAAACGGTAAGAAAATGGAAGCAGACATAATTCTTGAGGTTCAGTGGCTTTTTGAGCGGTAACAGTTCTTTTTTCAAGTTTTACATGAAATCACTTCAGTTACTCGAACGAATTTATGAAAATATACCTTAGTTGGAGTAACTGTTGTGGTTATATGCTTATTCCTTCGGTAAGCTGGCTCCTTATTAGTTTCTTTCTCGTTCATTTATAATGGTTACTACGAGTTCGTGCGGCAAATCGTAAAGAGTAAGGCTTATTAGTTGTAGATACGTCATTTGCGTGGAGACATATTTTGACACAATTGTTTTGTTAGCACAATATTATCAGTTCATAGTGGTAAAATCTTAAAAGTTTTATCATAAGGCATATATATATATATTCTGACACATAATTGTACCATTGTCACACCAATTTGATCATGAACAAAGAATGAAACAATTAGCTTTCCAAGACTCCAGGTTTTAATAAATATGAAATAGCCATTATTAGATATTACCAGTAATAACACGTATAATATGAACAACAAATACTATTAATTGTATGTATTTAATAATAAATACAGAGTGGAAAAGCAAAAAGCTCTTGATAGGTAGGTCACATGTTAGCGTCCATCGATGGTTTTTGAAGAACACGTTAGAGTGTCCATGTAGACTTCTCTTCTTCTAGATCTTAAGGAACTGTGCAGCGTAATGATTCGTTAAGCAAAGCACAGACGTGAATGATGGTTCATATATTACATCACCACAGTTTCACAGTTTGTGCTTTGCATTACAAACCACAATCCGTACATGTCTCGTCTTAGTTCCGCCCCGGTCGACATCACCTGCAATGTGTACATAAATATATTTTATTTAGACGTGTTTACATTTAATCTATTTTAATATTTCAAAAACAAACCAAATACGAAAATAGGGTAAATTTCGTCAAGTCTATACGTTAATTACAGATATTTGATCACGCTATATTTGGGGCTCATCCAAGAAATTTATGAAAAGAGTCCTTCAAATAGTGAAGTTTTAAATGTCTGTAAACATGAATGGTAAACGTATCTCATATCAACTCACGTCTGCTCTGCATTAAAGCACCTCCACTCCTAGTCTTAGCAGAATGGAAGCGGATAATGATTATTGTACATCCTTCAGTCATAATTTATTTTATATCCAGTAGAGCATATTCTGTGGTAGAGTGCTTAGTTTTACTATGTGCATCGTTGTGATGATTGGGTATATTATAGTTAGATTATCTTACTCGGTAAGTTATAATAAAGTGATATTCATAAGGGGTTAATTAAACAATTAACACATTTAAAGTAGGGTAAGGTACCACAAGTGTGCGCGGTGCCCAAGAGTACGAACGTTCAAATTTCCGAGCGTTAATGCATGTATCGCTCCAACTTCAGTCGTGTTTTGATGGCTTCCCGCAACACTGTGTTGACGCGAAATTTTGTGAAAAAATACTGTGTTTTGGCGGAAAAAGGTAAGAAAAACCATTTTGAGTACTTTTACTAAAATATTTGACTGCATCGCGATACGTGTGGTGTATTTATTTCAACGGATTTGTGGTATTTCTGTTATTATTTGATCTAAATACGTATCGAACAGTAAGCCGGCTCAAAAAGTTTCTACCAGTATTACACAGATGGCGTCACAAATTGCCTCAGTTAGAATTATGCTATAAGCAACAAGAGTGCGCACAGCAAGAGTGCGCATGCGTACTCTTGAGGGACTGCGCACTCTTGAGAAATACAATGTTTACTAGATGGTTTTCTTGATTTCAGATGGCATCAAAAACACGAAAAACTGATAGAAAGAACATTTCTCAAGATACTTTTGTTCTTGCTCGTGAATTAATAAGAGAGGGTAAGAGCAAACGATTGGTTGCTAAACTATTAAACATGCCAGAATCTACCTTGAGAAAACGATTGAATAGTGGTTGTGCAGCGACATCTCACAGACAGACCAGCACAAGAAGCAGTCCAGCTAGAAATTAACCTGCAAGTGATAAATCAGGAAACAAATCAACCAGAGATTCAAGAACCAGCCACGCATCTGCAAGAAACGATAAATGCCTGTATCTCATATTTAGTCTGCCATGTTCAACCAAGGCCATAGTATCGATAACCTTTCAGCAATCGTGGGTAACGTAGACAGTGATATACTGTTGAACAATGTTTAGAGAACCGGTCTGAAGAAAATCTTCTCATCAAACAGCAAATCATTTGTAGAGCCATCTACATCATTTGAACAATTATCACCTTATCCGAAAGCGAAAGTCTTACGAAAAGCCAATAATCGTAGCAAAAAGTCTGAAATTTACCAATTCTCCATTTAAAAGACAGTTAGAAAGTGCAAATAAAGAGAAACCAATTAAGAAAAAGATTGCAAAAAAAGCACTGAAAAAGCCAACTCAACCACCGAAGAATAAAAAGAAAATATGGAAATGTCCAGGATGCCAGGATAATTATAAAGAGCCTATAACAGAGGATTGGATCCAATGTAAGACCTGTACAGAATGGTGGCATGATAAATGTACCTCATATATCGGAATCGGAGTTTATTGTTGTGATTTATGCACCTAATTCACGATGCGTACTCTTGGGCATATGCGCGCACTCTTATGGTACCTTAAGCGCACTCTTGGGAAACAGTTATCCCAAGAGTCCGCATTTGACTTCTATAATAAGATTTGCAATATTAATATCATATCTGATTAATAAGTGTTGAATAGTTATAATTATTTCAAGATTAAATATGTTACTTCTTTTTTAAAGTATTCTGATTTTAACACTGTTGTTTCAATCCATATTATATGGAGATATCTGCTAAGTGCGTCGTCTTGGGATACCTTACCTACTGAGACCAATATGTAATAAATACTTGTCGGCAGATATATATCGTGTCGTGTGTATTATAAGTCTATATAATAACTCCTATCGTGCTAGTATAAATATTATATATATGCAATGTGGGTAGCTCCAATAAATCAGTCTTGGTCGAACTGGCGTTTCATTCACAACATGGTGACAGCGGTTTTGTAAAATTCATAATTATAAAGTATTCTGGTGTTATAACTGTGTTTTATCGACAATATTGGGTGTTTTACGAAGTGATTAATTATTTTTAACAATGGAGCACGCTCGTCCACCTGCAGAATTGTGTCTTGAAGGTGGCCCTGCGAATCGAGCTGAGTTATGGCGGAAATGGCATAAGCAATTTAGCGTGTTTTTGAAAGCTTCCTTGGTGTGTACAAGGAACCGTCGGACGTGAAGGCCAGTTTATTAGTTAATTTAATTGGACCTGAGGGCTACGACATATATACGACTTTTAAGTTCAATGAAGACGATAACAAAGATTGTTTCGACACGCTGGTTCAAAAATACAACGATCACTTCACAGTCAAACAAAATACGACAATGGCTCGGTTCAAATTTTTCACACGGGATCAAGAGTCCGGTGAATCTATAGACGACTACGTAACAGCTTTGAAGCTACTGACACAGCATTGCGAATTTGAACACCTTGAAGAAGGCCTGGTACGCGACAGAATCGTATGCGGAGTCCGGGATGGCAAGCTGCGCGATCGTTTGCTCAGAGCTGACGATCTGACCTTGGCCCAAGCTGTGAAAATATGTCAGGCCAACGAGATGTCAACGGAGGAACAACGTCATATAGAAGAGACCAAGACGGGAGGCCAAGGCGAAGGAAAGTCTGCAATGGCCATAGACATGATGGTGAAACGTGGTGGTGGCTGGCGCAGGGGCTCGCGTGGTGCAGGCGCGGGCGGCAGCGGAGTAGGCGGCGGCAGCGCATGGCGGGCGCGAGGCGCCGCCGGGCGCGCGCACGCCCCACGCACTGATGATAATACGACGAGAAAGCAGTGCTCCACATGTGCTAACTTTTATTGTGATGGCAATAGGTGTCCGGCTAAAAACGCTATATGTTTTTGGTGTAGTGAAAGAGGTCATTTTAAACAAATGTGTCCAAAATTGAGACGCCGTGTGTATCAAATTGACGCCGCTGCTGGTGTGGAAAGTAACTCGGGAGACGACGACGCGGCGGATTTTTACTATGTTTCTACAATATCAGACGGAGATAGTAAGGACTGTAATATATGGTATGAAACTTTAACTTTATCACTTAATGGTTTGAATGAAAAATTTAAGTTAGATTCTGGATCTGATTTTAATGTTATGTCGTTAAAAACTTTCTTGAAATTGGGTCTTTCAAAGGAAAATTTGGAAGCCGATACTGTAAAAGCACAATCGTTTTGTGGCAATTACATACCTATTGTTGGATCTACTTTTATTAAATGGGTTTATGAAAATACTGCATACAAACTACGTTTGGTCATAGCTGATTTTGAATGTCAAAGTGTGCTAGGAAAGTATGCATGTGAAAGTATGGGTTTTATTCGACGAGTTTTCTCTCAGTATTGATAAGTATAATGACTTATTTCAAGGTCTAGGCAAGCTACCAAGTAAATATAGTATAGTCACGGAAAACAATGCTCAGCCTTCAGTTTGTCCGTTTAGAAAGATCCCTATCGGAGTACGTGACAAATTGTCGCAGGAGCTCGATCGATTGGAAAAGATGGGAGTCATCAGAAAGGTGTCGCATCCAACCCCTTGGGTAAACGCTATTGTACTAGCTCCGAAAAAAGGCGGCAGTATTCGTGTATGCCTCGACCCACGGCCGCTCAACCGCGTTGTGCGACGCGCGCATTACCCGCTGCCAACGCTCACTGACATAGCGACTAAGCTAGAAGGCGCGCAGGTGTTCAGTAAACTGGATGCCCGCTCAGGGTTCTGGATAGTTGAGCTCAACGATGCCAGTGCTGACCTCTGCACTTTTGGTACCCCATGTGGCAGATACCAATTTCTAAGATTACCTTACGGAATAAACTGTGCTTCGGAAGTGTTTCACTCTAAAGTTCGTCAGTTATTAGAAGACATTGAAGGAGTAGACTCATTTGTTGATGACGTCATAGTCTGGGGGTCCACTAGATCTCAGCACGATGAGCGTCTTAAGAAATTATTAGAAAGAGCGCGCAAGGTAGGTATCAAATTCAACAAAGACAAATGTGAATTTCAAGTCAGTCAGGTCAGTTACCTTGGACACACATTTAGCGCGAAGGGCATGTCGATTGACCAAGATAAAATTAGAGCGATTGAGGATATGCCTGTTCCTAATGATCGTTCGTCGTTGGAGCGATTTTTGGGTATGGTCAATTACCTGTCAAAATGTATACCAAATTATTCTGTAATCGCGACGCCATTATGAAGCCTTTTGAAAAAAGATGTAGCCTGGATTTGGGAGTCAGAGCATGACAATGCAGTGCGTGTGCTAAAACAGTGTGTGTGCAGCGCGCCTGTGCTGGCGCTGTACTCGGCGCGCGAGCCGGTGCTGCTGTCCGTGGATGCCAGCTCGCGGGCGCTGGGAGCGGTGCTGCTGCAAGGTGGACGCCCGGTCGAGTTCGCGTCTGCCACTCTTACTGAGACGCAATGCAGGTATGCTCAGATAGAAAAAGAGCTGCTGGCTATAGTCTATGCCTTAGAACGCTTCCACCAGTACGTATACGGCCGGCACGAAGTTACCATAGAATCTGATCACAAGCCGCTCGAATCATTATTTAAAAAGTCTTTGGATTCGGTCCCGGCGCGGCTTCAGCGAATGATGTTAAGAATTCAGCGTTATAATTTTAATGTTATTTACAAGCCCGGAAAATATTTATTTTTGGCAGATGCTCTTTCTAGGGCCCCATTGACAGACGCAGTAGCAGAAAAGGTTTCAGATGAAATAGAAGAGCAGTCTTGTTTTTTAATAAAAAATGTACGTTTTAGTGACGTAAAAATGACAATGATCAAAAATGCTTTAGTTAAAGATACGGAATGCCAGTTAATAATAAAGTATATACAAAATGCCTGGCCGGTAAATAAATACGACGTTGACGAAAATGTACGAGCAGTATGGTCGTATAAAAATAGTTTTGAATATGTTAGCGGCGTCCTCTTCAAAGATAATTTAGTATATATACCAAGATCGCTTCGATCAGAGATGTTGAGTCGCGTACACGAGGGCCATATGGGTATAGATCGCTGCAAGCGAAATGCCCGTGACGTTATGTTTTGGCCGGGGATGTCACGTGACGTGGAGCCGATGGTGCGCCGCTGCGCCACGTGCGCCCAGCGCGCCCGACGCTGATGCAACAACAAATTGCCACAATGGCATCATGTGCATCGCCATCTTCATCAGCAGTGAATGTACCATGGCCAGCACCGCTCAATACTAATATTGATCCGGAAGAAGCTTTCCGTCTTTTTAAAAATGGTTGGGACAACTATTTACGAGCGGCGCAAATTGACAAATGGCCAGCGGATCAAGAACCCCGTAAACTCAGCATCTTACTGACGGCCATTGGTACGGACGCCTTAAAGAAATACAATAATTTCACAGAAAATCCTGCATCTTGCGAGCAACTATTCGCAGAAATTAAAGCAAAGCTGGTACCAGTAAGGAATGTCATATATAACCGGTTTTTGTTTAACTCAAAAGCACAAAGCCAGGGCAAAAGCTTCGAGTCATTTTTTAGCGCAATTTCTACATTATTAGAAGAGTGCGATTATAAAGAAAAAGAAGAAATGCTGCGCGACAGAATTGTTATGGGCATTTTCGATACTAATTTAAAAAAAGAAATGCTAAAAAAAGAAAAATTAACTTTGACTCAAGCAGTAAATATGTGTAAGGCTGCGGAAGCTATGGATATTCAGATGAAAACTATGACACAGTGCCAGAAAAATGTCCCAGAAGTGGCCACTATTCAAAAAGTGGAAGAAAACAAGAAGATGAAATGCAAATTTTGTGGCGGTTTTCATGTTTTCAAAAGAGGAGTTTGTCCTGCGTGGGGCAAAACTTGCTCCAATTGTGAAGGACGAAACCATTCGGCGAAGGTCTGCAAGAAAAAGAAAATTCAGGAAATATCTGAAGACAAAAATAAAGACTATAGTGATCCTATGATAAAAAAACTAATTAATAATAAAAACAAAAATCTTGCAGACTGTTCCTTGAAATACTTTAATAACAACAAATGGCATGATATCAACTGTTTATTAGACACAGCCGCGGATGATTGTTTAATTGGTTTAAAAAATGTGGAGCAAATGTTTGGTGCGGACTATGTAAAAAATAAAATAAGACCATCAAATAAGCGCTTGTACAGTTTTGGTGGGCACAGTATTGATATATATGGAGAGTTTGACATCTCATTTAAAATAATAATACCAAACAAGCCAATAAAAAAGTACAAAATCACTTTCCAAGTTGTTCACACCGAACACATTCCTTTACTGTCATGCAGGGCTTGCACTTTAATGGGTTTGGTTCAGTTTTGTAAAACCGTCAGATATGAATCTAATGACTCCACAGATATTATAAAAAAGCATGATTCTGTATTCAATGGTTTAGGAAGATTTGCAGGAGAAATAGATTTGGTGGTGGACAACAAGGTGTCTCCTGTCATTCAGAAGGCTCGCAGGATACCTGTTGCTTTTCGGGATCCCCTAAAAAATGAACTAAAGCGACTTGAAGAACTTGGTATCATTCAAAGGGAAGACACACACACACACTGGGTAAGCAACATTCTGATAGTTAAAAAAAATGATGAAAGCTTTAGAATTTGTTTGGATCCAATTCCGCTTAATAAAGCCATTAAAAGGCCCAACTACCAGTACACCACAGTTGATGAAGTTCTCCCTGAACTAGGTAAGGCTAAAATTTTTTCAACTTTTGATGTAAAAAAAGGCTTCTGGCATTTAAATCTTTCAAATGAGAGTAGTAAGTTGACTACGTTTTGGACACCATATGGTAAGTACAGATGGAAAGTCCTTCCATTTGGAATCTCGTCTTCACCTGATTACTTTCAAATGAAAATGGCTGAAATAGTACAAGGCCTGTCGGGAGTGGAAATCCTGGTTGATGATATCCTGGTGTATGGTGTAGGAGATTCCATTGAGGAGGCCATTATAGACCATAACATCAAACTAGAAAGTCTAATGCAAAGACTCGTCAAGCACAACTGCAAGCTCAATCGTGATAAAATGAAATTACTACAGACTTCTGTTAAATATTATGGTCATATATTTACAAACAATGGTCTTCAACCAGATCCTTCCAAAGTAGAAGCTATATTAAATATACCTACACCTGAGAACAAAAAACACTTGCAAAGATTCCTAGGCATAGTTACATATTTGAGTCGATTTATACCTAATCTCAGTGATAACTCAACGAAACTTAGACATCTTTGCCATGAAAACTCTGAGTGGATATGGACAAAACGTGAAGATGAAGAATTCCATAAATTAAAATCCTTAATCACTGATATAAAAACACTTAAATACTTTGATAAGAATGTACCATTAACCATTGAATGTGATTCCAGCAGTGTGGCGCTGGGAGCGGCCATGTTTCAAGATGGACGTCCAGTGGCGTATGCATCCAGGACCCTCACAGCAGCAGAATGCAAATACGCTCAGATTGAAAAAGAACTATTGGCTATTTTATTTGCTTGCACTCGCTTTGACCAACTCATTGTAGGAAATAAGAAAACAATCATCAAGACTGATCACAGGCCTTTATTAAACATATTCAAGAAGCCTTTATTACATGCACCCAAACGTTTGCAGTCAATGCTCTTATTACTACAGAGATATCAACTGGAGTTACAATTTGTGTCAGGTAAAGATAATATTTTAGCTGATGCTTTGTCTAGACTGTACACAGAATGTGAAGATATAGAAGGGTGAAAGGAACAGAAAATATTTGTCATATTAGAAAATATAAATCCCATGGAAGATTTACCTATAGCTGATTCTTGCATTGAAGAAATAAAGGAGCAATCTAACAAAGATAAAAATTACACAACTTTGAGACAGTATATTTTGGAAGGATGGCCCACAAAAATAAGAGACATACCAGATGCACTTAAATATTATTATAGTTTCAGAGATGAATTGACAGTATATGACAATCTAATTTTGAAACGTCAATCTATTATTATTCCAGAAAAGATGCGGTGTCAGATACTTTCTAAACTACACAGAGCTCACTCTGGAGTCGAAAACACTCTGAAATTGGCTAGAGATGCCGTATTTTGGCCTACAATGTCTGCAGACATTAAAGATTTGATTATGTCTTGCTCCATATGTGCAAAATTTTTACCATCCCAACAAAAACTTCCAATGCAGAGTCATGCTGTGCCGGAATACCCTTTTCAAATTGTGTCCATGGATGTGTTTTTTATGACAGAAAATAGCAAACAAAATAAATACCTAGTCACCATTGACCACTACTCAGATTACTTTGAGTTAGATAAAATAAAGGACCTGTCAGCTAAGTCTGTCATAGAGACATGTAAAAGGAACTTTGCACGTCATGGGATTCCAGAAGTAGTCTGTACAGATGGTGGCACTAATTTCGTTTGTCAAGAATTTGCAGAGTTCTCCAGTAAATGGAATTTCAAACATGTCACATCATCACCGCATCATCATCAAGGGAACGGGAAAGCTGAAGCGACGGTAAAGATTGCCAAGAAACTGTTAATGAAGTCAAATGAAGCCAAAGAAGACACTTGGTTGGGTTTACTCTGTCTGCGTAACACACCTAACAAACTAAACACCAGCCCTGTATAAAGATTATATTCAAGGCGAACTCGTGGGACCATACCAATGTTACCAATACTTTTAAAACCTTCTGTGATACAAAATGTAAGCAAAGATATAATGAAAAACAAAGAAAGGGTAAAACATCGATATGACAAAAAGGCCAGAAAAGATGCAACACTGCAGATTGGACAACCAGTGGTGGTGCAGCTGCAGCCATCTGTGAACAAACACTGGACATCGGGCTCCATACAAGATGTGTTAACAGATAGGTCATACTTAGTCAAGGTAAATGATTCTATTTATAGACGGGACTTAGTACACATTCGGCCGTATACACCTAATGATGGTGATGAGTCACCACCCCTTACAGTAAATACTGAATCTCGTTTATTGTCAAGCCCAGCACCAGCATCATCACTAACACAACAAGCAGCAAATACATCTAACTTGCTATCTCAAAATGAACAGGTATGTGCTTCCAATCATGATGATGGTGTAGGGACTCAACATAATGATTCATTCAGACAGATGGGGATTTCTAGCCCGACTCAAACATTTGCTCACACCGCTATTGAAAATAATCTGGATGAATCCTGGCAAAGTCCATGTTCAAATATGAATCCATCCAGATCAAAAAGACAGACAGTAAAGCCTCGTTACCTAAATGATTATTACTGTGAATAATAGAGAAAATGTTATGGATAATTGATTGTATAGCAATTTCTGTTTTTAATTGTTGCTGTTTTCTATTATAATATTATATTTTAATATTATATTATATTTTATGTTTATAGCTCCATCAATGAACGTTCAATGATTTGCCCAATGTCAAGGTGTCAATTTTATATAACTATTGATCAGAATGTTTAAGGAAGGAGAACATGTTGGCAGCACTATTGCTTTTATGTATGGTAATCGGTAGCGCTTTATGGCGTTGATTGACTCTTTGTTCAGACATGTCAATGCTTGTAAAATTATTGTAACCTACATCTAAAATAAACATTAATTTTGAAACTATAGAAAGTTATCATTACAAAACACGGTCCTCATAGCAGACGAAAGCAGACGTAAGAGCGCACGTGTGATAGGTCGCGCACCACAACCACGATCTTATTTTGTTTCAGATACTTCCGGCAGGCTTTACAGAAGGAATAGACGGCATCTCATTAAACTAGGGAATACAGACGTTGCCGATGATATGACCGGCCAATTCCCTAACCAGAAGAGTGAAGACGAACAATGGTTTAGTACAAAAAGTGAAGGTGAGCGCGCTGTTGCTGACAACGGTAACATTGTTATCAGTTCGGAGTTGATAACGCCTACTCGCGCACCTGCGACACCACAAGAACGTGCGCGCAGGCCGGCGGCTATAAAAGCGCGTCAACATATTGGTAGTTACTTAAATAAATAATAGCATACCTTTTTAATATTACACCTTTACAACAATGATCCTATATTTTATTTTTATTTGTTAACACCTCCTCGAATATAGACCCATGAACTTAATCAGTTATGTAAATCGTGTAATAATCTGAAGAAAGGTATAATTATGAGATTACTATTAGTTTTAATAAAATGGTATCTTCAGTCATTATATTAACTAAGATGCAAATTGTAACTGTACCTACTTAAATTTGCGTTTTTGGTTGTACCTACTTTGTAATATTAGTAACTTACCAATAATAACACAACTTATTATATTATTTGTATTTTGTATCCATATTAACACTAAATCTTTACATACTTAATAGAAACCTTAAAGTGCACTCATGAAAGGCCACCCCGCCATCTCGCGAAAAATCCCGGAGGTGCGCCATCGTGCTGGTTGGCGACCAGACGAGAGGACCCGATGGACACCTTTGGGGGTGCTCGGGCGTCCCCGCGGTTCCCTTTAGGTGGAATGGCCTAATTTATGTCACGGGCTGGTAATTTGCTCCTCGTTTCCACTTCTGTTTCCCTTTACCTAACTTCACTCCCCACACAAATGAAAGGTAGAAACAGAATAAAGGTCAAACAGCGGAAGCACCTCCTCTCTCTCCAAGTGCACCTCTCAAACATTCGTTTGAGAGGTGCACTTGGATTCAAACGCTTGCACTCCAACCTCGACACCATCTTGAGACCGCAAGACCGCATATTCTGTTCCTCACGGAGACGCAGGTCAAATGTCCTGCTGACGCGACATACCTTGCCTACCCGGGCTATGTTCTTGAACATAGTTTCAAGGCTAAGGCGGGAGTTTGTATGTATGCTCGCGACGACATTTGCTATCGGCGTCTCCGCAACCTTGAGACCCCAAATTTTCTGTCATGTGGGTTCTGGTGGACAATGGCATGAAGAAAATTCTTTATGCTAGTGTCTACCGTTCGCACAGCGGAGATGAGGAGACAACCAGGCTCGCAAACTACCTTAGTGAGGCGGCCGATGTGGCCCAACAGAGGTATCCAGATAAAACCGATAAGTTAACATCTAGGTAAAAAAAAAAAATGTTGGGGGAAGATTTCGTGTGCATTATAAGTCTATATAATAACTCCTATCGTGCTAGTATAAATATTATATATATGCAATGTGGGTAGCTCCAATAAATCAGTCTTGGTCGAACTGGCGTTTCATTCACAACATATAGGATGACATCATCATCCTGTTTAATGGCAGAGCTCTATTAACGTGGGCTTACATGTGGGTATCGTGCAAATGAGAAGACACACATCACTTGAACAATTGGTTTATTCCTCAATCCACAGTTTATGGGGGTTGACCCCCGTAATGGCCTCCGTCCACCCCTTATAGCCATTCCAGTCCTCGCCTTGCCAAAAACTCTCTGCACGATCTCGTTCTGTTCCTTTCTGGTCATATTCCATTATCCCTTTTGGCGTGTGTGCCATAACGTATCGCGTATGTCGTCTTCAGGTATACTGCTCCAGATACTGATGTCATCTTCCATCATTATGATGTACACTGATAGTGTTATTCATTGCCAATGCTCGTTAGCATTGATAGTCACTGGTTTCACTCCGTAGGTAGGTGTTGCCTCTTCGGCGGCTAGTACTATGAAATAAATACAAAAATAAATAAACCTCATATTATTATTTGTATCAACATTAAAAACATATTTAATAATATGTAAACATAGATTATTACAAACTAGCGACGGGTGCAAACCCCTAAGAGATAGACTTATACCACCGTGAATTTTTTTGTAGACCTTTTTAAGATGTACACCACTGTAGTACATTATTATGATCTATCTCGTAGAGTTCAGCCAGCGTTGGCAATTTAAGCGCAATTTTTTTTAAGTATTTATTAACTAGATAGTTTCACTATATTCTTATACATGCACAATATATATTTCAATTTAAAGTTTAACCTGTGTATATGTCACTACATAGTATAAATAAAGTCACTTCCCGCTGTCAGTCTGTCCCTATGTATGCTTGTTCTTTAAAGCTACACAACAGATTTTGATGCAGTTTTTTTTAAATAGATGACAAAAGAAAGGTTTATATTATGTATAATACATGCACAATATAAAGTAGAGCAACCCTGATCATTTCAGAGGTCTAATGTGACATTATAATTAAATTTACCTTTGTAGTTGATCTGTTGTTTTATAGTAGTTATATAACGTCATGGTATATATATTTCTATTTCACTGAATTTGTTTTTATCATTATAGTTCCTAGAAGTTCTTGAAAGTAATCAGAAAATTGATCTAGCAACGACCACGGAACTAAAAGGGCACTGATAGCTAGGAGGAAATGTGTGGTTCTGAGTCGAGTAGGCTCACGACGCAGTTTTTATGTGCATGATAGGGGTATATCTAGGCATACAGTTTTGTGTATTATGTTACATAAACCCAAATGAAATACGTACTCTTTTACTCAAATTCGTGTGAATTTCGTGTATTATACGTGATAGAAAATAATAGTTTTGAATTTTAGCGTTCCGATAAAAAGTTATCATCGACTATAGTAAGATTTCATAATCTTACTGTAGTCGATGATGATAACGTTTTATGTTGACTCTCGAAATGATGTCGCTACCCTTCTATATTTCTAAATATTATGATTACAAGCACTACCACGTACTAAGCGGAAATCATAAATTTACAAATCATTGCAGTATTAAATGTTTTTGCCCCGGGCGCGAATTGAATCCGCGTCCTTCCGATTTTATGATTTATGATTTTCGCTTAGTATTAGGCAGTGCTTGTAATCATAATATTTAGAAATATAGATGGTAGCGACATCATTCCGAGAGTTAAGTGTTTGAAAAAACACTTCTTTCGATCAGATGAAGTCTAGTACTCTGGTTGATGGCCGCGCACCGTCCCCTTTGACGGTTTAAGAAATACAATTGGAGCACGAAATTTCGGCGACATAGCCGACCCCTCGGTAGCCTAACGGTTTAGGCATCCGGCGTGGCGGGAGGACGCGGGTTCACTTCCCGCGCTAGCAAAAACATTTTGTCTGCTGCCAAAGTTGCTGTCTAAGTAATAAAGTCAATGATGTAATGGAGTACGAATTTTGTAAAATTGTAACATGTTATAAAATAAAAATAGTACGGACCACGAGTCTGTAAAGTGTTGCGTTGTTTTTTAATAAAAAAAAACAGAAAACATTTTGTCCTCCAATAATTTGTAAATTTATGATTTTTGCTTAGTACGCGGTAGTGCTTGTAAGAATTATTTTATGTTTTCAATAACGCATGCTCTGCGGATTACATTACAATCGAAACCGTGTCATCCAAAACTTTGTAAAAAGGACGTGTTCCAGGTATGAAGGTTAGTGTATGATGTAACTTATACTTCGGAAGCAGTGATGGAATCAGAGATTCAGCGGCTTCTTGAGCGGGAAAGGTTTTCTTGTAATTGTACATGAAACCACTTCAGTAACGCCAGATACGATATGGAAGTATACATAAGGTAACTGGAGTGACTGTTGTGGTTAAATGTGTATTCATTCGGCAAGCGGGCTGTTTATTCGTTTCTTGCTTGATCATTTTCTTTCTACGAGTGGATGCTACATATCGCAATGAGTATAAAAATATATGAATACACATAATAAAACAGGTATACATTACGAATAAATATTTGTAGGGTAACATGTACGCATTTTTGTACAAGCTATTGTCGATACAGCGCCTGCGTTGAGGCATTTGACACATTTATTTTGTTAGCACAATATTAAATAAGTTCATAGTTCCTGAATCTTATTAAAGTCAAATAATTAATCATATTATAATTATACTGGCTTGTCCAAATACTGAGTTACCAAAAATGTTGTCATCTCAAAAACAGTGGGATATGCCCCTATTGCGAGCTAGCACGGGAAGATCTTTTAAATACGTGTCCTAGCATCGCAGATCGTGCTCGTATTCTCGCTGTTTCTGAGTAGGAATCTGTTCTTTGGTTACAGGCCATTCCTTCTTACAAAACAAGTAGCCTTATAGATCCATCCGCTTTTCGTCTTGCTATTAGCTTACGCTTGGGTGCAAGGTGTTGTGTTGCAGATCGCTGCTTGTGGTACTGCAGTTGAATAATTCGGTCACTATGGCCTCTCTTGCTCTCGAAGTGCTGGTCGAATTTCCTGCCACGCCAGCCTTAACGATATCATGCGCCGGGCGCCAGTGTTGCAGCTATTCTCAAACCGAATGGTCTGGTTCCGTGGAAGTTAGGACAGCCCTGAGTGCGAGACGCTACTAGCGTAGACACTTTAGCGCCGTCACTTCACTTAATACTTAACTTTGTGAAAAAAAAATAAGGAGTGGAAAAGCTCACCCTGATCATACGGGCATGTCACCTGTTAGGTTCCATCGATGGTTTTTCAAGACCACGTTAGAATGTCTATGTAGCGCGATCTTAAGGAACTGTGCAGCGTAGTGAATCGTAAAGCAAAGCACAGACCTCAAATATGATTCGACATTAACATCTTTGTTGTTTGTGCTTTGCATTACAAACCACAATCCTTATAAGTCACTGTACTTCTCTCAGCCCCGCTCGGTCAACATCACCTGCAATGTGTACATAAATGATTTTTATGATGAATTATATTTCACCTGCTCTCATATTATGAACATACTCGTACAGTGTTTTTTTGAGTGTATAATTTAGTAAACGCTCTTTGTGTTCTTTTTAATTTAGTTTGGTAGCGACGGAACGTAAATCGCATGCTGACTAATCTGTAATCTAAAGGTAACTTGCCACGGTCCGCGATTCTACGGATCATCACGCACAGCCGACGACCACGGACGGCAACGCACGCAGTCAAGCAGGGCACTTCCAACGGTGCGTGTTGCTCTGTGTAGATCTTTTGATAGCTTCATTGCAAAATGCAAAGTGAAAGGGAACGTATCGTCGCAGCAGCTGTGGTATTAATTAACAATTACCAGATTATGCTATCTATAAAAAGTAAAAAGAAACCACGTCGCTGGTGGATATCAGCATACAACTAAAGTTGTAGATAAAGTTGTAGTAGATACTGTATAATTATGCTAATTTATGTATTAGTTGTAAATGGACTGTGTATTTTTATGAAATAATTATTTCATTCCAATTCTTTTGCCTGTTTTTTCATTTAAACTAAATCATTTGACAGCTGTTTTTCATGATTTTGATAACCAATATTTATTGTACAAAAAAATGTAAATTCTTTGTTTTGGAATTAACTATGAAAATATTCAAGATAGAAAATGGGCATAAATAAAACATGACAGATCAACGCCGCGCAATATTTCTAACATCCCGTTTGCACCTCTGTTTACGATAACTACTCCTAGATACTGTGTTTGTGAAGTTTAGCTACCACGCCCCAGTAGAAAATCTGTCATCTGTCCTTGAGAGCCTAGAGTAAGGCCTAAAATGATATAAAAAGACATAACGGCGACAAGAATTCGCACAAGTATCAGAGGTTAACCAGGAAACAAGACAAGTCATTGAATCATTATAGAAACTATACGAAATTCGTGTCGTATTATATTATAGCAAATAGGGCTTAGAGCCCCCACGGACCTCCTCAACTCCCCTTATAGTCCGTCCCAAGCCACCACAAATTTGACACTTAATGCTTGCTTCTTAAGATTACCTTTCATGTAATCGTCGAGAATTTCTCATTAGTTGGTCTCGTTTCCTGATTTTCAGTTCCTCACTTAAGTTATGTAATCCACTCCCCATTATCTTACTGCTCGTACACGCATGAAGAAGTGGTTAATACTTATAAATTTGAAAAAGCTCTTATTAGGTAGGTATTTAAAACAACACTTTTAACTTTAACAACAAACACTACTTAATATTATATATATTAAATTATAAAAAAGGAGTGGAAAAACAACACGCTCATCCTGATCACATAGGCAGGTCACATCACATGTTAGGTTCCATCGATGGTGTTTGAAGACGTCATTAGAGTGTCTCTTAGAGAGACTTTAAGGAACTGTGCCGCTTAGTGATTCGTAAAGTAACGCACAGACGTTGGTGATGGTTCTATTTTAACAGCACCGTAGTTTGAGCGTAACGTTACAAATCACTTTCCCAACAACTCACGATACACCTCTCATTCCCGCCCCGGTTGACATCACCTGTAATGTGTACATTGGTAAATAATTTTATGATGAGTTTATATTGTGTTTTCATAGCCTAACTAACGGAAACGCCTCTGGTCAAGTCCATACGTATAAATAACTGAAATTATATAAAAGGTACATTAGGGGCTAATCCAAGAAATGGGTAATCATTGAATTATTTTACCGGCGCGGCGCGGCGTGATAAAAAATAATAGTTTTGAATTTAAGCGTTCCGATAAAAAGTTATCATCGACTATAGTAAGATTTCATAATCTTACTGTAGTCGATGATGATAACGTTTTATGTTGACTCTCGAAATGATGTCGCTACCCTTCTATATTTCTAAATATTATGATTACAAGCACTACCACGTACTAAGCGGAAATCATAAATTTACAAATCATTGCAGTATTAAATGTTTTTGCCCCGGGCGCGAATTGAATCCGCGTCCTTCCGATTTTATGATTTATGATTTTCGCTTAGTATTAGGCAGTGCTTGTAATCATAATATTTAGAAATATAGATGGTAGCGACATCATTCCGAGAGTTAAGTGTTTGAAAAAACACTTCTTTCGATCAGATGAAGTCTAGTACTCTGGTTGATGGCCGCGCACCGTCCCCCTTTGACGGTTTAAGAAATACAATTGGAGCACGAAATTTCGGCGACATAGCCGACCCCTCGGTAGCCTAGCGGTTTAGGCATCCGGCGTGGCGGGAGGACGCGGGTTCAATTCCTGCGCTAGCAAAAACATTTTGTCTGCTGCCAAAGTTGCTGTCTAAGTAATAAAGTCAATGATGTAATGGAGTACGAATTTTGTAAAATTGTAACATGTTATAAAATCAAAATAGATCTAAAAATAGTACGGACCACGAGTCTGTAAAGTGTTGCGTTGTTTTTTAATAAAAAAAAAACAGAAAACATTTTGTCCTCCAATAATTTGTAAATTTATGATTTTCGCTTAGTACGCGGTAGTGCTTGTAAGAATTATTTTATGTTTTCAATAACGCATGCTCTGCAGATTACATTACAATCGAAACCGTGTCATCCAAAAATTTGTAAAAAGGACATGTTCCAGGTATGAAGGTTAGTGTATGATGTAACTTATACTTCGGAAGCAGTGATGGAATCAGAGATTCAGCGGCTTCTTGAGCGGGAAAGGTTTTCTTGTAATTGTACATGAAACCACTTCAGTAACGCCAGATACGATATGGAAGTATACATAAGGTAACTGGAGTGACTGTTGTGGTTAAATGTGTATTCATTCGGCAAGCTGGCTGTTTATTCGTTTCTTGCTTGATCATTTTCTTTCTACGAGTGGATGCTACATATCGCAATGAGTATAAAAATATATGAATACACATAATAAAACAGGTATACATTACGAATAAATATTTGTAGGGTAACATGTACGCATTTTTGTACAAGCTATTGTCGATACAGCGCCTGCGTTGAGGCATTTGACACATTTATTTTGTTAGCACAATATTAAATAAGTTCATAGTTCCTGAATCTTATTAAAGTTAAATAATTAATATTATTATAATTATACTGGCTTGTCCAAATACTGAGTTACCAAAAATGTTGTCATCTCAAAAACAGTGGGATATGCCCCTATTGCGAGCTAGCACGGGAAGATCTTTTAAATACGTGTCCTAGCATCGCAGATCGTGCTCGTATTCTCGCTGTTTCTGAGTAGGAATCTGTTCTTTGGTTACAGGCCATTCCTTCTTACAAAACTAGTAGCCTTATAGATCCATCCGCTTTTCGTCTTGCTATTAGCTTACGCTTGGGTGCAAGGTGTTGTGTTGCAGATCGCTGCTTGTGGTACTGCAGTTGAATAACTCGGTCACTATGGCCTCTCTTGCTCTCGAAGTGCTGGTCGAATTTCCTGCCACGCCAGCCTTAACGATATCATTCGCCGGGCGCCAATGTTGCAGCTATTCTCAAACCGAATGGTCTGGTTCCGTGGAAGTTAGGACAGCCCTGAGTGCGAGACGCTACTAGCGTAGACACTTTAGCGCCGTCACTTCACTTAATACTTAACTTTGTGAAAAAAAAATAAGGAGTGGAAAAGCTCACCCTGATCATACGGGCAGGTCACATGTTAGGTTCCATCGATGGTTTTTCAAGACCACGTTAGAATGTCTATGTAGCGTGATCTTAAGGAACTGTGCAGCGTAGTGAATCGTAAAGCAAAGCACAGACCTCAAATATGATTTGACATTAACATCTTTGTTGTTTGTGCTTTGCATTACAAACCACAATCCTTATAAGTCACTGTACTTCTCTCAGCCCCGCTCGGTCAACATCACCTGCAATGTGTACATAAATGATTTTTATGATGAATTATATTTCACCTGCTCTCATATTATGAATATACTCGTACAGTGTTTTTTTGAGTGTATAATTTAGTAAACGCTCTTTGTGTTCTTTTTAATTTAGTTTGGTAGCGACGGAACGTAAATCGCATGCTGACTAATCTGTAATCTAAAGGTAACTTGCCACGGTCCGCGATTCTAAGGATCATCACGCACAGCCGACGACCACGGACGGCAACGCACGCAGTCAAGCAGGGCACTTCCAACGGTGCGTGTTGCTCTGTGTAGATCTTTTGATAGCTTCATTGCAAAATGCAAAGTGAAAGGGAACGTATCGTCGCAGCAGCTGTGGTATTAATTAACAATTACCAGATTATGCTATCTATAAAAAGTAAAAAGAAACCACGTCGCTGGTGGATATCAGCATACAACTAAAGTTGTTTAAGGTAAGTTTACTTGCATATAGGTATATATATATGCAATAAAATATGATCTAATACTATTGTAATATAATAATAAAACAGCATGTATATATATATATATATATATATATGTACGGGAAAAGTTTTTTTGCAATTTGTGAATTTTTGAGTACTCCAACGATGGTTGGTCCCATAGTAGATTTTGATCAGTATTAGAAAAAGGATCGATTGGCACCAAAAAATGTTTTTGTGTAAAATTGCTATTTTCTAGCTAACTGTAATTTTTTTTTAAAATCTGTGAATGGGGATCAAAATTATATAAAAAAATATGGATAGTCTCCTAAGACCATTTCCGAATAGCTACAACGGATAAGGTACTTCCCCTTACTGCCCCGCTCAAAGTTTCCAACCTGTATATGTATCTAATTTTATTTTATTTTCGTCACCCATTAGTAGCAGTGGGATCACGGTATCGTACGATCAAATTAACGAATGACATAAAATATTCCTTGTGTACGTGCTCGGATTGCTTCGCACCGCCGCGCATCTTTGAAATTACCGACTCGCGGTGGATACCGGCGGACCGCCACAGACCGCCTGCGCTACCACGCACGAGACTTCCTACGGTGTGTCGTGCGAGCTGGTCCGCGTCCGACCGCGATATCGCGGACCGTGGGAAGCTAGCTTAAGAAGAGTATAATGTCATCGTGTTGCCATAAGAATGAAATTGGCTTACTAATAGTATTTTATATCTCTAAGGGCTTACTTAACTTGTGGAATTTGTACAAGGGTAGTTTTCTTTCATTCAATAACAAAATACTGGTGAGTTGGTGTCTCGCCTAGCATAAAGGGAAACTGCTTCGAATGTGAGACCCGGTGGAGTATGCTTGTGGTTTTTGTTTGAGTCAGCCAAGGGTTTATCGTCTATTAAGCACCTTGTCCTTGATTAGAATTGTTCCAGGATGATAGTAAAGGTTATACCTGCTTGGTAATGTCCAGTATCGCTTCGAGCGCGGTGGCACGGATTTGCGATAACCCTGCTTTTTGACGAGACCGTCTATATATGATGCGGGTATTTCATTGCAGCATTCCTCGAATTCATAGCAAGTCAAGTTCATCGCATTCATAGTAGTAAGGATTTTAATCTGTGCAATGTAGCGGGCTATGCCTAAACTTTCACCATGTGGCCGAGTAAACCATGCAAAATCGGCTGGTCCATTTTTGCAACTGGCGTGCCTACCTTGTACTCTAATTTATGCCCTTCAGCTTCGATAAAATATACCCTAGATGCAACTTTTCGTATTGACAGAACGCATATAAACGGCTCAAGTTATCCTATACCTTTCTGTCTATTGAGATACACATAAAAACCTTAAAATTACACAAAAACGTAGTAAATCTATTTAAGTTATTTAACAATATTCAACCTTGTTTCAGTTGCATAAGGTTTAATTTTCAATTACTCGTAATAAACTTATAGCACTTTTACTCTGCGCCATTGAAGAGAGCTCGTAAAATTTTATTACCCTTTGCTGTGATAGAACATAAAATACAATGGAGTCGCTTACTCCTAATCTCGTACTAAAAATATTATTTAGTAATTAGTTTTTTTGGTGACATTTATAATTGGAATTTTAACTATCCGTATTAGTCAACTAGCTTATATACCCTGGTTTTGCCCGGGTTGAAAAGGTGTGTAGTAGATTATATGCGGATGTTGGGAGATAGAAAAGGGATCTGTTATAATGAAATCAGAATATTAATTATTCGGCTTTAATTTTTATTAACATTTATTTATTTATTCCACACAGAACAAAAAGCAATAAAAACAAATAATATAACAATATAATGTATCAGACCTGAATTGCAGTTCTTAAAATGTATAAAGTAAACGTGTTTGAGTAATTATGAATGTTAATACAATGTTAATGTTATACATTTTATACGTAATACATTTAATATTTATAAACTACCTTTACATACTATATTCATATCATACATTCTGAAAATCATCTGTAATAATAAGAGTGCACGCTAAACCTCGTGCATTCAGGATTGTGCAGGTGGCTCGGACATTTCGATATTAAATTATTAACATACAACATCAATTAAAAACCGGAACACTAGAACTTGAAAAAGGTTTTGTGGTGTTTTTGCAATCAGTAAGCCAAGTCACTGTTACACGTATTAGTACATAAAACATACATACATATGCACACACACACATAAAAATATTGTATATATGTTTGTAAGCACTAATCCATATTATAAGTGAATATATTGCAGTTCTAATAATATTTCATACACACATGTCAAATTGATAACCTCCTTTTTTGAAGTTAGAAAATGTAAAATAAATGCCTGTGTACAGTCTGAGAAAATAAAAGATTATTATGACGACTCCGATAGACTTGTTCTGAATTAGGGCTCACTTGTTCTTGTCTTGCATGGGATGTTATTATGCGTGCGAAAGAGACAACTGCGTGACAGGAGTAACGGAATTTAATTTGTTGATGTATTAATTTGGAGGTGATAATTAAATAATTATGAATGTTTATCACTTAAAATATTATAAATATGTATAAAACTTACCGAAAATAGGAAATCCCATGTATTTTTCGCTTTGTAAGTGTATTATTTTTGCTACTATTCACAGAGCACTTCGGCATTGTTTCACTCGACGATCAGCGCGTCACTGACGGCAAAACTGTGCTTGAGATCATTATAAGCACAGTTTTGTTTGGTTAACTTTGGAGCGTTCGCGCAGAATCTAGGGTATATTTTATCGAAGCCCTTCAGGCAAGATCTACGTTTACAATAGGTATTGCAAATTGTGACATGCGCACCCTTGAGTTTTCCACGAGCTTCACTGTAAGGGTGCCTTATAGATCTAACCTGTACTACAGCCCTACACCAGTAGACAGACAGAACTGCTTATGTGCTCAGCGCTCTGTACTACATCCCTGATGCAGTAGACCTGCTATCTCATGCTGTCCACCCTCACACCGTTCCGGTATTTATAACTATTTCCCGTCGATCATAACTGGGTGGCACCCTCATTTTAATTTTTAAAATTCTGTTTACTATATTTATTAATATATATACATTTTATTGTACTAATTATTTGGACCTACGTTGCTGGTACACAGAAATTATAAATCAGATGAATAAGCTCATATAAATCATACAATTTAGTTCAGTCACGGTAATGCTATATAGAGAACATTACCGTGGTTCAGTGCTGTTCGCTCGGGTACATAACTCGTGGACAGTGACTTGAGCACTGTTTTTTACTTAGGTATGATTGCCTTCTGGTAGAAAACAGAGCTTATAATTGTTACGTATATAACATTTTTAGGGCATATTTTTTTGTTTTATTTGCTTGCTTTTTATTGTGTTGCTTTTTTTTATTATAATTTAGCGACTATTAATAACATAGTAAACTCGCCGCGACATGACTGCGACATGACAGCGACATGATCGCGACATGCCGGCGACATGACCGTGACATGACCATGTAAAAAACAACATCTACTTTGATCATAACAACATCACACTAATGATTAATGATGAATAAATGTATTCAAAGTATCAGATCAAGTACCAGAATGGAAAATTTGGTACTGGACGTTAAACTATAAAACGATTTCGATTTACGGGGCTCATCTAAAAAGATTAAAAAGAAACCTATTTTTATATGCGACGTTTTACAGGAGTCCCAAAAACCGTTAACGGTTTCTCAGGGAACGGTATTTTGTATTTTTTTTCTACGAGGACGAAGCCTTAGGTAAACGCTAGTTAATTATAATTTGAGAACACAATGTAACACTTCACTATAAAAGAATCTGACATCAAGTAACCGTGTTGTGTTTTAATGACTGAAACATATTGGTAGTACATGATAAACGTGTGAAAAGTGGATTTCAAACTTTTGTAGTTTCTTGACGTAAATTCAAGCAATGAGTCGTAATTTACAATGATAACAATTACAGGACATAGCCTCACGTAAAACTCTGGAATAAAAGTTATGGCCATCGGTTATCTACGGTGTATGGGAAGATGAGGTTCTTTGGAATTCCCGTAGCCCCATACTAGACCACGTACGTCGTGGCGTATTCAACTGGGTACCTGGAAGTCACAGGAAGACACCAGCTGATCTATGTGCGAGTATATGAACGCGGGGAAACAAATTGGCGGGCTCACCTACGAACGGCTCACTGATCGTTCCACCGAAGGTATTATTATGCCAAAACACATAACTTATTCTAACTGCATTTTGTATTCCAATAATTTGTAAATTTATGATTTTCGCTTAGTACGCGGTAGTGGTTGTAATCATAATATATAGAAATGCAGTTAAATAAACCTAGGGATTTTATTTGTATAAACTTCCCGATGTCGACGTTGCTGGTAGCCCGCAGACAGGTTGGGGTCCGTTTTCGTCACCCGCTAATTCACTGATATTTTTAATCCTTATAAATGTTCAATCCAAAATAACTAACTCCTATTGTCGAGTTACCTACACTTCATGTATGATAAATTATTAAAATAACTTTAGGGAGTGCTTATAAGATGTACGAAGTGATAGATATTGTATTGAGTTTATTCAATTTGTTTATTGTTTGTATTATAATTATAACCTCTATGAGTATTACTCCACTGGAGGAACACATTGACAACTGTAACACAGGGACGACCTATATAGCACAGTTTGACAATGTAACTAACTGTATATAATAAAATATCATATACATTTTAAATACTGTATATGCTAATTTATGTATTAGTTGTAAATGGACTGTGTGATTTTTATGAAATTATTATTTTATTCCAATTCTTTTGCCTGTTTTTTCATTTAAACTAAATCATTTGACAGCTGTTTTCCATGATTTTGATAACCAATATTTATTGTACAAAAAAATGCAAATTCTTTGTTTTGGTATTAACTGTGAAAATATTCAAGGTTGAAAATGGGCATAAATAAAACTCAAAATCTGTCATCTGTCCTTGAGAGCCTAGAGTAAGGCCTAAAATGATATAAAAAGACAAAACGGCCACAAGAATTCGCACAAGTATCAGAGGTTAACCAGGAAACAAGACAAGTCATTGAATCATTATAGGAACTATACGAAATTCGTGTCGTATTATATTATAGCAAATAATGCTTAGAGCCCCCACGGACCTCCTCAACTCCCCTTATAGTCCGTCCCAAGCCACCACAAATTTGACACTTAATGCTTGCTTCTTAAGATTACCTTTCATGTAATCGTCGAGAATTACTCATTAGTTTGTCTCGTTTCCTGATTTTCCAATTCACTAAAAGGTTATACACTTACCGGGATCAGAAAACTTCGCTTTATTTTCCACCCATTTTGGTTACTAGGACCAATTTCATTTTATTTTATCTATTTCTTTTACCCTTATATGTATTTGATGTTCCCAGCTTGTAAATGACAACATCAGTTTCCACACGTAGATTCCACAGACCATTCGTTTCGCGATAGTTCAGGACAAGTAATTCAAGATGAGGTTGTGCAACATCCTCGACCTCATCAGCACTTACCGTCAGGTTCCAGAGTGGCCAAAGTCTAGCCTATAAGCATTTATTTAAAACATAATCCATGGGCATAATATCATAAATGTAACACATGCTATTTATATGCATAGGTGTTTTTACATCTCTATTTCGCCAGTAATGTTTCAGGTATAGTAGACCAACTAACGTAACTAGCAAATTGGGTTGTAAGCTTACTGCCATCTACTTCTACAAGTAGATGGCACTGATTTGATTTAATATCTGTACCTTATTGTTAACAGTGACAATAAAAAGTAAAAGTTCTTTAAGATTCAGGCATTGAATTTGTATTTTAATTATTATAGCAAGAGAAAATTTATATGAAATAAAATTATATTTTCTATTTTTATACTTAATATTATTATTTTCTTAATAATATTATACTTAACTTCAAGAGTTCTTATGTTAGTCATAATATTTTATTTGTTTTTGGACGGAAGATAAATTCCTACATTAATATCAAATGTTGCTTGTGGTTATCAAGCTGAGCAAATCCAAGCTGGTATGTATTTATTATTTTATTGTATAATATGCATTTATACATTAATTTAAAGGTACATTTGGTTACCCAAATTCGGAGTCCAATTTGCACTTATCCAAATTTTTATTGATCACTTATATACCATACTGCTCAAGCTATTTACCGATTTTACGATGAAGCATACGTAGAAGCAAACTATGAAAGAGTTTATTAATAAACTCGTAACTGAAATCTGAAAGTGACTATGTGCTAAGCTGTGTTGAAATTTGCCACTAGGATTTCATATTATGGCCGTGTTGTGCCTATACCCTAATATAGTAGATCTATATTTAACTTAATACTCCTAATATTTAAAAAGAAAAAACTATTTTGTATTTGTGATTTTATTCATAAAGCTGTCATGTTAACTCATCTATTTTGACTTTTTCCACAAAAAACAATCAGTCAAACCCAACCTTTAACTATCGTTCTCAAATGTTAGTGTAAACGCGGTCCCCGATCGTTTTCTGTTTGTTTGAGCGCGAACAGTGCTATACTTTTTGAAATATTAGAAGATTACTGGATTTTACTTACACTGAAACTCACCTGAGTTGATACATTCGGAAATTAAAATAGTTAAAACTACAATGCACAATAGCGTGTACTATGTCAAATGTTGCGTATCCAGCTGCTCACCATTAATCAAAATAACTGCCAAAATATAACTGTGTTTAGCTTCAATATTACATTAGATTTTTGCTTATCTTACTGCTCTTACACGCGTGAAGTAGTAGCTAATACTTATAAATTTTAAACAGCCGCTGTATGGCATGTATTAAAAACAAAACTTTTAACATTAACAACAAATAGTACTAATTATTTTTTTTTATGCCTTGTTGGTTAGCCTTTGACCACTATCTCACCTGATGGTAAGTGATGATGTGGTTGAAGATGTTGTTTAGGCTAACCTAGAATTAATATTATGTATAAAACAACAAATAAGGAGTGGAAAAGGAACAAGCTCACCCTGATCATACAGACAGGTCACGTGTTAGGTTCCATTGATGATTTTTGAAGACCTCGTTAGTGTCTATGTAGCCTGATTTTAATGAACTGCGTGTCGCGTAGTGATTCGTAAAGCAATGCAAAGACATTGGTGATGTTTCAACTTTAAAAGCACCATTGTTTGTGCATCATTTAACAAACCACAATCCTCACAAGTCACGATACACCTCTCGGTCCCGGCTCGGTCGACATCACCTGCAAGGACAAAAAAAAAAACTTTCCAATAACATTAAAGATGCACGTGCCGCAAGCGCATTTACTACAAAACTTAAATCGCCGCTGCTCGCCAAAGCTTACTATTCAGTGAAAAATTTCTATCAGACCAATCGACCATTGATTCATATACAATTTGGCATATTAAAATTATATTATAATTACTTTCATAGTATTATATAAAATTACCTGTAAGAAATCTTAGTAATAAATCATTCTATTCTATTCTAATGTTTACATAAATGATTTATAATGAGTTTATATTTCACTTGCTCTCATAGCCTAAACATATCTACCAAATTCGAAAACGCTGTGTAAACACAGAGAGCTTCCTTAAAGCTTAGACAACTTAGTTAAAGATGTTGAACATAGAGATGGATGATAGGTCTTCGGTGCATGACTCGACCATGACACGACCATGACACGACCAAGACACGACCATGACACGACCATGACACGAACATGACACGAACATGACACGACCATGACACGAACATGACACGACCATGACACGACCAATACACGACCATGACACGACCATGACACGACCATGACACGACCAAGACACGACCATGACACGACCATGACACGACCAAGACACGACCATGACACGACCATGACACGAACATGACACGACCATGACACGAACATGACACGAACATGATACGACCATGACACGAACATGACACGACCAAGACACGACCATGACGCATTGAGCGTATGAACTTGTGCCTGAAAACATCTTATGGTTGGGGTGACAAATTGATGATTATCATAAATAAAACAAAAAGATAACATCACAATAATGATATACTCACAACAGTGCAATTGAATCGAATGCTCCAACATATTTTGCTTGATTAAGAGCGCCATCTTGAATTCTACGTTGATATGTTTTTTCCAGATATTTATAAAATTGATATTTCTAAACCATCTGATGATTTGGGTTATGCTGATGATCTTTGTGACATTAGCTTAACTAAATCATCAGGTGGTCTAGAATAATTCTTCTTTCTTGAGAGTCATCTTGAAGTTATCGTAAATTAGAAAAAAAATGTGCCTGAAAGATATTTACATATGTTCAAACGAGTGAAAAGTGGTAAGATTTCTTAATAGTTTCTTGCCCTATACTCAAGCGATTATTATACATAATATGCAATAATAACAATAACGGGACATAAACTCTGGAATAAAACATACTGAATAACTGCATAATTTGATTTCACCATCTCCATTCTATAATCGGACATCCAGGGATACTCAGAAACGCCACTGCTATATGGGGGATATTCCATTTACCCGAAAAGAAGTTTGCTTCATCGTGCATCATGCGAACCGCCAGGTAATGGAATACACTACCTGAGTCTGTGTTTCCGGTTAAGTACAATATGGGGGTATTCAAAACGCGAGTGAATTTGATATCTTCTAGGTAAGGGCGCTTCATCATCGATCTCATCTGATGTTAAGAGATACTGGGAAACGGAGTAAATAAAAAATAATACCTCCGGGAAGATAGCTATCAGTTGTCTACGTCATGGAATCCAGTCATCGGTAATTGGAGTATACAGGGCGTTCCACGGCGATGCTACATGGAGGAAAAGTCACATCTCGTAAACTATTGTAGTAAGCAGACGTGTCGCAAAATATTTTACAAATAATACAATTACGTTTAAACGATTTTAAACATAATCTACAGCTATGGACAGTGCAAAGTAAAGTGCACGGTAAGTGAAGTCATACTACTTTACTGCTCTGATGCACTTGGCGCGAGTGCGCATTCCACCACTGTGCGAAAGAGACTGGCGCTGAGTCAGTGATCAAACCAGTCCCGTTGGTGCAAACCGCTCACACAACGTGCGACAGGCGGATTGAGTTTTACAATAGTATTGTTGATACATATTTATTTTTAGTTTAAATGATATTATAATAAGTATCGTTCACTCTCCTAAAAAGAATATGAGCTATAAGAAAACGATATCTTTGGAGGGTAGCAGTACTTCCCAGCCTGATTTATCCAAAATAGACGTAATTGAAGCAGATGGAAAAAATATCTGCATGCGAAAGAGAAAAACGCCTGATAATGATTTCAAGTATCAATTTAACGAATTTAAAAATGAGATCTTAGAAATATTAAAAGAGTGTAACAAATCCCAAAAAGAGAACATAAGCAAAATGGGTGAGAATATCTCTCTTTCTATTAAAGAACAACTGCAAGATACGAGTAGTAAAACTACGCAGGAGTTTCTGATTGCTGAATATAATGACTTGAAATCGCAGGTCGCAACGTTAAAGGATACTGTCAAAGAAAATACAGAAACGATAAGCTCACTTAAATATGAATTGATACAGCTTAAATCGGCCACAAATTTGCCAATAAATGAACAACCAGTATTAACTTCTAACTATGATGACTTGATCATTGAGCTCCAAGAACGAACTGTACGCAGCAAAAATATTATTATAACTGGCGTACCAGAGCTGCGCTTAAGAAATATAGATGAAAGGCGTGACAATGACAGATGTGAGGTAGACAGAATAATTAAAACATCCCCAAAGCAGAAAGGATTATACGACTCGGAAACTATGACGATAATAAAAACCGTCCGCTTAAAGTCTGTTTTAACTCACAAGAACAAGCAGGTGCTATATTACGAAATAGAACAGCACTCAGAGAGCATAACATTCGCATCTATTCCGATCAGACGCCATATCAACAAAAATGCATGCTGAATTTGAGAAAAGAACTCAAAGAACGCCAAGATAAAGAAGAAAGTGATCTTACTATTAGATATGTCAAAGGGATTCCGAAAATTATTAGACAGCAGCAAAAAAACTAACCACAACAGAGAATACATTAAACGAAACAAAGAATCCCCATAGTGTTACATATGAGATAGTAAATAGTTATGCGAATATCGCAACATCAAGTAAATCAATACCTAAGGTTCATGTATGCAAATATGAGTTAATATGTATAATTCAAAGCTTTCGAAACATAGTTCATGTCATCATTCTCACAGAAACCTGGATAAAAAATAGCCAGCAAGCACATACTTTTAATATACCGAATTATGCTAATTATCTGTGGTATTTAATATATACTCCTTGGATTGTCTTTGAATGCCAAGTAATGATTAAGTATTTTATGTCATATTATGATTGTTATTGTCAAGCAAACTTTTGTGAAATAAAGCCTAAATTATGTTATAAAAGGTATCTCATTTACTACAATTTATTTCACAAAAGTAATGGAGAAATATCTGCGCCCTGAACGCTTCGACGGAGATCCATCCTCAAATCAAGATCTGTCCCCTCAATGGACCCATTGGAAAAACACGTTCGAAAATTTTGTGTCCGCAGTCGCAAACAATGAAAAATCTATTTCAAAAGAAACTAAGCTCCAACTGTTAACGAATCATTTATCACCAACAGTGTTTGCCCACATACAGGAAATAACCGAATACGACATTGCTATTCAAAAACTCAATGAACTGTTTTTGAAGCCTCCAAATGAAATATACTCCAGATATAAACTAGCAAAAAGATATCAACAAATCGGTGAGTCGATCGATCAGTATTTACAAGCGTTGAAACTACTTGCCAAGGAATGTCATTTTAAACAAGTAACCGCTGAACAAAATGAAAGCGAATTCACAAGGGACGCATTCATTGCCGGACTTACGTCTTCCATGATACGTCAAAGACTTTTAGAAAATAGTACGCTCACGTTAGATGACGCGTTCCAACAGGCCCGTGCTATTGAGATGTCCCGAGTATATAATGATAATTACCATCAACCTAGTACAAGCTCTTACGTTAATGCGGTTCCTATTAATAACAAGAGAACAACCAAAGAAGAACTGTGCTATTTCTGTGGAAATAAGAGACACCCACGACGGTATTGTCCAGCTTCCAGTACAACATGCGTTAAATGTGGTAAAAAAGGACACTTTGCAATAGTATGCAAAAGCTCGGCGCCACAGCAGAGTGCTTTTGTTGCAGAAAGTGAAACAAACAAAGACATAGAAAACGGAGATTCTCAACTATTACTGTCATGTTTCGCTACTACTACAACTAGCCTGGATAAAGCAATTGTACTGATTAAAATAAATGGATCATTCACAGCTCAAGCATTAATTGATACTGGGAGTACTGCTAGTTTTATAAATAGTCGTCTAATACCTCAGTATAATCTGCAAATGAGTTCGTGCAACCAACATGTAAGTATGGCAGCTACGAATCTAAAAACAAAGATAAACGCTATCTGTTCAGTCAATATAGAGTTGCAAGGCCGTACATTTCAAGCGAACTTATTCATTATTGAAAATTTATGTACGGATGTCATTATAGGCCATGATATTCTTAAAAATCACAAGACATTAGAAATGCATTTTGGTGGTCCTGAGGCCTCACTCAAGCTATGTGGACTGTCAAGGGCGAATATCAATCCAGTCTCCCTATTTCCAAACCTTCTACCAAATTGTAAGCCAATCGCCATTAAGTCACGAAGATACTCCGATACAGACATGCAATTTATTCGTGCCGAGATCAGAAGATTGCTATCAGAGGGTATAATTGAACCTAGCTCATCACCATGGAGGGCACAAGTCCTTGTAACAACAAATGAAAATCACAAGAGAAGGATGTGTATAGACTACTCTCAGACAATAAATAGATATACACAACTGGATGCTTATCCTCTGCCGAGAATTGAAGATATTGTCTCCAAAGTAGCCAAACATCGAGTTTACAGTAAAATTGATTTAAAAAGCGCTTACCATCAAATTGAAATCCTGGAAATCGAAAAACCTTATACAGCTTTTGAAGCAGATGGTAATTTGTATCAATTTCGTAGAATACCGTTTGGAATCACCAATGGAGTAGCAGCTTTTCAAAGAGCTATTAATAATATCATTACAAAAGAGAATCTACGTGGAATATATGCATATTTGGATGACATAACCATCTGTGGTACAGACCAAAACGACCATGACCTGAATCTGCAACGTTTTCTTGACATAGTCCAGCGTTATAATCTAACTTTGAATCGAGATAAGAGTGAATTTTCATTGACAAAGATAAGTATTCTAGGCTACACCATATCCAACGGAGTAATCAAACCCGATGCGGATCGTCTTCGTCCACTGCTAGAGCTGCCTCTGCCATCAGATTCAGCATCACTTCGCCGTGCATTAGGGTTCTTTGCTCATTATTCAAAATGGGTTCCAAGATTTTCCCAAAAAATTCAGCCACTGATATCTGAAAGAAAATTTCCCCTTGGTTTGGAGTCTGTTAACGCATTCAATAATCTCAAACAAGAAATAGCAAAGTCAGCAGTAAATGCAATTGATGACAAGATATAATTTGTTGTAGAAACAGATGCTTCAGACTTTGCCATTGCGGGTACTCTGTCACAAGAAGGCAGACCCGTAGCTTTTTTTTCAAGAAGCCTTCACAGTTCTGAACGTAATCACCCAGCCATAGAAAAAGAGGCCGCAGCTATAGTGGAATGTCTTCGTAAATGGAGACAATTTCTCATGGGACGACCTTTTAAACTGATAACAGATCAAAAATCTATTGCTTTCATGTTTAATCAACAGCATAAATCAAGAATTAAAAATGACAAAATACAGCGGTGGCGATTGGAACTCTCAATGTATAAATTTGATATTGTATATCGCCCTGGAAAGGAAAATATAGCAGCTGACGCTTTATCTAGAGTCAATGCAGCACTAGTTGCTTCTTCACAGACATCAGAGAACGCGCTGAAAGAACTGCATAAAACTTTATGCCACCCTGGAGTAACCAGAATGCTTCACTGGGTTAGAAGCAAGAATTTAGCTTACTCTACTGATGAAATTAAACGAATGATCTCAAATTGCCCCATATGTGCGGAAATTAAGCCTCGTTTTCATCGGAACATTGGAAAACTTATAAAAGCAATAGCTCCTTTTGAAAGAATATCCATAGATTTTAAAGGGCCACTTCCAATTGACAGTACCGGAAATAATCGATACATACTCACGATAGTAGATGAATATTCTCGTTTTCCTTTTGCATACCCTTGTCCAGATTTGAGTACGAAGACAGTGATAAATAAACTAACTGACTTATTTTCTATTTTTGGTATGCCGACTTATATTCACTCTGATCGTGGTACTTCGTTCTTATCAAAAGAGCTGAAAGATTTTCTTCACCAAAAAGGTATTGCTACGAGCTACACTACACCGTACAACCCCCAAGGTAACGGACAAACAGAGAGATTTAATGGAATAATTTGGCGAACCATACAATTGGCTCTGAAAAGCCATGATATGCCAATTACAAAATGGGAATCAGTTTTAACTCAAGCTTTGCATTCTATAAGATCATTGCTTTGTACAGCCACAAATAGTACCCCTCATGAGCGGATGTTTTCCCACGCCAGAAGATCCTCAACTGGTCAGTCAATGCCAACGTGGCTAAACGTCCCGGGAAAAGTGTTCATGCGTAACCATAATCGAACAAGTAAATATGATCCTATAGTTGAAGAAGTCGAGACACTAGAGAGTAATCCTCAGCATTCTCGCGTCCGGTTGAGCAATGGCAGAGAAGTAGTTGTCTCCAACCGACATTTGGCACCTGCTGGAGATTACGCTATTGATACCGATTCAAATGATGATGACGAGTTTATTGATGCGATCGATGATGATGAGTCCAGGGAGAATCCCATATATGCTCAAGAAGAGTCTGAGCAGCCGCAGCCTCCTATAATTGTTGATGAATTGCGCCGTTCAGAAAGAACACGCCACCAGCCTGCATATTTGGCTGACTATGTGACACAATAAATGAGCCCGGAAGAATGTGGTATTTAATATATACTCCTTGGATTGTCTTTGAATGCCAAGTAATGATTAAGTATTTTATGTCATATTATGATTGTTATTGTCAAGCAAACTTTTGTGAAATAAAGCCTAAATTATGTTATAAAAGGTATCTCATTTACTACATTATCATAACTATAGGAAAAAATCGAGAGGAGGCGGAGTATCAATTTACATTTATAACATTATAAAATTACAAATTTACGAGAGAAAAAAACCCTTTAGCCAGTGTATGCTCTAACTAATTGAGCTAACATGACACAATGACTGATAACTCTAATTCTTATAATTTTTTTCTCTCGTAAATTTGTAATTTTGTAATGTAATTCGCCTAGCAGGCGATACTGCAAACTTAACAATATTAAAAAAATACATACATAACAATTTAAAACATGAGCTTCTAGAAGAGTTACAAGAAGATGGGAACCATTATTTATTTATACATTTGGAAAAATTATCATTGAACATAGGAGCAATTTATAAGAAGCCAAAATCAAAAGTTAATGAATTCTTCGAAACTTATGAAAACCATCTCATCAAAAGAAAAAGATCAATCATATTCGGATACTTTAACCTAAATCTACTAAGTAAGAAAAAACCAGTTAAAGATTATAAACTCATATTAGATGAAAGTGGATATAAAATCCTAAATAAAATTGACAAGTCACATTGTACACGTGAAACGGATAAAACAAGAACTATTTTAGATCATGTATGCACAAACCTACGAGACAATACTTATCATATGGCTATAATCAACAGCGCTTTATCGGATCACAAACAAATCTACTTGGAGATAAAATATGCTAAAACAATACGACCTAAGTGAAAACAGATTGAAACTATCAACAACTCTAATTTATACAAAACACTTAACAATGCTATCACAACAAATCAATATAACGAATACGAAAAACTAGAGACTTTAATCATAGAAACAATTACTAGCAATAGGATAAAAAAAACTATACAGATGAACCAACCTAAATCAGATTGGATAAGAAAGGACTTAGTAGCCGCCATAGATAAAAGAAACATACTGTGGCATGACTTGAAACAGAATCCTAAAGATGAAAATCTAAAAGAAAATTTTCTCCAACAACGGAACCTAGTACAAGCAGATATTCAACGAGCAAAGAAGCAATATTACTACGAAGCATTTGAAAATTGTAAAAATAATCCTTTAAAAATGTGGCAGCTTATAAATAGTTTGGCTAACAATAAATACAAAATAAAATACATTCCTTCAAAACTAATCAGCCCTGAAGGACAAATAACAGATTTAAATGAGATATGTGAATGCTTTAATAACTTTTTCAGCGAAGTAGGTACTGAACTTGCAACCAAAATTTCGAAAAGATATTATAATGATTTATATGCCACACTGGCCAACACTGCACCATTAAATAAAAATAAACTATTAATGTTAAAACCGGCAACTATTGATGAAGTGTCTAAAATTATTAACAATCTGAAAACAAATACTAGTAGTGGAACAGACAGGATCAGTGCTAGAGTAATAAAACACTTTAAAAACATCATCACTGAACCATTGACAGAATGTGTTAACAAATGTCTAACAGCAGGTACGTTTCCAGACTCCTTAAAAATTGCTTAAGTGAGTCCAATTTTTAAGTCAGGTAATAAAATGGACCCAGGAAACTATCGCCCAATATCAGTACTACCTACACTATCTAAAATTTATGAAAAAATACTGCACAATCGGCTTAGTGAATATCAAAAATCAATTAAAATTTTAAGAGTCTTAAAATAAGGTATACAAGAATCAGTCTTGTGTAGCCCACATATAGATCTAATGCACTTTTTTTGTGCCTTGAAGACCATTTCCTTGTCTGCAGAATTGGCCCAGAATAAAACACCATATCTTAAGGTGGATCCGACGTAAGCGTGGTACGCCGTCAATAAAGTATTTTTACTGTTTTTCTGAGCATGTATAGTGCATATGAGTTTTTATTTAATTTAATACAAACATCTTCGATATGTGTTCTCAAAGTCAAGTTCGAGTCAATATTAATGCCTAGAAATTTTGTGCTAGTCGTATCTGTGATAATTTTACCATCATATTGTACTTTTATGGGTTTTGGTTTTGAATTTTGTATGTAAAAGTCATGTATACCGTCTTTTCTAGATTAATTTTATGGTTATTTTTAGTTAACCAATGTACTAAGCCGGTGAGAGATTTGTTGATTTCAAGTTCATGACTATCATCTTTGTTTGTAAAAAGTGCCGTGCTATCGTCCGCAAATAATACCATAGGGTGTGCTATGGCATTAGGAAGGTCATTTATGTAAACCAAGAATAAAAAGGGACCCAATATGCTTCCTTGAGGCACTCCATATGTAACCGTTCTAGGGTCTGAATGATATTTAGTTTCTGTTTTAGTTTTAGGACAGATTTTTGTGATCTCTGTTAATTGCTGTCTATTACTAAGATAAGATTTTAAAATATCTAAAGCTTTGCCTCGAACTCCATAGGTTTCTAGTTTTTGTAGAAGCATATTGGGACTTACATGATCGAATGCCTTTGTCATATCCATATATAATGCTGTTACCTGCTTCTTTTTTTCGAGTCCCATGAAGACAGTTTGTAGAAACTGGATTATGGCCATGTTAATGGACTTCCCTTTCCGAAATCCAAGCTGGTTTTCAACAAAAATTTCATTTCATTATTGTGTATATTGGGGCCCCGAGGGGCCCCACGGACCTCCACAACTCCCCTTATAGTCCGTCCCAAGCCACCATATGCTTGGCACTTCAAGCTTCTTTTTAGAATTGGTTTCATGTAATTTATATTAAAGATTTATATTGTCGATTATATTAATTATTATTATTTATTAAAAATAAGAACTTTAAACTTGTGGCAAACTGTTTGCCCGTAATCATGTGCCTCATTTTCTGATTTTGCTGTCTAATACAGGTAACAAAACATTATCTTCGGTTCCTTTCAAATGTCACACCCGACCATTAGGAGTACCAACTTATAATTTCTCTCCCGATTTGAGGGTCGATAAAAAGAAGTCTATCCTATTACAAAGCCAACACTGTTTGTACATCCGTTCTACTTTTCTAAGGCCGTATTAAATTATAAACGGTTTTTTTTACAGTTTATTGTGTAAAAACTAGAGTAATCGAACATTTCTATATATTGTGATTACAAGCACTACCGCGTACTAAGCGAAAATCATAAATTTACAAATTATTGGAATACAAAATGTTTTGCCCCGGGCGGGAATTGAACCCGCGTCCTTCCGATTTCGCGCCGGATGCTTTCTCTTTTAAGCTACCGGGGGTACGGCTGTGTCGCCGCAATTTCGTACTCCAATCGTATTTCTTAAACCATCCTAGGGGACGGTGGAAGGACGCGGGTTCAATTCCCGCCCGGGGCAAAACATTTTGTATTCCAATAATTTGTAAATTTATAATCGAACATTGTTTATACAGATGGAATAGATTTTACGATTTGCTTAGATTCTTCTAAGTAGTATCTATTGATACTTTACTCTAAGTACGAGCCAGATTGTCCACTGCTTACTGCGGACGTGGAAATATCATACAGATACATTATATAAAAGGATACATAGCTTGGCATATGCTCTGTATCATCTTTCAAAAGAAGTTAACGCGAGACCGCAGCAACAGCATACAATGGTAGCTTCGCTATTGAGATATGGGGTAATTTTTTGGGCTAATTCTACTAATAAAGACCAAGTGTTTCTGGCCCAAAAAAGTGTATCAGAGCTATATGTCACATAAATAGTACTGATAGTTGCAAACCGTAGTTTCACTCTCTAAACATACTGACGTTGCCATAAACATACTAGCGTTGTTTGTGAGGATCAACATCACACACTTCCCTACATTCAATGATGTGTATAAATATATGCGAAATCAAAATAATTTATGTGCAATGCCGGCTAATTCTACACTTATGAGTAAAAGTATGTTTCGTATGGCCCCTGAAATATATAATAAACTGCCAAAGTATGTACTTAAAAGAATGTAATATGTCTACTTTTAAACATAAATTAAAAAAAGCTTCTAGTTAGAAAATATTATTACAGTATGGTGGAATTTTTAGAGGACAATAATTTAAGACAACAATAGTAATATTATGAATTAATTTATTATAAACATATATTTTTTTCTTTTTGATAACTTATTATGCTTAATTGAATATATTTATGAATATAATATTCAAATGAATGTAATTTAACATAATGTGATTGTATTTAGTTAAGTAATTGGTACCTAATGATAACTGAGTGGCTTATATTGATGATACTATGTCTTTGTTATGTAACTAGAACTATTAATTTTTCAACTTTAAAAAATTGCATGTGTGAGATTTGTCAAGATAGAGAGAATTTATTTATGGAATAATATAGGCTCAAATTATAAGCTGTTTGGCAGGAGGCGATCCCATGTAATAAGTTACTATTAGCTGAGTAATTAACTACCTAACTTACTGGGTTTTCTACGAAAAGGGAATCATAAGGCAAACTTAAAAGATACAACATTTATAGGAACACATTGAACACTTTATTAAACATAATACATTAGGTTCACAATAATTAATTCTGTATAAGTTTATAGTTACCATTCACAACGATATAATCAAATGGGCGAACTATTTATGAAGAACAAAGCCAACAAACCTAGACCCATACACAACACGTGAACAGCAGTTATGTTACACCATATATATATATATCTATAATAGAACACTTAATTTAATCAGCGATAGGTCACGATGCGGCAGTCACTTGTGATGAAATTAAGAAGAGAGGCCCAGTAAGGTGAGAGCTATTGGTTTTATAGCAATCAATGGCGTCAAGTGTCTGTCGCCTCTTCATGAAACTTCACGCCATGTTTATCACAACCAATCAGAGACCTAATAGCTCCCGCCATATCGTAATCAGCCAATCCGAAATTAGACAGGATGGTTCGTCATTGGCTAGTACAGAATGACTACAGATAAAACAAGATTTCAGTGTGGCGGTTATTAAAAATGTCACATATATCAATAAGTTTTAGGAGATTCTATAATTAGATAATCTATTCTAAGTTTAACAAAGATTATAGAAATATATAAACATCTCTACAGTATATAATTCTAACACATGCGTAAATGGTAGGAATGTTTGAGTACTATTTTGTTAATTTTTACCATCTTATAACATTACATTCTACAAATAAAGTAATTTGAATTTACTATATCAAATGTTGCGTATCCGGTGCACACCACTAATCAATATGACTGCCAATATATAACTGTAAAGCTTCAAAATTACAGTAGATTTTTGCTTATCTTACTGCTCTTACAAGCATGAAGTAGTAGTGGCTAATACTTGTAAATTTGTAGTCACTATCAGGCATTTATTAAAAACAACACTTGTTATATGAACAACAAATACTACTGAATATTACGTATAAATTAATAAATAAGAAGTGGAAAAATAACACGCTCACCCTGATCATATAGGCAGGTCATATGTTAGGTTCCATCGATGGTTTTTGACGACCTCGTTAGAGTGTCTATGTAGCCTGATCTTAGGGAACTGTGCAGCGTAGTGAATCGTAAAGCAAAACACAGACGTCAATGATGGTTCAACTTAAACATCATCTTTGTTTGTGCTTTGTTTTACAAACCACATTCTTTCTAAGTCAGAATACCCCTCTCAGCCTCGCCCCGGTCGATATCACCTGCAATGTGTACATAATAGTAGATTATGATACAAGTGAGCTAAGTTGCTTATAATACACGAGGCTGTGGGATGCAGCACGAGCCGTAGGCGAGGGCGTACATCATCCGAGTGTATGATGAGCAAGTTGCTCACGAGTTTCATACGCACACTTCTTACAACACCATTAAAAAAATTTTTGCACAAACAACATACAAAAATTATGGAAAATAGCGCGCAAGTTTTGTTTTTATGCGCGGGGCAAATGTATGGTGATTGATTACATATAAACCTCTTTGTTGTAAAAATTTGTATTACCCGGTTAAATTGAAAATGGTTTTACTCGCATATAATTTGCACTTAGGTACTAACTTAACTTTGTAGGGAACATTTTATTACGCACTAGTGTATAATATTATTATGCACGAGGGTGTTATAGTTCGGTTTATGGCCCTAAGAACGATATAATAAAGCTCATTTTACGAGCAAGGATGTTGAAAATCATAATTATGATCAGTTTATATTTCACCTGCTTTCATATCCTAAACCTACCAAATAAGAAAACGTCCCTCGTCGAGTCCTTCCTTACGTACACAAGAAATTATAAACGCTAGATTAGGGGCCAATCTAAAATATGGGTATTTATTATGTTTTAAACCGCGCGTGCGGCGGTATTTCATTTGCATAAATTTAAAGATATTATATATGTGTGTGTGTATATTTGAACCCTTTTGACTTAAGTGGAAAATAAAATTCCGGAATTATTCCTTTTCACTGGCAATGGTTCGGCAAATAATAATAATAATAATAATAATATCATTTATTTGCTTTAAATGTGAGTACAATAATGTTGTTAAGAATAAATCAATTTGAGATCTAACACATTTTACCAAATTATTGGCATGCAAAAACTTATAATGTAAATGTAATTTCTAGAAGTAGGTACCTATTCTTATGGTAAACATGTTTCTTAAATGTAATCGAATATAACTAACCATGCGTCTTAAAAATAAAATATTCATCAAGAGAGTAGAAGGCATGATGCAGCAACCAGACTTTTAGCTCATTCTTAAATTTGTGTAAAGGTAATTGCTTAATATATTGTGGTAATTTATTATATATTTTGATTGACATAGAATAACTACTTTTCTGATAGCGTACCGACTTATGAGCATACTTATTTACCAATCTATCACTATTTCTGGTATTTCGAGGATATATTTCACTCGCTGTATTATAAAGGTAGCGGTGTTGCTTAACAAAGCACGATATATCAAAAATATACTGACATGGAAGGGGAAACACTTTTAATTGACCAAAAAGTGGTTTACATGACTCCATAGGGCCAACTCCACAAAGTGCTCGTATGCATTTTTTTTGTACAATAAAGGCTCGGTCGAAATTTGTACTTCGCCCCCACAGAATAAGACCATATCTGAGGAGGGATCCAACATAACCGTGATATGCAACTAGCGCTGTATCTAAGCTTGTAGTTTTTCTTAGCCGTTTTAAAACGTATACGTAGCTATTTATTTTCTTGCATATTTTCTCTATTTGTTTTTTCCAGTTTAATGCCTTATCTATTATTAAGCCCAAAAACAACACTTCATGAGGTCGTTCAATATTTTGTCCATTATAGTCAATTTCAATTTCAATATTATTAAAATTCATACAATATGTCTTAGATATATTTATAATTAAATTATTAATGTCAAGCCAATTTACTACGGAATCAATCGTTTTCTTAATGTCCAACTTATGTTTTTCTATACAATCGTCAGCTTTGTTTTTTTTTGTTGTGACTACAATGGAAAAATCGTCGGCAAATAATGTCGAGCTGTATGGAGTTACACATACTATGTCATTTATATATACTAAAAATAATAATGGCCCAAGTACACTGCCTTGAGGGACTCCGGATCTGTTAGTTTTCCATTCTGACCTTGAACCCTGGATTACATTATTTTCATCAATTGTCGTTATTTCTACAAATTGTCTTCTATTGGTAATATAAGATTTAATCCAGTCTAATCCAGTTCCTCTAATACCATAATGTTGCAGTTTATAAAGTAGAAAATCATGAGATACAAAGTCAAATGCCTTTGTCATGTCAAAAAATAAAGCTGTCGTCAGATACTTCCCATCTATATTTTCCATTATAGTGTTAACTAAGTCAAAAGCTGCTAGTGTCGTCGATTTATTCTTTTGGAAGCCATTTTGTTCGTTTTGGATAACTTGGTGTTTAGAGAAAAAATCATAGATTCTTCGATGCATTGCTCTTTCATATATTTTTGATAATACAGGCAAAAGCACTATTGGCCTGTAGTTGTTAACGTCGTCTTTTGAACCTCTTTTAAAGAGAGGCTTGATGAGAGATATTTTTAAGGCTTCAGGAAAAGAGCCGTGTTCAAAAGATATATTTATTAAGTATGCTAATATTTCACATAGTTCTTCCTTACAATGCTTGACAACTTTAGTTGCTACGCCATCTTCACCTTCGGTATTAGTGTTTTTCAGGTTAGCTATGATAGTTTTGATTTCTGTTGGTAATACCGGGCTTAAAAATATAGAACAAACTGTACATGTACCAAATTTACGATATATTATCTTCCGCAGGATGTCAACATGGTGATCCTCTGCGACCAGGTGATCTCTTTAGCCTTGCCATCCACTCAATATTTGAATGTCTCCAATCAAAACTTAACGTTTGGTATTCGGACGACGGACCCTTAGGAGGCGATGCCAATATTGAATGACTTGCGAGTATAACTAGCGACAATTTTTTACTAAATGCGTACTTATGACTTCCATTACCTGTCCGGTTAAGTTTCGACGATTGCAAAATTATTCAATTTACTTGCGTGAAATATAAAGTTAGTAGAAAAATAATCACTTCGTCTTTTAGGTTCACCGATTCTTGACGTATTCACTATTTGTCGAAGAACAAATTCAAAAGTTTAGAAATGCCAAAATTTAATACGTAGCTGGAATCTGGCACTATAGTAATCCATCTGCATTCGACATCGTGCAACTTTATACATATTATATTATATTATTATTGAAAGATTGGCACATGTGTAACCTTTTAGGATTTTTTCCCTTATTAACCAACAGAGTGGAGATTAATTTACACAAAAATATACAAATACTAGATACAATTTTTGCTGTTAAGCAATCGATTTCTTTACCTCATCACTAAAACGTGGTTGGAGTTTACGCCATTTTATGTTTAACAGAGACACGTTTCTTTATAGGAATAAACGCTGTGTTAGCACTCGAAGGTTCATGGTTGCCACCTAGCATTTTTTAATGGAATGTCAACCGTTAAGCTAAACTAAAATTTCACCACGACATTTACAATCCGTTCACGATATTTTCAAAGATTTTATATATATGTAGGTACGCAATAGATGGTATCATGCCCTTATAGTACCTAATGCAAAGGAACTGTTCATTCTTTTGAGATGAAAAGCAGCATAAAACCCTGTAAAACCTGTAGATATTTTTCTTGTTTTTAAAAGCCAATAATTATTGAACAAATAAACGCAAATGCTTTGCTGTCGCAGTAATTATGGAAGTATTCAGATTGAAAATAAGTACTTATAAATAAATAAAATGTCAGCTCAACGCCACGCTTTAATTGTAACATCCTGTTTGCACTACTCGTAGATAGTGTCTGTATAGTTAAACTACCACGTCCCAGTCGAAAAACAGTGGCCGATCAATTAATGTTGTGATCAGGCATTCTTGGGAGCCTAGACTAAGACATATAATCCTATAATCATATAATTAGACATAACGGCGACAAAAATTCACACAAGTATTAGAGGTTAACCAGGAAACAAGGACAATAAGTCATGTTATCATCATGGAAACTATTCGAAATTCGTGCCATATTATATTTTAAAAGTGTAAATTCTGTGTTTGACGATATGTAACAATAATTACTTTATTTATATTTCTGTATATTTTAATTTATTTATATATCTGTATATTTGTAATACTTACGATGATTATATGATGATATTTATGATGAAGCAGTGATAGCTCAGTGGCTTTGGCTATGGACTGCCGTGCAGCAGGTCCATGGTTCGAATCCCGCCGCGGGCTTGAGCTTCACCGCATGGTGGAAGGGCATTTGTGCGAATGCCCGCCTGGCTAGCGACCACCCTCAAGTTGAAAATCTGTCGCCAAGCACCTAACGGTGTGTTCCAGCAGCTGTTCTTGAGAGCCAGTCATTCTAGGTTAAGCCTGTTAACACCTTCGACCACATCATCACTTACCATCACGTGAGATTGTGGTCAAAGGCTTACCTATCAGCAATAAAAAAAAAAAAAAAAAATTATGTGTAATAATTGTACCCGTGGGCACGGGTATCCAAAGCGGTCATACTCAGAGAAAGGTGTTGTCTATCGGCGGTGTTGAGTGTCGTGTCGTCATCTTCTCTCATACACGCACAGAACGTGGATAAAATAGTTTCGGTCTGACATCAGCAAGGGAGAACATATCCTTGTTGCTAGTAGGTTGGTATATAATTACCAATTGACTAATAAAAGGAGGGGTAAAGTAATCACCCAATGTTCTTTTGCTGTACTAGTTTGTTTTAATGAATAACTTTGCATCTTTTTGTGCAATTTGTTTACTTATCCCATAAGAATTTATCCCATTAAGTTGAGAAAATAATATCGGCCGCCGCCAGTGTTGATGGCCATACGGGCTCGTTTTACGGCATTTTCCATTACGCTTGCCAGAACTCTCTCCAGGTTCTCGCATTCATGGGAAATATTATTCTTAAGGGTTTCTAGAGTCTGAAGCTAGTTGACGTAAACCTGCGATTTCAAACCCCATAAAAAGTCTAGAACCGTTAAATCGGGAACTCTGACCGGTCAGTGAAAATAACCAGAACGGGAGATCCAGCGATCCGGAAATGCTTTCTTTACAATTATTTCGCGTACTTGCGGAGTAAACTGATTAATGGTTTCTCGATTTGTGCGTTTGTTTACTTCACAAATGTATGCCATTGCAAAAAATATAGGGTTTTCAAATAGGGTGATTACTTTTGCCCCACCTGGTATAATATCGGGTGCGTATTGGAATTTTCACTGTAATCAAATCTTGTTGTTATACTTACGACTACGACTAAACTTTATCTTTACTATAAGGTGATATAGCGGGCAAGGTAGGCATAAAACATAATATGACAATAATCATAATTGCTAGGAAGTTTTATTTTATATTGTTATGTATGATGATGCTAATATAGAGAAAGGAATATTCACCGGCACGCACAAGCACGGTGAGTAGTAAAAAAACAAATTTGGAAAGATTTTTATCCTCTTCCCGGGGAGATATGTCTCGGGTCCGTGCTAGGCCCGCTAGATTGGTCTAGGCATATGTGGTTTAGAAGACTTACCCATCGTTTTGCAACCCAAGTGATCACTTTTAAGTGGTCTACTTCTGCTTTGACTACAGAAAATGTAATTTGTTTCTCATCTTCCTTTATTTCTGAATTTCCAAGTTACCAGTTTTAGTGTCCTGGATTTTCACTTAGTCTTATATCCGGTATCCATATTATAATAATATAAGTAATACATGTAGCGCAATAACTGCGTTAGACCTTGACTGTATTGTTGCAGTCGGCTGCCTATATAGCTGGTGTTTAGTCTTAAATATCCTTCCCTGTGATTGAAGTCATTTGTTAACCATCACTAGCAAGCGTCTGAACTATTACGTTATGATATATATTTATACGTATTATAGATCAGAAGCTTGTGTGTGAGTGTAAACATGATGTGCAGATGGACTCCTTTATTTTGCGGTGTATTTTCTTGCTTGCTAGTGTTGGCGCTTGCATCGCTTACCTAAGTTGTAATGTTAAGAATTTGCTAAAATGCACGACAGATTTAAGCGTTTCAATGGAAAAATGATCTAAATCAAATTCAGGTAAACCCTCGACTAAAAGGAGGATAATATAGAAAACTAGCAAACCCGGCGAACTCCGTTTCGCCACCAGATGGCTTCGTTTTATGTAACATTTCGTTTGGTGATAAAAAATGAAGAAATTTTTTTTTGTTTTATATTTGAAAAGGAAACATTTTATTTCATTTTACAACAGTAATGAATTCATTTCGATTACAAAAATGAAGTGTTATTTAGTTGAACTTCTCAAAGTAAATGAAAGTGAATCCAAAGTAAATACTGAATCGAAGCGTTATACGTGTCCGCAAATTATCCGTTTCATTGAAGTGCTCTTTGGTAAACCACATTTATCGTTTTATGGTCTGACGTTAGCACAAACAAAGCGGATGGTTTCCCAACTCGTGAACACGCAACGTATAACTGCCCATGTGATAAACAATGATTTTCTAAATTTATCCCGCAAACACTAAGCGATTGGCCTTGCGACTTGTTAATTGTCAATGCGAACGCAAGGCGAACTGGAAATTGCAATCGTTTGAAGTCAAACGGAAGATCAGTCGGAATCATTGGTATTCGAGGAATACATACATTTTCACCTGCGTACTTTCCGTTGATAATGGTTGCCTCAATCAAATTCGGCATACGTCTTTTTACCGAAAGTCGAGTACTGTTGCAAAGTCGCGGTGGATTCAAATTACGCAATATCATAATAACTGTACCAACTTTGAGTTGCAAGTTATGTAGTGGAAATCCTGGTAACTCCAGAGAGTTCAAAAACTCCGTTGGATAATTTACTACATCATCGGGATTTGTTATGGAATCAACGGATTTGTATGTCACCAAATCGCCAGCAATTTTTGATTGAATGGTGAAATTCAGTGTGTGTACATCATTATTCTTTGCGGCAAGAATTGCTCGTTGACTTAACCAAGCATAATTCTGATAATTCTCACTAATGTTTGGGAAAACATTTTCAATAAGAGCAAATTGAGAGTCTACAAATCGGCAAAAGTCGTTGGTAAGAGTAATTGATCCAGATGTCGTATCAACTGGGACTTTTCCATTTCCAACAGCTAACAATTGTTTGGTAAATTGTGCAGCATTTTGATCATGTTGTAGTTGAACTCTCATATTAGTGGTTAGCGATATTGTTTTTACGTCATTCTATAAAGGTGATGCCTTCAGGCAAGCATTCAATTCATCTGCAGGCGTTCCACGGGGAATTACTGGCAACGTCTGCCTGAAATCGCCTGCCAACAATATCATCAAGCCGCCAAAGATGTTGTTATTTCGCCGAAGATCCTTCAGTGTGAAGTTAAGTGCTTCAAGTGATTTCTTATGTGCCATTGTGCACTCATCCCAAACAATGAGCTTGCATTGCATCAACAATTTTCCCATTGCACTGGATCGGGAAATATTGCATGTTGGAGTATCGATTGTGTTTAAATTGAGTGGCAACTTAAGCGCAGAATGTGCAGTACGACCGCCATTTATAAGAGTCGCCGCAATTCCAGATGATGTTAACGCCAAAGCTACGTCACATCTTGATCGAATAGTGGCCAAAACCAATGAAATGACAAATGTTTTCCCTGTTCCTCCAGGTGCCTCCAGGAAGAATAGACCACTAGTATTATTGTCCACCGCTTGCATTAATGTTTCGTATACTTGTTTTTGCTGTTCATTCAGCAATGGCACATTATTTCGAACGAATTCCTGCAATGCATCAACATTGTATTGCAGCTCTCGATTTAATTCTTGGTTGACTGCATCGTGCATCGATCGATTTCAATCATTCCTACTTCAATCAGTAGCTTGTTTGCAATAGTCAAGCATTGATCCTCAATCAGAATCAATCCTTCATTGTAGATTTCATCGGTTATTTGGATGTCAGGATTATTCGTTTGAATGCGCAAGCATTGCAAGATATCTTCACATATGTTGTCTTTGTATTTGTTCCATAACTGAATTGGTTGTGAAGGAAAACATGTGGTGATGATAATTGCGAACAGTTCGTATTTGGTACGCATTTGTTGAAACAACTGAATCCGCAAGTGTTAAATCCCAATGAGAATCGTCCTCCAGCAAACCCAATAGTTGACATGTTTCTCGATATGTTTGGCATTGTTGGCCATTCACAGTTTTCAAATGCGCAAATGATTTTGGTCCACGTACATTTACCAACAGCAGTCGCAAATAAAAACATTCATCATTTCTAGGATGAACAGTGTACATGCGACCTAGTGCATCAGTGGAAAACACCTGTGGCCAATCTGGAACTGGGGTTCCTTGTTTGCGACGTTGAAATTTCTTTGTTGATTGATTCCAAGTGTAATACTTGGGCATTTCAACGTACATCAGCGTTGCTGCGAATGGATCTGCTTCACACATTGCAAAGAAGCTAGTCAATGTTGTCGATGGTGGTTTCTCAGCTCGTTGTGCCGCATTAGCCCCAGTGAAGTAAACTCTTTGGCCATTTTCCAAATGCACTTCTAAATGTACAACTGTGGGATATCTTTCATGACTTTGAAATGACAATAATTGCCACAGTGCTTCATTAGTACTGACGTATCTGCCCATTTGGAAGTTGCTGATTTCGTCATTTGCATTTTCCGACGCAATACCCACAGCCATGTCGCTGCCTTTTGTGACGTATTTGCACAAATATTTGATTGATTTGGCCGAATGACAACTCTCAACGTTTGCATGTGTTTCGAAAATTCGTGATAGCAGCGGGCAATATGGTACAATGAATTCATTTCCGATCTTAATCTCATGATTTTGAACTTCAACTTTGATAGTTCGACAATTATCTTCTTTTGAACGCCGACGATAAACTGGATATCCATCGTTCCCTGTGACTGTTTCAGCAACTAACGGTCGCGGATATCGTTTTGTGCACTTACCATCAGCCATGCAAGGCGATAATGGATTTAATGCACCGCACGGTCTAACGGAAATCGCGCTGTCTGCCGCATAACAAAGCCAAGTGATTTAAAAGCTTTATTGCATATATGTTCGATGTGCAAATTGAATGTAAGCTCACTGTCCATTATCACACCTAAATCCCTGATTTCTGAAACTCGCTCCAGACTGACCCCAGACACTTTATAGTCGTATATGATGGGTGTACGCAGCCGTGTGAAAGTAATGGTCTTACACTTGTTATTATTAAATTCCAAGTGATTACTCGCGCCCCAATTCACCACTCTGTCGATGTCAGCCTGAAGCGCATCACAGTCCTCAACGGTACGAATACCTAAGTACAGCTTCAGATCGTTGGCGAACATAAGACATTCAGCTGTTCTAACTTCCTTCGGTAGGTCGTTTATCATTATCAAGAACTGGGTCGGTCCTAAGGTGCTACCTTGGCTTACACCAGAACAGGTCATATAAGGGTCTGAGCGGTACCCAGATAACTGCACATATTGCACGCGATCACGAAAATAACTACTAAATAGTTGCAACAACGATGGCGTAAATCCTACAGAAGCAAATTTCTTTAAAAGCACATCATTATGGTCAAAGGCTATTTAAAATCGAAAAATGCTGCATCTACCTGCTTTTTTCGATCCATCTCAGTGACCACGTAGTCCACAAAATTGACCTGATTCGTGACAGTAGATCTACCGGCTCTAAAACGATGCACTCGGCTAACTGTGTTTTGACTTGCCTGGTGATGTGGCGATTTAGAATTGACTCAAATACCTTGCCGAACGCCGACAGAACAGCTATAGGCCTATAATTCTCAACCAATGAACTGACGCTGCCCTTAGGTATTGGGGTTACTCGCGACATTTTCCAGATGTTAGGGTAGGTCGAAGATGTAACACGCACCGGCGCCATCTACTGAAAATATTGGTTTGTAGTACATGCTATGTATCAGAGATGGCGCTGTATGTAAAATATGATTTTTCCGCTTTTCTGTTGAATTTTTTTCTGAATTTTCTTTGCTATAAGCCTCACGGAGCCCGAGACCTTTCCAACGAATGCAAAACCGTGGAAGTCGGTTCGAGCGTTCTGGAGTTAAAGCGTCAGGAAGCAAAACCAGACTTATTTTTATATAGTAGAATTAAAATGAAAAACATTTGAAAATTTGTTGTTTTGTCATCTAGTTGACGAATTATTATAATGACCAATTCCATTGCCATCTCTATTCACACATTTTATTATTAAGATATAGTAGTTCCCTTTACATTATATTTATTTACGTATCTACTCTTGCAATCATAATTAGCCAATAACTCATAAAAATGAAAACTTTAAATTACGTAATTGCAAAATTCAATATTAATTTTAGTCCACGAAAACTATAAATCTATAACATGTTATTAAACTAAACTAATTTATAATTTTTATTTAGTTGTGTAGGAAGCTAAAAGAATATTTTTTTTTTCTTGCGATACCCAAGACGCCGGCGTTAGTGGGGATTATACCGAACCCCACTAATGAGGGAGTCGTGTATTTAACGGTGGACGTATTCTAGCTGCTGACGATGACGGCGATGGCACCTTTCTTTGGGAGTCGTAAAAAGCGACGAAGGGAAAAAGTCTGAATGTGCCTCCTTTAGAACTGCAATCTACACTGCGATCCAAAAGACGCCTACGAAGCGTGGGGATTATATATACGATTAATTTTGTATTTAATATGTAAAAAACCCATGGTCTAACTTTTATTTCTGATACTATGTTATTTAGCAATAAATAATCCTTATGATGAAGTCTTTTGATTGGTACGCTTAAGCTACAGGCTGATTATATTTCTCGTGTAACGAGTCCCGGTTCAACTATGTAATTATTTAAATATCTATGAATGTAGTTTAAATTGTTTTTTTATATTGGAATATTGTAATGCAGACAACTTTCCAGCTCCAAGAGTATTGTAGGAACGCGCGTGGTGATCTCCGCGCGTCTTGAAACGCTCCAGGTTCTGCCTTACATGCATCACTACTTGGAGAATGATAATGGAAGGCAGCATAAGGATCTGGAGCGATACAAAGAACTATTTCACCGGCGTGTCCCACACTGTCCTCGAAATCACCCTCACAGCACGTTTCTGCAAGACGCGCTCCCGAGCAGCAGCGCGCCCCCACAGCTCTGCGGCGTATTGGAGGACCGAGTGAACGGTCGCGAAATAACAAGTGTGGACAACGTCGGCGGCGCTACCCAGCCTGGCACACAAGCTGTCAATATGCTTATCCCAGGTTAGGCCCCGGTCTATTTGGAATCCCAAGTACATAATCGTTGGAACCTGTTCAATGGTGTTTTTTTCATTAGTAACGGACAAGCTCCTAACCTGACGCCCTGATATGTAAAATGCATGAAGTGCGTTTTCTTGTGGTACAGAGCGAGTCCGTTCCACAGAAACCATTGGGCCATCTGGCTTGCGACCGTGTTCAATCGCTGCTCAAACTGATTCAGAGAAGGAGCGCTGACGACCACAGCCACATCGTCCGCGTACATGTAGGCCTCCCCCTCAGTTACGTGCTCCGGCAGGTCGTTAAGCAACAGCGAAAATGGTATGTAAAATTAAATTAATCTTAATAAGTAGAAAATAGAAAATTAGTCTTAATAAGTGTTATTTACTTCTACTTTGGTAAACAATAAAGAATTTTTGTATTGTATTGTTTTTGTATGTTGGATACCGACGATCCCTGCGCTACGCCCATGACCGTCCCGAGAGGGTCGGACTTCGTCTCACCACCGTCGGCAACCACCATCTGCGTCCTGTCTCGCAACAGGTCTGTCAGGAACGAATGTGCTTGTCCCCGTATACCATAGTGCTTGAGTTTGGAGGCGAGGACGCTATGGTCTACGACATCGAAAGCTTTCGATAGGTCGCAGCACAGGACTGCAACTTGCCGTCTCGCTTCACAAGCCTCTAGTACTCGCCGTAAAACCTCGCGTGTGAGCGAAGTGGTCGAGCAGCCAGCGCGGTACGCATACTGCCACTCAGACAGCGCTCCGGTGGCCCCTAAGTACTCGGTGAGACGTGTACTTAATCCATTCTCAAGTATCTTCGCGACAGCAGGGATTATTGAAAACGGGCGGTATCCATCAATGTTATCGCGTTTGCCTTTGCCCTTAAATAAAGGTGAGATTTTGCTCACGTTTAAGATTTGTGGGTACTGTCCGGTTTCAATGCAGCGGTTGAACAGGCCGGCTAGACACCAAGCTAGGGGCTCCCAAGGCTCCCAGGGGCGGCCGAGGCAATGAGTTCCATTGAGATATTGTAAATGTCTCTTGTGGGTTTCCTAGGAATCTTTTACATTATAATGTGATAGACTTCTTCCGCAGTAAACTTGACCAAATGCAGGGAGCGGTGTTTGTTATGATTAGTTAATGTTTTTTGTGATTAGCAGAAGTCAACCCTAAGAGGTTGTTAGCAATTTACCAATAACCTGGTAGCTAAATAAGCTGGTGTTTAGTTCTTTATGTATCCTTCTCTGTGATTGAAGTGATTTGTTTGCATCACTTGCAAGTTTCTGACCTTAAATGTTATGGATACATAATAAGATCAGAGGCTTGCAAGTGAGTGTAAACATGACTCCTTTATTATGCGTTGTTTTCTTGCTTGCTTGTGTTGGCGCTTACGTCCATTACCTAAGTTTGGTTTAATACCAAACAATATCGTAATTATTTCACTTCTCAACCGACATTTAGTCGTATTTTGTAATTTTTACAGTCGATTTCATATGAAAGTTTGTCTCTGTCTCTGTGTGTATTACACATTTATATGTAAGATAAAGCTTTAGGTACAAAACGCTTTCTAATCAACATGTAAGAGATAAATAAAAAGTAATTGTAAAAAATTGCAAAAACAGATTTAAGCGTTACGATTGATAATAATTAAATAAAATTCGGATAACTACCTACCAAATAAAAGGAAGAAAGTTACGGAAAAACAAAATAAACAGTAATTGAAATGTGGTTGGTTTGTCATAAATTTGACGAATTACTATAATGACCAACACAAGAAATCCGTTGAATGCTGCCATTGCCATCTCTGCTCACGATTTCCATAATAAACATATACTTTTACACACTTTTATTTACATTAATGATTTTTTTTTTGTATGCGAAGCTAGATTAATATAAAAACATTATATTATAAAAATGTCTTGCGATCCCCAAGACGCACACTACGCGTGGGGATTATTGCGAACCCGCTAATGAGGGAGGCATGTATTTAGGATCACACTGAGCTTTTTAGGCGTGCCGTGTATGTGTGCGTGAGTAAGGCATGCCAACAGAATCCGTCCCCGTCCGACGGCTGAAGATTTACTAAAGCGGATAGGGACAAATCATCGCGGCTCTGGCTAAAATGGACAGTGGACGTCGTCTTCTAGCTATTGATAAAGATGATGACGCTGGTATGTATCTGTGGGAGTCTCGCTCCTCCTATAGAACTGCCATCCACATTGCGATCCCTGAGAAGAACCCTGCGAAATGTGGGGATTATGGTAACTGCCCCCAAAATGATGGAGGCCATTAGTCAATGGTGGACTTCTTCCGACTGTTGATAATCATCCTCACACGATGAGGAAAAATAATTTGGTGCTCCCCCTACCCAGCATTTAAAGCTGATATGCAGGATAAATGTGAAGAACGAAATAAGAACCTTAGTTTATAAGTATATTTTTATATAGCTATATAAAAAAAACAATAGAGATAAGCTAGCCCTTTAACACTATTTCACCTGGTGGTAAGTGATGATATGATCGAGGAAAGAAAACATACAATGCCTTGAATTAGTGGCTCTCAAAGACTGCTGCTGGAACACGTATTAGGTGCTTAGCGATAGATTTTGTACTTGAGGGTGGTATTTAGCCAGGCGTGCCTTCGCGAAATGACTTTTTACCATGCGGTTTACCCACCAACCGCCGGCATGTACAGTCAGCGGTGGATCAAAGATACGTATCACTTTACCAATAATTTTCTTAGAAATATGAAAGTAGAGTTTCTATATAAAACGGATGAAAGTAATTAATTCCCTTTAGGACTATAGTCTAAATATCTCATATTGATTCCTATTGACCCTAGTATAACACAAATCTGCTGTTTCAAATATTCATCATCATCATCATCAACAACCGGAAGACGTCCACTGCTGAACAAAGGCATCCTCCATAGAACGCCACAAAGAACGGCTATTAGCCACTTGTAGAACCTTTCTTCCCCATCGCTTATCGGTTCGTCAAGCAATGTGGCCCGCCCATTGCCACTTCAATTTGCAAATTATGAAAGCTATGTCGGTGACCTTGGTTCTTTGGCGAATATCCACGTTCCGTAATCGTTTAATGATTCGTGATTACCATAGGCGATATAATATCAATAAGTCGTTTTTATGTCAAAAAATTGTTTTCCTTTTGAAACCGGGGCTGGCCGCTAGTTGTAAATGAAATGGAACATGCACTAGAGTGCTTAAATTAATTTTCTATATGTAGAAACTGTCCTTTTCAACATTTAAGAGCAACCGTGTTGGAAAAGGATATTATTTTGTTACATATCAGCTATGTCAGCTTAAAGCTTAATTCTAATGTTGCTTCCGGGTCAGGAAATCCTAGGCCTGTTTTTTAAGAGGGGTAAATGCCTTATCTCTTCCTTTCTAGCACGGGGTGGTGGAAGGGTATATGTGGGTGGGAATTGAACCCACTAAAACCCCCCCTTTAGCAGACCTCCGCTGAGATATGGCAAGATTGGGTCAGGTTAGCATTCACGTCTTGCCCCGGCGGTAGGCCCGGACGTAACCGGGCTTGTACGCCTGTGGACAATATTGCCCACCAACGCCCAGACGTAAAGGGCCGTGTTTGGCGAAGTAGTGGAGAATCCCCCAACTCTTCACCATACCTCACAACGGAGAAAGCAGAAGGCGGGTGACTGCCGCCTTTTCGCCCCTGTTATCGTCCGAGCATCGCTGAGGGCCTCATGCGGCACACACTTCCAGCGTATGGAGTGCTGTTTCCTCTAGCGCCCTACAATCGTGGATTCATTAACTTGAAATTGATGAACCCCACAATGCTTATAATTATTTAACAAGAATAGTAACTATTAAGATTGTAATATATAAATAAAACATAAAACTCAACGCCACACAATAATTGTAACATCTCGTTTGCAGCTCTGTTTGCGAAAACTTCTTGTAGATACAGTGTCTGTATAGTTGAGCTACCCTCTGGAAAATCTGTCGCCAAGTACTTCACGTTGTGCAGTTGTATTTGAGAGCCGAGTATTAGGCCGAAGTTCATATAAATAGACGAAACGGACCATTACAGAACGGAACGACATGTAGTGGAGCGGAGAGATACAATGCAAAGCTTAGCGGGCCAGCACACTTGCGCTGCTTGAGTTGCACCTCAGAATTAGGCACAGGGCCAGCTTTTACGTTTGTTTCAGATAAGTGTCAAAGGATGAAGCATCCCACACTAATCGCCGTTCTACCGTCTAGGGCAGAAGAGTCATTCTACCAGAAAGCATCTTCAAGAAGAAAGTCGGTTACGAGCCACATACAGTGTGGTGCAGATCTGTGATTATTGTTCACATTGATATACCCAGCACAATGCCGAAGAAGTTGAGGATGTTTCATCTAGTGATTGTAATTTTAATTATATTTGTTCATCAGACGACGTTTTTCAATTAGGTTGAAGAGAAACAGATTTTTTTAACAAATATTAAAATACTCGCCTACATACGTATTATCTTACTATACATAGATACTATTACTAAATATAAAATAATAATTATGCTAATCTAATTTATTATTTTCCAAAACTTATCTGAGCGCTTAGTCGATGCGACGCGTGATCAAAATGCTGGCAAATGTTTGGCTCAACGAATAAGCATTGCAATTCAACGGGGCAATGCTGCCAGCATACTGGGCCCGCTGCCAACTGGAGTGGGCTGGAGCATTTGGACTGCCTATGAGTCTGCTATGACTTATAGGTTGTCTAAATGCTTTTATTGTAGTAGCTGTAGTGTTATATATACTTCATAGTATTTTATTTAATAAAGGCATACCGCCGGTAAAAAAATAGTATTATTTTATTATTTGAATTTGAACTACCTAGGTCTCACCATAACAATCTTATTATTATTATTTCTTTGTTGATGTACCATAACAATCTCAATAACATTTAATGTGGGTCGCAAATGGCACCTTTATAAACTTCTAATGGATGGTCAGTTTATATTACGGGCATAGAGTTTGCAACGTGTGAAAATCTTATTTTTAATAGATTCTAAGATGAAGTATCAAAAGTTTTAAAACCAGCACGGAATTTACTTAATTCTTTTGTGTATATTGTACTAAATTACAGTGATATATTGGGCCCCATGGGGCCCCACGGACCTCCACAACTCCCCTTATAGTCCGTCCCAAGCCACCACAAGCTTGGCACTTCAAGCTTCTTTTCAGAATTGATTTCATGTAACAATTAAAGATAATTTTATTGTTGATTATATTTATTATTATTAATTATTAAAAATAAGATCTTCACACGTGTGGCAAACTGTTTGCCCGTAATCATGTGCCTCATTTTATGATTTTGCTTTCGAATACAGGTAACAAAACATTTCCTTCGGTTCCTTTCAAATGTCACACCCGACCATTAGGAGCATCAACTTATAATTTCTCTCCCGATTTGAAGGTCGATAAAAAGAAGTCTATCCTATTCCAAAGTCAACATCGTTTGAACATCCGTCCAACTTTTATGAGGCCGTTAAATTATAAACGGTTTTTTAGAGTATATTGTGTAAAAACTAGAGTAATAATTGAACATTGTTTATACAGATGGAATAGATTTTACGATTTGCTTAGATTCTTCTAAGTAGTATAAATTGATACTGTACTCTAGGTACCAGCCAGATTGTCAACTGCTTAACACAGCGTTTCTTTTTAAACTAGCTTTGTGATTACTAAATTTTAAAATAACATACAAACTTGCCTGTATGTCAAAGATCATCACGAGTACAAGCAAATCTTAAATGTTGATAATTTATCAGAGATTAATGCTGTGGAATGCTGTGCCACAGAATTAGTAGAACATAAAATTGTTATTGTTGCTTTATAGAGTTAATCATTAACCATAGTTTACCAAAGATCTTTAAAATTTTAGAAAAAAAATGCTATTAAAAAATTTAACTACAAATATTATTCTTTGCGTTGATTTTAATATAAAAATTTTGAAAAAGAATAAACTGAAATGTGATTTTGAAAAATTATTAATATTTTATGGTATGAAATGTTAAGTAAAGAACTAACCAGACCAAATAGTAAAACTTGTTCACACAATATTATCAGTAATATCTACGGTGCACGTTGTGAAGTTATTGAAATAGCTATTTCGGACCGTCGCTCTCAATTATTCAGATGTCCAGTAAAAAAGACATGCAAACTGAACTCATGGACAGAACAAAAATGTGAGTTAGGCAATGAAAACCTAAACATATTCAAAGTAGTTTAAGAAACTTGACTTTTAATGATGTGTACAGTTCGAAAGAACCTAATCGTGCATATCAAACAAGCCAAAAACATATGACAATATTGATAATTTCTAGGAAGTTTTATTTTATATTGTTATGTATGATTATACTAATATAGAGAAAAGAATATTCACCGGCGCGCACAAGCACGGTGAGTAGTAAAAAAACAAATTTGAAAAGATTTTTATCCTCTTCCCGGGGAGATATGTCTCGGGTCCGTGCTAGGCCCGCTGGATTGGTCTAGGCATATGTGGTTTAGAAGACTTACCCATCGTTTTGCAACCCCAGTGATCACTTCTAAGTGGTCTACTTCTGCTTTGACTACAGAAAATTTTGTTTGTTTCTCATCTTCCTTTATTTCTGAATTTCCAAGTTACCAGTTTTAGTATCCTGGATTTTCACTTAGTCTTATATCCGGTATCCATATTATAATAATATAAGTAATACCTGTAGCGCAATAACCGCGTTATTCCTTGACTGTATTGTTGCAGTCGGCTGCCTATATAGTTGGTGTTTAGTCTTAAATATCCTTCCCTGTGATTGAAGTCATTTGTTTACCATCACTAACAAGGGTCTGAACTATTACGTTATGATATATATTTATACGTATTATAGATGAGAAGCTTGTATGTGAGTGTAAACATGATGTGCAGACGGACTCCTTTATTTTGCGGTGTGTTTTCTTGCTTGCTTGTTTTGGCGCTTGCATCGCTTACCTAAGTTTGGTATTAAACAAAACAATATCATACATATGTCTCTTCTCAATTAATATTTAGTCGGAATTAGGGATTTTTACTTTCGATTTATAATAACGATTTACATGTGTATGGCTAAAATATTATACATATAAGATGTTGTTATAAAAAACTTTCTAGGTATATGACATAAATGAAAGGTAGTGTTAAGAATTTGCTAAAATGCACGTCAGATTTAAGCGTTTCAATGGAAAAATGATCTAAATCAAATTCAGGTAAACCCTCAACTAAAAGGAGGATAATATAGAAAATAAAAATTAAAAACATTTGAAAATTTGTTGTTTTGTCATCAAGTCAACGAATTATTCTAATAACCAATTCCATTGCCATCTCTGTTCACACATTTTATTATAAAGATATAGCAGTTCCCTTTACATTATATTTATTTACTTATCTACTCTTGCAATCATAATTAGCCAAAAAGTCATGCAATTGAAAACTTTAAATCTATAACATGTTATTAAACAGTAAGCAACGTCATGATTGTAAAGAAGTACATACAGAAAATAAACTAATTTATAATTTTTATTTAGTTGTGTAGGAAGCTAATAGAATATAATTTTTTTTTTCTTGCGATACCCAAGACGCCGACGTTAGTGGGGATTATACCGAACCCCACTAATAAGGGAGTCATGTATTTAACGGTGGACGTCTTCTAGCTGCTGATGATAACGGCGATGGCACCTTTCTTTGGGAGTCGTAAAAAGCGACGAAGGGAAAATGTCTGAATGTGCCTCCTTTAGAACTGCAATCTACACTGCGATCCCAAAGACGCCTACGAAGCGTGGGGATTATATATACGATTAATTTTGTATTCAATATGTAAAAAACCCATGGTCTAACTTTTATTTCTGATACTATGTTATTTAACAATAAATAATCCTTATGATGAAGTCTTTTGATTGGTACGCTTAAGCTACAGGCTGATTATATTTCTCGTGTAACGGGTCCCGGTTCAACTATGTAATTATTTAAATATCTATGAATGTAGTTTAAATTGTTTTTTTATATTGAAATATTGTATTGCAGACAACTTTCCATCTCCGAGAGTGTTGTAGCAACGCGCGTGGTGATCTCCGCACGTCTTGAAACGCTCCAGGTTCTTCCTAACATGCATCACTACTTGGAGAATGATAATGGAAGGCAGCATAAGGATCTGGAGCGATACAAAGAACTGTTTCGCTGGCGTGTCCCACGCTGTCCTCGCAATCGCCCTCACAGCACGTTTCTGCAAGACGCGCTCCCGAGCAGCAGCGCGCCCCCACAGCTCTGCGGCGTACTGGTGGAGCGAGTGAACGGTCGCGAAATAACAAGTGTGGACCACGTCGGCGGCGCTACCCAGCCTGGCACACAAGCTGTCAATATGCTAATCCCAGGTTAGACCACGGTCTATTTGGAATCCCAAGTACATTATCGTTGGAACCTGTTCAATGGTGTTTTTTTCATTAGTAACGGACAAGCTCCTAAACTGACGCCCTGATATGTAAACTGCATGAAGTGCGTTTTCTTGTGGTACAGAGCGAGTCCGTTCCACAGAAACCATTGTGCCACCTGGCTTGCGACCGTGTTCAACCGCTGCTCGAGCTGATTCAGAGAAGGGGCGCTGACGACCACAGCCACATCGTCCGCGTACATATAGGCTTCCCCCTCAGTTACGTGCTCCGGCAGGTCGTTAAGCAACAGCGAAAATGGTATGTAAAATTAAATTAATCTTAATATGTAGAAAATAGAAAATTAGTCTTAATAAGTGTTATTTACTTCTACTTTGGTAAACAATAAAGAATTTTTGTATTGTATTGTTTTTGTATGTTGGATACCGACGATCCCTGCGCTACGCCCATGACAGTCCCGAGAGGGTCGGACTTCGTCTCACCACCGTCGTTAACCACCATCTGCGTCCTGTCTCGCAACAGGTCTGTCAGGAACGAATATGCTTGTCCCCGTATACTATAGTGCTTGAGTTTGGAGGCGAGGACGCTATGGTCTACGACATCGAAAGCTTTCGATAGGTCGCAGCACAGGACTGCAACTTGCCGTCTCGCTTCACAAGCCTCTAGTACTCGCCGTAAAACCTCGCGTGTGAGCGAAGTGGTCGAGCAGCCAGCGCGGTACGCATACTGCCACTCCGACAGCGCTCCGGTGGCCCCTAAGTACTCGGTTAGACGTGTACTTAATCCGTTCTCAAGTATCTTCGCAACAGCAGGGATTATTGACAACGAGCGGTATCCATCAATGTTATCGCGTTTGCCTTTCCCCTTAAATAAAGGTGAGATTTTGCTCACCTTTGAGATTTGTGGGTACTGTCCGGTTTCAATGCAGCGGTTGAACAGGCCGGCTAGACACCAAGTTAGGGGCTCCGCGGCCGAGGCAATGAGTTCCATTGAGATATTGTAAATGTCTCTTGTGGGTTTCCTAGGAATCTTTTACATTATAATGTGGTATACTTCTTCCGCAGTAAACTTGACCAAATGCAGGGAGCGGTGTTTGTTATGTTTAAATAATGTTTAGTATGATTAGCAGAAGTCCACCCTAAGAGGTTGTTAGCAATTTACCAATAATCTGGTAGCTAAATAAGCTGGTGTTTAGTCCTGTATGTATCCTTCTCTGTGATTGAAGTGATTTGTTTGCATCACTTGCAAGTTTCTGACCTTAAATGTTATGGATACATAATAAGATCAGAGGCTTGCAAGTGAGTGTAAACTTGACTCCTTTATTATGCGTTGTTTTCTTGCTTCCTTGTGTTGGCGCTTACGTCCATTACCTAAGTTTGGTTTAATACCAAACAATATCGTAATTATTTCACTTCTCAACTGACATTTAGTCGGAATTTGTAATTTTTACAGTTGATTTCATATGAAAGTTTGTCTCTGTCTCTGTGTGTATTACACATTTATATGTAAGATAAAGCTTTAGGTACAAAACGCTTTCTAATCAACATGTAAGAGATAAATAAAAAGTAATTGTAAAAAATTGCAAAAACAGATTTAAGCGTTACGATTGATAATATTTAAATAAAATTCGGATAACTACCTACCAAATAAAAGGAAGAAAGTAACGGAAAAACAAAATAAAAAGTAATTGAAACGTGCTTGGTTTGTCATAAATTTGACGAATTACTATAATGACCAACACAAGAAATCCGTTGAATGCTGCCATTGCCATCTCTGCTCACGATTTTCATAATTAAAATATATTAGTTTAAAATATACTTTTACACACTTTTATGTATATTAATGATATTTTTTTTTGTATGCGAAGCTAGATTAATATAAAAACATTATATTATAAAATGTCTTGCGATCCCCAAGACGCACACTACGCGTGGGGATTATTGCGAACCCGCTAATGAGGGAGGCATGTATTTAGGATCGCACTGAGCTTTTTAGGCGCGCCGTGTATGTGTGCGTGAGTAAGGCACGCCAACAGAATCCATCCCCGTCCAACGGCTGAAGATTTACTAAAGCGGATAGGGACAAATCATCGCGGCTCTGGCTAAAATGGACAGTGGACGTCGTCTTCTAGCTATTGATGAAGATGATGACGATGGTATGTATCTGTGGGAGTCTCGCTCCTCCTATAGAACTGCCATCCACATTTCGATCCCTGAGAAGAACCCTGCGAAATGTGGGGATTATGGTAACTGCCCCCAAAATGATAGAGGCCATTGGTCAATGGTGGAATTCTTCCGACTGTTGATAATCATCCTCACACGATGAGGAAAATGGTAGAAAAATAATGTGGTGCTCCCCCTACCCAGCATTTAAAGCTGATATGCAGGATAAATGTGAAGAACGAAATAAGAACCTTAGTTTATATGTATATTTTTATATAGCTATATAAAAAAAACCGCGGTGATTCATGCACAAGCCGATGTAAACAATGCCGAAGGGTGGACCGAAGTTAAGCAACGACGACCTCGCAGAGCACCACCTAGCAACGTAACTCGAGGCACGGCCGCTCCGACAAATTGCTTAATTCTAGCTGCGGAGCGAAAATCCTACCTGCATTTATATTACGTACATATTGGTACTACAGCTGATCAAGTAACCGCCCATCTGAATAACATCTGTCCAGGTAATAAATGCTGTACTGAGGCTTTGATATCTCGCGGTGACTATGCTTCGTTCAAGTTGACAGTGCCGACCAAAGACGTTGAGAAGTACTTGTCGCCCGAGCACTGGCCAGAAGACGTCCATATTAAACCGTGGCGTAGTGGGTTTCGCAACTCACAAAATGCCGAAAAAAAAACTGCAGTATAAGTGCTACACACTATATTATCAAAACGTTAGAGGCCTCCGTTCTAAACTCGATGAAGCTAAGACGGCAATATTGTCGTTGTCGGCTGATATATACGCATTCACGGAGACATTCCTTGTATCTAGCGTATACGACGGGGAGCTGTTCCCCAGAGGGTACACGGTTCTGCGGCATGACCGCGCCCGTGACCACGGCTGGGGAGGAGTCCTGTTGGCGACCCAGGAATCGCTTAACTTGCAACCAATAGTCGACGTAGATGCCTATTCTGACGATGTTGAAGTAGTGATAGGGTTAATAACCTTGCAATATAAAAAGGTTTTGTGTTGCGTAGTGTATATAGCTCCCTACTCGAGTGAAGAAAAATATTTAAATACTTTTAGTGTATTAGAGAATGTGTTAGCTAAGTTTCCAAAATTAGATACTTTAATTTTAGGTGATTTTAATTTGAACTCTTGTAGTCGGGATATTCGGATGCACTATGACAGTATGGTTTCTGCTTGTAATTTAATTCAACACAACACCATTACTAATAAATGTGGCGGAATTTTGGATCTGGTGCTGAGCAACCATGGCAGCGAGTGGATCATGGTAAGTGGTGATACAGAGCCGGTGGTGAAGGTGGATGGTTATCACCCGCCACTGCTAGTGAGCATCCGAAGTGCGCGTGCACCGCGACCGCGGGACGGCGCCGCGCGCGCCCCCCTGCCCCCACCGCATGCGGAGCGCGATAACATACCGACCGAGTGGAACTTTTGTAAGGCAGACTTCTACTCGCTATACGCTGCCATAGCCGCTATTGAATGGGACGAGATGTATTTAACTATGGACGTGGACACCGCGGTAAACACTCTGTACAACTTACTAGAGACTTGTTTTGACAGCTATGTTCCCCGCAAAAGGCTATATTTTGATCACTGCTCGCGGTATAGGTATCCTACGTGGTATACGGCGGAGATAATAAATACTATAAGGAATAAGCACTTTCATTTGAAACGATTTAGAGAGCAGGAGAAACAATTTAATTGGGAAATGTTTAAATTTTATAGAAGTAAAATTAAAACTCTAGTCGATGTTGCCTATAAGCAGTACTTAGCTCATACGGAAGCCGACATTAGACGTAATCCAAAACAATTTTGGAACTTCATTAAGGATCAGCAATCTGATCGGCAGTCTATCCGAGAATTTGAATACGCGGGCGATACGCTTACGGGTATCGATGCCGCTAACGCATTTGCTACCTACTTTAAGTCAGTATTCCTCCCCGATACCCCAACTCTATCCGCCGATGAAGCTGAGTGCGAAGCAGCTAGCTCGCTGTGTTCATCTCGCATCGCCGTAGACACGATTGGCCCACGTGATTTATTTTTAGCAATTAGGCAACTTAAAGCTCGTTCTTCAACCGGACCAGATGGTATACCTCCTTATATTATAAAAGATTGTTATGAAACCCTTAAATTACCACTTTTATTTATTTTTAATTTGGCATTGAGTACAGCAACGTACCCATCACGGTGGAAGGTCTCCCGGGTCATACCTATACCCAAGGATGGTTCTAGATCTAAAGTTGAAAACTATAGGCCTATAGCTGTATTGTCGGCACTGGGCAAAGTGTTCGAATCGATCCTGAACCGCGATATTACCAGACAGGTCAGTGCGCAACTGAGCGATGCTCAACATGGGTTCAGACCTGGTCGATCCACCACAACCAATCTTATTAACTTTGTAGACTATACTGTTGGAGAAATGGACTCTAAAAAGCAGGTCGACGCGGCATATTTTGATTTAAAAAAAGCATTTGATCGAGTCCACAATGATGTTTTGCTAAAGAAATTTTCTGCTGTAGGTTTCACTCCAAATTTGCTAAAATTTTTTGCTAGTTATTTTTCAAATCGGTTTCAATATGTTCAACTCTCGAAATACCGCTCAGAACCGTATTTGACCTGTTCTGGTGTAAGTCAGGGTAGCACGCTTGGCCCAACTCAATTTTTGATCATGATCAATGACTTGCCTAGTGTCGTTAAGACAGCTAGATGCCTCATGTTTGCTGATGATCTGAAGCTATTCTTGGGTATAGGGACTGATGCGGACTGTGAGGCGCTCCAAAGGGATATTGATAATGTTGTAGCGTGGAGTGAGCGAAACCTTCTGGAGTTCAATACAACGAAGTGCAAAGCTATTACTTTTACTCGCGCCCGCTCACCTATTTTGTACCCCTATAACATATGTAATGTCTCTCTGGAGCGTGTGGAAAGGATTCGTGACCTCGGTTTGACATTAGACGCCAAGTTGACCTTTAATGACCACATTGTGGAGGTGTGTGGCCGTGCTCACCAGTCTCTGGGTTTTGTTATGAGACAATCTAGGCGTTTCCGGGATAGGAGTACAATCGTGACTCTCTACTACGCGTTCGTACGAAGCAAGCTGGAGTACAATTCAGTTATTTGGGACCCGCATGAAGTCAAGTACAAGCTCATGGTTGAGAAGGTATAGAAAAGATTTGCTCGATTCCTGTACAACAAGTTGTATGGATATTATCCATACCTATATCCGTCCCTGTTCATAGCGGGTATGGTAGGTATGAATACTTTGGAACTCAGGCGCAAGTGTGCGATAATGATTCACTATTACCTGTTGCTCCACACCAAAATTGATAACCCCACCACACTGTCGAGTCTCTCATTTGTTGTACCTTACCGCGTGCGGCGGCCGTGCGTGCGGCGCCTGCTCGCGCTCGCGGCGCTTCCCCCGCGTACAAACACCACACATTACGCTCCCTCGGCGCAGGCGGTTTCACTCCTCAACGATCTGGTTGCTCAGCAGATAGATTTAGACTTCTTTAATATTAGATTTTCCATGTTTGTAGATTTATGTATTAAATTTCTTATGTAATGTATTTAGATATATACAAAACTGGCTTATCACACGTCTTGGCGTAGCTGTAAGTGTGTAAGCAATTATGAATAAATAAATAAATAAATAAATAAATAAATAAATAGAGATAAGCTAGCCCTTTAACTATTTCACCTGGTGGTAAGTGATGATACGATCGAGGAAGGGAAACATACAATGCCTTGAATTAGTGGCTCTCAAAGACTGCTGCTGGAACACGTATTAGGTGCTTAGCGACATATTTTGTACTTGAGGGTGGTATTTAGCCAGGCTGCCTTCGCGAAATGACTTTTTACCATACGGTTTACCCACAAACCGCCGGCATGTACAGTCAGCGGTGGATCAAAGATACGTATCACTTTACCAATAATTTTCTTAGAAATATGAAAGTAGAGTTTCTATATAAAACGGATGAAAGTAATTAATTCCCTTTAAGACTATAGTCTGAATATCTCATATTGATTCCTATTGACCCTAGTATAACACAAATCTGCTGTATCAAATATTCATCATCATCATCATCAACAACCAGAAGACGTCCACTCCTGAACAAAGGCATCCTCCATAGAACGCCACAAAGAACGGCTATTAGCCACTTGTAGAACCTTTCTTCCCCATCGCTTATCGGTTCGTCAAGCAATGTGGCCCGCCCATTGCCACTTACATTTGCAAATTATGAAAGCTATGTCGGTGACCTTGGTTCTTTGGCGAATATCCACGTTCCATAATCGTTTAATGATTCGTGATTACCATAGGCGATATAATATCGTCAATAAGTCGTTTTTATGTCAAAAAATTGTTTTCCTTGCGAAACCGGGGCTGGCCGCTAGTTGGAAATGAAATGGAACATGCACTAGAGTGCTTAAATTAATTTTCTTTATGTAGAAACTGTCCTTTTCAACATTTAAGAGCAACCGTGTTGGAAAAGGATATTATTTTGTTACATATCAGCTATGTCAGCTTAAAGCTTAATTCTAATGTTGCTTCCGGGTCAGGAAATCCTAGGCCAGTTTTTTAAGAGGGGTAAATGCCTTATCTCTTCCCTTCTAGCACGGGGTGGTGGAAGGATATATGTGGGTGGGAATTGAACCCACTAAAACCCCCCCTTTAGCAGACCTCCGCTGAGATATGGCAAGATTGGGTCAGGTTAGCATTCACGTCTTGGCCCGGCGGTAGGCCCGGACGTAACTGGGCTTGTACGCATGTGGACAATCTTGCCCACCAACGCCCAGACGTAAAGGGCCGTGTTTGGCGAAGTAGTGGAGAATCCCCCAACTCTTCACCAGACCTCACAAAGGAGAAAGCTGAAGGCCGGTGACTGCCGCCTTTTCGCCCCTGTTATCGTCCGAGCATCGCTGAGGGCCTCATGCGGCACACACTTCCAGCGTATGGAGTGCTGTATCCTCTAGCGCCCTACAATCGTGGATTCTTTAACTTGAAATTGATGAACCTCACAATGTTTATAATTATTTAACAAGTAACTATTAAGATTGTAATATATCAATAAAACATAAAACTCAACGCCACACAATAATTGTAACATCTCGTTTGCAGCTCTCTTTGCGAAAACAACTTGTAGATACAGTGTCTGTATAGTTGAGCTACTCTCTGGAAAATCTGTCGCCAAGTACTTCACGTTGTGCAGTTGTATTTGAGAGCCAAGTATTAGGCCGAAGTTCATATAAATAGACGAAACGGACCATTACAGAACGGAACGACATGTAGTGGAGCGGAGAGATACAATGCAAAGCTAAGCGGGCCAGCACACTTGCGCTGCTTGAGTTGCACCTCAGAATTAGGCACAGAGCCAGCCTTTACGTTTGTTGCAGATAAGTGTCAAAGGATGAACATCCCACACTAATCGCCGTTCTACCGTCTAGGGCAGAAGAGTCATTCTACCAGAAAGCATCTTCAAGAAGAAAGTCGGTTACGAGCCACATACAGTGTGGTGCAGATCTGTGATTATTGTTCACATTGATCTACCCAGCACAATGCCGATGAAGTTGAGGATGTTTCATCTAGTGATTGTAAGTTTAATTATTTTTGTTGATCAGACGACGTTTTTCAATTAGGGTGAAGAGAACAGATTTTTTTTTAACAAATATTAAAATACTGGCCTACATGATGATGATGATGATGTCGTCCGCGTCGGTTTCGACGATGGCGATCTTGGCTATCTTCTGGCATGAGCTCGAGCGTGGCTGGCGAACCCGAACTTCGTCTGGAACACTCGGTCACAAGTCGTGCAGTACAGCTGGCAGTGGAGTTGCTTGTGTAGTGGTAAGAGGGTTTAGGCTGATCCTTTCTAATTTGACGCTTCAAGTCTAAACCAGAAAGGCGAGCGTCTTCAAAGGAAGACACACCTTTATTGACCTTAGAACGCCAAACTGATCTAGTACAGGCTTCCTCTTCCCACCTGTCAGTTGGTAGGTGACAACTATTTCAATTCCATTTAAGAACGTCCTTATAACGCAGGTACTGCCCGCCGGAACTACGCTTTCCACTCGAGAGCTCCGAGTAGAATACGCTCTTCGGTAGTCTGCAGTCATCCATTCGCTGAAAGTAGCCGCACCAACGCAGTTGACCTCTCATCAACAGGGCCTCCATACCGTGAGCTTGTGAGCGACGGAGAACATCAGCATTTGTGACGCGATCCTGCCATTTAACGCGTAATATTGAACGCAGGCATCTCATGTGAAAAGCGTCCAGCTTCCGTATATCAGCCTTATATGGGCACCAGATCTCAGAGGCGTATAAAAGGATCGGTAGCACTAAAGCACGATATACTACAAGTTTCCTCTGTAGCGTGATATCATGAGACTTCCACACACGCTGGTTCAGTTTTCCAAAGGTGGACGCAGCTATTGCTATACGCGCAAAAATCTCGGACGAAAGTCTATTGTCATTCCTAATTTGGCATCCCAGGTAACGGAAGTTAGTGACCTCCTCCAAGATTGTCCCATCAATGGATAGCGTCTTCGTGTCAGAACCACTGCCTCCTGGTGGTTGCTTGACAAGCTGAGTTTTGGATACACTAATCACTAAACCAAACTTGCGGCTTGATTCCTGTAGGGCATCCATTTGAATTTGCAAGGCTTCCATGCTGTCCGCTATCAGGCACACATCATCGGCATTAAGTATTTCCATAATGTAGAAGTTAGTGATTCGCGATCTTGCTCTAAGCCGTGAAAGGTCAAAGACACTTTTGTCCGTTCGCACATTCAGCTGGATACGTCCACCACAACTTTCGAAAGCGTCATCCAACACTGCAGCAAAATAGAGAGCAAACTAAGTAGGTGCCATCACGCATCCCTGTTTTACACCACTAGTCACTGGAAAAGGGGCTGAGAAGTTACACTCGTGCATAGCCTGGGCTCTCATATTGTCATGGAACTGCCTAACTATGTTTGTAAATTTCTCAGGACATCCGGATTTTCTGAGGACAACCCAGAGTGCTTCTCGTGGCACACGGTCGAATGCCTTTTCCAGATCTACGAAGCACATGAAGAGAGGACTGTTCTGCTCAAGGCTCTTCTCCTGCATTTGTTTCACTACAAAGAGGGCATCAACCGTTCCTCGGTTCGGGCGGAACCCGCATTGCGACTCCGGCAGTACTCTCTCAGCCAGTTTCCCAAGGCGGGAATTGAGAATGTGTGCCATCACCTTTCCTGCTGCCGAGAGAAGGGAAATGCCCCGATAAGAACTGCAGTCTGACAAGCTACCCTTTCCTTTGTACAGCTTGCAGGTTGAGGCATCTCTCCAGTCTTGCGGAATGTTCTGCGCCTCCCACGCCCTCAAGATCAAATCAAATAACCTACATTTGATATTGGGCCCGCCATACTTATAAACCTCGGCTGGAAGTCCATCTGCACCAGGTGTTTTTGCATTTTTTAGTTTCTGCATCACTGTACTAAATTCCCCAAAAGTAGGCGGATTAGCCAGGTCTTCACAAACAGGCAAGGTCGCAATCGCATTGACATACGCAAGGTCAGCACTGTGTGTGGCAGGATTTAAAACTCCGTTGAAGTGCTCTGCCCATCTTACTCAAATGTCAGTATGGTCTGTCAGTTGACGCTGCTTATCAATGGAGTAAATTGGCGCCATCTTCTTCATCCTCGGACCAAATACGGCTTCTATACTTGCGAAAAACTTGCCTGTTTGATTAGAATCAGCGTAATTCTGCATTTCTTGCGCTCTCTCTGCCCACCATCTATCCTTGAGGTCCCGAACCTACAGTTGTAGCCTCTGCTGTGAGATCTTTCTTTCTGAGACACTCGATTGACTTTTAAGTGCACGTCTGTAATCTTCTACGAGCTTTTGAATCTCCAAGTCTGAGGCGTCAAACCAGTCTTGGTTTTTCTTGCACGATCTACCAAGGACTTGTAGAGCACATGCATGAAGGTTTTCAGCGTATTCTCGCCATCCTTCATCTATAGGTGTTTCTATAGACGAAGATGGTACGGCACTAAAAGCATCATCCAGATTCTTTTGAAGTTCTACAGAATGGACTAGTTTTTGTACATCTAGTTTTGTTGGGTTCTTATGACAGGACCTTCGTGGCATATTTAGTGTCATACTTAACTTGGACCTGACAAGGTTATGGTCAGTCCATCCTTGCGCTCTTCTCATAGCTCTCGTTATATGGACGTCTTTAAGATCGCTTTTCCGGACAATCACATAATCTAAAAGATGCCAGTGACGTGAACGTGGATGCATCCAGGTGGTCTTATATTTGTCCGGATACGTCCGAAACACGTATTGGTGATAGAAAGGCCAAACTCAGCACACAGCGTTAAAAGATCCAGGCCATTGGCATTGCATTTCCCGACACCATGACGACCGAGTACTCCGTCCCAAATATCAAACTCTGCCCCCACACGAGCGTTGAAGTCACCTAGCAAAACAATCTTGTCCTTAGTTGGAATGTGCTCCAGGACATGGCGAAGCTCTTGATAAAATTTGGCTTTCTCTTCGTCTGGGGATGGAAGTATAGGAGCGTAAACACTAACGAAGTTGAGATAGACGTTGTTTTTAAGCGGCAGCCTTAAGGTCATAATTCTATCATTGACACCTCTCGGAAGTTCTGGTAAGGTGTCTGCCAATTTGTTACGAATCGCAAAACCAACACCACTTGCAGCACGTTCTCCTGTAGGTTTTCCACTCCAGTAGTAAGTGTAGCCCCCGAGGTCCTCGCGAAGATTACCGCTATCACTGAGATGCGTTTCACTAAGTGCGACAATATCTATTCTGTAGCGGGCCAATTCCCTCACAATTAGAGCTGTTTTCCTTTCAGGACAGAGGTTATTGCTATTATCCAGAAGTGTTCGAACATTCCATGCTCCGATCATCAGTTCTTTTTTTAAACTATAATTTTGTCTCTTTCGACCGCGTTAGTTCGATGTCCAGATGACCGCGGTTTGACATCTGGTGTATTAAGGAGGCGGACTATTTTTGGGCCACATTTTCTAGGCTTCTCCCCTATTCAGGGAAAAGCAGAGCGATCCTTAATAGGGCTGATTTGTCATCAGACGTGCTGCCGAACCCATCCTCCCACCTCAAATCGATTCTGGGAGCGACCACTGATCGTCTGATCGTCTACGTGCAGAGCTTTAGCTAAGGTTTGGACACACCGTCGTTCTTCACCCCACCACCAAAGCTCCATCGCCGCAGGGCTTTTTGAGTCGCGTAAATCCAGTTAGATAAGCTAAGGTCATCTGCGCGTGAATTTATTTAAGTGGACAAGCAGTTGCGCTGGTGCAAAACCACTCTCTCGTCCTCTACCCCTCGGAACCAATGGATTGGGAACCAATACGACTGGAAAGAGATAGGAGGATGCAGTAAAATGGCCGCATATCACTCTTAGATCCACAATATGCGCCCTTTACGGCCAATTACACTGCCGTGCTACGTCGCCAAGTTCGCCGGAATCATTTGCCATACTGACGGTGCTCGCCTCTTCTTACCGACGCAGTCTTCATGTGCTACACGGAGGATCACCCGCCCAACTGTACACGTTTGAGGTACACAGCCCCCTCTGCTAGGTTAAGTCCACGGGTCGACGTGGCTTCCAGGGTGTGGCCGCTGTGCACACAACAGCTTCTTGGAGCCACTAACAGAGAGTTATGAGGGTCTGCAGTCCAGTCAGCAACTACCACCCGCGTAACGCAAGTCGACCGGCAGCTCTGTAAAGGTCCCACTGCTAAACACCCCACTACACCCCTACATACGTATTATCTTACTATACATAGATACTATTACTAAATATAAAATAATAATTATGCTAATCTAATTTATTATTTTCCAAAACTTATCTGAGCGCTTAGTCGATGCGACGCGTGATCAAAATGCTGGCAAATGTTTGGCTCAACGAATAAGCATTGCAATTCAACGGGGCAATGCTGCCAGCATACTGGGCCCGCTGCCAACTGGAGTGGGCTGGAGCATTTGGACTGCCTATGAGTCTGCTATGACTTATAGGTTGTCTAAATGCTTTTATTGTAGTAGCTGTAGTGTTATATATACTTCATAGTATTTTATTTAATAAAGGCATACCGCCGGTAAAAAAATAGTATTATTTTATTATTTGAATTTGAACTACCTAGGTCTCACCATAACAATCTTATTATTATTATTTCTTTGTTGATGTACCATAACAATCTCAATAACATTTAATGTGGGTCGCAAATGGCACCTTTATAAACTTCTAATGGATGGTCAGTTTATATTACGGGCATAGAGTTTGCAACGTGTGAAAATCTTATTTTTAATAGATTCTAAGATGAAGTATCAAAAGTTTTAAAACCAGCACGGAATTTACTTAATTCTTTTGTGTATATTGTACTAAATTACAGTGATATATTGGGCCCCATGGGGCCAATTCAATTTTAAAATCACGTACAAACTTGCCTGTATGTCAAAGATCATCACGAGTACAAGCAAATCTTAAATGTTGATAATTTATCAGAGATTAATGCTGTGGAATGCTGTGCCACAGAATTAGTAGAACATAAAATTTTTATTGTTGCTTTTTAGAGTTAATCATTAACCATAGTATACCATAGATCTTTAAAATTTTAGAAAAAAAAATGCTTATAAAAAATTTAACTATAAAAGTTATTGTTTGCGTTGATTTTAATATAAACATTTTGAAAAAGAATATACTGACATGTGATTTTGAAAATCTATTAATATTTTGTAGTATGAAATGTTAAGTAAAGAACTAACCAGACCAAATAGTAAAACTTGTTCACACAATATTATCAGTAATATCTACGGTGCACGTTGTGAAGTTATTGAAATAGCTATTTCGGACCGTCGCTCTCAATTATTCAGATGTCCAGTAAAAAAGACATGCAAACTGAACTCATGGACAGAACAAAAATGCGAGTTAGGCAATGAAAACCTAAACATATTCAAAGTAGTTTAAGTAACTTGACTTTTAATGATGTGTACAGTTCGAAAGAACCTAATCGTGCATATCAAACAAGCCAAAAACATATGACAATATTGATAATTGCAAGGAAGTTTTATTTTATATTGTTATGTATGATCATACTAATATAGAGAAAGGAATATTCACTGGCACGCACAAGCACGGTGAGTAGTAAAAAAACAAATTTGAAAAGATTTTTATCCTCTTCCCGGGGAGATATGTCTCGGGTCCGAGCTAAGCCCGCTGGATTGGTCTAGGCATATGTGGTTGTCAAGCAGCGCGGAAAAAACTTTCCGCCCAAGGCCCAACACTCACTGAGACCTTGGAGCCGGAACTCCTCCTGAGAGTATCGACGGAACTTTTCCCTGATAACGCGGGCCACATTCCCCCTACGATGACTCCTACTAGTCTACTAGACGCCGAAAGCTCGGAGGAATTAGATGACGCTCCACTCGTTACAGACGGGGAAATGGGTGCAGTTTTGTTCCGGCTCCGAGATAAAAAGAGGGCACCTGGACCTGACGGCGTCCCTAGTCGAGTGCTGTCCATTGCTTCGGAGTTCTTAGAAGGGGGGCTTCGAAAACTGTTCGATCGGTGCCTCCGATCTGGGCAGTTTCCGAAAAGCTGGAAAAGCGGGAGGCTCTGCCTGCTGCGGAAGGGCGGTCGACCTCCGGACTCTCCTTCAGCATACAGACCTATTGTGCTGTTGGACGAGACAGGTAAACTCTTCGAGAGGATTCTGGCTGCTCGTCTAGTCCGGCATCTGGAGGAAGTTGGCCCTAACCTCTCTGAAGCCCAGTTCGGTTTTAGGGCAGGTCGCTCGACGATCGATGCCCTAAAATCTTTAAAAGTCCTCACCACTGAGGCAGCACAGAAAGGAGAGGTTGTCCTGGGGGTCTCGCTTGATGTGGCGAATGCTTTTAACAGCCTCCCATTTGAGACGCTGAAAGCGGCACATCAGTATCATGAAGTGCCACCTTATCTATCGAGGCTGTTAGAGTCATACCTCAAAGACCGAGAGGTGGTGTGGGAAGGTGCTAACGGGAGGTTGGCCCGGCGTCACGTCACATGCGGAGTTCCACAGGGTTCGGTACTGGGGCCAGTCCTGTGGAACGTCGGTTGATTGGCTTCTGCGACAGCCGGTTCTCCCTGGGATGGGATTACTGTGTTACGCAGACGATACTCTCGTAACCACCCGGGGAAAAACCTATGATGAAGCAGCGAGACTAGCTACCATCGGTGCAACCTTGATGGTAGACCGGATTGCCCAGCTAGGCTTGCGGGTCTCTTTGACGAAGACGGAAGCCCTACTATTTCATGGTCCACGCAGAGGCCCCCCACGAGGAGCAACCATCTCTGTCGGAGGTGAAATTATTAAGGTTCAGACCCAAATGAAGTACTTGGGTCTGGTGCTGGACGGCCGCTGGAACTTTGGGGCGCATTTTGCCCAAATCGCCCCAAAATTGACAAGTGCAGCTGCAGCCCTCGGGCGCTTACTGCCTTATTTGGGGGGTCCCAGTTCCACCTGCAGACGCCTGTACTCCGGAATAATCCGGAGCATGGCTCTGTATGGGGCCCCAATATGGGTCGACGCTCTCACTGCAATGAATAGGACCCTTCTGCGGAGACCACAGAGGGGCATAGCGGTGAGAGCCATCAGAGGTTACCGCACGGTCTCATGGACGGCAGCTACACTTCTCGCGGGTGACTTTCCCTGGGAGCTTCAGGCGGAAGTGCTCGCGGAGGTGTACGAATTCCGCGTGGCTATGAGGGACAGGGGTGAACATCCCGGTCCGAAAAGGTTGTGCGAATCAGGGAATCTGCACAAGCCGCCCTAATTCAAAGATGGGGTGAGGACCTTCAATCCCCAACAGCCGGCCTGGTGACGGTGGAGGTGCTTCGTCCCCATCTAAATCCCTGGCTCTCAAGACGGCATGGCTCTCTCTCTTTCAGAATGGTGCAGGTGCTAACCGGGCATGGATGCTTCGGTGAATACCTGCACCGGGTTGCGAGACGGGAGACTACCTCCACCTGTCATGAGTGCGGCGCGCCCGTGGATACGGAGCGTCACACCGTGGAGGAATGTGCCGCATGGGAATCCCAAAGGCGCGCTCTGACAGTGGAGGTCGGTAATGACCTTTCGCTGCCGAGCCTGGTAATACCATGCTCGACAGCGAGCGGCGCTGGGCAGCTATGGCCTCCTTTTGTGAAGACATCATATCACAAAAGGAGGCTGCGGAGCGGGTCAGGGAGGAGAATGTACTCGCTGACCCGATCCGAAAAAAGAGACCTGGGCGGAGAAGGCGTCGCTATGCGTGCCTTCTGTTGTCACCCTAGACGAATTGCCCTTTGGTGAGTATGGGGAACCACCAAAAAAATACGGGCCAAGATAGAGTGCCTTGTAGGCTAAAATAAGATGGATAGCGTCGGTACGGCCGTGGTAGAATGTTAGTGCGAACCCGCGCCGCCCCACACAGACGCTGAAGGCTCATGTCGCTGGGTTTTTAGTGGGTATACCAGGCAATATGCCCGGGGAGTCCCACATAACCACGTGGCCTCCCCCTTCGAGAAGCCGCGTGGTACGCGTAAGGCGTTTTCCCAGCGGAAAAAAAAAAGTCATATGTGGTTGAGAAGACTTACCCATCCTTTTGCAACCCCAGTGATCACTTTTAAGTGGTCTACTTCTGCTTTGACTACAGAAAATTTAGTTTGTTTTTCATCTTCCTTTATTTTTGAATTTCCCCAGTTTTAGTGTCCTGGATTTTCACTTAGTCTTATATCCGGTATCCATATTATAATAATATAAGTAATACCTGTAGCGCAATAACCGCGTTAGTCCTTGCCTGTATTGTTGCAGTCGGCTGCCTATATAGCTGGTGTTTAGTCTTAAATATCCTTCCCTGTGATTGAAGTCATTTGTTTACCATCACTAACAAGGGTCTGAACTATTACGTTATGATATATATTTATACGTATTGTAGATCAGAAGCTTGTATGTGAGTGTAAACATGATGTGCAGACGGACTCCTTTATTTTGCGGTGTGTTTTCTTGCTTGCTTGTGTTGGCGCTTGCATCGCTTACCTAAGTTTGGTATTATACAAAACAATATCATACTTATGTCTCTTCTCAATTAATATTGTGTCGAAATTAGAGATTTTTACTTTCGATTTATAATAAAGATTTACATGTGTATGGCTAAAATATTATACATATAAGATGTTGTTATAAAAAACTTTCTAGGTATAGGACATAAATGAAAGGTAGTGTTAAGAATTTGCTAAAATGCACGTCAGATTTAAGCGTTTCAATGGAAAAATGATCGAAATCAAATTCAGGTAAACCCTCGACTAAAAGGAGGATAATATAGAAAATTAAAATAAAAAAACATTTGAAAATTTGTTGTTTTGTCATCAAGTCGACGAATTATTATAATGACCAATTCCATTGCCATCTCTGTTCGCACATTTTATTATTAAGATATAGTAGTTCCCTTTACATTATATTTATTTACTTATCTACTCTTGCAATCATAATTAGCCAATAAGTCATACAATTGAAAACTTTAAATCTATAACATGTTATTAAACAGTAAGCAACGTCATGATTGTAAAGAAGTACATACAAAAAATAAACTAATTTATAATTTTTATTTAGTTGTGTAGTAAGCTAACAGAATATAATTTTTTTTTCTTGCTATACCGAAGACGCCGGCGTTAGTGGGGATTATACCGAACCCCACTAATGAGGGAGTCATGTATTTAACGGTGGACGTCTTCTAGCTGCTGATGATAACGGCGATGGCACCTTTCTTTGGGAGTCGTAAAAAACGACGAAGGGAAAATGTCTGAATGTGCCTCCTTTAGAACTGCAATCTACACTGCGATACACAAGCTCCTACACCTGACGCGCTGATATGTGAAATGCATGAAGTGCGTTTTCTTGTGGTACAGAGCGAGTCCGTTCCACAGAAACCATTGTGCCACCTGGCTTGCGACCGTGTTCAACCGCTGCTCGAGCTGATTCAGAGAAGGGGCGCTGACGCCCACAGCCACATCGTCCGCGTTCATGTAGGCCTCCCCCTCAGTTACGTGCTCCGGCAGGTCGTGAAGCAACAGCGAAAATGGTATGTAAAATTAAATTAATCTTAATAAGTAGAAAATAGAAAATTAGTCTTAATAAGTGTGATTTACTTCTACTTTGGTAAACAATAAATAATTTTGGTATTGTATTGTTTTTGTATGTTGGATACCGACGATCCCTGCGCTACGCTCATGACCGTCCCGAGAGGGTCGGACTTCGTCTCACCACCGTCGGTAACCACCATCTGCGTCCTGTCTCGCAACAGGTCTGTCAGGAATGAATATGCTTGTCCCCGTATACCATGCTTGAGTTTGGAGGCGAGGACGCTATGGTCTACGACATCGAAAGCTTTCGATAGGTCGCAGCACAGGACTGCAACTTGCCGTCTCGCTTCACAAGCCTCTAGTACTCGCCGTAAAACCTCGCGTGTGAGCAAAGTGGTCGAGCAGCCAGCGCGGTACGCATACTGCCACTCCGACAGCGCTCCGGTGGCCCCTAAGTACTCGGTGAGACGTGTACTTAATCCGTTCTCAAGTATCTTCGCGACAGCAGGGATTATTGACAACGATGTATCCATCAATGTTATCGCGTTTGCCTTTCCCCATAAATAAAGGTGAGATTTTGCTCACCTTTCAGATTTGTGGGTACAGTCCGGTTTCAATGCAGCGGTTGAACAGGCCGGCTAGACACCAAGCTAGGGGCTCCGCGGCCGAGGCAATGAGTTCCATTGAGATATTGTAAATGTCTCTTGTGGGTTTCCTAGGAATCTTTTACATTATAATGTGGTAGACTTCTTCCGCAGTAAACTTGACCAAATGCAGGGAGCGGTGTTTGTTATGATTAGTTAATGTTTTTTATGATTAGCAGAAGTCCACCCTAAGAGGTTGTTAGCAATTAACCAATAACCTGGTAGCTAAATAAGCTGGTGTTTAGTTCTTGATGTATCTTCCTCTGTGATTGAAGTGATTTGTTTGCATCACTTGCAAGTTTCTGACCTCAAATGTTATGGATACATAATAAGATCAGAGGCTTGCAAGTGAGTGTGAACATGACTCCTTTATAATGCGTTGTTTTCTTGCTTCCTTGTGTTGGCGCTTAAGTCCATTACCTAAGTTTGGTTTAATACCAAACAATATCGTAATTATTTCACTTCTCAACTGACATTTAGTCGGAATTTGTAATTTTTACAGTTGATTTCATATGAAAGTTTGTCTCTGTCTCTGTGTGTATTACACATTTATATGTAAGATAAAGCTTTAGGTACAAAACGATTTCTAATCAACATGTAAGAGATAAATAAATAGTATTTGTAAAAAATTGCAAAAACAGATTTAAGCGTTACGATTGATAATAATTAGATAAAATTCGGATAACTACCTACCGAATAAAAGGAAGAAAGTAACGGAAAAACAAAATAAAAAGTAATTGAAACGTGGTTGGTTGGTTTGTCATAAATTTGACGAATTACTATAATGACCAACACAAGAAATCCGTTGAATGCTGCCATTGCCATCTCTGCTCACGATTTTCATGATTAAAATATATTCGTTTAAAATATACTTTTACACACTTTTATTTATATTAATGATATTTTTTTTGTATGCGAAGCTAGATTGATATAAAAACATTATATTATAAAAATGTCTTACGATCCCCAAGACGCACACTACGCGTGGGGATTATTGCGAACCCGCTAATGAGGGAGGCATGTATTTAGGATCGCACTGAGCTTTTTAGGCGCGCCGTGTATGTGTGCGTGAGTAAGGCACGCCAACAGACAACGCCCCGTCCGACGGCTGAAGATTTACTAAAGCGCATAGGGACAAATCATCGCGGCTCTGGCTAAAATGGACAGTGGACGTCGTCTTCTAGCTATTGATGAAGATGATGACGATGGTATGTATCTGTGGGAGTCTCGCTCCTCCTATAGAACTGCCATCCACATTGCGATCCCGGAGAAGAACCCTGCAAAATGTGGGGATTATGGTAACTGCCCCCAAAATGATGGAGGCCATTGGTCAATGGTGGACTTCTTCCGACTGTTGATAATCATCCTCACACGATGAGGAAAATGGAAGAAAAATAATGTGGTGCTCCCCCTACCCAGCATTTAAAGCTGATATGCAGGATAAAGGTGAAGAACGAAATAAAAAACTTAGTTTATAAGTATATTTTTATAAAGCTATATAAAAAATACAATAGAGATAAGCTAGCCCTTTAACACTGTTTCACCTGGTGGTAAGTGATGATATGATCGAGGAAGGGAAACATACAATGCCTTGAATTAGTTGCTCTCAAAGACTGCTGCTGGAACACGTATTAGGTGCTTAGCGACAGATTTTGTACTTGAGGGTGGTATTTAGCCAGGCGTGCCTTCGCGAAATGACTTTTTACCATGCGGTTTACCCACCAACGGCCGGCATGTACAGTCAGCGGTGGATCAAACATACGTATCACTTTACCAATAATATTCTTAGAAGTATGAATGTAGAGTTTCTATATAAAACGGATGAAAGTAATTAACTCCCTTTAGGACTATAGTCTAAATATCTCATATTGATTCCTATTGACCCTAGTATAACACAAATCTGCTGTATCAAATATTCATCATCATCATCATCAACAACCGGAAGACGTCCACTCCTGAACAAAGGCATCTTCCATAGAACGCCACAAAGAACGGCTATTAGCCACTTGTAGAACCTTTCTTCCCCATCGCTTATCGGTTCGTCAAGCAATGTGGCCTGCCCATTGCCACTTAGATTTGCAAATTATGAAAGCTATGTCGGTGACCTTGGTTCTTTGGCGAATATCCACGTTCCATAATCGTTTAATGATTCGTGATTACCATAGGCGATATAATATCGTCAATAAGTCGTTTTTATGTCAAAAAATTGTTTTCCTTGCGAAACCGGGGCTGGCCGCTAGTTGGAAATAAAATGGAACATGCACTAGAGTGCTTAAATTAATTTTCTTTATGTAGAATCTGTCCTTTTCAACATTTAAGAGCAACCGTGTTGGAAATGGATATTATTTTGTTACATATCAGCTATGTAAGCTTAAAGCTTAATTCTAATGTTTCTTCCGGGTCAGGAAATCCTAGGCCTGTTTTTTAAGAGGGGTAAATGCCTTATCTCTTCCCTTCTAGCACGGGGTGGTGGAAGGGTCTATGTGGGTGGGAATTGAACCAACTAAAACCCCCCCTTTAGCAGACCTCCGCTGAGATATGGCAAGATTGGGTCAGGTTAGCATTCACGTCTTGCCCCGGCGGTAGGCCCGGACGTAACCGGACTTGTACGCCTGTGGACAATCTTGCCCACCAACGCCCAGACGTAAAGGGCCGTGTTTGGCGAAGTAGTGGAGAATCCCCCAACTCTTCACCAGACCTTACAACGGAGAACGCAGAAGGCGGGTGACTGCCGCCTCTTTGCCCATGTTATCGTTCGAGCATCGCTGAGGGCCTCATGCGGCACACACTTCTAGCGGATGGAGTGCTGTATCCTCTAGCGCCCTACAATGGTGGATTCTTTAACTTGAAATTGATGAACCCCACAATGCTTATAATTATTTAACAAGAATAGTAACTATTTAGATTGTAATATATAAATAAAACATAAAACTCAACGCCACACAATAATTGTAACATCTTGTTTGCAGCTCTATTTGCGAAAACTACTTGTAGATACAGTGTCTGCCTCTGGAAAATCTGTCGCCAAGTACTTCACGTTGTGCAGTTGTATTTGAGAGCCAAGTATTAGGCCGAAGTTTATATAAATAGACGAAACGGACCATTACAGAACGGAACGACATGTAGTGGAGCGGAGAGATACAATGCAAAGCTAAGCGGGCCAGCACACTTGCGCTGCTTGAGTTGCACCTCAGAATTAGGCACAGTTCCAGCCTTTACGTTTGTTTCAGATAAGTGTCAAAGGATGAAGCATCCCACACTAATCGCCATTCTAGCGTCTAGGGCAGAAGAGTCATTCTACCAGAAAGCATCTTCAAGAAGAAAGTCGGTTACGAGCCACATACAGTGTGTGATTATTGTTCACATTGATCTATCCAGCACAATGCCGAAGAATTTGAGGATGTTTCATCTAGTGATTGTAAATTTAATTATTTTTGTTGATCAGACGACTTTTTTCAATTAGGTTGATGAGAAACAGATTTTTTTTAACAAATATTAAAATACTGGCCTTCATACGTATTATCTTACTATGCATAGATACTATTACTAAATATAAAATAATAATTATGCTTATGTAATTTATTATTTTCCAAAACTTATCTGAGCGCTTAGTCGATGCGACGCATGATCAAAATGCTGGCAAATGTTTGGCTCAACGAATAAGCATTGCAATTCAACGGGGCAATGCTGCCAGCATGCTGGGCACGCTGCCAACTGGAGTGGGCTGGAGCATTTGGACTGCCTATGAGTCTGCTATGACTTATACGTTGTCTAAATGCTTTTATTGTAGTAGCTGTGGTGTTATATATACTTCATAGTATTTTGTTTAATAAAGGCATACCGCCGGTAAAAAAAAATAGTATTATTTTATTATTTGAATTTGAACTACCTAGGTCTCACCATAACAATCTTATTATTATTATTTCTTTGTTGATGTACCGTAACAATCTCATTAACATTTAATGTGGGTCACAAATGGCACCTTTATAAACTTCTAATGGATGGTCAGTTTATATTACGGGCATAGAGTTTGCCACGTGTGAAAATCTTATTTTTAATAGATTCTAAGATGAAACATCAAAAGTTTTAAAACCAGCACGGAATTTACTTAATTCTATTGTGTATATAGTACTTTATAACAGTGATATATTGGGGCCCTAGGGCCCCCACGGACCTCCACAACTCCCCTTATAGTCCGTCCCAAGCCACCACAAGCTTGGCACTTCAAGCTTCCTTTCAGAATTTATTTGATGTACTGTGTAGGAATGCTGTGCCACAGAATTAATAAAACATTAAATTGTTATTGTTTCTTTATAGAGTTAATCATTAACCATAGTTTACCATAGATCTTTAAAATTTTAGAAAAATAAATGCTTATCAAAAATTTTACTACAAAAATTATTCTTTGCGTTGATTTTAATATCAACATTTTGAAAAAGTATAAACTGACATGCGATTTTGAAAATCTATTAATATTTTGTAGTATGAAATGTTAAGTAAAGAACTAACCAGACCAAATAGTAAAACTTGTTCACACAATATTATCAGTAATATCTACGGTGCACGTTGTGAAGTTATTGAAATAGCTATTTCGGACCGTCGCTCTCAATTATTCAGATGTCCAGTAAAAAAGACATGCAAACTGAACTCATGGACAGAACAAAAATGCGAGTTAGGCAATGAAAACTTAACATATTCAAAGTAGTTTAAGTAACTTGACTTTTAATGATGTGTACAGTTCGAAAGAACCTAATCGTGCATATCAAACAAGCCAAAAACATATGACAATATTGATAATTGCTAGGAAGTTTTATTTTATATTGTTATGTATGATTATACTAATATAGAGAAAGGAATATTCACCGGCGCGCACAAGCACGGTGAGAAGTAAAAAAACAAATTTGAAAAGATTTTTATCCTCTTCCCGGGGAGATATGTCTCGGGTCCGTGCTAGGCCCGCTGGATTGGTCTAGGCATATGTGGTTTAGAAGACTTACCCATCCTTTTGCAACCCCAGTGATCACTTTTTAAGTGATTCTCTGCTTTGACTACAGAAAATTTAGTTTGTTTTTCATCTTCCTTTATTTTTGAATTTCCAAGTTACCAGTTTTAGTATCCTGGAGTTTCGCTTAGTCTTATATCCGGTATCCATATTATAATAATATAAGTAATACCTGTAGCGCAATAACCGCGTTAGACCTTGATTGTATTGTTGCAGTCGGCTGCCTATATAGCTGGTGTTTAGTCTTAAATATCCTTCCCTGTGATTGAAGTAATTTGTTCACCATCACTAGTCTGAACTATTACGTTATAAATATATATTTATACGTATTATAGATCAGAAGCTTGTATGTGAGTGTAAACATGATGTGCAGACGGACTCCTTTATTTTGCGGTGTGTTTTCTTGCTTGCTTGTGTTGGCGCTTGCATCGCTTACCTAAGTTTGGTATTATACAAAACAATATTATATTTATGTCTCTTCTCAATTAATATTTAGTCGGAATTAGGGATTTTTACTTTCGATTTATAATAACGATTTACATGTCTATGGCTCAAATATTATACATATAAGATGTTGTTATAAAAACTTTCTAGGTATATGACATAAATGAAAGGTAATGTTAAGAATTAGCTAAAATGCACAACAGATTCAAGCATTTCAATGGAAAAATGATCTTAATCAAATTCAGGTAAACCCTTGACTAAAAGAAGGAAAATATAGAAAATTTTAATGAAAAACAATTGAAAATTTGTATTTTTGTCATCGAGTCGACGAATTATTATAATGACCAATACAAGAATTCCGTTGAATTCTGCCATTGCCATCTCTGTTCAAATATTTTATTATTAAGATATAGTAGTTCCCTTCACATTATATATTAGGTATTTACGTATCTACTCTTGCAATCAGAATTAGCCAATAAGTCATAAAATTGAAAACTTTAAATCACGTAATTGCAAAATTCAATATTAATTTTAATCCACGAAAACTATAAATCTATAACATGTTATTAAACAGTAAGCAACGTCATGATTGTAAAGAAGTACATACAAAAATAAACTAATTTATAATTTTTATTTAGTTGTGTAGGAAGCTAATAGAATATATATATTTTTTTCTTGCGATACCCAAGACGCCGGCGTTAGTGGGGATTATACCAAACCCCACTAATGACCTAGTCATGTATTTAACGGTGAACGTCTTCTAGCTGCTGATAATGACGGTGATGATGTTGATGACGATGGCACCTTTCTTTGGGAGTCGTTAAAAGAGACGAAGGGAAAATGTCTGAATGTGCCTCCTTTAGAACTGCAATCTATAGAATACTTATAGACGCCTACGAAGCGTGGGGTAATCCCCATCCCTATATTATAATTAATATGTACGATTAATTTTGTATTAAAAATGTTAAAACCCATGGCCTTACTTTTATTTCTGATTTAGTTATTTAGCAATAAATAATACTATGATAAAGCCTTTCGATCGGTATGCTAAAACTACAGGCTGATTATATTTCTCGTGTAATGGGTCCCGGTTCAACTATGTAATTATTTATATATCTATGAATGCAGTAAAATTGTTTATTTTTTCATTGAAATAATGTCTTCATTCAGTGAACTGTTCCATCTACCATATTCAAGGTACTTTCCCTCCATGGTATATCCATTGGACGCTCTGTATATAAAAATATGTATATGGTAAAGTGGAAGCATTTAGATTGAAAATTGGTACAAATAAAAAATGAAAGCTCAACGCCATACAATAATTCTAAAATCCCGTTTGCAGTCTGTTTGCGAAAACTACTCGTAGAAACAGTGTCTGTATAGCTACTACACCACAATGAAAAATATGTCGCCAAGCACTTAACGGTGTGCAGCTATTTTTGAGAGCCAAGTAGGTATAATGCTAAAATTCATATAAATATACATATATGATAACGGATTTGAACTGAGAGGAACGGAAGTTATATAACGGATCAGAACAGATGTGAACGGCTTGGAGTAATAATATTAATTTATTACAATATTTCTTATTCTGTACAAATAACCACTCCACTAGGATTCCCTGTTTCGGAGTAGCTATTTTTTCTTCCCATATCTGTGCATAAATCAATACGCAATGTTGGTACATACAAAGAAAATTAATAACGTAGAAAAAATTAATAATAAAAATAATGTTTTTTTTTTTTAGTAGTACTGTGTAGTGTGCCGCACCAGTCACCTGGTACTCGGCCGCTCCTCCAGCACAAATTAAAAAGGCGGTGCAACAGACTACCGACTATGCCTTGCCCTGCTCTCAGCATCTCGACTGACACTCTATCATATCCCGCAGCTTTACCTAATTTCATACCCTTTAACGCTTTCATAATCTCATCCATGCTTATCTCATTTCCGTCATCACTTGTATTCATGTAGGTTCCTGGAACCTGGTCCAGTGTTCCCTCTCTTTCAAATAAACTCTCAAAATACTCTTTCCATCTTTTCAACACACATTCTTCTCCTTTTATAATACTTCCATCATGACCTCTGATTTGATACTGCTCTGAGGTCGTGGTTTTGCCTCGAGCTATTCTTATGGATTTCCAGAAAAACTTTATGTTTGACTGGAAATCTTCAGAGAGCCTTCTGTCAAACATATCCTTTCGTTCATCTTTCTTTCTGCTTACAACTTCCTTAACTATCTTTTTCAATCTCTTATAATCCTTTCTTGCTTCATGTATATCATCATGCGTCGCCATTTGTACTTTTTGGTTAGCTTTTGTGGCTAACCAATCCAACCATGCTTTTTTCTTTTCATCCACAGCCTTTTGTACTTCTTGATCCATCCACACATTCTTTTGCATTTTTCCTTTTCGCCTTTTAGAAATTCCACACACATTGATGGCAACGCTTACCACCCCTTCCTTAAATTTCATCCACAACTCTTCAATTTCACTTATCTCTTCCAAACCATCAAGCCTTTCTTGCAGCTTATTAACATATTCATTTTTGACATCCTTGTCTTGCAAATTTTCAACTTTCACTCGTTCCAAACAATTCATACTTGTAGGTGCCCGCACTCGGTGTCGCCATCGATTAAAAAGGCCACTTACACGTGTTACCACCAGGTAGTGGTCTGTATCGATGCCGACTCCACGGTACGCCCGAGTGTCTAATACTTTCGTCCTCAGCCTTTCATCCACAATCACAAAATCAATCATGCTTCTTGAATCACCTTCCTCCCTTGTATACAAATGGATCTTTTTGTGGTCAAACATTGTGTTTGTGACGCAGAGACTCCATTCCAGGCACAAATCTAGCAAATTTTGTCCATTCTCGTTCACTCTTTCATCCCCAAAAGCTCCAAGAACCCTTTCATATCCATCTCGCTTTATTCCTACCCATCCATTAAAATCTCCTAACAACACAATCCTCTCATTATCTCTACACATTTTTAAAATATCTTGCATACTGTCCCAAAACTCCTCTCTTTCTTTTTGGGCTTTTGGGGACTTTCTCGAACCCATGTCAGTCGGTGCATATGCACCCACCACAAACAGTCGAGTAAGTCCAACTTTCAGCCTCACCCAGAGAAGTCTTGGGCTCACGCATTCATATTCAATCATACATTCTTTCATTCGTGCAGAAAGGATCACACCAACGCCCTGACAGGCTCTCTTGGTCACCGGTACTCCCGACCACAGTGCCGTATAGGAGCTATGTTTGGTTGTTCTACATCCTTTCCGTTTCGTCTCATTCACACACAAAACATCTATACGTCTTTTATGCATCATCTGGCATACTTCATCTACTTTACTATCCATTCCACCTCTAACATTCATCGTAGCAAAGCGGCTCTCTGTGGGCCGCTTTCCGCCCCCGCGTGGAACGAGACGTGATGGGTGGCGAACCTCATCGCCGCCATTTGGGATTTTGTTTTTTAAATAGAAATCCATGCGGTTCCCACGAGTAGCAAGGGAAAAAATAGGTCCATCCTGACAGAGCCCCGCATGCCAGGATAAGGCTAGCCATTTTCTGGGTTCGCCAGGTCCCAGGGCAGTTTGGCACGCTTGAGACTAGGCACGCCCCTAGCCACGCATCCATAGGCACGGCAGACCCCAGATTGGCGGAAAGGGAAGGAAAAGGAAATAGAAAGGATTGCTGACGAGGAAAGGATATCTATGAGTTTGGGTAGGAAATAGGTATTTAGGGATACTACTGCCTTGGCAGGGTACGGTAGAGGTAGTAGCAGCTAGGACGTCGGGGTCGCATACCCGCATACCACCACAATCACCGGACAGGCAATTGTGGTTGTGTATGTCCTTGACGGAATAATATAGTATTATATATTCATAATATCGTATTTACTTTTTGAATGCGCTAGCGATTAGACAAATGGCGGGTGTCTCGCGCTGTGACCTGTGATCTGCAGCAAAACGTGTGGGTTAACTTGCTTGACTTGATTTTGCTTGGATTGAACTAAACGGGAGGAGCGCGGTGCGGAAACACGCGCTGCTCGTGTGCAAGCATTTTGGTTACGTAACAGCAAACGCTGCATTTTATTTGGACAAAAAAATTATAAAATTAATATTTTAAGGAATTTCTCACGTTTTTCTCGTCTCGACCAATGACAGTTTTCCCGGGATTTCTCGCTTCGGGAAATCTCGACCAGAAACCCTATAATAGACGTTTAATGTCATACAACGTATTATACTTAGAAGATCCTTGAATGAAGGTAACTCTTTTGCTATTACAACATATCTTTTACATGATGAGAGAGATAGGAATAAAAATGAAACGATTGAACGGGGGACGCACGGCACGTGACTTTTTGATTAAGTATAATATTCACACGTGCGCATCGAAGGACAATATGGACATCGCAGGTCAAGTAAGGACTCTCGGTGCCACGGACGTGTGTCTCAGAATGTGCAATTACGATAATTATTATAATTTGAGTGTCGCACGGCTTTAACCGCAGCTTATTGTATTGCCGCTATGCGTGCTTAGAGCTCATAGCCAAAGAATTATTGGCGTTCATCACCTGCGTCATTGATAGAATGGACGAAATCGGCATCATGCAAGGCGCTATTCTATAATGTGCTTGGATAGGCCGACTAGATGCCTGTTTGCCGAATGGATGGAGGTTAGAAAAGTCTGCAGGACATCATCAACCTTTTGAACGTGACGGCTCTAGATGACGTGCCAGTTACGTTCGTGTTACGTACTTAATTATGGACTATGATAGAAGACTTCATTTTCACTTAGGTTTGTCGTATTAAACCGCCATTTGCACCATAGCACCGCGCATCAGAGCACTATCTGCAACACAAAGAAATACCAAATGCCAGCTATAAAATATGGACTAGTTATATGTAATTAATATAATCAAGTGATCTATAACTGCTTGGCAGAGGAGAACGTCTGTGCTTTCTTTGGTAAGATAGAAGCTCGAAGAGCATAACGCCTCCGCACCGCCCGAACGTCGTCGCCAGAACTTTGATATTTTGATTTCATTGAAAATAAACAACTTCCGAAGTCCAATGGGTGGTTCTTCCGAGAAGAGTATTCTTATTTATAAACGTTAAAAATAAAATCATAGGTAGGTAAGTACTTAACCCGTGGGTCACCGGATTAAAATATCACTTATCCATTTCTTCCCGTGGGTGTCGTAAGAAGCAGCTAAGGGAAAATTGCGCCCTGTGACCATAATGCCACTTCTCACGTGTATGTGAGTAAGGTAGTGTGTGCATTAGACGCACAAGAGGCAGGGTTGTATACCATCTTAGTGCCCTGCCAGGGTTCCTTACAATATGTTCTTGTATTCCTGTGTTATATACCAAGTACCAACGTACTTGGTAGCGTTAACATATTAGTTAAGTATTCGTAATATGTTCTATTTCTCTCTATATCTGTTTCGTCCAGTGTGTTATGATAGATCTCTATGGGATCTATCATGTCTGGGAAGAAAGTAGTAGTCTAGAGGGTCAATCGTTTCCGAGATAAACCCTATTTTAATTTGACATGCAACTGTCATCTGAAATGAAGATTTCTATGAGATCTACCATGTCTGTGAAGAAATTAGTAGTCTAGGGTCAATCGATTCCAAGATAAACCCTATTTTAATTTTACAGCTGTTATCTGAAATGAAGATATCTATGAGATCTACCATAGCTGTGAAGAAACTAATAGTATATTGACCCTAGTCAACAGTTTCCGAGATAAGCCCTATTTTAATTTGACAGCTGTCATCTGAAATGAAGATCTTAATGAGATCTGTGTGAAGAAACTAGTAGTTTAGAATCAACAGTTTCCGAGATAAACCCCATTTTAATTTGACAGCTGTCTATGATGATAAGATCTATAAAAGTTTGACAGATGTCACAAAAACGACGAAAAGTAATTGAGTACATTCTGCTTTGACTTATAGGTTGTTTAAAAGCTATTATTGTAATAGCTGTAGTGTTGTATATAGTTCGTAGTATTTTGTCTAATAAAGGCATATCGCCGGTTTTAAAAAAAATTTAGGTAAAAATTTTTTAGGAGGAAAATTTAGGAATTAGCGATTTTTTATCGAGAAGAGTTGAAAACAATATTTAAGTTTAGGTATAGCGCAAAACATATTTGCAATAAGCTTAATATAAAATCGTCATTTATTTTTTGTTTCTGTTTTACAACAATAATTAATTGTTGTAAAACAGAAACAAAAAATAAACAAGCTCGCCAGTTGACGAATAAGCCAGCCATATGATACAGTACCTAAAATATTTTTTCAATTCAGTAGCTTAAACATTTAGGTTTTGCTGCCTGAAATCAGAAAGCAAAATGCGATTTTGCTCACTGAGTGAGACAAAGTTACTTTTCTTATCAGATAGGCGCGAATATCTTTTCCAGCCTTGGGTTAATCATACAATTTGAAACATTCACACTCTATTTTCTTTTCTCTTCATTAGTCTTTCCCACCATTAGTAAGAGAGAGAGAGAGAGAGATAAACATCAGCCCTTTCGAGGTTCCAATTTCGACTTGACCTCAAAGACAAACACGTTCGGAATCTCGTACGAACAAAAGAAATTTAGCAAAAAAGTAGTTATGTCTTTTAATGTAATTTTTTGAATTTTTAACTTATTGTTGTATTTAAAAAAAGTAATTTCTGCAAATATAACTGATATCTAATGTGTAAATATTTAATTCTAGTTTAAAAATGTTACCTACGTAATCTATTTTGAATAATAAAATATCATCGGTGCTATTTCCGAACACGCATTAATTTAAACAAAAGAGCGGGAATATAATTTCGTGGCTGGCATAAAGAATTGATTAAGTTAATACTTAGTTATTTCAATCTTTTCATGTTTATTATTTTATCTCCTAAGGTATTCTCGCTACTGAAGTGAAAAGTTATGTGTGTTACACGATAGCAAAGTTTTTTGCATCTCGTGCCTTTGAATCCCTCGCCACACTCAGGATTCAACACTTGAATCACTCTCTACGCTCGTGATTCAATCATTGAATCTTTCGCTTGCTCAGAATTCAAAATCATCACTCGCAGCAAAAAAGTACTCTGCTCTCTTGTTGCACAAATACCTATTTCCTTTTAAACACAGCTCACTTTTATACATTTTTGTTAAAAATTCGCTCACGCTAAAAAATGTTGCGAAGTTCTGTTTTGCTCACTCGCATGCGAAACAAGGTATCTGCGTCTTACGTCATCGGTTCACTTCGTCTTAACAGATATAACATACTGTTTCAGTTGAAAAGTCATCCATTTCAAATATATTCATTCCTTTTTTAACGAACGATAATAAATATCTACTGTTACTTTACCGCATGTTGCAAGACTACCACAATCCCAATAGAATAAATAATAATGTAAATTATCAAAATATTAATAAATAATATAACAAAATATTAAGATTTCGCAAACTTTACTAACGATAGAAACTAGCACATTCGCTATAATTAATTTTGTAAGTGTTGAGACGGACAAGTAGCCCGCATGTCGCCATCCTCGTAGGTACTGCTTGACACTGCACTGCGCTGGTACTGTGTAAAGCGTGCAATAAAATAAAATGTCCTTCTCAGGTAACTGTGTACGGTTTTATAAATAAAGTTCCCAAACATATTACAACGCTCACAGGAGAGAAATTTAACAACTACACAGTTGGTGATGACGAGTACTCAAACGACAAAAAAACTACGACAATTCCGCATCTACCAAGCTATCGCCTGTGACCTACGTAATTTAAACAAATATTGTAACAATTTTATTATATAGCAAGTAAAGTAAGTACACATTGTTAAAAGACGTTTAAAAAATGGCCCCGAGTTTCTTGCCCGTTCTTCTCGCAGTGGCTCTATACCATTTTTGTTTGCTGAACGTGGCAGTTCAATGTAAACAATTTCAATATTAATATTTGTAATTGACCTTCATAAGAGCATCGTAGACGCCTAAGTTGAATAAATGATTTTGTTTTTGAATTTGTCACTCTGATTATTTTTTGTTTCGTTTGAAAAGTAGTTTCATTTGTTACGCATTTCACATCTAAAAACAGAATTGTTTATACTCTACTGCTTTGCGGCAAAATATCTGAAACTGTTACACATCAAGACGAACTCTTGAAAAAGTTATCTACCACCTGGAAAATTTACAAAAGGTATAAGGATTAACTCGACGGAAAGCGACGGCACCACAGGATAACTTAGTCGATCTGCAATCACAAATATTGGGCCACTCAGTATAAGGTCTTCGTATTAATCTGACTTACCCCCACTGCCAAGCAAAAGCACCACCACGTCCATGACAAAGAACTGCTAGCACCGGATACCACCACGGAACCACCGCTAAGACGCACGCGTCTCCTAAACTAAACGTCCCGTCTTATTGCAGTTGTCGATGGAACAGAAAACTTGATAAAATTTTCGTCAAATTAGTTAGACCATCTCTAAAACTTGAAAAGCACTTTTAAGTCACGAACTTAGTAATGTAAGTTAACTTTTTAGTCATTTTCTTTTAAACTTTTCACAGCCACAAGGCAATGCATTTGAAGATTGACAGTTCAAAGTTTGTTCGGAGCATAAGTCCATGGTTCAGAGACGCGCGCGGCGGATGTCACACCCCGGAACTGAATGAGTGCATCGGCAGGTGAGCTCGTAATTGTTTTATTGCCTGCATAAGGCTCCTCTATGCGCATGTCACAATGATAGATACCATGATTTTGGCCGGACAATAAAATATTTTTCGAGTCACAGAAGTTTGTCTTCTAACTTTTTAGTCCTCGAAGATGACAATAGATAGTTGGTAGGATCGCGTCAATGTCACCCGGGTTATTTTTTATTAACTCGGGTGGTATTCGTAATTTATCCCCCCGTTAGGTGCCGGAATAAAATGTCACAATTTCTGCCTATAGGTGTCGTAAGAGGTGACTGAGGGAAAAAAACCGGAAGGTGGTCAGCAGTGCCTTCTGAGGAACTGTTATATTGTACTGCGATCACCAGGACGCCTGCCAAGCGTAGGGATTATGGCAACGTTAGAAATACAACCCCTTTAACCCTTAAGAGGCTGTGTTCAGCAGTGGACAATCAATGATACAGTACAGTAATTTTTATTTAGTAAGGGTGCTTATTTCTATAATGCGATTGAATACTCTATCTTTCATTATACTTACTAAATTCATTGCATACTAAATTTGCTGTGTCCCAAAAGTGTGTTTTGGCGTAAAAAATAAAAAGAGAAAAATAGGCCTCGCGCCATTTGTCACCAATTCATCAACTGAAGGTGACGCAGGTCCTCCTCCACGGCGTCACCAGCGCGAGCGCAAGCAGCTGTTCTCGTGCTGGCCTCCTGCACGACGTCCACTGGTCCACACCCATACTATATATGTAATAGATAAGCTCTCTTCACTGCCCAACACAAGGAAAATAAATTTTACCAAAAAATTAGAACCGACTTCAATACTCATAAGTATGAAATAACTTGTTGAAGCCGGTACCATGATAGTTCAAAAGTACCTATTTATCACAAGATAGGAAAATATTTTTCGGTTATTGGAGTGTAACTCAAAAACAGCTAAACCGATTGTTTCTATGACATTTAATGGGATTACACGACAAGCATCGGAATCGGTTCACCCATACAAAAGTTCTGAGGTAATAATCATAAAAAAAAATACAGACGAATTGAGAACATCCTCCTTCTTTGAAATCGGTTATAAAAACAGACTTAAGTATGTTGTTGATTGATTTAAGGCTTAGGTATTATAAGCTCCGAATCCCCAAACTAAGGGGTTTGCTAGGAATCATCTCAATAAAGTTGAATTTTTACACTCTATTATGTAACTTTAAATTTAATGTTTGTTCGAAGCATATGAAAAAAATTGTTAACTAAGCTTTCTTAAAGCATCTTAATATTATATATAAATGACAACCATGATTTCATTACATTAATTAATGTAATGTTATGTTTAACAGGGCGGACCATGTTGTCTTGCCCTTCTGTAGTTAGTCTTCTTGTAGCATTTTTTTATACCTGATAGTCCAGCCTTTGACCATTATCTTACCTGATAGTAAGTGATGATGTGATTGAAGATGTTGTTAGGCTAACCGAGAATTACTAGCACTTAAAAACAGTTGCCGTAACACACCATTAAGAGCTTGGCGACAGATTTTCTACTTGAAGGAATTTGCCAAATGCCCTACTATTATGCTGTAACGACTGTCATCGTAAGACAACAACCGGGTCCTACAGCTTAACGTGCCCTCCAAAGAACGTGCACGCTCAGTAGTATGTCAATAGCGGTCACCCATCCAAGTCATGAGCGCAGCGGACGTTGCTTAACTTAGCTGATCGGTTAAGAACTGCTAAGCAAACGTCAACCTTCCAACAGCTTCAGAAGCTGTAGGAAGGTCGACGGATAAAATCGAATATTATACCATTAATATTAACAAGACAGAAGGTTACCTAAGGAGTTAGTAAAACTCTTAGGGGCCAAGTTGATGTTGAGTTTAGAATGTAGATGTTTCCAAAGGGTTTTTTTATGTTATTGTGACGGAACAAGCTCGAAACCCGCCTGATGTTAAGCGGAATTGCTCTGCGCCCGTCATCTTAAGACATAGTTGTTAAGACGACGCAGTGATAAACAATTAATCTCAAATCGGGTACCGCCCCCCCCACATACTATTCACTCCGCGTGGGGAGGAAAGATCACGTATTCGAAAAAGTAGAGATTATTTGTATGATCTGTATCGCAGGAAGAATTTGACATCCTGCAAGCAGTTTCGTGATTATGTTAGGAACTATTCAAAAATGTTTAAGTCTGTTTGCTTGTGTGCTTAGTCTCTTTTTATTAGAAATAAAATTAGCAAGTCCAAAAATAAAACAAAAACCATTTGGAAGACTATAAATACTGAGACCGATAAAAATAAACCTAGAGATTCTACATATGTCTTAAATGTTGATAAAAATCAAATATCTGATGCAAAACAAGTGGCAAATATATTTGACATTTTTTTTTCTAACTGACCCCTAGAAGTCACTAAGTCATTGGATGCATGTCCCGATGTAGCAGAAACTCTGCTAATACATAATTTCCCCTGCAAATCGCCGGACTTTTCTTTCAGGCACACAACAATATTTGAAATTATAAAGACATTTAAAAATTTAAATATTAAGAGCACCGAAGACTTGTGGGGTATGTCAGTTAAAGTGGCAGAGTCTATAATATGCATTATTGCACCATATTTAAAAACAATATTCAATATTTGTATTGATAAAGGAAACTTCCCCGACTTAATGAAACAAATTAAAATCACTCCAATTTTGAAATCGGGGGCTACATCTGACCCTTGCAATTACAGACCTATTTCTATCTTACCTGTTCTGAGTAAAGTATTCGAAAAAATAATGCTCAAACAACTTCTATCCCATTTTAATGAGCATAATATATTGAATGAGAATTAGTTTGGTTTCACAAAGAGCAGATCCACAACAGATGCAGGTGCTCAATTGATGTCACATATACTTGAAGCCTGGGAGAGTTCACATGATGCTATTGTGTGACCTTTCTAAGGCATTTGACTGTGTGGAGCACCGCACTCTGATTCGAAAACTTTCACATTATGCTATTCGTGGAAAAGCTCTGGATCTTATAAAGTCATATCTGTCAGACAGGCTACAGAAGGTAAGAATAAATGGCAATACTTCTTCCGGGTCTTTGGTGAGAATAGGAGTACCGCAAGGATCAATTTTAGGACCTTTTCTGTTTCTAGCATATATAAATGATCTGCCTTGCATGGTTAAAAATTTCTGCGATATAGTTTTATTCGCAGATGATACCTCCCTAATTTTTAAAGTAGATAGGAGGGATAGTGAACTTATTCATGTAAATAATGTGTTATCTATGATCTCTAAGTGGTTCGCGGCTAATAATCTTCTCTTAAATTCAAAAAAGACCAAATGTTTAAAGTTTTCTTTACCAAATGTTACTTATGTGGAACCAAACATTAAGCTTGGCCTAGAAAAACTCTCTTTTGACAATGCGACAGTCTTCCTGGGAATTAAAATGGATTCAACTTTACAGTGGAATCCACATATACATGATCTATCTGGAAGACTTAGTTCTGCTGCATATGCAGTTCGTAAGATAAGACAGCTACCAGACGTAGCTACTGCTAGGCTCGTTTATTTCGCGTACTTCCACAGTATTATGTCTTATGGTATATTGCTGTGGGGAGCTGCTGCTGAGATAGAGACAATCTTTATCTTACAAAAGCGTGCAATTCGAGCCATATATGAAATGGATCCTAGGGAATCTCTGAGAGATCTTTTTAAAGAAATTGACATTTTAACTTTACCAAGTCTGTATATATTTGAAAATATTATGTACTTATGTTCGTAAAAATTTGAGCAAATTTAAATCAAACAGTGACAATCACGATTATAACACTAGGAATAAAGATAAAATAGCGGTGCCAGGTTTTAGATTAGCAAAGACAAATAAAAGGTCCTTCTTAGGCAATTGTGTGCGGTTTTATAATAAATTGCCCAAACATATTACAACGCTCACAGAAAGAAAATTCAAGTTGCATGTGAAGAATATTTTGATAAAGAAATCTTACTACACAGTTTGTGATTACTTAAACGATAAAAATGCTTGGACTGGTTCGCCTCTGCCAAACTAGCGCCTGTCACCTACGTAATGTAAATTAAGTATTGTAATAATTTTACTATATAGTATGGACTGAACACATTGTTAAAAAACGTTTAAAAGAATGGCCCCAAGTTTCTTGCCCGTTCTTCTCGCAGTGGCTCTATAATTTTTGTTTGCTGAACGTGGCAGTACAATGTAGTTATTTCAATATTAAAATTTGTAATTGACCTTCATAAGAGCGTCTTAGACGCCTAAATTGAATAAATGATTTTGACTTTGACTTTGACGTAGTAATTCGCACGTGACATAGCTTGTGCTTAAAGGCCGTATGCGCCTAAACAGTAATTATAGATTAAAATAAAAACTAAGTATTGCAAATTTACATAAACCAAATTACCACCTTGTTATGTGTGTTAAGACTCATCTATGCAGATATATATGAGGCTTAATCGATATAGGCTTCCTGTAAAATGCAAATGTCTGTTTTTTAAGAGCAGTTTCTGATAGCTTTTAATCTATCAGAAACTGCAGCAGAAACTGATATTCTGAAAGCGTTATGAAACTTAACCGATCATGTAAAGCTATAATAAAAATGATGTCAATAACATGAAAAACAAAGTTTAGTAATTGCTGCGAAAACTTTAAATCTCTGGCGCCATTATTTTCAATTCATCGTCTTAAGTCTCATGTGCCTGTAATTTCACTGGCTCTCAAGGATTGCTGCCGGAACACACCGTCAGGTGCTTGGCGACAGATTTCCTACTTGAGGGTGGGTAATAACATGAAGTACGTCATCATTGCCACTGTCTGTTGATGATAAAGCTCTTGGCTTCTGGTCAATCGTAGGTACGTGGCCTTAAGTGGAGTCAAATCAGTCGACGGTCTCTTAACCTTCCAACTCATCCACTCTCAGAATATTCTATTATATTATGAATAAATTATTATAGAGAATAGATAGACTAGACTGTACTAAATTAACAAGCAAAGTCAATACTTACACCTTACATCCCCATCTCAAATACACATAACCCACCTCACTCACTCACCCACTCTCACACAAACACACACACACACACACTCCGTTCCTTATAAATATTCACAAAACTAATACTCACATACATACAGAGTAAATACTTATATCAATAATGTAAAATTAAAAAAATGTATACTTACCAGTTCAGAAAATGAAAGAATCTATTTTCATATTTATTTGTATAATGTAATGAATACCTAGACATCGTTATGTATCCTACGGTTACATCATGTAACATATTAAGGTACACTTGAAGGAATTGCAGAAAGTGCAATACAAGAAATCGCTTTCTTAATGTAGGTTCTGCGCGAAAACATACTAAGTAGTTAATCTTATAAAGCATTGTCTTTTGTAAGAATTTTGTAAGAATAGGTATAACGAAAAAATCCCAATTTAGTTTGTTAACAAATTGTAATAAAAAAAATGAATAGTCGTTAATTTAATGGCGCATATATATGTCCAGCGATGGATAAAACATGGGCGGGAGAATGTCACAACCCCCTCTCCCCCATATCTGCTCGTGGGAGTCGTAAGAGACTACTAAGAGAACGCCTTCTGAGGAACTGCGATCCCCAAGACTCCTGCCAATCGTGGGGATTAGGGATTATGGCTAACCCTCCCTTGATGGGAGAGGCTGTATTCAGCAGTGGACAATCTGGCCGAAACAGTAAAGTACAGATAAATTTAAATATATACAAATTATTCGTAAAAACATTTTTAAATACTCACAAACTTTTATTAAAACGCTTAAAATTTAACAAAGTAATTTGTACAGTAAGTAAATATCGTATATATGATTTGAATATATTTCTACTTGTCAATATATATATCTACCTATTTCACGGTATCTGGTAAAGGCGCTGATTTCGATTCTCCAGGCTCTACGTTTGATTCCCGACTCGGAAAAGTTATTGGAATTTTCGACTCACAATTTATCAGTAGGAGTTATCATTAAATGTGTCCGCTAGATGGCAATAGGTTTTAAGAAGTGATAGTTGAGTGGAGCTATGAACTGCGGCCGCAGATCCATTGTTCAATCTCCACCGATGGTTTGAGCTTCACCACGGGAGGGCATTTCGCGAATACTCGCCTGGCTAGATACCACTCTCCAGTAGAAAATCTGTTTCCAAGCACCTAACAGTGTGTTCTAGTAACAGTCCTTGAGAAGCAGTAACTCTAGGCCTAGTCCGGTTAATATCCTCAACCACATCAGCATTTACCGACATGTGAGAGATAATGGTCAAGTGGTAGCCTATCTGTGATTAAATGTGAATGTTTAGACACCTCTCTCTGCCCACCTCTCTAGGGGTTACATACGTGTTGTGTAGATCAGGGTACGCCTACAAAGCAGTCAACCATGTTTAGTAACTGAAATTATGCTTTTTTATGTTTTAGCCACTTGTAACCATTACCTTCCGCGATTATTACGATGTTGTCCGTCCACCTAGTGGGGGGCCTATCAACTACCACGGTTGATAATAAATTAGATGCCTCCAAAATAATATACCTACAAGCATTTATCGAAATACTTATAATTATAGGTTACCTCCAAGTTTCTCTTATTTAAATTTCACTAACTTCCGGGTTGAGTTGTATTTAAGTATATTATATTTGAATTGTAGTGTTTACCTATAGCAGTGGATACCGATCAAAATATTCCCGTAGCCATGTCAGCGCATCACGTTCCCGATGCTGGGACACACGCCTTCCTCTATATGAAGGTGATAGAAGGACTTGCTCGCGGGCCCAGTGCGGGTTGGCAGATAGCCGATCTGACATAGCCCTACGACTGATAACTTATGAGCCCCCCGAAGCAGGAAGTGCTCAGTTGTACTTAGATGCCACTCTCGGTCATCAATCGAATTAGTGACCGCAGAGAATGACCTAGAGAACGACAAATAACGCTTCTCTATTGATTTTTTTTTATGTTATTGTGACGGAACAAGCTCGAGGCTCACCTGATGTTAAGCGGATTAACCTCTGCATATACCTAACAGATGCATTTCGTCTCAAGTCAGGAATCGCATTGCGCCCGTCAACTTAGAATGTATTTGTTAAGTCTCATGTGCCTGTAATTTTACTGACTGTCAAAGACTCCAGGACTGCTGCCGGAACACCGTTAGCTGCTTGGTGACAAATTTTCTACTTGTCGCTAGACAGGCTGCAATTCGCAAAATGCCCTTCCACCATGCGGTGAAGCTCAAACCCCCGGCGGGATTTGAACCATGGACCTGTTGCGTGGCAGTCCATAGCCAATGCCACTGAGCCATCACTGCTTCATAATATATCCAACCTTTTTAGTTTTTAATACGCTTATGCCGACATGCATGCAGTTGACAAACGGGATGGGAGTTATTGTAGATTCATGTGATCTTATGTTTTTCATCATAAAAATAAGTACTACATGAAAAGCAGTATATTTTAAATAAATTTATGAAATATTTTTTTATATGCAAGAGTGTTGCGTGGATAACTTAAATTTTATACGTATTATGTATGTACCCGCATCATTAACTTTAACTCAATTAACACCTACGTTTGAGCAAAGGGGTATGCTGAAAACCTGCCCTGCGTGAACCATCCGGCTTACGCAGTACAGCTTGCTGAGCCTACCCCTATTCCCAGTTAAATTAGATAGTTGTATCCCATTTTTTATTTCTTTCCTGTTAAATTGTATTTCACTGACAATTGATGTTATTCTATTCTATTCTATACTATTTGTTAATTTTATAGGATTGTGTCTATAGTTGTGAAAAATATTATGTAGACGTTTAAATTTTTAAAACACACGCAGCGTGGACACACGAACGTAAAAAGAATTACCTCCCTGGAACGCGTATCTCGATGCAAATCCGGAATGTTTCTGAAACAAAACTTAAAAAAGTTTTTTATATTAAAGTCCCAGCAGTTGTTCAGCTACTCCTCTTGATGCCTGTCAGTTTTATTGTGAGACACGTTCAAAGCAATTATCTGTATATTGGACATGCAGCGTGACAATAAAAAAGTTAGGATTTACTCACAGGAATTTTCCAATTGTTTCGTATTTCGGATCGTATTTTTCAAGTCCCGAGCATCCGGCTCAAGAGCACAGGTAAGTATCGGTATAATTGTTTATTAGAAACGGACCAGTAAAATCTGTCTGGATATATATTTATTGTATTCAATTAGCTCTAGAATTATCCCTACATGTTAATGCGTTATTTGTCGGCGCGAATGAAGCGCTCGTAGCGAAGTTTGCTTAGCCGTTTTGAACCAATCAGCAAAGTTAAGCAACGTTCGCCGCGGTCATGACTTGGATGGGTGACCGCTGGTGATATTACTACTGAGCGTGCACGTGCTTCGGAGGGCACTAGCTGTCAGTCCCAATTGTTGTCTTAGGATGGCAGTCATTATAGCATAGTGGTAGGACAAATTGTGAATGCACGCCAGGCTAGCTACCACCCTCAAGTATAAAATCTGTCGCTAAGCATCTAGGATGTGTTCCGGCTGCTGTCCTTGAGAGCCAGTAATTCTAGGTTTGCCTGAACAACATATTTGACCACATCATCACATACCATCAGTTGAGATAGTGGTCAAAGGCTAACATATTAGGCATAAAAAAACCTTTTCACGTATTGAAGCCCACCTAAAAATAATTTAACTAAATTTCTAGTTTAATATGCATCTTACGGTTTACGTTTTATAAACATTTTACATATTCAGGTTTTTTTTATCTTGCCGCTTACGAGCTAGGGACCGTGACATAATAAGGATGGACGGACATACAGTTACACAACCGAAGCCATTTTGCTTTTGGGTTCGGAACCCTAAAAACGGACAGAAGTCTATCTCCGGATGTGCCACCGGCACTGGGTATGATTCTGGGACAGTTTTTCAATTCTTACTCTTATTTGCTTGATTAACCCCAAAGCTTTGATGTTTTGAAAAAGCGGCATACCCCGGCTTTGCAGGCGTATTTATCAAAAATTGGAAAAAAAATAGATTTAGATTTTGTATTTAATATATTATTATATTATAATAGTGAAAGAGGTTTTCAAATCGGTCCAGTAGTTTTTAAGTTTATTCGTTACATTAAACGTTTCTTTTCTATAATTTTAGTGTAGAAGTGTAAATGTACGAGTAGATAAAATGCAAACCAAAAAACGAGTATTGTATCAACATTACATTCAATTATATTTAGTGCGGGTCATGACTCATGACAATGTAGCCGAAAATATGATTCATTTCCCTCTCTACTCAATGAGCTATAGAGCTACCGTGTACATATATAGTCGTCGAGTAGAGAACAAACACATTTGTGTATTTTTTCATCTAAAATAATCAATAAAAGGGGCCATTTAATTAGTGTATACATGTATATGAGAACATTCTTGTTACGGGCTCTATCTCGAAAACAAAACTAGCTAGGAATCTGAAGTTCCGTCCGTGTAAAAGAATAGTTACCTATTTGTTATATGATGGATACAACATGGGTGTCTTCAAGTAAATAGGTTTCTTCTAGGTAAGCGTGCTCCATCTTAGACCACATCGATGTTAGGCAGGGTGTGGTCAAACGCGTTTTTGACGCGCTCGTAGCGAAGTTTGCTTATAGCCGTTCTTAATCGATCAGCTAAGTTAAACAACGTCCGCTGCGGTCAGGAGTTGGATGGGTGACCGCTAGTGAATTACTACTGAGCGCTTCCGTGCTTCGGAGGGCAAGTTAAGCCGTCGGTCCCGGTTGCTGTCTTACGATGGCAGTCGTTATAGCTTGACGATAGGATATTTTGAGAATGCCCGCCTGAATAGCTACCACCCTCAAGTAGCAAATCTGTCGCGAAGCACTTAAGGGTGTGTTCCGGCAGCTGTCCTTGAGAACCAGTAATTCTAGGCTAGCCTGAACAACAACGCACATTCTTTAAAAGTTCTTTCTGAAACTTACGTATAGCTCTCTCATTAGGTAGGTCTCACACAAGTGCAGTGGGTGGACGGGGAAACTTGAATTCCCCGTCCACCCACCGGTGGGAAAGTCCAGTGAGTGGACGGGGCATCGCCCGTCTCTTCAGCTGTTAGTCTTGGTGTGTTTTTGAAGCGCTCGTAGCAAAGTTTGATTTGCCGTTCGTAACCGATGGCGATTAGTTAAGCGGTTATGGGAGCGGATATTATATATATGTTATAGCGGATGGGTGACCGCTAGTGAAATTACTACTGAGCACTTCCGTGCTTTGGAGAACACTTTAAGCCGTCCGGCACCGTTTTTGTTTTAGAATGGCTGTCGTTATAGCATAGTGGTATAGTGGTTCCGGCAGCTATTCTTGAGAGCCAGTAATTCTAGGTTAGACTTTTTTTTTTTTTTTTTTGACGGTGGGAAAAATGCATTACGCATGCCCCCCCATCGGGGGATGGAGGGGGTATGTGGGACTCCCCGGTAGAAGACCGGTATACCCACTAAACAACCCAGCGGCATTCCGGCATCGTCTCTTTGGTGAAGGACTGGGAGACTGGCAGAGCCTTTACGTCCAGTCCCTCGCCGACGACCGCCCGCTATTACAGCGGGGCCTGCACCCCCCTCCCAACGGGAGGGGCCCGGGAATGGCCAGGAATGCTCGGCCATTCCCGCCCGACGGAGGTGGTGAGCACGTGCAATGCAAGAGAAGGGGCCCCCGCGCCTGTCTCTCGCTACTCACCACCGGGAGGGGGAAGGTTTAATCGCCTTCTCCCACCCCTTCTGCGTCTACGCAGTGGCGCGGCAAGGGGGTCTTCCTCCCTTGCGCGCTCTGCCGCCTCCTTTTGGGACATTACGTCTTCACAAAAGGAGGCGACCGCTGCCCAGGCCCCCTCGCCCTCCAACATGGCGTTGACCACGCTGGGGAGCGAGAGGTCCGGCCCGACTACAGCGACCAAGCTGCGGCGCAGCTCGGTCCACGACGGACACACCTCGAGGGTGTGCTGTACCCTGTCTTCCGCCGCCGCACAGTGGTGGCACGCTGGTGTTTCCTCCCTTCCGATCCGGTGCAGGTATGATCCGAAGCATCCGTGCCCGGATAACACCTGCACCAGACGGAATGAAAGGAAACCGTGGGACCGCTCGAGCCAGCCTTGCAGGACTGGCCCGAGGGCGTCCAACGTTCGGCGGCCAAAGGTTGCGGTGGCGAGGTCCTCTGTCCAATGCTGGACGACTGCGTCCCTCGCCTCACGCCGGATAGCCTTCCGCTCCTCCGGAGCAGGGTGCTCTCCAAGTGCCTTACGCCCCGCCGTCCACTCGTACACTCTGGCGAGCACTCCCGCCTCGAGCTCCCAGGGGGGGGTGCCAGCCAAAGCGCACGCCGCTGCGAAGCTCACCGATCGGTAGCCACTCGCCACCCGCAGTGCAATGGCCCTTTGGGGCCTACGGAGTGAAGTGGCGTTCTCCCTCCTGCGGAGGGAGTCAGCCCAGATAGGGGCCCCGTAAAGGGCCATGCTCTTCAAGATGCCGGCGTATAAGCGCCGGCATCGTCCCCTGGGCCCACCAACATTTGGAAGGAGCCATGAGAGGGCACCCGCAACCTTCAGCAAGCGCGTCGACAGCCCGTTGAAGTGCGGGCCGAAGCGCCACCGGCTGTCGAGAATTAGGTTTAGGCTTTAACTCAATCCTGATGCCCTCCACGACAATGTGGGCCTCAGGAGGAATGCGCTGCCGAGGCCGGCACACAGCCTCGGTCTTGTGCAGCGCCACTTTCAAGCCTAGTCGGCGGATCCTTCCCGCAACTAGGGATCCGCCGGCCGAGGCCAAACTCGCTGCCTCTCGGAAGTCTCTCCCCCGGGCGGTCAGAAGAGTGTCATCAGCATAGCAGATGACACTCGTGCCTCGGAGGAGAGTTCCCCGCAGGAGCCAGTTGAATCCGATGTTCCACAGAATTCTAGGTTAGCCTGAACAACATCTTCGACCACATCGTCATTTACCATTAGGTGAGATATTGGTCACAGGCTAACCTATCAGGCATAAAAAATATACATTATTGTGCTCTGGATTGAAGATACAAATGAAGAACGAGACTGTCAATAAAATTGTGAGGACTAGGAACCTACTTGATATCTTGAGTGACAGAAACTATTCTACCTATATGTAGTAGGTAGGTACCAATTAAGCGGTAAACCGCTCGGCTATGAGTGCTTCAAAAACATTAAAGTTTTTAAGCTATGGACTGCCGTGCCGCACGTCCATGAATCGATCTCCACCGCCAGGTTGAGCTTCGCCGCATGGTGGTAGGGCATTTTGCGAATGCTCGCCTGGCTACAAAATCAGTCGTCCAGCAGCTCACACTGTGTTCCGGTAGCAGTCCTTGAGAGCCAGTAAATTAGAATCTCATGAGACTTAACAACTGTATGTCTCAGGGCGAAGAGCGCAGTGCAATTCCTCACTTGTAACAAAATACATCTGTTATTGGCAGAGGATAGACTGCTTTTCATCAGGCGTCGTGCTTCATCTGCCGCAATCACATAAAAAAATATTAATCTTGTACAACAATAAGTATTATAAAATGTGTGTATTAACGGCCCGAGAAAGCACACAATAAATTATAAAATAATAATTAATATTATTAAACACAACTATTCCTTGCTTAGAAAACGAAGGATCTCTAAAATTTTGTAAGGACATATATGTCTCTTGTCTCTCATCATAGTCATTCAAGCGATATCGACCAATGAACATCCTTATTTTTTTTCCCACACAATTCCAGACACTTGTGGAGTTAGCTGTAGGTAGAGCTAAACAGAAGAATCACTTACGACCTTATGCTAAGGTATTAAGGTTTACAATTAAAGTCAATGGCGCTGTCTGCTAGTGGGTGGACATAATGATGAAATTTATGAGCTCGTTCATTGTGTGTTTGGCAGCCAGTCACAGACTGGTATCAAAAGAAATACTTGCACGATTTCTCTTATATACTTAAAAGTGGGGCCTAACGTTATTTTTAGGGTTCCGTACCCAAAGGGTAAACACGGGACCCTATTACTGAGACTTCGCTGTCCGTCCGTCTGTCACCAGGCTGTATCTCAAGAACGGTGATAGCTAGACAGTTGAAATTTTCACAGATGATGTATTTCTATTGGCGCTATAACAAAAATACTCAAAATCGGCCAAGTGAGAGTCGGACTCACGCACGAAGGATTCCGTACCCTTAGCGAAAACTAAAGGTTTTAATATACTGTCACATGTATAGATAATGGTACGGGACCCTTCGTGCGCGAGTCCGACTCGCACTTGGCCGTTTTTATTAAGTACTATCTAGGTAGCTTTGACGTTGTAACGGCGTAAAAAAAGATGTACTTACTAATGTCACAGTAGGTACACGATGATTGTTAATACGTCGAAACGATGACGTGTGAAAGATTAAAATTGTAGCTTAAGTACGTACTTATGTTCGTTTGATCCCTTACTCAGCTTTATTTCTAAATTTTGAGTTATTCATCTAATATACGAGAATATGATATTTAAGGATTCATTCTATAAATCATACACTTTAGAAACATGATTTCTTAGTTTCCTTAATAGAAAAAAAATCAAAGTCATATCTAAAAAAATAAACCCGTAGTACGGCGTCAATTCTTCACGGAAAGTCATCAGCTTTCGAATAATAAAAAAAACAACGTGTGTGTATACGTTAAAAATGTTTTTATTATACGAAAGAAATACCTAAATTCACGCACATGTCAGCCAGAACCACGACGCTTCCTCCCTGTCCGCTTTAGTAATTCTTCAGCCGTCAGTCGGGGACGGATGCCGGAGGCGCGGCGTGCCTTACTCACGCATACATACGCGGCTCACCTAAAAAGCTCGGTGCGCTCGTAGCACATGAATAATAAACCGTATATTTATTCATGTGCTCGTAGTGACTGACAGGAATTAGCTTAAAATCTCTGAATTTAATTAATTTCGCACCTTAGTATCGCTTTGGTAGACAATTTTACAAAATGTTTTCAATTAAGTACGAAAAGTTTTTCGACTTCACAAAACTTTTCACTCACGAAGGCGCATACAACCCGTTCAGAATATCTGTGCACTTCGCTGGAATGCGGCGCCTCTCCCGCTTCCCCTGTCACCTCTCCGCGCACTGCCCGCCGGTGCGACAGTACGGTTAGCATCTTCGTTGCCGATACATGTCCCGATAATTTTTTTCACTTTTTTTCACACCGTACCCAGACCGCCGATATGACGTCACGAGGTCAGGTGCACAGATATTGCGACCGGGTTGTACCTCCAGATTTTTTGAGTGTTATTGCAAAAAAAAGTGTAAATGATGACGTCATCGTCGCGACGTCTTCGGTTAGTGATGTATGAAATTAGTTAAAATAATACGTAGGTAGGATATATGCGTATAAAAGCCTTTTATCTAGTAACTCGTTAGCTCCCTATATAATCGTTGTTCCATTGTTAATATGAGTCCTATACTCGTGAACATCATTCAACGTTGTATGTTATTAAGTATGTTAATATAATATTTTATATACCTACGTATGTATTTATATGCATATATTATTATGTCGCAGTGATGAAAGTGACGAAATGCATCTATTATAGGCAGAGGTAACCCCTTAACATCAGGTGTGCCGCGAGCTTGTTCCGTCTCAATAACATAAAAAAGGTGATCCTATTGTAATACAGGTTACTACAACTTAACGTTCATCGTTGATGACCTGGTGTAAAAACGGTATAAGTACAACAAGCTTCGATCTTGATGTGATTATAATCTAATTTTCTGAATATTTATTGTTGATTCACATAACTGGATATACACAAGTGATAAGTACATTACAAAACATGTATAGGCGCGCACATCATTCTTGCTATGAACCCAGATCTAATAATATGGATCTACCTAATAGATGCCTGCCTCGTAGGGTGCCAGGCTAGAATGTAACCGTATTACGGATATTTAAGTGAGAACACAAGTCTTCAGTAAAACGTAGGTACTTGTTTAATGTTATTAGTAGTTAACATACAAAATTCAACGGCGTGTGTTGTTCGTTGAGAAGGCGCTGTAAGTTTCGGGATTACCGCGGGAGCGAATGGCGGACGTAGCGGTTGAATCCCATTGCTTGGAATGGCCGCGGGAAACGGGGTGGACGGTTCCCAAACATATTACAACACTCATAGAAGGGAAATTCAAGTTGCACGTCAAAAACATATTGATTAAGAAATCTTACTACACAGTTTGTGATTACCTAAACGACAAACATGCCTGGATAATTCCGCCTCTGCCAAGATATGGTCTCTCACCTAAGTGATTAAAACAAATATTGTAATAATTTTATTATATAGTAAGTACCTATGTAACACATTTTCAAAATACGTTTAAAAGAATGGCTCCGAGTTTCTTGCCCGTTCTTCTCGCAGTGGCTCTATACAATTTTGTTTGCTGAACGTGGCAGAGGTAAGTTCGTCTGCATCTTCCAGGTCCTGTATGATTTTCAGCACTTCAGGATCTTCTAGCCGTGCCGCTCGTAGATCCGTTGAGAAACCTAAGGAAGATCAAGGGAGACGGAACAGAGATTGCAAGCAGCAACATCATCACAATCAGGTCTGCTTAGTGTGTCTGCTAGATCGTTAATTTTAACTGGCTCATACTCCATAATGTACCATCGTTCTTACCTGTGTTGGGAGCATTGGGTGACAAACTTTTAGCTTTTATAAAATAACAATGGTCTGGGGTTCACGGGCTCTTAGACCATAAGCTATCGTGTCTTTTTTGCTTCAATTGTCACTACTCGCATGTACAAGCAGGTCTGAAAAACGCGAACTCGTGGTATTTGGCTCCGTTTTTTATAACTGACTTCAAAAATGAGGAAGCTTCCGAATTCTACTGTATATTTTTTCGTGTATGTTACCTCCTAACTCTTCATAATTCCATAATAATGCCTATTTTATGATTGAAATATTTTTTTCTACAAACTCAATCATTTCTGATTTATTTTTATTAATTGAGGGATAATTAGTACCCACACATTATGCATTGATACAGAATGTAATAACAATCTTCAATCAGCGCACGTTGTAAAAGAATACAGCTTATATCGGAATAGAACATTAACGAGAATGGAATTATTAGTCCGGTTGCTTTCAGGTACATCATCGTCTTCTTTTTATAAATTTGAGATCTATCGTTCCGCTCATTTTAGTAGTAATTGAGGGTTTTTATACAAAAAAGTGCATGTATTTTGGTTGCTTGTGACGCTGTCAATAAATAATTTACTCATAATTACTTCCAATATCAAGTGTCCATGTAGGTTGCATTACACCATAGCTTCTAAGCACATGGGTGAATTAAATCAACTATGTAGTGCACTTAATTCTCCTAGGTATCACCTGAGTGATTTAAACTACAAAATAGTGCACTTAATGCACCCGGAAATTACCAGGGTGAATAAAATCTACTAAAAGTGAACTTAGTGCACCGGGGTGAATTACCCCAGGTGAATTAAGTATACCGCCCCTTTTAATCTCAACCGATTCCTCATCAGATGCTATAATATTGGAGATACCGTTGGACTAACTTGGAGAAGTTGTGGTTATTCACCACAACTTTTCCAAGTTGCATATTTGAACTTTGCTCATACCACAATCTCTTTCTAATTTTTCACCAGCTTCAAAATTTTCAGAGAGGTACCCAGTTACAAAATAGTAAAAGGTAAGCTGTCATTGCTGCGTTTGACAAAATCCTGGTGCGCACGTTTTTTACGAACAGTTTTACGGAGCATAAAAGAACTTTTGACAAGGTTGACACGAGTGAAATTGAACAGTAGGTAGTTCAGGGGAGGCTTTGAACTTCATTTTTGGACACGTGTTTCGTTAGCGTGTTTTAATTTAACACCTTCGTCAGGTCGCATTATGTAGCTATGCCTACCTACCTATGTAATCTTTCCAGAGGATTGAAAAAATTTAGATAAGTGATTTATGTCTTACATGCTGACGAAGCGTCTCCGTTTCAGATTGGGCATAAATACTGTCATTTGTCTGACGGATTTCTGTTCTTTCCTCTACAGGTAGCATTTCTCAACGAATTCTCGTGAAATCCTTTCAGCATGCTAGACAATTAGGTCTATGTATGAAATTTTTGTATATTCAGTATTCAGAAATTTTCGAAAATGGAGGAGATATGGGAATTGAAATGTTATTTTTTTATATTTTAATCATGAGGTCTTTAAGTCCTAGAGATTTGAGTATTTTTTCTGCCAAATTAAATTTATAAACTGTAAGCTCTAGTTGACTTTGTAACCTTGAGCAAAATTATAAATTAGTGCTTCGATAGTTAAAATTAACTGGAATTCTACTTATAGCGAAGTTATACTTACTAAAAGTATTTTTAAAACTTGAATCGTAATTATTTCTTAGATGGCGCTAATGAAAGATTTCCTTCTGTTTAGCTTTAGAAAAAAATCTTTACATCATAGCAATTTTAGTAAAGAGGTGAATCCCGTTCATATTATTCGCTCCCGACGCTCGCGTTTACGTCTCGCTTAGCACTGCGGGCTTGTCACCTACTTGGAAGCCGTGTCTTGATGGAACTGATTTGGATAATATGGACGACTCTAGTGGAACTCTCCTTGAAAAAGACTACTGAATGTGGTTGAAACTATAATCGGAGCTATCTAACTCATTCACATGAGTTATACCAAAATAAGTGAAAACCATGTTAGTTTTACAATAAAAACATTGCACTTTGTTTACATAAAGCTACATGTTCAAGCGTGGGATGGAGTCTGCGCGGCTGCTTGATTTACTTAAGCCAATATTATTTTTATCTTTATAATGGTGTGGCTCATATAGTAATGATCGGACTTCACTTCTAGATTAATTACCATACATCTTTGAATATGATATATTGTGGAATAATATTGTAATAATTTAGGTGTAATATCGTAATAATTTATTTATTGTAATAATTTATGTATCTGTTACCAACATGGATATATTTTTATCCGTTATTATAATATTGAGGACACTTACACTTAGGTACATAATATTGTTTTCATAAGTGAATACTATTAGGCTCTTGTTGTACCAAAATTCTCCTAGCTATATCATTGTCTTAACAGCTGTTTGTATTCCTTGTAAAATAAAAATAAAAAAAATATTGTGCGTATTTTGGTTACGTTCCGACCTACCTACGTTTAACCGACAGGTTGCTTTTCACGGGGCCAACTCCTACCTTTTACGAAACCATCATAAAAAAGTTGCGTTTTGTTTCATGCTTAAAATAATAATTCGAAGACACGGACTATCACCGACCCACAATCGCGTCAAGCAATATTGGTTTAAGAACGTGCATTCGATTCACGGCTAAAAGTTCGTATATATGCGTTTTTTCAGAGTCAATATCGTGACAGTGCAAGCAGTAAATTCTATGAAAAATACTATTTTGAAAAGGTCTAATTCTATATTAGAGCACATCAGTGAAAAAAATAATAATTTGTAAACAGTTTTTCTAACCGAAAGCAATTTATGCAAGCTGTTTTCCGGAAATCTGTCGCAGAGCTGTTTTTCAGGTCGAATAATACTATTTTAACGTGACATAGTATTTTATATGATACCTTTATTATGAAGAGTATGAAGCCTCAAAGTGCACTACAGAGCTATATTACAAATATATTATTTATTATGTGTCAAAAATAAAATACTGTCGTGGCATAAAAACGAGTTAATCGGTCCACTTTAACAATTTTTTTTACCTAGTTCCCGAAAGTATTTGTAATTGGCAGTCTAATTTCATAGAACAACAGATATTGTTTAATATTTCAATATTTTTTCCTGCATGTTTTAGGGACATTGTAATTTAAGCTGATTTTTTCAAATAAACCTATAAAATCTTGCGCGCATCCATTGTTCGATTAGTACGCGCCGGGCCTTCCCAGCGAGAGGACGCGTCGCTTGCTCGCTTCCCCTCCCCCGCATCCCGCGCGTACCGTTTTGTGTCTGCAGGCGATACGGTTCAATGACCTTAGCCGCAAGCGTGTCTAGCTCAAATTGATACTTGGTAAGTAATATTGTATGAATATTGGTGATGAATTTGTTTTGTGTGAATAGCTGAGGTAGTAATGAATAGATTCAGGCGTTACTTTGCGGAAATCCATATTTAATAATAACAAATACTTTTAAAAGTATCTTCAAAAAACATTAAATAATATTTAATTAAAACAGTTAAAAAAGCATAAAATTATATATCTGTCGGAATTGTCACTAGACATATAATTTTATGCTTTTTTAAGTGTTTTATTAAAATATTATTTAATGTTTTTTTTTAAATACTTTTAAAAGTATTTGTAATTATTAAGCTGAGGTAGTTTTGATAAAGGTTAATTTCTTATGTATATTATTAATCCATTTTATGATTATTACGTGATGGTGTTACTTACTGTCTTAATTTATTTTCTTTCAGATATAAACGCAAAATGTTCTAATCTAGTAAGAACAATAAATCTTTGGCTTGCGCTAGGAAAGCAAAAAGGTTAGTTATGTAGAGTGTGCCAGCTTATCAGTTATATGATGATATCATGATATGTTATGATGGTAAGGGTCTAGTATCTGCCATGCGAAAAGGGAGGGGGGTGGTTGTCCCCCTCCCCCATGATACCCTTCCCGAAACAGGGTAATGAGTCATTGCAAAGACAATCAAAAACGAAGAACAAAAAGATATAACTTTTGAGGTTAAGTATGAAAATTTTTGATGACAAGTTAAATGCTCTAAAATTCTTCTAGCGCATCGCCGGCCGCTGCCGTGTTACGCTCGCTTCGCTCGCTGAGCGCGCGCATTGTGGTCAAAAGGCACCTAACACTCCTCCTCGCTTCACTCGTCGTCGTACCTAAATACTTTGCACTAGACTAGTATGGTTTGGATGGATATTATGTTTAATATTATTTCACAATATTTAATTATTTTGACAGATTTTCAGTTATCTTAGCGCGTCATTTATTTGGATATTTACTTATATTTACCAGAAGATATGCCCATTTTTTTTAGACTAAAAAAAAGTCATTGTTTGACGGAAGTCAATCAGCCAGAAGCTAAACAATCAAGTTATTCTAATGATGCACCAAAATGTAATGATTCAAATGAAGTAAAGTTAAATGAGCCCAATGATGATAGTGTTAGTACATATTATATTAAAAATATTTCTTAGTGATATAATGAAACAGAATGGATTTTAAAATTAAACTTGTATTCGTTATGATTCTAGGAAATGTTTTTGTCGCTTACAGAAGGTCTGGAAGAGATACAGGAAAAAACTCAAATGCAAAGTGCGACAGAGGAATATCCAAACTCTGATAATAATTAGAATGTCTGAATTTACCTGAATGAAATAAAAAACATGAAACATAAATTAATACAGATCGGAAGTATGAGTAGCATTTTTATTAGTAATATCCAATCAAAACCAAAAAAGCCCAACTTTGTAAGCACTCTGGAGTTAAAAGTATTAAGGTTACCAATATGTATGTGTGATTTCAATTATTTTTTTCAGAGTGTAGAATCAAATGCATCAACCAGCTCACCATTCCGGATTGTAGGCCGAAGGATTGTTGATTTTAATCACTTTTTTGATAGATTGAAAGCCTTATCAGATCACAACCCAGGCTTAGGGTGTACATTAAGTAATATACAAATTATAAAAGAGAAGCTTATTGGTTTAGAGTCAGTCATCTACTTCCAATGTAATATGTGCAACGAAAAATTTGAAATTAATTCATGTGACAATTTACCGGTTGATATAAGTTTAACTCATGCTGCTTTGACTGGTGCAATGTTAATTGGCTGTGGACAGACTAACTTAAATGAGTTGTTTACTGCAATGGACCTACCAAATTTAAACCCTAAAACCTTCAAGAAGTGCCACAGTGACGTCTCCAACTGGTGGGCAGCTGCTGCGGAAACTAGTATGAGAGAGGCGGCTAAGGAAGAAACTGAACTAGCAAATGAAAACGGAGATATTATAGATGGGATTCCTGCGATCACAGTTGTGGCAGACGCGTGACGGTCTAAAAGATCATATAGAACTAATTATGCCGCCGCATCAGGTGCTGCTGCGATTATTGGGCTAAAAACCGGTAAAGTTTTATATATGATGGTAAAAAATAAGTACTGCATAATATGCGCCAGATCCGTAAAGTAGTTTTTAAAGGCTGTATATAAACCGTTATCTCAATTAGCACGCCATGTGAGAACAGCAAAAGATGTTATTCCATATCAAACACCTGGTGTCTACAAGATTGACTGCAGCTGTGGTAGCTCATATATAGGACAGACTAAACGCACTATTGCAGAAAGGGTCAAAAAACATATCGTAGCTGTGAAAAATCGGGACACGCATAAATCTGCAATAGCTGAGCACTTAGTGGAGTCAGGACCTAACCACTGGATCGAGCTACATGATCGAAAAATTCTCTCCACTGGACGGCATTATTACTCTAGAATTGTACGTGAAGCGGTAGAAATTAAGAAGTACAAAAATTTCAATCGGGAAGATGGATTTAAATTGTCTACATCGTGGAATCCTGTAATAAGAAAGTGCTCGAGTCGTAATTTGCCGTCGCGTGCAAGTTCCGATACTGTTAGTGTAGTGTGTCGAGGTGACAGTAATAAAGACACTAACGAAAACCAAGCGGGGGTAGATTTAAAACGCTCCCGCTGTTCCTCAAGACGATGACACCCGCTTATTCAGTCTACTCGTGACCACGGTCAATGCAACTTGATTGAAACGTCGAGGTTAGTCAAAATATTATTTTGATGTTAATTCGTGCGTGGATAGACCCGTCAGTAATTTAGAAACATGAGCTCCACATTAGGTGATAACACCAATAATTTATAATTCAATTGTTTTTATTTCTAATTTTATAAAAAAAAGTAATTATGTACATACGATTTATTTCAGCTAAAGAAACATTTGCTTGTTTGCGGTGTGGACAGGACCAGAATACCGTCTGAAATCAACCCGAATCACAAGAGACGACGTATTCTGGTCAACAAAAATGGAGCCGAGATTATTGAGTTTTTATGAAACTTGTCTTTTGCCAGAGCTCATTGACCCCAGGAAAAGTCACTCCATGTCAATAAGAGACTCCAGTTTTTAATGTTTTTGCTAAAACTTTGTGTTTTATTACATATACCTGATACGCCCCGCGAGTTAACACGCGCCTTAAAAACTTAAAAGTAATAATAATAATTATATGTTATTCTAGAATATAAGCAATAACAGCACTAACTTTTTACCAGTTATTACATTAATCGCCATCAAAGTTTTCTACGGTAAGATTCTGTTTCTTACTATGGAATTTGTTTAGAGTTCACGCGGCCTGAACTACGCGTTAACTTGGTCAGCTATGGCTCGTAAACTAGTAGTCTAGATCGTCATTATAATCTTGTTTGTAATTTCGTACATTTAGGTACAAATAGGACCTTGAGTTTTAAAAATTTTGGGCTTCGTGAGTTAGAAGGGACATGCAACTCAAAAAAAAAAAAGTTAGCTTATTGCTGAATATTTCGTAAACGCAAACCAAACAAGAAACTTCATTTTATACCCCAATTGATGGGGTATCTTTTTAGGTATGAGAGCAACTCGTAATATTTTTACCTACATGTGCCAAATTTCAATCTTCTAGTGCTAATAATGTCTCAATAAAATGGCTGTAACATACAGACAGACGGCGAAACGCACATGGCAAAACTAAACTAAGGTTTCCTTATTTATGATAAAAAATGTGTCAAAACAACGTAAGTTTTCATGATAAAGTTTCCTTGTTTTACTACGGAAACCTAAATAAAACTTCCTTATTGTTTGGTGCAGCCCGCACTTGACCGTTATTTAAAAAAATATCCTTAATATCATCTCACACTTTAAGCTTTAGCGTTTGAAGGGATAGACAGACATACGAAAACAAAATGATTTGGCTTCTATAGATAAAATATAACGCAACCATTAATTTAAAATATATTCAATGTACCTACAGATTTGGCCTGTAAACAGTTTTATTATAGTAAATAATTATATTCACAACATGAAACCGATTCAAAATTCAAGTAAATAAATAAAAGTATCAATTTTTTTCGCATCATAGCGCTCTTGCACACATAGATACTATCGTAGTGTGCGTCAGAGCTGAGCCGTTCGCCGCGTAATATAGATCGCGCAGAATTTGACTTGCGGTAAAACGAACGCACGTTCTTAAACCTACTTAAAGAACGAATGAAATATGTATCACGGATATGCAAGTGGGATACAACATGTTTATAATATAGTGTTATCCCGCTCGCACTGTTCCGAACTACGATGATAGGGAACGGTTTTACCATAGTTTCACGATATTTTTATATAAGAATAACAGACATAAAAACTTTGTACGTAATTAATGTGTATATTACGTACAATGTTTTTATGTCTATTAGTCTTTAAAATAAATGCAGCAAAATTATTTGATGAGTGAAAATATAAAAAGTTACAGATAGTTTTTGTGAAGCATACAAAAAAATATCGTAAAACAATGGTAAAACCGTTCCTGTAATTGAACCCATTTTTATCGTAAAATAATCGAAATCAAGTATTAATCCGCTGCAAAAAGTAACTTTTTTAAGATGAATAAAAACATGACGGCTTTGGCGTTGGAACAGTTATACTTCGTATTAAATGTCACGTCCATCAAAGCGCCGAGCCATTCCTTTACCGCTTGTAAGCCTGCTTAATTGACATGGAGGTATACAATTTTGCAGTAAGAACAAGTTATAATTACTATAAGAGGTGAGAGTTGGCCCCCAGGTCGACATTAGCAGCAATTCTGTTGTACGCTCACTAACTATACCTATATAAATAATTAAAATAATCCAATTTTAGTTTTTTGATTTCTAATTTTCATTCTGCTGTTACCTTCAACTAAATTTAAAACAGGATAGCATGATACAATAATATACTACGCCAGGTATTACTCTCCGAGACCGGATGTCACGTAACCCAGACACAAGCATTCTGTCATCACTTCTATCTACGGCTCTCAAACTTTATACCTATTTGAGGAAATTGGGGGCAGAAAAATAACAGTTAATAGATTTCACCTTTTTTTTTTAATAAAGAAAATCACGTGAAATTTATTTAAGTTACACAGATGAATGATTCTTGAATAAATTATGGTTATCAAATTCGTACAGAATGTTTGACACCGAATAGTCTTCTTATAATGGGTACCGTCGATGCTAATAGGCCTAAATTTTTCATAGATTGAAATCAAGTAATTATTTTCTGTGCCAAAAAAAGGCAGTTATCTGTATTTTGGTGTACAGTTTAGTTTCAAAGAAAGCTCAAAATTATCGGATGTAAAAACCAATTAGGTAGATACGTTATATATAACCAAAGAAATTTTACATTACATACCATATTTAGTAGTCGCAGTAAGAACTAAGAATGGCTTCGGTATTGTGGACCTCAAAGGTCTACGAAGCCATTCTTCGGCTACAGACAATTTTGCAGGAAATTAAAAAAACTTCAAATCACTGCTTTGTCTACTTTTACTCTTACAGTAACTTGGCATGGTGGAAGGGCATTTTGCGAATGCCCGCCTGGCTAGCGACCCTTCTCAAGTAGAAAATCTGTCGCCAAGCACCTAACGGTGTGTTCCGGCAGCAGTCCTTGAGAGCCAGTGTAATTACAGGTACAGAGACTTAACATCTATGTCTCCTGGTGACAGGCGCAGTGCAATTCGTGACTTGCATCTGTTATAGGCAGAGGTCTGCTTAACATCAAGTAGGCCTTGAGCTTGTTCCGTTACAATAGAAAAAAAATTATATGTTTTTTTATTATACTCGTAACTTTCAGAATGGGCCGACCACAAAGTTTGCGAATCACTGCGCATATGTGCATGAGCGAGGAGCGAAACAGATGCAAATCATATACGTGAGACAGAGACGGCGATATTTGTCAAAATGGTGGAACCATAGGGAGACAACTTTTTTCATACCATTTACTGTGATGAACATTGATTCATGTGTGACTTTCTATAAGACGTTTGAAATATTGTATTGATATTTTAGAACAAAACATTCACATGAAAAAGAACCATGAACTTGTATGTTGCTACAATCATGTTTAAATAAAGAGCCAATTTGGTAGTGACGCAAGTTTGTTATTCTTCGGGGGTGGAAGACCTCGTTTTCTTAGACCGTGCAGGATAGTATCAATATTAAATATAACCCACTTTGCCGCTACTCTACGCTAGATGGCGCACAATTTAAGTAGTTTAGTAAAATTATTTAGTCTTTGGTACCTGTTTTTTTAATTACATAAATAGATCCGATGAAAAGTGGGTATTTAAACACATATGCCACACCTCTGGGTATTACAGAATACAGGTTTGCAAGGATTTTATAAATCCAAGTTTGCCTACAAGTTTTTTGCTCTATGCTTTAGAATTACGAAAAATACAATCGTCTCCGGAGAACCCACAGTTGAGCTGCTGGAGATGACTTGTTTGTTGGCACAGGAAGAAGAACAGTACAGGGGAAAAGTCTCGGAGACCAGCGTCAGTCGTCCCCACTGTCGCCGGATTAGTCTACAAATAGGGTAATTATTCGTATTGGCTCTACGAAAATGCGATGAAATTTAATCAACAGTTGCTATTAATCGCAATTTGTTAAATTGATTTCGAGAGCATAGTAAGTGTGGCCTTTACTATTAAAATCAGATAAAGAGATTGGAGCCGTGGGGGTTAGGAATTTAGATGTTTGTTACTACATTTTGAAATAGAATTATGTTTTGATATGATAATTATTTAAGGTATTATTATTACATATTAGTTATAATTTTTGCCTTTTCTAATCTATTTAAATTATAACTCTGTACCATGAAGTAACGATACCTACTTTTATTTTTGATACCATACTTTCACTGTATCGACACTAATTGATTCGATACTTGGTATAGAGTAGGGATCGATACTTTTGAAAATTCCTCTCTTTCCTTCTTGTTCTGTGACGATGTTTACACATTACGCACACATGCGACAACGTAGAATACGACGCCAAGTTGCTGATTGACTTAACTCTCATAAAATCCGCGAGATGGCGTTCATAAAGATTTGAGATTTCTTAACAAAGCGCATTTTTTTATTAACATAATTATTTTACAATAACATTTTATTATGAAGAGGTATCTGCAGAATAAAATGTTAATATACAATTCAAATTATAACAATTAATAAATAAACCGTGACAACTTTTAGAGTACCTAACCATTTAATAAATGAAGCGCTCGTAGCGTAGTTTACTTAGCCGCGTTTCACCGATCATCTAAGTTAAGCAACGTTTACTCCGGTCATAACTTGGATGGGTGACCTCTAGTGACATTATTACTGAGCGTGCATTTGCTTCGGAGGGCACGTTAACCCGTCGTTCCCGGTTGTTGTTTTAGGATGGCTGTTATTATATCTTGTTGATGGAGTAAGAGAATGCTCGCCTGGCCCTCAAGTAGAAAATCTGTCACCAACCACCTAATGGTCTGTTCCAGCAGCTGTCCTTGAGAGCCAGTAATTCTAGGTTAGCATGAAAAACATCTTTGACCACATTTACATATTATTGGAATATATAATTGATTTTAGCTTAGCACGCGATAGTGCTTGCAATCATGATATATGTATAGTTATGCCGTAGTGCATGAAGCACTCGTAGGAAAGTTGCTCAGCAGTTCTTCAGCTATCAGTGAAGCAACGTCCGCCGCAGTCATGAGTTGACTGCTAGTGACATTACAACTGAGCGTACATTTGCTTCAGAGGGCACGTTAAGCCGGGGTCCCAGTTGTCTTAGGATGGCAGTCGTTATAGCATGGTGGTAGGGCATTTTGTTAATGCCCACTTGGCTAGCTAGCACCCTCAAGTAGAAAATCTGTCACAAGGACCTAACAGCGTTTTCTGGCAGCTGTCCTTGAGAGCCAGTACTTCTAGGTAAGCCTGAACAACATCTTCGACCACAACATCGCTTACCATCAGGTGAGAAAGTGCTCAAAGGATAGCTTTATCATATCTTTACTAATATTATAAAGAGGAAAGATTTGTATTTTTGCATGCAACGAATATACTTGAAAACTGCTGGCCCGAACTGGACGAAATTTGCTATGGAAATACTTTGAGACCTAGGAAAGGATATAAGATACTTTTTTCCAACTGTGCAAAAAGAGGTTAATGGTTTTGCGTGATAACCGACATAAGCGCGGGCGGGGCCGCGGCCGGAAAGCTAGTATAACTTATAAAAGCTACAGAGCGCGTGCAGTCATTCTTCACTCTAACATAAAAAATTGTAACGCAAAGAACTAAAACGAAAACTATGCGAAAACAATGCATTTTCAGATTCCTTACATTTATGGCATAGTGTTATTCCGATTTGTCTATGTTGTATCTGCCTGTAGAGTGCAAAATCAACTCATTTGTACATAGGCGCAGAGCGAGAAGCATACTAGTAGGCACTTTACGATGGATATCTTAGTAGGGTATGGACTATGTCAGTAAGTATGGATCAGGACTTGCATTAACCGTCCCTATCCGTAAAGAACAGGAAGGGGTAGGCCTCAGTGCCCGCGTTCTGTCCAGATTGGAGACGTTCCATCATTATCAATTTGAAGCAGTGATGGCCGAGCGGTTATAGCTATGTATTGCCGTGCCGCAAGTCCATGGTTCGAGCCCCACCGCCGGCTACAGCTTCACCGCATTGTGGAAGGGCATTTTGCGAATGCTTGTCTGGCTAGAGTAGAAAAATGTGTCGCCAAGCACCTAACAGTGTGTTCCGGCAGCAGTCCTTGAGAGCCAGAAAAATAATAGGCACATGAGACTCAACAACTGTGTTAGTGTGACGGGCGCAGTGCAATACGTCACATGACGAAATGTATCTGTTGTAGGCAGAGTTGAATCCGCTTAACATCAGGTGGGCCTCGAGCTTGTTCCGTCACAATCACATAAAAAAACAGATGGGTGGATAATAAAGAGTGTTTTGAGAATTAAGGAAGCATGAGAGGTATGTCAAGATCGTAGCAAGTGGTAATCCGTGGTCTCTGACTACCCATCTGCGAAACAGGCGTTACGTCATATGTGTACGTAATATGTATGATACTGTTTCATCAGCAGATACAAAATACTGACACATGTGTAAATATTAAATGATTTTACGAATATGGAATTTGGCGGATGGTTAGGCACCTTTAAACACTAATCGCATAGGTAGTTCCGTCGCTGAATATACAAATACGGACTTAACTCAAAAGGATAGATGCAAAATGCCAAACTTCGCGAATAGTTCTAACAGCAAACATAGTCGCATAACTAAAAAATGCATAATAAAAATAAAAGGTTCGCAAAAGGACAGAAAAACAAATTCGCAAAAGATCTGTAAGGCAAAATGTCAAATCATTGTAAACGCAGACTGTAAAATTAAATCATATCTCAATCAAAAACAATTCTACTGATATATTAAACATACGTCAAATGTGACAGCTGATGACAGCCTATAGAGGTGGAAACAGGAAAGGTAATAAAAGTATCGATAAACAGTTACGTGCTTGTATATTTACTAACTCTATATAAACAAATACTACAAGCCAGCTTGTGCTTCGGATGTATTGTTCTGTCATATATGACATACGTCAAACGTGACAGCTGACACATCTTAGAGACAGGAACCAGAAAGGAAATAAAAGTACTGATTCAATAAACATCAACGTGATTTTCTTAACTACATCCTTATAAACAAATACTACAAGCCAGCTTGTGCTTCGGATTTAGCAGAAGGGGCGCCGGCCCCGACGGGAGAGTCTTCAGGCGAGGCTTCCTTCTCGAGGTTCTTTAGGCTGTTTTCGAACTCTACAGGGTCGATGAGCTTCTTGCGCGGGAAGGGAGGAGGCCCGAGGAGCTCTTCCACTTGCTTGTAGTTAAGCGTCTCGCGTTTCAACAACTCTTCGGCTAGCTGAAATGATGATATAGGTTATATTATATCAAGTAGAATTAAGCGCTCGTAGCGAAATTTGCTTAGCTATTCTTAATCGATCAGTTAAGTTAAGCAACGTCCGCCGTGGTCATGTTTTGGATAAGTGACCGCTGGTGACATTACTACTGAGCGTGCACGTGTTTCGGAGGGCACGTTAAGCCGTCGGTCCCGGTTGTTGTCTAGCAATGGCAGTCGTTATACCGTGGTGGTAGGGCATTTTACGATTGCCCACCTGGCTAGATACCACCTTCAAGTAAAGAATCTGTCACCAAGCAGTTAACGATGTGTTCCGGCAGCTGTCCTCGAGAGCCAATACTGCTAGAAGAAGGTCACTTCATCAGGTAAGTTATTACTTTTGTCCGCTATCTTACATGTTATTATATGTAAGATAGCGGTCAAAAGCTCCAACAAAGATAAATTATATCTTGATTTTTTTACAATAAATTATGGTATAAAACAAAAAGCAACCATTACACTTTTGTGACTATTATTTTTCCAGCGTCACCTAATTCCACGTTCACGTCATGATCACATCAACAGCCGGAAAACGTCCACGGTTGAACGAAACCTCCCCCATTTTAAATTGCCATGTTCCGCACGCTTGGCAGGCGTCTTGGGGATCGTAGTGTAAGATGGCAGTTCTTCAGAAGGTGCACACTTTCTGAGTGGAGATGGAGAATATTTTACGAGTAAAAAACAAAGCTTGTCACAACAAATTAAAACGGAAAAGTTCAAAATTATGAGATATTACACAGTTGTTTTATAGTACGTAGTCTATATCAGTTAAAACACTTATTACCTTCGCGAAGATAGGTTATGTATTTGTTTAGATCGATAGACAGATGGTGTCTATGAAAAAAACTGTTTTTTTTTCAAACATTGAAACAGACTTCACAATCAAAAGTGTGAAATAACTTGTTGAAATCTGTACCACGATATTTCAAAAGTACCTTGTATCACATATTGTGCGCATGGTACCGACTTCGACAAGTTGTTTCACACTTTTAAGTGTTGACGTAGGTTTTTTTTTATAAAATAAACCACACTTTTTAGTGACCCTTACTACTTACGGCATCGATTGTCATTCACTGTCAATGACTATATCATCAAGATAGGAAAACAATTTTCAGTTATTAGAGTCTAACTCAAGAACGACGAGCGAGTTTAATGAAATTTAAGTGGGATCACACGGGAAGTACCAGCTTTGAAATAAAAGAAAAGAATCATCAAAATCGATTCAACCAGTCGAAAGTACTGAGGTGACATCATTTAAAAAAAGTCACGATGAATTAAGATCCTCCTCCTTATTTAGAAGTCGGTTAAAAAATACCATGAAAGGTGCAAATGCAAATTAGTCCAATATTTAGAACTGTTACCATTATTAGTACTGTTGGCTCCTTTTTACTTTGTGCTGTTGGCGTAATTCGGACTGCATTGTATATCTATAGCTATCTATAATAGTGTGCAAGTGAGAGGTGGAGGGTACTTCTGACATGCCACATTAGGTGAGATAGGTAATGGAGTTTAGCGCCATTTTATATTCGTCTCTTTAAACCGTTTTAAAAAATCTGATTAACATTAATAACTTCTGTAGTAATCTGCCTAGGTTCTCCGATTGGAGGTGCCCGAGATAAAGCTCTTTTAAAGTGAAAGCTGTCCATCCGGAATGATGATAAGTCAATATATTGAATACTAGCAGCGTGTCCCAGCTTCGCACGGGTATATAACAAAAATTTGTTTTTTTTTTGATGCAGTGATGGCTCAGTGGCATAGGCTATATACTTCCGTGCAGCAGGTCCATGGTTCGAACTCGCCGCGAGCTTGAGCTTCACCGTATGGTGGAAGAGCATTTTGAGAATGCTCGAGTGGCTAGCTGGTAACTGGGTGGTAGTTACTAGCTCAAGTAGAAAATCTGTCGCCTAGCACTCTAATGGTCTGTTCCAGCAGCTGTCCTTGAGAGCCAGTTTTTCTTATTTCGATAACAATGTCCAATTTCAAAGTGAAAACTGCTTTCGCCGAGCTGTCGAAGAAAGTAGCAGCGTTAACACTAAAAATTTCATCGCAAACAACACTAATTGAAGTGCAAAATAAGAAACTTGATGAACAACAACGGACTATAGAAGATCTGAAGAGGGCAATCGAAGAAATACCCGCGAAAAAGGCCGAACTCTGGCAAGTAGAAATGGCAATGAGCGAGACAGACGTACCGGCATTAGTACCTGCAGCGTCAAGTGCGAGCGGGACACCAATATCATCGGAGGCTACCGACTTATCGCAAAACCTGTCCCAACGAGCGCGTCGTGCATTACGAAGGGCCGTGGCTAATAAAACTGTTGCTACACTGAGCGCTAAACAATTGGCAATCAATATGGGTCAAATTAATTCGGAATCTTCCGTAGAATGGAAACGGTAGTGGAAACTAAGAAGTCTAAGAAGGTCCATCTCAAGGCAGTTCAGAGTGGAGCAAGCGCCCGGATCGTTACGTTTCAGGCTATACAGAAGAAGTTCTTGTACGTGTGGTCGCCTCACACGGATACCTCAGAAGCGGCGATTGAGGCCCACATCAAGAAAATATTTCTTTATTTATGAATATTTCTTTATCTATGATCATAGAAAATATATGTGTTAAGTATGAAAATAGTATAGTTTTGGGTGATTTTAATATGTTTAGTGCACCTCTGGAAATGCGCAGTTATTTGGAATACTTGAATGCATCTGTGGATTTCGCCAGGTAAACTATTTACGTTACATTAACGACCGTACTTTAGACCTAGTGCTAACAACATTTTTAGAGCGTGACGTGGAGGTGAAGTTGTCCGATGAGCCGTTAGTAGATATCGATGTACAACATCCCCCGGTGTCTGTCACGGTAACAGCCGCGGCCGCTGGACTCGGCCCACGGAAGCCGCAGGCGCAGCGCCCCACTCTAAAGTTGAGCTTGATCATAACAATAAACGGCGATGGAACTTCAATAGAGCCAATTTTCAAGTAATGTGTCATAATTTTCTACAAATTAATTGGGATAGTCCGTACGAAATTGATAACTCTGAAGATGCTGTGTCTTACTTATATACAGTTGTGAATGAAGTAATAGACAGTTCCACACCTAGAATCTACAAAAATAGTATTGGTACTCATAATACTAGGTATAATTATCCAGATTGGTACTCGCACGATTTAATTAAGGATATCAAGCGAAAATGGAGTTATCACAAACTGTTTGAAACTACTGGTGGGCAATGTGATTACGAAACGTTTGGTATTTATCGATCTCAAGTTAAGAATAGAAAAATAAGGCATTTGAAACCGTGGATGACGACATTCTGTTGGAGAAATTGGCAGCGGCGGGTTGCACTCCGCATCTTTTAAAGATTTGTGAGTTACCATGGCGAGCGCCGGCAGCATGTCGAATATGCGGGATGCGAAGCCGAACCTTACTTCACGATGTGGTCGAAGATGATGTTCAGGCTAGCCTGGAATATTAATTTAATAATATTAATAATATTACTCGTTGGCTTATTTGCTACTGTACACATTTATCCTTCGTGGGAGGATGTAGATTATTACAAATAAGAAAATAATTTAACAAAAAATGGAACCGACTTCAACACCCAAAAGTGTGAAATAACTTGTTGAAGTCGGTACCATGATAGTTCAAAAGTACCTATTATCACAATATTGTGGGCATGGTACCGACTTCGACAAGATATTTCACACTTTTGGGTGTTGAAGTCGGTTCCATTTTTTGTTAAATTTTTTTTCAATCTTTTTAGTGTAACTCAAAAACGGCTTGACCGATTTTGATGAAATTTAAAATGGGACCAAACGACAACTATCAGCTTTCAAACAAAAAAAGAATTTTCAAAATCGGTTCACCCAGTCAAGAGATCTGAGGTAACATAAAAAAAAAAAAAAATACAGACGAACTGAGAACCTTCTCCTTTTTTGGAAGTCGGTTAAAAATAAGTATATTTATATTACGCTATTACGTATATAAAACTTTCAAAATTAATAATTTTTTAAACTTATCGTCATCTACTCGTCAGCCAGGGGTCCAATTTGGGCCCCCTCGAGTTTATTTTGATGATTAATGACCTGCCAGAAGTAATGAAAGCCTCTCAGTGTCTCTTGTCCGCGGACGACCTTAAGGTATTCCTGGCTGTAGCGAACATGTCGGATTGCGAGCGGCTTCAGCGAGACATAGATGCCATAGTGCAGTGGAGTGCTACCAATTAACTATTTTTGAACGCGGCTAAGTGCGAGGTTATCAGCTACGGACGCAGACTGACGCCGTTGCAGTACCAATACAAGGTGGAGGGCGCGGTGATGCCGCGGGTCGACAGTGTACGTGATCTGGACGTGCAGGTGGTAGCAGACCTCACGTTTCGGAAGCACATTGTCGATATGTGGGGCCAGTCCTTTAAGAATTTAGGTTTCATCCTGAGGAACTGTAAAGAGCTTAACTGTACTCGGGTAATTAAAATACTTTACAACTCGTTCGAAGTCGCTTGGAAACGAGTGCAGTTATCTGGAGTCCCCACGAGGACTTAAACGTAGGTATGTTGGAAAAAGTCAAAAATAAATTGACTCGTCTCCTGTACCTACAAGAGTATGGAGTCTACCCATTCTCCCCGCTGATGTACCCGACCCTGTTCGTGATCGGCTCGGTAGGGTACACTAAGCTGTACATGCGACACTGCAGACACGTGCGGCGCTGCCCGCGGGTGCACCCCCGCGGTGTCTGCGCTGCGCTGTGCGCGCACATAGAGCCGTACACCCGCCGACGAGCTGTGCTCACTGTCAGTGTGCCCCACTGCCGTACAAACCTACTTAAGTATGCCTCCATGGTTCGCGCTCTAAAATTATTAAATATAATCTCAGCTAGTGAAATTGATATTTTTAACTGCAGCCTGGCGAAGTTCATAGAAGTGGCGCACAAGGTCTGCGAAAACATCACTTAGTTTTTTTTTTTTTAATTAAGTATTGTATTCATATATTTTATTTTCTGTTATTGACATTAATATTTGTATGATTAAGTTATTATAATATTTAAGTATAACATCGCATCGGTAATCAAACTGTCATGGTGTTGTATGTATTTTAATAAATAAATAAATAAACTCGGAGATATGGACACCCCTACGTATTGAAACTAGAGTAGGCATTAGAATCTCCTTCAAGCCTCCCCTCCAGTTAACGTTCTATTCTGGTTCCACTATGTACGTGGCTCTCCTCGACTGAATTTCCTTTTCATGACGCCACGGAGTCACGTACCTTAAATTGTTAAACTCCGTTTTGAGCAGAAGTGGCAGAAAACATGCCTGTGCTCGTTTGACGAGTTCGATGAGAATTCATGAGTTAAGTTAAATATAACGTGCTTAGCTTTTATTACACAAATATTTACCTCTTTAGAATACAGCTTCTGATCGGAAGTACAGTACCGCCCGAACCCAGCGCCATGTTAGTTCGTAGAAAGATGGAGACGTTCAGTGAGGCGGCCATTTGTTCCAACAGCCAGCCGAGGCACGCTCGTGGAGTACGCAGCTAGTTTCTTCTCACTGTGCCACCTGAAATAACATTAAATGCGATCTTGTAGAATTATGCAAAACAAGGACACAAATCAAATGTTTTTAAGTTTTTCCCACAAGTTGTCACCTATGCAGGACATTATATATGGTATATTGTATATGGTGATGATTAGGTGCTTGTGCACGTTATCATCACCATATTATATGACAATCAGAACTAAACAATAATGATTTATTACGTCAAATCGTGTGGCGCCGCCGGTCAGAATTCTTTTAGAAGTAAATTTTGTATTTGGAGGATTGGCAGTAACAATTTTTTTTATTAGATACTCAACGAAGCCATAATGCTTCATTCACAATTGCTATCTCATCATGAACGACTGTCAAGGGAAATGCATGCTGCAAGTGTCGCAACTGCGTGCAGTCGGTCGCAGCGGGACTCTGTAGTTTCTATGAAATGACTTTCTCTGTAATATTCTATGAAATGTACAAAATTGAATGACGTTTTCAATAAACAAAGAGGAAAACTTCACGACAACTTGAAAGCTGGAGCTTGTTTCGTCACAATACCATAAAAAAAAACAGATCTGGTCAAGTAAGCAACTAATGGCATCCGGAAAAGCAATTTTTGTCCTCATTCTAGTGTTTCTATTCGAGATTTCCCGGGAAATCTGTTATTTGTCGAGACGATAAAAACGTGTAGAGAAACCGAGAAATACTTAACAAAAAAAAATTTTTTTTGATTGCAGCATTTGCTAGGACATAACCAAAACGCAGCGCTTGTACACAGTAGCGCATGTCCCCGAACCGCTCCTCCATTCAGTCTAACCCAAGTAAAGTCAAGCAAGAAGCAAGTCAGTCACCCACATCTTACTATAGAGCGCGTGTCACAGCAATAGGTATTTTTGAAGCGCTCGTAGCGAAGTTACTAAGCCGTTCTTAATCGATCAGCTAAGTTAGGCAACGTCCGCCGCGGTCAGGAGTTGGATTGGTGACCAAAGTCAAAGTCAAAGTCAAAATCATTTATTCAATTTAGGCGTCTACGACGCTCTTATGAAGGTCAATTACAAATTTTAATATTGAAATATACTACATTGTACTGCCACGTTCAGCAAACAAAAGTTATAGAGCCACTGCGAGAAGAACGGGCAAGAAACTCGGGGCCATTCTTTTAAAGGTTTTTTTTAAAAATGTGTTAAGTACATACTATATAATAAAATTATTACAATACTTAATTTACATTACGTAGGTGTTAGGCGCTAGCTTGGCAGAGGCGAACCAGTCCAAGCATTTTTGACCGCTGGTGACATTACTACTGAGCGCTTCCGTGCTTCGGAGGGCACGTTAAGCCATCGGTCCCGGCTGTTGTCTTACGATTGCAGTCGTTACAGCATGGTGGTAGGGCATTTAGTGAATGCCCGCCTGGCTAGCTACCAGCCTCAAGTAGAAAATCTGTCGCCAAGCTCCTAACGGTGTGTTCCGGCATCTGTCCTTGATAGCCAGTAATTTTAGGCTGGCCTAAACAACATCTTCGACTACTCATCAGGAGAAATAGTGGTCAAAAGCTAACCTATCAAGCATGTAAAACAAATAATAATAGAACTTCACTTGTTTCTACTGTACTATATCAGCCGGATCATCCACTGCTGAACACAGCCTCCCCATTAAGGGGGATTTTGCCATAATCCCCACGCTTGGCGCTGCTGCCCGACTTCCGGTATTTTTTCTCTTAGTCGCCTCTTACGACACCCATAGGAAGAGATGGGGGGTGACCTTCTTCAACTTTGATTGACAATTAATTTTCTCCTTGTCTGGAATTTCTTTTACCAAAATTAGAAAGCGACTGTATGATAAGGCTCTAAATGCCTCGTATTTTTAAAAGCATATTATTATATTTAAAGAATGAAAACATTGTTTTTCTGATTTATCGTTACAGGTAGATGGTAGATTCTTTCTACCTGTATTAATATAGGACTGAATCTAAGTCCCATATTAATTAACGAGAAAATATAGATAAATTTAGTTCCTCAACTTTTTTAACTTTATACAGAAATTACAAAATCACAAATTTACGAGAGAAAAAATTGTAGTCATGTGCGGGATTCGAACCCGCGTCCCTCCACCCCTTTAGCCGGGGTATGCTCTAACCAATTGAGCTAACATGACACAATGACTCGTAACTTTAATTCTTGCTCTCGTTCTTCAACCATCGTATCGCGATGGAGCGACACCTATAGTTCAACTTGCATTGTACTACAAAAAATTTATGCAGACATGTTATAATATGTTTCTATCTACGTCTGTGAAATCACAGTACCTAGTCCCGTCATATTACATATTTTGCTACATATGAAAATGCATTTTTTTATGAACTAATGTTAATATAACATTACCTACTGTGGCAGCTTAACGACTAGGTTTTTCAGTTTCGGTATTTTATGTTTATACTAGCTTTCCGGGCGCGGCTCCGCCCGCGCGTATGTCGGTTATCGCGCGAAAACATTAACCTCTTTTTGCGCAGTCGGATAAAATTTATTTATAATTATAATATTAGTACTGAGTACTGATTATGTATAATATCTCATAAATTTGTGTATTAGTAGCCATTCGGTAATTTGAAATAATGTATTTTGTGCTTATTCATTCTAAATACACTCGAGAGCAATGAATCCGGGTCACTTAAAGAATGTTAAAAATCTCGGAAACTAAAAATGATAGGTTAATGCAATAAATTGTATTTAATAGACAATGTAATACTCCTTAAATGAAAGTAAAAAAAATATGAGTCACCATACATTTTATTAACACAAAATTACATAAAGAAAAAAACTGCTGATCTCTCCTTAAAACAAAAATAGGAAACATGAAATTTTTGAACTTTATTACGATTTTCTTGAATTTTAATACTTCGTATTGCCTCCTCGTGCTTCCATTACTGCGTTTACGCGGTTTGGCATGCTGTACACCAAGTTCCTTATACGATTTTGGGGAATATTCTCCCATTCCTCTGTGAGAGCAATTTTGAGCTCACGAAGCGTGATTGGGGGAGGGTTTCGTTGTTTTACGCATCTGCCTAGCTCGTCCCAAGCATGCTCGATCGGGTTGATATCCGGGCTGCGCGCTGGCCACTCCATACGAGTAATGTTCATCTCTTGAAGGTAGTCATTCACAATCCTACCTGTATGAGGTCGGGCATTGTCATGCATAAATATAGCATCCTCACCTAAATTGACCATAAATGGACCAACGTGATCATTGAGGATTTCTTCCACATATCTTACGCTAGTTAAAGAGCCGTTTTCTATGATCACCAGCTCTGTGCGACTTTCAGAAGAAATTCCGGCCCACACAAGTACAGACCCACCACCGTAGGCTACTTTTTCTTCGATGCATGCTTGCTTGAATCTTTCCCCTGGTCTTCGATACACTCTGTGTCTTCCATCGTGCTTGTAGAGCATAAATTTTGATTCGTCGGAGAACATAACTTTTGACCAATCTTCAATACTCCAATTTACGTGGCTCTGGGCATATCTTAGTCTCGAAATACGATGCCCACGCTCCAGTTAAGGGGCGTTTGCAGGTCTAAGAGGTTTTAAGTTAGATTCAGCAAGCCGACGTCTTACTGTCCATGCACTTGGGTTTTCCTCCGAGGCGTCGAAACTGATTGGTGAGTTCAGTTCCTGTGAGAAAGCGATTTCGAAGCATGGTGTTCACCAAGTATCGGTCTTCTCGTGCTGTGGTACACCTGGTTCTGCCCGTTCCTGGTCTGCGTAGGTTAGAACCAGTTTCTTCGTAACGTCGGAGAACTCTTTGTACTGTTGACAGCGACACACCGACAGTCCTGGCTGTATCGCGCTGACTCCGGCCGGTTTCCAGCATTGTAAGTATTCTGGTGCATTCTTCAGGCGTAAGCGACATAATTTCAGCTTGAATAATGAATATAGAGCACTATCAACATGGTTTATGTACCCACATAAATGACAGATTACAAACAAAAGCAAAACCAAATGCTGTAATTTCGTAGTTCCATCTTCGAAAGTGGCCCTTTTTCAAATTTGATTTTTTTATGATATAACTTTACAATAACTAAGAAGTTTTAATACCTTCATTTAAGGAGTATTACATTGTCTATTAAATACAATTTATTGCATTAACCTAGCATTTTTAGTTTCCGAGATTTTTAGGATTCTTTAAGTGACCCGGATTCATTGCTCTCGAGTGTATATATATATTTAATTACATATTTATACATACCTCCTTGGTTGTCCGTAAATTTGTTTTTTACAGAGCTTATGATTACTGGAATATATCAGAATGCTACTTTCATAAGCCAGGAAGGCAACTCTTCGTTTTTCTTCTTTCGTTCTCACCCTGAAACACATGAACAAATCAAGTTTACCAAGGGAGCAAACAACCATTTTAAAGGCGAGAGTGTTTCTTTGAATCCAGAGCGAAGGATTCTAGAGTAGAATCACGAGCATAGCGAAGGATTCAAAAGTAAAATCCTGAGTGCAGCGAGGGATTCGAAGTACTCGAGCTTAAAATAGTTGTTGGCTCCCGAAGTGGACACCCTACTTTTTATCACCAGAGAATACAGTGCTACTTATGAATAAGAATAGCATGTTTATTTATTAAGATATAATTAGGAAAAATAAGACATAGCATAGAAATAGTAAGAGGCTAATGTTTGTATTTTAACAATTATGGATATAAGAGCCATTTATGAAGAACAAGAAAAAGAAGAAGAAGAACAATTATGGATGTGCATCGTAACATTTTTACCACTACCATTAGTTACAGTTTGATTTATTTACAGCTTGAAAATTTTAAATAGTCTCAAAAAACGTTGTCTCAGGATGTGGTTTTTAAGAAACCATATTATTTTTAGGCTGTATGATGATCGATTTTATGACAAAGAAAGTTTATCATAAAATTGAATAAAAAGAGCGCAGAAAAAATAATATAATTCACTTACCTTCTTTACCAGCTACATCCCGCGTATTGTAATTTTTTCTCACACCAACGCTGACGTCGACACTCATGTGGTAAAACACTCCACTACCCTGAAATTTAAAAATAAACTTGTTAAGGTAACACATTTCCCACCTAAAGTAGGTAATTGCGATAAGTTAATGTTAACTCCGATTGAAGATCCTTTATATTTACTGATTGGTAATATATTAGGTACTATTGCTAATATGATATCAAATACTTTCGGCCCAGACTAAGGCCGACTGATCTTGTGATTTTACCTTATCCTGACAAGTAGTTAGGCGTTAATCAAAGAATCGTGATTGGTTGTCATATCTATATCATTATTATATCAATAACCACGACTGGGTCACTCCAGAGTCCGGACTTTGGGTACAAAGCTACAACTAAAACGACGTATCCGTCCGGACTGTTTATTCTGCGGAAGGGAGTCCCACGCCGCGCTGCCCCACGCGCCTGTTTGCATATTTGCAAGCTACCGCGTGCCACGGCGCCACGCGCCCAGCGAGTCTATTATTCTGTCTAGTTAGTTAGTAGGTAATTTTAAATTAAGCCATAATCGCATTGCATTCAGCTGTAATGACAAAGATCGGCACCTCAAGTTTTCTAATTTTTCTTACTTATCGACGGTAATAAATTGATACTTATTTGAATGATCAAAAATATTGGTATTTACCAGTTCAGTTTAAATGATAGGATTAGGATTTATTATACTAGGTTTAGGTTTGTTATTTCTATACTACCGATAAGCCTTTGTCTCTCACCTGTAGGTAAGTTATTATTTCATCGAAGGTGTTGATGAAACTAGTAATAATGATAAAATAGCTGTGTCAGGTTTATATTAGCGATAACAAATAAAAATTCTCTCTAAGAGAATTGTGTGGAATTTTAAAATAAAGTTCCTAAAGAAAAATTTCAAGTTGCACGAGATTTTGATCAAGAAAACCAACTGTACAGTTTGTAATAACTTACTGTATCCGCCGGTTTGTCCAATACTGAACACAGACTCCCCCATTAAGGGGGGGTTTGCCATAATACCCACGCTTGGCAGGTGTCTTGGGGACCGTAGTTTAAGATATCAGTTTCTCAGAAGATGCTGCTGCCTACCTTCCGGTATTTTAGCTTTAGTCGCCTCTTAAGACACCCACAAGTAGCAATTGTAGGATGACATTGTAGTCCTGAACCCTACGGGCTAGTACTTTATATTATTAAAAATCATGCCACTTGCCTGTTTTACTTTCATGACAGCTCCATCGTACAGTATGATGATGACAACTTCCATGTCAGAGCGCTCGATCAGCTCCTCGACTTCACCTATCTAGAGCATTGAGTACACAAACTCAGTTTACGGCACGCGATGACCTGAAATTATAAACAAGCACATGTGTCTTCAGACTTCTACAGTATTTATTACCTAAATGTACAGTTTGCAGTACAGCCGGTACTGTCGAGCAACTCTCCTAATTTTTTTTTTTTTATTTATTCAATTAGAACGGTTACAAACACCACTTTAACGATAAAAAAAAACTTTAATATACAATAAAATGGTAAGAATTTAAATAAATGTAGATTTCAAAATGCAATGTCATCTGAGTATATATACAAATGGTGATTCAAAATAATAATAATAACGATTTAAAATAATTAACACAATATAAAAAAAAATATATACATTCAAAGTGCTTTAAAATTTACCTAACGGTGCTTTAAGCATACGTCACAATCAAGATTGGCGTCTACCAGAGCGTTGAGCGCTTTAAGGGATCACGGTATCGGGGATGCGGCGTGACTGACTGTCCTACAGTTTGGAACATCAAAAAGTTTGTGTTTCCTCGCCAAAAGGTAGGTGTCTGGTACATAAAGGCGACACAAAACATCACTGAGATCCGGAGCATCTACTTTGCCATTAAGAATTTTGCACATTATGACCTAATCCTCAACCCCTTCATAAAACCTGAAGGCTGACGTCTCCTAACTATAAATTAAAGACACCACATAATTTCATGAAAAACAAAGGTAATTGATATAAGTCTTCACCCCCAATTTAACCGCTTTATCATGCTTTTTTATATAACCCATCATACTACATAGCTGATGTCTACCTTTACACTACCTAGTTGTCAAATTTATTCTTCAAATAGCCAGTACTTTTTCAGCCTAAACATATGTCTTCCAATTAATTTTTACCTCTTTTTTTGTCCCTAGTTTCATCTCTATCATAGAAATGTTATTACAGTTCTATTTTGTTTAGGGCCTGTATCAGAATGTTCGAGTAAGTTCCGGTTTTACTACCCCGAACATATTTAATAAATAAAACACTATCTTTGCGTTTCACAGTCATCGATTTAGCCTATCCATCGGTTAAGGCTTGAAACGCGCTGCATGTCAACTGTCATTTTTATCATCCAGTTATTTTATGTGTTGCATAGCAACCCGAACTTTATTAGGACATTCTGAAACGGGCCCTAAATTTGATTAAACTAAATACTTCATTTCTGACTCTAAAATCTTTGGACTATCATTTCAATGTTACCCTCCAATATAACCCAACTAATCTGGCATTTTTATAAAACCCATTCTTAGGGAATCCTACTTAATGAACTTCGTACCCGCCAAATTTCAGTTTTATTTCAGCTCGTCGTTTTCAACTGTAACATGAAATATCCTATTTTTTACGCCTATTTGGGACCTACTACATCACTCTTGTGAAATTATTGGAAGAGTTATTTTTTTATATCCTTATACTTAGTCAAGAAGGGACGGATAGTTGCGGGTTCGAATCACATTCGTAGTTGTTTTTTTTTCTTTTCTTTGTAATCTAGATTTGATTCCTTGATTACTTTTATAATAAGCCTAATGTGGTAATTTAAAATTACAGATCAAGAGCCATTTTTTATTTTAATCAGACATTAATTACGATTGTAGAGCATTATACATCCACCTAGCATCCTGCTCAAAAAGTATCTAATAGGAATATCTTTACATGCTCTCTAACTTTTACAATTTACTGTTGTGTGTCCTGAACATTATGTATTTCAGTTTCGGTATTTTATGTTACATTATAATATTATTTCTCATAAAATTATGTATAAGGAGCCATTCAGTAATTTGACAAGATGAGTTTTGTGCTTATACATTCTAAACATAAATATTTTATTACATATTGTGATACATACCTTAGCTGAATGTCCGTACATTTATTGCTTACAGAGCTCATAACGACTAAAATAGATGTAGTCATATTCCAGAATGCAAGCCAGGACGGCTGGGTTGAGGTCTCTTGACTTTTTTCTTTCTTTCTTATCCTGAAACATTTAAATGAAACTAGGTTTAAAAATGTATCATAATACATAATCGTTTTTTTTACTGAAAAATGGAATGGAATAACGACTTCAACGAGTTATATCACTTTTGAGTGTTAAAGTCTATGCCATATTTCGGTTTAAAAAAAATCACCCTTTTTAGTGTCCCTTGCTACTTAGGGGATCGATTGTCATTCATTGGCATTTACTATATCATCAAAATAAGAAAATATTTTTCAGTTATTGGAGTGTAACTCAAAAAAGGCCTTGAAAGATTTTAATGAAATTTAATTGGGATCAAACAACAAGCATCAGCTTTCAAATAAAAAAAGAATTATCAAAATCGGATCACCCAGTCAAAAGTTATGAGGTCACAAACTTTAAAAAAATACAGACGAATTGAGAACTTCTTTTTTACACAACTGCCCAAAACAGGAGAGTTATGTTTTCAGGGTTCATATCTGTTTGTGAGTTTCTTTATTCCACCATAACTACGTAACGGCTTAACAGGTTTTGATGTTGTGATATCATTAGAAAGGTTGAGTTATTCCGGGTAACATAGGCTAGTGAATGTTTTAAAAAACTTAAAGTGGGAGCCATGGTCCATGAAATAATAGTTTTTTTTTTTCGTGAAAATTTTACAACGTAACACCGTCTAGAACTCGCTTAGTACATAACAAAAATATATAACAGTAGTATTCAATATGCATTCGTTCACTAATAACAAAAGAAATAAATATTGTCTTATCCGTTTCTACGCTTGCTTCTTGTAGAGAAATAAGTAATACAAATAAATACAACACCGTTATGCGGTAGGACAGAGACCATGCGTCTCTTGACCGGAGAACGTCTTCGGAGAGAAAGGTAAAAGTGGAGGAGTTATTGTGACGGAACAAGCTCGAAGCCCACCTGATGCTAAGCGGTTACCTCTGCCTATAACAGATGCATTTCGTCACAAGTGACGAATAGCACTGCGCCCACCACCTTGAGACATAGTTGTTAAGTCTCATGTGCCTGTAATTTCACTGGTTCTCCAGGACTGCTGCCAGAACCCACCACCACAGATTTTAAACTTGAGGGCGGTCACTAGCCATTACTAGTACGGTATTTACCTTGAAAAGTCATTTGACCGCATCCCTAGACCACTGATTTGGCAGGCTTTACGGTGTCAAAGAGTTCCTGAATGCTATATTCAAATGATAATCGACATGTATGACAGAGTCACAACAAAAATACGCAGCCCAGCAGGTGTTAGCAGAGAATTTCAAGTTAAAGTTGGTGTCCATCAGGGGTCAGCACTTAGCCCATTACTCTTTAACCTCGTAATGGACTACTTAACATCTGAAGTCCAACAACCAACACCTTGGAATATTCTCTATGCAGATGATGTCGCCCTAATAGGTGAAGACCCGATAGCCCTTCAACAGACTCTGGAAAAGTGGAGATAATAATATGTCCTTGAAAGATTAACCAACATACCATGTACCTGCAAGGTACTGCGCTCAACACCGTCACAAATTTTAAATACCTGGGTAGCATGATATCGAATGATGGCACTATTGACGCAGACATAGCACACCGTAAAAACACAGGCTGGCAAAACTGGAGAGGACTCACGGGCACACTCAGTATGTATCGGCATCCCTGTTAAGGGCAAAATTTATAAAACTGCAGTTAGGCCTGCAATGATATACGGTGCGGAATGCTGGCCTCTCAAGAAAAAACAATCCGACCAACTACATGCTGCTGAAATGAGAATGCTCAGATGGTCTGCCGGAGTCACCCTCTTAGACAAAGTGCCGAACCATTACATCAGAGGAACTTTTAAAGTAAAATCCATACAAGAAAAATTAGCAGAATCACGTCTGCGTTGGTATGGCCATGTCATGAGAAGACCGGATGACCACATGACTAAAAAAGTCTTAAACTATGAGAAAGGACCGAAAAAGCGCGGAAGGCCCCAACTTACATGGATATATGTGATTAAGAAAGACATGAAAGAGATTAATATAGACCCAATGACGACCCAGGATAGACAAAACTGGAGACGGATGATTAGGAGAGCCGACCCCAAACAAAAATGGGATAAGGCCTGGAGAAGAAGAAGGGCGGTCACTAGACAGGCGGGCATTCACAAAAAGCCTTCCACCGTGCGGTAAAGCTCAAGCCGGCAGCGGGATTCGAACCATGGATCTGGTGCGCGGCAGTCCATAGCCAATACCACTGAGCCATCAATACATACATAACTTTGAGAAACATTCACCTCTAGCTACAACAAATGAAAGTAGTTGATGCTTATTTTTGCAGTGTCAACATTTTGCTGTTTGGAGATATGATGCAGCTTCCACCAGTAACTATAAATCTGCCTGCGAGGCATACTGCTTTAAACAACCGCTACATTTAAGCGCTGAAGTGGATTTATGGGCTTTATTTAGCTCCTAATAAATTCTGTGGCAATCTTTTTTCTCGATAGACTTTCTTTTAACATTTCAAAATGCAGTACTATGACGTTCTCGTGGTCCACGACTCCTATAAGGTTGCCGTATACCCTCTCAGTTGCTACATTGCAGAAAGTCAATTCCATTCGCGATCTAGGAGTATTGCTCGATCCACATCTAAATTTTAAAGATCACATCATTTCCTCTTGCAGAAGTGCAAACAAGACTTTGGGTTTTATTATGCGGACAGCATCCCAGTTCTTCGACATTAATGTCGCAATAATATTATACAATTCTTTGGTGCGTAGTAAGCGTGAATTTGAGTGTATAGTCTGGGATCCACATCAGAAAAAGTATACTTTACTGATAGGGCGAATTCAACGGAAATTAGCGCGATATATTTATAAGAGAATGTATGGATACTATCCGTTTATGTATCTATCCTTATTTGTATTAGGTATGGTTAGCTTGGAGACGCTGGAACTCAGAAGGAATATGCGTATAGTCATTCACTACTGTATGATACTGCACGGTAAGATAGTCGATTCAACTGTATTGAGTGCTATTAAATTATTCGTTCCCGACACCTATGCCCGCTCTGGTGAACGCCGTAGGCATGACTATGGGACCTGGAATAGTTCTTGCAGGTCCCCAGCTTCGATGAAAATATTGGTTATGAGTTTTACTTTAATGTTTATATAATTTGTTTTTATTTTGAAGTCGGTTAGTATAATAATAACACTACAGAAAAAAAAATAGAATATACATACCTTCATAAACATCATAAACAGCTAGACTTTACTCCCGACTACCGTAATTTTTCCTCAAACCGACGCCGATGCCGACACTCATGTGGTAAACCCTTCCAATAGGCTGAAATTTAAAAATAACTAGATAAGGTACTGATAAAGTAAGCCAAGGTAATGGTTTGAAATAAGAATAATATCAGTAAATTATTATATTAGAAGCGCTTGTATCGAAGTTTGCTTAGCCGTTCTTAACCAATCAGCTAAGTTAAGCAACGTCCGCCGCGGTCATGATTTGGATGGTTCACCGCTAGTGATATTACTACTGAGCGCTTCCGTGCTTCAGAGGGCACGTTAAGCCGTCGGTCCCGGGTGTTGTCTTAGGATGGCAGTTGTTCCAGCATGGTGGCCAGGCATTTTGCGATTGCCCACCTGGCTTGATACAACTCTCAAGTTGTAAACATCTTTCACCAAGCACCTAACTGTGTGTTCTGAACGTTGTCTTTGAGAGCCAGTAATTCTAGGCTACCCTGAACAACATCTTTGATCAAACCATCACTTATCATCAGGTGATATAGTGGTCAAAGGTTAGCCTATCAGATATATTAAAAAAGTACATAAAGGACTAGGTACGAAATACGGGATTTATATGCGATTTCCTGCCCTGGGCTACGTTTCCACCTAGAGATGTGTGGTATGCAAGGAAAAAATTAACAAGATCACTTCATTTCCTAGCCTCACCCAGCGCAACTATCTCATTGGTCGAACTTTACTTGGCACACTGCATCATCTTCCCCCCTCACATCTGGTGGGAGATATGGGGCTACCCTCATATATCAAACACAGAGAGTTATTTTAAGATAAGTTAATGTTTTTAAATATAACTTCGAACTAAGATCCAGTACATTTACTGATTGAAACTGCTAAACTTCACCCTACACACTCTACTTCACGGTATGTTCACATGCACACACACTCACGCACTCACACCTCTCACCCACATAAATACACACAGTTCTCACCCTTTAGATGTTACATGTCAGCCTGCATTATGCTATAATATTTCGCTTATATTAATATGAAATACCACTGTATTTCATGCTACAGCGAAATATTAAATCATAAATCATGATATACTAACTTTACTTAAATAAGCAATACATTTTTTATTATTATTATAGATAGTATCTATACTTCCTGAATTTGTGTATTCTAGCGCGACAATATTTATCAGGGACGTACTTGTATAATTGGCACAGTTCTTTACTAAGCCAAGGAGCATCTACTTTTCCATGAAAGATTTTGATTATGATGACCATTTGATTATGTGACCTTCTGTAGTGCATTATAACCCAAGAAACCTAAAAGAAATTTAGTTGGGTAGGTACATGTATGGATAAAACCCTTGTGTGCGCTTGTAGAGGTATCTTAAAAATGCCTTTTGCACTTTTTCCAATAGAATTGTATAGTTGCTCATGCGGGTAAATAATCTGTTGCCACACATGTGATCCCTCAGCTGTCCTTGAGATCCAATTCGCTTTCTAGGTGGAGCCTGATTCCATCTTCCTCCACTTCATCATTCACTCTGAGGAGTCCTAGGACTGTGGTCACAGTCTAGCCTATCTATGTGATTAGATTTTAGGAGAAAACAAGATTATAACAACATAGCATTACTGAGTCTTGATTATCTTGCTCCATTTGTGCTTGATAGTGTTACGCAGCTTCCAATGCAATATAAGATAGCTAGTTGAACTCAGAATTATATTCTGCTTATTACTTGAGCCTCTGAAAATACATATTTTTAATTATACTTCTACTTCAGGACAGTCATATTACATACCTTCTTTATATGTAGTATTTTTGTATGTACTTGGAACAGATTTTAAGTGAAGTTAGTAGGTACCGAGACAGTTGTAGGTTATGAGTGGGCAAAGCTAGAGTACAAAATCAATACTGCATCATTAAACACAACACATTGAGTTTAATTACTTACTTGATACAAGATATATGTATTTACAACATTGTCTACACTAATATTATAAGGAGGAAAGATTTGTGTTTTTGTATGTACCTAACAAACTTAAAAACTAAAGGAAAAATTTGAAAAACTCTTTCACCATTATAATCTTCTAAGATTCTAATTAACTTAAATAATTCAAGACGAATTTGAAAAATTTTTTCAATAGAATATTGAAAAATTCTATCAACAATGAAAGAATCAAAGAATCTTGTAAGATTCTAATGGGGAAAGAATTATTCAAGTTACAAGCAAAAATACAAATCTATCTCTAATAAACATAGGCTAAGTATCTATACTTTATATATTACTATTTTACATAACCTTATAATTTTTTTAGAAATATTTGTTGAATACCTGTATGAAACCTTTGTTTAATATATATAAAAAAAATCACTGTATCGATAACTCTACTGGGGAAAGGTCCACAGTGGTGTTCACATTCGCACAGCTCTTTAACTTATATTTTTGAGTGTATTTTAATGATAAGCTATGTTGGTTGCATACCTTCAGGGATTCAACTGGCCCAAAAAGTTTTGAAATGCCATACCAATGGTGCCGGCATAGAATGTAGCCCCCCATTTCTTCTCGGGTGTCATAAGAGGCGACAAAGGGAATATTACCAGAAGGCAGGCAGCAGCTATTATTAAATATATTCAGCCTTCTAAGGAACTGTTATCTTATACTGCATACTCCAAAACGCCTGCCTACTATTAATGGGGGAGGCTGTGTAAAACAGTGGACAATCCAGCTGATACAGTATACATATTTTTAATGATGATGCAATTACAAAACACTTTCAATATTTTACACATCATTTATCATAAATCATTATTTTGAAAGTTAACACAATTGATTGGTAGGTTATAAATAAAGTGACAAGACAAAATGGTAGCTATCAAGTGCATGCTATGAGCTTATGAGATGCAAAGTGAATTGCTAACCATAAGTGAATAATGAATGGTATTACCCTATGGTGTTAAGGTGGCATACATTGATAAATACCTGCCTTATTAAAATAAAATAAATAAAATATAGTCAATGGAATACTAAGTAATTGGTCTCTTTTAGGTGTATTATAATAATTATTCTCTATGTAGCTAAGGGAAATCAACCGTACCGGTCAGGACCATTTGAAGGTATTTTTTAGTTTCAGATGTTTAGAGATGTGGTATACCAATTTGGATTTTAGAGTAAGTGATATAAGAACTTTCGTTTTTATTTTATTTAGTGATGTGGTGCATAAATTATTATGCACCACCCATATGCTTGGCTGACTAGTCAGTCGTTTTCGGCCAGTTAGCTAGTCAGCAATATTCACAGTTGACCCATCTCTATTTGTATTGTTTCACTGCATAGGTAAATAGATGCTAATACTTTTTAGTGATATTGAGGAGCTACTACATCCTGACTGAAAAAGCGCCTTTCTGAGTGCAGCTGCTTCAGGGTGTGTCTATTCTGAGCAGTGGTGACCTTCTCTGCTTTTGTTAGGGTCACTTTGTTCAGTCAATGATCATGTCATACATTCAAATTTACACATCAACCTGACAATAACAATGTATGCCTTCCCCTTCCGTTACGTTATGTTGTTGTTTTATTAAGATAAAACAGAAATTTAACTCACCGGCTTGTTCGATAATCAAATGATAACGATGTCAGGGGTGCCGTTAGTTCGCAGATAGACGCTTGTTAATACAGAATTGGTTCTGTAAGTCCAACCCTCTGACAAAATAGAAGAATAATCTTATTCATTTCTTTGAGGCCCAACCAAGCTCAACGCCTTACGTACTCAGACCAAATAAAAAGTCAAGACAGAATGTTGTGAACAGAGAAGTGAGGCCGGTTTTCCAAACATGTGTGCGTGTGTCGGTGTTGCCATGATAATCAAATTACCTTATGAAAATAACGTTACCAATTTAATAACGTAATTAGTATTAATACAACAATAGGGTTCCGATGTAACGTGTCGGCAAAAGTAGTGTCATTAAGTAGGGGAAGGGAATGGAAAAAGTGTTTCAGAAATAACATTACTGGGTATTTAATTTACATGCATTTATTTGTTGTAACTAATTAGTGACGGGTTTTTTATGCAATCGGGGAAAAAAGCACAAAGCCCACCTGGTGTTAAGCTGTAACCTCTGCCGATACAGTTCGTCACAAGTGGCAAACTGCACTGCGCCCATCACCTTGAGACATAAAGATGTTAAGTCTCATGTGCCTGTAATTTTACCGGTACATAGGAATGTGAAATTTACTGCTTGGCGGTAGAAATAGGTATAAATATTAGTCGCCGATTTTAAAATATTCCCATGATAGTACCTTCTTACTTTTCCGAATGATTTCGATCCAATTTTGTTTAATTTTTGGACTCAATTCGGAAAATTAAAAAATAATTAAACAGTAACACTGGTAAGTGACCAGTAAAGCGTGAACAGTTAAGAGGGAACTTAAATTTGCCTTTGTAATATCAATAATAATATGGTTATAATTCAACTCGACAACAATGTTAAAAACAAAAAAAAACAATGGAAATATGTTTAATGAATAGATTCAGGCGTTACTTTGCGGAAATCCATATTTAATAATAAATACTTTTAAAAGTATCCTATAAAAACATTAAATAATATTTAAATAAAACACTTAAAAAAGCATAAAATTATATATTTGACTTATATTATTATTATATATTAATTGTCACTAGATATATATTTTTATGCTTTTTTAAGTGTTTTATTTAAATATCATTTAATGTTTTTTTAGGATACTTTTAAAAATATTTATTAGGAAATATGTTTATTTTATAACGAAAAAAACATTATCGACTTCAATATCTTCGAAACCGAAAATCCAATACCAATGAAATGAATATGAGGTATCAGCAATTATAATTAAAGGTATCAGCTTTCCAACAAAAAATTAAATAACGGAGTTATGAAGTAACAAAGATTTAATCAAATAAATTAAATGAAAAAAAAATACAACTGAGTTGAAAACCTGGTCCTTTTTGAAATTGGTTGAAAATGGACTGAATGAATGAAATCCATCTTTTAAATTTGCAATTAAACCACTGAACCGATTTTGATAATGATTTTTTTATTTTTTTTTTATTGCTGATAGGTAAGCCTTTGACCACAATCTCACCTGATGGTAAGTGATGATGTGGTCGAAGGTGTTAACAGGCTTAACCTAGAATGACTGGCTCTCAAGGACAGCTGCCGGAACACACCGTTAGGTGCTTGGCGACAGATTTTCTACTTGAATACTACTTGAGGGTGGTCGCTAGCCAGGCGGGCATTCGCAAAAATGCCCTTCCACCATGCGGTGAAGCTCAAGCCCGCGGCGGGATTCGAACCATGGACCTGCTACGCGGCAGTCCATACCCAAAGCCACTGAGCTATCACTGCTTCAATAATATTACGTCGTAGGCATCTACGACGCAATATCTGTATTTAAAAAAAACAGTCCAATTGAGAACCTTCTCTTTTTTTAAGTCGGTTAAAACACATTGATCAACTATTAAAAAAAACTAATAGCAATACGTTGTGTATTATCACCCAATAATAGGGTAAACCTTATAGGCTTAATAACGGCAACACCAATGCCACCACGCCGCAATAGTTCGACTGACGAGTCAAGGCGTAGTTTCGTTGTACATATGTGTGTGTAATCGTGTTTGTACACGGCGAGGCGTAGTTTTACCGGCCTCACTGCTCTTTACACAACATTCTGTCTTGACTTTTTATTCGGTCTGAGCTTACGTAGTATTATTAAATATGTTCTATGCCTCTACTACACATTAATCAATGTGCAGTACAGACTATTGCGGATTTCGCATTGTTTTGTTGCGTGGAACCAAATTTAAATTTAAACCAAAATTAGTCAATTATGTATTATTTTCTTTGTTTTTATATAACAAATAACAAACAACACCGACTGTCTTCCGTTCCGTTACGCGCCAATAGCGATTTTATCAAATATGGCGACTAATAAACTTCCGTTCCGTTTCAGACATCACACATATGACAGGTAAATCGGAGGACATAATGGTCGCAATTCTGTTGGCAAAAACTAACTAAAATTTAGTAAAATCAGATTAAGATACATTATGTCAAAAGAACATTCCTTATGGTGGTTGCTAAGCTTGTGAGTTCTACGGAATATACTGAACCTAGATCCTCAAAATTGCGAAGCGACCTGTTGATGCTGCTCTGCCAACGTGGCAAATTCATTATTTTAGGTCATTAACACAGGATTCAAGGAATAGGTAAAACCATGTACCAAAGACTAAACATTTTCACAAAACAATTTGAATCGCGTGCCATCTAGCCTTGAGTGCGACAAAGTGAATTATATTTAGTATTGATAATTTACTGTTTTAAATTTAGTTCGAGGTAACAACAAAAATAATTCTAAATTCTAAAACTAAAATAAGAAATTTTAAATTAGTAAGTATAGTTAGTGAGTGTACAACAGAATTGCTGCCAATATTCATCTAGGGTCCGGAGTAACTATCATAAATAACTATTATAAACTGCGGACAATACTACCAAAAATGCGGCACGATTGAAAATCACGCTTGCATTGCTCACGGCCACGCAACCACATATTAATTAATAGTTACTACTATTTGGGTCATCGTCAAAGCACACCATGTACATAAATGTACTGTTTACTAAAATACAAGTGTATATATGATAATACGGATAACGATGAGAGTACCTACCTACTAGAGGAGACTATATTACACACAGAAGCATTGAGGATAATATTATATTATATATATATATTAAATTATCCTCTAATGATTAAGGGTTAATTAGTGTTTTTTCTCTTCTTTGATTTCACATACACAAGGTATGTTGTAACTATTGCATAAGCTGTGGCGCGTCAACTACGCACGTGGTGGTCTACTCCATTCACAATTCACAAATTTTACTTACTTACCTACATGATTGATAATTTCAAATTATCAATCATGTAGGTAAGTAAGTACACGTAAGTAGGTACGTACTGTATTGAGTTGCAAGTACCTAGGTATGCCGATTTGTTTTTATTTTTTTTATGCCTGATAGGTTAGCCTTTGACCACTACCTCACCTGATGGTAAGTGATGATGTGGTCGAAGATATTGTTCAGGCTAACCTAGAATTACTGGCTCACAAAGACAGCTGACGAAAGACACCGTTAGGTGCTTGGCGGCAGATTTTCTACTTGAGGGTGGTAGCTAGCCAGGCGGGCATTCGCAAAATGCCCTACCACCATGCTATAACGACTGCCATCCTAAGACAACAACCAGGACCGACGGCTTAACGTGCCGTCCGAAGCACTGAAGCGCTCAGTAGTAATTTCACCAGCGGTCACCCATCCAACTCATGACCGCGGCCGACGTTGCAACTTTGCTGATCGGTTCAGAATGGCTATGCAAACTTCACTACGAGCGCTTCAAAAGTGTTAAGCCGCTACCGCACCGCACGTTCTTGTGTCGCAATCGGCCAAAGATGCCGGCACAATAGGTATCTACACGAAACAGGTGTTTCGTTGTGCCTAGTATAGCAGGTCATTGACTTACCGTACCATTCGTACGTGTGTGATTGAAGTAAACCGCACGAGACGAGATGAGAGGAGATGAGACGAGATGAGACGAGATAAGACGAGATGAGACGAGATGAGAGGAGATGAGAGGAGATGAGAGGAGATGAGAGGAGATGAGAGGAGATGAGAGGAGATGAGAGGAGATGAGAGGAGATGAGAGGAGATGAGAGGAGATGAGAGGAGATGAGAGGAGATGAGAGGAGATGAGAGGAGATGAGAGGAGATGAGAGGAGATGAGAGGAGATGAGAGGAGATGAGAGGAGATGAGAGGAGATGAGAGGAGATGAGAGGAGATGAGAGGAGATGAGAGGAGATGAGAGGAGATGAGAGGAGATGAGAGGAGAGGAGATGAGAGGAGATGAGATGAGAAGAGATGAGACGAGATGAGACGAGATGAGACGAGATGAGACGAGATGAGACGAGATGAGACGATATGAGACGAGATGAGACGATATGAGACGATATGAGACGAGATGAGACGAAATGAGACGAGATGAGACGAGATGAGACGAGATGAGACGAGATGAGACGAGATGAGACGAGATGAGACGAGATGAGACGAGATGAGACGAGATGAGACGAGATGAGACGAGATGAGACGAGATGAGACGAGATGAGACGAGATGAGACGAGATGAGACGAGATGAGACGAGATGAGACGAGATGAGACGAGATGAGACGAGATGAGACGAGATGAGACGAGATGAGACGAGATGAGACGAGATGAGACGAGATGAGACGAGACGATTGGTTTATGTTTTCATTAAGTATATTGAACATAGTAACATTATAATTGTAGCTTCCCAGAATAACTTCTCCTCATTTGCAATAACCTTCTATTGACTGGACTATATGATTATTACTGGGTAAAAGTGATATACGAGAAATATCGTCTCGGAGTAACAAGCGCAGTGAGGACGATGACTGTAATTGACAGGCGTAATGCCTACCATCAGACGTGCGGCTTGTCCGTCTCACTCAATAACATTAAAAAAAATTGCCCTGTGACTTTGGTGAAATACTTATTGTTGACCCAGTTGGGTTGTGTACCATTTACTATAATCATATAATTTTAAGGCAATTTGTACGTAGCTCATTGGGTTCGTACAGCAAAAAACTGAATTCTAATGTTAAAAAAGCTTTGAGGGCTATAACATAAAAAACTTTAGGTGTTATTTTGGATTTTGTAAAGGCTTCCTCGAATTCGAGTTTAATAGAGGTGGTTATTATAGAAGTCAATAACTAGGTATTTACAGTAGCCCAGTCATATTATGGCTTTCACCTCGGAATGAAAGATAATAAGCTGCAAATTGGTATGAACCTTTGTTTTGTCATTCTAAATGTTGTCTCAAAAGTCACAATCGTTATCGTGTCCGCGTCTCAAGATATTCAAGGTCAAAGGTCACAAAAATCGGGTTTTCGCGAATATCTGGCTTCCTATCGGTTAAATGAGATTTGCATTTATTATAAAAGTTGTAGGCTATAAAATTCCCTACAACTTTTGTTTAAACTTTTTTTTCATACGACTAACCGTTTTGAAGGTAGAGCGCGAAGAGTGCACATCGTACAGTCATATACGGCCTAATGGAAGGTCAAGCGTGAGTTATGGTTATCAGTACGTTATAAAGTCAATTATTTACTTGGAAATTATAATTATTAAACAATGCCTATTATTTATGTACTAACTATTAATTATTTATATTTAATTAAAGTAAGTAACTTGATTATTTATATATAATTATTCATATTTAACTATTTAAGTATAAAATATTATTAATTCTGGATTATATATTTTAGTTTTATTTTAAGTTAAAATGATAGTAAGAGTATATATTTTACACATATTTTTATTTATTATTAAATACGGCATAATATACATTTATCAAAATGTGAGTTCAAATATCAAAAGTATCTTTGTTGATTTTAATTGTAATGAAATTGGAAATGGAAGCTAATTATCTTCTTCTTCTTCGTCGTCTTCTTCTTCTTGTCGCTCAAAAATGTTCGATTCATTGTCATCATCCTCATTATCTGTCATGTTCATCTCCAAACCTTCCAGAATATCGGGATCATATGTATTTTCTTCATCGGGATTACTTGGATACAGTGAAGCGTTGAGGCAAGCTTGTCCGTTGCACTGGCCGCAAGCTAAAGAACATTGTAGCCCTGATTTTCTGCATCCACAGCGGGAACCACAACCATTTTTGCAATTGCAAAATATTACGTTTAGTAGTTCGGCTGGTGCTGGAGGTAATAACGTTCGTATGGGCTCCAGGATTTCATTTTCAAGCATCCAGCCCCATTCTTGAGGTTCTAAGTCCTTCCCTAACCACGTTTGAATCTGGTAGTAGACACGTTTTATGTGTTGATGAGCTGCTACACTTGTTGGTGGAAGTGTTGACAGTTGTACAGGTTTATTTAGTTTTGTAAATTTGATGAATTGCGTGTAGCGGAAATGATCAATGTTGTCCTCAGATTTTGGAGCATTATATAATGCCAACAAGATGCGCACTCCATTTTCTAATAATGTTTGTTTTGGGCAGTTTTCTTGTTGAAATACTTCCACCAGTTTATCTAAATCAGGAATTTTTTCCAATGCTCTAGTAACAGTTTTTTTTCCTTTTTTAAATAGCGCAGAAGTCGTGTCACAGCCACTGAATGCGTGTAAAAATAAAATGTGCTTTTTAGTACGAGGATATTGGTCAAAACTTTTAGTAGAATATATTTGTGTTTTGACATTGCCTTTGCCAACTTTTTTCAAAAAAATTTCCTGATGATGTGACTGAGTACGTCCAATTAAAATAACGAGCAAATCGATATCTTCTCCTATGATGACAGCAGTCTTTTGATGTTCTGATAAGGCAATAGCTGTGTCAATGATGAGAACATCAGCATCATCTCTGGCTTGTTTTGTTGTGATATTAACAGTTTTAAATTTTTCAACAAGCATGTCGATAAATTTTTTTTTATTAGACCGATTTGATAAAAAATTTTCTTGACTGATTGGCACAACCATTGTTTCGTCAAAACAAACTTCATATGATTTTGAAAGTGCAGCAGTTCTTCTTTGTTGTTCCAGTGCTTTAATATTTTTACTATAGTCCGAATATCCGTCAAATACAACAACAATTGCTGAGCCATAATGTGTTTGTAAATATTTAATGTACTTATTTAAAATAATAGAGAAAGTATCGTCTTTGCTCCATACGACGCGATGCAGAAGAAATCCACCATCGATGATGTATGTTACATTATTTTCATCAAGATCGATAACGACAGGCATCATATTGTCATATAATGTTGCTTTCGTGGTTTTTCTCATGCCATTACTATCAAATAAAGATGTCGGATACGGACTTAGTTCATACTGAAGATATTCTTGTAAATTACTTTCAAATTTTTTGCTTACAGTTATTCTCTGGAAAAGTAACATTGGATCTATAGAAACTTTACAATCATTAATTTTGACAGATTTGTTAATGGCTGAAAGCGGTAAAACCTTATCGACGCGTTTTAACTTTATTTCGTTGAAGTTCAAACCAGTTATCTTTACCATAGATTGCAATCCGATTTCATGGGCTCGGTGACAATTAATTTGGTCATTTCCAACGATTCCTGAAGCTAAGGATACCAACTGATTCGCATTTGGAAAGGGATTATGAAGCGTAAACCAACCAACCAGTTCATTTACATCAGTATCATCCCTTTTTATTCGTGAATCTCTAGCATCAACATGTTGGTCCACAGAATCGAAAGAAATGTTACAAAACCGTTCAATTTCTTCACAAATTGTATTCGTGGCATACATAGCATATACCCACTTACATAGAACACTTTCTTGTGTACTTCGGCCTCGAGATACTCCTCCTTCTGTCTTCATAGATTTCATCAGACTTTGCTCGATTACCATGTCTGTCCATGTACCAGAATTGAATTTTTCTGTTCGTTTTACAGTAAAGAATCCGTTTTTAAAGTTCTCAAAAGCCTGTTGATCCATTGTCTCCTCAAGTTTTAACATATCTTGAAGATACAAATGAGCTGACTTCGCATATAGGAAATGACCACCAGCATGAAAATATGGCAGCATTTTTCGCACTGCATCCAAATGTTCTTGAAAAAGTCCCAGCCTTTCAGCGCGAATGAAATCTAGGGCTATTGATACCATTTCAAAATATTGCACCCATAACTGTGCCGTGGGACCTCGAGCTTTTAATTCTTTTAGTTTATCCTGAAATTGATCAATTAACGAGTTGGAGCTGCTCGTACATCCTTCAACATCTTCGTAGGAAACATCGCGACTAGTTATCTGTTCAATTAACTCATCTAACACACAATTTTCAATTTTCATCTCTTCAAAAATCTTTATAGATAATGCAAGTCGTAATAATATATGGCCTCTGATACTTCTTGCATAAGCGTGACCATTCAACATTTTGTCGACCGAATTTGTAGCATATATTTTACTTAAAGCTTCCTTGAGACCACTACCGTCCATTACATGTCCTATGCATCCAAGAAAAGACATGAGCATATGAAATCCTCCAAGTTTGACAACTGTTTTAGACAAGTCTGAGTTTGCATCTGACGCAGCAACCATTTCACGTGCTTTTGAGTACAGGGGCTGATCAAATGTAATTATGCACGTTTTGTTGATGTGACTTGGCAATATTTATAGCACTATGTAAAGTTGTATAAATTGTGTCTAAATTACTGGCAGGATGATCAATGAAAGGTAGAAATATAACCTGAGAAGTTGAAAAATTTTGATTATTTTTCGTAAGTTGTTGAAGATAGCCATTCCACCCTGGCAACGGTGAAAGATTCTTCCATTTTCCGTATAACCACAACAAATCAACTGCATTAAATTTTTTTTCAATCAGTACTTGATCATCATGTAGATTTTGGACTTGAATCTTGCTGTACCCAGGTACAACTGGCTTTTCATATGCTAAAAGAGATACATGTGATATTGCTGCTAACTCTTTTGCACTCGGTTTAGTTGTACATTTTTTTATGCGATCATCATAAATTACAGCATCTTTCGGAGTAATTATTTTTATCATTCCCATAACGTGAAGAGTATTATTACCGTCAAGAGTACTGACATTAATATCTGCATTGTCTCCAACATATTGTACCAACGCACCAGACTCTGATGGTAAAATACGAGGTTGTGGATGGTAAACTGCTGAAACTTCATACTGTATGGTATTACTATATGATGCAGCAAATCCTAAAGATGATAAAACATCCAACAATTTTTTAGACCCATATCTTCTGTGAAGAAATATGGAAAGGCCCAACAGTAGCTGTGATGAAAATGAACGTTCTCGTATCGAAGCCATTATTGCGTGGCTAATAGATGTGCATTTCGTTTTTAAATGATCTACTTGTCCTTTTCTATTTTTTAATATCATTTCTTCCAAAAAATGTGATAATGTTTTTGGTATTTCTTCATTAATACAATCTAGCATTTTATTCGGAGGTGGATACGTTTTTGTTTCAACTACAGATGATCTGATGTCTTCCCTAATAATAGCCGCAGCAGCTTCTACAATCCGTAGACGTTCTTCTACAGGAGTACTTTTTTTATTTTCGTACCAAGCTTTTGATAATACGTTAAGCTGTGTATCACGGAAAGATATAATTGTAAATGATCCAATTTTTTTTGTGATTATTATATCAGTTAAATACTTTTGTTGTAATTTTGTAATAATTGTCTTATCGTCAGGTATGTATTCCGTAGGGACATCTTTAAGTTCTTTCAAAGTAAATTGAGAATCTTCATTATTTTCTATATAATAAAAAATCTCCTTCATTGCTTGAGTGACTTGATCATCTTGGCGAGGCTTTTTATCTGCAGATGGTACTCGGGTTAAAAAGTTGGTATAGCAAATAGTATGATACTTTGCTTCAGCAGCGATCAAATCATACTCGTAATATATACGTTCCTTTACTAATTCTCCTAAGGAATCGTTTCGTTCTTCTGCTCTCTTAATTACGTTGTCTTTGAATGCAAGAGTACTTACATTACTTATTGTCCGTCTATACTTTAATTTTTTTTTCTTTTCTGCTATTTCATCAGCTTCTTGGCCACAAAATAAGCATAACTTTCCAAAATCAAAGACTTCATTTCGTTTTTTACGAGGTGCACTTGACGTTGAAGGTTCACTCTCATCTGTGCGTCGTTTTGATGCAATAATAACATTTTTACTCGTGTACACTTTTCGACACTCGGAATGCACATTTACAGAACTTAAAGTATTTAAATAGTCTATATGTCCATCATTTCTTTCAATACTTGCAGTTTTTAAAGTTTGTAAACCACGTACGACATTCACAGAAACACCTTCTGAAAGTTTCTTATCACATATAAAACACAAATCAGCCATAGCTCTTAAAACCGTACGTCCGTAGTTGCAACGGTACAATTTCAAACTAACGAATAATCTTGACTCATACAAAGTGGAGAGAGTGGCCTTGAATACTATAGAACATCTGTCCCGGCAATGAATAGAAAAGGGCATAGGGTAGGGACAAGTATTTCCAGGTATATAAGTATTGAGAAATTTACGCGTTTTAAAGAAAAGATATATAATGTCGTGTTAACTTAAAATAAAACTAAAATATATAATCCAGAATTAATAATATTTTATACTTAAATAGTTAAATATGAATAATTATATATAAATAATCAAGTTACTTACTTTAATTAAATATAAATAATTAATAGTTAGTACATAAATAATAGGCATTGTTTAATAATTATAATTTCCAAGTAAATAATTGACTTTATAACGTACTGATAACCATAACTCACGCTTGACCTTCCAATAGGCCGTATATGACTGTACGATGTGCACTCTTCGCGCTCTACCTTCAAAACGGTTAGTCGTATGAAAAAAAAGTTTAAACAAAAGTTGTAGGGAATTTTATAGCCTACAACTTTTATAATAAATGCAAATCTCATTTAACCGATAGGAAGCCAGATATTCGCGAAAACCCGATTTTTGTGACCTTTGACCTTGAATATCTTGAGACGCGGACACGATAACGATTGTGACTTTTGAGACAACATTTAGAATGACAAAACAAAGGTTCATACCAATTTGCAGCTTATTATCTTTCATTCCGAGGTTGACCCCTTTTTTTACCTAATATGACTGGGCTACAGCGCGAACATCGTCAAAGAGCGCTTCCAGGAACAATTATGACGCGGTGCAAAACATTGCATTAATACCCGAATAGGGAAATTCAAATTAATGAACAAATGAAAGTTCGTTATTTCAGAGGCTGTTTTACATTTCGCAGAATTGGAAATCAGTTTCGGTATTGAGATATTATTCACCATGGTTCTCGTATCTTGCTAATGTAGGGTTGAAACAAGATGCCTCATCTCAACACAAGCACAATGAAAAGATACGTTAACACAACAGGACCAGAAACTGTTGTAGTTATAAATTGTTTTGGCTCGCATTTATGGCAGGCCACCAAACCCACTTGGGAATACTTAAGGAGCATGGTTTTACGCCCAATGTGCATTGACACAATTTGATGTGAGTTGCCACATGTTACTGTTTGGGCCCAAAATGTTGTGTCTCGGGTCCGGCAAAATGTGAAATGGTCTAGAGCAAATAATAGCAAGGCATCGTGGAAGGCCAAGGGCGGTGGTAGGAGTCATGTAGTTACCATATGTCAGAAACTGCACCCTACTTTCTTTCAATTGTAGCTTTTCTCTGCATCTACCATTAGGGCTCAGGAAACGTTTTCGATCATTGAACGGGACAAAAAACTAGGCAATCGATATTGCAGAAAAACCCAATAAACATTTACTTTTTCACTGGTCCAGGCTACAGAGGGAGGGAAATTCTATTACAATGCATTTCAACGCACGGGAAATTCCATTAACAGCACTTATATTTCACCGTGGAAACAAAATATTTTGAGTTTTTTGATGCAGCTATTCCGGCCATTGATTGGTTCTTTAGTATTTAAAACACAGCATACTCGACCCTGAACGATGGTACTTATTAGTTGCCTGCTTATTGAGAAAGTTGTCAATGTTGACTTCTTTTTCATGTCCTTATCACTCGCTAAATGGAGATATTAATGACGTTTTTTGTTTAGTGTGAGAGTTACTGCAAACCGTCTTGGATATTTTTTTTTTGAGTGGAGGAAATGCCTTCCCACTACCCTTCCACCATTGGGGCGGTGAAAGGGGGTGTATGGGGCTTGAAACCACTAAAACCCCCCCCGTGAGCAACCTCCGCCGAGGTGGGGCAAGATAGGGTCGCATTAGCAGGCACTAAGTATCTTGCCCCGGCGGTAGACTAGAACTCAATCAGACCTCTGCGCCTGAGGAGGGATTCCCTGAGACCCGGTTCACCCAAGCCACCCCCCAGATGTGTGGGGCCGTGCAAGCTGGCAAGTTTGCCCCAACTCTCCACCAGTGACCCAACTACGGAAAATGGGAGGAGGCGGGTGAACTGCCACCTCATGGTCCCCATTCGTCTGCGCTGAAGCGGGTCAGCTCGGACATCGTTCTCCCTGACCCACTCCTCAGCCTCCTTCTGCGCCATCACCTATTCACAGAAGGAGACCACCGCCTGCCACGATCTCTCCCCGACGAGCATGGCGTGTACCCCGCTCGGCAGAGACAGATTGACCGTCTTGAATACCTTCATTATTGCAGCTCAAGACCTTTATACATCAAAATAGAAAACGCTCGAATTACAAAAAAGCTTCTTAGATACAGCGATCATTTTTCAATCGTTTTAAGTATCCTCCAATAAAAATCACCTATCATAATGGCATATCACACAGAAAGGTTTGTATAGTGCCACTTAACCTCGACGTCCGACGTCACCAGAGTACATAGTGACCTTTGATCAGCGACAAACACTGAAAACTCTCGCTTCAATGGAAGTGCACCGCGTTTCAATCTCTAAAAGCTCGCAAATTTAATTTATGTAGCCGGATCAGGGTTATAGGTACGGATCACTAGTGACTGGCTTTAGTGTGTACCCTGCTTTACAATCCAATTACCGTGCCCCACGGAGACAGTAGGGAATGAAAATAATTGTGAATTTAATGCTTCCGTTCTACAGTTTACCTCTTGCATTTTAGGCGACAGAATTACAAAAAATAAATGATTTGTACAGTTACAAAATTGTTAGGTAGTTATTACTCAGTCCTTATTTAATGGCAGATATATGCTATCGATATTACTCTTATACATCCAATGAGGTGTTAAACATAAGTATTATGACGGTATTAACACAGAACGAGTATTACTAAATACATAATACTGTAGTTTTAATGAAGTTTCATGGAAAAGAGCCTATCGCCAACTAACAGTAACACTGCTCTAGGTAGCATAATGGTACTTAACATTGACACAGCCCTTTGATAATTGATCGAACAGTGAATTGAATTAGAAACCTCGTGATTTAGGTACGACAGACCGATATAAAAAGATAAGTGATGAATTTTGTACAATGCAGGACATGGGAATCTGTCGACTTTCAAGTAGTCCATGGTCCATTCCGCTGCATGTAGTACCCAAGAACGTTGATATACTCGTACGTATTTGTGGTGACTATAGGTGACTTAACGCGGTGACAAAGCCACACAGCCATTTTCAATTCCACGTTTTTTTTATGCTTGATAGATTAGTCTTTGACCACTATCTCACCTGATGGTAAGTGATGATGTGGTCGAAGATGTTGTTCAGGCTAACCTAGAATTACTGGCTCCCAAGGACAGCTGCCGGAACACACTGCTAGGTGCTTGGCGACAGATTTTCCACTTGTGGGTGGTAGCTAGCCAGGCGGGCATTCGTAAAATGTCCTACCACCATGCTATAACGACTGCCATCCTAAGACAACTACCGGGACCGACGGCTTAACGTGCCCTCCGAAGCACGGAAGCGCTCAGTAGTATAGTCACCAAGCGGTCACCCATCCAAGTCATGACCGCGGCGGACGTTGCTTAACTTTGCTGATCGGTTCAGAATGGCTAAGCAAACTTCCCTACGAGCGCTTCAAAACGATTGCACGATTTTACGTTAATGTTGTGAGGAAAGTAAGTAATTTTACTGTAATTTTACTTGCGTGATAAAATCCGGAACAAGGATATTCGCCAAAGAACCGAAGTCACCGACATAGCTCTCAGAATTTGCAAGTTGAAGTGGCAATGGGCAGGCCACATTGCTCGACGAACCGATAACCGATAACCGATGGGGAAGAAAGGTTCTCGAGTGGTTACCACACTACACCGGGAGACGTAGAGTTGGTAGGCACCCCACGAGGTGGACTGACGATATTGTGAAAGTCGCAGGTAGCCAATGGCTACAAGTGGCTAATAGCCGTTCTTTGTGGCGATCTATGGGGGAGGCCTTTGTTCAGCAGTGGACGTCTTTCGGCTGATGATGATGATGATGATTGGTAAAATGCTAACAACCTCTTAGGGTTGAGATCTGCTAGTCCTAACATACATTTTGAAATGATTTTGATATAAAATGTAATTAAATTAATAATTTCTTCCATTTGGAAATCTTCTTTCTTATGTTAGGGTAATTAAAACCTATGATAAATTATTTGAGTGATGTTCAATATGTAATTAAGTTTCTTTTATATAACGATTGTAATATCTATCATGTAAAGTGGCGTATCCAATAATACTGTTTAATTTTAAAATGGCTCGTGCTTTTCCCTTCACAAAAACATTATAAAATAAAAATCATCCAAAAATGTTTGTTAGGACTGAAAGAAGTCAACTGTAAGCAGCTTGTTAGCATTTTCCAATAAAGCTGCACCTGTAGTAATTTTTACTTAAGCGCCACGACATGGTGGTAAGGCATGTTGCAAATGGCTAGCTACTACCCTAAAGTAGAAAATCTGTGTCACCAAGCGGTGTGTTTTGGCAGCTATGCTTGAGATTCTAAGTTAGCCTGACCAACATCTTCGACCACATCATCACTTACCGTCCGGTGAGATAGTGGTCAAAGGCTAACCTGTCAGCAATTAAAAAAAACTTGCTGTTTTAATAAAAAGGAAACGATAAAACGTTTAACAATATTAATAAGTGGACCTATTTAAATTTATAGCAATAAATACTGTGAACTATGAACAGTACCTATTTATATTCCGAGTAAGGTATCTGAGGGCAGATTTCACTGACGAAACTGAACGCGATCAATCCAAATTATAAACGGAGTTTAAACTTTTGACTGAGTTCCCAAACTCCAGTTTGAATTGCTCCAACATAAATTGAACCGAGTTAAATCAATCCGAGATTATTATCTAAACACCCGGTTTCCGACGTTTAGTTCAACAAAACGCGTTCAAGAGCCTTCAACGTCATCAGAAAATTGCAGCCAATCGCATTGGAGAGACATCGCACCTAACACAATATTCATGGAAACTAAACGGCCGGTGAAATCGTTTTCATGCAGGCAAACCGAGTCAGAAACCGACTGTTGATCTCGTTTAAGCGGAACTTAGTTTGATTAGATTAATTCTGTTAAAAGCTGTCTGTGAGACGAACGGTGGATTTTGCACCTTGCTCGACGAAATCCGTATCACCACAAAACTATACCTACATAATTATGTGAAATAAGTTAAGTCTTTGGTTGCCATATTAAAAGTTAGCAAAAAAAAGGCGTGAAGGCGAAGTGAATTCTTGGGAGCTGTTGTAAAAGACAAATTATAGCGAGAAAATATTAGCTGCATAACTTTCAAGGCGTTTTTGAGTTGTTTTTATAAATAATAATCTCAATATGCCTAATTCTCGTTAAGTTTTAAGCATAACGCGATTAGGCATAATGCGATTGAGGTACTTAGCGAGTATAAGAAAGAACATATCATTAGGTGCTTGGTGGTAAATCATATATTTGAGGATGAGCTAGCCAAGCGAGAAATTTTAAAATGCACTACCGCCATGCTGTGAAGCTCAACCCTGCGGCGGGATTCGAACCAAGTATCTACTGTGCGGTACCCACTTTCAAAAATTACTGTTTAGTCCTATTTATATATAATTTTGGGGGTGCCGGGTACTCCGTGGGGTGTATACTGCAGAATTGCCCCTGCCATCGGTATTATAAGAGGTAAAAAATATTAAGCAACTATGGCTAGGACATATATTAAAAGGTGGGCAGCAGTGTATCCTGAGAAATCAACAACAGAAACTGTGATTCCCAAGACGCCTGCCAAGACTGCTGTTGTTGATGATGATGTCACTTCTTCTCCACGTTTTTTTTGGTAAACTCCTTAGCATGAGTCCGTCTTGGTGGGTTCCACCGCAGAAGCTTATCATTGAGGATGAGTTCGAAAAATAATTTAAAAGCAGCCGTATATCATTTTTTACATGATGATCAAGCTGTATAAAAACCTTCAGCACGGATTCTTTGCTACTACATGGTATACATTTTTTTGAATCCAAACAATGATCCTCGGAGGAGTTCACCTTCATAGTGACCAAAATCGCCTCCTCAATTAAATATATTAACCACACGTATTTATTTAATAGATAGTATGTTATATTTATCTAGAAGTATATATAATATATGTAGGTATATATATTATTATATAGATAGTTCAGATAATGATAACGATTATGTAGAACTTAGGTATTTGGTGGCATAGGTTAGGTATTAGGTTCATTAAGTTTTTAATCACGTGTACATCAAGCAAAAAATACCAAGTGAAACTTGGGTCCGTTATTTTATTTCAAGTGCGAGATAAGACTATAGTATTAGGTTACTAGCTGCGCTCTACAATTTGACAAAGGGACAAATATGTATACGATATATTGTACAAAGGAGTTTGTATTCATTAGTTTGACGAAACGCGAATCAAGCTAACGCTTAATTTATTGAATAGTCCAATAACGTCATAGTCATATGGCGACATGGGCATAGTAAGAAATATAACTTCTAATAGCGGCATAGAAAAATAGATACTTATTCCTAACTTTTATTTGAAATGACATATTTAGACAGAACTTTATTTCCACAGAGCATAATAATGTTATATGAAATAATAACGTATATAATGAAAACATTTGAAAAATCTATGAAAATAAGTGGTATTATCTATTATTTTATTATTCATATTATTACATCGAAACATATATATAGTTATGATTTATTTATTTGAATATAATTAGTAAAAAAAAGCCTGGCAATCATCCCGGCAAGCTGCTCAGTCATAGAGTTTATTCTCAGAAATTCTCGTTCCAGGAATTCCCAGGAATAAATGTCTGGTATCGGTTTTTAGAAATTCAGCTAAAGAAAAATCGAGACAGCGAGACGTTATGATCTTCCAGTAATGCTTTAAAAGGTACCTACATATCGGCTATTTTTCCCTTTGACTCTTAGTATTTTGTTGCACTGCGGTGGCATCCTTTGACTAGACAGGAGGCTTTCGGCGGTTACTTAACTAATCGACACATTATCAGTAACAATGCCAAAAAGATCTTGAAGTACCTAGTTCAGAAAGTGTGCGGCAGAAATTGATATTCTATATTGAAACTAGGTACCATAATGTCGTAACTCAAGTAGAATCCTTTTTGTTTTTATCTGACAGTTTAGCCTTTTACCACTATCTCACCTCATGGTAAGTGATGATGTGGTCGAAGAGATTGTTCAGGTTAACCTAGAATTAAAAACATATATTATTATTACGCCCCGATTAGTCGTATATTCTGGCATATATGTGATTGTCCTATTTTGAATAAATTATTCTTAGCTATTTTTTATTTCAATTTCATAAAACTTCATTTACTACAAGTCTTTTTGGTCTGCTGTACTTACTGTACTGCAACTACTGTGGACGCTGCTCGATCAATAGATATACAGGGCTATTAGTAAAATGCTAAAAACCTCTTAGGGTTGCCTTCTGCTAGTCCTAGCAAACATTTTGAGATATTTTATTTTTAACTTGCAAAAAAAAAACTGTACTAAACAGTACTCCGAGCCGAGTCAAGAACGCCCGCCGCGGCAACACTGGACCGCGCTGTGCTCCGATTGAATATAGTTTTTAATATTTACATCGAGCAAAATAATACAAAATATACAATTATACATTACAGGCACAATAGACTTTTAAAATGAGATGGTCCTCGTGCTCATCCCGTCAAAAAAAATATTAATCTCAAAATGTTTGTCTGGACTAGCAGAAGTCAACCCTAAGAGGTTGTTAGCATTTTTCCAATAACCCTCTATATATTCATTCATATATAGTATTATTTAAATTTAGTTGTGACGGAACAAGTCTACTTGATTTTAAGTGGACTCACCTCTGCCTATAACAGATGCATTTCGTCACCAGTGACGAATTACACTGCGCCTGTCTCCCACTAATACGTACTGTTGTTTGCTCATGTGGCCGTTATTTTACTGGCTCTTAAAAACTGCATGCTGCCAGAACACACTGATTAGGTACTTGGCGGTAGATATTCTACTTGAGGGTGGTAGCTAGCCAGGCGAACATTCGCTAAATGCCCTTCCACCATGCGGTATAAGCTCCAGCAGCACGGCAGTCCAGAGCTATCACCGCTCGGCCAATATTGCTTCAAAAATAGTCAGTAGCATTTTGCTATAAAATGATAACATACAAATTATTACGTACATGTTTTCTTGTAATTTTGTAAACAGTATTGGTATTTAGTTATAACTACATAGAATGAGTAATGTGGATTTATGAGTTAACTCAAATGGAAAATGTTGCAGCAAATCGAGCGATATTGTGAACTTGGCTTTCAATATTACATTTAGCTTTACGCTTCACTGCACCCGCTTTTATAAATTTAAAAACAAATCTCCACGATTTTCCGTAGTTTATTGAATGTACTTTGAAAGCGGAATGCTTTGGCAATAAACGATGAATTCCGACGAGAACACTGAAGGGTTTGATACGAGTCAATTATTGTTTCGTTTAGTTTTAAAATAAAATCGGCTTAGTGAGATCGGACTCGCACACCGTAGATAGGTAAACATACCCCCACCAAACGGCATATAGGTATATGTATGTTGCATTTATTACAAGAATCGTTATTGTAAGATTTACCTTGAGTCTTCTAACGTCGTTGACTTTTGTATTTGAAATATAATAATTAGCATCAGGTTAGTTTGAGTTTACTACTCCATAGTACTAAGTTTGACGATTGCTTGCGTGCCCTTCGGTTTGACGATCAAATGAATACAAAGAATTATATTATTGAATATAGACCTCCTTAATTTTTTACTTTTTAGTATTACTGAATTAGTAATACTAAATCAGTATTAATATTAGAATTTTAGTGTTAAGTACTGATTCTATTTAAGTATGGGGTACGCGCAAAATAACTTAAAGACGCACATTATTTTGAGAAAATTTTAAGTTATTTCACAGTTGAAAGAGTCATGACATCAAAAACAATGTCTACAGTTGAAAAAATCGTTCTTACCCGAACAAGCAAAGCCAGCTGCGATCGTGACTCTTGACTAGATGGGTGACCGCTAGTGAAAGAGGGTAAGTATCCACCATTTGTACGGATGATAGAAATAATAGTCAAATAAAAAGGGGGCAAGCGGCGAGACCGTTTTTATACATATCACTTCCGTGCTTTAGACGGCATATTCTGAGCCGTCGGTCCCGGTTATTATCATTATGGGACGGCAGTGGTTATAGGAGTTTTTGAAGCAATGATGGTTCAGTGGCATTGGCTATGGACTACCGCGCAGCATGTCCATAAAAGTACCTACCTACTAGCGTTAAACTAAATTTTACCCGTGTCTATGCCGTAGGACAGAGTTTTAAAGTTAGAAATATCAATCAAATAATATATTTGCAAAAAAAACGAATGCTGATTTGTCGGAGAGCGGCTTAGTTTCCTCCTTTACCTTCTTTCAAGCAAGTACACAACGAGTACGTTGTGCTTGCTCGATGTCGTAATTTACAAAATGTATTTAGTTTGCCGGACTTGGGACTGCTCCGCATCATGGGTATAGTTACCTACTTTGCTTTCCTTAGTTTTTGAAATCCATTTGTTGCTGTAGTTCACTATGATAAATTGGGTTCCTTACTGAACAATCTGTAGAGTTGCTCACAAACATTCTTGACAATCCCAAAGCGGCACGACACGAAGTTAATCGTTCAACAGACATGATGACAACGGTCGATCTCTAACAATTATTAGAAAACCGTAAGGCTCTAGAAGCGGCGGTTAGCTAATAAATTTGCCAAAAATAACAGGAGTTTGAATAAAAATATTTCTTATGCATCCAGTGTTGTTTTAGACGGCACGTACCAAATAATGATAGTGAAAGGGAGTAATGCCCATTGATCTAACTGCATATAAATAACATCACATGATAACGATTTATTTACATGAAAATATGTCTGTTTTAATTGGTCATGCCAACACAAGCATCGTTACTCGGGTCGAGATATTATATTATAAAACTGCTTAAACGAACAAACCACTTTGTTATGTTAAAATGAGGAACAATTATAACTACCAAGAAATGTAATTAAAGCTATGGAAGCAAATACGTGTCCGCTCAATGCAGCATCAGACCGTCAGAAAATTTCAAAGGCTTTTGCCGTTGTCAACCACATATAAACCGTACGAAGCGCCTATATTGCACTCACACTGTGAACCACATTTCACCGATAGCCACATTCATAATCCGCACGTTGGGCTACAGCTCCATACATCCAAAATGTGTAAGCTACTTGCTACGAATATTGTTGAGGTTTCACGTTTCAAACGCGGCAATTACATCAGTAGGAGGTATCCTGCGGTATCTTTCAGTCGGAACGTTGTTTTGACTCCTGTAGCATGGTGATCTTTATAACAACCGCTTTAAACGTGTACAATTGTTTCGGAACCGTATCCTCGATTATAAGTAGGAGAATTGAATACAATATCTACAGTTTATTTAAATAATATTTCTAGCGAACCTCTTTGCGTCGCATTGCTTGTCCTACAAAATATTAGAGAGAAATATTGCACGTGCTTTTAGCCTGATACACCGCTTTCGGTTTTAAGAACCACGCTTTAATTAGAAATTTCACATATATGTAGTTCTTTTTTCTGTGGTCCAGTGCTTGCATTGAGATTGGGGATGGGCACCTAAAGCTTTTGACACCATTTTTGATTGTATAGTCAATCCGACCTTCAGTTGTAGACATACTCATCGATGTTAAAGCGATTAGTCGGAAAATCTATAATTTAGGGTGAACATGATTTGTTTCAATCATTCTAAGTGGATCTTTAGCGAGTTTCATGAGTACGATTTCTGGATTCCCAGAATCGAATATGTGATTTGCTGGCGAATTACCTCGCAGCAGTTTACACTTAATATAAGATATGTGAACTAGATTGAATTGCTTTGTTACAAGTCGAATCCTAACCTTTTTGTTCTGAATGTGTTCTCTACATTAATTCAGTTGTCAGATAATCGTTTTATTTCTAAGAGTATTTATAATATTACTTTGTAAACAGTTTCTGGCAGTTTTTAATATTCAAACCGTGTGATTGTTATTTCTTTAACCTTGAATGAAAATAAATTGTGATAAAATAAAAGAAAAATCTGGCCACATAATCGATATTCAATTATGATTTGGCGATCGGTTTAATTAAGAATCGATATTGGCAAGTTCGTTTCGAATCGTTTTTATCGAATTATTTTTTACGAGAATGGACATCCTTATTTTGTAATCTGTGCTTCGATTGTTAAATAAAAGTTTGTTACATCTATAAATGAGTTGAAGAGGTACTAGAAAATAAACCTATCCTTAACGAATAACGAGGACCATTCGCGTACTCGAACAGAGTCTTATCGTGCGCTTGTCTTTCACGAGCAAGACACATGTCTTATGCCACGCCCCGAGCCACAGCGATACTCGCAATAGCCTACACTACTACGGGCTACGAGGCAATAGTGGCGCTACGCGTTAACTAAGCTAGGTCGACTACATTGTTACTACGTCTATAACGACAAGTTGAAGGAAAAAAAATAAAACAAAAATGGAACCGACTTCGTCACCCAAAAAGTGTGAAATAACTTGTTGAAGTCATACCATGATAGTTCAAAAGTACCTATTATCACATTATCATGCGCATGTTACCAACTGGGACAAGTTATTTCACACTTTTGGGTGATGAAGTCGGTTCTTTTTTTTGTTTAAAACATTTTCACACGTTTTAGTGACCCTTGCTACTTATGGGATCGATTATCAGTCACGACAAACGTACACCAATCTTTATTTATTTTTTAATGAATTGTTAACATTGCCTTTCAATTAGAAGGAATGCAGTTCCAAATAGAGGTTATAACGCTAAAATGGGCCGAACTGTCGCAAAATTTTACAAAACTAGAAAACAAGCTGGATGACTTACAGCAGCCAACAAGCCGAGATAAAAACGAGAGTTTGGAGGATTTGAAAATGACAGTTATTAAACTCAGAATACCTACTCTTATATAATATCTATGTGCTGCCTTCGGACATCCGTTATTTGTATCACCCTGACAAGTCTGGGCTCGTTCGACCTTTTCTCACGAAGTCTATTGTTGAACAAAAAATCTATTAAAATATGAGTTATCCTAAAACTACTCAACACCTAACAATTATCATAAATTTTAATATATTTATTTATGATGCATGCTGCGCAAGATACATTATAAAATTACAACGAGAGCTAAAATAATAATTAATTTAATTTTGACATTTAACCACAGCTTATGAAAATAATTGGAACATAAATATTATAATAATATTGTTTCATGGACAAAATTACAGTAAAATAATAACTAAAAATATATATAAACTCATACTGAGTAATCCGTGAACTTATATTTCGCTACCTGGACGAACAGACCTCATTTGCGTATTCTTGTTTTTATTATTGCGTCACTTTATAACCACTGCATACTTCTTTCACATCCCTTACGTTAAAAGTCGTGGGGCGCCGGGCTAGAATGATACCCCCCTCTCATTGGTACGAAGATCTCCAAGACACCTGCCAAGCGTGGAGATTATGGTATGGCAAATCCCCCACCATCATGGGGGAAACTGTGTTCAGCAGTGGACAACCCGGCTGATACAGTATAGACGGAACAATCACGAGGCACATCCGCCAGCCTCTCGGCATAGAAAATATAATAATAACTCTCGGGTCGGAACATGCTCTATCGATTAAGTCACGTTAGAGTTAGTTACAGTTTTTAGGGTTGCGTACCCAGAAGGCCCAGTAACAACGCAAAGAGTCGACTTCACGTCGTGGGACAACTAACTGCTGACGCCCAGAGACTCGCCGGGTCTCGGGCATCCGGAGGCGTTTACTCAATGCGAGGAGCAGTTCAGACTCCGCTCAGACGACAGATGATTTTAAAATATATAAGGGACATAAATTAAATTAAATTAAACACAACTATGTACAAAGATTCATTATATGTTAATAGTTTTATTATTAATAAAGTTATTATTATAAAACATTGTAAGATATATAAGAATTATATATTAAAACTAATAATAATGTCTATTATGCACGTTAAGCTGTCGGTCCCGGTTGTTGTCTTTGGATGGCAGTCATTATAGCATGGTGGTAGGGCACTTTGCGAATGCCCGCCTGGCTAGCTACCACCCTCAAGTAGAAAATCTGTCGCCAAGCACCTAACGGTGTGTTCCGGCAGCTGTCCTTGAGAGCCAGTAATTCTAGGTTAGCCTGAACAACACCTTCGACCACATCATCACTTACCATCAGGTGAGATAGTGGTCAAAGGCTAACCTATCGAGCATAAAAAAAAAACGTACAAATCTTCATTTTAATTTCTACTTGTAATCAACATTCATCATTTGATCTCACACTATCCAAATTCACAGCCTTTCTACATAAAGCAGAAGAGAAAATAGTATGATGGGGAAAAAAACATGCAATAGTTTTAAACAAAAGATAGCTGTCGAAAAAAACTCAAAATGTAATTAACGTCTTGAATCATTTTATTTATATAGTTCAGTACATTATTATTATTAAAAACGTAAAGTTCATAGTATTTGAGTTTATGAATTACGGATGAGTGATGACTTTACTACAGCCTCGTTAGTTTTAGTTCTTACATCCGATCCATCCATAGGTTGTCCGTATGCGATCGCTTTTAATGATAAGAACTCCTACTGTAAGACTTATTTAAGTACATAGTTTTCTTTTCAGAGAAACAATTAAGCTTAATCTGGTTATATTGTTTACTCGTAGTTCGTTTAGCATATTTTCATTCCCAACTAAATACTTGTTGTATTTATAGCACGTATAATTATGTAAATTTCTAACTAATCCGTATAGAATATGTGATAGGAATAGTACATTATTGCAGCGGCCAGCAAAGGAGGCATTGATGGACGAACGTTTAAACCGAGCCGAGGGGCCGAGGCGAAGCCGAGGCACACATACGTAAGTCCATCAATGCCTAGTTGTGGCCAAGGCTTGTATAGTGCTTTTCTCAAATAATGCGCGGAAATTAAAACAAAGTAGTACCTAGGCAGATTTTTTTATTTGAAGATACAGTTGTTAAATGTACAATTTATGAATTTTAAACTGGACTTTCCGGGGATTATGTTGGTTTGGGATAATTCTTAAGAGGTCGAAGTTATTTCAAAGTTTTGATGGGAGGTCGATGGTCGAGATTGCCATGCTTCGAAGTAAAAGATCGTTCCATTTTTAAATTACATGACAGATATATTTGGCCGCTAGACACGACTGACATACATTTTCATACATTTTCTGCCGGCCGCTGCGCGCATGTATTTGGCCGGTACAGCAATTTCGATTTATCTCGAAGAAGGTTGTCAAAATAATGCTCACATTTCCAAGCATGTTTGAGAAAATGGAATTTACTCGTGTCCACGTCAATCAAAAGGTAAGCTATTGTATTAAACTCGGAACGAATTAAACACCTGTCCGTCCATAGTAGGTGACATGACAGTATTGTTCGCGCGAGAACCGATTACGATCGACAATATGGCATGCACGAGTGCACTGACGGTTCTTCTATCCATTAAATTATTTTGCACTGTCGATGTTTACAAAGTGATTTTTTTTTAATTGAAATATTATTTAGCTTACGTTAGTATAAAGCTGACGAGTAAGTGCGATCACCGTCTCATATGTATATACAGGATTATTGGTAAAATGCTAACAACCTCCTAGGGTTGACTTCTGCTAGTCCTAAGAAAAATTTTGAGGTGTATTTAAAGAAAAAAAATTATCAAAAATTCGTTGCTGACCTTTGAAAACTCTGTTGAAAAATAGCCTTTGAAGAGCTTTATGTCCTCCGGCGAAAAGTTTGTGTAAGTCGCACATATTGTGATTTCTACGAGTCAATAGTTGATGGATAAACTGAGTGATGCCCCGTCCACCAAGTTTTTTATGATGACGGTTACCGTGGTGATAAAACTGCAACGCCAGCATACTTCATAACTCTCCCCCTTGTATACATATATTTTCTTGGTCTTATTATTGTATGAAATCGCCGTTTCGTTTCTTGCAGGATTAAATGTATTTATTTATTCAAAGTATCTACATTCTTAGTCTATACATTTCGGTCATCTAAGAAGAATTACATAACAACAGTAAGCTACACTCCTTTCCAATGAAACTCAGTCTTGGACTCCACAAACTGTGTGAAGGCACGAAATAACTTCACACATGCTTAGAAGAAAATTATTGTTCCTAGCGCAAAAAAGTGATAGTCCATTTAACTCCATTTATTACATGTTATTTAAGTATATTCAGCTCCATTCGCAACATTCACGGTCACAGTTTCCACTACAAAAGCTGTTGAGCTAATAACTGTCACCTACGTAATGTAAATTAGGTATTGTAATAATTTTACTATTGTATGTACTTAACACATTGTTAAAAAAACGTTTAAAAGAATGGCCCCGAGTTTCTTGCTCGTTCTTCTCGCAGTGGCTCTATAATTTTTGTTTGCTGAACGTGGCAGTACAATGTAGTATATTTCAATATTAAAATTTGTAATTGACCTTCATAAGAGCGTTGTAGACGCCTAAATTGAATAAATAATTTTGACTTTGACTTTGACTTTCGGTGCGTTCATTAGCCGTATCTTCTCTGAACACAGCATTGATTATTTACGAGCAGTCTCTACAGCGTTACTCCGAAGAAGAAAACTCGTATTCGAATATTATTCTGATTGTTCCTGTAGATATCCATATTCACGCTATACTCCGAATGCACGCTGTAATAGTACATTATGCAACAAGTGCGCGAAGTTGTTTATGCCTAAATGAAGTAGAGATTGTAATAAACAACGCACAAACGTAGGTTGCAACAAACGTAGTTTTTTTGCGATGTCTCCACCATGCGGTCAAGCTCAAGCGGCGGTGGTGATCAACCTGCGGCCAAAGGGACCTGCGGCACGGCAGACCATAACTATTACCGCTCGGCCATAACTATTATTGATTCAAGAAATGTACAATTACAATATCACTGCTATCATAATTTATCTGTGACCTAAATATATTAATTATATTATTTTAGTATGTCGCGTTTATTATGTAATTATTATAATAGGCATGTATATTTTTTTGGTATATTTTTAGCTTCCATAAGAAGTTATAACGAGTTTATAACTTCTCAAAAGACAAAATAAAACTTCAGACAGGTATTTTGTTTTATTTATACCTATACACGTACAGTTTATGAAATACTTAGGTTCATATACTTTTAAACTAATTTTCGGCGCGAATTCCCGCCCGGACACAGACTGGCCTCGCGTGTCTCCCGCCTCTCACGCCTCACCATGGCCCGCGAACCCGCGATTGATAGGTGAGACAGCATTCATGTTTAGGAGTTTGAGCGCGCTTTTCGAGCGTAATTTATGTATTTCGTAGCTTCATATTTATTAAAAAAGTATAGTAAGTATCCATGTATAAATAACTTCCCATTATAGAAAGTTAATTATATATCCCATGTTTGTGGTGCAATAGAAATCTTAAAACATGATTATTTTTCTTGAAAGAGGTGCTTAAAGTTGGGTCCTTCTTTTATCTAAAATTACGACTTTTGAGCTAGTGTAATTTCAAAACTGTATAATTTAATGAAAATCTGATGCACCACAATCCTAGGTATTAGGATCGTGATGACGTGGGTAAAAAATCATTGAGTTTTATTCGCTATTCTTAAAATGATATTGACGTTTGTATGGGGCGCGTTCGTCTGAAGTATACCCTTAAACACTAGTGCGGTAAGGTAAACAAAAAGTACGAGTGCGTAGAAGACCATATTATGACACTCAAATCGGTGCATTTAAGGACATATACCCGCCAGCCAAAGCGTGAACTTTTATATAAACTCAACTTGTTAATTAAAAAAAACCCGCATGTAAATATAGTGTATTATTAGACCTATCGTTTCTGGCTTAAATCGTTTTTCTTTTGGACTAATTTTTTTTTTTTTATTATATAGCGTTTAGTATATAGCATTCGTTTTTAGGAGTTATTCGTAGCTCCAGATTTATTTAAAAAGTATAACACATATATATAGTTTTTCTTTTGGACTAATTTTTTTTTTTTTATTATATAGCGTTTAGTATATAGCATTCGTTTTTAGGAGTTATTCGTAGCTCCAGATTTATTTAAAAAGTATAACACATGTATAAATAACTTCCCATTATAGAAAGTTCATTATATTACCCATATTTGTGGTGCAATAGAAATATTAAAAACATGCTTATTTTTATTGAAAGAGATGCTTAAAGTTGGGTCTTTCTTTTATCTGAAATAACGAGTTTTTGAGCTAGTGTAATTTCAAAACTGTATAATTTAAGGAAAATCTGATGCACCAAAAACCTAGATATTAGGGTAGTGATTACGTAGTTAAAAAATCATTGAGTTTTATTCGCTATTATTAAAATGAGATTGGAGCTGCGTTTTATATGGGGGCGTTCGTCTAAAATATACCCTTAAAGGCCCGTTACGAGCGAGTGTATTGAAAAAGCAATTCAAAGTCGAACATCAAAATGTCATATAGTTATTTCATTATTTTCCTTAGTCATAGTTATAATTCACGTGAAGTAAGTTTCATTCTGAAATCTGACACTATATAGGCTTAATTTTTATTCAAAGTGGGCAGCGCATAAATCCGGCAAAATCATATTTAAAGCCTTAAAGGGCTCGTTAACGCTCCCAAAATTGCATCTTGCCTCATCTTGATCTAAATGACTTTTTCTCGATCGTGCGCTTGAAGACTCAAGACATCCTGAGGATGCTTCGTGTAGAAACGAAACGCGTCGAAAATAAGGTTGGCTGCGTGGCGTTTGTGACATCACATCGGCTTAGGAGGATAATTAGGCGGAATTGTCACTGGATATTTTTTTATATTTTTGAAGTGTTTTACTAAAATAGTAACTTAATGTTTTCTTAAAATATTTAGCATTGTTAAAAAACTTGTTGAGAATGTCACCTCAGCAATGCTAATAGCATCAATTTTGCATACCGTGGAGTGTTCTGCTCTTTTGGGGTTAACATCCGAGGTAAAATGGTGTCAGGGCAGACCCCTCTTTCCCTGGCTCGTCTTCGCTCATAATTAATATGGGCGAGTCTCTTCTTTTGCATAAGCATATATTATCACGGCATTAGCATCGCTGAGCAATTGAGTTCGTACACGTAAAGCAACACTCGTTACTATCAGTAGCAATCTAGTGCGGGCTAGACATCGAAGGCTTGCAGCTACATCAAAATATTATTGGAATATCGCCGAGCTACGCTCAAAGTTGCACGATATTGTTGATACCACGGCGGCTACACAATTTCAGCTAGAAATTACCACAAAACTACGACTACCTTTATAACATAAAACCATATAATCCGGGCATCTATATAACCCCGTAGTTGCGTGCAGCGGTGTCATATTATAAAATCCACGTTTGACCAGACAAGTTTTGATTTCATATCGATATAGGAATAGTATATCATCTACCAGGTACAGAGCCAGACGCGCACTGTAGCCAAAAACATATTTATTTATCACTAGCTACCCGGGCGCGGCTCCGCCCGCGCGTATATCGGTTATCGCGCGAACACATTAACCTCTTTTTGTGCAGTTGGATAAAAACTATGCTATGTTTTTTCCCGGGTCTCAAACTATTTCCATACCAAATTTCATTCAAATCGGTCCAGTAGTTTTGGCGTGAAAGCGTAACAGACAGACAGACAGAGTTACTTTCGCATTTATAATATTAGTACTGATAAAATTCATTTAACATTTGCGATTCAACGTGTACGCGCTGTAAGTTCCACCCCCGGATAGCCAATTAAGGCAAACCAGAAACGGGGGATTCTGGTTTGCCCGTGGCCCACTGCGTCTCCCTCAAGTGCGTCGGCACGCAGCATCCAGGCGGCTTTGTTTTATTATAATAGTCTGAGCATTAACAACATCGTACTTTTGGGTTAAGTCAGCTGATAACAGTTCACAAAGTTCGAAAAATACTAATAATAGTATAATAACTTATGAGCACTAAAAATACTGGGAAATAATTTGAATCGTGTACATTGCCGTGATAAATTCTTTGTTTTTGCAATCGTGACAAGTTGTATCAAAAATTGAGAATGATATTAAGTATCGATTGGAGATTAGATTTTTTATGTAATTAATCATAAGTCAAGTAACTATGTAACTATTTGTAAGTATTGCGAGTTGAAATGAGATATGATCTCTTATCTCATTTCAATGGGATAAGATGGGATGATATGGGATGAGATGGGATGATATGGGATGAGATGGGATGAGATGGGATGAGATGGGATGAGATGGGATGAGATGGGATGAGATGGGATGAGATGGGATGAGATGGGATGAGATGGGATGAGATGGGATGAGATGGGATGAGATGGGATGAGATGGGATGAGATGGGATGAGATGGGATGAGATGGGATGAGATGGGATGAGATGGGATGAGATGGGATGAGATGGGATGAGATAACATTTGTTATGGGCAGGCGTCAGAGTAGTACAGAGTAGTACTTGCGATGTATAAAGTACCATGTCCTTTATTTAACTAACGTGCACTGAAAACTCCGATTCATAATTTATTGAACTGTGATTAAAACCAACAACTGTTCCAATGCGGGATCCTAAAAGAGTAAAACCCGATTCACTCTTGGCCAAGCTTAAATGTTTGTTTTATTAACATTGCATCAATTACTTTCAATTTCTACTGAAGCAAAAGTTAGTCGCTTAATAGTTAATTCTATATAATCTTAGTATAACATTTCAATTTATTTAGTTTTCAATTGGTCAAAAATAGACAAACGCTTTTCTGCAAAAAAAATCATGTGAACGCAACGTTTACCAGATATATAACCTGATTGCTTATTAACTATATACATGACAATTATTATATACTTGACTATTAATAAAAACACTATGAAATAAACACTATTTTCCATGTTATTTTTAGTAGTGATATGAGTACACGAGTTTAGAATCGCATACAAAATAAAATGAAAGAAAAGGTATTTATAAAAGCATTATCTGTTTTATAAGCGCGTACTATACGGTCATTGAACTGATGGGGTCATTGAACTATTGAGTTACATAAGAGCGACGCGCGCGTCGAAACATACCAACGACACCACCGACACAGAACAAATACTCAACAACCGATACCGCGCTGTACTGCGTACTGGCGATCGAGTGTGTGGTGGCGATCAATCACGGATCAATCGAATAATCGTGGGTGGGAGCGCATGCGTTTACAAAACAGCTGATGTTTTTACAAAGATTAATACCTAATCTTTGTAATTGTTTTCTAGGTGATTTTATATACCGAAAAATATTGTGTTATATGTATAGGTAATCTATTATATATGATTATATATACACTCGTCAAATAGTCTTCATTTCAAGCTTAAAGTTCATAGTACCGGCACAAATCCACACAGCCAGGCAGGAATTCTTTATGCTCAGGAACTTTCTAGGTAGTACGAAAACAAAAGACGAACGGAAAATGCCGCAGACAAATTTTCTTCAGATTCAAAAGAGTTCAGGGTTATATCTCTGAACTTGGAGAAGCGCATATTTGAATACGAAAATTCAAATATACGCGCACTTTTAAAGTTAGACTCATCTTCCTAAAATTGTTTATCACGAGTTCAGGAAAAATGAGTAAAAAAAAAACAAAAAACTTGGAATCCCTATAAGGAAATAAACAAAAAATCAAATCGCCAAGTGGGAGTCGGACTCGGGCACGAAGGGTTCCGTACCATTAGCTATACAACATCAGACTTCATATATTAACCTTTTTTTGTTTTAACGTGCGTGAGTCCGACTCGCTTTTGGCCAACTTTTTGCATTTGTTGTTACAGCGGCAACAGAAATACATCATCTGTGAAAATTTCAACTGTCTAGCTATCACCGTTCCTGAGCCTGGTGAGAGATGTACGCACGGACGGACAGCGAAGTTTTTTTTTTTTTTTTTTTATGCCTGATAGGTTAGCCTTTGACCACTATCTCACCTGATGGTAAGTGATGATGTGGTCGAGGATGTTGTTCAGACTAACCTAGAGTTACTGGCTCTCAAGGACAGCTGCCGGAACACACCGTTAGGTGCTTGGCGACAGATTTTCAACTTGAGGGTGGTAGCTAGCCAGGCGGGCATTAGCAAAGTGCCCTACCACCATGCTGTAACGACTGCTATCCTAAGACAACAACCGGGACCGACGGCTTAACGTGCCCTCCGAAGCACGGAAGCGCTCAGTAGTAATGCCCAATCAGCGGTCACCCATCCAAGTCATGACCGCGGCGGACGTTGCTTAACTTTGCTGTTCGATTCAGAATGGCTAAGCAAACTTGGCTACGAGCGCTTCAAAGTCTCAGTAATAGGGTCCTTTTTTTTTTTTTTTTTTTTTTTTCACCCGGGAAAATCCTTTATGGGTACCACCCGCCCCGGGGGGAGCGGAGTGGTTATGTGGGAGTCCTCGCCTGAAGGGCCTTACTACCCCCGCGGGGGGGTAGTAAGTGAGGTTACCAACTAAAAACCCGGGATGAGCAGTCTGCTGCCTAGTAGGGCGAAATGGGGTAGCGTTAGCAGTCACCATCTCGCCCCAGCGGCCGGCCCGTCACCGATGACGGGCCCCGGCCAATGGAGGAATGACCCGGCTCATTGGGGCCATCCCCCAGACGTGTGGGATCGTGCAAGCCAGTGGAGAATCCCCCGACTCTCCACCGGTGATCCGCACAACACTAGGAAAGAGCGAGAAGGCGCCCGAACCGCCTTCTCCTCCCCCCAGTTCGTCTACGCCGGAGCGGGTCCGCGAGGACGTCGTCCTCCCTCGCCCGCTCCGCGGCCTCTTTCTGCGCCATCACCGCTTCGCAGAAAGAGACCACCGCCTGCCACGATCCGTCGCTGCCGAGCATAGCGTTAACCACGCTCGGCAGCGACAGATCTGCGCCAATGACCGCTGTGAGGGTGTGCCGCATGGGACTCCACGCGGCGCACTCCTCCTGCGTGTGGAGCGCCGTGTCTTCTGGCGCTCCACACTCGCGACAGGCGGGGGTCGCCTCCCGTCTCGCGATGTGATGCAGGTACTTTCCGAAACATCCGTGTCCGGAAAGCACCTGCACCAATCGGAAGGTCAGCGACCCGAATCGCCGCCCTACCCACCTCCGGATCCGGAATGGCATCCACCGTCCTCTGTCCAGGGACCGGTGGAGCCAGGTCCTCCGTCCACCGCCTCAAAAGGGCGACCCGCGCCCGCCGTCGCATGCGCGTGACCTCCGCCCACGATGGAGGCTCCCCGCGGGATCTCCTCGCCGCCACGAAGTGGTACACTTCGGCGAGGATCTCCGCTTGAAGCTCCCAGGGGGGATCACCGGCCAACATGCATCCCGCCGTCCAGGACACCGTCCGGTACCCGCGTATCGCCCTCGTCGCGATGACCCGCTGCGGACGTCGCAGCAGGGCCTTATTGGCGCGACCGAGGGCGTCCACCCAGACAGGTGCCCCGTACAAGGCCATACTCCGGATCACTCCGGAGTACAGGCGACGACATGTGGCGTTCGGGCCGCCCACGTTGCGCAGCAGCCTCCCAAGGGTGGCAGCGGCGCCTATGACTTTTGGGGCCAGTTGAGTGAAGTGGGCCCCAAAAGTCCACCGCCTGTCCAGGATGAGACCCAGGTACCTCATCTGGGTCCCAACCCGGACCAGGACCCCGTCCAGGTCTATCCGCGTTCCTGGAGGGGGTCCCGCCCGAGGCCCATGGAACATTAGGGCCTCGGTCTTGGAGAGGGCGACCTCCTACCCCAGGGCACGTATGCGGCCGACCACGAGTGTCGTGGCCACCGTGGCCCGCCGCACCGTCTCCCTGAGGTCCCTCCCCTTGACTACGACTAGGGCGTCATTCGCGTAGCACGCAACCCGCATACTTGCGGGAAACGTGCCGCGGAGCACCCAGTCGTAGCCAATGTTCCACAGGAGCGGTCCCAACACCGACCCCTGTGGAACCCCGCAGGACACGCGACGTCGCCTCAGACCGTCGCGTCCCTCCACCAGGACCTCGCGGTCCTGGAGGTATTCAGCCAACAGCCTACGCAGATACCGGGGCACTCCGTGATAGCGGAGCGCCTCCCGTATTGTTCCGTGCGGTAGGCTGTTGAAGGCGTTGGCAATGTCCAGCGAGACAGCCAACGCCTTTTCCCACCCGCTGACCGCGTCCTGCGTCCACCCCTTGATCCAGAGCAGGGCATCTATCGTCGACCGCCCTGCTCTAAATCCGAACTGGGCCTCTGAAAGCTCAGGCCCAGTTCCCCCAGATGCCGGATGACACGGGAAGCTACGATTCTCTCCAGTAGCTTCGCCGTGTCATCCAGCAGCACGATTGGCCTGTATGCGGCGGGCGAGTCGGCGTCTCGCCCTTCCTTCCGCAACAGGCACATTCGCCCGTCCTTCCAGAGCTTCGGGAACTGACCCGACGTGAGGCACGCGTCGAACAGTTCCCGAAGCTGACCGCCCATCTCCCTAAGGGCGATCCTGAGGACCCGCCCGGGAATCCCGTCTGGTCCCGGGGCAGTCTTCTTGCCACTCAGGCGAGAGACTGCTACCTCCATCTCCACCTCTGAAATAGGCGGAATGGAGGCCGGGTCCTCCTCCTCCTGGATGGACGGTGTGGCCATCGGTGGAGGGGTGTAGTGGGGGTCGCTGTCGGGGAATAGCCCCCCCAGCACCCTCTCCAGGAGCTCTGGCTCCAGGGACTCGGCGACAGGGGGCGCTCTGCCTCGGAACTTATTCCGGGCAGACTTATACGGGCGCCCCCATGGGTCCCTGTCGAGGCCCTCCAGCTCCTCATGCCAGCCGAGGGCCTTAGCCCGGCCGATGGCCAGCTTCAGCTCCTGTTTGGCTATCTTCACATCGCCATACAGGAGCTGCTCGGCCGCCAGCTGCTCCACCGGCAGCTGGTCGTCCGTCCGGCCGTGACGCCGCCTCCTGCAGTGGTAGTAGAGGCGGCGCGTCTCCGAGCATCGCGCTCGGAGATCCTCTATCTCCGAGCACCACCAGTAAACTTGGCGGCGCTCGGGGCGGCGTCGGGACCTCGGCATGGCGGCGTCGCAGACGGCCGTCACCGCCTCCCGGAAGTGGCCCGCCGCGATGGCCACCTCCAGGTGCACCGGGGTGGCCAGCCACGACTGGACGATAGCCGCCTCTTCAGCCAACTCGGCATCGAGGCGACCAATCGCCCAGCGTGCGGAGGACTCCCTCTCCACGCGCCGAGTCCCTCCTCGGTGGGAGGTGGCGATCTCGAACCGGATGTAGTTGTGGTCCGAGAGAGTCGCCACCTCCGCCTCCACTCTCCAGGCCTGGACACGTGCTGCGACCACCGGGGTGGCGAACGAAAGGTCCACCACGGACCCCCGTTGTGTCGCACGCACGTGTGGACCGACCCTCTGTTGAGGAGGGTCAGCCCTGTGGCAACCGCCCACTCCCTGACAGTCTCCCCACGAGTGTCAGTGGAGGGGTTGCCCCAGGCCTGGGCCTTGGCGTTAAGGTCCCCCATGAGGAGGACCTCACGTGGTGCCTGCCTTCTCACCGCCGCGGCCAGGAGGTCTAAATAAGCCTCCAGCTCCGCGACGGTTCTATTGGGGGAGAAGTATACGCCCACTACCGCATACCTCTCCCACTTGGCCACCACGTACCCCAAGCCCCACTCTAACAACGAGAGGGGGGAGCCGCCACCGGCACGTCCTATAATGGCCACGGAGCCGTCCAGATCCCCAGCCCAGTAGGGATGGGACTGGGGAATGTAGTACGGCTCCGCGGCGACCGCCAAATCGATCCGCCACTGCGCCAGGGACTGCATTAGCAAATCCTGAGCCCTGACGCAGTGGTTCAAATTCGTCTGTAGGAGGTTGTGCAGCCCGACTTGATCCATTAATCGGACGTCACAACCTCCATGCTCGCCGCACGGCGAACAACCTCAGGGGCGGCTCTGGCAGCCCCGGTCGGGGGATGGCCTGGGTCCTGGCGGCTTGTCCCTTCGTCTTTTGGGGGGCACAGTTTTGTCCCCCCATCCTGTGCTCGGCTGTTCGCCCCGACTCTGCGCATATCGCGCATTGTGGGGCCCTCCTCTGGCAGCTCACCGCCTTGTGGCCTGCGCCTCCACAACGGAAGCACAGGTCCCCCCTGTCTGCCGTCGAGGGACACTGGGGGCGCGTATGGCCGAGTCCCATGCACTTAAAGCAGCGCATGGGACGCGCCGCCAGTGCCACCACTCGCACCGAGCTCCACCCCACCAAAAGCCTGCCCTGTGCCAGCAGCACTTTGGCTGCTGCAATCGGGCAGGAAACAAGGGAGGAGCCGGTCCCGCCGAAGCTTCGCTGCACCTCTCCGGCTTTGACGTGCAGTACGTCACAGCCGCCCACCTTAGCGACCGCCACCGCCACTTTCTCCTTAGTGGCGGCGTCGTCCAGGCCCGTCACGTGCAATTGCGCGGACTTTACGGGCCTCGAGACAGCACAACAGCCGCGGATTTGGGGGCTTTCATCGTCTTTGCCTTCTTGGGCCTGGCGGCGGTGGAAGCCTTGTTAACTTGAGGCTTCGCGGCGGAGGGGGGGGCACGAGCTGCTGGGACAGGAGCGGGAGCGGGCGTGGCTGAGGAGGACGATTTGCCCTTTCCTTTGCCTTTCCCCTTTTTCACTACTGCAACCCAGGTTTCCGCCTGGGCCACAGCAATTGGCACGGTCGTTTTTGGGGCGATGGGAGCCGCAGTCGTAGGCGTGGCAGCAGCCTGCGACGCCTTGCCAACCCGCTTTCGAGGGGCTGGTTTCGGGGGTGGGGGTGCAACCGCTGGTGCAGCCTTCATGGCTTCCGCCCTGAGAGGCGGGCGAAGAACCGGCGCTGGCAGGAGGCGGTCCTCGATACCTGCGAGTCGGGCATTGAGCATTTGCCCGAACGTGGTTGTCAAGAAGCGCGTCATCTCCTCCACTAGCTCTGCCCCCAGTACAACAGCAGGGGGGGCCGTCGTCTCGGCGGCAGTGGCTGCTGCTGCTACTGTAGCAGCAGACGTGGCGGCAGCCGCCTGGGTCTTTGCTTCGGTGAAGCCGCGACGCAGCGCCTTCACCTCTGCCTTGCAGGCCTCCAACTCGAGGCGCACGCGACTGTTTTCGGCTCTCAGCCGCCGCGTCTCCTCCGCCTCACTCCTGCTGGCCAGTGCGTCGACAACCTCCCTCAGGGTCGACGCAGACCTTTTCAGGCGACCAACAAACTCGCCTTTTAGGTTGCCAGATTTTTTGGCAACCTCTAAGATGCAGGCGAGCATCCCTCCTGCTTGAGCCCTCAGCTCCTGGGCGTTTAGCCCGCTAAGGTCACCGACCCCGGCAAGGACATCGGAATCGCTTCCGATGTCGAGAAGACTTCCGGCAGCCACAGCGGCCGGCCCCTTTTTAAACTTTCTACTCTGTAGAACCTCCGCCAGCTCCTCTACTAGCGGAATAGGCTTCAAGAATTCCTCCCGCGTGGGGCCGGTTTTGGTGCCCTTCGCCCTTCCCCTCCGCGCCGTACTGACCTTTGCGGCCACCGTCCCCTCGGTCTCAGCGTCCGACTCTAGGTAGCCGGGCGCGTAGAACGAGGAGTAAGGCCGCTTCCTCTGGCTGTCGACTTCGTCGTTAGACTCCTCAAACACGGACTCTACGTCCGACCTCCTTTCGTCCCCCATGGAGACCTCCGACGGATCTCTTGAAGGGCCGTTTTCCCGGCTCTCATTAGTGCCGCTCGAGCGGTCCTCAGACGAAACAATAGGTTGGCCCTGAGAAGGGCCTTTTACAAATTTCCCTTTCGCGTCACTGTTGGCTTTCGACATTATCACAATACACAATCAATGAAACAGAATAATTATAAAATATAATTAAAAATCGTGACCATAAGCAATTGGTTGGGAAATTGGACAGGCTTCAATCTTTCTACTCAAGCCTCCGGAAGTTTAGAGTTCAGAAGACTGACAATACCTTGGAGGTATTTTCCCGAAGTCTAAGGATACACTTATCATCGGGGTTTTGGAACTAGTCCAGCCAGTTTGTCCCCGCCTCCAATAACGTGAGTTATCGGAACAAGGGTCACTACCAAATAAAAGACAGCGGTTATTTTCGATTATGTAACAATACGTTTGACGGTAGTAGGCGCTGGTGTTTGCCAGTTAGAGGGGTCCCTATTTTAGCACACACACCGCCAAACTGTTTTTCATCTACTCATAAACATGACAAATTATCTGTAGCCTTGCCTTAAAACTACAATTTATACACCGTAAGTCTATTTTGTCATCTGTCTTAAAGAGGTGCTAAGCACCTTAGCACGTATAATACAGATGACAGACAGTTAACTACGGCCCCGGTCTGTACCGAGCATTTTCAATTTGGTTACTAATAAGGGGTTAAATAGCCCTGTGAACTACATAATATACACATATAATACAAATATATACAGAAACAATATATATATACATACACATATAGATAACTATACACGCGGCACCTGACGGTGTTCTGTTGCATTTATTTCGGAAGGAAATAAACTAATAACAGGCAGCACCACGAGTAGGTAACCGTCAGACTTGCCTTAGGGATCATCACGACTTGCGCTCTCCCCTAAGACCGTTGCCTCCTTACCCATCCGGGATGAGTAAGGAAGGCCTGAGTTTATCCAAAACAAGCAGCGCAAGGCATGCAAGCTAGGCAAAGCAACTATTGATGAATAAGCCCAGACCCGCCCCAGTAATAGGGTCCTTTTTTTTTTTTTTTTTTTTTTTTTTTTTGTGCGTGGGGAAATGCTGTTACGCATTCCCGCCTACTGGGGGAGCAGACGGGGTATGACGGACTCGGCAAAAGGCGCCCATACCGTCTAAAACCCCACGGTGTTCCAGCGTCTTCGACTGATGACGGGGGGCGCGGGACCGCTAGTATTCTACCGCAGCCCCCGTCGACGCCGCTGCCCGCTGTAAAGTGGCGGGCTCTCCTCGGTGAGGGGTGTCAATAGGAACACCCCTACCCCTCGTGTGATGCCCCCCGAACACGGAGGGGGTATCAACATCGCGAGAGGACCTATCTCTGAGGGGTGCCGGATGCCCCCGCATCCGACGGCCCAGGCCCTCTCAGCGGAGATGGAGTGCGGGCTCGGTTAGCCCGCCTTCCCGCCACCATCATCCCGGCGAGGATGGTTGGCAATGAGAGGTCCGTCCCAATGACCGCGACCAGAGCCTGTCGCGGTTCAGCTCCTCCTGGGCATGCCTCCAGCGCGTGCTGGGCGGTGTCTACCGCGTAGCCGCACTGATGGCATGCCGGGGAGGCTTCTCTTCGGGCGATGCGATGCAGGTAACTCCCGAAACAACCATGTCCCGAGAGCACCTGCGTCAGCCTAAAAGAGAGCCTCCCATGCTTTTTTTTTTGCCCCCAACAATTTGGGGGACAGTCGCCGCATGTGCGCCTCGAACTTCCACCGGCTATCAAGGACGACGCCGAGATATTTCAACGTCGTCCTGACGGGGATGGAGGTTCCTCCCACCACTATGGATGAGTCTGCAGGTGGTGCCCGTCGGGGACCATGGTAACAAATGGCCTCCGACTTGTGGAGCGCCACCTCCAGACCCAGCCTCCTGATCCTGGCCACGACCATTTGCATTTGGACTAGCTGTAAAGTATTCATTGACATAAGTCATAACACCAGACTCAGAAGACGTCCACTGTTGAAAATAGACCTCACTCAATTATTTCTTGGATATATTAGTGTAAGACAGCAATTTGAAAAGCGCAATGGCATGTGTATTCTTTTGCGGAATAATTTTGAGTTTTTAGATTTGCCATTTTGCAAACAATTTACTGCTGAGAAATATTTTTACTTTACTTAAATTACTTGCATTTGGCCGTTGATCATAAATGTATACTTCTTGCTGATGATGTTTCAGTTGTTGTAAATCACAACAATAAATCCACTTTTGATAAACATAGAGATCTGTAAAATATAGCTGCTGACTATAGTTACTTGGACCCCAACAACTTACGCACCAATATCACAAACACTAGTTAATTTCATAAGTAGATTTTCGTTATTATAACTCAATGATAAATAATTTTGATGGCATGTGTAAGGGCCAACAAGAATAAACTACAGATGACTATAAGTTTCTTGGCATACATGTAGATAAGACCAACATTGTGATTGAAAAACTCGTATTGAGCATGTCTGTTCCAAACTTAATCGATTTGTCTTTGCACTATAGTATATTATGATAAAATTGAACTGAGTTGCTTATTATACACGTGGCTATGGGTTGCAGCCCGAGCCGCAGGCGAGGGCGTAAATCAGCCGAGTGTATAATGAGCAAGTTGCTCAAGAGTTTCATACGCACTGTTTCAATACCATTGCGAAGAGAAAAAAAATTGCACAAATGCGATACAAACATACAAAAATTATGGAAAATAGTGCGCAAGTTTTTGTTGCGCGCGGCAAATGTAAATGATTAAAAAAAAAAAAAAAAAAAAAAAAAATGGTTGATTACTTACAACCTACTTTAAAATTCTAATTTTAGTGATAAAATGCAAATATTTTATTACAAATTATTGTGAATTATACATAACTTGATATTAGTTAATGTATAATAATAATATTATTGTCTTCACTATGGACACACATATTATTGTATTCTTAATATAAGTGGGTCTTCAGCGGTATAAAACCTCTTTGTTGTTACAAATCTGTATTACCCGGTTAAATTGAAAATGCTCTGTTTACTCGCATATAATTTGCAGTTGTACTAACTAAACTTTGTAGGGATAAATTACCCGGGTAAATTGAAAATGCTCTGTTTCGCAGTTAGGTACTAACTTAACTTTGTAGGGACAATTCTATTACGCACTAGTGTATAATATCACTATGCACGAGGGCTTTATAGTTCGGTTTATGGCCTTAAGAACGATTTAATAAAGCTCACTTCTACACACGCTACGAGCAAGGGTGTTGAAAAAACAATTACGGCGTATCTACCGTTATCAAGAGTCTTCACTTACTACCTATCGCGGCTACGTATAGCTTCAGTTATGAGATATGGACTTCTGCTTTGGAAAAACTTCAAAATAGACATTATTATAGAGCAAAAAAGTACCAGAACTGTTAGCGGTGTAGATCGCTTTAAAAAAAACTAAAATTTTAAACTTTAACTGACTTGGATATCATATCTTGAATAATGACTTTGGTTGTGAAATAAGACGCCATGCACCCTGTGTTGTTTGTGTATCTATTTTTGTCAATTGAAATATCATGTACATTCAAATATTTCACGAAATTCCCGTGGTGACCAGGGAGTTGCCACATAAATATTTACTGCTGCCACATATTGAGATTACACCTGTGGCTGACTGAAAACTGTTTCCTCAAATAATTTATGAATATTAAAGAGTCTCAAAGGAGAATGCCCATTTTACTAGGAGACTTAGGTCGCCTGAAAAAGTTTAGTGTCCTGATCATTTCTTTTTTAATTTGTTAATAAAAACGTCTTATTTTAGGATCAGTAGCCATTTTTCATATTTTTACCCTGGTTTAAGAGTAAATTAATTTTTAAGTTATGAAAATTATCAATCATCTAGATATCAAGACTATAATACTTTTTAGACAAATCGAATGATACCATAAGTATCAAAATCCGCAACCTGATAGTTTAGGAGGTAGTATCTACAACTTTATTCTGGTCCTTAATAATTATTCAGATCTAATATTAATGCCCAATCCTCTTCTAATTCATTGCTTTTTTTAGACAATATAACAATAAATATGGTAATATTTTCTCGCACATGCTCCAAGTTGTAAGATTTTGCCTGATAATATTGATAAGATCCAAATGCGAATCTGCTTAAATCATTTACATTTAGGACCTGTTTCAGAATGTTTGAATAAGTTCCGGTTATACTACCCGGAACATATTTATTAAACAAAACACTATCCTTGCATTTCAAAGTCATCGATTTAGCCTATCCATCGGTTAAAGCTTGAAACGCGCTACATGTTATCTGTAATTTTTATCATTCAGTTATTTTATGTGTTGGTTAGCAACCCGAAACTTTATTAGGACATTCTGAAACGGACTCTTAATCTAGGAAACTAATCAGTACAGTACAGTAACCGGCAAAACACGTGAGTTTTTTGCCGGTTAGTATATAACTTGATGCTATTTAGGAATAGAATAGACATTTCAAAAGAAACGGTTATTTTCTTTCACGCTATCAGCTCGTCATTGACTTGACACTCTTGACAGTAGCACGTAAACATTAGAAGTGTTACCAGTTAATATTTTTTAAATAGAGACTTAAGAGTGTGTGAAGACAGCCGTGCTTCCACGCTATACCATCACTGATGCTTATATGTGGCTGCTATAAATCGTTATTTTATTATATTTTATACTCGCTGAATTTTAACGTTCACCTTGCTACTAGACCCGCGGAACACCTAACAGCAAGCCATATTGTATTGAATACCAGGCATCTATAAATATACATCTTAAAGGACTTGTAGCGGAGTTTGCTTAGCCGTTCTTAATCGATCAGCTAAGTTAAGCAACGTCATAAATCATGACTTAGATGCTTGACCGATAGTGACAGTACTACTGAGAGCTTCCGCGCTTCGTATGGCACGTTAAGCCGTTGGTCCCTGTGTTGTCTACAGATGGCAGTCGTTACAGCATGGTGGTAGGGCATTTTGCGAATGCCCGACTGGCTAGCAACCACATTCAAGTAGAAAATCTGTCGCCAAGCACTTAACGGGGTGTTCCAGCAGCTGGCCTTCATAGCCAGTAATTCTAGGTTAGTCTGAACAACATCTTCGACCAAATCATGACTTACCATCAGGTGAGATAGTGGTCAAAGGCTATAAAAATAAAATAAAAAACATACATAAACTATCAATAATACCAATAGTATATTCAATAAGTATACTTAGGGTATGGATTGTTTCTGCGCTGTCGATAGATATTCAATTAAAGGCAAAACTAACAACGTGTAAAAAAACTAAATGAATAGCAATGAATTCAGTCATAGCTACATATGTATTTTTAATCTATCTAAGATTCTGGAAAAATGGGAACTATAAATAACTGGCAATTTTAAGTTGGTAATATTTTAGTGAGGCATAAGGCCTATGTATCCAGTTGCCAATAAATAAAAAAAAGTGCATATTAATTATTTTTGGTTGCTAGTTTTGAAATAACAGGAAATAAATCATTTATAAAAATTGTACTTTTTAAGAAAACTTTTAATGCTAGGGTGAAAAGAAATACGCTGTTAATGAGAGAAGAGCAAAAAAATATGTAACGATTTTAGCATAATATTTTAATAGGACACTCCGCCATATTGGGGACCTGCCTTTGAACATTCTCCTTTTATATTTTATGCAGTTGAATTATAATTTTAGTTTTGTAAGTGAAATGTCAGTTATCATTGTAATTCTTTGACCAATAGTGTCCTGACATCTTTTATCATTCAATTTTATAATTCCTTGACATAACTAATATTCAATTGCATTCGATGTATTATTTTGTAACTGTAATAATAAATTCCTATTTCATGTCCTCATTTTGTTGAATCTGTAGATCGGGTATGGCGCATCGATAGTAAATTGTCGACGTTTTTTTTCCCTCGACGCCCCGTGATGTTTTTTTAGTACTAAGTTGTTTTCCATTACCTAAATATGTCACCCTTATATCCCCATACCCCAATATATTACCTACCTTTACCAGACAAAAATAACATTTTCATCCATTTAGTTTGAGTGGATCAAACAGCGAAATGTAAATATATTTTTACAGATTTTGACGTTTTTTGTTTTAAAATCGAGTTTATTTGATGTAATCTCCAATCATCATATAATTTTCTTGGTACCAATACAATCCTCGTCATTTATTCGCTTTACGGTAAAAGAAATGAAAATAGACCTTTTATGGAAAATTTTACAGGAAAAGGGGGTTGAACAGACGACGAAAAAGGCGGAAAACAACAATTATTTTTTTCTGAAACTATTCCACCTACAACTTTGATTTTTCTTTTAATATGAGTACTTACTATGGTTCTTTACCCATGAATTATTACAAATGTTTTAAAAGTAGTAACAAGATTAAAACAACGTGATTTTTTTAAAGAATTTTGGCGGAAAAACTATGGAAGCGCAATTTTTTTTCAAAAACTATACCACCTACGGCTTTGGTTCTTCTTTTGATATGATTATTTAGATGTAATCTATACACTTGAATTATTTCAGATCTTTAGGTTTAGTAGTTTAATATAACTTAAAATAATTTCTCGTTACCGTAACATGATGCGGTTTTTTGAGTTGTATAGCCAAGGATACTAGCTTACTAACAACGTTTGAATAATAACGATCGGATAAATACAATATTTACACTAAACCTTTTTTTCTTAAAAAAGTACTACCTTTTTTTCTAAACATTCTGTTATCTCAGAAAAATATGGATTTTTTTCGTATAGCCAAGGATCCATCCTTACGAAAACCGTTTGCATTATGAAAATTGGACTTACGCAGATTTTATGGTAAATTTGCAAACACGACTATTGACACCCGACCGGCTAGCCGGTCTGTACAGATGCGCACGGAGATATATATGATTTTTGTATGCCAATTATTGGTGAAACATGCTGAACTTCACAAATTGACATGCAATACATATTTAAAAAAATAAAAAATTCTGACACTTCCGTCACTTTACATTTTTGAAGTAGCAATGTTTGTAAGAACCAATCCTGATTTATTCTTAAAAAAATCAGATGCCGTCACGCGTAATAGACGAGATAACTTAAAATTTTCTTTATATCCAGGCAAAAGCAAGATATTGTGCAAAGGATATTAGGAATGGCATCTAATATATTTATAATAAATTACCAAAATATATTAGAGATATGAATCATAATTTATTTAAAAGGACATTGAAAAATATACTTACTGCAAAATGCTACTACACAAGTTAATATTGTAGTATATTAACACAGGTTTGTGTTAATATAATAAAAAAAAATTTAAATAAATTGAAAAAATCGTTTAACAGCATCATTATTGTTCCATGTTTCGTGCAAATATCAAACTAATTTCATTTAATTTCAAGATATATTTATTTCAATGCTTAAAACGCTTTAGTTTTAGTTAGGATTAGTGCCTAAAAACACCTCGTTTTTGTATTTTCCCCTTTACCATTAGCTTTAAGTAAAAAATAGGTAACACTATAATTCGGATCACTAAATTATTGTGCTTAAACTAAGTTAATATGATGCAATCACTCCACACCCAAAACTATAAGGAAATGAATAAGTGAGAAGTTGTTCGATATCTAATTAAATCTTCTATATCTCTTGGAAGCAGTGATAACCTAGAGACAATGCTTATGGATTGCGGTGCAGAAAGTGCATAGTTTGAATCCCATTGCATAGCATGGTGGTAGGGCATATATGCGAATGCCCAGGTAGCCAGTAGGCTAGCTATACCATTCTCAAGATGAAAATTTATCGCCATGTTCATATTAGTGTGTTCCAGCATCTGTCCTTGTCCTTGAGAGCCTATAATTATGTTAAGCGTGTTTACGCTTTTGGCCACATTACCACTTACCATGAGGAGAGATTGTGGTCAAAGAATAACCTATCAGTAATAAGATAAGAAACAATAGATTACTATATTATGGTGCAGCGCCAGTGGCATCACACTGCATCGTCGCAGCTGCGCGTCCTAAGCACTATCTAATCACAAAACTAGGAAAAACGTTCTTCAAAATTTGGAAAGAGAGCGTATTCACTTGCGTAATTGACTGTATTGTCAATTATATTTTTGGGGTTAAAGGGGCACGGTGCGGCGTTATTGCGTAACCCCACCGCCAGGCCATATCACTGTGATCGTTGCCGACCGAGATCGTCGCGCGCCGCGAGCAGACTGCTGAGTTGACTGAACTTCCTAAATACCATTCATTACATTTTCCTTAATAGAAAATGAGAAAGGGAAGCCGATTATTTAATAAGAACCGTAACTGTCCTAAATTTCATTACAACTTACTTTGTTCTGGTGTCCTCCGTACTAATAAATAAAGTTTCCTGAATTTGTATAAAATACCCTTCCGAACCAAGCGAGATCGTGCATTCACTTCACCCCTCCACTACACTGTCGGTTTTCCCTTTTCAGTTTCAGTACGGTCCCAGACCTCGACGACATGGGACGTGTGTCAAAATTCCCATCATCAATTAATCGCTAACTCGATAGTTTAAATTATATATATTATATGAGTTTAAATAAAAAAAAAAAGCTCAACCATGTGCGAGTCTGGCCTCGTTCTATTAGGTTTACGTAGCGCAACAGCCTGTAAATAAATAAATAAATAAGAAATAAAAAACAGATAACTAATGCAACCAGCCGATTAAACATTTTTTATGATCAAATATCAAAATTGTATTTATGTCATTATAGTTATTGAGTTTTACACGACACCTCATATTATTCCCCTACCCCTTCGTTGAAAGGCATGGGCCTAAAATGGGTTTTATGCGATAGTTATACACTCAGATTTTCACTTCTGTTGTGAGTAATTTAAACACTGATATTGTTTATAATATATTCAATTAAAATTGAAACTGATGAAATGAAATGATGTGATCAACTACCTATTTTGACTGTTGTTATATCAAAAAAGCAATTATAAAACAAAATTGTTCTCTAAAAAAAAACATTATACTTAAAACAGGCTATTATATCGATGGTCTGAAGACAAATGTGCTAATTAAAAATTTTTGATATTTTAACATTTTAATGCCAAATGTATTAAATGATCATGTTCTACCGTTTGCATTTATCTACATGGCATAATTCCGTCTCTTTCTGTCTTAACTGTATTTGTACACTCATAGCAAGTGATATCATTTGAAAGCCAAAAATATTAATTTCTGTTGTTTACCATCAGTTTAAACTACAAAAAACGTAAAATATAATTATAAAATTACGCTTGCGTTTACAACGATTGACAAATAAGCTAAATATTTTTAATACTTTGGTCATTTTATAACTTTCGATCGCAAATTATATTAAGGGATGTTAATATTTTCAAGTGCCGATAGACAAATGGTTTAAGTGATCTTAGTACTACTGAACACTCGTCCGCAAATAGTAAAAAAAATATTAATGCTTTAAATACTGGGCCCGTACAATGTAAGTTTAAGAATTTATTTTAATTTAGATTATCATAATTTAAGAACATAATAATATGATCAATCAATAGGTATATGTTAATGTAGGTGTCATGTTAATGAAAGAAGCTAGTAGGTACTTTAAAACCGAGTATCCTGGTAAGTTAACGCTAAAGGTAATTAATAATAATAACTGTTTGTATACCAAATTTTCCCGTGTAGGTAAGGTATGACATCAAAATTATATATTGTGCATTTAATAACTAAATTAAATATTGTCAGTTTTTAATTAAAGCAAGTTTATAGTTATAGACTAGTTATTCGGGCAGTGTGCGGGCCGGAAGCGGCCCGCACACTGCCCTTCGGGCTCGCAATACCTTCATGTATGACAGTAACTCCAAAATCAGTCGAAAATCCCACAAAAACTCCAAATACTATCGAAAATGTAAGGTAAATACTCCAAATGCAGTATGAAGAATGAGAGGAGCACTTTTGACAGGTGTCATTCGACTGCTCTCCGTATTCCCTATGACATTTGTTCAAACACCCCCTACCTATGTCTTACCGTTTTCGAGATACGTCATCCATCTCTACTTGGCAGGCGTCATTTTTATGATTTTCGATTCTCATACTCACCTAAACCCCCCCTACATTTTTGCCATACATCACTGTCGTCCTACTCCTCTCCTTCTACAGCACTTAGCTGGGACAGCCTACCGGCGCGGAGGGGTTGGAGCTGCGCTACTGCACGGCAGACCTGCTGCTGAGCATCCACTGATTGCTAGCGGAACCGGAGATAAGTCCTCGAACAAGGAAGCTCGCTATTGCCACACCTGTCTGAGATCCACGACCCCTCTTCTGACCAATATACTTCTAATTCTATTTTCTTCTTTTTTTTTATGCTCCCTACTACCAACTTTAGGTAGGCAGGTGACATTGGCGCCCATACTAATTAGGATCAGACAGGTTGGTGTGGCTCTGCCATATTTACTTTTTTTGAGAACAGAAGTTCTAATTAATCATATGAATCACAGGTTGATAAGGATAAGTGCGACCAATAGTGAAGATTTTAAGGCTCTGTCTTCTAAACTAAATGCTCTTAACAAAGACCTACAAATTTTAAAAACTATATTACCAACTTCACAACCTTCAACTAGTAGTCAATCTGAGACTCCCTTAGAGCAACCAGTGCTATCTGTTACTTGTGAAAGAAATTTAATTTTATCTGATATTCATAAACTTAAATTTAATGGAAAAACTTGCGTCCGTGCTTTCATACAAAAGGTGGAAGAATATGTGCAATCTAGACACATTTTTTATGAAAAAATTTTATCTTACACTTATGACATGTTCACTGATGAGGCTCTCCATTGGTTCCGCTGTGTAAAAGACAATGTGAAATCATGGAATGAATTAACTGTTTTGCTAAAATCAGACTTCAGCATCACTGACTACGATTACAGGCTGTTGAATGAAATTAGGTCCCGTACACAGGGAGAGCGAGAAAATATAACCATATATATTGCAATTTTGCACGGTATGTTCTCTAGGCTCGACAGACCCTTAACTGAAGAAGAAAAACTGGAAATTCTCCTTCATAATATTAGGCCAACTTATGCTAGTACCTTAGCTGCTTCTCATGAAGTACTAACTGTTAATGCTCTTAAAGCTATATGTAAAAATTTTGAAAGTATTCAGTCTCGTATGACACAATTTCATGAACCTCCTCAATGCACTTCACAAACATTGGCTCCAGAATTTGCATATTCTAAAGCCAGTAGCTTCACTACACCCCAGTACCGGGCTAATAGTAATTATAACTCTGCCTGTTGCAAAAATAATAATAAAAACTCCTACAACAAAAATAATAATAATAATTTTAAAAGGGTGGCTACTGTCTCAGTACAAAGTAGATATGCTTTTGCTTGTCCTAGATGTAGGTCAAATTCACATATTGCAAAGAACCTAAAACAATACTATGTTTTGGCTGTGGCAAAAAGGATGTACGACGACCTGACTGCACTGTTTGCAATCGCAGTAATAATACTCTACCTAATAATCCAAAAAACTAGGCAATTTGGATTGCCGAGACGACACTAGTACTCTAACTTCTATACAGTCTGACTGGAAAGACTGGCTAAAAACTATTTCTAAATTTTTTTCTTGTTATACTGTCTCGTCAATCCGGAATGAAAAACCTAATAGCTTACGCCCTTATGTAAAAATAAATGTACTCTCTCACTCAATAGTAGGTCTCTTAGTCACGGGTAGCAGTATTACAATTCTTGGTAATAATTCTCATAAAGAATTTCTTGACTCGGGATATCAACTTCACTCTTCCAGTCCTTTGCAACTTCTTGCAGCTGGAGGTCAAAACATGACCGCCCTAGGTTATATGACCCTACCTTTTACCTTCCAAAACAAGTGTCATGCCATGAACGTACATATCGTTCTTGAAGTTCAAAATGAACTTATACTAGGCATGGACTTTTGGAGAACTTTCGACATCTTCCCGGGTCATCTTGAGGACATCATCCTTAGTAGCACGGAAGATTGCCAACTGGCTAACGTCTCCCTTGATGACAAGCATCTGCATGCTTATGGACATCTTTCTGTCACTCAAAGGGAAATCGCTGACAACATGATAGCTCAATTCAGAGATATCTCTTATGAAGAACGAGGTCTGGGTCGAACATCTCTCATCACACACACCATAGACACAGGTGATACCCCTCCAATTCGTCAGAGATACTATATAATGTCTCCAGAGAAGCAAAGATTGTTGTGCGAACAATTAGACCAGATGCTTGCCGATGATGTGGTTGAACCCTGTGAAAGTCCTTGGTCCTCACCAGTACTATTGGTTCCTAAGAAGAATGGTGAGCTTCGTTTCTGCCTAGACAGTCGTAAACTAAACGCTCAAAAACGTCACCAAAAAGGATGCCTATAACCTCCCCTACATATCTGAGATTCTAGATAACCTCAGGGACGCTAAGTAACTGACCAGCATTGACCTGTCTAAAAGTTTCTGGCAGACTTTGATAAGGCCAGAGGATCGTTGTAAAACGGCTTTCTATATACCTAGCCGCGGTACATTTCAATGTAAATCTATGGCCTTCGGTTTAACCGGAGCCCCTGCTACACAGCAGAGACTGGTAGATTCCCTGTTCTGCGGCCCAGAATTAGAAAACAAAACATTTGTCTTTGTCGACGATATCATTTTGGCCACTTCCTCCTTTGATTCACACATCACCCTACTCAAAAGGATTCATGAGAAACTGAAACATGCAGGTCTTACCATAAACTTCTCTAAAAGTCTATTTTTCAGAGAGAAATTGAAGTACTTGGGTTATGTAGTAGATTCTAACGGCCTACATGCCGATCCTGATAAAGTAGCACCCATAGTAAACTATCCCTGCCCTAAAAACAGGAAAGAAGTACGCAGATTCATTGGTACTGCCTCTTGGTACCGTAGGTTCATACCAAACTTCAGCTCCCTAGCAGCACCACTCAATAAACTTACTTCTCAAGGCAAGAATGCTCCTCCTTTTGTATGGACAGAAGAAGCTAATGCAGCCTTCCTTAAACTCAAGGACTGCTTGATCTCCTCACCGATACTATCTTGTCCGGATTATACTCAACCTTTCCAAGTCCACACAGGTGCCAGTGACTACGGCGTGGGTGCCGTCCTAACTCAAATTATCAATGGTGATGAGAAAGTCATTGCTTATATGAGCAAGTCTCTATCAGCACAAGAGCGTAACTACAGCGCCACTGAGCGTGAGACTCTTGCTGTACTTATGGCTTTGGAACACTAGAGATGTTATCTCGATAACGGTCTCAAATTTCTGGTCTATACCGACCACGCCTCTCTCAAGTGGTTCTTAAACCTTAGTAACTCTACTAGTCGATTGGCTAGATGGGGGGTGCGTCTATTCGCATTTATCTTCGACATAAAATATAGGCGTGGCAAAGATAACGAAGTTCCAGATGCCCTTTCAAGAGCTGTGCCTGTAGCAGCAATTTCTGGTACCACCCAGACTCCTCTGGTAACATCTGACCCATGGTACTTAAACATTTTGAATGGTTGTAAAACTTCTCCTACATCTTATCTTAATTACAGAATATCTGATAATAAACTATACCGCTACATGAAATCACTTAACCCCTTGGTGCGAGAGTTCGAATGGAAAAAAGGCGTTCCTAGCGAATCCAGGAAGGACATCATTATAAAATGCCATTCTGAACCCACAGCTGCACACTTAGGTGTTTTCAAAATCTATAGGCGTATAGCTCTCAGTTATTTCTGGCCAGGTATGATGAAGGATGTAACTAACTTTGTCAGTAACTGTGACACATGCATAGCCCATAAACATGCTAATCATACTACTTTGGGACTGATGGGTCGACCCCGGGTGCTCCCGTCCATTTCAAATGATCAGCATGGATCTAGTAGGACCTTTGCCTACATCCACTAAACAAAATACTATGCTACTTGTTGTCACCTGTTGTTTCTCTAAATATTGTCTTTTGTTCCCAACACGCCGAGCTACGGCGGACATCATTACTAAAATAGTAGAAGAACGAGTATTTCTTGTGCATGGCGTTCCTACCACAATTCTAATGGACAATGGTAAACAATTTGTTAGCAATAAATTGAAAAAAATATTTTCTCAGTATAAAATACGTAATGTCCGCTATACTTCTAAATATACACTAGGTAACTCAGGTAAATACAGTAGAACGCTACAATAAAACAATAAGGGTAGCAGTCTCTACTTTCATAGAAAATGATCATAGAACTTGGGAGTTAAACTTGCCAAAAATACAATTCGCACTTAACACAGCAGTCAGTGAGGTCACAGGTTACACACCCTCATTGCTAGTGTATGGAGCAACTTGCATTATGTATTGCAGCTCTCGATTTAATTCTTGGTTGACTGCATCGTGCATCGATCGATTTCAATCATTCCTACTTCAATCAGTAGCTTGTTTGCAATAGTCAAGCATTGATCCTCAATCAGAATTAATCCTTCATTGTAGATTTCATCGGTTATTTGGATGTCAGGATTATTCGTTTGAATGCGCAAGCATTGCAAGATATCTTCACATATGTTGTATTTGTTCCATAACTGAATTGGTTGTGAAGGAAAACATGTGGTGATCATAATTGCGAACAGTTCGTATTTGGTACGCATTTGTTGAAACAACTGAATCCGCAAGGGTTAAATCCCAATGAGAATCGTTCTCCAGCAAACCCAATAGTTGACATGTTTCTCGATATGTTTGGCATTGTTGGCCATTCACAGTTTTCAAATGCTCAAATGATTTTGGTCCACGTACATTTACCAACAGCAGTCGTAAATAAAAACATTCATCATTTCTAGGATGGACAGTACACATGCGACCTAGTGCATCAGTGGAAAACACCTGTGGCCAATCTGGAACTGGGGTTCCTTGTTTGCGACGTTGAAATTTCTTTGTTGATTGATTCTAAGTGTAATACTTGGGCATTTCAACGTACATCAGCGTTGCTGCGAATGGATCTGCTTCACACATTGCAAAGAAGCTAGTCAATGTTGTCGATGGTGGTCTCTCAGCTCGTTGTGCCGCATTAGCCTCAGTGAAGTAAACTCTTTGGCCATTTTCCAAATGCACTTCTAAATGTACAACTGTGGGATATCTTTCATGACTTTGAAATGACAATAATCGCCACAGTGCTTCATTAGTACTGACGTATCTGCCCATTTGGAAGTTGCTGATTTCGTCATTCGCATTTTCCGACGCAATACCAAACACAGCCATGTCGCTGCCTTTTGTGACGTAATTGCACAAATATTTGATTGATTTGGCCGAATGACAACTCTCAACGTTTGCATGTGTTTCGGAAATTCGTGATAGGAGCGGGCAATATGGTACAATGAATTCATTTCCGATCTCAATCTCATGATTTTGAACTTCAACTTTGATGGTTCGACAATTATCTTCTTTTGAACGCCGACGATAAACTGGATATCCATCGTTCCCTGTGACTGTTTCAGCAACTAACGGTCGCGGATATCGTTTTGTGCACTTTCCATCAGCCATGCAAGGCGATAATGGATTTAATGCATCGCACGGTCCATGCACCATAATTGAATAAAAATTTGCACAATAGACGTGATTTATTTTATGGTTTCCAATTGAAATTTTAGGAAACGAATAACTTAATTTTTTACTTTTTTTGAACACAATACCGGTTTGTCACATGAAATTAACTGAGCAGTGAACAATGAGTTGCTGTCAAACAATGTATCACGCACCGGCGCCATCTACTTAAAGTATTCTTTTGTAGTACATGCTATGTATCAGAGATGGCGTTTTTTTTAACACAATACCGGTTTGTCACATGAAATTAACTGAGCAGAGAACAATGAGTAGCTGTCAAACAATGTATCACGCACCGGCGCCATCTACTTAAAATATTGGTTTGTAGTACATGCTGTGTATCAGAGATGGCACTGTATGTGAAATATGATTTTTCCGCTTTTCTGTTGAATTTTTTTCTGAATTTTCTTTGCTATAAACCTCACGGAGCCCGAGACCTTTCCAACGAATGCAAAACCGTGGAAGTCGGTTCGTGCGTTCTGGAGTTAAAGCGTCAGGAAGGAAAACCCGACTTATTTTTATATAGTAGAGATATGGAAATTCATAAATAAATAATTTTAATAGTAAAATTAAGTAATCTGCGCTACTGCACGGCAGACCTGCTGCTGAGCATCCACTGATTGCTAGCGGAACCGGAGATAAGTCCTCGAACAAGGAAGCTCGCTATTGCCACACCTGTCTGAGATCCACGACCCCTCTTCTGACCAATATACTTCTAATTCTATTTTCTTCTTGTTTCTTTTATGCTCCCTACCACCAACCTTAGGTAGGCAGGTGACAACTTAAAATGTCGCCTCTTTCCCGCAAGGGTAGGCAGAGACCACAGATTTCCACTTACTACGATCCTTACATAACTACTTTCACTTCATCTATACTCATTAATCCTTTCATACATAAGCGTTGGTTTACGGTACTCCTAACCTGAACTTTTTTCAGAACGTTTTCAATCTGATTTCGGGACGTTCGCCTAGGTCTTCCCCTTCCAACACTTCCATTCACTTGTCCCATATATACCTGCTTAGTCATTCTTATTCCAATCATTCACTCCACATGTCCAAAGCATCTAAACATAACTTTCTGGATTTTTGTCACTACGTCATCATATAGGTACACCACATTGTTCCCCTGTCACACTATTCCTTATCCTGTCACACCGTTTAACTCCAGTCATGTTTTTCAATGTTCTCACCTCCGCTGCATTTATTCTTCTTTAATGCTTTTGGTCGGAACCAGCACTCCTCCATGAACATCTTAACTAGCCTTTTAGACACCTTCTGACTGTTCATAAGCGCGTCCAATGCTCCGTTGGTTTTCTATTAATAAATATTATGTACCTTATGTCCTAAATTAACGAGGGTAAAACCAAAACAAGTAATAGAGTAAGTACGGGAGAGATAGCTATAGTTAATATTTTTTAAATTTTATTAAAATCTATCCCATACAGTTGGTATTGACGGCCATAACGTTTCCGGTGGAGATGGCCATATAAAACCTCAAGTGTTATATCAAAAATAGTTTTTATCTAAGACGTTTTCTACAGATGCCAAACAGAAATTTTTCTGATAATTTACAGAGAGGGCTGTAAATTATCAGAAAAATTCTATGGCTGAAGAAAAAAAGAACAGAACAAGTGACATTACTATAGAGAACTATAAAGAAACATTACTACGTAGACTAAAACTGATTAGTGACACAAAAGTACCAAAGGGACCATCTTTTTTCTCCATGTGGCGCAGACATCAAAAAGAAACTCTATCAACATATAAAAAAATGCAAACTAAAGGATTTCCCTCAAGGGAACCCTTTTGTTTGCCCTATTGATGATACGAGTATAATTGCATCGAATTTTGCGGAGCAATTACTTGTAAAACACAGATTCAATGCGACTTCTGAGAAGGCTGGCTATGATTGGATAAAACTGTTTTTTATCCAATCATAGCCATTTAATATGGCCAATTGTACTTTTTTTTTGGTTTTGGGACTGAATATAATAAAGTTTTTTAGATAAATAAGTTTCGTTTCCAATCAAAATCATTGTTTAAATAATCATGATTGCCCTATAGCTCCTCAAACATAGTATGGCAACCTTCCCCGAACTTAATCTCCCCGTTATTGATGATGATGAATTTATTTTGACTTCAGTAGTACTAAAAAGGGGGCATTATTTCCGAGAAGTGGAATTCTTAATAGTCGAATAGTAAGCTAATGCATCACGTCAGAGAAATGATTAAAAGTATGACTTCGAAAAAGTCAGAAAATACTCCTTAGAGTGAAATTATAAACTCGAAATCTATTTCTGACAACAAATACACCATTGTAATAAAAAAAATGTTTATACCTCGCTAAATCGCAAGAGGATTGATTAACTATCACTATTGTTACAAAATAACTAGATTGTTTACCAAAATATGTCCACATAATAATCCGCGTACATATTTTTCTGTAACTTTTTGACGTGAACACACGGAGAAAAATATTTTGTCTAGGTACTAGCATATTATTATAACTTTATATATCTGGAAATCAACCAGATGTATTACTGACATACTAGAAATATCTAGTTCTTATTAACTATATTATAGAAACGCGACGAATTATACTAAGCATTCCGTGGATTCACCGTGCGAGTGCAGGGTCCATAGCGTTGCAGAGGAAGAGGTTTGAGGGGCCTTGGACCTGCAGCCCATATAGGAGTTTACGATGACATCAATGTTTCTTTTCACTGCTCTATAGCCTCCTCTCCTGCCCAACCAAATTTGGTAAGATCCTACTAATGTCGCCTTGGATACACGTTCTATGTATCCAAGGATGGCAGTTACGGTTGTTCTTGGCAGGCCAAGGTCTTATGCAGGTTATATAGTGAATTCAGTGGTATACCCCTTGCTCCAACTTTTACAGCATACAAATTAACCAAATATAACGTTCTTGGATAAATGAATTATCCAGTTTAGTTCATAATATTTGTTTGTTTTTATTTTATGATCTTTTGGCATGTTTGTTTCCCACGGCACAGTAAGTTCTACAAGTGTTGAGTATAGAAAAATGTCTGTTCTGGATGACGAAACACCAACATCCTCAGGAATTTCGTAGTGTTTTTCATACATGTCCATGAAAAGAGTCCAATCGGGAGGTGCGCCTAAGATGGCGTAGGGCTTGGATTTAGATTTTGTAGATCATAAAATAAAATAAAATAAAAAGGCTTTATTCCTACTACTTAAGTATTTACAATTTCGTAATTATGTCTGAAACTAAAACTTAAAAGTAATTTATTTGTAGTCGTCGCCCCAATATCGTAGACCTCTCCTAAATTCTTCCAAAGTGAAGTGACCTGTCCCTCGCCTTCGACATCGAATCTGGTCCACATATTTGAATGAATATATCTCTCCACCTTTTTTTTTCTGCCTATCTTGCTTTCTCTCACCCTCCCACGGGATCCAATCTGTCACAATCTTCGTCCATCTATCATTGTCTTATCTACATATATGATCTGCTCAGTTCCATTTTAGTGACCTTATCCTTTCTCTAACATATCTATTATATTTGTTCTTCCTCTACTACTATTATTGCTCACTTTGTCTGAAATTTTAATACTTAACATACATCTTTTCATTTTTCTTTGGCACACAGCCATTTTCTCTTCTTCTTGTTTCCGTAGTGACCAATTTTGACATCCGTATGTAAGACATGGAAGTATTTCAATTTCAAAAATATTTTTCTTTAATTGTATTTGAATTTCTTTGTTTTTTATTATTTCTTTTAAACTCCAGTACTTCTTCCAGGCTAAAGCGATTCTCCGTTGTGTCTCTTTTCCTGTAAAGTTTTCAAATGACACCATCTGGCTCAGATATATATAGTCTTTTACATACTTTATACTTTCGTTTCCTATATTGTTATGTCATGTACCTACACTGAGAAAAATGACTTCCGTCCTTCATTACTTATTGACGTGCAGAATAATTAATAATGCTGATGCCTGTAATAATATCAAGAGTATGATGAAATAGCATGAAGGCAAATATACTTTTGGTTCCATCACTACAAGTTTCAATTCAAATAACAAACAGAAGTCATGACAGCCTTTCATTTAAAAATAAAGTAACTAAATATTAAATTATTACGATATACCTGCTTTTTAACAGGAATTTCATAGTATATTTTCAAGTTTGTCGTGACTAAAATGTAGCACGACAATTAATCAAGAATTAGTGCGAAACCGAATATAAAATATCAAGACCGAGCATGACAAAAAAACATAATTTTCTACCCACAAAATGTTATTGAATCATGAGTAGTTAACGCGTTTCTAACAATAATTTACTATGATGTAACGTTTTAAATAATTTGTGAAATAATTATTTGTTGGGATAAAATAAATGATAGTAATGTCATGTTAAATTTTCGTGACCGGCACAACGTCCCTAGATGTTGTAGTGCATTACACGAATGCTCGTCTGGCTGACTACCACCTTCTAGTAGAATATTTGTCTCTAAGCTAACCTAATGTCCTTTTGTGTTATGTAGGTCACGTTGAAGCCAATATCAATTCTGCCCATTCTAGCTTTAGCCTGTTGGTCAAAAATTTTCAACGAATGAGTCATCATCAGAGATTCATCTTCTTCTTTGTGGTATAGAGTAATTATATATTAATTGAACTAATTTCATAAAGATACATCTGTTCAGCCATATTCATGTAAAAGAGTTCGAACTGGTGGTTCCTTTTGATCTACCTAGATGGCGCTATCGCTATTTACGCTCTTTCCTATACAAAATGCGTCAGAATGTATGAAATCCTGCATCGCGCAAACGAAATAATCCGACGGTTCCGAAAGATATTCAGCTAACATTATACTAAATATATTGACATCGGCAGCAATCGGCAACGCTCGGCAGTCTAGTGCAGCAGAATCACCAGGAATTACGCATTAAAAGTTATTACAGGTTCACGATAATAAACGAGAAAGCTCTTTTAAGACTGCTATGATGATATCGAAAATATATCAAAACTTTCCCGTAAAGTTGTTAGGAAAATGTATTCTTATTTTGGTGAATTTCACAATAATCTATCATTTCATTAATGAAACTATACCATCCATTCTTAATTTTTTATGATTCCCTTCACGACTTTTTGTCATTACTGTTATGGATAATTCCGAGTTCGTCATGATATTTTGTTGTGAGGCGTACTGACAAAACATAAGTATTCAGCACTAAGAAATCTTGTGCTCTTGCCTGATTATTTATCGTAACATCAATTCATGGTAAATTCTTGTGATTTACATGCAAATTATAATTAAATACTCTTGGTCCGTTTTTATTGGGAATACGGATATTTATTTCAAAATTCCTTTACAATTATCATGAATAATGACAGTCATTTTTCTCAGTGTATACGTTAAATTTTTATTTTTGAAGCATTTAGAGATAATCCTACCTTTTTGCTTTCAGTTGCTATTTCATTAATCATTGTTTTCAAATCCAACGCAGTTTCTGCAAGTACCACTATGTCATCGGCAAGAAAGAAGGTGGCTTAAGAACTCTCCATTGATCTTCACTTCTTTATTTTCCTATCCTAGTCTCCTGAAAATATGCTCAAGCACCGCTGAAAACATTTTTGGGGATAGTGGGTCTCCTTGTCTGACGCCTTTTGTAATAGGAAACTCGGTACCTTCCCTCTCCAGCCGTACTTTCGCCACGCAGTATATGCTACAAATCGTGTTTATGTACTTCAAGTTGACGCACTGTTGCTCTAGCGCGGCCCAAATAGCTTTATGTTTTAAAAAATCAAAGGCCTTTGTGTAGTCTTTAAAACATATGTACAAAGTTGCTTCATATCCGTTGACCTTTTCTATAATTTGAATGACAACCTGAATGTGGTCCATTGTCGAAAACTTTTTTCGAAAACCTGCCTGTTCACGCTGTTGATTTTCACTAAAGCCTTTGTTATCCTGTTCATTAAGGTTTTCGAAAATATTTTGTACCTGTTAGACATCACGCTAATTGGTCTATAATTTCCAAGGTCGTCGCGGGCTCCTTTCTTGAGTAAAAGTATTATTAAGTGATTTCGATCACTGCGTTGGTGTCGTTTTCTGAGTCAGGCAGGACGTTGCACTTATTGTAGAGTTGTTTGCAATGAATCACATAGAGATTTTAACACCTACTTTGCGATATTGTCCATGCGGCTGGCTGATTATAAATAAATAATTCAAAATTTCACATCAAATGTTAAAATTCATAGTCTTCCTTTTATTCCTCAAACTATGTTATTGAGCAAAAAATAATCCTTGCGACGAAATCTTTCGATTGGTTGGTTAAAACTACAGGTGATATAACGGGTTCGATTCCCGGTTTAACCATGTAATTATTAAAAATCTATGAATGCAGATTAAATTGTTTTTAAAATTCAAATAATGTCTTCTCTCAGTAAAACATTCCATCTACAATATTCAAGGTACTTTCCCTGCATGTGGCATCGCCATGGGACGCTCTGTTTATTCAATCTAATTGCATTGCTTCCCATTGATGTTATTATATTATTTATTTCAAAATTTTTAATAATATTTTTATAATAATATTATAAACCAAAACATAAATCCAAACAATAATTAGTACAATGTCAATAAAATAATATGTAATCTTAAAAGATTACGTCATAATATTATTCCCTCGCCCAAACGTGCCCATTAGGCTAGCCGCATTCCCCCGCTGTATTGCGAGGGAAATCCGTTGAACGAGGTATTCTCCTGACCGTGGGTCTCGCGTCCTATCTTGTAAACGCCGCCCTAGATCTGCCGCAAACTTCTTGGCCTCTGAACACCACGGCTCCATCACCTCCACAGAAAATAGCACGAACTCGTACGCCAATTCCAGGGCAGCGTATTTATTATTCTTGCCCAATGCGGCCGCCTCTGCACCCCCACCGGCGGCTTTCTGGGTAGCGAGCAGGTGGCAAGCCGCAAAAGTGCTCACGCACGTAGCATCCCAGATAAGACAACGCCCCCTCTGCCATGGGATCAGCGTTAGCCCATACGGTCGCTTGCTATCAGAGCGCGAGAGGCCGGGAGGCTCGAGGACGCAAGGGACTTCTGCCGAAACGAGGGCCCTCTTAATGATTTCGTTGATGGCATGATGCCGGGGCCTCCGTCCAGCGCAACGAGTGCAACCGAGAGCGTGCAGGCCATCCGACTCCATCCTCGCACCACACTGCACTCTTTTTGGGGGACTATACTGCTCGCGTCCGTAGGATTTAGCCCTCAATCTTAATCAATTGTTAATTAATTATTTCATAATTATTAAATATATAATTATTATAATTAATTTAGTACTTTCATAGAACTCTTAATGTTAAACCCACGTGTGGTTAAACTATTAAAACCCGCGAAATAATACTAATTTTATTGATCCATAACCATTAATAGAAAACTTATTAGGAATTACAACTTTTTAACAAGACTCCTGCAATCAAGCTAGTGGGGCATAAACTCGTATGTAATCTCTTCAATCAATCCCTTTTTTAATGCCTCGGAAAAACAATAGAAATGGTTTTTCAGCGGCCTCCCTTTCCACACTTTGAGTGGACTTTGTTACGATTTTGTGTATAGATGGGGTTATGAAATATATCCCTTAATTGTGATATACGACTGTTTCAGAAAAAAAAAAAAATAAGGTGAGAGAGGACTGAGGGTCCAACTCTCCAGGTGGGGAAGAGAAGCTTCCACACACCTAACTTAACTACTTGCCTAAGCTAGGAGGTCTAGAGATACACAAATAAAAACAATATTGAAGCGTTCAACACATTTTTAAATATATTTATTTAAAATTAAAATTTTCACCAAAACTCATTTAAATGAGAGTAAATAGGTCCAGAACATTTTCCTTAATTAGGTTGGGTATTCGCTAGTACCAGGTACAAAGATTAACTTGGAATTTGGGAATTTTATAGCAATCACTGGTACGAGCGAACAACACTTTACTTAAGTTTATTATAAGTTTAACTATTTAATTTACAATTTCTGTGTGCCAGCAACGTAGATCCACATAATTTAAGTTTATTAGAAAGTTATTGCTATATAGTTTTAGTATATAAGTGTAGATAAAAACAGAAACCAGCCTGCTCAGAAAATTCTATATAGATCTCAGGGTAAGGTCGTGAGTCGCATAGGGTGAAAGATGAATTCCGCAAAGTAAAAAAGAAGAAAAGGGCGCCACCCGGTTATAGGATACCAGGAAATTACTTAAATACCGGTGCAGCGTGGAGATTCACAGCCTTGGACCGAAGACTCAGTTAAGGCGAGTAGTCCGGGATGTCAGGCAGAGTGCTGACCGCATGTACTGCTCTGGCTGTCTACCGGAGCTGGGGCTATGGTAGGTACTTTACCAGCCCTAACCATGAACCTCCTTTCTTTTTGAGGAGGTTCGATGGCTTTCGGAATACGCCACGTGGACGCGTCACGAGTCCACGATAGGGTACGAAGTCGCCTCCTTGAATTCAGTTAAATTCCTTTTTTATCTCAGCCGGTATGTATTTTCTTCGATGGATCCTCTTCTTCGATGGATCCTCTGGAAGGCGGACGTCGAAAGGAGCACTGCCCGGCTTTCTTGCAGCCCTCGCTTCAGGCAGTGGGAGGCGTGGGCGAGCGGCTGACGGACTGAAAAGGTCTTCTCTAAAATTGACACCCTATTTATAAGTTTCGGGCTCTCTCGAACCTTCAATGAGAGGGGAGCTAAAATTAACAGATAATCACAACTCTCAATAACAAGAAAAGGATTAATACTCTGTGCAAGGTGTGCGTTCCGAACCTCACATGATGAAACAAAAAAATCGTTCCGACCCTCACAAAAAAAAAACGTAACAGTACCCCCCCCCCCCCCCCTTAAGAATTTTTGAAGGGTACCGACAAAAATTTAGCTGGACCCCCAGCATCAACTCGAGCAAAGAAGTACAATGCCATACCTGGACCAAGGCTTCGACATAATATGGCCGTCTGAAAATAAAATAACTGCTAAAATCTCTACCTACATGTCTATCTTAATAACTGAAGTCTACCAAAATACTAAGTCCAGAAACAAAATTATTACCCAAAATGTTCACACATCCTATGTGCAGACACTAACCTTAAGAAGAAAATATATTTGGTGTAAAACCTCTTCGTAGCTGAACTACTAAAGTCTCAAAAAAATAACTTAAAATTATTGAACGCTTCATTAAACTAAAAAAACTAATTTGGGCAACCCTTTGGGGCCAAATTTTTCTAAAGCCCATCACTAAAAACTAAAAGACAAGGACCAAAGAGCTAATTAGAAATAGGCTATTTTTAACAAAATTAATTTACCCTTGTCCCTCTGGACAGACCTCAATTCTTAATGAGAAGTAAACAAACAAAAGGGTGAATAATCATCCAATATGATACAGGTCTAAGCCGTAGAAACAGCCTATATAAAGACCCATTAGTAGATACAAATAAAATAGTCTTGGCCCTTGACAACAAAATAAAAAAAATATAAAAGAAAAAAAGGTTACGGGGAGAATTACCCCACGCTCCGGCGACCAGACAGGACGTTTCCCCTCCCCATAGGAAGGGCAAGTGAACTCGCTATGGCGGAAACGGGTCGCCGCCGAGGCGCTAGGTAACAAAACCCAGCAAACAAAAAAAATGGGATAATTACCCTAGGGGGATAGACAAAGTAACAGAGAATCCACATAAAAAACTAACCTATAACTATGATAGGTATATAGTTATTTTATATGGTAGTATATAATATAGACCTATACGTATATATGTACCAGCTGAGATTAAAGAAATAAAGCGTTAATAACGCTTAGAAGCCACTCCGGTATGTCTGTAAAATAGTTACAAAAACTTTAAATTTCAGCTAAATTGCCAATGATAAACTATGTATCAATATGAGCACTAACTGATGAAGATTTGATTACTAATCCCTGCAAAAGGAGGGTAAAACGACAGTTAAAATGACTGCCCACTCACCAATAAAATTAACTGGAACAAGGCCAGTTGTTTACATTGTTTATGTCTTGTCTAAAGAGAACAAAACAAACAAAAGGAGTTCCCATGCGCGACAAAGAAACAAGCCGACATGGCTAAGGAGAGTATGGAGAAGCTGTCCTATATAACATTTTAATAATTATTATTCCATAAATAATACAATATAATACACATACATAATTTCTCAACTCCCAGGGAAACAAACAAGGTTCATGAGTCACCCTCCACTCTGCTCACCTAACATTCCATCTGCTCTGACCATCCAGTATCCCCATTCATACAATAGTAAAAATATGACATAATATAGGTATAAATATATATAATACAGTCTTTCATTCTAGGTCCACCATATCCTTTTAGCCTTCCCATTCATAGATCATCTATCGCATAGAGCATTATGGGGTTCCTCACGGGAATTACCGATCACCTAGAAAATTTAATATATCTATATCTATACATAGACAATACATAGGTACTAAATAAGAAGATATAAGGAGTGTCTTTACCATGATGTTGACTCATCACCTTGAGTACAACGCCGTGAATAATGACAAATATACAGATGCTAGGTATGAGGCTTTTAAAAGAGGTTACCTAGTTAAACCGCCCCTGTAATAAGGCTTAATGTATAGAGTTACAATCCGCTCTGCGAAGTAAATAAGACTGAAAGATAAACTATATAAATAGGTACATAATTCATAATGCCATTAGAGATGTTGACTCACTTAGCTGAGTACAACGCCCAGACATATGACAAATAAATAGTTGCTAGGTATGAGGCTTCTTATGGGGTTACCTAGTAAAACCGCCCCTGTAATAAATTAATATATTTAACAATATATATATATATATATATATATATTATATATATATATAACATATGATAAAAAAAAAATATTAATGATACAGTGGTTCTCCGTACTCAACAACCAAGACCGGATAGTCTAAACGTTCAAAAGGAACATAGTACTTAAGGACTTTGTATAGGTACCAATTTGGTGAGTTAAAATATTATGGAAGTATAGAGCTAGGGATAATCTCATAAAACGAAGAAATTTAGTATCCTGAAACTAAGTTGACTCCGCAGAGTGTAACTTATAATGACCTCAGGAATACCAAGGTACAAAACAATGGTACAAGCAGAACATTATAGAGTGATCTGGTACCACCACAGTGAATTTAGAAGGCAACACTTTACCTATGGCGAACCCACCAAATCAATAAACACCTACATAAGTGTCCTAGAACAAAAGTGTCATATCCTGAGTACAAAATATTTATATTTTTCGAAGAATGTGCCCTCTAGGTATGTACAACTCTAGGTTAGCTAGTCTTTAATAAAATAATTTATAATATACCCAAAATCAGACCATCATGGGAAGATAAAGTGTATATAATTATGACTGCCCCCTTTTTAGATCCTTAATATGCCAACTGCCTAGCCATTTACCTGAAGTACAATCCTGAAGTTCATAAACCAAGCGATTCAACTTTTTGATGATTTTACATTTATCATATTTAGGAGCCAGCTTAGCCATAAAAAAATTATTGGCATCACTAAGTGGATAAATCCGTTTCACTTGGAATTCCTCATCTCTATGACGGCGGTTATAAAATTCGCGGCTTTTTCGGTGAGCCTTATCAATAGCTTGCGAAACGGACTTAAATACTTCCGGTAAGTCGCTTAGCTTCTTAGAATAGACATCACGCGAAGTAACTACTGGAGGAGACGAAGACGTGGTACTGTCGTGATGCGAACCATCCCATACAGCTTCTCTGCCGTGTACTAAAAAAATGGTGTATGGCGTGTAGTTTCGTTGGTGGAAGTGTTAAGGGCAAATTGTATTCTTGGTAGGGAAACATCCCACGTACGGTGATCCAAACCGACAAGAATGGACATGGCCGTTACGATGGTGCGATTGTAACGCTCGACGGTGTTGACTTGTGGGGTGTACCGGGGAGTATAGTGTACCTGGGGCACTCCATATTTCGCGAAGAGGGATTTAACCTCACCACCGGTAAATTGAGGTCCATTATCCATAATGACGTTCCGGGGAATTCCATGCGTCAAGAACACTCCGCTTTCCAGTCGCGACGCAATCACCTTACCAATCGCTCTACGCAGAGGAAACAACAGGCAGTATTTGCTGAAACAACAAACAACAACCAACAAAAAGGTATGGCCCGCACGGAAGCGAGGCAAAGGGCTAACTACATCAGCAACAATAGACATCTATTGTTAAACCTGTAAATAAATAAACCAAAAAAATGTGATACAAAAAAAAATACCTACATTGAACAACATCACCCTTATCAAACATCATCTATAAATAGCAGCCAAACCATTCATCAGCAACTTCACCGAAGAAAACTGCATAGCGGCATCCTTCAACACAAGTCAGCAAAAGCCGAACCCACGGACAACAACATCAACAAAACGAGGTGAAAACTGTATATGAACAGTGTTCAAATACTATCACTACAGGTAGTCTGTATCATCACAGCCTCCTATATCAGCATAAAATATCTGTATAGTGATAGCCCTCAACAATTACCGAAGACTGTATAGCGACAGCCTCCAATAACCTAAAGAAAGACTGTATAGTCACAGCCCTCCACAACAGACAACGAAGAGATGATAACTGTATAGCAACAGCCATCAAAAATAACAAGAGAAAGCTGGATAGTCACAGCCCTCTCTATACAACGAAGAAACAGACTGAATAGTCGCAGTCTAAAATAGATAAATGGTCAGCCAAAGAATGCTATAAATAATATTGTTCAATGGGATATAAGATGAGACTATATAAGTACTTGTTCACAAAAATAAAACTAAGTTTCTCCTTGAAGAAAAAAAAATATATAGTTAGACCAGAACACTAATAGGCAGTATTCAAAAAAAATGTCAATTAAGAAAATAAATTCAAAATAAGGCATAATATGCATATTGACTAGAGTAAGTTTAGTTATAATTTAGGATTTAATTTGCTGGTGTTAAAATTTGAAAATTAAATTTGCATTTTGATAATACTTGGCACATAGAAATTTTACAGTTATGATGTTTACATACATGGGTACATATCTAATGGCACATTCCTTAATAATAAATTCACATATAGTAAATAATTGTAAAATAAAATGGTGAGTGTATACAGATACATTTCAATTAAATAGTGAACGTTAGTCACATTAAATTTAAGAAAATTGTTGTGGAAAAAAAACACAATATGCAAGTAGGTATATGTTACATATAGAAAAACCTAGGAATTCATCTTTCCCTATGCAAAGCCCCTACGTTGCGGCGTCATTGTTACGATTTTGTGTATGGATGGGGTTATGAAATATATTCCTTAATTGTGATATACGACTGTTTGAGAAAAAATAATAAAAATAAGGTGAGAGAGGACTGAGGGTCCAACTCTCCAGGTGGGGAAGAGAAGCTTCCACACACCTAACTTAACTACCTGCCTAAGCTAGGAGGTGTAGAGATACACAAATAAAAACAATATTGAAGCGTTCAACAAATCTAATATTTTGAAAAAAAAAAAATGTACAGTATTCTGTAGCTGATACTGATGCCGAAACTGTATTTTTTTATTTTTGTCTGTCTGTCTGTCTGTCTGTCTGTCTGTCTGTCTGTATCCCGGCCGCGTATCAGTCCAAAACTACTGAATGGATTTCAATGAAACTTAGCATGACTGGAGTAGGATAATTAAGCTTTTTATCCCGAAATTCAGCATGGTTCCCTTGGGAGAGGGGATGAAAGTCAAAATATACACTTAGTTATAATTTATTAACGCGTAGTCCGATTTCATACGTTCTTTTTAGGGTTCCGTACCCAAAGGGTAAAAACGGTCTGTCCGGCTGTACGTCTGTCCGTCTGTCCGTCCATCCGACCGTCCGTCTGTCACCAGGCTGTATCTCAAGAACGGTAATAGCTAGACAGTTGAAATTTTCACAGATGATGTATTTCTGTTGCCACTATAACAACAAATGCAAAAAGTTGGCCAAGTGCGAGTTGGACTCGCGCACGTTAAAACAAAAAAAAAGGTTAAAATATTAAGTCTAATGTTGTACGGAACCCTTCGTGCGCGAATCCGACTCGCACTTGGCCGATTTCGTAAATATTTCAAAGTCATCGGGATTGAAGTTCAGAAATAACAGACATCACAACCTAAATATTAAGTTCCAAATAACTTGACACCCAAAATGTACAGAAACCTTTGAACGTACGGCTCATCTTAAGCTGGCGTTTGCACTTTATCGTATATAATAAATAGGCCTGTAGTTGTACCTCTCCAAAAGACTGATTTTTCAAACGATAAAACACAGTTTTTTTTATTACGATAAGCACAACTTCCCTACGTATATTTTTCATAACATGCAATGCTCTAATCAGTCTAATCTATACCTATAACAGGTTGCAGAAGGCGGGTAGGGAAGCGCGAGGGGTAAGACGCTTACATTTATCTATTTATACTTATAATAATACTGTAACAGGTCCTATTCTGTACATTGCAGATATTTTGAAAATATGTTTTGAGAGCAATCTGTAGCAGATACTGATGCAAAAACTGTTTTTTTTTTTCTGGCTGTCTGTCTGTATCCCGGCTGCGCATCACTCCAAAACTACTGAATGGATTTGAAAGAAACTTAGCACGATTCGAGTTCATACTACGACGAAGACATAAGATACTTTTATCCCGAAATTCAGTACGGTTCTTTTGGGAAAGGGGATGAAAGTCAAAATGTACACTAAGTTGTAATTTATTAACGCGTAGTCCGATTTCAATCATTCTTTTTTTGTTACAATAGTGGTAATTTAATTATTTTCCCGTAAATATTTCAAAGTCCTCAGTTTTGCAGTTAAGAAATTACAGATGTCACAAACTAATTATTTCGTTTTAAATAACTTGAACCGCGGAATATTGAGAAACCCTTGAACGTACGACTTATCTTGCCCACAGGCAGCCCGGAACTCCACGGGAAGCCCGACACCCCACGGACAGACCGGCATCCCACGGGCAGCCCGGCACCCCACGGGCAGCACGGCACCCTTATTTAGTTTTGCAAGCTTGCTACTATAAAACTCTAAAATGTGGTACATTCACCACAATCAGTTTTTAAAACTACATATCTTTCTTTTAACGGATACATTTCGGAGACTGCGCAATGGAAGTGCACAATGTTGTCTTAGGTTTTCGCGATTGTTACACTTAGTAATTAAACAACTTTAAACGGTTTAAATCACGTATATTTATCATTATTTTTGTCCGGACGTTTCAAACACTTTGTAGTGATCGTGGTCACGGGGTGACTGTCGGGACAAAAATAATGATAAATATATGTGATTTAATCCGTTTAAAGTTGGAAGTGCACAACTTTAGTAGATTGTTATACAAGGGTCGAAAGGAATTGGTAACTTTCACCAGCGGTCAGCTCTCTAATTTTCATTTCGAATTTAAGGAAATTAAAAAAAGTAGCTTTTCTAAAAATTATTCATTAAAAAAATAACATACTTACTAAGAATTTACTGAGAGGTTAACTATTTGTGAAATTTTACGTAAAATTTTGTTTGGAATATTTACAGGCGGCTATAGCCCGAATAGGAATCTCTCTGCTTTTCACTATTAATATAAGGAATAACGATATAAAAATAGTATGTTTTTTATATAATTTAATAACATGAGCAGGACCTTTTTAAAATGTATGCGGCTATAGTCCGACTAGGAATCGATGACTTACATCCGTGTTAAACACTCTACTTTTCATTTAAAATATTTAGGAAAGTAAAAAAATAGTAGTTGCATGGTGGTAGGGCATTTTGCGAATGCCCGCCTGGCTAGCTATCACCCTCAAGTAGAAAATCTGTTGCCAAGCACCTAACGGTGTGTTCCGGCAGCTGTCCTTGAGAGCCAGTAATTATCTAGGTTAGCCTGAACAACACCTTCGACCACATCATCACTTTCTATCAGGTGAGATAGTGGTCAGAGGCTAACCTATCATGCATAAAAAAAAAGTTTTTCTAAATATTTACTAAAAATAATAAACATGAGTAGAAGATACAAAGATACACTAGGAGTTAGAACAATGAAATTTAGGGAAAGTTTAAGTTAGTTTTTTTTTAACCTACACTTTTTACCTTATATTTAGTTACTACCCTGCCAAACATAGTTGTTATTAATTGTTTTATAACAACAGAGTATTTTACAACGAAAAATCTTACAAATATAACTTTGTTTACACCAATGGTTACCATGGTTACAAGTCATTCCGGCCCAAGAGAAGGAAGCATTTACTATGAGTTTTTCCCGGCCTTAGGTGGGAAGGAGCGTCTCCCACCCGCTGCTCAGATCAAACAAACACTACTTTCCGAGAATGAGAAATAAAATAAAAAATCGATCTACCGTCAAACAAACCGCCTAAAATAGAAATTCTAAAGAAACGCATAAGGTACTTTGCTTCAACATTTATTGTGCGAACCGGGAAAGAACTCTCTGAGTTACTTAACTACTGTCTTCTGGAAAATACACCCCGGGAGTTTTGAAATCCAAAGTAGAAAGCTCCATTCTGAGCTATGGTTTACTATAAGAGTGCTTCACCGCAGACCACAGTGTTGCTTAATATGAGATAAACAGTGCACAAATGTGAATAATTAGTCTGCAGGTACGGCAATCGCGAACGAAGTCGCGGGTACAGCTAGTTTTTAAATTTATTTATTTAAAATTAAAATTTTCACCAAAACTCATTTAAAGGAGAGTAAATAGGTCCAGAACATTTTCCTTAATTAGGTTGGGTATTCGCTAGTACCAGGTACAAAGATTAACTTGGAATTTGGGAATTTTATAGCAATCACTGGTACGAGCGAACAACACTTTACTTAAGTTTATTATAAGTTTAACTATTTAATTTACAATTTCTGTGTGCCAGCAACGTAGATCCACATAATTTAAGTTTATTAGAAAGTTATTGCTATATAGTTTTAGTATATAAGTGTAGATAAAAACAGAAACCAGCCTGCTCAGAAAATTCTATATAGATCTCAGGGTAAGGTCGTGAGTCGCATAGGGTGTAAGATGAATTCCGCAAAGTAAAAAAGAAGAAAAGGGCGCCACCCGGTTATAGGATACCGGGAAATTACTTAAATACCGGTGCAGCGTGGAGATTCACAGCCTTGTACCGAAGACTCAGTTAAGGCGAGCAGTCCGGGATGTCAGGCAGAGTGCTGACCGCATGTACTGCTCTGGCTGTCTTCCGGAGCTGGGGCTATGGTACGTGTAGATATGGTAGGGTACTTTACCAGCCCTAACCATGAACCTCCTTTCTTTTTGAGGAGGTTCGATGGCTTTCGGAGTACGCCACGTGGACGCGTCACGAGTCCACGATAGGGAACGAAGTCGCCTCCTTGAATTCAGTTAAATTCCTTTTTTATCTCAGCCGGTATGTATTTTCTTCGATGGATCCTCTTCTTCGATGGATCCTCTGGAAGGCGGACGTCGAAAGGAGCACTGCCCGGCTTTCTTGCAGCCCTCGCTTCAGGCAGTGGGAGGCGTGGGCGAGCGGCTGACGGACTGAAAAGGTCTTCTCTAAAATTGACACCCTATTTATAAGTTTCGGGCTCTCTCGAACATTCCATGAGAGGGGAGCTAAAATAAACAGATAATCTCAACTCTCAATAACAAGAAAAGGATTAATACTCTGTGCAAGGTGTGCGTTCCGAACCTCACATGATGGAACAAAAAAATCGTTCTGACCCTCAAAAAACCGTAACAACTTTTGTTACATCAGAGGACTTCACGATATCAACGCAGTCCACCAACATCTTGAGACTGCACAGCCAACCCTGCTATTTCTAACGGAGACGCAAATATCCTGCCCTGATGATACATCGTATTTATACTACCCTTGGTACAAGCTGGAGCACGATTTTGTGCGCCGTGCTGGGGTATGTATATACGTCTAGGAGGATATTTGCTGTCGCCGCTGTACAAGACAGCAGATTGAGATGGATTGCGAGATTTCTACGCATCGTACCCGTGGAGACAGCTTTGCTTCGCATCAGATGATCCTGACACCTGTGCAGCTGCCGTCGCTGAGGCGATACTGGCGGGAATGGAATGTTATATTCCAAACCCGCTAGTGGCAGCAGGGGTGAAGAAGCGACCGTGGTTTAATCGGCCCTGCAAAGATGTTAAACAAAATAAGCAAACCTTGTATGAGGCTTGGACCACGGCCCGAACTAATAAGGACCCAAAGATCTCTGATGCGAAACGAAAATTTGACGCTGCCTCCAGGTACAGTAAGTGAATGATTGCCAGAGCTAAGTTCGATTTCGTCGGCAGGTTTGGTGAGAGGCTTACTAGCCTTCCCTCTGGAAGTCGTGCTTTCTGGTCTCTTGCCAAAGTTGCTGAAGGAAACTTTTGCCAGTTGTCCTTGCCACCACTCCGTAAGCCAGACGGAAACTTGGCCCATAGTGCAAAGGAGAAAGCTGATCTTCTGGGCTCTCTCTTTGCCTCAAATTCGACTTTGGATGATGGGGGCGCCACACCGCCTACCATTCCGCAGTGTGCTGGCTCCATGCCGGAGATAAGCATTACCCAACGGGAAGTCCGGTGGGAACTGCTTTCTCCGGACATCCATAAGTCGAGTGGTACTGAAACGGTGTGCTCCTGAATTGTGTCCAGTATTGACGCGTCTTTTCTCACTTTCCTACATCAAAAAGGAAGTCCCTAAGTATTTAATTTTTTCTGTGTGATAATTTGTAATTGTATTATTTGTACGTTTTTTATCGTAATAAACAAATTTGAATTTGAATTTGAATTTGCGGGACACCAGCATTAATGACTATGCTATCAGAGCAGCTACCTTCAACGACAGCTCTTATGCATCTGCTGGACAGAAAGCTGGCAACCCATTTGCATAATCCCTCGGGAAGCCCGTGTGATGGTAACTTCGTTAGAAGACCCCTGTGCCAGACCCGATCGAACGCCTTCGCCACATCTAGGCTCACTGCCAATGCCTATCACCTTGACTCTCGATGGCGAGTGACCAACGGTGCGTGAGATACACAAGGAGGTCACCAGCTGAGCGACTGTGGCGGAAGCCATATTGTCGGTCACTCAACAATTGAGTGTTGATGACATGCTCCATGACTTTGGAGAGAAAGCAGGTGATGGCGATAGGCCTGTAATTCGTCGGGTCTGATCTGTTGCCTTTTTTGGGCACTGGGTGTACGTGGGATGTCTTCCACGAAGACGGGACTTCCTTTTTGATGTAGGAAAGTGAGAAAAGACGCGTCAATACTGGACACAATTCAGGAGCACACCGTTTCAGTACCACTCGACTTATGGATGTCCGGAGAAAGCAGTTCCCACCGGACTTCCCGTTGGGTAATGCTTATCTCCGGCATGGAGCCAGCACACTGCAGAATGGTAGGCGGTGTGGCGCCCCCATCATCCAAAGTCGAATTTGAGGCAAAGAGAGAGCCCAGAAGATCAGCTTTCTCCTTTGCACTATGGGCCAAGTTTCCGTCTGGCTTACGGAGTGGTGGCAAGGATGACTGGCAAAAGTTTCCTTCAGCAACTTTGGCAAGAGACCAGAAATCACGACTTCCAGAGGGAAGGCTAGTCAGCCTCTCACCAAACCTGCCGACGAAATCGAACTTAGCCCTGGCAATCATTCGCTTACTGTACCTGGAGGCAGCGTCAAATTTTCGTTTCGCATCAGAGATCTTTGGGTCCTTATTAGTTCGGGCCGTGGTCCAAGCCTCATACAAGGTTTGCTTATTTTGTTTAACATCTTAGCAGGGCCGATTAAACCACGGTCACTTCTTCACCCCTGCTGCCACTAGCGGGTTTATAATATAACATTCCATTCCCGCCAGTATCGCCTCAGCGACGGCAGCTGCACAGGTGTCAGGATCATCTGATGCGAAGCAAAGCTGTCTCCACGGGTACGATGCGTAGAAATCTCGCAATCCATCTCAATCTGCTGTCTTGTACAGCGGCGACAGCAAATATCCTCCTAGACGTATATACATACCCCAGCACGGCGCACAAAATCGTGCTCCAGCTTGTACCAAGGGTAGTATAAATACGATGTATCATCAGGGCAGGATATTTGCGTCTCCGTTAGAAATAGCAGGGTTGGCTGTGCAGTCTCAAGATGTTGGTGGTGAATGGCATGGAGGTTGGCTAAGTTCGACTGCATTGATATTGTGAAGTCCCCTGATGTTACAAAAGTCCACTCATAGTGTGGAAAGGGAGGCCGCTGAAAAACCATTTCTATTGTTTTTCCGAGGCATTAAAAAAGGGATTGAGTGAAGAGATTACATACGAGTTTATGCCCCACTAGCTTAATTGCAGGCGTCTTGTTAAAAAGTTGTAATTCCTAATAAGTTTTCTATTAATGGTTAAGGATCAATAAAATTAGTATTATTTCGCGGGTTTTAATAATTTAACCACTCGTGGGTACAACATTAAGAATTCTATTAAAGTACTAAATTAATTATAATAATTATTAATTATATAATAATTATTAATTATATAATTAATAATTATGAAATAATTAATTAACAATGAATTATTATATATTATTTAATTAATTATAAATGCATTTATTGTACTAGCTGTAGTGTTGTATACAGTTAATAGTATTTTGTTTAATAAAAGCATACCGCAATTATAGTACTTACATAAACCAAAACATCTATTATAAAATGAGTTTCAGATGGTTTTGAAACAAACGTAAAAGGTCTTACGCAATACCAATTTATTGTGATCATTTGGAATGTCTAGTATGTTTGCCAACACCTACCTCATATAACATGCTGTACTTAATTTTTTTCTCTGAAGAGGCTAAAATAACATAATTATTTATGTTGATGTAGGTAGTAATTGTAAAAATGTAATAGCTCTATAACTCTCTGTAATGTTAATATTCTTTATTCAATAATTATACTATTTGTATATTTAATGAACTATTGTTGACCACCATATAAGTTCAATCCTTGTATCGACACTATACGTGGATTATTGGATGTGATGCCTCAATTTACAAGCGATTCTAGACAGAATCAGATGCAGATGCAATACTGATTGAGTCTCGCTGATGTGTTGTTGTTATATTTTACACTATAGCGTCACTATCTCAAACCTATTCATGCTAATGCACCCTCAAAAGTGGCACAACGGAGAGACACATGTTTCTCACACTGAAGAAAAATAAAATGGCACAAAAATTACGCAGGAATTTAACAAATATAAATACCTACTTGAATTCAACGAAAATTTTTCGGTGTTCTAATCCAACGACAGGTAGGTACGTAAAATAAATTGTTATGAAATAACAATTAACATTTTAAAATCAATTTAGACTTTATTCAACATAAAGAACACGGCTGTATACCTTATATTGTTATGACAAGCAATTGTCAAGATTATAGAGTAGTACATATACCATAGAACATATACTACGTACCTATACTCCATTAAATAATCAAAGAGTTTAAAATATAGCGACCAAGAAGTCTACTACACTCCCAAAAGGGTATTGATATTATTTTAATCCAAATATTTTTGTAATCGAATCCAAAAAGGTTGCAATACTAATGCAACCGATGTTTTCAACTAATGAAAATAGCTGTATTAAAGTGAACAAATTCACCTTTAAATGTATAAAATATGCTTAGAAATGCATAATTCATCTATTAAGTTACTGTTGGTGTAAGATTAGGATATCATTAACCTTTTAACCCGCTTTTTTTTTTAAAGCTGAATAAGCATAATTATAAGTTTAAAAACATGGCACGGGCTATTTGAAGGTCCACGTGTACGTTGTTATATCACTGGCACTTTAATACAACACATGTGCACATTAATGCAGCTAAAAGATTTTATACCTAACCTTTTTGTGGGGTGTTATTCAGCTTGTAGCTGTAAACGGGTCTAGTTTGTGGTGTAATAATCAACTTATTGTTTATAGCTGATAGACTATCCTTTGAACACCATCTCCCCTGATGGTAAGTGATGATGTGGTCGAAGATGTTGTTCAGGATAATTTAGAATTACTGGCTCTCAAGGACAGCTGCCGGAACACACCGTAAGGTTTTGCTACATATTTTCTACTTTCGGGTAGTAGCTAGGCAGGCGGGCATTCGTAAAATGCCCACCACCATACTGTAACGACTTTCATCATAAGACAACAACCCATACCGACGGCTTAACGTGCCCTCCGAAGCACGAAAGCGCTCAGTAGTAATATCACTAGCGGTCACCCATCCTAATCCTGACCGCAGTGGACGTTGCTTAACTTAGCTGATCGACTAAGGACAGCTAAGCAAACTTCACTACGAGCGCTTCAAAATTATATTATTCTACGAAGGAGTGTTTAATGAGTTCACATGTAGGTACGTCTATAAAGTATATTACTCGTATAAGCACCACTTATGTAACACTGTGTGCTGAACATATAATTTCTTATATTGTATTAATTGGCATTATAATGGCAAATAATCTGAACCTTTCTAGAGCTGATGACATTATAATGGTACACAGAAAACGTCTTTAAAAGTATTTTTTTTGTTTCATAGATTCACTGTAGCACAGATAATGTCATAATGTGCTACATTTTGTTTAGACAAAAACTGTAATATAACTAAATTAATTTTGATTTTATCACATACTGCGGAGTTTTTGTGATTCATTTTATGGGTTAGTCTCCTAATACAAAATCATTCAACTGATTTTAATGCCTTAAAAATACAAAGTGTTTAGTTCATCCTTGCTTATTTGGAGAGTATTATTTATATTTATTATTACGTATATTTATTTATAAAACGACATTTAAACTCATGAACATACGTGATAAATAGTTTACGTCCTATTCTCGGACCTACTGAATATATACACAAAATTTCATAGGAATCGGCCTTTTCGGAGGGGTTTTATTTCAAAGAGTGACGAGAATTTTTTAATTTGGATATATTTGTTTTATATAAATTTATTAATTTAGGCATTACATTGTACACTGATATAAGCAGTTATTTAATGGAAAATGCATAGATTCTAGTGTTGATAGGTATGTGCCGTATCGTGATGCTATATTCATTGACATTTCAACATGACAACTTCAATATGTAGTTCCACTTTAAGCCTGAAAAATATAATATGACAAGTACCTACTTAGCTACGAGTCGGGCTTTTACGACAGACAAGAGGTACGCGAGGCGCGCATTGGGTTTAAACCTTGTTTAATTAAATTTTTTTCAGCAAATAATATCCTTATTGATCTGCGTCACCCCCTAACTGAAATTTTTAGACGATTATATGCGTGTTTATTAACAATGTCATACAGTATTGTTCCTGAATGACAACAAATAAAACATAAAGTTTTTAAAAAAAATTATATGACGTATTTCTCACAAATATTATCATAATTCATATCAGGGTCATAAAACAATAAAATTAAACGTATAATATATTAACCCTAAAAGCATTGAACTTTTATTGCAAGCTGCCAGGCTCATTCTTGTATCCGAGAATTTTTCCTCAGATATTTATAGACTCAAAAGATTTCCGAGATATTGCTAATTAGATGTGAAGCTCTTTCTACTAGGCTGAGGATGTCTGGAAAGATACTCTACTACAGGAAAAAAAAGTTTCTTATTAGAAGATTACCTTTTGTAATAATAAACTTTTAAATTTCAGTAACTATTTTTGTACACTACACACTAACTTTCACGCAATTTCAGCCGCGAAATTAATACTAAAAAATGATGGTGATTAAAATTATACTTTGTCTTATAATCTGTTGTAGTATAGTTTCTGCGTAAAGCAAAAACAAACACAAAAATTCACTCAAAATCTTTTGCATATAGCTTAAGTGTGAAACAGTAAAATTTAAACATCAACAATCAACGGTAAGACCTGCTATAGATTAAAGCCTCACTGTAAATATCTGAGTAAAGGTATACTAGGTACTCACGAAGGCATACATGTTTATCCATTTCCCCTACCCACTGCTCGTATGCTGCTAATATAATTATAGGATCACGACGCTGGATGTTCACCGGATGTGTTTTAACGTGATTTTGTCTGGCACATCCTTTTACAGTTAATTGATACGGAGAGGGCCCACGCACTGAGGGATATAGCAGTGAGAGTATAACGTGAATAATAACTTAATTATCACAATAACAGAGTAGCTTAGTGAATCTATCGAATTGATGTACTCGTGTCCTTATGTTGTTTGTGGAAAAGCTTTGTTTATTAGACGTCGAGCAATCGATATTGGATTTAATTTTATCTCATTTAATCCTACGCGAAATCGTAGGTGGATCGGACTTTTGCTACCAAGGCACCATGAATTCGTAGAAAGTCATTTTTTAAATGTTACTTATTAGATGCTCAGTATTGTTTGTTGATAACTCTAACGCGAAATTCAAAAGCAACGCTTATTGCCCCTCTTCTGGTAAATGGCCTCGACCGTTCATAAAATACCATAAATACATGGACGTATATACTTCTCGGGACCCTTTCAGAGTGAACATAAGTAACGATGTCAACTCCAAGTAATAGTAGCAATTAATTTAGAAAAAAACGACACTTTTTCGACTTCTTACACTTATTTGGTGCACATTATATGGTAAATATAGACAGCAAGTTATAAACAACTGCAATATTATTTGCTGTACCAAAGAAACACAAAGCGCGGTGTTACCATTAATAACTTAATAGATTCGTATAAAAAGTTTATTTCAGTTTCACGTTCTTGTTGCTTGTGGAATATGCTTTTACGCATACCCAATGACGTTGCTGACCGCTTAGGCGGACCCAGCCTTTCAGGAGTACCTCCCATTTCTACCCTGGAACACAGAGACCTCCACACCTCGTTAGGACTTAAGCCTGATGGGGCGCCAGCTGCTCCCACAACTAACGCCTTAGGTCTTCTGAGCGGAGGCGGAGTGCGAGCTCGATTTGCTTGTCTCCGTGTGCGCGCTCTACGGATCGGGATAGAGTGAGCATTCCTCTCCCTCTCCCACTCCTGCGAACGAGGCCATCGCACCCTTCAACCTCTCGTCACTGACCATCTTTACGATGATGGCTGACAAGGAGAGATTCTTTCAACATTTTCTGATGCCAATTTCAGTAATTAATGCATACACCTGTTACCATTCGGCAACTGCTAATTTTACATTATTTATCTTTTGTACGATTACTTAAACTCTACTAATACTTCTTCCATGGTAGAATAAGTTGTAATCAAATTATACACACCAAATAATGTAATATATTTATGAAATAACAAACCTCTACGTGAATAACATGCAAGCTTGTTTTGATTTAGTCTAGCAGAATAATATCCAATTAGTTAGGGCGACCAAGCCGAAATTCTATGAACCAATAATTTTGGTTACGAACATGTAGGTAGCTGGTACCCGATACGTTCACGGCCTATACACGCAGACAAAGAGCGGGAGTAGTGCATCGATAAGATACGATATACTGCAGGTACTACCTACTGAAATATATCGCAAATGAAAGGTGTAGTACACAACTTTCAGCGTTCTCTTCTGGTGGAACCCAGTGGACAAAGAAATCAAATCCTTGAGAGCCAGCGTTATTCTAGTATAAGCCTGTTAACACCTGCGACCACATCATCACTTACCATCACGTGTGATTGTGGTCAAAGACTTACCTATCAGTAATAAAAAAAAAAATGGTGTATACTTAAAGCATAATATTTATCACGTCGGCTTAGCAGGAAAATAAGGCGGAATTGTCACTTTATTACATGTATATTATATGAAGTATGAGAATAGTGAAAGTGCTCTTTCTAGATTTTTGTATAAATATCATGCAACAGTGCGCGATGTTAATCTTCAAACAAAGTACGTTTTCCTCCTAACTCTAAGACTATTTTAGTTTTAAAAAGGTTCCGTAACCAAACAGCAAAACGGTTTGACTGCCGTCGGTAAGTATGTCACGGGTCAGAAACTTGTAAGTGGAATGAGTTACAACCTGATTTTTTTATATTCTGTAAGAATATCACAGTACCACACACCCGAAGACGCATATGGAACTATAAAAAACTCAATTCCGAGCGTATGGTGATTGCACAGGTCATATTGCGTCAAAAGGTAAAAAAAAACACTCAAACTTAAGAGTGCTATCTACCTTCATAGATAATTTAATGAAAATTAGTTGAGCCTTTTGAGCGTGAAGAAGTAACAAACACACAAACACACTCACTAACTTTCGCTTTTATCTTATTCTTTGCTCATCCCACGGGAACACCAAATTTATATATATTATTGAGAGCCAGTAATTCTAGGTTAGCCTGAACAACATCTTCGACTACATCATCACTTACCATCAGGTGATATAGTGGTTAAAGGCTAACCTATCAGGCATAATACAGGTTGTCTACGGCGATGCCACATGAAGGAATAGTGCCTTGAATATTGTAGATGGAACATTTTACTGAAAGAAGACATTATTTGAATATTGAAAACAATTTAAACTGCATTCATAGATTTTTAAATAATCGCGAGAAATTGCGATGGCCAAGGTAATTTATGCGTCTTTCGGCTCAGGATACGGCTCGATTTGTTGCATACAACCAGGTACCTACTAATAAATAACGTATATCTTTATAATTTTATCATGTACTTAAAATCTAGTAGGGAAATGATTTTCAAGTGGGTAAATTTATTAGTAATAGGTACAGATACCTAATTTCAGTTGCTATACAGCAACTGAAATTAGGTCCTTACGACAATGTCAGCTTTTCATTCTTCTGAACAAAATTTCACATCAAATGTTAATGTTCAAGGTCATCCTTATATTTCTTACACTATGTTATTTAGCAAAAAATAATGCTTATGATGAAATCTTTTGATCGGTATGATAGAACTACAGCGTGATTTTTTTTCTCGTGCAACGGGTTCGATTCCTTTTTTTTTTTTTTTTTTATTTACGTGTGAAAAATGCATTTACGCATCCGATATCTCGGGCTCGACACCAACTACTCCCACAGCAGCAAGTGCCCCTACCGACTAAATAACACACGGTGTTCCAACTCTACCGCTTCTCGGCGGGCCGCAGGGACGCTTTAGCTCTCGACCACGAACCCGTTTGTCCGTTGCCGGACCCCTCCTGGGGTGCTACCCCTCACGACGCACCAGAACACATGGCACGTCGCTACCACCCGGGGACCAAGCCCGCAAATGGGAGTCAGACAACCCCCGCTTCTGACGCCCGAGGTCACCCTGCGACGGGTCAGATAAGTAGCCCCGTCGCCTGCTACTTCGGCCGCAGAGGATAGGGAGAGCGGCGCCTCGCTATACCGACACTCCTCTTCCCCTGCGGCCCCTCCGCGTCCGCCATCGAACGGTAGATGGTAAGTGGTGTGCGGGCCGCGAGCGGCCCGCATCTATCTTGAGTCAGTACGAACTGTCATAAAAGCACCTTATACATATGAAAAAAAAAAAAAAAAACTCCAATATAAGTATGAATTCCAATACAATCTCTTAATACAGTAGAGATTCATACTGTAGCCACCAAACCAGATTCACCCTACTGCCATAAAGAAGTGGTACGGTCAGAATCGTACCAAGGTTCTAAGTCACTTCGGTAAAGGAACCCCACTCGTAGGTGCTTTGGTTATCGCGGGCAGTTACCATGGAGACCAGTCGGAGATGTGGAAAATACTCTCAAGTCGGAGCTCGGCCTTCGGCCTCGGACAGTTACTCCAAATGTAGTCAAAACTCCCACAAAACTCCTAAAACAGTCGGTAATGTATGGTAAAACTCCAAATACAGTATGAAGAATGAGAGGAGCATGTAAATTCGGAGCTCGGCCTTCGGCCTCGCAAGACACTCACAAGGCTCGGCCTGCGGCCTCGCCAAGCGCTCGCCCTTCGGGCTCGCCCACCATACGCTCGGCCTTCGGCCTCGCGGGCCGAAAGTTCGGCCTTCGGCCTCACCAGAAGCTCGCCCTTCGGGCTCGCTATACCTTGATGTAGGACAAATGCTCCAAATCCAGTCGAAAATCCCACAAAAACTCCAAAGACAGTCGAAAATGTTAGGTGAAATACTTCAAATGCAGTATGAAGAATGAGAGGAGCATGTCAATTCGGAGCTCGGCCTTCGGCCTCGCAAGACACTACTATGGCTCGGCCTTCGGCCTCGCAAGACACTAATACGGCTCGGCCTGCGGCCTCGCCAAGCGCTCGCCCTACGGGCTCGCGCACCATACGCTCGGCCTTCGGCCTCGCGGGCCGAAAGTTCGGCCTTCGGCCTCACCAGAAGCTCGCCCTTCGGGCTCGCTATACCTTTGTGTAAGACAATAACTCCAAAATCACTCGAAAATCCCACAAAAACTCCAAATACAGTCGAAAATGTAAGAAAAATACTCCAAATGCAGTATGAAGAATGAGAGGAGCACTTTTGACAGGTGTCATTTGACTGCTCTCCCTATTCCCTATGACATTTGTTCAAACACCCCCTATCTATCTCTTACCGTTTTCGAGATACGTCATCCATCTTTACTTGGCAGGCGTCATTTTTATGATTTTCGATTTTTCCCATACTCACCTAAACCCCCTCTACACTTTTCCCATACATCACTTTCTTCCTACTCGACTCCTTCTGGGAGAACAATTATGTCAGTCAGTCAGTCAGTGAGTCAGTCAGTCAGTCAGTGAGTGAGTCAGATAATATATAAAGCTCGATTACCACTCACTGACTGACTGACTCACTCACTGACATAAATGTTCTCCTAGAAGGAGTCGAGTAGGACGACAATGATGTATGGCAAAAATGTAGGGGGGGTTTAGGTGAGTATGAGAAAAATCGAAAATCCTAAAAATGACGCCTGCCAAGTAAAGATGGATGACGTATCTCGAAAACGGTAAGAGATAGGTGGGGGGTGTTTGAACAAATGTCATAGGGAATAGGGAGAGCAGTCGAATGACACCTGTCAAAAATGCTCCTCTCATTCTTCGTTCTGCATTTGGAGTATTTTCCTTATATTTTTGACTGTATTTGGAGTTTATGTGGGATTTTCGACTGAATTTGGAGTTCCTGTTATACGTGAAGGTATAGCGAGCCCGAAGGGCGAGCTTCTGGTGAGGCCGAAGGCCGAACTTTCGGCCCGCGAGGCCGAAGGCCGAGCGTATGGTACGCGAGCCCGTAGGGCGAGCGCTGGGCGAGGCCGCAGGCCGAGCCGTATTAGTGTCTTGCGAGGCCGAAGGCCGAGCTCCAAATTGACATGCTCCTCTCATTCTTCATACTGCATTTGGAGTATTTTACCTTACATAAACGACTGTATTTGGAGTTTTTGTGGGATTTTCGACTGAATGTGGAGATACTGTCCTCCATCAGTGTATCGCGAGCCCGAAGGGCGAGCTTCTGGTGAGGCCGAAGGCCGAACTTTCGGCCCGCGAGGCCGAAGGCCGAGCGGAATGTGCGCGAGCCCGAAGGGCGAGCGCTTGGCGAGGCCGCAGGCTGAGCCGTGTGAGTGTCTTGCGAGGCCGAAGGCCGAGCTCCGAATTTACATGCTCCTCTCATTCTTCATACTGTATTTGGAGTATTTCACCATACATTACCGACAGTTTTAGAAGTTTTTATGGGAGTTTTGACTACATTTGGAGTAACTGTCCGAGGCCGAAAACCGAGCTCCACATCAGTATTTTCCACATCCCCGACTGGTCTCCATGGTAACTGCCCGCGATAACCAAAGCACCTACGAGTGGGGTTCCTTTACCGAATTGACTCAGAACCTTGGTACGATTCTGGCCGTACCACTTTTTTATGGCAGTAGGGTAAATCTGGTTTGGTGGCTACAGTTTGGTTCATTATTGTATTAAGAGTTTATATGGGATTTCATACTTCTATTGGAGTTTTTAATTTTTTTTTCAAATGTATAAGGTGCTTTTATGACAGTTCGTACTGACTCAAGATAGATGCGGGCCGCTTGCGGCCCGCACACTGCCCGAAAAACTAGTTATTATTATTATTATAATATATAAAGCTCGATTACCACTCACTGACTCACTGACATAAATGTTCTCCTAGAAGGAGTAGAGTAGAGTGAAAATGATGTATGGCGGAAATGTTCGGGGGGTTTTGGTGAGTATGAGAAAAATCGAAAATCATAAAAATGACGCCTGCCAAGTAAAGATGTATGACGTATCTCGAAAACGGTAAGAGATAGATAGGGGGTGTTTGAACAAATGTCATAGGGAATAGGGAGAGCAATCGAATGACACCTGTCAAAAGTGCTCCTCTCATTCTTCATACTGCATTTGGAGTAATTTTCTTACATTTTCGACTGTATTTGGAGTTTTTATGGGACTTTCGACTGATTTTGGAGTAACTGTCATACATGAAGGTGTAGCGAGCCCGAAGGGCGAGCTTCTGGTGAGGCCGAAGGCCGAACTTTCGGCCCGCGAGGCCGAAGGCCGAGCGGATGGTACGCGAGCCCGTAGGGCGAGCGTTTGGCGAGGCCGTAGGCCGAGCCGTATTAGTGTCTTGCGAGGCCGAAGGCCGAGCTCTAAATTGACATGCTCCTCTCATTCTTCATACTGCATTTGGAGTATTTTACCATACAAAACCGACTGTTTTTGGAGTTTTTGTGGGATTTTCGACTGAATTTGGAGTTACTGTCATACATGAAGGTAAAGCGAGCCCGAAGGGCGAGCTTCTGGTGAGGCCGAAGGCCGAACTTTCGGCCCGCGAGGCCGAAGGCCGAGTGGAAGGCGCGCGAGCCCGTAGGGCGAGCGCATGGCGAGGCCGCAGGCTGAGCCGTGTGAGTGTCTTGCGAGGCCGAAGGCCGAGCTCCGAATTTACATGCTCCTCTCATTCTTCATACTGTATTTGGAGTATTTTACCATACATTACCGACTGTTTTAGGAGTTTTTGTGGGAGTTTTGACTTTAGTTGGAGTAACCGTCCGAGGCCGAAGGCCGAGCTCCGACTTGAGAGTATTTTCCACATCTCCGACTGGTCTCCATGGTCACTGCCCGCGATAACCAAATCACCTACGAGTGGGGTTCCTTTACCGAAGTGACTCAGAACCTTGGTAAAATTCTGACCGTACCAGTTTTTTATGGCAGTAGGGTAAATCTGGTTTGGTTGCTACAGTATGAATCTCTATTGTATTAAGAGTTTATATGGGATTTCATACTTCTATTGGAGTTTTGAACATACTTTTTTTTAATGTATAAGGTGCTTTTATGACAGTTCGTACTGCATAACGATAAATGCGGGCCGCTTGCGGCCCGCACACTGCCCGAAAAACTAGTTATTATAATATATAAAGCTCGATTACCACTCACTGACTGACTGACATAAATGTTCTCCTAGAAGGAGCAGAGTAGAGTTAAAATGATGTATGGCGAAAGTGTTCGGGGGGTTTTGGTGAGTATGAGAAAAATCGAAAATCATAAAAATGACGCCTGCCAAGTAATGATGGATGACGTATCTCGAAAACGGTAAGAGATAGATGGGGGGTGTTTGAACAAATGTCATAGGGAATCGGGAGAGCAGTCAAATGACATGAGTCAAAAGTGCTCCTCTCATTCTTCATACTGCATTTGGAGTATTTTTCTTACATTTTCGACTGTATTTGGAGTTTTTGTGGGATTTTCGACTGATTTTGGAGTTACTGTCATAGATGAAGGTATAGCGAGCCCGAAGGGCGAGCTTCTGGTGAGGCCGAAGGCCGAACTTTCGGCCCGCGAGGCCGAAGGCCGAGCGGATGGTGCGCGAGCCCGAAGGGCGAGCGCTTGGCGAGGCCGCAGGCCGAGCTGTATTAGTGTCTAGCGAGGCCGAAGGCCGAGCCATATTAGTGTCTTGCGAGGCCGAAGGCCGAGCTCCGATCTGACATGCTCCTCTCATGCTTCATACTGCATTTGGAGTACTTTTCCTTTATTTTCGACTGTATTAAGAGTTTTTGTGGGATTTTCGACTGAATTTGGAGTAACTGTCCTACATCAAGGTATAGCGAGCCCGAAGGGCGAGCTTCTGGTGAGGCCGAAGGCCGAACTTTCGGCCCGCGAGGCCGAAGGCCGAGCTTAAGGTGTGCGAGCCCGCAGGGCGAGCTCATGGCGAGGCCGTAGGCCGAGCCGTGTAAGTGTCTTGCGAGGCCGAAGGCCGAGCTCCGAATTGACATGCTCCTCTCATTCTTCATACTGTATTTGGAGTATTTCACCATACATTACCGACTGTTTTTGGAGTTTTTGTTGGAGTTTTGACTACATTTGGAGTAACTGTCCGAGGCCGAAGGCCGAGCTCCGACTTGAGAGTATTTTCCACATCTCCGACTGGTCTCCATGGTAACTGCCCGCGATAACCAAATCACCTACGAGTGGGGTTCCTTTACCGAAGTGACTCAAAACCTTGGTACGATTCTGACCGTACCACTTTTTTATGGCAGTAGGGTAAATCTGGTTTGGTGGCTACAGTATGAATCTCTATTGTATTCAGAGTTTATATGGGATTTCATACTTCTATTGGAGTTTTGAATATAGTTTTTTTTTAATGTATAAGGTGCTTTTATGACAGTTCGTACTGACTCAAGATAGATGCGGGCCGCTTGCGGCCCGCACACTGCCCGAAAAACTAGTTCATTCATAATATATAAAGCTCGATTACCACTGACTGACTGACTGACTCACTGACATAAATGTTCTCCTAGAAGGAGACGAGTAGGACGACAATGATGTATGGCAAAAATGTAGGGGGGGTTTAGGTGAGTATGAGAAAAATCGAAAATCATAAAAATGACGCCTGCCAAGTAAAGATGTATGACGTATCTCGAAAACGGTAAGAGATAGATGGGGGGTGTTTGAACTAATGTCATAGGGAATCTGGAGAGCAGTCAAATGACATGTGTCAAAAGTGCTCATCTCATTCTTCATACTGCATTTGGAGTATTTTCCTTACATTTTCGACTGTATTTGGAGTTTTTATGGGATTTTCGACTTATTTTAGAGTTACTGTCATACAAGAAGGTATAGCGAGCCCGAAGGGCGAGCTTCTGGTGAGGCCGAAGGCCGAATTTTCGGTCCGCGAGGCCGAAGGCCGAGCTGATGGTGCGCGAGCCCGAAGGGCGAGCGCTTGGCGAGGCCGCAGGCCGAGCTGTATTAGTGTCTAGCGAGGCCGAAGGCCGAGCCATATTAGTGTCTTGCGAGGCCGAAGGCCGAGCTCCGAATTGACATGCTCCTCTCATGCTTCATACTGCATTTGGAGTACTTTTCCTTAATTTTCGACTGTATTAAGAGTTTTTGTGGGATTTTCGACTGAATTTGGAGTAACTGTCCTACATCAAGGAATAGCGAGCCCGAAGGGCGAGCTTTTGGTGAGGCCGAAGGCCGAACTTTCGGCCCGCGAGGCCGAAGGCCGAGCGTATGGTGGGCGAGCCCGTAGGGCGAGCGCTTGGCGAGGCCGCAGGCCGAGCCTTGTTAGTGTCTTGCGAGGCCGAAGGCCGAGCTCCGAATTGACATGCTCCTCTCATTCTTCATACTGTATTTGGAGTATTTCACCATACATTACCGACAGTTTTAGGAGTTTTTGTGGGAGTTTTGACTACATTTGGAGTAACTGTCCGAGGCCTAAGGCCGAGCTCCGACTTGAGGGTATTTTCCACATCTCCGACTGGTCTCCATGGTAACTGCCCGCGATAACCAAAGCACCTACGAGTGGGGTTCCTTTACCGAAGTGACTCAGAACCTTGGTACAACTCTGACCGTACCACTTTTTTATGGCGGTAGGGTGAATTTGGTTTGGTGGTTACAGTTTGGTTCTTTATTGTATTAAGAGTGTTTATGGAATTTCATACTTCTATTGGAGTTTTGAACATATTTTTTTTAACGTATTAGGTGTTTCTGTGAAATTTACAAATGACTTAAGATAAATGCGGGCCGCTTGCGGCCCGCACACTGCCCGAAAAACTAGTCATCATAATATATAAAGCTCGATTACCACTCACTGACTGACTGACTGACTGACTGACTCATTGACATAAATGTTCTCCTAGAAGGAGCAGAGTAGAGTTAAAATGATGTATGGCAAAAATGTAGGGGGGGTTTAGGTGAGTATGAGAAAAATCGAAAATCATAAAAATGACGCCTGCCAAGTAAAGATGTATGACGTATCTCGAAAACGGTAGGAGATAGATAGGGGGTGTTTGAACAAATGTCATAGGGAATCTGGAGAGCAGTCAAATGACATGTGTCAAAAGTGCTCATCTCATTCTTCATACTGCATTTGGAGTATTTTCCTTACATTTTCGACTGTATTTGGAGTTTTTGTGGGATTTTCGACTGATTTTGGAGTTACTGTCATTGATGAAGGTATAGCGAGCCCGAAGGGCGAGCTTCTGGTGAGGCCGAAGGCCGAACTTTCGGTCCGCGAGGCCGAAGGCCGAGCTGATGGTGCGCGAGCCCGAAGGGCGAGCGCTTGGCGAGGCCGCAGGCCGAGCTGTATTAGTGTCTAGCGAGGCCGAAGGCCGAGCCATATTAGTGTCTTGCGAGGCCGAAGGCCGAGCTCCGATCTGACATGCTCCTCTCATACTTCATACTGCATTTGGAGTACTTTTCCTTTATTTTCGACTGTATTAAGAGTTTTTGTGGGATTTTCGACTGAATTTGGAGTAACTGTCCTACATCAAGGTAAAGCGAGCCCGAAGGGCGAGCTTCTGGTGAGGCCGAAGGCCGAACTTTCGGCCCGCGAGGCCGAAGGCCGAGCGCATGGTTGGCGAGCCCGCAGGGCGAGCTTTTGGCGAGGCCGCAGGCCGAGCCGTGTGAGTTTCTTGCGAGGCCGAAGGCCGAGCCCCGAATTCACATGCTCCTCTCATTCTTCATACTGTATTTGGAGTATTTTACGATAGATTACCGACTGTTTTAGGAGTTTTTGTGGGAGTTTTGACTACATTTGGAGTAACTGTCAGAGGCCGAAGGCCGAGCTCCGACTTGAGAGTATTTTCCACATCTCCGACTGGTCTCCATTGTAACTGCCCGCGATAAACAAAGCACCTACGAGTGCGGTTCCTTTACCGAAGTGACTCAGAACCTTGGTACGATTCTGACCGTACCACTTTTTTATGGCAGTAGGGTGAATTTGGTTTGGTGGTTACAGTATGGTACCTTATTGTATTAGGAGTTTGTATGGGACGTCGTATATCTTTTGGATTTCTGAAAAAAAAATTTAATGTATAAGGTGTTTTGATATAATTTAATACTGCATAACGATAAATGCGGGCCGCTTGCGGCCCGCACACTGCCCGAAAAACTAGTTATCATTATTATATTATATAAAGCTCGATTACCATACACTGACTGACTCACTCACTGACTGACTGACTGACTGACATAATTGTTCTCCCAGAAGGAGCAGAGTAGGGTTAAAATGAAGTATGGCGGAAATGTAGGGGGGGTTTAGGTGAGTATGGGAAAAATCCGAAAACTTGAAGATGACGTCTGCCAAGTAAAAGTGGATGGCGTATCTCGGAAACGGTAAGAGCTAGGTAGGGGGTGCTCGACCAAAGGTCATAGGGGATCGGGAGAGCAGTCGAATGACACCTGTCAAAAATGCTCCTCTCATTCTTCATTCTTCATTTGGAGTATTTTTCTTACATTTTCGACTGTATTTGGATTTTTTGTGGGATTTTCGACTGTTTTTGGAGTTTTTGTCCTATAACAGGGAATTTTTTGAAATCTGTCATTTTTTTTTAGGCTCAGATGCTCCTCTCATTCTTCATACTGCATTTGGAGTATTATACCGTACATTTTCGACTGTATGTGGGGTTTTTGTGGGATTGTCGACTGAATTTGGAGTTAAGGTCCTACATCAGTGTATAGCGAGCCCGAAGGGCGAGCTTCTGGTGAGGCCGAAGGCCGAACTTCTGGTGAGGCCGAAGGCCGAACACTGACCCGCGAGGCCGAAGGCCGAGCGTATTGTGCGCGAGCCCGTAGGGCGAGCGCATGGCGAGGCCGCAGGCCGAGCCGTATTAGTGTCTTGCGAGGCCGAAGGCCGAGCTCTGAATTTACATGCTCCTCTCATTCTTCATACTGTATCTGGAGTATTTCACCTTACATTTTCGACTGTATTTGGAGTTTTAGTAGGATTTTCGACTGAATTTGGAGTTTTTGTCCTAAAACAGTGAAATTTATTTTTTTATCATGCTTTGATGCTCCTCTCATTCTTCATACTGCATTTGGAGTATTTTACCTTACATTTTCGACTGTGTTTGGAGTTTTTGTGGGAGTTTTGACTACATTTGGAGTAACTGTCCGAGGCCGAAGGTCGAGCTCCGACTTGAGAGTATTTTCCACATCTCCGACTGGTCTCCATGGTAACTGCCCGCGATAACCAAAGCACCTACGAGTGGGGTTCCTTTACTGAAGTGACTCAGAACCTTGGTACGATTCTGGCCGTACCACTTTTTTATGGCAGTAGGGTAAATCTGGTTTGGTGGCAACATTTTAGTTCCTTATTGTATTAAGAGTTTATATGGGATTTCATACTTCTATTGGAGTTTTTAATTTTTTTTTCAAATGTATAAGGTGCTTTTATGACAGTTCGTACTGACTCAAGATAGATGCGGGCCGCTCGCGGCCCGCACACCACTTACCATCTAGTTATAATATATAAAGCTCGATTACCACTGACTGACTGACATAAATGTTCTCCTAGAAGGAGCAGAGTAGGGTTAAAATGATGTATGGCAAAAATGTAGGGGGGGTTTAGGTGAGTATGAGAAAAATCGAAAATCATAAAAATGACGCCTGCCAAGTAATGATGGATGACGTATCTCGAAAACGGTAAGAGATAGATGGGGGGTGTTTGAACAAATGTCATAGGGAATCGGGAGAGCAGTCAAATGACATGAGTCAAAAGTGCTCCTCTCATTCTTCATACTGCATTTGGAGTATTTTACTTACATTTTCGACTGTATTTGGAGTTTTTGTGGGATTTTCGACTGATTTTGGAGTTACCGTCATAGATGAAGGTATAGCGAGCCCGAAGGGCGAGCTTCTGGTGAGGCCGAAGGCCGAACTTTCGGCCCGCGAGGCCGAAGGCCGAGCTTAAGGTGTGCGAGCCCGCAGGGCGAGCTCATGGCGAGGCCATAGGCCGAGCCGTGTAAGTGTCTTGCGAGGCCGAAGGCCGAGCTCCGAATTGACATGCTCCTCTCATTCTTCATACTTCATTTGGAGTATTTTACCTAATATTTTCGACTGTTTTTGGAGTTTTTTGTGGGATTTTCAACTGAATTTCGAGTTACTGTCCTACATCAAGGTATAGCGAGCCCGAAGGGCGAGCTCCTGGTGAGGCCGAAGGACGAACTTTCAGCCCGCGAGGCCGAAGGCCGAGCGCATGGTGGGCGAGCCCGTAGGGCGAGCACTTGGCGAGGCCGCAGGCCGAGCCGTATGAGTGTCTTGCGAGGCCGAAGGCCGAGCTCCGAATTTACATGCTCCTCTCATTCTTCATACTGTATTTGGAGTATTTTACCATAGATTACCGACTGTTTTAGGAGTTTTTGTGGGAGTTTTGACTACATTTGGAGTAACTGTCCGAGGCCGAAGGCCGAGCTCCGACTTGAGAGTATTTTCCACATCTCCGTCTGGTCTCCATGGTAACTGCCCGCGATAACCAAAGCACCTACGAGTGGGGTTCCTTTACCGAAGTGACTCAGAACCTTGGTACGATTTTGGAGTTACTGTCATAGATGAAGGTATAGCGAGCCTGAAGGGCGATTTTCTGGTGAGGCCGAAGGCCGAACTTTCGGCCCGCGAGGCCGAAGGCCGAGTGGAAGGTGCGCGAGCCCGAAGGGCGAGCGCTTGGCGAGGCCGCAGGCCGAGCTGTATAAGTGTCTTGCGAGGCCGAAGGCCGAGCTCTGATTTGAAATGCTCCTCTCATTCTTCATCCTGCATATGGAGTATTTTACCTTAAATTTTCGACTGTTTTTTGGAGTTTTTGTGGGATTTTGACTAAATTTGGAGTAACTGTCCGAGGCCGAAGGCCGAGCTCCGACTTGAGAGTATTTTCCACATCTCAGACTGGTCTCCATGGTAACTGCCCACGATAACCATAGCACCTACGAGTGGGGTTCCTTTACCGAAAAGACTCAGAACCTTGGTACGATTCTGACCGTACCACTTTTTTATGGCAGTAGGGTAAATGTGGTTTGGTAGCTACAGTATGAATCTCTATTGTATTAAAAGTTTATATGGGATTTCATACTTCTATTGGAGTTTTGAACATAGTTTTTTTTTAATGTATAAGGTGCTTTTATGACAGTTCGTACTGCATAACGATAAATGCGGGCCGCTTGCGGCCCGCACACTGCCCGAAAAACTAGTTAATAATATATAAAGCTCGATTACCACTGACTCACTGACATAAATGTTCTCCTAGAAGGAGCAGAGTAGAGTGAAAATGATGTATGGCGAAAATGTTCGGGGGGTTTTGGTGAGTATGAGAAAAATCGAAAATCATAAAAATGACGCCTGCCAAGTAAAGATGTATGACGTATCTCGAAAACGGTAAGAGATAGGTGGGGGGTGTTTGAACAAATGTCATAGGGGATCTGGAGAGCAGTCGAATGACACCTGTCAAAAATGCTCCTCTCATTCTTCGTTCTGCATTTGGAGTATTTTTCTTACATTTTCGACTGTATTTGGAGTTTTTGTGGGATTTTCGACTGAATATAGAGTCACTGTCATACGTGAAGGTATAGCGAGCCCGAAGGGCGAGCTTCTGGTGAGGCCGAAGGCCGAACTTTCGGCCCGCGAGGCCGAAGGCCGAGCGGATGGTGCGCGAGCCCGCAGGGCGAGCGTTTGGCGAGGCCGCAGGCCGAGCCGTATTAGTGTCTTGCGAGGCCGAAGGCCGAGCTCCGAATTGACTTGCTCCTCTCATTCTTCATACTTCATTTGGAGTATTTTACCTTACATTTTCGACTGTATTTGGAGTTTTTGTGGTATTTTCGAATGAATTTCGAGTTACTGTTCTACATCAAGGTATAGCGAGCCCGAAGGGCGAGCTTCTGGTGAGGCCGAAGGCCGAACTTTCGGCCCGCGAGGCCGAAGGCCGAGCGTATGGTGCGCGAGCCCGTAGGGCGAGCGTTAGGCGAGGTCGCAGGCCGAGCCGTGTGAGTGTCTTGCGAGGCCGAAGGCCGAGCTCCGAATTTACATGCTCCTCTCATTCTTCATACTGTATTTGGAGTATTTTACTAAACATTACCGACTGGTTTAGGAGATTTTGTGGCAGTTTTCACTACATTTGGAGTAACTGTCCGAGGCCGAAGGCCGATCTCCAACTTGAGGGTATTTTCCACATCTCCGACTGGTCTCTATGGTAACTGCCCGCGGTAACCAAAGCACCTACAGGTGGGGTTCCTTCACCGAAGTGACTCAGAACCTTGGTACGATTTTGACCGTACCACTTTTTTATGGCAGTAGGGTAAAACTGGTTTGGTGGTTACAGTTTGGTTCTATATTGTATTCAGAGTTTATATGGGATTTCATACTTATATTAGAGTTTTACATTATATTTTTAAATGTATAAGGTGCTTTTATGACAGTTCCTACTGACTCAAGATAGATGCGGGCCGCTTGCGGCCCGCACACTGCCCGAAAAACTAGTTTTTATATATATAAAGCTCGATTACCACACACTGACTGACTCACTGACTCATTGACATAATTGTTCTCCCAGAAGGAGTCGAGTAGGAAGAAAGTGATGTATGGGAAAAGTGTAGGGGGGGTTTAGGTGAGTATGGGAAAAATCCGAAAACTTGAAGATGACGTCTGCCAAGTAAAAGTGGATGGCGTATCTCGGAAACGGTAAGAGATAGGTAGGGGGTGCTCGAACAAATGTCATAGGGGATAGGGAGAGCAGTCGAATGACACCTGTCAAAAATGCTCCTCTCATTCTTCGTTCTTCATTTGGAGTATTTTTCTTACATTTTCGACTGTATTTGGAGATTTTGTGGGATTTTCGACTAATTTTGGATTTACTGTCATATAAGAAGGTATAGCGAGCCCGAAGGGCGAGCTTCTGGTGAGGCCGAAGGCCGAACTTTCGGCCCGCGAGGCCGAAGGCCGAGCGGATGGTGCGCGAGCCCGCAGGGCGAGCGCTTGGCGAGGCCGCAGGCCGAGCTGTATTAGTGTCTAGCGAGGCCGAAGGCCGAGCCATATTAGTGTCTTGCGAGGCCGAAGGCCGAGCTCCGATCTGACATGCTCCTCTCATGCTTCATACTGCATTTGGAGTACTTTTCCTTAATTTTCGACTGTATTAAGAGTTTTTGTGGGATTTTCGACTGAATTTGGAGTAACTGTCCTACATCAAGGTATAGCGAGCCCGAAGGGCGAGCTTCTGGTGAGGCCGAAGGCCGAACTTTCGGCCCGCGAGGCCGAAGGCCGAGCTTTAGGTGTGCGAGCCCGCAGGGCGAGCTCATGGCGAGGCCGTAGGCCGAGCCGTGTAAGTGTCTTGCGAGGCCGAAGGCCGAGCTCCGAATTGACATGCTCCTCTCATTCTTCATAATGCATTTGGAGTATTTTACCATACAAAACCGACTGTTTTTGGAGTTTTTGTGGGATTTTCGACTGAGTTTGGAGTAACTGTCATACATGAAGGTATAGCGAGCCCGAAGGGCGAGCTTCTGGTTAGGCCGAAGGCCGAACTTTCGGCCCGCGAGGCCGAAGGCCGAGCGGATGGTGCGCGAGCCCGTAGGGCGAGCGCTTGGCGAGGCTGTAGGCCGAGCCGTGATAGTGTCTTGCGAGGCCGAAGGCCGAGCTCCGAATTGACATGCTCCTCTCATTCTTCATACTGCATTTGAGTATTTTACCTTACATTTTCGACTGTATTTGGAGTTCTTGTGGGATTTTTGACTGAATTTGGAGTTACTGTCATACATGAAGGTATAGCGAGCCCGAAGGGCGAGCTTCTGGTGAGGCCGAAGGCCGATCTTTCGGCCCGCGAGGCCGAAGGCCGAGCTGATGGTGCGCGAGCCCGAAGGGCGAGCGCTTGGCGAGGCCGCAGGCCGAGCCATGTTAGTGTCTTGCGAGGCCGAAGGCCGAGCTCCGAATTGACATGCTCCTCTCATTCTTCATACTGCATTTGAGTATTTTACCTTACATTTTCGACTGTATTTGGAGTTCTTGTGGGATTTTTGACTGAATTTGGAGTTACTGTCATACATGAAGGTATAGCGAGCCCGAAGGGCGAGCTTTTGGTGAGGCCGAAGGCCGAACTTTCGGCCCGCGAGGCCGAAGGCCGAGCGGATGGTGCGCGAGCCCGTAGGGCGAGCGCTTGGCGAGGCCGCAGGCCGAGCCATGTTAGTGTCTTGCGAGGCCGAAGGCCGAGCTCCGAATTGACATGCTCCTCTCATTCTTCATACTGCATTTGAGTATTTTACCTTACATTTTCGACTGTATTTGGAGTTCTTGTGGGATTTTTGACTGAATTTGGAGTTACTGTCATACATGAAGGTATAGCGAGCCCGAAGGGCGAGCTTCTGGTGAGGCCGAAGGCCGAACTTTCGGCCCGCGAGGCCGAAGGCCGAGCTGATGGTGCGCGAGCCCGAAGGGCGAGCGCTTGGCGAGGCCGCAGGCTGAGCCGTGTGAGTGTCTTGCGAGGCCGCAGGCCGAGCTGTATTAGTGTCTAGCGAGGCCGAAGGCCGAGCCATATTAGTGTCTTGCGAGGCCGAAGGCCGAGCTCCGAATTGACATGCTCCTCTCATGCTTCATACTGCATTTGGAGTACTTTTCCTTAATTTTCGACTGTATTAAGAGTTTTTGTGGGATTTTCGACTGAATTTGGAGTAACTGTCCTACATCAAGGTATAGCGAGCCCGAAGGGCGAGCTCCTGGTGAGGCCGAAGGCCGAACTTTCGGCCCGCGAGGCCGAAGGCCGAGCGTATGGTTGGCGAGCCCGCAGGGCGAGCTTTTGGCGAGGCCGCAAGCTGAGCCGTGTGAGTGTCTTGCGAGGCCGAAGGCCGAGCTCCGAATTTACATGCTCCTCTCATTCTTCATACTGTATTTGGAGTATTTCACCATATATTACCGACTGTTTTAGGAGTTTTTGTGGGAGTTTTGACTACATTTGGAGCAACTGTCCGAGGCCGAAGGCCGAGCTCCGTTTTGAGAGTATCTTCCACATCTCCGACTGGTCTCTATGGTAACTGCCCGCGGTAACCAAAGCACCTACAGGTGGGGTTCCTTCACCGAAGTGACTCAGAACCTTGGTACGATTCTGACCGTACCTCTTTTTTATGGCAGTAGGGTGAATCTGGTTTGGTGGTTACAGTATGGTTCCTTATTGTATTAGGAGTTTGTATGGGACGTCGTATATCTTTTGGATTTTCGAAAAAAAATGTTAATGTATAAGGTGTTTTGATATAATTTAATACTGCATAACGATAAATGCGGGCCGCTTGCGGCCCGCACACTGCCCGAAAAACTAGTTATAATATATAAAGCTCGATTACCACTGACTGACTGACTGACATAAATGTTCTCCTAGAAGGAGCAGAGTAGAGTGAAAATGATGTATGGCGGAAATGTTCGGGTGGTTTTGGTGAGTATGAGAAAAATCGAAAATCATAAAAATGACGCCTGCCAATTAAGGATGGATGACGTATCTCGAAAACGGTAAGAGATAGATAGAGGGTGTTTGAACAAATGTCATAGGGAATAGGGAGAGCAGTCAAATGACACCTGTCAAAAATGCTCCTCTCATTCTTCATATTGCATTTGGAGTATTTTCCTTACATTTTCGACTGTATATGGAGTTTTTGTGGGATTTTTGACTGAATTAAGAGTTACTGACCTATATCAAGGTATAGCGAGCCCGAAGGGCGAGCTTCTGGTGAGGCCGAAGGCCGAACTTTCGGCCCGCGAGGCCGAAGGCCGAGCGGATGGTGCGCGAGCCCGAAGGGCGAGCGCTGGGCGAGGCCGCAGGCCGAGCCGTAGTAGTGTCTTGCGAGGCCGAAGGCCGAGCTCCGAATTGACATGCTCCTCTCATTCTTCATACTTCATTTGGAGTATTTTACCTTACATTTTCGACTGTATTTGGAGTTTTTGTGGGATTTTTGACTGAATTTGGAGTTACTGTCCTACATCAAGGTATAGCGAGCCCGAAGGGCGAGCTCCTGGTGAGGCCGAAGGCCGAACTTTCGGCTCGCGAGGCCGAAGGCCGAGCGTATGGTGGGCGAGCCCGAAGGGCGAGCACTTGGCGAGGCCGCAGGCCGAGCCGTATGAGTGTCTTGCGAGGCCGAAGGCCGAGCTCCGAATTATCATGCTCCTCTCATTCTTCATACTGTATTTGGAGTATTTTACCATAGATTACCGACTGTTTTAGAAGTTTTTGTGGGAGTTTTGACAAAATTTGGAGTAACTGTCCAAGGCCGAAGGCCGAGCTCCGACTTGAGAGTATTTACCACATCTCCGACTGGTCTCCATGGTAACTGCCCGCGATAACCAAAGCACCTACAAGTGGGGTTCCTTTACCGAAGTGACTCAGAACCTTGGTACGATTCTGACCGTACCACTTTTTTATGGCAGTAGGGTAAAACTGGTTTGGTGGTTACAGTTTGGTTCTATATTGTATTCAGAGTTTATATGGGATTTCATACTTATATTAGAGTTTTGCATTATATTTTTAAATGTATAAGGTGCTTTTATGACAGTTCCTACTGACTCAAGATAGATGCGGGCCGCTTGCGGCCCGCACACTGCCCGAAAAACTAGTTATTATTCATAATATATAAAGCTCGATTACCACTGACTCACTGACATAAATGTTCTCCTAGAAGGAGCAGAGTAGAGTGAAAATGATGTATGGCAAAAATGTAGGGGGAGTTTAGGTGAGTATGAGAAAAATCGAAAATCACTAAAATGACGCCTGCCAAGTATAGATGGATGACATATCTCGAAAACGGTAAGAGATAGATAGGGGGTGCTTGAACAAATGTCATAGGGAATCGGGAGAGTAGTCAAATGACATGCGTCAAAAGTGCTCATCTCATTCTTCATACTGCATTTGGAGTATTTTTCTTACATTTTCGACTGTATTTGGAGTTTTTGTGGGATTTTTGACTGATTTTGGAGTTACTGTCATAGATGAAGGTATAGCGAGCCCGAAGGGCGAGCTTCTGGTGAGGCCGAAGGCCGAACTTTCGGCCCGCGAGGCCGAAGGCCGAGCGGATGGCCCGCGAGCCCGAAGGGCGAGCGTTTGGCGAGGCCGCAGGCCGAGCCGTATTAGTGTCTTGCGAGGCCGAAGGCCGAGCTATATTAGTGTCTTGCGAGGCCGAAGGCCGAGCTCCGAATTGACATGCTCCTCTCATTCTTCATACTGCATTTGGAGTATTTTACCATACAAAACGAATGTTTTTGGAGTTTTTGTGGGGTTTTTGACTGAATTTGGAGTTACTGTCATACATGAAGGTATAGCGAGCCCGAAGGGCGAGCTCCTGGTGAGGCCGAAGGCCGAACTTTCGGCCCGCGAGGCCGAAGGCCGAGCTTAAGGCGTGCGAGCCCGCAGGGCGAGCGCTTGGCGAGGCCGTAGGCCGAGCCGTGTAAGTGTCTTGCGAGGCCGAAGGCCGAGCTCCGAATTGACATGCTCCTCTCATTCTTCATACTGTATTTGGAGTATTTCACCATACATTACCGACTGTTTTAGGAGTTTTTGTTGGAGTTTTGACTACATTTGGAGTATCTGTCCGAGGCCTAAGGCCGAGCTCCGCTTTGAGAGTATTTTCCACATCTCCGACTGGTCTCCATGGTAACTGCCCGCGATAACCAAAGCACCTACGAGTGGGGTTCCTTTACCGAAGTGACTCGAAACCTTGGTACAACTCTGACCGTACCACTTTTTTATGGCGGTAGGGTGAATTTGGTTTGGTGGTTACAGTATGGTTCCTTATTGTATTAGGAGTTTGTATGGGACGTCGTATATCTTTTGGATTTTTGAAAAAAAAATTTAATGTATAAGGTGTTTTGATATAATTTAATACTGCATAACGATAAATGCGGGCCGCTTGCGGCCCGCACACTGCCCGAAAAACTAGTTATTATAATATATAAAGCTCGATTACCACTCACTGACTCACTGACATAAATGTTCTCCTAGAAGGAGCAGAGTAGAGTGAAAATGATGTATGGCGAAAATGTTCGGGGGGTTTAGGTGAGTATGAGAAAAATCGAAAATCATAAAAATGACGCCTGCCAAGTAAAGATGGATGACGTATCTCGAAAACGGTAAGAGATAGGTAGGGGGTGTTTGAACAAATGTCATAGGGAATAGGGAGAGCAATCGAATGACACCTGTCAAAATTGCTCCTCTCATGCTTCATACTTCATTTGGAGTATTTTTCATACATTTTCGACTGTATTTGGAGTTTTTGTGGGATTTTCGACTGATTTTGGAGTTACTGTCATAGATGAAGGTATAGCGAGCCCGAAGGGCGAGCTTCTGGTGAGGCCGAAGGCCGAACTTTCGGCCCGCGAGGCCGAAGGCCGAGCGGATGGTGCGCGAGCCCGAAGGGCGAGCGTTTGGCGAGGCCGCAGGCCGAGCCGTGTTAGTGTCTTGCGAGGCCGAAGGCCGAGCCATATTAGTGTCTTGCGAGGCCGAAGGCTGAGCTCCGAATTGACATGCTCCTCTCATTCTTCATACTGCATTTGAGTATTTTACCTTACATTTTCGACTGTATTTGGAGTTTTTGTGGGATTTTTGACTGAATTTGGAGTAACTGTCATACATGAAGGTATAGCGAGCCCGAAGGGCGAGCTTCTGGTGAGGCCGAAGGCCGAACTTTCGGCCCGCGAGGCCGAAGGCCGAGCTCAAGGTGTGCGAGCCCGCAGGGCGAGCTCATGGCGAGGTCGCAGGCCGAGCCGTGTAAGTATCTTGCGAGGCCGAAGGCCGAGCTCCAAATTGACATGCTCCTCTCATTCTTCATACTGTATTTGGAGTATTTCACCATACATATATTACCGACTGTTTTAGGAGTTTTGTGGGAGTTTTGACTACATTTGGAGTAACTGTCCGAGGCCGAAGGCCGAGCTCCGACTTGAGGGTATTTTCCACATCTCCGACTGGTCTCCATGGTAACTGCCCGCGATAACCAAAACACCTACGAGTGGGGTTCCTTTACCGAAGTGACTCAGAACCTTGGTACGATTTTGACCGTACCACTTTTTTATGGCAGTAGGGTAAATCTGGTTTGGTGGCTACAGTATGAATCTCTATTGTATTCAGAGTTTATATGGGATTTCATACTTATATTAGAGTTTTAAATTTATTTTTTTCAAATGTATAAGGTGCTTTTATGACAGTTCGTACTGACTCAAGATAGATGCGGGCCGCTTGCGGCCCGCACACTGCCCGAAAAACTAGTCATCATAATATATAAAGCTCGATTACCACTCACTGACTGACTCACTGACTGACATAAATGTTCTCCTAGAAGGAGACGAGTAGGACGACTATGATGTATGGCAAAAATGTAGGGGGGGTTTAGGTGAGTATGAGAAAAATCGAAAATCATAAAAATGACGCCTGCCAAGTAAAGATGGATGACGTATCTCGAAAACGGTAAGAGATAGGTGGGGGGTGTTTGAACAAATGTCATAGGGAATCTGGAGAGCAGTCAAATGACATGTGTCAAAAGTGCTCCTATCATTCTTCATACTGCATTTGGAGTATTTTCCTTACATTTTCGACTGTATTTGGAGTTTTTGTGGGATTTTCGACTGATTTTGGAGTTACTGTCATTGATGAAGGTATAGCGAGCCCGAAGGGCGAGCTTCTGGTGAGGCCGAAGGCCGAACTTTCGGTCCGCGAGGCCGAAGGCCGAGCTGATGGTGCGCGAGCCCGAAGGGCGAGCGCTTGGCGAGGCCGCAGGCCGAGCTGAATTAGTGTCTAGCGAGGCCGAAGGCCGAGCCATATTAGTGTCTTGCGAGGCCGAAGGCCGAGCTCCGATCTGACATGCTCCTCTCATTCTTCATACTGCATTTGGAGTATTTTACCATACAAAACCGACTGTTTTTGGAGTTTTTGTGGGATTTTCGACTGAATTTGGAGTTACTGTCATACATGAAGGTATAGCGAGCCCGAAGGGCGAGCTTCTGGTGAGGCCGAAGGCCGAACTTTCGGCCCGCGAGGCCGAAGGCCGAGCGTATGGCGCGCGAGCCCGAAGGGCGAGTGTTTGTCGAGGCCGCAGGCCGAGCCGTATTAGTGTCTTGCGAGGCCGACGGCCGAGCTCCGAATTGACATGCTCCTCTCATTCTTCATACTGTATTTGGAGTATTTCACCATACATTACTGACTGTTTTAGGAGTTTTTGTGGGAGTTTTGACTACATTTGGTGTAACTGTCAGAGGCCGAAGGCCGAGCTCTGACTTGAGAGTATTTTCCGCATCTCCGACTGGTCTCCATAGTAACTGCCCGTGATAACCAAAGCACCTACGAGAGGGATTTCTTTACCAAAGTGACTCACAACCTTGGTACGATTCTGACCGTACCACTTTTTTATGGCAGTAGGGTAAATCTGGTTTGGTGGCTACAGTATGAATCTCTATTGTATTCAGAGTATATATGGGATTTCATACTTCTATTGGAGTTTTAATTATTTTTTTATTTAATTGTATAAGGTGCTTTTATGACAGTTCGTACTGACTCAAGATAGATGCGGGCCGCTTGCGGCCCGCACACTGCCCAAAAAACTAGTTATTATATTATATTATATAAAGCTCGATTACCACACACTGACTCACTGACTGACTCACTGACATAATTGTTCTCCCAGAAGGAGTAGAGTAGGGTTAAAATGAAGTATGGCGAAAATGTAGGGGGGGTTTAGGTGAGTATGGGAAAAATCCGAAAACTTGAAGATGACGTCTGCCAAGTAAAAGTGGATGGCGTATCTCGGAAACGGTAAGAGATAGGTAGGGGGTGCTCTAACAAATGTCATAGGGGATCGGAAGAGCAGTCGAATGACATCTGTCAAAAATCCAAAATGGCGGATTTCAAGATGGCCGCCATACAATGTGCTCATATTTTCGACCGTATTAGGAGTTTTTGTGGGATTTTCGAGTGAATTTGGAGTTTTTGTCCTATAACAGTAAAATTCTTGATTTTTTGTAATTTTTTTATTATGCTTCGATGTTCCTCTCATTCTTCATACTGCTTTTGGCGTATTATACCGTACATTTTCGACTGTATTTGGGGTTTTTGTGGGATTTTCGACTGAATTTGGAGTTACGGTCCTACATCAGTGTATAGCGAGCCCGAAGGGCGAGCTTCTGGTGAGGCCGAAGGCCGAACTTCTGGTGAGGCCGAAGGCCGAACTTTAGCCCGCGAGGCCGAAGGCCGAGCGTATGGTGCGCGAGCCCGTAGGGCGAGCGCATGGCGAGGCCGCAGGCCGAGCCGTATTAGTGTCTTGCGAGGCCGAAGGCCGAGCTCTGAATTTACATGCTCCTCTCATTCTTCATACTGTATCTGGAGTATTTCACCTTACATTTTCGACTGTATTTGGAGTTTTAGTGGGATTTTCGACTGAATTTGGAGTTTTTGTCCTAAAAAAGTGAAATTAATTTTTGTATCATGCTTTGATGCTCCTCTCATTCTTCATACTGCATTTGGAGTTTTTTACCTTACATTTTCGACTGTATTTGGAGTTTTAGTGGGATTTTCGACTGAATTTGGAGTTTTTGTACTAAAACAGTGAAATTTATTTTTTTATCATGCTTTGATGCTCCTCTTATTCTTCATACTGCATTTGGAGTATTTTACCTTACATTTGCGACTGTATTTGGAGTTTTAGAGGGATTTTCGACTGCCTTTGGAGTTTTGGTCCTATATCAGTGTAATTCTTGATTTCTGTCATTTTTGTGTCACACTTCGATGCTCCTCTCATTCTTCATACTGCATTTGGAGTATTTTACCATACAATTTCGACTGTATTTGGAGTTTTAGAGGGATTTTCGACTGCCTTTGGAGTTTTGGTCCTATAACAGTGTAATTCTTGATTTCTGTCATTTTTTTATCACACTTCGATGCTCCTCTCATTCTTCATACTGTACTTGGAGTATTTTACCATACATTACCGACTGTATTAGGAGTATGAGTACGTTCCTATTCCAATTTCGATGACGTCTGCCAAATAAAAAAAGTTTTTCCGATTTGGCTGAAAATCGATATCTAGGTTATTCTGGACGTTCTTATTCCAAATTTACATTTTTTTTTTCGATGACCTCTGCCAAGTAAAAAAAGTTTTTCCGATTTGGCTGAAAATCGATATCTAGGTTGTTCTGGACGTTCTTATTCCAAATTTGTATCTCCCCCATCTAGTCATAATATATAAAGCTCGATTACCACTCACTGACTCACTGACTGACTGACATAAATGTTCTCCTAGAAGGAGACGAGTAGGACGACAATGATGTATGGCAAAAATGTAGGGGGGGTTTAGGTGAGTATGAGAAAAATCGAAAATCATAAAAATGACGCCTGCCAAGTAAAGTTGGATGACGTATCTCGAAAACGGTAAGAGATAGATAGGGTGTGTTTGAACAAATGTCATAGGGAATCTGGAGAGCAGTCGAATGACACCTGTCAAAAATGCTCCTCTCATTCTTCGTACTGCATTTGGAGTATTTTCCTTATATTTTTTACTGTATTTGGAGTTTTTGTGGGATTTTCGACTGATTTTGGAGTTACTGTCATTGATGAAGTTATAGCGAGCCCGAAGGGCGAGCTTCTGGTGAGGCCGAAGGCCGAACTTTCAGTTCGCGAGGCAGAAGGCCGAGCTGATGGTGCGCGAGCCCGAAGGGCGAGCGCTTGGCGAGGCCGCAGGCCGAGCTGTATTAGTGTCTAGCGAGGCCGAAGGCCGAGCCATATTAGTGTCTTGCGAGGCCGAAGGCCGAGCTCCGAATTGACATGCTCCTCTCATTCTTCATACTGCATTTGAGTATTTTACCTTACATTTTCGACTGTATTTGGAGTTTTTGTGGGATTTTTGACTGAATTTGGAGTTACTGTCATACATGAAGGTATAGCGAGCCCGAAGGGCGAGCTTCTGGTGAGGCCGAAGGCCGAACTTTCGGCCCGCGAGGCCGAAGGCCGAGCTGATGGTGCGCGAGCCCGTAGGGCGAGCGCTTGGCGAGGCCGCAGGCCGAGCTGTATTAGTGTCTAGCGAGGCCGAAGGCCGAGCCATATTAGCGTCTTGCGAGGCCGAAGGCCGAGCTCCGAATTTACATGCTCCTCTCATTCTTCATACTGTATTTGGAGTATTTTACTAAACATTACCGACTGTTTTAGGAGATTTTGTGGCAGTTTTCACTACATTTGGAGTAACTGTCCGAGGCCGAAGGCCGAGCTCCGATTTGAGGGTATTTTGCACATCTCCGACTGGTCTCCATGGTAACTGCCCGCGATAACTATATCACCTACGAGTGGGGTTCCTTTACCGAAGTGACTCAGAACCTTGGTACGATTCTGGCCGTACCACTTTTTTATGGCAGTAGGGTAAATCTGGTTTAGTGGCTACAGTTTAGTTCCTTATTGTATTAAAGGTTTATATGGGATTTCATACTTCTATTGGAGTTTTTAATTTTTTTTTTCAAATGTATAAGGTGCTTTTATGACAGTTCGTACTGACTCAAGATAGATGCGGGCCGCTTGCGGCCCGCACACTGCCCGAAAAACTAGTTATAATATATAAAGCTCGATTACCACTCACTGACTGACTGACATAAATGTTCTCCTAGAAGGAGCAGAGTAGGGTTAAAATGAAGTATGGCAAAAATGTTCGGGGGGTTTTGGTGAGTATGAGAAAAATCGAAAATCATAAAAATGACGCCTGCCAAGTAAAGATGTATGACGTATCTCGAAAACGGTAAGAGATAGATGGGGGGTGTTTGAACAAATGTCATAGGGAATCGGGAGAGCAGTCGAATGACACCTGTCAAAAATGCTCCTCTCATGCTTCATACTGCATTTGGAGTATTTTTCTTACATTTTCGACTGTATTTGGAGTTTTTGTGGGATTTTCGACTGAATATAGAGTTACTGTCATACGTGAAGGTATAGCGAGCCCGAAGGGCGAGCTTCTGGTGAGGCCGAAGGCCGAACTTTCGGCCCGCGAGGCCGAAGGCCGAGCGGATGGTGCGCGAGCCCGTAGGGCGAGCGCTTGGCGAGGCCGCAGGCCGAGCCATGTTAGTGTCTTGCGAGGCCGAAGGCCGAGTTCCGAATTGACATGCTCCTCTCATTCTTCATACTGCATTTGAGTATTTTACCTTACATTTTCGACTGTATTTGGAGTTTTTGTGGGATTTTTGACTGAATTTGGAGTTACTGTCATACATGAAGGTATAGCGAGCCCGAAGGGCGAGCTTCTGGTGAGGCCGAAGGCCGAACTTTCGGCCCGCGAGGCCGAAGGCCGAGCTTAAGGTGTGCGAGCCCGCAGGGCGAGCTCATGGCGAGGCCGTGGGCCGAGCCCTGTAAGTGTCTTGCGAGGCCGAAGGCCGAGCTCCGAATTGACATGCTCCTCTCATTCTTCATACTGCATTTGGAGTACTTTACCTTACATTTTCGACTGTATTTGGAGTTTTTGTGGGATTTTCGACTGAATTTGGAGTTACTGTCCCCCATCAGTGTATCGCGAGCCCGAAGGGCGAGCTTCTGGTGAGGCCGGAGGCCGAACTTTCGGCCCACGAGGCCGAAGGCCGAGTGGAAGGTGCGCGAGCCCGAAGGGCGAGCGCTTGGCGAGGCCGCAGCCTGAGCCGTATTGGTGTCTTGCGAGCTCTGAATTTACATGCTCCTCTCATTCTTCGTACTGTATTTGGAGTATTGCATCATACATTACCGACTGTTTTAGGAGTTTTTGTGGGAGTTTTGACTACATTTGGAGTAACTGTCCGAGGCCGAAGGCCGAGCTCCGACTTGAGGGTATTTTCCACATCTCCGACTGGTCTCTATGGTAACTGCCCGCGATAACCAAATCACCTACGAGTGGGGTTCCTTTACCGAAGTGACTCAGAACCTTGGTACGATTTTGACCGTACCACTTTTTTATGGCAGTAGGGTAAATCTGGTTTGGTGGCTACAGTATGAATCTCTATTGTATTCAGAGTTTATATGGGATTTCATACTTCTATTGGAGTTTTGAATATAGTTTTTTTTTAATGTATAAGGTGCTTTTATGACAGTTCGTACTGACTCAAGATAGATGCGGGCCGCTTGCGGCCCGCACACTGCCCGAAAAACTAGTTAATTAATAATATATAAAGCTCGATTACCACTCACTGACTCACTGACTGACTGACATAAATGTTCTCCTAGAAGGAGAAGAGTAGGACGACAATGATGTATGGCAAAAATGTAGGGGGGGTTTAGGTGAGTATGAGAAAAATCGAAAATCATAAAAATGACGCCTGCCAAGTAATGATGGATGACGTATCTCGAAAACGGTAAGAGATAGATGGGGGGTGTTTGAACAAATGTCATAGGGAATCGGGAGAGCAGTCAAATGGCATGTGTCAAAAGTGCTCCTCTCATTCTTCATACTGCATTTGGAGTATTTTCCTTACATTTTCGACTGTATTTGGAGTTTTAGTGGGATTTTCGACTGAATTAAGAGTTTCTGTCCTATATCAAGGTAAAGCGAGCCCGAAGGGCGAGCTTCTGGTGAGGCCGAAGGCCGAACTTTCGGCCCGCGAGGCCGAAGGCCGAGCGTATGGCCCGCGAGCCCGAAGGGCGAGCGTTTGGCGAGGCCGCAGGCCGAGCCGTGTTAGTGTCTTGCGAGGCCGAAGGCCGAGCCATATTAGTGTCTTGCGAGGCCGAAGGCCGAGCTCCGAATTGACATGCTCCTCTCATTCTTCATAATGCATTTGGAGTATTTTACCATACAAAACCGACTGTTTTTGGAGTTTTTGTGGGATTTTCGACTGAGTTTGGAGTAACTGTCATACATGAAGGTATAGCGAGCCCGAAGGGCGAGCTTCTGGTTAGGCCGAAGGCCGAACTTTCGGCCCGCGAGGCCGAAGGCCGAGCGGATGGTGCGCGAGCCCGTAGGGCGAGCGCTTGGCGAGGCTGTAGGCCGAGCCGTGATAGTGTCTTGCGAGGCCGAAGGCCGAGCTCCGAATTGACATGCTCCTCTCATTCTTCATACTGTATTTGGAGTATTTTACCATACATTACCGACTGTTTAAGGAGTTTTTGTGGGAGTTTTGACTACATTTGGAGTAACTGTCCGAGGCCGAAGGCCGAGCTCCGACTTGAGGGTATTTTCCACATCTCCGACTGGTCTCTATGGTAACTTCCTGCGGTAACCAAAGCACCTACAGGTGGGGTTCCTTTATCGAAGTGACTCAGAACCTTGGTACGATTCTGACCGTACCACATTTTTATTGCGGTAGGGTGAATTTGGTTTGGTGGTTACAGTATGGTTCCTTATTGTATTAGGAGTTTGTATGGGACGTCGTATATGTTATGGATTTTTGAAAATTTTTTTTAATATATAAGGTGTTTTGATATAATTTAATACTGCATAACGATAAATGCGGGCCGCTTGCGGCCCGCACACTGCCCATTACCACTCACTGACTCACTGACTGACTGACATAAATGTTCTCCTAGAAGGAGAAGAGTAGGACGACAATGATGTATGGCAAAAATGTAGGGGGGGTTTAGGTGAGTATGAGAAAAATCGAAAATCATAAAAATGACGCCTGCCAAGTAATGATGGATGACGTATCTCGAAAACGGTAAGAGATAGATGGGGGGTGTTTGAACAAATGTCATAGGGAATCGGGAGAGCAGTCAAATGGCATGTGTCAAAAGTGCTCCTCTCATTCTTCATACTGCATTTGGAGTATTTTCCTTACATTTTCGACTGTATTTGGAGTTTTAGTGGGATTTTCGACTGAATTAAGAGTTTCTGTCCTATATCAAGGTAAAGCGAGCCCGAAGGGCGAGCTTCTGGTGAGGCCGAAGGCCGAACTTTCGGCCCGCGAGGCCGAAGGCCGAGCGTATGGCCCGCGAGCCCGAAGGGCGAGCGTTTGGCGAGGCCGCAGGCCGAGCCGTGTTAGTGTCTTGCGAGGCCGAAGGCCGAGCCATATTAGTGTCTTGCGAGGCCGAAGGCCGAGCTCCGAATTGACATGCTCCTCTCATTCTTCATAATGCATTTGGAGTATTTTACCATACAAAACCGACTGTTTTTGGAGTTTTTGTGGGATTTTCGACTGAGTTTGGAGTAACTGTCATACATGAAGGTATAGCGAGCCCGAAGGGCGAGCTTCTGGTTAGGCCGAAGGCCGAACTTTCGGCCCGCGAGGCCGAAGGCCGAGCGGATGGTGCGCGAGCCCGTAGGGCGAGCGCTTGGCGAGGCTGTAGGCCGAGCCGTGATAGTGTCTTGCGAGGCCGAAGGCCGAGCTCCGAATTGACATGCTCCTCTCATTCTTCATACTGTATTTGGAGTATTTTACCATACATTACCGACTGTTTAAGGAGTTTTTGTGGGAGTTTTGACTACATTTGGAGTAACTGTCCGAGGCCGAAGGCCGAGCTCCGACTTGAGGGTATTTTCCACATCTCCGACTGGTCTCTATGGTAACTTCCTGCGGTAACCAAAGCACCTACAGGTGGGGTTCCTTTATCGAAGTGACTCAGAACCTTGGTACGATTCTGACCGTACCACATTTTTATTGCGGTAGGGTGAATTTGGTTTGGTGGTTACAGTATGGTTCCTTATTGTATTAGGAGTTTGTATGGGACGTCGTATATGTTATGGATTTTTGAAAATTTTTTTTAATATATAAGGTGTTTTGATATAATTTAATACTGCATAACGATAAATGCGGGCCGCTTGCGGCCCGCACACTGCCCGAAAAACTAGTTATCTTCTCTTTATATAAAGCTCGATTACCATACACTGACTGACTCACTCACTGACTGACTGACTGACTCACTGACTGACTGACTGACATAATTGTTCTCCCAGAAGGAGTCGAGTAGGAAGAAAGTGATGTATGGGAAAAGTGTAGAGGGGGTTTAGGTGAGTATGGGAAAAATCGAAAATCATAAAAATGACGCCTGCCAAGTAAACATGGATGACGTATCTCGAAAACGGTAAGAGATAGATAGGGGGTGTTTGAACAAATGTCATAGGGAATAGGGAGAGCAGTCAAATGACACCAGTCAAAAGTGCTCCTCTCATTCTTCATACTGCATTTGGAGTATTTTTCTTACATATTCGACTGTATTTGGAGTTTTTGTGGGATTTTCGAGTGATTTTGGAGTTACTGTCTTACACAAAGGCATAGCGAGCCCGAAGGGCGAGCTTCTGGTGAGGCCGAAGGCCGAACTTTCGGCCCGCGAGGCCGAAGGCCGAGCGTATGGTGCGCGAGCCCGTAGGGCGAGCGCTGGGCGAGGCCGCAGGCCGAGCCGTATTAGTGTCTTGCGAGGCCGAAGGCCGAGCCATAGTAGTGTCTTGCGAGGCCGAAGGCCGAGCTCCGAATTGACATGCTCCTCTCATTCTTCATACTGCATTTGAAGTATTTCACCTAACATTTTCGACTGTCTTTGGAGTTTTTGTGGGATTTTCGACTGGATTTGGAGTATTTGTCCTACATCAAGATATAGCGAGCCCGAAGGGCGAGCTTCTGGTGAGGCCGAAGGCCGAACTTTCGGCCCGCGAGGCCGAAGGCCGAGCGTATGGTGGGCGAGCCCGAAGGGCGAGCGCTTGGCGAGGCCGCAGGCCGAGCCTTGTGAGTGTCTTGCGAGGCCGAAGGCCGAGCTCCGAATTTACATGCTCCTCTCATTCTTCATACTGTATTTGGAGTTTTACCATACATTACCGACTGTTTTAGGAGTTTTGACTACATTTGGAGTAACTGTCCGAGGCCGAAGGCCGAGCTCCGACTTGAGAGTATTTTCCACATCTCCGACTGGTCTCCATGGTAACTGCCCGCGATAACCAAAGCACCTACGAGTGGGGTTCCTTTACCGAAGTGACTTAGAACCTTGGTACGATTCTGACCGTACCACTTTTTTATGGCAGTAGGGTGAATCTGGTTTGGTGGCTACAGTATGAATCTCTACTGTATTAAGAGATTGTATTGGAATTCATACTTATATTGGAGTATTTTTTTTTTTTTTTCATATGTATAAGGTGCTTTTATGACAGTTCGTACTGACTCAAGATAGATGCGGGCCGCTCGCGGCCCGCACACCACTTACCATCTAGTTATTAATATTAATAATATATAAAGCTCGATTACCACTGACTGACTGACTGACTCACTGACATAAATGTTCTCCTAGAAGGAGACGAGTAGGACGACAATGATGTATGGCAAAAATGTAGGGGGGGTTTAGGTGAGTATGAGAAAAATCGAAAATCATAAAAATGACGCCTGCCAAGTAAAGATGGATGACATATCTCGAAAACGGTAAGAGATAGATAGGGGGTGTTTGAACAAATGTCATAGGGAATCGGGAGAGCAGTCAAATGACATGAGTCAAAAGTGCTCCTCTCATTCTTCATACTGCATTTGGAGTATTTTTCTTACATTTTCGACTGTATTTGGAGTTTTTGTGGGATTTTCGACTGATTTTCGAGTTACTGTCTTAGATGAAGGTATAGCGAGCCCGAAGGGCAAGCTTCTGGTGAGGCCGAAGGCCGAACTTTCGGCCCGCGAGGCCGAAGGCCGAGCGGATGGTGCGCGAGCCCGCAGGGCGAGCGTTTGGCGAAGCCGCAGGCCGAGCCGTATTAGTGTCTTGCGAGGCCGAAGGCCGAGCTCCGAATTGACGAGCTCCTCTCATTCTTCATACTTCATTTGGAGTATTTTACCTAACATTTTCGACTGTCTTTGGAGTTTTTGTGGGATTTTCGACTGATTTTGGAGTTACTGTCATAGATGAAGGTATAGCGAGCCCGAAGGGCGAGCTTCTGGTGAGGCCGAAGGCCGAACTTTCGGCCCGCGAGGCCGTAGGCCGAGCGGATGGTGCGCGAGCCCGAAGGGCGAGCTGTATTAGTGTCTTGCGAGGCCGAAGGCCGAGCCATATTAGTGTCTTGCGAGGCCGAAGGCCGAGCTCCGAATTGACATGCTCCTCTCATTCTTCATACTGCATTTGGAGTACTTTACCTTACATTTTCGACTGTATTTGGAGTTTTTGTGGGATTTTCGACTGAATTTGGAGTTACTGTCCCCCATCAGTGTATCGCGAGCCCGAAGGGCGAGCTTCTGGTGAGGCCGAAGGCCGAACTTTCGGCCCACGAGGCCGAAGGCCGAGTGGAAGGTGCGCGAGCCCGAAGGGCGAGCGCTTGGCGAGGCCGCAGCCTGAGCCGTATTAGTGTCTTGCGAGGCCGTAGGCCGAGCTCTGAATTTACATGCTCCTCTCATTCTTCATACTGTATTTGGAGTATTTCTTCATACATTACCGACTGTTTTAGGAGTTTTTGTGGGAGTTTTGACTACATTTGGAGTAACTGTCCGAGGCCGAAGGCCGAGCTCTGACTTGAGAGTATTTTCCACATCTCCGTCTGGTCTCCATGGTAACTGCCCGCGATAACCAAAGCTCCTACGAGTGGGGTTCCTTTACCGAAGTGACTCAGAACCTTGGTACGATTTTGACCGTACCACTTTTTTATTGCAGTAGGGTAAATCTGATTTGGTGGCTACAGTATGAATCTCTATTGTATACAGAGTTTATATGGGATTTGATACTTCTATTGGAGATTTGCTTTTTTTTATTTAAATGTATAAGGTGCTTTTATGACAGTTCGTACTGACTCAAGATAGATGCGGGCCGCTTGCGGCCCGCACACTGCCCGAAAAACTAGTCTTCTATATATATAAAGCTCGATTACCACTCACTGACTGACATAAATGTTCTCCTAGAAGGAGACGAGTAGGACGACAATGATGTATGGCAAAAATGTAGGGGGGGTTTAGGTGAGTATGAGAAAAATCGAAAATCATAAAAATGACGCCTGCCAAGTAATGATGGATGACGTATCTCGAAAACGGTAAGAGATAGATGGGGGGTGTTTGAACAAATGTCATAGGGAATCGGGAGAGCAGTCAAATGACATGAGTCAAAAGTGCTCCTCTCATTCTTCATACTCCATTTGGAGTATTTTCCTTACATTTTCGATTGTATTTGGAGTTTTTATGGGATTTTCAACTAATTTTGGATTTACTGTCATATAAGAAGGTATAGCGAGCCCGAAGGGCGAGCTTCAGGTGAGGCCGAAGGCCGAACTTTCGGCCCGCGAGGCCGAAGGCCGAGCGGATGGTGCGCGAGCCCGCAGGGCGAGCGTATGGCGAGGCCGCAGGCCGAGCCGTGTTAGTGTCTTGCGAGGCCGAAGGCCGAGCTCCGAATTGACATGCTCCTCTCATTCTTCATACTTCATTTGGAGTATTTTACCTAATATTTTCGACTGTTTTTGGAGTTTTTTGTGGGATTTCAACTGAATTTCGAGTTACTGTCCTACATCAAGGTATAGCGAGCCCGAAGGGCGAGCTTCTGGTGAGGCCGAAGGCCGAACTTTCGGCCCGCGAGGCCGAAGGCCGAGCGGATGGTGCGCGAGCCCGAAGGGCGAGCTGTATTAGTGTCTTGCGAGGCCGAAGGCCGAGCCTTATTAGTGTCTTGCGAGGCCGAAGGCCGAGCTCCGAATTGATATGCTCCTCTCATTCTTCATACTGCATTTGGAGTACTTTACCTTACATTTTCGACTGTATTTGGAGTTTTTGTGGGATTTTCGACTGAATTTGGAGTTACTGTCATACATGAAGGTATAGCGAGCCCGAAGGGCGAGCTTCTGGTGAGGCCGAAGGCCGAACTTTCGGCCCGCGAGGCCGAAGGCCGAGCTTAAGGTGTGCGAGCCCGCAGGGCGAGCTCATGGCGAGGCCATAGGCCGAGCCGTGTTAGTGTCTTGCGAGGCCGAAGGCCGAGCTCCGAATTGACATGCTCCTCTCATTCTTCATACTGTATTTGGAGTATTTTACCATACATTAGCGACTGTTTTAGGAGTTTTTGTGGGAGTTTTGACTACATTTGGAGTAACTGTCCGAAGCCGAAGGCCGAGCTCCGACTTGAGGGTATTTTCCACATCTCCGACTGGTCTCCATGGTATATGCCCGCGATAACCAAAGCACCTACGAGTGGGGTTCCTTCACCGAAGTGACTCAGAACCTTGGTACGATTCTGACCGTACCACTTTTTTTATGGCGGTAGGGTGAATTTGGTTTGGTGGTTACAGTATGGTTCCTTATTTTATTAGGAGTTTGTATGGGACGTCGTATATCTTTTGGATTTATGAAATATTTTTTTAATGTATAAGGTGTTTTGATATAATTTAATACTGCATAACGATAAATGCGGGCCGCTTGCGGCCCGCACACTGCCCGAAAAACTAGTTATTATAATATATAAAGCTCGACTACCACTCACTCACTCACTGACATAAATGTTCTCCTAGAAGGAGCAGAGTAGAGTGAAAATGATGTATGGCGAAAATGTAGGGGGGGTTTAGGTGAGTATGAGAAAAATCGAAAATCATAAAAATGACGCCTGCCAAGTAAAGATGTATGACGTATCTCGAAAACGGTAAGAGATAGATAGGGGGTGTTTGAACAAATGTCATAGGGAATCTGGAGAGCAGTCAAATGGCATGTGTCAAAAGTGCTCCTCTCATTCTTCATACTGCATTTGGAGTATTTTCCTTACATTTTCGACTGTATTTGGAGTTTTAGTGGGATTTTCGACTGAATTAAGAGTTTCTGTCCTATATCAAGGTATAGCGAGCCCGAAGGGCGAGCTTCTGGTGAGGCCGAAGGCCGAACTTTCGGCCCGCGAGGCCGAAGGCCGAGCGTATGGCCCGCGACCCCGAAGGGCGAGCGTTTGGCGAGGCCGCAGGCCGAGCCGTGTTAGTGTCTTGCGAGGCCGAAGGCCGAGCCATATTAGTGTCTTGCGAGGCCGAAGGCCGAGCTCCGAATTGACATGCTCCTCTCATTCTTCATAATGCGTTTGGAGTATTTTACCATACAAAACCGACTGTTTTTGGAGTTTTTGTGGGATTTTCGACTGAATTTGGAGTAACTGTCATACATGAAGGTATAGCGAGCCCGAAGGGCGAGCTTCTGGTGAGGCCGAAGGCCGAACTTTCGGCCCGCGAGGCCGAAGGCCGAGCGGATGGTGCGCGAGCCCGTAGGGCGAGCGCTTGGCGAGGCTGTAGGCCGAGCCGTGATAGTGTCTTGCGAGGCCGAAGGCCGAGCTCCGAATTGACATGCTCCTCTCATTCTTCATACTGTATTTGGAGTATTTTACCATACATTACCGACTGTTTTAGGAGTTTTTGTGGGAGTTTTGACTACATTTGGAGTAACTGTCCGAGGCCGAAGGCCGAGCTCCGACTTGAGGGTATTTTCCACATCTCCGACTGGTCTCTATGGTAACTTCCTGCGGTAACCAAAGCACCTACAGGTGGGGTTCCTTTATCGAAGTGACTCAGAACCTTGGTACGATTCTGACCGTACCACTTTTTTATTGCGGTAGGGTGAATTTGGTTTGGTGGTTACAGTATGGTTCCTTATTGTATTAGGAGTTTGTATGGGACGTCGTATATGTTATGGATTTTTGAAATTTTTTTTTAATGTATAAGGTGTTTTGATATAATTTAATACTGCATAACGATAAATGCGGGCCGCTTGCGGCCCGCACACTGCCCGAAAAACTAGTTATCATCATCATAATATATAAAGCTCGATTACCACTGACTGACTCACTGACTGACTGACTGACATAAATGTTCTCCTAGAAGGAGTCGAGTAGGACGATAATGATGTATGGCGGAAATGTTCGGGGGGCTTAGGTGAGTATGAGAAAAATCGAAAATCATAAAAATGACGCCTGCCAAGTAAAGATGTATGACGTATCTCGAAAACGGTAAGAGATAGATAGGGGGTGTTTGAACAAATGTCATAGGGAATCTGGAGAGCAATCAAATGACATGTGTCAAAAGTGCTCCTCTCATTCTTCATACTGCATTTGGAGTATTTTCCTTACATTTTCGACTGTATTTGGAGTTTTTATGGGATTTTCGACTAATTTTGGATTAACTGTCATGCAAGAAGGTATAGCGAGCCCGAAGGGCGAGCTTCTGGTGAGGCCGAAGGCCGAACTTTCGGCCCGCGAGGCCGAAGGCCGAGCGGATGATGCGCGAGCCCGCAGGGCGAGCGTTTGGCGAGGCCGCAGGCCGAGCCGTATTAGTGTCTTGCGAGGCCGAAGGCCGAGCTCCGAATTGACATGCTCCTCTCATTCTTCATACTTCATTTGGAGTATTTTACCTAACATTTTCGACTGTCTTTGGAGTTTTTGTGGGATTTTCGACTGAATTTGGAGTAACTGTCACCCATCAGTGTATCGCGAGCCCGAAGGGCGAGCTTTTGGTGAGGCCGAAGGCCGAACTTTCGGCTCGCGAGGCCGAAGGCCGAGCGTATGGTGGGCGAGCCCGAAGGGCGAGCATTGGCGAGGCCGCAGGCCGAGCCATGTGAGTGTCCTGCGAGGCCGAAGGCCGAGCTCCGAATTTACATGCTCCTCTCATTCTTCATACTGTGTTTGTAGTATTTTACCATAGATTACCGACTGTTTTAGAAGTTTTTGTGGGAGTTTTGACTAAATTTGGAGTAACTGTCCGAGGCCGAAGGCCGAGATCCGACTTGAGAGTATTTTCCACATCTCCGACTGGTCTCCATGGTAACTACCCGTGATAACCAAAGGACCTACGAGTGGGATTTCTTTACCAAAGTGACTCACAACCTTGGTACGATTCTGACCGTACCACTTTTTAATGGCAGTAGGGTAAATCTGGTTTGGTGGCTACAGTATGAATCTCTATTGTATTCAGAGTTTATATGGGATTTCATACTTCTATTGGAGTTTTGAATATAGTTTTTTTTAAATGTATAAGGTGCTTTTATGACAGTTCGTACTGACTCAAGATAGATGCGGGCCGCTTGCGGCCCGCACACTGCCCGAAAAACTAGTTATCTCTCTTTATATAAAGCTCGATTACCATACACTGACTGACTGACTGACTGACTGACTGACTGACTGACTGACTGACATAATTGTTCTCCCAGAAGGAGTCGAGTAGGAAGAAAGTGATGTATGGGAAAAGTGTAGGGGGGGTTTAGGTGAGTATGGGAAAAATCCGAAAACTTGAAGATGACGTCTGCCAAGTAAAAGTGGATGGCGTATCTCGGAAACGGTAAGAGATAGGTAGGGGATGCTCGAACAAATGTCATAGGGGATCGGGAGAGCAGTCGAATGACACCTGTCAAAAATGCTCCTCTCATTCTTCATTCTTCATTTGGAGTATTTTTCTTACATTTTCGACTGTATTTGGAGTTTTTGTGGGATTTTCGATTGAATTTGGAGTTTTTGTGGGAATTTTTTGAAATCTGTAATTTTTTTTTAGGCTTAGATGCTCCTCTCATTCTTCATATTGTATTTGGAGTATTTTACCATACATTTTCGACTGTATTTGGAGTTTTTGTGGGATTTTCGACTGAATTTGGAGTAACGGTCCTATATCGGGTTATAGCGAGCCCGAAGGGCGAGCTTCTGGTGAGGCCGAAGGCCGAACTTCTGGTGAGGCCGTAGGCCGAACTTCGGCCCGCGAGGCCGAAGGCCGAGCGTATGGTGCGCGAGCCCGTAGGCCGAGCCGTGTTAATGTCTTGCGAGGCCGAAGGCCGAGCTCTGAATTTACATGCTCCTCTCATTCTTCATACTGTATCTGGAATATTTCACCTTACATTTTCGACTGTATTTGAAGTTTTAGTGGGATTCTCGACTGAATTTGGAGTTTTTATCCTATAACAGTCAAATTCTTGATTTCTGTAATTTTTTTATTATGCTTCGATGCTCCTCTCATTCTTCGTACTGCATTTGGAGTAGTTTACCTTACATTTTCGACTGTATTTGGAGTTTTTGTGGGATTTTCGACTGAATTTGGAGTTACGGACCTACAACAGTGTATAGCGAGCCCGAAGGGCGAGCTTCTGGTGAGGCCGAAGGCCGAGGGTATGGTGCGCGAGCCCGAAGGGCGAGCGCTTGGCGAGGCCGTAGGCCGAGCCCAGTTAGTGTCTTGTGAGGCCGAAGGCCGAGCTACGTATTGACATGCTCCTCTCATTCTTCATACTGTATTTGGAGTATTTACCTTACATTTCGGACTGTATTAGGAGTATGAGTACGTTCTTATGCCAATTTCGATGACGTCTGCCAAATAAAAAAAGTTTTTCCGATTTGGCTGAAAATCGATATCTAGGTCGTTCTGGACGTTCTTATTCCAAATTTGAATTATTTTTTTCGATGACGTCTGCCAAGTAAAAAAAGTTTTTCCGATTTGGCTGAAAATCGATATCTAGGTTGTTGTGGACGTTCTTATTCCATATCAGAAAATTTTTTTTCGATGACGTCTGCCAAGTAAAAAAATTTTTCCGATTTGGCTGAAAATCGATATCTAGGTCGTTCTGGACGTTCTTATTCCAAATTTGAATTTTTTTTTTCGATGAGGTGCCCCTCTTATTCTTCATACTGCATTTGGAGTATTTCATTTTATGTTTGGACTGTATTAAGAGTTTTTGTGGGAGTTTTGACTTTATTTGGAGTAACTGTCCAAGGCCGAAGGCTGAGCTCCGACTTGAGGGTATTTTTCCACATCCCCGACTGGTCTCCATGGCAACTGCCCGCGATAACCAAAGCACCCACAAGTGGGGTTCCTTTACCGAAGTGACTCAGAACCCTGGTACGATTCTGACCGTACCACTTTTTTATGGCAGTAGGGTAAATCTGGTTTGGTGGCTACAATATGGTTCTTTATTGTATTCGGAGTTTATATGGGATTTCATATTTCTATTGGAGTTTTGAACATACTTTTTATTAAATGTAAAAGTTGCTTTTATGACAGTTCGTACTGACTCAAGATAGATGCGGGCCGCTCGCGGCCCGCACACCACTTACCATCTAGTTATTATAATATATAAAGCTCGATTACCACTGACTCACTCACTGACATAAATGTTCTCCTAGAAGGAGCAGAGTAGAGTGAAAATGATGTATGGCGAAAATGTAGGGGGGGTTTAGGTGAGTATGAGAAAAATCGAAAATCATAAAAATGACGCCTGCCAAGTAAAGATGGATGACATATCTCGAAAACGGTAAGAGATAGGTAGGGGGTGTTTGAACAAATGTCATAGGGAATCTGAAGAGCAGTCGAATGACACCTGTCAAAAGTGCTCCTCTCATTCTTCATACTCCATTTGGAGTATTTTCCTTACATTTTCGACTGTATTTGGAGTTTTTATGGGATTTTCGACTGATTTTGGAGTTACTGTCATAGATGAAGGTATAGCGAGCCCGAAGGGCGAGCTTCTGGTGAGGCCGAAGGCCGAACTTTCGGCCCGCGAGGCCGAAGGCCGAGCGGATGGTTCGCGAGCCCGAAGGGCGAGCGTTTGGCGAGGCCGCAGGCCGAGCCGTGTTAGTGTCTTGCGAGGCCGAAGGCCGAGCCATATTAGTGTCTTGCGAGGCCAAAGGCCGAGCTCCGAATTGACATGCTCCTCTCATTCTTCATACTGCATTTGAGTATTTTACCTTACATTTTCGACTGTATTTGGAGTTTTTGTGGGATTTTTGACTGAATTTGGAATTACTGTCATACATGAAGGTATAGCGAGCCCGAAGGGCGAGCTTCTGGTGAGGCCGAAGGCCGAACTTTCGGCCCGCGAGGCCGAAGGCCGAGCTCAAGGTGTGCGAGCCCGCAGGGCGAGCTCATGGCGAGGCCGCAGGCCGAGCCGTGTAAGTATCTTGCGAGGCCGAAGGCCGAGCTCCAAATTGACATGCTCCTCTTATTCTTCATACTGTATTTGGAGTATATTACCATACATTACCGACTGTTTTAGGAGTTTTTGTGGGAGTTTTGACTACATTTGGCGCAACTGTCCGAGGCCGAAGGCCGAGCTCCGACTTGAGGGTATTTTCCACATCTCCGACTGGTCTCTATGGTAACTGCCCGCGGTAACCAAAGCACCTGCCGGTGGGGTTCCTTTACCGAAGTGACTCAGAACCTTGGTATGATTGTGACCGTACCACTTTTTTATGGCAGTAGGGTAAATCTGGTTTGGTGGCTACAGTATCAATCTCTATTGTATAAAGAGTTTATATGGGATTTCATAGTTATATTGAAGTTTTTAATTTTTTTTTCAAATGTATAAGGTGCTTTGATATAATTTAATACTGCATAACGATAAATGCGGGCCGCTCGCGGCCCGCACACCGTTTACCACCTAGTTATATTATATAAAGCTCGATTACCACACACTGACTGACTCACTGACATAATTGTTCTCCCAGAAGGAGTAGAGTAGGGTTAAAATGAAGTATGGCGGAAATGTAGGGGGGGTTTAGGTGAGTATGGGAAAAATCCGAAAACTTGAAGATGACGTCTGCCAAGTAAAAGTGGATGGCGTATCTCGGAAACGGTAAGAGATAGGTAGGGGGTGCTCGAACAAATGTCATAGGGGATCGGAAGAGCAGTCGAATGACGTCTGTCAAAAATCCAAAATGGCGGATTTCAAGATGGCCGCCATACAATGTGCACATATTTTCGACCGTATTAGGAGTTTTTGTGGGATTTTCGAGTGAATATGGAGTTTTTGTCCTATAACAGTAAAATTCTTGATTTTTGTAATTTTTTTATTATGCTTCGATGTTCCTCTCATTCTTCATACTGCTTTTGGCGTATTTTACCTTACATTTTCGACTGTATTTGGACTTTTTGTGGGATTTTCGACTGAATTTGGGGTTTTTGTCCTATAACAGTGAAATTCTTGATTTCTGTAATTTTTTTATTATGCTTCGATGCTCCTCTCATTCTTCATACTGCATTTGGAGTATTATACCGTACATTTTCGACTGTATGTGGGGTTTTTGTGGGATTTTCGACTTAATTTGGAGTTAAGGTCCTACATCAGTGTATAGCGAGCCCGAAGGGCGAGCTTCTGGTGAGGCCGAAGGCCGAACTTCTGGTGAGGCCGAAGGCCGAACTTCAGCCCGCGAGGCCGAAGGCCGAGCGTACGGTGCGCGAGCCCGCAGGGCGAGCGCATGGCGAGGCCGCAGGCCGAGCCGTATTAGTGTCTTGTGAGGCCGAAGGCCGAGCTCTGAATTTACATGCTCCTCTCATTCTTCATACTGTATCTGGAGTATTTCACCTTACATTTTCGACTGTATTTGGAGTTTTAGTGGGATTTTCGACTGAATTTTGAGTTTTTGTCCTATAACAGTGAAATTTATTTTTTTATCATGCTTTGATGCTCCTCTTATTCTTCACACTGCATTTGGAGTATTTTACCTTACATTTTCGACTGTATTTGGAGTTTTTGTAGGAATTTGGACCTACGGACCTACATCAGTGTATAGCGAGCCCGAAGGGCGAGCTTCTGGTGAGGCCGAAGGCCGAACTTTTGGCACGTGAGGAGGAAGGCCGAGCGTATGGTGCGCGAGCCCGAAGGGCGAGCGATGGCGAGGCCGTAGGCCGAGCCCTGTTTGTGTCTTGCGAGGCCGAAGGCCGAGCTTCATATTGACATGCTCCTCTCATTCTTTATACTGTACTTGGAGTATTTTACCATACATTACCGACTGTATTAGGAGTATGAGTACGTTCCTATTCCAATTTCGATGACGTCTGCCAAATAAAAAAAGTTTTTCCGATTTGGCTGAAAATCGATATCTAGGTCGTTCTGGACGTTCTTATTCCAAATTTGAAATTTTTTTTTCGATGACGTCTGCCAAGTAATAAAAGTTTTTCCGATTTGGCTGAAATTCGATATCTAGGTGGTTCTGGACGTTCTTATTCCAAATTTGAAATTTTTTTTTCGATGACGTCTGCCAAGAAAAAAAAGTTTTTCCGATTTGGCTGAAAATCGATATCTAGGTTGTTCTGGACGTTCTTATTCCAAATTCAAAATTTTTTTTTCGATGACGTCTGCCAAGTAAAAAAAGTTTTTCCGATTTGGCTGAAAATCGATATCTAGGTTGTTCTGGACGTTCTTATTCCAAATTTGAAACTTTTTTTTCGATGACGTCTGCCAAGTAAAAAAAGTTTTTCCGATTTGGCTGAAAATCGATATCTAGGTCGTTCTGGACGTTCTTATTCCAAATTTGATATTTTTTTTCGATGACGTCTGCCCAGTGATGAAAGATGACGTATCTCGAAAACGTTAAGAGATAGGTGGGGGGTCTTTGAACAAATGTCGTAATGAATAAGGAGAGTATACCAATGATATACAAAAAAAATCCAAAATGGCGGAATTCAAGATGGCCGCCATACAAAGTGCTTCGAGCACGCTGAAGTGAGGCCGTAAGGCCGAGCTTCAGTGGGGTCGGAGTGCTTTGCATGGTGGTCATCTTGAATTCCGCCATTTTGGATTCGTCCTAGGAGCCCCTCTTATTCTTCATACTGCATTTGGAGTAATTCATTTTATTTTTTGACTGTTTTAAGAGTTTTTGTGGGATTTTTGACTACATTTGGAGTAACCGTACAATGCCGAAGGCCGAGCTCTGACTTGAGAGTATTTTCCACATCTCCGACTGGTCTCCATGGTAACTGCCAGCGATAACCGAAGCATCTACGTGTAGGGTCCTGTACTGAAATGACTTCGAATCTTGATACGATTCTGACTGTACCGCTTTTTTTATGGCAGTAGGGTTAATCTGGTTTGGTGGCTACAGTTTGGTTCTTTATTGAATTGGGAGTTTATATGGGATTTCATACTTCTCTTGGAGTTTTAATTTTTTTTTTTCAAATGTATAAGGTGCTTTTATGACAGTTCGTACTGACTCAAGATAGATGCGGGCCGCTCGCGGCCCGCACACCACTTACCATCTAGTTATTATATTATATAAAGCTCGATTACCACACACTGACTGACTGACTCACTGACTGACTGACTCACTGACTGACATAATTGTTCTCCCAGAAGGAGTAGAGTAGGGTTAAAATGATGTATGGCGGAAATGTTCGGGGGGTTTAGGTGAGTATGAGAAAAATCGAAAATCATCAAAATGACGCCTGCCAAGTAAAGATGGATGACGTATCTCGAAAACGGTAAGAGATAGGTAGGGGGTGTTTGAACAAATGTCATAGGGAATAGGGAGAGCAATCGAATGACACCTGTCAAAATTGCTCCTCTCATGCTTCATACTTCATTTGGAGTATTTTTATACATTTTCGACTGTATTTGGAGTTTTTGTGGGATTTTAGACTGATTTTGGAGTTACTGTCATACATGAAGGTATAGCGAGCCCGAAGGGCGAGCTTCTGGTGAGGCCGAAGGCCGAACTTTCGGCCCGCGAGGCCGAAGGCCGAGCGGATAGTGCGCGAGCCCGAAGGGCGAGCGTTTGGCGAGGCCGCAGGCCGAGCCGTGTTAGTGTCTTGCGAGGCCGAAGGCCGAGCCATATTAGTGTCTTGCGAGGCCGAAGGCCGAGCTCCGAATTGACATGCTCCTCTCATTCTTCATACTGCATTTGGAGTATTTTACCATACAAAACCGACTGTTTTTGGAGTTTTTGTGGGATTTTCGACTGAATTTGGAGTTACTGTCATACATGAAGGTATAGCGAGCCCGAAGGGCGAGCTTCTGGTGAGGCCGAAGGCCGAACTTTCGGCCTGCGAGGCCGAAGGCCGAGCTCAAGGCGTGCGAGCCCGCAGGGCGAGCTTATGGCGAGGCCGTAGGCCGAGCCGTGTAAGTGTCTTGCGAGGCCGAAGGCCGAGCTCCGAATTGACATGCTCCTCTCATTCTTCATACTGTATTTGGAGTATTTTACCATAAATTACCGACTGTTTTAGGAGTTTTTGTGGGAGATTTGACTACATTTGGAGTAACTGTCCGAGGCCAAAGGCCGAGCTCCGACTTGAGGGTATTTTCCACATCTCCGACTGGTCTCTATGGTAACTGCCCACGGTAACCAAAGCACCTACAAGTGGGGTTCCTTTACCGAAGTGACTCAGAACCTTGGTACGATTCTGACCGTACCACATTTTTATGGCGGTAGGGTAAATCTGGTTTGGTGGCTACAGTTTAGTTCCTTATTGTATTAAGAGTTTATATGGGATTTCATACTTCTATTGGAGTTTTGAACATATTTTTTTTAACGTATTAGGTGTTTCTGTGAAATTTACAAATGACTTAAGATAGATGCGGGCCGCTTGCGGCCCGCACACTGCCCGAAAAACTAGTTAATTAATTAATAATATATAAAGCTCGATTACCACTCACTGACTGACTCACTCACTGACATAAATGTTCTCCTAGAAGGAGGCGAGTAGGACGACAATGATGTATGGCAAAAATGTAGGGGGGGTTTAGGTGAGTATGAGAAAAATCGAAAATCATAAAAATGACGCCTGCCAAGTAATGATGGATGACGTATCTCGAAAACGGTAAGAGATAGGTAGGGGGTGTTTGAACAAATGTCATAGGGAATCTGGAGAGCAGTCGAATGACACCTGTCAAAAATGCTCCTCTCATGCTTCATACTGCATTTGGAGTATTTTTCTTACATTTTCGACTGTATTTGGAGTTTTTATGGGATTTTCGACTGATTTTGGAGTAACTGTCATAGATGAAGGTATAGCGAGCCCGAAGGGCGAGCTCCTGGTGAGGCCGAAGGCCGAACTTTCGGCCCGCGAGGCCGAAGGCCGAGCGGATGGTGCGCGAGCCCGAAGGGCGAGCGCTTGGCGAGGCCGCAGGCCGAGCTGTATTAGTGTCTAGCGAGGCCGAAGGCCGAGCCATATTAGTGTCTTGCGAGGCCGAAGGCCGAGCTCCGATCTGACATGCTCCTCTCATGCTTCATACTGCATTTGGAGTACTTTTCCTTTATTTTCGACTGTATTAAGAGTTTTTGTGGGATTTTCGACTGAATTTGGAGTAACTGTCCTACATCAAGGTATAGCGAGCCCGAAGGGCGAGCTTCTGGTGAGGCCGAAGGCCGAACTTTCGGCCCGCGAGGCCGAAGGCCGAGCTTAAGGTGTGCGAGCCCGCAGGGCGAGCTCATGGCGAGGCCGTAGGCCGAGCCGTGTAAGTGTCTTGCGAGGCCGAAGGCCGAGCTCCGAATTGACATGCTCCTCTCATTCTTCATACTGTATTTGGAGTATTTCACCATACATTACCGACTGTTTTTGGAGTTTTTGTTGGAGTTTTGACTACATTTGGAGTAACTGTCCGAGGCCGAAGGCCGAGCTCCGACTTGAGAGTATTTTCCACATCTCCGACTGGTCTCCATGGTAACTGCCCGCGATAACCAAAGCACCTACGAGTGGGGTTTCTTTACCGAAGTGACTTAGAACCTTGGTACGATTCTGACCGTACCACTTTTTTATGGCAGTAGGGTGAATCTGGTTTGGTGGCTACAGTATGAATCTCTACTGTATTAAGAGATTGTATTGGAATTCATACTTATATTGGAGTAATTTTTTTTTTTTTTCAAATGTATAAGGTGCTTTTATGACAGTTCGTACTGACTCAAGATAGATGCGGGCCGCTTGCGGCCCGCACACTGCCCGAAAAACTAGTTAATAATATATAAAGCTCGATTACCACTCACTGACTCACTCACTGACATAAATGTTCTCCTAGAAGGAGTAGAGTAGAGTTAAAATGATGTATGGCGAAAATGTAGGGGGGGTTTAGGTGAGTATGAGAAAAATCGAAAATCATAAAAATGACGCCTGCCAAGTAAAGATGGATGACGTATCTCGAAAACGGTAAGAGATAGATAGAGGGTGTTTGAACAAATGTCATAGGGAATAGGGAGAGCAGTCGAATGACACCTGTCAAAAGTGCTCCTCTCATGCTTCATACTGCATTTGGAGTATTTACCTTACATTTTCGACTGTATTTGGAATTTTGTGGGATTTTTGACTGATTTTGGAGTTACTGTCATAGATGAAGGTATAGCGAGCCCGAAGGGCGAGCTCCTGGTGAGGCCGAAGGCCGAACTTTCGGTCCGCGAGGCCGAAGGCCGAGCTGATGGTGCGCGAGCCCGAAGGGCGAGCGCTTGGCGAGGCCGCAGGCCGAGCTGTATTAGTGTCTAGCGAGGCCGAAGGCCGAGCCATATTAGTGTCTTGCGAGGCCGAAGGCCGAGCTCCAAATTGACATGCTCCTCTCATGCTTCATACTGCATTTGGAGTACTTTTCCTTAATTTTCGACTGTATTAAGAGTTTTTGTGGGATTTTCGACTGAATTTGGAGTAACTGTCATACATGAAGGTATAGCGAGCCCGAAGGGCGAGCTTCTGGTGAGGCCGAAGGCCGAACTTTCGGCCCGCGAGGCCGAAGGCCGAGCGTATGGTGGGCGAGCCCGAAGGGCGAGCACTTGGCGAGGCCGCAGGCCGAGCCGTGTGAGTGTCTTGCGAGGCCGAAGGCCGAGCTCCGAATTGACATGCTCCTCTCATTCTTCATACTGTATTTGGAGTATTTTACCATAGATTACCGACTGTTTTAGAAGTTTTCGTGGGAGTTTTGACTAAATTTGGAGTAACTGTCCGAGGCCGAAGACCGAGCTCCGACTTGAGAGTATTTTCCACATCTCCGACTGGTCTCCATGGTAACTGCCCGCGATAACCAAAGCACCTACGAGTGGGATTTCTTTACCAAAGTGACTCAGAACCTTGGTACGATTCTGACCGTACCACTTTTTTATGGCAGTAGGGTAAATCTGGTTTGGTGGCAACAGTATGAATCTCTATTGTATTCAGAGTTTATATGGGATTTCATACTTCTATTGGAGTTTTGAACATACTTTTTTTTTAAATGTATAAGGTGCTTTTATGACAGTTCGTACTGACTCAAGATAGATGCGGGCCGCTTGCGGCCCGCACACTGCCCGAAAAACTAGTTATCTTCTTCTCTTTATATAAAGCTCGATTACCATACACTGACTGACTCACTCACTGACTGACTGACTGACTCACTGACTGACTGACTGACATAATTGTTCTCCCAGAAGGAGTCGAGTAGGAAGAAAGTGATGTATGGGAAAAGTGTAGAGGGGGTTTAGGTGAGTATGGGAAAAATCGAAAATCATAAAAATGACGCCTGCCAAGTAAAGATGGATGACGTATCTCGAAAACGGTAAGAGATAGATAGGGGGTGTTTGAACAAATGTCATAGGGAATAGGGAGAGCAGTCAAATGACACCTGTCAAAAGTGCTCCTCTCATTCTTCATACTGCATCTGGAGTATTTTTCTTACATTTTCGACTGTATTTGGAGTTTTTGTGGGATTTTCGAGTGATTTTGGAGTTACTGTCTTACACGAAGGTATAGCGAGCCCGAAGGGCGAGCTTCTGGTGAGGCCGAAGGCCGAACTTTCGGCCCGCGAGGCCGAAGGCCGAGCGTATGGTGCGCGAGCCCGTAGGGCGAGCGCTGGGCGAGGCCGCAGGCCGAGCCGTATTAGTGTCTTGCGAGGCCGAAGGCCGAGCCATAGTAGTGTCTTGCGAGGCCGAAGGCCGAGCTCCGAATTGACATGCTCCTCTCATTCTTCATACTGCATTTGAAGTATTTCACCTAACATTTTCGACTGTCTTTGGAGTTTTTGTGGGATTTTCGACTGGATTTGGAGTATTTGTCCTACATCAAGGTATAGCGAGCCCGAAGGGCGAGCTTCTGGTGAGGCCGAAGGCCGAACTTTCGGCCCGCGAGGCCGAAGGCCGAGCGTATGGTGGGCGAGCCCGAAGGGCGAGCGCTTGGCGAGGCCGCAGGCCGAGCCTTGTGAGTGTCTTGCGAGGCCGAAGGCCGAGCTCCGAATTTACATGCTCCTCTCATTCTTCATACTGTATTTGGAGTTTTACCATACATTACCGACTGTTTTAGGAGTTTTGTGGGAGTTTTGACTACATTTGGAGTAACTGTCCGAGGCCGAAGGCTGAGCTCCGACTTGAGGGTATTTTTCCACATCCCCGACTGGTCTCCATGGCAACTGCCCGCGATAACCAAAGCACCCACAAGTGGGGTTCCTTTACCGAAGTGACTCAGAACCCTGGTACGATTCTGACCGTACCACTTTTTTATGGCAGTAGGGTAAATCTGGTTTGGTGGCTACAATTTGGTTCTTTATTGTATTCGGAGTTTATATGGGATTTCATATTTCTATTGGAGTTTTGAACATACTTTTTTTTAAATGTAAAAGTTGCTTTTATGACAGTTCGTACTGACTCAAGATAGATGCGGGCCGCTCGCGGCCCGCACACCACTTACCATCTAGTTATATTATATAAAGCTCGATTACCATACACTGACTGACTCACTCACTGACTGACTGACTGACTGACATAATTGTTCTCCCAGAAGGAGTCGAGTAGGAAGAAAGTGATGTATGGGAAAAGGGTAGGGGGGGTTTAGGTGAGTATGGGAAAAATCCGAAAACTTGAAGATGACGTCTGCCAAGTAAAAGTGGATGGCGTATCTCGGAAACGGTAAGAGATAGATAGGGGGTGCTTGACCAATTGTCATAGGGAATAGGGAAAGCAGTAGAATGACACCTGTCAAAAATCCAAAATGGCGGATTTCAAGATGGCCGCCATACAAAGTGCTCATATTTTCGACCGTATTAGGGGTTTTTGTGGGATTTTTGACTGAATTTGGAATTTTTGTCCTATAACAGTGAAATTCTTGATTTCTGTAATTTTTTCATTATGCTTCGATGTTCCTCTCATTCTTCATACTGCTTATGGCGTATTTTACCTTACATTTTCGACTGTATTTGGGGTTTTTGTGGGATTTTCGACTGAATTTGGAGTGACGGTCCTACATCAGTGTATAGCGAGCCCGAAGGGCGAGCTTCTAGTGAGGCCGAAGGCCGAACTTCTGGTGAGGCCGAAGGCCGAACTTCAGCCCGCGAGGCCGAAGGCCGAGCGTATGGTGCGCGAGCCCGTAGGGCGAGCGCATGGCGAGGCCGCAGGCCGAGCCGTATTAGTGTCTTGCGAGGCCGAAGGCCGAGCTCTGAATTTACATGCTCCTCTCATTCTTCATACTGTATCTGGAGTATTTCACCTTACATTTTCGACTGTATTTGGAGTTTTAGTGGGATTTTCGACTGAATTTGGAGTTTTTGTCCTAAAACAGTGAAATTTATTTTTTTATCATGCTTTGATGCTCCTCTCATTCTTCATACTGCATTTGGAGTTTTTTACCTTACATTTTCGACTGTATTTGGAGTTTTAGTGGGATTTTCGACTGAATTTGGAGTTTTTGTCCTAAAACAGTGAAATTTTTTTTTTTATCATGCTTTGATGCTCCTCTCATTCTTCATACTGCATTTGGAGTATTTTACCTTACATTTCCGACTGTATTTGGAGTTTTTGTGGGAATTTCGACTGAATTTGGACCTACGGACCTACATCAGTGTATAGCGAGCCCGAAGGGCGAGCTTCTGGTGAGGCCGAAGGCCGAACTTTCGGCACGTGAGGCCGAAGGCCGAGCGTATGGTGCGCGAGCCCGAAGGGCGAGCGCTTGGCGAGGCCGTAGGCCGAGCCCTGTTTGTGTCTTGCGAGGCCGAAGGCCGAGCTTCGTATTGACATGCTCCTCTCATTCTTCATACTGTACTTGGAGTATTTTACCATACATTACCGACTGTATTAGGAGTATGAGTACGTTCCTATTCCAATTTCTATGACGTCTGCCAAATAAAAAAAGTTTTTCCGATTTGGCTGAAAATCGATATCTAGGTTATTCTGGACGTTCTTATTCCAAATTTTTTTTTTTTTTTTCGATGACGTCTGCCAAGTAAAAAAAGTTTTTCCGATTTGGCTGAAAATCGATATCTAGGTTGTTCTGGACGTTCTTATTCCAAATTTGAAATTTTTCCGATGACGTCTGCCAAGTAAAAAAAGTTTTTCCGATTTGGCTGAAAATCGATATCTAGGTTGTTCTAGACGTTCTTATTCCAAATTTGAAATTTTTTTTTCGATGACGTCTGCCAAGTAAAAAAAGTTTTTCCGATTTGGCTGAAATTCGATATCTAGGTTGTTCTGGACGTTCTAATTCCAAATTTGTAATTTTTTTTCGATGACGACTGCCAAGTGATGAAAGATGACGTATTTCGAAAACGGTAAGAGATGGGTGGGGGGGTCTTTGAACAAATGTCGTAATGAATAAGAAGAGTATACCAATGATATATAAAAAAAATCCAAAATGGCGGAATTCAAGATGGCCGCCATACAAAGTGCTTCGATCACGCTGAAGTGAGGCCGTAAGGCCGAGCTTCAGTGGGGTCGGAGTGCTTTGCATGGTGACCATCTTGAATTCCGCCATTTTGGATTCGTCCTAGGTGCCCCTCTTATTCTTCATACTGCATTTGGAGTAATTCATTTTAATTTTTGACTATATAAAGAGTTTTTGTGGGATTTTTGACTTTATTTGGAGTAACTGTCCGAGGCCGAAGGCCGAGCTCTGACTTGAAAGTATTTTCCACATTTCCGACTGGTCCGCATGGTAAATGCTGGCGATAACCGAAGCACCTACGTGTGGGGTATCTTTATCGAAGTGACTAAGAATCTTGATACGATTCTGACTGTACCGCTTTTTTATGGCTGTAGGGTAAATCTGGTTTGACGGCTACACTTTGGTTCTTTATTGTATTAAGGGTTTATATGGGATTTCATACTTCTATTATGGTTTTGATTTTTTTTTTTTTAAATAAATAAGGTGTTTTGATATAATTTAAGAATGCATAACGATAATTGCGGGCCGCTCGCGGCCCGCACACCACTTACCATCTAGTTAATAATATATAAAGCTCGATTACCACTCACTGACTCACTGACTGACTGACATAAATGTTCTCCTAGAAGGAGGCGAGTAGGACGACAATGATGTATGGCAAAAATGTAGGGGGGGTTTAGGTGAGTATGAGAAAAATCGAAAATCATAAAAATGACGCCTGACAAGTAATGATGGATGACGTATCTCGAAAACGGTAAGAGATAGGTAGGGGGGGTTTGAACAAATGTCATAGGGAATAGGGAGAGCAGTCGAATGACACCTGTCAAAAATGCTCCTCTCATGCTTCATACTGCAGTTGGAGTATTTTTCTTACATTTTCGACTGTATTTGGAGTTTTTGTGGGATTTTCAACTGAATTTGGAGTTACTGTCATACTTGAAGGTATAGCGAGCCCGAAGGGCGAGCTTCTGGTGAGGCCGAAGGCCGAACTTTCGGCCCGCGAGGCCGAAGGCCGAGCGGATGTTGCGCGAGCCCGCAGGGCGAGCGTTCGGCGAGGCCGCAGGCCGAGCCGTATTAGTGTCTTGCGAGGCCGAAGGCCGAGCTCCGAATTGACATGCTCCTCTCATTCTTCATACTTCATTTGGAGTATTTTACCTAATATTTTCGACTGTTTTTGGAGTTTTTTGTGGGATTTTCAACTGAATTTCGAGTTACTGTCCTACATCAAGGTATAGCGAGCCCGAAGGGCGAGCTCCTGGTGAGGCCGAAGGCCGAACTTTCGGCCCGCGAGGCCGAAGGCCGAGCGTATGGTGGGCGAGCCCGAAGGGCGAGCACTTGGCGAGGCCGCAGGCCGAGCCGTATGAGTGTCTTGCGAGGCCGAAGGCCGAGCTCCGAATTAACATGCTCCTCTCATTCTTCATACTGTATTTGGAGTATTTTACCATAGATTACCGACTGTTTTAGAAGTTTTTGTGGGAGTTTTGACTAAATTTGGAGTAACTGTCCGAGGACGAAGGCCGAGCTCCGACTTGAGGGTATTTTCCACATCTCCGACTGGTCTCCATGGTAACTGCCCGCGATAACCAAAGCACCTACGAGTGGGGTTCCTTTACCGAACTGACTCACAAACTTGGTACGATTCTGACCGAACCACTTTTTTATGGCAGTAGGGTAAATCTGGTTTGGTGGCTACAGTATGAATCTCTATTGTATTAAGAGTTTATTTTGGATTTCATACTTCTATTGGAGTTTTGAATATAGTTTTTTTTATATGTATAAGGTGCTTTTATGACAGTTCGTACTGACTCAAGATAGATGCGGGCCGCTTGCGGCCCGCACACTGCCCGAAAAACTAGTTATCATAATATATAAAGCTCGATTACCACTGACTCACTCACTGACTGACTCATTGACATAAATGTTCTCCTAGAAGGAGACGAGTAGGACGACAATGATGTATGGCAAAAATGTAGGGGGGGTTTAGGTGAGAATGGGAAAAATCGAAAATCATAAAAATGACGCCTGCCAAGTAAAGATGGATGACGTATCTCGAAAACGGTAAGAGATAGATTGGGTGTGTTTGAACAAATGTCATAGGGAATCTGGAGAGCAGTCGAATGACACCTGTCAAAAATGCTCCTCTCATTCTTCGTTCTGCATTTGGAGTATTTTCCTTATATTTTTGACTGTATTTGGAGTTTTTGTGGGATTTTCGACTGATTTTTGAGTTTCTGTTATACATGAAGGTATAGCGAGCCCGAAGGGCGAGCTTCTGGTGAGGCCGAAGGCCGAACTTTCGGTCCGCGAGGCCGAAGGCCGAGCTGATGGTGCGCGAGCCCGTAGGGCGAGCGCTTGGCGAGGCCGCAGGCCGAGCTGTATTAGTGTCTAGCGAGGCCGAAGGCCGAGCCATATTAGTGTCTTGCGAGGCCGAAGGCCGAGCTCTGAATTGACATGCTCCTCTCATGCTTCATACTGCATTTGGAGTACTTTTCCTTAAATTTCGACTGTATTTAGAGTTTTTGTGGGATTTTCGACTGAATTTGGAGTAACTGTCCTACATCAAGAAATAGCGAGCCCGAAGGGCGAGCTCCTGGTGAGGCCGAAGGCCGAACTTTCGGCCCGCGAGGCCAAAGGCCTAGCGTATGGTGGGCGAGCCCGAAGGGCGAGCACTTGGCGAGGCCGCAGGCCAAGCCGTGTGAGTGTCTTGCGAGGCCGAAGGCCGAGCTCCGAAATTACATGCTCCTCTCATTCTTCATACTGTATTTGGAGTATTTTACCATACATTACCGACTGTTTTAGGAGTTTTTGTGGGAGTTTTGACTACATTTGGAGTAACTGTCCGAGGCCGAAGGCCGAGTTCCGACTTGAGGGTATTTTCCACATTTCCGACTTGTCTCTATGGTAACTGCCCGCGGTTACCAAAACACCTACAGGTGGGATTTCTTTACCAAAGTGACTCAGAACCTTGGTACGATTCTGACCGTACCACTTTTTTATGGCAGTAGGGTAAATCTGTTTTGGTGGCTACAGTATGAATCTCTATTGTATTCAGAGTTTATATGGGATTTCATACTTCTATTGGAGTTTTGAACATACTTTTTTTTTAAATGTATAAGGTGCTTTTATGACAGTTCGTACTGACTCAAGATAGATGCGGGCCGCTTGCGGCCCGCACACTGCCCGAAAAACTAGTTATTCATAATATATAAAGCTCGATTACCACTCACTGACTGACTGACTGACTGACTGACTCATTGACATAAATGTTCTCCTAGAAGGAGCAGAGTAGAGTTAAAATGATGTATGGCAAAAATGTAGGGGGGGTTTAGGTGAGTATGAGAAAAATCGAAAATCATAAAAATGACGCCTGCCAAGTAAAGATGTATGACGTATCTCGAAAACGGTAGGAGATAGATAGGGGGTGTTTGAACAAATGTCATAGGGAATCTGGAGAGCAGTCAAATGACATGTGTCAAAAGTGCTCATCTCATTCTTCATACTGCATTTGGAGTATTTTCCTTACATTTTCGACTGTATTTGGAGTTTTTGTGGGATTTTCGACTGATTTTGGAGTTACTGTCATTGATTAAGGTATAGCGAGCCCGAAGGGCGAGCTTCTGGTGAGGCCGAAGGCCGAACTTTCGGTCCGCGAGGCCGAAGGCCGAGCTGATGGTGCGCGAGCCCGAAGGGCGAGCGCTTGGCGAGGCCGCAGGCCGAGCTGTATTAGTGTCTAGCGAGGCCGAAGGCCGAGCCATATTAGTGTCTTGCGAGGCCGAAGGCCGAGCTCCGATCTGACATGCTCCTCTCATACTTCATACTGCATTTGGAGTACTTTTCCTTTATTTTCGACTGTATTAAGAGTTTTTGTGGGATTTTCGACTGAATTTGGAGTAACTGTCCTACATCAAGGTAAAGCGAGCCCGAAGGGCGAGCTTCTGGTGAGGCCGAAGGCCGAACTTTCGGCCCGCGAGGCCGAAGGCCGAGCGCATGGTTGGCGAGCCCGCAGGGCGAGCTTTTGGCGAGGCCGCAGGCCGAGCCGTGTGAGTGTCTTGCGAGGCCGAAGGCCGAGCCCCGAATTCACATGCTCCTCTCATTCTTCATACTGTATTTGGAGTATTTTACGATAGATTACCGACTGTTTTAGGAGTTTTTGTGGGAGTTTTGACTACATTTGGAGTAACTGTCAGAGGCCGAAGGCCGAGCTCCGACTTGAGAGTATTTTCCACATCTCCGACTGGTCTCCATTGTAACTGCCCGCGATAAACAAAGCACCTACGAGTGCGGTTCCTTTACCGAAGTGACTCAGAACCTTGGTACGATTCTGACCGTACCACTTTTTTATGGCAGTAGGGTGAATTTGGTTTGGTGGTTACAGTATGGTACCTTATTGTATTAGGAGTTTGTATGGGACGTCGTATATCTTTTGGATTTCTGAAAAAAAAATTTAATGTATAAGGTGTTTTGATATAATTTAATACTGCATAACGATAAATGCGGGCCGCTTGCGGCCCGCACACTGCCCGAAAAACTAGTCTCTTTATATAAAGCTCGATTACCATACACTGACTGACTCACTCACTGACTGACTGACTGACTCACTGACTGACTGACTGACATAATTGTTCTCCCAGAAGGAGTCGAGTAGGAAGAAAGTGATGTATGGGAAAAGTGTAGAGGGGGTTTAGGTGAGTATGGGAAAAATCGAAAATCATAAAAATGACGCCTGCCAAGTAAACATGGATGACGTATCTCGAAAACGGTAAGAGATAGATAGGGGGTGTTTGAACAAATGTCATAGGGAATAGGGAGAGCAGTCAAATGACACCAGTCAAAAGTGCTCCTCTCATTCTTCATACTGCATTTGGAGTATTTTTCTTACATATTCGACTGTATTTGGAGTTTTTGTGGGATTTTCGAGTGATTTTGGAGTTACTGTCTTACACAAAGGCATAGCGAGCCCGAAGGGCGAGCTTCTGGTGAGGCCGAAGGCCGAACTTTCGGCCCGCGAGGCCGAAGGCCGAGCGTATGGTGCGCGAGCCCGTAGGGCGAGCGCTGGGCGAGGCCGCAGGCCGAGCCGTATTAGTGTCTTGCGAGGCCGAAGGCCGAGCCATAGTAGTGTCTTGCGAGGCCGAAGGCCGAGCTCCGAATTGACATGCTCCTCTCATTCTTCATACTGCATTTGAAGTATTTCACCTAACATTTTCGACTGTCTTTGGAGTTTTTGTGGGATTTTCGACTGGATTTGGAGTATTTGTCCTACATCAAGATATAGCGAGCCCGAAGGGCGAGCTTCTGGTGAGGCCGAAGGCCGAACTTTCGGCCCGCGAGGCCGAAGGCCGAGCGTATGGTGGGCGAGCCCGAAGGGCGAGCGCTTGGCGAGGCCGCAGGCCGAGCCTTGTGAGTGTCTTGCGAGGCCGAAGGCCGAGCTCCGAATTTACATGCTCCTCTCATTCTTCATACTGTATTTGGAGTTTTACCATACATTACCGACTGTTTTAGGAGTTTTGACTACATTTGGAGTAACTGTCCGAGGCCGAAGGCCGAGCTCCGACTTGAGAGTATTTTCCACATCTCCGACTGGTCTCCATGGTAACTGCCCGCGATAACCAAAGCACCTACGAGTGGGGTTCCTTTACCGAAGTGACTTAGAACCTTGGTACGATTCTGACCGTACCACTTTTTTATGGCAGTAGGGTGAATCTGGTTTGGTGGCTACAGTATGAATCTCTACTGTATTAAGAGATTGTATTGGAATTCATACTTATATTGGAGTATTTTTTTTTTTTTTTCATATGTATAAGGTGCTTTTATGACAGTTCGTACTGACTCAAGATAGATGCGGGCCGCTCGCGGCCCGCACACCACTTACCATCTAGTTATTATATTATATAAAGCTCGATTACCACACACTGACTGACTCACTGACTGACTCACTGACATAATTGTTCTCCCAGAAGGAGTAGAGTAGGGTTAAAATGAAGTATGGCGGAAATGTAGGGGGGGCTTAGGTGAGTATGGGAAAAATCGAAAATCATAAAAATGACGCCTGCCAAGTAAAATTGGATGGCGTATCTCGGAAACGGTAAGAGATAGGTAGGGGGTGCTCGACCAAATGTCATAAGGGATCGGGAGAGCAGTCGAATGACACCTGTCAAAAATGCTCCTCTCATTCTTCATTCTTCATTTGGAGTATTTTTCTTACATTTTCGACTGTATTTGGAGTTTTTGTGGGATTTTCGACTGAATTTGGAGTTTTTGTGGGAATTTTTTGAAATCTGTAATTTTTTTTTAGGCTCAGATGCTCCTCTCATTCTTCATACTGTATTTGGAGTATTTTACCATACATTTTCGACTGTATTTGGAGTTTTTGTGGGATTTTCGACTGAATTTGGAGTAACGGTCCTATATCGGGTTATAGCGAGCCCGAAGGGCGAGCTTCTGGTGAGGCCGAAGGCCGAACTTCTGGTGAGGCCGTAGGCCGAACTTCGGCCCGCGAGGCCGAAGGCCGAGCGTATGGTGCGCGAGCCCGTAGGGCGAGCGCATGGCGAGGCCGTAGGCCGAGCCTAGTTAGTGTCTTGCGAGGCCGAAGGCCGAGCTCTGAATTTACATGCTCCTCTCATTCTTCATACTGTATCTGGAATATTTCACCTTACATTTTCGACTGTATTTGAAGTTTTAGTGGGATTCTCGACTGAATTTGGAGTTTTTGTCCTATAACAGTCAAATTCTTGATTTCTGTAATTTTTTTATTATGCTTCGATGCTCCTCTCATTCTTCGTACTGCATTTGGAGTAATTTACCTTACATTTTCGACTGTATTTGGAGTTTTTGTGGGATTTTCGACTGAATTTGGAGTTACGGACCTACATCGGTGTATAGCGAGCCCGAAGGGCGAGCTTCTGGTGAGGCCGAAGGCCGAACTTTCGGCACGTGAGGCCGAAGGCCGAGCGTATGGTGCGCGAGCCCGAAGGGCGAGCGCTTGGCGAGGCCGTAGGCCGAGCCCAGTTAGTGTCTTGCGAGGCCGAAGGCCGAGCTACGTATTGACATGCTCCTCTCATTCTTCATACTGTATTTGGAGTATTTACCTTACATTACGGACTGTATTAGGAGTATGAGTACGTTCTTATGCCAATTTCGATGACGTCTGCCAAAAAAAAAAGTTTTTCCGATTTGTCTGAAAATCGATATCTAGGTTGTTCTGGACGTTCTTATTCCAAATTTGAAATTTTTTTTTCGATGACGTCTGCCAACTAAAAAAAGTTTTCCGATTTGGCTGAAAATCGATATCTAGGTTGTTCTGGACGTTCTTATTCCAAATCAGAAATTTTTTTTTCGATGACGTCTGCCAAGTAAAAAAAGTTTTTCCGATTTGGCTGAAAATCGATATCTAGGTCGTTCTGGACGTTCTTATTCCAAATTTGAAATTTTTTTTTCGCTGAGGTGCCCCTCTTATTCTTCATACTGCATTTGGAGTATTTCATTTTATGTTTGGACTGTATTAAGAGTTTTTGTGGGAGTTTTAACTTTATTTGGAGTAACTGTCCAAGGCCGAAGGCTGAGCTCCGACTTAAGGGTATTTTTCCACATCCCCGACTGGTCTCCATGGCAACTGCCCGCGATAACCAAAGCACCCACAAGTGGGGTTCCTTTACCGAAGTGACTCAGAACCCTGGTACGATTCTGACCGTACCACTTTTTTATGGCAGTAGGGTAAATCTGGTTTGGTGGCTACAATTTGGTTCTTTATTGTATTCGGAGTTTATATGGGATTTCATACTTCTATTGGAGTTTTGAACATACTTTTTTTTAATGTATAAGTTGCTTTTATGACAGTTCGTACTGACTCAAGATAGATGCGGGCCGCTTGCGGCCCGCACACTGCCCGAAAAACTAGTTATTATATTATATTATATAAAGCTCGATTACCATACACTGACTGACTGACTGACTCACTGACTGACATAATTGTTCTCCCAGAAGGAGTCGTGTAGGAAGAAAGTGATGTATGGGAAAAGTGTAGGGGGGGTTTAGGTGAGTATGGGAAAAATCGAAAATCATAAAAATGACGCCTGCCAAGTAAAGACGGATGACATATCTCGAAAACGGTAAGAGATAGATAGGGGGAGCATCGGGAGAGCAGTCGAATGACACCTGTCAAAAATGCTCCTCTCATTCTTCATTCTTCATTTGGACTATTTTTCTTACATTTTCGACTGTATTTGGAGTTTTTGTGGGATTTTCGACTGAATTTGGAGTTTTTGTGGGAATTTTTTGAAATCTGTAATTTTTTTTTAGGCTCAGATGCTCCTCTCATTCTTCATACTGTATTTGGAGTATTTTACCATACATTTTCGACTGTATTTGGAGTTTTTGTGGGATTTTCGACTGAATTTGGAGTAACGGTCCTATATCGGGTTATAGCGAGCCCGAAGGGCGAGCTTCTGGTGAGGCCGAAGGCCGAACTTCTGGTGAGGCCGTAGGCCGAACTTCGGCCCGCGAGGCCGAAGGCCGAGCGTTTGGTGCGCGAGCCCGCAGGGCGAGCGCATGGCGAGGCCGTAGGCCGAGCCGTGTTAGTGTCTTGCGAGGCCGAAGGCCGAGCTCTGAATTTACATGCTCCTCTCATTCTTCATACTGTATCTGGAATATTTCACCTTACATTTTCGACTGTATTTGAAGTGTTAGTGGGATTCTCGACTGAATTTGGAGTTTTTGTCCTATAACAGTCAAATTCTTGATTTCTGTAATTTTTTTATTATGCTTCGATGCTCCTCTCATTCTTCGTACTGCATTTGGAGTAGTTTACCTTACATTTTCGACTGTATTTGGAGTTTTTGTGGGATTTTCGACTGAATTTGGAGTTACGGACCTACATCAGTGTATAGCGAGCCCGAAGGGCGAGCTTCTGGTGAGGCCGAAGGCCGAACTTTCGGCACGTGAGGCCGAAGGCCGAGCCCAGTTAGTGTCTTGCGAGGCCGAAGGCCGAGCTACGTATTGACATGCTCCTCTCATTCTTCATACTGTATTTGGAGTATTTATCTTACATTACGGACTGTATTAGGAGTATGAGTACGTTCTTATGCCAATTTCGATGACGTCTGCCAAATAAAAAAAGTTTTTCCGATTTGGCTGAAAATCGATATCTAGGTCGTTCTGGACGTTCATATTCCAAATTTGAAATTATTTTTTCGATGACGTCTGCCAAAAAAAAAAGTTTTTCCGATTTGGCTGAAAATCGATATCTAGGTTGTTCTGGACGTTCTTATTCCAAATCAGAAATTTTTTTTTCGATGACGTCTGCCAAGTAAAAAAAGTTTTTCCGATTAGGCTGAAAATCGATATCTAGGTCGTGCTGGACGTTCTTATGCCAAATTTGAAATTTTTTTTTCGATGAGGTGCCCCTCTTATTCTTCATACTGCATTTGGAGTATTTCATTTTATGTTTGGACTGTATTAAGAGTTTTTGTGGGAGTTTTGACTTTATTTGGAGTAACTGTCCAAGGCCGAAGGCTGAGCTCCGACTTAAGGGTATTTTTCCACATCCCCGACTGGTCTCCATGGCAACTGCCCGCGATAACCAAAGCACCCACAAGTGGGGTTCCTTTACCGAAGTGACTCAGAACCCTGGTACGATTCTGACCGTACCACTTTTTTATGGCAGTAGGGTAAATCTGGTTTGGTGGCTACAATTTGGTTCTTTATTGTATTCGGAGTTTATATGGGATTTCATATTTCTATTGGAGTTTTGAACATACTTTTTTTTAAATGTAAAAGTTGCTTTTATGACAGTTCGTACTGACTCAAGATAGATGCGGGCCGCTCGCGGCCCGCACACCACTTACCATCTAGTTATATTATATAAAGCTCGATTACCATACACTGACTGACTGACTGACTCACTGACTGACTGACATAATTGTTCTCCCAGAAGGAGTCGAGTAGGAAGAACATGATGTATGGGAAAAGTGTAGGGGGGGTTTAGGTGAGTATGGGAAAAATCCGAAAACTTGAAGATGACGTCTGCCAAGTAAAAGTGGATGGCGTATCTCGGAAACGGTAAGAGATAGGTAGGGGGTGCTCGAACAAATGTCATAGGGGATCGGGAGAGCAGTCGAATGACACCTAACAAAAATGCTCCTCTCATTCTTCATTCTTCATTTGGAGTATTTTTCTTACATTTTCGACTGTATTTGGAGTTTTTGTGGGATTTTCGACTGAATTTGGAGTTTTTATGGGAATTTTTTGAAATCTGTAATTTTTTTTTAGGCTCAGATGCTCCTCTCATTCTTCATACTGTATTTGGAGTATTTTACCATACATTTTCGACTGTATTTGGAGTTTTTGTGGGATTTTCGACTGAATTTGGAGTAACGGTCCTATATCGGGTTATAGCGAGCCCGAAGGGCGAGCTTCTGGTGAGGCCGAAGGCCGAACTTCTGGTGAGGCCGTAGGCCGAACTTCGGCCCGCGAGGCCGAAGGCCGAGCGTATGGTGCGCGAGCCTGTAGGGCGAGCGCATGGCGAGGCCGTAAGCCGAGCCGTGTTAGTGTCTTGCGAGGCCGAAGGCCGAGCTCTGAATTTACATGCTCCTCTCATTCTTCATACTGTATCTGGAATATTTCACCTTACATTTTCGACTGTATTTGAAGTTTTAGTGGGATTCTCGACTGAATTTGGAGTTTTTGTCCTATAACAGTCAAATTCTTGATTTCTGTAATTTTTTTATTATGCTTCGATGCTCCTCTCATTCTTCGTACTGCATTTGGAGTAGTTTACCTTACATTTTCGACTGTATTTGGAGTTTTTGTGGGATTTTCGATTGAATTTGGAGTTACGGACCTACATCAGTGTATAGCGAGCCCGAAGGGCGAGCTTCTGGTGAGGCCGAAGGCCGAACTTTCGGCACGTGAGGCCGAAGGCCGAGCGTATGGTGCGCGAGCCCGAAGGGCGAGCGCTTGGCGAGGCCGTAGGCCGAGCCCAGTTAGTGTCTTGCGAGGCCGAAGGCCGAGCTACGTATTGACATGCTCCTCTCATTCTTCATACTGTATTTGGAGTATTTACCTTACATTACGGACTGTATTAGGAGTATGAGTACGTTCTTATGCCAATTTCGATGACGTCTGCCAAATAAAAAAAGTTTTTCCGATTTGGCTGAAAATCGATATCTAGGTCGTTCTGGACGTTCTTATTCCAAATTTGAATTTTTTTTTTCGATGACGTCTGCCAAGTAAAAAAAACTACTCCGATTTGGCTGAAAATCGATATCTAGGTTGTTCTGGACGTTCTTATTCCAAATTTGAAATTTTTTTTTCGATGACGTCTGCCAACTAAAAAAATTTTTCCGATTTGGCTGAAAATCGATATCTAGGTTGTTCTGGACGTTCTTATTCCAAATCAGAAATTTTTTTTTCGATGACGTCTGCCAAGTAAAAAAAGTTTTTCCGATTTGGCTTAAAATCGATATCTAGGTCGTTCTGGACGTTCTTATTCCAAATTTGAAATTTTTTTTTTCTATGACGTCTGCCAAGTTAAAAAAGTTTTTCCGATTTGGCTGAAAATCGATATCTAGGTTGTTCTGGACGTTCTTATTCCAAATTTAAATTATTTTTTGGTTGAGGTGCCCCTCTTATTCTTCATACTGCATTTGGAGTATTTCATTTTATGTTTGGACTGTATTAAGAGTTTTTGTGGGAGTTTTGACTTTATTTGGAGTAACTGTCCAAGGCCGAAGGCTGAGCTCCGACTTGAGGGTATTTTCCACATTTCCGACTGGTCTCTATGGTAACTGCCCGCGGTTACCAAAACACCTACAGGTGGGGTTCCTTTACCGAAGTGACTCAGAACCTTGGTACGATTCTGGCCGTACCACTTTTTTATTGCGGTAGGGTGAATCTGGTTTGGTGGCTACAGTTTGGTTCCTTATTGTATTAGGAGTTTGTATGGGACCTCGTATATCTTTTGGATTTTTGAAAAATATTTTTAATGTATAAGTTGTTTTGATATAATTTAATACTGCATAACGATAAATGCGGGCCGCTTGCGGCCCGCACACTGCCCGAAAAACTAGTCATTATATTATATAAAGCTCGATTACCACACACTGACTCACTGACTGACTGACTCACTGACTGACTGACATAATTGTTCTCCCAGAAGGAGTAGAGTAGGGTTAAAATGAAGTATAACGGAAATGTAGGGGGGGTTTAGGTGAGTATGGGAAAAATCCGAAAACTTGAAGATGACGTCTGCCAAGTAAAAGTGGATGGCGTATCTCGGAAACGGTAAGAGATAGGTAGGGGGTGCTCGAACAAATGTCATAGGGGATCGGGAGAGCAGTCGAATGACACCTGTCAAAAATGCTCCTCTCATTCTTCATTCTTCATTTGGAGTATTTTCCTTACATTTTCGACTGAATTTGGAGTTTTTATGGGATTTTCGACTAATTTTGGATTTACTGTCATATAAGAAGGTATAGCGAGCCCGAAGGGCGAGCTTCAGGTGAGGCCGAAGGCCGAACTTTCGGCCCGCGAGGCCGAAGGCCGAGCGGATGGTGCGCGAGCCCGCAGGGCGAGCGTATGGCGAGGCCGCAGGCCGAGCCGTGTTAGTGTCTTGCGAGGCCGAAGGCCGAGCTCCGAATTGACATGCTCCTCTCATTCTTCATACTTCATTTGGAGTATTTTACCTAATATTTTCGACTGTTTTTGGAGTTTTTTGTGGGATTGTCAACTGAATTTCGAGTTACTGTCCTACATCAAGGTATAGCGAGCCCGAAGGGCGAGCTCCTGGTGAGGCCGAAGGCCGAACTTTCGGCCCGCGAGGCCGAAGGCCGAGCGTATGGTGGGCGAGCCCGAAGGGCGAGCACTTGGCGAGGCCGCAGGCCGAGCCGTATGAGTGTCTTGCGAGGCCGAAGGCCGAGCTCAGAATTAACACGCTCCTCTCATTCTTCATACTGTATTTGGAGTATTTTACCATAGATTACCGACTGTTTTAGAAGTTTTTGTGGGAGTTTTGACTAAATTTGGAGTAACTGTCCGAGGCCGAAGGCCGAGTTCCGACTTGAGAGTATTTTCCACATCTCCGACTGGTCTCCATGGTAACTGCCCGCTATAACCAAAGCACCTACGAGTGGGATTTCTTTACCAAAGTGTATCACAACCTTGGTACGATTCTGACCGTACCACTTTTTTATGGCGGTAGGGTGAATTTGGTTTGGTGGTTACAGTATGGTTTCTTATTGTATTAGGAGTTTGTATGGGACGTCTTATATCTTTTGGAGTTTTATATTTTTTTTTTATTATAGTATTTGGAGTTTTGATATTTGTCAATACTGCATAACGATAAATGCGGGCCGCTTGCGGCCCGCACACTGCCCGAAAAACTAGTCATCATCATAATATATAAAGCTCGATTACCACTCACTGACTGACTGACTGACTGACTGACTCATTGACATAAATGTTCTCCTAGAAGGAGCAGAGTAGAGTTAAAATGATGTATGGCAAAAATGTAGGGGGGGTTTAGGTGAGTATGAGAAAAATCGAAAATCATAAAAATGACGCCTGCCAAGTAAAGATGTATGACGTATCTCGAAAACGGTAGGAGATAGATAGGGGGTGTTTGAACAAATGTCATAGGGAATCTGGAGAGCAGTCAAATGACATGTGTCAAAAGTGCTCATCTCATTCTTCATACTGCATTTGGAGTATTTTCCTTACATTTTCGACTGTATTTGGAGTTTTTGTGGGATTTTCGACTGATTTTGGAGTTACTGTCATTGATGAAGGTATAGCGAGCCCGAAGGGCGAGCTTCTGGTGAGGCCGAAGGCCGAACTTTCGGTCCGCGAGGCCGAAGGCCGAGCTGATGGTGCGCGAGCCCGAAGGGCGAGCGCTTGGCGAGGCCGCAGGCCGAGCTGTATTAGTGTCTAGCGAGGCCGAAGGCCGAGCCATATTAGTGTCTTGCGAGGCCGAAGGCCGAGCTCCGATCTTACATGCTCCTCTCATACTTCATACTGCATTTGGAGTACTTTTCCTTTATTTTCGACTGTATTAAGAGTTTTTGTGGGATTTTCGACTGAATTTGGAGTAACTGTCCTACATCAAGGTAAAGCGAGCCCGAAGGGCGAGCTTCTGGTGAGGCCAAAGGCCGAACTTTCGGCCCGCGAGGCCGAAGGCCGAGCGCATGGTTGGCGAGCCCGCAGGGCGAGCTTTTGGCGAGGCCGCAGGCCGAGCCGTGTGAGTGTCTTGCGAGGCCGAAGGCCGAGCCCCGAATTCACATGCTCCTCTCATTCTTCATACTGTATTTGGAGTATTTTACGATAGATTACCGACTGTTTTAGGAGTTTTTGTGGGAGTTTTGACTAAATTTGGAGTAACTGTCCGAGGCCGAAGGCCGAGCTCCGACTTGAGGGTATTTTTCCACATCCCCGACTGGTCTCCATGGCAACTGCCCGCGATAACCAAAGCACCCACAAGTGGGGTTCCTTTACCGAAGTGACTCAGAACCTTGGTACGATTCTGACCGTACCACTTTTTTATGGCAGTAGGGTAAATCTGGTTTGGTGGCTACAATTTGGTTCTTTAATGTATTAAGAGTTTATATGTGATCCATAATTCTATTGGAGTTTTGAACATGTTTTTTTTCAAGTTAATAAGGTGCTTTTATGACAGTTCTTACTGACTCAAGATAGATGCGGGCCGCTTGCGGCCCGCACACTGCCCGAAAAACTAGTCATCATCATCATCATCATAATATATAAAGCTCGATTACCACTGACTCACTGACTGACTGACATAAATGTTCTCCTAGAAGGAGACGAGTAGGACGACAATGATGTATGGCAAAAATGTAGGGGGGGTTTAGGTGAGTATGAGAAAAATCGAAAATCATAAAAATGACGCCTGCCAAGTTAAGATGTATGACGTATCTCGAAAACGGTAAGAGATAGATAGGGGGTGTTTGAACAAATGTCATAGGGAATCTGGAGAGCAGTCAAATGACATGTGTCAAAAGTGCTCCTCTCATTCTTCATACTTTATTTGGAGTATTTTCCTTACATTTTCGACTGTATTTGGAGTTTTTATGGGATTTTCGACTGAATTTGGAGTTACTGTCATACAAGAAGGTATAGCGAGCCCGAAGGGCGAGCTTCTGGTGAGGCCGAAGGCCGAACTTTCGGTCCGCGAGGCCGAAGGCCGAGCTGATGGTGCGCGAGCCCGAAGGGCGAGCGCTTTGCGAGGCCGCAGGCCGAGCTGTATTAGTGTCTAGCGAGGCCGAAGGCCGAGCCATATTAGTGTCTTGCGAGGCCGAAGGCCGAGCTCTGAATTGACATGCTCCTCTGATGCTTCATACTGCATTTGGAGTACTTTTCCTTAATTTTCGACTGTATTTAGAGTTTTTGTGGGATTTTCGACTGAATATGGAGTAACTGTCCTACATCAAGGAATAGCGAGCCCGAAGGGCGAGCTTCTGGTGAGGCCGAAGGCCGAACTTTCGGCCCGCGAGGCCGAAGGCCGAGCGTATGGTTGGCGAGCCCGCAGGGCGAGCTTTTGGCGAGGCCGCAAGCTGAGCCGTGTGAGTGTCTTGCGAGGCCGAAGGCCGAGCTCCAAATTTACATGCTCCTCTCATTCTTCATACCGTATTTGGAGTATTTCACCATATATTACCGACTGTTTTAGGAGTTTTTGTGGGAGTTTTGACTACATTTGGAGCAACTGTCCGAGGCCGAAGGCCGAGATCCGACTTGAGAGTATTTTCCACATCTCCGACTGGTCTCCATGGTAACTGCCCGCGATAACCAAAGCACCTACGAGTGGGGTTCCTTTACCGAATTGACTCAGAATCTTGGTACGATTCTGACCGTACCACTTTTTTATGGCAGTAGGGTAAATCTGGTTTGGTGGCTACAGTTTGGTTCATTATTGTATTAAGAGTTTATATGGGATTTCATACTTCTATTGGAGTTTTTAATTTTTTTTTCAAATGTATAAGGTGCTTTTATGACAGTTCGTACTGACTCAAGACAGATGCGGGCCGCTTGCGGCCCGCACACTGCCCGAATAACTAGTTATCATTCATCATCATTAATTAATAATATATAAAGCTCGATTACCATACACTGACTCACTGACTGACTGACTGACTGACTGACATAATTGTTCTCCCAGAAGGAGTCGAGTAGGAAGAAAGTGATGTATGGGAAAAGTGTAGAGGGGGTTTAGGTGAGTATGGGAAAAATCCGAAAACTTGAAGATGTCGTCTGCCAAGTAAAAGTGGATGGCGTATCTCGGAAACGGTAAGAGATAGGTAGGGGGTGCTTGACCAAATGTCATAGGGAATCTGGAGAGCAGTCGAATGACACCTGTCAAAAATGCTCCTCTCATGCTTCATACTGCATTTGGAGTATTTTTCTTACATTTTCGACTGTATTTGGAGTTTTTGTGGGATTTTCGACTGATTTTGGAGTTACTGTCATAGATGAAGGTATAGCGAGCCCGAAGGGCGAGCTCCTGGTGAGGCCGAAGGCCGAACTTTCGGCCCGCGAGGCCGAAGGCCGAGCGGATGGTGCGCGAGCCCGAAGGGCGAGCGTTTGGCGAGGCCGCAGGCCGAGCCGTGTTAGTGTCTTGCGAGGCCGAAGGCCGAGCCATATTAGTGTCTTGCGAGGCCGAAGGCCGAGCTCCGAATTGTCATGCTCCTCTCATTCTTCATACTGCATTTGGAGTATTTAACCATACAAAACCGACTGTATTTGGAGTTTTTGTGGGATTTTCGATTGATTTTGGAGTGACTGTCATAGATGAAGGTATAGCGAGCGGCCTCGCAATCTGAATTTACATGCTCCTCTCATTCTTCATACTGTATCTAGAGTATTTCACCTTAAATTTTCGACTGTATTTGGAGTTTTTGTGGGATATTCGACTAAATTTAGAGTTTTGGTTCTATAACAGTTAAACTTTTGAAATATGTCATTTTTTTATTAGTCTTAGATGCTCCTCTCATTCTTCATACTGCATTTGGAGTATTTTACCTTACATTTTCGACTGTATTTGAAGTTTTAGAGGGATTTTCGACTGCCTTTGGAGTTTTGGTCCTACATCAGTGTAATTCTTGATTTCTGTCATTTTTTTATCACACTTCGATGCTCCTCTCATTCTTCATACTGCATTTAGAGTATTTTACCATACAATTTCGACTGTATTTGGAGTTTTAGAGGGATTTTCGACTGAATTTGGAGTTTTTGTCCTATAACAGTGTAATTCTTGATTTCTGTCATTTTTTTATCACACTTCGATGCTCCTCTCATTCTTCATACTGCATTTGGACTATTTTACCATACAATTTCGACTGTATTTGGAGTTTTAGAGGGATTTTCGACTGCCTTTGGAGTTTTGGTCCTATAACAGTGTAATTCTTGATTTCTGTCATTTTTTTATCACACTTCGATGCTCCTCTCATTCTTCATACTGCATTTGGAGTATTTTACCTTACATTTTCGACTGTATTTGAAGTTTTAGAGGGATTTTCGACTGCCTTTGGAGTTTTGGTCCTATATCAGTGTAATTCTTGATTTCTGTCATTTTTTTATCACACTTCGATGCTCCTCTCATTCTTCATACTGCATTTAGAGTGTTTTACCATACAATTTTGACTGTATTTGGAGTTTTAGAGGGATTTTCGACTGCCTTTGGAGTTTTGGTCCTATAACAGTGTAATTCTTGATTTCTGTCATTTTTTTATCACACTTCGATGCTCCTCTCATTCTTCATACTGCATTTGGAGTATTTTACCTTACATTTTCGACTGTATTTGAAGTTTTAGAGGGATTTTCGACTGCCTTTGGAGTTTTGGTCCTATATCAGTGTAATTCTTGATTTCTGTCATTTTTTTATCACACTTCGATGCTCCTCTCATTCTTCATACTGCATTTAGAGTATTTTACCATACAATTTCGACTGTATTTGGAGTTTTAGAGGGATTTTCGACTGCCTTTGGAGTTTTGGTCCTATAACAGTGTAATTCTTGATTTCTGTCATTTTTTTATCACACTTCGATGCTCCTCTCATTCTTCATACTGCATTTGGAGTATTTTGCCTTACATTTTCGACTGTATTTGAAGTTTTAGAGGGATTTTCGACTGCCTTTGGAGTTTTGGTCCTATATCAGTGTAATTCTTGATTTCTGTCATTTTTTTATCACACTTCGATGCTCCTCTCATTCTTCATACTGCATTTAGAGTATTTTACCATACAATTTCGACTGTATTTGGAGTTTTAGAGGGATTTTCGACTGCCTTTGGAGTTTTGGTCCTATAACAGTGTAATTCTTGATTTCTGTCATTTTTTTATCACACTTCGATGCTCCTCTCATTCTTCATACTGCATTTGGACTATTTTACCATACAATTTCGACTGTATTTGGAGTTTTAGAGGGATTTTCGACTGCCTTTGGAGTTTTGGTCCTATAACAGTGTAATTCTTGATTTCTGTCATTTTTTTATCACACTTCGATGCTCCTCTCATTCTTCGTACTGCATTTGGACTATTTTACCATACAATTTCGACTGTATTTGGAGTTTAAGAGGGATTTTCGACTGCCTTTGGAGTTTTGGTCCTATAACAGTGTAATTCTTGATTTCTGTCATTTTTTTATCACACTTCGATGCTCCTCTCATTCTTCATACTGCATTTGGAGTATATTACCTTACATTTTCGACTGTATTTGAAGTTTTAGAGAGATTTTTGAGTGCCTTTGGAGTTTTGGTCCTATATCAGTGTAATTCTTGATTTCTGTCATTTTTTTATCACACTTCGATGCTCCTCTCATTCTTCGTACTGCATTTGGACTATTTTACCATACAATTTCGACTGTATTTGGAGTTTTAGAGGGATTTTCGACTGCCTTTGGAGTTTTGGTCCTATAACAGTGTAATTCTTGATTTCTGTCATTTTTTTATCACACTTCGATGCTCCTCTCATTCTTCATACTGCATTTGGAGTATTTTGCCTTACATTTTCGACTGTATTTGAAGTTTTAGAGGGATTTTCGAGTGCCTTTGGAGTTTTGGTCCTATATCAGTGTAATTCTTGATTTCTGTCATTTTTTTATCACACTTCGATGCTCCTCTCATTCTTCGTACTGCATTTGGACTATTTTACCATACAATTTCGACTGTATTTGGAGTTTAAGAGGGATTTTCGACTGCCTTTGGAGTTTTGGTCCTATAACAGTGTAATTCTTGATTTCTGTAATTTTTTTGTCACACTTCGATGCTCCTCTCATTCTTCATACTGCATTTGGACTATTTTACCATACAATTTCGACTGTATTTGGAGTTTTAGAGGGATTTTCGACTGCCTTTGGAGTTTTGGTCCTATAACAGTGTAATTCTTGATTTCTGTCATTTTTTTATCACACTTCGATGCTCCTCTCATTCTTCATACTGCATTTGGAGTATTTTACCTTACATTTTCGACTGTATTTGAAGTTTTAGAGGGATTTTCGACTGCCTTTGGAGTTTTGGTCCTATATCAGTGTAATTCTTGATTTCTGTCATTTTTTTATCACACTTCGATGCTCCTCTCATTCTTCATACTGCATTTGGAGTATTTTACCTTACATTTTCGACTGTATTTGGAGTTTTAGAGGGATTTTCGACTGCCTTTGGAGTTTTGGTCCTATATCAGTGTAATTCTTGATTTCTGTCATTTTTTTATCACACTTCGATGCTCCTCTCATTCTTCATACTGCATTTGGAGTATTTTACCTTACATTTTCGACTGTATTTGAAGTTTTAGAGGGATTTTCGACTGCCTTTGGAGTTTTGGTCCTATATCAGTGTAATTCTTGATTTCTGTCATTTTTTTATCACACTTCGATGCTCCTCTCATTCTTCATACTGCATTTAGAGTATTTTACCATACAATTTCGACTGTATTTGGAGTTTTAGAGGGATTTTCGACTGCCTTTGGAGTTTTGGTCCTATAACAGTGTAATTCTTGATTTCTGTCATTTTTTTATCACACTTCGATGCTCCTCTCATTCTTCATACTGCATTTGGAGTATTTTACCTTACATTTTCGACTGTATTTGGAGTTTTAGAGGGATTTTCGACTGCCTTTGGAGTTTTGGTCCTATATCAGTGTAATTCTTGATTTCTGTCATTTTTTTATCACACTTCGATGCTCCTCTCATTCTTCATACTGCATTTAGAGTATTTTACCATACAATTTTGACTGTATTTGGAGTTTTAGAGGGATTTTCGACTGCCTTTGGAGTTTTGGTCCTATAACAGTGTAATTCTTGATTTCTGTCATTTTTTTATCACACTTCGATGCTCCTCTCATTCTTCATACTGCATTTGGAGTATTTTACCTTACATTTTCGACTGTATTTGAAGTTTTAGAGGGATTTTCGACTGCCTTTGGAGTTTTGGTCCTATATCAGTGTAATTCTTGATTTCTGTCATTTTTTTATCACACTTCGATGCTCCTCTCATTCTTCATACTGCATTTAGAGTATTTTACCATACAATTTCGACTGTATTTGGAGTTTTAGAGGGATTTTCGACTGCCTTTGGAGTTTTGGTCCTATAACAGTGTAATTCTTGATTTCTGTCATTTTTTTATCACACTTCGATGCTCCTCTCATTCTTCATACTGCATTTGGACTATTTTACCATACAATTTCGACTGTATTTGGAGTTTTAGAGGGATTTTCGACTGCCTTTGGAGTTTTGGTCCTATAACAGTGTAATTCTTGATTTCTGTCATTTTTTTATCACACTTCGATGCTCCTCTCATTCTTCGTACTGCATTTGGACTATTTTACCATACAATTTCGACTGTATTTGGAGTTTAAGAGGGATTTTCGACTGCCTTTGGAGTTTTGGTCCTATAACAGTGTAATTCTTGATTTCTGTCATTTTTTTATCACACTTCGATGCTCCTCTCATTCTTCATACTGCATTTGGAGTATATTACCTTACATTTTCGACTGTATTTGAAGTTTTAGAGAGATTTTTGAGTGCCTTTGGAGTTTTGGTCCTATATCAGTGTAATTCTTGATTTCTGTCATTTTTTTATCACACTTCGATGCTCCTCTCATTCTTCATACTGCATTTGGAGTATTTTACCTTACATTTTCGACTGAATTTGGAGTTTTTGTGGGATATTCGACTAAATTTAGAGTTATTGGTCTATAACAGTGAAACTTTTGAAATATGTCATTTTTTAATTAGTCTTAGATGCTCCTCGCATTCTTCATACTGCATTTGGAGTATTTTACCATACAATTTCGACTGTATTTGGAGTTTTAGAGGGATTTTCGACTGCCTTTGGAGTTTTGGTCCTATAACAGTGTAATTCTTGATTTCTGTCATTTTTTTATCACACTTCGATGCTCCTCTCATTCTTCATACTGCATTTGGAGTATTTTACCTTACATTTTCGACTGTATTTGAAGTTTTAGAGGGATTTTCGACTACCTTTGGAGTTTTGGTCCTATATCAGTGTAATTCTTGATTTCTGTCATTTTTTTATCACACTTCGATGCTCCTCTCATTCTTCATACTGCATTTAGAGTGTTTTACCATACAATTTTGACTGTATTTGGAGTTTTAGAGGGATTTTCGACTGCCTTTGGAGTTTTGGTCCTATAACAGTGTAATTCTTGATTTCTGTCATTTTTTTATCACACTTCGATGCTCCTCTCATTCTTCATACTGCATTTGGAGTATTTTACCTTACATTTTCGACTGTATTTGAAGTTTTAGAGGGATTTTCGACTGCCTTTGGAGTTTTGGTCCTATATCAGTGTAATTCTTGATTTCTGTCATTTTTTTATCACACTTCGATGCTCCTCTCATTCTTCATACTGCATTTAGAGTATTTTACCATACAATTTCGACTGTATTTGGAGTTTTAGAGGGATTTTCGACTGCCTTTGGAGTTTTGGTCCTATAACAGTGTAATTCTTGATTTCTGTCATTTTTTTATCACACTTCGATGCTCCTCTCATTCTTCATACTGCATTTGGAGTATTTTGCCTTACATTTTCGACTGTATTTGAAGTTTTAGAGGGATTTTCGAGTGCCTTTGGAGTTTTGGTCCTATATCAGTGTAATTCTTGATTTCTGTCATTTTTTTATCACACTTCGATGCTCCTCTCATTCTTCGTACTGCATTTGGACTATTTTACCATACAATTTCGACTGTATTTGGAGTTTTAGAGGGATTTTCGACTGCCTTTGGAGTTTTGGTCCTATAACAGTGTAATTCTTGATTTCTGTCATTTTTTTATCACACTTCGATGCTCCTCTCATTCTTCGTACTGCATTTGGACTATTTTACCATACAATTTCGACTGTATTTGGAGTTTAAGAGGGATTTTCGACTGCCTTTGGAGTTTTGGTCCTATAACAGTGTAATTCTTGATTTCTGTAATTTTTTTGTCACACTTCGATGCTCCTCTCATTCTTCATACTGCATTTGGACTATTTTACCATACAATTTCGACTGTATTTGGAGTTTTAGAGGGATTTTCGACTGCCTTTGGAGTTTTGGTCCTATAACAGTGTAATTCTTGATTTCTGTCATTTTTTTATCACACTTCGATGCTCCTCTCATTCTTCATACTGCATTTGGAGTATTTTACCTTACATTTTCGACTGTATTTGAAGTTTTAGAGGGATTTTCGACTGCCTTTGGAGTTTTGGTCCTATATCAGTGTAATTCTTGATTTCTGTCATTTTTTTATCACACTTCGATGCTCCTCTCATTCTTCATACTGCATTTGGAGTATTTTACCTTACATTTTCGACTGTATTTGGAGTTTTAGAGGGATTTTCGACTGCCTTTGGAGTTTTGGTCCTATATCAGTGTAATTCTTGATTTCTGTCATTTTTTTATCACACTTCGATGCTCCTCTCATTCTTCATACTGCATTTGGAGTATTTTACCTTACATTTTCGACTGTATTTGAAGTTTTAGAGGGATTTTCGACTGCCTTTGGAGTTTTGGTCCTATATCAGTGTAATTCTTGATTTCTGTCATTTTTTTATCACACTTCGATGCTCCTCTCATTCTTCATACTGCATTTAGAGTATTTTACCATACAATTTCGACTGTATTTGGAGTTTTAGAGGGATTTTCGACTGCCTTTGGAGTTTTGGTCCTATAACAGTGTAATTCTTGATTTCTGTCATTTTTTTATCACACTTCGATGCTCCTCTCATTCTTCATACTGCATTTGGAGTATTTTGCCTTACATTTTCGACTGTATTTGAAGTTTTAGAGGGATTTTCGAGTGCCTTTGGAGTTTTGGTCCTATATCAGTGTAATTCTTGATTTCTGTCATTTTTTTATCACACTTCGATGCTCCTCTCATTCTTCATACTGCATTTGGAGTATTTTACCTTACATTTTCGACTGTATTTGAAGTTTTAGAGGGATTTTCGACTGCCTTTGGAGTTTTGGTCCTATATCAGTGTAATTCTTGATTTCTGTCATTTTTTTATCACACTTCGATGCTCCTCTCATTCTTCATACTGCATTTAGAGTATTTTACCATACAATTTTGACTGTATTTGGAGTTTTAGAGGGATTTTCGACTGCCTTTGGAGTTTTGGTCCTATAACAGTGTAATTCTTGATTTCTGTCATTTTTTTATCACACTTCGATGCTCCTCTCATTCTTCATACTGCATTTGGAGTATTTTACCTTACATTTTCGACTGTATTTGAAGTTTTAGAGGGATTTTCGACTGCCTTTGGAGTTTTGGTCCTATATCAGTGTAATTCTTGATTTCTGTCATTTTTTTATCACACTTCGATGCTCCTCTCATTCTTCATACTGCATTTAGAGTATTTTACCATACAATTTCGACTGTATTTGGAGTTTTAGAGGGATTTTCGACTGCCTTTGGAGTTTTGGTCCTATAACAGTGTAATTCTTGATTTCTGTCATTTTTTTATCACACTTCGATGCTCCTCTCATTCTTCATACTGCATTTGGACTATTTTACCATACAATTTCGACTGTATTTGGAGTTTTAGAGGGATTTTCGACTGCCTTTGGAGTTTTGGTCCTATAACAGTGTAATTCTTGATTTCTGTCATTTTTTTATCACACTTCGATGCTCCTCTCATTCTTCGTACTGCATTTGGACTATTTTACCATACAATTTCGACTGTATTTGGAGTTTAAGAGGGATTTTCGACTGCCTTTGGAGTTTTGGTCCTATAACAGTGTAATTCTTGATTTCTGTCATTTTTTTATCACACTTCGATGCTCCTCTCATTCTTCATACTGCATTTGGAGTATATTACCTTACATTTTCGACTGTATTTGAAGTTTTAGAGAGATTTTTGAGTGCCTTTGGAGTTTTGGTCCTATATCAGTGTAATTCTTGATTTCTGTCATTTTTTTATCACACTTCGATGCTCCTCTCATTCTTCATACTGCATTTGGAGTATTTTACCTTACATTTTCGACTGAATTTGGAGTTTTTGTGGGATATTCGACTAAATTTAGAGTTATTGGTCTATAACAGTGAAACTTTTGAAATATGTCATTTTTTAATTAGTCTTAGATGCTCCTCGCATTCTTCATACTGCATTTGGAGTATTTTACCATACAATTTCGACTGTATTTGGAGTTTTAGAGGGATTTTCGACTGCCTTTGGAGTTTTGGTCCTATAACAGTGTAATTCTTGATTTCTGTCATTTTTTTATGACACTTCGATGCTCCTCTCATTCTTCATACTGCATTTGGAGTATTTTACCTTACATTTTCGACTGTATTTGGAGTTTTAGTGGGATTTTCGACTGAATTTGGAGTTTTTGTCCTAAAGCAGTGAAATTTATTTTTTTATCATGCTTTGATGCTCCTCTCATTCTTCATACTGCATTTGGAGTATTTTACCTTATATTTTCGACTGTATTTGGAGTTTTTGTGGGAATTTCGACTGAATTTGGACCTACGGACCTACATCAGTGTATAGCGAGCCCGAAGGGCAAGCTTCTGGTGAGGCCGAAGGCCGAACTTTCGGAACGTGAGGCCGAAGGCCGAGCTTCGTATTGACATGCTCCTCTCATTCTTCATACTGTACTTGGAGTATTTTACCATACATTACCGACTGTATTAGGAGTATGAGTACGTTCCTATTCCAATTTCGATGACGTCTGCCAAATAAAAAAAGTTTTTCCGATTTGGCTGAAAATCGATATCTAGGTTGTTCTGGACGTTCTTATTCCAAATTTAAAATATTTTTTTCTATGACGTCTGCCAAGTAAAAAAAGTTTTTTCGATTTGGCTGAAAATCGATATCTAGGTTGTTCTGGACGTTCTTATTCCAAATTTGATTTTTTTTTTTCGATGACGTCTGCCAAGTAAAAAAAGTTTTTCCGATTTGGCTGAAAATCGATATCTAGGTTGTTCTGGACGTTCTTATTCCAAATTTGAAATTATTTTTTCGATGACGTCTGCCAAGTAAAAAAAGTTTTTCCGATTGGGCTGAAAATCGATATCTAAGTCGTTCTGGACGTTCTTATTCCAAATTTGAAAAATTTTTTTCGATGACGTCTGCCAAGTAAAAAAAGTTTTTCCGATTTGGCTGAAAATCGATATCTAGGTTCTTCTGGACGTTCATATTCCAAATTTGAATTTTTTTTTCGATGACGTCTGCCAAGTGATGAATGAAAACGTATCTCGAAAACAGTAAGAGATAGGTGGGGGGGTCTTTGAACAAATGTCATAGTAAATATGGAGAGTACGAATGATATCCAAAATAAAAGCCAAAATGGCGGAATTCAAGATGGCCGCCATACAAAGTGCTCCGATCACGCTGAAGTGAGGCCGTAAGGCCGAGCTTCAGTGGGTTCGGAGTGCTTTGCATGGTGGCCATCTTGAATTCCGCCATTTTGGATTCGTCCTAGGTGCCCCTCTTATTCTTCATACTGCATTTGGAGTAATTCATTTTAATTTTTGACTGTATAAAGAGTTTTTGTGGGATTTTTGACTACATTTGGAGTAACTGTCCGAGGCCGAAGGCCGAGCTCCGACTTGAAAGTATTTTCCACATTTCCGACTGGTCCGCATGGTAACTGCCCGCGATAACCAAAGCATCTACGAGTGGGGTTACTTTACCGAAGTGACTCAGAACCTTGGTACGATTCTGACCGTACCACTTTTTTATGGCAGTAGGGTAAAACTGGTTTGGTGGTTACAGTTTGGTTCTATATTGTATTAAGAGTTTATATGGGATTTCATACTTATATTAGAGTTTTGCATTAATTTTTTAAATGTATAAGGGGCTTTTATGACAGTTCCTACTGACTCAAGATAGATGCGCACACTGCCCGAAAAACTAGAACAGAAATTATCCATATTATTAACTTGTTGGATGTCGTAAAAGGCAAAAAAGGTGGAAAGAAAGCACTTAATGAGCATCACCTCACTGAACACATCGACGTGAGTAGGGGATACTGCACATATGGAGTAGGACAAGTGTATCTATATGTTTAAAAATCTTAAGGTGTGGTATTAAAAAGGCTAATTTTGAAACCTTGTCACGCACAGAGCACACGATAATCTACGATCTAATTGTATCCAAATAAAGTTATATTATTTCTAAACTCGACTGCGACAAAATTAAAAATAAATTGATCAAAGTAGTTTAGTAGGCTATAGTGATGCATCAATAGTTGCCTCTGGATGTTACTTAACCATAGTAGGTAGCTGTGTATCATAATCAAAAACCTATTTTATGCAAGTTACAAGTAAAAGCAAAGTGACTCCACTCCGCTCAGTTAGTGTTCAACATTTTATCTTTGATAATGCAGCAGACTTGCTTACACATGGTAGGTATACATCCCTTAGATTTAAATAAACTGTTATTGTAGTGACACGGCCAAAGTAATTTACTAAAAAACCCAAATAACTTGCCCCCCAGTTATGATAACATAATTATTACAAAAATAAAAGTAGAAAACTCTTGTACTGAATATCTAAGCTCTTATCCAATTAATGTAGTTTATGATTTTTACAATGATGAAGATATACTTCATAATTTTTTTGAATGATTTTCAAGTTTTCCTAATCTAGAAAAAAGAATGATTTTCAAGTTTTCCTAATCTAAATAAAACAAATGCTAAGTGTCATAGATTTTCTCTCAGAAGATAATTATTGTATTAAAATCAGCCAAAAGCAGTTATACCTATTCATCTATGAAAAAATTATCTCCCTTTCTTGACAAGTGTGAAGATATCTTTCATGTAAGTGGTAGAATCAACTTGCAAACACAACTAGAAATTTCTTATAATAGTCTCAAGCAAGTGTCATATTACTACTATTTTCATTCAAATGTTTCACATTCAACTATTTCAGTCGGCATTCATATGTTTCTATCTCAAATTAGTCTAAATATTATGATTACAAGCACTACCGCGTACTAAGCGAAAATCATAAATTTACAAATTATTGGAGTACAAAATGTTTTTTCCCGCCCAGTGCAAACATTTAGTACTCCAATTATTTGTAAATTTATCAAATTAGTCTACCATTTCATCCATACCTAAAACTGGTAATATAAAGTACATATTGGTGTAATTATTATTAAGTCTTCAAACCTTCACAATGATAAATATACAAAAGGTTACATCCATATTCTAATATGCTTAGCGACTGGAAGTTTCCACTATGAACTTTCCCTAGACATAACAGACTCGTTCCTCGCTCGTCTAAAAATGTTTTGTGCACGCAGAAGCGTTTGTTATTCTGTTATTTGATAATGCAGCATATATTACCGCACATACTGTGTGTGTAAAATACTTTTCTTTATATCTGTGGAGGCTTGTAAATGGCTTTTCTTAATTATTATGTTACTAAACCTGTTTCGTAAGGATAGCTGTAAGCCCCCCAAATAAAAATAAAATAAAATATATTTATGGTATTGATAATTAATTACATGAATTGTACAAAATATTTAAAGATGAGACATTTCACAGTAAAATTGTTATTTACATAAATAGCATGGATATCAAGTGGATTTTTACTACATCTGTGAAGTGCAAAGCTAGAATGTTACCCCCATCTATACCTGTGGGTGTTGTAAAAGGTGACTAAGGTTAAGACATCAGAAGGTGTTGATATCTCACACGACAATCCCCAAGACGCCTGTCAAGCGTGGGGATATATGGAAAGAATTCTACATATCATATTTGTCTGATCTTCAAGAGTCAATAAAAATAAAACGGTTAAAAGAATCTGCTAACTTTCAAATAGGAAACTTAGTTCTATCAAAGATGTTGTTATTATATATAGGTACTCCAAATGTGCTGGCCACAATTATATTATTAAAATTCACATTTCAAAAGCTGACCAACAAACCCAGTCAGTATTGGTTAAAATAACAAAGGGCCAATATTTGCATTCTTAACATATATATGTAGATACCTTTACCTATTAATTAATTCTGATTATGTGTCTAAATACTAAAAACATAAAATAAAAAATAACTAAATAAAAATAGTATTTACTCGTACTATCTAGGTTTAATTTAAGGTGTTTACATAGTAAATAATAACAAAAACGTTGTTGTAACTTTTACTTCAATATTCTCTTACAAACAAAACATATTTTCATTGATTTTCAATCTTCACAATTCACAACACTTTCATTTAACTTAAAGTCACTCATATGCTTTCTAATTTCTCTGCATACCAAAGTCTCTCACGAAGATCATGTATTTTTAAGATTTTCTTCTGTATGTAATTGCCTCTGGCTTCTATTTTCGTTAATTGTCTTATATTATTGTCTTAATTTTTCATGTAACCTACATGTATTTAATTAACCAACCACATCCAGTGTTACCAACCCATACCAAATTTAACCCCCAAGTATATTTTCAAACTCCCTAAAAACCCCTAAAAATTTTTTTATTCTAATTTTTTTAGAAACATGTGAGCTTAGAACAGTTATCAATTATTTTTCTATATTTTTAGTACTGTAGTCCCCAAAGCCTTAAACTTTGTAAATTATTACAACAACCGTCAGAGACGCTTGCATTTTATGAATGGTATGCATGTCTTTTTAAACTATACTTGAGTTTCTGTCGAAATTGATTTTTGTAAAAGCCTCTTAAACAATTAAAAAAAAACCCTTATGTTGAAAAAATAAAAGAACAGTATTAAATATCAGTTGATATTTAATACTGTTCTTCGATTGTTGAAAACGAAAACGTTCTGTGATTGTTGAAAAAATCCGAAACCAAACAAACAAATTAATTTGACTCTCTGTTAACACTTTCTGAATTGGTTGCAAGAAAAAATAGATAAGCTCTATTATTAGGTTAGGATGAGAACAGTGCTAGAAATAGTTAACATACCATATATTTAACTATTTCGAGCACTGTATCGTCGTCATGATCGTCTTCGTCATTTGACGATTTTGAAAAAAAATCGGACCATCATTATATTTTGACACATTTTCAGCGATGACCTGTATCTGCGGTGAAGTTTGATCGAGACTGCAATACCAATACATACGTGTGATCGTGTCGTGCGTTCCGTACTACGCAAGAGACACACAACACGCAGGCTTAGCCTTAGTTCTATTTAATTTTATTGCAGGTTTTATCAGAGTTAAGCCCCCCTAAAAAAACCCCCAAATATTTTCTACCCCTAAAATTGCCCCTGTAGACATTTTTTACCCCCAAATTTAGGGGGAAAACCCCTGACTTGTCACCACTGACCACATCATGTCATCTAACCTACAATTTTACCTCAGTGTGACCAGATTTAAATTGGACATTATGCTAGCTGCTCCCCTAAATTCTGCTAAGTTTATTATTGATTCTGCTAAAGTCTGCTAAGTCTATTTTTGATTGATGCCAAAACATTGCTACTGAATGAAGTCCCAATTAAATGAATGATATGTACAAAAAAAAACAAATATTTTCTAAAATATTTATGATTGAGTAACACGAATTAACAATAACTCTATATGGTACATACGTACTTCTAATTTTCTGTGGTGACGAATCGAACTTTGAGAGTTTTTTATATATTTTATATACATATTTAATAAAAAAAAAATTTAACAAAAAATGGAACCGACTTCTACACACACGCCACGGCCACCTACTCCGAGGTGGACGGGAATGCGTAAATGCATTTTACACACGTAAATAAAAAAAAAGGGCCAACCGCGACTCAAACATGTTGCAACAGCAGATTGTTTGGAAAATTGTTTCGTATGTAAACTAAAAAAAAATGGCTTCGGGTACATATATCCAATTCATTTATGGTGTGTTTCTTTTTGTTTGTTTACTGAGCATGTTCAATTCCACAATTTAATTTTTAAGTTTTATAGCGTTTTGAGCGTAGATGAAACATATTTATATAAGTAATGCAACATATGTATTCCTATACTTCAACATTAATTGAAGGTGGTGAGGTAGGTACAACAGGTGTAATATCCATGACGTCCGAGATCAGTAATAATCTTTGCAGTGCAAAATGACGACATTCCAATATAAGATGCTGAAAATCTACTCATGGATTACCACAGAAGATGCACTCTTTAGATTGTACAACTTTTATTTAATGTAAGTATGCTGTGATCGGGAAACTGGCGTTATTTATTTTAAAGTAGAGAAAACTCAAATAAAAAAAATGTTACTTTTGAAGGAAAATATTTCACTAACCATAGTAAAAACCAGACAAAACGAAACTTATAGCTTGGCAAAAATATTTCACAAACCATAGTAAAACCCAGACAAAACAAAACTTATAGCTTGGCAACACTCGTTCATGATTTCCTTTTCCTCTTTCTAGGGATGTCTATCCAGATGTTTTGTATTAATATTCGAAATTGCAATTGATACACTGTATCGATCCAAGTATCGATCTTATTGAATTGAAACGATTTTTTTTATGGATCCGATATCGTATTATCCCGTTGGAGCTTTCAGCACAACGCGGACGCATGTCGTAAAAGCGTTCGGCATTTTATCGCCCCATAAATCACGTCTCAAGTGAGTGCGCGCAGTTACATAAACAAAGCTATTTGATATTCATAGTTTACTTTTTCAACAGATATTTGTAATTGAAAATAAAACGTTCTTTATAGTATCAACATTATTTTGGTTTTATTTTATTTTGGCATATTGTCGAATGGTAGGTAAGTAATATTGTTAGCCCCGGTGAATCTAGGAGATAGCGGTTTTCATTTAAGGTATGGCTGGCTAACTAGAAGAGATATCTATTATTATAATAAGCAAAGCAGTTAACATTTACATATGTTATTATCATTATTTAGAAATTACTATAAATATAAAGCACAAAACATTGACTCAATTAATTTAAATTTATTTATTTATTATTAATAAAATATAAAATATTATAACTATTAAATATCACTATTTTAAATCAATTTCTTTAAAACATTCTTAATATAAAATTATGAACATGCATCTATAATCAAACGCTATTGAAATATGTATAGATGTCAATTATATAAAAAAATATATAATAATAATAATAATCCTAACATATGAAAGTGAGCATATTGTCACAAAATGTCTGTATTTATTTCTATATATAAAAAGATATGAATATATAACTAATTATTAATAGCTTGTTGGTGGCTCAAAGGGAGCAAAACGTAAAACACAAAAACAAAAATGAATCATCATCAAAATTCATTATGCCAAAACTGAAGGTATAATGAAATATAAAATGCAATAACAACTGATTTTAAAAATACAATCGCGTGATAAATATTGATATGAGTGTCATATGAACCTTCAAAGTAAACCATACTATTTAGTATAATCAAACGCTATTGAAATATGTATAGATGTCAATTATATAAAAAAATATATAATAATAATAATAATCCTAACATATGAAAGTGAGCATATTGTCACAAAATGTCTGTATTTATTTCTATATATAAAAAGATATGAATATATAACTAATTATTAATAGCTTGTTGGTGGCTCAAAGGGAGCAAAACGTAAAACACAAAAACAAAAATGAATCATCATCAAAATTCATTATGCCAAAACTGAAGGTATAATGAAATATAAAATGCAATAACAACTGATTTTAAAAATACAATCGCGTGATAAATATTGATATGAGTGTCATATGAACCTTCAAAGTAAACCATACTATTTAGTGAATGAATGCAGCACGAATGTAAGTCGCGTAATACTCATAAATATTTTGGTTAAAGTTTTTAAGCTATTGCATAGCTTCTATTGCAGGCCTTGAGCGTGAAAACCGAATCCAGAAATTCCGTAACGAAAATAACCTAACACCCCCCACTCCGTCCGACACAGTGGTGATACTTTATTTGATCAGCGCCTCTACAATGCGTAAAAGGAACTAAATTTTGGCAGAAAAAAGATTTTGACAACTAACGTATCGAGATTTATAATTGCATAAGTTGATAAAAAATGTTATGTAATAGCTTTACCGCGGCAGTCTCTGAGTGCCACACGTCTATCTTTTACCTATTTTAGAATTGAATACAAATAGGTACGATTTTTTTATCCAATCCTTAGCATCGGTCCTTTAATACATCATAAGCCATCGTATCGAAACATATATCGGATGGATGGTATTCCTCTGTATCGAATATCGATATTCCACAACTATAGGATCGGATCGAAACTAGAACATTAAACATCCCTATTTTCTTTCTTTAAACGTAGCGATCGATGATCGTTCACGCAAAAATTAAATTAATTCAAAAACATTCATAAATATCGTATATCTACGTTTTAAACTTAGTTATGCGATGTTTATTCAATTATATTATTTAATAACTGATGTTTTTGAAACTATACATTAACTTTGTATAGTTTTAAAAACGTTACAACGCTTCTACATATACGAAAACTTTCTTGGGTATGTATTTTATATTTCTAAATACCGCTTCCATCTTTAAATAAATCATTATATATAGTAAAGATTAATATTACTTATGTCACAAACTTATAGATCATGGAATGATTTCACGTGCCTGTACATTACATGTGTAGGTTTCTGTTAATATTTCCATGTATTGAACACTTGACATTCAACCATATTTTAACCTCCTTTCAATAATTTCTTTGAACTATTTTATTTTGTTATGTAGGCATATACATACAACTAGGTTAAAATATCTTTATAATTGCGTCGAGGAGGCCATGACAGTGCTGTGGAAGCTCTGACAAAATATTTATTTCTCTGAGTGTGGAAGCTACAGTAATAGCATTCCATTGTAACCATTAGATATCCTTCCTATTCTATTTAGGAGCTATATGTCCTACTGATGTTTTGTGCCGCCAGCTTCTACCCTAGCTATCCTAATTCCTTTGTGCAGGTAACGGAGGTCTTTGGGTTATTGGCTCGGCTTCAAGAGGCATGTGGGGTATTGTCTTCATATCATCAAATATTTGCTTTTCTGTCTCTTCCATGACCATAGTATCTGCTGTGATTAAACCTGGGCACACACTGTCCATTTTCCATGTTATTTTTTGTACTGTTTTGTATTAACATTGTGTGTTTATTTGTTGATTACTCTATTAGAAGAAATAACAAATTTTTGCTCCTTTACAGACACTACAATGTCCACAGAAAATAAAAAACGAAGGTTACACCAATTAAAACAGAAAGTAACATGCATGGCATCTGGTAAGTCAATATAAACTTGTTTTATAACTGAACCCTTGACCACTATTTAAGAGATGATCATTGTTGATGTTAAATAGCCTAAACCTAGCTAGAGAAAGATTCATGGTTTTCTACTTCAAGAAGGAAACATGTTAAGCTAGAATTCTTAATATAGCCATACAATGAAGCTCAAGCCGCAACAGGATTCAAACTATAATTCCTATGTGGTAGCCCATAAAAATTTGCATGAGCAGCAAATATTGAGAATGATGTTACCTACTTATGGTCATTTATGTTAGTGCAATTTTTGCTTTAATTTTAAGTCACATTATAATTTCAATGAAAAGTTACCTCGCATATCTGTAGTTTATAAACAGAATTTGTTACAAACCTAGACAAAAAATTAGATATTTAATAGTAGAATTTTAACACAGAAACAAACAGTAATATAGAAATTATTTTCAATTATTTGTGGGGAACAGTAAACTTTTACAATTTGGAAAGGAAGTGTAGTAGGAAATTGCTTCACTTAGTCGACATCATAGAATCAATATAAAAACTTAGAATTTACTCTGAACCCGAAAACATCCATTTTCAGGTTTCCATTCAGTGGCTGATGATATATTAACAGTGGCTGCCTACATATATGGGATTTTTTATATATGTTAAAATGTATAAAACAATATTTATTACACATAGTATTTTTTTTTTATGCTTGATAGGTTAGCCTTTGACCACTATCTCACCTGATGGTAAGTGATGATGTGGTTGAGGATGTTGTTCAGACTAACCTAGAGTTAGTTTAACCTAGGTATATTGAATAATTAACATCTAGGAAGTATTTGAGAAGGAAACATGTGAATTTAAAAGATAATTAGCAATAAAATAAGTCCAATTATCAACATCTGTACATTGTAGACCCTATGTAAGGTTTTATAAAACTACTCTCACACAAGAATCTCTTAAATGTCTTGCATTGGATGTGTGTTTATGTATCTTTCATCCTTTGTGTTAAAGACACACATCTTTTCCTAGAAATTGTTTCCACAGGCATAGAGTCAATGTTGAAGTTTGATAAATACTGATTTGATAAATTATCCCTTAGTAAGAACTTCTCTAAAATCTTTTAGCACATGTTTTTTATTTCTCACATCTCTTTAAACTCATCCTTAAACAATACTACAAATAAAATGCCATTATTTGTTTTCTGTCAATACATGATAATGTTGAAACTTACATTTCTAAATTGAAAATTATAAAGGGACAAACCCAGAACTATTTGGGATGGATACTTCCATTTATAAGGTTATAATGGAATCTCAGTCCTGCTAATAAAGTGGCATGGGATATCCTATCTCATCAGTCATTTGGGGGTTTGGATGTATAAATACCATCTGGTCTGAAAGGGTTAATCCCTATTATGTAAAAGTAGCTGAATACTTTTACATTTATTCTATAGTACCTATAAAAATTGTGGTCTGTCTCAATTGTCAGTTAACAGATATTCTACAATTGACCTACTGTACACCAACCTCTGTCTTATTTGACATTCATTTAAACACATGCAAAGCACATTTACCACAAATCTTAATTAATCCATTCATAATTATGTCGTCTTCTGGTGAGACTAAGAGAAAAATATGTGTCAGTAGCAAGCAGTTTTCGGTTATTCTTATTCTATTTGGGGGTGATATGTCCTGCACTGACATCCCGCTTGGGGTGTTTTGTGCATTTCCCCCGCCAGCTTCTATCTTAGCCATCCCAACTTCCTGATGTAGCGGAGAAGGACCTTGGGTCGCTGGCATAGCTGCTCCAGTAACGTGTGTGAAGTCCAGTTGTAATTCTTATTTGTTCCGTGACTTCGCAGTGCAATATTACATGCTCCACGGTCCCAACTTTTCGCATACAGCCTCTACATAGAGGACTGTCTGTTGCTCCAGTTTTACGCAGAAAGTAATTCAGGTTACAGTGCCCTGTAATAAGGCTTGCTACAATGTGCAGTTCCTCACACTTTAGTTTCAGCAGCTTATTTGTCAGCTTCTTGTTTAGAGTGGGGAACATGGCCTTTGTTTGTTAACAATCCTCTGTCTTATTCCACGGGTTTTGTTGTTCTCTCTCGGTGTGATGACGTAGTAGTTCCCGCACTTCTATATCTGATGGCTAGCAAAGTTTATTTACGTCATCACATACCTGTTTATTTGCTCCTTTCTTTGCCAGAGTATCTGTCATGGTGTTACACTGGCATGGACTATGTCCCTTTGTTTATGTTACCATTATTCTGTAGTTGTTTGACAGCTTTTGCAAGGCAGCTGCTGCCTTACCAAAGTTTGGTTAAAAATTATAAATGTATATTAATCTTGGAAAGCATCCCAGGAATCGGCCATTACATTGTCACAGAAAAACTTCACAACTCCATGTGGAAATCTTTTTAAGTTATTATTATTATTGGTTAGCAGTGCACAGCTGTTTAATAAGTTACCAAATGATATAAAAAAAAAACAAAGTTACACATAGAGAGATTAATCAATTGTACCGTTTTTAGTTATATTGATTCTCATTATAAAGAGAATTAAGTTCCTTAAACCCAAGTTGCTATTGGATTATTTAGTAGTTCATGTAAATATAATAATTTGAATAGTTCCTCAGTATAAAAAATACCTAAGCCATAACAAAATGTTAAGATCTATAATTGGTCTAGGGCTGTATTCTATATTATGACAAATTCTATCATATAACTATTTATAGCAAAATGTTTGTCGCATTATTGCATGTCTTTGTTATTGTAGGTGGTCTTAAAAAATATTTATTAATGAAAGTTTTTATACTTTACTACATTAAATGTCTAATCTTTAACTGACTTAAAAATAAGCAGGAGGTTATTGATTTGTTGATTTTTTTTATGTTTTTGACCTAAGAACTTTTGACTAGGTGAACCGATTTTTGATGATTCTTTTTTTTATTTGATAGCTCATGCTTTTGTGTGACCTTATTTAAATTTCATCAAAATCGGCCAAGCCGTTGCTTATCAATTCGTCTGTTATTTTTTATGTTTTAACTTAAGTACTTTTGACTATGTGAACCAATTTTGATGATTCTTTTTTATTTGAAAGCGAATGCTTGTGTGTGACCTTATTTAAATTTCATTGCACATTACCATCCTTGCATCGTTATTAGCGCAAAAGCATATATATATATATACTTCCAGCTAACATATATAAAAGATTGTCGGTGGGAGGACTGGTCATAAAACATATTGCATATTGTTTCATATTTTCCAGTGTTTTAATAGACAGTGTTATTTAATGTGTTCTCCCGACATATATTTTAGATATAAAAGGCAAGAAAAAAGAAACAAAATCAAGGGATATCATAGGAATATTCTTTTTTTATAGCTGATACAACCTTTGCCCACTATCTCACGCGATGATATGGTCAAAGATGTTGTTAAAAGATGTTGATACACTGTTAGGTGCTTGGCGACAGATTTTATATTTGAGGGTGGTAGATAGCCAGACGGGTATTCTCATAATGCCCCACTACTAGGCTAAAATTTTATTATTTGATATTCAAATTTGACATTTTTGATAATTATATCCCTTACACCATATAATATTTTATATATGCTATTTTATTTCTTTCTATTCTCCTATTAAACAGTAATGGTAAAACATATATATTATATTACATTAGTGATTGTGCCAAAGTGGTGTTTCTTTAATATTTATTTTTATCTGCAAGTTCATATTAGGTTTTTGGTTATAATTGTAATAAATACAACAGATCTAAGTTATTTCAACTTGTGTATGTATAAATTTTGCCTCAAATTATTCCAAAAATTAAATTGTTTGGTCCCTGCATTTCTGCTGTTTGTTTTCCGTTTGTTTGTTTGTGGTAGCAGTATCTATGCAACTGTCTATGTAGGTGTTAAAAACTTAGAAACAATATTAAGTATATTATTTGTGAAATATTCAATAACGATTCACATTCATTGATACCCACCAGAATTCATATTTACATTCAAATATCAATATCTATTGTCTACTTAGGTATATTACTCAGAACCTGTATACTTTTATGAGTCTTATTTATGTAGATATAACCTCTATAATTATTCAACAGTTACTTTCATTGAAATATTTTTATTTTATTTTCATAATATTCCTTGCAGTATTTTAATAAAATAATGGCATTGATGTTACCATCCATTCTCTTTGTTTGGAGTAACATATGTCGAACATAAATTAATACCAACTTTAGCAAATCATATAAAAGGGCATTGATTAAATTTTTATGGTAAAACTAAAATTAAGGAAATACATAATATATTAAAAGATTTTAAGTACATGCTAAAATCGACATAAATATTGCAATAAACATTAGCTAAACAAATTTAAATGTTTTATTCTCTTTTTTGTAGGTAGCGTAAGCCAATCTCACAAGAAGTTTAAAGCTCCAGGCAGGCAGTGTACAGCAATGGCATATGTAGCTGCCATTTATTCAACAATAAGAAAACGATCAATGTTTTCAAAACGTGATATTGATTATATACTAAATGAAGGTGACAAATTGTATGTGGAATTGGAACCTAACATACCCACAACGGATACTACAGGATTCTTGAATCCTGATGATTTGCCATCCACCGTACAAATCGATCAAACATCTGTCGAGATTGAAGATATGACGGATTATAGTAATTGTCTTGTCAATGGAGAATATCCTAAATGTGTTGGAGAAATAGAAGATAAAGTGTTATATCTTTTAAATAAATTAAAAGAAGAGGTATTCAATTCTAATCACAACGATGGTAAAGACAGCTATTTATTCATCGGTAACGGCTATACAGTGTCATTCTGGCGACACAATGGTAAGTATTACTATTTTAACAGTCACAGTGTCAATAGCTTGAATGAACCCACTAGAAACGGTGTAGCACGATTCTTTAAATGTAACAATATTGTAGATTTAGCAAAACTCCTGCTCTCATACCAAATGTCCACAAATCCGCTACACACACGTTATTACGGCATATATAAAGTTCGTGTTCTAAATTTGCCATCAAATCAAGATTCTTCTAATGTCCTCATGCCTGATGTTAGTGAACATATTGAAATATCACATATTTCAATTCATAACGCTCCTATTGTAGAATCAATGGATTCGGTTGTTGAATTTAGTGAGGTATCACCTTCTATTATAAAATCTAGCCACATACACACACAAACTGATATTAATAAAACTAATGTTATTGACAATGTAACTATTTCATTAGTTGATAATGAAATTCGATTAAATATCAATAAATCTAATGATAATACAAAAATTTTAGACGATTCAACAATTTCCTTAATTGATAGTGGCACTCGATCAGATATCAGTCATTGTATTGATAATACTAATGTTATGGACAATACAACCATATCCATGGTTGACATCGGTACTCAATCAAGTAATTCTAAAATAACTCATATTATGGATAATACAACCATTTCGTTATTTGATAGCGGAAGTCAATCAGAGGTCCACAAAAGGAAAGATAATAATATTACAGACGATACCACACAGTCGTTATTAGATATTAAAACTCAATCAGATGTAAGTCAATGTATTCAAACATCTCCTACCATTTTAACCAACTACAATAATGATTCGAAATCAATATATTGCATAAACGAGAATTTGAATACAACAAACTTCACAACTATGCATTCGGCTGGCAATGCGTGTAATGAAATATTTACATCCACTCCCAAAGATACACATAATTCTAACACATTAAAGCCTCTTATTGACAATGAGAATATGATGAACAAACCAACAATTTCGCTGATTGAAAGTGACACTCAGTCAGATATCAGTGAAAACAATAAAACATCTCCTCTAATCAACTATGAATGCTCAGCCAATCAAGTAAAAACCATTATTGAAAATTCTAACAAAAAGGTTAAAAACACTATGATTGTGATTGATAGTGAATGTAGTTTGATATCTCCCTCTATTTTACAAGATTGCTTATCACCAATTCTTAACGAGTGCAATGAAACTTCTTCTATAATGACAAATGACATTCATGATTTTGATTTAGGAATGTCTATTTCGGATAATATTAATTCGAAAAACAATCAAATTAATAACCCTCAAATAATGAATGATAAAAAACTAACCACATTAAAATCGGTTGTTGTCATTGATAGACAGTCCATTTTAGATCCAGCTTTTGTTGTCGCATGTTTGAAATCTAAAACTTCAATTAAACGTGGAAGGCCGTTAAAACAAAAAAGAGGGAGAAAAAAAACCAAGCAAAATTCTCATCTTGATGCAGTCAAAAAATACGCTGGTAAAAATCCTGTAGTGCATCGTGATGCAGTCAAAAAATACACTGATAAAAATCCCGTAGTGCATCATGATGCTGTCAAAAAATACACTGATAAAAACCCTGTAGTGCATCGTGATGCAGTCAAAAAATACACTGATAAAAATCCCGTAGTGCATCGTGATGCAGTCAAAAAATACGCTGATAAAAATCCCGAAGTGCATCGTGATGCAGTCAAAAAATACGCTGATAAAAATCCCGAAGTGAATCGTGATGCAGTCAAAAAATACACTGATAAAAATCCCGAAGTGCATCGCACTGCGGTAGATAATTATCACAAAAAAAATCCTGAAGTTAATCGTGCTGCAGTAAGAAAGTATCGTAAAAATCATCCAGAAATAACTGAGAAAGCTCAGGCGCAATATAATGAAATCAGTCGTAATATAGAAGTACCATTACGTAGATCTAAAACTTTGATAGGAGAAAAACGTGGTGCAGAATTAAGTACCATAGTACTATTTTCATTGAAAAACGTATGTCTTGATTCTTCAGATGCTTACGTTTGTCAACATTGTAGCGCTCGGCTATTTGATGAGGAAAAAACGAGAAAGCAGTGGTGTTGTGGATCCGGCGCTAACAACGTCCAGACTTTTGCGCCCCTTACGGAAGACTTTTACACACATCCCGCTTTTGTAAAAAGACCACGAGCGTACAATAATATGTTTGCGTTTTCGGCATTAGGTACTACTCATGGTCACCAACAACCAGATGGAATAGCCTTTTTAAAAATACAAGGGCGGATATACCATCGAGTTTTTGATTTAGCTTATAACAGAACCACAAATAACATTGCAATGCACATAAATGATAGTTCAGAACGCGAAAGTATAGCCGCTGGGGAAAATCTCGAAATAGTTGTTATACGATCAATTACCAACTATTTGCATAATGTAAATCCTTACATTGAATGTTTCAAAAGATTGAGTTTAGAAGCATCCTCGGAGGCTTTTATACAGTTTGAAAAAACTTCCAGAGCCACTCACGGAAATATTTTAGGCGATCAGCCCGTGGGTAGAGAAGTTTCTGCTATAATTAGCACAGATCGTGAACAGTACGTACCGCGTTCTATAGCTGTTTGGAAAATTGGTGAAAGTAAGCCTCACACTGTTGATATTATGCATATTCTTTATGAATGCTTTCAATATCCACTTTTATATCCAGAAGGCAATCCTGGTTGGTATCCTGGCCGATTAGACAATTTTGGCAAAAAATTAACTCAAGCTAAATATGTCAGATGTCTCTTGCTATCTCTGAAAAGATTTAGTGAGTGTGGACGATTATCAGAGGAATGGATAGTTGACATGTATTGCAGAATCAGGGAAGAACGTTTTCGATATATGTTTCACATGCAATCGCAAAATCGAAGTAATGAATTAAGGGTTGCACCTCTCCAAGAGTTACTAAATGACGAAACCATTATCGCAGAGGGTATTACACCGGGACGTATCTATTTGCCAAACAGTTTTACCGGTGGTCCACGGTACATGAAAGTGAAATATTTAGATGGTATTGCATTATTCAATCGACGAGGCCCGCCATCGTATTTCATAACCCTTACTTGCAATCCAAATTGGATCGAAATTAGACGTCAAACACCTCCTGGCCAACGCCCAAATCCTCTTATATGCGCTCGAGCGTTTAATTTGCGTTTGGCTGCATTAATTCGCGACATACGCTCCGGACTTTGGTTCGGTAAAATCGAATATTTGATGTACGTCATTGAATTTCAAAAACGAGGATTGCCACATGCTCACATCTGCTTTAGAGTTGAAGGTGGAGGTCCCGTTGATAATGTAGATATCGACAAAGTGTGCCGTGCGGACATACCCGATGAATCAGAAGCTGATGGCAGATTGCGCCAAGCCGTTCTTGATCATATGATTCACGGACCGTGTGGGCCTGACAGGGATAACCTCCCTTGCTATGATAAAGAAAATAAAAAATGCACCAAACGATTTCCAAAACGTGAAACTGATATAACCTTTACTGACGAGCGAGGGTTCATTCATCTGCGCCGCAACAGCAACAACGTTGCTACCATAAAGTACCGCGGCAGAGAAATAACAGTGAACGATTTGTGGGTTGTTCCATATAATGCAGCCCTTTTGTTGAAATATGATGCGCACATAAATGTAGAAATTGCGTCTCAGCGATCAATAATTAAATATTTGTTCAAATACATGACCAAAGGTCCTGATGAAGCACGAGTTGCTATTGTTACCGAGAACAACAATGAAATAGAAGAGTATGCAACTAAAGCTTATATCGGGTCGAGCGACGCTGTTTGGAGGATACTAGAATTCGACGTCACGGCCCGTGAGCCAAACGTAAAGCAATTACCCGTTCATCTGGAAAACCAACAGACAGTTTATTTCAGACCCAGTGATATCAATGAAGCGGTAAATCGCGGTGGATCAGATTCGATCACATATTTCAACCGACCACAGGGGGAAGAATTTGACTCTGTGAAGTACATAGATTTTTACGAAAATTATATAGTACACTCAAAACGCCCAACAACGAAAACCACTCAAATTTATGAAACTCAAAATGGAAAGTTCATTACACCGCGTCAAAGACGTGAAATCGTTGCACGAATGTTTTGGGTCGCTCCTAACAGAGGTGAGCAGTTTTACCTAAGAATACTGCTCAATTCTTTTCCGTGTCGCAGTTATAAGGATCTTTTGAGACTAGGTGGCGAGGATTGCACAACTTTCCAAGAAGCTGCCAAAGCTGTGGGACTTGCGGATGATCTTCGTGAATACGAAATGGCTCTTGCAGAAGCATCGACATTTTTCACAGGACACCGCCTCCGAAACTTTTTCGTACTTCTCGCTGTAAATGGTGCCCCCGTTGCATCTATGTGGGAAACATTTAAAAAACAGCTAAGTGAAGATATTTTACACAGAATGCCAAACGAAGAAACGAGGGCATATAATCTGTGTTTGACTCAAATTGGTAGGCTTTTACGTAAACACGGGTCCACCCTTGTGCAACAAGGTCTTCCTGATGTTCATGATGATACAACGGAATTAGGTAGAGAACGCGTTGAATACAACATAAACACGCAAAAATCATTCGTCAATGAATGGGTATCAAAGTTGTCTTCAGAACAACGTGCCGTATTCGATTATACTGACAAACTTTGCGTGGACAAACAGTACCGTGAAATGAATCCGTGTGCAATTTTCATTGATGGTCCAGCAGGTACTGGTAAAACGTTACTTTTGAATGTAATTACTGCTCACGTCCGTGGTGATTTAAGCGGCATTGTATTGTGCACAGCGAGTTCAGCTATTGCAGCGCAAAACCACGAAGGTGGTATCACAGCACATTCAATGTTTAAATATCCTCTAGATTTAGACGATGATAACTGTTATTGGAATATAACAAACGGGACGCAACGAGCTGAATTAATATACCACGCTGATGTCATATTATACGACGAAGCACCGATGGCACACAAATATTTGATTCATCTCTTGGATAGATCGTTGCGAGACTTGATGAAATCAGACAAGATATTTGGCGGTAAAATCATCATATTTGCAGGTGATTTTCGACAAATCCCTCCTGTAGTTCCGAGTGCCAAGTCTAATTCAGACATTTTGAATAGTTCAGTGAAAACTTCACCGCTTTGGCGAAAACTAAAAACATTTTCGCTGATAGCTTCACAACGTTGCAGAGACGATCCTGAATACGCAGAATTTTTATTGAATTTAGGTTCAAACAATCTATCCTCAGTACCATTGCAATCTGGTACAGGTATTCAACGTTTAATCTCACTAGAATCAATCGAATTAGTGTCAGATTTAGATGAGCTTATTCATTTCGTATTCGGATTGGTGTTAGATGAACCTGATGTTTGTACACACAGGGCTATATTATGTACGCGCAACGATGCTGTTCGTGAAATTAATGCTACAATTTTAGAACGAGTTCCAGGAGAAATATTACACTTTTTCTCCAATGACAAAGTGGTAAATGAAAATGCAGATCAGTTATTTTTGGGACCCGACGTTTTAAATAAAATTCAACCACCTGGTGTCCCAGAATTCGATCTGAAATTAAAAGAGGGATGCGTATGTATGATCATCAGAAATTTAAGTTTTGCAGACGGCTTAGTTAACGGTACGAAAGTAATCGTTGAAAGTACTTCACCACGCCTCATTACAGTACGAAAACCAGGTGGACACGAAAATTATTTAATTCCACGTATCCTATTCAAAGCACCCATCGATAAAAATAGTCCATTCGAAATGACTCGTCGTCAATTTCCACTGCAATTATGCTACGCTATGACGATTCATAAAAGTCAAGGGCAGACCATAAGCCGTGTAGGAGTAGATCTGAGGTCAGATGTGTTCAGCCACGGCCAATTGTATGTTGCTTTAGGTCGTGTTCGTGAAAAACGAAACATTAAAATATTGTTGCACAAAGACCGCATTATAAATGGCAATCCTTTAACCATCAATAAAATAATACCTGAGTTGTTATAAGTAATTAAATAATATAGTTCACAATCATATACGTATAAATTTGAATTCATTCTTACAATGGAACAATCATTTCCGTAAATTACTTATATACATTAAAAACACAGAATCTAAATTAAAAAACGTTAAAAATTCGGATATATTACATTAAGCAATTATATATTGTATTGGTCATTAGATGTTGGTAATAAATCAATAATTCACAGTTACACGTGCACACTAACCCAAAGATGTACTAAGGTACTAGCAACAGATGTGCCACATTATACGAGCATTTCAGAGTAAAAATCTGACAGTTAATGTTTGCAATGACAGTTAATGTTTGCAATACAATAATTTAATGAATGTAAAAGTCATCTATTATTCCGATTCTGTGTTTAATTTTCACATACCTAACCTTTAACATATTTCGAAAAATAATATCAACCAAGTGTTTCATTAAAACATTACTGCCATATATATATAATAATAGATATATACTAATATAACTACCATATTTATAACACACATAATATCAAAATGTAGATTGCCGAGAATATCTATGACCTATTTAGCAAGCCGACTGCGTGGCCTACTGGAGTACATATTTCTAACTGGCTTTTTCGTCCACAACATAAAAATGTCACAAGTGCCCGTCCCGCCACCGCCGCCGCCGCCTCCTCTGGCAGTGGAGCAACTCACTGCCCTTAGTAGCCGCGAACATCCGGACGAGAATGACGTATCCTGTTTGCCGTATCTTTCCCATGAAAATTCGAAAGAATATGTAAAATATCAAAACTCGTCTTACTCTAGTGACTCGTCCTTAACGTGTTTTTCAAGTCAAAGTGAAGTGATAACAATTTGTCACCAAAATGTCAGGTCAATATTAGGAAAACAAAACAGGATAGAGGTATTGTTGTTTAGTGAACTAAAAGGTGACTTACTAGCTATAACCGAGCACTGGCTCACTGATGCGAAACTTGCAATGATTACATTTAATAGATATATTCTTGCATCAAAGTATTGTAGAAAAACCTTTAAACATGGAAGTTCATGTATATACGTAAAATCACATATCTGTCATATAAACAGAACAGATTATTGTAAGTTGTCTGTAGAAATGACTTGTGAAATTTCGTCGATTCAGTTAACTGTATACAATTTATTAATCATATGCATATATCGATCGCCAGATACTGACGTGAATGAATTCCTTGACTGTTTGGATTGTCTTTTAGAGAAACTTGTTGACGAGCCGCTAGACGTAGTGATAGTAGGTGATTTTAATATAAACATAAATAAGGTCTCGAAAGAACGATTATATGTGCTTAGTAAATTCAATGATATCTTATCGACCCACAATTTCACCGAGCATGTAAACTTTGCAACTCGAGTCACCGCCACCTGTAACTCCACACTCGATCACTGCTTGAGTAACATAGATGAATGTTGTATAAGTGTCAGACCTATAGTAGCCCCTATTAGCGATCATTATGGTCTTCGTATCGATATTACTTGTGCGTCGATTAAGAATACAAATTCTAGACCAGTTAGAGTCATGAAGAGGCAGTATACGGATAAAAATCGTGCTCTTTTCATAAAAACATTACAAGCAATTGACTGGCAAACGTTACATTGTAAGTACCGATACAATACTAACGAGTATGCTACTGGCTTTGTAAATATTATGAAGCGAGCTACTGAAATTAGTTTTCCGCTTAAATCTGTACCTACTAAGGCGAACGAAAATAATTGGATTAATAACGAAATTATAGCAATGAAAGACTTTCTTCAGGATTTGTGTAATCTACAAATTGTTTTCCCTAATAACGAGCGACTGAATACGTTTATAGAATCTTACGTAAAAAAGTATGACAAATGCTTAGCCAAAGAATGCGCTGCATTCTATTCGCGTAGAATTGAGCAGAGCGATAATAAATGTAGGGAAGTATGGCAGATTGTGCGGGAACGAACCAAACCACATCTTAAATACAAGCCTGATGTTACCGATGATGTAAGAAAAAGTGACGGATCAAGGTTTGAATCGAAATTGGAAGTAGTGAACTATTTTAATCATCAATATGCGAACGCAGCAAAACTTGCAAATGCGCCCGACGTGAACTTAGTTGAAGCTATCAAGCTACTTGCTAAAGGAACGCCAGTGTCCTTAACATCAATTAGACTGACCCCTTTCACTATTCAGGAAATTCGGAATATAATAATCTTACATATCGCACCTAAAAATACGAAGGACGTTTATGGATTATCATGTAGTTTGTTACGTAGCGCTGTAAATGAAATAGCTCCCCCTCTAAATGATCTGTATAATAACATTTTGAAACAAAAAATATTCCCTAAAGCCCTAAAAAAGATAAAAGTGACACCTGTTTATAAAGGAAAAGGTAGTAAAGAAAACTGCCAGGACTATAGGCCTATAAGCATAATACCTGCAGTGGCGAAAGTTCTAGAAACCGGTATCTGTACTAGACTTCAAAAACATTTGAATTTAACGGAAGCATTGTCCGACAAACAATATGCCTACCGGTCGGGCCGCTCCACTACGGATCTAGTGCGTGAACTTGTTTCGCAGGTGTTACAGGCGCGGGAGGCAGGGCAGCAAGTCGCTGTTATCAGCTGTGATCTTTCGCGCGCTTTCGACGTTTGTAGCCATCGCCTCCTTGAACTAAAATTACATCACTATGGTGTGAGAGGTCCTGCATTGTCACTCATGAGTGACTTTATGCGACAGAGGGAACAGACAGTTGTGGCGGTAGGTGGTGAGGTCAGATCGGAATCGTTAGAGTTGAAGGTTGGAGTAGCTCAGGGTTCCAGTGTATCTAACCTCACCTTCAGCCTTCTGATGAACGATCTTCCAAATTCCGTTCCTGACGCACGGCTGGTGATGTATGCAGATGATGTAGCTGCAGTTGTAACAGCAACAGATGTGAATGAGCTAGAGAGTAAGTTTAACAACGTAGCTCGTCAACTTTCTTACTGGTTTAAAGTGAATGGTATGGCACTAAATCCAAGTAAGACAAACGTCATACATTTCAACTTGTCAGGAAGGCGATATCGCGATTTAAGCGTAGTGATGGACAAGGTGACTTTGACACAGGTTGATATGTTTCCAATAGTGGGTTTCCTACTGGACAGATCGCTTACCTGGTCCATTCACCTAGATACGCTATGCGAGAAGTTAGGACGAGCTTGTTTTGCTCTGGGCCGGGTAGCTCGCGTCTTGTCGCACCAGGCGGTACGCGACTGTTACTATGCTACCGTGCATTCTCTGTTAGCTTACGGTATTGATCTATGGGGGCAATCCTCAGATTGGCACCGTGCATTTGTCATGCAGAAGCGAGCTGTGCGCGTGGTCGCGAGAGTTGCGCCCAATACACCATCTCAGACGATATTTAGGGACTTGAAGATAATGACGTTGCCAGCTCTGTATATTTACCATGTTGGTGTATATGTATACAAAAACATATTCTCCTACAAACGACACAATGATTATCATGACATAAATACGAGGCGCGCACACGACCTTATAATTCCTCGTCATAGGCTCACTAAATTGGGCAAATCTACTAGGATTTTCGGGGTCAAAGTTTACAATGCCCTCCCTGAACCTATACGCAACGCGAAAACGCTATCGATTTTTAAAATTAAATTTAAGACTTTACTCACTGACTTGGCACCATACACAGTCGAGGAATTCATTCCAAATATATCGTAATTGACATGATAGATATGAAATATGTATATTATTTAATATACTCACATTCGAATTGTGTATTATTAATTTATTTCATTATAGATTTTTCCTTATAAGTACTGTTTCTTCAGTCTGACTATTATTTAAATTTTAATAATTGATATTTTAAGTTGATGTTTTTTTTTTTTTTTTTTTTTTTTTTTTGTTGTAACTATACATAATATTTATGATGTTTATTTGAATTATAATTATTCTATATTTTTATGATGACTTGTATAATAATCGCTGTACTTATCTATTAAGAAACTACATATTTATTAATATTATTATGCTCATTAGTATGCATAATTACACTATTAGAGATATGCGCGTTATATTTTTAGATATAATTATATTGTGAATTGACGTGTAATTGCATTATTACCAATAAATATTATCATTATCATTATCATTATACATTAACACAGAGTCTGAATTTAAAAACGTTAACACTTCAGAGATAATACATTAAGCAATTATATATTGTATTGCTCATTAGTTGTCAGTAATAAATCAATGTACAAAGATGCTAACACAGAGATGTACTAAGGTACTAGCATCAGATGTGCCACATTATACGAGCATATCAGAGTAAAAATGTGACAGTTAATGTTTGCAATACAATAATTGAATGAATGTAAAATATGTATAAGTCATGTATTATTCCGATTCTGTGTTTAATTTTCACATACCTAACCTTTAACATATTCGAAAAATAATATCAACCAAGTGTTTCATTAAAACATTACTGCCATATATATATAATAATAGATAAATACTAATATAACTACCATATTTATAACACACATAATATCAAAATGTAGATGTATACATTAACACAGAGTCTGAATTTAAAAACGTTAACACTTCAGAGAAAATACATTAAGCAATTATATATTGAATTGCTCATTAGTTGTCACTAATAAATCAATGTACAAAGATGCTAACACAGAGATGTACTAAGGTACTAGCATCAGATGTGCCACATTATACGAGCATATCAGAGTAAAAATGTGACAGTTAATGTTTGCAATACAATAATTGAATGAATGTAAAATATGTATAAGTCATCTATTATTCCGATTCTGTGTTTAATTTCCACAACACTAAACTTTGTCATATTTCGAAAAATAATATCAACAAAATGTTTCATTCAAACATTACTGGCATATATGTTTTATAGATATATACTAATATAATTACCATATTTAGAACACACATAATATCAAAATGTAGATAATATATACATTAACACAGAGTCTGAATTTAAAAACGTTAACACTTCGAAGATAATACATTAAGCAATTATATATTGTATTGCTCATTAGTTGTCAGTAATAAATCAATGTACAAAGATGCTAACACAGAGATGTACTAAGGTACTAGCATCAGATGTGCCACATTATACGAGCATATCAGAGTAAAAATGTGACAGTTAATGTTTGCAATACAATAATTGAATGAATGTAAAATATGTATAAGTCATGTATTATTCCGATTCTGTGTTTAATTTTCACATACCTAACCTTTAACATATTCGAAAAATAATATCAACCAAGTGTTTCATTAAAACATTACTGCCATATATATATAATAATAGATAAATACTAATATAACTACCATATTTATAACACACATAATATCAAAATGTAGATGTATACATTAACACAGAGTCTGAATTTAAAAACGTTAACACTTCAGAGAAAATACATTAAGCAATTATATATTGAATTGCTCATTAGTTGTCACGAATAAATCAATGTACAAAGATGCTAACACAGAGATGTACTAAGGTACTAGCATCAGATGTGCCACATTATACGAGCATATCAGAGTAAAAATGTGACAGTTAATGTTTGCAATACAATAATTGAATGAATGTAAAATATGTATAAGTCATCTATTATTCCGATTCTGTGTTTAATTTCCACAACACTAAACTTTGTCATATTTCGAAAAATAATATCAACAAAATGTTTCATTCAAACATTACTGGCATATATGTTTTATAGATATATACTAATATAATTACCATATTTAGAACACACATAATATCAAAATGTAGATAATATATACATTAACACAGAGTCTGAATTTAAAAACGTTAACACTTCGGAGATAATACATTAAGCAATTATATATTGTATTGCTCATTAGTTCTCAGTAATAAATCAGTTTTATAGATATATACTAATATAATTACCATATTTAGAACACACATAATATCAAAATGTAGATAATATATACATTAACACAGAGTCTGAATTTAAAAACGTTAACACTTCGGAGATAATACATTAAGCAATTATATATTGTATTGCTCATTAGTTCTCAGTAATAAATCAATGAACAAAGATGCTAACACAAAGATGTACTAAGGTACTAGCAACAGATGTGCCACATTATACGAGCATATCAGAGTAAAAATGTGACAGTTAATGTTTGCAATACAATAATTGAATGAATGTAAAATATGTATAAGTCATCTATTATTCCGATTCTGTGTTTAATTTTCACAACACTAAACTTTGTCATATTTCGAAAAATAATATCAACAATATGTTTCATTCAAACATTACTGGCATATATGTTTTATAGATATATACTAATATAACTACCATTTTTAGAACACACATAATATCAAAAACAAGATATAAACGCTATAGCATATAAAACATTCTCATTTTTAGTAGATATATACATGTTTGTTCCATATTAATAAATTCATATTTTAGTGGACTAGGACGGCACTGCACTGCAGTGTTTGTGACACCACTTTAAAAAAAACGCGCCGAGGGTATCGTACTCCTTAATATTTGACAAGTATTGGATTTGTAGTTACAATAAAAAGGCATACTTAGTTAAAATATACTTTTTACACAATCCAAAATATGTCAAATATTTAGAGTGGTGTGGAAACCGACCCAAATATTTTATTTTGATAATATGTAGTATTATTATAATTATGTTCTATGTCAATAGCTCACCAAACTACCTGAAGATACAATTGAGCAGAATACATCGATAAAACAGGTTAAAGTTTTAATAGTGATGACCACTCCCTCATTCATATTATAAAAACTTACGCTCATATTTATATCTTAGTTAAGAAGAATACGGGTGTTTGAGCGTGAACTTATCGAAAACGCAGCGTTCGCCTCAACACTCCCCGCAACTACCCCCGCCGCCAGCGCCGTCGGCTCGAGCACAGCGAGCTGCCGCCTGCAGTGTGAAGCGTGACGCGACACCGGCCCACGTACCACACTCAAAATCCTGAGGAAGGCTTCCGGTAGAAGCCGAAACATTGTCGATAGCGATATCAACTCATAGTAAGTTAACTAACACTCCCTCATTGTTCAAATACTATATAGATACATATTATATGTCTCTGATTGAAAAATAAACTTTAATTTTCATATACTCTCTGTGCAGCTACTGGTTCCAACGCATTCCAGGGAAGAAAGTTAAAATTACGCCTGGCACTTGCAAGCCTGACTGATAGAAACTCTTTTGATTGGCATTGGCGATAATGATAACAATATAATTTTATCTATAACTAGGACGTAGTGGTCCTGACGATGCCAATGAATGTCAATGCTTCTCTTCACTTCTAAATTTGCCTCTTTTGCCAAGGAAAACTTGATTTGTTGCTGTTTTTGATACGCGTCATAATTTTCAATTGTCCTAGATATATCAAAATAAGGTTTATTAAAAAGTTATAGAGGAATTTCGTTACTACACCCAACTTTTGCACTTTTTCAGCATAATATGAATTAACTAAATAACTATTATTCTAGCTGGATTTGTAGGGGAAAAGGTCTTTATGACGCTTTCCATACAAACTTTGTGTCGTCTTATTTTAAATACATGAGTTCAAATTATGCATGCATGTCTTGTGAAGTTTAACAATCAAGCTCTTCAGCCTAATATCTATGCTTCGGTTTGCCAGTTTTAGTAAAATTATGTATTTTTCAAATCGTTATGTACAGGAATTTATATTTACATATTAGAGATAAAATATATCATACGGAAAACTTAGTAACCAGAAACACACATACATAATAAATTAAAGAACTTTAATGCAAACTTTGATCGAGTTTAACGGTTGCTATACATGACGAAACTTCTTTTGTATGGAAAAATTCTATGAAGACACTATTTGTATGTACATGTTTTAGTTTATTTTTGAGTACTAAAATATATGTAATATAGATGACGTTACACCATTGTATTGTTTGTTTATTCAAATTTATCTTTTAACTAGCTTTCCGGGCGCGGCTCCGCCCGCGCGTATGTCGGTTATCGCACAAAAACATTAACGTATTTTTGCGCAGTTGGATAAAAACTATCCTATGATTTTTCCCGGGTCTCAAACTATTTCCATATCAAATATCATTCAAATCAGTCCAATAGTTTTAGCGTGAAAGCGTTACAGACAGACAGAGTTACTTTCGCATTTATAATATTAAGTACTGATTACAAAAAGGATCAGCACATGAAATCATTGAGCTTAATCAATGATTTCATGTGCTGATCCTTTGTAAAACAGCATACAAGAATAATGATTTAACCATTCATGCTTTCAACACACAACAAACAAACACACGTTAAACATTCTTTCTCAAAATATATACGAAACCTATATTATGAATAATTTTATGTCTCATTAACGATACTTAAAATGTGTCGTCCCTGGCATTTACTTATTTTTGACAACTAATTTCTTACTGAAAAAAAAAACCTGTTTTACCGCCATGAGATTTTCGCCAGATGCCCACCAGATAAATTAAAAGAAAATTATAAGGGCCTAGATATAGTAATTCTGAAATTTTTAATGCCTTGAAATATTAATGAAACGGATTCACGGATTCGTTTATATTTTAAGTTATTAGGAGGAAAAAAGCTGATAAGAAACTTCAATATCATGAATTTTCAAGCCTCGTGGCCTCTTTAAAGTAAACGAAATAGAATTTAAACTTATTTTATTGCTTCAAATGAACATACTTACATAATATTTTTTTTTTACGAGTTGGTTATAATACATTTTTCTACCTGGAATCCGTTACAGACGTCGCTATATTGATTAGTGGTCATGGCGCGTTGAACTCAGCTCCGGGCGTCTCGGTCTTTGGGCCTTAATTCTTACGGCTCGACGACAGAAGTAGGAATCCCTCCCCTCTGTAGATCTAATACTCGTCAGGTAATAGATATTTTTACCGTGCATCACACTCTTTATTATAAACAAAAACACTCGAGATTTTGTGTCAGTGTACTCAGATATAGTAGGATTAGTTATAAAAATTAATGATTATCTGTGCAGTTTCCCAACATCAGACGAAGCAAAAGAAAGTATCTGAAAGGTGAACCTCGTGCTTCGGGGAAAAACAGCCAACGAAAAGAGGACCATCAGCTTTTTGCCGTCGAAAAAGCACTCAACCTGCAAAGTAATATAATATATGCTACGATAGAGACTTCAATTGGAACTCATAATCAATAGAAGTAAGAATGCTATTTTTATGCCAATTGGCTAGCCTTATATTTTTTTGATTTATTTTAAACAGAATTAATCTAATAATGTCACCAAATTCAAATTCTAAGTAACGGAGAAATAGAAGATTTAAAATAATAATACTCACCTTTTTTTGAGAGAATTACATTCCTTTCATCTCAAGTTTCAAAGGCAAAACTAATCCTTGACGATAAATAACATTTCACTATACCTTTACAGCTAAATATAAAACCAAAAAGAATAGCGAAATATGCTTCAAACATATCAAAATAAATTATGATAGCCTAAAAATCTGTTAAATGTGACTCTAAATTTGTTATTTGATTTTGAAACTATATATATATATATAATGTAAGGTCCAACGCATTACAGGGAAGAAAGTAAAGGTAAATTATGCTTGGCACTTGCAATCCTGACTGTAAGAAACTCTTAAGATGAACGTCAATAATTCTCTTCACTTCTAGAACTGCCTCCTTCACTAAGAGAAACTTTTATGATGCTTTTTTGGATACGCCTTATAAAATAAAAGTTTAGATTCTCCTACATATACCGAGGTAAGATTTATTAGAAAGTTATAGAGGAATTTCGCTGTTGTACCCAACGTTTCGACGTCTACAGCATATTACACTAACTAAATAACCATTCTACTTGGATTTATAAAGGAAAGGTCTTTATGGGGCTTTACATTCAATAACATTCAAACTTTGTGTCGTTTTATTTAAAATACACATATTCGAATTATGAATGCATATAATATGTCTTGTGAAGTTTAACGTTCAAGCTCTTTAGCCTTTTTTCTTTTTATTACAATCTATGCTTTTGCAGTTTTTATGTATTTTCTAAATCAATTATTATTCAACAAAACGATTAATGCTGGACGCAAGACGTTCTGGAATAATTTTCTTCTACTGTATTGATTTCTAATCTTGTTACAGATTAACTATCATTAACTTCATTCACTGCTCAACAAAAAATTGAACATTTTAGCTTCATTTTTAAATATGTTTACAAGCATTATTGAGTGCTAAGAAAACATTACAATTACAAATATTAGAATACAAAATTATTACATAGGTATGTACCTACTTAAGTATCTACCTTCATTTCATATTCTGATTTTCCAATAATATGTGTATTCAATAATGAAAATTATACGAAAATCGCGACTATTACCTGTGTAAGAAATGTCATATTATTGATTTTAATCACCTCATAGCTAAATCCTGTAACAAGAACTACACTTCCAAATCACAAAGTTCCGGGTCCAATCGCTGTGATGAATTCATCTGGATTATTACGTTGTTAGGAAAATATCATATTATTGACTTTTAATCGCCTCTTAGTCCTGTAATAAAAGTTACACTTACACTATGGTTCAAGTCACGCAAATATGCGCTATTTGCACTGTATGCACGCAAACGGTCGGTTCATAACTCGCTAAACAGACACCACGGTAGCATAATGACGTCATCTATGACGTCACCTCCGGCCGCAAACAACGCTCACAGAAAAGTGGTAGTGCAATGTATGCACAAACGTCAAACTCAAATCTTGACAGATAGATGAGGAGATTTTTGTTGTTGTGGTTAGAATGTTGAACGTACAAACATCTGTTCCCAAAAGAATGCCTTGAAGTGCAATACTTCTATTATCAATAATTAGATTTTGGGTCAATTGCGAAAAAGCAAATTGACAGTTAGCAGATATTATTAGCGCGGCTACATATCGGTTCACATCGTTTGCGCGTAAACAATGCATATTCTCGTATTTCAGTTATGAACCGAGCTTTTGCAATGTATGCAGTGACAGCAGTGTTTGCGTGATTTAAACCGTAGTGTTACAAATCACGAGATTCCAGTATCAGTCTTTGTGACAAATTAAAATTTATTGTTTTTTTCTGCAGGAAATTTTCTTCATCTAAAGCTGCTGCTACTGCTGCTTTTCATCTTTACTATGCCGATTCAAGGAATATATTTCTACGGAACACTATGTCCATTTGTAAGTGCTTATTCAAAACTATTTTGCTAATACAAACCTCTTAACAGAATAAAATAATTAATTTTAGTTTTGATTATAATGTACTTAACGCTTTACAATAAATGACCTTTCATTAGGTCTTAGACGGCTAAATATAAAACCAAGAGGAATAGCGAAATACGCTACAAATATATCAAAATATTTTTTGAGTACCATAAAGTCTATTAAATGTGACTCTGAATTATTATTTGATTTAGAAACTATTTATACATAAAAGTCACCCTGTCACTTTACTACCCTAGCACTCAATCAATATTATGTAAATTTAATTCTGCTAATAACATAGACATAACAAAACTTACATAAACTTGGTAATGCTATGGCTTCATCAAAATCATACTTATATAGTGCTTTGAGTGTTAACACAATTACTTTTATATCAGAATTTAGCCATGAAATTAGCAAAATACCTAAGTTTATAAATTATTTTTTCTGTTAAATTCTAATAAAATAATAATAAAAACATTATTCATTGTTGACAGATTAACATGGAAATAGAAGATGCTTGGTGAAACGCTTAGAGACTTCAATCCTGCTACAACTGGCCGCATCACCTCGCCCTGTACGCCGCATCAAGGACGTCGCTGTGTCTACAACTTCAGTCGCGATGAATTTATTTTTGTCGCGCTCCAAAAATATAATATTAGATCAATGGTTCGATTAATGAAAGCCAAGCACTATATGTAACAATCATTAGCGCCTTTTAGGTGTCATTAACTTTAGCCTTCTTCCCGAAATAAAAAAATAATATAAAAACAGATGGCGTTAATTGTAAGTCTCTGTGGGTAACAATGTATATCGCTGCACACTTACATACTGTATCTATCCTTACTAGAATATCAACTTGTACCGATAGTACTAGACAAATTGCTAGACTACAGACTAGAAAGTCATAATAAACTAACTTCATATTAGGCATCAAAAACGGAATTAAATGTAGGTATGTACTTAAGTGAAAATGGAATAAACATAATAAAACGTCACATTTGTTTCATTTTGCTACTTTCTTCTTTCATAATTATTATAGCCAGCACAAAACCAGTCTCGTAGGGCAGCGATAGTATAAGTTAAGAAACTAGGCCCTACAGACCGTTTCCTCATAAAGCTATATAATAATTATTGTCAATAAACAATACTTATATAAAGGGCGCGACTAATCAGTCTTCAATCGTTAGCGTCATAATGGCTGGTTGCCTGTGTCGTTTGTATGTAAGAATTGCTACCTATCGTTTGCGTCTTACCTGGCCTTTGATTTTCGGTAATATTAATACATACATAAAGAAATATGTATTTAGACACTACATATTTTTGATTGGACCAAATGCTTAAAATTTGGATTTCATAGTGAATAGGTAATTATTTCAGGCAATTATTTTGATATCAAGGGGTATGTTAGAGTATTGACTTTTTTAATACTTTGCAATATTATAGCTAATATTGTTTTTGAAAGTTTGAAAAGATCAAAAATTAAGGGAGTACTATTTTGATTTGTCTAGGTCTTAAATATATTATTTAATTTCTGTAATAAACACTAATGCGTTTAAAAAGCTAAAATTGCGAAGCCAATTTATTTTTCACCACTTACTGTACAAGTTAAGACAAAGCGTATTTGAATTATACTCTAACAATGACATTTCTATACATGCCTACTTACTCCACAGTTGTAAGTATGAAATTATATCATATTCATAATAATATAGGTATACAGCATAACTATCCAACTTACATATTTTTGAAGAGCTTAACGCGGGCATGAACTATGTATAATTTTTCAGACGAGGATGAACATTACCTTTGGGTGGATATGTAATAAAATAATTTCGCGTTGTAAGAAATGTTTTGAGATTACAAAATGTAAATACATATTTTGTACATACTACAGAGCAAAATATTAATACCAATTTGATATTCTATTCGATTTTGTATCAGCGCCATCTGTTGAAACATCCATAAAATAATGGTATATTATTGATACAAATCTTATAGTACACGTCTTAAACCCCAGATGGCAATAAAATGTAAATAATTAGGAAATAATATTGCTTTTAAATCGTAATATCCTGAAACAATAATTACTCAAATTTCATTATGTTAATTACTAAATTATCGATTAATTCATTTCGTTAAATTATAACAATGTACTCCGGTTAAATACTGTTTCTCATTATAAAAATAAGACTCAATTTATAACAATTTTATTTGCCCGTGGGTACTCCAATTACCAAAGCATTTAACCATAGTTCTACTCTTGGGTACCCAGCGCTACCAAGCACATAATATTACGATACTCTCTCAAAAATGTCTTGTCTCTCTCTTAGTTACGAATATTCTTATAAATGGGAATATTTTCCACATCTCGAACTGGCCTCCATGGTAACTGCTCGCGATAACCGAAGCATCAACGAGTGGGATTCCTCAGGCAAAGTGACTAAGAATCCTGATACAATTCTACTCGTACCTCTTTTATATGGTAGTAGGGTAAATGTGAACTAACGGCTTCATTATAGTTCTCAACTATATAAAAGTTTGTATGCAACGTCATACACCTTTTGGATTTTGAAACATTTTTGTTAAATGTATTTGATGTTTCCATTTTGTTTATTACTGCACAAAAATAAATGCGGGCCGCTCGCGGCCCGCACACCACTTACCATCTAGTTTTCATAATATATAAAGCTCGATTACCACTCACTGACTCATTGACTCACTGACATAAATGTTCTCCTAGAAGGAGACGAGTAGGACGACAATGATGTATGGCAAAAATGTAGGGGGGGTTTAGGTGAGTATGGGAAAAATCGAAAATCATAAAAATGACGCCTGCCAAGTAAAGATGGATGACGTATCTCGAAAACGGTAAGAGATAGATAGGGGGTGTTTGAACAAATGTCATAGGGAATCTGGAGAGCAGTCAAATGACATGTGTCAAAAGTGCTCCTCTCATTCTTCGTACTGCATTTGGAGCATTTTCCTTATATTTTTGACTGTATTTGGAGTTTTTGTGGGATTTTCGACTGATTTTGGAGTTACTGTCATTGATAAAGGTATAGCGAGCCCGAAGGGCGAGCTTCTGGTGAGGCCGAAGGCCGAACTTTCGGTCCGCGAGGCCGAAGGCCGAGCTTATGGTGCGCGAGCCCGAAGGGCGAGCGCTTGGCGAGGCCGCAGGCCGAGCTGTATTAGTGTCTAGCGAGGCCGAAGGCCGAGCCATATTAGTGTCTTGCGAGGCCGAAGGCCGAGCTCCGATCTGACATGCTCCTCTCATGCTTCATACTGCATTTGGAGTACTTTTCCTTAATTTTCGACTGTATTAAGAGTTTTTGTGGGATTTTCGACTGAATTTGGAGTAACTGTCCTATATCAAGGTATAGCGAGCCCGAAGGGCGAGCTTCTGGTGAGGCCGAAGGCCGAACTTTCGGCCCGCGAGGCCGAAGGCCGAGCGAATGGTTGGCGAGCCCGCAGGGCGAGCTTTTGGCGAGGCCGCAAGCTGAGCCGTGTGAGTGTCTTGCGAGGCCGAAGGCCGAGCTCCGAATTTACATGCTCCTCTCATTCTTCATACTTTATTTGGAGTATTTCGCCATATCTTACTGACTGTTTTAGGAGTTTTTGTGGGAGTTTTGACTACATTTGGAGTAACTGTCCGAGTTCGAAGGTCGAGATCCGACTTGAGAGTATTTTCCACATCTCCGACTGGTCTCCATGGTAACTGCCCGCGATAACCAAAGCACCTACGAGTGGGGTTCCTTTACCGAATTGACTCAGAATCTTGGTACGATTCTGGCCGTACCACTTTTTTATGGCAGTAGGGTAAATCTGGTTTGGTGGCTACAGTTTAGTTCCTTATTGTATTAAGGGTTTATATGGGATTTCATACTTCTATTGGAGTTTTTAATTTTTTTTTTCAAATGTATAAGGTGCTTTTATGACAGTTCGTACTGACTCAAGATAGATGCGGGCCGCTTGCGGCCCGCACACTGCCCGAAAAACTAGTCATCATCATCATAATATATAAAGCTCGATTACCACTGACTGACTCACTGACTGACTGACTGACATAAATGTTCTCCTAGAAGGAGCAGAGTAGGGTTAAAATGATGTATGGCGGAAATGTTCGGGGGGTTTTGGTGAGTATGAGAAAAATCGAAAATCATTAAAATGACGCCTGCCAAGAAAAGATGGATGACGTATCTCGAAAACGGTAAGAGATAGGTGGGGGGTGTTTGAACAAATGTCATAGGGAATACGGAGAGCAGTCGAATGACATCTGTCAAAAATGCTCCTCTCATTCTTCATACTGCATTTGGAGTATTTTTCTTACATTTTCGACTGTATTTGGAGTTTTTGTGGGATTTTCGACTGATTTTGGAGTTACTGTCATACAAGAAGGTATAGCGAGCCCGAAGGGCGAGCTTCTGGTGAGGCCGAAGGCCGAACTTTAGGCCCGCGATGCCGAAGGCCGAGCGGACGGTTCGCGAGCCCGTAGGGCGAGCGTATGGCGAGGCCGCAGGCCGAGCCGTGTTAGTGTCTTGCGAGGCCGAAGGCCGAGCTCCGAATTAACACGCTCCTCTCATTCTTCATACTGTATTTGGAGTATTTTACCATAGATTACCGACTGTTTTAGAAGTTTTTGCGGGAGTTTTGGCTAAATTTGGAGTAACTGTCCGAGGCCGAAGGCCGAGCTCCGACTTGAGAGTATTTTCTCCATCTCCGACTGGTCTCCATGGTAACTGCCCGCTATAACCAAAGCACCTACGAGTGGGATTTCTTTACCAAAGTGTATCACAACCTTGGTACGATTCTGACCGTACCACTTTTTTATGGCAGTAGGGTAAATCTGGTTTGGTGGCTACAGTATGAATCTCTATTGTATTCAGAGTTTATATGGGATTTCATACTTATATTAGAGTTTTAAATTTTTTTTTTCAAATGTATAAGGTGCTTTTATGACAGTTCGTACTGCATAACGATAAATGCGGGCCGCTTGCGGCCCGCACACTGCCCGAAAAACTAGTTAATTAATAATATATAAAGCTCGATTACCACTCACTGACTCACTCACTGACATAAATGTTCTCCTAGAAGGAGGCGAGTAGGACGACAATGATGTATGGCAAAAATGTAGGGGGGGTTAAGGTGAGTATGAGAAAAATCGAAAATCATAAAAATGACGCCTGCCAAGTAAAGATGGATGACGTATCTCGAAAACGGTAAGAAATAGGTAGGGGGTGTTTGAACAAATGTCATAGGGAATCGGGAGAGCAGTCGAATGACACCTGTCAAAAATGCTCCTCTCATTCTTCGTTCTGCATTTGGAGTATTTTCCTTATATTTTTGACTGTATTTGGAGTTTATGTGGGATTTTCGACTGAATTTGGAATTCCTGTCATACGTGAAGGTATAGCGAGCCCGAAGGGCGAGCTTCTGGTGAGGCCGAAGGCCGAACTTTCGGCCCGCGAGGCCGAAGGCCGAGCGTATGGTACGCGAGCCCGTAGGGCGAGCGGTTTGCGAGGCCGTAGGCCGAGCTGTATTAGTGTCTTGCGAGGCCGAAGGCCGAGCTCCGAATTGACATGCTCCTCTCATTCTTCATACTGTATTTGGAGTATTTTACCTTACATTTTCGACTGTATTTGGAGTTTTTGTGGAATTTTTGACTGAATTTGGAGTTACTGTCATACATGAAGGTATAGCGAGCCCGAAGGGCGAGCTTCTGGTGAGGCCGAAGGCCGAACTTTCGGCCCGCGAGGCCGAAGGCCGAGCTTAAGGTGGGCGAGCCCGCAGGGCGAGCTCATGGCGAGGCCGTAGGCCGAGCCGTGTAAGTGTCTTGCGAGGCCGAAGGCCGAGCTCCGAATTTACATGCTCCTCTCATTCTTCATACTGTATTTGGAGTATTTTACTAAACATTACCGACTGTTTTAGGAGTTTTTGTGGGAGTTTTGACTACATTTGGAGTAACTGTCCGAGGCCGAAGGCCGAGCTCCGACTTGAGGGTATTTTTCACATCTCCGACTGGTCTCTATGGTAACTGCCCGCGGTAACCAAAGCACCTACAGGTGGGGTTCCTTTACCGAAGTGACTCAGAACCTTGGTACGATTTTGACCGTACCACTTTTTTATGGCAGTAGGGTAAATCTGGTTTGGTGGCTACAGTTTGGTTCATTATTGTATTAGGAGTTTGTATGGGACGTCGTATATCTTTTGGATTTTTGAAATATTTTTTTAATGTATAAGGTGTTTTGATATAATTTAATACTGCATAACGATAAATGCGGGCCGCTTGCGGCCCGCACACTGCCCGAAAAACTAGTCATTCATTCATTTCATAATATATAAAGCTCGATTACCACTCACTGACTGACTCACTGACTGACATAAATGTTCTCCTAGAAGGAGCAGAGTAGGGTTAAAATGAAGTATGGCGAAAATGTTCGGAGGGTTTAGGTGAGTATGAGAAAAATCGAAAATCTAAAAAATGACGCCTGCCAAGTAAAGATGGATGACGTATCTCGAAAACGGTAAGAGATAGATAGGGGGTGTTTGAACAATTGTCATAGGGGATAGGGAGAGCAGTCAAATGACACCTGTCAAAAGTGCTCCTCTCATTCTTCATACTGCATTTGGAGTATTTTCCTTACATTTTCGACTGTATTTGGAGTTTTTGTGGGATTTTCGACTGATTTTGGAGTTACTGTCATTGATAAAGGTATAGCGAGCCCGAAGGGCGAGCTTCTGGTGAGGCCGAAGGCCGAACTTTCGGTCCGCGAGGCCGAAGGCCGAGCTGATGGTGCGCGAGCCCGAAGGGCGAGCGCTTGGCGAGGCCGCAGGCCGAGCTGTATTAGTGTCTAGCGAGGCCGAAGGCCGAGCCATATTAGTGTCTTGTGAGGCCGAAGGCCGAGCTCCGATCTGACATGCTCCTCTCATGCTTCATACTGCATTTGGAGTACTTTTCCTTAATTTTCGACTGTATTAAGAGTTTTTGTGGGATTTTCGACTGAATTTGGAGTAACTGTCCTACATCAAGGTATAGCGAGCCCGAAGGGCGAGCTTCTGGTGAGGCCGAAGGCCGAACTTTCGGCCCGCGAGGCCGAAGGCCGAGCTAAAGGTGTGCGAGCCCGCAGGGCGAGCTCATGGCGAGGCCGTAGGCCGAGCCGTGTAAGTGTCTTGCGAGGCCGAAGGCCGAGCTCCGAATTGACATGCTCCTCTCATTCTTCATACTGTATTTGGAGTATTTCACCATACATTACCGACTGTTTTTGGAGTTTTTGTTGGAGTTTTGACTACATTTGGAGTAACTGTCCGAGGCCGAAGGCCGAGCTCCGACTTGAGAGTATTTTCCACATCTCCGACTGGTCTCCATGGTAACTGCCCGCGATAACCAAAGCACCTACAAGTGGGGTTCCTTTACCGAAGTGACTTAGAACCTTGGTACGATTCTGACCGTACCACTTTTTTATTGCAGTAGGGTTAATCTGGTTTGGTGGCTACAGTTTAGTTCCTTATTGTATTAAAGGTTTATATGGGATTTCATACTTCTATTGGAGTTTTTAATTTTTTTTTTCAAATGTATAAGGTGCTTTTATGACAGTTCGTACTGACTCAAGATAGATGCGGGCCGCTTGCGGCCCGCACACTGCCCGAATAACTAGTCATAATATATAAAGCTCGATTATCATCTTCTTCTCTTTATATAAAGCTCGATTACCATACACTGACTGACTCACTCACTGACTGACTGACTGACTCACTGACTGACTGACTGACATAATTGTTCTCCCAGAAGGAGTCGAGTAGGAAGAAAGTGATGTATGGGAAAAGTGTAGGGGGGGTTTAGGTGAGTATGGGAAAAATCGAAAATCATAAAAATGACGCCTGCCAAGTAAAGACGGATGACATATCTCGAAAACGGTAAGAGATAGATAGGGGGTGCTCGACCAAATGTCATAGGGGATCGGGGGAGCAGTCGAATGACACCTGTCAAAAATGCTCCTCTCATGCTTCATTCTTCATTTGGAGTATTTTTCTTACATTTTCGACTGTATTTGGAGTTTTTGTGGGATTTTCGACTGTTTTTGGAGTTTTTGTCCTATAACAGGGAATATTTTGAAATCTGTCATTTTTTTTTTAGGCTCAGATGCTCCTCTCATTCTTCATACTGCATTTGGAGTATTATACCGTACATTTTCGACTGTATGTGGGGTTTTTGTGGGATTTTCGACTGAATTTGGAGTTAAGGTCCTACATCAGTGTATAGCGAGCCCGAAGGGCGAGCTTCTGGTGAGGCCGAAGGCCGAACTTCTTGTGAGGCCGAAGGCCGAACTCCGGCCCGCGAGGCCGTAGGCCGAGCGTATGGTGCGCGAGCCCGTAGGGCGAGCGCATGGCGAGGCCGCAGGCCGAGCCGTATTAGTGTCTTGCGAGGCCGAAGGCCGAGCTCCGAATTGACATGCTCCTCTCATTCTTCATACTGTATTTGGAGTATTTTACCATACAAAACCGACTGTATTTGGAGTTTTTGTGGGATTTTCGACTGAATTTGGAGTCACTGTCATACGTAAAGGTATAGCGAGCCCGAAGGGCGAGCTTCTGGTGAGGCCGAAGGCCGCAGGCTGAGCCGTGTTAGTGTCTTGCGAGGCCGAAGGCCGAGCTCCGAATTTACATGCTCCTCTCATTCTTCATTCTGTATTTGGAGTATTTAACCATATATTATCGACTGTTTTAGGAGTTTAGTGGGAGTTTTGACTACATTTGGAGTAACTGACCGAGGCAGAAGGCCGAGCTCCGACTTGAGAGTATCTTCCACATCTCCGACTGGTCTCCATGGTAACTGCCCGTCATAACCAAAGCACCTACGAGTGGGGTTCCTTTACCGAAGTGACTCGGAACCTTGGTACAACTCTGACCGTACCACTTTTTTATGGCGGTAGGGTGAATTTGGTTTGGTGGTTACAGTATGGTTCCTTATTGTATTAGGAGTTTGTATGGGACGTCGTATATCTTTTGGATTTTTGAAAATTTTTTTTAATGTATAAGGTGTTTTGATATAATTTAATACTGCATAACGATAAATGCGGGCCGCTTGCGGCCCGCACACTGCCCGAAAAACTAGTTATTATCATCATCATCATAATATATAAAGCTCGATTACCACTGACTCACTCACTGACTGACTCATTGACATAAATGTTTTCCTAGAAGGAGACGAGTAGGACGACAATGATGTATGGCGAAAATGTTCGAGGGGTTTTGGTGAGTATGAGAAAAATCGAAAATCATAAAAATGACGCCTGCCAAGTAAAGATGGATGACGTATCTCGAAAACGGTAAGAGATAGATAGGGGGTGTTTGAACAAATGTCATAGGGAATAGGGAGAGCAGTCGAATGACACCTGTCAAAAATGCTCCTCTCATTCTTCGTTCTGCATTTGGAGTATTTTCCTTATATTTTTGACTGTATTTGGAGTTTATGTGGGATTTTCGACTGAATTTGGAATTCCTGTCATACGTGAAGGTATAGCGAGCCCGAAGGGCGAGCTTCTGGTGAGGCCGAAGGCCGAACTTTCGGCCCGCGAGGCCGAAGGCCGAGCGTATGGTACGCGAGCCCGCAGGGCGAGCGGTTTGCGAGGCCGTAGGCCGAGCTGTATTAGTGTCTTGCGAGGCCGAAGGCCGAGCTCCGAATTGACATGCTCCTCTCATTCTTCATACTGTATTTGGAGTATTTTACCTTACATTTTCGACTGTATTTGGAGTTTTTGTGGGATTTTTGACTGAATTTGGAGTTACTGTCATACATGAAGGTATAGCGAGCCCGAAGGGCGAGCTTCTGGTGAGGCCGAAGGCCGAACTTTCGGCCCGCGAGGCCGAAGGCCGAGCTTAAGGTGGGTGAGCCCGCAGGGCGAGCTCATGGCGAGGCCGTAGGCCGAGCCGTGTAAGTGTCTTGCGAGGCCGAAGGCCGAGCTCCGAATTTACATGCTCCTCTCATTCTTCATAATGTATTTGGAGTATTTTACTAAACATTACCGACTGTTTTAGGAGTTTTTGTGGGAGTTTTGACTACATTTGGAGTAACTGTCCGAGGCCGAAGGCCGAGCTCCGACTTGAGGGTATTTTCCACATCTCCGACTGGTCTCTATGGTAACTGCCCGCGGTAACCAAAGCACCTACAGGTGGGGTTCCTTTACCGAAGTGACTCAGAACCTTGGTACGATTTTGACCGTACCACTTTTTTATGGCAGTAGGGTAAATCTGGTTTGGTGGCTACAGTTTGGTTCATTATTGTATTAGGAGTTTGTATGGGACGTCGTATATCTTTTGGATTTTTGAAATATTTTTTTAATGTATAAGGTGTTTTGATATAATTTAATACTGCATAACGATAAATGCGGGCCGCTTGCGGCCCGCACACTGCCCGAAAAACTAGTTATTATCATCATCATCATAATATATAAAGCTCGATTACCACTGACTGACTCACTGACTGACTGACTGACATAAATGTTCTCCTAGAAGGAGCAGAGTAGGGTTAAAATGATGTATGGCGGAAATGTTCGGGGGGTTTTGATGAGTATGAGAAAAATCGAAAATCATTAAAATGACGCCTGCCAAGTAAAGATGGATGACATATCTCGAAAACGGTAAGAGATAGGTAGGGGGTGTTTGAACAAATGTCATAGGCAATCGGGTGAGCAAGCGAATGACACCTGTCAAAAGTGCTCCTCTCATTCTTCATACTGCATTTGGAGTATTTTTCTTACATTTTCGACTGTATTTGGAGTTTTTGTGGGATTTTCGACTGATTTTGGAGTTACTGTCATACAAGAAGGTATAGCGAGCCCGAAGGGCGAGCTTCTGGTGAGGCCGAAGGCCGAACTTTCGGCCCGCGAGGCCGAAGGCCGAGCGAACGGTTCGCGAACCCGCAGGGCGAGCGTATGGCGAGGCCGCAGGCCGAGCCGTGTTAGTGTCTTGCGAGGCCGAAGGCCGAGCTCCGAATTGACATGCTCCTCTCATTCTTCATACTTCATTTGGAGTATTTTTCATACAAAACCGACTGTTTTTGGAGTTTGTGGGATTTTCGACTGAATTTGGAGTAACTGTCATACATGAAGGTATAGCGAGCCCGAAGGGCGAGCTCCTGGTGAGGCCGAAGGCCGAACTTTCGGCCCGCGAGGCCGAAGGCCGAGCTTAAGGTGTGCGAGCCCGCAGGGCGAGTTTATGGCGAGGCCGTAGGCCGAGCCGTGTGAGTGTCTTGCGAGGCCGAAGGCCGAGCTCCGAATTTACATGCTCCTCTCATTCTTCATACTGTGTTTGGAGTATTTTACCACAGATTACCGACTGATTTAGAAGTTTTTGTGGGAGTTTTGACTAAATTTGGAGTAACTGTCCGAGGCCGAAGGCCGAGCTCCGACTTGAGAGTATTTTCCACATCTCCGACTGGTCTCCATGGTAACTGCCCGCGATAACCAAAGCACCTACGAGTGGGATTTCTTTACCAAAGTGTATCACAACCTTGGTACGATTCTGACCGTACCACTTTTTTATGGCAGTAGGGTAAATCTGGTTTGGTGGCTACAGTATGAATCTCTATTGTATTCAGAGTTTATATGGGATTTCATACTTCTATTTGAGTTTTAATTATTTTTTTATTTAAATGTATAAGGTGCTTTTATGACAGTTCGTACTGACTCAAGATAGATGCGGGCCGCTTGCGGCCCGCACACTGCCCGAAAAACTAGTTATTAATAATATATAAAGCTCGATTACCACTCACTGACTCACTGACTGACTGACATAAATGTTCTCCTAGAAGGAGACGAGTAGGACGACAATGATGTATGGCAAAAATGTAGGGGGGGTTTAGGTGAGTATGAGAAAAATCGAAAATCATAAAAATGACGCCTGCCAAGTAAAGACGGATGACGTATCTCGAAAACGGTAAGAGATAGATGGGGGGTGTTTGAACAAATGTCATAGGGAATCTGGAAAGCAGTCGAATGACATCTGTCAAAAATGCTCCTCTCATGCTTCATACTGCAGTTGGAGTATTTTTCTTACATTTTCGACTGTATTTGGAGTTTTTGTGGGATTTTCGACTGAATTTGGAGTTACTGTCATACTTGAAGGTATAGCGAGCCCGAAGGGCGAGCTTCTGGTGAGGCCGAAGGCCGAACTTTCGGCCCGCGAGGCCGAAGGCCGAGCTGATGGTGCGCGAGCCCGAAGGGCGAGCGCTTCGCGAGGCCGCAGGCCGAGCTGTATTAGTGTCTAGCGAGGCCGAAGGCCGAGCCATATTAGTGTCTTGCGAGGCCGAAGGCCGAGCTCTGAATTGACATGCTCCTCTCATGCTTCATACTGCATTTGGAGTACTTTTCCTTAATTTTCGACTGTATTTAGAGTTTTTGTGGGATTTTCGACTGAATATGGAGTAACTGTCCTACATCAAGGAATAGCGAGCCCGAAGGGCGAGCTTCTGGTGAGGCCGAAGGCCGAACTTTCGGCCCGCGAGGCCGAAGGCCGAGCGTATGGTTGGCGAGCCCGCAGGGCGAGCTTTTGGCGAGGCCGCAAGCTGAGCCGTGTGAGTGTCTTGCGAGGCCGAAGGCCGAGCTCCAAATTTACATGCTCCTCTCATTCTTCATACTGTATTTGGAGTATTTCACCATATATTACCGACTGTTTTAGGAGTTTTTGTGGGAGTTTTGACTACATTTGGAGCAACTGTCCGAGGCCGAAGGCCGAGATCCGACTTGAGAGTATTTTCCACATCTCCGACTGGTCTCCATGGTAACTGCCCGCGATAACCAAAGCACCTACGAGTGGGGTTCCTTTACCGAATTGACTCAGAATCTTGGTACGATTCTGACCGTACCACTTTTTTATGGCAGTAGGGTAAATCTGGTTTGGTGGCTACAGTTTGGTTCATTATTGTATTAAGAGTTTATATGGGATTTCATACTTCTATTGGAGTTTTTAATTTTTTTTTCAAATGTATAAGGTGCTTTTATGACAGTTCGTACTGACTCAAGATAGATGCGGGCCGAAGGCCGAACTTTCGGTCCGCGAGGCCGAAGGCCGAGCTGATGGTGCGCGAGCCCGAAGGGCGAGCGCTTGGCGAGGCCGCAGGCCGAGCTGTATTAGTGTCTAGCGAGGCCGAAGGCCGAGCCATATTAGTGTCTTGCGAGGCCGAAGGCCGAGCTCCAAATTGACATGCTCCTCTCATGCTTCATACTGCATTTGGAGTACTTTTCCTTAATTTTCGACTGTATTAAGAGTTTTTGTGGGATTTTCGACTGAATTTGGAGTAACTGTCATACATGAAGGTATAGCGAGCCCGAAGGGCGAGCTTCTGGTGAGGCCGAAGGCCGAACTTTCGGCCCGCGAGGCCGAAGGCCGAGCGTATGGTGGGCGAGCCCGAAGGGCGAGCACTTGGCGAGGCCGCAGGCCGAGCCGTGTGAGTGTCTTGCGAGGCCGAAGGCCGAGCTCCGAATTAACATGCTCCTCTCATTCTTCATACTGTATTTGGAGTATTTTACCATAGATTACCGACTGTTTTAGAAGTTTTCGTGGGAGTTTTGACTAAATTTGGAGTAACTGTCCGAGGCCGAAGACCGAGCTCCGACTTGAGAGTATTTTCCACATCTCCGACTGGTCTCCATGGTAACTGCCCGCGATAACCAAAGCACCTACGAGTGGGATTTCTTTACCAAAGTGACTCAGAACCTTGGTACGATTCTGACCGTACCACTTTTTTATGGCAGTAGGGTAAATCTGGTTTGGTGGCTACAGTATGAATCTCTATTGTATTCAGAGTTTATATGGGATTTCATACTTCTATTGGAGTTTTGAACATACTTTTTTTTTAAATGTATAAGGTGCTTTTATGACAGTTCGTACTGACTCAAGATAGATGCGGGCCGCTTGCGGCCCGCACACTGCCCGAAAAACTAGTTATAATATATAAAGCTCGATTACCACTCACTGACTCACTGACATAAATGTTCTCCTAGAAGGAGCAGAGTAGAGTGAAAATGATGTATGGCGAAAATGTTCGGGGGATTTTGGTGAGTATGGGAAAAATCGAAAATCATAAAAATGACGCCTGCCAAGTAAAGATGGATGACATATCTCGAAAACGGTAAGAGATAGATAGGGGGTGTTTGAACAAATGTCATAGGGAATCGGGAGAGCAGTCAAATGACATGAGTCAAAAGTGCTCCTCTCATTCTTCATACTGCATTTGGAGTATTTTTCTTACATTTTCGACTGTATTTGGAGTTTTTGTGGGATTTTCGACTGATTTTCGAAATACTGTCTTAGATGAAGGTATAGCGAGCCCGAAGGGCGAGCTTTAGGTGAGGCCGAAGGCCGAACTTTCGGCCCGCGAGGCCGAAGGCCGAGCGGATGGTGCGCGAGCCCGAAGGGCGAGCGTTTGGCGAGGCCGCAGGCCGAGCCGTGTTAGTGCCTTGCGAGGCCGAAGGCCGAGCTCCGAATTGACATGCTCCTCTCATTCTTCATACTTCATTTGGAGTATTTTACCTAATATTTTCGACTGTTTTTGGAGTTTTTTGTGGGATTTTCAACTGAATTTCGAGTTACTGTCCTACATCAAGGTATAGCGAGCCCGAAGGGCGAGCTCCTGGTGAGGCCGAAGGCCGAACTTTCGGCCCGCGAGGCCGAAGGCCGAGCGTATGGTGGGCGAGCCCGAAGGGCGAGCACTTGGCAAGGCCGCAGGCCGAGCCGTGTAAGTGTCTTGCGAGGCCGAAGGCCGAGCTCCGAAATGACATGCTCCTCTCATTCTTCATACTGTATTTGGAGTATTTCACCATACATTACCGACTGTTTTTGGAGTTTTTGTGGGAGTTTTGACTACATTTGGAGTAACTGTCCGAGGCCGAAGGCCGAGCTCCGACTTGAGAGTATTTTCCACATCTCCGACTGGTCTCCATGGTAACTGCCCGCGATAACCAAAGCACCTACGAGTGGGGTTTCTTTACCGAAGTGACTTAGAACCTTGGTACGATTCTGACCGTACCACTTTTTTATGGCAGTAGGGTGAATCTGGTTTGGTGGCAACAGTATGAATCTCTACTGTATTAAGAGATTGTATTGGAATTCATACTTATATTGGAGTATTTTTTTTTTTTTTTCAAATGTATAAGGTGCTTTTATGACAGTTCGTACTGCATAACGATAAATGCGGGCCGCTTGCGGCCCGCACACTGCCCGAAAAACTAGTTATCATAATATATAAAGCTCGATTACCACTGACTCACTCACTGACTGACTCATTGACATAAATGTTCTCCTAGAAGGAGACGAGTAGGACGACAATGATGTATGGCAAAAATGTAGGGGGGGTTTAGGTGAGTATGAGAAAAATCGAAAATCACTAAAATGACGCCTGCCAAGTATAGATGGATGACATATCTCGAAAACGGTAAGAGATAGATAGGGGGTGCTTGAACAAATGTCATAGGGAATAGGGAGAGCAGTCAAATGACATGTGTCAAAAGTGCTCCTCTCATTCTTCATACTGCATTTGTAGTATTTTCCTTACATTTTCGACTGTATTTGGAGTTTTTATGGGATTTTCGACTGAATTAAGAGTTTCTGTCTTATATCAAGGTATAGCGAGCCCGAAGGGCGAGCTTCTGGTGAGGCCGAAGGCCGAACTTTCGGCCCGCGAGGCCGAAGGCCGAGCGTATGGCCCGCGAGCCTGAAGGGCGAGCGTTTGGCGAGGCCGCAGGCCGAGCCGTATTAGTGTCTTGCGAGGCCGAAGGCCGAGCTCCGAATTGACATGCTCCTCTCATTCTTCATACTGCATTTGGAGTATTTTACCTTACATTTTCGACTGTATTTGGAGTTTATGTGGGATTTTCGACTGAATTTGGAGTTACTGTCCCCCATCAGTGTATCGCGAGCCCGAAGGGCGAGCTTCTGGTGAGGCCGAAGGCCGAACTTTCGGCCCACGAGGCCGAAGGCCGAGTGGAAGGTGCGCGAGCCCGAAGGGCGAGCGCTTGGCGAGGCCGCAGCCTGAGCCGTGTAAGTGTCTTGCGAGGCCGTAGGCCGAGCTCTGAATTTACATGCTCCTCTCATTCTTCATACTGTAGTTGGAGTATTTCATCATACATTACCGACTGTTTTAGGAGTTTTTGTGGGAGTTTTGACTACATTTGGAGTAACTGTCCGAGGCCGAAGGCCGAGCTCCGACTTGAGGGTATTTTCCACTTCTCCGACTGGTCTCCATGGTAACTGCCCGCGATAACCAAAGCACCTACAAGTGGGGTTCCTTTACCGAAGTGACTCAGAACCTTGGTACAATTCTGACCATACCACATTTTTATGGCGGTAGGGTAAATCTGGTTTGGTGGCTACAGTATGAATCTCTATTGTATTTAGAGTTTATATGGGATTTCATACTTCTATAGGAGTTTTTTTGTACTTTTTTTCTTTGTATAAGGAGCTTTTATGACAGTTCGTACTGACTCAAGATAGATGCGGGCCGCTTGCGGCCCGCACACTGCCCGAATAACTAGTTATATTATATAAAGCTCGATTACCACACACTGACTGACTGACTGACTGACTGACTCACTGACATAATTGTTCTCCCAGAAGGAGTAGAGTAGGGTGAAAATGAAGTATGGCGGAAATGTAGGGGGGGTTTAGGTGAGTATGGGAAAAATCGAAAATCATAAAAATGACGCCTGCCAAGTAAAGACGGATGACATATCTCGAAAACGGTAAGAGATAGATAGGGGGTGCTCGACCAAATGTCATAGGGGATCGGGGGAGCAGTCGAATGACACCTGTCAAAAATGCTCCTCTCATGCTTCATTCTTCATTTGGAGTATTTTTCTTACATTTTCGACTGTATTTGGAGTTTTTGTGGGATTTTCGACTGTTTTTGGAGTTTTTGTCCTATAACAGGGAATATTTTGAAATCTGTCATTTTTTTTTTAGGCTCAGATGCTCCTCTCATTCTTCATACTGCATTTGGAGTATTATACCGTACATTTTCGACTGTATGTGGGGTTTTTGTGGGATTTTCGACTGAATTTGGAGTTAAGGTCCTACATCAGTGTATAGCGAGCCCGAAGGGCGAGCTTCTGGTGAGGCCGAAGGCCGAACTTCTTGTGAGGCCGAAGGCCGAACTCCGGCCCGCGAGGCCGTAGGCCGAGCGTATGGTGCGCGAGCCCGTAGGGCGAGCGCATGGCGAGGCCGCAGGCCGAGCCGTATTAGTGTCTTGCGAGGCCGAAGGCCGAGCTCCGAATTGACATGCTCCTCTCATTCTTCATACTGTATTTGGAGTATTTTACCATACAAAACCGACTGTATTTGGAGTTTTTGTGGGATTTTCGACTGAATTTGGAGTCACTGTCATACGTAAAGGTATAGCGAGCCCGAAGGGCGAGCTTCTGGTGAGGCCGAAGGCCGAACTTTCGGCCAGCGAGGCCGAAGGCCGAGCGTATGGTGCGCGAGCCCGAAGGGCGAGCGCTTGGCGAGGCCGCAGGCTGAGCCGTGTTAGTGTCTTGCGAGGCCGAAGGCCGAGCTCCGAATTTACATGCTCCTCTCATTCTTCATTCTGTATTTGGAGTATTTAACCATATATTATCGACTGTTTTAGGAGTTTAGTGGGAGTTTTGACTACATTTGGAGTAACTGACCGAGGCAGAAGGCCGAGCTCCGACTTGAGAGTATCTTCCACATCTCCGACTGGTCTCCATGGTAACTGCCCGTGATAACCAAAGCACCTACGAGTGGGGTTCCTTTACCGAAGTGACTCGGATTCTTGGTACAACTCTGACCGTACCACTTTTTTATGGCGGTAGGGTGAATTTGGTTTGGTGGTTACAGTATGGTTCCTTATTGTATTAGGAGTTTGTATGGGACGTCGTATATCTTTTGGATTTTTGAAAATTTTTTTTAATGTATAAGGTGTTTTGATATAATTTAATACTGCATAACGATAAATGCGGGCCGCTTGCGGCCCGCACACTGCCCGAAAAACTAGTCATAATATATAAAGCTCGATTACCACTCACTGACTGACTGACTGACTGACTGACTCATTGACATAAATGTTCTCCTAGAAGGAGCAGAGTAGAGTTAAAATGATGTATGGCAAAAATGTAGGGGGGGTTTAGGTGAGTATGAGAAAAATCGAAAATCATAAAAATGACGCCTGCCAAGTAAAGATGTATGACGTATCTCGAAAACGGTAGGAGATAGATAGGGGGTGTTTGAACAAATGTCATAGGGAATCTGGAGAGCAGTCAAATGACATGTGTCAAAAGTGCTCATCTCATTCTTCATACTGCATTTGGAGTATTTTCCTTACATTTTCGACTGTATTTGGAGTTTTTGTGGGATTTTCGACTGATTTTGGAGTTACTGTCATTGATGAAGGTATAGCGAGCCCGAAGGGCGAGCTTCTGGTGAGGCCGAAGGCCGAACTTTCGGTCCGCGAGGCCGAAGGCCGAGCTGATGGTGCGCGAGCCCGAAGGGCGAGCGCTTGGCGAGGCCGCAGGCCGAGCTGTATTAGTGTCTAGCGAGGCCGAAGGCCGAGCCATATTAGTGTCTTGCGAGGCCGAAGGCCGAGCTCCGATCTGACATGCTCCTCTCATACTTCATACTGCATTTGGAGTACTTTTCCTTTATTTTCGACTGTATTAAGAGTTTTTGTGGGATTTTCGACTGAATTTGGAGTAACTGTCCTACATCAAGGTAAAGCGAGCCCGAAGGGCGAGCTTCTGGTGAGGCCGAAGGCCGAACTTTCGGCCCGCGAGGCCGAAGGCCGAGCGCATGGTTGGCGAGCCCGCAGGGCGAGCTTTTGGCGAGGCCGCAGGCCGAGCCGTGATAGTGTCTTGCGAGGCCGAAGGCCGAGCTCCGAATTGACATGCTCCTCTCATTCTTCATACTGTATTTGGAGTATTTCACCATACATTACCGACTGTTTTAGGAGTTTTTGTGGGAGTTTTGACTACATTTGGAGTAACTGTCCGAGGCCGAGCCGAGCTCCGACTTGAGGGTATTTTCCACATCTCCGACTGGTCTCCATGGTAACTGCCCGCGATAACCAAATCACCTACGAGTGGGGTTCTTTTACCGAAGTGACTCAGAACCTTGGTACGATTTTGACCGTACCACTTTTTTATGGCAGTAGGGTAAATCTGGTTTGGTGGCTTCAGTATGAATCTCTATTGTATTCAGAGTTTATATGGGATTTCATACTTCTATTGGAGTTTTGAACATACTTTTTTCTTAATGTATATGGTGCTTTTATGACAGTTCGTACTGACTCAAGATAGATGCGGGCCGCTTGCGGCCCGCACACTGCCCGAAAAACTAGTTATATTATATAAAGCTCGATTACCATACACTGACTGACTGACTGACTCACTGACTGACATAATTGTTCTCCCAGAAGGAGTAGAGTAGGGTTAAAATGAAGTATGGCGGAAATGTAGGGGGGGTTTAGGTGAGTATGGGAAAAATCGAAAATCATAAAAATGACGCCTGCCAAGTAAAGACGGATGACATATCTCGGAAACGGTAAGAGATAGATAGGGGGTGCTCGACCAAATGTCATAGGGGATCGGGAGAGCAGTCGAATGACACCTGTCAAAAATGCTCCTCTCATTCTTCATTCTTCATTTAGAGTATTTTTCTTACATTTTCGACTGTATTTGGAGTTTTTGTGGGATTTTCGACTGAATTTGGAGTTTTTGTGGGAATTTTTTGAAATCTGTAATTTTTTTTTAGGCTCAGATGCTCCTCTCATTCTTCATACTGTATTTAGAGTATTTTACCATACATTTTCGACTGTATTTGGAGTTTTTGTGGGATTTTCGACTGAATTTGGAGTAACGGTCCTATATCGGGTTATAGCGAGCCCGAAGGGCGAGCTTCTGGTGAGGCCGAAGGCCGAACTTCTGGTGAGGCCGTAGGCCGAACTTCGGCCCGCGAGGCCGAAGGCCGAGCGTATGGTGCGCGAGCCCGCAGGGCGAGCGCATGGCGAGGCCGTAGGCCGAGCCGTGTTAGTGTCTTGCGAGGCCGAAGGCTGAGCTCTGAATTAACATGCTCCTCTCATTCTTCATACTGTATCTGGAATATTTCACCTTACATTTTCGACTGTATTTGAAGTATGAAATCCCATATAAACCTTTAATACAATAAGGAACTAAACTGTAGCCACCAAACCAGATTTACCCTACTGCCATAAAAAAGTGGTACGGCCAGAATCGTACCAAGGTTCTGAGTCAATTCGGTAAAGGAACCCCACTCGTAGGTGCTTTGGTTATCGCGGGCAGTTACCATGGAGACCAGTCGGAGATGTGGAAAATACTCTCAAGTCTGATCTCGGTCTTCGGCTTCGGACAGTTACTCCAAATGTAGTCAAAACTCCCACACAAACTCCTAAAACAGTCGGTAATCTATGGTAAAATACTCCAAATACAGTATGAAGAATGAGAGGAGCATGTCAATTCGGAGCTCGGCCTTCGGCCTCGCAAGACACTCACACAGCTCAGCCTGCGGACTCGCCAAGCGCTCGCCCTTCGGGCTCGCGCACCTACCACTCGGCCTTCGGCCTCGCCGGCCGAAATTGACGATGACGTCTGCCAAAAAAAAAAGTTTTTCCGATTTGGCTGAAAATCGATATCTAGGTTGTTCTGGACGTTCTTATTCCAAATTTGAAATTTTTTTTTCGATGACGTCTGCCAACTAAAAAAAGTTTTTCCGATTTGGCTGAAAATCGATATCTAGGTTGTTCTGGACGTTCTTATTCCAAATCAGAAATTTTTTTTTCGATGACGTCTGCCAATTAAAAAAAGTTTTTCCGATTTGGCTGAAAATCGATATCTAGGTCGTTCTGGACGTTCTTATTCCAAATTTGAATTTTTTTTTTCGATGAGGTGCCCCTCTTATTCTTCATACTGCATTTGGAGTATTTCATTTTATGTTGGACTGTATTAAGAGTTTTTGTGGGAGTTTTGACTTTTTTTGGAGTAACTGTCCAAGGCCGAAGGCTGAGTTCCGACTTGAGGGTATTTTTCCACATCCCCGACTGGTCTCCATGGCAACTGCCCGCGATAACCAAAGCACCCACAAGTGGGGTTCCTTTACCGAAGTGACTCAGAACCCTGGTACGATTCTGACCGTACCACTTTTTTATGGCAGTAGGGTAAATCTGGTTTGGTGGCTACAATATGGTTCTTTATTGTATTGGGAGTTTATATGGGATTTCATATTTCTATTGGAGTTTTGAACAAATTTTTTTTTAAATGTAAAAGTTGCTTTTATGGCAGTTCGTACTGACTCAAGATAGATGCGGGCCGCTCGCGGCCCGCACACCACTTACCATCTAGTTATATTATATAAAGCTCGATTACCATACACTGACTGACTCACTCACTGACTGACTGACTGACTGACATAATTGTTCTCCCAGAAGGAGCAGAGTAGGGTTAAAATGAAGTATGGCGGAAATGTAGGGGGGGTTTAGGTGAGTATGGGAAAAATCCGAAAACTTGAAGATGACGTCTGCCAAGTAAAAGTGGATGGCGTATCTCGGAAACGGTAAGAGATAGGTAGGGGGTGCTCGAACAAATGTCATAGGGGATCGGGAGAGCAGTCGAATGACATGTGTCAAAAATCCAAAATGGCGGATTTCAAGATGGCCGCCATACAAAGTGCTCATATATTCGACCGTATTAGGAGTTTTTGTGGGATTTTCGACTGAATTTGGAGTTTTTGCCCTATAACAGTGAAATTCTTGATTTCTGTAATTTTTTTTTAATGTTTCGTTGCTCCTCTCATTCTTCATACTGCATTTGGAGTATTTTACCTTACATATTCGACTGTATTTGGAGTTTTTGTGGGATTTTCGACTGAATTTAGAGTTATTGGCCTGTAACAGTGAAACTTTTGAAATGTGTCATTTTTTTATTAGTCTCAGATGCTCCTCTCATTCTTCATACTGCATTTGGAGTATTATACCGTACATTTTCGACTGTATTTGGGGTTTTTGTGGGATTTTCGACTGAATTTGGAGTTACGGTCCTACATCATGTATAGCGAGCCCGAAGGGCGAGCTTCTGGTGAGGCCGAAGGCCGAACTTCAGCCCGCGAGGCCGAAGGCCGAGCGTATGGTGCGCGAGCCCGTAGGGCGAGCGCATGGCGAGGCCGCAGGCCGAGCCGTATTAGTGTCTTGCGAGGCCGAAGGCCGAGCTCTGAATTTACATGCTCCTCTCATTCTTCATACTGTATCTGGAGTATTTCACCTTACATTTTTGACTGTTTTTGGAGTTTTAGTGGGATTTTCGACTGAATTTGGAGTTTTTGTCCTAAAACAGTGAAATTTATTTTTTTATCATGCTTTGATGCTCCTCTCATTCTTCATACTGCATTTGGAGTTTTTTACCTTACATTTTCGACTGTATTTGGAGTTTGGTGGGATTTTCGACTGAATTTGGAGTTTTTGTCCTAAAATAGTGAATTTTTTTTTTTATCATGCTTTGATGCTCCTCTTATTCTTCATACTGCATTTGGAGTATTTTACCTTACATTTTCGACTGTATTTGGAGTTTTTGTGGGAATTTCGACTGAATTTGGACCTACGGACCTACATTAGTGTAGCGAGCCCGAAGGGCGAGCTTCTGGTGAGGCCGAAGGCCGAACTTTTGGCACGTGAGGCCGAAGGCCGAGCGTATGGTGCGCGAGCCCGAAGGGCGAGCGATGGCGAGGCCGTAGGCCGAGCCCTGTTTGTGTCTTGCGAGGCCGAAGGCCGAGCTTCATATTGACATGCTCCTCTCATTCTTTATACTGTACTTGGAGTATTTTACCATACATTACCGACTGTATTAGGAGTATGAGTACGTTCCTATTCCAATTTCGATGACGTCTGCCAAATAAAAAAAGTTTTTCCGATTTGGCTGAAAATCGATATCTAGGTCGTTCTGGACGTTCTTATTCCAAATTTGAAATTTTTTTTTCGATGACGTCTGCCAAGTAAAAAAAGTTTTTCCGATTTGGCTGAAATTCGATATCTAGGTTGTTCTGGACGTTCTTATTCCAAATTTGAAATTTTTTTTTCGATGACGTCTGCCAAGAAAAAAAAGTTTTTCCGATTTGGCTGAAAATCGATATCTAGGTTGTTCTGGACGTTCTTATTCCAAATCAGAAATTTTTTTTTCGATGACGTCTGCCAAGTAAAAAAAGTTTTTCCGATTAGGCTGAAAATCGATATCTAGGTTGTTTTGGACGTTCTTATTCCAAATTTGAAATTTTTTTTCGATGACGTCTGCCAAGTGATGAATGAAGACATATTTCGAAAACAGTAAGAGATAGGTGGGGGGGTCTTTGAACAAATGTCATAGTGAATATGGAGAGTACGAATGATACCCCAAAAAAATCCAAAATGGCGGAATTCAAGATGGCCGCCATACAAAGTGCTCCGATCACGCTGAAGTGAGGCCGTAAGGCCGAGCTTCAGTGGGTTCGGAGTGCTTTGCATGGTGGCCATCTTGAATTCCGCCATTTTGGATTCGTCCTAGGTGCCCCTCTTATTCTTCATACTGCATTTGGAGTAATTCATTTTATTTTTGGACTGTATTAAGAGTTTTTGTGGGAGTTTTGACTTTATTTGGAGTGACTGTCCAAGGCCGAAGGCCGAGCTCCGACTTGAGGGTATTTTTCCACATCTCCGACTGGTCTCCATGGCAACTGCCCGCGATAACCAAAGCACCCACAGGTGGGGTTCCTTTACCGAAGTGACTCAGAACCCTGGTACGATTCTGACCGTACCACTTTTTTATGGCAGTAGGGTAAATCTGGTTTGGTGGCTACAATTTGGTTCTTTATTGTATTGGGAGTTTATATGGGATTTCATATTTCTATTGGAGTTTTGAACATACTTTTTTCAAGTTATTAAGGTGCTTTTATGACAGTTCGTACTGACTCAAGATAGATGCGGGCCGCTCGCGGCCCGCACACCACTTACCATCTAGTTATAATATATAAAGCTCGATTACCACACACTGACTCACTGACTGACTCACTGACATAATTGTTCTCCCAGAAGGAGTAGAGTACGGTTAAAATGAAGTATGGCGGAAATGTAGGGGGGGTTTAGGTGAGTATGGGAAAAATCGAAAATCATAAAAATGACGCCTGCCAAGTAAAATTGGATGGCGTATCTCGGAAACGGTAAGAGATAGGTAGGGGGTGCTCGACCAAATGTCATAAGGGATCGGGAGAGCAGTCGAATGACACCTGTCAAAAATGCTCCTCTCATTCTTCATTCTTCATTTGGAGTATTTTTCTTACATTTTCGACTGTATTTGGAGTTTTTGTGGGATTTTCGACTGAATTTGGAGTTTTTGTGGGAATTTTTTGAAATCTGTAATTTTTTTTTAGGCTCAGATGCTCCTCTCATTCTTCATACTGTATTTGGAGTATTTTACCATACATTTTCGACTGTATTTGGAGTTTTTGTGGGATTTTCGACTGAATTTGGAGTAACGGTCCTATATCGGGTTATAGCGAGCCCGAAGGGCGAGCTTCTGGTGAGGCCGAAGGCCGAACTTCTGGTGAGGCCGTAGGCCGAACTTCGGCCCGCGAGGCCGTAGGCCGAGCCGTGTTAGTGTCTTGCGAGGCCGAAGGCCGAGCTCTGAATTTACATGCTCCTCTCATTCTTCATACTGTATCTGAAATATTTCACCTTACATTTTCGACTGTATTTGAAGTTTTAGTGGGATTCTCGACTGAATTTGGAGTTTTTGTCCTATAACAGTCAAATTCTTGATTTCTGTAATTTTTTTATTATGCTTCGATGCTCCTCTCATTCTTCGTACTGCATTTGGAGTAGTTTACCTTACATTTTCGACTGTATTTGGAGTTTTTGTGGGATTTTCGACTGAATTTGGAGTTACGGACCTACATCAGTGTATAGCGAGCCCGAAGGGCGAGCTTCTGGTGAGGCCGAAGGCCGAACTTTCGGTACGTGAGGCCGAAGGCCGAGCGTATGGTGCGCGAGCCCGCAGGGCGAGCGCTTGGCGAGGCCGTAGGCCGAGCCCAGTTAGTGTCTTGCGAGGCCGAAGGCAGAGCTACGTATTGACATGCTCCTCTCATTCTTCATACTGTATTTGGAGTATTTACCGTACATTACGGACTGTATTAGGAGTATGAGTACGTTCTTATGCCAATTTCGATGACGTCTGCCAACTAAAAAAAGTTTTTCCGATTTGGCTGAAAATCGATATCTAGGTTGTTCTGGACGTTCTTATTCCAAATCAGAAATTTTTTTTTCGATGACGTCTGCCAAGTAAAAAAAGTTTTTCCGATTTGGCTGAAAATCGATATCTAGGTTGTTCTGGACGTTCTTATTCTAAATTTGAAATTTTTTTTCGATGACGTCTGCCAAGTGATGAATGAAGACGTATCTCGAAAACAGTAAGAGATAGGTGGGGGGGTCTTTGAACAAATATCATAGTGAATATGGAGAGTACGAATGACATCCAAAAAAAATCCAAAATGGCGGAATTCAAGATGGCCGCCATACAAAGTGCTCCGATCACGCTGAAGTGAGGCCGTAAGGCCGAGCTTCAGCTCCGTGCCCCTCTTATTCTTCATACTGCATTTGGAGTAATTCATTTTAATTTTTGACTGTATAAAGAGTTTTTGTGGGTTTTTGGACTACATTTGGAGTAACTGTCCGAGGCCGAAGGCCGAGCTCCGACTTGAAAGTATTTTCCACATTTCCGACTGGTCCGCATGGTAACTGCTGGCGATAACCGAAGCACCTACGTGTGGGGTATCTTTATCGAAGTGACTAAGAATCTTGATACGATTCTGACTGTACCGCTTTTTTATGGCTGTAGGGTAAATCTGGTTTGACGGCTTCACTTTGGTTCTTTATTGTATTAAGGGTTTATATGGGATTTCATACTTCTATTATGGTTTTGATTTTTTTTTTTTAAATAAATAAGGTGTTTTGATATAATTTAAGAATGCATAACGATAATTGCGGGCCGCTCGCGGCCCGCACACCACTTACCATCTAGTTATATTATATAAAGCTCGATTACCACACACTGACTGACTCACTGACATAATTGTTCTCCCAGAAGGAGTAGAGTAGGGTTAAAATGAAGTATGGCGGAAATGTAGGGGGGGTTTAGGTGAGTATGGGAAAAATCCGAAAACTTGAAGATGACGTCTGCCAAGTAAAAGTGGATGGCGTATCTCGGAAACGGTAAGAGATAGGTAGGGGGTGCTCGAACAAATGTCATAGGGGATCGGAAGAGCAGTCGAATGACGTCTGTCAAAAATCCAAAATGGCGGATTTCAAGATGGCCGCCATACAATGTGCACATATTTTCGACCGTATTAGGAGTTTTTGTGGGATTTTCGAGTGAATATGGAGTTTTTGTCCTATAACAGTAAAATTCTTGATTTTTGTAATTTTTTTATTATGCTTCGATGTTCCTCTCATTCTTCATACTGCTTTTGGCGTATTTTACCTTACATTTTCGACTGTATTTGGACTTTTTGTGGGATTTTCGACTGAATTTGGGGTTTTTGTCCTATAACAGTGAAATTCTTGATTTCTGTAATTTTTTTATTATGCTTCGATGCTCCTCTCATTCTTCATACTGCATTTGGAGTATTATACCGTACATTTTCGACTGTATGTGGGGTTTTTGTGGGATTTTCGACTTAATTTGGAGTTAAGGTCCTACATCAGTGTATAGCGAGCCCGAAGGGCGAGCTTCTGGTGAGGCCGAAGGCCGAACTTCTGGTGAGGCCGAAGGCCGAACTTCAGCCCGCGAGGCCGAAGGCCGAGCGTACGGTGCGCGAGCCCGCAGGGCGAGCGCATGGCGAGGCCGCAGGCCGAGCCGTATTAGTGTCTTGTGAGGCCGAAGGCCGAGCTCTGAATTTACATGCTCCTCTCATTCTTCATACTGTATCTGGAGTATTTCACCTTACATTTTCGACTGTATTTGGAGTTTTAGTGGGATTTTCGACTGAATTTTGAGTTTTTGTCCTATAACAGTGAAATTTATTTTTTTATCATGCTTTGATGCTCCTCTTATTCTTCACACTGCATTTGGAGTATTTTACCTTACATTTTCGACTGTATTTGGAGTTTTTGTAGGAATTTGGACCTACGGACCTACATCAGTGTATAGCGAGCCCGAAGGGCGAGCTTCTGGTGAGGCCGAAGGCCGAACTTTTGGCACGTGAGGAGGAAGGCCGAGCGTATGGTGCGCGAGCCCGAAGGGCGAGCGATGGCGAGGCCGTAGGCCGAGCCCTGTTTGTGTCTTGCGAGGCCGAAGGCCGAGCTTCATATTGACATGCTCCTCTCATTCTTTATACTGTACTTGGAGTATTTTACCATACATTACCGACTGTATTAGGAGTATGAGTACGTTCCTATTCCAATTTCGATGACGTCTGCCAAATAAAAAAAGTTTTTCCGATTTGGCTGAAAATCGATATCTAGGTCGTTCTGGACGTTCTTATTCCAAATTTGAAATTTTTTTTTCGATGACGTCTGCCAAGTAAAAAAAGTTTTTCCGATTTGGCTGAAATTCGATATCTAGGTGGTTCTGGACGTTCTTATTCCAAATTTGAAATTTTTTTTTCGATGACGTCTGCCAAGAAAAAAAAGTTTTTCCGATTTGGCTGAAAATCGATATCTAGGTTGTTCTGGACGTTCTTATTCCAAATTCAAAATTTTTTTTTCGATGACGTCTGCCAAGTAAAAAAAGTTTTTCCGATTTGGCTGAAAATCGATATCTAGGTTGTTCTGGACGTTCTTATTCCAAATTTGAAACTTTTTTTTCGATGACGTCTGCCAAGTAAAAAAAGTTTTTCCGATTTGGCTGAAAATCGATATCTAGGTCGTTCTGGACGTTCTTATTCCAAATTTGATATTTTTTTTCGATGACGTCTGCCCAGTGATGAAAGATGACGTATCTCGAAAACGTTAAGAGATAGGTGGGGGGTCTTTGAACAAATGTCGTAATGAATAAGGAGAGTATACCAATGATATACAAAAAAAATCCAAAATGGCGGAATTCAAGATGGCCGCCATACAAAGTGCTTCGAGCACGCTAAAGTGAGGCCGTAAGGCCGAGCTTCAGTGGGGTAATATATAAAGGTAATATATAAAGCTCGATTACCACTGACTGACTCACTGACATAAATGTTCTCCTAGAAGGAGCAGAGTAGAGTGAAAATGATGTATGGCAAAAATGTAGGGGGGGTTTAGGTGAGTATGAGAAAAATCGAAAATCATAAAAATGACGCCTGCCAAGTAATGATGGATGACGTATCTCGAAAACGGTAAGAGATAGATAGGGGGTGTTTGAACAAATGTCATAGGGAATCTGGAGAGCAGTCAAATGACACCTGTCAAAAGTGCTCCTCTCATTCTTCATACTGCATTTGGAGTATTTTCCTTACATTTTCGACTGTATTTGGAGTTTTTATGGGATTTTCGACTAATTTTGGAGTTACTGTCATAGATGAAGGTATAGCGAGCCCGAAGGGCGAGCTTCTGGTGAGGCCGAAGGCCGAACTTTCGGCTTTACGCGAGCCCGAAGGGCGAGCGTTTGGCGAGGCCGCAGGCCGAGCCGTGTTAGTGTCTTGCGAGGCCGAAGGCCGAGCCATATTAGTGTCTTGCGAGGCCGAAGGCCGAGCTCCGAATTGACATGCTCCTCTCATTCTTCATACTGCATTTGGAGTATTTTACCATACAAAACCGACTGTTTTTGGAGTTTTTGTGGGATTTTTGACTGAATTTGGAGTTACTGTCATACATGAAGGTATAGCGAGCCCGAAGGGCGAGCTCTTGGTGAGGCCGAAGGCCGAACTTTCGGCCCGCGAGGCCGAAGGCCGAGCGTATGGTGGGCGAGCCCGAAGGGCGAGCACTTGGCGAGGCCGCAGGCCGAGCCGTATGAGTGTCTTGCGAGGCCGAAGGCCGAGCTCCGAATTAACATGCTCCTCTCATTCTTCATACTGTATTTGGAGTATTTTACCATAGATTACCGACTGTTTTAGAAGTTTTTGTGGGAGTTTTGACTAAATTTGGAGTAACTGTCCGAGGACGAAGGCCGAGCTCCGACTTGAGGGTATTTTCCACAACTCCGACTGGTCTCCATGGTAACTGCCCGCGATAACCAAAGCACCTACGAGTGGGGTTCCTTTACCGAAGTGACTCAGAACCTTGGTACGATTCTGACCGTACCACTTTTTTATGGCAGTAGGGTGGATCTGGTTTGGTGGCTACAGTTTGATTCTTTATTGTATTAGAAGTTTGTATGGGACGTCGTATATATTTTGGAGTTTTAAAATGTATTTTTTTTAATGTATAAGGTGTTTTGATAAAATTTAATACTGCATAACGATAAATGCGGGCCGCTTGCGGCCCGCACACTGCCCGAAAAACTAGTTATTAATTAATTAATTATCATCATCATCATCATCATCATCATAATATATAAAGCTCGATTACCACACACTGACTGACTCACTGACATAATTGTTCTCCCAGAAGGAGTAGAGTAGGGTTAAAATGAAGTATGGCGGAAATGTAGGGGGGGTTTAGGTGAGTATGGGAAAAATCGAAAATCATAAAAATGACGCCTGCCAAGTAAAAGTGGAAGGCGTATCTCGGAAACGGTAAGTGATAGGTAGGGGGTGCTTGACCAAATGTCATAGGGAATAGGGAGAGCAGTCAAATGACATCTGTCAAAAATCCAAAATGGCGGATTTCAAGATGGCCGCCATACAAAGTCCTCATATTTTCGACCGTATTAGGAGTTTTTGTGGGATTTTCGAGTGAATTTGGAGTTTTTGTCCTATAACAGTTAAATTCTTGATTTTTGTCATTTTTTTATTATGCTTCGATGTTCCTCTCATTCTTCATACTACTTTTGGAGTATTTTACCTTACATTTTCGACTGTATTTGGACTTTTTGTGGGATTTTCGAGTGAATTTGGAGTTTTTGTCTTATAACAGTGAAATTCTTGATTTCTGTAATTTTTTTATTATGCTTCGATGCTCCTCTCATTCTTCATACTGCATTTGGAGAATTATACCGTACATTTTCGAATGTATTTTGGGTTTTGGTGGGATTTTCGACTGAATTTGGAGTTACGGTCCTACATCAGTGTATAGCGAGCCCGAAGGGCGAGCTTCTGGTGAGGCCGAAGGCCGAACTTCTGGTGTGGCCGAAGGCCGAAGTTCAGCCCGCGAGGCCGAAGGCCGAGCGTATGGTGCGCGAGCCCGTAGGGCGAGCGCATGGCGAGGCCGCAGGCCGAGCCGTATTAGTGTCTTGCGAGGCCGAAGGCCGAGCTCTGAATTTACATGCTCCTCTCATTCTTCATACTGTATCTGGAGCATTTCACCTTACTTTTTCGACTGTATTTGGAGTTTTTGTGGGATTTTCGACTGAATTTGGACCTACGGACCTACATCAGTGTATAGCGAGCCCGAAGGGCGAGCTTCTGGTGAGGCCGAAGGCCGAACTTTCGGCACGTGAGGCCGAAGGCCGAGCGTATGGTGCGCGAGCCCGAAGGGCGAGCGCTTGGCGAGGCCGCAGGCCGAGCCCTGTTTGTGTCTTGCGAGGCCGAAGGCCGAGCTTCGTATTGACATGCTCCTCTCATTCTTCATACTGTATTTGGAGTATTTTACCATACATTACCGACTGTATTAGGAGTATGAGTACGTTCCTATTCCAATTTCGATGACGTCTGCCAAATAAAAAAAGTTTTTCCGATTTGGCTGAAAATCGATATCTAGGTTGTTCTGGACGTTCTTATACCAAATTTGAAATTTTTTTTTCGATTACGTCTGCCAAGTAAAAAAAGTTTTTCCGATTTGGCTGAAAATCGATATCTAGGTCGTTCTGGACGTTCTTATTCCAAATTTGAAATTTTTTTTCGATGACGTCTGCCAAGTAAAAAAAGTTGTTCCGATTTGGCTGAAAATCGATATCTAGGTTGTTCTGGACGTTCTTATTCCAAATCAGAAATTTTTTTTTCGATGACGTCTGCCAAGTAAAAAAAGTTTTTCCGATTTGGCTGAAAATCGATATCTAGGTCGTTCTGGACGTTCTTATTCCAAATTTGAAATTTTTTTTTCGATGACGTCTGCCAAGTTAAAAAAGTTTTTCCTATTTGGCTGAAAATCGATATCTAGGTTGTTCTGGACGTTCTTATTCCAAATTTTAATTTTTTTTTCGATGAGGTGCCCCTCTTATTCTTCATACTGCATTTGGAGTATTTCATTTTATGTTTGGACTGTATAAGAGTTTTTGTGGGAGTTTTGACTTTATTTGGAGTAACTGTCCAAGGCCGAAGGCTGAGCTCCGACTTGAGGGTATTTTTCCACATCCCCGACTGGTCTCCATGGCAACTGCCCGCGATAACCAAAGCACCCACAAGTGGGGTTCCTTTACCGAAGTGACTCAGAACCCTGGTACGATTCTGACCGTACCACTTTTTTATGGCAGTAGGGTAAATCTGGTTTGGTGGCTACAATTTGGTTCTTTATTGTATTCGGAGTTTATATGGGATTTCATATTTCTATTGGAGTTTTGAACATACTTTTTTTTAAATGTAAAAGTTGCTTTTATGGCAGTTCGTACTGACTCAAGATAGATGCGGGCCGCTCGCGGCCCGCACACCACTTACCATCTAGTTATTATAATATATAAAGCTCGATTACCACTGACTCACTCACTGACATAAATGTTCTCCTAGAAGGAGCAGAGTAGAGTGAAAATGATGTATGGCGAAAATGTAGGGGGGGTTTAGGTGAGTATGAGAAAAATCGAAAATCATAAAAATGACGCCTGCCAAGTAAAGATGGATGACATATCTCGAAAACGGTAAGAGATAGGTAGGGGGTGTTTGAACAAATGTCATAGGGAATCTGAAGAGCAGTCGAATGACACCTGTCAAAAGTGCTCCTCTCATTCTTCATACTCCATTTGGAGTATTTTCCTTACATTTTCGACTGTATTTGGAGTTTTTATGGGATTTTCGACTAATTTTGGATTTACTGTCATATAAGAAGGTATAGCGAGCCCGAAGGGCGAGCTTCAGGTGAGGCCGAAGGCCGAACTTTCGGCCCGCGAGGCCGAAGGCCGAGCGGATGGTGCGCGAGCCCGCAGGGCGAGCGTATGGCGAGGCCGCAGGCCGAGCCGTGTTAGTGTCTTGCGAGGCCGAAGGCCGAGCTCCGAATTGACATGCTCCTCTCATTCTTCATACTTCATTTGGAGTATTTTACCTAATATTTTCGACTGTTTTTGGAGTTTTTTGTGGGATTTTCAACTGAATTTCGAGTTACTGTCCTACATCAAGGTATAGCGAGCCCGAAGGGCGAGCTCCTGGTGAGGCCGAAGGCCGAACTTTCGGCCCGCGAGGCCGAAGGCCGAGCGTATGGTGGGCGAGCCCAAAGGGCGAGCACTTGGCGAGGCCGCAGGCCAAGCCGTATGAGTGTCTTGCGAGGCCGAAGGCCGAGCTCCGAATTGACATGCTCCTCTCATTCTTCATACTGCATTTGAGTATTTTACCTTACATTTTCGACTGTATTTGGAGTTTTTGTGGGATTTTTGACTGAATTTGGAGTTACTGTCATACATGAAGGTATAGCGAGCCCGAAGGGCGAGCTTCTGGTGAGGCCGAAGGCCGAACTTTCGGCCCGCGAGGCCGAAGGCCGAGCTTTAGGTGTGCGAGCCCGCAGGGCGAGCTCATGGCGAGGCCGTAGGCCGAGCCGTGTAAGTGTCTTGCGAGGCCGAAGGCCGAGCTCCGAATTGACATGCTCCTCTCATTCTTCATACTGTATTTGGAGTATTTCACCATACATTACCGACTGTTTTAGGAGTTTTTGTGGGAGTTTTGACTACATTTGGAGTAACTGTCCGAGGCCTAAGGCCGAGCTCCGACTTGAGGGTATTTTCCACATCTCCGACTGGTCTCCATGGTAACTGCCCGCGATAACCAAAGCACCTACAAGTGGGGTTCCTTTACCAAAGTGACTCAGAACCTTGGTACGATTCTGACCGTACCACTTTTTTATGGCAGTAGGGTGAATCTGGTTTGGTGGCTACAGTATGAATCTTTATTGTATTCAGAGTTTATATGGGATTTCATACTTCTGTTGGAGTTTAAATTATGTTTTTATTTAAATGTATAAGGTGCTTTTATGACAGTTCGTACTGACTCAAGATAGATGCGGGCCGCTTGCGGCCCGCACACTGCCCGAATAACTAGTTATAATATATAAAGCTCGATTACCACTGACTCACTGACTGACATAAATGTTCTCCTAGAAGGAGCAGAGTAGAGTGAAAATGATGTATGGCGAAAATGTTCGGGGGGTTTTGGTGAGTATGAGAAAAATCGAAAATCACTAAAATGACGCCTGCCAAGTAGAGATGGATGACGTATCTCGAAAACAGTAAGAGATAGATAGGGGGTGTTTGAACAAATGTCATAGGGAATCGGGAGAGCAGTCAAATGACATGTGTCAAAAGTGCTCCTCTCATTCTTCATACTGCATTTGGAGTATTTTTCTTACATTTTCGACTGTATTTGGAGTTTTTGTGGAATTTTCGACTGATTTTGGAGTTACTGTCATAGATGAAGGTATAGCGAGCCCGAAGGGCGAGCTTTTGGTGAGGCCGAAGGCCGAACTTTCGGCCCGCGAGGCCGAAGGCCGAGTGGATGGTGCGCGAGCCCGTAGGGCGAGCGCTTGGCGAGGCCGCAGGCCGAGCCATGTTAGTGTCTTGCGAGGCCGAAGGCCGAGCTCCGAATTGACATGCTCCTCTCATTCTTCATACTGCATTTGAGTATTTTACCTTACATTTTCGACTGTATTTGGAGTTTTTGTGGGATTTTTGACTGAATTTGGAGTTACTGTCATACATGAAGGTATAGCGAGCCCGAAGGGCGAGCTTCTGGTGAGGCCGAAGGCCGAACTTTCGGCCCGCGAGGCCGAAGGCCGAGCGGATAGTGCGCGAGCCCGAAGGGCGAGCGTTTGGCGAGGCCGCAGGCCGAGCCGTGTTAGTGTCTTGCGAGGCCGAAGGCCGAGCCATATTAGTGTCTTGCGAGGCCGAAGGCCGAGCTCCGAATTGACATGCTCCTCTCATTCTTCATACTGCATTTGGAGTATTTTACCATACAAAACCGACTGTTTTTGGAGTTTTTGTGGGATTTTCGACTGAATTTGGAGTTACTGTCATACATGAAGGTATAGCGAGCCCGAAGGGCGAGCTTCTGGTGAGGCCGAAGGCCGAACTTTCGGCCTGCGAGGCCGAAGGCCGAGCTTAAGGGGTGCGAGCCCGCAGGGCGAGCTTATGGCGAGGCCGTAGGCCGAGCCGTGTAAGTGTCTTGCGAGGCCGAAGGCCGAGCTCCGAATTGACATGCTCCTCTCATTCTTCATACTGTATTTGGAGTATTTTACCATAAATTACCGACTGCTTTAGGAGTTTTTGTGGGAGATTTGACTACATTTGGAGTAACTGTCCAAGGCCGAAGGCCGAGATCCGACTTGAGAGTATTTTCCACATCTCCGACTGGTCTCCATGGTAACTGCCCGCGATAACCAAAGCACCTACGAGTGGGGTTACTTTACCGAAGTGACTCAGAACCTTGGTACGATTTTGACCGTACCACTTTTTTATGGCAGTAGGGTAAATCTGGTTTGGTGGCTACAGTTTGGTTCATTAATGTATTAAGAGTTTGTATGGGACGTCGTATATATTTTGGAGTTTTAATTTTTTTTATAATGTATAAGGTGTTTTGATAAAATTTAATACTGCATAACGATAAATGCGGGCCGCTTGCGGCCCGCACACTGCCCGAAAAACTAGTTATCTTCTCTTCTCTTTATATAAAGCTCGATTACCATACACTGACTGACTCACTCACTGACTGACTGACTGACTCACTGACTGACTGACTGACATAATTGTTCTCCCAGAAGGAGTCGAGTAGGAAGAAAGTGATGTATGGGAAAAGTGTAGGGGGGGTTTAGGTGAGTATGGGAAAAATCGAAAATCATAAAAATGACGCCTGCCAAGTAAAGACGGATGACATATCTCGAAAACGGTAAGAGATAGATAGGGGGTGCTCGACCAAATGTCATAGGGGATCGGGGGAGCAGTCGAATGACACCTGTCAAAAATGCTCCTCTCATGCTTCATTCTTCATTTGGAGTATTTTTCTTACATTTTCGACTGTATTTGGAGTTTTTGTGGGATTTTCGACTGTTTTTGGAGTTTTTGTCCTATAACAGGGAATATTTTGAAATCTGTCATTTTTTTTTAGGCTCAGATGCTCCTCTCATTCTTCATACTGCATTTGGAGTATTATACCGTACATTTTCGACTGTATGTGGGGTTTTTGTGGGATTTTCGACTGAATTTGGAGTTAAGGTCCTACATCAGTGTATAGCGAGCCCGAAGGGCGAGCTTCTGGTGAGGCCGAAGGCCGAACTTCTTGTGAGGCCGAAGGCCGAACTCCGGCCCGCGAGGCCGTAGGCCGAGCGTATGGTGCGCGAGCCCGTAGGGCGAGCGCATGGCGAGGCCGCAGGCCGAGCCGTATTAGTGTCTTGCGAGGCCGAAGGCCGAGCTCCGAATTGACATGCTCCTCTCATTCTTCATACTGTATTTGGAGTATTTTACCATACAAAACCGACTGTATTTGGAGTTTTTGTGGGATTTTCGACTGAATTTGGAGTCACTGTCATACGTAAAGGTATAGCGAGCCCGAAGGGCGAGCTTCTGGTGAGGCCGAAGGCCGAACTTTCGGCCAGCGAGGCCGAAGGCCGAGCGTATGGTGCGCGAGCCCGAAGGGCGAGCGCTTGGCGAGGCCGCAGGCTGAGCCGTGTTAGTGTCTTGCGAGGCCGAAGGCCGAGCTCCGAATTTACATGCTCCTCTCATTCTTCATTCTGTATTTGGAGTATTTAACCATATATTATCGACTGTTTTAGGAGTTTAGTGGGAGTTTTGACTACATTTGGAGTAACTGACCGAGGCAGAAGGCCGAGCTCCGACTTGAGAGTATCTTCCACATCTCCGACTGGTCTCCATGGTAACTGCCCGTCATAACCAAAGCACCTACGAGTGGGGTTCCTTTACCGAAGTGACTCGGAACCTTGGTACAACTCTGACCGTACCACTTTTTTATGGCGGTAGGGTGAATTTGGTTTGGTGGTTACAGTATGGTTCCTTATTGTATTAGGAGTTTGTATGGGACGTCGTATATCTTTTGGATTTTTGAAAATTTTTTTTAATGTATAAGGTGTTTTGATATAATTTAATACTGCATAACGATAAATGCGGGCCGCTTGCGGCCCGCACACTGCCCGAAAAACTAGTTATTTGGAATAAGAACGTCCAGAACGACCTAGATATCGATTTTCAGCCAAATCGGAAAAACTTTTTTTATTTGGCAGACGTCATCGAAATTGGAATAGGAACGTACTCATACTCCTAATACAGTCGGTAATGTATGGTAAAATACTCCAAGTACAGTATAAAGAATGAGAGGAGCATGTCAATATGAAGCTCGGCCTTCGGCCTCGCAAGACACAAACAGGGCTCGGCCTACGGCCTCGCCATCGCTCGCCCTTCGGGCTCGCGCACCATACGCTCGGCCTTCCTCCTCACGTGCCAAAAGTTCGGCCTTCGGCCTCACCAGAAGCTCGCCCTTCGGGCTCGCTATACACTGATGTAGGTCCGTAGGTCCAAATTCCTACAAAAACTCCAAATACAGTCGAAAATGTAAGGTAAAATACTCCAAATGCAGTGTGAAGAATAAGAGGAGCATCAAAGCATGATAAAAAAATAAATTTCACTGTTATAGGACAAAAACTCAAAATTCAGTCGAAAATCCCACTAAAACTCCAAATACAGTCGAAAATGTAAGGTGAAATACTCCAGATACAGTATGAAGAATGAGAGGAGCATGTAAATTCAGAGCTCGGCCTTCGGCCTCACAAGACACTAATACGGCTCGGCCTGCGGCCTCGCCATGCGCTCGCCCTGCGGGCTCGCGCACCGTACGCTCGGCCTTCGGCCTCGCGGGCTGAAGTTCGGCCTTCGGCCTCACCAGAAGTTCGGCCTTCGGCCTCACCAGAAGCTCGCCCTTCGGGCTCGCTATACACTGATGTAGGACCTTAACTCCAAATTAAGTCGAAAATCCCACAAAAACCCCACATACAGTCGAAAATGTACGGTATAATACTCCAAATGCAGTATGAAGAATGAGAGGAGCATCGAAGCATAATAAAAAAATTACAGAAATCAAGAATTTCACTGTTATAGGACAAAAACCCCAAATTCAGTCGAAAATCCCACAAAAAGTCCAAATACAGTCGAAAATGTAAGGTAAAATACGCCAAAAGCAGTATGAAGAATGAGAGGAACATCGAAGCATAATAAAAAAATTACAAAAATCAAGAATTTTACTGTTATAGGACAAAAACTCCATATTCACTCGAAAATCCCACAAAAACTCCTAATACGGTCGAAAATATGTGCACATTGTATGGCGGCCATCTTGAAATCCGCCATTTTGGATTTTTGACAGACGTCATTCGACTGCTCTTCCGATCCCCTATGACATTTGTTCGAGCACCCCCTACCTATCTCTTACCGTTTCCGAGATACGCCATCCACTTTTACTTGGCAGACGTCATCTTCAAGTTTTCGGATTTTTCCCATACTCACCTAAACCCCCCCTACATTTCCGCCATACTTCATTTTAACCCTACTCTACTCCTTCTGGGAGAACAATTATGTCAGTGAGTCAGTCAGTCAGTGAGTGGTAATCGAGCTTTATATATTATGATGACTAGTTTTTCGGGCAGTGTGCGGGCCGCAAGCGGCCCGCATCTATCTTGAGTCAGTACGAACTGTCATAAAAGCACCTTATACAATTCAAAAAATATTTAAAATTCCAAAAGATTTAACGTCCCATACAAACTCTTAATACAGTAGAGAACCAATCTGTAGCCACCAAACCAGATTCACCCTACTGCCATAAAAAAGAGGTACGGTCAGAATCGTACCAAGGTTCTGAGTCACTTCGGTGAAGGAACCCCACCTGTAGGTGCTTTGGTTACCGCGGGCAGTTACCATAGAGACCAGTCGGAGATGTGGAAGATACTCTCAAAACGGAGCTCGGCCTTCGGCCTCGGACAGTTGCTCCAAATGTAGTCAAAACTCCCACAAAAACTCCTAAAACAGTCGGTAATATATGGTGAAATACTCCAAATACAGTATGAAGAATGAGAGGAGCATGTAAATTCGGAGCTCGGCCTTCGGCCTCGCAAGACACTCACACGGCTCAGCTTGCGGCCACGCCAAAAGCTCGCCCTGCGGGCTCGCCAACCATACGCTCGGCCTTCGGCCTCGCGGGCCGAAAGTTCGGCCTTCGGCCTCACCAGAAGCTCGCCCTTCGGGCTCGCTATTCCTTGATGTAGGACAGTTACTCCAAATTCAGTCGAAAATCCCACAAAAACTCTTAATACAGTCGAAAATTAAGGAAAAGTACTCCAAATGCAGTATGAAGCATGAGAGGAGCATGTCAATTCGGAGCTCGGCCTTCGGCCTCGCAAGACACTTATATGGCTCGGCCTTCGGCCTCGCTAGACACTAATACAGCTCGGCCTGCGGCCTCGCCAAGCGCTCGCCCTTCGGGCTCGCGCACCATACGCTCGGCCTTCGGCCTCGCGGGCCGAAAGTTCGGCCTACGGCCTCACCAGAAGCTCGCCCTTCGGGCTCGCTATACCTTCTTGTATGACAGTTACTCCAAAATTAGTCGAAAATCCCATAAAAACTCCAAATACAGTCGAAAATGTTAGAAAAATACTCCAAATGCAGTATGAAGAATGAGAGGAGCACTTTTGACTCATGTCATTTGACTGCTCTCCCAATTCCCTATGACATTTGTTCAAACACCCCCTATCTATCTCTTACCGTTTTCGAGATACGTCATCCATCATTACTTGGCAGGCGTCATTTTTATGATTTTCGATTTTTCTCATACTCACCTAAACCCCCACTACATTTTTGCCATACATCATTTTAACTCTACTCTGCTCCTTCTAGGAGAACATTTATGTCAATGAGTCAGTCAGTCAGTCAGTCAGTCAGTGAGTGGTAATCGAGCTTTATATATTATTAACTAGATGGTAAGTGGTGTGCGGGCCGCGAGCGGCCCGCATCTATCTTGAGTCAGTACGAACTGTCATAAAAGCACCTTATACATTTGAAAAAAAAAAATTAAAACTCCAAGAGAAGTATGAAATCCCATATAAACTCCCAATTCAATAAAGAACCAAACTGTAGCCACCAAACCAGATTAACCCTACTGCCATAAAAAAAGCGGTACAGTCAGAATCGTATCAAGATTCGAAGTCATTTCAGTACAGGACCCTACACGTAGATGCTTCGGTTATCGCTGGCAGTTACCATGGAGACCAGTCGGAGATGTGGAAAATACTCTCAAGTCAGAGCTCGGCCTTCGGCATTGTACGGTTACTCCAAATGTAGTCAAAAATCCCACAAAAACTCTTAAAACAGTCAAAAAATAAAATGAATTACTCCAAATGCAGTATGAAGAATAAGAGGGGCTCCTAGGACGAATCCAAAATGGCGGAATTCAAGATGACCACCATGCAAAGCACTCCGACCCCACTGAAGCTCGGCCTTACGGCCTCACTTCAGCGTGCTCGAAGCACTTTGTATGGCGGCCATCTTGAATTCCGCCATTTTGGATTTTTTTTGTATATCATTGGTATACTCTCCTTATTCATTACGACATTTGTTCAAAGACCCCCCACCTATCTCTTAACGTTTTCGAGATACGTCATCTTTCATCACTGGGCAGACGTCATCGAAAAAAAATATCAAATTTGGAATAAGAACGTCCAGAACGACCTAGATATCGATTTTCAGCCAAATCGGAAAAACTTTTTTTACTTGGCAGACGTCATCGAAAAAAAAGTTTCAAATTTGGAATAAGAACGTCCAGAACAACCTAGATATCGATTTTCAGCCAAATCGGAAAAACTTTTTTTACTTGGCAGACGTCATCGAAAAAAAAATTTTGAATTTGGAATAAGAACGTCCAGAACAACCTAGATATCGATTTTCAGCCAAATCGGAAAAACTTTTTTTTCTTGGCAGACGTCATCGAAAAAAAAATTTCAAATTTGGAATAAGAACGTCCAGAACCACCTAGATATCGAATTTCAGCCAAATCGGAAAAACTTTTATTACTTGGCAGACGTCATCGAAAAAAAAATTTCAAATTTGGAATAAGAACGTCCAGAACGACCTAGATATCGATTTTCAGCCAAATCGGAAAAACTTTTTTTATTTGGCAGACGTCATCGAAATTGGAATAGGAACGTACTCATACTCCTAATACAGTCGGTAATGTATGGTAAAATACTCCAAGTACAGTATAAAGAATGAGAGGAGCATGTCAATATGAAGCTCGGCCTTCGGCCTCGCAAGACACAAACAGGGCTCGGCCTACGGCCTCGCCATCGCTCGCCCTTCGGGCTCGCGCACCATACGCTCGGCCTTCCTCCTCACGTGCCAAAAGTTCGGCCTTCGGCCTCACCAGAAGCTCGCCCTTCGGGCTCGCTATACACTGATGTAGGTCCGTAGGTCCAAATTCCTACAAAAACTCCAAATACAGTCGAAAATGTAAGGTAAAATACTCCAAATGCAGTGTGAAGAATAAGAGGAGCATCAAAGCATGATAAAAAAATAAATTTCACTGTTATAGGACAAAAACTCAAAATTCAGTCGAAAATCCCACTAAAACTCCAAATACAGTCGAAAATGTAAGGTGAAATACTCCAGATACAGTATGAAGAATGAGAGGAGCATGTAAATTCAGAGCTCGGCCTTCGGCCTCACAAGACACTAATACGGCTCGGCCTGCGGCCTCGCCATGCGCTCGCCCTGCGGGCTCGCGCACCGTACGCTCGGCCTTCGGCCTCGCGGGCTGAAGTTCGGCCTTCGGCCTCACCAGAAGTTCGGCCTTCGGCCTCACCAGAAGCTCGCCCTTCGGGCTCGCTATACACTGATGTAGGACCTTAACTCCAAATTAAGTCGAAAATCCCACAAAAACCCCACATACAGTCGAAAATGTACGGTATAATACTCCAAATGCAGTATGAAGAATGAGAGGAGCATCGAAGCATAATAAAAAAATTACAGAAATCAAGAATTTCACTGTTATAGGACAAAAACCCCAAATTCAGTCGAAAATCCCACAAAAAGTCCAAATACAGTCGAAAATGTAAGGTAAAATACGCCAAAAGCAGTATGAAGAATGAGAGGAACATCGAAGCATAATAAAAAAATTACAAAAATCAAGAATTTTACTGTTATAGGACAAAAACTCCATATTCACTCGAAAATCCCACAAAAACTCCTAATACGGTCGAAAATATGTGCACATTGTATGGCGGCCATCTTGAAATCCGCCATTTTGGATTTTTGACAGACGTCATTCGACTGCTCTTCCGATCCCCTATGACATTTGTTCGAGCACCCCCTACCTATCTCTTACCGTTTCCGAGATACGCCATCCACTTTTACTTGGCAGACGTCATCTTCAAGTTTTCGGATTTTTCCCATACTCACCAAAACCCCCCGAACATTTCCGCCATACATCATTTTCACTCTACTCTACTCCTTCTAGGAGAACATTTATGTCAGTCAGTCAGTCAGTGGTAATCGAGCTTTATATATTATAAAGTGGTAATCGAGCTTTATATATTATAATAACTAGTTTTTCGGACAGTGTGCGGGCCGCAAGCGGCCCGCATCTATCTTGAGTCAGTACGAACTGTCATAAAAGCTCCTTATACAAAGAAAAAAAGTACAAAAAAACTCCTATAGAAGTATGAAATCCCATATAAACTCTAAATACAATAGAGATTCATACTGTAGCCACCAAACCAGATTTACCCTACCGCCATAAAAATGTGGTATGGTCAGAATTGTACCAAGGTTCTGAGTCACTTCGGTAAAGGAACCCCACTTGTAGGTGCTTTGGTTATCGCGGGCAGTTACCATGGAGACCAGTCGGAGAAGTGGAAAATACCCTCAAGTCGGAGCTCGGCCTTCGGCCTCGGACAGTTACTCCAAATGTAGTCAAAACTCCCACAAAAACTCCTAAAACAGTCGGTAATGCATGATGAAATACTCCAAATACAGTATGAAGAATGAGAGGAGCATGTAAATTCAGAGCTCGGCCTACGGCCTCGCAAGACACTTACACGGCTCAGGCTGCGGCCTCGCAAAGCGCTCGCCCTTCGGGCTCGCGCACCTTCCACTCGGCCTTCGGCCTCGTGGGCCGAAAGTTCGGCCTTCGGCCTCACCAGAAGCTCGCCCTTCGGGCTCGCGATACACTGATGGGGGACAGTAACTCCAAATTCAGTCGAAAATCCCACAAAAACTCCAAATACAGTCGAAAATGTAAGGTAAAGTACTCCAAATGCAGTATGAAGAATGAGAGGAGCATGTCAATTCGGAGCTCGGCCTTCGGCCTCGCAAGACACTAATATGGCTCGGCCTTCGGCCTCGCAAGACACTAATACAGCTCGCCCTTCGGGCTCGCGCACCATCCGCTCGGCCTTCGGCCTCGCGGGCCGAAAGTTCGGCCTTCGGCCTCACCAGAAGCTCGCCCTTCGGGCTCGCTATACCTTCATCTATGACAGTAACTCCAAAATCAGTCGAAAATCCCACAAAAACTCCAAATACAGTCGAAAATGTAAGAAAAATACTCCAAATGCAGTATGAAGAATGAGAGGAGCACTTTTGACACATGTCATTTGACTGCTCTCCAGATTCCCTATGACATTTGTTCAAACACCCCCTATCTATCTCTTACCGTTTTCGAGATACGTCATCCATCTTTACTTGGCAGGCGTCATTTTTATGATTTTCGATTTTTCTCATACTCACCAAAACCCCCCGAACATTTTCGCCATACATCATTTTCACTCTACTCTGCTCCTTCTAGGAGAACATTTATGTCAGTCAGTCAGTCAGTGGTAATCGAGCTTTATATATTATAACTAGTTCTTCGGGCAGTGTGCGGGCCGCAAGCGGCCCGCATTTATCGTTATGCAGTATTAAATTATAACAAAGCACCTTATTCATTAAAAAAAAATTTAAAACTCCAAAATATATACGACGTCCCATACAAACTCCTAATACAATAAGGAACCAAACTGTAGCCACCAAACCAGATTCACCCTACTGCCATAAAAAAGTGGTACGGTCAAAATCGTACCAAGGTTCTAAGTCACTTCGGTAAAGGAACTCCACTTGTAGGTGCTTTGGTTATCGCGGGCAGTTACCATGGAGACCAGTCGGAGATGTGGAAAATACCCTCAAGTCGGAGCTCGGCCTTAGGCCTCGGACAGTTACTCCAAATGTAGTCAAAACTCCCACAAAAACTCCTAAAACAGTCGGTAATGTATAGTGAAATACTCCAAATACAGTATGAAGAATGAGAGGAGCATGTCAATTCGGAGCTCGGCCTTCGGCCTCGCAAGACACTAACATGGCTCGGCCTGCGGCCTCGCCAAGCGCTCGCCCTACGGGCTCGCGCGCCATCCGCTCGGCCTTCGGCCTCGCGGGCCGAAAGTTCGGCCTTCGGCCTCACCAGAAGCTCGCCCTTCGGGCTCGCTATACCTTCATGTATGACAGTAACTCCAAATTCAGTCAAAAATCCCACAAAAACTCCAAAAACAGTCGGTTTTGTATGGTAAAATACTCCAAATGCAGTATGAAGAATGAGAGGAGCATGTCAATTCGGAGCTCGGCCTTTGGCCTCGCAAGACACTAATATGGCTCGGCCTTCGGCCTCGCAAGACACTAACACGGCTCGGCCTGCGGCCTCGCCAAACGCTCGCCCTTCGGGCTCGCGCACCATCCGCTCGGCCTTCGGCCTCGCGGGCCGAAAGTTCGGCCTTCGGCCTCACCAGAAGCTCGCCCTTCGGGCTCGCTATACCTTCATCTATGACATTTACTCCAAAATCAGTTAAAAATCCCACAAAAACTCCAAATACAGTCGAAAATGTAAGAAAAATACTCCAAATGCAGAATGAAGAATGAGAGGAGCACTTTTGACTCATGTCATTTGACTGCTCTCCCGATTCCCTATGACATTTGTTCAAACACCCCCTATCTATCTCTTACCGTTTTCGAGATACGTCATCCATCATTACTTGGCAGGCGTCATTTTTATGATTTTCGATTTTTCTCATACTCACCTAAACCCCCCCTACATTTTTGCCATACATCATTGTCGTCCTACTCGTCTCCTTCTAGGAGAACATTTATGTCAGTCAGTCAGTCAGTGGTAATCGAGCTTTATATATTATAACTAGTTTTTCGGGCAGTGTGCGGGCCGCAAGCGGCCCGCATCTATCTTGAGTCAGTACGAACTGTCATAAAAGCCCCTTATACAAAGAAAAAAAGTAAAAAAAAACTCCAGTAGAAGTATGAAATCCCATATAAACTCAAAACAATAGAGATTCATACTGTAGCCACCAAACCAGATTTACCCTACTGCCATAAAAAAGTGGTTCGGTCAGAATCGTACCAAGGTTCTGAGTCACTTCGGTAAAGGAACCCCACTCGTAGGTGCATTGGTTATCGCGGGCAGTTACCATAGAGACCAGTCGGAGATGTGGAAGATACTCTCAAAACGGAGCTCAGCCTTAGGCCTCGGACAGTTACTCCAAATGTAGTCAAATCTCCCACAAAAACTCCTAAAACAGTCGGTAATTTATGGTAAAATACTCCAAATACAGTATGAAGAATGAGAGGAGCATGTCAATTCGGAGCTCGGCCTTCGGCCTCGCAAGACACTTACACGGCTCGGCCTACGGCCTCGCCATAAGCTCGCCCTGCGGGCTCGCACGCCTTAAGCTCGGCCTTTGGCCTCGCAGGCCGAAAGTTCGGCCTTCGGCCTCACCAGAAGCTCGCCCTTCGGGCTCGCTATACCTTCATGTATGACAGTAACTCCAAATTCAGTCGAAAATCCCACAAAAACTCCAAAAACAGTCGGTTTTGTATGGTAAAATACTCCAAATGCAGTATGAAGAATGAGAGGAGCATGTCAATTCGGAGCTCGGCCTTCGGCCTCGCAAGACACTAATATGGCTCGGCCTTCGGCCTCGCAAGACACTATCACGGCTCGGCCTGCGGCCTCGCCAAGCTCGCGATACACTGATGGGGGACAGTAACTCCAAATTCAGTCGAAAATCCCACAAAAACTCCAAATACAGTCGAAAATGTAAGGTAAAGTACTCCAAATGCAGTATGAAGAATGAGAGGAGCATGTCAATTCGGAGCTCGGCCTTCGGCCTCGCAAGACACTAATATGGCTCGGCCTTCGGCCTCGCAAGACACTAATACAGCTCGCCCTTCGGGCTCGCGCACCATCCGCTCGGCCTTCGGCCTCGCGGGCCGAAAGTTCGGCCTTCGGCCTCACCAGAAGCTCGCCCTTCGGGCTCGCTATACCTTTATCTATGACAGTAACTCCAAAATCAGTCGAAAATCCCACAAAAACTCCAAATACAGTCGAAAATGTAAGAAAAATACTCCAAATGCAGTATGAAGAATGAGAGGAGCACTTTTGACACATGTCATTTGACTGCTCTCCAGATTCCCTATGACATTTGTTCAAACACCCCCTATCTATCTCTTACCGTTTTCGAGATACGTCATCCATCTTTACTTGGCAGGCGTCATTTTTATGATTTTCGATTTTTCTCATACTCACCAAAACCCCCCGAACATTTTCGCCATACATCATTTTCACTCTACTCTGCTCCTTCTAGGAGAACATTTATGTCAGTCAGTCAGTCAGTGGTAATCGAGCTTTATATATTATAATAACTAGTTTTTCGGGCAGTGTGCGGGCCGCAAGCGGCCCGCATCTATCTTGAGTCAGTACGAACTGTCATAAAAGCACCTTATACATTTGAAAAAAAAAATTAAAAACTCCAATAGAAGTATGAAATCCCATATAAACCTTTAATACAATAAGGAACTAAACTGTAGCCACTAAACCAGATTTACCCTACTGCCATAAAAAAGTGGTACGGCCAGAATCGTACCAAGGTTCTGAGTCACTTCGGTAAAGGAACCCCACTCGTAGGTGATATAGTTATCGCGGGCAGTTACCATGGAGACCAGTCGGAGATGTGCAAAATACCCTCAAATCGGAGCTCGGCCTTCGGCCTCGGACAGTTACTCCAAATGTAGTGAAAACTGCCACAAAATCTCCTAAAACAGTCGGTAATGTTTAGTAAAATACTCCAAATACAGTATGAAGAATGAGAGGAGCATGTAAATTCGGAGCTCGGCCTTCGGCCTCGCAAGACGCTAATATGGCTCGGCCTTCGGCCTCGCTAGACACTAATACAGCTCGGCCTGCGGCCTCGCCAAGCGCTCGCCCTACGGGCTCGCGCACCATCAGCTCGGCCTTCGGCCTCGCGGGCCGAAAGTTCGGCCTTCGGCCTCACCAGAAGCTCGCCCTTCGGGCTCGCTATACCTTCATGTATGACAGTAACTCCAAATTCAGTCAAAAATCCCACAAAAACTCCAAATACAGTCGAAAAAGTAAGGTAAAATACTCAAATGCAGTATGAAGAATGAGAGGAGCATGTCAATTCGGAGCTCGGCCTTCGGCCTCGCAAGACACTAATATGGCTCGGCCTTCGGCCTCGCTAGACACTAATACAGCTCGGCCTGCGGCCTCGCCAAGCGCTCGCCCTTCGGGCTCGCGCACCATCAGCTCGGCCTTCGGCCTCGCGAACTGAAAGTTCGGCCTTCGGCCTCACCAGAAGCTCGCCCTTCGGGCTCGCTATACCTTCATCAATGACAGTAACTCCAAAATCAGTCGAAAATCCCACAAAAACTCCAAATACAGTAAAAAATATAAGGAAAATACTCCAAATGCAGTACGAAGAATGAGAGGAGCATTTTTGACAGGTGTCATTCGACTGCTCTCCAGATTCCCTATGACATTTGTTCAAACACACCCTATCTATCTCTTACCGTTTTCGAGATACGTCATCCAACTTTACTTGGCAGGCGTCATTTTTATGATTTTCGATTTTTCTCATACTCACCTAAACCCCCCCTACATTTTTGCCATACATCATTGTCGTCCTACTCGTCTCCTTCTAGGAGAACATTTATGTCAGTCAGTCAGTGAGTCAGTGAGTGGTAATCGAGCTTTATATATTATGATGACTAGGTGGTAAACGGTGTGCGGGCCGCGAGCGGCCCGCATTTATCTTTGTGCAGTAATAAACAAAATGGAAACATCAAATACATTTAACAAAAATGTTTAAAACTCCAAAAGATGTATGACGTTCCATACAAACTTTTAGTACAGTTGAAAACCATAATGAAGCCGTTAGTTTACATTTACCCTACTACCATAAAAAAGAGGTACGGGCAGAATTGTATCAATATTCTTAGTCACTTTGCTTGAGGAATCCCACTCGTTGGTGCTTCGGTTATCGCGGTTATATTTATTCCTAAATATATACATTTTATCGCCATCTGGGGTTTATGACGTGTACTATAAGATTTGTATCAATAATATACCATTAGTTGATAGATGTTTCAGCAGATGGCGCTGATACAAAATCGAATAGAATATCAAATTGGTATTAACATTTTACTCTGTAGTATGTACAAGATATGTATTTACATTTTGCAATCTCAAATTTCTTTCAACTCTAAATTATCTTTATTACATATCCACCAAAAGGTAATGTTCATCCTCGTCACAAAAATTATAGTTCATGCCCGCGTTAAGCTCTTCAAAAATATGTAAGGTGGATAGTTATGATGAATACCTATATATTATTATTCAAACAAACAAATAATTATTAATATGATTTCATGAAAATTATACTAACAACTGGGGAGTAAATAGGCATGTATAGATATTTCATTGTTGGAATATAATTCAAATACGCTTTGTCTTAACTTGTACAGTAAGTGGTGAAAAATAAATTGGCTTCGTAATTTTAGCTACGTCAACGCATTAGTGTTTCATAAAGAAATTAAATAATATTTTAAGACCTTTACAGACCAAAATAAGAATCCCTTAATTTTTGATCTTTTCAAACTTGACAAGAACAATATTAGCTATAATATTGCAAAGTATTAAAAAAATCTATACTCTAACATACCCCCATATCAAAATAATTGCCTAAAATAATTACCTATTCACTATGAAATCCAAATTTTAAGCATTAGGTCCAATCAAAAATATCAGTGTCTAAACACATACATCATTCTTTATGTATGTATTAATTATATTACCGAAAATCAAAGGCCAGTTAAAACGCAAACGATAGGTAGCAATTCTTACATACAATCGACACAGGCAACCAGCTATTCTGACGCTAACGATTGAAGACTGATTAGTCGCGCCCTTTATATAAGTATTGTTCATTGACAATAATTATTATATAGCCTTATGAGGAAACTGTCTGTAGGGCCTAGTTTCTTAACTTATACTATCGCTGCCCTACGAGACTGGTTTTGTGCTGACTATAATAATTATGAAAGAAGAAAGTAGCAAAATGAAACAAATGTGACGTTTCATTGTGTTTATTCAATTTTCATATAAGTACATACCTACATTTATTTCCGTTTTTGATGCCTAATATGAAGTTAGTTTATAGTCGTTTGTACGTTCTAACCTATAGTCTTATTAAGCAATTTGTCTAGTACTATCGGTACAGGTTGACATTCTAGTAAGGATAGATACAGTATGTAAGTGTGCAGCGATAAACATTGTTACACACAGAGACTTACAATTAACGCCTCATCTGTTTTTTATATTATTTTTTTCTTTCGGGAAGAAGGCTAAAGTTAATGACACCTAAAAGACGCTTATGATTGTTACATATATAGTGTTTGCTTTCATTAATCGAACCATTGATCTAATATTATATTTTTGGAGCGCGACAAAAATAAATTCATCGCGACTGAAGTTGTAGACACAGCGACGTCCTTGATGCGGCGTACAGGGCGAGGTGATGCGGCCAGTTGTAGCAGGATTGAAGTCTCTAAGCGTTTCACCAAGCATCTTCTATTTCCATGTTAATCTGTCAACAATGAATGATGTTTTTATTATTATTTTATTCGAATTGAACAGAAAAAATAATTTATAAAGTCTAAGGTCTATAAGGTACTATAAGGTTGTTTGCTAATTTCATGGCTAAATTCTGATATAAAAGTAATTGTGTTAACACTCAAAGCAGTATATAAGGTTAGTATTAATTCATCAACAATACTGCGGGGGGTGGTGTAGAATCGATAACTGAATGTGATCCACACATTTTTAATTTTCACATAAACAAAATCAATACTAACTATTGCCTAAGCTGTGGCGCTTTAATGATAGCGACGAACACACTCGCGGCCGCCGTGGACTCCACTCACACATATACACACGTTCTAGGTATTCTAACGTATTGCGAGGGCAATGCACTCGGAAGTTATACCTAATTTCCTACCGAGTTCATTGCCCTCGCAATGCGTTAGAATACCTAGAACGTGTGTGTATGTGTGAGTCTTATCCACGGTGGCCGCGAGTATTGTCGTCGCTATCATTCTCAAAGTCAACGCGCCACAGCTTAGGCAATAGTTAGTATTGATTTTGTTTATGTGAAAATTAAAAATGTGTGGATCACATTCAGTTATCGATTCTACACCACCCCCCGCAGTATTGTTGATGAATTAATACTAACCTTATATAAGCATGATTTTGAAGAAGCTATAGCATTACCAAGTTTATTTAAGTTTTGTTATGTCTATGTCATTAGCAGAATTAAATTTACATTATATTGATTGAGTGCTAGGGTAGTAGAATGACAGGGTGACTTTTGATATGTATAAATAGTTCAAAATCAAATAATAATTCAGAGTCACATTTAATAGACTTTATGGTATTCAAAAAATATTTTAATAGATATATTTGTAGCGTATTTCGCTATTCCTCTTGGTTTTATATTTAGCCGTCAAGACCTAATAAAAGGTCATTTATTGTAAAGCGATAAGTTTTGTGTTTGAAACTTCTAACCTAATTTGCCAGAGATGTTTTTTTTTTTTTTTTTTTATTGCTGATAGGTAAGCCTTTAACCACAATCTCACCTGATGGTAAGTGACGATGTGGTCGAAGGTGTTAGCAGGCTTAACCTAGAATTACTGGCTCTCAAGGACAGCTGCCGGAACACACCGTTAGGTGCTTGGCGACAGATTTTCCACTTGAGGGTGGTCGCTAGCCAGGCGGGCATTCGCAAAAATGCCCTTCCACCATGCGATGAAGCTCAAGCCAGCGGCGGGATTCGAACCATGGACCTGCTGCGCGGCAGTCCATAGCCAAAGCCACTGAGCTATCACTGCTTCGAATGTTGAAGGGTCAAGTCGGAACTTGGCCTTCAAACTCAAAAATAAGTGTTCAGTTCTTTATCATTAATGCTATTAATGACTACACAATGTATAGCAATATTGAAATCTTAGAATGTAATGTACAATCTTTTTATATCTATCTACATTGGAATCAAAACTAAAAATAATTATTTTATTCTGTTAAGAGGTTTGTATTAGCAAAATAGTTTTGAATAAGCACTTACAAATAGACATAGTGTTCTGTAGAAATATATACCTTGAATCGGCATTGTGAAGATGAAAAGCAGTAGTAGCAGCGGCTTTTGAAGAAGAGAACAACCCCATCAATTCTTCTCTTGACTGACAATAGCTTCGCAGGACAGAATTTCCTGCAGGAAAAACCAATAAATTTTAATTTGTCACAAATATTGATACTGGAATCTCGTGATTTGGAAGTGTAACTCTTATTACAGGACCTACGAGGCGATTAAAAGTCAATAATATTATATTTTCCTAACAACGTAATAATCCAGATAAATTCATAACTGGGATTGGACCCGGAACTTTGTGATTTGGAAGTGTAGTTCTTGTTACAGGATCTAGCTATGAGGTGATTAAAATCAATAATATGACATTTTCCTACACAGGTTAATAGTCTATATTTTCGTATAATCTTCATTATTGAATACACATATTATAAGAAGATCAGAATATGAAATGAAGGTAGATAGATACTTACATACCATATAATAATTTTGTATTCTAATATTTGTAATTGAAATGTTTGCTTAGCAATCGATAATGCTTGTAAACATATTTAAAAATGAAGCTAAAATGTTAAATTTTTTTGTTGAGCAGTGAATGAAGTTAATGATAGTTAATCTGTAACAAGATTAGAAATCAATACAGTAGAAGAAAATTATTCCAGGTCGTCTTGCGTCCAGCATTATTCTTTTGTTGAATAATTATTATTTTATTTAAAATAATGATTACTCATTTTATATCAAATGAAGCGGGCATATGCCCGCCTGGCTAGCTACAACTTTTTAGTTGAAAATCTGTCGCCAAGCACCTAACGGCGCGTTACAGCATCTGTCCTTGGTAGAGCCAGTAATTCTAGGTAAGCCTGAATAATATTTTCTATCATATCATCACTTACCATCAGGCGAAATAGTGGTCAAAAGTCAGTCAATCGGCTATAAATAAAAAAAAGGATTCTTACCTCCATTGATTATGAGTTATGAGTTCAACTTGAAGTCTCTTTAATCGCCGCAAATATTATACTCCTTTGTTGATTGAGTGCTTTCTCGATGGAAACTGGCTTCTTCGAACCGTGTGGAGAAAAGCTGATAGTTCTGTTTTCGTTGGTTATTCTTCCACGAAGCTCGAGGCACGCCACCTTATGTACGAGGCTCACCTCTCAGCTGTTTCGTTTTGCTTCGTCTGATGTTGGGACCCTGCACATATAATCATTCATATAATGGTTGCGTTTTATAATTCTATCTTAGTATGAATCTGAGTACATTGAAACAAAATCTTGAGTGTTTTGTTCATAATAAAGAGTGTGATGCAAGGTAAAAATATCACTTATCTGACGAGTATTAGATTTACAGAGGGGGGACTCCTACGTCTGTCGTCGCGCCATAAGAATTAAGATTCAAGTGAGGTTTGAAGACCGAGACGCCTGGAGCTGAGGTCAACGCGCCTTAACCATAGTGTAATCTATTATAGCGGCGTCTGTAACGGGGTCCAGGTAGAAAAACTAAACTTAAGGATTTATTAGCAAAAAAATGTTATTACACTATTAATGAATATATTGAAGATAAAAACGTAACGAACTCCCGATCCTGATCTAGCTAACCACGATAATATTAATATTAATACATTTATGTAGCTAACATAATACGAAATTTATTCTTAAACTATTTGAATTATCCTATTGACATATTTAAGCTATGTATCAAATTACTGTAATAACTATGGATTAACAATTATTATTGTATAGCCTTAATATTATGTATTTGCTACACCCTAACAGGGTATGTACTTGTCTTATTATATAAGTACATATTGCAATAAATAAATAAATAAATAAATAAAAAGTACTGTAACCAAATCGTTTTAAAAATATACAAATAAGTTTTGTTAACTTTTATTTTTAAATGAGAAGTTGATCGAATTTTAAATCTGAAAGTAATAAATTCATTTGAAGCAAAAAATAAATATATAGGTATATAAATTCTCTTCCGTTTATTAAAGAGGGCACGAGATCTGCGAGGAATGGGAAGAACTTTCATGAAATCGACGTTTATCATTCACATTTTGAGGCATCACTTTAAGTTCGGCCTGACATAAGACTGACATTCAGAAAAATCCAGGACCACTTTTAGAAACAGCATTTGTGGAAAATTTATAACAATCACCATAAATTATTAAAGAATCAAATTTTTTTTTATTCAAAGTAAATTGAGATTTTTGATAGAGAAGTCATACAACACTATTCAATAATAATTGAATGATAAAATAGTCCTCACCTAAATCTAAATTAGTATAATTTTAATATTATGACATGATTTATTTATTGGGTCATGACGTAAATATATTTATCATATTTTCCTGCCTTGTATGTAGTGTGGTATATATGACATTGGCGTAAAATATATAATTTATTTTTTAATTATGATTGTATGTTATTTAGTTGATGGATAAATTTATTTACCTTTAATTTGCATACTCTGGCAGGGTTGAGTATTGCGAACAATTATATTATTATGACCACATTTGTATTACAAACAACATTCATTTATATTTTAAGGCATTAAAAATTCAAGGTATTTCTAGGGTATTGTAATTTATTTTTAATTTGTCTGGTGGGCATCTGGCGGAGATCTCATAGGTATAATACGGGTTATTTTTTCTTTATCAATAAATAAATTGTCAAATATAAGTAAATGACAGGGGCGACACATTTTCACTATCATAATAACATGAACTGTTTTGCAATAACTTAATCGATGATTTCATGTTCTGATCCTGTTTGTAATAAAAAGATATAATAATTTATGAATGATCAAACAATACAATGGTGTAACGTTATCTACATTAGATAATATTTTAGTACTCAAAAATAAACTCAATCAATTACAACTTCATAGCATTTCCATACAAAAATAGTTTCGTCATATATTTTTATATACCAACCGTTTAACTTGGTGAAATTTTCAATTTAAGTCCTTGAATTTATTATGTATGTCTATGTTTCTGGTGGTTTGCTAGTTTTTATCTGTAATATATAAATAAAAATTCCTATACAAAATGATTTAAAAAATACATAAGAACTGCAAAAGCATAAATTGTAATAAAAAGAAAAAAGGCTAAAGAGCTTGAACGTTAAACTTCACAAGACATATATGCATTCATAATTCGAATATGTGTATTTAAAATAAACCGACAGAAAGTTTCAATGTAAAGCCCCATAAAGACCTTTCCTTTATAAATCCAAGTAGAATGGTTATTTAGTTAGTGTAATATGCTGTAGACGTCGAAACGTTGGGTACAACAGCAAAATTCCTCTATAACTTTCTAATAAATCTTACCTCGGTATTTGTAGGATAATCTAAACTTTTATTTTATAAGGCGTATCCAAAATAGCATCATAAGTTTCTCTTAGCGAAGGAGGCAGTTCTAGAAGTGAAGAGAATTATTGACATTCATCTTAAGAGTTTCTTACAGTCAGGATTTTAAGTGCCAAGCATAATTTACCTTTACGTTCTTCCCTGTAATGCGTTGGACCCGGTACCTGCACAGAGAGTATTTGAAATTAAGAAGTATGTTTTTCAATCAGAGATGTCGATAAGTGTTATCTGTATAGTATTAGAACAAAAAGGCAGTGGTCGTCATTTTTTAAACTTTTACCTGTTGTGTCGATGTCTTCTGGTCTCGTGTTCATCTGTACCTTCGGGTAGTTCGGTGAGCTATTGATGTGATTTTTAATGTCGATTAAAAATTCAAAACATTATTTAAAGTTAAAAATAAAATCTTTGGGTCGGTTTCCACACCACTCTAAATTTTTGACATGTGTTGGATTGTGTAACAGTTAAATTATAACTTGATTCTATTTTAAGTACATATTCCTTCCTATGTAACTACAAAACCAATACATGTCAAATATTAAGGAGTACGATACCCTCGGCGCGTTTTGTTTTAAAGTGGTGTCACGAACACTGCAGTGCAGTGCCGTCCTAGTCCACTAAAATATGAATTTATTAATATGGAACAAACATGTTTATATCTACTAAACATGAGAATGTATTATATGCTATGGCGTTTATATCTAGATTTTGATATTATGTAAAAATTCTAAAAATGGTAGTTATATTAGTATATATCTTTAATACATATATGCCAGTAATGTTTGAATGAAACACTTGGTTGATATTATCTTTCGAAATATGTCAAAGGTTAGGTATGTGAAAATTAAACACAGAATCGGAATAATAGATGACTTATACATATTTTACATTCATTCAGTTATTGTAATGCAAATATTAACTGTCACAATTTTACTCTAATATGCTCGTATAATGTGGCACATCTGATGCTAGTACCTTAGTACATCTCTGTGTTAGCATCTTTGTACATTGATTTATTACTGACAACTAATGAGCAATACAATATATAATTGCTTAATGTATTATCTCTGAAGTGTTAACGTTTTTAAATTCAGACTCTGTGTTAATGTATATATCTACATTTTGATATTATGTGTGTTCTAAATATGGTAGTTATATTAGTATATATCTATAATACATATATGCCATTAATGTTTGAATGAAACATTTAGTTGATATTATTTTTCGAAATATGACAAAGTTTAGTGTTGTGAAAATTAAACACAGAATCGGAATAAAAGATGACTTATATATATTTAACATTCATTCAATTATTGTATTGCAAACATTAACTGTCACATTTTTACTCTGATATGCTCGTATAATGTGGCACATCTGATGCTAGTACTTTAGTACATCTCTGTGTTAGCATCTTTGTACATTGATTTATTACTGACAACTAATGAGCAATACAATATATAATTGCTTAATGTATTATCTCCGAAGTGTTAACGTTTTTAAATTCAGACTCTGTGTTAATGTATATATCTACATTTTGATATTATGTGTGTTCTAAATATGGTAGTTATATTAGTAATATATCTATAATACATATATGCCAGTAATGTTTGAATGAAACATTTTGTTGATATTATTTTTCGAAATATGACAAAGTTTAGTGTTGTGAAAATTAAACACAGAATTGGAATAAAAGATGACTTATATATATTTTACATTCATTCAATTATTGTATTGCAAACATTAACTGTCACATTTTTACTCTGATATGCTCGTATAATGTGGCACATCTGATGCTAGTACCTTAGTACATCTCTGTGTTAGCATCTTTGTACATTGATTTATTAGTGACAACTAATGAGCAATTCAATATATAATTGCTTAATGTATTATCTCTGAAGTGTTAATGTTTTTAAATTCAGACTGTGTTAATGTATACATCTACATTTTGATATTATGTGTGTTCTAAATATGGTAGTTATATTAGTATATATCTATAATACATATATGCCATTAATGTTTGAATGAAACATTTAGTTGATATTATTTTTCGAAATATGACAAAGTTTAGTGTTGTGAAAATTAAACACAAAATCGGAATAAAAGATGACTTATATATAATTAACATTCATTCAATTATTGTATTGCAAACATTAACTGTCACATTTTTACTCTGATATGCTCGTATAATGTGGCACATCTGATGCTAGTACCTTAGTACATCTCTGTGTTAGCATCTTTGTACATTGATTTATTAGTGACAACTAATGAGCAATTCAATATATAATTGCTTAATGTCTTATCTCTGAAGTGTTAACGTTTTTAAATTCAGACTCTGTGTTAATGTATACATCTACATTTTGATATTATGTGTGTTATAAATATGGTAGTTATATAAGTATTTATCTATTATTATATATATATGGCAGTAATGTTTTAATGAAACACTTGGTTGATATTATTTTTCGAATATGTTAAAGGTTAGGTATGTGAAAATTAAACACAGAATCGGAATAATACATGACTTATACATATTTTACATTCATTCAATTATTGTATTGTAAACATTAACTGTCACATTTTTACTCTGATATGCTCGTATAATGTGGCACATCTGATGCTAGTACCTTAGTACATCTCTGTGTTAGCATCTTTGTACATTGATTTATTACTGACAACTAATGAGCAATACAATATATAATTGCTTAATGTATTATCTCTGAAGTGTTAACGTTTTTAAATTCAGACTCTGTGTTAATGTATATATCTACATTTTGATATTATGTGTGTTATAAATATGGTAGTTATATTAGTATATATCTATTATTATATATATATGGCAGTAATGTTTTAATGAAACACTTGGTTGATATTATTTTTCGAAATATGTTAAAGGTTAGGTATGTGAAAATTAAACACAGAATCGGAATAATAGATGACTTTTACATTCATTCAATTATTGTATTGCAAACATTAACTGTCATTGCAAACATTAACTGTCACATTTTTACTCTGAAATGCTCGTATAATGTGGCACATCTGTTGCTAATACCTTAGTACATCTTTGGGTTAGTGTGCACGTGTAACTGTGAATTATTGATTTATTACCAACATCTAATGACCAATACAATATATAATTGCTTAATGTAATATATCCGAATTTTTAACGTTTTTAAATTTAGATTCTGTGTTTTCAATGTATATAAGTAATTTACGGAAATTATATTACCTTTGATTGTTCCATTGTAAGAATGAATTCAAATTTATACATATATGATTGTAAACTATATTATTTAATTACTTATAACAACTCAGGTATTATTTTATTGATGGTTAAAGGATTGCCATTTATAATGCGGTCTTTGTGCAACAATATTTTAATGTTTCGTTTTTCACGAACACGACCTAAAGCAACATACAATTGGCCGTGGCTGAACACATCTGACCTCAGATCTACTCCTACCCGGCTTATGGTCTGCCCTTGGCTTTTATGAATCGTCATAGCGTAGCATAATTGCAGTGGAAATTGACGACGAGTCATTTCGAATGGACTATTTTTATCGATGGGTGCTTTGAATAGGATACGTGGAATTAAATAATTTTCGTGTCCACCTGGTTTTCGTACTGTTATGAGGCGTGGTGAAGTACTTTCAACGATTACTTTCGTACCGTTAACTAAGCCGTCTGCAAAGCTTAAATTTCTGATAATCATACATACGCATCCCTCTTTTAATTTCAGATCGAATTCTGGGACACCGGGTGGTTGAATTTTATTTAAAACGTCGGCACCCAAAAATAACTGATCTGCATTTTCATTTACCACTTTGTCATTGGAGTAAAAGTGTAATATTTCTCCTGGAACTCGTTCTAAAATTGTGGCATTAATTTCACGAACAGCATCGTTGCGCGTACATAATATAGCCCTGTGTGTACAAACATCAGGTTCATCTAACACCAATCCGAATACGAAATGAATAAGCTCATCTAAATCTGACACTAATTCGATTGATTCTAGTGAGATTAAATGTTGAATACCTGTACCAGATTGCAATGGTACTGAGGATAGATTATTTGAACCTAAATTCAATAAAAATTCTGCGTATTCAGGATCGTCTCTGCAACGTTGTGAAGCTATCAGCGAAAATATTTTTAATTTTCGCCAAAGCGGTGAAGTTTTCACTGAACTATTCAAAATGTCTGAATTTGACTTAGAACTCGGAACGACGGGAGGGATTTGTCGAAAATCACCTGCGAATATGATGATTTTACCGCCAAATATCTTGTCTGATTTCATCAAGTCTCGCAACGATCTATCCAAGAGATGAATCAAATATTTGTGTGCCATCGGTGCTTCGTCGTATAATATGACATCAGCGTGGTATATTAATTCAGCTCGTTGTGTTCCGTTTGTTATATTCCAATAACAGTTATCATCGTCTAAATCTAGAGGATATTTGAACATCGAATGTGCTGTGATACCACCTTCGTGGTTTTGCGCTGCAATAGCTGAACTCGCTGTGCACAAGACAATGCCGCCTAAATCACCACGGACGTGAGCAGTAATTACATTCAAAAGTAACGTTTTACCAGTACCTGCTGGACCATCAATGAAAATTGCACACGGATTCATTTCACGGTACTGTTTGTCGACGCAAAGTTTGTCAGTATAATCGAATACGGCACGTTGTTCTGAAGACAACTTTGATACCCATTCATTGACGAATGATTTTTGTGTGTTTATGTTGTATTCAACGCGTTCTCTACCTAATTCCGTTGTATCATCATGAACGTCAGGAAGACCTTGTTGCACAAGGGTGGACCCGTGTTTACGTAAAAGTCTACCAATTTGAGTCAAACACAGATTATATGCCCTCGCTTCTTCGTTTGGCATTCTGTGTAAAATATCTTCACTTAGCTGTTTTTTAAATGTTTCCCACATAGACGCAACGGGGGCACCATTTACAGCGAGAAGTACGAAAAAGTTTCGGAGGCGGTGTCCTGTGAAAAATGTCGATGCTTCTGCAAGAGCCATTTCGTATTCACGAAGATCATCCGCAAGTCCCACAGCTTTGGCAGCTTCTTGGAAAGTTGTGCAATCCTCGCCACCTAGTCTTAAAAGATCTTTATAACTGCGACACGGAAAAGAATTGAGCAGTATTCTTAGGTAAAACTGCTCACCTCTGTTAGGAGCGACCCAAAACATTCGTGCAACGATTTCACGTCTTTGACGTGGTGTAATAAACTTTCCATTTTGAGTTTCATAAATTTGAGTGGTTTTCGTTGTTGGGCGTTTTGTGTGTACTATATAATTTTCGTAAAAATCTATGTACTTTACAGAGTCAAATTCTTGCCATTGTGGTCGGTTGAAATATGTGATCAAATCTGAACCACCGCGATTGACCGCTTCATTGATATCACTGGGTCTGAAATAGACAGTCTGTTGGTTTTCCAGATGAACGGGTAATTGCTTTACATTTGGCTCACGGGCCGTGACGTCGAATTCTAGTATCCTCCAAACAGCGTCGCTCGACCCGATATAAGCTTTAGTTGCATACTCTTCTATTTCATTGTTGTTCTCGGTAACAATAGCAACTCGTGCTTCATCAGGACCTTTGGTCATGTATTTGAACAAATATTTAATTATTGACCGCTGAGACGCAATTTCTACATTTATGTGCGCATCATATTTCAACAAAAGGGCTGCATTATATGGAACAACCCACAAATCGTTAACTGTTATTTCTCTGCCGCGGTACTTTATGGTAGCAACGTTTTTGCTGTTGCGGCGCAGATGAATGAACCCTCGCTCGTCAGTAAAGGTTACATCGGTTTCACGTTTTGGAAATCGTTTGGTACATTTTTTATTTTCTTTGTCATAGCAAGGGAGGTTATCCCTGTCAGGCCCACACGGTCCGTGAATCATATGATCAAGAACGGCTTTACGCAATCTGCCATCAGCTTCTGATTCATCGGGTATATCCGCACGGCACACTTTGTCGATATCTACATTATCAACGGGACCTCCACCTTCAACTCTAAAGCAGATGTGAGCATGTGGCAATCCTCGTTTTTGAAATTCAATGACGTACATCAAATATTCGACTTTACCGAACCAAAGTCCGGAGCGTATGTCGCGAATTAATGCAGCCAAACGCAAATTAAACGCTCGAGCGCATATAAGAGGATTTGGGCGTTGGCCAGGAGGTGTTTGCCGTCTAATTTCGATCCAATTTGGATTGCAAGTAAGCGTTATGAAATACGATGGCGGGCCTCGTCGATTGAATAATGCAATACCATCTAAATATTTCACTTTCATGTACCGTGGACCACCGGTAAAACTGTTCGGCAAATAGATACGTCCAGGTGAAATACCCTCTGCGATAATGGTTTCGTCATTTAGTAACTCTTGGAGAGGTGCAACTCTCAATTCGTTACTTCGATTTTGCGATTGCATGTGAAACATATATCGAAAACGTTCTTCCCTGATTCTGCAATACATGTCAACTATCCATTCCTCTGATAATCGTCCGCACTCACTAAATCTTTTCAGAGATAGCAAGAGACATCTGACATATTTAGCTTGAGTTAATTTTTTGCCAAAATTGTCTAATCTGCCGGGATACCAACCAGGATTGCCTTCTGGATATAAAAGTGGATATTGAAAGCATTCATAAAGAATATGCATAATATCAACAGTGTGAGGCTTACTTTCACCAATTTTCCAAACAGCTATAGAACGCGGTACGTACTGTTCACGATCTGTGCTAATTATAGCAGAAACTTCTCTACCCACGGGCTGATCGCCTAAAATATTTCCGTGAGTGGCTCTGGAAGTTTTTTCAAACTGTATAAAAGCCTCCGAGGATGCTTCTAAACTCAATCTTTTGAAACATTCAATGTAAGGATTTACATTATGCAAAAAGTTGGTAATTGATCGTATAACAACTATTTCGAGATTTTCCCCAGCGGCTATACTTTCGCGTTCTGAACTATCATTTATGTGCATTGCAATGTTATTTGTGGTTCTGTTATAAGCTAAATCAAAAACGCGATGGTATATCCGCCCTTGTATTTTTAAAAAGGCTATTCCATCTGGTTGTTGGTGACCATGAGTAGTACCTAATGCTGAAAACGCAAACATATTATTGTACGCTCGTGGTCTTTTTACAAAAGCGGGATGTGTGTAAAAGTCTTCCGTAAGGGGCGCAAAAGTCTGGACGTTGTTAGCGCCGGATCCACAACACCACTGCTTTCTAGTTTTTTCCTCATCAAATAGCCGAGCGCTACAATGTGGACAAACGTAAGCAGCTGAAGAATCCAGATGATCGTTTTTCAATGAAAATAGTACTATGGTACTTAGTTCTGCACCACGTTTTTCTCCTATCAAAGTTTTAGATCTACGTAATGGTACTTCTATATTACGACTGATTTCATTATATTGCGCCTGAGCTTTCTCAGTTATTTCTGGATGATTTTTTTGATACTTTCTTACTGCAGCACGATTAACTTCAGGTTTTTTTTTGTGATAATTATCTACCGCAGTGCGATGCACTTCGGGATTTTTATTAGTGTATTTTTTGACTGCATCACGATGCACTTCGGGATTTTTATCAGCGTATTTTTTGACTGCATCACGATGCACTTCGGGATTTTTATCAGCGTATTTTTTGACTGCATCACGATGCACTTCGGGATTTTTATCAGCGTATTTTTTGACTGCATCACGATGCACTACGGGATTTTGATCAGTGTATTTTTTGACTGCATCACGATGCACTACAGGATTTTTATCAGCGTATTTTTTTACTGCATCACGATGCACTTCGGGATTTTTATCAGCGTATTTTTTGACTGCATCACGATGCACTTCGGGATTTTTATCAGCGTATTTTTTGACTGCATCACGATGCACTACGGGATTTTTATCAGTGTATTTTTTGACTGCATCACGATGCACTACAGGATTTTTATCAGCGTATTTTTTAACTGCATCAAGATGAGAATTTTGCTTGGTTTTTTTTCTCCCTCTTTTTTGTTTTAACGGCCTTCCACGTTTAATTGAAGTTTTAGATTTCAAACATGCGACAACAAAAGCTGGATCTAAAATGGACTGTCTATCAATGACAACAACCGAGTTTAATGTTGTTAGTTTTTTATCATTAATTATTTGAGGGTTATTAATTTTATTGTTTTTCGAATTAATATTATCCGAAATAGACATTCCTAAATCAAAAGCATGAATGTCATTTATTATAGAAGGAGAAGTTTCATTGCACTCGTTAAGAATTGGTGATAAGCAATCTTGTAAAATAGAGGGAGATATTAGACTACATTCACTATCAGTCACATTCATAGTGTTTTTAGCCTTTTTGTTAGAATTTTCAATAATGGTTTTTACTTGATTGGCTGAGCATTCATAGTTAGTTAAAGGAGATGTTTTATTGTTTTCACTGATATCTGACTTAGTGTCACTTTCAATCAGCGAAATTGTTGGTGTGTTCATCATATTCTCATTGTCAATAAGAGGCTTATTGACAATGAGAATATGATGAACATTAATTAATGTGTTAGAATTATGTGTATCTTTGGGAGTCGATGTAAATATTTCATTACACGCATTGCCAGCCGAATGCATACTTGTATTCAAATTCTCATTTACGCAATATATTGATTTTGAATCGTTGGTTAAAATGGTAGGAGATGTTTGAATACATTGACTAACATCTGATTGAGTTTTAATATCTAATAACGACTGTGTGGTATCGTCTGTAACATTATTATCTTTCCTTTTGTGGACCACTGATTGACTTCCGCTATCAAATAACGAAATGGTTGTATTATCCATAAAATGAGTTATTTTAGAATTATTTGATTGAGTACCGATGTCAACTATGGATATGGTTGTATTGTCCATAACATTAGTATTATCAATACAATACCTGATATCTGATCGAGTGCCACTATCAATTAAGGAAATTGTTGCATCGTCAAAAATTTTTGTATTATCATCAGATTTATTGATATTTAATCGAATTTCATTATCAACTAATGAAATAGTTACATTGTCAATAACATTAGTTTTATTAATATCAGTTTGTGTGTGTATGTGGCTAGATTTTATAATAGAAGGTGATACCTCACTAAATTCAACAACTGAATCCATTGATTTTACAATAGGAGTGTTATGAATTGAAATAGGTGATATTTCAATATGTTGACTAACATCAGGCATGATGACATTAGAAGAATCTTGGTTTGGTGGCAAATTTAGAACACGAACTTTATATATGCCATAAAAACGTGTCTGTAGCGGATTTATGGACATTTGGTAAGAGAGCAGAAGTTTTGCTAAATCTTCAATATTGTTACATTTAAAGAATCGTGCTACACCGTTTGTAGTGGGTTCATTCAAGCTATTGACACTGTGACTATTAAAATAGTAATACTTACCATTGTGTCGCCAGAATGACACTGTATAGCCGTTACCGATGAATAAATAATTGTCTTTAATATCATTGTGATTAGAATTGAATACATCTTCTTTTAATTTATTTAAAAGATATAACAGTTTATCCTCTATTTCTTCAACACATTTAGGATATTCTCCATTGACAAGACAATTACTATAATCCGTCATATCTTCAATCTCGACAGATGTTTGATCGATTTGTATGGTGGATGGCAAATCATCAGGATTCAAGAATCCTGTAGTATCCGTTGTGGGTATGTAAGGTTCCAATTTCACATACAATTTGTCACCCTCATTTAGTATATAATCAATATCTTGTTTTGAAAACATTGATCGTTTTCTTATTGTTGAATAAATGGCAGCTACATATGCCATTGCTGTACACTGCCTGCCTGGAGCTTTAAACTTCTTGTGAGATTGGCTTACGCTACCTACAAAAAAGAGAATAAAACATTTATGATGCTAATGTTTATTGCAATATTTGTGTTGATTTAAGCATGTAATATAAATAAATATGCATGCGGTAACCCTATGCATGTTTGACATATGTGTAGGTTACCGCATATGCCACACATGCATATATATGCCCATTTATGTTATTTGCAAAATAATGGTACTAATTTATGTTTAACTTATCTTACTTAAAACATTAAAAGAATTGAAGTTCAAATCAATGCCATTATTTTATTGAAATATTGTGATGAATAATATGAAAATGAAATTAAAACATTTCCATGAAATAGTATTGAATAATTATAGCGGTTATATCATCATAGTAAGAGTCTCAGAGTAACATTCACTCATACCTGACTCATGAACAACTTTTTAAATAGAGTGTTTTTCTCGAAGTATTTATGTCTAATCTTTGTGATTGATAAAACCTTTACCACATTCAATCCACACTGGTGACTGGTTTAGCCAGTGTTATTTTTAAAATTAACATCTACAGATATAATTAGATGATACAAACACACACCGACAGAATTACTTACATTTCCACATTCTTTACTTTGTTTTAAATAATATGTATTATGTAACAACAGTATACAAAATCAGCGTAATACATAACTAACATACTAACGAATTAAGTATTTTGTACTGATACAATAGACCCATTTTTGCTATATATCCATAATTATTTGTTTTCTTTCAGCTTTAGTATCTACAGGCGCGGGTTGTACTGAAGATTTTGGAAACACAAGAAAACACAATTTTTCTTATCTAAGGTTGATACAAAAACTTTGTTGTCATCATCTAAATATTTATCTCTCAAACGGATATGGGAGATCAGTCATTGCCATTAGAACCAATCACTGAGGAAATAATGAATACTATGTCAATTAATGCAATGTTGATTCCGAATCTAAGTTTTGTCACAGAATAGAAAGGACGTTTTGTGTGTAGACTATTTATTTCTTGCGCAGGCGACGCGATACGAAGTCATGGAAAATATTGTCAAGTGACTAATATTGTATGATGAACCTCAGATGCTTGAGCTAAGCTTTAAGAAGAATGTAATACATATATGCACTTGTGCTTTCTTTAGTTAAGTCATATTATTTGTATCAGTTACAGATTACATTGGTTTGAAGTAAAGAAAAACCAGCCAAGTGTGAGTTGGACGGGAGACCTGAGTATATAATATGAATTTCATTTATATCTCCTATGAAGTAAAAAGTGTCTGTTTGTGTACGAGTCAATTTGAGCATGCATGTTTGTGTCTTTTATTTATTTATTATGAGAGTGCTTATAATGGGATAGATATTAAGTAACTTCATTTTAATAGTGATTCTATTTTCTTATAAGTTTCGAATTTATGTATTAAGCTAATTGATTTCACCCAGAAAACCAGTGAATTTCATTGCGAACACTGTGTTACATTACGGAATGACAAAAACATTATTGATTTTTTGTTTATTCTTCCATTTAAACTGATGTTGTTGGAATTTTGTTGCCTTATAATCAGTTTGAGGATAAATAGTTCTCACTATTAAGACTTTAGCCTACACATTTATGTCTCAGTTGTAAACCTAAAAGGTAAAAATTCAACCTATAAGATTGCACACTGAGCTTTCTCTAGTCTAATCAATTTCGTTTTCGCACATCTTCTCCTTGTATCGGCACAGGACATAAGCCAATGTCAATCACTGACAAAGTGCAAAATAAATAGTTTTTCAAATATTCTTATTCGCTAAGTTGCATAAATTTTTCAAAATGTCTATAAGCTTCCGTACTTTGGCTATCAGATTTTTTATGTGTATGAAATATGAATGCATACAGAGCAATTCTGTTATAACTAAATATTTAATGGCTTCAGCTATTTCTAGTTTACGACATGAACATGTACTTTATCGAAAAATAAACTTTAAGAGTTATTACTTAAGTGAGTAATGTTACATTCAGTCAAGGGAGGTTGAGATATACTTAAAATTGAGAATGTCATTACTTTAATTTTCTCTATGTTCAGGCTTAAAAGATTTTGCAAAAACCTTTTGGTATTTTTCTTGTTAAGGGAAGAAGAAAGTTGTTGGTAGACAAGACGATGACAATGAGGACATAGTTAAGAGTAGCGGTTATCAAAGTTGAAGGATGAAGAGAAGTGCTAAATATTGTTACTTGGCGAGATTTTCCAACTCCCATCGACCTTAGAAATTTCCACACTTTAGTGGGATCTTCATTTTGCACTAAGTCATAGAAATATATATTGTTTTAAGTATTTTAAAAAGTGCTTACAACCACTGTTTACCTGCGAAATTCAAATGAGTGCCTTTAATTTTATCATCAACTAATATTAAGTCATGTTAGGTTTTTTTTATAGCTGATAGGCTAGACTTTGACCACTATCTCATCTGATGGTAAGTGATGATGTGGTCGAAGACGTTGTTCAGGCTAGCCTAGAATTACTGGCTCTCAAGGACAGCTACCGGGAAACACCGTTAAGTGCTTGGCGAAAGATTTTCTACTAAGGGTGGTAGCTAGCCAGGCAGGCATTCGCAAAATGACCTACCACCACGCTGTAACGACTGCCATCGTAAGACAACAACCGGGACCGATGGCTTAACATGCCCTCTGAAGCACGGAAACAGAGAAGTTGTTCAAAAAGTTATAGATCTGTCCCTTTATATTTTTCATTTCAAATTTAACATTATTAGCTTCTTGTTTGTGGTTGAACAAATATATATAAGGTCACTTTTAATTCATCAACAATACTGCGGGGGGTGGTGTAGAATCGATAACTGAATGTGATCCACACATTTTTAATTTTCACATACACAATTCAATACTAACTATTGCCTAAGCTGTGGCGCGTTGACTTTGAGAATGATAGCGACGACAACACTCGCGGCCGCCGTGGACAAGACTCACACATACTCGTACACACACGTTCTAGGTATTCTAACGCATTGCGAGGGCAATGAACTCGGTAGGTATACCTACGCATTGCGAGGGCAACGAACTCGGTAGGTTTACCTACGCATTGCGAGGGCAATGAACTCGGTAGGTATCTCGGTAGGTATACCTACGCATTGCGAGGGCAACGAACTCGGTAGGTTTACCTACGCATTGCGAGGGCAATGAACTCGGTAGGTATACCTACGCATTGCGAGGGCAACGAACTCGGTAGGTTTACCTACGCATTGCGAGGGCAATTAGTCTTGTCCACGGCGGCCGCGAGTGTTGTCGTCGCTATCATTCTCAAAGTCAACGCGCCACAGCTTAGGCAATAGTTAGTATTGATTTTGTTTATGTGAAAATTAAAAATGTGTGGATCACATTCAGTTATCGATTCTACACCACCCCCCGCAGTATTGTTGATGAATTAAAAGTGACCTTATATACATACATTGACAGTCAAAAAATGATATTTTAGTTTGTTTTGGTATTGTTTTAAGGTAAGTTAAATGAGATGTATATTACATGTGCTAAAAGATTTCAGAGAAATTATTACATTTATAAAATATTGTTTAAAAAGATGACCAATGAGATATTACATTTATTATATTATAGTATCACACCAGTGTCATACTACTTTGAAGCAATGATAGCTGAACTGTTACAGCTGTGGACTGCGTTGCCACAGGTTCCATGATTCGATCTGTACAATTGTTCCAAACCCTGGAGATAGTTAAAACAACGAACCAACTACACCCTGAGGCTTGGAATGTGGCCCAGCAGTACTTGAGAGTTAATCAAATTACAGTCACATGTGACTTAACAGCTACATGTCACTGAAGTTTGTCACTTGACGAAATGCATCTGTTATATGTAGATGTTACCGCTTAACATCAGGTGGGTCTCGCGCTAGTTCCGTCACAACCACATCTATGCCTGTAGAAACAATTTTTAGGAAAAGATGTGTGCCTAGTACTCGAAGGAAGAAAGATGATCGTACATCCAGTGCAAGACATCTGAGAGAGAGAGATACTTGTGTAAAGTTGCTTTATGACACCTCAGATAGGGTCTACAATGTACAGATGTTGATAATTGGACTTATATTATTGGTAATTATGTTTTATATTAATGTGTTATATTCTCAAATACTTTCTAAATGTTGTTCTATTCAATATATTGTGTGTAATAAAAATTGTTTTATGCAGTTTATCAAATAAAAAACCTACTATAGATGTAGGCGGTCACTGTCACATCATGAGCCACAGAATGCATGGGATGTTTTGTCTAATCCTAAAAAACTGATGTTTTCAGGTTTAAAGTAAATTATAAGTATTTATTACGATTCTACGATGTCAACTGAGTAAAGAATTTCCATTATTCTAATAAAATTTAAATAAAACTGTAGTCCTACTATAACTCCATTCCAAACTGAATAAGTTTATCGACAACAAAAAATAGTTGATATGAATTTATGATTTGTGTTTGGCTTTATGTCATTATTCTACTCAAAATATCTAAATTTTACTCTATGTTTTTAACAAATTCTGTTTATGAGCTAAAGATATGTGACTTCCGTACATGCAGACATACAGTGTGACATTGTAGATTTACGAAACAAAACTCTTAACAAAATAGGAAAACAACTATTTGTTTTCCACCATAACATACAACAACATTTAAAATTGAAATTGAAGCAAAACAATGCACAAACATATATGAGAATATGTAGGTGACATAAATTTTCAATAAATGTTCATGTAACTCTGTAATAGACACAGGGATCTTTGTTTGAATCATGTTGCAGTTTGAGCTTCACAGTATGGCTATATTGAGAATGGTGGCTTGGCATGTTTCTGTCTTCAAGTAGAATAACATCAACAACCATCATCTCTTATAGTGGTCAATGGATCAATAAATAAAAATATTAAGATTAACTTACCAGATGAAATACATGTTTGCTGCGCATATAATTGATGTAACCTTCGTTTTTTATTTTCAGCGGACATTGTAGTATCTGTAATGTCAGAAAAACTTGGTGTTACTTGTAATAAACCAATCAACACAGAAATACACAATGATAGGTAAGACAAAACAGTGCACAAAACAAAATATGCCCATTATATGATGATTTTGTACCAAGAAAGAACCCATAATCTTCAACTGTAATGCTGGTTTACTAAAATTGATAAATAAATACAGAATAACATAAGGGATTGTGACCCAGGTTCAGGTTCAACCATAACAGGTCACAATGAAATGCGATTACACAACACAACGCCGACAAGACGTTGTCGATGCAGGTATGAGTAAAGGTATTTAACCGTATTCTAATATGTACCTACATATCAAAATGAAATGGTTAAAAAAGTAATTGATGGAATGTTATAGTATGTTTGAATGTCTGAAATGCTACTGCTGATTGCAACTGACTGATGCATTTATGAAAGATGGCCAAAAATCTACACAGGTCATTTATCATGTGAAATCATTTCTTGATTCGTAAGTTTATATTGTAAACAAGTTAAATAATTATTAAAACGAATGATATATTCGATGATGGCACAAATATTTTGAAATTCACTTACCGTCTCGTAAATTTACAATTTGTTTGTAAGTAGCGTTGTTTTTAAAACTATACGACTTTACGAGTGTATAGTTCCAAAAATACACTACTTTATATTAAAATAAATTAAATATAGTATAACTAAGTTTTTAAACGTAGTTATATGATATTTATGAAATTATTTATAATTATTTTTAGTTTAATTTAATCGTCCTAAACAATAAACGCTTAGGACGCTTAAAACTTAAATGAATAAAAGAGAGATGTGCTGATCCGATCCTATACTTGTGTGGATCAATATCGATACAAAGGAATACGATTCACTCGATATCTGTTTCCATTCAATGGCTTTTGATTCGTTAATGGATCAATATTATGTACACTGAAGATCAGATCGAAAACTCGGACTAATTTGTATTTAATTTTAAATAAGTTACACAAACTTTAACTATATTATATGTGAGTAAAACGCAACCTACATACGTGCCGCGTTCATCAACTACAATGTACTATAATGTCTACTACGAAGGTTTATATGACACTAATATAAATATTTCAATGGCATTTGATTTTGTGAATCAGTTGTTATTGCATCTTATATATCATTACTATATACAATAAATCTTATCAATTCTTATAAATTTTGGCATGACTTGTGATGATAGATCATTTTCGTTTTTGTGTTTTACGTTTTGGTCTGCTGAACCACCAAACAAATATTTATAAATAGTTGTGTATATTTGTTTTGTGATAAATGGCATATTATTTATAATCTACTACTGCCATTTTCTGACAACTATGATACCATATGGTTTTCTCTATTATTATCAATACTCAATACTATATACTACTTACTACTCATATTATAAATGCGAAAGTAGCTCTGTCTTTAGATAGTTTTTATCCAACTGCGCAAAAAGATGTTTAATGTATTTGCGCTATATCCGATATACGCGCAGGCGGAGCCGCGCCCGGAAAGCTAGTTACTTGATATATTTGACATCTTTATTTATTTAATGATATTTGATTTGAGATTCATGTGAATTTTTAATTTTCTCATCTCTGTAATTTAATTAAGTGACATTCTATAATAATGATATTATTATAATTATAAATGAATTGAGTCAATGTTGTGTGCTTTACATTTATAGCAATTTCTATATAATGATAATAATATTGTTTTTTTTAAAAGCACTTAATACGATACAGGATCAATCCAAAAAATCGTATCAAATCAATAGGATCGATACTTGAATCGACGCAATGTATTACTATGCAATGCAGTCTCGAATATTGATACAAAGCAGCTGCATTGAACATCCCTAGAAAACGGAACAGGAAGTCACTAAACAGTGTTGCCACACTCATTGCGCCCTTTATATCGTTTTGTCTGTTTTTTACTATTGTTTGTTTCACGAAAAGTTAAATTTGTCCTTCAATATTAATTTTTTATGTACGTACATATAAATAACGCCAGTTTTCCGGCCCCAGCAAATTTACATATATTAAAAGGTGTACAATCTAAATAATACAACTTTTGTGGTAATCCATAGGAAGGTCTTCAGCATCTAATACTGGAATCACAGATTACTTAATAGTTACTACGTCTGGAATGTCGTCATTTTGCACTGCAATGATTAATACTGATCTCGGATCTTATGGATATTACTTGTGAAGTACCTCGCCGCCGAAAAATGTGAATACTTTGTCGCATGGCCTATATAAATATGATTCATCTACGCTCAATAAGCTATTAAACTTAAAAAATTGCTTTTTGCTCATTGTAAACCAACAAAAAGAGACACAATGCAAATGAACTGGAGATTGTAATCTTTACACGTTTATATTTTTTTTATTGGCACGTATCTATAAGACATATATACATATATATATATATATATATATATATATATATATATATATATATATATATATAGAAATATATAAACATAAAGAAGATATACATATTCCAACTACCTGCCTTTGCAACATGCTTATGTTCCAGATGGATGTACTCTGTTCACACTCCTATTTTGTTTCACAGTTGGGTTTTGGCATAATTTCACCGCACAAATCATTATTTATATTTCTTTTTACAATTCAAAATAAATATGTAAAGAAATGTAAGCCCAGCTCAAAAACAGCAGAATACAAACCTTTATGCGGCAGCCGTAGTTTAAAAAGTGTAACGTGCGGCGCAACAACGTTAACTTAACGCAACCAATTGGATGCAGTCAGTTTTAAGCGCCAAATTAATTAAACAATCCAACTGGTTTTGGAAGATTGTGTTTTGTTAATAATTGTGAACTTGATGATGATGAGTATAAAATCTGAGAGTGGTAACTGTATGAGAGTTACACTTCTTTACATATTTATTCGTAGGATGTGTGCTTACACTCTTAATTTTTTCATGTATTTATTTATACCATTGCATCGGTTTTATACACAATAATATCATACAATATCGATATCGCTAAAAAACGTTATGATTTGAGGAGATATATTCTTAAGATTGCGGCTATGCTTGCCCCTTTCATGTTTTAGGTATACACGTTAATTTTATAGATATTTCCAGTCCATAGATTAAATATCCATGTGAAAGGGTCATCACAACTGTCAATAGAACGATTTTTTTGAAAATATATACGTAATCTTTTGCTAAATTTTAGTAGCAATAGGGATGTGCTATATATGTTGTAATAGTAGATGTGGTAATTTTTATTGTAATACAACAAAAACGCCTAATTAACTGATACATTGTGAATCGTAATTAAAACAAATTTTATTTTATACTTTGATTTTATTACAGATAGCATTGATGAACAGTGTTGCTATATTTGAAATCCTTTCTTACAATATTTATACTAACCATAGACTAAAATCTTATACACACCGCCCGCGCTGACGAAGTCCGAATATTAATTCAGAGCCGTTACTACAATTCACCGTAATTTTGTTTTTCGTGTTTCGAGTGACACTTTAGATATCAAAAATAGAATTTGCGGATCGAAATTCATTGTTTGATAATAGTGTATGGTTGGACCGTATCGTTCATCATCATCAGTCATAAAGAGTATAAATGTATCTCGCAACAACTTCATAATATATATTGCAATTCATTTTTCTTCATATCAATCAATACTAATAATAATTTTAATAAGGTAATTTGAACATATTATATGACTTGAAAAAATAGTTGCAATAAATGATTTGAATTTGAATTTAAATACACGGTATAGTGTTTAGGCAATTATAGTATTATTAATGCTATAAAAACTTTCATCTTAATCTGAGAAAGTATATTTCTACCATGTTCTACGTGTCCTATCTAGATTTCGTAATAGCCATAGCACTAAATGATTACTTTGTCACGATTTTATTTATTTTATTTTTGCATATTTAGAACTCGACTTTGAAGTTTGACGACATAAAAGCAAACATGAGAGATATGAGATACGTAAATAAATGTTATTCAAAATCTGTACAGGCAAATGCATGCTAGTATAATATTCTGCGAACGAAGTTAAACAAAAGTAAGCCAAAACGTGTTTTGCGTAACTATATCCTTCTTTCGGACCCGAAGTTCGAAACATTAGAAAACGGTATAAAAAAAAACCATTTACAAAAAATTTATATTTCATCAATCAAATATTTGATGGAGTACAGATCATTGATTATGTTGTAGTGAAAAACAAAAAAAAATTCATGTGATTATATGTTATGTTACTGTCAGTTGTCAAAGTCATTTTATATATTATGTATAAACGTCAATTGTATTTTAGAAGTAGAAATAAGAAAAAAAAAAAACGGAGTGATTACATACTGCTCAGTGGAAATTATTTTGAACATTAAATTAATTAAATTTATAAATAATTGCATGATCAAAATGCTGGCACATATTTGGCTCCACGAATAAGCATTGCAATTCAACGGGGCAATGCTGCCAGCATGCTGGGCACGCTGCCAACTGGGAGTGGGCTGGAGCATTTGGACTACCTATGAGTCTGCTATGACTTGTAGGTTGTCTAAGTGCTTTGTAGCTGTAGTGTTGTATATAGTTCATAGTATTTTGTGTAATAAAGGCATACCGCTGGTAAAAAAATAATAATTTATAGCTATAATAGAAACATTAGTCAGCATATGAGTGACTTTAAGTTCTATAGAAAGCGTTGAGGATTGGGAACCATGAATAAAAAGGTTTGGCATTAGTAGTCGTCAGCACGATTTTGGGGTATTTAGGGGTTGTGTTTTATAGGGGATATCTACCCCTTTCAATTGACACCTCCCTCACCTGCTGGAGACGCGTTTTTTTATATATATATGCATTTAAAGTTACGTACAAAGTAACGTCTTTTTACTGTTATATGTCAGTTTTAGGGTTAATATTATATTATTATAAATTGATGTTTTATATAATTAGCTATTTTTATTATATTACAATTTACTATTTATCTTTACTTATTTTAGAATAAAACGAACAATTTTTATTTTATTTTTTGTATCATCGTGAAACGGAATGTTTTCGGCAATCTTGTTTACGGCCGACGCGCTATTGTTTTGACAATTGACTTGACTGTCATTCCGTTTCTCTTGAAATCTCTTCTAGCTACGTGAATGTGTTCTCGTTGTTTTTTGTGTGTGATTTTAGAATTTACGACGACTTTGGCTTTGCTTTTGGATATCTGCATACGGATTTGTACTGACGACATGGACCCGAATCAGCCTTCTTGTAGTCGGGATATTCCGACTGCGAGTTCTGGTAAGAATCGGTGTTATTGTTTGAGCTTTGTTTCGGTGAGGTTTATATTATAGTGGTCTTTATATTAACTAATTTGGTTTCTAATTTTGTAGATGATGGCGCGCCGCTTGCCAAACGGCGTCTATACGTCAGCGAAGTTTTACCAATGTGGAACCACATAAAAATTACGGACGAGTTGAGGCTCATTGAGGGCTCATTAAAGCAAGCTTGATGTGCTGCACCCACCGTACTCCCATGACAGTAAATTTAAACGCCAACAGAACAGTGGGGCGATTTGAATGTTATAAAGGGAAACGTCGCGGGAAATTCGTTTCCAGAACTGCTGGAACGTGGTTCGAAGACATAAAATTGCACATGCTGCATGTTTATTATTTAATGTACTGCTTTGCACTCAAAAAATCGCACTATGACTTTATATTGAAGATCTGCTTAGGATTGAAACAAAACAATGTCTTTCCTAGGCCACCATCACTGACTGGTACTCATATTGCCAAGAAGCAGTAGTGATATATTAGCTTAACCAAGAGCGCTTAAGGGGCAAAATCGGTGGGCCAGGAAAAATTGTACAAATTGATGAAAGCAAATTTGGAAAACGTAAATATATCAAAGATAATTTGAAAATCTGATTGATTTGTTTATATTTCTTTTATAATACAAGCAAATTACTCTTAACATACACTGTTTTTGTTGTTCTGTGGTACTTAACCTCAAAATTTTTATTTTCATTTTTTTCTAAACCATTGATCTCCGGCGTTAGGGGAAGGAAGGGGGGAGTCTCCCCTACCTTGTAGTTTTAATATACTTTGTGTTAACGTTGCATTTGTTTTGTTTGAGGACGCAGAGTTGAGGGGCACTGGGTCCTTGGCCTCATCGAAGATGGCAGTGAGGACCTGCGTTTGGAAGTATGCCCCGACAATATTAGTTCGGCAGAGGTGCTGATCCCGTTGATCAAAAAGCATTTGGTAGAGAGAACCACAATCCACACGGATTATTGGAAGGCGTATGATTGTCTGCATTAACATGGATACATCCATAAAAAGGTCAATCTTAGCGATCCAGACAATCCTTTAGTGGCACTGGACAGGACTCATACTCAACGTATTGAGTCCCAATGGAGAGTAGTAAAGCGGTTCTTTTATAAGGACAATTACAATAATCCTGAAAATTTCGTGGGCACTATGTGGAGTTCCTGTGGAGGAGGGATATAAATAATAATAAAAAAGACCCATTCATGGAGGTAATAAAGGTTGTACAACATGTTTATGGCATAAAATAAATGTGATCATTATTTTCTGTTTTATTTCTATTAAGATATATATATATATAACATATAGCTAGGAATACCTTGAATATGTGCTAGGTCATGTTAGGATTTTATAGTGACAGATCTAAATCAGAAGCTCTAAGGGAGGTCCTGTGTGGTGCAGCCCCACTCAGGAGTGACCGTAGAGTTTCCGGCGGGGGCTCACCCGGAGTTTCTTTAGTAACAGAACCGAATCAGACAACAGTAGGTACCTATGGTTATATCTTTTTACGATGAATGAAACATACATTATCATAGGTAGCAAATTACTCTTAACATACACTGTTTTTGTTGTTCTGTGGTACTTAACCTCAAAATTTTTATTTTCATTTTTTTTCTAAACCATTGATCTCCGGAAATAATAATAATAATAATCTTAATACAATAAAGAACCAAACCGTAGGTAGCCACCAAACCTACTGTCATAAAAAGCGAGCTTGGCTTTCGGTCTCAGTTTTTTTATTGCGGATAGTTTAGTCTTTGACCACTATCTCTCCTGATGGATATGTTATGATGTGGTAGAAGATGTTGTCAAGGCTAACCTAGAATTAATCCAAATTAAGTCCAATATCCCACAAAATCTTTTAATACAGTTAAAAACATAGGAAACATTACTTCAAATAGAGTATGCAGAATGAAAGGAGTTCCTTGGACGATTCCAAAATGACGGAATTCAAGACCTGATTGGTTTACCTTTGACCATTATCTCACCTGATGGTAAGTGATGATGTGGTCAAAGATGATGTTTAGGCTAACCAAGGCAGACATAACCAAATAAAAAAATCAAAATTGGAATAAGAACGTCCAGAACAACCTACAGAAAAACTTTTTTTACTTGGCAGACGTCACCGAAAAAACAATTTCAAATTTGGAATAAGAACGTCCAGAACAACCTAGATATCGAATTTTAGCCAAATCGGAAAAACTTTTTTTACATGGCAGACGTCATCGAAAAAAAAATTTCAAATTTGGAATAAGAACGTCTAGAACAACCTAGATATCGATTTTCAGCCAAATCGGAAAAATTTTTTTTACTTGGCAGACGTCACCTAAAAAACAATTTCAAATTTGGAATAAGAACGTCCACAACAACCTAGATATCGAATTTCAGCCAAATCGGAAAAACTTTTTTTACTTGGCAGACGTCATCGAAAAAAAAATTTCAAATTTGGAATAAGAACGTCTAGAACAACCTAGATATCGATTTTCAGCCAAATCGGAAAAACTTTTTTTACTTGGCAGACGTCACCGAAAAAACAATTTCAAATTTGGAATAAGAACGTCCAGAACAACCTAGATATCGAATTTCAGCCAAATCGGAAAAACTTTTTTTACTTGGCAGACGTCATCGAAAAAAAAATTTCAAATTTGGAATAAGAACGTCTAGAACAACCTAGATATCGATTTTCAGCCAAATCGGAAAAACTTTTTTTACTTGGCAGACGTCACCGAAAAAACAATTTCAAATTTGGAATAAGAACGTCCAGAACAACCTAGATATCGAATTTCAGCCAAATCGGAAAAACTTTTTTTACTTGGCAGACGTCACCGAAAAAAAAATTTCAAATTTGGAATAAGAACGTCCAGAACAACCTAGATACCGAATTTCAGCCAAATCGGAAAACTTTTTTTACTTGGCAGACGTCATCGAAATTGGAATAGGAACGTACTCATACTCCTAATACAGTCGGTAATGTATGGTAAAATACTCCAAATGCAGTATGAAGAATGAGAGGAGCATCTAAGACTAATAAAAAAATGACATATTTCAAAAGTTTCACTGTTATAGACCAATAACTTTAAATTTAGTCGAATATCCAACAAAAACTCCAAATACAGTCGAAAATGTAAGGTAAAATACTCCAAATGCAGTATGAAGAATGAGAGAAGCATCTGAGCAAACTAAAAAAAATTTCAAAATTCAAAAATTTTACTGTTATAGGACAAAAACTCCAAATTCAGTCGAAAATCCCTCAAAAACTCCAAATACAGTCGAAATTGTATGGTAAAATACTCCAAATGCAGTATGAAGAATGAGAGGAGCATCTAAGACTAATAAAAAAATGACATATTTCAAAAGTTTCACTGTTATACACCAATAACTCTAAATTTAGTCGAATATCCAACAAAAACTCCAAATACAGTCGAAAATGTAAGGTAAAATACACCAAATGCAGTATGAAGAATGAGAGAAGCATCTGAGCAAACTAAAAAAATGTCAAAATTCAAAAATTTCACTGTTATAGGACAAAAACTCCAAATTCAGTCGAAAATCCCTCAAAAACTCCAAATACAGTCGGTAATGTATAGTAAAATACTCCAAATGCAGTATGAAGAATGAGACGAGCATCTAAGACTAATAAAAAAATGACATATTTCAAAAGTTTCACTGTTATAGACCAATAACTCTAAATTTAGTCGAATATCCAACAAAAACTCCAAATACAGTCGAAAATGTAAGGTAAAATACTCCAAATGCAGTATGAAGAATGAGAGAAGCATCTGAGCAAACTAAAAAAAATTTCAAAATTCAAAAATTTCACTGTTATAGGACAAAAATTCCAAATTCAGTCGAAAATCCCTCAAAAACTCCAAATACAGTCGGTAATGTATGGTAAAATACTCCAAATGCAGTATGAAGAATGAGAGGAGCATCTAAGACGAATAAAAATATGACATATTTCAAAAGTTTCACTGTTATAGACCAATAACTATAAATTTAGTCGAATATCCAACAAAAACTCCAAATACAGTCGAAAATGTAAGGTAAAATACTCCAAATGCAGTATGAAGAATGAGAGAAGCATCTGAGCAAACTAAAAAAAATGTCAAAATTCAAAAATTTCACTGTTATAGGACAAAAACTCCAAATTCAGTCGAAAATCCCTCAAAAACTCCAAATACAGTCGAAAATGTAAGGTAAAATACACCAAATGCAGTATGAAGAATGAGAGAAGCATCTGAGCAAACAAAAAAAAATGTCAAAATTTAAAAATTTCACTGTTATAGGACAAAAACTCCAAATTCAGTCGAAAATCCCTCAAAAACTCCAAATGCAGTCGGTAATGTATGGTAAAATACTCCAAATGCAGTATGAAGAATGAGAGGAGCATCTAAGACTAATAAAAAAATGACATATTTCAAAAGTTTCACTGTTATAGACCAATAACTCTAAATTTAGTCGAATATCCAACAAAAACTCCAAATACAGTCGAAAATGTAAGGTAAAATACTCCAAATGCAGTATGAAGAATGAGAGAAGCATCTGAGCAAACTAAAAAAAATGACAAAATTCAAAAATTTCACTGTTATAGGACAAAAACTCCAAATTCAGTCGAAAATCCCTCAAAAACTCCAAATACAGTCGAAAATGTAAGGTAAAATACACCAAATGCAGTATGAAGAATGAGAGAAGCATCTGAGCAAACTAAAAAAAATGTCAAAATTTAAAAATTTCACTGTTATAGGACAAAAACTCCAAATTCAGTCGAAAATCCCTCAAAAACTCCAAATACAGTCGGTAATGTATGGTAAAATACTCCAAATGCAGTATGAAGAATGAGAGGAGCATCTAAGACTAATAAAAAAATGACATATTTCAAAAGTTTCACTGTTATGGACCAATAACTCTAAATTTAGTCGAATATCCCACAAAAACTCCAAATACAGTCGAAAATGTAAGGTAAAATACACCAAATGCAGTATGAAGAATGAGAGAAGCATCTGAGCAAACTAAAAAAAATTCCAAAATTCAAAAATTTCACTGTTATAGGACAAAAACTCCAAATTCAGTCGAAAATCCCTCAAAAACTCCAAATACAGTCGGTAATGTATGGAAAAATACTCCAAATGCAGTATGAAGAATGAGAGAAGCATCTGAGCAAACTAAAAAAAATGTCAAAATTCAAAAATTTCACTGTTATAGGACAAAAACTCCAAATTCAGTCGAAAATCCCTCAAAAACTCCAAATACAGTCGAAAATGTAAGGTAAAATACACCAAATGCAGTATGAAGAATGAGAGAAGCATCTGAGCAAACTTAAAAAAATGTTAAAATTTAAAAATTTCACTGTTATAGGACAAAAACTCCAAATTCAGTCGAAAATCCCTCAAAAACTCCAAATACAGTCGGTAATGTATGGTAAAATACTCCAAATGCAGTATGAAGAATGAGAGGAGCATCTAAGACTAATAAAAAAATGACATATTTCAAAAGTTTCACTGTTATGGACCAATAACTCTAAATTTAGTCGAATATCCCACAAAAACTCCAAATACAGTCGAAAATGTAAGGTAAAATACACCAAATGCAGTATGAAGAATGAGAGAAGCATCTGAGCAAACTAAAAAAAAATCCAAAATTCAAAAATTTCACTGTTATAGGACAAAAACTCCAAATTCAGTCGAAAATCCCTCAAAAACTCCAAATACAGTCGGTAATGTATGGAAAAATACTCCAAATGCAGTATGAAGAATGAGAGAAGCATCTGAGCAACCTAAAAAAAATGTCGAAATTCAAAAATTTCACTGTTATAGGACAAAAACTCCAAATTCAGTCGAAAATCCCTCAAAAACTCCAAATACAGTCGAAAATGTAAGGTAAAATACACCAAATGCAGTATGAAGAATGAGAGAAGCATCTGAGCAAACTAAAAAAAATGTCAAAATTTAAAAATTTCACTGTTATAGGACAAAAACTCCAAATTCAGTCGAAAATCCCTCAAAAACTCCAAATACAGTCGGTAATGTATGGTAAAATACTCCAAATGCAGTATGAAGAATGAGAGGAGCATCTAAGACTAATAAAAAAATGACATATTTCAAAAGTTTCACTGTTATGGAACAATAACTCTAAATTTAGTCGAATATCCAACAAAAACTCCAAATACAGTCGAAAATGTAAGGTAAAATACTCCAAATGCAGTATGAAGAATGAGAGAAGCATCTGAGCAAACTAAAAAAAATTTCAAAATTCAAAAATTTCACTGTTATAGGACAAAAACTCCAAATTCAGTCGAAAACCCCTCAAAAACTCCAAATACAGTCGGTAATGTATGGTAAAATACTCCAAATGCAGTATGAAGAATGAGAGGAGCATCTAAGACTCATAAAAAAATGACATATTTCAAAAGTTTCACTGTTATAGACCAATAACTCTAAATTTAGTCGAATATCCCACAAAAACTCCAAATACAGTCGAAAATGTAAGGTAAAATACTCCATATGCAGTATGAAGAATGAGAGAAGCATCTGAGCAAACTAAAAAAAATTCCAAAATTCAAAAATTTCTCTGTTATAGGACAAAAACTCCAAGTTCAGTCGAAAATCCCTCAAAAACTCCAAATACAGTCGGCAATGTATTGTAAAATACTCCAGATACAGTATGAAGAATGAGAGGAGCATGTAAATTCAAAGCTTGGCCTTCGGCCTCGCAAGAAACTAACACGGCTCGGCCTACGGCCTCGCCATGCCCTCGCCCTACGGGCTCGTGCACCATACGCTCGGCCTTCGGCCTCGCGGACCGAAGTTCGGCCTTCGGCCTCACCAGAAGTTCGGCCTTCGGCCTCACCAGAAGCTCGCCCTTCGGGCTCGCTATAAACTGATATAGGACCATTACTCCAAATGCAGTCGAAAATCCCACAAAAACTCCAAATACAGTCGAAAATGTATGGTAAAATACTCCAAATGCAGTATGAAGAATGAGAGGAGCATCTGAGACTAATAAAAAAATTACAGATTTCATAAATTTCACTGTTGTAGGATAAAAACTCCAAATTCAGTCGAAAATCCCACAAAAACGCCTAATACGGTCGAAAATATGTGCACATTGTATGGCGGCCATCTTGAAATCCGCCATTTTGGATTTTTCACAGATGTCATTCGACTGCTCTCCCGATCCCCTATGACATTTGGTCGAGCACCCCCTACCTATCTCTTACCGTTTCTGAGATACGCCCTTCAATTTTACTTGGCAGACGACATCTTCAACTTTTCAGATTTTTCCCATACTCACCTAAACCCCCCCTACACTTTTCCCATACATCACTTTCTTCCTACTCGACTCCTTCTGGGAGAACAATTATGTCAGTCAGTCAGTCAGTCAGTCAGTCAGTCAGTCAGTCAGTCAGTGTATGGTAATCGAGCTTTATATATTATAATAACTAGTTTTTCGGGCAGTGTGCGGGCCGCAAGCGGCCCGCATCTATCTTGAGTCAGTACGAACTGTCATAAAAGCACCTTATACATTTGAAAAAAAAAAAAAATTACTCCAATATAAGTATGAATTCCAATACAATCTCTTAATACAGTAGAGATTCATACTGTAGCCACCAAACCAGATTCACCCTACTGCCATAAAAAAGAGGTACGGTCAGAATCGTACCAAGGTTCTAAGTCACTTCGGTAAAGAAACCCCACTCGTAGGTGCTTTGGTTATCGCGGGCAGTTACCATGGAGACCAGTCGGAGATGTGGAAAATACTCTCAAGTCGGAGCTCGGCCTTCGGCCTCGGACAGTTACTCCAAATGTAGTCAAAACTCCAACAAAAACTCCAAAAACAGTCGGTAATGTATGGTGAAATACTCCAAATACAGTATGAAGAATGAGAGGAGCATGTCAATTCGGAGCTCGGCCTTCGGCCTCGCAAGACACTTACACGGCTCGGCCTACGGCCTCGCCATGAGCTCGCCCTGCGGGCTCGCACACCTTAAGCTCGGCCTTCGGCCTCGCGGGCCGAAAGTTCGGCCTTCGGCCTCACCAGAAGCTCGCCCTTCGGGCTCGCGATACACTGATTTTGGACAGTAACTCCAAATTCAGTCGAAAATCCCACAAAAACTCCAAATACAGTCGGTTATGTATGGTAAAATACTCCAAATACAGTATGAAGAATGAGAGGAGCATGTCAATTCGGAGCTCGGCCTTCGGCCTCGCAAGACACTAATACGGCTCGGCCTGCGGCCTCGCCAAACGCTCGCCCTTCGGGCTCGCGCGCCATACGCTCGGCCTTCGGCCTCGCGGGCCGAAAGTTCGGCCTTCGGCCTCACCAGAAGCTCGCCCTTCGGGCTCGCTATACCTTCATCTATGACAGTAACTCCAAAATCAGTCGAAAATCCCACAAAAACTCCAAATACAGTCGAAAATGTATGAAAAATACTCCAAATGAAATATGAAGCATGAGAGGAGCAATTTTGACAGGTGTCATTCGATTGCTCTCCCTATTCCCTATGACATTTGTTCAAACACCCCCTACCTATCTCTTACCGTTTTCGAGATACGTCATCCATCTTTACTTGGCAGGCGTCATTTTTATGATTTTCGATTTTTCTCATACTCACCTAAACCCCCCCTACATTTTTGCCATACATCATTTTCACTCTACTCTGCTCCTTCTAGGAGAACATTTATGTCAGTGAGTCAGTCAGTGGTAATCGAGCTTTATATATTATAACTAGTTTTTCGGGCAGTGTGCGGGCCGCAAGCGGCCCGCATCTATCTTGAGTCAGTACGAACTGTCATAAAAGCACCTTATACATTTGAAAAAAAAAAATTAAAAACCCCAATATAAGTATGAAATCCCATATAAACTCTGAATACAATAGAGATTCATACTGTAGCCACCAAACCAGATTTACCCTACTGCCATAAAAAAGTGGTACGGTCAAAATCGTACCAAGGTTCTGAGTCACTTCGGTAAAGGAACCCCACTCGTAGGTGATTTGGTTATCGCGGGCAGTTACCAAGGAGACCAGTCGGAGATGTGGAAAATACTCTCAAGTCGGAGCTCGGCCTTCGGCATCGGACAGTTACTCCAAATTAAGTCAAAACTCCCACAAAAACTTCTAAAACAGTCGGTAATCTATGGTAAAATACTCCAAACACAGTATGAAGAATGAGAGGAGCATGTAAATTCGGAGCTCTGGGAGAACTCCGAATTTAACTCCTCGCAAGACACTCACACGGCTCGGCCTACGGCCTCGCCATGAGCTCGCCCTGCGGGCTCGCACACCTTAAGCTCGGCCTTCGGCCTCGCGGGCCGAAAGTTCGGCCTTCGGCCTCACCAGGAGCTCGCCCTTCGGGCTCGCTATACCTTCATGTATGACAGTAACTCCAAATTCAGTCGAAAATCCCACAAAAACTCCAAAAACAGTCGGTTTTGTATGGTAAAATACTCCAAATGCAGTATGAAGAATGAGAGGAGCATGTCAATTTGGAGCTCGGCCTTCGGCCTCGCAAGACACTAATATGGCTCGGCCTTCGGCCTCGCTAGACACTAATACAGCTCGGCCTGCGGCCTCGCCAAGCGCTCGCCCTTCGGGCTCGCGCACCATCAGCTCGGCCTGCGGCCTCGCGGACCGAAAGTTCGGCCTTCGGCCTCACCAAAAGCTCGCCCTTCGGGCTCGCTATACCTTCATCAATGACAGTAACTCCAAAATCAGTCGAAAATCCCACAAAAACTCCAAATACAGTCAAAAATATAAGGAAAATACTCCAAATGCAGTATGAAGAATGAGAGGAGCACTTTTGACACATGTCATTTGACTGCTCTCCAGATTCCCTATGACATTTGTTCAAACACCCCCTACCTATCTCTTACCGTTTTCGAGATACGTCATACATCTTTACTTGGCAGGCGTCATTTTTATGATTTTCGATTTTTCTCATACTCACCTAAACCCCCCCTACATTTTTGCCATACATCATTGTCGTCCTACTCGACTCCTTCTAGGAGAACATTTATGTCAGTCAGTCAGTCAGTGAGTGGTAATCGAGCTTTATATATATAGAACTAGTTTTTCGGGCAGTGTGCGGGCCGCAAGCGGCCCGCATTTATCGTTATGCAGTATTAAATTATATCAAAACACCTTATACATTAAAAAAATATTTCAAAAATCCAAAAGATATACGACGTCCCATACAAACTCCTAATACAATAATGAACCAAACTGTAGCCACCAAACCAGATTTACCCTACTGCCATAAAAAAGTGGTACGGTCAAAATCGTACCAAGGTTCTGAGTCACTTCGGTAAAGGAACCCCACCTGTAGGTGCTTTGGTTACCGCGGGCAGTTACCATAGAGACCAGTCGGAGATGTGAAAAATACCCTCAAGTCGGAGCTCGGCCTTCGGCCTCGGACAGTTACTCCAAATGTAGTCAAAACTCCCACAAAAACTCCTAAAACAGTCGGTAATGTTTAGTTAAATACTCCAAATACAGTATGAAGAATGAGAGGAGCATGTAAATTCGGAGCTCGGCCTTCGGCCTCGCAAGACACTTACACGGCTCGGCCTACGGCCTCGCCATGAGCTCGCCCTGCGGGCTCGCCCACCTTAAGCTCGGCCTTCGGCCTCGCGGGCCGAAAGTTCGGCCTTCGGCCTCACCAGAAGCTCGCCCTTCGGGCTCGCTATACCTTCATGTATGACAGTAACTCCAAATTCAGTCAAAAATTCCACAAAAACTCCAAATACAGTCGAAAATGTAAGGTAAAATACTCCAAATACAGTATGAAGAATGAGAGGAGCATGTCAATTCGGAGCTCGGCCTTCGGCCTCGCAAGACACTAATACAGCTCGGCCTACGGCCTCGCAAACCGCTCGCCCTACGGGCTCGCGTACCATACGCTCGGCCTTCGGCCTCGCGGGCCGAAAGTTCGGCCTTCGGCCTCACCAGAAGCTCGCCCTTCGGGCTCGCTATACCTTCACGTATGACAGGAATTCCAAATTCAGTCGAAAATCCCACATAAACTCCAAATACAGTCAAAAATATAAGGAAAATACTCCAAATGCAGAACGAAGAATGAGAGGAGCATTTTTGACAGACGTCATTCGACTGCTCTTCCGATCCCCTATGACATTTGTTCGAGCACCCCCTACCTATCTCTTACCGTTTCCGAGATACGCCATCCACTTTTACTTGGCAGACGTCATCTTCAAGTTTTCGGATTTTTCCCATACTCACCTAAACCCCCCCTACATTTCCGCCATACTTCATTTTAACCCTACTCTACTCCTTCTGGGAGAACAATTATGTCAGTGAGTCAGTCAGTGTGTGGTAATCGAGCTTTATATAATATAACTAGTTTTTCGGGCAGTGTGCGGGCCGCAAGCGGCCCGCATCTATCTTGAGTCAGTACGAACTGTCATAAAAGCACCTTATACATTTGAAAAAAAAAAAAAATTACTCCAATATAAGTATGAATTCCAATACAATCTCTTAATACAGTAGAGATTCATACTGTAGCCACCAAACCAGATTTACCCTACTGCCATAAAAAAGTGGTACGGTCAGAATCGTACCAAGGTTCTAAGTCACTTCGGTAAAGAAACCCCACTCGTAGGTGCTTTGGTTATCGCGGGCAGTTACCATGGAGACCAGTCGGAGAAGTGGAAAATACTCTCAAGTCGGAGCTCGGCCTTCGGCCTCGGACAGTTACTCCAAATGTAGTCAAAACTCCAACAAAAACTCCAAAAACAGTCGGTAATGTATGGTGAAATACTCCAAATACAGAATGAAGAATGAGAGGAGCATGTCAATTCGGAGCTCGGCCTTCGGCCTCGCAAGACACTCACACGGCTCAGCCTGCGGCCACGCCAAGCGCTCGCCCTACGGGCTCGCGCACCTTCCACTCGGCCTTCGGCCTCGCGGGCCGAAAGTTCGGCCTTCGGCCTCACCAGAAGCTCGCACTTCGGGCTCGCTATACCTTCATGTATGACAGTAACTCCAAATTCAGTCAAAAATCCCACAAAAACTCCAAATACAGTCGAAAATGTAAGGTAAAATACTCAAATGCAGTATGAAGAATGAGAGGAGCATGTCAATTCGGAGCTCGGCCTTCGGCCTCGCAAGACACTAACATGGCTCGGCCTGCGGCCTCGCCAAGCGCTCGCCCTACGGGCTCGCGCACCATCCGCTCGGCCTTCGGCCTCGCGGGCCGAAAGTTCGGCCTTCGGCCTCACCAGAAGCTCGCCCTTCGGGCTCGCTATACCTTCATCTATGACAGTAACTCCAAAATCAGTCGAAAATCCCACAAAAACTCCAAATACAGTCGAAAATGTATGAAAAATACTCCAAATGAAGTATGAAGCATGAGAGGAGCACTTTTGACAGGTGTCATTCGATTGCTCTCCCTATTCCCTATGACATTTGTTCAAACACACCCTATCCATCTCTTACCGTTTTCGAGATACGTCATCCATCTTTACTTGGCAGGCGTCATTTTTATGATTTTCGATTTTTCTCATACTCACCAAAACCCCCCGAACATTTTCGCCATACATCATTTTAACTCTACTCTGCTCCTTCTAGGAGAACATTTATGTCAGTCAGTCAGTGAGTGGTAATCGAGCTTTATATATTATAATTTGAAATTTTTTTTTCGATGACGTCTGCCAAGTAATAAAAGTTTTTCCGATTTGGCTGAAATTCGATATCTAGGTGGTTCTGGACGTTCTTATTCCAAATTTGAAATTTTTTTTTCGATGACGTCTGCCAAGAAAAAAAAGTTTTTCCGATTTGGCTGAAAATCGATATCTAGGTTGTTCTGGACGTTCTTATTCCAAATTCAAAATTTTTTTTTCGATGACGTCTGCCAAGTAAAAAAAGTTTTTCCGATTTGGCTGAAAATCGATATCTAGGTTGTTCTGGACGTTCTTATTCCAAATTTGAAACTTTTTTTTCGATGACGTCTGCCAAGTAAAAAAAGTTTTTCCGATTTGGCTGAAAATCGATATCTAGGTCGTTCTGGACGTTCTTATTCCAAATTTGATATTTTTTTTCGATGACGTCTGCCCAGTGATGAAAGATGACGTATCTCGAAAACGTTAAGAGATAGGTGGGGGGTCTTTGAACAAATGTCGTAATGAATAAGGAGAGTATACCAATGATATACAAAAAAAATCCAAAATGGCGGAATTCAAGATGGCCGCCATACAAAGTGCTTCGAGCACGCTGAAGTGAGGCCGTAAGGCCGAGCTTCAGTGGGGTCGGAGTGCTTTGCATGGTGGTCATCTTGAATTCCGCCATTTTGGATTCGTCCTAGGAGCCCCTCTTATTCTTCATACTGCATTTGGAGTAATTCATTTTATTTTTTGACTGTTTTAAGAGTTTTTGTGGGATTTTTGACTACATTTGGAGTAACCGTACAATGCCGAAGGCCGAGCTCTGACTTGAGAGTATTTTCCACATCTCCGACTGGTCTCCATGGTAACTGCCAGCGATAACCGAAGCATCTACGTGTAGGGTCCTGTACTGAAATGACTTCGAATCTTGATACGATTCTGACTGTACCGCTTTTTTTATGGCAGTAGGGTTAATCTGGTTTGGTGGCTACAGTTTGGTTCTTTATTGAATTGGGAGTTTATATGGGATTTCATACTTCTCTTGGAGTTTTAATTTTTTTTTTTCAAATGTATAAGGTGCTTTTATGACAGTTCGTACTGACTCAAGATAGATGCGGGCCGCTCGCGGCCCGCACACCACTTACCATCTAGTTAATAATATATAAAGCTCGATTACCACTCACTGACTGACTGACTGACTGACTGACTCATTGACATAAATGTTCTCCTAGAAGGAGCAGAGTAGAGTTAAAATGATGTATGGCAAAAATGTAGTGGGGGTTTAGGTGAGTATGAGAAAAATCGAAAATCATAAAAATGACGCCTGCCAAGTAATGATGGATGACGTATCTCGAAAACGGTAAGAGATAGATAGGGGGTGTTTGAACAAATGTCATAGGGAATTGGGAGAGCAGTCAAATGACATGAGTCAAAAGTGCTCCTCTCATTCTTCATACTGCATTTGGAGTATTTTTCTAACATTTTCGACTGTATTTGGAGTTTTTATGGGATTTTCGACTAATTTTGGAGTAACTGTCATACAAGAAGGTATAGCGAGCCCGAAGGGCGAGCTTCTGGTGAGGCCGTAGGCCGAACTTTCGGCCCGCGAGGCCGAAGGCCGAGCGTATGGTGCGCGAGCCCGAAGGGCGAGCGCTTGGCGAGGCCGCAGGCCGAGCTGTATTAGTGTCTAGCGAGGCCGAAGGCCGAGCCATATAAGTGTCTTGCGAGGCCGAAGGCCGAGCTCCGAATTGACATGCTCCTCTCATGCTTCATACTGCATTTGGAGTACTTTTCCTTAATTTTCGACTGTATTAAGAGTTTTTGTGGGATTTTCGACTGAATTTGGAGTAACTGTCCTACATCAAGGAATAGCGAGCCCGAAGGGCGAGCTTCTGGTGAGGCCGAAGGCCGAACTTTCGGCCCGCGAGGCCGAAGGCCGAGCGTATGGTTGGCGAGCCCGCAGGGCGAGCTTTTGGCGTGGCCGCAAGCTGAGCCGTGTGAGTGTCTTGCGAGGCCGAAGGCCGAGCTCCGAATTTACATGCTCCTCTCATTCTTCATACTGTATTTGGAGTATTTCACCATATATTACCGACTGTTTTAGGAGTTTTTGTGGGAGTTTTGACTACATTTGGAGCAACTGTCCGAGGCCGAAGGCCGAGCTCCGTTTTGAGAGTATCTTCCACATCTCCGACTGGTCTCTATGGTAACTGCCCGCGGTAACCAAAGCACCTACAGGTGGGGTTCCTTCACCGAAGTGACTCAGAACCTTGGTACGATTCTGACCGTACCTCTTTTTTATGGCAGTAGGGTGAATCTGGTTTGGTGGCTACAGATTGGTTCTCTACTGTATTAAGAGTTTGTATGGGACGTTAAATCTTTTGGAATTTTAAATATTTTTTGAATTGTATAAGGTGCTTTTATGACAGTTCGTACTGACTCAAGATAGATGCGGGCCGCTTGCGGCCCGCACACTGCCCGAAAAACTAGTCATAATATATAAAGCTCGATTACCACTCACTGACTGACTGACTCACTGACATAATTGTTCTCCCAGAAGGAGTAGAGTAGGGTTAAAATGAAGTATGGCGGAAATGTAGGGGGGGTTTAGGTGAGTATGGGAAAAATCCGAAAACTTGAAGATGACGTCTGCCAAGTAAAAGTGGATGGCGTATCTCGGAAACGGTAAGAGATAGGTAGGGGGTGCTCGAACAAATGTCATAGGGGATCGGAAGAGCAGTCGAATGACGTCTGTCAAAAATCCAAAATGGCGGATTTCAAGATGGCCGCCATACAATGTGCACATATTTTCGACCGTATTAGGAGTTTTTGTGGGATTTTCGAGTGAATATGGAGTTTTTGTCCTATAACAGTAAAATTCTTGATTTTTGTAATTTTTTTATTATGCTTCGATGTTCCTCTCATTCTTCATACTGCTTTTGGCGTATTTTACCTTACATTTTCGACTGTATTTGGACTTTTTGTGGGATTTTCGACTGAATTTGGGGTTTTTGTCCTATAACAGTGAAATTCTTGATTTCTGTAATTTTTTTATTATGCTTCGATGCTCCTCTCATTCTTCATACTGCATTTGGAGTATTATACCGTACATTTTCGACTGTATGTGGGGTTTTTGTGGGATTTTCGACTTAATTTGGAGTTAAGGTCCTACATCAGTGTATAGCGAGCCCGAAGGGCGAGCTTCTGGTGAGGCCGAAGGCCGAACTTCTGGTGAGGCCGAAGGCCGAACTTCAGCCCGCGAGGCCGAAGGCCGAGCGTACGGTGCGCGAGCCCGCAGGGCGAGCGCATGGCGAGGCCGCAGGCCGAGCCGTATTAGTGTCTTGTGAGGCCGAAGGCCGAGCTCTGAATTTACATGCTCCTCTCATTCTTCATACTGTATCTGGAGTATTTCACCTTACATTTTCGACTGTATTTGGAGTTTTAGTGGGATTTTCGACTGAATTTTGAGTTTTTGTCCTATAACAGTGAAATTTATTTTTTTATCATGCTTTGATGCTCCTCTTATTCTTCACACTGCATTTGGAGTATTTTACCTTACATTTTCGACTGTATTTGGAGTTTTTGTAGGAATTTGGACCTACGGACCTACATCAGTGTATAGCGAGCCCGAAGGGCGAGCTTCTGGTGAGGCCGAAGGCCGAACTTTTGGCACGTGAGGAGGAAGGCCGAGCGTATGGTGCGCGAGCCCGAAGGGCGAGCGATGGCGAGGCCGTAGGCCGAGCCCTGTTTGTGTCTTGCGAGGCCGAAGGCCGAGCTTCATATTGACATGCTCCTCTCATTCTTTATACTGTACTTGGAGTATTTTACCATACATTACCGACTGTATTAGGAGTATGAGTACGTTCCTATTCCAATTTCGATGACGTCTGCCAAATAAAAAAAGTTTTTCCGATTTGGCTGAAAATCGATATCTAGGTCGTTCTGGACGTTCTTATTCCAAATTTGAAATTTTTTTTTCGATGACGTCTGCCAAGTAATAAAAGTTTTTCCGATTTGGCTGAAATTCGATATCTAGGTGGTTCTGGACGTTCTTATTCCAAATTTGAAATTTTTTTTTCGATGACGTCTGCCAAGAAAAAAAAGTTTTTCCGATTTGGCTGAAAATCGATATCTAGGTTGTTCTGGACGTTCTTATTCCAAATTCAAAATTTTTTTTTCGATGACGTCTGCCAAGTAAAAAAAGTTTTTCCGATTTGGCTGAAAATCGATATCTAGGTTGTTCTGGACGTTCTTATTCCAAATTTGAAACTTTTTTTTCGATGACGTCTGCCAAGTAAAAAAAGTTTTTCCGATTTGGCTGAAAATCGATATCTAGGTCGTTCTGGACGTTCTTATTCCAAATTTGATATTTTTTTTCGATGACGTCTGCCCAGTGATGAAAGATGACGTATCTCGAAAACGTTAAGAGATAGGTGGGGGGTCTTTGAACAAATGTCGTAATGAATAAGGAGAGTATACCAATGATATACAAAAAAAATCCAAAATGGCGGAATTCAAGATGGCCGCCATACAAAGTGCTTCGAGCACGCTGAAGTGAGGCCGTAAGGCCGAGCTTCAGTGGGGTCGGAGTGCTTTGCATGGTGGTCATCTTGAATTCCGCCATTTTGGATTCGTCCTAGGAGCCCCTCTTATTCTTCATACTGCATTTGGAGTAATTCATTTTATTTTTTGACTGTTTTAAGAGTTTTTGTGGGATTTTTGACTACATTTGGAGTAACCGTACAATGCCGAAGGCCGAGCTCTGACTTGAGAGTATTTTCCACATCTCCGACTGGTCTCCATGGTAACTGCCAGCGATAACCGAAGCATCTACGTGTAGGGTCCTGTACTGAAATGACTTCGAATCTTGATACGATTCTGACTGTACCGCTTTTTTTATGGCAGTAGGGTTAATCTGGTTTGGTGGCTACAGTTTGGTTCTTTATTGAATTGGGAGTTTATATGGGATTTCATACTTCTCTTGGAGTTTTAATTTTTTTTTTTCAAATGTATAAGGTGCTTTTATGACAGTTCGTACTGACTCAAGATAGATGCGGGCCGCTCGCGGCCCGCACACCACTTACCATCTAGTTAATAATATATAAAGCTCGATTACCACTCACTGACTGACTGACTGACTGACTGACTCATTGACATAAATGTTCTCCTAGAAGGAGCAGAGTAGAGTTAAAATGATGTATGGCAAAAATGTAGTGGGGGTTTAGGTGAGTATGAGAAAAATCGAAAATCATAAAAATGACGCCTGCCAAGTAATGATGGATGACGTATCTCGAAAACGGTAAGAGATAGATAGGGGGTGTTTGAACAAATGTCATAGGGAATTGGGAGAGCAGTCAAATGACATGAGTCAAAAGTGCTCCTCTCATTCTTCATACTGCATTTGGAGTATTTTTCTAACATTTTCGACTGTATTTGGAGTTTTTATGGGATTTTCGACTAATTTTGGAGTAACTGTCATACAAGAAGGTATAGCGAGCCCGAAGGGCGAGCTTCTGGTGAGGCCGTAGGCCGAACTTTCGGCCCGCGAGGCCGAAGGCCGAGCGTATGGTGCGCGAGCCCGAAGGGCGAGCGCTTGGCGAGGCCGCAGGCCGAGCTGTATTAGTGTCTAGCGAGGCCGAAGGCCGAGCCATATAAGTGTCTTGCGAGGCCGAAGGCCGAGCTCCGAATTGACATGCTCCTCTCATGCTTCATACTGCATTTGGAGTACTTTTCCTTAATTTTCGACTGTATTAAGAGTTTTTGTGGGATTTTCGACTGAATTTGGAGTAACTGTCCTACATCAAGGAATAGCGAGCCCGAAGGGCGAGCTTCTGGTGAGGCCGAAGGCCGAACTTTCGGCCCGCGAGGCCGAAGGCCGAGCGTATGGTTGGCGAGCCCGCAGGGCGAGCTTTTGGCGTGGCCGCAAGCTGAGCCGTGTGAGTGTCTTGCGAGGCCGAAGGCCGAGCTCCGAATTTACATGCTCCTCTCATTCTTCATACTGTATTTGGAGTATTTCACCATATATTACCGACTGTTTTAGGAGTTTTTGTGGGAGTTTTGACTACATTTGGAGCAACTGTCCGAGGCCGAAGGCCGAGCTCCGTTTTGAGAGTATCTTCCACATCTCCGACTGGTCTCTATGGTAACTGCCCGCGGTAACCAAAGCACCTACAGGTGGGGTTCCTTCACCGAAGTGACTCAGAACCTTGGTACGATTCTGACCGTACCTCTTTTTTATGGCAGTAGGGTGAATCTGGTTTGGTGGCTACAGATTGGTTCTCTACTGTATTAAGAGTTTGTATGGGACGTTAAATCTTTTGGAATTTTAAATATTTTTTGAATTGTATAAGGTGCTTTTATGACAGTTCGTACTGACTCAAGATAGATGCGGGCCGCTTGCGGCCCGCACACTGCCCGAAAAACTAGTCATAATATATAAAGCTCGATTACCACTCACTGACTGACTGACTCACTCACTGACATAAATGTTCTCCTAGAAGGAGTCGAGTAGGACGACAATGATGTATGGCAAAAATGTAGGGGGGGTTTAGGTGAGTATGAGAAAAATCGAAAATCATAAAAATGACGCCTGCCAAGTGATGATGGATGACGTATCTCGAAAACGGTAAGAGATAGGTAGGGGGTGTTTGAACAAATGTCATAGGGAATCTGGAGAGCAGTCGAATGACACCTGTCAAAAATACTCCTCTCATGCTTCATACTGCATTTGGAGTATTTTTCTTACATTTTCGACTGTATTTGGAGTTTTTATGGGATTTTCGACTGATTTTGGAGTAACTGTCATAGATGAAGGTATAGCGAGCCCGAAGGGCGAGCTTCTGGTGAGGCCGAAGGCCGAACTTTCGGCCCGCGAGGCCGAAGGCCGAGCGGATGGTGCGCGAGCCCGAAGGGCGAGCGTTTGGCGAGGCCGCAGGCCGAGCCGTGTTAGTGTCTTGCGAGGCCGAAGGCCGAGCCATATTAGTGTCTTGCGAGGCCGAAGGCCGAGCTCCGAATTGACATGCTCCTCCCATTCTTCATACTGCATTTGGAGTATTTTACCATACAAAACCGACTGTTTTTGGAGTTTTTGTGGGATTTTCGACTGAATTTGGAGTTACTGTCATACATGAAGGTATAGCGAGCCCGAAGGGCGAGCTCCTGGTGAGGCCGAAGGCCGAACTTTCGGCCCGCGAGGCCGAAGGCCGAGCTTAAGGTGTGCGAGCCCGTAGGGCGAGCTCATGGCGAGGCCGTAGGCCAAGCCGTGTGAGTGTCTTGCGAGGCCGAAGGCCGAGCTCCGAATTTACATGCTCCTCTCATTCTTCATACTGTGTTTGGAGTATTTTACCATAGATTACCGACTGTTTTAGAAGTTTTTGTGGGAGATTTGACTACATTTGGAGTAACTGTCCGAGGCCAAAGGCCGAGCTCCGACTTGAGGGTATTTTCCACATCTCCGACTGGTCTCTATGGTAACTGCCCGCGGTAACCAAAGCACCTACAGGTGGGGTTCCTTCACCGAAGCGACTCAGAACCTTGGTACGATTCTGACCGTACCTCTTTTTTATGGCAGTAGGGTGAATCTGGTTTGGTGGCTACAGTATGGTTCCTTATTGTATTAGGAGTTTGTATGGGACGTCGTATATATTTTGGAGTTTTAAAATGTTTATTTTTAAATGTATAAGGTGTTTTGATATAATTTAATACTGCATAACGATAAATGCGGGCCGCTTGCGGCCCGCACACTGCCCGAAAAACTAGTTCATAATATATAAAGCTCGATTACCACTCACTGACTGACTGACTGACTGACTGACTCATTGACATAAATGTTCTCCTAGAAGGAGCAGAGTAGAGTTAAAATGATGTATGGCAAAAATGTAGGGGGGGTTTAGGTGAGTATGAGAAAAATCGAAAATCATAAAAATGACGCCTGCCAAGTAAAGATGTATGACGTATCTCGAAAACGGTAGGAGATAGATAGGGGGTGTTTGAACAAATGTCATAGGGAATCTGGAGAGCAGTCAAATGACATGTGTCAAAAGTGCTCATCTCATTCTTCATACTGCATTTGGAGTATTTTCCTTACATTTTCGACTGTATTTGGAGTTTTTGTGGGATTTTCGACTGATTTTGGAGTTACTGTCATTGATTAAGGTATAGCGAGCCCGAAGGGCGAGCTTCTGGTGAGGCCGAAGGCCGAACTTTCGGTCCGCGAGGCCGAAGGCCGAGCTGATGGTGCGCGAGCCCGAAGGGCGAGCGCTTGGCGAGGCCGCAGGCCGAGCTGTATTAGTGTCTAGCGAGGCCGAAGGCCGAGCCATATTAGTGTCTTGCGAGGCCGAAGGCCGAGCTCCGATCTGACATGCTCCTCTCATACTTCATACTGCATTTGGAGTACTTTTCCTTTATTTTCGACTGTATTAAGAGTTTTTGTGGGATTTTCGACTGAATTTGGAGTAACTGTCCTACATCAAGGTAAAGCGAGCCCGAAGGGCGAGCTTCTGGTGAGGCCGAAGGCCGAACTTTCGGCCCGCGAGGCCGAAGGCCGAGCGCATGGTTGGCGAGCCCGCAGGGCGAGCTTTTGGCGAGGCCGCAGGCCGAGCCGTGTGAGTGTCTTGCGAGGCCGAAGGCCGAGCCCCGAATTCACATGCTCCTCTCATTCTTCATACTGTATTTGGAGTATTTTACGATAGATTACCGACTGTTTTAGGAGTTTTTGTGGGAGTTTTGACTACATTTGGAGTAACTGTCAGAGGCCGAAGGCCGAGCTCCGACTTGAGAGTATTTTCCACATCTCCGACTGGTCTCCATTGTAACTGCCCGCGATAAACAAAGCACCTACGAGTGCGGTTCCTTTACCGAAGTGACTCAGAACCTTGGTACGATTCTGACCGTACCACTTTTTTATGGCAGTAGGGTGAATTTGGTTTGGTGGTTACAGTATGGTACCTTATTGTATTAGGAGTTTGTATGGGACGTCGTATATCTTTTGGATTTCTGAAAAAAAAATTTAATGTATAAGGTGTTTTGATATAATTTAATACTGCATAACGATAAATGCGGGCCGCTTGCGGCCCGCACACTGCCCGAAAAACTAGTCATCATCATTAATTAATAATATATAAAGCTCGATTACCACTCACTGACTGACTGACTGACTGACTGACTCATTGACATAAATGTTCTCCTAGAAGGAGCAGAGTAGAGTTAAAATGATGTATGGCAAAAATGTAGGGGGGGTTTAGGTGAGTATGAGAAAAATCGAAAATCATAAAAATGACGCCTGCCAAGTAAAGATGTATGACGTATCTCGAAAACGGTAGGAGATAGATAGGGGGTGTTTGAACAAATGTCATAGGGAATCTGGAGAGCAGTCAAATGACATGTGTCAAAAGTGCTCATCTCATTCTTCATACTGCATTTGGAGTATTTTCCTTACATTTTCGACTGTATTTGGAGTTTTTGTGGGATTTTCGACTGATTTTGGAGTTACTGTCATTGATGAAGGTATAGCGAGCCCGAAGGGCGAGCTTCTGGTGAGGCCGAAGGCCGAACTTTCGGTCCGCGAGGCCGAAGGCCGAGCTGATGGTGCGCGAGCCCGAAGGGCGAGCGCTTGGCGAGGCCGCAGGCCGAGCTGTATTAGTGTCTAGCGAGGCCGAAGGCCGAGCCATATTAGTGTCTTGCGAGGCCGAAGGCCGAGCTCCGATCTGACATGCTCCTCTCATACTTCATACTGCATTTGGAGTACTTTTCCTTTATTTTCGACTGTATTAAGAGTTTTTGTGGGATTTTCGACTGAATTTGGAGTAACTGTCCTACATCAAGGTAAAGCGAGCCCGAAGGGCGAGCTTCTGGTGAGGCCGAAGGCCGAACTTTCAGCCCGCGAGGCCGAAGGCCGAGCGCATGGTTGGCGAGCCCGCAGGGCGAGCTTTTGGCGAGGCCGCAGGCCGAGCCGTGTGAGTGTCTTGCGAGGCCGAAGGCCGAGCCCCGAATTCACATGCTCCTCTCATTCTTCATACTGTATTTGGAGTATTTTACGATAGATTACCGACTGTTTTAGGAGTTTTTGTGGGAGTTTTGACTACATTTGGAGTAACTGTCAGAGGCCGAAGGCCGAGCTCCGACTTGAGAGTATTTTCCACATCTCCGACTGGTCTCCATTGTAACTGCCCGCGATAAACAAAGCACCTACGAGTGCGGTTCCTTTACCGAAGTGACTCAGAACCTTGGTACGATTCTGACCGTACCACTTTTTTATGGCAGTAGGGTGAATTTGGTTTGGTGGTTACAGTATGGTACCTTATTGTATTAGGAGTTTGTATGGGACGTCGTATATCTTTTGGATTTCTGAAAAAAAAATTTAATGTATAAGGTGTTTTGATATAATTTAATACTGCATAACGATAAATGCGGGCCGCTTGCGGCCCGCACACTGCCCGAAAAACTAGTTATCATAATATATAAAGCTCGATTACCACTCACTGACTGACTCACTGACTGACATAAATGTTCTCCTAGAAGGAGACGAGTAGGACGACTATGATGTATGGCAAAAATGTAGGGGGGGTTTAGGTGAGTATGAGAAAAATCGAAAATCATAAAAATGACGCCTGCCAAGTAAAGATGGATGACGTATCTCGAAAACGGTAAGAGATAGGTGGGGGGTGTTTGAACAAATGTCATAGGGAATCTGGAGAGCAGTCAAATGACATGTGTCAAAAGTTCTCCTCTCATTCTTCATACTGCATTTGGAGTATTTTCCTTACATTTTCGACTGTATTTGGAGTTTTTGTGGGATTTTCGACTGATTTTGGAGTTACTGTCATTGATAAAGGTATAGCGAGCCCGAAGGGCGAGCTTCTGGTGAGGCCGAAGGCCGAACTTTCGGTCCGCGAGGCCGAAGGCCGAGCTGATGGTGCGCAAGCCCGAAGGGCGAGCGCTTGGCGAGGCCGCAGGCCGAGCTGTATTAGTGTCTAGCGAGGCCGAAGGCCGAGCCATATTAGTGTCTTGCGAGGCCGAAGGCCGAGCTCCGATCTGACATGCTCCTCTCATGCTTCATACTGCATTTGGAGTACTTTTCCTTAATTTTCGACTGTATTTAGAGTTTTTGTGGGATTTTCGACTGAATTTGGAGTAACTGTCCTACATCAAGGTATAGCGAGCCCGAAGGGCGAGCTTCTGGTGAGGCCGAAGGCCGAACTTTCGGCCCGCGAGGCCAAAGGCCGAGCTTAAGGTGTGCGAGCCCGCAGGGCGAGCTCATGGCGAGGCCGTAGGCCGAGCCGTGTAAGTGTCTTGCGAGGCCGAAGGCCGAACTCCGAATTGACATGCTCCTCTCATTCTTCATACTGTATTTGGAGTATTTCACCATACATTACCGACTGTTTTTGGAGTTTTTGTTGGAGTTTTGACTACATTTGGAGTAACTGTCCGAGGCCGAAGGCCGAGCTCCGACTTGAGAGTATTTTCCACATCTCCGACTGGTCTCCATGGTAACTGCCCGCGATAACCAAAGCACCTACGAGTGGGGTTACTTTACCGAAGTGACTTAGAACCTTGGTACGATTCTGACCGTACCACTTTTTTATGGCAGTAGGGTAAATCTGGTTTGGTGGCTACAGTTTGGTTCTTTATTGTTTTAGTAGTTTGTATGGGACCTCGTATATCTTTTGGAGTTTTGTAATTTTTTTTGTATAGTATTAGGAGTTTTGGTATAAGTTAATACTGCATAACGATAAATGCGGGCCGCTTGCGGCCCGCACACTGCCCGAAAAACTAGTTATCTATATATATAAAGCTCGATTACCACTCACTGACTGACTGACTGACATAAATGTTCTCCTAGAAGGAGGCGAGTAGGACGACAATGATGTATGGCAAAAATGTAGGGGGGGTTTAGGTGAGTATGAGAAAAATCGAAAATCATAAAAATGACGCCTGCCAAGTAATGATGGATGACGTATCTCGAAAACGGTAAGAGATAGATAGGGAGTGTTTGAACAAATGTCATAGGGTATAGGGACAGCAGTCAAATGACATGAGTCAAAAGTGCTCCTCTCATTCTTCATACTGCATTTGGAGTATTTTTCTTACATTTTCGACTGTATTTGGAGTTTTTGTGGGATTTTCGACTGATTTTGGAGTTACTGTCATAGATGAAGGTATAGCGAGCCCGAAGGGCGAGCTTCTGGTGAGGCCGAAGGCCGAACTTTCGGCCCGCGAGGCCGAAGGCCGAGCGGATGGTGCGCGAGCCCGAAGGGCGAGCTGTATTAGTGTGTCGCGAGGCCGAAGGCCGAGCCATATTAGTGTCTTGCGAGGCCGAAGGCCGAGCTCCGAATTGACATGCTCCTCTTATTCTTCATACTGCATTTGGAGTACTTTACCTTACATTTTCGACTGTATTTGGAGTTTTTGTGGGATTTTCGACTGAATTTGGAGTTACTGTCCCCCATCAGTGTATCGCGAGCCCGAAGGGCGAGCTTCTGGTGAGGCCGAAGGCCGAACTTTCGGCCCGCGAGGCCGAAGGCCGAGCTTAAGGTGTGCGAGCCCGCAGGGCGAGCTCATGGCGAGGCCGTAGGCCGAGCCGTGTAAGTGTCTTGCGAGGCCGAAGGCCGAGCTCCGAATTGACATGCTCCTCTCATTCTTCATACTGTATTTGGAGTATTTCACCATACATTACCGACTGTTTTAGGAGTTTTTGTGGGAGTTTTGACTACATTTGGAGTAACTGTCCGAGGCCTAAGGCCGAGCTCTGACTTGAGGGTATTTTCCACATCTCCGACTGGTCTCCATGGTAACTGCCCGCGATAACCAAAGCACCTACGAGTGGGGTTCCTTTACCGAAGTGACTCAGAACCTTGGTACAACTCTGACCGTACCACTTTTTTATGGCGGTAGGGTGAATTTGGTTTGGTGGTTACAGTATGGTTCCTTATTGTATTAGGAGTTTGTATGGGACGTCGTATATCTTTTGGATTTTCGAAAAAAAAATTTTAATGTATAAGGTGTTTTGATATAATTTAATACTGCATAACGATAAATGCGGGCCGCTTGCGGCCCGCACACTGCCCGAAAAACTAGTTATAATATATAAAGCTCGATTACCACTCACTGACTCACTGACATAAATGTTCTCCTAGAAGGAGCAGAGTAGAGTGAAAATGATGTATGGCGAAAATGTTCGGGGGGTTTAGGTGAGTATGAGAAAAATCGAAAATCATAAAAATGACGCCTGCCAAGTAAAGATGGATGACGTATCTCGAAAACGGTAAGAGATAGATAGGGGGTGTTTGAACAAATGTCATAGAGAATCGGGAGAGCAGTCAAATGACATGAGTCAAAAGTGCTCCTCTCATGCTTCATACTGAATTTGGAGTATTTTTCTTACATTTTCGACTGTATTTGGAGTTTTTGTGGGATTTTCGACTGATTTTGGAGTAACTGTCATAGATGAAGGTATAGCGAGCCCGAAGGGCGAGCTTCTGGTGAGGCCGAAGGCTGAACTTTCGGCCCGCGAGGCCGAAGGCCGAGCGGATGGTGCGCGAGCCCGAAGGGCGAGCTGTATTAGTGTCTTGCGAGGCCGAAGGCCGAGCCATATTAGTGTCTTGCGAGGCCGAAGGCCGAGCTCCGAATTGACATGCTCCTCTCATTCTTCATACTGCATTTGGAGTACTTTACCTTACATTTTCGACTGTATTTGGAGTTTTTGTGGGATTTTCGACTGAATTTGGAGTTACTGTCCCCCATCAGTGTATCGCGAGCCCGAAGGGCGAGCTTCTGGTGAGGCCGAAGGCCGAACTTTCGGCCCACGAGGCCGAAGGCCGAGTGGAAGGTGCGCGAGCCCGAAGGGCGAGCGCTTGGCGAGGCCGCAGCCTGAGCCGTGTAAGTGTCTTGCGAGGCCGTAGGCCGAGCTCTGAATTTATATGCTCCTCTCATTCTTCATACTGTATTTGGAGTATTTCATCATACATTACCGACTGTTTTAGGAGTTTTTGTGGGAGTTTTGACTACATTTGGAGTAACTGTCCGAGGCCGAAGGCCGAGCTCCGACTTGAGGGTATTTTCCACTTCTCCGACTGGTCTCCATGGTAACTGCCCGCGATAACCAAAGCACCTACAAGTGGGGTTCCTTTACCGAAGTGACTCAGAACCTTGGTACAATTCTGACCATACCACATTTTTATGGCGGTAGGGTAAATCTGGTTTGGTGGCTACAGTATGAATCTCTATTGTATTTAGAGTTTATATGGGAATTCATACTTCTATAGGAGTTTTTTTGTACTTTTTTTCTTTGTATAAGGAGCTTTTATGACAGTTCGTACTGACTCAAGATAGATGCGGGCCGCTTGCGGCCCGCACACTGCCCGAAAAACTAGTCATCATAATATATAAAGCTCGATTACCACTCACTGACTCATTGACTCACTGACATAAATGTTCTCCTAGAAGGAGCAGAGTAGGGTTAAAGTGATGTATGGCGGAAATGTAGGGGGGGCTTAGGTGAGTATGAGAAAAATCGAAAATCATAAAAATGACGCCTGCCAAGTAAAGATGTATGACGTATCTCGAAAACGGTAAGAGATAGGTTGGGGGTATTTGAACAAATGTCATAGGGAATCTGGAGAGCAGTCAAATGACATGTGTCAAAGGTGCTCCTCTCATTCTTCATACCGCATTTGGAGTATTTTCCTTACATTTTCGACTGTATTTGGAGTTTTTATGGGATTTTCGACTGATTTTGGAGTTACTGTCATACAAGAAGGTATAGCGAGCCCGAAGGGCGAGCTTCTGGTGAGGCCGAAGGCCGAACTTTCGGCCCGCGAGGCCGAAGGCCGAGCGGATGGTGCGCGAGCCCGAAGGGCGAGCTGTATTAGTGTGTCGCGAGGCCGAAGGCCGAGCCATATTAGTGTCTTGCGAGGCCGAAGGCCGAGCTCCGAATTGACATGCTCCTCTCATTCTTCATACTGCATTTGAGTATTTTACCTTACATTTTCGACTGTATTTGGAGTTTTTGTGGGATTTTTGACTGAATTTGGAGTTACTGTCATACATGAAGGTATAGCGAGCCCGAAGGGCGAGCTTCTGGTGAGGCCGAAGGCCGAACTTTCGGCCCGCGAGGCCGAAGGCCGAGCTTAAGGTGTGCGAGCCCGCAGGGCGAGCTCATGGCGAGGCCGTAGGCCGAGCCGTGTAAGTGTCTTGCGAGGCCGAAGGCCGAGCTCCGAATTTACATGCTCCTCTCATTCTTCATTCTGTATTTGGAGTATTTAACCATATATTATCGACTGTTTTAGGAGTTTAGTGGGAGTTTTGACTACATTTGGAGTAACTGACCGAGGCAGAAGGCCGAGCTCCGACTTGAGAGTATCTTCCACATCTCCGACTGGTCTCCATGGTAACTGCCCGTCATAACCAAAGCACCTACGAGTGGGGTTCCTTTACCGAAGTGACTCGGAACCTTGGTACAACTCTGACCGTACCACTTTTTTATGGCGGTAGGGTGAATTTGGTTTGGTGGTTACAGTATGGTTCCTTATTGTATTAGGAGTTTGTATGGGACGTCGTATATCTTTTGGATTTTTGAAAATTTTTTTTAATGTATAAGGTGTTTTGATATAATTTAATACTGCATAACGATAAATGCGGGCCGCTTGCGGCCCGCACACTGCCCGAAAAACTAGTTATTATAATATATAAAGCTCGATTACCACTGACTGACTCACTGACATAAATGTTCTCCTAGAAGGAGCAGAGTAGAGTGAAAATGATGTATGGCAAAAATGTAGGGGGGGTTTAGGTGAGTATGAGAAAAATCGAAAATCATAAAAATGACGCCTGCCAAGTAATGATGGATGACGTATCTCGAAAACGGTAAGAGATAGATAGGGGGTGTTTGAACAAATGTCATAGGGAATCTGGAGAGCAGTCAAATGACACCTGTCAAAAGTGCTCCTCTCATTCTTCATACTGCATTTGGAGTATTTTCCTTACATTTTCGACTGTATTTGGAGTTTTTATGGGATTTTCGACTAATTTTGGAGTTACTGTCATAGATGAAGGTATAGCGAGCCCGAAGGGCGAGCTTCTGGTGAGGCCGAAGGCCGAACTTTCGGCTTTACGCGAGCCCGAAGGGCGAGCGTTTGGCGAGGCCGCAGGCCGAGCCGTGTTAGTGTCTTGCGAGGCCGAAGGCCGAGCCATATTAGTGTCTTGCGAGGCCGAAGGCCGAGCTCCGAATTGACATGCTCCTCTCATTCTTCATACTGCATTTGGAGTATTTTACCATACAAAACCGACTGTTTTTGGAGTTTTTGTGGGATTTTTGACTGAATTTGGAGTTACTGTCATACATGAAGGTATAGCGAGCCCGAAGGGCGAGCTCTTGGTGAGGCCGAAGGCCGAACTTTCGGCCCGCGAGGCCGAAGGCCGAGCGTATGGTGGGCGAGCCCGAAGGGCGAGCACTTGGCGAGGCCGCAGGCCGAGCCGTATGAGTGTCTTGCGAGGCCGAAGGCCGAGCTCCGAATTAACATGCTCCTCTCATTCTTCATACTGTATTTGGAGTATTTTACCATAGATTACCGACTGTTTTAGAAGTTTTTGTGGGAGTTTTGACTAAATTTGGAGTAACTGTCCGAGGACGAAGGCCGAGCTCCGACTTGAGGGTATTTTCCACAACTCCGACTGGTCTCCATGGTAACTGCCCGCGATAACCAAAGCACCTACGAGTGGGGTTCCTTTACCGAAGTGACTCAGAACCTTGGTACGATTCTGACCGTACCACTTTTTTATGGCAGTAGGGTGGATCTGGTTTGGTGGCTACAGTTTGATTCTTTATTGTATTAGAAGTTTGTATGGGACGTCGTATATATTTTGGAGTTTTAAAATGTATTTTTTTTAATGTATAAGGTGTTTTGATAAAATTTAATACTGCATAACGATAAATGCGGGCCGCTTGCGGCCCGCACACTGCCCGAAAAACTAGTTATTAATAATATATAAAGCTCGATTACCACTCACTGACTGACTGACTGACTGACTGACTCATTGACATAAATGTTCTCCTAGAAGGAGCAGAGTAGAGTTAAAATGATGTATGGCAAAAATGTAGTGGGGGTTTAGGTGAGTATGAGAAAAATCGAAAATCATAAAAATGACGCCTGCCAAGTAATGATGGATGACGTATCTCGAAAACGGTAAGAGATAGATAGGGGGTGTTTGAACAAATGTCATAGGGAATTGGGAGAGCAGTCAAATGACATGAGTCAAAAGTGCTCCTCTCATTCTTCATACTGCATTTGGAGTATTTTTCTAACATTTTCGACTGTATTTGGAGTTTTTATGGGATTTTCGACTAATTTTGGAGTAACTGTCATACAAGAAGGTATAGCGAGCCCGAAGGGCGAGCTTCTGGTGAGGCCGTAGGCCGAACTTTCGGCCCGCGAGGCCGAAGGCCGAGCGTATGGTGCGCGAGCCCGAAGGGCGAGCGCTTGGCGAGGCCGCAGGCCGAGCTGTATTAGTGTCTAGCGAGGCCGAAGGCCGAGCCATATAAGTGTCTTGCGAGGCCGAAGGCCGAGCTCCGAATTGACATGCTCCTCTCATGCTTCATACTGCATTTGGAGTACTTTTCCTTAATTTTCGACTGTATTAAGAGTTTTTGTGGGATTTTCGACTGAATTTGGAGTAACTGTCCTACATCAAGGAATAGCGAGCCCGAAGGGCGAGCTTCTGGTGAGGCCGAAGGCCGAACTTTCGGCCCGCGAGGCCGAAGGCCGAGCGTATGGTTGGCGAGCCCGCAGGGCGAGCTTTTGGCGTGGCCGCAAGCTGAGCCGTGTGAGTGTCTTGCGAGGCCGAAGGCCGAGCTCCGAATTTACATGCTCCTCTCATTCTTCATACTGTATTTGGAGTATTTCACCATATATTACCGACTGTTTTAGGAGTTTTTGTGGGAGTTTTGACTACATTTGGAGCAACTGTCCGAGGCCGAAGGCCGAGCTCCGTTTTGAGAGTATCTTCCACATCTCCGACTGGTCTCTATGGTAACTGCCCGCGGTAACCAAAGCACCTACAGGTGGGGTTCCTTCACCGAAGTGACTCAGAACCTTGGTACGATTCTGACCGTACCTCTTTTTTATGGCAGTAGGGTGAATCTGGTTTGGTGGCTACAGATTGGTTCTCTACTGTATTAAGAGTTTGTATGGGACGTTAAATCTTTTGGAATTTTAAATATTTTTTGAATTGTATAAGGTGCTTTTATGACAGTTCGTACTGACTCAAGATAGATGCGGGCCGCTTGCGGCCCGCACACTGCCCGAAAAACTAGTCATAATATATAAAGCTCGATTACCACTCACTGACTGACTGACTCACTCACTGACATAAATGTTCTCCTAGAAGGAGTCGAGTAGGACGACAATGATGTATGGCAAAAATGTAGGGGGGGTTTAGGTGAGTATGAGAAAAATCGAAAATCATAAAAATGACGCCTGCCAAGTGATGATGGATGACGTATCTCGAAAACGGTAAGAGATAGGTAGGGGGTGTTTGAACAAATGTCATAGGGAATCTGGAGAGCAGTCGAATGACACCTGTCAAAAATACTCCTCTCATGCTTCATACTGCATTTGGAGTATTTTTCTTACATTTTCGACTGTATTTGGAGTTTTTATGGGATTTTCGACTGATTTTGGAGTAACTGTCATAGATGAAGGTATAGCGAGCCCGAAGGGCGAGCTTCTGGTGAGGCCGAAGGCCGAACTTTCGGCCCGCGAGGCCGAAGGCCGAGCGGATGGTGCGCGAGCCCGAAGGGCGAGCGTTTGGCGAGGCCGCAGGCCGAGCCGTGTTAGTGTCTTGCGAGGCCGAAGGCCGAGCCATATTAGTGTCTTGCGAGGCCGAAGGCCGAGCTCCGAATTGACATGCTCCTCCCATTCTTCATACTGCATTTGGAGTATTTTACCATACAAAACCGACTGTTTTTGGAGTTTTTGTGGGATTTTCGACTGAATTTGGAGTTACTGTCATACATGAAGGTATAGCGAGCCCGAAGGGCGAGCTCCTGGTGAGGCCGAAGGCCGAACTTTCGGCCCGCGAGGCCGAAGGCCGAGCTTAAGGTGTGCGAGCCCGTAGGGCGAGCTCATGGCGAGGCCGTAGGCCAAGCCGTGTGAGTGTCTTGCGAGGCCGAAGGCCGAGCTCCGAATTTACATGCTCCTCTCATTCTTCATACTGTGTTTGGAGTATTTTACCATAGATTACCGACTGTTTTAGAAGTTTTTGTGGGAGATTTGACTACATTTGGAGTAACTGTCCGAGGCCAAAGGCCGAGCTCCGACTTGAGGGTATTTTCCACATCTCCGACTGGTCTCTATGGTAACTGCCCGCGGTAACCAAAGCACCTACAGGTGGGGTTCCTTCACCGAAGCGACTCAGAACCTTGGTACGATTCTGACCGTACCTCTTTTTTATGGCAGTAGGGTGAATCTGGTTTGGTGGCTACAGTATGGTTCCTTATTGTATTAGGAGTTTGTATGGGACGTCGTATATATTTTGGAGTTTTAAAATGTTTATTTTTAAATGTATAAGGTGTTTTGATATAATTTAATACTGCATAACGATAAATGCGGGCCGCTTGCGGCCCGCACACTGCCCGAAAAACTAGTTCATAATATATAAAGCTCGATTACCACTCACTGACTGACTGACTGACTGACTGACTCATTGACATAAATGTTCTCCTAGAAGGAGCAGAGTAGAGTTAAAATGATGTATGGCAAAAATGTAGGGGGGGTTTAGGTGAGTATGAGAAAAATCGAAAATCATAAAAATGACGCCTGCCAAGTAAAGATGTATGACGTATCTCGAAAACGGTAGGAGATAGATAGGGGGTGTTTGAACAAATGTCATAGGGAATCTGGAGAGCAGTCAAATGACATGTGTCAAAAGTGCTCATCTCATTCTTCATACTGCATTTGGAGTATTTTCCTTACATTTTCGACTGTATTTGGAGTTTTTGTGGGATTTTCGACTGATTTTGGAGTTACTGTCATTGATTAAGGTATAGCGAGCCCGAAGGGCGAGCTTCTGGTGAGGCCGAAGGCCGAACTTTCGGTCCGCGAGGCCGAAGGCCGAGCTGATGGTGCGCGAGCCCGAAGGGCGAGCGCTTGGCGAGGCCGCAGGCCGAGCTGTATTAGTGTCTAGCGAGGCCGAAGGCCGAGCCATATTAGTGTCTTGCGAGGCCGAAGGCCGAGCTCCGATCTGACATGCTCCTCTCATACTTCATACTGCATTTGGAGTACTTTTCCTTTATTTTCGACTGTATTAAGAGTTTTTGTGGGATTTTCGACTGAATTTGGAGTAACTGTCCTACATCAAGGTAAAGCGAGCCCGAAGGGCGAGCTTCTGGTGAGGCCGAAGGCCGAACTTTCGGCCCGCGAGGCCGAAGGCCGAGCGCATGGTTGGCGAGCCCGCAGGGCGAGCTTTTGGCGAGGCCGCAGGCCGAGCCGTGTGAGTGTCTTGCGAGGCCGAAGGCCGAGCCCCGAATTCACATGCTCCTCTCATTCTTCATACTGTATTTGGAGTATTTTACGATAGATTACCGACTGTTTTAGGAGTTTTTGTGGGAGTTTTGACTACATTTGGAGTAACTGTCAGAGGCCGAAGGCCGAGCTCCGACTTGAGAGTATTTTCCACATCTCCGACTGGTCTCCATTGTAACTGCCCGCGATAAACAAAGCACCTACGAGTGCGGTTCCTTTACCGAAGTGACTCAGAACCTTGGTACGATTCTGACCGTACCACTTTTTTATGGCAGTAGGGTGAATTTGGTTTGGTGGTTACAGTATGGTACCTTATTGTATTAGGAGTTTGTATGGGACGTCGTATATCTTTTGGATTTCTGAAAAAAAAATTTAATGTATAAGGTGTTTTGATATAATTTAATACTGCATAACGATAAATGCGGGCCGCTTGCGGCCCGCACACTGCCCGAAAAACTAGTCATCATCATTAATTAATAATATATAAAGCTCGATTACCACTCACTGACTGACTGACTGACTGACTGACTCATTGACATAAATGTTCTCCTAGAAGGAGCAGAGTAGAGTTAAAATGATGTATGGCAAAAATGTAGGGGGGGTTTAGGTGAGTATGAGAAAAATCGAAAATCATAAAAATGACGCCTGCCAAGTAAAGATGTATGACGTATCTCGAAAACGGTAGGAGATAGATAGGGGGTGTTTGAACAAATGTCATAGGGAATCTGGAGAGCAGTCAAATGACATGTGTCAAAAGTGCTCATCTCATTCTTCATACTGCATTTGGAGTATTTTCCTTACATTTTCGACTGTATTTGGAGTTTTTGTGGGATTTTCGACTGATTTTGGAGTTACTGTCATTGATGAAGGTATAGCGAGCCCGAAGGGCGAGCTTCTGGTGAGGCCGAAGGCCGAACTTTCGGTCCGCGAGGCCGAAGGCCGAGCTGATGGTGCGCGAGCCCGAAGGGCGAGCGCTTGGCGAGGCCGCAGGCCGAGCTGTATTAGTGTCTAGCGAGGCCGAAGGCCGAGCCATATTAGTGTCTTGCGAGGCCGAAGGCCGAGCTCCGATCTGACATGCTCCTCTCATACTTCATACTGCATTTGGAGTACTTTTCCTTTATTTTCGACTGTATTAAGAGTTTTTGTGGGATTTTCGACTGAATTTGGAGTAACTGTCCTACATCAAGGTAAAGCGAGCCCGAAGGGCGAGCTTCTGGTGAGGCCGAAGGCCGAACTTTCAGCCCGCGAGGCCGAAGGCCGAGCGCATGGTTGGCGAGCCCGCAGGGCGAGCTTTTGGCGAGGCCGCAGGCCGAGCCGTGTGAGTGTCTTGCGAGGCCGAAGGCCGAGCCCCGAATTCACATGCTCCTCTCATTCTTCATACTGTATTTGGAGTATTTTACGATAGATTACCGACTGTTTTAGGAGTTTTTGTGGGAGTTTTGACTACATTTGGAGTAACTGTCAGAGGCCGAAGGCCGAGCTCCGACTTGAGAGTATTTTCCACATCTCCGACTGGTCTCCATTGTAACTGCCCGCGATAAACAAAGCACCTACGAGTGCGGTTCCTTTACCGAAGTGACTCAGAACCTTGGTACGATTCTGACCGTACCACTTTTTTATGGCAGTAGGGTGAATTTGGTTTGGTGGTTACAGTATGGTACCTTATTGTATTAGGAGTTTGTATGGGACGTCGTATATCTTTTGGATTTCTGAAAAAAAAATTTAATGTATAAGGTGTTTTGATATAATTTAATACTGCATAACGATAAATGCGGGCCGCTTGCGGCCCGCACACTGCCCGAAAAACTAGTCATCATCATTAATTAATTAATAATATATAAAGCTCGATTACCACTCACTGACTGACTGACTGACTGACTGACTCATTGACATAAATGTTCTCCTAGAAGGAGCAGAGTAGAGTTAAAATGATGTATGGCAAAAATGTAGGGGGGGTTTAGGTGAGTATGAGAAAAATCGAAAATCATAAAAATGACGCCTGCCAAGTAAAGATGTATGACGTATCTCGAAAACGGTAGGAGATAGATAGGGGGTGTTTGAACAAATGTCATAGGGAATCTGGAGAGCAGTCAAATGACATGTGTCAAAAGTGCTCATCTCATTCTTCATACTGCATTTGGAGTATTTTCCTTACATTTTCGACTGTATTTGGAGTTTTTGTGGGATTTTCGACTGATTTTGGAGTTACTGTCATTGATGAAGGTATAGCGAGCCCGAAGGGCGAGCTTCTGGTGAGGCCGAAGGCCGAACTTTCGGTCCGCGAGGCCGAAGGCCGAGCTGATGGTGCGCGAGCCCGAAGGGCGAGCGCTTGGCGAGGCCGCAGGCCGAGCTGTATTAGTGTCTAGCGAGGCCGAAGGCCGAGCCATATTAGTGTCTTGCGAGGCCGAAGGCCGAGCTCCGATCTGACATGCTCCTCTCATACTTCATACTGCATTTGGAGTACTTTTCCTTTATTTTCGACTGTATTAAGAGTTTTTGTGGGATTTTCGACTGAATTTGGAGTAACTGTCCTACATCAAGGTAAAGCGAGCCCGAAGGGCGAGCTTCTGGTGAGGCCGAAGGCCGAACTTTCAGCCCGCGAGGCCGAAGGCCGAGCGCATGGTTGGCGAGCCCGCAGGGCGAGCTTTTGGCGAGGCCGCAGGCCGAGCCGTGTGAGTGTCTTGCGAGGCCGAAGGCCGAGCCCCGAATTCACATGCTCCTCTCATTCTTCATACTGTATTTGGAGTATTTTACGATAGATTACCGACTGTTTTAGGAGTTTTTGTGGGAGTTTTGACTACATTTGGAGTAACTGTCAGAGGCCGAAGGCCGAGCTCCGACTTGAGAGTATTTTCCACATCTCCGACTGGTCTCCATTGTAACTGCCCGCGATAAACAAAGCACCTACGAGTGCGGTTCCTTTACCGAAGTGACTCAGAACCTTGGTACGATTCTGACCGTACCACTTTTTTATGGCAGTAGGGTGAATTTGGTTTGGTGGTTACAGTATGGTACCTTATTGTATTAGGAGTTTGTATGGGACGTCGTATATCTTTTGGATTTCTGAAAAAAAAATTTAATGTATAAGGTGTTTTGATATAATTTAATACTGCATAACGATAAATGCGGGCCGCTTGCGGCCCGCACACTGCCCGAAAAACTAGTTATCATAATATATAAAGCTCGATTACCACTCACTGACTGACTCACTGACTGACATAAATGTTCTCCTAGAAGGAGACGAGTAGGACGACTATGATGTATGGCAAAAATGTAGGGGGGGTTTAGGTGAGTATGAGAAAAATCGAAAATCATAAAAATGACGCCTGCCAAGTAAAGATGGATGACGTATCTCGAAAACGGTAAGAGATAGGTGGGGGGTGTTTGAACAAATGTCATAGGGAATCTGGAGAGCAGTCAAATGACATGTGTCAAAAGTTCTCCTCTCATTCTTCATACTGCATTTGGAGTATTTTCCTTACATTTTCGACTGTATTTGGAGTTTTTGTGGGATTTTCGACTGATTTTGGAGTTACTGTCATTGATAAAGGTATAGCGAGCCCGAAGGGCGAGCTTCTGGTGAGGCCGAAGGCCGAACTTTCGGTCCGCGAGGCCGAAGGCCGAGCTGATGGTGCGCAAGCCCGAAGGGCGAGCGCTTGGCGAGGCCGCAGGCCGAGCTGTATTAGTGTCTAGCGAGGCCGAAGGCCGAGCCATATTAGTGTCTTGCGAGGCCGAAGGCCGAGCTCCGATCTGACATGCTCCTCTCATGCTTCATACTGCATTTGGAGTACTTTTCCTTAATTTTCGACTGTATTTAGAGTTTTTGTGGGATTTTCGACTGAATTTGGAGTAACTGTCCTACATCAAGGTATAGCGAGCCCGAAGGGCGAGCTTCTGGTGAGGCCGAAGGCCGAACTTTCGGCCCGCGAGGCCAAAGGCCGAGCTTAAGGTGTGCGAGCCCGCAGGGCGAGCTCATGGCGAGGCCGTAGGCCGAGCCGTGTAAGTGTCTTGCGAGGCCGAAGGCCGAACTCCGAATTGACATGCTCCTCTCATTCTTCATACTGTATTTGGAGTATTTCACCATACATTACCGACTGTTTTTGGAGTTTTTGTTGGAGTTTTGACTACATTTGGAGTAACTGTCCGAGGCCGAAGGCCGAGCTCCGACTTGAGAGTATTTTCCACATCTCCGACTGGTCTCCATGGTAACTGCCCGCGATAACCAAAGCACCTACGAGTGGGGTTACTTTACCGAAGTGACTTAGAACCTTGGTACGATTCTGACCGTACCACTTTTTTATGGCAGTAGGGTAAATCTGGTTTGGTGGCTACAGTTTGGTTCTTTATTGTTTTAGTAGTTTGTATGGGACCTCGTATATCTTTTGGAGTTTTGTAATTTTTTTTGTATAGTATTAGGAGTTTTGGTATAAGTTAATACTGCATAACGATAAATGCGGGCCGCTTGCGGCCCGCACACTGCCCGAAAAACTAGTTATTATAATATATAAAGCTCGATTACCACTCACTGACTCACTGACATAAATGTTCTCCTAGAAGGAGCAGAGTAGAGTGAAAATGATGTATGGCGAAAATGTTCGGGGGGTTTAGGTGAGTATGAGAAAAATCGAAAATCATAAAAATGACGCCTGCCAAGTAAAGATGGATGACGTATCTCGAAAACGGTAAGAGATAGATAGGGGGTGTTTGAACAAATGTCATAGAGAATCGGGAGAGCAGTCAAATGACATGAGTCAAAAGTGCTCCTCTCATGCTTCATACTGAATTTGGAGTATTTTTCTTACATTTTCGACTGTATTTGGAGTTTTTGTGGGATTTTCGACTGATTTTGGAGTAACTGTCATAGATGAAGGTATAGCGAGCCCGAAGGGCGAGCTTCTGGTGAGGCCGAAGGCTGAACTTTCGGCCCGCGAGGCCGAAGGCCGAGCGGATGGTGCGCGAGCCCGAAGGGCGAGCTGTATTAGTGTCTTGCGAGGCCGAAGGCCGAGCCATATTAGTGTCTTGCGAGGCCGAAGGCCGAGCTCCGAATTGACATGCTCCTCTCATTCTTCATACTGCATTTGGAGTACTTTACCTTACATTTTCGACTGTATTTGGAGTTTTTGTGGGATTTTCGACTGAATTTGGAGTTACTGTCCCCCATCAGTGTATCGCGAGCCCGAAGGGCGAGCTTCTGGTGAGGCCGAAGGCCGAACTTTCGGCCCACGAGGCCGAAGGCCGAGTGGAAGGTGCGCGAGCCCGAAGGGCGAGCGCTTGGCGAGGCCGCAGCCTGAGCCGTGTAAGTGTCTTGCGAGGCCGTAGGCCGAGCTCTGAATTTATATGCTCCTCTCATTCTTCATACTGTATTTGGAGTATTTCATCATACATTACCGACTGTTTTAGGAGTTTTTGTGGGAGTTTTGACTACATTTGGAGTAACTGTCCGAGGCCGAAGGCCGAGCTCCGACTTGAGGGTATTTTCCACTTCTCCGACTGGTCTCCATGGTAACTGCCCGCGATAACCAAAGCACCTACAAGTGGGGTTCCTTTACCGAAGTGACTCAGAACCTTGGTACAATTCTGACCATACCACATTTTTATGGCGGTAGGGTAAATCTGGTTTGGTGGCTACAGTATGAATCTCTATTGTATTTAGAGTTTATATGGGAATTCATACTTCTATAGGAGTTTTTTTGTACTTTTTTTCTTTGTATAAGGAGCTTTTATGACAGTTCGTACTGACTCAAGATAGATGCGGGCCGCTTGCGGCCCGCACACTGCCCGAAAAACTAGTCATAATATATAAAGCTCGATTACCACTCACTGACTCATTGACTCACTGACATAAATGTTCTCCTAGAAGGAGCAGAGTAGGGTTAAAGTGATGTATGGCGGAAATGTAGGGGGGGCTTAGGTGAGTATGAGAAAAATCGAAAATCATAAAAATGACGCCTGCCAAGTAAAGATGTATGACGTATCTCGAAAACGGTAAGAGATAGGTTGGGGGTATTTGAACAAATGTCATAGGGAATCTGGAGAGCAGTCAAATGACATGTGTCAAAGGTGCTCCTCTCATTCTTCATACCGCATTTGGAGTATTTTCCTTACATTTTCGACTGTATTTGGAGTTTTTATGGGATTTTCGACTGATTTTGGAGTTACTGTCATACAAGAAGGTATAGCGAGCCCGAAGGGCGAGCTTCTGGTGAGGCCGAAGGCCGAACTTTCGGCCCGCGAGGCCGAAGGCCGAGCGGATGGTGCGCGAGCCCGCAGGGCGAGCGTTTGGCGAGGCCGCAGGCCGAGCCGTGTTAGTGTCTTGCGAGGCCGAAGGCCGAGCTCCGAATTGACATGCTCCTCTCATTCTTCATACTGCATTTGAGTATTTTACCTTACATTTTCGACTGTATTTGGAGTTTTTGTGGGATTTTTGACTGAATTTGGAGTTACTGTCATACATGAAGGTATAGCGAGCCCGAAGGGCGAGCTTCTGGTGAGGCCGAAGGCCGAACTTTCGGCCCGCGAGGCCGAAGGCCGAGCTTAAGGTGTGCGAGCCCGCAGGGCGAGCTCATGGCGAGGCCGTAGGCCGAGCCGTGTAAGTGTCTTGCGAGGCCGAAGGCCGAGCTCCGAATTGACATGCTCCTCTCATTCTTCATACTGTATTTGGAGTATTTCACCATACATTACCGACTGTTTTAGGAGTTTTTGTGGGAGTTTTGACTACATTTGGAGTAACTGTCCGAGGCCGAAGGCCGAGCTCCGACTTGAGGGTATTTTCCACATCTCCGACTGGTCTCCATGGTAACTGCCCGCGATAACCAAATCACCTACGAGTGGGGTTCCTTTACCGAAGTGACTCAGAACCTTGGTACGATTTTGACCGTACCACTTTTTTATGGCAGTAGGGTAAATCTGGTTTGGTGGCTACAGTTTGGTTCATTATTGTATTAGGAGTTTGTATGGGACGTCGTATATCTTTTGGATTTTTGAAATATTTTTTTAATGTTTAAGGTGTTTTGATATAATTTAATACTGCATAACGATAAATGCGGGCCGCTTGCGGCCCGCACACTGCCCGAAAAACTAGTTAATAATATATAAAGCTCGATTACCACTGACTCACTGACATAAATGTTCTCCTAGAAGGAGCAGAGTAGAGTGAAAATGATGTATGGCGAAAATGTTCGGGGGGTTTTGGTGAGTATGAGAAAAATCGAAAATTATAAAAATGACGCCTGCCAAGTAATGATGGATGATGTATCTCGAAAACGGTAAGAGATAGATAGGGAGTGTTTGAACAAATGTCATAGGGAATCGGGAGAGCAGTCGAATGACACCTGTCAAAAATGCTCCTCTCATTCTTCGTTCTGCATTTGGAGTATTTGCCTTATATTTTTGACTGTATTTGGAGTTTTTGTGGGATTTTCGACTGATTTTGGAGCTACTGTCATTGATAAAGGTATAGCGAGCCCGAAGGGCGAGCTTCTGGTGAGGCCGAAGGCCGAACTTTCGGTCAGCGAGGCCGAAGGCCGAGCTGATGGTGCGCGAGCCCGTAGGGCGAGCGCTTGGCGAGGCCGCAGGCCGAGCTGTATTAGTGTCTAGCGAGGCCGAAGGCCGAGCCATATTAGTGTCTTGCGAGGCCGAAGGCCGAGCTCCGATCTGACATGCTCCTCTCATGCTTCATACTGCATTTGGAGTATTTCACCATACATTACCGACTGTTTTAGGAGTTTTTGTGGGAGTTTTGACTACATTTGGTGTAACTGTCAGAGGCCGAAGGCCGAGCTCCGACTTGAGAGTATTTTCCACATCTCCGACTGGTCTCCATTGTAACTGCCCGCGATAACCAAAGCACCTACGAGTGGGGTTCCTTTACCGAAGTGACTCAGAACCTTGGTACGATTCTGACCGTACCTCTTTTTTATGGCAGTAGGGTGAATCTGGTTTGGTGGTTACAGTATGGTTCCTTATTGTATTAGGAGTTTGTATGGGACGTCGTATATCTTTTGGATTTTCGAAAAAAAAATTTAATGTATAAGGTGTTTTGATATAATTTAATACTGCATAACGATAAATGCGGGCCGCTTGCGGCCCGCACACTGCCCGAAAAACTAGTTTAGATATAAGAGTAATTTATTATCTATATTTATTATTCTGGCTTCTTATAAACAGAAAACGTTGCTTTTATACTATCTATTTAGATTATATAAGAGCAACGATTTATAATATTATATTATCTATTGATTTTTATCAAATTCCTGACTCACTGACTGACAGAGAACACACAGCCTAAACCGTTGGTCGCAGAGACTTGAAATTTGGAGGGTGTTTTCGTCACGATGCATGAACGATAGTAGGGCGGGAGAAGTGCCGAAGGCACTTCTCCCGAGACGGGCGTAGAAGGCGAAAAGCGCTTTCTACCTCCGTCTCCTGCGGACGCCGAAAACGTACCGCTATTATAGGAGGGGTTGACAGCGAGCTCAAGGGCACCACTGTGGTTCGGACCTCGGCTTGTCTCGCTGTCGAGAGACATGGGGGGGATCAGAGCAAAATGCCTCTGTGCAACTGCAGTGTTGCACAATTGGGCCCTACTGAATAAATTGGGCCCTACTGAATAACTTGGGCCCTACTGAATAAGAACGGCCAGCGGCTAAACACGCCTTTATATAGGCCCGATCGTGACTCACCGTTCTTTGTTGTAGCATACAATTGGTAAAGATATACGTTTTTATAGTGATAATTACATAAAACAGTTTTTGAATTGTTAACAGAATATTTTTAAGCTATATACGGTATGTTTAGTGTTTACAAATATTATAATTATTTATTGAAATTTAAGTTCTAAAGGGGTAAAAATAGTTGAAAACGTTTGTATGACAGTCCTTTGATTTTTTACTTACAGTTCTGAAAAATGGTAATTGGATAGTTAACTCTAAATAAAAAAAATTACGTATTCAACATTTTTTGACAGAGATGACTTAATGTGGTCAAATTAGTGATGAAACTTTTATGGAAAGGTTATTGTTTTTTTTATGCCTGATAGGTTAGCCTTTGACCACTATCTCACCTGATGGTAAGTGATGCTGTGGTCGAAAATATTGAAGTAATCGTGATGAAATTTGGTATCTGGGTAGGCTTTTTAAATCAAAAACATGCTTTTATAATATTTTATGGTATTTGACTAGAAGGGGTGAAAATGGTGGGGAAAGTTTGTCACCTGAACCTAAACCGCTGGCATAGAAAATATAATAATACTACCCGCTGGCGCTTGGCCTGTTCGTCCATTTGTCATATTAATGTATCTTTTGAATCGTAATCTCAGGAAACGGCAATAGATTACAAAATTAAAATTTACGAGAGGAAATCTTTTAATCATATGCGGGATTTTTTCCCCTCGTAAATTTGTAATGTAATCCGCAGAGCATGCGTTATTGCAAACATAAAAAAAATATATTAAAATGGCAATTGATGTCAGAAAATAAGATTTCATGCAGTGTTTAATTGGCAAGAAGTTGCGATATTTTCTTATGATGCTAAGTGTAACGGAGACAATTTCACTACTGCGGTTGAATATACTCTATCGATATGAGCTACAACCAGCGTTACCAAACGTCCCGATTTTTAAAACAAAATTAAATGTCCCGCGCCGGACAAGCTCAGTCCCGCATTTTGAAAATAGCTCGACCATGCACGCAGTGTGCTGAGGAAACGTGGGTGGGTGGCACAGACAAGTGTGTACTGGCCACCCGCCACCGAAATTGCAAAGACACCACTGCCACCATCGCTCAGAAATGGCACCAGCTCATTTGGCTCTAATTGCAACAGTTAAAAAAAAAAATAAGCCAGGAATATGTTTAAACTAGTGTCTTTCATATAACTATCCCAACATCATACTGCTATCCTGAACCCGTTTTTTCCCAGTCAGTTTAAAATGGTCAGATACCAGAAATAAATGCTCCATAAATTTAATAAATGCAGTTTTACTCATCCAGTTTAATCTACAGCTATCCTGTGAAGAGTTCTTCATCTTTATTAAAGAGAAAAAGGAAAGGCATTAGGCATCCGAAGCGATATCGGAGGGCGTGGGTTCAATTCTTTTTTTTTTTTTTATGCCTGATAGGTTAGCCTTTGACTACTATCTCACCTGATGGTAAGTGATGATGTGGTCGAGGATGTTGTTCAGACTAACCTAGAGTTACTGGCTCTCAAGGACAGCTGCCGGAACACACCGTTAGGTGCTTGGCGACAGATTTTCAACTTGAGGGTGGTAGCTAGCCAGGCGGGCATTTGCAAAGTGCCCTACCACCATGCTGTAACGACTGCTATCCTAAGACAACAACCGGGACCGACGGCTTAACGTGCCCTCCAAAGCACGGAAGCGCTCAGTAGTAATGCCCAACCAGCGGTCACCCATCCAAGTCATGACCGCGGCGGACGTTGCTTAACTTTGCTGATCGATTCAGAATGGCTAAGCAAACTTGGCTACGAGCGCTTCAAAATTCCCACCTTGGGCATACAATTTTGTACTCCAATAATTTGTAAATTGTAAATAAGAAAAAGGAAACAATAAAAGAAGTTAAATCTTCACAGAAATAGCATGAATAAGTAATTCCTATAAATAATTATTCTCCTATTGTAATGTATGTTGCAATTTGTAACACTCATTCCACAGTCTGTTGTTTGGAAAGCAATATTTTTTTAATGAATGAAGTTTTTTGATTTTGATTACTGTTTTTCATTTATTCTGAAAACGAATAAGACTCAACTATTTAACGACAGGGTACATCTGATTTGAAATATTATACTTTTATTGAAATACATTTTCTATACCTACTTTTGCTATCTATGTCCCGCTTTCCGCTGTTCCCGCTGTTTTCACACAAAAAGTTCAAAAATCCCTACATAAAGAAAAACTGGCAACGCTGCTGGTTACAAAAAAAAAATTACATATTTTTATATTTTACATATCCTTTATCTAACACAAAATTAATGAAGATATGTAATATAGATGTCAACTTAAATTGTCAATCAAATAAAGAATAAAATAAAATTAAACCTGATAAATATATATTTCCTTCAAAGAACAGGAGCGGCACCGTCTCGCTGATCCATAACAATTGCTTAAAGCCTGTCATTATTTGAAAATGATCTCTATTCCTTCACGGTTAAGACTTAAGGTCGCTTTTAGCCTTTTCATAGTGGTATGATAGATTTCGAAGCGTGGTGAGATTCCTGTGGGCGTTACGGTTGGCTGACTACATATCAGACATCAAACTTTGCACCGCATATTCCAAGTTTCGTCCTTCGTAAGGCGAGAAATGAAATTTTGGTGCAAGAATTGTAGTGAGTTCCAGCTTCACAGACATAAAGACGACACGAGTGTACCTATCGATACATCAGAACTAAATAGTCACAAGTCAAAATTACTTACAATTTAAGCGGAAAACTAGATTTATACTAAGGTTATAACAAGATTACAACTAAAGTTCTCAATGGAATGTCTTTATTTTTGCTAGTACGTTAAGTTAATATTGTATTTATAATAAGTTATTTTTCTAAGACAAAATCGCAATAACATTATTCTTATTTTTTAGTATTTAATAAGTTATTGCACTAAAGAACTAAACATTTATACCTAGTTTATGTACGAGTACATAATGAAAATGTAATAGAAAATAAAATAACATTGTTTTTATTAATGATAAATATATTTAAAAGTAAGCAATGATGGCCGAGCGGTAAAATTAGCTATGGACTGCCATGCCGTGGCGCAGGTCCATGGTTCGAATCCCACTGCCAGCTTAAACTTCACCGCATGGTGGAAGAGAATTTTGCGAATGCTCGCCTGGCTAGCTACCACCCTCAAGTAGAAAATCTGTCGCCAAGCACCTGATGGTGTGTTCCGGCAGCAGTTCTTAAGAGCCAGCCTAAAATTTTTGCATGTATAACTGAACATCACTTATTTCAGACTTATTGTCATCTGTAATTTTGTTAATAAACTTGGTTGTGATTTTAGAATGAAACTTCGTAACTGCGTGTATACCGCAGGATTTATAATATGTTGCCGCTTTTATTTACAAAGTTATACGACCTGTTTACTAAAACACGCATTGTAAATGAAACAATAAATATTTTCAATTTTCGTGGTCCGGTCTATAAAATTCTAATTTATCTGTCATATGAAGCAAATGGTGCTGGAAATGTTCTCGATTCCAATCGATTTTGGAGTTTGGGCAGAGGAATAATAATATTATCTTTCAGATATATTATGACCATAATTATATACATATAATATTTTTATTGCATCAACGTTTCCGTTTATTATGTACAATTATTACAGGTTTCAAAATCAAATCAATACTACTATAACAGCAATACAGACATCTCAAGTGCTGAAATTGTCAAATAGTTTATTCAAAGAAATCGCACATACAATATTTCTTCAGATTAGATAATAATGTAAGTAATATATGGCAATTATATACGAGTAGAATAGAATAAGTACTCTTTATTGTTACACCACAAAAAATTAAATACATGTTGACTACAACAAATAAGTAAAGTATTACAATGGGCGGCCTTATCACTAAAAGAGATTTCTACCAGGCAACCTTAGGATGGAGTTATAAACAAGCTTACATTTTGAAGTTGCTCTTCTGTGAGTTCTTTTTGATTTATTTGTATTTGATGTTAGTGAAATAGCTTTGGACTCGATTCTGGCACAATTATCTAAAACCTGAAATGCTCTATTTATTTTTGCTCTATTTTTTATGCCTTTTTATGCTTAGCCTTTGACCACTGTCTCACCTGATGGTAAGTGATGATGTGGTCGAAGATGTTGTTCAGGCTAACCTAGAATTATTTATTTGACAGTGAGCAAGCAGTAGACGTTGTCAACGTCGGAACTCTTATTCTTTTCGTATCACATAGAGCAGGACATCCGATATTGAGAGAAAATTCATCTCATCGTATCTGTAAAATATACAAATGTATAATGTTTAGAAAATAGTGCAATGCTAGTAAAACGAATCCAGCCTGTCATTGAACAGATTTCGTGCGGATGGGCATCTCCCGTTACTAAAACGCTCCTGTGCCGTCAGCATAGACCTATATATAAGTACTAGACGCGACATCTCAAACGAGGAAAGTCGACCGGTGCAAGTATGCTGGCCGGCATACTCTCCCCCACACGCAGTTGGGCACTCGTAGAGATTACACGCGCTTTACGTTCGAAAATTGTGTATGCAAAATACACAATATTCGAACGTAAAGCGCGTGTAATTTTTACGTGTGCCCAGCTACGTGTGGGGGAGAGTATGCCGGCCAGCATGGTCCACTTTCCTCGTTTGAGATGTCGCGTCTAGTATATATAGGTCAATGGCCGTCAGAGACGGTGGTTGGTCAGAGAAGTGGCAAGCTTGATTTCATACGGAGAAGCAGATGTTATCTATTTCAACCAATGTCTGTGCCCAGCTCATTAGTGTTCTGCTATATTTATTTTAGAAAGACGTATACTCAACTACTTTGCACTATCGACATTCCGGCGGAGTCCTAATTCCTTTATCTTTAATCTTTCTTCTGTCCATTATCAGACAACTTTTGAAGCAATGATGGCCGAGCGGGTATAGCTATGGACTGCCGTGCCGCAGGTCACTGGTACGATCCCTACCGCCGCGCCGGCTTGAGCTTGACCGCATGGTGGAAGGGCAATTTACGATTGCCAGCCTGGCTAGCAATTACCCTCAAGTAAAAAAGCACCTAAACGGTGTGTTCCGGCAGCAGTCCTTGAGAGCCAGGGACATTACAGGCACATGAGACTTAACAAATTTGTCTCTGGGTGACGGGTGCAATGCAATTCGTCACTTGTGATGAAATGCATCTGTTCTAGGCTTAACATCATGTGGGCCTCGACCTAGATCCGGCACAATAACAAATGGTCGACCTATTTCTAAAGTGTTCTATATATGAAATTACAAAGTACTTAACCAAGTTATATTAAATTTTAGTGTGATATTTTTTTGAATTGCCACAATACCGGTAGTCTTTTTCAGCGCCGTGTTATAAATGATTATAAATAATATCAAAAACATATCACTGTAATCTACGTTAAAAAAAATCATTGAAAATAGTTCATTCGTTTTTTTTGTGCCATAGATAGTGCGTAAACCTTATAAATCCATTACAAAATTACAAATTTACGAGAGAAAAAATTATAGTCATGTGCGGGATTCGAACCCGCGTCCATCCACCCCTTTAGCCGGGGTATGCTCTAACCAATTGAGCTAACATGACACAATGACTCATAACTGTAATTCTTGCTCTCGTTCTTCATGCAACCATCGTATTGGGATGGAGCGACACCTATAGTTCAACTTGCGTTGAACTACATACAAGACCAATTTTGCAATTGGTTTTAAACTTGTAAATGATGACGCAACCTTATAATTTTAATATTGTTAAGTTTGCAATAACGCCTGCTAGGCGAATTACATTACAAAATTACAAATTTACGAGAGAAAAAATTATAGTCATGTGCGGGATTCGAACCCGCGTCCGCGAACGATGGTTGCATGAAGAACGAGAGCAAGAATTACAGTTATGAGTCATTGTGTCATGTTAGCTCAATTGGTTAGAGCATACCCCGGCTAAAGGGGTGGATGGACGCGGGTTCGAATCCCGCACATGACTATAATTTTTTCTCTCGTAAATTTGTAATTTTGTAATGTAATTCGCCTAGCAGGCGTTATTGCAAACTTAACAATATTAAAACTTATAAATCCAGTTAATAATATAAAAAATCTCGCATGTGGATATAGTATATTAATAGATCTATCGTTTCTAGTTTGAATCCTATTTTTTGGATTAATAATTACAAAGTTTAGTATACTTTTCGTTTCCCGTCGCTAATTTTGGGCTACGGGTACCTGCGAGGTGCCGGGCGGGGCAGTGCCAGACTCGCCGACCACCTGCGATGGTAAACGGGGGGTATACTAAACTTTGTAATTCTAATAATGCTACGTTATACGTATCATATTCAGCTACTAGGAGGCTCTTCATCTATATCTATACTAATGTTATGCAGACAGCCTTCAATCAAATATACTAATTTCATCGCAGCAGACAGCCACCGAAAACCTCCAAAAATATGCGAATCGTACCGACACCCCAGAGAAATGATTCTTCTATTTTGTCGGAGACCGACACGTACAGGTGGCCCGGGAGGCAAGGCGGATAGAGACGGCTATACTACTGTGAAATACCTACCGCGCTTGGCCTGGCTCGCAGGTATATCTTCCTACTTTAATGTGAGATTCTGATTTTGTTTTAGAAATACTCTGTGGTATTTAAGGCGAAAATAAGTACTGGTTTAATTGTTGTTTGTTTCTTTGTTTTTGGCCTCTGCGACTGGGCGATATCGCAATTTTGCCAATGTCATGTGCTGACTGTACTAGACCGACAAGTGATGGAGAATAATCTGTCATAAATGTAGGTACGGTATGGTTCTATGGGAGCATCCACATGCTGGCTTCCAAATTCAAGAGATTGTATAATCTAAAACAGTAATAAAAACATCACATAAGCACAGCTCTATATCTACACATAAAATAAATAAAATATAAATTTATATCGGTACTTTAAGAAAAATAACAAATATATTACGTTAGTAAGTTAGTTTACTATATATATATCATAATTTTATCTTATTATATGAGATAAATTTACATAGGAGGTACACAAAAGGAGTATGGCAAAGTGAGAGGAGAGATTTTAGGGAAGTGGGACGGGGGATCTCACGAGGGAGGATATCATAGAGAGATAGCCGCAGCCTCTGGCACTCAAAAAAGAGGTGATTAATGTTTCCTTCGTCCAAACCACATTCGCATAAGGAGTGATCCCTAACCCGAATTTTGGCCAAATGAACTGGGGTACATGCGTGTCCTAACCGAAGTCGACATACTACTGAAGTTGGAATTTTGCTTGTATTTCGAAACTTAAAGAACCAAGGTTTAGCTGGTATATCTGTCTGGATTTCGCTATAAAATATACCCTTAGTGGTCTTAGAAATTTGCCATTCCTTAGCCCAGGCAATATTCATTTGAGGTTTTACAGTTGCACATAGGTCATGAAGGTAAATTTTAAAATGATCTGATGTTCCGACATGGATTGCCTGCCTTGCGCATGAGTCAGCTGACTCATTTCCAGCTATTCCTTTATGTCCTGGAATCCACGCTAGTATAATGTCAATTCCTATTTGCTTGCAATTGAATAATTCTTCCCTAATTTTTAAAATTGTTGGAAACCTATGTTTACAACGAAAAGGGTTTGAAAGAATAGCTTGAAGACAAGATTTAGCATCAGAAAATATTATTATTTTATTTAAGTGATGGGACTTAATGAAGGAAATGGCTTCAAGGATAGCTATAGATTCTGCGGTAAATACGGAAGTAACTGGGGGGCATTTAAAACTTAATATTATACGGGATGAAGGAATCCACACGGCTGCACCTACTGGGTGCCAATTTCCTTCTTAGAGGCGTCAGTAAATATGGGGGACCATCCATCATAAGAGGAGGACATATTTATCCTAAATATTTGGTCTGCCTCTATGGAGTCTTTATTTATACCAAAGTCTAGGAGTACTGTTGGTTGGTATAAAAGAGCTTCAAAGGGAAGAAGGAAAAGGGGGTTTGCTGGTAATTGCAGTGTAGGGTGAGGCAAAGACGTAAATTTTTTAAAACTGCGGAGAAGACAAGGAATGTCATGTAAGGAGCGGTAGCCTTGAGATTCAACTAGGGTTAACAACTGTCTGAGCTTTGGCAAAATAGGATGGGAGGAATTTTGGGCAAGTTTATAAAAGAATTTATCTGATAGTAGCTGTCGTCTCAGATGGAGAGGTGGTTCTACGCATTCGACTTGCATGGCATTGATTGGGGAGGACTTCATTGCACCCAGGATTATTCTTAAACATTTAGATTGAATTTTAGAAAATATTGCAAGTGATAATTTATTACAGGGGTCAATGAAGAAAGTTCCATAGTCTAGGTGACTGCGAATTATAGCATTGTACAGGAGCTTTTGTGTGAAGGGATGAGCACCCTACCACACGCCTGATAAAGATCTTAAAATATTAATGTTTTTTTCACATTTTTTGGAGATATAATTACAGTGGGGAACTCCATTCATCCTTGAGTCCAAAAGAACCCCCAAGAACTTTACACTGCTATCCTGTGGGATAATTTGATCGTTGACAACTAACTCTATGGGAGGTATAATTTTTTTCCTTGTAAAAACTACAGCTTTACACTTGGGGGCAGAAAGTGATAGCCCATGTTCGATCAGCCATACATTCAAATGAGAAAGGCCACAGTTTAATTGTGATTCAGCTTCGTCAATGGTTTTAGCAGCGGTGTAAAGGGCCAAGTCATCAGCATATTGCAAAATGTTACAATAGGGTAATACTGTACGATCAAGATCATGGGTGTAAAGACTATAGAGGAGCGGGCTTAGTACAGAGCCTTGGGGGAGGCCTTTCCAAACTGTTTTAGTAGGGAGGTATGTTCCCTGGCATTTAATTTTGATTGTCCTTTCCATTAGAAGGTTGCTGATAAAGCGTATTATCTTCACAGGGATATTCAGCTTGAACATTTTATTCCTGAGCACCGGAAGACACACATTATCATAGGCCGAAACTATGTCTAGAAAAGCTCCTAATAGATATTCTTTTTTACGATATGAAATATGAATATCGGTTGTTAGAATTCCAAGACTGTCATATGTGCTGAAACCTTTTCGAAAGCCATTTTGAGTTCGAGCAATAAAACCACCACTTTCCACAATCCACTCAAGTCTATGTTTTATCATATGCTCTGTTATTTTACATAGAACTGAGGACAAAGCAATAGGTCTCCTACAGCTGGCATCTGCCAAAGTCTTTCCTGGTTTGGGAATAGGGATTACAATTTGCGTTTTCCAAGCATCAGGAATGATGCCTGAATTGTAAAATGCATTTATTATGTTTAATAGGTATTGTTGACACTTGGGAGAAGCATTAATTAGAAAGGAGTATGGGATGCCATCTATTCCAGGGGCAGAATCAACTAACCCATCAAGGGCTAGTTGAAGTTCTGAGAAAGAGAAATCTGAATCGAATTTACTGAGTGAGGGAAGGGAACAAGGAGGAGTTGGGAAAGAGTCAGCGGTAGGGACTGATGGGGGGGCCAGTTTATCAGCGAAAGCTTCAACCCACGATGATGGGTCATTAGCAGTTATATTGTCATCTTTGTATCCTTTTCACCTCTGAATCTTTTTATTTGTTTCCATACTAAAGAAGCTGGTGTTCTTGGGGATAAATTTTCACAATAGCGTATCCAACCTCCCTTCTTTTTTAATGAAAGAGATCTTTTCGATTTTGCTGCTTTATGCTGATATATGAGAAAGTTCGGCATGGTCATTGATAAATTATAATTAAGTTCTGCCTCATTTCTGTCTCTAACAATTTTGGAACATTCGGAATTCCACCAAGGAGTGGAAGCAGTAAATTTAGGGGACTTCTTCAAGGGGAAAAGGTTGTCAGCTGTTGAGGTAATGGCATTAACAAAGTTTAAATATGATTGGAGAGGGTCAAGAGAGTTAACAGGGGGTATGACATTAATTTTAGACTCGAGACATGTAGAATATGCTGACCAATCAACACCAGTAAGCCTGTATTTGAGAGAAGGGGTATAATTAGTCACAGGTAGTGATCTGTTAGGAATAGAGATTAAAATGGGGAAATGGTCACTGCCAAATGAGAGATTTAATATCTGCCATGTCAATAGAGAGGCAAGGGAAGGTGAGCAGACTGAGAGGTCAACAGCACTTCTAGGGTTCTGAGACGGTCGGACCCTGCGAGTAGGAGAACCATCATTGACCACACATAAGTTAGCCTCGTCAAACATTTCTATTAAAAGATGGCCAAATGAGTCGCAATGGCCGGAGCCCCAAGAGGTATGATGGGCGTTAAAATCACCCATTACAAGAATTGGTGCTGGTATGGAAGAAATAACAAATAAAAGATCAGAAATTAAGGAGCCATTAGGATGGGGGATATATATGGATACAAAGGAAATATCAAAAGCTCTTACAGCTGTGATGTTAATATCAGGGGAATGGGCAGGGAGAGCGATTTGGGCAAAGGGGAGGGTGCGTCTTATTAAGATCGCGCATCCTGCACACCCGTCAGCCCTGTCGTCCCGAAGGCAGGAGTAACCCGAGACTCTGAAATGAGAGCCAGGTGCCAACCATGTCTCCGAGACGGCAATGACTGACGGGTGGAACTTGGATATGAGGTGAACTAATTCATGCGTCTTTGGACGCAGACTGCGGCTGTTCCATTGCAGAACATTGACCTGGTCCATATTGACCTAGAAGAGATGTAATAGTTGAAAGTGTGCTGGCAACGTTGGACGGTATGGCTGTGTTGTTTTGTGTAATCAGATCAATTATGATCTTGAGAAGCAGTTGGATAAGGTTCTCATTTTGGGATGATACAGGTGGGGAAGGGTTTTGCAAAGCACAACCATTAGGCATAGCGGATGGGACATCTCCCACAATAGCCTGGTGTGCCACCTTGTCGTAGGATTTTCCTAGTGGAGCTCTGGGGGGACGAGCAGCATAGACAGTTTTTGTGTGAGATTGTGTGCTTGCGGTAGGGTTGTTGTGCATGGGAGTGGGAATTTCTGATTGTCCGGAGAGATTAGAAGGGGTCTGCCACCTCTGTATAACGTTTATAAACTTGAGGTAAGCGGTTTGCAGCATCCATGTAAGACATACCCTCTTCAGCCATAAGCTTTTTAATGGAAATTTGTCTACTTTGTTCTGGACAGCACTTATTGTTGGCAAAGTGGCGTCCTGAGCAGTACAGGCATGTAGAGTTGCTTTCTACAACATCACAGGAGTCTCCTGAATGGGGCTGGGCGCATCTAAAGCATCTTTGTTTTGACCTGCATTGGGCTTTGATGTGCCCAAATCTGCAGCAGTTTAGGCATTGAATTGTGGGATATTGGTAAACCTCCACACGCATGGAGGTATGAAAAGAGAAAATCCTTTCAGGTAACATCTGACCACGGAATGTCAGCACTACAGTTTGAGTGGGTATCCATGAAGCTTTACCATCGTTTATTACCTTTCTGTTGAGACGACGAGCTTTTAAAATATGTCCACATCCAGCGGGAAGGTCTACATTTTCAGCGAACTCTTCCATTGAAAAATCCACAGGGACATCACGGACAAGACCCATACGGGTGATGTTGTAGTTGGGAATCACAGCAACATATTTGTTCTGGCTTAACAGTGGGTTTGCTTAACAATGAGAACGGAATTCCACAGCAATTTTATTTCTGCCTACGCGTTTAACACCATCAGGACATATATTGCTAATCCTATTTTTGAACAGAAATTGTCCAAATTTGATTGGGCGGATGGTCAGTCCTGCAGCAGGATCTGGTTCGGCGCGGGAAACATGCACGATAAAGGGACCTTGATCCATGTTTGAGTAAGCCTGAGAACCTACTACGACACTCGGGTGGACGTACATAGTTTGGATAGAAGCTGCGGCCATATCCACACTGGTCACCGTTTTTTTGGCACTAGTTTGTTCAACGGAATCTGTTTCCAAACGGCGTTTGGAAGCAAATTGCGTTTCTTTGATTATTGCATCATTAGGTGGATCAGGGGGTTTCGGCGGGACCTCCTCGACCTCCATCTTGTAGGTTAGTAAGCGGAGCGGCGAAACAAACAATTGTGTTAAAACATCAAACTTACCACCTTCCCGGGGTTAGATTGTTTATAATAAGTTAGGTGTTAACAAATCACTTTGAATTTGAAAGTTTCCACACAAATTAAAAGGAAATAATGTTGTTTTGGAATTAACTCGCTGACACACGTATCGACTAGCACGAAGACCAGCGGGCGAAAAAATACTACTGGTTTAATTATCTGTGTGTATATTTTATCTGATAAGTATCATGATTACTTGAATAATTATTTGATGATATTATTACTGGCAGTATATTTTATAAGTAGTGAAACTGATCGTACTGAATATGTAGTTAATGAGATATAACTGATAAGTAGTGAATATATAAAATAATTTATACTTTATTTATTATGTGCAATAACATTGAAGATTTTATTATATTTATTGCCATATGTATAGAGCTTGAAATCACAGAATTGTCAATTTTAAAGAGTACTGTGTTTGTGGCGGTAGTCGCTTTGTCACTTAGTTTGTGCCTCTCTATAAAATGGGAGCAAGTAAACTCATTTGTCATCGGACCGCCCGCGCCGTGCCAAGCAGATCTCCAGTAGTGTCAAAATACATAATTATGGCAAATAGTATTTAACGACAAAGTGCTGCTCTATCAAGATTGTGTGAAGTTAAGTTATTTATTATTCTCTTTTCTGATATTACATAACGTCAAACTTCGTTTAAATGTAATGGTTTGTTAAAAAGGTTTTATCAATTAAATATTAAATAAGAAAATATCTGTTTATGTAAGCAAATACTTTATATGTTAATCACTAGTTGATAAACCAGTGAAAGTTTAAATATGAGTAGTAGGTATGTAACACATTATTAAAAGATGTTTATAAGAATGGCCCCGAGTTTCTTGCCCGTTCTTCCCTCAGTGGCTCTATACAATTTTGTTTGCTGAACGTGGCAGTAAGTACAATGTAAAATATTTCAATATTAACATATTTTGTAATTGATTTTCATAAGAGCGTCGTAGACGCCTAAATTGAATAAATGATTTTGACTTTGACTTTGTTGTTTAAATCAAAATTAGCATCAAAAGTGGGATAGAACATAAAATATACTTCATATTGTTTCAAATGCTTTCAGAACGTGTGGACGTGGCTTCTCATGTATCCGGCTGTTGTGGAGGGTCTGCTAAAGGCCATCTGCAACGCAATAGCTGGCTTGGACATGGAAACGACGTGGAGCTATCACTTTTTGACCCTGACAAGAATAACAACGGTGCAGACATAGGGTGTACCGATATTTGGCGATCTTGGCTGGAGCACCATGACTACTGTTGCAAATTTATAAGGTAAAGCCTTTATGGGCCTTTATTGTTATGGTAATAACCTAGGATCCTCACAGTAAAAAGTGGGACCTGTGCAAAGCTACAGAAAGAATTGGTACCCCACCCTGGAATAATAAACATAAACGACAAAAAAAATGTTATCTGGTAGGACTCGCTTAGATTTTACCGGATATTTCTCCAACCAGTTTCGAAGATCTTATTTGAAGATCTTCGTCTGGAAGTCACATTTTTATTAGATAAACTTACAAAAACTGTGCTTCAGAGGAATAGCTTTTCTGTTAAATGCGGAAACTACCGACTCATGTGTGAATACTCCAGAGTTAAACTCAGATTACTAAGAAATATTAAGATATCCTTTACGGAAGCACAGTTGGTATAGCTTGTTCGTGGAAAGACAAGATGTAAATATAAGAATTGCTTCACATAACAGTCGTGTCAATAATATTGCAGAACATCACTATTCACGACATGCATGGTGAAAATCCCCAAAAACAACCCTTTGAATATACTTTTGGGCAGACTGTTACAAAACACGACCATTGTCAATTTCAGGTGGTTTAACAGATAAACTACCTGAAACTGACAATGATAAGACAAATACGTTATTTTCTGTTACAAATTGGCTTATCTTGAATCACAAGCAGGCAGCTGACCTTGAGAGCCAGTAACTCTAGGTTAGCCTGAACAACATCCTCGACCACATCATCACTTACCATCAGGTGAGATAGTGGTCAAAGGCTAACCTATCAGGCATAAAAAAAAACAAAGCGTATTAGAAACATATACATACAAGACCATAATCCGAAGACTATATCAAAAATGAGCATCATTAAATCACAAAAGTATAATGCAATTATTGTAAAAAAAAGCTATACGGGCTCAGTGCGTTATTCTAAACTTCGTTTTACTACTAGAGATTTATTAAAGAATAGGTTCGTAGCGGCACAGAAATCGATAGCAATGCTGTTCAAATACAATTTTGAACCTTGCTCCTATAGAAGAATACTTTATTGTAAATCAAATGTAAGATAAATGTAGGCTTGATAAAAAAATAAGATACACTACACATATAGACTAAGTAACTAAACTTAAACTCACCTACGTACATTAAAATATATAATTATATTCAGTAACAATCAGTACTCAGTAACAATTGAAAAATATAGGCAATACCAAGCTACGAGTGTTTGCAAAATTTTTTACCTTGTTGGTGTGATGACATGATTGTTCTTAATTATTTAATAATTAACAGATTTTTTTATTTATAGCTTAATTGAAATAATTGCAGTTTATCATCCATATGCCGCTTTAATAATAGCATCTCCCGGTTGTAGACTTAAAAGCGCAGACCTTTGCTTGCTAGCTCATACCTATTAGGGGACTCGGTTTTAGTCTAACTATATAAACTGATAGGTCATTTAGATATCGATCTTCAAAACAAAATTACACAATTTTTGGGAAATTCTCATCAGTGCTATTGTCGTTCTATGATGACATAGGTAGCATAAGAACTGGTAAAACTTTATAACTACACGATGACGACTGTCACGTTAGATAACCTAGTTGGAATAAATGACAAACACTAAAGAAAATTAGAAATTACACTAGAAACTACATGAACCAGTGTAATTTAAACATTAACAGAAGATTACTATAGAAGATGCCTAAGAAAACTATTTTCGATCAATCACGGAAATTCATTTGTTACACTTAGACTACTCTAGGATTTTCAGACAATCTGAGGAAGGGCATAACAATACCTTCTAAATATAGATGAAAATGATTACATTATTGCGTACCCCAAATCTTGTGATGACCGTTAAAGGCTCAAACTTCTCCACCAATAAAGTTCAGTCGTTGAATTTGGTGAGAAATGTATTTAAAATCACACGATTACATCACACTATATTTAATTCTCGTTAGCAATGGCCAGGTTAAACGTAACGTGGCTACGGTTTACAAATACGATAAAAAATTGGCCAGAATAGCCAAACGGTCTGTGGCAAATTCAGCAAACACCTAACACAGCTGTTCAGAATAAATTAGTTTTTTCTAACATGCTTGGAAATGTGAGCATTATTTTGACAACCTTCTTCGAGATAAATCGAAATTGCTGTACTGGCCATGCGCGCAGCGGCCGGCAAAAAAATTATGAAAATCTATATCTGTCGTGTCGAGCGGCCAAATAAATTGCATAGTAAACTCATATCTGTCGTGTAATTTAAAAATGGAACGATCTTTTACTTCGAAGCATGGCAACCAATGAGGTAACTTATCAAAGGTTTTATTTAAATTTCGATCTGGCTTGCAAATAGAACGCTGTTTATTGAAAATTGTACATTTAACAACTGTATCTTCAAATAAAAAAATCTGCCTAGGTACTACTTTGTTTTTATTTCCGCGCATTATTTGAGAAAAGCACTATACAAGCCTTGGCCACAACTAGGCATTGATGAACTTACGTATGTGTGCCTCGGCTTCGCCTCGGCCCACATTTACACGTTCGTCCTTTTTCTTTCGTCCTTTACTGGCCGCTGCAGTAATGTACTATTTTCCCTGTAAAATAGATACACAGATATATAGAATATATATATGTAGTTTAGATACATAGATTTTGGAATTATTTTAATAAAATATGTCCACTGTATACTTGTGTGCAAAATTCGGGCTTTATGTCAGTGAAAACTGCGTATGTAATACATTATTTGGAAATTAAATACAACAGTTGTTAAACAAAAAAGTAATTATATTGCTTATTAAATATTATTCAATATACATAATATATTGGTACAAATAGTTATTAAATTAATAATGCATTTCAATATTGATCACATTAACTAAATAAATGCGTGAAAACACTACGAAAAACTACACATTTAATAATCATTGAACATATAAGTTATTTAATAACAGTAAACATTGCGGCCCTGAATTAGATGTTATACACTTACGTCAATATTTTCAATGATCGGTCAACTGAAAGTTATTTTTTTTATGAGAGTAAAATTTTTAATTTCATTTTGATAATGGAAAATGTATTGGTATCCTTCAGTCATAATGGTAATCGGGTATTTTTTTTAAGTCTAAGGCAAATACACTGTTTTTGTAAAGGGTGGTAATTAGAGATTGCAAACCGGGCCCGGTGCTATTCATACAGTCATTCTAAGATATCCAGAAATCTTTATTGACCATTATAACAGTATACGTTACACTAGGCAAGTCATTTTACAATAGATTGTTAGCATAATAATATACTAAAATATATATACGAAAATTATGATAACAAAGTACTTAATCTAACATGTTCCAAGAAATTAATAATTGCAATATGATATAATAACAATTTAAAATTAATAAACAATAATAAATATATCTATGTAAAACAAAATAAAGATTAAGATGATGTCAATAAAATTTTGTGAAATTACACGCGATGAATTCCAGATTACTAAAAAATCACTAAAACATCTGCAAATGTCTCATTATTTACATATATTACATTATTTCAGGAGAGATGGTGGTCATCTAGCCTATTAGCAACAAAAAAAAATATGACTTGAATTTTCAAGTCTAGAGTGCACTTTTGGACAAGCAAACTGCAGGTAAGGTATATTAAGTATACATTCTTTCAGGTAGGATTCTTTCAGCCAATTGCTTGTTTATTTTAGATGAAAAAAACTCATTCGAATTGGTTTTCGAACCCCGGTTTCACGGAAACAGTAAAAAACAGACAGTTTCATATAAGTCCGTATATTACAAGCGATACCGCATCGCCCTGTCACCCCACGCGCCACCGCTGTCGACGTGTGCAGGTTAATTGCATACATTTAACCAAACTTTTCACCCTTTCAGGCTTCGAATTAACAGCAATATAGTCGGTAAGTACAGATGAAGGTACATAACTGTATTTTTTATACGTTTAAACTCTCTAACAATGAAAGTTTCACCTAAATTAATTTTCAGGGCGTCAAACATGTCGCTTTGTATTTAACTTTAAACCCTCACAATCACCAAAAAGTTTTAAATTTCGAACGATCGTAAATTATTGATTCTTTAATTTAAAATAAGTATTGTAATTTATACGTTATGTGGCTAAAGCCTTTTTTTAAATACCAGTTTCCCTTCGTCGGGGGCTGATTTTCATATGGAACCGCAATGGACAAACACCATTTTGGTCCAAATCTTTACATAATGTACAAAATACGCTAAGTTCTCAAGCGAGCACTTACAACCAAGTAACACGCGGATATTAATATAATACCATGATATGAATTAAATTTTGTCTTACATCGATGTAGGTATATAATATAATTATTATTAGATTTTGTAAAACTTGGCACATTCTTAGCATTTTATGTAACGGTTTGCGAATTTTAAAAGCTTGACCCAAGAACTAAAGTAAAGTTATACGTAACACGTAACATTTTCCTTTATTATCTACGGAACGCGTGTTCGTCAATGCCCTTTTGATGATCGATATAATCCTCGCTACCCTACAGACCTACTGAGCGCCGTCAAAACACCGGGGTTATTGATCTCTACCCCTTCAAAACTTCGTAGGAACAAACGTACCTCTGGGCCCGAAAAAGCCTCAATCATAAAGAGCAGAAGGTCGATTATCGCGTGTTTTGACCTTGACATTGGTAAGAGATATCAACAGGTAAAATGTCTGGAGGGTTCAGGTGAGGCAAGTAATGGGTAAATGCTGGGGTTTCAGTTTGTTTCTGAGTCAACAACGAATACGACTTAAGTTTTAATGTACCTACTTATTTATTCATACTAATATTATAAATGTATGACTATAAAATAGTGGCATATTCAGAAAATTATTTACATACCTTAAATGGATTATATACGAGCATATTATTCATATATATAAATTCATAGTCGTTAAAGTAAAAAAAAAAAAATTTCAACACAGATGGTACTTATAGAGTATCAATGTTACATTAACATTTAGTCATAGGATACATTTTATCATGATCATCATGACTTTTCATTATTTTCTATGTGGCCGTGATACCACGGGGCGCAGCTACTGTCAAATATTTAAAGCATACAAGTTATTCTATATTATAGTTTCACGTGAGAATAGGCTTGGATGAGCCGCGATGGTTACAGTGAGTAAACCAAATGTCTTATTCCATCTATTACTACTATTTCTCATATCCATCATCACCTATATTAAAACCACACAATTAACATTCACGCCATGAACTCTGTTCCTGCGGCTGTTCAACTCCATTGACCTCAATAACTCTACTGGATTTTAGGCGAACGAAGGCCCTCTTATACCCCTGGACCGGCCGATTTTTTACTCTTCGCTGTCAAATGCTTGCTTAAATCAAGCTTAGTTTGAAGCCTTTGTGTATAAAATAAAACAAAACAAAACATGTTGTTGTTTCTATGAGCTGAGGTTCAGACCCACGCTGCTGAACACATTCTACCAATATATATGAATAGATTTGAAATAGAGCGGGCTGGAGGGTTCAAACCTCGTCCATCCATTTGACATCCTACGCACCGGGGGGTTTGGCCTGCTAGTTCCCGTAGTTTGAGGACTTTGAAAGTAAAACAAGGATATATCGGTACTGTTAATATATTTTCATTGAAAGTCTTAATCTAATGACAACGGTTGGGGGAGACATGGTATTTAATCAAAATGGGTATTCTAAACCTTTGACGCGCGAAAGTTTTTCCAACGCTCGCGGAGTCCTACCTAGTCAGAGTTTTCCCTCAGATATCAAAGGCACCGTGCGACACCTATCCGCTTAGGAGCCCGCGAAAAGTGGCTGTCGTTGAATTTTTTAGATTCTGACTACCGCTGTCGATCGTTCAGCTCTACTGGATATTGGGCAAGGGAAGGCCCTCTTATAGCCCGAACTCTGCCGTTAACTGAGCTCTGCTCTTTTTTATACCATCATCGCTCACAGTGGGGTGAGACCGGTGTGGCGCGATAATGCAGAGGCGGCCGGCGCGGGGGCTGTGGCAAATGAATAAATACCGTATAATTTGTATTCCTATTTTATTCACAATGACGGTAAGTTTTTATATTTTTGTAATACCAATCCGCACTCGGCTAACCTGGTGGAATATCGCCTAATCACCTTCGAGGGTAGGCCTATATCCCCGCAGACGGATGTTAAAGAGCATACATGAAATATGTACGTTAAGCTATTATTAACGACAACCGAGTAGAAGTTAAATTTATAATTTTAATACCACATCTAATAATATATTAATATTCTTTCTAGAATCAACTACCAAGCTGGGTCTATTCTCCGATGTCTGCCTCATCGCCACCACTAATAATGAATTTGTCTCCACTTCAAAACATCGGAGATTTCTCTGTCTACGACGCGGACCAATTTGCAAACATTCAGAATTCTTTTTGCCAAATAAATGCTGAAATTTGCATTCAGCACGTGGTGAAGAATGTCGATAGTGATAGTGTTTACTTAAGTGTAAAAGATATACTCAAATCTATGAATAATACTGTCCGTACATCTTCGAAGTAGATAAATCGATTCGGTATTAAATAATAAAAAGTATAATCGAGCCAGTGTGAATTTACAGGCACATGAGACGTAACAACTGTATGTCTTAGGGTGATAGGCGCAGTGCAGTTAGTAACTTGTGACGAAATGCATCTGTTATGTTGAGGTTATGCAGAGGCTACCGCTTAAAATTAGATAGATAAATAGATAGATAAACTCTATTTTGTACACCTTAAACTGAACTAAAATTAAAATATTTGACTTAAAAATAATGAACAATCGCTCAAAGCGATCTCTTCTATACCACCTTTGAACGAAGAGGAGCAAGTTTTGAAAATGTATGAAAATGTATTGTAGAAATGTATAAATATTAATAAGTATACTGAACACCGCCATCCCTTTTCAAAACTTGCTCCTCTTCGTTCAACGGTGGTAGTAAATATATATATATATTTATCCCCCAAACAATTAGACGTCCTCTGAAGAGAAAAGTGCATTTAAACGGGCGTCCACCTGCTTTTGGCGTCCGCATACTGGACGCCACTTTGATAGCCAGTGGCATTTACGTTCTATTGGTCCTGACTAGCCGTAGGACAAATATCGATAGAAGCCAAAATATCACTTAAGTGGCTGCATTAATATATTGATAAGTTCGCGACGAAATCTTAGCGCAGGTGTGGCACTGCCATCGAGTAACTAACCTCGAGAGTGGAATTGACGGTCCGGCTAATCATGCAACTAATGTTTGATATTGCACTCATTCGAAATTTAAAATATTATATTTCCTAGTGAGGTTTACAGTACTATGGTAAAGTATCGATATTTTTTTTATAACTCATATTTGACAGGTTATTTAGGGAGTCATCATTGTACCATATTCGCAGAATTTTAATGATGTGAGTCATAGTCCTTACTTTTTTTTTCCTATATTAAAATTAAAACTTATAAAACGATATTAGTTAAGCACTCATTCTAGCTTATAATATTTTATGGTATTTTAATCTTATGTATTTCTTTCTTGCATCTATATAAAAACAGACCAAAAAGCGGTGAATGGCTCATGTGAATCTAATAATGTATATAGAATTACTTTAAGACTAAAAAATTAAATCATAAAATTCTTCAAGTTACTCATTAATGAATCGAAAGTATTATATTGAATTTGGAAATCATACCTACCCCAGCTTGTGATAAGAAACTAATTTTGATGTTGTTATAATCTAACAATAGGTAATGCTATGTACATATTTTGGTAAATTCTTACAATGGTGAACACATAATGTTACACATAGAAAGTAATTTCTACTGTCTACCTTCTTCCTTTAGCCAAGCACATAATAACATAGTATTCACACTCAACGCTCAAGATAGAATAGAGACGCTTTTGTCAATGTATTTCAGCAAAATATTGATTTTATCGATATCGATTAAATTAGCACTTTAATTACGGCCCATCACTATAAACCACGTGGTGGTGGCTTAGCCAATTAGAATGCGTTTCGATAAGAGAAAAATTGAATGAATTTATTTCGTTCAAAGCAACTAGAATGGCTTCTCTTTGGGTTACTTTCTCGAAGGGCACTGCTGTCGCGTGTATATTGACAGCCGCATATCTCGGGGAGTTCCTGACTATGGATCCGCGTATTTGGCGTCCACAATTGCGACGTTGCCAGCTCGCTTGCAACAATCCAACAATAAATCACAATTATCACACGATATTTAATCGAAACAATATATTCGCCCTAGGTGGTGTACGCGTTGCGTATCATTAGGAGCCCGAGTTTATTTAAACTTTTAAAAAGTCAGTGAAAATTACGAAAAAAAAAACGTATAGTCGTCCTCATTTGCCTGTAAATTATAATCTTCGATCATTAATATAAGTGAATCATTCATTATAAAGACATCTTTATAATGAATGATTCACTGGCTCTCAAGGACTGAGCTGGGATGCTAACCTCTAGAATATATGCTTGAGGTAGGTAGGTACCAACGTCGTAAAGGTTGCTATTTCTAAGACATTAGTAATGATAGCAAAGTTGAATCAACTAACTGTTGTTTGTTTATTGTTTTCCAAAAAAATATTATACATCATCAAGACTCAATAAGTAATTTTTGTTGCTAATTTTTCTATTGGTATTAGACTGAATGGTAGGTATTAATTTGTTGTGAATGTTAATTACACAACAAAAGTTAAAATGATGGCCAAAGCTACCAAGTAGGTTACCTACTGTACCGACATATAAAGAACAATTTTGCCCAGATTCTAAAAAGCGAGCTCTCTTTTGAAATCATTTCGTAGGTAGCAACCTATACCCGCAACTTTTAGCGTGAACTGGGCATTAAGGTTATAAGAAACCTTGTTGTGCACCCAATGACCCTATGTGCCACAAAACTCCACTGTCATCATTTCAACATCCAAAAGAGAAAGAATAGATAATCCACTGAAATTTAATTCGAGTACTATAGATATGCGAAAAGCAGTGCTCCGGAACTCGTTTCTCTTAGTAGCATGTGGAAAAGAACGGAATACTATCTGCTGACATTGTATTTTAATTAGTTTTGAATTGAAATGTGTACTCTTAAAAAATTCTTTTTTTTTGTTGCTTAAAATGTTAGGAATAATCTACTTTATGGCAAAATAAATAGAAAACTTTACCGTTAAATATATTTGAATTATCAATTCTTTATTGCATCATATGTGGAGTACATGCTGGTCTTACATACATTTTTAAAAGTTATGTATATACATAATATGACGAATTTTGGGTATAGCAACAGATATAACAGTAGTAGAGTGACCTATCTTTTTTATTATCATTTAAATTTGCCACCAATGAATTCGTTTATGGTATAATAACATTTAGTAATACGTAGTTTTTTTTAAGTATTGACAAAGTGCGAGTCGTTTTTTTCACTTTTTAATGTATTTGGTAGCGTGTTATATATTTTCATTGCCATTACATATTGACCAGAACTGATCATTGCTAGTTTTGAGCTTGGTAGTATGAGGATATGTCTAAATCTAATGGGATATCTTCTAGGGTGTTCTACTTCTTTATAAAAAAAATGAGGGTATTTTTTTACAAATTTACTTGTTTCTAGAATATATAAGGACACAAGGGTTAAGAGGCATTTCACATTTTGATGCGTGTATCGAAGATTTTAAGTGCTTAATTTACTATCATAGGAAAGATCTGCAAATTGTTGAATAATTGATAAAAATAGAATAATCTGTTCCCTTTTAAGTTAATGTACCACATATACAAATATTACTTCAAGTGTTTTGTAGTAACCAATCTCCCGCACCTTGTTTTACGAATTAAAGTACACATAGCCATCTTCTGAGTTCTATTTCTTGTTTAAAAATTCATCAAATTAACTTTTAAAAAAATCAATAATCTTCTCATCAGTCATTATCATCTTGTTGACACTTAATGTACTAGAATATCGATAATTTATCATAATTATGGAGTAAAAATTAAAGACCTTGCGCCATTTTCCACGAATTATATAAGCATTTTAACACGATTTACTGCGTTAAATAAAGTGTAATTCCAAACAGATATTATATCAGAAGAAAGTGTATTCTTCAATTAATCTAATCTCAACTAACTGTGATACTAAATCTGTTTTCTTGGTCAGTAAAGAATATTTAACATAACTCTAAATTATCATTGTTTACTCTTGCCAATTACACATTTTTTATATCACAACTTATATTAATTTATTAATGAGTGCAAATATCAAAATGAGTTTCTCACAGTCACGCTATTCCGTCGTCACATCTTTCGCTTGTGTAAGCGATGCACTGGCATTTACCTAAACGTCAATAGCGTGATTTTGTGAAATGGCTCTTAAACTATTATATTTTATAAAATAAGTCTGGCAACTATATAAATATTTAACTATATGTTATATATAGATTAATATCCAACGTTTTGATGCATGGCAAAATGTGTTGATTGATTATTATTGATTATTTAGTCGTGCAAGCATTGTTCATTCCACATTTATCAACAAGTCGTCTGGATCTGGTATGAAATACAGCACGTGATTAAAATTGATCCTTCTAGTTAATTAATGATGAATGAAGTTAATGATTCATCATTTCACATGATTTTAACCGGCCACTGTTAAATTTGGCTTGCATGACTACCTCACGTAATTGGTTGTTATTCTGCTACAATAAATCATAGTAATTATTCGCATCTTATAGGCAGTCGTACTTATGAAATCATACAATTAAATTACTTATTTTCCCTACTAGGACTAACGTATAGACCATGAAGATAGGCACGTACAGTCAAAAATTATGCAGAATGTGTGTCATTCTTCATTTATAACTTGTCGCAAGAAAAGATAAAATCACACCCAAAAGCTTTTTGATCCTATGTAAATCGAAACGGAAGAATGCAACTGACTATTCACAACAAATGACATAATATGGTGACACTCATCTTGAGAATCTGCTTTTAATTACCTTTTTTGAACAATATTTCGTGGTCCCTCTTCAAACAAAACTTACATAATCAATTGTTCACATCCGGAGAAATCGCTTTTTGATATACTAATCTTATATTTGAAAAATAAGGATCAGTACGGATGAGGTTCAAAAGGTCATTAATAATCTTTACATTACTAAAGGAGCTGGCAATGACAATTTGCCCGCGATATTTTTTGTCAAGTGTCTCAAAGCCTTAGTTAACCCATTACATTACTTTTCAATAGATGTTTCAAAGAGGGCTATTTCCAAAAAAATGGAATTTTTTTCCGATTATACAAAAAAGGTCAAAGTCAAATCATTTATTCAATTTAGGCGTCTACGACGCTCTTATGAAGGTCAATTAGCAGGCCAGGTAACGGTGGAGCAGGGGGTGCTAAGAATCCCCGGAAGATGCCCGGCTACCACTCTTTTAAACGACGACCCTTGGCCCTGGCAACACACAACGTACGTACGCTCAGGGAAGACCACAAGATTGTAGAGCTGGAAGAAGAATTGAACAAGTTACGCTGGGATGTCATGGGATTATCGGAAGTCCGAAGACAGGGACAGGACACCGTTATCCTTGACTCCGGTAATTTGTTATTCTACCGGGAAGGTCACCAAAAATCTCAAGGTGGTGATGGGTTTCTCGTCCGGAAGCCCCTCGTTAACAACGTTGTTAAAGTCGAAAGCGTGTCTAGCAGGGTAGCGTACCTTATACTCAGAATCACCGAACGGTATTCGCTGAAGGTCATACAGGTTTACGCACCGACCACGACACGCTCAGACAATGAAGTAGAGGCTATGTATGAGGAAATATCTGAAGCCATACATTCCTCCGAAACATACTTCACCGTTGTTATGGGGGACTTCAACGCTAAGTTGGGCACACGGAATGGCGATGAGTTGAGAGTGGGGCCATTTGGATATGGGCAGCGGAACCAGAGGGGCCAACGGCTGGTCGACTTCATGGAAAAGGAGGGACTCTTTGCGATGAACTCCTTCTTCGAGAAGCGACCATCCAGGAAGTGGACGTAGATAAGCCCCGATGGTTCAACAAAAATGAGATCGAGTTTATCATGACGACCAGGAAGCAAATATTCGATGATGTCTCTGTGATCCATAAGGTTAAAACCGGAAGCGATCACCGTATCGTTAGAGGCAGTTTGAATATCAATGTTAAGCTTGAGAGGTCGCGTCTGATAAACTCCACGCTCCGTCCTAGCTTTGCCCAAATCCAAAACCCCGAGAGCTTTCAACTCGAACTACATAACCACTTTCAGTGCCTAGCTGAATGCGAAACAGTGGACGAGATTAACAACGGGTTGGTGGAAGCTGTCCAAGCGGCGAGGTCTCAGTTTTTAAGACCCCCGCCGAAATAAACCGAAGAAATTCACAGAAGAAACCATCAAGCTGATGGAAGACCGGAATGAGATGAGACTGCAATCTTCAGCTGATATGCCGAACTACGGCAAGCTCAATAGACGAATTTCGAAAGCATTAAGGCTGCAATCGAGCGTAACCAAGGCTCCAAAGTGTTCGCAAAAAATTCTTCTATAGGGCAAAGCCAAATGACCAAGCTGAAGATCGACGATGGCAGAATCATTTTATCAAAACCGGAGATTCTGAGAGAGCTTGAGAGGTTTTATGGCAAGTTATACACCTCGACACGAGAACCCGTTGTCAGTGCAGCTCAAGAGAGGGACAAGAGAGCTAAACTTACCCGACACTATACCGAAGACATTCCGGACATCAGCCTATACGAGATTAGAATGGCTCTCAAACAGCTTAAGAACAATAAGGCGCCAGGTGATGACGGAATCACGACAGAACTTCTGAGAGCGGGTTGAAAACCGGAACTCTCAGTCCTCCAGAAGTTATTTAATTCCGTCATCCTTGAAGGTATAACGCCAGAAGCGTGGAGCAGAAGTGTAGTGGTACTGTTCTTGAAAAAAGGTGACAAGACCTTGTTGAAGAACTACAGGCCCATTTCACTTCTGAGTCATGTTTATAAGCTGTTCTCGAGAGTCATTACGAATCGTCTTGCTCGTAGGTTTGATGACTTCCAGCCTCCCGAACAAGCCGGGTTCCGAAAATGCTTTAGCACCATAGACCACATCCACACGCTCCGCCAGATTATACAGAAGACTGAGGAGTATAAGCAGCCGTTATGTTTAGCGTTTGTGGACTATGAAAAAGCCTTCGATTCAATCGAAACCTGGGCTGTACTGCAGTCTCTTCAGCGATGCCAAATTGACTATAGGTATATCGAAGTGCTGAAGTGTTTGTATAGAAAGGCCACCATGTCGATTCGACTACAGGACAAGAGCACGGAACCAATCCAACTGCAGTGAGGCGTGAGACAGGGTTACGTTATTTCTCCGAAACTGTTCACGAATGCTTTGGAGGAAGTTTTTAAGCTCTTGAACTGGAAAGAATTCGCCATCAACATCACTACACCAAAAGCTCGCCCTTCGGGCTCGCTTTGGGTGAGGCCGAAGGCCGAACTTTCGGCACGCGAGGCCAATGGCCAAGCGTATGGTGCGTGAACCCGAAGGGCGAGCGCTTGGCGAGGCCGTAAGCCGAGCCGTGTTAGTTTCTTGCGAGGCCGAAGGCCGAGCTACGAATTGACATGCTCCTCTCATAGCCAATGGTTACAAGCGGCTAATAGCCGTTCTTTGTGGCGTTCTATGGGGGAGGCATTTGTTCAACAGTGGACGTCTTCCGGCTGATGATGAGGTGACAGGCGCTAGCTTGGCAGAGGCGAACCAGTCCAAGCATTTTTGTCGTTTATGTAATCATAAACTGTGTAGTAAGATTTCTTTATCAAAATATTCTTCACGTGCAACTTGAATTTTCTTTCTGTGAGCGTTGTAATATGTTTGGGCAATTTATTATAAAACCGTACACAATTGCCTAAGAACGACTTTTTATTTGTCTAATCTAAAACTAAGCACTGGTATTTTATCTTTATTCCTAGTGTTATAATCGTGATTGTCACTGTTTGATTTAAATTTGCTCAAATTTTTACGACAATACATAATATTTTCAAATATATACAGACTTGGTAAGGTTAAAATATCAATTTCTTTAAAAAGATCTCTCAGGAATTCCCTAGGATCCGTTTCATATATGGCTCGAATTGCACGCTTTTGTAAGATAAAGATTCTCTAGACGTCAATTGAAAATCACCTCCTAGTTTCAATATTAAACGTTTTAGTAAATTAATGGAAACAATTGTTCATAACCATATTTATTCTAAAGTTACTTCATTGAACTTCAAACCAACACGGTTTTATGAAAAGTCGTTCAACTGCAACGAATTTATGTAATTTTACTGAATATGTGACTACAAACATGGAAGGAGGCTTGCCGGTAAATGTGGTCTATATTTGTAGTTATATTTGATTGTCAATACGCAGTGTTATTATGACGGCAGTCTGAAATAATATATATCGGTTACCGTCAGATTAATAAATAAACAAGTGTCCGACTATCTTGCTTGTTTTACTAAATCATCGAGAAACTAACCTCGAGAGTGGAATTGACGGCCCGGCTAATCATGCTACTAATGTGTGATATTGCACTCATTCGAAATTCAAAATATTGTTTTTCCTAGTGAGGTGCTTACAATATCGTATAGTTTTGTTTTTTTTTATTACTGATAAGTTTTATCATATATCATATTGGATGTCACAGGTTATATAGGGAGTCATTGTACCATATTCACTTAAAGTGATGTGAGACATAGTCCTTACTTTATTCAAAATAAAACTTATAAAACTATATTTCTTAAGCACTAATTTAAACTTTTTTTTTATGCCTGATAGGTTAGCCTTTGACCACTATCTCACCTGATGGTAAGTGATGATGTGGTCGAAGATGTTGTTCAGGCTAACCTATAATTACTGGCTCTCAAGCACTGCTGCCGGAACACACCGTTAGGTGCTTGTCGACAGGTTTTCTACTTGAGGGTGGTAGCTAGCCAGGCGGGCATTCACAAAATGCCCTACCACCATGCTATAACGACTGCCATCCTAAGACAACAACCAGGACCGACGGCTTAACGTGCCCTCCGAAGCACGGAAGCGCTCAGTAGTAATGTCACCAGCAGTCACCCATCCAAGTCATGACCGAGGCGGACATTATTTAACTTTGCTTATCGGTTCAGAATGGCTAAGCAAACTTCTCTACGAGCGGTTCAAAATTGATTATTACAAACAAAACACATAACTTTCGTGCCGGACACTTTCGGCTATCGACACAAAATACACTTCCACAACGAGTGCACTGATCGCGCTGCCGGCGCTCCGCCGACCAGATGCCACCTCCGCGGAATTCACGGGGTTCCCAGTCGCGGTTGCTGGCAGCACAACCGCGTCGCTTGCCGCCCTTGCCGCCGCCGCTGCCTTTACCGCCACTGATGTTCCCGTTTCGTCCCGTCTCAGCATCAACTTGCCAGCCTAACGAGCTCACATCGCTCGCCTCTACTATTTGGCGACCCTCTTCTGCCTCTCCGATATGTACAGATTTTGTAAGAGTTAACTCTTCTGTTCGTAACATACGATCTCTGACAACATTACTCGACTCGCCACAAACTAACCGATCTCTTATCAGCCCATCAGCTATGCAATCAGTTAGATGTTCAAATTCAAAGTTTTGACTGAGTAATTTCAGTGCTTTGACGTAATGACTAATTGTTTCTCCTGGCAGGTAACTGGTAACGAGTAAAACACTTAAATCGTAACATACATTACACTACACTATGTTCCGAAATGCGCATGGAATTTCGACTTCACACACGATAACTTGTCAGCGCTCTCATCTTTCGTAAACGTGAACCTCGAGAAGATCTCGTAACCTTCCGTTCCTATGAGGTTGACCAGTAAACTTGCTTGTACATCCGATGCTTCCTTACAATTTTCTTGCTTTGTTTCTGTTTTGCGTCATATTTAGTCGGCCTATGGCCTCCTTCCACCAGGGCCATGACATGTACCACCGGCGTGAACCCCATCTAACTTCCACTATCTCCGCGATTTGTAAATTTTCTTCTCAACAACAAAAATGCCTTCAATTTTTGTGGAGAAGAGTACAGAGTCTTATCTGATGGCAGAAATTTGTAGACAATGACGGTTGATACTTTGGTAAGTATATTACATACTACACAAAAAAAATGCCTTACGAAACTTTAGCCTCTCATAATAACATATTATTTTATTTTACCTGCCGTTTAATAGAGTAGTGGCGGCCTGAACTGAAGTGGATGTAATAGGTTTAACCACATCCAATTAAATGAACGCTTGATGCTTTTAAAGTTAATTTCAATTAAGTGAATATCAAATTGTTTATACGTAATTACCTACTACGTTGCGTTCGAACGATAAGTTAATTTATATTTTAAAATAATTTTAACCTGAAATTTATGTGATACCCACAGAGTCCATTATCACGTGTGTATATATGGGTATATAGAGGGGCGCAGCTAATTGTATATAATGTAATGCATCGTTCAGACTTCTTGACTCACTGACCTTGAATTATTAATTTACGTCGATGCACGCACTTATCTACGATGGGGTCTCAAGTGGCCGCGCCCTAATTGTTTTTATAAACAAACGATATTTATGGCTTGGGTTCTCAAATGAACAACAGATTGAGTGTTGAATGTTATTGAGCTTTCAAACAGTGTTAGTTTTATTTAGATTAAGTGGTCGTAAAATTATACAAACCGGTTCGATTATAGACATTGAGAATATATAATTTTTATTTCAGGAATTTTTAATTTTTAAACAAAAGCGATGACCCGCATATTTTATGTTTTAAATGGGTAAAGGTATTCAATTTGCACTTTAAAAAAAATTAAGACATATTTCCCGTTTCAAAATATTTATTTACAAGATTTTGAAAATCTCTTCAGAATACCCGACAGGACGAAGTTTTTATGTGGATTTTGTAGAATTAATTTCTATAATTCTAATAATATCTCATAATTAGTATTATTTTATATGATTCGGGCATAAACTGTTATTTGAGTGTTTGATTTTTAGTAGCTCTACATCAATAATTCATTTAATAATTAATTACTTCAACATTTCATCGCAACTTTTCGCGCCATTTTTGCAAAACATTATGTTGATTTAAAACTTACCGAATTCTGGTGAAATAAACAATGTTCTACACAATCATTATTGTAGCGTCTAAAATAGATCATACCCATACATAAATCAGTAACCTCTACTTAAAATCACCAAAATTATCACAAAATAAGAATTTTTAATCTGCTAGCATCAAAGGAATAGGCAGAATGAATCACAGATGAATGACGAAATTATTTTTTTTAAATATTTTATGTCAAGTGTGAATGGTACATATGGTTGCCAGACATAAAAATAAAGCTACGTTCAGTGGGAACAAGACAAAACATACATTGATATGAGATGTTGAACGAGTAAGAAGAAAACAGGTAGTTTTTATCAGCATGGCGCCAAACAATTAGCGTGATTACATTTGTAACCAAAGTGCATCTACGGATTTTCTTATTTTGGTTAAAAAAGTAACCAAAGTGCACAAATGTTAATATGCAAAGTAGGTATACAAACAATAATAATAAAGAGTTAAGCGAAGGTTCTTAAAAGATATTGATTTAAAATTATGTTACAAAAGATGTAAGTAGGTAACTATTAATGTCTATGTCGATTCTAACTGCGGAGGTAATTATACAAAAGACAGAAAATATTAATAGTAGGTACCACCGAATTTTTATTTTATATGACCGTTTATTTTACCGTTTTTCCATTAGGAACGTCGAGTACACGGAAACAAATGTGAGTTGCAACGTCCTGAGTACATAAAGTTATAAAATAAGAAATCTTCTTGGATTCAATCACTGGCAAAGAGCATAAACTTTTATATTTTCAAGATCATTCTCTCCTATAAAGATTATAATGGCTGTATAATGATTTTAATTTGTCGGTATTGTGCCGGGCTAGAATGTCATTCCTCTACCCGTGAGTGTCGCAAGAGGTGACTAAGAAACTAAGATATCAGAAGGTGTGCAGCAGCGCTTTCCAAGGAACTGATATCTCACACTGCGATCCCCAATACGCCTGCCTAGCATGGGGATTATGGCAAACCCCCCCTAAATGGGGGAGGCTATGATCAGCAGTGGGCAGTGTTGCTGATACAGTAAGTATTACGAACTACCTAACTGATCACAAACGGTCAAAACATATTGACATAAAATGACATTTTTCCACCTAGCAGATTGAGAAAAATATAATGTTAACTAGATTACATTCCTTCAAATCTCTAGTAAGCAGATGTTCTACCATGACCATTGCCAGCAATAAAATAGTAAATATAAAATAGTGACTGTCTAAATCAGTTGTAAATTATGGGTATTTTTAGCAAACAGTCTGGTTATATTTTCCTGAACTTCCCTAAACCTACAACAAATGTTGAACCATGTTGTATTTTCCCAGCAAACTAGAAGTACTAGAAAGTTGAGTACCTATGTTATTTTTAGTTAGCTTGATAAGTTATTTTTGTAATACGTAATTCATGATTTATTTATTTTATCGAACATAAATAAAAAACAAAAAATAATCGTCGCTTGATTGACTAGCCGTTCGAAGAGCCATCTGCATAGTTTCGTTTTTCTTGTTGCACCTGTGGTAGGTACTTCAAACATTATCGTCCAAGTCTTCTAACTTACCAAAATGATCCACATTTTGATACACTGTGCAACTGCTGTACATTCACCATGAACATTTCTTGATCAGCGATCTTTAGCCTTGCCATCCACTCAATGATTCAACGTCCCCAATCAAAACTTAACGTTTGGTATTTGGATGACCGAAACTTATGAAGCGATGCAAACACGGTATTGAATGAATTGCGAGTACATAAACATTTTCGTTTTATTAGCCTTAAACAAAAATATTACAAATGCTAACTTTCTATAAGATATTTTGAGCCGAATTAAACCTACTGTTTTTTAAATTTCTAACTTGCTTTTATAATAATTTGCTAACTTTCTGTTTGCTATACTTGTCCGCATAAAGTTTCTTTTAATGAAAATAACAATTTATTTGCGCCCAATATAAAATTGGTGTCCTAAAACTAAATCATTCATTTAGGTTCACCGATTCATAACAAATCTTTATATCATCATTTGTTGAAAAATAAATTCATAAGTTTAGAAATTTCTGTAGCAAATTATTGTATAAAATGCCCATATGGCTTTTACTATTATTTGGTTTTGTCTTTTCGTTCCTTGATTTAATACGATGTGAGATGTTTTCAGCTGTGGAAACACAGTGAGCTTCTTTTACGCTTAGACAACTTAGTAAAAGATACGTTAGTGTCGGTTTTGAACATTGAGATGGATGATAGTACTTGTGTACAAGTTTCCCTCCATGTAAGGCTGGGGGGCATAGGGTTTAGCGGGTTGGTGTGCTATGGTAAGAACTAGAGTTCTGCAAAGTCTGCGTTCCCCAAAGGATAAAATCCTGAATATCCCGAGGTGTATAAAATTAACTGCTTTTGCGGAGGTTCTTATATATAGGACAAACCAAGCGAACTATATGATGCCGCATCAAGGAGCACAACAAGGCAGTAAAAACAATAAAGTGCACAAATCTACCATTCCTGAACATCTATTAGACTCGGGTCGAATAACATAATCCACAGGTTCTATCTACGGTGCGCCGCTACATTCCCAGATTAGTCAAGGAAGCGATTGAAATATCCAAATGGAAGAGTTTCGATAGGGAAGAATGCTATAAACTCTCCGGCACGTGGCAGTAGTAGAAGGCAGAGAGAATGTAAATTTCAATTAGCACACAAAAAGACAGTTTATGCCAAACATAAGGATTACATGAAAGTTAACAGAATATATTCGACGAGCACAATGATAACAAAACGATAAATAACATGATCACCAATAAGATATCGCGTATTGCCTGTTACGATAAAAAGAGACGCGAGCTTCGCAAGTAACGGCCAGTTCTCGACTGAGATTTCGTTGTAATAGTTAGCAGCTTGGCAAAAACGCGGCGGGGCGGCAGCGGCGCGCGGCGGTTACAGCGGCAGAGCGGGCGCCTCGCACGTGTCTCACAACATTCCTTAGACAAGTCTTGGCTATACTCCGATTGCCGCGCGGCGATGCTTGTTTGTATGAATATTATTTGTTTAGTGTAATGATTAAAGGCAATTTTACATTGAGTCAGTAACTGACGTCAGTCCACTGCCAAGTCTGACCTGACACTGCCATTGTGTAAATTGACTTCAAGTCAGTACAGTACCACGGATATGTTATATAGATAACATACCATGACAGTACTGTCACGTCAGTACTTACTTCAATATTCCCGCTTCATATTTTTGGCGTCAGTTCACTTTCCCCGCCACCCGCTCCAGCTCAACTGACGCTGTATTAAAGTCAGACACTGAAGCTCTATTGTACGGTGACCACGCGCGTCGCAACTGCAGTTTTATCTCTGTCATCTATCCATTTCATTAAGTATTATTAAATAATTATTATGTTTAGATATCTCGTCTTCTAGCATACCAGTTAGTTCTTGCATCATCACAAACGTAAATTTTCTAAACAAATTTTTTTTTTTCATTTACTTTGATTTTATACTGTTTTCGAGAAATCATTTTTCCGCACTGACTTTACGAACGTGTGTACACCAAAAAATATTCTCGTCTGCTGGCGAAATACTGACTGCTTGTAAATAGTTAGTCAGTTTTCGATACCAGCAATGACGATAGCTACTTACTGACCCTTAAGTTTAAGGGTTATGTACGTGAACATATGTAACTGTAACGTGTATTATTTATTTAAGTAGATATATAAATATCATAGTTTTGAGTGTACAGATTTAATAAAATACTAATAATAAATAAATTTAGTAGGGACTTCTACATAGGGATACGCAAAATTTCTAGTGTAGCATTACCAGCTTTTTAGGATTCCGTAGTCCTGACAAGGAACCCTTATAGTTTCGTCATGTCCGTCTGTCTGTCCGTCTGTCCGAGGTTTTGCTAAGAGACCGTTAGTGCTGGAAAACTGAAATTTTGTAAATCAATCACGCCGAAAAAGTGGTAAAATAAAATTTTGTAGAATATTTTTTTTAAGATAGCTCCCATACATATGAAGTGGGGAAGAATTTTTTTTTGTCGTCTAACCCGTCGTGTATTGTATCGTTGAATAGCTCTTGTAAAATGACTTAGGGGTTGCTAATATTGTTTTTCGATTTAATGCTCCATTGAAGAAATATTAAACTTTAAGGGGCATATTTTTGTTCCAGTACTCAACTGCTGGGTTCAAAAATCTGAAAAAATTCATAATGATAGTGCAGTTCATGAACTTTAAAGGAAAAGTATAGCGGTTGAGATAACTCTATTACTTTAGCAGTAATAGTCGTTGAACTTGGGTGTTAGATAATTTTGTAACAAATATAAAATCCTTAGAATAATTCCTTTAAAATGACTAAGATGAAGTAGTTGGTTGTTTTTTAAAGGTAAAGACTTGTATTGAAAATTAAATCATAAATAAAAAATCTTTATGCAATAAGTATTTGGACCTTATACTCGCCGTACACAAGAAGTGTTTGTTGGTTCCACGAACACAAAAGCTTGAAAGCCAGATTATATGTTTTACTGCTAACCTATACCTATACCTACTTGTATAAGTTACAAATGAAAATGCAATTTTTAATGAAGTTATGTAATATTACTAGAACTGATATGTAAATATTCATTAAAGTCACAGCAAATAATAAAAGCAATATTCTATTATGGCCAGACGTATATATAAAAATAAATATTTTAAAAAAGTTATGTTACATAATAATAACAAATATATTTTTAAAAGTATCTCAAGGAAACATTAAATAACATTTTAATGAAACACTTAAAAGAATATTTAAATTATATATCTAGTGACAATTCCGCCTAATTTCCTGCAATGCCCACGTGACGTCAAAAACGCCGCGCAGCCTAACCGGAAGAATATTCGACTAGTGTCGCTTCTAAACGAAGCATCTTCAGGAGGTCTTGACTCACCGAGCGCACGGTTGAGACTGAACTATAAGGTAATCTGTCCAGTTTACCGGCCTCCACCAATGTCCGTCCGCACGACACATTTTTAAATAAATTAAGAATATTCAAACGATTTTGACTCTAAAACCAAATTCCTTAAATACTTTGATGTCGTACCTATAACTTAGACGTAGTAGCATCTTCCGTAAGTAATCAGCGGAATTTTAGTTTTCATTTAAACGGCGAGGTGAGTGCAAGCATGTCGAAAAGACAAGATTAATAAAAAAAAATAGTGGAGTGGTGTTTTCAAATGGTTAGTTCATGCTCTTTTAATTCATAATTGGTATCAAAAGAGGTTTTTGTTGTATACCATATACATCTATTTACTCAATTTAAGTGTAAAGTTGTGTTATTTTGTACAGTAATTAAAAAAAATCGGGGGCCGGTGCACTGGAGGAAAAAAAGGCTACTTCCAGTGTCCGGCCTACCCCGGCCGGTCACTAGCTTTGAAGGGTGGAAGTATTTATTATATGTTATTGTAATCAGCTTGCTGTGATATAATTATAAATTTATGAGTAATGTCGTTCTTAATATTTAGCTAACCTTACGTCCAGTCTCCGGCCGCAAAAATAGGCTGTATATATATTATACGTAAAAGACTTTGTATGAGAATATGGCGGCCGGACTACTAGTAGTATTGTCTAGTTCACCGGCCTGAAAAAGCTTGGTGGCCGAAAAACTGGCTCTAATTCCAGTCTCCAGCCACTATCTATACGTAAATCTGTTGTATAAGCGTGTCTGTCTGCACATTGAATATATTTATAAAAGTGATTGGTTGAATTTCCATAAAATTCTTGGATCTACGCCACGTTAACCTTTGATACGATATTATTATAAGACGAGCGGTAGCCAGCGCAAAGAAGCACCTTATATATTAATATTTTAACTTTAATAGAGCTAAAATAGTATATTATGTATATACTTATAAATATTTGGGATCTTCGGTTTGATTTGATTCTTTGGATATGGCTCTTTTACATAATTAAGAATCAGTAAAAAAATGTATTAACATTCAAAACCAGTTCTTATTTCAATATTACGAGAGTCCTATGGCCGTTCACTAGCCATTTAGAGATATTAGTGCCCTGTGGCCAGCCTCTAGGTTTCTGTTTGGAGGCCGGCCACTAGGCATAATGTGGTCGGACACTAGATTGGGACGGCCGGATACTGGAGAAAACATACTTTTCCAAAAAACTATTTTCTATATAAAAACTGACTGTCTATGTGTTTTTAATCAGTATGATATAATTATACATATATCAGTATATATGTATAAATATGTTATAAATTATATTTATGACTTTATAAAAATATACTTATTCACATATGCCTCTAAAGAACTTAGTTAAAAGTGAAATAAGTTAGCTAACGTCTTAAGAGGCCGGACACTGGGCATGTTACCCTATATTTGTTATTATTAAATATGGATTTCCGCAAAGTAACGCCTGAATCTATTCAGTTATGTTACAAATGAAAATGCAACTTTTTAAAGAAGTTATGTTATATTACTAAAACTGATATGTGCATATTTATTAAAGTCTCAGCAAAAATGCATTAACTCACTGTTTCCATGGGAAATTTCGCCACTGCTTGCTTCAGAGAGAGCTTAAGCTTAGTGCTTAAGAGACTCAATGTCAGCGTGTCATTTAGAGTAAGCCATGTTATTTTTTTTTAATGCTTGGTAGGTTAGCCTTTGACCACTATCTCACCTGATGGTAAGTGATGATGTCGTCGAAGATGTTGTTCAGCTTCAAGCTAACCTAGAATTACTGGCTCACAAGGACAGCTGCCGGAACACACCGTTAGTTGCTAGGCGACAGATTTTCTACTTGAGGCTGGAGCTAGCCAGGCGAGCATTCGCAAAATGCCCAACCACCATGCTATAACGACTACCATCCTAAGATAACAACCGGGAGCGACGGCTTAACGTGCCCTCCGAAGCACTGAAGCGCTCAGTAGTAATGTCACCAGCAGTCACTCATCCAGCTCATGACCGCGGCGGACGCTCTTCAATCGTGAATTTTTTTCATCGGTTAAAAGAATATTTTTGTGCCCTTCACCTGCGTATCGCGATGGAAGGCATTTTGATCGGTCCACTCCCTTTAATTGTAAATATTGATTTAGGGCATCGACCGTAAATCTTCTTTTCTTGCAATAAGATTATTGTTTAGTTGTCATAATATTTTTCCTTCCTATGGGATTTCGACCAATGCTGGCTTTCACAGCATTTGTAGTTCTAACAGCACGCGGTTGCCCTGATCTTTTATGGTCTTCGACAGGGGAAGTGTTGTTGTATCTACTGATATTACGATATACCGCGAACATACGGCTGATACCAAGCTTTTGTGTCTGGAATATGACCGACGGCTCCATACCCACTATAAAAACATACACTTTAAAAATAATAAACGCGTTCCTAATTCAAAATAATTGTGTTTGATTAGTAAAAAAAATAAAAGTTTTTATCTGACAGTATTTATGGCCAGACTAGTTATATAGTATGATAGCCCTTTTATAAGCTTACTTGCATTTGTCGGTGTTGTCACCTTCCTGAACGGTGAACAAATATTACTTAATTTACTACTAGCGCCATCTAACCATTTATCTACCATTAGGAGCAGAATAGAATATCTATCCGTTCTCAAAGAGATCTCAATACAATTGTGAACGCCTTGCTCGCTGAAGTAGTACATCAATGATCCGAGAGAGGTCGCCTATTCTTAAACCAAAAATCTGGTGATGTGTTGCAATAAGTAAAATAATATTTTCATATTAAGTATATCTTGCTAAATAAATAATAATAATATCTTAAAATAAATAACGAATTTTAATAGGTCTAAATTACAATAAAATAACTATAGGTCCATATATAGTAACTGACAGAACTGGCTTGTTACAGCTGTCAAGTGTCAACATGGCCACCGTTATAGTTTTTACTTCCGATTTTCTAATGCAGAAGCACGTTGTAATTTTAAATTAGTAAAATAAAAGTGAAGCCATTGGTGGATTCAATTCTAAACGGTCTAGTCACCACTAGCATTACCATATTTGGTAATGGATTACGGAGCAAACTTCCGGGGGTTGAGTGGCTAGGCGCCAAAACGGCAAACTAGCTTCACTTTACATGAGACCTCCAGAAGATAAACTTAACTGAGATCTTTACAATTTGTTGAGCTCAGACTTTATTATACCAGTTCTAAATAATTTAAACCTCAATCCAAGCTATAAGAAACCCCATTTAACGGGTAAGTGAATATGTGCTTAACCAATAATTACCACAAAACTAACCTCTAACTTGTGTATTTAATTCTTGCTATGTTATCCCATTGTATTTACTGTGTTTCCCTATGTTCTAACCTTGCTAATAGCTATTCGAGCTATAAGCATATATCATCTTGTGTAACCTATCTCTATTTATCTATGTTTTTCTGTATTTTCTTGGTTGCTTCACAACACACAATTTTACTTAAGCCCTTCAGGCATCTGTTGTTTGCGGGCGGGTCACATCCTTGAGACCTCTGCGTTCCTAACCATGCTCAGTAGCAGAGGAACAATGGACCCACCAGCTCAACACCTTCACTGATAGGATTCTGACCTGAGCACATCCTTTCAGGGTTCTTCCAGTACCGGGTTTCCAACTCCAGGCTTCCTGTACCAGGCTTCCACTACCAGGCCCAGTACCTAACGAGGCTGATCCCCTGACTCCGGCCGTCCCCTGAACTCCTGCGCAGACCGCTGCCAAACTCCACGTCTCTACAGCGCCTAGCTGGGACAGCCTACCGGCGCGGCAGTGTTGGTGCTGAGCCACTGCACGGCAGACCTGCTGCTGAGCATTAACTCAGTTGCTAGCGGACCGGAGATAAGTTCTCAAACAAGGAAGCTCGCTATTGCCACACCTGTCTGTAATCCACGACCCTTTTCTCTACCCAATATAATTCTAAATCTTTCCTTCTTGTTTTCTTTTATGCTCCCTTCTACCAACCGTAGGTAGGTAGGTGACAGTGTATACATTTTATTTTTCTTTCAAATATACATCAACCATTTTAGAATAGAATTGAATAATTATTTATTGCTACAGAAAATAAATTAAATGACATACAACTAGTAACAAACAATATGAAATGATAACTTGGTGGCAATCGTACTCTTATTATTTAGCTTTAGCAGGAAAAAAGTGGAGGAGAATGAAGAACTACAGAATCGTTTTACATACATGTTATGACAACGGGCTACTACGGAACCCTACATTGTGCGTGGCCCGACACGCATTTGACCGTTTTTTGTCTTCTGTACATACATACAGACAAACTAGCGGAAAAAATGTCACACCATCTTTATGCTATTTTGATGTAGCATATCTGGCTGAGGCCAAAAAAACATGGAGACTGGTTTGTCCAAATACTGATTTCGTAACAAACTGTTTGTTTTGCAAATTGAAGTATTATTATAACCTTGAATTTTAACAGACCCATGTTTGATGGTATTTTGTTCTTCCCGAGTTTATGGAAAATGAATAGGTATACCTTCTTCGAAAGTGATTATTGTTACGTGTTTGAGTTACAGCCCTCATACAATATATACTTGCTGTAATAATTGACTAACTTGATGCATCTTGCGGTGAGCACTGACTCCAATATGCCTCTGGTAAGAAACAGATGCGTTAAAAGCTTGCAGTGTACCTAATACCTAAAATAAAAATGTAATCATAGATATTTACAATACAAAAAGAATAATATATGTGGGTCTCAGATTCGGTATACCTACGTAGGTACATCAGTATAATATTTATTGAGAGAGAGAAAAATCTGGAAATCCATAACCACCATGGACGTTTTGTTTTTTCCATTTCGGCGTCGGCGAAGTAAATAGGGCTCCAAGTTATCTACGAAAACACTACAAAACTGTGTATTTACAATCTCGAAATCCGGCATTTCAAAAGCTATTTCTCATTTTCGAAGAGCTACAATTTGGTGGTGGTATAATTACAAAATTACAAATTTACGAGAGAAAAAAATATAGTCATGTGCGGGATTCGAACCCGCGTCCATCCACCCCTTTAGCCGGGGTATGCTCTAACCAATTGAGCTAACATGACACAATGACTCATAACTGTAATTCTTGCTCTCGTTCTTCAACCATCGTATCGGGATGGAGCCCTATAGTCCAACTTGCGTTGTACTACAAACAAGACCAATTTTGCAATTGGTTTTAAACTTGTAAATGATGACGCAACCTTATAATTTTAATATTGTTAAGTTTGCAATAACGCCTGCTTAAGAGCTTAAGAGCTGGTATAATATGCTCTTAAGCGCGCATCCTCCAGAAAGTTTTCATAGAGACCTAAATTTGCCATTATTTAATTATTATTCCTCCAAAACAATTAAACAAATTGTTAAAAGTTCTTCTCAAGAAACTTCTTAGGATTCTACTATTTGATACAATTCTTTATACAAGCAATTCCTTTAAAGCCATTTTACAAAATTGCATAGAAAACTGTCAAATAGATGAATTGTTAATATGAATCGGAAAGCGAATCATACCTTTTTGATTTTTTTTAAGCGACCATTTTATGTCCTGGCGATGATTGCGGCCAGGCTCGATTGCCCTTTCCTTCGGCATTGCTGCAACCGACATGTTGCTGTAGCAATGCCGAAGCGAAGGTATTAAACTGATCTATCTGTAGGGACAAAACTATTATATTATTTTTATATTGTGACATTTATACTGTATTTTATTATTATTTCATTTTATTTTATTATTATTTTGATTATGACATTTATACTGATGACATTGATTACTATTTAATTATTTATTTATTGTGCTGCATGTTGAATGAACTTATGGGTTAATTTACCTGAAATAAATGAATTTGAATTTGAATTTTGCGGCCCTATTATGATGGGCGTTAATTTTTTTTTTTTTTTAATTTTAAATCTAAACTCCACAGACTCCAGGGTCCGTGACTTTTTTTAACTATGACATAATTTATTAGTAAACAAGAAATATGAAATAGGAAACATGCAACATTCCAAGGGGGAACAGTGTTAAAAGTTTTTTTTTTTTCTTTTTTTTCCTTTAATGTCATTAGCACTAGCATCCAGAGCAGACCAGTATCCTCTAGCAGCACCCGTTCACGAGTTGACGCATGTGCCAGCCATCGCCTTCCTCAACCATTTTTGAGGGAAGATGGCGACCCGACACAGTACACCGCCGCTAGACAACACCTTTCTGTGAGCATGACCACTCCGGATACCCGTGCCAACGATTACAATTACAAAAATAATTTGGGACTACAATAAAATAATATACCTACAGAAATTTACCTATTTTGTTATTCTCCCACGTCACATTTTAACAGGGCCTCCATTACCGCGCTATTTCGATCTTTGATCGCCATTTTGAGGTTGTAATCATGGATGGCTTTTGGTGTCGCAACCATCGCCTTCCTAACGAACCGTCCTATGGCGTCGTTTTCGTCATCTGCGTAGTATATGAAGGTTCCAGTGTGCCGTGAAACTGCAACGACGGCATGCGGGACGCTCGCGTGCAATTGTAATGTAATATTTTTCATTTTCTTTATATAATGTTTTGTATTTTATTTCTTTTAATTTTTAGTAGTTCAGCTGTTCTTTTTATCTTTTAAATAAGTTTATAAAATATTTTTTGTGTGACCTATGTGTTTAATGTTTATGTAACACTTTCGAATATAACAAAATTACAAATATACGAGAGAAAAAAATTAATTCATGTGCGGGATTCAAACCTGTCGATTCGATTCATTGTCATGTTAGGTCAATTGGATAAAGCATACCCAGACCAAAGGGGTGGATGGACGCAGGTTCGAATACTGCACATGACTTACATTTTTACACTCGTATATTTGTAATTTTGTAATGTAAGTCATCCGCAGAGCATGCGTTATTGCAAACATTAAAATATTAAAACATTCAAATATATTTATAGTTCATACAATAGAATCCATTAAACTGATATTTTCTTCGTGTATTAAATAAGACAATCCACAAATACATAATTATATAAATAGTTATTCTAGGCTAGCCTGAACAACGACCTTGGTCCTATGGTACGAATCTTCGACCACATCATCACTTACCATCAGGTGAGATAGTGGTCAAAGCGTAGCCTATGAGAAAAAAACAGGGTATTTTTAACATTAGAATATTAACGCGCGGAAACCGAAGTCGCGGGAAAAAAATATTAAGTACAATTATTGTTATTACCTCAAATTCTCCCCGTGGGGTGCCGGGTTAGAATTGCACCTCCCAATATCATCCCGTGGGTGACGTAAGAGGCGACTAAGGGAAAAATACTGGAAGGTGGGCAGTAGCGCCTTCTAAAGAACTGCCAATTTACACTCAGATCCCCAAGACACCTGCCAAGCGTGGGGATTATGGCAAATACCCCCTTTGTAGGCAAGGCTGTATTCAGCAGTGACTGAGCCGGCTGTTACAGTACAGTACAGTAATATTATTGCAAGCATCTGTTTTACTTATCTCTGTCCTCATTGACATGCTAGCATAAGGATTACTATAATACAATATAGTCGAACACCATTTTCACCAGAAACATATTAATCGAAGGTTTTTTTTTATATACTCGATTTAGCTTTTGACCACTATCTCACCTGATGGTATGTGATGATGTGGTCGAAGATATTAATCAGGCTAACCTAGAATTACTGGCTCTCAAGGACAGCTGCGGGAACACATCGTTAGGTGCTTGGCGACAGATTTTCTACTTGAGGGTGATAGCTAGCCAGACGGGCATTCGCAAAATGCCCTACCACCATGCTATAACGACTGCCATCCAGAGACAACAACCGGGACCGACGGCTTAACGTGCCCTCCGAAGCACGTGCACGCTCAGTAGTAATGTCACCAGCGGTCACCCATCCAACACATGACCGCGGCGGACGTTGCTTAACTTTGGTGATCGGTTCAGAAGGGCTAAGCAAACTTCGCTACGAACGCTTCAAAGAGGTTTTCATTTTGTTATATATTCAAATGACAACATGCAGAAAGATTTAAACTTGAAGCTGTATAAACACATTACGTACAATAATTTCTGTTGACTGAAAGGCATCTGAACCACTGTGAATGCGTACTGTACGTATGGTACGGATTATCCTGCAGGATTGTAGACATTACTTCGGTACATAGTAAATATATTATGTAGGAAGCATCTTTCACTTGAGTGCGAAGCGGCACGGTGTAGGCGGAGCGTTGGGGTGCCAGCGACGCGTGACGTGCGCGTTATTTCGTTATTTAGTCGCTTTCTCGCTCTCCCGTCTCTCCTCATGCGTCTTGCCTGAAGTTAATTAAGCAAGTGAGCTCGAGTTTGGAATAGAATATTTTGGATAATGTTAATTATCCGTAGCAGACGTTCAAGAATTATCCATAACAACATAAATAACTGACTTGGCTTTACATTAAAGGGCTCGTAAACGGGCTATATTATAATATTATCATGCTGAAAACTCTAGCTTAGGAATTACTACAGCGACACTCTTGCTGCAATATATTTCGCTAAACACATTGCCAAATAGGTATATCCCAGCAACTGCATTGCTCAGCACTTGACTTATACACTTGGAGCAATAGGTACTGATAGATACGCCAGCAGAAGTACAGCAGTTTGACAATATTCAAGGTTGTTTTGTTCCTAAAATGAGAAAATCTGTTTGAATTTGGCGAATCAAAATTAATATACCTGCAGAAATTTTCATTTTTAGACATTCTCCCACGTCGCATTTTAACAGGGCCTCCATTACCACTCTGTTTAGATCTTTATGCTCAAATTTAAGGTTGTAATCATGAATGGCTTTTGGTACGCAACAATCGCCTTCCTAACAAACCCTCCTATGGCGTTTTCTTTGTCATCTGCGAAGTATGTGAAGGGTCAAGTATGCCGTAAAACTGCAACGACTGCGTGCGGGACGCTCTCGTGCAGCTTCATGCTGCTCTTGGCCTTGATGGTGATGACCGACTCGTATGTTAGTCCCTCTGCTTCGTGGATGGTAAAGTTGCGTGATCCCCTTCCCTCTCCGTAGCCCTGGCTTGTCAGGGTCCCCTATTCTTCCTGGGTGTAAACCAGGAATAGATTCAGATTCAGATTCAGATAAATTTATTGTAAAACTGTGTTACATTAAAGATCTTATACATAATTATAGTCACAACAGCTTGGTTCATCATATCGAACATACAATAATATTAGTAACTAACTAAGATTTAATAATAACAATATAATTTGTTAGGGCAACAATTCATTAATATTAATACAATTCTACTTAATTTGCAATTAATAATAGGTAATGGGTGTAAATTCAATAATTCCGTCAAGATGTAATATGTTATATATCACAAACAATTTTATGTTGTCTTCTAAAAAGTCTTTTACTTTATAATATTGTTTCTTTAGTAGAAAATGAAATAATTTTCCTTTTAACGCCGAGACACTTTCCGATTCCAGTACAATTTTTGGTAAGTGATTATATATCGAAGGACCCATACTAAATAAACTTTTTTTAAAACAGGCTGTCCTGTGCTTAGCATAATTTATTTTATGCCTACTTTGTGTACCCTAGCCAAATTCGTATAAGTGCAAGTTTCGTCGCACAAATAGGGACACTTCGTAAATATATAGGCAAGGAAACGGTAAAATTTTGAACTTTAAGAAATATGGTTTGCAAGACTCTGTTGATTTCAAGTGACAACTTTTTTTGAGCTTTAAATATTGCTTCCCGTTCTGTGCAGTTAGCCCAAAATATAGTTCCATACCTTAAAGTTGAAATTACATATGCATGATAGGCTGTCAGTACCGCCGGTTGACTGACTACTTTTGACAATAAGTAAAGGGCGTAGGAAAAACTGCTAAGCTTAGAGCGCAGATATTCAGCATGAATTTTCCAATTTAGTTCAGTATCTAAATGGAGACTCAAAAATGTTGTATCTGTCACTTCTTGAATTTCATTATTTAAATATGTTATGTTGCTTGTCAATTTTCTATATTTATGAAATGTCATTAAATTTTTAGTTTGTAGTCTAAATTAATTTGTAATTTATTCAATGTCAACCAATTAATAATATTACTTAATGCTAAGTTGATTTCTGGCTCAAGTGGTTCCTGTGTTTTGCCCACGAAAAGAGCGGTACTATCATCAGCGAAGAGGACCATTGGCTGATTAATGGCTCAAGGGAGGTCATTTATATATATTATAAAAAGTAACGGCCCCAACACACTGCCTTGTGGAACGCCATTTTTTACCGGTCTAGCAGAAGACGTGTACTTCACTACAGCTTTAGTTACTGGGCAGATTTTCGTAATTTGTGTTTGTTGGGATCGATTTACGAGGTAAGATTTTAATAAGTCTAAAACACTTCCCCTCACACCGTATGCCTCAAGTTTATCAGCCAAAATGCTATGATCAACATGATCGAACGCTTTCGTAAGATCCATATACATAGCGTACACCGGTAATTTCTTATCTCGGGCGGATATAACTGTTTTTAGTAAGCTGAAAATTGCCATGTTTATTGACATTTTCTTGCGAAAGCCGACTTGCTCATCACTCAGAATGTTGAATTTATCTAAATAGGAGTACAAACAAGCGTAAATGTATTTTTCAAATATTTTTGAAAAAACTGGTATCAATGCAATAGGTTTATAATTATCGATACTTTCTCTATCATGCTTTTTATGTAGTGGTTTTATTGTGCTTATTTTTAATTTATCAGGAAAAACCCCGTGACTTATACACAGATTCATGATATGACTGAGTAGAGGAGATAACATGAACCCTACTTCTTTTATCAACTTAGTTATAATTTCATCATAACCTGCTGTTGGAGTAGTTTTTAGAGATTTAATTATTTTGAGCATGTCATCCGGACTCGAAGGACCCATAAACATCGAGTTTGCTTTCTTCCAGTTGAGGGTATTCAGACTAGTACCAGTGTTGCTTTTGGAAAAGGTAGATTTTACACTATTACTATAAAAACTGTTAAATGCTTCAACTATGTCAATTGGATTATTTAAAATTGTATTATTATATTTAATTCTAATTATGTCATTACTATAGGAGGTTTATTTATTTTATTATTATTAATGATGTCCCAAGTAGTCTTCGATTTATTAGATGCCATTTTGATGGCAAAGTCATTTTTGGCTTTTTGAGTTAATTTCATAATGCGTTTCAATTTCTACGTATACATTTTGAATGATATTAGTCTTTCGGTAGTTGGGCTCTTTCTGTAGTCCCACAGCATATTCCTCTTTTTTCTAGTACAAATTTTTATACCTTTAGAGATCCACTGTGGTCTTTTATGTATTGTATGTCTTCGTTTTACCAAGGGAAAACATAAATCATATAAAAGTTTGAAGATGTCACGAAAGTAGTTGAATGCTTTATTGGGACAACACATATCATAACCATCACTAAAGCTCATCCTACCTAAGTTTTCCTTGTATTTCTCTATATTTTCTTTGCAATAGTCACGTTTGTATGAAAACCAAAACTTGATTGGATAATATTGTGCTACAGGGCATGTGAAATATTGTGCAGTATGATCTGATAATGCTAGCTGAATGATGATACAGGTGGAGCCACGGAGATTGTGTATAAAATTGTCAAGATACGTCGCAGATTTAGGTCTAGTTGGCTCATTTAGTGATAGTTTTAGTTTATGACTTTTAATTAGATTTTGGAAGGTCAGTGTTGTTTTATTTTGTTCTAATATATTAATATTAAAATCACCACAAACAATAATTTTCTTTTTATTAAAACAATTTTAGTATATCGTCAAATGTATCATAGAATATTTCCTTAGAAGCATTTAATTTTCTAGGTGGCCTGTAAATACAAGTCACTATAAGATTATGTTCACATATCTCTACTGCACAACTTTCAATGTTATTTATATTACTTAATCTTTTACTTCATTTAGCTCTTAAAATTTGTGACTATTATGGACTAAAATACAAGATCCACCTCTACGTTGTTTTCTACAGCACAGGTATAGTTGGGTATACACAAACAAGTCATGTCACTGTTTACCATATTATGTTCTGTGATACATATTACGTCAACAAATTAGTTATTTGATTTTAATTCATTAAGTTGTACGATAAGAGAATCAGATTTTCCCATCAGACCATCAATGTTTTGATGCAAGACACTAATAGAACTTTTAGGGCCGAAAAAACTTAGTTCTTATAGTAGCCTCTCTCTCAACTATCACACTGTGCACAGGGTTTGGATCCTGGAGGCCCATAGTACTGAAATCGGTTTGTGTCCCCACGCTCATCCTGACAATATTTTTTTTCTGGTGCATATGATTTTTGGCTTCAATCAACTTCAACATATATTCCCGTCGTTTCAATTCTCTGTTGTAAAATATGCTTATTTGGGACATAATGACTGTAGTTCATATCAATATAACCTACACTACATGCTTACATTTCATACATAAACTTCTTATTTCGTAATTTAATTTCTTTTCGTTTAGATTTTTATGAAATGGAACTTCGCTCATTATAATGTTAGTAAAATGGAAATAATAAAAAAAACTATTTAGTATAAATTTAACGATTTCCGGGTTATTATCATTCATGCCACCTAATAGCACTACATAATCACTTTTCGTTAATGTAATTAGTTCATTTCTATACGAATTCAGAACATCACATAATTTAGCATCCGCCTTCCAGAACGAAACAACTTCAAATTCTGATCCACAAAGATACTGGAGTGTTCGTTGTAGTTCTGTCCCACGTTGATCAGCCAAAATAATAATCTTTCTCCTCCTTTCTCCATTTCTCCTCTACATTTTTAACCTTCGCTGTACATACATTAATTTTCTTTATGATCTCTTCTGGGTATTCTTTATTGTTTGTGTTTATAACTTCAAGTTTATTTGTCTCCTTATCTGCTTTTTTAATTTGTTCTACGTTATATATCTGTTGGTCGACCAGAGACTTCTCTAGTGTATTTGGTTCTTGGTTTGGAGTCACATAATTTAAGTTACTCGTGATGTTTTAATGATTTTGACGGGGCTTTCAGTTGAAGTAGTCACAGAAATGCTGTCTCTTCTTCCTTTTTTTAATTTCTTACTTGAGTGACTGCAAATTGCCTCTGACGACCCCACATGCTTATACAGTTCTATAATTTTTTGAGACTTTTCTAATTCTTGTGCAAGCCTTGAATTTTCTAAATTTAAATTTTCAATTTCATTGTTAGCTGATTCTAAATTTTCCTGTAGTTTTTTTATAGTATCTTGGAGATCTTTTGTATACTGGCTTTCGTCCATCGATGTGTTTGGTAGACTAATCGCAGTTGTTTCAAATAGTGTATTATTGGTAGCTGTTGATATATCGTTTAATGAGCTTGTTCTCTGTGGTCTTCTGAAGATAATGTTTGTAACCGAGGAGTGCCATAGTGTTAAGGTATATGAAAATGAAATAAGAAGCAAAAAATGTGTGTCGTGTCTTGAACTCAGGTCGCTTTCCGACTATTTTAGCTACTCAATAAACAAAAATATAGTCTGTAAATTATCAGATTTTGAGCTCGGTGTTCATGTGCCGTGCAGCACATGAACACTGAGTCTTGTGCGGTGTGCGGTAAGCGATGTAAAAACAAGCGTTTTACAAAAATTCAACAACTGTGGTAGCTGAGATTCGAACTTGGCTCCTTCCGGATGACAATCTAGTCGCCCGACCGTTGTGCCACAGCGCTAATGAGAGCTGAGACGAAAAGTTGATAGAGTATCCAGGACATCAAAATATTTCCGTAATGTTTCAAGGTCATGTAATGGCACGGTCATTGACACGAACACTGCACTTTGGACCGAACGATGTCACTAGTCACTAAATACAACGATATATTTTTGTAATAATATTGATTTATTGAGTACTTGGAGTCTAACATTTTTAATGTTGCCGTATTCTACGTGGTTTTGGCTTTTCATTGGTATCTATTTTAAATTGAACTATGCATTTTTCAATCACTTAACAAATTTTTAAATACGGAGCAAAGAGTAATGCGACTGTACTGTTCAGCGCTCCCCGCACCTACCGTATATAGAATAAGGTGTTTGTGTGAAGGATTTGGAGATTTTTGCACCTTTCAAACTTAAGAGACTTAATACGGGGAGCTTACGGGCAGCGGAGACACTTTAGCGCCGTCACATTTTTCTGAAACCAACGTGAGGGCTAGCACCGCGGCTACTTTGGCGGAGCAACTCAAGCGGCGCAAATATGCTAACTTCGGTTGTGGTATTTGGTGTAGAGACGTTGGCTCCGTGGGAACCAGGAGCTCATCGTGTTTTTCTAAATTTATCTGAGTGCTTGGTCGATGCGACACGTGATCAAAATGCTAGCACCTATGGGCTCTAAGAATAATAAGCATTGCGACTCAACGTGGCAATGCTGCCAGTATACTGAAACCCTGCCAACTGGTAGTGGGCTGGAGCGTTTGGACTGCCTGTGAGTCTGCATTGACTTATAGATTGAGAAAATGATTTTATTGTAGCAGCTGTAGTGTTTTATATAGTTCTTAGTATTTTGTTAAAAAAAGGAATACCGCGGATCAAAAAAAAAAAACAGTAAGCATCAAACTCCGTAAAGAAAAGCCAAACTTTGTAGGTAGTAAAATTAAAGTGGAAACTGCTCCAAAATATATTTTGAATTGACATGACTGTTTACGGTTGCGTCTATTCAAAATACCACTATCTATCTACCACTCATCTGTCTGTTAGTATATGCATGAGTCCGCGCCGCAGCCCTCCGGCACACCCTTCCCAGCTCCAATCGCATTTTTTACGTCCAACGACCAAGGACCGTATGATATTAAACTGTTTCCTGTTCATATATATTTAATTCGTTTTAATTCGATTATTACTCACTATATTGACTACCTCACATTTTAAGAAGAAAATATTGCGAACAAAGGCTATAAACGTAATTAACTAATTAATTAATTACTGATTAGAAATGGGCATAGTTACCTAATAATACCTATTGGTTATTTGGTTTACGACTTCTGTAGTATGTGTCAACAAAAATCATGAAATTCCCTTGTGATTTGATATCAGCGTTTTATTTTCATTCTTTTACACCTCGGCCCCTTTAAGTGTATCGGATGAATAAGTTGTTCTGGTGAAAAAATGGCTTCGTGATGCAGATAACAAAATGTAACATTTTTGAAAATGTCCCGATATGTCAAATAAACGACATTTTCAAAATTTTTAAGCCCCATTACACCGACATATTTAGAAATTTTCAAAACTGAATCGCCAAAATGTTTCAATGTAATAATCAAATTTACTCAGAAAATTTCACGAAAATCGATTCAGAAATGCGTAGAGGAGAACAACCAAACATACGAAAGCATTTTGTAACAAGCAATTTTGAAACAGAGATGCTTCGCTGGCACTGCGTGCTCGCTCAGTCATTAAAACTAGGAATGTATCTACTCGTATACATCTAGTGCTAGTGGTAATGATTATCTTTATTTACTATAGTAACATAATATATTGCCGTAGTATAAATATGTATATATGTATAGGTAGGTACTACATTATGTGAAAACTCTTTCAGCCGTTACGATTACACATTCACAAACTCGCATAATTTATACTTGAATACCTAAGCAAGCAACGTTTTATGACACATTTGAGTTAAACAAATTCGCAAATATTATAAGCGAGCATCGCGAAACATTAATGAATAAAATATTTTTTGAAGATTTCGATAATCATAAAATCTTGCAAGCTTGATCAGTTAATTAGTCCACACCTAGACCATTCTATTGAGCTCATCAAGGCCCTTGTACACTGAGAAAAAAGTTTGCTTTAACAGACCATAACACCACTTCAATCAACCAAATATCTTCATTAAATATGAGCAAACGAATCTATTCATTACCGTGAACCACGTCAAATTGGTATTTTAACTACTAATAATAACGAGTTTCTGGTTATTATAACGCTATTTAACTTCAACCAAGATTCGCGGTTATCTTTAATGGTTTGTAGGCCTAACAAAGTTAGTGGTAATTTTAACGATCCTGTAATGAATATCTGACTATGTTTGTTAGTTAAAATAAGTGAACAACAGCAACGTCTCCTGGTTTTTGAAGAACATCTAAAATAATATCAATACAGGCACAGTACAATAAGCTGTCTATCCATAATAGAGTTAGGAAATTGGCAGCTGATTATTGATTCAGCCTCTTAGATCGATGTACAGAATGTATTTTGTCGGTACACATATAGAATGAACACCATAAACTATCGAAACACGCTGGGTAGTATTGTGCGCAAATACAGTAAACAGAAACATCTTTAAATAATGGAGTTGAAACCAATCTTTTTGGCTGTTTTTATTAAAATTGACTTGGATAAGCCTATGAAAACAACTGTTAATACTACAAGATAACTTCGTTGTTCTACTAAAGACAAAATTAAGCAAATTTTTAGACACAATTTTGGCAGTTATTACAAGCAAGATTTTTTGGAAATGGTTAATTTATTTTTTATTACAACGAATATATAACTAAGTCAACTAAGCAATAATTACAACTTGCTTTATTCTCAGTATAGCAAAAAGGATATCTTTATTAACAAAATACTACAAGCTATATACTAGGTAACGTAAAGGCCACTGCATGCTCACAAGCAGTCCAAATGCTACAGGCGACTGCCTAGTTTTTAATTGGGCAACGTCCCCACCACGCTTTCAGAAATTTTCCAGTTCGGCTGCAATGCTAAATGGTTGAGCGAAATAAGTGCCAGCAAAGTATATTTAAATCGATATTATTGTCGCTGGACACAGTTTCCATATTTCAGTTTTGAAATTATATTTTTAACACGAATATGTTTCGTTGGATATCATGCAACCACCTGCCATGGTTGCAAACACTCGCTTTTGCACGCAAAAACAGCTAATCGCTCACAAGCAAGTATCAGCTCAGATAAAATATTTTTGCCGAGAATATCTGCGGCTGCTATAGCTGTGCGGTGCCGTTACGTTGGGTTTCAGTTGATGAATACGATCACAGACAATTTATTGAATATTATAAATCTATCGCCAAGCACCTAACGGTGTGTTCCCAGTAATTGTAGGTTAAGCCTGTTAACATCTTCGACCACATCATCACTTACCATCACGTGAGATTGTGGTCTATCAGCAATAAAAAAAAACTAAAATTTACTCTGTTGGTACGTTTCGCTATTTACAATTCTTCTTTGAATGAGTTCAATAATATAAAAGTATTTGTTGCACATATCTTTATTTCGCAATATGCATTACTAACTAAACTACTACAATGAGACATTCAACAATGTACAATATCAAATATCTTTTACGTTAAAACACATTAAATAATATGGAATTATACATATATAATTAACTGGCCCCCGTTGTGAACTTGCTTGAAATGTTCCCTCCGAGGTGTAAGAAGCAACTAAAGAAAAAATACCAGAAAGTACACAATCTTATATCCAAGCCTCCTGCCAAGCGTGGAGATTATGGCAAAACTCCCCCTTAAAGGGAGACTGTGGTCAGCAGTAGTCATACGTCTGATACAGGACACTAACAGTTACCTATTGCACAACTTTTTTTTATTAAACAAAATCCACTACCATCAATTATATATACAATATTTCTTGTAATATAAAAATCCCAATTTAGGATTAACATTTTATTAGATATTATGAATAACACTAAGTACGCTAAGGGTACGAAACAAAAAAAATATTTAAATTTTGTATTTTCAGCCAGACACGTCTACGTTTACCTTTACATTGTTTTACTAAAAGTAGTATTTGATTTTTTCCACACATAGAAGATTTGTATAATTGAGAGAAAATAAGAACGACTGTATACCACCACGAAAATACGGGTTAATAAATTATTAATTAAAAAAGGGCATCTTCATTGCTTTATATATATTCTGATGAATTACTCCTTAAAATAAAATTTGTAGATATTTCCAAAACATTCATTTTAAACAAAATGTTTTGCCTGTTTTAGTGATTCAACGCATTTTAAGCGTTGCTAAAAAGCAAGCTAAGGCTAAAGTAATGTTAGCTTCGATATATCGGTTTAACTTTTAATGTAATTTAAATTTTAATGGGTGTAACATTATATTATGAGTCATGTATGGTTAATATTTAATTCGCTAAGCGGGTGAGAGTGCTTGGAATGTTTTTAAGGTAATCAGTATCTTATATGAAAATTCTTAATTTTGGGTTATTACCCATAATTTTAAAATTGTTACTTAAATATATTTATCAATTATAAATAAAAATAGTATGTACCAACTAAAAGCTGTGTATAAAAAGCGCTCACATGTAGTTTGTTGTGTCGCATACGAGTTTGTAACCGCGACTGCTGTCTGTCGTCTACTCCAAGGTTTTTTTTTCCAGCAAACTTCTCTTCTTACGAGCCCTTCAAAATATATGCAAGTGCTAGTAACTTCACATTGTTCCGTTTGTTATTACAATTATTGATGATCTGATCAGCTTTTATATACAGCCTTTAGTTTGTAGCCATTTTTCCATCCTACAGAAAATAAAAGAACGCATTCAATTTATCTGTGCATAAATACTAATAATAATAATTTATTATTATAGACGATACTAATTTTCTTTATTCGGGGTTGGGCGAGGGAGGGGGAAGTTGCTCATTTTTTTCCATTTGCTTCTCTTGTTCCGCCAGCATCTGCAAGAAAAACTTCCGTGTAGTCTTTGTAAGACGTTGTTCATCGTTTATATATATATATATATTTATATGAGATATATATATAATAGATCGCTTGGTTGATGCGACGCGTGATCAAAATGCTGGCACATATTTGGCTCAAAGAATAAGCATTGCAATTCAACGGGGCAATGCTGCCAGCATGCTGGGCACGCTGCCACCTGGTACTGGGCTGGAGGATTTCGCCTATGAGTCTGCTATGACTTATAGGTTGTCTAAATGCTTTTATTGTAGTAGCTGTAGTGTTCTATGTAGTTCGTAGTATTTTGTTTAATTAAGGTATAACAAAAAATATATACATCATCTCTTACCACAATATATATATATATTTTATATTACCAATTGTCGTTTTTAGTAATAAAAACTACAATGTGAAATATATTATATTGCTTAAAATCTCAGTTATTTGTTTTAATTACACATTTTCCTGATAAATACTACATATCCATAAAGTAGTGAGTTTACACCGTTATAAATTATTTTTAGTAGGTACTCCACTCCTTATCTACTCTCGAAGGATTTTTTTGATCTCTTTTCTTTGCTAAGTAGGGTCTCAAACCTTATTATTTAATAGTTTTCCAAGATCTTAACAATGGAGTTTTTATTAGTAGGTACGAGTAGTACCTAGGAGGAAGAATATCTATGATATACTTCCTCCTAGAGTAGTACCTATTTAAAACGGTTTAAGACAATGACATTACAAAACTATGGACATCGTTCAAAAAGTTTAAACTCAAAGAGATGAAAACGAAAATAGAATCTGGATCACTTGTAATTACAAAATTACAAACTCGTATGTCAATCTTCACACTTTTTCTGTCGCGCGTCAGTCGACATGATTGCTGTCTGCGACGGCATACTGCGTTGTCATAGCGTGTAATCTATACTTATAATAAAACTGTAACAGGTCCAATTCTGTACATGGCATATAGTTTGAAAAAAAAATGTACAGTACTCTGTAGCCGATACTGATGCCGAAACTGTATTTTTTTAAATTTTTGTCTGTCTGTCTAACTGTCTGTCGGTCTGTCTGTATCCCGGCCGCGCATCACTCCAAAACTACTGAATGGATTTCAATGAAACTTAGCATGATTTGAGTTCATACTACGAAGAAGGACATAGGATACTTTTATCCCGAAATTCATAACGGTTCTCTTGGTAAAGAGGATGAAAGTTAAAATGTACACTTAGTTGTAATTTATTAACGCGTAGTCAGATTTCAATCATTATTTTTTTGTTACAATAGTGGTAATTTAATTGTTTTCCCGTAAATATTTCAAAGTCCTCAGTTTTGCAGTTAAGAAATTACAGATATCACAAACTAAATAATTCGTTTTAAATAACTTGAACCGCGGAATGTTGAGAAACCCTTGAATATACGTGATTTAATTCGTTTAAAGTTGGAAGTGCACAAGTTTAGTAGATTGTTATACAAGGGTCGAAAGGAATTGATAACTTTCTCCCGCGTTCAGCTCTCTACTTTTCATTTCGAATTTAAAGAAAGTAAAAAAGTAGCTTTTCTGAAAATTATTCATTGATAAAATAACATACGTACTAAAATTTATTGAGAGACTAGAACTATTTCTGAAATTTAACGTTAAATTTTGTTTGGAATATTCACGGGTGGCTATAGCCCGAATAGGAATCTCTCTGCTTTTCACTACTAATATAAGCAATAACGATATAAAAATAGTATGTTTTTTTATATTATTTATTTTGATTTTAATAACATGAGCAGTACCTATTTAAAATTAATGCGGATATAGTCCAAGTATAGGACTATATCCATCATATTCAAAAGTCAGAAGTAACAAATACACCCACATAATTTTCATTTATAATATAAAAACAGTTGACCACAATCGTTGTCCACTTTTCATTAAAATTAAAGTAAACTTCTAATATATTCTACTGTTTACTAAAATAATGTTAAGTGATATTCAAAACTGTATGTTTATTAAACAAACAATGTTTATGAAAAATAAATAAATTGAATTTAATCACAAAAAAAAAACTTTGTACACAAAGGTGTCTGTGTTCGCGTAGTTGCCGGTTGACGCTTCACAGTGGTGAGAACATTGACTGCCAGTTGAAACATCAAAATGATAATTTATCGCAACCAAAACTAAGTCTTATTGTAACGGTGATACAATTCAAATTAAGATAGCTTCGTTATATATATAGTTAGCTAGGAATATGTAGTGAGTTTTAATACATAATATTTATAATTGTGTATGATAATTTTGGCCAGATTTTTCACTCTTTTGGATCAATTCAATTGATAAACAACCTGTTGTCCATAGTTTTGTAATGTAATATGTCTTAGAGCCACAGTTTATTACACGGGAAAAACTGAAGTACTGAATTTCGTAACAAAGGAACGAAACTCCAATGTGTTGACCAAAGTGCACCTTCTTTTTTTAGGATTTACAAACTTTGACTACCTACTTCGTACTGAAAAAATCACGAAATTACGTTGGTCTTTAATAAACGTCATTTAATTTTTTTTCAGTTATGAATACCAAATGTAACTGGGTATAGTGTCAAGTTTAAATTTTAGCATACAAGTCACAGCCGGTGAACTACAGATTACTACAATATACACATATCACAGCAAATAGCATGTAGAAAGTGGTGTACAATTTTGGACAGAAATTATTACGCATCTGTATATTCAGCAAAGAGAGTCCTAAGGGTTTGAAGATGCGCCAATGTGAACTGTTAGATGAAACGAATGCTTCGTATTAAAATAATGTGCATAGTAGCACGGTTACGGGCCCTCCAGAACTTGCAATATAACAGGTGCCATAGGAGGAACAGTGGTTTTACGGGTCGGTGACTTCACTGAGCTATACCAAGGATCCAAAGACTACTTCGGATCACTTGGGACAAGACAGACTAGCATTGAATACTTTGTACCAGCACTGGCAGACTATATTATAGCCAAGATTAGGAACAAAAGTGACGTTAATATGGGACATTATGCATACCTAAACAATATTTATGTCTTAAAAACAAAAACTGATAATAAACGGTTATAATTAATGGACTATGCATGAGAGCGATTCCTGTACCTTAAATGGTTTTTATTTTTAATGTTATGCAGCTTACTCAAAATTGTTGAAGGTTTTTCTGATAGCCAGTCATATGTCTATTACATCAACACGGTTTTCCTAAGTTTTATTTTTGTTATACCCTAGAGTCTTATTGTTGCCCTGTAAATGTAACTATTTTGATGAGTCTCATCAATAATTCCTTATTATTGCTGAGATTACCGTAATTTGTTCTACTTCTGATTATGTTTGTTTATTAGCTGATTTTGCCTGCAGCCAGATCACCTTACAGCTAAATTATTGTTCTAACGTTTGACTTGTTTACGAGTGCGGATGATTTTGATTTAGCACCATTATTACAATGTAAAATGTTGCCAGGTAAAAAATGAAAATTTTGAGTATTAGTATACCTACGAAAACATAACTTATTACAAGAAGCCGTTGAACGAGAACAGAATCAGTTAAAATCAGCCAAGTGCGAGTGGGACTCGTGCACGAAGGGTTCCGTACCATTAGCTATAGGTACAACATTAGACTTCATATTTTAACCTTTTTGGTTTTAACGTACGCGGGTCCGACTCGCACTTAGTCATCTCTTCGCTGACTTATCATCTGTGAAAAGGTCTACTGTCTATCTTTCACCGTTCTTGAGATACTGCCTGCTGACAGATAGACGGACGGACGGACGGACAGTGAAGTCTCAGTAATAAGGTCCCGTTTTTACCCTTTGGGTACGGAACCCTAAAAAGGAACTTAAATGACTTTAAACCATCGACGTGACCTTCGCGTACAATACCGTTCTAAAATTCAGATCTGTTCTAGATGTGATCCGAGATTGGAACGCGGGCTAAGCAAAAGCTTGTGATGTGTGACGATGGTGATGATGATGAACCTTGCATCTCGCATAGAAAACATGTGACTCGCATGGCGGTAGGGCATTTTGCAAATGCCCGCCTGGCTAGCTACCACTCTCAAGTAGAAAATCTGTGGCCAAGCACCTAACGGTGTGTTCCAGTAGCTGTCCTAGAGAGCCAGTAATTCTCTAGGTAATGAACAACACCTTCGACCACATCATCACTTACCATCAGGTGAGATAGAGGTCAAAGGCTAACCTATAATGCATAAAAAATAAACTAAACAACATTTAAACTATGGCCTACACAGGCTTTTGTTAAAAAAAAATGGCACAAATCAGTTCAGGCCATAGTTTAATTCATTACACTACTTATATATATATATATATATATATTTAACGACAACTGAAAGAATATAATAAATGTAGTACTGGGCAGTAAAATATAGCGAATCATCATTGCCGCGTCAAATAAGTGAATTAACAACTGATTCTACGAGTGGACCCCCAAAATAGTATAAAACGTAAAAATATAGTATTTTATATACCATGTACAATAATAAATGCAGTGTACCGCAAAATTTTGAGCTTAGCTAATGTGAATATTTTCAAAGGAATTATGAAAATGTAGCTAGCATTAGTTTCATGGGCACAATTTTTTTTTATTACTTACCCGTAACTTCTTCACTGCTTCAGCAGACATTTTTTTAAAAACAATAGGTGTATTTATATCATTGTCAGTATCCTGAAACAAAACAAATTATTTTAACAAATCGAAATAAACACAACACAACACAAAAACACAAAATAATCCTGTATGTAGAGTGTAAAGTTGAAATTGTGCCGCAAGTCCAAGGTTCGATCGATTCGGCCGCCGGCTTGAGCTTCACCGCATGGGGGAAGGGCATTTTGCTCGCCTGGCTACCTACCACCCTCAAGTAGAAAATCTGTCGCCAAGCATTTAACAGTGTGTTCCGTCAGCAGTCCTTGAGAGCCAGTGAAATTACAGGCACATGAGACTAAAAACTCTGTCTCAAGGTGTCGGGCGCAGTACAATTCGTGACTTGAAATGCATCTTATAGGTAGAGATTAGTCCACTTAACCTCAGGTGGGCATCGTGCTTGTTCCGTCACAACCACATAAAAAAAAGCTGACTGGAATAATTGTATTCTAGAGAGTCGCAAACTGTGAGCTCAGCTATAGTGTGGATCTATTCTGAGAGGAAAATGTCGATAAGCTTAGTTGGACAGGTGAAACATTTTTAATATATTTTTTTTAAGTTTTTGACAGCCTCCTTATTCACAGTTTTAAATATTGCAGCTTAACTCAGAATACCTTTAGAGATTTTTTATAAAAATATATCAGAGTATTAAGTTAACACTAAAAAAACTAGCACTAAATGTTTTCATAATAACATATATTAAGAATACTTTACTTTAACAGCCGGATCGTCCACTGCTGAACACAGTCTCTCCTATTCAGGGGTATTTGCAAAATCCCCACGCTTGGCAGGTGTCTTGAGGATCGCAATGTAAGTTTGTTGTTTTTTAGAAGGCGCTGCTGCCCACCTTGCAGTATTTTTCCCATAATTGCCTCTTACGACACCCAAGGGATAATATGGGGAGATGCAATTCTAACCCGGCACCCCACGGGGCATTATAAGAATACATCAGATCAGACTTTTATTAGCATATTTTATTAAAATACTACTTTAAGAAAATTAAAAAATTACATTAAAGCATTATTCTCCTAACAAAACAATGCTTTTTATTCAATATATTGCATTTTATTTTGCATTTTATTTAATGTAGCTACTTACAGCCATTGAGATTAAATAAAGTAATGTATGCAACTGCATATAATTAGGTATTAAAACACTCGTGTAATCTCAAAATGATCAATCATGAGTGAAGTAAAAAACTACACTCATGTTTAATACCCTCTATCATATGACAGTTGCGTAAACTACTATTACGAGTAATAACTTACCTGTTTCTTATTATTTCTCAGTTTGACTACCGCTTCCTTACTCATTTTTAGAAATATTTTGTTGTTGTCATCTTCGTCAGTAGGCTAAAAAAATAAGATAATTATATATATATATTTATATCATACCCTTTTATTCGTTCAAGGAGTAGGTGACATATTATATGGTTCACACGAGCACAGTACCAGACTGCTACTGACAACTTATTGTTATAATATTACTTGAAGCAACGATGGCTGCGCGGCTATAGCTATGGACCGCCTTCCCGCACGTCCCTGGTTCGATCCCCACTACAGGCACATGATGTATCAATGTGACGGGCGCAGCGCAATTCGTCAAGTGACGAAATGCATCTGTTATAGGAAGAGGTTAATCCGCTTAACATCAGGTGGGCCCCGTGCTTGATCCGTCACAGTCACATAAAAAAATAAAAAATCTAGAGAGGACTGTCCTACACGGAAGTGGAACCCAGGATCTTGATTTTAGGTAGGTAATATAATGCAACGCTTTTCGCCGCCTTCACAAATCCTTGCAGGATCTTGGTTCATGAAAAACAGCAATATCTTATATTTATTAAATTAAGACACTATCTTCATTTCGCGTCACTTATCACTGAGATCAATAAAATAATAAGTTATAGGTATTTATTGCACTGTGCGGTGCGAACAATGTTCATAATGAAACAGATAGATCCCTTTGAAGTTATTTGTTTTTTTTTTCTAAATATTATGATTACAAGCACTATCGCGTGCTAAGCGAAAATCATATTTTACAAATTATTGGAGTATAAAATTTTATGCCCAAGGCGGGAATCGAACCCGCGTCCTCCGATTTCGCGCCGGATGCCTATACCATTCGGCCACCTGGACTCGGCATTTCCAGCCGAAATTTTGTGCTCCAATAGTATTACTTTAACCGTCATAGGGGACGGTGCGCAGCCATCAACCAGACTACTAGACTTCATCTGATCGAAAGAAGTGTTTTTTCAAACACTTAATTCTCGAAATGATGTCGCCACCCTTATATATATCTAAATATTATGATTACAAGCACTATCGCGTGCTAAGCGAAAATCATATTTTACAAATTATTGGAGCACAAAATTTTATGCCCAAGGCGGGAATCGAACCCGCGAAATCCGAGGACGCGGGTTCGATTCCCGCCTTAGGCTTAACGATTTTTTACTCCAATAATTTGTAAAATATAGTATTATTCGTTGTATTGGAGCTCATATTTACTTATTTAGCACTCCATACTACCATATAATCTCAAACGGCGCATTTTGCAAAAAGGGCATTTTGCGGCTCTCCTGGCTAGCTACCACCATCAAGTAGAAAATATTTCGCATAGGACCTAACAGTGTGTTCTGTCAGCAATCCTTGAGAGAAAGTAAAATTACAGGCGACTTAACAGCTATGTCGCAAGAAGACGGGCGCTGTGCAATTGGACTCTTGTGATAAAATGCATCTGTTATACGCAGAGGTTAGGCCACTTAACATAAGGTGGGACTCGCGCTTGTTCCGTCACGATTACGTAAAAAAAAACTAAACATTTCGAGTCGATCAAGGAACATGCTTGCCTCGAAGTAACATATCATCACCTTTTTTGCGAATAATATTTAAACAATTGAAACTGTCTTTTTTCTATTTCCTGGGGCAAAATATTTTGTACTCCAATTATTTGTAAACTTTGATTTTCGCTTAGCATGCGGTAGTACTTGTAATCATATTTAGAAATATAGAAGGCTAGCGACATTATTCCGAGAGTTAAGTGTTTGTAAAAGCACTTCTTTCGATCAGATGAAGTCTAGTAGTCTGGTTGATCGCCGCGCACCGTCCCCTATGACAGTTAAAGAAACAGAACTGGTCCACAAAAATTCGGCAGAAATAGCTGAGCCCCCGATGGCCGAGTGGTATAGGCATCCGGCGCGAAATCGGAGACATTTTGTACTCTGTCTGTACGAAAAATTAATCTTTTCTGCAGAAAAAGAACATATTTTACAAATGGTTGCATTTGTAAAATATGTTCTTTTTCTGCAGAAAAGATTAATTTTTCGTTTTATTAGCAGTTTATACCTGCATATTTTTTTTTTGTTAGTTTTTAGCGCGAGTTGTGACGATCACCGGCGGAAGCGGTAATAGGCGCTGCGTTCACACGTCAGCTCGACGAGAGCCGGCGTGGCTACTGGCTACTGATAGGTCCTCCCCGTTCTGGGGTAAATTCCCTGCATATAATACGCGAGGATTTATATCGCTGCAAAAAGGGACGTAATGTTATTCAAACAGTAAGGATGCGGCAGAATCTTTCCAATATGGCCTAAACTCGCAGCCTTCAACATTGGGCATACTATTCTAGACGACGAGAAAGTTGTTCTTCTTTTAAGAACGATAAAATATGTGAGCTTTGTGATTAAATGCATTTTAACCTACTGAATTATAGAAGCTCTCTCTATATTGTGAAACGAAAGGTTGCTTTTTATCAATAATGAGACAATAAAGGCTTTAATTAAAATTTGTTGGTTGATAATCAATGAATGGATTTTGCCTAAATTTTCGCATTTAGACTTTTTATGGTTTTCAAAACTGAGGGGGGGATGCTCATTCCAAGGTCTCCATTTACGTTCTTCCCCGTGGGGTGACACAACTGATCTAAATAACTATTATAAATAGATATTAAACAAATCTGCACCTCCCTATGTCTCCCTGTGGGAGCCGTAAGAGGCCGTAAAGGATTAAAGAAATGCAATCTAACATAGCGATCTCCAAGACGCCTGCCAAGAGTGAGGTTTATTGCAAATAAACTAAAGTGTGAGCTTTTCTGTATAGATTATGGAAAACTAAGGTCTTTGTTCAACTGTCTTCCGGCTGTTAAAGTCATGATGTGATTCTCAAGAGAGCGTTATTTATTATTTATGTGAATTCCAAGAAGGAAGTAGCAAGCTAAGATATATCGATATTTCAAAGAAGAGCCCAATATATACAAACAAATAAAACAAAGAGCCGGCATTTAACTGGATCTAAGTTTATGTCATCATTATTTTTTTTTATTTATAAATCTACACTCCACAGACTCCAGGGTCTGTGACATTTTAATTATGACATTTTTTTTAAAACGAGAAATAATATATAGAAACCATGCAACATTCCAAGGAGGAACACTATTAAAAGATTTATTTAATATTTATTGAATTTCATTAGCACTAGCATCCAGAGCAGACCAGTACCCTCTAGCAGCACACGTTTACGAGTTGACGCGTATACTGAACTTTTGGAGTTTCTTTAATGGAAGTTTTCTTATCTTCTTGCAATTCTAACCCGGCACCCCATGGGGTGCCGAGTTTGATTGCATTATATAATTTATTATTATATATTGCCATATTGAATATATTTTATTTATTTATATATTTATTCTTTTGCACAATATGTATACAATGAGGACTTAATGCTATGTAGCATTTTCTTCCAGCCATCCTGGATGTGTAAGAAAATGGTAGCGGTGCAGTAAAAGACAATTTTTTTGAAGGTTTTGAGAACAATCATGTGATATGTTCATCATCATCATCAGTCGGAAGACGTCCACTGCTGAACAAATGCCTCCCCCATAGATCGACTCAAAGAACGGATAATAGCCACTTGTATAGCCATTGGCTACCCGTGACTTTCACGATATCGTCAGTCCACCTAGCCGTTGGCTATGTTCGCGTTGATAGCATTCTCGCAACCTTTTGGGTAATGAAATAAAATGGAAATGTTTATTTATCCAGGTTCTAGTCAATATGCTCACGTGAAGTTAAAATAAGCTTTTTCTACTTATCCAACCAAAGATGGAAATGTGAAAAATAAAGTCCACATTTCCCTCCTACTAGGGAGGGCTGGGTGGGATAAAAGTAGAATAGCCGAAATTAAATCTCGTGGACATCAATTTGAATTATTGATGAAATACGAGTAGTTATACAAAATAAATAAATAGTTTAAATAAACTCTTATTTTTGTCATTGTTGATGGCTAGCCTTTGACCACTATCTCACCTGATGGTAAGTGATGATGTGGTCGGAGATATTGTTCAGGCTTGCCTAGAATTATTAGCTCTCAAGGACAGCTGCCGGAACACACCGTTAGGTGCTTGGTGACAGAATTTCTACTTGAGGGTGGTAGCTAGCCAGGCGGGCATTCGCTAAATGCCCTACCACAATGCTGTAACGATTGCCATCGTAAGACAACAACCGGGACCGACGGCTTAACGTCCCCTCCAAAGCACGGAAGCGCTCAGTAGTAATGTCACTAGCGACCCCTAGTGACATTACTACTGGGTGCCTACCCAACTCATGACCGCGACGGACGCTTAGCTGATTGATTAAGAACGGTTATGCAAACTTCGCTACGAGCGCTTCAAAATTTAAGTAATTACTTATGATAATTTCGCCAAGTTTTATGTAAGGGTCTGTGACCCCAGTAGACCTTGCTGCTTCCATGTTGCGTTGTTAGAGCGGCAGAGGGTGCAAGGGTGCGCGTGGAGACCGAGCGGCTAAAGAGCCGCTGCGCCTGCCGGCAAGGCGTGTCACTCTCGCAGAATATAGAACTGCAGCACCGAGGCAGTGCGGTAAATCACGCGCCAAGCGTTGTTATACTGCACTTGAATAGTCTTAGTATAATGATAAGATTCAGGCGTTACGTTGCGGAAATCCATATTTAATTTAAATTAATATTTCAATAAAACACTTTGAAAATATAAAAATATATCTAGTGACTATTCCGCCTAATTTTCCTGTTATGCCGACGCGTGTCACCAAAAACGAAAGATTGAAAATTTTGCGCCCGTAGTCCAGATCTCTTGAAGATGCTTCGTGTAGAAGCAAACCGCGTCGAAAACTCTTTCAGTTGGGCTGCGTGGCGTTTGTGATTCACGTCGGCCGAACATCGGCTGAACAGGAAAATGAGGCGGAATTGTCACCAGATATATTTTTATATATATAAGTGAATCATTAAAATATTGAATGAATGTTTCCTTAAATTATTTTTAAAATATTTGTTATTATTAATTATATTTCCAAATAAGATTACAAGCAATGTAGCGTGATATACGCAAATAACGCTTACAATTTATTAGAGGTATTAATTAATAATATTTACCGTTCATTAGTCGTTTATCTGGAAAGTTGCGTCTCTTGCTGCGTACTACTAATCCGCAACAGAAATAGACATGGTAGGTATAAAATTTCACACCCGAAAGAAAAATACTGTTTTTCGCTTCAAAATTACAGTAGTTTTTCAATATTATGTGTAAGGGTTCCGTAGTCCTGACAAGGAACCCTCATAGTTTCGTCATGTCCGTCTGTCCGAGGTTTTGCTAAGAGACCGTTAGTGCAAGAAACTGAAATTTTGTATTTGTAAATCAATTACGCCGACAAAAGGGTTATATAAAATTTTGTAAAAATGTTTTTTTAGGATTGCTCTCCTATACATGTGAATATTTTTAATGAAGCTTTTCAAAATGTATACCTCATTTTGCTTTTTTATTGCAACCAGTTATTGCAGACCGTTCCTCGTTGGTTTCAAGGCAACAGTTACTAAATCCGAAAAGATAATCACATACTTTTGGAAATTCAATCGAAAATCTCGACAGTTTGGAATTCAAATTTATTTCACATTTATAACGGTACTTTCTCACACGGACGTTGATCCCCAAACGTTCTTCGTTTGTTTGAGCGAAAAAGGTGCTATATTTGCAAATATTAGTGAAATACTGTATTTTACAATCTTTTATTTAGTTTCACCTGTCCCGATGTGTCATCAAATCTTGCAAATTAAGGTCCACTTCTCGGTTACTCATTGAAATTTTGCATACATGTGTAAATCGCGTGACAATGCAATATTATGATGACCTGGTGCTGATCTGATGATGGAGTTGGAAGGTGGCCAAAGGAACTACGCAATGAAACGACACAACCTCATCGAGTTTGGGCTCATTTGAATCGTCTTGACGAGTATATTTAATTTTATATTCTATTTCTTTTAATTAACAAGAACATAATAAAAGCTTGCTGATTATTGATATGTAACAGCTATCGGTAACAGTTTTTTTACTGCCCTTATAATATAATATTAATACCTAGTGTAGTGTAATAGTAGTCTAATAAAACAACAGATACTTAAAAATCGGCCAAGTGCGAGTCGGACTCGCACTCGAAGGATTCCGTACCATTAGCTGTACTACATTAGACTTCATGAAAACATTAAATAATATTTCAATAAAACAAACAAGTCTCAAGATCGTGCGCTCGGTGAGTTAAGACCTCCTGAAGATGCTTCGTTTAGAAGCGAAACTAGTCGGATACTCTTCCGGTAAGGCTGCGTGATGTTTGTGACGTCACGTAGATAACCGGAAAATTCGGTGGAATTGTCACTAGATATATATTTTTATACTTTTTTAAGAAATATTATAAAAAAAATTATATATTATAAATTCATAAAAATATACATTTGTTGAAGAATCCAGCCTCTCCAAATCATCTGTAAAATACTTGTAAATCATCTCCACATCCTGTGTATCAGCAAGGCATTTCTTTTACGAAATATAACGTTAAACTGCATGGTACATGGTGGAAGGCATTTTGCGAATGCCCGCCTGGCTAGCGACCACCCTCAAGTAGAAAATCTGTCGCCAAGCACTTTACGGTGTGTTTAGGCCTTGAGAGCCAGTAATTCTAGATTAAGAATATTTTTGAGGGTATCAAGGTAGCTCAAAAGTACACAAAACAGTTATCATAAATGTCACAGCGCGCACTCGGTAAACTTCCAACAGGTCGGGGGACCGCAGCCTTGAATTTAGAAGTCACACCTAGTTTACTTAATTCATTGAGTCGCGTTTCAACGTTAGATCTACCTTACTTTGAAGGTCATCTGAATCGATATTCGGGATGAGACAGCACCAGACTTTAACCTGTCTGATCCAATTTGAAAATGTCAATATTTTCAGCTAATCTGGTAAAAAATTTTTTTTTTTTTACCGGCGTTATGCCTTTATTAAACAAAATACTATGAACTATATACAATACTACAGCTACTACAATAAAAGCATTTAGACAACCTATAAGTCATAGCAGACTCATAGGCTGTCCAAATTCTCCTGCCCACTCCCAGTTGGCAGCGTGCCCAGCATGCTGGCAGCATTGCCCCGTTGAATTGCAATGCTTATTCGTTGAGCCAAATATGTGCCAGCATTTTGATCACGCGTCGCGAAATTAAATTTATTCAAATTACTTAGGTAAAAATAAACTTTTACTTCTCAAGTTCGTATAGTGCTTGTTTATGTCCGGTGTAAGCAGACTACAACGGCTTATTATGCTTTACTGCATAAAAGTTTGATTTTAAGCACATGCTCATAAAAATTATGTTTTTTCAATGTCCAAAGAGGTTCAGTTTGTAATATATTGCATGTAAGAAGTTGGCCTAGGGTCTATAATAATACCCATTGTTCTGGCTCACATTCAGATCATTTTATCGTTAAATCTTATTTAAGTACTTCTGTAGTAACCAAATGGAATGAGAATTCATAAATTCAGTAAATTCTTTGCGTTCAAAACAGGAATACAATAATCTGGTAACCTTTTTTTGCAGTGGTACTAGAATAAAATACTGTTTCATAATCAACGCTTTTCTTTAGACCATAGCGAAATGCTTCGTAATCCTTTTTTGTAATTATAAATATACTCATGCAATTCAACGGGGCAATGCTGCCAGCATGCTGGGCACGCTGCCAACTGGGAGTGGGCTGGAGCATTTGGACTGCCTATGAGTCTGCTATGACTTATAGGTGTCTAAATGCTTTTATTGTAGTAGCTGTAGTGTTGTATATAGTTCATAGTATTTTGTTTAATAAAGGCATACCGCCGGTACTCATGGTAGTTTCGCTTAATCCTACAAGGTTTAATCGAACCAGACTCAACTCTATTCAGCTTAAACTCGACTCTATTAGATTTTAGTGGTGAATTGAATCAGTAGGTGCATTTGATTTGTTCGGTTCTAGGTTTAAGTCAACAGAATGGTTGCAAATTCAAAGTGGAAACAAAATGATCTAGGAATCTCTTTCAGATTCACTTCATATTAGAGACTCATAAATACCAACAGAGTTGAGTATTTTAGTTCGTTAATCACATCTGTGTTAGTCGATCAGTGTTTGAGCAATTTTTATAAGTCAGTTCATCATATTATATGAAAATATATCTTCAAAATTATTTTTTATTTTAAATTCAGATGATTTCAAGAAAACCCGTTCACTTTACGTGTGCATGTGCATTTAAGTAGGTATCTTATTATAAAAACTAACGTGGTTAACTAAAAAAAAAATTTAACTATTAGTATTAACTCATTTTAGTAAATCATACGGGATAATTCACGTGAATCAGTCAGATAGCTCCGACTATAGTGTCAACCACATTCGGTGGTCTTTTTCAAGCAGAGCTCGGGACGCCCGCGTTGACGTCTCGCGCTTAGCACGTGCTAAGCGAGACGTCGTGCGTGTAAAAGACCACCGAATGTGGTTGAAACTATAGTCGGAGCTATCTGACTGATTCACGTGAGTTATCCCGTATTATTTACTAAAAGTAGGTATCTATTTGTTATCATATAATATACGTGCGTGGTATTTAGTCATCGTCATCCAATTCATATATAATAAACAGGCTATTATAATTATGGATCAACAGAGTTTGTAGGGATAATAATATTAAGAGTTGTATTTTATGATATCATATTTTCCAGCCACTCATCTATAATGAACATTTTAATGCACTGCCTACATTTAACCCCTTTGCACAGTTCTCTCCCGAAAATAAATTCTTGTTTCTTGTCTGAAAACCCCAGACTAAACGATCGTTCTTCGTTTTGTAGCGCTCGGCTCGTAGTGGTGCTACGTATGTTCTCGTAGCGCTATCCATACAAAATGTATTTCCGCCTACGAATAAATTCGTAGAGTTTTGTTATAAGTTCTGTGGTTCAACCTTGGCGAATTTTGCACGCATGTTCTTGATCCTAATATCATAGCTTAATATTCAATGTTAAGCTTCTGGTGTGCCAGTATCTTTATTTGGTTTTATTTTTACATCTTGTAACTAATTTAAAGATAATTTCGGGACTAAGCCAATAAACTATCAAAACTAACCACGTAATTCAGAGAATATGTTACGAGATCAAATTATTCTTAAACTTTTTAAATTTGTATTGGTAATGTAATCAACATCCTTTTGGCGGTTTTAAGGGTAACCTAAATGTCTTAAATATTTGTGCTCTGCAACATATCTACAAGCGCAAAAAGTGTAAACATTTTGTCCATTCCACGACAGACGTGAGTTTGCGTCTGTCGTGGAATGGACCAAATGTTTACCTTTGGATCTTTAGCTGCCCGTTTGAATCATAAACATTATTATTGAAAAGTAAGAAAATCAGCTTTTATATGTGCAGTTGTGTTCAAAAGTTTAAACAATATGTTTGTTATACAAAAATGAAGAGTGAAAATACCAGAGTTGTTAGCCATTGAACAAAGGCAATAGAAGCGAAGCGGATTACTAACCAGAAGACTCCTTTGATGCTTTTGATAAGTCTAATCAAACTATAACGGGTGTCCTCTGCTATAATCACCCGTTTTGCTTCTATATAGATTTAAGTGACCTTTGTTCACTATCAAACCACTCTGGTATGTATGTAATATATATAATATATATGTATGTATGTATCTACGAGTACATATGTAATTGTGGTAAGTTGGAATAGTACAGTAGGTCAGTTACCTACTAAAATTGCCATTGTAGTACCCTACTAATCGACTTTTTGAAGCGCTCGTAGCGAAGTTTGCGAAGGCATTCTGAATCGATCAGCAAAGTTAAGCAACGTCCGCCGCGGTCATGACTTGGATGGGTGACCGCTGGTGACATTACTACTGAGCGCTTCTGTGCTTCGGAGGGCACGTTAAGCCGTCGGTCCCGGTTGTTGTCTTAGGATGGCAGTCGTTATAGCAAGGTGGTAAGGCATTTTGTGAATGCCCGCCTGGATAGCTACCACCCTAAAGTAGAAAATCTGTCGCCAAGCACTTAACTTATATATATATAGTACTGAAGTACTGATAATATACGATACCTGTATTATATAATGTATATGTACATACGTATATTTGGAGTGGATATACAAAACTTATTTTGTTTTTATTTTATGAGAAAATGTTATTATTGTTCACCACCGTATTACCATATATATATATATATATTATAATGCGAAAGTAACTCTGTCTGTTTATCTGTCTGTTTGTCTGTCTGTTACGCTTTCACGCCAAAACTACTGGACCGATTTGAATGAAATTTGGTATAGAAATAGTTTGAGACCCGAGAAAAAACATAGGTTAGTTTTTATCCAACTGCGCAAAAAGAGGTTAATGTTTTTGCGCGATAACCGACATACGCGCGGGCGGAGCCGCGCCCGGAAAGCTAGTCTGATATATGGTAGTGCAGTGTTACATACTTGATAATTAGTGATTTTTGACCATTGTTTTGAATATTGCTTATGATTTGGCACGCTTAATGTTAAGTGAGTATTGTCTTCATTTACAAACCTAAACGCCTTAATTTATGAGTGAAAGAATTGTTTCTTATCGCCTTAGCTCCACCCACAAGCCACAAGTGTTTGGGATGTCTTGGACAATAAAGAACCTTATTGGTCGATTTTGCTGGAACGAGTGTCTTTATTTTTAGAGTTCGGTAACTTTTCGGAAAAATGAGCCGTTTAATTCCGCACCTAATCTGACTTGTTGATTAATGATAAGGGCTGACATTGGTCGAAGATGGTAGACGAATAAGAATTAGGATGGGAACAGGCTAAAATACACAGTTAAGTGCTAGACGACAAGAATTTTTATAATATGAACTATTTTGTTGGTAAGCTATTTTTTTGTGGCATACTTGTAGAGCATTACGTTCCGGACCCATGTTGCTTGGTGTCGGATCTTTTGTACCCTGAAATACAAGTTAACTTTTAGTTCATGGACGGAGATTTTGCCCAGGTGATGCGGTTCTGGAGATATTTTAGATACCTGATATCAAAATCTACTAGCAAAGTGTTTCATATATCACAGATATTTTCATAATGTGTTAGTGCGTATTTATTATCTTTTTTTCTTTTTCTACATAATTTTTGCAACTTTATGTTGATGTTAATATAATATTAATGTTTCAGTTTGATAACTATACACAGGTGAGCAAGAAAATGCCCAACCACATTATTATGCTGTTAAAATGAAGTCATCACAAACTTTTCATTTTGTTGTCATGTTTATTATTATCATATTTTTCATATTAGCCAGCGTATTACTACCCTACCACTTGCAATAAAGGTATCTTCTACGAACCTAATCATTTTACTTTTAGGCAGTCGAAGAGCTAGTGATTATGATGACTTTATGAGTCAACTTAAGTGACACCTCCGATGTCGTCAGACAGGTAGTTACAGGGTAGTACAGTGGTAGCTTATCTTTTTTTATAAAAGGTAAGTTAGCTTTTGACCACTATCTCACCTGATGGTGAGCGATGATGTGGTCGAACATGTTGTTCAGGCTTACCTAGAATTACTGGCTCTCGAGGACCTGGAACGACTACTATCTTAAAAGATAATCGACGGCTTAACGTGCCCTCCGAAGCACGTGCACGCTCAGTAGTAATGCCATTAACGGTCACCCACCCAAGTCATGACCGCGGCGGACGTTTCTTTATATAGCTGAACGGTAAGGAACGGCTAAGCAAAGTTAGCGATACACGCGAACAAGTTACGAGCGCTTCAATATATTTACGTTTAAGATGTTATTACCCAAAGGAACCCCAGGAATCACTATGGCTACAATTATAATATTAGATGCAGGTCACGCGTGACCTACTTAAGGTGTAGAGTTTCGTACCTAGAACGGATATCTGACATTTACCAATAGAGATAGATAGATAGAACACACAATAGAGATAGATAGATAACACTTTATTGTACTTTCTTATTACAATTAATATAACTAACAAAATTTGTTCATCTTAAGATAAAAAAGATAGTACAATCGGCGGCCTTATTGCTAGGCAGCAATCTCTTCCAGGCAACCGTAGGCAGAAAAATCAATTTGATTAACATCGGGGTAGAGTGTAAAACTAAGTGAGATTAGTAAACTAGTTGAGTACTTAAATATATATACAAGTACCTATTATAAATATTTAATATCTGTATAATATATATATATATATATACACAAATAAACATAAATAAACAATACACATTAAATACACATATAGATACAAAAATATAATTCATGGTAAAAACAAATTATTTAATTGTGATCCATTGAGGAGAGGTAATACATTTTAACATCATTTTTAAATGAAATAATCGATGGCGCTTTTTTTATTGCTTCTGGTAAAGAGTTCCACAAACGAGCAGCTTGAATGGTGAAGGAATTGTCATAAAATGAACTCGAGTGTAAAGGTACCTCCAAAACAAAATTGTCTGATGATCTCAGATTAAGGTTATTAGAGCAGCTAAGGAATTTAAAACGATCCTTAAGATAGTGTGGGACTGAGAGATTAAACAAAATACTATAAAGAAGAGACAGAGTATGAGTATTCCGGCGAAGACGAATAGGGAGCCACTTGAGCTTGTGTCGAAAATAAGAAACATGGTCATATTTTCGTAAGCCAAATATGAACCTAATACAGAAATTTTGAAGACGCTCAAGTTTGTTTAACTGGTCCACGGTGAGGTCAAGATAGCAGGCGTCAGCATAGTCAAGGATAGGAAGGAGAAGAGATTGTGCAAGCGCAATTTTAGTTGCCGTGGGCAAAAAGTTACGTAGTCGCCGTAAGGAACCTGCTGAAGCAAACATCTTGCAACTAACGTTTTCAATTTGAGGTTTCCATGACAACTGCTGATCAAACGTAATGCCAAGATTTTTTACAGTTTTACTATATGGGACAGTAATACCATCTAAGATAACAGGCGGCAGAGTTGCCCAGTCTAATTTCGATATCATACGTGAGCTACCTATAATTATAACTTGCGTTTTTGCTGGGTTCACTCTTAAGCCAAAATTAGTGCTCCATTCTGTTATATGACGTAAATCACTGTTAATTGTTGCGATAGCATCAGATATTCTTAACAGGGGAGATTGTGAATAAATTTGGAGATCATCGGCATATAAGTGGTAGGACGAAGATAACTGATTAGAAATAGCATTTATAAAAATTGCAAAAAGGAGCGGAGACAGTACGCCACCTTGAGGGACACCAGCCGTCGTATCACACCAAGAAGAAAATTTATCTTCAAGGCGAATCCGCTGTCGTCGTCCAAGTAAATAGCTATGAAACCAGCCACATACTGTTGGAGATATGTTATAAGAACGTAATATACCCAATAAGATGTCAAAATCGATTTCATTAAACGCATTACTAAAGTCTAGTAGAGTCAGCACAGTTAGCAAGCCATTTTCCATACCAAAGCGGATGTCATCAGATATTTTAATTAAGGCTGTAACTGTGCTGTGGCCAGGTCGAACACCGGATTGGAAGGGGTTGAGGAGATTGTCTTTGGTTATAAATGATGAAATTTGAGTGTGGAAAAGGCGTTCTAAAACTTTGGATAGGAATGGCAGCATTGATATGGGACGATAGTCAGAGAAAGATTTAGGATTACGTTTTTTTGGAAGAGGGATTATTAGCGCTTCCTTCCATACGGAAGGAAAGTTACCCATGGTGAAATGGTTATGGAATGGTTCAGAATATGGCAAAGAATAGGAAGAACGGTATCAAGGATAGGTAGGATCATATTACGACTTATGCCGTCATTTCCAACTGCATTAGACAGAATTGATAATACGCTCGTCTTAACATCACAACAGGTAAATGGGGTAAAGAAAAAAATCGAAGAGTTGGGAGTTGGTTTAGTTGAAAGAAATTGTAAGGTTTTAGCTTTGATATCACCATCAATGCTTGAAGAAGTAGAAAAGTGTTGAGTTAATGAATTAATATCTAAATTGTTCGAAACAGAGTCTTGACGTAATTTACCAATTCCCAAAGTTCTAAGAAATTTCCAGACTTTTGCTGGATCTCCATTTTCTACCGATTCGTGAATGTGGCGACTTTGAGCATCCCTACACACTTTATTGCAGAGATTCCGAGAAAGTTTATATTTTGATCTATTTTGATCATTCGGTGAAGATTTATAATTGGACTTGGAAACTGATTTATGATGCATTAGCTTTTTAATATCTTCCGTGAGCCACGGGGCTGGTACATGTTTTATTTTAATGCGTTGTACTGGTGCATGCGTGTCATAAAGGAGCATCAAGGTCGAATTGAAATTGGAAATTTTGTCATCAACAGAATCAGCCGTTAAGACCGGAGTCCAATCTATTTTATCAGCGTCGCTACATAAACTCTCAGGATTAATGGAACTAAAATTGCGTTGCAGAAGTATAGTTGGCTTCGCTTTAGGTCGTACTTTATAGGATAAAAATATAAGATCATGGTACGAAAAAGCATCCGCCGCACACTGGCCGTGCTTAGCAACATGTATAGGTGATGACACTATAAGAAGATCAAGAAGTGAAGGGGTAGCATTGGGAAAATGATGAGTTGGATTCAGAGGAAGTATATACATGTTACTGGATTTAACGATGGACTGCAAGGAGGATGCACGCGAGTCATTTTGAAGAAGACAGGTATTAAAGTCACCCATTATAATGACATGACTATAGGAAGGAACCAGATCTTCCATGATCTTTTCAAAAGAAGTGAAATAATTAACCTTAGAAGACGATGAATAGTAGCCTCCGAGAAGTATTTTAGTATGAGAAAGAAGTATTTCTATAAAGAGATGTTCACCGGCGTTGACAGGAGGTGGTTGAGTAGATATATTAATTATAGAATACGGAATATGGGCACGGAGATAGATAGCTACACCACCACCACGAGCACCTGTCCGGTCGTTACGTATTAGAATAAAACCTGGTAAAGCGTAATAAACAGATGGGAGACAGGGTTTTAGCCATGATTCAGATACTACTATTGCATGTATGTTTTTGTTATCAAAAGACGCCAGCATATCGGAGAAATGAGCTGGAATACTCTGTGCATTGATATGAATAGCATTAAAGTTCTTTGGTACATCACAAAAATGGAAATCTAAGGTATCAGAAAGAGAGGGAATGCTAGAAAAACTGCAGTTACTACTATCTGAGTGAGATGAAGGAATAGAGAGAAAATCATCACAATCACTATCACTATTATGAAACAGATTTGACATTATAAGTATATAATAAAATATATACCTATGTAAATTATATTAAAATAATAATTAAAATAAAATGAAAATAATATATAATTATATATATAAATAAAAATCAGTTATATATAAAAATTTTGAATACTACACGATATTCTACTATACTAATAAATATTTTGTATAAAGTGTATTGATAGACTTTACCTGCCGGTTGTGTCACTGGAAAAAGTTGGCTGTAAACTTAAAAACTAACATTAATCTGCCGCTTATACAATGAGATTGCGTACATAGAGCACAGTATCGTTACATACTATATTAAAATATACTTATCTTATACCCATTCTAATGTAAGCAAATAATTCATATTTTCACTTAAATTAATATATGCACAGATCAATTATATATATTAAATAATTATTTCTGACTCGACTTTTAAATGACGACTTAACTATTGAGTAATGAATGACTCTGGCTGCTAAAATTCTATTACTTGACGAATGGCAAAGTACAAATCATACGAGTCTAATTTTAAAGAATTAATAAGTAAAAATAGTAATATATTTTCATGTTACGAAATGATGAAGATGACAAGACACGTTCTTATTCAGATTATCACTACACTGCGTTCGTCACTTCAAGACTTTAGTTATTAGGTCTCTAGTAATATCTCTTGGTACAGTAACCTTCAAACTTACAGTTGCCACTTTAGAGCTTCGAGGCCCAACTAGACGAGATCTTGCTAAAAAGATCTACCACTGGTAAAACGGTTCTTTGAGCTAGGCATCGTAGAGATTGTATAATAATAATAAAGGCACTTTTAAAGTCCATTTTTGATTCTTTTTCTACAGTCTGCTTGAACGCTGCATTGCCTGTGACTGCTTTTGGAGTGATGGTAACTGTAGACCTTTGAGTTGAGCGTGATTTTAAAAAAAGTGACCTGTTTTATATATATATTTGTATATATATATATATATATATGTATATATATATATATATGTATATATATATAAAATGTAAAATTAAAACTTAAGGTACTCTAACATAATTATGATAATCTTTGTGAAGGTTTATTATAAATTATATCAAATTAACAAGACTGACAGTTAAGCTACATTAAATAAGTCCGTTAAAACACTCTCACCCCTTCACAGAGGTGTGGTAAAATAATAATCCTCTTCAAAGCTATATTACGAATAGCTTTCGACGAGTCAATTAATTGGATTCTATCCTACCTTGTAAAACAAATTTGAAAAGTCTCTTCAGTTCCCTTAGACCCAGAAACGAAACTGTTTTCGATTTAAACACCCAACATCAAATTGAGTATACACCATATACCTAAGGCTCCGTTCAGACGAGGCCACGGCTGCGCCGCTAGCAGAGTGGTTCAGGCGCGGCGAGGTCGCGCGACGAGCCCGAAACGTCCTGGGAGCCAACTCCCGCCTTTTACCAATACAACATAAAAAGAGCGTTTTGTTTCTAAAATAATCATTCGTCAATGATCTATCATCTACCCACTATCGCGTAAAGCAGTGTTGCATTTATTTCAAAGAATAATAAAATTAAGAACATTGTGCTTGATTTACATATTATTTAACCCATTTTTATCATAAAATATTCACAATCAATTTTAAAATACGCTGCTAGAACGTATTTTTTTAAGATGTATAACTATGATTAATTTATCGTTAGAACAGTAATAATACTTTGTATCAAATGTCAAAAGTCAAACGTCAGAGTACGTGAAAAGAGAGAAAAAATAGTTATGACGTCATTAAAAAGCCGAGCGTTTTCATTATCATACGTGACGGTATAACATTTTACGCTAAGATTAAGTTAATAATACTATAAGAGGTAAGAGTTGCGCCCTAGTGTGAACGGAGCCGCGTATCCACCGCGCTACAACCGCATGGTCGCCGCACTCGTGTACGAATCGCACTCAAACCGCGAAGCTTACGGCGGCGGCGCGGCCGCGACCTCGTCTGCACGGAGCCTAAGGTATAATAGTGCACATTCAACTGTCGTAGATGACTAACCCACTAATCATTTCACTTTATTTTTATGTGATGAGCGGCAAATAAGCTTATGTCCCAACCGATAGTAAGCAGCTACCGTCGCCTATAGACATCTGCAATATCTACCATTCAGTACTGTCAATTCTTTGCCGACTCTTAAGGACTCTGTTAATCCCCTGTTTAAAAGACCGTCATATAAATGAGGGAAGACCGAATAAGGAACCATAAATACATTAGTTGATGAAACAATCGAATCAGAGGCAATTCAGGTAACATTTCCAATATAATGTAACTTCTAAGCTCAAAAGTCATTGCGATAACATTTTAAAATATGTTCCATTTTTGGAATCATAGACCACGGGTCTACCGTGTTTGGTAGAGAAAAGTATAGGTACCTACGCATCTTTCGAATAACAATTTATTCGTATAAAGCCACTGTACTGTTGTGAGTAGTCGTTAGGTATATCATTAGATAAACAAAAACAGTACATAGGTACCATAACTTAATAATAACAAATACTTTTAAAAGTTTCTTAAGAAAACATAAAACAATATTTTAATAAAACACTTAAAAAGTATAAAAATATATAATATATGTATAGTAACAATGACGTCACAAACGCCACGCAGCCTAACCGGAAGAATATTCGACTAGTGTCGCTTCTAAACGAAGCATATTATATCCGGTATATTACTTTTCTCTATGGACAAAATGCTACCAGCAGCGCCACCTAGTAAAAGTAACGCGTACTTGGTTTCATCATGTTACGTCATCAGTCAACAGACGCAAATAGTTCAAGCAACTCTCGTAAGATGGCGCTGTAAAAATGTCGAGGTTCAAAGTTTTTGAATATCAGCAATTCTAGCGTAAACTTTCGTGTCTTTTTGTAGACACAAAATGACCTAACGAGGTCTTTTAAGAGGAAGCCATTATATTAAAACGAACTTTTATGTGTATATTTCCGGGTTATTTATATGGTCCAAAGAAAACTTCTTTTATTTGAACATTGTCTAAAACTTTCGAGGGTGATCAGCCTTTGGTTTCGTCAGGTTGAAATGTAGGTACATAAGGTACTATTTTATCAAGTAAGTATACCCATTGGTTAACACAATTTTTTTGTGTGGAATGGGATTTATAAAAAATAGCATCTACATTGTTTTTTATGTTAGTAAATAATTATCACATCTAATAATAACAAATATTTTTATAAGTATGTAATCTTAAGAAAACATAAAACAATAATTTAATAAAACATTTAAAATATTATAAAAATATTTATCTCGTGACAATTCCGCCTAATTTTCCTGTTAAGCCTATGTGACGTCACTAACGCCACGCAGCCTAACCGGAAGAATATTCGACTAGTTTCGCTTGTAAACGAAGCATGTTCAGGAGGTCTTGACTCAACGAACGCACGATCGAGACGTCATTATGTTTTCTTAAGATACGTTTAAAAATATTTGTTTTTATTAAATATGGATTTCCGCAAAGTAACGCCTGAGTCTATTCATTACCTTAAATATCAGATCATTTATAACAACGTTTAAAATTAACCAATTTTATTTTACACATTATTGGAGCAGAATATTTTATGCTCCGGGCGGGAATCAAACCCACGTCCTCCTATATCGTGTCGGACACCTAAACCTCCTCGGCCACCTGGACTCGCCATTGCTAGCCGAAATTTCGTGCTCCAATTGTACTATCTTTTTTATCTTAAGATGAAATATTTTGTTAGTTATATTGATTGTAATAAGAAAGGACAATAAAGTGTTAGGTATCTATCTATCTATCTATCAATTGTATTTCTTTAACCGTCATAGGGGGCGGTGCGCGGTCATGAACCAGACTACTATACTTCATCTGATCGAAAGAAGTGTTTTTCAAACCCTTTACTCTCAGTATGATGTCACTACCTTTCTAAATATGATTACAAGCACTATCGCGTGCTAAACGAAAATCATATTTTACAATTATAATATTCTGTTTTTTAAATACTCATATTACTCGTATTATGTACCTACATTTTTTCTTTTACGATTATCTTTCTTTAACCTTAGTTTTAATCAAATATGAATAACTGTCCACTTATTTTTCAATTGTTTTACTTAACAACTACTCTGTAAAACAATAAGCAACATAAACTTTGGTCATAGATCTTTATAGTCTCTGCCTAATTTTAAACAAAAATGTTCGAACGAAAGGCCAAGGACTAATTAAAATTTAAACAATAGTTACAAGAGAACAAAGTCGTTTTTTGCTGCGAGTGCTGATTTTGAATCCTGAGCAAGTGAAGGATTTACGAGCGTAGCGAGTGATTTTAAAGTTGGATCCTGAGTGTGACGAGGGATTCAAAGGCAAGAGATTTGCTCTCGTGTGACTCACATAAGTTTTCACTTCAGCAGCGAGAACACTTCACGTGATAAAATAATAAATGAGAATAAATTGAAATAACTATTAACTTATTCAACTATTTACCCCAGCCACGAAATTTTATTCCCGCTCTTTTATTTAAATTAAGGCGTGTTCGTTAGCACCCATGATATTTTAATATTCAACATATATTACGTAACATTATTGAAACAAGAATTAAATATTTTCAGTTTAAATATCAGTTTTATTTGCAGTAAGTACTTTTTTCGTTTAAATACAACAATAAGTTATAAATTCAATAAATTACATTAAAAGACATAATTATCTATTTTGCAAAATTTCTTTAGTTAGTACGAAATTCCTAACTGTAACTTTGAGGTCTAATTCAAAATTGGAACTGCGAAAGGGCTGGTATGTGTCTCTCTCTCTTTCTAATGGCGGGAAAGAGATAGAGTGTGAATGGTTCGAATTGTATGATTAACCCAAGGCTGAATAAGATACCTACTCGCGGTTATCTGAAAAAAAAATTAAAAGTTTCTGTCTCACCCAGTGAGCAAAATCGCATTTTGCTTTCTGGTTTCAGGCGGCAAAACCCACATGTTTGAGCTACTGAAGTGAAAAATAAATTAGTGTAGAAATTAGATATTAACTTAAAAATATTTGTATTTTGTCTTCTTATTGCGTGCAGTTTAGATTGCTACAGATAGATTGAGACTACAAGCAATCTATCTATTGCTTGTAAAGTAGTAAAGGTAGACCATTGGCAATAATTGTTGAAGTAGATTGTATAATAATGCTATTTAATAAGGCAAACAAACATTATCTTATCTTATTTGTAAACATGATTACAAGTAAGGACTATCGCGTGGGCAGTTAAAATTACATTACAACATTTCTCAGCTCGAATAGAAAGCCCATGCTGCACCGGGTGCCTTAAGGTAAGTGTCTTCTTAGTGTTATAAAAACGTATATTATGTGTTCAAACTCGGTGAAATTTTGCATATCCGTATAATTTTGTATATTCAAAATTATTTAAATTACTCGTTTGGTATGGGAATACTTATTTTCACATTTAGAAATATTAGTACATTATGGTACATGCGTGTAATGTATGTGATTACCGCTGAGGCGCCATTACGAGGACGGTAATCATCAATGCACACGTGTATCATATGACGTTTTCCGACACACTTGTCAAGAAAATAATACTAAAGAATCATTCAAGTTCGACAGTGAAAACGAGTTGTGATTTATTTTTCGCAATGGCGGGAAAAATTAATCAGTTTTCCTATGCGCGCACATTTCGATTAGCCATAGACTAAAGAATGAGGTTTATTTATTTTTGGCTTTTCGCGGATGCCGTTTTAGTCACGTACAAAATGGGTAATTGAAAGTTTTCTTTATAACAGAGAAGATGAAAGTTATATTAGTTTTATTAAGTTTAAATTATCTATTTAAATACGAAGTTGTATGAAATAAGCAAACAATAGGTACATTAATTTATTTGTACTATTAAACACGATATTTTCTGTATCGAAACTTTTTTAAGAACAAAGAGACTCAACCAATAATAGAAAAAAAAAAACTATTATAACTCACTTGTGAATTATAGAACAAGAAATAGCAATGACAAAGTCACAGTTTGATAATAACATCATTTTGTACTCAATTGCCGTAAAATTAGAGCCACTTTATGAGCAAGTGTATTGAAAAATAAATAATAAAACGACAAACCGGCAATCCATCGATATTTAGTTAATAGACATTTTTTTTGTGTTCTTATTTTATTGTCTCTCAAGGACTACCGCCTGAACATACTGTAAGGTAGGTACTTTACGACAGATTTTCTACTAGAGGGTGGTAGCTAGCCAGGCGAGTATTCGCAAAATGCAGAATTTGCACTATAAGATGAAGCTCAAGCTGGCGGAGGGGCTTGAGGGTCAAACCATGAACTTGCGGCAGTCCATAGCTATTGACGCTTGGAATTAAATTGATTAATTAATTAACAATTAATTTAATTAATTATTTTGCTTCAAATTAGTGTTATTTCACCGTGATTGAACACTTAAATTGGTATAGGCATTTAGATTATGTTGAAACTACGTTTTTATTAAGACATGGCTCCATCTCTCCGTATTGTACGCCTTCATAGGCAAAGCATGATCGTCTCTTATTTATTATGTAGGTACCAACAAATGGCGTGAAAGTATAAAATTACTCATGTTTCGTGCAACAATAAACTTATCCTTATCTATATGGAAGGGCTACTAAGACACTAACCTTAAACTTTGTTTAGAAACTAGCTTTGCGCGGCTCCGCCCGCGCGTATTTCGGTAATTGCGCAAAATCATTGACCTCTTTTTGTGCAGTTGGATAAAAAGTATCCTATATCCTTCCCTGAGTCTCAAACAATTTTCATACCAAATTTCATCCAAATCAGTCTAATAGTTTTTCGTTGCATACAAATATACAAAAATACAAATCTTTCCTCTTCATAATATTACTCGTAATATAGATATAGAAGGGTAGCGACATCATTATTGTGGTCATCGGGACGTGGGTTCGATTCCCAAACGAGGTGAGAAATTTAGTAAGTATACTCTAAAAATTTGTAATTGTGATTATCTTATGTTAAGTTTCCCCCGTAGCTAACAGCTACAGGATCCTGGCTCACCAAAAGGAACAATGGAAGGAGTTTACATGACATCACACAGCAATGCGAGACTAATACATGAAAGTACATATATTATAACATTTTAAAATATACGATAGGTCCTCTCACTGGCCCTTAGCATCAGCATACAGTTTATAGCTCCTTCGTGCATCGATAAACTGCACGTGAAACGACATATAAGACGAAAAAAAACGAACTTAAAAAAACTTAAAACGAACGCCAATGTGAAGGCAAAATGAAATAAAAATTTTATGACCAGTATCAATAATTGGTAAATTACAATAAGTAGTATTATTATACGGTCTATGATAACAATGATTAGTACCTATAATTTGTTACAATACTGTCACAGAAATTCGCTGTCATAAATACATAGACTGTAAATAAATAACACTGTCTAAGAAGACAATTTAATATCAATTGTACCTATATTTCCCTTCTTTGCGGAACCGGAGCTTTATTCTTTAAATACAGTGCGGCCGCTGAGAGAATGCATTTGACAATTCATTTCATCAGTGTTGTTTTCCCAGTCTTTTCGAAGCGCTCGTAGCGAAGTTTGCTTAGCCATTCTGAACCGATCAGCAAAGTTAAGCAACGTCCGCCTCGGTGTTTTGTAAATTATTACGAGCAAACAAATAAACATAATTATGAAATAATACATTACCTGCACAAGGCACGAGAGACTTTTAACATCATGTGGTCCTCGCGCTTATTGCGTCAAAAACACATAAAAACACATTTTTATTTTTATTTTTATGTATAAAAACAAAAAAAAATACAAAAAACTCTCATGTCAATGTTTTGTTGTTAGGACTAACATAAGTCAACCCTAAGAGGTCGTTAGCATTTTGCCAATAACCCTTGTATTATCAATTTACAAGCCACAACGTCAATACGAACTGTCAAATGGATTCTCTCAGCGGCCGGACTATAAAGGTGACGAATTTTATTTTGACATTTTCATATGAAAACGATGGCCATTATGGAGTTTCAATACAAAATTAAGATCACTTTATTATTATTCGAACTTAACTAAAAGCTCCTAAGTACTTCTTCTCTACTATATATATATATAAAGATGATCCGAGAAAACATCATTAAACTGTTAAAATAATCTTAAATTCATAATTGTCAATCACATAAGCCAAATAGAACCGTTCTGATTGTGCAGCTTCTTGGATTATTTTGTCGGCCATGTCAGATTCACCTTTGATCTTCCAGTCTTCTTGCTGCATTAGTCAATGTTATTACTATTATTTTATTTGAACCATCTTAATGGCACTGTGTGAGCTCATGATAAATGTTACTAACATGAATTTGAACAGTACTATACGGCAACCTTAAATATGATTATTCTTTCTTCAAAACCAGCTTGAACCTGTCTTGTATTTGAAAACAAAATGTAATGATTGTTTCTATCAATTTTGTTTCAACCACTGAAGAGCTCTGAGTAAACCCATAATAAATTTGTTACTAACAAGAATTTAAACAGTACCCTAAGGCAGTCTCAAATATGATCCTTCTTTCTTCACATCAATTTTGAATCTTGAGTTGGAAATGAAATTCGTGATGTATGATTGCTGATGTTTATATTATTTTAAACATCTTATAGCACTGTTTAAGCTCATGATAAATATGTTACTAACATGAATTTGAACAGTACATAAGACAGTCTAAAATATGTATCTTTTTTCTTCACAGTCATCTTCATTACGTACTTACATATATATAGATAGATAATTATTTATTGTACACACAATAAAGCATCATATGTAAAATATAAAGGCATACAATCAAGTGTTACAGTGGGCGGCTTTATCACTAACAGCGATCTCTTCCAGGCAACCTTGGAATGGAGCGGAAATACAGGAATAATAAGACGGGAATAACAAACTAATATAAAAAGTGAGGTTAAACAAACTAAGCTTACACAAAATTTTTAGCAATAATTATTTTATACAATAACAAACAGATGACTTAAATACTATTAATAATAATATACTTACTATAAATACTAATAATAATATACTACTAATAATAATTCAATACTCTTACATAAATAGACTAATATTAATAAATCGTATTTATATACAGGGTTTTTGGTAATATGCTAACAACCTCTTATGGTTGACTTCGGCTAGTCCAAGCAAACATTTTGAGATGATTTGTTATATATACCGACATACTATACAATACATACCTCTAATATGCTTTGTTTGCATGTAAGTACATACATTTTGTATACATATCCTACAATTGTGATGATGAAGTGCAAGAGTTAAGCAGTTCGGAACAGAACGGGTGTTATTACTCGGACAAGTAAAACTTTTTGACTTGGCTTTTAAATAAGGATCAAGATTGAGCTTGTCTGATATAAATCGGTAATTAATTCCACAGGCGAACAGCTTTGACCGTAAAAGATTGAACATATAATATTGTGCCAAGTTGAGGCATAGGTTCTGAGGTTTTCTGATGACCTTAAATTGAGAGCATTTGCTTTGTGAAGGAAATTAAAATTTTCCAGTGAGCATTCCAGCGTAGACGTATAGAAAGCCACTTGAGCTTTAATCTATATTGAGAAATGTGATCAAATTTGCGCAAGCTAAATATAAATCTTATGCAGAAGTTTTGAAGATGCTCAAGCTTATTTAGCTGTTCCCCAGTGAGATCTGGATATATATACGAGTATTAATGCCAAACATACCGATACATTTATACAAATACTGTACTAGGTACATTCATTGTGGTTCATTTCATTTTTATACGTTCTTTCATAAACTTTGCTTCAATTACGTCTGACAGTGTGCCACATTTGATCTCTGGTAAAGCTCTAGCGAAGTCACCAAGAGTAAATTGACTATCAACACCACGGGGTCTGCTAACTTGTACGTCCATGAGAGCTTTCATTACTGCTTCTGCGTAAATATTATTTAGTATCACATTTGTTGTGCTCTCATTCCACACTAATAATTGGCATTGGTACAAGACTTGAAACTTTTTTTGTAGACTATTTCAAATTAATGTAATCCAGGATCAAACCAAGATTTAAACAGCCAATTAGACACTTTCTTAAACACTATTTATGGTTGTAAAAGAAAATAAAATACTTTTAGGTTGAAAATGCGGTGAAGTAAAGGGGGTTAATATTTTTTTTAGTTTTCAGTGTCGTTTCGGTAGTCGGCTAGAGTAGTAGCTTACATCGACTACTCAATGCCTGACCCAGTTTTATATACTTGTTGAAATTATTGAGAAATGGCGCAATCAAGACGTTCGGATACTATAATCGTTCATGAAGCACTTGCCTTCATCCATCAAAAATGTGATGGATGAAGTTAGCCTGGAGCAAATCTGTTCATCCCATTTATGGAGGCTCAGATTTTAGATGCCAAAAAAATTGCTGATACTGCGCTGACCAGTGTTCGTTTTACAGTACGACAAGGTGGCGGCCGAAGAAAAAGGATCTTTACGACATTTTCCGAGTATTCAAGGAAACTGATGAAGATAATTTGCCCCTCTACGTATTAAAATACGTCAATGTGATTCCAAGCATTACTTTCGACCACGTTGATGCCAGTGTGCTTCTGAAGGACATCCTTATATTGAAGTCCAGTATTATGGAAATTCGCTCTAAGCTGGAAAATTCAGAGCAGACAATTGACCAGTTGAGAAAGGAAATATGTGATTTGCGCAGTAAAAACTTTTCACAATCGCCTAGTCTGCAAAACGTTAACCTACATCGAGGCGGCACTCGACAACAAATATCGTCATTGTGCGGTTCAGTGACAATATCGCCTACTGAGTCACCACGGGGTCAAAACCACGTAACTCGACCTGCACGCCATCGTCACAGCCTACGACGTCCACTTCGACTGCTACTGTACGACCATCTACAACACGGCAGAAGTCATACGCACAGGTATCGAAAACGTTTCAAACTGCTATGAAAACACAGAGACAGATTGTGGATGTACAGCGTGCTGTTTCCTAGTGTGCTGTTCAGGATAACAATAGATTCAACCTTGTAAAAAAGAAGAGCCATCAACCTCGGCAGAACCGCAATCATCGCGTCACAGGTACTGCATTTACACTACGCGTCGTAGCACCGACCGTTAAAATATACCTTTCTCGACTGGACGAGGAGACAAATGGGGAAGATATCCCGCGTTACGTCCGGGAGAGACTGAAGGGCCGGTGTGAGGAGCAAATCTCACTGAGTTTGATGCGGTTGGAGCAGATTAGGGTCACGAACTTAAAGTCTTATACCCTTCAGGTCCCAACCACTCAATCCAAGTTGTTCCTGACACCGGACTTTTGACCTGCAGGAGTGGTATACCGCGTGTTCAGGGAGAGGAAGCAGAGTCAATCTGTTATGTAGTGTCACAGAAATATACAATTTTTGATATATATATTTTAGATTAAGGAATTTATGTTCTATGGGTCCGTACATTTTTAAATTAAAATTGTTGATATTAAATATTGTGTGTTACCTGAAATAAAGATTTATTTTATTATTATTATTATTAAAGCAACTTAGGGATGCCAAGACCGTGGGCGATAACCATCTAAGTCACCAACTGTCCAGAGCACTAAGATCAATTCTGAAATTAATTAAAGCAATGTTATTACAAATAACAGAAATTCGCAATGACTTGGATAGAGCAAAGCATGGAGTAAATGCTTTTTTGGTAAAAACCTTTTTCAATACTCACAAAAAATATTAATTGAACAAAGTGGAAAGAACATACTTTTGTATAAAAACGTGGGCAGCATGCTGGGCATGTTGCTAAGTGGTAATGGGCTGGAGCATTTAGACTGCCTGTGAGACTGCTAGGACTTATAGGTTGTCTTAATGATTTTATGGTACAACACTACAGCTTCATAGTGTTGTAGATAGATAGAAGATAGATAGAAAACTCTTTATTGTTACACCACTTTAGAAATATAAAAGTTTACACATTAAATTATAATAACATAGTGTTACAATGGCCGGCCTTATCACTAAAAGTGATCTCTACCAGGCAACCTTAGGATGGAGTTGAACGAATAAAACAATAGAGGCGGGTGTAGTCCAAATACATAATCAAATTTCATAAAAACATTTTAAAATAAAACGTATTTTAGTGTAATTTCTAAACAAATATATAAAAAAATAGCATACATATAGGTTTTTATAATAATTAAACAGATACAATTATAAACATATGTACAATATATATATATATAAACATATACATATCAACATACATAAACAGATAATGATATGTACATATACCTATAAATTATATAAAAATATAGTACATATTATAATATTATCTCATATATAGCATAGAAATTGACAAAAATATAGTGCAAAATTAATTGGACAAATAAAACCTTTTAACTTGATCCTTGAACATATTGAGAGTCGGTGCTTGTCTGATTGATACAGGAAGAGAATTCCACAAGCGGGCAGCCTGAATAGTGAAGGATTTGCTATAAAACGAACTCGTATGGGAATGGATTTCAAGTGTGAGATTTTCTGATGACCTTAACGTGTATGAAGAACAGTGAATGAAATCGAAGCGTTCCTTGAGATAGCGCGGGGATGTAGGACTGAACAATATATTGTAAAGGAGACTGAGAATATGAGCATTCCGGCGAAAACGTATATTCAGCCAATTGAGCTTAGAACGAAACTGAGATACGTGATCATATTTGCGTAAACCAAATATGAATCTAATGCAAAAAATTTGAAGACGCTCAAGTTTATCTAGCTGTTCCTCCGTGAGATCAAGATAGCAGGCATCAGCGTAGTCAAGAATAGGAAGTAAAAGAGATTGAGCTAATTCAATTTTAGTGGCTGTTGGAAGAAAGTTGCGCAACCTTTTTAAGGATCCTGCTGCGGCAAATAGCTTGCGACTGGTGATTTGTAGCTGTTGATCCCACCTCATATAGCGATCCATTGTTATTCCAAGATTCTTTACAGAGCTACTAAAGGGAATAGCAATACCACCAAAGAAAACTTGAGGAAGTAATGTCCAGTCTATTGTAGACAGCAATCTAGCTACCAATTACTATTGTTTGTGTCTTAATGGGATTTACTTGTAAGCCAAAAGAATTGCTCCATTTAGCTATACGATCAAGATCAGCATTAACAGTCTGAATTGCTTCAGATAGTTTATTCATTGGTGCCTTAGAATAAATCTGTAGATCGTCTGCATATAGGTGGTAGGAAGAAGTGAGGTTGTGAGAAATGGAATTAATAAACAAAGCAAATAAGATAAGACGCCACCTTGCGGGACGCCTGCTGACGTGTTACACCACAAACAGTATTTATCTTCAAGGCGAACACGCTGCCTGCGCCCGTACAGATAACTGTGAAACCAATCAACTACCGTTGGAGAAATGTTAATTGAGCGAAGGAGAGCAAGAAGAATGTCAAAATTAACAGTGTTAAAGGCGTTGCTAAAATCTAATAGAGTTAATACGGTAAGTTGGCCGTTGTCCATTCCAAGACGGATATAATCAGTAATTTTGATGAGAGTAGTTACAGTGCTATGCCCAGGTTGAAAGCCAGATTGAAAAGGGTTTAAGAGATTGTGACTAGATAAGAATTTGGTAATTTGGTTGTAGATAAGACGCTCGAAAACTTTTGACAGGAATGGAAGGATAGAAATGGGTCGATAATCGGAATAAGATTAAGGGTTTGGTTTTTTAGCCAAGGGAATAATTTGAGCGTCTTTCCAAATTGAGGGAAATACTCCATCAGAGACTGAGTTATTAAAAATGTAACAGATAACAGGAAGTATAACATCTAAGATGGGCATAACCATGTTACGACTTATGCCATCAACACCAACAGCATTGGAAGTGATTGAAATTACGCTCTTCTTAACATCACAAGCGGATAGTTGATTAAAAATAAATGGAGAATGATCGGGAGTCGGTAAAGTTGAAAGATAACGTAAGGTATTGTTTTTATCTGAGATGTTAATATCAGATGACGAAGAGAAATGTTGGTTGAGAGAATTTATATTTAAATCATTAGGAATAGACTCTTGTCGTGATTTACCTATGCCCAATGACCTGAGAAATTTCCAAACTTTGGCAGGGTCCTCGTTGGCGACAGACTTGTGAACATGGTGGCGTAAAGCATCCCTACACACCATATTGCAGCGATTGCGAGATTTAACATACACAGCTTTATTTTCATCACTTGGTTGACGCTTGTATTTACTTTTAGTGACTGCTTTTTTATGCATTAACACTTTTATGTCAATGGTTAGCCAAGGAGCTGGAAGGTGTTTTAATTTTATAGCTCGCAGAGGGGCATGCTTATCATACATCTGTGTTAATAAGGTGTTGAAAATAGCAACTTGGTCATTCACAGTCGCTGCATTATATACCGGAGACCAGTCGACTACTTGGGCATCATTAAGAAATGCAACCTGGTCCATGCCACTAAAATTGCGCTGAAGTATGACTTTAGGTTTTGCTTTAGGAGGACGAATTTTATAAGATAGGAATATCAGATCATGATATGAGAAGGCATCGGCGGAACATTGACCGTGCTTCGCAACATGCAGGGTGGATGATACTATAATCAAGTCAAGAAGTGAAGGAGTGTAATTTGGGGAGTGATGAGTAGCATTTAGAGGCAGAATATGCATGTTGCAGTAATTAACGACAGCTTCAAGTGAGGAAGTACGACAATCCCGTTTGAGAAGACAGGTATTGAAATCACCCATGATAATGGTATGGATATATGAAGGGGTAAGATCTTCAAGAATTTGTTCAAAAGATGAAAAGTAATTATTACAAGAAGAACTGCTATAATAGGCTCCGAGTAAGATTTTATTATGTGAAAGAAGGACTTCCACAAAAAGATGCTCACCGGCATTTGATGTAGGCGGCTGGGATGTGGTGCTTACTACTGAGAAAGGAAAATGTGATCTAAGGTAAATAGCCACCCCACCCCCACGGCTGTCAGTACGATCATTTCGGATAAGGTTAAAGCCGGGCAAGGAGTACGATATAGAGGGTAAGCACGGCTTGAACCATGTTTTGGAGACTATTATGGCGTGAATATTTTTGTGATCTAAAGATGCCTGCATATCGGGATAATGTGCCGGAATACTCTGCGCGTTGATATGAATCACGTTAAAATTTTTCGGTACATCAGAAAACTGTGCGTCGAGAGTATCGTTGAGCGTTGGGATGCTTTCGAAACTCTGGTCACTGAGGGAACTGTTAGAAGACAATGACAAATACTCTTCACTATCAGTATTATCTGCATTGTTAAATAGGTTTAACATAGTTTGTAATATGAGATATAAATATTATATAATAAAATAATAAATACTATTTATACTTATAAATAATAATGTATATATATACATTATTATTAATATAATAAAATATAAATAATAATGTATATATATATATATATATATACATTATTATTTATAAGTATAAATAGTATTTATTATTTTATTATATAATATTTATATCTATAGATAAATATATAACTGTTCAAGTAAAATATACAAAAACACTATCAAAACTCCACCTGCCGGGAATCGTAATAAATTTAACAACACAAAAACAATAATATAAAAAAAAAGTAACAAGAGTATGTAAATAAATAAAAACACAATCACACAAATATAAATGCTTCACCACCGTGGTTCCCAACCATTATAAGACTTGCCATACGTTTGAAACTGTATTAAACATATTTTGGGAATATGTACAAGGTATAGTATGCCAAAACAAAGAAATTAAAAAAAAAAATCTAATGTCATAATACGTATGAATTTACATCAATCATTATACATAAACAACATAATTCCTACAGCAAATTCTTTGTGAATGAAATATATTTTTGAAGCAACATTCGAGGGTGGATAAGTGCCATAGTTAAGAAACAGAAAAAGAGGTACATACCGAAGAACCGGTACCACGGCGGGCTGCAAATATACAACAAATAAAAAGTGGAAAATAAAACAACGGAACGGAGCTACTTCTTGCTGGCTGAAGGGGCTCGTCGACTTCTCGATGGCGGTGCCGTGTCCTTGGTTCTGGCGGTGACCGCAACTGTACCTGCAGTCTTAGGCGCGCTCGACGCGGCAATCTTTTCAAGCTCTTTGAGATTGCTGATCCGATGCCGCACACCCTCGGTGCCAAGTACAAAAACGAAGCCATCCCTAGTCCAACACTTTTGAATGCCAAATTTCTGGCGGGCAGCCATGAAAGTGTCGTGCCGCGGTTTTGTCAAGAACTCCGACAGCGAGATATTAGACCCTTTCAAGCCAGTCTTACCGCTCCAAATTCTATTTTTGGCATCAAGGTCACGTATTTTGAAGAGAATAGGTCTGGGTTCGTCAGGTGCTGAGGCACGGCCCATCCGATGTGAGCGACTGATGTCTTTGACGGAAAAATCTGGAATTTTCATTTGACCTGCTACCAGCTTGACCACTACAGAGGTAGTATCTTCATCTCTGGCTTCTGGGACACCGTAAAAGAGAAGAATCTTTCGTCGCCCTCGCATCTCCATAGCATCCTGTTGCTGCATAACCAGGCCTACTTGATCTTGGAGGCAGCGAAGTGCAGTCATGATGAAAGTACGGAATGCAGTAAAGTCTGCTGACAAGACTGCTACAGTTGGTGAAGGAGATGCTGCTTGAAGCTCACTTTGATATGAGTCCATTCGCTGAAGAAACAGACTTTGTAGTTCGGCCACACTTTGCTGTAAGGCGTCCATTTTGTTTGAGTTGTTAACTCAGTATTTTTCAATAGTGACAAAAGTGTTTTGTGATAGTGCCACAGTATGGGTAACAGTCCCCGGCAGGTATTGCAGATTATATTTTAATTACACATATGTTTTAGGCTATTCAAATGATGTTAACTATTTTATTTCAATTGATTAAAATGAGAGATTTTTTTGTAAAGTGTTTTACTCTAGCCTACCCGCCGAAAATTGTATATAGTTCGTAGTATGTTGTAAAATAAAGGCAAGAGAGAAAATCTAATTTTAGGTATCTTGCGCATGTATGTACACATCAGTATTGCATCTACGCTATTTACGCACACTTGTTGGCGGTATATCAATGAAAGCTGAATCATGCCGAACGAATTACGATATTTGACGACGCGCGACGGACGGGCGGTAACCAGGTACTACGTAGGTACGCCCCGCCATAATACATTCATCTGACCTAAAGAATAATAACTCAATAAATTTTGAATGAGAGAGAAAGGAACAAACTCACCTTAATCAGATAATTCGTAGCGCATCCTTGGTAGATCTTCATGCTTCAATAGAATATAGGCAGCCCGATCGTAATGAACTGAGCTGAGCGTTATGAATCGTAATTGAAAGTACTCGCGAGGCGATTGTACTAGCTTTGAACATTCGCATCGGTCGTACTTTTTATTACAAACCACAATATTCTTAAGTCGCAAAACACTTCTTTCAAGCTAAACACCTTTACCTGATGAAATCTGCAAAAATAAAATGTCGTTTCTTTGTTTACGGGTAAGAATTTCAAGTAATTGTGACTGTATTGATTTGCGTTAAGTATTTTTATAATTTCCTTATTTACTGACTTAATAAGAGTTTGAACAATGATAACACAAAGCTGTAGGTAATTAAAATGTATTTAATGAAAATAAAATAAAATCATTCCGGTTTTACAATTGATAAAAAACAATTTAAGAAAAATACACGCCTCTTAATTTCTTTTTTTATGCCTGATATGTTAGCCTTTGACCACAATCTCACCTGATGGTAAGTGATGATGTGGTCGAAGATGTTGTTCAGGCTTACCTAGACTTACTGGCTCTCAAGGACAGCTGTTGGAACACACTGTTACGTGCTTGGCGACAGATTTTCAACTTGAGGGTGGTAGCTAGAAGTGTTGAAATGAAAAAAAAAACTAAATGCGAAACCTTACTCAATATTTTTATAAGAATAAGTTGGTATTACTACAATCACGAATAATATATTCAGTTAAAAGTAACTTATCTTAAATTATATTATTTTAGGACCCTATTGCCTTATACAAATTGCCTGTGTATAGTTTGTATAGTCATATAGTCAATACAGTAATTCTTTATGTGTAACAGGCATTTTGCTTTGCATACATTTGCATTGCAGAGTTCCCTTGCATTTGTGACATAGTTTGAGGTTTACTAGGAAATAATACAGTATATATAAATACACTTCTTTACCCACATTTGTAGCTAAAATATGCTAACGCTATCATCCTGTTTGATCCAACAGAAAATATTATAAGAGTATAACGTAGGAGTCCTACATGATTCAAATTTACTTTTTGATAAAGACATTGTTGCTATCATGTCATTGCTCACACTTTATTCTTATAGCGTCACTAGACATGAAAACCTATAATTAGCTTTCTGTTACTATTCAATAGGTATGTGTGGTCAATACAAGTGGCGAATATATATGAAATTTTTTGTCCAACCTACCCCTAGAAGTCAGTAAGTCATAGGATTCTTGTCCCAACGTTGGAGAAACTCTGTTAAAACATAATTTTCCCAGCAAATCACCGGGCTTTTTACATGACTGCCAAAAAAAAGGAGAGTTATGTTTTCAGGGTTCATGTATGTATGTTTGTTTGTTTGTGAGTTTCTTTATTCCACCATAACTTCGTAACGGCTTAACCGATTTTGATGTATGTGATATCATTAGAAGCGTAGAGTTATTCCGGGTAACATAGGTTAGTGAACGTTTTGAAAAACTTAAAGAGGGAGCCAAGGGTCATGAAATAATCGGAAAAAAAATGATTTTCGTGAAAATTTTACAACTTATACTATCACCGTCTAGAGCTTGCTTAGTACCTAATATATATATATATATATATATATATATACTACTGTTATATATAAATATATATATATATATATATATATATATATATATAACAGTAGTATTCATTATGCATTCGTTCACTTATAACAAAAATAAATAAATATTGTTAGTTTATCCGTTTCTACGCTTGCTCCTTGTAGACAAATAAATAAAACGCCGTTATGCGTGAAAACAGAGACCATGCGTCTCTTGACTGGAGAACGTCTTCACAGAGAAAGGTAAAAGTGGAATCGTATAAAATGGCTTATTATTGATGAGATTTCTATGGTACCATAACCAACTTTAAGAAACATTCACCTCTGGCTAAAACAAATGAAAGTGGGCTATGCTTATTTTGGCAGTGTCAACATTTTGCTGTTTGGAGACTTAATGCAGCTTCCACCAGTAGCTAAATCTGCTAGATTTGCTTTAAAGTACTAGAGCAGTATTGCTTTAAACAACCGCCACATTTTAATGCTGAAGTGGATTTATGGGCATTATTTAACTCCTGCAAACTGCAACAGAATATTAGGCATGCAGACGACACCCCATTTGTGGATATTTTGAATAGTCTACGGGTTGTTTAACTCACCATACATACTTATGCTCATAATCAATCTTTTCATTGCAGTCGGGGGACGCTTTTTCTTGGAATAGTTCTTTACAGGTCCCCCAACTTCGACGAAAAGATTGGTTATGAGTTTTCAATATTTGAGCACGATGGTGTTTTAATTGCACAGTAAATATAATCTATGTAGTACCTACCTTGTGGCCATTCAACATTTAAATCATGTAACTTGTTTGTAATTTTTTAGTTCACTTTAGCAGGCGTGTTTTTTATATTTTTTAATTATTTGTTTTTTCATTCAGACACATTACATGATTTGATATTATACAGACATTTAAACATAAAGAGTACCGAAGACTTCTGGAGTATATCAGTTAAAGTGGCAGAATTAAAAGTAACTTGCATTATTGCACCATATTAAGAAACAATATTCAATCTTGGTGTCGATAGAGGAAACTTCTGTAATTTAATGAAATAAAGTAAAATCACTCCAATTTTAAATTTAGGGTCTACATCTGACCCTTGCAATTATAGACCTATTTCGATCTCACCTGTTCTGAGTAAATTATTCGAAAAATTATGCTCAAATAATCTTATTCCATTTTATCGTATATTGACTGAGAATCAGTTTGGTTTCACAAAGAACAAATCCACAACAGATGCAGGCGTTCAATTGATGTAACATATACTGGTTCAAATGCTAATACTTCAATGGAACTAATGGAACAATTTTAGGACCTTTTCTGTTTCAGCGTATATTAATTATCTTACTTGCATGGTCAAATATTTCTGCGATATTATTATATTTGCTGAAGATACCTCTCTGATTTTTAAAGTAGATAGGAAAGACAGTGAACTCATTCATGTGAATAATGTGTTATCTATGACCTGTAAATGGTTCGCCGCTAATAATGTTCTTGCCCGTTCTTCTCGCAGTGGCTCTCAACATTTTTTTGCTGAACGTGGCAGCACAATATAGAATATTTCCGTATTAAAATTTGTAATTGACCTTCATAATAGCGTCGTAGACGCCTAAATTTAATAAATTATTTCGACTTTTGACATTGACTTTGATTCGTATTATTTATAAGTTACCTAAGCTGTTGGTTTTCCTTTAAATAAATAAATATATAATAAATTATGTAGAAATGAACAAACTCACCCTTATCAGATTATTGGTAGCACATCATGTTTGAGTCGCTGTGCATTGACAGTACATCTAACAACGATAAAGTGTTCCAATCTTGAAGAACTGAGCAGAAGCGTTATGAATCGTAATTCAAAGCATGTCCGAGGCCAATATATTAAATTAAAAAATTAGTTTCGGTCGTGCCTTGTATTACAAACCAAAAAGTTCTCAAGTCGCAAAACCCTCTTCTTTCTCGCTCAACACCTTCACCTGAAGGAATCTGCAAATAAAAAAGTACTTCGTTGGAAGGTGTCTGCCGCAGCTTGCTACTAGCTATCGGACAAAACACTATCACTGTTCGACCTAGCCATATTCTGGCCTCATGTATCCAGAAACCAGAACCCGATTTATAATTTTAGGTGGACTTAGTTTGCAATAATACTATATGGGGCTCCAAAAACGTCGCGCTTAAATTTGACAACCAGTTTGAATTCAGCTTTAACTTCTTGTCGTCAGTTGAGGTGTTTGTTGTTTTTAATCTTAAACCACCAAATAACACCGCTGAGCTGTTGAAATGATTTAACCGCTCAACATTGTTATAAAGCGGTGCAAAATTGCATTCTTCTTTCTTAAGAAACATCTTGGAACCTGCAAGCAAGTTTTCATCCATTAGTTACTGGTGTCGCTAACACCGTATATCGATTGTTAAGGGAGTAGAGTTAGGTAGGTACCTACTATAATATACGGGAATTTTGGTGAGAAAGGGATTGTAGATGTCGGCGCAGTTCTTTCCCTTCACATAATAGATATCTAGTTGTCCTTCTCCTTCTCTGAAATGATTCAAATCTATTTTGTACGGGAGTTAACTTAGTCAGACAACAGTTGAGTACTAATTTCTTCAGTAGTGATATTTAATCTTAATTGTAAGTCTGCATCTCAATTTACACATTTATTATAATTTAATATACTTTAATATATGTAGTAAATATATAACATTTGCTATTATATAATCAAATAAATATAATTAATAATAATTAAGTCAAACTTAAAACTAGCCTCATCAAATAACCCACCCCTGATCTCTCTCGGTGCAAAGGTCCCCATAACACTTGCAGCCTTTCCGCGCTGAATGGCAATGGCTCTCATGATGATCCTCTGCACCAGGAACGAGCTGGAGTGGGAGTCATCAGTTTTATCCCTTAACCTGCGCCCTATCTCACAAACTAACTTTTTGGCCTCTGTACCCCACGAACCCATGGTCTCTACTGCAATAAGCACAAAAAGGTAAACTGGCTCCATTGTATTTTTGCCATTTTTTGTTGCCGGCGTCTTCGGCTGCTGCTGACGGTGAATGGACAGTGCGACTCAGGTGGCTGGCGGTGACAGTGTTGACGCAAGTAGCGTCCCACACCAGGCACTTGCCATTCTGTCAGGGCACCAGGATGAGCCCATCCGGCCTCTTACCATCAGATTTACACAAACCCGGGGGCTCGAGAACGCAGGGTACGTTTGCCGACAGGAAGGATCTTCGCACAATGTCGTTGAGGGCATGGTGACGCGGAAACCTACACGTGCAGCGACGACATTTCAGAGCATGATGGCCATCAGGCTCCACCATGGAGCCGCAGGTGCATCTATGGGGTTCACACACCTTGCCACCCAGGCGGAGGGCCACCGCAACACGCAGAGAGTCATCGTCCAGCAAGGTGCCTAGATGAGGTGAAGGTAAGGCGTGCAACCATGCCCAGATTCTAATTGCGTCACTGCCCTGAGTCTGGCCATATCGGCAACAAAAGCTCGTTCCAATAACTACCCTTGGATCTGTTTGGCTCCAACGTCATCACATGTCCGCTGAATATGTACCGCTACTGGACTTCTTGCCCCCGAGTTGTTGTTCGACCAAGCTTACACAGTGCCTGACACAAAGGGTATACTCGCCCCGTCACCATTAGGCCGAAGGATGGTAGCAACAAGGTCCGTAGCCCCATGTGCCGACACAAGGAAAGCCAGCAAGCCCATATCACGCGCGCCCCGACCCCCGTACCGGATTGGAAGAGCCGCCTGACTCCATTGAGACTCATCCAGTGCGATATTGAGTCGGTACTCAATATCGCACTGGTTGAGTCTCAACCACTGATTTTAATACCTTGTCAAATGATGAAACTTCATCTGGACAAAGCCAAGTAGGAGTGGTTCGCAGCAAATACGCGATTCTAGGAAGAGCAAAGCACATACGCAGCAAAACAATTGCAACGTGCGCGGACAGATTCCCCGAAACGTTCTTGAGCGGTAAAAATAAGTCGTTCACGAGAAGTAATAGCCTCTGGATCTGCATTCAAGAAAATAGGAGACCTTAAAAGGTTAACTTTGGAAGTAGAAAGTTCCTTAAGACCAAGAAGAAGAGAGCCGCGACGAGTGAAGGGTTTACGAGCTTCGGAACTACAGGGGAAAACTACACTTACACTTAGAGGGATTCACCTCCAGACCCAGGTCTTTGAGGCGAGGAATCAGGGTCTCCAGATCCTGGAATATGTCGTCCAGTGTTCCCCCGATAGTGCCACTCTCTAGGTACCAAATGTTTAAACGGGACTTGACATCTAGGATAATTTTGTGGATGGTGAGACTGAAACGAAAGAATGAGATCATCATTGAAGAAGAGATTAGAAGGAGACAGATAAATTTAAAAAGGATAAAGGGAAGGAATGTTTAGCTTGACCTCACTCAATAGAACGTCTCGTTCCAAAGTGTTAAACTTTACGAATGTCTAGCTTCAGCACGACGCTGTCTGCGTTCTCCGAGTTCATTACAAAAGTCCGCGTGGCATGTATAGCAGCCTCACAGCCCAGGCGTGTACCGAACCCTAGTTGGTGTGGCTGCAAACTGGCCATCTCGTCCTTCACGGCGTGGCATGCTAACTTGGCGGTCAAACGACGAAGACACTACCGATGGCGATAGGTCTAACACCGCCGTCCTTTTTAGTCAGCGCACAGAGAGACGCACCATAAAGGTACGGACACACTCAGGGTTTAGTTGACCACTGAGCAAGAAATTTGAATGTCTGGCCAGACATCCCAATAGCCATTGACCATTTTCACCAGCAGAACTAGATGTCAATTTTTTAAGGTGCCCCGGACGCATTCCATCTAAACCCGCTGCTGAACCACTGTAAAACGAGCCGAGCGCCGACGTCACGTCATCGACAGTAACTGAGACCGCACTATATGAAGCATCAAGGCTAGATGGGAACTGAGAGGAAGAGATGGGCCCGGGTGCTTAAGTTTCTGTGTAGCCAGTGTGTCGGGATTCTGCTGTGCAAAAGAATCGTCAGACATCTACAGGCGGGCCACACAGCCCCTCTTATGTCACCTTCGAATACTTTTGATACAATTACTTTTCTAATTGAGCGCGACCCGGAATTCGACCCGGCTGCGAGGCCACAATCAGCATCGCAGTGAAAAGACCCAGACGACGGATATTTGCCCTCACCTTTATCGTCATATTTCCTGGTATGTTTTTAGCTGGAACTCTTAAAGCTCTATATGCAAAAAAGAGAAGCCCACACCAGTTCTTCAATCCATTGCAGCTAACACACGTATCGATTATGTCATACAATTTGCCGGTTGCCTGATTTCGCGCGTCCTTGGGGTCATGCCTAAGCACAGGTGTACTCCGTTTCAAACAAGCAAGTCTATGCAGGGGGCATCGTTACAATGATGGTGGCACCTGACTCGCCGGAAGATTCATTGTATCCGCTGATGAGGCCTGTGAAGTGGCGACTGGGTGACGCACATCTCTGTGTTTTCGGCCTATATGAACCTTGAGCCTATGTACGCTGAAAGTACGCGAAGACCCAGGGCAGTGGGGACAAGGTAGATGCGCAGGTAAAGTACTCATTTGATTGTTAAATGGACACCGAATTAATCGTGAATAATAAATAAATTACATTATAGAAATATAATAAATTTAGTCAACAAATTCAAATTGAAATATAAAATAAATAGAAAAATTCAATCAAATAGATCACACAACAGTATTTGACGTCAGAACACTTACTAAAATTATATACACATAAATGTAAAAAGGTTCATCAAAGCAATACCTAATGTTATAAAACATTAATGCTACACCTTGGAACAACAAACTTGGAAAAACTCAACAAAGCATGTCAAAAAAAATGTTATAATTTTAAATGTAGCATTACATACATGGTGTTATAGGTAATAGGTATGTATTTTTAGATTGTGCTTCACACGCCATATATATTGAAATAAATATCTCACAGCCGTCTTTGTCACACTGAGCCGCGCAGATTTATACACATTTTACAAATAATAGGAAAGTTTTTCCCTGGTTTTTGGATATTTTAAAAGCGAGTAAAGGATGACTCACGCTAGACCGTGTCGGGTCCGAGCCGAGTGTCGCCCGTAGCACGGTCACCGAGCTGGTCCCATACCTGTAATTACAAAGACGGGCCTCGACCGAGCAATGACCGATGCGCCATGATGCAGTCTACTCGCCCAAGCAAAAATAGTGATGTAACTACACTACAATGACGTTGAATTTTGACGATCTGGAATTAGCGGCTATTGCGATCGCACTGGACGTTGAAGAATCTGAAAAAAATTCAACTCCAAGGAAATGGAGAGTGCATCCACTTTGGTAAAAAAAAATATATATTAGCTCTTAAGAATAGCTAAACGAACACACGTTAGCTGCTTGGCATAAGATTAGCTAACCAGGCAGGTATTTACAAAATGCCCTATTATAATGACTGCCATTCTAAGATATATATCAGGACCGAAGGCACGGAAACACTCAGTAATAATGCCACTAGCTGTCACTCATCCCAGTCATGAATGCAGTGGAGGTTGTTTTACTTATTTGTTCGATTAAGATCGACTTTGTCAGCGATGTCAGCGCTTTGTCATCTACATTCCATTAACGAGCTGAAGACCTGTAACATACAGCTGGACAGTCGACAGACCAGGGCCGAAGTCTCACCTCTTATAGTAATAATAACTTGATTTTACTGCTAAACTTTAAACCTCCACGTCAATCAAGCAGTCTTACAAGCGGTAAAGGAATCGCTCGGCGCTCTGATGACGTCACAATAAATAGTTCACTCTTTTCGCGAACCCTGACGTGACATTTAATACGAAGTATAAAATATACTTTGCTTATTTTGACCCATAATGAAGAATTATAATAATTGGAGTCCATACATTTCCCATCGCTCATATCATATAATGCTGGATATTTCCTCACAGCTTCAATCAAACGTTCGTTGTTCATTTTCCAATGTCGAACAAAAACGACAGTGCACTTGCATAGCACCACTACGACTGCTCGGGTGCAGCTCGGCGGCACTGTATTCATGCAACGGGCCGTGGCCGAGCCGAGCCGGGACCGAGTTGTTTCCGAGCGTTAGTAACATTTTTATGGCAAATAAATTATTATAAAACCTATAACTAGTGGCTCTCCGAGCTGTTAACCTCAGGAGTCAGCCCTTGCACAGGTTAAAATTGAATAAAGGTTCACTGCGCACGCTGATGGGGGAATGGGTCACAAAATCAAAAAATCTAGATTCATGTAAATAATAAATGATTTTCTTCAGTCCAAGAAAATCAATGACACACGGGCTCCAGCGTAAGCTATGTGTATCAGAATGAGCGTAAGCTATGTGTATCAGAATGAGGTAGGTATGTAGTAAATATACAATAATTTTACATACTAATTGGTAATGTTACATAATTTTGTTGGTTGTGATCTACGGTGACTAAATTATCACTCGGTCAATTAGCTTTCTGTTACTACTTGTGTTATATTATAAAGGTTAATTCAGCTGTTGGTTTTCCCTTATATAAATAAATATATAATATATTATGTAGAAATGAACAAACTCACCTTATCAGATTATTGGTAGCACATCATGGTTGGGTCTCCATGTATCGACAGTACATCGAACTGCGTTAAAGTGTTTGAGCAGCCCGATCTTGAAGAACTGAGCAGAAGCGTTATGAATCGTAATTCAAAGTACGTCCGACGCCAATGTATTAAATTTAAAAATTAGCGTCAATCGTACCTTATATTACAAACCAAAAAGTTCTCAAGTCGAAAACCCGTTTCTTTCCCGCTCAGCACCTACACATGCAGAAATCCACAAATAAATTATAGTAATTCGTGGGATGGTCTCAGCCGCAGCTTTCCACTAGCCATCGTACAAAACACTATCATGCCATGTTCTGGCCATCAGGCCATACATCAGTATGAAGAAGTTATTTCGATGGGCAGGTCCAAACGGTTGCGTTATTAAAATTGACTAACTTTTGATACACAGCAGGATTATTTATATCATCGTGGCTAGTTTAGTCGAGTAAGGGCCACTACTGACTCCAGACAGGGCCCAATGCGCCATCGTTTCATTTGGCAAACGTAAAAGGGGACCCGATACAAAATTTTTGTGGGATTTAGTGGCGCAAGTAATACTATATGGGGGCTCTAGGAGTCCCAACGGCCTCTGAACAGCTAAGGACCCTCTTTGACGTAGCATCTTTAATGTGTGTCCTAATGTTACAATTTTGCATTCATTTAATTTTTTTTTAATACAAACTGTTCTAGGTTGACGTTTGGCATTTACTTATATAAGACAAATAGCGGCCCGCCCCGGCTTTGCACCTGAATTTCTACTTTTTTGAAAATATCCCATAGCCTTTATTCATCAGGAATAATAAGGGATTTAAAATGATGAAAGAATTTTTCAAATCGGTCCAGTAGTTTTAAAGGTTATTCGTTACATACAAAAATAAAACTCTTTCCTCTTTACAATATTATTGGTGTAGATAGATCGATGAGACGGTATCATTTTCTGAAAGAGTTCGGAAAAATATGAAGATGCGATAATGTTCCGTGGTGGTCATGCATATAATTGCAGTGGGTTGGCTTTGACAAAATTTAGGTTTTAAATAAACTTGGGCAGGTCTGGGTTTATTCATTTATAGTTGCTTTGCCTAGCTTGTATGCCTCGCGCTGCTCGTTTTGGATAAACTCAGGCCTTCCTTACTCATCCCGGATGGGTAAGGAGGCAACGGCTTTAGAGGAGAGTGCAAGTCATGATGATCCCTAAGGCAAGTCTGACGGATACCTTCTCGTGGTGCTGCCAGATGACAAAATAGACTTACGGTGTATAAATTGTAGTTTTAAGGCAAGGCTACAGATAATTTGTCATGTTTATGAGTAGATGAAAAAGAGTTTGGCAGTGTGTGTGTTAAAATAGGGACCCCTCTAACTGGCAAACACCAGCGCCTACTACTGTCAAACATATTGTTACATAATCGAAAATAACCGCTGTCTTTTATTTGGTAGTGACCCCTGTTCCGATAACTCACGTTTTTGGAGGCGGGGACAAACAGGCTAGACTAGTTCTAAAACCCCGATGATAAATGTATCCTTAGACTTCGGGAAAATACCTCCAAGGTATTGTCAGTCTTCTGAACTCTAAACTTCCGGAGGCTTGAAGGAAGATTAAAGCATGTCCATTTCCCAAAAAATGTTGCTTATGGTCACGTTTTATAATTACTATTTATAATTATTCTATTTTATTGATTGCGTATCGTGATAATGTCGAAAGCTAACAGAGATGCGAAAGGGAAAGTTGCAAAAGGCCCTTCTCAGGGCCAACCTATTGTTTCGTCTGAGGACCGCTCGAGCGGCACGAATGAGAGCCTGAAAAACTGCTCTTCTCAGGGCCAAACTCTACGGGGTCCTTCGCGAGATCCGTCGGAGGTCTCCATGGGGGCCGAAGTGAGGTCGGACGTAGATTCCGTATTTGAGGAGTCTTGCGACGTGGGTGACAGCCGGAGGAGGTGGCCTTAGTCCTCGTTCGGACGGTCCGCGTCGACTCTGAGGGAAGTAGTCGAGGCAATGGCTAGCAGGAGTGAGTGAGAGCCGAAAACAGGCAAATCGTCCTCCTCAGCCAGCCCCCCCCCGATTGGAGGACACGCCGCTGTTAGCGGGGACAGCAGGGTGCTTACAGCGGAGGGGAGGGGTAAGGTGCCCCCCCCCCCACGTTAGTTGCGCTGATACGTCGCGAACTGACTGGCGCAAACCGTTACCTTACACCACATGATTATATATAAATATCGCGTGCGCGTGCCGCAACGAACACAAAGTAGTCCCGTATTTTTAATTTTAAAATTAGAAGATGGCTCCGAAAGTTGCTGATTCTTCGTTACGCGATTTAATTGAACTTGTTACGAATCTTAACGACAAAATCACGTCACTTCAGAATACAATAATCAAGCAGGATGAAACTATAGCAAAAAACACTCAAGAAATCACCCAGCTGAGACTAAAACTTGAAGGTACTTATCGGACTTGTGACACAAGCGCACAAAAATTTCAAAAATCGTCGACTACGGCTACGAGCAACGAAACGGCCCCGGTCGTGAATCAGCGCCCAGTCCGGCAAGTGAAAAGGAACGCTGCCGCAACAACGACATCGTCACTGGGTGCGACAAAGACGAAGCAACGGCTGCCAATTATGGAAGGAGCGACAACTCCCGAGGTGAGCCGAATAAATTACCTTTCTCCCTCAACGGCAACCGCATCTATGCAAGATGACTCACGATCCCAGCAAAGTGTGGCCTTAGTAGAAGCAACAAGTGAAAAAAAATGTGATGATTGGCAAGTTGTGAAACGAACCAAATATATAAATAAACAACGTTCCGTACTAAATGGTACTGGTAAAACTAATGAGATGCTACAAAGTGTAGAACAATTAAAATATATGCAAGCTTGGTCATTTCGACCTGACACGACAGCCGACAACATTCAGAATCACATAAAATCTTTAGTTAAATTGGACGATTTTCTAGTCGAAAAACGGGAGCTGAAGACAAACAGACATGCAGCATTTGTTATCGGGGTACCGATAACTATGTTTGAGTCTGTGTATACACCAACTGTTTGGCCTCCAGGAGTCAAAATCTCCGAGTGGACTTACTTTCGTGCATCGCCCCGTGTGCGGGGCGCGAGCGCAGACAAAACTGGTAGCCATAAATACGAAGCGGTCGGCTCAGCCCCACCAGTCCCCCAATTGCAGTAATCGAGCGAGCTTGTATGCGTCATCGCTGTACCCACATCGTACACTTGTTATATGTCATCAAAATATACGATCAATCGACTTAAAAGTTCCAAGACTAAAAGTTTGTTTACACAGTGAATTAAAGTGTGATATCTTAGCAGTGACTGAACACTGGCTCACCGACGAACAATTAAAGTGTGTTAACGTAACTGGCTTCAAATTAGCTTCAAAATATTGTAGAAAGGTAATAACTCATGGAGGATCGTGTTTATTTGTTAATGAGAACCTGAAATGGGTAGAAAATCATGCTATAACGACGTTATCGGTTGAACGATTCTGTGAAATTTCTGCTGTTGACTTGTTAGAATCTAATATTACCGTTGTTTGTTTGTACCGCACGAATTTAGTAGCGGGAAAGAATTTCTCGAACATTTTGAACGTCTGCTCGATGAACTTAGTGATAGCGGTAGGGATTGCATTATAGTTGGCGATAGTAACATAAACTGGTTAGCTGAAACTTGTGGGGAGAGGAAAAGTCTAGCTGATCTATTATTATTGCACAACATGAATATGATAGTAGATTTTCCTACTCGTATAGCCGACACATCGGCTACATGTCTCGATCATGTTTACACAAACATGACAATGGACGCTGTGCAAGCCACACCCGTAAAAACCAACTTAAGCGATCATCACGCAGTTCGATGCGAAGTGTCTTACCACTGGGATACACAGGAAATGAAAACACGTCTTGTACGTAATTTCTCTCAGTCAAATCGTGATAATTTTGTAAGTTCTATAGATTGTGTGGACTGGCAAGAAATATATGCGCGATCTAGGTCTGCTGAAAGTTTAGCAGAATCGGTCACAAATGTCATAAAAAATAAGTTTGAAAATTGCTTTCCTTTTAGGCGAAAGCCAAACCTAAAACCTGACTCATCGTGGGTAACACCCGATGTAAAAAATATGAAATCTCTTCTTTTTGACATTCATGAAATTCATAAGACATTCCCTAATGACATTGCTATACAGACCATTTTAGAAAAAATTAAAATAAAGTATGACATACTAATTAATAATAAGAAATCGGACTTTTATAATAACATTATATTAAAAAATAAAAATGCATCAAAAGCTATGTGGAAAATTGTGAACAGTGAGCGGGGAAAGAATAATAACCCTAAGTTAAACTTTGCTGACATTCTTGTAAACACCGACGGTAGAAAGTTTGAAACTCCTGAAGATGCCGTTAATGCCATGAACTCGCTCTGAATGCAGCGGCTGCGTGTGGGTCGCCCGCCGCTGATATCGCCGGCGTTTGCTGCGCCTTATCATCTGCGCGCTGCCCTGCGGATCGCTCACTCAGACTACGTACATTTACTGCCGAAGAAGTATACCGCATAGTCACCGTTCGGATACCTCCAAAGCAGTCCAAAGATATTTACGGACTCTCTATGGAGCTTCTGAGGGAAGCCATTGTACCCTTGGCCCCTGTATTGTCGACACTCTATAACTTTTGTCTCACAGAAGGAGCATATCCTAAACTTCTGAAAGTGAGTAAAGTGTCGCCAATATTTAAGGGAAAGGGCAAGAGAAATAACATTGACGATTACAGACCCATTTCCATTATTCCTGCTATGTCAAAGATATTCGAGAATGGGCTGTGCTCAAGACTCACGGACTATCTTACGTTGACTAGCGCACTCTCAGATCGCCAATATGCTTACCGGGAGGGACGTTCAACGACCTCGATGACTCGTGAAGTTATAAAACTGGTGATGGCCGCTCGGGAGTGTAATCTTCAGGTTGCCGTAATTTGCTGCGATTTATCCAAGGCTTTTGACGTGGCTGACCACGCCGTACTCGCCGTTAAACTCAAATACTATGGTATTGACGGTGCAGCGTTCTCGGTATTAACTGACTTACTCCAAGATAGGTCCCAGATAGTAGACGCTGGAGATGGAAGAACTAAATCAACGCCACTTACATCTATTATGGGTGTGGCCCAAGGTTCTTCAGTATCAAACATTTTATTTTCACTCCTTCTAAATGACCTGCCAAACGTAGTGACAAAAGGTCATATAATAATGTATGCTGACGACGTAGCCGCTATAGTAACTGCGCCGTCCGTTGATCTTTTAGAGGCAAAGCTGAATGAAACCACAAACAGCTTAGCGAAATGGTTTAATATGAATGGACTTGCTCTGAATATTAAAAAAACACACTTCATGCACTTTAATTTAGCCGGTCGTGCAATGCGGTCTCTTAATGTCGCGATAAACGGCAGTTCTATAGACCAACTCAAAGATATGACATTGTTAGGCTTCGTTATTGACAGAACTCTGACGTGGGAAAGTCACATACAAAAACTGTGTGGTAAACTAGGGAGTGCGTGTTATGCGCTTAGTCGAGTGTCTCGAGTGGTGTCAATGGAGGTGTCGCGCGTGTGCTACTTCGCGACGGTGCACTCGCTGCTGCAGTACGGTGCGGAGCTGTGGGGCTGCTGTGCGGACTGGGAGCGGGCTTTCCGCATGCAGAAGCGGGCTATCAGAGCGATGGCACATGTGTCGCAAAATACCTCTGTAAGACCTTACTTTAAAGAACTCGGGATTCTCACATTGCCAGCCATTGTGATATACCAAGTGGGTGTCTTCGTGAGAACTAATCTTCACTTATATTTGAAGCATAGTGACGTGCACTCGTACAACACGCGCAACTCACACAAGTTAAAGACAATATCCCACTCTCTCACCAAGTCCAGCAAACTGACGCACGTTTCGGGACCTGCAGTTTATAATAGACTTCCTGCAGAGATTATCGCGGCTCCAAGTATGACGTGCTTTAAAACTAGATTGAAATGCTGGCTCATCGAGCAAACTTTTTATAATTACGAGGAATTTATAAAAATTACATAATGCTGACTTACATTTAATTAATTAATAAATATTATGTTCTCTTTTTTTAATTGACAAATTATTTTTTATTATTATTATATTTTATTATTATATTTTATTATTATTATTATTATTACTTTTGATATTGATGTTTTTAACTTTACATTTGTAATTATTGTGCAATTTTGTTTTTATTATATTGAGTACTAACTCAAAAATTTATAATACTTATTGACATGTAAACATAGTTTATGAAATATATGAGTATGAGTATGAGTATATCAGTGAATTCACTACGGAGTAAATATCATATGGGTGAAAACTTAGTGTTATACTTGCTGAGTGGGTGGTGATTTGATTGATAGATAAAGCATTTATTTGCCTCTCCAATACACACGTACATTCAAATAAAGCCACAGTCACTTTAGTCTTTTTTTAAACGAGCAGTTATTTGGTGATGGAATGTGGCACACCGACGTCGGTCTCTACCAAAATCAAAAATAAAATGTGCATGCCCCATGTCCATGACATATATCATAGATCCTATGGAATGACCTGAGTGGAATATCAGCATTGATTTACGTAACTAAGACTAGTCCCCGCACATTCCGCAATTTGCGATGACGATTAAAACACAAAATAACAAGTGAAATTTAAGAAACATTTCGTTCCTACCAGAAAATGCGCCGCAGCTTTCACGTCTCTTTCATCAAACAAATCTAATAGCATGTTCCTTAACAAGTTCATTTTAAACTTTTCCTAAAGAAAAGGAGGAGATTCTCAAGTACAATTTTATATGATTTTATGTTTGTTACAAGATTCCAACCCTAATTATAATTGTCAAGGATGAAATCAGGTATCGATGGGTTATTAACTTTAAGGAGATAAAATCAGAACAAAGGTTAAATGCTGACTGACATATATTTCTAACTGCCTTCACATTGGTACGTCTTAAAAGTATAGCATGCAGTTTGCTGTAACATTTTGCTAGGCGCTAAAAACTGAACATGCCCCCGGGCGTTGAAAGGATCTCTTTCAACAATTATTAATGTCTTCTGGCTCCGGGAGTGGGCAAATCTTGACGAAAGACCTGCGAATCGTGCCACTGGAAGTCTTGATATCAGCTACTCTGACAACGCCGTCATTTCCAGGATGTACCGCGACTACTCGACCTAACTTCCACTTCAATGGTGGCAAGTTATCTTCCTTCAGAAGAACGAGGGAGTTGATCTTGAGGCTTGCACCCTTGCTTGAGCGCCATTTGGTTCGAAGTTGAAGTTCTGAGATATATTCTTTGCTCCAACGAGACCAAAAATGCTGGCGGATTTGTTCAATTCGTTGGAACCGAGTCAATGAGTGAGTGGAATGGTCCTGGTAGTCGGGTGACGGCAGGGAGGTCAGTGGACGTCCAATAATGAAGTGTCCAGGAGTTAATGGCAGCAAATCGTCGGAGTCTGAAGAGAGTGGAGTCAACGGCCTAGAGTTCAAGATAGCCTCAATTTGAACTAATGATGTATTTAGTTCTTCATATGTTAAATGACAATTTCCCAACACTCTGACTAAATGATGCTTGGTTGACTTTACAGCAGCTTCTGCAAGGCCCGCGAAATGAGGAGAATATGCCGGGATAAAATGAAAATTAATTCCCTCGTTAGCCATCTCCTCGGACAATGAATTGCAGTTAGATTTAAGAAATTTTGATATATCATTATATCCACCTACGAACGAAGTACCGTTATCTGAGAAAATATTTGATGGTTTTCCTCTCCTAGAAATGAATCTGCGTAAAGTCATTAAAAAAGTATTACTGGTCAAATCACCCACAAGTTCCAAATTAATGCACTTTGTCGAGAAACACACGAAAATGGCGATATAGACTTTTACTAATTTAGATCCACGACCTTGACGCGACGATGACATAAGGGGTCCTGCATAATCTAAGCCGACGTTTTGGAAAGGAAAACTTACTAGAAGGCGATGCTGGGGTAAGTTACCCATTATGGGAGTTATAGTCTGCCCCTTCATTCGACAACACCTTACGCATTGTCTATAGCAATGTCTAGCTAAATTACGGCCTCCTATAGGCCAATAGTTTTCTCTAATAGTTGCCAACATTAACTGAGGCCCAGCATGCATAAGTTTTTTGTGTTCGTAAGTAAATAATAATTTAGTGAATCTATGAGTGGACTGTATAAGTATAGGATGCTTCTTCGCATATGAGAAATCTGAATTGTCTAAGCGACCTCCAACGCGAATTATTTTTTGGTCATCTAGAAAAACGTTAAATTTGAGCAAAGGGCTCTTCTTAGGCAACTCTTGATTGCCAAGTAACAGTCGGTATTCAGGAAAAGATTCATTTTGAGACGTCCTAATTATAAAATTTAACGCAACCTGTAGCTCCTCACAACGGAGGGGACCTGAAATCTGTTGTTTTTTACAAAGACTCGCAAATCTTAGTATAAATGCTACACTGCGGTTCAGTCTCAGAAAGTTAGAGAATCTCTCAAATTTAATAAGAGCATTAGTTTCCATTTCGTTTTCAGTAACTTGACTGTGTAGGGCGATATTAGGTTTAAGCTCTGGCAATGATGTTTCATCGCGAGAATAGGTGTGATTAGAAGGCCAACATGACATATCTTTGCTCAGGAAGGCCGGACCTGTCCACCATTTGTCCAGGGTGGAAATGGAGTTTATGTCCACGCCACGTGATACGTAATCCGCGGGGTTGTCTTCTGTAGGAACATGCCTCCAATGAGAGTTGCCGGTTCTTTCTAAAATATCTGCTACCCTATTTCGTACAAAGGGCTGCAACTTACTCGGTAATGTTCTCAACCACCCTAAAACGATTGTGGAATCTGTCCAGAAAAAAGTTCGCGCGACATGAACTCTTAATGATGCAATAGCCTTTTCATAGAGAAGAGATCCAGTTAGGGCACCGCATAATTCAAGGCGTGGTATCGTTGTGGGCTTGAGTGGAGCTACTCGACTCTTAGCCATTAGCAACCGCACTAAGATCTTACCTTCACTACTGACACTACGCACATATAGACTAGCACCGTAAGCAAGCTCTGAGGCGTCCGAGAAAATGTGATATTCAACATATTCATGTGAATCACATATTATACGACGTGGAATGCGAATGCTATTTAGTAGTGGTAGGTTCGTTATCACTTCAACCCACCGTCTATTAATCTCTGGGGGTATTGATTCATCCCAGGAAAGTTTGTGTAGCCACAGACTTTGGAGCAATATCTTCAGTACCACGACGCAGGGTGCTAGTAATCCAAGCGGGTCAAAAATCTGTGCGATCGTTGAAAGTATATCGCGCTTTGTATTACCTCTAGTAATAGAATAATTTATAGGGAAACAAAGCTGATCAGATTGTGGCAGCCAGCCAAGACCCAATGTTTTACTAGACTCACTAGCTCCAATGTTTAAATCCACCGACGTTTGAGGAGATTCGGGTATAGGGAGTACTTGAGGCTCGTTTGACTTCCACTTTCGCAAGTTCATCTGTGCTGAAGCGAGCGTGGCAGTCACCTTATCACGCAAATCAATTACCTCGTTAATCTCATCCCCTCCAGAAAGCCAATCATCAACGTAGAAATCATGCATGATGGTTTCAGCAACCTTCTTGTCTATGCTCTCCAGGCCCAGCTGTCTTAAGCACCTTGTTGCTAAAAATGGAGCACTGGCAGTGCCATAGACAACAGTGTTCAGTTGAAAGGCATGCAGTGGATCTGATGGATTTTTGCGCCAGACAATCTGCTGCAGATGTCGGTCATCTGTATGGACAGATATCTGTCGATACATCTTCTCGACATCTGCAGTGAGAACATACTTATGCTGTCTAAAACGAAGCAAAATTGAGATCAGATCGTCTTGCACTACTGGACCTACCATCTGCAATTGGTTCAAACTTACATTTGTGGTGGTGGGGCTACTAGCGTTAAATACCACTCTTAATTTGGTGGTACTACTACTCTCACGCAAGATTCCGTGATGCGGTATATAATGCGCACCTGGCATCGACTCAAAAGGGTTGATTCGTGACATATGACCTAAAGCTTCATACTCTGTCATAAACTGTGTATACATATCACGTAGTTTCGGGTTAGCGTTAAGTCTGCGTTCTAAAGAAAGAAAACACTGCTTTGCTCGTGGCAAAGAATCACCTAATAAATCAGGTGTATGCTTTAAAGGTATACGAACGCAGAAACGACCATCGCTTAAACGTTTAGTATTCTGCTCAAAATGTTGTTCGCAGGATTTTTCTTCTGCAGAGTACTGGGAACCTGAGCTCACCTCCTCAAGTTGCCAAAATCGGCTTAGTTGATTTTGGATATCATCATTAAAATTCTGATCAGAGGTAACATTAGTAAAATTACATTTTATTTGAGACGAAGATACATGGCTGCCTTTAATGGGGCCTGATACGAGCCATCCTAGCTTCGTATCACAGAGTATCGGTTGGCCGTCTCCTAATTTAATTCGTTGCGATCCTAAAACGTCCCAAAAGACGTCTGCGCCGATTAATAAATCGACAGGGGCCGGCGCGTGAAAATGTGGATCAGCAAGAACAATATTGGAAGGAAGTCTTAGGTTGGACATATCTACATGTCTGCTCGGCACAAGATTTGTTATCGCAGGCAGAACAAAACACTGAAGGCTTGTCGAAAAACTCTCATCCAATGATTTTATTTGCAAGCTACATATTTTATTGATTTTCGATGTAACATTATTTATACCTAAAACTGAGTTATTTACAACTTTAGCAGGCAGTCCTAGCTTCTCAAACAGACGCTCACTCATTAAGCACGACGTACTACCACTATCTAATAACATACGTACAATATGCTGTCGATTATTTTTTCCCGTTATTTTCACTAACGCAGTCGATAATAACACATCGCCGTGATCAGCGCGAGGCATAGATGCGACGCTTGCAGACAGTGATAAGCCGGCACCCGTGGCAGGCGGCTGCAATGATGATTCCTGCTGCAGCGGCTGCGTATGCGCGTTCGAATTATAACCTTTGCTATCAGTGTTCGATGCAGTGATAGCCGAAACCGGGTTGTTATTACTATCTGATACGTACACCAGTGAGTTATGTTTCCGACGGCATATTTTGCATCCCTGCTTTTTACAATGATTGGCGTAATGACCGCGATTTAAGCAATTAAAACAAACCTTGTATTCGGGTAACAGTTTAAGACGTGATTCATTAGTGAGTGCTAAAAACTGAGGGCAATTACTCAAACAATGTTCACTATTACATTTGGGGCAGCGCTTGTTTACAAAATTACTATTTTTATAATTACTGTTTCCAGAAACTGAAACCATTGTTTTTATATTTGAGTTATCCTTAACAGAACCACTTGAAGTCCTTCTCTTAGCGGACATTTCGATGGTTTCAAGTAAGTCTGCTCGTGTTTTAATGAAAGTGAGAAAAACATCAAAGGTTATTTTCTGATCTTTAGTTAGCATTCCTTTATACTCTTCCCATTCACGATATGTTTTGGTGTCAAGCTTGTGACTGATTATGTAAATGAGAAGCGTATCCCAATGTATAGTGGGTTCTCCTAATGATTCCAGGGCATGTAAGTTTTTGTTTGTTTGGTCTATAAGTCGTTTTAAGGATGAAGACGACTCCTTATTAAGGATCTCTAAATTAAATAACGCAGCGACGTGGTTCTGTGTCAAAAGACGTTTGTTTTCATACCTATCGCATAATAGCTTCCAGGCGATAAGATAGTTAGCAGAAGAGAATTCTATTGACTGAATAACAACCGCAGCAGAACCCTCCAGCGAAGACCTCAAATAATGAAATTTATTTATGTCGTCTATATCGTCATTTCGGTGAATCAGACTACAGAATGTATCATGAAACTCTAACCAATTATCGTAAGACCCACTGAATTTTGGCAGCTGTATGGTGGGCAATTTGACCAAATTGTGACTGTGAGAAACGCGAGAATTTACCTCAGACTCTGCCTGGTCTGTTTTCCTACAAACATCAAGTAACTTCTTTGCTTGCGAAAGTAGTTTAAAGTACATGTTTTCAAAGTCGTTACGTTCTGTCATTAAAGCGTTCATATCTTCTGAATTACACTCTAATGATAACTGTACCTCGTCATACTTATCATACATGGTCTCCATCCGACTGATGCGTAGCTGCAATTCATTTACTCCGGAGGGGTCCAACGAGGAAACGTTTAGGGAATTAACATATGTGGAAAATGTAGTCAATTGCCCTTTGTAACTGGCCCGTTTTCTGATAAGTATAAGCGTGTCTAATTTCTCATCAGGCATTTTAGAAGCTATTGTTGTCAATCTGGAATGTATACAATAACAAGTTTCACTATATGTTGTTGCAAGTAATGAATATATAAAAATATACCTCCAAACGTATATCTTATACACTTAACTATTTAGAAAGATATCAATTACAACGACAATTTAGTAAATTCATATAATAAATCAGTTATCTAGGTTTACCTACCTACTATTATAACCAAACTTGCTCAATGAAATATTAGGTCCATACATAATATATATTTCAAAACCTAATTTAATTAAAGCAGCTGCTATTAGTATGTAAATGCAATTGAAAATATCATAGTAATATGTTTAACTTTACGTTACTGAGTGCACATGTAAGTATTATCCGACCTAATTAAAATTAATGATTATGCCACCTAACCAGTTACACCTAAGCTACAACTGACTTTAGTAGGATAATGAAGTTACAATAAGTGCATTAAATCTTATCTGTATTTTAATAGGTTAATTTATTTAATTTAAGATAATGACACAACTGATTTTTGACAATTAAGGGTGCATAATCTGCAGGTTTAACACTAAGATGAATAATGACAATACAATACACATCATAATTACTAACCTTGCTCAAAGTTCAAACAAATTTATTGTAATTTATTTGATACCTGAATAGAGAGATGGGTGGAAATTAATAGAAAACACTTCCTAAATGTTCCTATGAGGCTTCAATATCCAAAGGCTTCTGAGAGGCAATCTTCACCGTGTTACGGGGCTTGACCTTCCACTGACCCAATGCTATTAAAACTTGTAATTTCCACTATTTACACTCCAAATCCTTTTATTTGACTGGTCCAACTTTGTATAAATAAGTTTAATCCGGCCGAAGTGGCCAATGTCAAGGATGAAATCAGGTATCGATGGGTTATTAACTTTAAGGAGATAAAATCAGAACAAAGGTTAAATGCTGACTGACATATATTTCTAACTGCCTTCACATTGGTACGTCTTAAAAGTATAGCATGCAGTTTACTGTAACATTTTGCTAGGCGCTAAAAACTGAACAATAATGATTATATTGTTGTAACTATATTAAGTTTATTATTAAGGTGATATTATGATGATATTGATATGATTATTATGATAATACTTAGATGATTATTATTATGATATTGAGATGATATCTAACATGATGATAATATCTAACACGAATATGAATAGTCACGTTTAAATTTGACGACCAGTTTGAATTCAGCTGTACGTTCTTGACGTTTGTTGAAATGAATGTTACTGTTAATCTTAAACCGCCTAATAACATCGTCGAGCTATGAAAATGATTTTACTGCTCAACAGGGTTATCAGGCGGTGTAAAATTCTCAGATATCTTCTCTCATATCTTCTCTCTTGAGGAATATCTTGGAACCTGTAAGCAAGTTTTAATTAAATTTGCATATTCACATAGACATATTTATATTGAAGGCCTATGTGTCAGTAGTTTAATATATTGCATTGCTTCTCATTATTATTATATTTACTCATTATCATTCCCATTCAGAAGACAATCGGGCTGATACTGTACCGTGCCGTAATGAGATTAATCAAAATATGTTTAGCATGTAAGATGGAGTGATTTTGTTTCGTGAAACAGTTTTTTTAGACTTGATAGGTTAGCCTTTGACTGATTTCTCACTTGATGGTCATGGCTACAAGCCAGGCGGGCATTCGCGAAATGCCCTACCACTACCACTATGCTATAACTACTGCAATCCTAAGACAACAACCGGGGTAACATACGCTGAACAGTGTTATCAGGCGGTTCAAATTCGATTCTTCTCTTGAGAAACGTCTTGGAACCTGTAAGCAATTTACACATTTACGTACATATATCAATATCGTAACCTTATGCGATATGACGTGTTCTTCAGCGCCATATTTAGCTGTGAAAACATTGACACAGTTAGTAGAAGCTGAATGTGAGAAATATCCACTGACAGCTGAAAGAGCAAAAACAGATATTTACATGGATGATTTGATGTGAATTGCCGAAATGAAGATCTAGCAATTGAGATCTATAAGCAAAGCAAGGTGGATTCATATTACATAAATGGCATAGTAATAAGGAAAAGGTATCAAACATGATAATGGAATGATTATGAAAGAAGAAAGGGAAGATAAGCCAGAAACTAAAATGCTGATAGAAAAGCAATATGTAAAAAATAAAATACCTGGATCCAATAATATGATGAATTTGAATACGCAGCTCAGCTTCCACCAATGGCAGCACCTATAACTAAAAGGAAAGTTCTATTAGTTATCTTACGGTTATATGATCCTCTTGGATGGATTACGCCAAGCACAATAAAAGTAAAAATATTCATTCAGAAATTATGACTTAATGAAGTAGGAAGGGTTGAAGAAATATCAGCGGAATTGTTAACAGAGTCAGGTCAGTGGATCAGTTATAGAAAAGATTTGGAACAACTGACTGACTGTTCAGGCTAACCTAAAATTATTGACTCTCAAAGACAGCTGCTGGAACACATCGGTAGGTACTTGGCGACAGAATTTCTACTTGAGGGTAGTTGCTAGGCAGGCGGGAATTCGCAAAATGTCCTACAACTATGTTTTTTTTTTTTTTTTTTTTTTTATTAACACATTCTATACACTACATACTCGTGGTCCGTACACTTGTTTGATTTTGTTTCACTTAAATACATTTCTTAATTTTACATCATTCTCCAGCTTATCAATATTCCTCCTGAAGGGAAGTTAGCCTAATGTTAGTTATAAAATATATTTATATATATCATAAAGCTAAAGTGAGTCCATGCTTATATGTATATTTTCTCCTTATATCTAGTTTGTATAGTAGTATATTACGTTATTCAGTATGTCATTGAGGGTCCGGCCACAGATTCCGGCGATGCCCTTGATGATTTGATAAGAGCCTCCACGATCTCTTCGTTTCTGTTTCGTATAGCCATTTTTAGGTTGTGATCGACTATGTTTTTATAGTTTGCCTCCGTTGCCCGCCTGACGAAGCCTCCAATGGCGTCCGAGCTGTCATCGGTATAGTAAACGCAGCATTTTGTATGGCGTGACACTGCTACTACCGCATGAGAAACACTGTCTCGGAGCTTGGTGACTCTTTCCCTCATCTGTATGATGATTACCGACTCATAAGTCAATCCCTGCGCTTCGTGTACGGTTAAGGTGCAGGACCCTGAAGCAGACCCATATCCTTTGCTGACAAGGGAGGCTTTTTCCTCCTGTGTCAGCACTAGATAGAGGGTGTTCTGGAGGTCAGTTGGTATATTTGCACCTGTATAACGTTCTAGCTTCAGGGAATGAACCTGGGATCGCGATGAGTAAATGCCCGTGTACACCTCGCTGAGGGCGTATGCTACATCCAAGGGGTTTCTGTGGGTGCAGAACAGTTGTTGACTAATGGAAACCAATGTCTTTGGACTACTGTACTTTATATCGAAGAGGTTCTCTCTGTCAATATAGGGCAGTTGGTTGACATCTCCGATGATGACGACATCCTCAGCCTCCAGCAACCGTGCAGCCATTATGATGGCCCCAAAATGGTTCATGTGAGCTTCGTCTATTAAAAGACGTTTTTCTCTACGCTCCATGAACCCATTGGCCAATATGGAGGCCAAGGTACGCACTTTGGATTTTACTCCGTCGCCGATGCGTTGCGCTACCTTGTCTCGCAGATCTTTGGCTGCTTCGGTTGTAGTGGTGACTAGGATGTCCTTTTCAGCATCAAAATTGTCAACTATCCAAGTTGTTTTTCCACATCCTGGAACCCCATTTATCCATGTGATGTTTGGCATCGTCCATATCTCACGTGCTGCTGCTGGATCAAGTGCCCCCGATATGGTTTTAGCCATATCGAGGATTTTCTCCTGCAGCATTATTTTTGTGCACCGGGCTGTTACGACGATGGGATCGTTTGGTGGTGTATGAAAGATGTTTCGGCCGGTGCGGTGCGTTTCGCTTTCATTCAGTTCGACCAAACCTCCAGTGGAGCTGAATGCGGCCATATACCGACCTGACATTGTTCCCTTTATGACTCGGGAAGTGTCATTATCATATATGGCCGCCTCCGCCTCCACAAGCCTCACGTCCAACAAACCCTCACTTTCCCAGCAATATGCTTGCATGATGTTTTTGCAAGTTGCCAGGTTTACATCTCGCGAGGCTTTTTCAATCGCTAGAAACTCGAGGAATGCGTTGATCGCGAAGTCTATAGGTTTTGTCGTCGGAATGTAGCTGGGTGGGCTGACCTGCCCCTTGTCGGCTCTATTACGTTGTGTTTGAGGCTTTACGGATTTTTGGCGTGGTCTACAGAAATCTTCAACGGCGGCTGCCTGTTTTTCCGCCGTTTTTGAGAGCTTATCCCGTATTCCATAGACTGCAGCACCGACGATGTTCATGAAGGTGCTTTTTGTTCGGTCAGCTTTCTCTTTCGACTTGGCCTCTTGCTTAGCCTTTAATTTTCTGGCTTCGAGTTTTTGTTGATGGCGCTCAGACCCAGTTTGCGTAGCCGAATGCGGCTGGAGGTTCCCCGTAGAGTCAGTGGGTGAGATCACAGTGGGTGCTTTGAGGAAGCTGAGGTCTTGTTCTCTATCCTCATATGCTATGACTTCATGATATTTAGAAGCTTTTATGCATCCTATGTGATCTGCGATCTCTCCTCTTTCGTATTCGACTACCATTGCGTCTACGCTAATTTTGCGTGGTGTTATGCTAGCACCTTCTTCAATCTCTCCAAGCTTCGAGAGCACTTCATCCACCATCGCAAAAGGAGTTTTTCTGCCCCAGTCGATCAGTGCTATCGTTTTGTTTCGCGATCGCACTAAGCGACATTGGCAGCCGGCCAGAGTCGTCTCGGGTAACTCTTTATATCTCCTACGTTTAATAGTGGTTTTTGTAGTGCTCCCGTTGAGCAATGCGGCCAGTCCGGGTGAGATTGCAACGCGGTTTTTCGTATTTACGATGCAGTAGCTGATTCCGAGGCGTTCAGTGTTACTGTCCATGAAAAGGGCCACCCCGCGAACCCTGATGCTAGGCTTGCCCCTCTCACCGAACTCCAAGAATTTTTCTAGTGGAGTTCGCTCTGGGGAGGCTCGCCGTACATCGGGTCCGTGGCTTGTAGCCCCCAGGATGGGCTGGGGCATAACAGGTCGTCTGGACGCGCTACAAAGGGGCGAAGGCCCTTTGTAGCGCGTCCAGACGTTTCCTGATCATTTGGAGCTCTGTCGCTTGGTACCACGCACAGGAGGCATACAGCACGATCGGCTCAATAACTGCAACGTATATTGTCCTAATTATTTCGGTGCTTAAGCCCCATGTGACTTTTGCTGCACATGCCAGTTGTTTGTAAATTCCGGTCACCTTCCTGCAAATTGCATTCACATGCGGTAGGAAGTTAAGATTGCGGTCGATTATAAGGCCCAGGAGTTTTATCTCGTCTACGAGATTCAGCGTGCATAATTGACCACGATCTTACGGTCACTGAGGTATGAGTCTATTATTGCGTAGAGGTTCTTTGGACATTTTCTGGTTGTCAACTGGTGCTTTAGAGCCGGCCACCATGCGTTATCAAAAGCCCCCTCTATGTCCAGTGAGACTATGATGACGATCTTACTCTTAACTATTTCAGATCGTACGTGTCTTAACAGGTCATACAGGGCGTCTTCGGTTCCACGCTGTGGCATGAAGCCATATTGTTTTGGGCTAAGAGTTGGATGCATATGCCATTGGAGTCGGTTTATTACAAGTTTTTCGACAACTTTTCCCAAGACTGATAGCAAACCTATGGGCCTGTAGGACTTCGGGTGTATGTAGTCGTCTTTGCCCGGTTTTCTGAGGATTACGACGTGTGCTATTTTCCATTGTTTGGGGAAGTGTGCCAGCGACAAGCATTTGTTAGCTATTGCCATAAACACCTCCCTTTCACAGTGGATGGCCTTTGTGCAGATATCGGCAGTCAATCCGTCAGGTCCTGGGGCTTTCTTTGGATTTAGTGATCTCATCACCATTTCCACTTCTGCCCACTGGAAAGGTGGATCATCTTCGGACAGGCCTTCGATCTCCTCAGGTGGCTTGTCAGTCAGTCCTCTGATTTGCTTGTGGTATGGGCTGTCAGTCGATAGTGAGTCATCAGGGTAAAACGTTTCTGCCAGAAGATTGGCTGACTCTGCGGGACTTAATGTCTGTCCGTCAGCACTTCTTAGAAGCATGTCATCTTGTCTTCTGGCCGTTTTCCTGATAACCCTGTATATTCCGTCCCATAAGCTTTATCTGTCTTGTGTTGTGCAGAACTCTTTCCAGCTCCTAATCTCAGCTTCTTTGGCTCTTTCCGCATAGGTCACTCGCGCTTCTTGATATTCCTGTAAGACTGCATCGAGCCGTGATGGAGCAGCATTCTTAATTCGCCTTTTTTTGCGAAGGACATCTTCCTTCAGTTTCGTGAGGTCCTTGCACCACCACTGGGGTAGCGGTGATACCTTCCTTTCGCCTATCTTTGGGATTAATTCATCGCAGGTCTTTTGGATGGATTCCTTATAGGCTACGATAATGGTTTCCAGATCCTCTCTGGATGCGATATTCTTAACTGAGTCAGGTGTAATATTGCTTTCTACTAGGCGTGTCCTGAATAGTGCATCGAAATCCTTCCACTTTGCCTTTCTGGTATTGTACCTTCGCGTCGTGACTGGCTTTAGCGGTTGCAATCGGCCTTCTAGACGTATGTCGAAAGTAATGGCATTGTGATCTGAGGTCGTCAGGTTTCGATTCACCCTCCAATTTTCGATCCTTCCTAGCAGTGGCAAACTACAAGCAGTGACATCTACACTACTTGTGTAGAATTTGCCCCCCTGTTCTCCTCGAAGGTAGTAATATCTCCAGTGTTGAGGACCTGTAGTTCCATCTCGTTTAGGAATGCGCAATAGGCTTCTCCTCTGGCGTTTTCGGTTCTGCTGCCCCACCAGTGGCTCCATGCATTGGTGTCCCCGCCGACCAGGATATTTCAGGTAGGTAGTTTATTGCATGCTATTTTTATACGATCCAGGTATGGCTCTATGTCTGGTTTTCCATCCAGGTATATGGACACAACACCCAACCTCAGGTGGCCCGCCACCAGGAATGCAGCGGCCACCGTCTCCGTTACCAACTGTGGGTCATGGATGACTTCCAGCCGGTCGCTGAAGACGATGATCGCTGCCTTCACGGGTGTTTCGCGGTTTAGGGTGCACTGGATGACTTTCGTTCCAGGGTTTTGTTTCAATACGCCACTTGAACCAACGTATGGTTATTGTACTAGGGCGATTGAAATACCTTTTGCCACTGCCACCTGATGAAGTTCCATTGTTGCTTTTTTGGATCTGTGTAGATTGACTTGGATGATGCGCAACATGGTTGTGTCATTACCCGGGGGAATTGAGCTGTTGTTCTCCTGGTCGCCTTTAGCAGTAGTTTATGCGAGACCGCGCTATTGCGTCCCACTTTTGTTTTTCTTTGCATGACACACTGAAAGCGTTATGTGCTGTATCCGCTGCTGTCCCGTGCGCTCTCGTGCAGTTTTTACATTTCGGGGGTTTCCCCTCCTGCCGTTCTTTACATTTCTCCCAAGAATGGACACCTCCACAGTAGCTGCAGAAGTCTTCCTTTTCTTGGCAGATTGCTTTGGTGTGGCCAAAGCCCAGGCATTTAGAGCATTGAATAAGAGGGGATTGGTCATATACTGGTCGCCGTTGCAGGCCGACATAGACTTTTCCCTCCTCCACGAGGCGTTTGTGCAGTTCTGGGGAGACCTCTAGTACTGGGTGACACTCTAGGCTGTTCCTCGCTCTCTTTCTGTACTTTACTTTGATCGTAGTCTCCTTCACATCGACGCCTTGCAAAAGATGTTTGTTTTGCGCCAAGATGTTTTCGACGATGTTTGCGTCGGTGTGATAGGAGAGCACGTCTCTTATTATAACCAGAGGATTTGATGCCCTGGCAACCTCCACTTTTAAGGTTTTGTTTTTCTGGACCTGCTGCCGGACGAGATTTAGGTCTTCTCTCGTCCCACAGCTGAGTATCACTTTTTGATTTCGGGCCTTCCTCACCCTTTCTATCCTGGCCCCTGTATTCTTTGTATCGATCACATCTCTGAATCTCTCTATCACTTTTTCCCCGGTGTTTTTGGGGTCTGTGGAAGAGATTATCAAAGTGTGATTGGGCTTTAGGGGCAGTGAGGGAGGCCTTGCTGCCACTCTCGCGTACGACAGCCCCGATTCAACCATGGTGTTAATGGTCGCCTCCACGGCTGGAACTTTCGGCGTTGGGAGAGGCCGATCCATGGTGTGCAGATCTGCCACTCCTTTTTGTATGGAGGCAAGTGTCTCTTTGACCTCTACCATAGCCATCTCCGCCTCGATGTTTTGAGTAGGAGGTGGAGGCTCTTGCGAGCCTTTTTCTTGGAGAATTCGGAGGTCAGAAGACACTATTTCGAGGCGCTCGGAAAATGGCTTTAGGTGAAACTCTAGATCCAGGGGTAGCTGCGGAGGTGGAGGGACGCAAACCGGTCTCTCCAGAACCTGTCTGATAAGATGCTTTATTGATTTTAATTCGTCCTGTACTGCAATCATATCCGTTGCCTCAGGGTAGGTACTATGAAGTGGGGTCTCTACTATAGACGGTGGTGCGCTGGTTTTCTCGCCCAGATCCTCTACAATCTTGCGGAGAGCATCCAGTTGGTTAGAGATGCTCTTGGTGTGCGTATCTAGCCGGTTTATACCGGCCTGTACGTCTTCCAACCTTCGAGCATCCGATGTCTCCGATTTTTGTTGTGTTTGATCGCATAATATCCGGGCGTCCAGCGTTGTGAGGACCTGCTTAACCTCCTTGATGCCCCTGAAGGGTTCCTCGGTTTTGTAGCCCAGCCAGCTACGTATGGCTTTGGTTTTCTCCAGGGTGCCCGCGATATCCACCCTCGCCAGATTCACCTGCTCGACAAGACCCTGCTTAAGGGCTAGTATTTCTCTGGCATGAGCTCTCTCAACATTCACAAGTTCTTGCGCGTGACGAGAGAGTGCTCTTTCCAGATTGTACTTGTGGCGGGCACGTGAGTCGGCGAGGGATAACACACTTTCTTAAAGGCCTTGCAAGCACTCGTGTGCAGTTGCCTTGCACTCTTTCTTCATATTAACTACTGCTTCTAGGGCGTCTTTCCCACGTTGCAACATCTGATTGGCCTCTCTCGTCTCCTCATTCATCGCAACCCCTGAGAGTCTTGAAGATGCAGACGGGAAAGAGTTGTGTCGTTTTCTTGAAGGGCTTGAGGCGACTGATGAGTTGTTTAAGTCATCCAAGCCCACTACGCTGGGTGTAGCAGAGCGCTCACTTAGCGCAAATGCAGCCGTCATATTATGTTCGGTTGGGTTTTCCACCGAGGAGGAAGCAGCAATGGGTTCCTCTACCGTGAGGATCCGTATCTGCTTCCTCCCCGGTGAAGCCGCAGGAGTGACTTTGACATCTGTATCCGACTTGGCTTTTGGCTGTTCCATGAGGCGGGAGGACGACCTAGTGATTTTTTCTGAGGCTATCGATCTTGCCGCTGCCACTCTCGACAATACCTTCTCACGAAGGGATCGCGTCGGCTTTTGAGCTGCAGATTCTGTGGCCTTCTTGGATACACCAGACATTTTATGTTTACACAAATATTAGACAAGAATACAATTAAGAGAACACACAGAAATTATTTGGACATAGAGACTTTACACAGAAAACACAGAAAATTTTACAATTATTTTGGACTAGATAATACTAAATTAACTTATAACCAATAAGATTCTTGTGAGCAGCCCAGCCGTCCAGTTTCCGCAAGCAGCACTTGTTCACAAGTTGACACATGTGCCAGCCGTCGCCTTCCTCAACCGTCTTTTTGGGAAGATGGCGACCCGACACACAATGCCGCCGCTTGCCAAAACTTTTCCTAGTGAGCGTGACCGCTTCGGATGCCCGCAAGAATCTTTGGAGTTAATTATTTTTTTTTTTTTTATTGAATGGACTCAATAGGTATTTGATCTTGATGTGGAGTACGATGATCAAATCGCGCCAGAGCCTGGGTGTTCAGCTCTGCGTGGTGTGTGTGTTGGAGAACTGGAGTGGTGATGATGAGGAAATTCACAATTCCACCGGAGCCAAGTTGTTCTGCTTGCTGTCCCGATTTCAACGACCCCAAACACGAGGGGTCTATCTCTAACGGTTGTTGAGTTGTGGCTCGCGGGGGTGAGGTCAACCTCGATGGGGAGGGGGGGGAGGGAGGTCCCGTTGGGAGCTTCTGAGGGGTGGAACTGAACAACTGCTGAGTAAGAGGGGGTGGTTCGAGGGGGGTGTGGGGGTAGGTTGGGGTTGGCGAGGGTGGATAAGGCAGGAGTGGGTGAGGATAGGTCCGAGGGCTGGTCCCTCAGACCTATCCTCACCCACTCCTGCCTTATCCACCCTAACTAAGTAATAAAGTGAGATGAAGTCAAATTCCGTTTGGGGGTGAGGGATGAGGGTGGTTTTGCAGGGCGTAAGATGTGGGTTTAGAGAAGGGGGTGTAAAGAGGGCTGGTAATCCCGATTCAGATGAATCCAAACACGGGGGGCTAGGATAAAGGGGGCAGGAGTCCCCTCGAGGTTACCTGATGGTGATGGTTGGTTTGTAGGGCGAAGTCCTGAGCTGGTCTGCCAATTTGTCGATGAGTCTATGAGCCGTCTGTGGAGTCTTCACGTGGGGCCGATGTTGGCAGAGTTACTAAACTTTGTGCGAGCACGTGGTGAACGCGTGGATTTCTCACGGATTGGACACGTCGTAACTCTGCTTCCCGTGATCGGATCTTGAAACTTTTTTCGCCACCATATAGGTCTTTGTGGCGGCTACAATTATGTTATTACGGCTTGTTTGACTCACTGCTGTCCTTGGCGTTATTCCTAGACAAAGTTTGTGTCCTCCTGCTCCTGAACCCGTGGGCCGACGAAGTTGCGCACACGAATCCTGATGAATCACACACTTGTTTACTTTACAACAACACTTTTTTGCGCGTAGCTCAAAAGTATCCTATTTTTAGGAATATTTTTCGTGGAGCTGATGTATGTTTGATGGCGTTTGAATGGAATTTTTACAACTATGTTGTAATTACAGGACTGCCATCCTAAAACAACAACCAGAACGACAAACTAAAGGGCTAAACGTGCCCTCCGAATCACGAAAGGCCTTAGTAGTAATGTGACTAGCGCTCACCCATCCAATGTCATGGCCGCGGCGGATGTTGCTTAACTTAGGTGGTTGGTTAACGTGCTTTCCGCAGCACGGAAGCGCTCAGTAGTAATGTCACTCACGGGTTCTTATGGTCACGTTCTAACTCTATCATCTGACTAGCTATATTACTTACCATATAATGCCACTCTCAGTAAAGATGATAATGATGGTACACAAGTTTATATTAAACCACCTCATAACATCGTTGAGCGGTGTGATTTAAGTAACATACGCTGAACAGTGTTATGAGGCGGTTCAAATTCGATTCTTCTTTCTTGAGAAACTTCTTGGAACCTGTTAACAAATTTTAAACAAATGTAACATTTACGTAAAAGCAATACCATAAACCAATGCTATATGATACATATTTTTTCATAGATACATATTCTGTAAAAATAAAAGGTCGGGTAGACAAACGGACGGATAGACGAACGGGTAGCAGAGAATTGCTATTTAGCGTCTGGATTTTTTGTAGTTTTTGTGTTGGTAAGGATCATACGGATTCCGGCTGCACTTGGCCGGTTTAGTTGTACTTCCATTTTTTTAGGAAATTATCCATAGCTACCTATAAAATCTTATTTTATAATACACTAGCTGTACCCGCGACTTCGTTCGCGATTGCCGTACTTGCACACTTATTATTCACATTTGTGCACTGTTTATCTCATATTAAGCAACACTGTGGTCTGCGGTGAAGCAGTCTTATAGTAAACCATAGCTCAGAATGGAGCTTTCTACTTTGGATTTCAAAACTCCTGGGTTGTATTTTCCAGAAGACAGTAGTTAAGTAACTCAGAAAGTTCTTTCCCGGTTCGCACAATAAATGTTGAAGCAAAGTACCTTGTGCGTTTCTTTAGAATTTCGATTTTAAAACGGCGGTTTGTTTGACGGTAGATCGAATTTTTTTTTAATTTCTCATTCTCGGAAAGTAGTGTTTGTTTGATCTGAGTAGCGGGTGGGAGACGCTCCTTCCCACCTAAAGCCGGGAAAAACATTGGTGTAAACAAAGTTATATGTCTTACATTTTTCGTTGTAAAATATTCTGTTGTTGTAAATCAATTAATAACAACTATGTTTGGCAGGGTAGTAACTAAATATAAGGTAGAAAGTGTAGGTAAAAAAAATTAAAACTTTCCCTAAATTTCATTGTTCTAACTCCTAGTGTATCTTTGTATCTTCTACTCATGTTTATTATTTTAAGTAAATATTTAGAAAAACTACTATTTTTTTACCCTCCTCATATTTTAAATGAAAAGTAGTATTCAACACGGATGTAAGTCATCGATTCCTACTTGGACTATAGCCGCATTAATTTTAAAAATATACTGCTCATGTTATTAAAATCAAAATAAATAATATAAAAACATACTATATTTATATCTTTATTCCTTATATTAGTAGTGAAAAGCAGAGAAATTCCTATTCGGGCTATAGCCGCCCGTAAATATTCCAAACAAAATTTTACGTAAAATTTCACAAATAGTTCAAACCTCTCAATAAATTTTTAGTAAGTATGTTATTTTATCTATGAATAATTTTTAGAAAAGCTACTTTATTTACTTTCTTTAAAGTAGAGAGCTGACCGAGGGTGAAAGTTACCAATTCCTTTCGACCCTAGTATAACAATCTACTAAAGTTGTGCACTTCCAACTTTAAACGGATTAAATCACGTATATTTATCGTTATTTTTGTCCCGACAGTCACCCCGTGAGCACGATCACTACAAAGTGTTTGAAACGTCGGGACAAAAATAATGATAAATATACGCGATTTAAACCGTTTAAAGTTGTTTAATTACAAAGTGTAACAATCGCGAAAACCTAAGACTACATTGTGCACTTTCATTGCGCAGTCTCCGAAATGTATCCGTCAAAAGAAAGATAATTATGTAGTTTAAAAAACTGATTGTGGTGAATGTTTTTTTTTTTTTTTTTGCTGATGGGTAAGCCTTTGGCCTCAATCTCACCTGATGGTAAGTGACGATGTGGTCGTAGGTGTTAACAGGCTTAACCTAGAATTACTGGCTCTCAAGGACAGCTGCCGGAACACACCGTTAGGTGCTTGGCGACAGATTTTCCACTGGAGGGTGGTCGCTAGCCAGGCGGGCATTCGCAAAAATGCCCTTCCACCATGCGGTGAAGCTCAAGCCAGCGGTGGGATTCGAACCATGGACCTGCTACGCGGCAGTCCATAGCCAAAGCCACTGAGCTATCACTGCTTCAAATGTACCACATTTTAGAGTTTTATCGTAGCAAGCTTGCAAAACTAAATAAGGGTGCCGTGCTGCCCGTGGGGCGCCGGGGTGCCCGTGGGATGCCGGTCTGTCCGTGGGGTGTCGGGCTTCCCGTGGGGTTCCGGGCTGCCTGTGGGCTTAAGATGAGCCGTACGTTCAAGGGTTTCTCAACATTCCGCGGTCCAAGTTATTTAAAACGAAATATTTAGTTTGTGATATCTGTAATTTCTGAACTGAAAAACTGAGGACTGAAATATTTTTGGGAAAATAATTAAATAACCACTATTGTAACAAAAAAAGAATGATTGAAATCGGACTACGCGTTAATAAATTACAACTAAATGTACATTTTAACTTTCATCCCCTTTCCCAAGAGAACCGTACTGAATTTCGGGATAAAAGTATTGTATGTCCTTCTTCGTAGTATGAACTCGAATCGTGCTAGATATTAGACATAATTTTCGTCTGGTCCATGTTCATTTTAAGACCCACCTGAGAGCTGGGAAACTCTACTGAGATCGCTGAACATTGTGCTGAGTTTCTCAAGCGACTCTGCTACTATATCATCAAAAATAATTTAATACTCTTAAATTATTCGGAAAAGTAAGTATAAGGATGATCACTGAATCCCACAATATAGTTGACCTGTGTCGTGTGAATCATAATACATGATCATATAATCAGAATATTTTACCAGTGATTTTTTACATCGACTATATATCTTATATTCAAAAATATCAAACTAAATTTACGAGTAATGTATAATGCTATTAAACATAATGAAAATATGGGCCTAACTATTTAATTCAAATGGTACTGAACATGATCTACATTTTGAAAATCAAACTCCACAATGGACATCATTTTCAAAGGAAATTGACAAAGTTATGACAAAATCAGACATTTAGGCCCTTGTTCATAAAAATTATTCATACACTCAGTGGAAATACATAACTTTTTTTTTTCTATATATTATGATTACAAGCACTACCGCGTACCAAGCGAAAATCATAAATTTATATTGGAATACAAAATGTTTTGCCCCGGGCGGGAATTGAACCCGCGTCCTTCCGATTTCCGCCGAAAGCATCCGACGCGAAATCGGAAGGATGCGGGTTCAATTCCCGCCCGGGGCAAAACATTTTGTATTCCAATATAAATTTACATAACTTTTGTGAGAAATGAACTAAAAAAAATATTAACTTATAATAAATGAGTCATCAAATGAATTCGGAAAATTTGGATCGTTGAATTGTATAGTTTGTAATAGGGCACAACTGACACCGATGTTGGCTACATAATAATCACGCCAACATTGGGAGCAGTGGAATCCCATTTACAAATAAGTAGTAGATGTCTTCTGGTCTTGTGCTTACGATGAGTTTGACAACCTTGATTTGTGTTTTTTTTATCTTTAGGTTACATAATAAAATCACCTGCAGCACTGTGAAAACACATTTTATATGCTCAATATTAAAAATGTATAGGTAGGCATATAAAGTATGTCTATCACTTGAATATTTTAAACTTACCAGCAGGAGAAAGTCCCTTTCATGTGGTTAACTAAGGTATGTAAACTGATAAAGACAAGGAACGAGGAAAGACGAAGGACAAACAACGAACGACGAATATAATATATAATAATAAAATATATAAAATTAAATAATATAATGCTACTCTTATCCGGAACATTTTGACAATAATTACTTTGGTAAGATTTTGTACATATAAGTAGCATATGGATTAAAATTATGACCGCGTCTTGTAGGCTCACCACTTGAGATTGTTCTGGAGAGAATGACTTCAAAGATCGGATCACAAAAAAAATAACAATTTGTTCCTATTTTCGTTGGTCTTGTTTGTAGTAAAACGTAAGGTGATCTATAATAGGTGTCGCTCCATTCCAATACGACAGGAAAAATTGGAGTTATGACTCAGTGTCATATAAGCTCAGTCGGTCAGAGCATACCCAGGCTAAAGGTGTGGATAGGAGCGAGTTTGAACCAAAACTATAATTTTTCCTCTCAAAAATTTGTAATTTTGCAATGTAATCAGCAGAGCATGCGTTATTGCAAAAATAAAGTATTAAAAATATGCGTATGGATGCGTGATTATTAACAAGTTTAGAGCTGATTGCAGAATTCGTCTTGCTTGTACAACGTAAGTTGAGCTATAGGAGTTACTCCATCCCAATACGATGGTTAAGGAATTATAGGAAAAAATAGAGTTATGACTCAGTGTCATGTTAGCTCAGTAAGTCAGAGAATTACCCGGCTAAAGGGGTGGGTGGACGCGGGTCCAAATCCCGCACGTGAATTTAATTTTTCCTCGCGTAAAATTGAAATTTTGTAGTGAAAGATTTTTATTTTTGTATGTAACAAATAAACGTAAAAACTACTGGACCGATTTGAAAATTTCTTTTATCATTAGAATTAAACATTATCCCTGATGAACATAAATTACAGAATATTTTTAAAATGTTTTTTTTTTAATTAAATACCCGTGCAAAGCCGGCGACCCGCTAGTACATAAATAATATAGCACAACTGGTTTCAGGAACGGAGTTATGATATCTTTGGTAAGTGTTATAGCGTTAGCATTAGTATCCTGACCAGGTCTTGAGAGATTTAAAAACAAGTTTTATATCTATTAGATTTAGTAGTCTGAGTAGGTGAATATAATCATCAGGTGGTGCTTACTATCTTAATCACACTAGCCCCCTCACTAGGATTCCCTATGTTGTGGGTGGCTAGTCACTTCTGGGTGCATATTAAGTATTTGTTAATAAGTTTTGCGATAAAAGTCTTTTAATACAAAATTAAAATTAGGGAAGGCAATACACATAAAAATTGAAATCGCAGCAATAAAGTGGCGTATTATGTATCTAATAAAAGAAAAATTTAAAAAAAATGTATTATGGTATGTACTACTGACTTAAAAAATAATATAAATTTGTCATCAAATATAATTGATAAATAATGTGACGTTTATAATTGTTTATAATGTAACTATGATAAGTATGACATAATGTTTAATATTTAGTACTGTAAATTCTAACCAGATGTCTGTACGCCAAATAAGGCAAGGACATGGTTGTACTAACCAAATGTATTTATATCATCCTGAATGCTTTTGTAATTGTATGTACCTATACATGTCTTACACATAATATGTTATTACATTCAAAATGTTAAAGTTGATGTAAGTGCGTACTAACGTAAACAAGCACTGACTTTATGAAATGATATTGGTAAACAATCGATAGGTGTGTATTGATTTAATCCAACCTACTGTCATAACATACCTGGAGGATAATCAGCAAAATATATTAATGTTGCTTAAATGAAAAGGTACTTACAAACGAGCATATCCAACTCTATTCCAGCGATAACAATTGCACTTCTAAAACTGTCTTAGATTTAAAAATCAAAATTGAAGGATTACCATGAGATTGTTCTGGAAATAAATACTCATTCAAGGATCGGTTAACTAGTATGAAACAAATTTCACTTGGCCTTCTTTACTTACCTGTCATCAAAGATGTTGAATTCAGCTGCCAACCTGTTGTATGGTGCATCTATCCATTTTGAAGTATTTTATTTACATCATACCCAAGATTTTGAGATATTATGCTGTTGAATTACATTAATACATCAGAATCTTTGAGATGACTGTAAACGAGATTTGAATGCAGGCTAATTGCTTGTGTTGATGTCGCAGTAGACACAATAAGGAATCTTTATCATCATGAAGATTCAGTTGATATCCACGTCTCTTGGTAAAATAATTTACAATTCACACACTTTTCTAAAAAATATATGAGGATAAGATTTTAATAAAATTTGCATCCGACGCACGCAGACTTGCTATGTCAGTTATGTAATAAGCTTAGAAATTAAATTGACTTTTTTTGATCGTCACACGTGTAAAAACAATAAGTAATAATAAACTATTACTTTTCTGTTTATGTTTATACAGAAAAGACATTTATGATAAACGTCTAATCTATCTACTCGTACACAATGCTCGCTCACAACCTTCCATGGCTATATGTCGGCCCTTCTCTCTTATATTTACACGATATTTTGTGCCAAGTTTTGATGACGAAATCCGGAAACTTGGAATGTGAAAAACTGAATCTAACCAATATACAAACTTTAAAACCTATCCAAGTTTTTTAATCCTGTCCAATTTTTATATACAATTTAAATAAAATATGCAGTTTATCGACGGCGCAATAACATATGAGACAGTCTAGACAGTCTATGACAGAGGATCAGTCATCCTGATGAGAGAAACCACCCTGATCAGATACTTGCAAGTTTGTTTTACATAGAATTTTGACTTGTTTTCTTTCATAGGTTGAACAATGCGTTCTGAATAATATTGAAGACGGCAAAGCTGTGTATAAAAATACCGATAGCTATGACATATATGATCAAAGACGTAAAGCAGATTAATGATTTCTCAATTCTGGCGTTCAGTACATGCCAATGCCAATTGAAAATAATGCACTCGTTAAGGGCCCAGTCTTTCAGTGCAAAATACAAAATCACGCTGTGTGCGATGGCACAGAATAGGTAATTAGTGCTTTATGTGTAAGCTTCTCCGTCGCGAAGATTCATTCTCCGCAATCATCTAACAAGAGATGAGCGGAATAAAAAGTTGCTCTACTTTTTAATTTATTTATCATACTGATATTTGTTGTTGGATATTGACGGCCACAAAGGGCCAAAATAGAAAATAATTTTGCTAAAAAAATTATTATATTGCTGTGGATGCTTTTGATTACATTTTTATTTGAGTATTGTAAGTTTTTCAGACAAAGAGGATGATTTCATTACAAAGAGTTGAAAAATGTTTCAACTCTTTGTAATGAAATCATCCTCTTTTACCACATTAGCACCTTATTTCGTATTTAACTACTGTCCGAATACATATTTCATACACCGATTCTTCATTCAAATTCAAAACAATCGCCACAACTCGCACTTACCTAGATTTATGCATTCCTACATGAGCTCTCATTGCGAGCAGTGTTCATTACTGACCTATTTTCAATATAATATATTAACCTACTTCTCTACTTGAATTCTAAAAAGCAGTGAAGCTTATATGTAAAAATGTTTATTTGTCAGTAAAAACATTATAAGTATTATGTTTTTATTATTTTTTTTATTTTATTTGTTTTCTTACTTAACATCATTGTGGCCTGATTTTTACTGTTCCTGGTTAACCTTATTCCTGATTTGTTCTATTCCTGCATCATGTAACACTATCCCGTACCATCTGTGACAACGAGCCGTTCTCCTGATTGGGCCAGTAGCCCTCGGAGAACCCTCACCGTCGCAACTTTTCTAGACTCAACACTTTTTTATGGAATAGGAGGGCAGACGATTAGGTGGCTCACCTGGTGGTAAGTGATCACCGTCGCCCACGAACGTCCGAAATACCAGATGTTACGCGGGGATGCGTTCCCAAGGAATTCCCAAATTTCAGAAGCGAATAAATTACTTCGTCTGGCCATAAATACTGTTACAAATAAAAATAAACAAAATATGACATTTCAATTTGGAATCTGTTACTGATAAATGATTGTTCATTGTGTTTTCTCATTTTGGCGCCAATAAATTGTACAATATTTTGCGATATTAAAATGGAGTGGAGTGATAAAGAGAACCGAATCGCTGTGATTGCATTACACAAAGTACGTATGGAGCCAAGTGCAATTTTCAAAACTCTCCATACGCTATTTATTAGTCAAATGTTGGTGTACCGGGCTATTAATAGGTACAATGAGACCTCTGCTTGTGACAGAAAAAGATCTGGCCGTTCACGTAGTGTTCGTTCGAAAAAGGCGGTCAAAGCAGTAAGATAATGAGCTCATAGAAATTCTGTCCGAAAGCAAAATATTTATCTCGGGAGATGAAGATAGCACCAAGAACCATGTCGCGTATTTTAAAAGATGACTTAGGATTTGCAGCCTATAAGAGACGCTCTGGTCACTTCTTAACTGATAATTTAAAAAAAATAATAGGGTGGTAAAATCAAAACCACTACTGAAGTGGTACGCAAAGGGAGGTCACAGAAAAATTTTGTTTACGGATGAGAATTTTTTTATAACTGAGCAACATTTTAACAACCAAAATTACCGTATTTATGCTCAAAGCTCTAAGGAAGCTTCCTAATTAGTCGCCAGAGTGCAATGAGGGCATTATCCGAATTCAATGATGGTTTAGTGGGGTGTTAGCTATGAAGGAGTGACTGAGCCAAATTTTTGTGAAAAAGGTATCAAGACATCAGCACAAGTGTATTAAGATACCATTCCTGGGAAGGTAGTTAAGCCCCTTAACAACACCATGTTCAATAACCAAGTCTGTGTAATAGTCCTGCTAGCAAGACTCAGCACCGGGTCATAAAGCTCGGTCTACGCAGTTTTGGTTGGTAGCGAATGTTTCGGACTTCATCAGAGCTGAAGACTGGCCGTCGTCCCGATCTTAATCCACTGGATTATGATTTATGGTCAGTTATAGAGAGTACGGCTTGCTCTAAGCGCCATGATAATTTGGAGTCTCTAAAACAATCTATACGATTGGCAGAGAAGAATTTTCTCATCGAATGAGCGCGTGCTTCTAATGATAACTGGCATCAACGTTTAAAGGACTGTATTTCAGCTAATGGAGACCACTTCGATTAAGCTTTTATATTTTAAATTGTTTTATATTTATGAATTACTTTTACAATAGGATTTGCAACAGATTAAAATGGTTGTTCTTGGTTACAATATTTATGGCTATATCTATAAATTGACCATTTGTTGTAATTTATGGAATAACAAAGACCAGTCGTTCAATAAACTTATACATATACATTTAATTGGTAAGTGTAGATTAAATGTGCTCTGTACTATTTGGTGGTTGGAATAGATTATAATATATATTTACAGCAAAATGACTTCTCAAAGTACTAATGTTGACTCAGACCCATATTTCCCTTTTAATATGAAAAAAGGCTGAGAGCACAACAAACTACTGCAGCCACGAAAAAGGGTCGAGTTAGGCGCATATCGGCACTGAACTTTGGATCAGGCAATGGTCCAACTATTCGAAAGGAGTGTTCATAAACATTGAGTAGATGTACGGTTACGAGGTCAGCAGAAGGTCCAACAGGGAAGGTATTTGGTCATCCACATCTGGAATTCGCATAGGTGAGTTGAACTCTCATCTCTGATGTGAAGATAACACCAAGGGAGGAAGGGGGAGAGGGGGGAAGGGGGCATTCAGGTGTAACTCGTAAGGATATTGAGTGTCCCTACCGCTAGCAATTTTCTTAGTGTTAGTGCCACGCTGTATCTTTTCTTGCACCGTATCGTTTGCGATGGATGACGTTGACGAGTGCATTATTTTTATTATTTTGAGTTTATTTTCAATTGCTTGCATTAGGTTTTTTTTATAATGAGTTTTTGATATAGAGCGCTCAAGGCGTGAATCAATTACTTCAGGAAGTAAACAATTCATAAAAAGTTTGATTAATTAGCCCACCATTTTGTCCTCCCAGAACTTAGGATCTCTTTGGATATCTTTCTTCAGACTTCAAATAGAAAATTCATTCGGATTTTCTATTTCAAGTCTGAAATAAACTAATCTTTGCTTTGACAGATTGCTATTAATATCTGACAGTTGACAAAAACCAACTGCATGCCTGTATAAATATTAAACCATGTTATGAAATTGCAAACGTTATTTTTAAAATATTGGTTTATTTATGTTACACTAGTCAGCGAAATAAACACGCGCATTCAATGTTAATTGAACAAGAAAAAAAAATTTTTTGTATCACTTTCCTATAAATTCTATTTATCTTCATCACTCCATCGTTTGACTTAAATTACTTTTTTCTTGTACACGCATATTTTTGCGTTAACGATCCATATTCTAATCAAATACCTATATCTATTTATGAAAACATATACATAAAATTAAAATCCCCCTCATTTTTTTTTTACTAAAGTAGAGCAACTTTAGATGCGTAACAGTGCACGAACAAGTATAGAGTGAGAGCATTGTAAGAGCGAGAGGTACACTCAAAATTTTTCGTGGTCCTCACGTCCGAACGCTGAGACGGCTCGGCCGTCACTGAGGATTTTACAATGGGATTCTTGTATATAAACTCAATTTTCTTAGTTTTCTTTATTAAATTATTATAATTTTAGTTACTAATTTGAAATGATAATTTTTATACTTAGCCATTAATTGAATAATAGCCATTGTAAAAAAGTAATTATTACTTAAATGTGATCAGTTTACAATAAGAGGAAAACAGTTAAATAAGCAATACAATCAAATAAATTCGACGATATTCCGACCTAAAATTTAAGATAACGATAGATATTTAGACAAATATAACCAGCGCATTTTAGAGAGCAAGATGAGGTCCTAATTTTGTGCTAAACAGTTTTCCTGTTTTCTTTTATATTGCTACGTAAAGTGTATTCAAATCTGAACCAAAATGTGGCTGGGCACGGCAGAGCTGTGTTTATCGTTTGATTTGTAAACCTTGATCCTTTCTCTTGAACATAAAAAAAATATGTAGCGATAGCTTATATGAAGAATATTTATTTGTTACAAGTATTTTACTGAGTTATTAAATTACTTTGCTTTAAAAATATATCAAAGTTGCGCAATTTAAATGCCACGCGTCGACTTTGCAAGACTGCAGCCATATTTAGAATCAGATAATATAAATTAATATATAGTAATTGTTATAGAATATAATATTAACTACTGTTTTCTGGAACACTTTTACGATACCTTTGGTAAGGTTTTGAACATATACCTAACTACTATATTCATTAAAATCTTCTTGAGGGCTCACTACTTGAGATTTTTCTGGAGAGCATGATTTCGAAGATCGGATAACTTGTACGTACCCACGACACAAAGACTTCGGAGACACATTTTCACAAAAAATAAACAATTTGTTCCTATCTTCATTCTGGAGTGCTCTGTTACGTACCTAACTTCTTCCAGTGTTTCTACATATCTCAACTAATTTTAGAATTGTAGCTTCATTTATTCTTCTGATATGTGAATTGATACTAAATCAATAAAAAGTGAAAATCACGATGTACTGCTATAATCCGGTAATAAGATTAAATTAGTTTTTACATGATAATAGAAAAAAGTGACAATAATCGCACTGTTTAACCATAGTTCTGCATTATAACAATTCATACATTACTTGCAACTATTTTGGATATGAAAGATATTATAAAATCCATAGTAATACGCCACAACATTAAAATGTAAGTGCTCTGGCTAGCCATCTCCTTAACACGAATTAGTCACCTTGTCTTTGGCTTCACAATAATACCAGAAATATTTCTTTGATGGTCGTATAATAAATAAAAATATGACCTACCAAAGAAATAATCATGATAGTATGTGTTATCCACATGCTGAGCGCTTCCAAGTGAAGCTGACTTGTTTGTTATCCAAGTACAATTGCAGTTCTTCGGCAGCAGCGACAACTTGCTCCATCTAGTATTTGAAACCTATGAAAAATTGGAAGGGTGATCCATCCCGACCACAAAACAGAGTTGCTTATCCCAAACTAGAAGTTATATGGAAAAAAATCTAAATATAAAAATCTCGGGCCCTTGGTTTCGGCTACAGCCACGTAGTCCTGGTTGGTCCAATGTGGGTACTTGCAGCGCAGAGATTCCATCTGATTCAAGATGCGACAGTTAGTACCCTGAAATTTGATGCACCTTGCTCTAATAGCTGTTGTGCTACTGGTGCTATTCCTCAAATTTCCAGTAATAATAGAGAAGTTTATTAAACTAGTCGAATTTCCCCCCGTTCCTCGACTAATTAAAAAATAAATGACCGTCTTTTTTACTCGATCTTTAAAATATTAGAATGTGAAGATGCGATGTTACGTGTGAAAAGCTGAAACAATGACTCAGTATTTTATTTTCTTGTCTTCTGACCACTTCGGCGGAAAACGTATTTATTTAGCAATAATTTTATAAACACATATTGATATATACTCGTATTTTACTCTAATTAACGAGCTTACTAGCTTTCGGAAATTACGCCCCACATGCTAGGTTGAAAAAGGTAAACTTATATTTATACAAGTCTTAGATATTGGAGATTGCAAATGATGAGCCACTTTACTTTACTGGTATTAAAATTAATTTGACTTACCACCTCAGCCGTAGGAGTAGTTCTACCATGGTGCTTCTAAAATGGTGGTGTTTTCACGACACATAGCTGATAGAGACTTCAAGAAAGGACACGTCTCCTTAATTTTAGACGTACCATATTATTCAAGAAGTTACCAAATACAAAATTTGTTGAAATCAGTGGTTACAATTAAAAGTTAACACTTTTCTATTTTCACTTTTCTCAAATCACTTATTTGAAAGTTTCTTCAAACCATTTCTCGAGTTCCTAAGTAACGAAAACCCGACTGAGAAAGGACATTTCGAAGTTTGTTCCGCTACCCGCGCGTTTCGAAACATTTCCCAAAACTGCGTGCACATATGCCCGCGCACTGCTTTAAATACCTGCGGTAGAGGTCCTATGCGCATGTCATAGTGACAGATACCATGATTTCGACGGGACAATTATATTTTTAGAAGCTATTTCCATAACTGTTCGGCTAGTTTTGGGAGATTTTAATGGCGGTTCGGCAATCAATTATAAATTTCAAGGTTCTATTTTGAGTGACGCTGCCAATTGCAACTGCTGACTGGAAGTGCCGCGGCTGCAGGCAGTCTGTGGCAGCACTAGTTTGGATGTATTTCTATGAAGTAAATTCCAAACGCTGCGGCGGCAGCTGCAAGTGCCGTTGTGGTAACGGAGCACGCGGCAAGTGCAGTGCCATCGGGTTTTTTTCAGGCGTTTGGAAGTCATTGTGTAGAATTTCTTACAAAACAGCACCTATTCTGCTGCGGCCTACTTTATGCAACCGTAGCTCGTGCAGTCGGCAGTTACAATCGGCAGCGTTGCTCTGAATCAAGCTAAGGATGTCATCGATTGCATCCGAGATATTTTTATACAGGGTTATTGGTAATATGCTAACAACCTCTTAGGGTTGACATCTGCTAGTCCTAACAAACATTTAGAGATATTTTTTGTGTTTTAATGCCTACTCCGAGCCAAGAGCGTTCACCGCGGCAACAATGGATCGCGCCTTGCTCCCTTTGAATAGAGTTTTGAATATCTACGTCGAGCAAAATAATAAAAAATATGAAATTATACACAGGCACAAGACACTTTTAACATTAGATGAGCCTCGTACTTATTCCGCCAAAATCAATTTTTTTTTTATTAAAAAAAAAATGTATTTTCTAAACGAATTTTTTTATCTCAAAATGTTTATTAGGACTAGCAGATGTCAATCCTAAGAGGTTAGCATATTACCAATAACCCTGTGTAGTCTATAGTGCATTTAATAAGATAAGACACTCCAAGCTAGAAAACTCGAGAAACTTGTAACAAGTCAGAGTAATGAAAATATTATAGGTATAAATGAACGCAAGACTTTTTATAAGGCTCTCTTACGTTCTCATCATGAATTGACGAGACAGTCAAATCGCCCCCGTGGTGGTAAGCGCCACACTTGTTCATTGCAGTTGCTCTAGACCGTGCACTACGCTCCTCACTGGATTAACCAGTAATTTCACTTGCTAAAGTCCCATTCACGCCTAAACATTATAATGTTCACCAATTACTACTTCGAGGCAGATTATTTGACACTGACGTGGGATCCACCAAGACTGACGGACCAAGATATGGGGTGTGGGGATAGAATTGCACCCCCATAAATATGTAAATATAACCTATACTTTCATTTTACCTGCATCCCACGGTTTGTTCGCTTTGCGACAGATTCATTTACGGCAGATTCTGAAGCGCTTGTTGCGAAGTTTGCTTACTCGTAGCTAAGTTAAGCAACGTCCGCCGCGGTCAGGACTTGTATGGGTGACCGCTACTGACATTACTACTGAGCGTGCACGTGCTTCGGAGGGCACGTTAAGCTGTCGGTCCCGGTTGTTGTCGATGGCAGTTGTTACAGCATAGTAGTAGGCCATTTTGCGAATGCCCGCCTGGCCAGCTACCACCCTCAAGTAAAAAATCTGTCGCCAAGCACATAACGTTGTGTTCCGGCAGCTTTCCTTTAGCGTCAGTAGTAATTGTAATCTAGCCTTAACAACATCTTCGACACATCATCACTTACCATCAGTGAGACAGTGGTCAAAGGCTAAACAATCAAAAAAAAAATGTGCTGCGGCACATTCTCTATACGGCAAAAGTACAGTCAACTCGATATATTAATCTGATATAAAAAGAAGCGAAAATAAAATAAGGATTAAATAAAACATCAACGCGTACGGGGTTGGTACAGTCTGTTTTATCTTTGGCCGCCTGCCTAACACCTCTCCTCATAGACAATACTCTTGTTACAAGTATTCCCAATGCCTTGTGGTAAATGATGATAAATATCCCCACTATGCGCCTAACGTGCGGCAACATCCTTCACGTGTTGACATTAGTAGTAGTAATTGCCTTTCATCGACTTTACTGACATCCCAAAGAGAACATGAAATTGTCCATATATTAGCCGATAATTGTACCTACATAAATGTAAGTATCTAAAACAATGTATGAGTGCCGAGGACTTTGACTTTGACGTGTCATAGTTTTTGTAGTGTATTATCTTGATATCTGATCGTGTGGACAGCGTATCGATAAAGTAGCCTATTAACATTGCTGCTTGTTAGTCGTCTAGAGACGAGCATAGCCATCCAGACGGTATCCTATTTTCTGTGTATCGAAGTTTGAAGTCGAAGAACTCAACAAAAGTCAGTACCGCGGCGTGGAGCTGAAAAACTTATAATATGTGGTGTGTTTTTATTTAAAATATCTTTTTTATATAAAAAGTAGATTTATTTAAAGTTTTTTTAAATATAGAGATTCTGGAATCAGACCAGTCGGAAGTTTCTATAAAATAAGTATCTATTAGTAATTATCTATCTTATATCTATTATAATATAATAGATATAAGTTATAAGAACTTTGTAGGTACTTGTATTTTTTTTATAGCTGATGTCTTAGCCGTTGACCACAATCTCACCTGTTGGTAAGTGATGATATGGTCGAAGGTGTTAACAGGTTTAACCTAAATATACTGGCTCTCAAGGACCGCTGCCGATACACACCGTCAGGTACTTGGCAACAAATTTTCTACTCGAGGGTGGAAGCAAGCCAGGCGAAAATGCCCTTCCACCATGAAGCTCGTGAGGTGAACCATGGACCTGCTGCGCGAAGTCCATAGCCAATGCCACTGATCCTTCACTGCAGTATTGCAAATTATTTATAGAACAATTATTGTTCCTGTTATTGGTACCTATAACCCAGCTATGGAGACATATACAATTATTAGTTCATACATGTCACGTCTGATTGCCCATAAGAGGCAGAAGTTGTGCTATACAAGTTATTATCCTTACCGTTGAGAGCCAGTGAAATTACATGCACATGAGACTTAACAACTATGTGTCAAAGAGACGGGCGAAGAGCAATTCGTGACTTGTGACGAAATGCATCTGTTATAGGCAGAGCTAAGCGAGCCTTGAGCTTGTTCCGTCACAATAACATAAAAAAAGTGTATATAGTTTGGTTTAGTTCAAGTTCAGGTACTCTTACGTACAAATAGTATATACGCACGATAAAAGTGAACAGTAAAATTGTTGCCTTATTAACTTAGGGGCCGCCGATATGCACTTTATTAATTAGGTAAGGTAAGCGACAAATACGACGACAGCCCGTCTCGGTCATATTGTATGTATATTACGTTATAGGTGCAGGGGTAACTCAATTGTCTGTAGAGGTACGCTCTAATAACTCAAAGCAAAATGCACCCTATAAGAAATTTAGGAAGATAAAATCACAGACTAAGTTCGGTCAATCAGAGAGCTCTTTATATAAAGTACTTTTAAGCATTTTTCAATATTTGGCAAAATATATACAAACTTCAACTCCCTGTAGTATAAGTATATCGCACGCTTATCAACTTATTATTTCACAGTGGCTGCTTGTAGAGTGACGTAAACTGTAGGGTAAACTACCCAGTGTGCCAGCCCCAAATGCCAATCGCGCTTCCTAAAATTGGTTATTTTATTATAATCAGTACTAATATTATAAATGCGAAAGTAACTCTGTCTGTCTGTCTGTCTGTTACGCTTTCACGCCAAAACTACTGGACCGATTTGAATGAAATTTGGTATGGAGATAGTTTGAGACCCGGGAAAAACATAGGATAGTTTTTATCCGAGTGCACAAAAAGATGTTGATGTTTTCGCGCGATAACCGACAAACGCACGGGCGGAGCCGCGCCCGGAAAGCTAGTTTTAAATAAATTGGAAATTCTCTAAAGACGCTGCCAAATGCTGAAATTTTGTCACTATCGGACAGCGTAGGAGAAAAAGAAAGGCAGCAATGGTAAGATCTCGATAAGTTTAGGTATAATCCAAAAGTAAGCTTTATAACACAAATCTTGTAACGTAAATTGAAAATGTTACTTTTCTTGTCCCTCTTGATAAGGTGTTGCTTTTTTATAGATATAATTTCATACACATTCATGCGTAAATCATTAAGATATTTACGTTACAAACGTAATTTAGAGTCAAGTATGCAATTTTATAATATAACTTTTTTTATATTAACGTAAGCATGTTGACAAGTTCAATCAAAAAAAGTTGTAAAGAAGTGCTGAATTTCGCTTTATGTTCATTTACTCCTTATGCTTTATTCATTACTAGCTTTCCGGGCGCGGCTCCGCCCGCGCGTATGTCGGTTCTCGCGCGAAAACATTAACCTCTTTTTGCGCAGTCGGATAAAAACTATCCTATGTTTTTTTCCCGGGTCTCAAACTATCTCCATACCAAATTTCATTCAAATCGGTCTAGTAGTTTTGGCGTGAAAGCGTAACAGACAGACAGACAGACAGACAGACAGAGTTACTTTCGCATTTATAATATTAGTACTGAAGTACTGATAATATAAGATTATGTTTAATGAGTCATATAATGAATAAAATAAGTAGTAATAGTTTATAATCAGTACTAATATTATAAATGCGAAAGTAACTCTGTCTGTCTGTCTGTCTGTTACGCTTTCACGCCAAAACTACTGGACCGATTTGAATGAAATTTGGTATGGAGATAGTTTGAAACCCGGGAAAAAACATAGGATAGTTTTTATCCGACTGCGCAAAAAGAAGTTAATGTTTTCGCGCGATAACCGACATTAGCGCGGGCGGAGCCGCGCTCGGAAAGCTAGTTCTTAATAATAAATAATAAGTTATATATTCTAATATAATAAATGCGAAAGTAACTCTGTCTGTCTGTCTGTCTGTCTGTTACGCTTTCACGCCAAAACTGCTGGACCGATTTGAATGAAATTTGCTATGGAGATAGTTTGAAACCCAGGAAAAAACATAGGATAGTTTTTATCCGACTGCGCAAAGAGAGGTTAATGTTTTCGCGCGATAACCGACATACGCGCGGGTGGAGCCCCGCTCGGAAACCTAGTTCTTAATAATAAATAATAAGATATATATTAATGTCAAAAATAATATTAAATTCAATTACTGGAAGAGTAATGGTCAATCAAATAACCCACCCCTAACTGTACCTGGTGCAAAAGTGCCCATTACACTGGCGGCATTACCACGCTGGATAGCCAACCTTTGCACCAGGTACGAGCTGGAGCGGGAGTCACCCGTTTTTTTCCTCAACCTTTGCCCAATTTCGCTAACCAAACTTTTAGCCTTAGTGCCCCAGGAGCCCATTGTCTCCACGGCAATGGGTACAGTAGCTCCAACGCCGCATACTTCAGCCGTCATATAATGTACGTTTTTTACTACATTTAGGTGTAAAAATAGTTTATTTTGTACATTAATTTAAAAACAACTGTAATGGAAAAACAGACTGCTTTTAGTGTCTGGTCTACTCCGGCCGGACTCTGGCCTTTTGGTAGAGATAGTTTATTATATTGTTATAGCTTGCTTTGACGTTCTATAAATTTGTATCTGTACAAATATAATGTGTATAAGATGTACAAATAAAACTGGGAAATGATTTTGTATGACAATATGGTATCCGGACTAACGGTTGTAGTTCATCTAGTGTCCGGTTTTTAAAAATACTAAACGGAGACTGGTCTGGTTGCAGTCTTCAGTCGTTATTTATAGGTACCTTACTAAAAAATCTGTAGGGCCAGCATATTGTCCTGCAGTGGGTATATTTAATTTTAAATATTTGGGGCGGCCATTACGGATCATTAATTCAAAGAGACGAAATTGAAACTATTTTTGTGACTGTCAGCCCAAAACACATTGTAAATGCGGGTGTTGTTGGAATTTCCTAAATATTGGCTTAGAATTTATCAGTCTATTCTATCAAAAAATGCCAACAACCTCAAAGAGTCGACTTCTGTTAGTCATAACAAACATTTTGAGATGAAGATTTTCATTTTTGATTTTTATTTTAGTTTAGAATTGTTTTTATTACTATGTATTTGTGACGCAGTAAGCACCAGGATCATCTGTTAAAAGTCTCCTGTGCCTTTAATTTATCATTTCGTTTTATTCTTTATTATGTTCGATGTAAATATTCAAAACTCTATTCAAAAAAGCGCGGTGCGGTCCAGGGTTGCCCTTTTAGCTCGATGTAGCAATTGTCTTTTACTACGATACTCCAAATAGACCACTTGAACCATTAAGTTTTACTAGTACTGTCTGAAACCTTTGAGTTCTGTGTCTCGTAGTCAAAGACAATGCCTACACCGAGCTAAAATCAAACGAAGCGTTTTACAAAATAATTTTTTTTAAGTGTTTGTCACGACCAACGGAAGTCAACTCTAAAAGGTTGTTAGCATTTTTCCACTAACCCTGTATATTATGTATTGTAAATCAGTACCTAATATGTATTTTAGGTTAATTTATGACTTTATTCATACATGAATCTATAGATTCATCCGCGGAGCTTAGAAAAAAAAGCCAGCTGAATTCTTAAGAGGCCGGACACAGGTTCCATCACCCTATCGCCACTAAATTATTTTACCTCGTGCGCCGTAGACATCCTTCGCTTCATTATTGTGCACTTTGCGGTAAAAGCATTAAATTTCTACTATGAATAGGTTGTTCACCTAAAATCACTTATAGATGTGCTCTTGGTGCGCGGAGGGAGAAAATTGATGCTATTAACCTGGAGTCCACAATTATGGACAAATACGGAACAAAGCATCACTACTACCTACTTACCCCTCGCATGCTTAATTTTTGTTTTTACAGCTGATAGGCTAGCCTTTGACCATTGACGTACATTCGCAGGATGACCTACCACCATGCTGTAAGTACTGCCATCGTAAGACAACAGCCGGGACCGACGGCTGAACGTGCTCTCCGAAGCACGGAAGCGCTCAGTAGTAATGTCACTAGTGGTCACACATCCAACTCCTGACCGCGGCGGACGTTGCTTAATTTAACTGATCGATTAAGAACGGCTAAGCAAACTTGGCTACGAGCGCTTAAAAACTCGAACCTCGTCACTTCTTTCAGTAGAAAGGACATTCAGCCCTACCTTGGCATTAAACTTAGCTAGTTACTATTAGAAACTGCTCATAACCTGCAATTCATTTTGAAGCGCTCGTAGCGAAGTTTGCTTGGCCATTCTGAATCGATCAGCATAGATAAGCAACGTCCGCCGCGGTCAGTCGTTGGATGGGTGACCGCTGGTGACATTACTACTGAGCGCTTCCGTGCTTCGGAGGGCACGTTAAGCCGTCGGTCCCGGTTGTTGTCTTAGGATGGCAGTCGTTACAGCATGGTGGTAGGGCACTTTGCGAATGCCCGCCTGGCTAGCTACCACCCTCAAGTTGAAAATCTGTCGCCAAGCACCTAACGGTGTGTTCTGGCAGTTGTCCTTGAGAGCCAGTAATTCTAGGTTAGCATGTACAACATCTTCGACCGCATCATCACTTACCATCAGGTGAGATAGTGGTCAAAGGCTAACCTATCAGGCAAAATTCAAGTTACAGCTTTAAGTCTTGTGCATTGTTGACTTACACAAACAAAATTACACTTGCCGTTCGTCTCATAGACCGCGTAATATACGCCGTAACCACAGCCTAAACTTAAATTGCGTATTGTGTGTTGTGTCGGAATCGGAACCGTGCTTTTAAGATGGATAACCTGTGACACTCTCAGAGATAATGAGTTTTTTTGCATATTGAACCTATCGTTTTTACTTCTGCGAGGTGCAGAAGAATATAGCTTTGACCTCTTCTGACGCGACACGCACCGTACTTACAATAATCCCGTCCAAATGGATACCACGGTAATGTTACTTTGTACCTAAAGTGCGGGGTGAGCGTCTCAGTAGGCTAGTAGGTAGGTATACCAGACATGCTATATGTTTGTATAAATATATATCATGTATGATAAATATTAACCTAGAGTAGGCTTAACTGGATTTGTACAATATATGTATACTAATGACCTGCCCCGGCTTCGCACGGGTGCAATGCTGACACTAAATAATATGCAATATCTTCGAAATAATTCGGCTAATAATCTTCTCTTAAATTCAAAAAAGACCAAATGTTTAAAGTTTTATTTACCAAATGTTACTTATGTTGAACCAAACATTAAGATTGGCCTAGAAAAACTCTCTTTTGACAATGCGACAGTCTTCCTGGGAATTAAAATGGATTCAACTTTACAGTGAAATCCACATGTACATGATCTATCTGGAAGACTTAGTTCTGCTGCATATGCAGTTCGTAAGATAAGACAGCTAACAGACGTAGCTACTGCTAGGCTCGTTTATTTCGCGTACTTCCACAGTATTATGTCTTATGGTATATTGCTGTGGGGAGCTGCTGCTGAGATAGAGACAATCTTTATCTTACAAAAGCGTGCAATTCGAGCCATATATGAAATGGATCCTAGGGAATCCCTGAGAGATCTTTTTAAAGAAATTGATATTTTAACTTTACCAAGTCTGTATATATTTGAAAATATTATGTATGTTCGTAAAAATTTTAGCAAATTTAAATCAAACAGTGACACTCACGATTATAACACTAGGAATAAAGATAAAATAGCGGTGCCAGGTTTTAGATTAGCAAAGACAAATAAAAGGTCCTTCTTAGGCAATTGTGTGCGGTTTTATAATAAATTGCCCAAACATATTACAACGCCCACAGAAAGAAAATTCAAGTTGCATGTGAAGAATATTTTGATAAAGAAATCTTACTACACAGTTTGTGATTACTTAAACGACAAAAATGCTTGGACTGGTTCGCCTTTGCCAAGCTAGCGCCTAACACCTACGTAATGTAAATTAAGTATTGTAATAATTTTACTATATAGTATGTACTTAACACAATTTTAAAAAACGTTTAAATGAATGGCCCCGAGTTTCTTGCCCGTTCTTCTCGCAGTGGCTCTATAATTTTTGTTTGCTGAACGTGGCAGTACAATGTAGTATATTTCAATATTAAAATTTGTAATTGACCTTCATAAGAGCGTCGTAGACGCCTAAATTGAATAAATGGTTTTGACTTTGACTTTGACTTTGAAAATATTCATTTAAATAAAATGTTGTATTGGACCATATTAGGGTTCCGTACTCAAAGGTTAAAAACGGGACCCAATTACTGAAACTTCGCTGTCCGTCCGTCCGTCTGGCTATATCTCAAGAACGGTGATAGCTAGACAGTTGAAATTTTCACAGATGATGTATTTCTGTTGCTGCTATAACAACAAATACAAAAAGTTGGCCAAGTGCGAGTCGGACTCGCGCACGTTAAAACAATAAAAGGTTAAAATATGAAGTCTAATGTTGTATAGCTAATGGTACGGAACCATTCCTGCGCGAGTCCGACTCGCACTTGGCCGATTTTTGATCCATATTAAATGCACAATGTATTTAAGTTACTTAATTGGATAAGGATTAATGCTGTATTGCATAAAATCGCTTACTTTAAGAGATACAGTAGTACATTATTTTGATCTATCGCGTAGGGTTCATCCAGCGTTAGCAATGTAAGTGCAGAAATGTGTATATATGACATCACAGTAGAAACTTCTAAAATTATCAGTGTTTCTCTATTATATTATGCATTTACTTTTTTATTTATTTATTTATCAATAAACCTTTTTCTTGAATTATTCTATCTATTTAAAAAATCGCATCAAAATCTATTGCGCAGTTTTAAAGATCTAAGAATACACAGGTACAGACAGACAGCGGGAAGTGAATTTGTTTTATACTATGTATAGTGGTATACCTATAGTTAATACCACTAAACATAGTACCTATATCATGCATAAATAAATATCAGCCATCTTCAAGTCCCCAACATAAAAGAGGGCCGTTATACCATGTTATACAGTTGACTTTGAACCTTGTTTGTTTGTGTGAGTCGCAGTCACCATCTGCCACCACATGAGAACGTTCAAGGGGGCAGACGGCAATAAATCAACGGCGGCATCGATTTCAATGCTGCGTGTACATGCAAAAGCCAACTTTAATGCTTTGGTTTTAAGCTACTGGTCTAAATAATTATTCCTATATAATATGAGTATCTATGTATTGTTGAGATTGCTGCCAAGAAATAAGGGCGTCGATTGTACTATTTTTAAGTTATTGTTATCTTTCATGTAAGTTTAGATAGATAGTTAACACTATATTGCATTTTTGAAATTTGTATATAATTTTACATTTAATTAAGTATTAATATTACACGAAAGACTACATTACGGAAAATACATTTCATCAGTATTTTCCGTAGGGTACAATATACTACACGAGGATGTGTGGGAGTGAAATAACACCCTTCGCTCCAAGTCAACCTCACCTGCACGCGGTACATCCTGCTGATTAACGAACGAGGCTCTGACGACCGACAGATGGCGGTATAACCATCCTAAAGAAGGCGTAGCTAAATACCACTGACGGTAGACAGGCAGCAGTGTCACCGTGCGAGTAGCTATGTCCTGCGATTGCCAACCTGCCTGCCCAGCGTGGCGATTATGGGCAAACACCCCCCTTTTAATGATTGATACAAATAGAACCAGGCCCCTAGTCCCCGGCGGCTCCGCTATTCCTGGCCACGGTAGCAGCCACGATAATGGCGGAGCAAGGGGTGCTAAGAATCCCCGGCAGACGCATGGCTACCATCCCTTACGACGACGACTGGCCCTGGTAACACACAACATACGCACCATGAGGACTGACGAAAAGATAGCTGAGCTGGAAGAGGAAATGAGTGGGTTACGATGGGATATTATGGGGTTATGCGAAGTCCGCAGATAGGGTGAGGACACTCTTACCCCGAAATCCGGTATCCTACTCTACTACCGGGAGGGCGACCAACAGTCCCAAGGTGGTGTCGGGTTTCTCGTCCACAGATCCCTTATTAACAACATTCTTACCATCGACAGTGTATCGAGCAGGGTAGTATATCTAATACTCAGAGTATCTGAAAGATATTCACTGAAGGTCATTCAGGTATACGCGCCGACCTCGACACACCCAGATGAAGAGGAAGAGGCTATGTATGAAGACATTAGTCGAGCCATTCATACCTCTGAGACCTATTTTAATGTTGTTATGGGGGACTTCAACGCGAAGCTGGGTTAAAAGAGCGATGAAGAGTTAAGAATGGGGCAATTTGGATATGGGCAACGGAACCGCAGGGGACAGAGGCTGGCCGATTTTCTGGAGAAAGAGGGACTTTTCATGATGAACTCTTTCTACCAGAAGCCACCTCACAGGAAATGGACCTGGCTGAGCCCTGATGGTTCCACGAGAAATGAGATAGACTTCATTTTGACCACCAAGAAACATATATTCAGTGATGTCTCTGTGATCCATAGGGTGAAAACCGGTAGCGATCACCGAATGGTAAGAGGCACATTGGATATTAATGTTAAACTTGAGAGGTCCCGTCTGATGAAGTCTACGCTCAGGCCTACTCGCGCAGATATCCAAAACCCCGAAAGTTTTCAACTCGAGCTTACTAATCGCTTCGCTTGCCTAGAGAATTTAGCTTCGGTGGATGAGATAAATGACGGTTTAGTAAAAACTGTCCAAACGGTGGGTTCTAAGTTTTTTAGACCCCGTCGTAGAGATAGACCTCAGAAACTCTCTAGCCATACTCTAGACCTCATGGAAAAACGACGATCGTTGTCACTGCAGTCTTCCGATGATGCTAGGTCATATGGGCAGCTCAATAGACAAATTTCGAAGTCCTTGTGACATGACATACGCTCCTTTAATACCAAAAGTATTAAGGAGACGACAGAGCGAAATCAGGGCTCCAAAGTGTTTGCAAAGGATATGTCTATTGGGCAAAGCCGGTTAACAAAGCTGAAGCGAAAAGATGGCAGTGTAGTGACGACTAAACCAGAGGTATTGAGAGAGGTTGAGAGGTTCTATGGACAGCTTTACACTTCGGTCGCTAAACCCGATACCAGCTTGGTCAAAGACCCAAGAGCCAAGCTGACCCGACACTATACCGAAGATATCCCGGACATCAGCCTGTACGAGATTAGGATGGCCTTGAAACAGCTAAAGGACAACAAGGCACCTGGTGATGACGGAATTACATCTGAGCTTCTGAGAGCGGGTGGAACACCGGTACTCAAAGTCCTCCAGAAGCTCTTCAATTCCGTTCTTATTGGAGGTACAACGCCAGAAGCATGGAACGAGGCGTGGTGGTGCTGTTCTTTAAAAAAGGTGATAACACTTCGCTGAAGAACTACAGACCTATCACGCTTCTGAGTCATGTTTATAAGCTGTTTTCAAGGGTCATCACGAACCGTCTCAGTCACAGGTTTGATGAATTCCAGCCTCCCGAACAAGCCGGTTTCCGAAAAGATTATAGTACCATAGACCACAACCATACGCTGCGGCAAGTTATACAGAAGACCGAGGAGTATAACTTGCCACTATGCTTAGCTTTTGTGGACTATGAGAAAGCCTTCGATTCGATCGAAACGTGGGCGGTGCTTTAGTCTCTCCAACGATGCCGCATTGACTATCGGTACAGTGAAGTGCTAAAGTGCTTGTACAATAACGCCACCATGTCGGTCCGAGTACAGGAGCAGAGTTCGAAGGCGATACCATTACAAAGAGGCGTGAGACAGGGAGATGTCATATCTTCTAAACTGTTCACTGCCGCATTGGAAGATGCCTTCAAACTCCTGGAGTGGAAAGGACTCGGCATAAATATATACGGCGAGTACATCACTCACCTTCGATTTGCCGACGATATTGTGTTAATCGCGGAATCTATGGAAGACTTAATCACAATGCTCGAAAGCCTCAATCGAGTTTCTCAACGGGTAGGCCTTAAGATGAACATGGACAAGACAAAGGTAATGTCAAACGTCCATGTTGTGCCTGTACCGGTATCAGTGGGGAACTCGGTACTCGAAGTTGTTGACAAATATGTTTACTTAGGACAAACAGTCCAGCTCGGCAAGTCCAACTTTGTGAAGGAGGTTAATCGTTGAATTCAACTCGGCTGGGCAGCGTTCGGAAACTTCACTGAGTCTTTTCGTCCAAAATACCTCAGTGCCTTAAGACGAAAGTCTTCAACCAGTGTGTGTTACCAGTGATGACATATGGAACCGAAACGTGGCCTCTAACTGTGGGCCTTATATGTAAGCTCAAAGTCGCACAACGAGCTATAGAGAGGGCTATGCTCGGTGTTTCTCTACGAGATCGAATCAGAAATGAGGAGATCCGAAACGAACGAAAGTTACCGACATAGCCCGTCGGATTAACGAGTTGAAGTGGCAATGGGCAGGGCACATAGCACGCAGAACTGATGGTCGATGGGGCCGAAAAGTTCTCGAATGGAGGCCACAAACTAGCAAGCGCAGCGTCGGAAGACCACCTACAAGGTGGGCGGATGACGTTATTAAGGCCGCAGGAAGACGCTGGATGCAGGCCGCTTCCAACCGTTCTATTTGGAAATCTATGGGGGAGGCCTATATCCAGCAGTGGACTTCTTGCGGCTGAAATGATGAATGATGATGATGACAATATACTAGGGGGCAATAAAATGAAAAATACCAGAAGATGGGACGACTTCTGAAAAACAAATAATAATATACCATCTTATACTGTGATCCCCAAAACGGATATCAAGCGGGGGGATTAGTTCAAATAAATAAGAGAAGTTTGGACCATTTTGTTAACAGATTGACAAGGTTTAGTATTTCAATTACAATAAATAATATGAAAAAGTGGCCAATTGCGAGTCGTACGTTGTATCTATGCAACATAAGGCACTCTTATAACCTATTTTTAGGTTTCACATGAGCGAATCCGACTCGCACTTGACCAATATCTTGTCAGTTAAATTTTCTAGCTATCACGGTTACAGAGATAGATACAGCCTGGTGACAGACAGAGAGTGGAGGTTTCATAACTGGGTCCCGGTTTTACCCTTAAGGCACGGAACCCTGAAAAAAATACATACATGGAAGCGAAACAAAAATAATCCTATGAACACAGATGACTTTCATTACAACGAAATCGACCAATGAGAATGCTTTTTGTTCCACGGGATCCGGAAGAAACTTATGGTTTGTGGGTGGAGCTAGCTATATGTAGAGCTTAATAGATGAGACCCCTTCGCCTGTATCGTAAAGCCTTAAGGTTGATAATTGAAGTCAATGGCGATTTATAAAGTGGGTGTACATAATGATGAAACTTATGACCTCTACGTTGGTGTGCCAGCCAGTCACAGCATGCCCACATAATGTATATCGGACGAGTGCATCATTATTATTTGGCTCAGGTTTTTTTAGACATTTTTGCTAGCTGTACCCGCGACTTTTTTCACTTTTGATATGCCTACGTCACCTTTAATGAAAAGGTATTAATTAGGACACAATGTATGTTTATACGAGCATATAAAATATATATTATTTATAATGTACTCCCAGCCCTCACCTCTTCGCATGGGTGATATTAGAGGCAACTAAGAATAAAATACCAGAAGATCGCCAGTAGCGCCTTCTGGTGAACTGCTATCTTGCACTGCAATCCCCACCAAGCCTGCTAAGCGTGGGGATTATGCAAAGACAGCAGTTCACAACTGTTTCTTGCAAATAAAAAAAATAAAAAAATCAATCAAATACAATCAAGGTCTCTTGGCACACGGTCACGTGAATTTAGTATGCGATACTTGAAGAACATGATTATGAAGATTTTAATTAGGCCCACTTGCACGTTCCAGAGTTAACCTAACTCGGAGTTAACTGCTAACACAGGGTTAAATAATTTGTCTTGCGGCATCAAAAGCACCCACCGATGTGGGAGGGTTAAGTCGCGAAAACTGGGTTATGTTCCGCTGTAATTATTCTATTTTGTGGTGTGTTTTTATTTAAAATAATAAAATGATCAAAAATGGTTTATTATCTGATGATGATGAAGAAGTAATTGAATATATTAGTTCAAGCTTCTATGACAGAAGGTTCGCAGAATGGTCAGATTATTATAAATCCCAGAGAGACAAATACTCTCATAAAAGATTTCGACTTAAACAAGAAAGCGTGTTTTAGGGCAACCTGTAGTACTCGAATTGTAAATATTTACCTGAATGTTTTTGTTGCTCCATCAGTTTTTTATATTCTGTTTTTTTTTATGTATGATAGGTTAGCCTTTGACCACTATCTCACCTGATGGTAAGTGATGATGTGGTCGAAGATGTTGTTCAGGCTAACCTAGAATTACTGGCTCTCAAGGACAGCTTCCGGAACACACCGTTAGGTGCTTGGCGACAGATTTTCTACTTGAGGGTGGTAGCTAGCCAGGCGGGCATTCACAAAATGCCCTACCACCATGCTATAACGACTGCCATCCTAAGACAACAACCAGGACCGACGGCTTAACGTGCCCTCCGAAGCACGGAAGCGCTCAATAGTAATGTCACTAGCGGTCACCCATCCAACTCATGACCGCGGCGGACGTTGCTTAAGTTTGCTGATCGGTTAATAACAGCTAAGCAAACTTCGCTACGAGCGCTTCGTAATTCGATATTATGTGTGTTGAATTTCGCTACTATATCACATAGAAGCATATCACTAGCTGTGAAATTAGGGCCTCGTAAACGCATTTTTTATGCATATTAATTCTTCAAAACAAGTTATTTCCACAAATGTACTACCAAAACCAAAAGATCACAAAACCACAGACAGAAGTAAATAAATGACACGATACAATATACAGATAACATAAAACCACGTTTAAGGACTCAATTAAGGACTCGCAAGTAAGCCTTAGACTGTAGTGTAAAAGAGATAGACACACAAGTTTTGTTATTTTTTCTGTTATTGCATCTTCGGCGGGGTTACAATAGAAGCACATACACATTTCATTGTTCCCAGGTAAAAAAGTGAAAGGTCGGATTAGCTAACCCGGTGTTAATTTTTAGCCTTGCACCGCTAAATGCACGCACTATGAGAGTAGAAATTTTAACTAACTCGGAGTTTACTCTGTATTTATTTATTTAACCCTACAATGCGTGCAAGTGGGCCTTAGGGGATTCACGTTTATTGTAGGACCCTATACCTACAATAAACGTGACTACTAGGTGGATTAGATTACAGATAATTGTACGGAACCCTTCGTGCAAGAGTCCCAATCGCACTTGTTATTAATATACACAGCTACGAAACGAACGAGCCTTAAAATTGGCGTTTTCAGTATTTGTTAGGGAAACAAAGGATAATTTTCATAACTTATACAGATATTTTGTAGTTTCGGTACCTATTGAGATAGACTCCGTAACAAATTGTTGTAAAACTTAAACATTTGATTGGTCTCCATTTATCTATTTTTATTGTTCCATATTTGTACTTTATTTCCTAGCTAGATGCATGGACGCAAAAACATTTTTAATTTTTTTATAAACCTTTTTTCTATTTTCTTGTGCATAGCTACTGTTGCTTCATTACTTTCTTGTCCCCTGTAAAATATTTTTTTGAATTTCTAGTCCGATATTGATATTTGGGTCAACGCTTTACAAAAATTAACATAGGTACATAAAAAAATGAACGTAGCACCTAAACATTCTGTAATATACCGGGTTATTGGTAAATTACTAACAACCTCTTAGGCTTGACTTCTGCTAGTCCTAACAAACATTTTGAGATGTTTTGTTTTATTTTGTATTTTAAATGGATTTTTTGTGTTTTGGCGGTATTAGCACGAGGACTACGTGATGTTAAAAGTCTATTTGTGCCTGTAATGTATTATTTCATATTATATATTAGGTACTTGCTCGATGTAAATATTCAAAACTCTATTCAAAGGGAGCGCGGTCCAGTGTTGCCGCGGCGGCGCGCGGCGGGCGCTCTTGGCGCGGAGTAGGCATTGTCCTTTTAACATCAGGTGGTCCTCGTGATTATTCCGTCAAAAACACATAAATACAGCACAAAAAAAATAAAAAGAATTCAAAGCAAACAAAAATCAAATATTGAAAAGATCTCAAAATGTTTAATAGGACTAGCAAAAGTAAACCCTTTTTTTTTTTTTTTATTCTCATGAGGAAAATGCATTTACGCATACACACCCGCCGGGGAGCAGGTGGTTATGTCGGGCTCAGGGTCAATAGGGACCCCACTACCGACTAAAAACCTCATGGTGTTCCGTCGTCATCGACTAGTGACAGGGGCCGCGGGGTCACTCGCGCTCTCATCCGCAGACCCCATCGCTGTCGCTGTCCGCTTAAGCGGGCCCAGCCTCTGGGAATAACTCCCTCCCCGAATGCCGCTTCGTGGGATGCCCTGGAACACGAGGGCATTCACACCTCATGAGGACCTAACCCTGATGGGGGGTGCCGGCTGTCCCCACGGCCAACACCCCAGGTCCTCTGAGCGGAGACGGAGTGCTAGCACGACCAGCTCGCCTCCGTGTCCGCGCTCTGCGGAGCGGAACAGAGAAAGGATCTCTCTCCCTTTCCCGCTCCTCCGCCTCCCTCTGTGAGACAATTGTCTCGCAAAACGAGGCCACCGCCTCCCACGACCTCTCGTCATCGACCATCTTTACGATGATGGCCGGCAAGGAGAGGTCGGACCCCACAACCGCGATCAGGGATCGCCGCGGTCCCGCTCCACCTGGGCATGCCTCCAGTGCAGGCGATCAGGAATCTGCAAACCATTGTGATGTTTAAATCTAAACTGAAAGTACTTATTATTAACCACCATAAAAGCGAAGAAATCCAAAGGCATGACACTAGTGCAATATAGTGTTTAATATATGTACCTACCTATATTCAACAAAGGCCTATTGTTTTAGCGTAGGTAAAAAATATTATACCTACCGTAGTATCGATATGATACGATACATGTCACCAGTACAAAACCTGTTATGTATGTAAAAAGAGGTATTAGACAGAATCTCAATATTTATATATTTTCTTATATATTTTTGAATTTAAGTTATCAGATATTTTGTATTTAATATTTTTATTTTTTGTTTTGCTATTGTCAATTACGTATAACTTATTGCATATTGTCAGTTTTGTTTGTATTATGTAATGTGTTTAATTTCAAAAGCATTTTGATGTGTAATTTATATACTCTTATTATATACTAGCTGTACCCGCGACTTCGTTCGCGATTGCCGTACCTGCACACTAATTATTCACATTTGTGCACTGTTTATCTCATATTAAGCAACACTGTGGTCTGCGGTGAAGCACTCTTATAGTAAACCATAGCTCAGAATGGAGCTTTCTCCTTTGGATTTCAAAACTCCCGGGTTGTATTTTCCAGAAGACAGTAGTTAAGTAACTCAGCGAGTTCTTTCCCGGTTCGCACAATAAATGTTGAAGCAAAGTACCTTGTGCGTTTCTTTAGAATTTCGATTTTAAAACGGCGGTTTGTTTGACGGTAGATCGTTTTTTTTTTTATTTCTCATTCTCGGAAAGTAGTGTTTGTTTGATCTGAGTAGCGGGTGGGAGACGCTCCTTCCCACCTAAGGCCGGGAAAAACATTGGTGTAAACAAAGTTATATGTCTAAGATTTTTCGTTGTAAAATATTCTGTTGTTGTAAAACAATTAATAACAACTATGTTTGGCAGGGTAGTAACTAAATATAAGGTAGAAAGTGTAGGTAAAAAAATAAAAAAAACTTTCTAACTAAATTTCATTGTTCTAACTCCTAGTGTATCTTTGTATCTTCTACTCATGTTTATTATTTTTAGTAAATATTTAGAAAAACTAAATTTTTTTTACCCTCCTCATATTTTAAATGAAAAGTAGAGTATTCAACACGGATGTAAGTCATCGATTCCTACTTGAACTATAGCCGCATTAATTATAAAAATATACTGCTCATGTTATTAAAATCAAAATAAATAATATAAAAAAACATACTATATTTAGTAGTGAAAAGCAGAGAGATTCCTATTCGGGCTATAGCCGCCCGTAAATATTCCAAACAAAATTTTACGTAAAATTTCACAAATAGTTCAAACCTCTCAATAAATTTTTAGTAAGTATGTTATTTTATCAATGAATATTTTTTAGAAAAGCTACTTTATTTACTTTCTTTAAATTCGATATGAAAAGTAGAGAGCTGACCGCGTGACCACGATCACTACAAAGTGTTTGAAACGTCGGGACAAAAATAATGATAAATATACGTGATTTAAACCGTTTAAAGTTGTTTAATTACAAAGTGTAACAATCGCGAAAACCTTAGACTACATTGTGCACTTTCATTGCGCAGTCTCCGAAATGTATCCGTCAAAATAAAGATAAATAATTATGTAGTTTAAAAAACTGATTGTGGTGAATATTTTTTTTTTTATTGCTTATAGGTAAGCCTTTGACCACAATCTCACCTGATGGTAAGTGACGATGTGGTCGTAGGTGTTAACAGGCTTAACCTAGAATTACTGGCTCTCAAGGACAGCTGCCGGAACACACCGTTAGGTGCTTGGCGACAGATTTTCCACTTGAGGGTGGTCGCTAGCCAGGCGGGCATTCGCAAAAATGCCTTTCCACCATGCGGTGAAGCTCAAGCCAGCGGCGGGATTCGAAGCATGGACCTGCTGCGCGGCAGTCCATAGCCAAAGCCACTGAGCTATCACTGCTTCAAATGTACCACATTATAGAGTTTTATCGTAGCAAGCTTGCAAAACTAAATAAGGGTGCCGTGCTGCCCGTGGGGCGCCGGGCTGCCCGTGGGATGCCGGTCTGTCCGTGGGGTGTCGGGCTTCCCGTGGGGTTCCGGGCTGCCTGTGGGCTTAAGATGAGCCGTACGTTCAAGGGTTTCTCAACATTCCGCGGTCCAAGTTATTTAAAACGAAATATTTAGTTTGTGATATCTGTAATTTCTGAACTGCAAAACTGAGGACTGAAATATTTACGGGAAAATAATTAAATAACCACTATTGTAACAAAAAAAGAATGATTGAAATCGGACTACGCGTTAATAAATTACAACTAAATGTACATTTTGACTTACATCCCCTTTCCCAAGAGAACCGTACTGAATTTCGGGATAAAAGTATCGTATGTCCTTCTTCGTAGTATGAACTCGAATCGTGCTAAGTTTCATTCAAATCCATTCAGTAGTTTTGGAGTGATGCGAGGCCGGGATACAGACAGACAGACAGACAGACGGACAAAAATAAAAAAAATACAGTTTCGGCATTAGTATCAGCTACAGAGTACTGTAATTTTTTTTTTCCAAAATATCTGCCATGTGCAGAATTGGACCTGTTACAGGTATACATAGATAAATGTAAGCGTCTTACCCCTTGCGCTTCCCTACCCGCCTTCCGCAACCTGTTATAGATTAGACTGATTAGAGCATTGCATGTTATGAAAAATATACGTAGGGAAGTTGTGCTTATCGTAATAAAAAAACTGTGTTTTATCGTTTGAAAAATCAGTCTTTTGGAGAGGTCCGACTACAGACCTATCTATTATACCTATACGATAAAGTGCAAACGCCAGCTTAAGATGAGCCGTACGTTGAAAGGTTTCTGTACATTTTGGGTGTCAAGTTATTTGGAATGTAATATTTAGGTTGTGATGTCTGTTATTTCTGAACTTCAAACCCACTGACTTTGAAATATTTATGGGATAAATTTTAAAGTACCACTATTCTAACAAAAAAATCGGCCAAGTGCGAGTCGGACTCGCGCACGAAGGGTTCCGTACCATTAGCTATACAACATAAGACTTCATATTTTAACCTTTTTTGTTTTAACGTGAGCGAGTCCAACTCGCACTTGGCCAACTTTTTGTATTTGTTGTTATAGCGGCAACAGAAATACATCATCTGTGAAAATTTCAACTGTCTAGCTATCACCGTTCTTGAGATACAGCCTGGTGACAGACGGACGGACAGATGGACGGACAGACGGACGGACGGATAGCGGGACAGACCGTTTTTACCCTTTGGGTACGGAACCCTAAAAAGAACGTCTGAAATCGGACTACGCGTTAATAAATTACAACCAAGTGTATATTTTGACTTTCATCCCCTCTCCCAAGGGAACCATGCTGAATTTCGGGATAAAAAGCTAAATTATCCTACCTTGTAGTATGAACTCCAATCATGCTAAGTTTCATTGAAATCCATTCAGTAGTTTTGGAGTGATACGCGGCCGGGATACAGACAGACAGACAGACAGACAGACAGACAGACAGACAGACAGACAGACAGACAAAAATAAAAAAAAATATAGTTTCGGCATCAGTATCAGCTACAGAGTACTGTACATTATTTTTTTTCAAAATATCTGCCATGTACAGAATTGGACCTGTTACAGTTTTATTATAAGTATAGATTATATTCATATAGGCTGTTGTCGAAAACAACCTCCGTGACGTCACAAAGCCGGCTTCAACGGAAGACCAGCGCTAGTTTTACACTAGCATATGCTGAGTTGGAGACCGTTTTACGACATGTAGCGAATACCTTATTAATATTCTATTTATAAAATATTTTGTACTTGTTTTTTTGCTACTGTTGTAAATAAATTATTTCATTTCATTTCATTTCATGCTGGGCGGTGTCTTCCACGCAGCCGCACTGATGGCAGACTGGGGAGGGCTCCCTTCGTGCGACGTTACACAGGTATCTCCCGAAACAGCCATGTCCCGTGAGAACCTGTGTCAATCTGAAGGAGAGCCTCCCATGCCTTCTTTGCACCCACTCTCCGAGTACGGGCCGGATCGCTTCGAGGAGTCGTCGAGCGCCGGCCCCTCTCTGTGTGGGTCCTGTGAGGAGCCTCTCACCCCATGTGGCCAGAGCTGACGCCCTAGCGTCATCGCGCCAATGCACCACCTCCCGCGGCGCCGGTCGCTCGTCCCGCTCCCGAGCCTCCCTGCCGCGCCGCGGGCCTTGCAGGCCCGCCATCCTGCGACTCGAAAGTCCGCTGCAGTTGTGGTTTACACAGTTGCTCCAAGTTTGGCCCGACAGGGTGGCTGAGTTGACCCTCCCTGCCTCGCCACGGGCTATTCAGCCCCCTCCTCGGCAATGACTCCACCGACCTAGCCACTGCCCGCCCCATCCACTGTGTCCTATGCTACCTTCATAGGAACACGCGGAGGGACCCAACGCGTCAGGATTCTGGCCAACGGTCAACAAGATCCCATACAGAGAAGTTATCGACCGTTGTTGCCCAGGGTGCACCGGCCCAAAACACTGCTGTACTCCCCGGATAAAACGTATCCATAAGAGACCAGCAGCATCCGGGCACACGAGGAGGTATCCTGACCTAGCACCCCAGCAAAAGTTAACCCTAAAAGATTTTTAGCATTTTACCAATAACCCTGTATGTAGACTTGAAATTCTCAAGTGGATGGACGGGAGATTTGGGTACCTACGGCTCCCTAAAAAGGTGTCAACATTGGATATCTGTTTTGTTATCAGGTTGCATAGTTCCAGAAAAAAAATCTTACTTAATATTGTCGAAAAGATGACCTTTATTCTTCTTGGTTTATACGAGTATACAAAACTTAAATATTATAAATAAAACCGGCAAAAAACACTCACGTTGGGGATCGAATACGTCGACCCGGGTTTCGAGCATATCAGATACTCATCATCAGGGCGAGTGCACAGCTGCGTCTGCGAGCTCCCGACGGGCACTGCGGCGCGCGGCCCGCGCGGCTCGGCGCGATATCGGCGCCGGCGGCAGCGGGGAGCTGGGTGGGGGCGGAGCGAGCCCAGCGCTGCTGGTGCTAGGTGACGAGCTCCTAGCGTGCCCGGCGGAAGACGGTGGGCCTATTTCGTCGTCTGTGATCGCATCATCATCATCCGCACACGTACCGTGACAAACAGTACTGACCGTGTCGCATTCTAGACTGCCTAACATCTTCTGCGTTGAGGTGACATTAAGGGTAGGAATCCAGGCTGGTGGTAGCGTCCAACCCCCATCTCTGTTGAAATTAGGATGTCTGTTGATTTCTATAGCCTCACGTATTTTACGAGGTACATAAAACTTTTCTCTGGCTAATACGGAGGCTTTATCAAAACGAATATAATGATTGGAGTCCAAGAGATGAGCGTGTTCTGCGAGTGCTGATTTAGTAATGTCCATATTCTTAATACTCCTAATATGCTCGGTCAGTCTAGTAGCGATGTTGCGTCGAGTCTCTCCTACATAACTCTTGCCACAGTCACATGGTACTTTATATACGCCCGGTACGTTAAGGCGGTCTTTGTCCTTCGGTGAACGCAGCATCTGTCTTATTTGACCGGGTGGACGGAAGAACGTTCTGATATCATATTTCCGTCGCAAGAGATATCCGATTTTGTCCGTTATTCCTCTTACAAAAGGAAGATAAGCAGGAGAACGTTCCACTCTAGTTGGTCGCTTACGTTCACTTCTCTTTGCCCAGCGACAACATTGTCGTCAACTGTATCCATTGTCTTCCAGTACTCCTCTCACGTGCTGGAGCTCTTTTTCTATAAATGGAGGGTCACATAGCCTAAGAGCTCGGTCCATCAATGCTCTTGGTATGGAGGACAAATGTGCAGGATGATGATGTGAGCTAGCATGAAGATATCGATCCGTGTGTGTCGGTTTTCGATGAATCGTGTGCGTCAGACTGTTGTCTGGCATCCGGATAACACGCACATCTAAGAACGGCAATACCCCTTCTTTTTCTTCTTCCACGGTGATGCTGATCTTATGATGTAAATTATTGAGGTGATCCGTAAAACCAGATAATCCATCTTTGTCTATAATTGCGAAGATGTCATCTACATACCTCCACCAATAGCGCGGTTTTACGAGTGCGGTGCTTAGGGCCAGGGATTCGTACCATTCCATAAAAATGTTAGCTACCACTGGAGCTATAGGTGAGCCCATCGCTACTCCATCCACCTGTAGGTAGAATTCTCCTCTCCACACGAAGTATCCGCTCTTCAAACATAACGTTATCCACTCAATGTACTCAGTAGGTAAGGGTGAGTTCTGTATCATACAGCTTATCATTTGTATAGTTTCGTCTACTGGTACACTAGTGAACAAAGAAGTTACGTCGAAACTCACCATGACTTCGGTGGGTTGGATTCGCACATCTTCCAACAGTTGAACGAAATGCGTTGAATCTTTCACAAAGCTATTGCTCTGACCTGTGAACCTTAGCAGGACAGAAGCTAGGTATTTTGACAGCTTGTATGTCGGCGCCGATATCGCGCCGAGCCGCGCGGGCCGCGCGCCGCAGTGCCCGTCGGGAGCTCGCAGACGCAGCTGTGCACTCGCCCTGATGATGAGTATCTGATATGCTCGAAACCCGGGTCGACGTATTTGATCCCCAACGTGAGTGTTTTTGCCGGTTTTATTTATAATATTTAAATATGTGTGAAACTCACGAGAATTTCATTTCAAAAATATACAAAACTTATACAGCTTCACATGTGAATCCAACAATGTTGCATTCATAAGTGCAAATTGATAAAGGGGGCACAGATTGCTGCATAGTGTGTTCGGTGATAAGTACCTACCTCCTTTGGCATCATGTTTCCCTGGTCATAAAATCCTTGAATCGACCGCTATTTCAAGAAGCTTTCGCTATTTCACTAGAAGTCATTGACTTTGGAATGGAAAACATATTGTTTAGTTTTACCTGTGGCTGTTGATTACAAATACGCACGCCCCCTATTACAATAATACTTAAGCATATCTGGGGTATATATGAGTGTTTAGACTCTTCTGGTGTGTTCTGATGTTTTAGGTCGTGGTTGATATTTTTCCTTGCATTGTAATTTTGTAAGGTTTTAGGGTTGCGTACCCAAGAGGTACAACGGAACCCTTTCAATGCCACTTCGTTATTTTTCTGTTCCCGTTGGTATGTCACGGGTATCTAGTTAGTTAAGAGAAAAAGTAAAGAATCTGAAATTTACAAAAAAAAAAATTGTCTGCAGAACACAGCCTCCCCCATAAGAGGAGGGGGGGACGCTTGGCAGGCGTCTTGGAGATCACAATTTAAGATGTCAATTTCTCAGAAATACCATAATATAATCTACTCATTAAATAACACATACATTTTGGTCATAATTTGCGTTGCAATAATTTTGTATTAATCAAAGACAAAAAGAAAGGGAGGTACTAGGAAAACATAGAAGATAAAAGTAGGAATATGTTGACGTTGACGAATATGTTTGTGTCGCGTCACGAGTCACGTCACTCACCTCGGGGGAAAGTATTCTGAAGGAATTTGGTATTCAGATACATTATGTCGTGGAATAACAAAATATAACAACAAATATTCTTATCGATACGTCACCTTTCGGTGCGAGTGTATCACTCAGTTACAATGTTGCAATAAGGGTACGTTCACAGTTCCCGTGAATTAATAAGGTGTGAAATTACTCCTTTAAAAAAATTACAGCACACGTTTGGTTATTAAATAAAAATTGAATCCCGTTAACTAACCTTTTCACGGAAACGACGGCAAATAAATGTAAAAAAATAAGTACGAACCGGATAAAAATGTATGTAAATTATAAAATAAAATGATTAAGATTAGTTGCCGTATATTAGAAATTTTAGAGTGATGTATTAATAAGGGAAATTGTTGGGAGTGGATAGATCTGTCCAATAAGAGAGCGGGATTTATTATTCCAAGTTTTAGATAACTAGTTAATAATCAAAGTTCCTCAATCGATATAGTATATTACTGCAGAATCTAGTAAGTACCTAAGCCTTCCTGGCGCAGAATGAGTTAACCGGACCGAACCGCAGGTGAAGTCCGGTTATATACGAGGACAGGATGACTTTCTTACTGGTTGAGGCTTGTATAATGCTTTTCTCAAAAATGAAAGAAAGTTTAGCAACCAAACACAATTGTCATTGAATGTGAAATCCCGCCAGTCATTCTTATTTTAATAAAAAGTTTGCGTTTAGTATTGAACATTGTTCTTTTTTTACATTACATAAATGTTTTAGTAAAAAATGTAAATTATTGTTTTTGAAACTCCATGATAATATTAGAATGGATTTTTTTAATCCAACATGATTTATAAACTGAAATTACTAAATACAAACATAAAATCCCACACTATACTTCTACAACATTACTGATGTAGAAAACGCAAAGTACATACTTTTTCTGCGTCGCGTTAAGTGTCACAGACTATAAAATGGCCGTTTAAGGCTCCAAAAATAATATATCTATCTCATTAAATGTCATACCAAAAAGAGAAATATATATTATATTTGAAGCATCCTTCATATTACCATGTTATAATGGCTATACTCTAATCTGTGTCTGCACAAGATGTGCGAGTCCAAATCACGAGATAGGAAAAAAAATCTGTATCTGGTACTATGTTTTTTTTCCAAGCAGATCTAAAGAGGAGGACCTACTGCCCAGTAAGTAAATTACATAAATATTTACTAGACAGTATGAGATTCCAAATTTAAAATCTCACTTTTTACTGGACAGTTATGAATAAGTCTCCGATAGAGTTCACTTTCTAGATACTTTTTTGAAACGTTATGGCAACATTACGTACCATTTTGATAAAATCTAGTTCCGGAACGCTGGCAATTCATGATGCTTAAATTTCTCTAAAGTCAGTCAGTTCTTGATCTCATTTCTTTATAAGTGGATTTATCGTTTCAGGCATAATAATGTCTAAGTTACTCAGTCTCAAATTTTCATTTAGTTCAGGCTTAGTATAGACTCAGTTAGTAAATTTTTGAGCAGTAACTATTTAAAATTTTCCGTGAGCCAGGAACGCGACCCTTATGATATGAGACACAGTTTAGTGCATAGTTACTACGGATGCACCAACAAATACGTCTTTCACGATTATGTTTCCCTGGTCATAAATCCTTGGAGTGCTATAAATATTTAATTTACTTGATAAGATGACGTCAATTTTTACAATATAAATAATTTACGAGAACAGGAGTGCGTCCCTCATGATTTACCGAATCGATAAGAGGTACAGATTAGTGCATAGTTACTAAGGAGGCATCGGTACATACCTCTTTCACGACCATGTTTGCCTGGTAATTAATCCTTCAAATTCAAATTCAAATTCAAAATCATTTAATGCATGAACATAGGTACATAAAATGGTTAAGATGTAAATAAACCTTAATTTCTTCACTACATTCAACCCAATTAGGGTGTGCAAAACAAACTGTAGAACATAAGAATATATTATGTGTTAGTTATCGTTGTTTTATATCAATACGAAATTCACATTGCAAACACAAGTAAATTATATGTCAGTTATACATATAAACGCACCAAAACTTAAAATGCAAATAATAAATAAAATTATGTCAAAACAATAGATTATATAAATTAATAAATGTTAGAAAATTACAATTAGTTGTCATACTTTCTTACTGCTTTTTATTTTCATTCATAAATTCATTAATGGAATAGTATACATTATCTAGCAAATAACATTTCAGTTTGTATTTAAACACATTTATAAAATTTATGTCCTTAAGAGTGCATGGTAAATTGTTATAAATTTTCGTACCCATTATAAAAATACTATTACCATACAAAGTCGTTCGACAGGAAATATTGCAAAGCGTAGATTTATGTCTCTCACTATTTAGACTGTTATATTGACTGAGATTAGCCTTTACAAATAAAGAGGCTTCGTAGATATAAATTGAAGGGAGAGTCAGCAGTCGCAAGGTTTTGAAATATGGTTTGCATGATTCTGTACTTTGCAGACCGCAAAAGCAGTCTCTTTCTCTGCAGAATTAAACCAGAATAGTACACCACATTTTAAGATTGAGCCAACATACGCGTGATATGCACTCATTAATGCCATTTCATTTGCCACTTTTTTGAGCATATATAAAGCGTACGAAAATTGACTTAATTTAGTGCACACGTGTTGTATATGTTGGAACGGTGCTACAAATATATCATTTACTTGATAAGTCAATGACATCCTTTTCAATTTGTGATAATCTATTACATATAATGTATCATCATCGGCCGGTAAAGGTATACGTACATACCCTTGAACTATACACTTGAACTGTACAGCCTATTCCACTCACGAAGGTGCACTTTCGATATTTTTGAACCGAGTTTATGTACTAATGGCACTTGCCATTAGCACACATTTACACTAAGATGTCGTCGACAAACAACACCCACACAAATTACTTTGCAGGGGTGCACCTTCTACTATCTACTAGCCTTTGACATCATACTTGTGATTCTCGTACACGATGTCGTCGGTCCGCCTACCATAACTGGTTATAGCTTCGTATGGCAACGTTTTCTCAGAAGATAGACTGTCACCCCCTATCTATACCAGTGGGTGTTGCTGTAAGTGGCGACTAAGGGTAACACACCTGAAGTTGGGCGGCAGCGCTCTCTGAGGAATTCACATCGCACACTGCGATACCCAAGACGCCTGCCAAGCGTTAGGATTATGGCAAATCACCCTATAATGGGGGAGACTGTGTTTAGTAGTAGACAATCCAGCTGATACAGTACAGTACAATACACAAAACTATAAACACTTATTTTACCAATGTCGTAAATATTATATCAAGTACAGCGGGTGCAGTTCTACTAGACTCAAAACTCGTAAAGTTGAACCTAATATTTAGCTGACACGACGATCGCACTCAATGAAGATTTGGATACGTTTGCGAAAAAAGACAAAATAGGCGATGAAAATTATGAAGCGCTCTTAACGAAGTGTGTTTAGCCATTCTGAACCGATTAGCAAAGCTAAGCAACGTCTGCCTCGGTCATGAGTTGGATGGACATTACTACTGAGCGCTTCCGTGCTTCGGAGGGCACGTTAAGCCGTTGGTCCCGGTTGTTGTCTTAGGATGGCAATCGTTACAGCATGGTGGTAGGGCACTTTCCGAATGCCCGCCTGGCTAGCTACCACCCTCAAGTTGAAAATCTGTCGCCAAGCACCTAACGGTGTGTTCCGGCAGCTGTCCTTGAGAGCCAGTAATTCTAGGTTAGCCTGTACAACATCTTCGACCACATCATTACTTACCATCAGGTGAGATAGTGGTCAAAGTCTAATCTATCACGCATAAAAAAAATAAACCTGCGTAAAGGTCACAGCTCACTTTAGCCACCCGGCATCCAACCCGCACCTCGCCTCGGTGCCCACTCGTTATCGGCAGGTGGTCCACGGGTGGATGCCACGTTGTTACCAATAAACGTCGTGGTCAATCAGTGGACCTCACGTAGTATTATACCCACGGATGTGCAAACAAAGTATTGTTTCTATGATTGTAAATTGTTAGCAATGTATATAGCAATTATTCACTTTTGATTCAAGATCAATATCTTTTGAAATTGAATTGTTTCAAGATCAATATCAGACAGTTTATACCTACCACACGAACAACGGTTTTTGTTATTCATGTGATGTTTATACTGTCCATATGCCTTTACAATATGCGTTTTCTAAACTAGCTAGTGATAAAGGGACTCCTAAACGTACAAGGCAACATATACATATGCGAATTCACATCACATATACATTTCATAGATAGTTCGCGAAACGTATGCGCTGACACACTTAAGAAAATAGCATCAATAGCATGCCCGAGTACTTTGGACTTAACTTACGTAGCGAATTGGCAAACTGCATCGCCTAGTAGTGTTGTAATGAAAAAGATATCTCTACCTGATTGTGCAAATTTATTGTGAAACATCAACTTGCAATATTAGACTCTATTTACCGGACGATTCCAGGAACTAGCGTTGAATTCTATTCACGATTTAGGTCATCCGAAAATTAGGAATACTAGAAAGTTAGTGACTCAATGATTTTATTGGTGTGATATGAAAATGTATGGTCACAAACTTGTAAATGATGTCAAAGGTCAAAGGAGCAGAGGCACACAGTGTCACATTTAAGTCAATTTTCATCTTCAGGAAGATTTGATTATCTCCTCGTGAATAAATTTGGAACGTTATGGACCATTTTGGAGGGCTATCGCAACTAACTTTAATAATTAGACTATAGTACTCATTGTCCGTAGATATTCACATTAAAATATATTAGGTACTGCTGAGATTATTCCTGACTTAGTCTAATAAGATGGTTGCCTCGACTTACAAGTGACCAAGGACGCCCGTATGTGAATGCTATTTTCGCTCAGTTTATGAAATGCATGAGCGTACAAAGGAATCCAACACCACCTTAAAAGATTTTTTCCCAAATTTACGAGAATGTGCGGATTCGAACCCGCGTCCATCCAACCCATTAGCCGGGGTATGCTCTGACCAATTGAGCTAACATGAAAATTAGTCTAACTCAATTTTTTCCTATCGTTCTCATCACCTTCCTTCTCTCACCCTCGTATTGGGATGGGGCGATATCTACAGCTCAACTTATGTTGTACTAGAACCAAGACTAATTTCCCAACTAGCTTTAAACTTGTTAATGATGACGCAACCTTATATTTTAATAAGTAAGTTTACGTATTGTACAACAAATCAATTAGGTCAATCGTGTTCGGTCGAAGCCGTCAGACTCTGGAATGCTTTGCCACTTGATACCAAACGAGCTCCGTCCTTAAGGCGAGGCTTTCCACGGACTTTAGGTATTTTATGCGAGCGCGACGTATTCATTTACGCGACACAGAGTTGTGTGCGATGCGCCGCGTGCACGCTTTTAGCTCTCCAGGTAAGGTACAGTACAGTCCTACCTACGTAGCGGAGATCACGTCAGTATGACATTTTAGAATGGAATTAACATTTGTCGTGTATTGGTACATACGCCGGAAAAATAATCGGGTCTTGTAGGGGTTCGATCAGTACAGTAGTGTTTATATATCTATACAGTTTATTGTGTACCTACGGTTATTTTAGATGGGTAAATTATCATTCTTAAGAAAAAAATGTTTATTTGTGAGAACTACATTAAATTAATATATTAAGGTTCTATTATATTTTTACTAGCTTTCCAGGCGCGGCTCCGCCCGCGCGTTTGTCGGTTATCGCGCAAAAACATTAACCTCTTTTTGCGCAGTTGGATACAAACTATCCCATGTTTTTCCCGGGTCTCAAACTATTTCCATACCAAATTTCATTCAAATCAGTCCAGTAGTTTTGGCGTGAAAGCCTAACAGACAGACAGAGTTACTTTCGCATTTATAATATTAGTACTGATTATAGAGAAAGCCGTTTAATGCACCTATTCATAAATGGTAATTTGGTAATATTATTATATTTTAAATAAATATATATATACATAAACTTCATTAAAAGAACACATTAAATGTCACAACCATGTCATGTGAGATTCCCAGAATTCAGTTACAAGTCTGTCTGTCACAGTTGTCCTATTAATTAATGGCGTCGAGTGATATAGCTGCGTAAAAATAAGTTTGATATTAGTTATTTTGTAAAACGAGTACCCTTATGCTGTCAAGACCGTGGCTCTTAAAGTATGTATTTATGAATATGTCTTCGCAGATTTTTATTAATTTGGTGTGTTTAATAACAATTAATCTAGTGATTGTTTTAAGATGGCTACTTTTGTTTAATCTTTGTAGTTATAGCACGGTGCGAACATTTCACATCCATGGACGTCACAACCGTGGTTTTCATAGAACCACGGTTGTGGCGAGTGGCCCATGGTCGAGACAGAATCGTTTAGTTTTAGTTAAGTTTTTTTAAATTATTATTTTCAGACCATGTATTCAACATAATAACAAATCTCAAAGAATTATATCTCGCGTTTAAAATAAAACCAAATTTCACAATATTTTTGATATAATTTAAGCTCATTCCAATGAACTGTTTTGCAACTTTAATAAAAAAGATATTATCCAAAACGATACTTGTTAAGTTGAGCGCTTATAGAGAGCATTTTTGAAACTAAAAATATGTATCAATTGTCTTGGTTGTGACAGGAGCCCCATTGTAATAAATTTCATAAAGCTGTCCTGTACAGAGTGCTAAATTCAAAGTCAATGAGTACAAATCTTACTTCATAATCATCGCTCATTAAGGCAACCATCTTCAGGCAGATATTTGCCTTCTAGCAAAATTGGCCAGAAATAAAAATAAAATTTGCCAGATAGTGTCCATTATTGAAGATACAGTAGAACCATATCCCGTAAAACTAAAAAAAATTAAGTCATAAAACAGGGCAACAGATACTATATTTAGATATAATGTGTCTATACGCGCACTGTTATAAATCAAAATGTTATTTGGAATTAAAAATTAATAAATGAATTTTAAGTTACTATATAAAAGTAGTTTATGAAAATTGTAAGATAAGGTTTTTAACATATTTCTAATAAACTCAGTTAGTTAGTATGTGTGTTAGCTTCTGAACCGACTTCAAAAAGTAGGAGGTTCGCAATTAGTCTATATTTTTTATTATGTGTGTTACCTCAGAACTTTTGACTGGGTGAACCGATTTTGATAATTCTTTTTTTATTAAAGCTGATACTTGTCGTTTGATTTTTAAATGAAATTGAACGACAAGTATCATGAATGACACTCCAATAACTGAAAAATATTTTCCTATCTTGATGATATTATAGTCTTTGACAGTGAATGACAATCGATCCAGTAAGTAGCAAGAATCACTAAAAAGAGTTTAATTTTTTTTTAACAAAAAATGGAACCAACTTCAACACTCAAGTGTGAAATAACTTGTCGAAGTCGGTTTCATGCGCAAAATATTGTTATACTAGGTACTTTTGAACTATTATGGCACCGACTTCAACAAGTTATTTCACACTTTGGAGTGTTGATGTCGGTTTCATTTTTCGGTAAACATTTTTTTATATTGAGAAATTGCATTAGTATTGGATTTGTTAGTAAATTTAAGTAGTATTTTTTTATAACTATAGAAGTAATATGTAACATTAAGTGATTTTTAATACTAGATGGATATAAATTGAATTATAAGTAAAAACGTAAATCTGGCTGTATGGAAACTCATGTTACGTCACGACTATGGTACTCAATGTCACACCCGAGACTTTGAACTAGTATTTTAATATTTTTCTAGGTTCAATGAGCTTGCGAAAATGTAAAGAGTTTTTATGTGTGATATACATAAAAAAAATCTAAATATATATTTTATTACAGTTGAGTTGAGGATTCCCCAGATAACAAGTATAAAGAGATACAACAGAATAAATTGAACTCATATTTTTTGGCATTGGACCTAACAATAGTGATAACAATTTACTAACCTTAATTTAACCATTGTGTACATATTAATAGTATATGGTTCGCAAATTGCGTTAAAAACTACACGAGTTAGATATAGTTTCAAACAATCAATTACAACATATCTAGATTCCATACACCAAAATTGGTTTTCCTGATCCTTCAGGAACCGTTCAGAAAATCGAGATAAAAATTAGAATACGTTTTATGATATATCATCTAAATCCATTCAGCGGTGTTAAGCAAATTTTTGGCGAAAAATGGGCTTGAATTCAGCACTCAAAGGTGCAAAATAACTTGTTGAAGTCGGTACCATGATAGGTCAAAAGTACATATTATTACAATATTGTGCGCATGGTCCCGACTTCAACAAGTTATTTCACACCCTTGAGTGTTAAAGTCGGTTAAATTTTTGGGGTAAAAAAAATTTCCCCATTTTAGTGTCCCTTGCTACTTGCGGATTCGATTGTCATTAATTAGCAATAACTATATCATCAAGATAGGAAAAAACCTTTCAATTATTGGAGTGTAACTAAAAAACAGATAAGAGTACAACTACACCGCGGTTTCCACAGACGAGTGAAACTAATTCTACACGGTCGTGAACTACAAATATTTGTTAAAGAAGTTGGAGTTGGTTACCCCTCACTATGCTTAAGTTGGTGGGGTGGGCACCTAAAACGTGTTCGCTAAAATAGAGCAAAATGTTTGAGTTCGTCCGATATGTACCTTACTAATAGGCGTGCGCATCGCAAACACGGGGGGGATAGGACGAAAGGGGCAGGAGTTCCCTCGAGGTTACCTGTTTGTGATGGTTGGTCTGGAGGGCGAAGTCTTGAGCTGCTCTGCCGGTTCGTCGAGAAGTCTTAGAGCCGTCTGCGGAGTCTTCACGTGAGTCGATGTTGGCAGAGTTACTAACCTCACTTTGTGCTAGCACGTGGTAACCGCGTGGATTTCTCGCGGATGGACTGCGTCATAACTCTGCTTCCCGTGATCGGATCTTCTAACTTTTTTCACCACCAGATAGGTCTTTTTGTCGGCTACAGCTATGTTATTACGACTAATTTGACTCACTGCTGTCCTCGGCGTTATTCTTGGACAAAGTCTGTGCCCTCCTGGTACTGAACCCGTGGACCGACGAAATTGCGCACACGAATCCTGGTGAATCACACACTCGTCTAACTTACAACGACACTTTTTTGCGCGTAACTCAAATATATCCTATTTTTAGGAATATTTTTCGTGGAGCTGATGTGGTTTCGATGGCGATTTTTTTTTGTTAGATGCAGTGTTCATTATGGCAGACTAAGGGCATCTCGTTTGTGACTTTAGGTTAATTATTTATCAGTAATACATAATTAATGATCGATTAAGTGGCTACTGCGGGCTTGCCACAAAGGTGCTAAAATGAATGTTGATGATTTCATTTAATCATAGTCACTGACAACTTTGTGTATCATTCTACTACGAGTATTAATAAATGCATGTTTTTTTTATAATTATTGATAGGCTAGCCTTGGACTACTATCTCACTTGATGGTTATTAAAGATGTGGTCTAGGATGTTGTTCAGGTTACCCTAGAATTACTCCTAGAACACTCAAGGACAGCTGCCGGAACACACCGTTAGGTGCTTGGCGACAGATTTTCTTCTTAAGGGTGGTAGCTAGCCAGGCGGGCATTCAAAATGCAAAACGCCCTACTACCATGCTGATACTACTGCCATCGTGAGACAACAACCGGGGCCGACGGCTTAAAAAACGGCTTGACCAATTTTGATGAAATTTAAATAGGACCATACGACAAACATTCAAATATAAAAAGAATCATATAAATCGGTTTATCAGTAAAAAGTTCTGAGGTAACAAACATTTAAAATAAATAGACGAATTGAAAACCTCCTCCTTTTTTGAAGTCGGTTAAGAAGCTAAAACACATACTAACTTTTGAATTTATAATATATATATTATTATTATCATATAATAATTAAAAAAGGGTGGAGTAAATCTATACTAAAAATTATAAAGTACAGATTTGATTATATATGGTAATGAAGTTAATACTCAAAGCCCAGTGTATACCCATACACTGGGCCTTTATTATTAACTTCATTATCTTAGACCCTGGGTACGAAATACTAGGCATTTGGCTAAAACTAGATATAAAAACAATAATTTCATTGCATTTTAGCAAGCTTATTGAACCTAGAAAGTTATCAAAAAACTTGTTCAAGTCACGGGTGTGACATCGCATATCATGGTCGTGACGTGACATGAGTTTCCATACAGCCAGATTTATGTTTTTACTTATAATTTAATTTATATCCAACCAGTTTTAAAAATCGCTTAATGTCACTTATTATTTCTAAAATCATAAAAAAGACGACTCAAATTTACTAACAAATTCAATACTAAATTCAATTTTTTTTTTTTACCGAAAAATGGTCTTGACTTCAACACTCAAAAGTGCGAAATAACTTGTTGAAGTCGGTACTGTGATAGTTCAAAAGTACCTATTATCACAATATTGTGCACATGGTCCCGACTTCGAAGAGTTATTTCACACTTTTGGGTGTTGAAGTAGGTTTGATAAATAAAAATACTCACCCGTTTTAGTGTCCGTCGCTACTTGCGGGACCGATTGTCATTCATTGGCAATGACTATATCATCAAGATAGGAAAAAACCTTTCAGTTATTGGAGTGTAACTCAAAAAACGGCTAGATTGATTTTGATGAAATTTAAATAAAATCACACGACAATCATCAACATTCAAATCAAATAAATCATCAAAATCGGTTCGGTAAAAAAAAAACGGACAAATTGAGGACCTCCCCCTTTTTTAACTGACTTCCAAAAAAGGAGGAGGTTCTCAATTCGTCTGTTTTTTTTACGTTTGTTACCTCCGCAACTCTTGGCTGTGTGAACCGATTTCAAAAATTCTTTTTTGTTTTAAAGCTGATGCTTGTCGTCTAGTCTCATTTAAATTTTATCAAAATCGTTCAAGTCTTTTTTGAGTTACACTCCAATAACTGAAACATATTGACCTATCTTGATGATATAGTCGTTGACAATGAATGACAATCGATCCCGTAAGTAGCAAGGGTAACTAAAAAGATTCAAAAATAATTTTTTTTACCAAAAAATGGAACCGACTTCAACACCCAAAAGTACAAAATAACCTTTCGAAGAATATTTTGCGCTACTGTGATAATAGGTACTTTGGAACTATCACAGTACCGAGTTCGACAAGTTATTTCAAAGTTCCATTTATTTGTAAAAAAAAACAGCCCTTTTCTTAATATTAACACACATATTAACCTTCACGATACTAACTTTCACTACTTACGAAATCAATTACACAAATTACTACAAAATAGTTACAGTTCTTTTCTTATCTATCGTAATGTTGTGCAGCTATACGTATACCTACGCATAGTGGCTTACGTATCCTCGTCTATAGCCCGCACAAGCATGAGTCATCGAAGCTCGTACTTAGTTTGTTTGCTAACCAATTATTATGCCGTTTTCAGTAGTTATATTATTACCACACTACACAAAAATAATGTTAATAATATTACAAATGCGAATTTATTGTCTCATATACTGTTACTGTTTTTAAAACTTAAAAATGGATTCGACTGACATAAATTTATGTAACATTGATAATATATCAGTATCTGACTCGAACTTATGTGATTCCACCGAAGTGCTTACATACTTAAACCAGTCACAAACGAGTCTTTGTGTATTGTCGCAGAATATACGTAGTATATCGTGTAATTTCGATGATTTATTAATAGAACTTCGTGTAATGAAGGTTCAACCGGACATGCTGATTCTTACAGAATGTTGGTTATCTAAGACTAGTCTACCACCATACCTACCCAATTACACATATAGTTATTCAAAAAAAAAATATAACCAAAACGATGGTGTTGTAGTTTATTTAAAAAATAATGCTTTAAGTGCAATTACTTACGAGCCGGAATTTTATGAAGCAAACTGCTTGGTCACAAAATTTGGTACTGACCTTGCGATATTATCAATATACCGTCCACCTTGTTTTACTAATCTAAATAAATTTATTAAATACCTAGACATAGTTCTTAATTCCTTAAAAACATATAAAAATATTGCAGTTATAGGAGATGTCAATATTGACATTAAACCAGATACATTAGACAAAAATGCAGAAGAGTATTTACTTTTATTAGCTTGCCACGGACTTCTCCCAGCTCACTTAATACCTACTCGTTTACATAATTGTTTAGATCATATTATACTTAAAACTGATCTTTCTGCAACCACTCTTGTAGTCAGGAGTTCGTTAACAGATCATTACCCAATTATACTATCTTTAAACTTATCAAAAAGCCATTGTAAAAACTATACAAAATATATTAAAAAACTGAACTATTCTACTTTATCTGAAAACATAAAAACATTCGACTTTTCGGCCATACTTACGTTAGATGACTGCGAAATGGCTACTAATCTTTTTCTTTCTTCAATAACTGCAATTTTGAACGAAAATACGTTATCTGTTACTGTGTCTCGCAAATTTACACCGATTAAACCTTGGATGACCCAAGGACTCGTTCGTTGCATTAGAAATCGAGATCGTATGCATAATAAATTAAGAAAAGAACCAGATAACGTGATATTAAAAATTACTTATGTGAGGTATAGAAACTACTGTAAAACTATTACAAAAAATGTGAAACGTGCCTACGAGAAGGAACAACTTATAAAAGCAAAATCGAATATTAAGAAAACGTGGCAGGTAATCAATGAAGTTACAAACTTTAAGTCTCCGAAGTCGTCTTGTAATGCCCTTCTTTCTTCAACAGAAGATAGTCCTTTGAATATAGTTTATAACATAAATAACTTTTTTGTTGATATTGGTAGAAGTCTAGCAGAGAAGTCGTTTTCTATAAGCCCTTATGACAATCCAACAGTCCCTAACGTTACTCCAAATGTAATAAATTCTTTTGCACTTATCGACACTGACTCTTTTGAAGTTTTTAACATTCTCAATAACTTGAAAACTGATAGTTGCCCTGGTTGGGATGGTATACCCTCATCTGTTCTCAAACAAAATGCTAAATTTCTTGCTCCTGTCATTACGCATATCTGTAATTTAAGTTTTAAGACGGGTAAATTTCCTAGCGCCCTAAAAAGGGCGATAATTATTCCAATCTATAAATCTGGTAATAAATTCGAATACACTAATTACCGACCTATATCAATACTACCAGCCTTGTCAAAAGTTCTAGAACGTTTAATAAACAAACGCTTAATTTCCTACCTTGAGAAACAAAAGCTTTTAAGCAATAATCAGTATGGTTTTCGTAGAGGAATATCTACATCCCATGCTGTTTCTGGTTTGACGGATTTTGTTGTCGAGGGAATGGATAGCGGTGACAAGTGTCTTGCTATATTCTTAGATTTAGCCAAGGCATTTGACACCGTGCCTATTCCACTACTTCTTGATAAGCTCGAAAGGCTTGGAATACGTGGCATTCAACACAAACTTTTAACAGACTATCTTACAGATAGACAACAGTGCGTTAAAGTTGGGGAATACATCAGTGATTGTCTGCCTTTAAATTATGGAGTTCCCCAAGGAAGCATTTTGGGACCTACGCTCTTTTTGTGTTTTATTAACGACCTGTGTAACCAAAAACTCGATAAGGCAAAAATTCTTACTTTTGCAGATGATACAGTTTTAGTTTTTAAAGGAAAGTCTTGGCCTCAAGTATTTCAGGATGCACAATCTGGCTTTGATTTGGTATGCACGTGGCTGTATAACAATAAACTAAGTCTTAATGTAGGGAAAACAAAATATATCACCTTCTCCATACTAAATTCTTTTCAACCTTTATACTCAGAGTCTCTAAACATTCAAGTTCATTGCCCACAATGTTCCCATAATAATTGTTCTTGCACGATATTATCCCGGACTGACACTATTAAATATTTAGGGGTAATAATAGACAAAAATATGTCTTTTAAACAACATATAAGTGCACAAGTAGCTCGTATAAGAAAATTAATACCAATCTTCAAAATTTTGAGATATGTCGCTGACAAAGATTTACTCAAAACAGTTTATTATTCGCTTTGCCAATCACTTATAAAATACTGTATCTCAAGCTGGGGTGGTATCTATAAGTCAAATCTACTTCCACTAGAAAGAGTTCAGAGGGCTATTTTAAAAGTGTCTACTTTTAAGCCATTTCTTTATCCAACTGTTGAGCTATATCAAGAGTGTGATGTTTTGACTGTGCGTCAACTATTCATATTTCAAACAATATTGGATCATCATTCCAGACTTCCAATAGAATCAATTCAAAATGTATTCTCTAAAAGACGAAAAGATATAGTTTGTCACCCAAAAAAGGTAAATACGATTTTCGCTAAATGTTTTCGGTATTTTCTTGGCCCCTTTCTATATAATAAAATAAATAAGGATAAAACCATACATAATTTAAGCTACTTTAAATGTAAAATGGCTACTACAGAATGGTTAAAGGAATATGATTACGATGGAACAGAAGCACTGTTCCATATTCCTAAATAATAAGCAATATAAAAAAAAAAAAAAAAACTATTTAAATAACTAATTCTGTTTTGTGAAAAAAATATACATATATATAACATTAAAACTCGAAAATGTATGCTTATTTGTATATTTATTTATATATATATATTTATGTGTGTGTATAATATTACTTCATTACCTTCATGTTTTTCTATTTTGTTAATTATCTAAAATATAAGTTAATTATGCAAAACTACAGGTTTGTATATATATTTACATATATATGTATATGTTTGTGTGTGTATAATATTACTTCATTACCTTCATGTTTTTCTATTTTGTTAAGTATCTAAAATATAAGTTAATTATAAAAAATTATTATTCGATTAATTTGATATATTATATACATTCATATTTAAGGATAGGATAACTGTCTATGTTTATTTTTAATAAGACAAGTAGTTTTATATCTTTCATTGTTTTTCTTTTTTTCAATTAGGTGGGGAAGGGAATGCCTGATATTCATGACACGGGGAAACCTAGTTTGAATATCAGTTATTACCTAAAAATTTTTTTGTAACTTGCATCAAGATTTAATGTAAAAGACATCTTTAGTTTTAAGTCATATAATGTATCTAGGTTAAGTTTTCTTTTGCAAATAAATGATTATCTTATCTTATCTTAAAAAAAAAAAAAAAAAAAAAAAAAAAAAAAAGGTGATTCACCGTCAATCAGGAAGTCATCAAGATAAGCGTAACGAGTCGAAAGTTAGCCCAGAGCATGTTTTATTTTGTTGTTTGATATTCATTTTGATCCTGTTCTGTGTGGCGCTGCGTAGATCGAAAAAATTGACACAGGTCCTACGTCGACGAGCTCTGCGAGCGCACTGGCGGTCAAGTGAGCGAGCTCTGATGCCATGAATTCATGTTAAAAAATCATATAAAATTAACATGATAACTTTTTTACATTTTTATTTATGATTTAATTACTTTTATTGATAAGTAATGTATAAAAAAATAATTTAAAATTAAAGATTGGTAAAAAGGAAGTCAAAAATCGTTTTTAAATTCGAAATAGAGGTAACTTTAGGATTTTTTTCTATCCAGTGAAGTTATTTATTATGTGGATCAGATTTATGAATTAACTCAAGAATATGCTTAAAAATAACATATATTTTTTTCAGTTTAATAACCAAGTTTTTTCTTTGAGAAAAGTTAATTCTTGTATGGCGTTTTTTGGCCAGGATCGCCTTAAATGTTTTTAAAGACAGAGTTAAAGCTTTTTACCTGTCGTGCTAACATAAGCTCCTTACGTGTAAACATCATATTTATGTACCGTATTTGTATATTTGTATATATTTTAGCTTAAACTGGTAACTCAATAAGTCTTAATTATTCATAAGTTTCTAATGAAAGTTTTGGTTTTTTGGATAATAAATATATTATTATTATTATGTATGTATATGTATATATTATGTAAGAATACATTAATTATCTATATTGTATATTATATTGTAGATATTTATAAATATCAATACTATTAAGGGTATTGTACACCGCCATCCCTTGTCAAAACTTGCTCCTTTCCAAAGGTTGTCTGAAAGAGATCGCTTTGAGCGATAAGGCCGCCTATTGTTCACTATTATAAGCTAAATATTTTTAATTTTGGTATAGTTTAAGGTGTTCAATAAAGAGTTTATCTATCTATCTATCTGACAAACAGCTGCCAACTGGGAGTGGGCTGGAGCATTTGGACTGCCTATGAGTCTGCTATGACTTATAGGTTGTCTAATTGCTTTTATTGTAGTAGCTGTAGTGTTGTATATAGTTCATAGTATTTTGTTTAATAAAGGCATACCGCCGATTAAAAAACAAACAACGTAAGTTGAATTATAGATGTAGCTCCATCCCAATACGATGGTTAAAGAACGATAGGAAAAAACAATATGACTCTTTGTAATGTATTCCGCAGAGCATGCGTTATTGAAAACATAAAAATATTTAAATAAGGACTTTTTCCATCGAACGTAGGCATAAAAGTCTTTAGGTTACAATTAAAGGTTGCTTATGTTCTATATCATGGGTTGCAGATCATAGCATGGCAGCGCGACGAGGATCAGCGCAGCAGGATTGGTGTTTGGTCGTCCTCTACATTTACCAGAAGAATTTTATGATAACGGTTAGTCACAACCGTTAGATCCACATACTTACGTCCATGATATCCGGTATAGGATTCATAAGTTGACGTCAGTACCAATACATTACCTCGCTTCTTGAACACCCGGCCTTGAAATCATTTAATTTTGTGTTTTTATGACACGGTGGTGTACGAAGTTGACTGAGTTATATCACGCAGCGCCAATGCAATGCAAGACCTTGCCGTGGCTGGGATCACGTGGGTTTGTCGTGACGTATCCCAGCTGGAACAGCTCGCTAGCAGACTGCGAGCTCGTTTAGCAAGTCTCAATAACAGCGACTATGTCACAGCATACCGCCGACACATTTTGCTTGCATTAGGGTTTCTCTTTGTTCTAGGGATTAGTACATAATATACATTACATAAGATAGCCCCAAGTCCTGATTTGAAGCATGGATTAATAAATCATATTTTCCAAATTACTGGAATACAAAATGTTTTGCCCCGGGTGGGAATTGAACCCGCGTCCTCAGTTTTGGCGCCGGATGCCTAAACGCTCAGCCTAATTCAACTACAACACGCGGTGGTGCTTCTAATCATATTTAGAAATATGAATTTATAAAGTTTAAAAAACTATGCAAAATTATACCTATATTTTATGAACTCTCATGTTAATTTTTTGACGATATTTAAGTTATCCTTTCACCAAAATTTCTCAAATGATAAGTTATGACGTGGACGAAGATGAATAAAAGCCTTGAAAAGAATGTGGCTCTCAACAGTAAGAAAACAATTTTATTCTACGAGAACCTTATCACTTACTGCGTATAAAATAAGTTCAGTTCTTATTCAATATTACCTATTGATTCACCACTCAACTCACAAAAATTAAATTTCTGGTTTGTACATATTGTTGTTCGTAGCCCTACGGGTATGGATTCTTTCAAGCATATTGCCGAAGGGATAGCCAAAATAATATTAACATCACCTGGCACAGTTCTAACCTCCTATTTACTGCTATTGAGCTGGTTCATATAAAAAAATCAGTTTATTCGTCCTGGGGATCCGTCCCCAAAATACAAGGCGTAGATTAAATAAAATTAACAAAAGTGTAATATTTTAACAAACTTTATTATATTTTACACAACAATATACAAAATGCATAACACCAGACGACTTGCTACTTTCACAACAGTGGTTTTGAACATTACAACTAGATAACATAATTAAAATTGTAAACTTTAAAATAGAAATATATCTGTGCTAGTAGTATATCCAAGTTATAAAAAAGATACTAAGTAAACCTTATAAATCCAGAAGATATCTTTAAAACCTATATCAGGCTAAACATTTCATAATATTTTAAACCAGTTAGGTACTCTACACAATGTGCAAAAAGTTCCAACATTCTGAAGAGTATAATATCATAACATTTTTGTAATAGGATTTTGTTATAGGATTTTGTTATATCACAATAAATATAAGACATATATAAGGTTAATTCATATGTAAAAATAAAGTGCGTCTGCATTTATTTATAAAATACTTACTAACGCAAATAAGCCGTAGTAAGTGGCAATATCGAAAAACAGCACAGATTTGAGTGTTTTTGTCCGCAATATACCTTCCCCCCCTCCATTGCTGCCTGTGGGTGTACTACAGCAACGCTTTGTCAGGAACTGATATATAAAACTGCGATCCCTAAGATGCCAAGCGTGGGGATTATGGCAAAGCCCCTCTTAATGAGAGAGGCAGTTTTCGGCAGTACACGATCCGGCTGTTATCGTACTGTATTAGTTCCTATTGTTGAGAGATGGTTAATATATTTAAGTAGATGTAGAATAATGTTAAATTTTGCAACTTTGCTGATTTATATATATTAATATAAGTTTCTTAACAATTTTATTAATAACATTAAATTTCATCCGTGCAACATTACATTAAGTATAACTAATAGATATTTATGTTTAGTGAGTTGTACCTGAGTGGGTGTACTATACCTTGCTTGTGCCTATTCTTTTTTAGATTTCATTATTTTACTATACGACTAGATCTAGTTACTAAGTAAATTATGCTTTGAAGCAACTGTAGCGAAAAGTCTGGTTATCAAAATGCTTAATTTTTCATCGTATTAAACAGTATAATTATTATATTTTAGCTCCTCCATACTCAACTGAGACAAAAATCTACATACATGACTAGATGTACTCAACTTCCACGACATCTTCTAACCGAAAGACACTAAATATAAAATTGAATCAATCTACACAACAATAAATAAAAATCTTGAATATGATACATTTATAAATCCTTATAACAATAAATCTCAGTTCCATTCAGACTGCCGCACACAAATCATAATATATATGTACAAGCCCACGTGTTTTATTAATAACAAAATAAAATGGCACTTGTATGATTATTGCTTGTTGTCGGGTGGATTGAAGAACTCCCAATGATGGTGATGAATAGCACGGCTATCGCTCAAGCCGAACATTATAAGCCCTGCAACTAGCACAAGGAATATGACAAGCGCCATTTGCGCGTCTCGTTTGTCCTCCGTGCCGCTGATATAAGACATGAGTGAGTTAAACATGCTGCGTATTGTTCGTGTGATGGAGGAGTGGCATACGCGTAGAAACTGCGCACCCGCTTCTGCGATAGTTGGCTCGTGGCGCACCGGTGGTTGCGCGGGCGCCGGCACCTTTCGTGGTGACGGCCGTAGCCGGCCCTCTTCTGAGCTTGACTCAGACTGATGCGGTGCGGGTTTCCTTTTAGCACGACGTGTCGGTGGTGGGGGCGTCTGATGCACTGCCTCGTGGAACTCAGAAATCCGTGGATCCCTGAACTGACGCGGAGGGTAAAACTGCGCTGGTGGTATCGTTATGTCCTGAAGGTACGAGTACAATAGGGGAGTCAGGTCAGGAGGTGGTGGGCGCTGTGGTACTGCCCCATCATCCACGGGCGCTATGGGTGGATCTGGTCTCGGTGGTGCAGACGTTGACTTTGATGTTTCCTCCTCCAGAGCGATTTTATTCTCCGACCTCGCTTCTATGACCGGCTCTGATTGTTCTGTTTGCGTTTCTTCTTCTATACTTATCGGTTTTGGGACTTCTTGCACACTTGAGATTTCATTGTTTAGTGGCGGAACTGGGCAAGGTATTGTGCTAGTTGATATCTCCGCAAACTTTTTAACGATCTCATCTATAACATTTTGAGAAAACTCTATGCCACTAACTGATATATGTCCCGATTTCGAGTCTAATTCTGAAACTTGCAAAGTCATGCCTTCAATGTCAGAGACGAGAATTTTATTCGCTTGGAGTTCGGAAACATTGAGACGACCCACATCTAAATCTCTCACCTGAAGTCGTTGAGTTATTAAATTATCCAGATGTACGTCTCTACTTGCGTCAGTCATTCTTTCGAGAGCTCGTTCCTCGCTTGATAAAGCAATATTTTTAGAATTTTGAGCAGAGCTTGATGTGCCACGTGGCCTTGGCAGTGGTGGCACGTCTGGAATCTGAGATTCATCGATATCTATATGTTGCACCGTGAGTGACGCTTCTGTTAACATTTCTTGACGTTCGTTTATTCTTGTTGGGCTAGATACACGTCGTTCGACTAATATTACCGTTGGTGAGGAACGACCTATATTCGGCTTTGATAATTCAGTAATTTTCGGATCTGAAAGTTTAATAGATTTTTCAGATCTTGAAACAGGGCGTGAAAATCGGGGGCTTTCTTCTATCCTGCTGGTACTTCTTGCTAACATGGATTCTTCGTCGACGATGTCTCTTAAAGAACTAGACATTGATACGTCTAGATTTTCGTCTAATCCCAATTCAAACTCCACGTCGTCAGGTAGAGGATCTGTTTGAGTAGATACTTCAATCTCGACTACGTCTTCAGTTTTTGTAGGCTCTTGCGGACAAGCTTGAGACATTTCCGTTGAATAATCTGCTGGAGGACAAGTCAATTCATCAAACATTTTGTCTTTTTTTTTCTTTCTAGAACCTCGTGGAGGCCTTGGCGGAGGCGGCAATGGTCTGTCTTTCATTTTGCTTACAACATCTCCTGATTGCAAATCTTTGTGTACATCTTCGAAAGGCTCGTCATCAATTTCAACATACTGTGTAATGTCCGAATGTTTTGTGAAGCTGTCGAGGGTGACGAGACTCGTGGATGATTTTTTGCGTGGGGGTCTGTCAGGCAAACTCTTGTTAGATCCAACCGTGTAGTATTTTCGCTCAGAGCTATTACTTTTGCGTCGGCGAATAGGTGGAGTTTTGCTGATGGAGCGCCTGATGGCTTTGGTTGGGGCGTAGGAGCCCTTATCAACGGTGGCGTAGCCGGGACTTTCGTGGCGGATGTCTCTTTGAGAGCCGGCGTCACTTGTGGGAGGCATGTGAGAGTCGAGCGTGAGGGAATCGGCACCGTGCGAGGTGCGGTCGTCATCACAGAAGGAGGTGGCACGGGAACTGCGCGAGCGGTTGCGCCGAGGTGGCACTGGGCTCGCCTGACCATCTTGCTGAAGTGTCGACCCACCGCGCGGCACGATGTACTCATGTTCAGTACGATATACAATTATCTGGAAACCGATAGATATATAATTATTTTTAAATGTAACATACTGATTATAGTAGCCAAATGTAATAATAATAATGGACATGTGTAGCTTGGAGTAAGGCGGTACTTAAGCATCATCACATCTTACTGAAACCAGCGTGAGGGCATTCGGCTATTTAGAGGTGGAGCAACTGCCTGTGACTCTGCATTGGCTTGTAGATTATCTAAATGTACAATCCAAATACTATATTCAACACTATATTCATCTGAATTAGAATTTAAAGTGCTGAATATAGTTAAAATTAATTTAATAAAAAAAGTTGAGGAGTTTGAGTTTATGTCTTCAAGTAGTAAGAGTATTTGACCGTATACAAAATATGGTCCTTACTGATGTACTTAAGTCTTAGAGACTAATAATTTCTAAATATATTTATATGTTTAATACTAAGAACTATACTTGTGATTTCTGTTAAATCCCAATTTACAGTTGAATACTATTTCTGTGTACATTTTTCTGGTGTCTTAATTGTTGAAAGAGCCTCATACTCGTATCTATCAAAATTTGAGTGTGTTGTAATTGCTAGTTTGCTAGGTCTAGTTTTGCCTTTTGACACGCAAAACACATGAATCATAGTTTATGGAGAATAATGAGTCATTGCACTAAATTTTGAAACTTGGTGTTCGACAAGCATTGTTAGGGTTCCGTACCCAAAGCGTAAAAACGAAGCCCTATTACTAAGACTCACTGTCCGTCTGTCTGTGACAAGGATGGATCTCACGAACCGTGATAACTAGACATTTGAAATTTGTCACACTGACACTGATGATGTATTTATGTTGCCACTATAACAAGGAATACTCAACATTGGCCAAATGTGAGTCGCTCTCGCGTAGTAAGGGTTCCGTACACTTCGTGAAAACCAAAAAAGGTTTATAATTATAGTTTGTAATGCTGTATAGATAATGGAAATGATCCATTTGTCTCAACGAGTCCGACTCACACATGGCCGTTTTTTTTAATCTATTTTGATTTGAAATAGATCGCCTGAATTTGCAATAGATATCATAGACATTTAAAAAATACTATAATTATAGTTTAAAAGATCTTTCGGTAATTTTATCGTACATTAAGATCTGTAGGGATGGGAAAATATGTAAACATTTAAGTAGTTATATAATTAAATTTTGTTTTCATTAAGCTGAACGCAATCACATTTATAATAAAACAGTTATTGTATTTATTCTATAAAAGTACAAAATAATATATTGCTAGTACTTAAGTTTATCTTATCAATAACGTGTCAACAACTTATGTAATTGATGTGATATTCGACACCTACGGAGACATTACACAATATTGCACAAGATGCAAGCGTACTTATATTTATTTGCTGTCGTACTCAAGAAATAAACTTAAGGGTATATTTTAGACGAACGCCCCCATACAAAACGCAGCTCCAATCTCATTTTAATAACAGTGAATAAAACTCAATGATTTTTTACCTACGTAATCACTACCCTAATATCTAGGTTTGTGGTGCATCAGATTTTCATTAAATTATACAGTTTTGATATTACACTAGCTCAAAAACTCGTAATTTTAGATAAAAGAAAGACCCAACGTTAAGCATCTCTTTCAAGAAAAATAAGCATGTTTTTAATATTTCTATTGCACCACAAATATGGGGAATATAATTAACTTTCTATGATGGGAAGTTATTTATAGTTACATGTGTACTATACTTTTTAAATAAATCTGGAGCTACGAATAACTGGCTCAAACTCCTAAAAACGAGTGCTATATACTTAACGCTATATAATAAAAAAAAAAAATTAGTCCAAAAGAAAAAGGATTTAAGCCATAAACGATAGGTCTAATAATACACTATATTTACATGCGAGTTTTTTTTAATAACAAGTTGAGTTTATATAAAAGTTCACACTTTGGCTGGCGGGTATATGTCCTTAAGCCCTGACACATCACCGCGGTTCATCGCCGCACCTGCTACTGCGTGGCGTTTTACGTAGATATATATAGAACTAAGAAGAAGTTTGCTGAGCCGTTCTTAACCGATCAGTTCCTGAAAGTGAAACGTCGCGAATATGACTTGGATGGGTGACCGCTAGTGACATTACTACTGAGCGTGCACGTGAAGCCATCGGTTTCGTTTGTTGTCTCAGGATACCAGCCGTTATAGGTGATAGGGCATTTTGTGAATTCCCACCTAGCTAGCTATACCACCCTCAGGTAAAGAAAATCTGTCGTCAAACACCTAAAGTTGTGTTCCGGCAGCTATCCTTAAGAGCCAGTACAACATTTTCGACCACATCATCATCACTCATCATCATGTGAGATAGTGATCAAAGGTTAGTGGATCAGGTATAAAAACAAATGTCTATATTCAATAACCCTAAAAACTTATTATGAAAGACTCAAGCACGGATATAAATGATCTGCTCAAAGATTCTATCACAGAACACACCTAAAGGCGCATACTAATAGGTGGTAGCTAGCCAGCCTGGATCACAAACGCCCTATCTATGCCGTGAATTGTTGCATGGTTAGTAACTAGGTCAACAATCGCATCGAGACGTATTTCCAATAATATAATAGAAGATACGTCTAAATGTAAACTTATTTGTTGGATGAACGCCAAAACTAATTTATTCGAGCCGGTAGGTCGGTGGTTACCTATAGGTATATATATATATGAGCTATAGCTCGCACTTATCAAAACAAAACCGTTAACTGTATTACCTATGCGTTTTAATGTTTACGATATATCTTTATGAATACAGTTCCCGGCTTATGACTATAAGATTTTTTTTTATATAGCTGATAGGCTAGCCTTTGACCATTATCTCACCTGTTTTTAAAGTGATGATGTTGTTGAGATAATGGAAGATGTTGTTCAGGCTAATTTAATTAATATTACAACAAAGCTATATTTTACATTACTGTTTCTTAAGGACAGCTGCCGAAACACTTAGGTCACGGTAATGTTATCTATACTTAGGTGCTTGGCGTCAGATTTTAAACTTGAGGGTGGTAGCTTGCTAGGCGGGCATTCGCAGAATGCCTTTCAACCATGCTATAACTACAGCAATCCTAAGACTACAACCGGGACCGACGACTTAACGTGGTCCGAAACATGGAAGCGCTTATTAGTAATTCCACTAGCGGTCACTCTTGCAACTCATGACCGCGGCGGACGTTGCTTAACTTAGCTGTACGGTTAAGAACGGCTTAGGAAATTACGGTACAATCGCTTCAAAAACTGGTCCATGTTCTCCTGTGAGATTTCGTAAAAGGTGATGCAAGGGGAATGCGCCTAATGAGCAAAGTGTCACCACTCACACCGACTCAGGTTGTAAGTCTCTACAGTAAGATACCGTCTTGGTGTATACCACCGAAGTGTCGATATTATGTCTTGAATGAGTTATCAATCTCTACTGATTTTAAGTGTGAACAGCGCTGTAGTGATTGAAATTACTTGGAGAAACTAACGCATCGGAGTGTCGAGGGCAGTGCTGTGTCAAGCAGAACGAGAATTTAGACACTGCATTTTAAGCCGCTGACAAATGCTTTTTTTTAAACGTGCGCGAGTCCGACTCCCACTTCGCCAACTTTTTGTATTTGATGTTATAGCGGCAACAGAAATACATCATTTGTGAAAATTTAAACTGACTAGCTATCACCGTTCTTGAGATACAGGCCTGGTGACAGACGGACGGACGGACGGACAGCGAAGTCTCAGTACTTAATAGGATCCCGTTTTTACCCTTTGGGTACGGAACCCTAATAAAACGATAACTCCAATATCTATGTATTAAGTACATCTAGTTCACCACTAGATGTACTTACATAGATATTGGGTTCGAGGCCACACATGTAAAATTTAATCGAGTTTGAACTAGTGGTATTGAAAATATTACGAAACTACGTACCTACGGAATGCGCTATGAAGATACTAACCTTCATTACAATAATAGAAGTAATATATACATAGTAATATATACATAGCAATTGAATTTGAGCAAGTAACAAATATTTTAAAGAGGTTTAATTTGCCTTCAAGTGTCAGAAAAGTTTAAATAAACAGTTATTTGAGATTGATGTTTGAAATATGGCACAGGTCAAGTGCCCAGGCGCAGGCGCCAGCACTCAGCTGTACGGTAAACGATTATATATATAATACTCGTATGTATGTATATATACAATTACACGCTGTTAGATCATGTCTCGAAAGGTTGAGTGCATGTAATTATTGAACACGAAAAAGAGGACATGTAGGCTTTTAAGTTTAGCCCTAAGAACCTGGTTTTAAATTATTTTGTATTGATATACATAGTTAGTTTCATTGATTATAGAGTTCGTGCAGTATTTGTGCGGCTGATTTTTATGCTTCTATGGATTAATTTGATATCCTGTGCAAAGTTTTAATGTCAGTTAAAAGCCCGAAACTTTAGAAATGTGAAGATATTGCAGTATAAATAGAAAACATATAAAGTACTCACATCGTCAGCATGTTCATGGTCACGCGGCTCTTCCCATAGCTCTTCGACGGGTACTCTTTTGAAGTCGCTAAGAGATGAGTGATGGAGATCCATTTTACCAAACTTCTTCTTTCGCCGCGGTGGCATCGGTAGGGTTTGCGACTGGATGGGTACATTCTCCGGGTACTGTATGACATCATCATTGGCATACTCATGTATAGAATGGAGATCTGTTGTTGGAGTAAAATGGAGGTGGCTATCGCCATTAACGAACTCGTTAGATACTTCGTGGTCATCTAAAATGTTATCAGTAGTTTGCTCTCGATGGCGATGTTCTTCGTGCAGATCGAGGTCTACGTCAGTAAAGTGCATGCTGGGATCTGTAATCTCGTCAATGTATGGAGTTCGTTCCTCTTCGGGTTCAGGCAATGGTTTCTTCTTTCGCTTTGCCCGTGATGGCCGTGCTGGTGGGAATGTATAGTATCCATCATCTTTCTCATTCAAATCTTCAGTGGAGTACCTTATACGTTCGTTATCATCAATGAACTCAGCATCAGCGTCTGGGTCGTTCATAAACATAATGTCGTCGTTTATCTCTGAACTGCTCCCCATCAAGGCGAGGACGTTCTTTGGAGTTTTAAACGCTTGTCGTGTTTCGTCGCTCAAGTATTCTCTTACTTGAATATCTTCGCGAGAAATTCCTCTCGGTCGTACAAAAAATTCGTCGTTATTAATTTCGGTAATGACAGGTGTGTGATCTTGTTTGGACTGTGAAATATTAGGGTCAGAAGTGTTATGGTGGTGATCGTTGGATTCGTGTTCTTCATCCATATATTCGGGGGGTAATTTATCAAAATCGTAGGTTGTTTCAAATTGTTGTCTATGCTCAGTATTTTTTTCTTCATCGTAATTTATATCGTTGTTTGATGCCGTACATGTAGATGCACTACCATATTCTCGAGGCTCTTCAGGACTGTCAGGAATAAAGTTAGTAGGTTTTTCACTGCTTTTCTTGTTCACCCTTGTAAACGTAAAGATTGGAGGGGGCGTATCTTCACGATTCAATGTAGGTGAGGATGATGTTTTGGGTAGTTCGGTTTTTTTCTTTTTACCGAACCATCTCGGGTAAGTTCGTGGTTCAAAATCTACAGTTGCTATGTTACCTAATTCCGTTGATGATCCTACAGTATTAGATTCTACTTTATACTCCTGGTTAGTCTTACTTTTCCTTAGACTTGGAAAATTTATTTTAGGACGTTCTGGCATTCTAAACTTGGGCATATCTGGGACATTGAACTTTGGACGTTCTGGAAACGAAAATTTTTTGCGATCGCCTAAATTCAATCTTCCTGAAATATTAATTTTTTTAAACTTAGGTCTGTCAGGGAGACTAAACTTTCTTCTATCAGGTAATGTAAACTTTGCTCTTTCTGGGAGAGAAATTTTGGGTCGTTCGGGCATTTTAAATTTAGGCCGATCAGGTAAGCTCATTTTGGGACGCTCTGGCATCGTCAGTTTATTCGCTTTGATATTCTGGAGTTTAGTTTTCAATTTCCCAGCTTGTGTTTTCAATTTTCCTGTTCCTTCTTTTATCCTCTTTTGTATTTTACTCTCAGTTCCTTCAGTAATTTTAGTCCTGCTATCCCGTTTTAGTGGAAGTTGTTCTAAAGCCGATGAATCTACTTGACTGGTACTGACTTCACATTCAGTCCTTGAAGCAGTAGAAGGTGTGTTTGCAAAGAATCTGTCTTCAATATTCCTTTGGAGTACCTCAGCACTTAATATAGCATCATCTTCGTTAAGGTTTTCCTTATCAAAGGCAGGTTCTTCTTCATCCGACGTATGTTGTAAGTATTTTCGCTCTAAAGACGTTGTACTCGACAACTCATCGTCTGTTTTAACCATTGTAGGCTTTTCGTCAACACTTGGAGCCGTATAAATAATGTTTGGTGGTGGTTTCTCGATAATTTCATATTCGTGATCACTGCAAATAAAAATAAACTAGCTTTAGATACAATATAATGGCAGCGTTCAGGTACGTGCATAAAAAGAATTCGCAGAATTTTTCAATACACTAATGTATGCATAATATTTATTCGCATACGCAAAAAAAAGGAACAAGGATCATAAAATATGAAAACGCAAGTCGCAAAAAATGTGATTCGTCGCAGAACATTTGAGTTATATTTAACTTCAGAGACTCCGGTCACAATTAGGCCAACAGCCGGCGCTCGTTTTAGCCGCAGCAGCCGCCGGGCTAAAGACGTTCGAATTTATTTGCAAGTCGTAACGTTAGTCATAAAATGTCAACAAAACCGTCTAAATACTGGAATGAAACTTACCTCTCGTACGAAATGATATTGCTCGCTCGTGAAGTCGGCCTAGTGCCCACTGGATTCACTCTCTCCGGTAGCAGAGAGTCGCATTGAAAGAACTGACAAGCACATCGGACATCCGGGGTAAAATGCTGTACACTACTCTCTCTGGTTGGCCTCACAGGCCTTTCTAGCGGTGTCCCTCCTTCGGAAGTCCATCGCCGCAGCGTGCTCATAACTACCGCTTACCGAACCCGAGGCATAATTTAGACGTGTTTCCCGTAAACTTCACTTTGAACGGCCATTTGTTCGTAGACAATGACTCATTAAGCGTGTTTGTCAAAGCCTGGCTGTAAATGAACTAATCACAGACGTGAAAGCAGCCGCGAGCACTGATCGCTGGTGACAATTTTAAAGAGCTTACCAATGTGCAGGAAGAACGTATGGCCTGTGCTATATTTAACAAACAGTCAGAAGCTTGCGCGTTCGCTTTGCGTGTGTTGAAACGAGAATGTTATGTCACAGTTACGTATTGATAGTAAGGTACACAATGTACTATATGATTTAATTATGAATAAATATTGGAGATATTTACCTGCTGGGTCTCGACCATTGACCTTTGGCGATATCGACGTCATTCTGTCTTCCACTATCACGTGGACTGGGGCTCGGCGACGTTTCTATAGGAATTGCGTGTGAGTGGTCAGTATGCCCTTCTGTGTCATCATCTGTAAGCTCTGTTATCGTTATATTAGGTGACTCATTGTTGGGAAACCTTTCATCCAGCTGATTTAAATATATTTCGTCCACGTTGGGCTCCTCAGGGTCCATTTCGTCGTCTAATAGCACTGCTTCTTTATTTACATTATCTATTTTATGCAACATTTCCATGACATGATCTTCGGATTTGAGGGGTGTTTCTTCTGTTATTAAGCTTGGATCTTGTGAAGCAATAGATTTTGTCTCCATGTTTGATAAACGTTCGTTCTCTTTATTGCTACTGCTTTGAATCTCATCTTTATTTCTTTGTTCGTTAACTTCAGATGAAAAATGAAGAATTTTCTCTGGGTCTTGATTTTTAGATTCTTCTATATCTTCATAAATATGTTCCTTCTTTTTTCTTGGTGGTGGTGTCTCGACACTCATAGTTTTGCTCATTTCATCAGAATCACCAAGTTTAATTGCACCAAACTTTTGTCTTCGCACAGCCCCAGGGGATGATTTTAACTGTCTTATTTCTTGACCATCCTCATTTTTCTTCCGTTTAGGTATAGGAGACTTTTCATTTTCGTTCCTTTCTAGTTTTTGTAAAGTTTTGTCTGCTAAGTGCTTTATTTTGTTTACTAATGGGTGACAACATTTTGTTTTTTCTCTTGTTTCTGTTACACCAATGCTGTAATGTTGTTCTGGAACTCGCCGCTTTAGTATACTTTTAGGAGATACGTTTTTAGGTATTTCTATAGGTGCTACTAAAAGACTGCTTGCTTGACTTTCCGGTCGCTTAGAACTGGCATCAAGAATGGGATCATCTTCAACATCTAATGATACTTCTTTGGAAAAATTAGGGATATGTACGCCTTCATCCTCTCCCTCTTCACCATGCCTGCGACTACTGCCCGGCGAAGAGTCAAGGTTCAGGATCCTCTGTACGTCACCGTCAACCGGCGACCGCGTCCGCGACCTTGACACTTCCCGCGACATGCTCCTCCTCGGTGTCGTCTCTCTGATTATGTCTTCTGCTGTGATCTCGCCTTCAAGCGGTACTTTCAATAGATGAGTCCACGGATAGCCCCCCGCTTCACGAGCTCTCCGTAAGTCTTCCCATTGGTATGTTTTTATTGGCACAGGAGGTCCGCCTTTCTCTTGATCTGGCGAAAATTCAGATTCCATATGTTTAATTTATAAATAGAACTATTATTATTTATTATGTAAACAGTGTAATTTTCCAGATTAGAGAGACCAATGCAGTGTTATTGATTGAAATTTCGAATTTGGTAATAATATTTAGTTTCTCACTGACCCCACAAAGTGTTCACTTTATCACCATGTCCACTAAGAGCACAACGCTTCGTTTCAATGTGATCATCGGTGACTGAAAACACGTTATGTTTGCGTGGGCCTGTGTGGAAATAGGTGTGAATAAGTTGTGTACTATGAACACGGCACAGATAATTTTGGACGAATGCACCGTGATTACCTTGAGTCGAGCGGGACGACGACGTGAGCCCTCAGCCCACCATCCCTGCTGTTTATTTATTCTCAAATTCACTTCACGCTAATTTTCTTATATTTGATATAAAAACGATCGGCGATCGGTTCAAAATCCCGGTCAGACTGGCGGACACGTCTTCGTCCGAGCGCTTGCGCTAAATATAAGATTGAGCATGAATTTATTTTTGGTAACCATTTCGCGTCATCATTTTAAAGTCAAACTGTGGTTGGTTTATCGCTATTGATTTTACTCTAGATGCGTTTGAATATGCGTATCTACTGAAAACGTTTTGTATCATGTATAAGCCAGATGTATGCTGATGAAAAAATTAATTTGTATAAGTAGTAGGTACATACCGGTGATTGAACAAAGTCCAAATAGTGTGTCAGCTCGCGCTGGAGCGTCTTTACCACGGCCCTGTGTTAGTGACTGCTATATTTACTTGTGTGTAGCTATTCCTTTGTGTATACAAACGTAGCTATTCTGTTTATTTATATTTCTTACAACTATTATGTCACGACTGGTGCGTGTTAACTCCATTAGTAAGCAGGTATACGGTACTACGTAGTTATTTGTACTATAATACATTATCAACGCAGTAATTAAAAAAGTACTTTATTACGTACCGTTTACATAATATATTAAAATAATAGATGTTGGCGTTCTTTTGTGCTTATCCTTAATTTAAATTAAATATATATAAATCATAATAATTCATAAAGAAAATATTAAATATATTTTATATAATAACATATTTAAAAGAATATTAAAAACAAATCTAGTGACCATTATGCCTGATTTTCTTGCTAAGACGACGTATCTTCATACACTTAGTCTAACCGGAAAAATGTCGACATGTTTGCCTCTACACTTTACCTCATTAGAGAGTCTTGCCTGATGACAATTTTCATAAAATTTATGTAAGTATGACGGATTGTCTATATAAAAAATGGTACAAGCTAAAAGTAAAAATAAAAATTTTAAATGGAGTCAATATGAACAAGAATGGTACTTCTTTTCTCGTTGATCCATCGTAAATACTGTAATGATCGTATTTTTTTTAATTTGTTCAGAGTCTATCGTATGTATAATTAAAAAGCGGCCAAGTGTGAGTTGTGCTAAAAATTCCGAACTGAATAAAAAAATGATCTATCGTATAATGAAATATATAGCAATAGTATTCTTATACGTGCGAATTATGCTTCCCCCAGGTTTCTAAGTGATCTTTTGCAGCATAACTAAGTGAGAAATATTAAAATTTTAACTCCATTCTGTATTAAGTGAACAAATTTGACATAATTAAAACTTGATGTCCTTTGTCCTGACGTTTAGGACAATGCTTTATGTAAAAGAATATTGTTACTTATATCGTGTTTCAGCAAATCCGAGGTGAAAGTAATGATAGCATTAATGAGCTTTTCACTTCAAGAAAAAGGTAAGTAGGTACTATAATTATACATTATAGATTAGCTTTGGCCTTTGGCTTTGTCTGCATTAGTTAAGAAAAGTCTTTGTCAATAAGAGCACCATTTCTGAAACAAAATGTTGGTAGGACATTTTGCGAATGTCCGCCTGGCTAGCTAACACCCTCAAGTAGAAAATCCTTCACCAAGCAACAAACTGTGTGTTTCAGTAACTATATTTGAGTGCCAGTAATTCTAGGTTACCCTGAACAACATCTTTGACTACATCATCACTTACCATCATGTGAGATTGGTCAAAGGCTAGCCTGCAGCCATTAAAAAATAAAATAAAAACAGATCAGATCATATTTAATCCCATGCCAAATTAATATCCTATTTTAAGTCCCCGATTGTTCAAATACGGTTCTTAACTGCTATTAGGCGCTAACTATGTTAACGTATAGGTGTGTCTGTCTAATTTCTTAGTTACATAGTTGCACTCAATGCAAAATAATGGTGATTCAACTTTTAAGATTGAATTGATTGAAGAAGCAGAACAAGGCGTTATATAATCAGTGGAATTATTCATAACAAAGAAAATCATTATTTTAAGAGTCACCGGTAGACATTTGTAAACGATGTGAATGTAGTCTTGTATTATTTTTTTTTTTTTTTATACTGGCGGTATGCTTTTATTAAACAAAATACTACAAACCATATATAACGCTACAGCTACTACAAGAAAAGCATTTAGACATCCTATGAGTCATAGCAGACTCATAGGCAGTCCAAATGCTATTATTAATTATTTTATTACGTATTACTTAATCTATTGAAGTTTAAAAGGAAGGAAGAGCTTTTTGCGAATGCTCACCTGGCTAGCTACCACTCTCAAGTAGAAAATCTTTCGCCAAGCACCGGATGTGTGTTCCGGCAGCAATCCTTGAGAGCCAGTAAAATTACAGGCAAAAAGAAAGTTAACAACTGTTTATGACTCCGGGTCTCGCAAATGTACGTAATTCTACAGATTATTTTTTAAAATGCTTTGTTTTTCTTCGTACGCTAAGAACAGTTTTTGCTGAATTTATTTTATTCGATGCCAATTTTATATAAATTGTTATTGTTTAATTGTATTTTCAGTAACGACTCCTGTTTTGTAAAATTTTGCAATGATGCTAGAATAAGTTATTAAACCTTGACGCTTTTTTATTATGTTTTTTTTCTAACTAACATACCCCAGCCATATACTTGTAAACTGTTTCAAGGTTGTTGTGAAGGAAGAGTACGCATTATTTAACTAACAAAGCTACTATGGTATTAAAGCACCCGCCTATAGAAACGTTACCTTTAGCCTGTTGAAAGAATAAGGAGTAAGTATAAATAGACTTACAAAAATAATCTTAAAAAGACTAACAAAAATAATCTTTATACTTTGACACATCGAAGCACTGCCAATTCGCCTCTTGCAACAACCGCGCCATTGGTCACAAAATTTCATACGTATTGTTTTCTATTTTCAGAAACCTCATAAAGCCATAATTGACATGTCGTCCGATAAAATATAAAGATCGCTATTATATCTACTTGAAACGGTAAAAGTGGTCAACGATCATCAGTTTTCTAAATAGCTCCGTATTAATTTCAACAGATGTCACCTGGAAATATAAATATCTCAAAGATATATCATTTTAACTAATAAACTAATATTTCAAAGTCAAAAGAGTCAGAAACAAACTAGGTGTAAATGTTATTGGTTAAATTAAACCAAAAAGGAAATCAATACTAAGAATACGACATAAACTGCAATATAAAAACCTATTTTTATCTAATAAGAATAACACCGAATTAAACCTAAGGTAGCACACATATCGAATCAATATAATAAACACACCCTGTTACCACACTTTTACCACTGTTAGGTATTTAAAACGTCTATTTCCAGCAACTTTGACTGCATCAAATTCTTCTAAGTATTTGGTACATACACATTAAAACATGTCACATTTATGACATACTTTAAGGTTACTTTAATGTCAATTGAAAATACATCTACTCGTAATTTTTACAACAGGTCTTCAAATGTTGATCGCTGTAACTTATAATTATCGTGTTATAGTAAATGAACGGAAACGCTTATGTTAATACAGAACTGAAAAATGCTGCATGTACTGTTAATATAAGAGCTACTTATATTTACTTACTTATCTGAGCGCTTGGTCGATGCGACGCGTGATCAAAATGCTGGCACACACTCAACGAATAAGCATTGCAATTCAACGGGGCAATGCTGCCAGCATGCCGGGCACGCTGCCAACTGGGAGTGGGCTGGAGCATTTGGACTGCCTATGAGTCTGTTATGACTTATAGGTTGTCTAAATGATTTTATTGTAGTAGCTGTAGCGTTGTACATAGTTCATAGTATTTTGTTTAATAAGGACATACCACCGGAAAAAAAAAATAAGAGCTTCGATTTGTTGTTTTAAATATATTTTTTTTTCGGTAAGACTGCCTTTCATTCTATGTAATCTAACATGATTATACTTATCTACAAAAACATTTCATTGACCTTCCCGTACGTTTTACTTTTAAGCGTGTTAACCTAAAGTATTATAGGTACGTAGCTTTAGTTTCCTATTGTACGATCCAACGTACATATTTTACCAGCATATTAACTGTGATGCAATCTGTGTTGCATTTATATACAGCGCACATTGCATTTATACTTAGATCGGTAAAATATTACGAGTGCTCAATAGGACGCCGAACTATACAGGGTTATTAGTAAATAGCTAACAACCTCTTAGGGTTGACGTCTGCTAGTCCTAACAAACATTTTGCGAGTTAAGTACATATATTCATTTGATTAAAAAAAAAATATTTTTGTTATATTTTGCCTACTCTGAGCCAAGGGCGCCCTCCGCGGCTTCACTGGACCGCTCTGTGCTCCTTTTGAACAGAGTTTTGAATATTTACATCGAGCAAAGTAATAAAAAATATGAAACACCCAAAGGCACAAGAGCCTTTTAACATTTAACATAAAAAACACAAAAAAGGTGTACAAATTATTTTTGTTTTCTAAACAAAAAACATCTCAAAATGTTGGTTATGACTAGTAGAAGTCAACCCTAAGAGGTTGTTAGCATTTTTCCAATAACCCTGTATACGCGCACCGAATGTGAATTGCTTAAACCTTTATGTATCATAATTTTACTACTTACAAATAATTAAAAACAACGATGAACGCAATCTTTTGACTCCATCTACCTCAAGTCTTTCAACTCCACCACCAGCACTCCGCAACTACTGCACACTCAACTCTAACTTCACATGTACAGAACTACGACATTGTACACCTATGATATTGTATTTAAGTAAATTTATTGGACACTCAAGCGTTTTAATGAAAAGGTATTTTAGCAGTGTCATTATAACTTGTTCATGTTTCAACAAGCCGTATGCACTCAAACTATGTTTTATGATTTAGTAACAAAGCAGAATCTAAAAGCCAGTGCCCGACATAATTGAATAAAATCGAGGAAACAAGCATATTGCAGTTTCATGTTGAACCCCTGTTTTAACCATATTAATTAATCGATTAGGTTCGTAAGTGGTTCGGGGGTACCTGACGTTTACGCTAACTTTCCTTTTACCATGCCTGTATCCTACAGTGTAGTTTGTTTATTTACAGGGCCGGTTAATTGTATACCAATGGTTCCCAACCAATGTTCAGAAGAACCTTGGTGGTCTCTGAAAGGACCCAAAGTGATCCACAAAGTCATCATCATACAATTTCTAACTCAAATTTATATAGCAATAAAAGCGGTCTATTTTATTTAAATGACTGCAATTAATACATAAAAAACTGTACACTATGCAACTTCACTGATCATATGATTTATTTTATTTTAATTATTAAACAAAATCCACAGCAATTAATGAAATGTACATTTTTTCTTACATATATAACTAACGGCCAATTAAGGATTTACATTATTTAGGTTTCCTATTAAAAACAAACAGTCACTTGTGTGAATTCTTCAAGCATAATTATGTAAGTGAGCATCCCTCTCTTTGTGTGTGTGTGAGAGTGTATGAAGGTGTGTGAGGTTTTGTGTGCATGGGTATATCTATGTTGATGTATATATATAATTATAATAATATATATAAATAATGTATTATATTAGCTGAGTAAAACGTTGACATTATAATAATAAAAAAAAAAAAATATTGATATGTTTGAAGGGTCAATTAAGGATCCATGCTAAGCATTCCTAAATTAAACCGTCACCATGAATAACCTTATATACCTTACTTTTAAAGACTCCCTTTGTATCATGAAAGATTTCTGTCTTAGTAAACTTTTGTTATAGTAATGATGTGAACATATTAGACAGGATGCTGTTTGTTTACGTCTAATCTAAAAGCTATCAAAAGGAAACAAGATGTCTAGCTTGTACGAGCTGAGAAAGAGCGTGGAAACACAGATTTACTGGATCAGTTCTGTGGCTAACATTCCTTATTTTGTCGGTTTCCCAATACTAAATTGACTAAGCTGATATGGCTTTAAACAGCAGGAGCAGTTTTTTTACTTGTAAAGATTTAATTTTATTCTTAAGTATGTATCGGTAAATTCGACTTATATATATTATCAGCATTTTGAATGTTTTTGTGCATTTCGTTTGCTGATTCCAATTTATATTTGTCGGTCATGTGCAGATACTGAAGGAGACAGCAGAAGAATTCTTAAAATAAAAATATATTGACGCAATTTGCCTGACTTTGTGGATTAAAATTGAAGCAGTGATGGATCAGTAGCAGTGTCTACGGACTGCCGTGCAGTAGGTTCATGGTTTGAATCCTACCGCAGGCTTGAGCTTCACCACATGGTGAAAGGGCATCTTGTGAATGCCCGCATGGCTAGCGACCATCCTCAAATTGAAAACCTGTCGCCAAGCACCTTACGGTGTGCTCCAGCAGCTGTCCTTGAGAGCCAGTAATTCTACGTTAAACCTGTCAACACTTTGGACCATATCGTCAGTTACCATCAGGTGTGATTGTGGTCAAAGGCTTACCTATCAGCAATAAAAAGAAGTATTCTGAAACTGATGCGCATTCTCTAAATTTTCGACAACATTAAATGCTGATAAACTGCACTATAAATATACTGTATATATAAAAGTAAAAATAGCAATCGTTTGGATGCCAGTGCACACTGAATCAAGGATTCAACAGATAGTAAATAGTATGCAGTCACAAAAATAATCTACTTTTGGTTGCATATAATTTTATATATACTATATGAAACATCTTATTTACCATCATACGGCTGGTGGTCAGGATGATACGAACAAATGTCTAATGGGCCCTTATCACCAAAAGATTAGGAACCACTTTTGTAAACTAATAGTCTGATAGCTACGCAGAGACAACAGGACTGGTACTATTATTTATTCTGTGACACCGTGCAGAGACGTGCCACAGTAGATATGTGGAGTTTATGTAATCGGCAGTTATATTAATTGACTGTGGCGCGGCTACTCATTCAAGATGCTTCTGTTATTTATCGTCGGCTGTTTACAGTTTAATATATCTATTAAAGTGTGATTGAGTTGGATATAAGGCGAACAATTGGGGTAATAAAAATGACTGATAAAAAAATACGGATGATATTTATTTTAATTATATATTAATAATTTAATAAGATTATTTTTTACTGCTAGTTTAAGGAGATATTTTGGACATTTAAATTAATATAAAAGGAGTAGTTTTCTTTAATTGGTTGTAAAGGTTCGTAAATATAAGTAATATATAAGGACTTACATTATGTACGTTTTTATGATTTGGTCTTATCGCTCAAAGCGGTCTCTGTCATACAACCCATTTGTAAGAGATAGTACATAAAATAAGATGACTTGTTGGTTTCACAATATTAAACATCTAACAAACCTTAATTTAACCGAAAAATGTATAGATACGCTTTGTAAATATATATATATTTTTGTTAGGTATAGGTTCGCGTTTGACCACACCCTGCCTGATGTTAAGCATTGATGTGGTCTAAGATGGAGCACACTTACTTAGAAGAAACCTATTTACTCTCGATTTGAAGACACCCATGTTGAATTCATCTGGAAAAACTCCCCCAAAAAGTCGCTGCCTATTAGCCTCTTGGCGCGTTTCTCAATCGACTCAAGTGCCTCAAGCTGATATTTGGCAGAACCGTCCCAGAGGTGAGAGCAGTATTCAACACAAGACCTTACCTGAGCTTTGTACAAAGTTAGCATCTGATCCGGTGTAAAGTACCGTCTCACCTTTGAGAGGATGCCAAGTTTTTTTGCAGCCAACTGAGCCTGTGACTATATACAAGCTAAAATTTAGAGTCGACGAAAGAGCCACACCAAGAAGGTGTCACTCTTTACCCGTGTCTTACCCGTGCGAAGCTGGAGCAGGCCGCTAGTATAATATTTACTCTCAACAACATAATTAACTATAGTTCAATTTTGTGCACTCTCGTACATAATATCAGTGCCTCAAGGTTATTGGCTAGAACCCAAAAAAAATTATTCTGATACTCACCGATTTACAAAAAACTCCTATATAATAGGTATTAATATAATATTTATTTTCACATTGATTTCATTATTATAACAGCTACGTGAATATATCAAATTCCTATAATGGCAAATCAGTTTTTTTTAATGCCTGATAGGTTACCTTTTGACCACTATCTCACCTGATAGTCACCTAGAAATTTTTAGTATGTTTGAAATGTTGTCAAATTCTATTTTTATTTGTGTTCCAAACCCTTAAAAAAATAAAAAGTTGTAACTTTTCTTATGACAACTAAACCAAATAATGAAACAGTATAATACCACAATGATATAAGAGAAAATTCATTGTATGCGAATTTTTGAGGAGATTTGACATTTGAATCAAAATTATGATGAAACCACGTTTGTACTGAAAGCGACTTGTACCATAGAAAAGAGAAAATAGTAATTTATATCTCTATGACTTGTACTCATCGTTTTATAATAGTTAATACCTACTGTCGCACAACGGAGCGGCGGCGCCACGTCCACTCGAGCGAACGCGTGCAAGGTGACTGATATTTTATTCAGTCAGTCCAAGAATCGAGTGCTGTAGGTAATTAAAGTCACCTTGTACGGGTGGCGGAACCCTTTCTACTGAAAATTTCTACGTCAATAATACTCAATGTCACGTCTAACAACATGTCTTACACGGGAATCGAACACAGCACCTCAAAATTCTAAAGCACCGCTTTTACACACACACTGATGACTGGGTGACATAAAACCGGTCAAAGCTGTCGTACCACAAGACTGTGTGCCATCTCCGGCTCTATTTATCTCGCACATCACTGACATGTTGCAGCACAGTGATTTTAAATGCGATGTGGGTGGCATTACCGGACATGCATCTTATAATAGCCGTGCTAAAACTTCTCGAGAAAACGTTGTCAAGAGTTGGAACAAACTTGTGTGTGAAGTCAAGACCCTGTTGTCAAATGTCTCAAAGTGGGGCCGACTGAGCTTGGTCCTAGTCAGCCCCAATAAGACACAAGTTTGCGCGTTACCGCTAAACTATCCCCTTTTGCCGTATCTCTCCGTTTTGAAGACTCTCCCCTACCCTCAACTGGCATCGGAGTACATGGCATTTAATTTCGCTATCACTTGGAAGATAAGGCTACATTAGCCTCTAAGAAGCTTGTAGTGCTCTGAAAGATGGGACGATACTTCACATCCGCCAATCGCTTGCAACTTTATAAGTTCAGCCTCACATGGAGTACTGCCTGCACCTCTGGGTGGCAGCTCCCAACTACTAACTTCTTCCATTTAACCGCATTCAAAGCAGAACGACTCGAATTGTCGAAGGTCAAGCTCTCTTCGATGGGCTCTTTTGGCACTGCGTAGAGATGTTTGGTCACACTGCATCTTTGACCGTATCAATCACGGGGAGTGTTCTGAGGAACTGTACAATTTAACACCTGCAGCTGAATTCCACCATCGGAAGTCCTGACAAAGCATGATGTTTCATTGATGTCATGGCGACGTCTGGAATTTCACAACCTTGCGATTCTCACGGCATTCCGTGCACTGCCACAACATAGAACCACCTACCAATACGACTTAGGAGCCTTCAAGTAGAGAGCATATTTCCGCCTCAAAGGCCGGCAACGCATCCTTGAGACCTCTGGTGTTGCGGATGTTCAATGGCGATGGTGATGACTTACCACTAGGTAAATCGCATGCTCGTATGCCTTTGATGACATAAAAATCACTGGTTTAACATGCACTGCCATTTACTTGTAACAAATTCAATCACTTTCCTAAGTATTAAAACAAGTCAAAATTTCATTAGATGGGCCAATTTCAACTAGCCATGATTTTATCTCATATTGATGTTTGTTTTATTTGATTGTTTTTAACTTGAGCGTGAGTTCTCTATCTATCTATCTCTATCTATGGTTACTGCAAAAGCTCGGGTTATCATCAACGCCCATCAACCAATTTATTGTCAGAGACGTTAAGTGGGTAGCTGGAGTAAGATTGCTACGAGACTAGCCACACATTGATCTATCGTCGGTATTTCTAGTCTGTAATTAGGTACTACTATCTTAGTTATAGTCATTTGAGAGACTGTTACTGTGTTTTTGAAGCTTACGTCTTTTGAGACTGTAATTTACTCGTCACTCCTGTACTGGCCGCCAAACAGGCAGCAACTTCTAACCATGCAGTGAAACTTGCGAGAGTTAATATTGGAAGTGAAGACCGTAAAATAGACAGTGTACATCAGTGAAGCAAGAAGACAGAAGTTCCTGAAGCAACAGACTTTAAAAAAATCTTTTTAATACACTATGTGATTTGTTGGATTGTAAAATGAGTGTTTCGCAAGGCGAGGATTCAAATGGCTATAAGGGTAGGGCATTATGGGGGTAATCTCCCATAAACTGTGGATTAATTATTAACCAGAGAGTTCTAATGATTCTTGTCTTCTCATATGCTCGATACCCACATATGCGCCCACGCTACAAGTATATTTTACTTGTGTTTTGTTAGATGGGGATCAAAATATCGTAAGTAACATGCTAAATGTTAGAGTTAATTCATAAATTTCAGCGCTAGATATCGGTCTCTACCGAAGTTATATTTATCTTGCCACCGAAATAAGACACATAAAGAACATTTATATTGCCCTGGGGTGGGTAGCTACATTTTCTATTTAGAATAAACATTTTGCGAATATTTTTTTATTTTCTTTTTACTTTCTACACTGGATTTTTTATTAACAACATAGAGATTGTATTTGTTGAGAAATTCATCAGATATTTATTCTTAATATGAACTAAAATTACACAACCGTCCAATGAACTGACTAAATATCAGTTTTATCATCATCATTAGCCAAAATAAATCCATTATTGAACAAAATTATTAGAATTATAGTATTTCCCAAATGCTGCTCTTCGAAGTTGGATTCTTCGGGCAACCTCTTTGTCAAAGTTGGACTTACGTAGCTGGACAGTCTATCCTAAGATTATATAATGTCAACAAATTTGAGTGTATCGTTCTCAACAACAAGTGGATGCAACATGGCCATTGGTCATAATTTTCATCTTGTCCAAGTTCATTCTAAGACCAACTTTGGGAACTCTACGTAGTCGCTGAGAATTGTACTGCGTTCTCAAGTAACTCTGCCATAATGACTATAATATTATTGTCAAAATCAAAGGTGAGTGATGTATTCGCCATAAATGTTTCGACTTCTTTCCAGTCAAGAGCTTACACATGTCCTCAAATGCGTTCGTGAACTGCTACGGAATAACAAATGTTTTCCTGTCTTACGCCTCGTTACAGTTTATTAGTTACAGGATCGGTACTGTAGCCGAATCGACATAGTGGCATTTCTATACAAACAATTCAGCTCTTCGATGTTCCTATAGTCGATTTGGCATCGCTCAAGAGACTGAAGTGTGCCTCAGGATTCAAACTATTTATTTTTATATACTTATCCAAAATAAAATGAGAGCAAATTATTTGTCAAACATACGGAAAATAATTCGCATTTATGAATGTGCTCAACGATGCTAAAGCCATTTTGAAAACTTCTTGTTCAAATGGCTAGAAGTGATCTCAAACCTACGAGCACAACAGTTCCTAATAACTCTCGATAACAACTAGTATGGCTTAGAAGCGAGATGGGCCTGTAGGGCAGAGTGGGGCAAAATTGGTAAGGTCCCAATTTATGAATGTCTCTAGATCAGCTCCTAGATATATATATACTTTTTGGTAACAAACACTTGTATCCATCGGAAATTTAATTAATCTCTTAAGCATCAGCCATTGAATGTAAGACTAGATACAAAAATTTAAATCAAGCTACAACTGCCTGTTTTTCTCTAGCTATGTATGCTATACTGTATACAGTGATCTTAAGAATACTCCACGAAATAACATATGAAAATAACATAAAACTTTTTTTTACATAAAACTATTGACTTATGCATGAGTTATTTTATATACACCTATAAGGATCTATATTTTTACTATACATTATAAATACTTATCTTAAACCAAGTGTGCCATAGATGGTCACCACTCGCCGATAAAGTAGTAACTTAGAATATATTTCGGACGTGCCTTACTAATCGTTTTATTTCTTAATTTTTTTTTATGCCTGATAGTTTAGCCTTTGACCACTATCTCACCTGATGGTAAGTGATGATGTGGTCGAAGATGTTGTTCAGGCTTACCTAGAATTACTAAAATTAATAGTCCACATTACTCAAAGATAGTGCAGTTTCATCAAAAACTATTTATTTTCGGTGTCAAACATACAAATTTCAACCTTTTCCTCTTATTACAAAATTACAATTTTACGAGAGGAAAAAATATAGTCATGTGCGGGATTCGAACCCGCGTCGCCCCTGTAACCGGTATAATGTAGGTATAATATATGGATGTACTTAGCCGAATTCTCTAATTTTTCTCATATTGATTAGTTAAGTTTACGTTTTGAAACGAAATAAAAGAACTTTCATCGATCCAAGTTTGGCTTGTGTGTACGATGTCGAAGGCTTCCTACTGTATTGTTGAATTGGTCTAATGAAATTGAAACTACGACCAGAACTTCACAGATACATAATTCCTTTGATATTATTGGCATCACTAATAATAACTTACCTAGGTAGTTTTCTGCAAGTGTCATATGCTTTTCTTTTACATTTTGTGGTTTATTTGTTGAAGTAAAACTGTGATTTCTAACTTTGACACGCCTTTTGCCAGGCTAGCTAGCACCTTCAAGTAGAAAAACTATCGCCAAGCACCTAACAGCGTCTTACGGCAGCAAATTCGATATGATATGTAAAACTTAGTATTGGAAAAAAGCCCAAAATATATTAGATTTTGACTAGGTAATATGTTATAAATTCACTATAAAATCACTTTAAAAAAATTTTTGTAATATGTTAGCGCATATGCTTCCATAGGATAAGCCTGTAGGATTTTATCGTCTTCAACGCGTTGTTAGCACGAGTAGAATACAATTATAATTGAAATATATTTTTGTATAATTGAAATATATTTAAAGTACCTATATATTATATGTATTCTACTCGTACGTACGTTCATACAAATAAAATGTATCATTTGTGCATGTATTCCATATACGTGTACCGAAAAGCATAATAACTATGCTTAAAATTAAGACTTTAATAAGTTATTTCTGAAATTAAGTTCTATAAGATATTCAAGGAAACTATATCTATCTATCCAGTCAAATTTAGACTATTTTTGTCACCGGATCTTTTTTCAAAATACAATCTAGTTAGAAATCTAAAGTTTCTGGTCATTAATATGATTCCCTTATCATAATTATTTATTTTTTGTATTGGGTACAAAATAAGTAATTAGTACATTTCTCATCTAAATTGAATGTCGTTGAAAATAATTACAGCTTGAAATGATAACACACTAAAATAACTAAGTAATGTTCTACGTATGAATACTTTTTTCCTGATTTCTCTATAATCTAAACTCATTTTCAATATAAACACCGTTTTTTTTAATTTGAGATACTAAATGTAAATATAATTGAATAAAAAAGAGTCTAAGATTCACAACTGCACCGTAAAATAATATGGCTATACCAATGACATTATGCAACCATATTGTTTATTTTATGTTCTGAAGTTCTCACGATGATGTCGCCAACATGTATTCAGTGACTAAAAAAATTTATAAAATCACTTTCAGGTTAAGAAACTGAATTTATATCTTTTATACTAGTTCCACCGCATGAAATAATAATTTTATTAGGGTTGTGACGAACGTTCGGCCACTTTTTACTATTCGACCGAAAATCGTATAATTATTCTCAATTCGGCTGAATGGCAAAACCTAGATTAGAAAAAATCCTATTGTTAAATTTAAAGAAATACTAGTACGCTACTAATTTCTCATCTCACACGAAAATTGATCTTAATATGCAAGAAAGAAAAGAAAGAAAGAAAAATAATTTTATTTGGCACATAAAGAAAAAAGTTACAACGAAAAAAGACAGATTAGAGCAACATTGAGCCAAAAATGCCCTACCTCAGCACAAATGTCAGGTGCTTGCAAGCAACTGACGCTGATTTTCAGGAAAGCCTTGCAGGTGACGAAATAATCAACTTGTTACATAGTTACAATACATACGACATAATCTTATTTATACACACAAGTACATTAATTGAAGAGGTAAGAATGTGTGTGAGACTATTTACATTATTTACTTTAAAAAGTATTTAACGTCAAAACACCATATAAGCTACTTACGAATAAAATACGAATAAATATAAAAATAACATATTATATATAATAAATATATATATATATATATATATATATATATATATATATATATATATATATATATGTATAAACATAAGTATACATAAATGCAAAAAAAAAAATAATAAAATAAAATAATACGAGGTAAACAGATACGAGGGATTCCGGTAATTGATTACCCCAAAGAGAAGGCATGCTAAGTGGAGTTTGCGACAGGACTTCATTTTTAAAGCATAATGTTTATTTAAAAAGGGTGTTACTTGGCTTCTAGGAGGAATTGGAAAACAAAACCTGGCGCAAGCGTTTTGCAACCGCTGAATTAGGCATTGAGTTCGGCAGAGCAGCCTAGGTCCGAAAACAGTATCAACATAATTTAGTTTGGATAGCACGAGAGATTCGACTAGCTGGATACGTATGTCTTCGGTGATATATGACCTAATCTTATATAGAGTTCTCAATCTATAAAAACAGTTTTGTACTGCAGCTGCCACATGTTTCTCGTACCTTAAGTCAACATCCAAGACTATACCAAGTTTTCGAGCCTCAAATACTCTTTCGATAGGTTTTCCCATAAGCATTAGGTTAATATTCTCAGGCAGAGTTGTAAGTCGCTGATTGGTTCCCAGTACTATGAATTTAGTTTTGAGTGGATTAAGCAGAAGGCAATTGTCATGTGACCAAGAGGCAAGTCTAGTTAAGTCTTCGTTCACCTTTTCAATAGCATTATTCAGATTCTCTGGGTCAAAATGTATGTAAATTTGAAGGTCATCCGCGTAGATATAATAACTACAGTTTTTAATGGACTTTACGATTTCAGCACTGTAAAGAGTAAACAAGATAGGACCCAAAATGGACCCCTGAGGAACACCTCTAGTAACCTCTGCATGGCGAGATGCAAACAACACACCAGCGTCCTGACGCAGTTCTACATATTGTTGACGATTACTAAGGTAACTATTGAACCACTTCAGAGCAGCAGCGTCGAAACTATAATAACTAAGTTTGGAAAGGAGTAAATCAATGTTAATAGCGTCAAATGCCCGAGAAAAGTCCAATAGCACCAGCAACGTGCACATACCGCGTCATCTTGCGCTTTGATAATATTGTCCGTAACATCAAGCAATGCAGAGGTAGTGCTTATAAATTTTCTAAATCCCGATTGGACCTCTGGGAGTATATTGTTCCTTTCAAGAAATTCGGTTAATTGCTGGAATACAACCTTTTCTAAAATTTTTGATAAGCAAGGTAAAATATTTATTGGCCTGAGATCCTTGACATCAGTAGGATTATTTACTTTAGGTATTGGGCAGACTATAGCAATCTTCCACATATCTGGAAAAGTTGAATAATTTATCGATGCATTAATAATTACAGTAAAAGCTTCTAATGAAAATGGCAAAGTCATGAGCAACATCTTTAAGGAAATTTGGTCGTAATCTTCTGCATTTGATTTAAGATTTTTTATGATTTTATATATGTTATTTGTATTCGTCGTTTTTAGACTGAATGTGTCGTTACATGGGAAGCGATCAAACTCAAAATACGTAAGTTGAGATAAAGACACTTTAGTTTCACCTGGTACATTTAAGAAATGTACATTTATTATGTCGGGGTTATTAAAACAAGCAGGTAGTTCCATGTCAGTTTTATAAGGTAACAAAGTTGATTTTATATTACATTTTAAGACTTTTGTAATATTTTAATTTTGAATCTAATTTAGTTTCCCTATAAGTTGCCAAGGCCTCATCCCTTAAACGCATCATAAATTTAATATTGTCAGTTATCCATGGATAGCTTCTCTCTCTAAAGGTTAAAGTTTTAAGTGGAGCATGAATGTCAAATAACTGTGTTATACTACTACTTAAAACACAAACCATTTCGTTAACGTCACTAAGTGATGCTACGAAATCCCATGGCACTAAAACCAAGTGTTTGTTAAATGTTTTTAAGCAAATGTCTTTAATCGGCCTGTAAATGACAGTGCGTGGAACGTTTTTTTCTTTCTTAACGTTGAACTCGCAAATTACAAATGAATGACCATGCAAAGAGCCAACGGAAACACATCTGGGGTGTAAATCTGTACACACAATATCGATGAGAGTCTGGCTGTGATCTGTAAAGTGAGTGGCGACGTCACTATTTGCGACAAATTTACACATTTTAAGGAGGTAATAAGGTGCTGCGCATTTGGGTCACTTAGATCAAGCATGTTAACATTAAAGTAACCCAAAACTATTCTATTATCATAATATGAAACAGAATTGATGGATTCTGTCAAAACATCTAAAAGTAGCTCAAGCTTAACCCATTGTGGACGGTACGCAGTACCTATTGCAATTTTTTTACCATTAATTGAAAGTGTGAGCCACATATGTTCAACGGACTTATATTGTGGGTCAGCAGGGTGTTGATACACTCGCACGTTTACTCCACGCTTAATATAGAAACCTACACCACCACCGACGCCTCTTCGAAATTCAGATGACCTAGGCATGAAACGAAAACGGTATTCAGGGACGCAGGGAGCGCGATAACCTTAACAAGTTCGAATCCAAGTCTCATTGATTGCCATTATGTCTACATCGTGACGAGTCATACCAACAACGAAGTCATCCTTGATCACGTGTTCAGTGATCCTGCGTTATATAGACCAATTTTGATTTTTTTATAAACCATAATGCTTCGCAACAACCATGTATGTACTGCAGGGTATTATGTATTTATATTTTATAATCATAAACTTACTTACTTATATGATAATAATTATATTACTTAAAATATGTTTTATTAAAAAATAAAATATGAATACTAAATATAATACGGTACATATAATTAAAAATTACTAAATATTATATATGATGATTAGTTACAGTAAGGATAAAATATATTTAATTAAATATTAAATAATAAAGTTACACGCTTATTCGTTTGAATGTAAATAATATATAGTAATTGTTATAAACAAAAATTCAGAGATTATCTAACTAATAGTTATATATATTATATGTATGTATCAATTTAATTGCAATTACTTACCACCTAATAAATAGAGCTTGTCAAGTACTATTGCATCGCCTGCTAGCTATATAAGTAGTTACTTTATCCGTTTCAGAATGTCCCAGCAAAGTTTCGGGTTGCTAACCAACACAAAAAATAACTGAATGATAAAAATGGCAGTTAGCATGCACCGCGTTTCGAGCTTTAACCAATAGATAAGGTAAATCGATGACTGTGAATCACAAAGATAGTGTTTATTTAATAAATAAGTTCTGGGTAGTATAACCGGCACTTACCCGAACATTCTGAAACAGGCCCTAAGCTTAACATACTGATAATTAAAACAAAACAAAGAAAAATGAAAAACAAATCCTGTGGTAAATTATTACAGTAACCGTAGCCAAAATGTGTACCTATCGATTTAATTTTGCATATGTGGGAGCGTTCCACATATGCAATGAATGGAACTATTTTCAAAGCACTTTCGCTGAAAGAAAATGGGACGGCAGAAACAGTTGGTTACAATTTTAATTTGTCAGTATACCAATATTAATTTGACATCTAACGGAAACTACAAAACATTTAAATGACCTAAATCTAGAAAATAGTAAGCGATATTTAGTACCTATAGTTAATGTCCCACTATCGATACATTTTATGAGTGAATTGAACGAACAAAAACAAGAATATTAGGTTCAGTCCTACTTTAAGTATACACGTTCCGGCTGTGTATGGAAGTGTAAACAAACAATACTATTTGTTGGATTTGCTTTTCAATGGAGCATTTCTGCGGGTTGTACGAGGTTCTGGAATGACTTTAGTCGTTAGTATGGATCCCGGTCGAGGCCGAGGAGATGCCACTGTCGGCTCCGATGCTCCACTCGTATTCTTCGAAGGATATAACGCCATCAGTTGACTGAGGTCCTCCATAGCTACTATTCGCTTACGATCATCTTTCATCATTTGGAAGCTTTATCATAATGGTACCATCTCGACTCCAACAACAATCAATCCCGAAGTGCTTGCGGGCTGTGGTAAAAACCTGTCCTGTCTGGATTTTGTTAGAAACTCACTTATAACTGTTGACGTTGACTTAAGACGCTTTTTTTCCCTCCAAATCAGGTTTCGAGTATTAATGTCAGTAAACCGAACCAGAATAGGACGAGTCTTGTTGTTGTTTTTAGTACCCAAGCGATGGCAGATATAGAAAGTGGATGCCTTTACCTCAGTTAATTTCATGGTGGAGTTGATCACACTTAGAGTGATTGCAGGGCAGTCTTCTTTTCCTGTTCTTTGATGTCATGAAATAACAGAGCATTGCGTCTATTATGGAAATCTATGTCTTCAACACGTACAGTTAGAGCCTGGATCTGTACTCTCAAAAGTTGCATGGTGGACATAACAATATCTTTAAAAGCCCTATATTCCAGGGTCAGACTATCTATGCTTGGCTTACTTTGCGAAGAAGCTGCTGCTTGCAGAGATTTTTCCATCTCTGCCATTTTTGAGGTTAAAGATTCCTCTATACGCCTTTGGTTATCTAATACCTCTTGAACTGATGTCATCATTGGAGCCATGTATCAAATTGATCACAGGTTAATAGCTTACAGGTTAGTGCAACACACTTTATGACATTTAAGCACCAAAATCACAGTTTTACTAGATAAAACAAATTAAATAACACAGAGCAACTTTTTAAGGTGTTGACAGTGTAAACGCCTACCTGCGTTTTTTATGCCTGCTAATCTGACTACTACGGATATTTGCCATCATTGTGGAAAGTAGCTCTTGTCCACCCGATCCCTAAGAAAGTCGATCGCACGGACCCTTCTAACTACCGCCCCATTGCAATCACTTCTCTGCTCTCCAAAGTTATGGAACGAGTTGTGAACTCCCAGCTTCTTGGATACCTGGAGGAACACCGGCTGATCAGCGATCGTCAATACGGATTTCGTCATGGCCGATCAGCCGGTGATCTTCTAGCTTATCTAACGCATCGGTGGGCCGAAGCTGTTGAGAGTAGAGGAGAAGCGCTGGCGGTAAGCTTAGACATTGCCAAGGCCTTCGATCGGGTGTGGCAAAGGGCACTTCTTTCGAAACTACCATCATATGGCATATCTACGGGGCTTTGCAAATGGATATCCAGCTTCCTCACCGGGCGTACTATTAAAGTCGTTGTAGACGGGTCTTGTTCCGATGCCATGCCCATCAACACTGGAGTTCCCCAGGGTTCTGTGTTGACGCCTACGCTATTCATCCTGCATATCAATGACATGTTGCGAATCGGTGACATTCATTGCTATGCAGATGACAGTATGGTCAGCGCACAGTACTCTGGTCGTGTTAGTGCCCCGCACTCTGAGGTGTTGGAAAGCAGAAACAAACTTGTGTCCGAGATTGAACATTCTCTTGGCAAAATCTCTGCGTGGGGAAATCTTAACCTCGTGAAATTCAATCCCTCTAAGACACAAATCTGCGCGTTCACAGCGAAAAAAGCTCCTTTTGCCATCGCTTCGCAATTTCAGGACATTCCCCTGAACATCTCTAAGAGCTTGGAGATCCTTGGTGTTAGCGTTTCTGGCGAGGTTCAGTTTAGGGGCCATCCGCAGGCTAAGGCGAAACTCGCTTCAATGAAGCTCGGTGTGCTTAACAAGGCGAAGCGGTACTTTACATCTAGTCAGCGGCTTTTACTCTAAAAAGCACAAGTGCGGCCCCACGTAGAGTACTGCTCCCACCTTTGGAATGGCGCACCGAAATACCAACTTCAGCCTCTCGACTCCATACAGCGACGAGCCGCCAGAATTGTCGACAATCCCAAGCTCTCTGACAAGCTGGATCCTCTCAGTCTCCGTAGAGATGTAGGTTCCCTTTATATTTTTTACCGCTTGTTTTTCGGGGAATGTTCCGACGAGCTTTTTGACCTTATTCCTGCGTCGAAATTTTACTACCGCACATCTCGACACCGCAAAAAGACCCACCCCCATATCCAGCAAGTATGGACATCACACACTGTTCGCTTTTCTCGCTCATTTCTACCGCGTACTTGTGGGATGTGGAACGACCTTCCTCCGGAGGTCTTTCCGCGAAGGTACGACATGGACCAGTTCAAAAGGGGCATCTACAAATTCCTCTCTGGGCAGGCAACGCATCGGCAGCGCAGCTAGTGTTGCAGATGTCCATAGGCGGCGGTTACCATTTACCATCAGACGGGCCGCCTGCTTGTTTGTCACCCATAATATAAAAAAAAAAGATTTATTACATACTCTCACTTCTACGATTACCTGTTTTTCGGATTCTGCTTTCGGTATAGTATACCTACCTAGATACATTATGTATTTGGCGCGACAATTTGAACGTGTTTTTTCATCACTTGCATTCTTTTCCAGGACGAATATTCGGCATTCAGACAGTGACCAAATAGATATACCTAATCGTATCATTCAACTCAACTTTTACACATCTTGAATTTTAAGTATGACACAAGAGATCTGGCGCCGTAAGCCAATCCATCTGCACAAGTGAATTCATACAAGTAGAATCATATTGTGATTTTATGCTTAAATATATTGGCACATGTATCAACGTTTAGGAAGTTCTTTTATTTCTTATATATTACAAATTCGGTAAAAATCACAAGATTATCTACCTTGCAAAGTATGTTTTATTTTTATCAAATTGTCTCTGGTGTGCAACGTAAGTACAGCCTACATCGCGGATAGTGATGTTGATTTTAGAGTGCAATCTCTATAATATAATGATAGTTCTTATCTAGTTCAAATTAAAATCTAAATTCGTATAACATTTCTTTTCAATTATGAGTGTATTTTCCGCAGATTTAGTCGTCATGTAACTTGGGGCTTTCTAAATTGATGTAAAATTAGCCACAGTTGAAAAGAACAATACTATATATAGAATTGCTATTGTACTTGTTACAATAATGTGCATTTTAGTGTGAACATGATAATAACTAGCATAGTTTAGAGATTTTATATAGGAACGACACAATGTGACTAAATTTTGATTTGATGATTGCAAGGCATTGGCAGATATGCACACTCAGTATTCTTACTAATACCACATACAATTTGATGTTTTTTTTTATATATACATATAGCACTCATCGCTTTTTTATTTTTGCCAAGCATCAGTATTATAAGAACAACCAAGGGGGCTCTTTTCTTGTCATGCGTATTTTCGCCCGCGCGCGAATCCGGGTCGCATGCGGTTGATAGTGTGCTCCTGGCATGTGTGAAATTATAGGACGCCGGCAGCCCACATTCAGGCTCGGGTGCCTATCGGCGTGACAGGAAAAGCAGCTAAAATATTACTTTAAAACTTTTTTTTTAAATATTACATTAAAAATTATAGATTATATAAAAATATGTGCATTGATAAGTGTACAACAAAAAAGTGTGTCTACGCCTCATCTCATCACCTTGACAGTAATATTACTTGACATTTTTAGCACATACATTTAATTTTGGTATCTCGAAAAAATAAGTATTCATACTCAGTTTTAACTTTCGTGTATTAGCTAAGTATGAATAGAACATCTTAAACATTATCTAATTTAATGTTTTATACTTAGTATAGACTAAGAGGATTGAACATGATTGCTATCAAGCCCTATCTTACTTACCTTTGTATAACTTTAAATACTAATGTTATAAACCTACTGATATTAATGTATTTAATAAAGTAGTATAAATTTGTTAACGATACATTATGTTGATTAGACTTAATAAATATTTTTTTAATAATAAAGCGTTGTTTAATTTTTACTTAAATAGTTACGAATCGAGTTCCTTATTGCATTTTGTTATGTTTTTTTATTCAAATCAAGCCTTCGTACTCATGCAACCATAGGAATCCCTAACATTCGATGTTATGTGTGATGGTAGCCATTATTATATAATATGTAGGCAGTTGATATGTCATGGACAGATGGTTGTGGGTTCGACCCCGCACGTGGTTCAAATTCTTCCTTTCGCTTTAATATTATTCGCTTATAGCAATCGTTTACGCTAGGTTTAGAATTTTGCTAACCGTAAGGTTTAGTAATCTTTTACTTACAGCCGACATTCAATACTAACGGAGCTATAATAGTTCCAGTAGCCCTAGCACGAATAACTTGCGAGAACGTAAACGTTACGTTAACGTATCGAAATGTCACCAATTTGAATAGGATTTGATCAGCGCCCCTACAGTGCGTAAAAGGAACCAAATTTTGGCAGATTGAAAGGTTTTGACTTTTAACGCGTCGAGATATTAACGTGAACGTTTCGTCACGTAAAAAGTTTTGTATGAAATCGTGAGCACGAACCTAATTTTAACGTAAACTCGAAGGCTGGCTATCGAGAGTCTGTCAAAAATCTACGAATGTTTGTCATTGAGAAGTTTTCATTGAGATGGTGGACGTAACGTTTTGAATTTGCAATAAAAACATCGAAATTTTATGTTTTTAATGTGTTTTTTCATTCATATTTCAACTATGAAAAGAGTTACAAACGTGGCAGCATGATTACAAGTTGAAATGTACCATTTCGTTTATCAGAAACAAAGTAAGTGTTAATTAATTTATGGCACTGGAGGGAAGTGATGCTAATGTACGAATGACCCAAATCAGGACATTTTCTAAAACTCTGCATCAAACAGCCTCTAAATTCCACCGTTCCAGCCCACATTTACACCAACTTCGCTCTTTGGATATGTCTCGCGGCGCTGCAATGTTGTTATGAAAGTCTTCATTGTGCATGGTCAAATCGAAAACAATAAAGCTCTCAGCAGATCGCCCATCATTTAAACTAAGGCTGTCAACAAATGCACCAGAAGAAGGCAGCGATACTAAAGGAATACCAACGGCTCGTCAGACTAACTACCTATACGAACTCTGAGGTGATGACCATGCTCAAGCCAACAGTCTAACCACTACGAAGAGAAGATTATGAAATGCAGAAGCTGTGATATTGGACTTTAGGTTCTTAATAAAAGTAAACGAAGTGCATTTGTGCGTTTTATTTATTGGTATATCGAAAAGTTCTTGGCTTATGAGTTTAAGGATTATTCAATATCCTCTTGTTGGATGACGTGAAAGGCGACTAAGATTAGGATACGTGACGGCTCGCCACTACTCAGGTCGGTGTGAATGGGGTGTTGCTACGCATTGGGCTTACAACAGTGCTGATGAAATGGATCAGTGTGCGCTCTTAATGGTTGGCGCACACTGTTCCATCCGACGCCATTCGCTTTAACCTTCAGTATTTTTCGTATGGTGGGTACTCCAAACTGCAACGCGCATATAACTATTCAACTCTTCGACTAGGAAGACGGTCGCTATATACAGCTATCTTAACACTAGCATCCGTGAGTAGGTCAATATAGGTACCACAACCTCGTCTACAAATTGCAGTGCTGTGTGATTAAAGATTAAACTGTGAAATTACCTACAGACACATGTATAAAAGACTATTGGGTGGCGAACTCATAGTAGAATCATTTTTCTTCCCCCTCTGATCGTGCTATGGGCCTGGGTTTACTTGATAACACGCTCTTTTTGCCACACTATTACTTAAAAATACAGAAAAGGAGATGGATAAAAAACAAAGCTACACCAACATTCGTAATTACTTTATTTTTGGCAAAGTAATAACACACACAAAATTATAATCCAACCATAAGCTGACTCATACAAAATAAACACGTATAGGTCCTAAAATTATTATAATTTCAAAACAACACAATCAATCCTGTTGCAAGTCACAGCATTCCCGATTTTTTGTAACGGTGCATTCATGGAATGCCAAGTGGTTTGTATTTGCGAAACTATTAGGTATATTTCTATATACTCGCTCCAGTTTGTCACAGTCTCAGACCAAATAAAAAGTCTATTCGGTCTGAGGTCACAGTATTCTTCTTTCCCAGAACAGACGGTAAAAATACCGCCAAAATTCTATCAGAAATCTCCTTCAGTGAACATTTAGAACCAAGAGAGTACACTGCTTGAACTCAGTAGCCTTTTTCTGCTAAAACACCATCAAATTTAGCGCAAGCTACTCTTCACGACGGCTGACGACCCTTCAGGGTTTCATGAGACTCCTCCCTCTGATTAAAGGTGCAGATTCTGATAGTAGTTGTTTGTAATTAATATATAGTAGGTAAATTATCAGTGGCACAGATTCTAGGCTTGAGAATTCCTGGCTCATAACTATTTATATATCACATTTTATATACCTATAAAGATGTTTTATTACAGATTAGTTTTCACCAAATAAAACGCCATTGACTAAAAATTTACAAATAGCAATCATAGACGACTTTGTATAGGCTGAAAAAGAATTCAAACCTCTTTTGGAACGAATCATTAGCTCTTAGAAAGAAGGTACAATTAATTTGATTTACGCCGGATGACGTCAGTTTCGTTATCCTATCGAGTTCACGATAGCCAAGAAACGATGCGTTGTGCTGTCAACCATCGCCTCCTGCGTAAACGTACTGTAAACTCGATACGTTAACGTTACGGACTATCGAAATGTTCGTGCTTGGGCTACAGAATGTAATGCCCTCCTACGTAAAAAAACTACACTTCAAATTTTATTAAATTGAGCATAGTTCTATTAAGTAGCACGCAGCTTTTCATAGAATACTTTTATCCCGTCCAGCCCAGTGCATCGTATGATGGCAGAGTAAGATTCGGACACCTTGATTAGCTTATCACGACACTATTTGTGGTTTTCAAAGTTATATCTTTGGCCAAACACCACTAGAGCTCATGTAAACCAATATAACAGTAGTTTTATCCTAAAATGAACCTGACAATTACTTTTAACTATAATCAATTGTGAGCCCCACTTTGGGCGCCATTATGGCGGATTCAATATTGATAATGAAACAGAAACTAAATCCTAATATACACGATAGACGTTTCCAAAATACCTCCCAGATAAAAAGTGTGATTATACGAGAAGTTCCTATCGGCTCCGTTGCCCGTCTCATAAACTATAAAGCGCCGTACATCGATAATTAAACTGTTCAACAATGAGGCGTTTATACAGCTTCGTGGGTGGTAATGTTGCCATTACTACCCTAATAATTATAATAATAATCGCGAAAAACTAAGGTAATATTACCGATATAATCTTTTTATTTATCTTCATATTGTACTTAATAACATTCAGATTCGGATTGAGAATTATACTAACTAGATGGAAGAGATAAATTGCCGATATTACGTAACCACACCGTTTTTCAACGATATTTTAATTATTGTGTCTGGTCATACTAGTTTTAAATGTAGTAAAAGCTTCGCCGTGATTCTGCTAGATGGCTTACCGTTCGCTATAGCGGATTTCTGAATCGCGCTGACGAGATTCTCCGTAACACCTAGGTACGGTAATCGTTCGTATTTTATCGTTACCTGTAGCCGGCGAGGACCGCCACACCCAACCCGGCTGAGGAAGTGTCTGACATAGACTCATTAGTTTTTGTAGACGTCGAATGCGCAATTCGACGTCATTTAAAAGTATATAAGCCCATTATGCATGGCTGAAATCTACGGCCAAGTAGATTTCAGACAGTAGCATGGGAATAAGAGACCTCATCACACGCCCTCAGACGTAGAGTTCGAGCGTCTGTAGGCATATTATCTCCGTTACAAAACCGGGCACCTTACTGTAATTGGCATTTCTAGGGATGATGTTAATCTGTTAAGAATATTATTAGGTTGGATGACCGGGAATTTATTATTATCAGTTTTGTTAAAAACTATTTCACCACGGTGAAAATAGTTTTTAACACTAATCCTGGAATCTGTGTTTTAGTCAATGTACACAAGAGAGCCATGTTCAAATTGACACTTTTATGGTTCAATCAAACATACTCCTAACTATACAAAAAACACACACAATCTTCGAGACAAATATAAAATTTTAGTAGCTACGTCTATGACTAACTAGGTACGTTAAGAAGACGTTATTGGTTGGTGGAGCACAGCTGTTTAATAAGTTTCCAAATGAAGAAAAACTATTGAAAATATTTAAAAAAATTAAGAAAAAACTAAAGGTACAGATTAAGACGAGTATCGGAGATTAATCAATTGTACAATTATTATTTTTTTAGTTTCTTTGTATATTATAAGTGATGTAGGTATATCGTATGAAAATAAAGTTCTTTAAACCCCAGGTGGTCTTATATTTAAAAGTACTTAAAAAAGAATTATAAAGAACTCTCATATAATCAGTACTAATATTATAAATGTGAAAGTAACTCTGTCTGTCTGTCTGTATGTCTGTCTGTCTGTCTGTCTGTCTGTCTGTCTGTTACGCTTTCACGCCAAAACTACTGGACCGATTTGTATGAAATTTGGTATGGAAATAGTTTGAGACCTGGGAAAAAACATAGGATAGTTTTTATTCAACTGTGCCAAAAGAGGTTAATGTTTTTGCGCGATAACCGACATACGCGCGGGCGGAGCCGCGCCCGGAAAGCTAGTCTATTAATATGAAAGTGTTGCTTTATCATTGGGAGCAATCTAAACTTTGAATTTCCCGCCATAGTCCCTTTGGGGCTATCCATTAATCACGTTATGTTTTTTAGCATTCATTAAAATCTCCCCCTTGGTGATACGTTTTGAGGTTTAAGACTAACCCCTCCTCCCCCACCCAAAATCACGTGTACTTGTAGTACCTACAAAGAATCTTAACATTTTTAGAATATCATCTTTAATTAAGTACTAATTTTATTCTGAAATTAAGGATCGAAGTAACGGTGTACCCATGTATGCGGTGCCAAAATAACAGAATACCTACCTGGCGACGGGAACGCCGAGCCGGTCGGAGTTCACGAGACTTCGTTCGTTGCCTGGGGCGCGTTCCAGTAAATGTTGGTCGAGCAATATTTGCTCTAAGGCACCTGGAACGACCTATAAAGCTCCTTTCAAAATATGGAATTGACAGCGATGTTTTTAGGTAATAAAATACAGTCTACATTTTTAATAAATGGGGCATAATACGTAATTAAGCAATGTTAACATAGTATGCCACTAATCCTTGGCTTAGCTTGTACAAAATCTATTATTTATGGTAGAATCTGTCACATTTGACAGCTGGCCAATAATATATATAATTAATTTTAAGAATTAACCTTTTAATATAATGTTATGTATTCATAATTTATATATTAATAATATACGTATTTATTTATGATTTCTATATAATGATCATATTAACATACATTTTACATACATCCAGTTTATATATATATATGTAAATATATATATAAATGTCACAGGGTGCGACTGGGGGCGGGCTTTTTTGTAAGTTGTTGTTCTATTGACATTTAATATCTTTTAATTTATGTTAATTGACATTACGGAAAAAATAACAAAAAAAAATTATACATATATAGTAGAAAATATATTTAATATTTTCATTTTTAAAAATTCGCTTTAGATTTATTTATTTATTTATAATTAAAACGGTTTACACCAATTACATTAATTAAACACACATTTCAATATATAATGTCAGATTACACTCAGAATTATACAGTACAAATTAAATCATATTTAAATAAAGTAAGTATACTTTATTTAAATATGATTTAATTTGACTAAGTCACTAAGACTAATAATAATTATAATACAAATAATACATAATTCTTAACAATACCAATTGAATAATTAAAATATCTATAGTCAAATTATAATCATTCATCCCTCTCACAAAAATCCAGGCATGCAGTCAAAATACTTTGCCATCCATCAGCAAATAAATCACACTTGGGTTTGGCTGCCAGGAGAGTGTTGAGCGCAAAGAGTGTACGCGGTACGGGCGAATTATGTCGCGCCACGGTTCGACAATCTGGAACGGCGAAAAACTGATGTCTCCTGCCACGTCGGTAGTTATCAGGCACAAAAAATTTACACAGCACATTATGGAGATCTGGCGCGTCAATAAGTCCTCTCAGAATCTTGCACATCACTGCAAGCTGTTGTTTTTCCCGCCTGACTTCCAGAAAGTTATACCCGAGACAACCGAGGAGAAATTTCGTGGGATACATATATGGGTAGTATCCATTCATACGCTTATACAAATACCTGAGAAAAGCTTTCTGTACCTTCTCGAGCATAAGAGAATATTTGCTCTCGTGTGGGTTCCAGACGCACATAGCACTTTCTAACTTGCTACGGACCAATGCCTCAAAAATTAACCGTATAACATGGTGGTTGTCAAAGTCATTAGAATTTCTCTAGATGAAACCCAAACGTCTAAATGACTCTTTAGCCAATGTGACAATGTGGTCGTGGAACGTTAACTTGCGATCGAATATGACTCCCAGATCTTTAATAACTGTCGAACGAGTTACGCTAACACCATTTATTTTGTATTCGTAACTTACTGGGTGCCACATTCGACCGAAAGTCATGGCGTAACATTTAGCTATGTTAAACTCCATCCCATCCTGCGACTCCAACGATTTACAGCATCGACGTCCTGCTGCAGGGCTGTGCAGTCATCTTCAGACCTTACCTCGGTAAAAAGTTTTAAGTCGTCAGCGTACAGCAAACATCGGGAATTTTTGAGGACGGATGGAAGATCGTTTATCATTACCAGAAATAAAAGAGGTCCCAGTATAGATCCTTGACTGACTCCGGAGCGCGTATGATAAGGTTTAGATTCGTATAAACCGAGTTTGACAAACTGCTGACGCTCACGTAGATAGTCTGCAAGCAAATGGAGAAGTCCCGGGGCAAAACCTATCGTTATAAGTTTTGCCAGCAGTATGTCATTATTAACCCTATCAAACGCCCTCCTAAAATCAAAGTACAGTACGTCTACTTCTGAGCCTCTATCTAATCCAGCGGAAATAAACTCTACAAGTGTCAAGAGATTAGATTCCACAGATCTTTTTGGTCGGAACCCATGTTGCTCAGTACAAAGGTATTTCTCCACCTGTGCAAGAATATGTTTGTGGATGATGCTTTCAAAACCTTTGCAGGAGATGACAATACCGCAATAGGTCGGTAATCCTCCACATTTGATTTTTCTGAGCACTTAGGTATTGGGGTTACTCTAGTGGATTTCCATTGAGGCGGGTACTGTCCAGTCCCCAACGCTAAGTTATAAATGTGACAAAGCGGAATGCAAAATTGCTCCTTTACTTGCTTGATAAATGCCGGGGGAATGCAATCTGGTCCTGTGGAACTATTCGGTTTTAATTTATTTATTCCATACATGACATCGTGAGGTGTTATGTGAAAAATATTGATATAATTGCTATTATGACTTTTATCCTGGTTGTTAACTACTTTAGAGTCAAGTAGAGGTGTGTCGGGCAAAAATACACTAGCAAAAAACCTAGCAAAAGCTTCAGCAGCATCTACACCTGAAAATGTTTGACCTTTGTAAGTAATATTTGGCTTGAATCCGCCCTTTGTACGCAAACTAGATATATGTCGCCAAAACTCGCGAGGGTTAATCTGGATGTCTTTTTCTATAGATTGTATATAATTACGATAAGAGGCTGCTGTATGAAGTTTGAGATTCGTTCTGAGGTTGGAAAACGATTTGTAGGTCTCCTTACAGTTTGTTCGCTTCCACCAAGAGTGTAATTCAGTTTTCCTTTTGATATCCTGGATAATGTCGTTAGTAAACCAGACAGGAAAGCGCCTACTGACCGTATTTCTGCGTCTTTTTTTGGGCATGCACTTATCAAAAATACTATAAACAATATTATACATGTGCTCAGTCGCATCGTGGACATTGTTAGTGTGTAGAACTGCATCCCAAGAACATTCAGAGACAAGTGAGGCTAAAAGCACGGAATCGCATTTTCTGAAATTCCAGTCTTTGGAAGGACTGATATTTGTAGGCTGTAAACGATCTGAATGATGAGCCATGTCAATCTTTACCTCAACGTCCAACGGCGGGTGGTACGCGTCTGGGCAAACTATTCCATCCGTGACCATAACTTGCACCTCACGCACTTCCTCACTCTCCTGGACCAAAACGATATCTAACATTCCTCTATATAAATTACTCACTACATTCTTTTCAGACAAGCAACAATACGACATAAAATAACAATAATAATTAGTAACATTTTGGGAGGCACTGTTTAGATTAATATCTCCAAATATCATAACTATCGCTTTAATAGTATTTATGAAACTTTCAACTTTGGTGAACCATTGCATGTAATCGCTGTCACTCGCAGATGGATTAATGTAAACAACACAAACATAAAACGTCCGGCCACGCCATAAAAAGCTGGCCCAAAGATCTTCGCCATTGTCAGTTTCTAAGTCACGGCGCCGACAGAGAATAATGGGAGCTCGCGCTACAAGCGCGACACCTCCACATAGCGTTCTTCTGTCACGTCGTAGAATGCTCCAGCCACAACATTCAAGTTCAGAGTCTTCAACAGAGACATCAAGGAATGTCTCTGTTAAGGCTACAATATCATTATCTATAAGCGACAAATTATTTCGCCATATCCGAAGTTTAGTTTTTAAACCACGCACGTTCTGATAGAATGCACTGAAGTTAACAACCTTGTTGTTACGCTCTTGCGAAGCTACGAAAGGGCTGATTGTTGCTTGTGGAGGCTGTTAAAGTTCTTTGAGAACCGCTAACATCAGCTGGAGCAACTGGTCTGTAGTAAGGAATCCACGCCTTGATCCTGGCATTGACCGGCCAAACTGCAGATGATAAGCACACATCGTAGGCTGCTAATGGGACTCCTATCTTGTAGGATTTATAGTCTCCTCTTGGGGATAGCTCCTGCACTGTGCACGATCCTGTGGTACACAACTGCCGCAAGTAATCTTTAACGTCGTCTATGTTAGACTCCATATTCCATAGGTGGATGAATTTTCGCGGTTCCACGGCCCTTAAAGTTGTAATGGTTGGACCCGCAGTGCCACACAGTGAAGCTGATCGCAAATTTCTCTTCTTTTTTACCTCGGTCCAGGATTCAGTGGGTTGCGGATTTGACATATCAGGAGCTTCCAACTCTATATCTGCACTTTTCTCGGGATATTGCTCTTTGGTCTGGCTGTTGTGAAATTCAACCCCTAAAACCATCTTCGCGTTTTTGGGTTTGGTTTTCCTTCCATTACGCTTTTTGGGTGCTGTCATAAATGTTGTAGTCTGTAGTACGTCCTCATTTCCCACAGTCACGTCTTTTTGCAGCAAAATTGGATCTTGAGCCACAACTGGTGCCGTATTCTTGCTGATCTGTGGTGGAACAGACGGTGGCTCTTGTAATGAAATTTCATTTAAATTTATTTCTATTTGTTCAAGAGTCTGAGGAGTTTGATGATCAACGGTGTGAGTATTTGCTGCCGAGGCTGAGAGAAAGGCATCAAGTTTTTTATTAAGCTCTGTGACTTCAACTGAATAGCTTGCCATCATGGACTCATAGTGTTTTATTTGAAAAACTGCCTGACTAATTTGATTTCGCATTAACTGCATCTCGTGCCGCAGACTTTGAAGGTCTTCAACAGGAATATCATTAGTAGGGCTTATAAAATTGCTATCATTTACTAGACAAGGCGAATCGACTCGTTTTCTGAGTGTAACGTTACTGTCTCTGGACTCCCGAGGCTTTTTGGCTGATCCAACCGGAGTCAAACTATTGTCACCTCCTTTCTTAACCGCACAGCGGCATGCAGGGCAAATCCACGTAGTACAAGGCTCAACAAGACTTTTACCACCCGTACAAAGAAGATGGTAAACTTTTTTGCAAGTGTTTATTGTGCATCGTAAATGGTGTTCTTCTTTATCAATTACGGAACAGCAGGCAGCGCAATGCATACTTAAATTTCAAAGGAGTGACGACGATATAGCTTGTAATAATATTGCAGCGGCCTCAAACCACTACTAGATAGCAACTAATGCAATATAGTGCAGCGTAAGTATAGGCAGCCAGATGTTCCTCTATGCGCCACCGCGCGCTGCGCCGGTCCCAACACGCAATGACTCACCTTGTTTAGAACAAAGAAGCGGGCGGGCTACGAGTTGTCGTAGGTCAGTTCTGCGACCGTTAAAAACTAACAGCAATGCTAGTTATTTGCTTATATCTTCTGTATTTCTGATCTGATTTTCACCCAACAACCACCACTATTTTCGTCTTTTTACACGGCACAGAAACATATAACTTTCTACACTACAGCTGCACTTTAGACTACTTTAACTTTAAAATATTTGCGGAGCAAACACATACGGTGTTGACTTGACTACAGTTCTGCAGTATTATATATAATTAGTTTAGATATAGTAATATACATAAAGCATCATACATACAAACACGTATGTAACACAAATTTAGTTAAAATATAAATACCACCTGTGTGGATAATAAATAAAAAAAGTTTATGAAACTGATGTTATTTTATGGATAATTTGTAAGTTAAATTTATGTTTATAACTATTTTGCGTGAAAAATTGTACTGAAGTCAACTGTGCACTAACCCTATTACTGTACAGCTCAAGCAGCAATACAAGATTTGGAAAAAGTGTTATTGGCTTTAAAAAAGGTTTTTTTTATTATTTTACTGTTTATATTACTTTTATTATTATTCTAGACGTTTTTATTACAAATTTCGAATTTATTTTTCGATGACGTCTGCCTAGTGAAAAAAGTTACTAAGATTTGGCTAAAAATCGATATCTAGGTTTTTCTGGGCGTCCTTATTCCAAATTTGGAATTTACTTTACGATGACGTCTGCCAAGTGAAAAACGTTACTTCGATTTGGCTGAAAATCGATAACTAGGTTGTGCTGGGCGTCATTATTCCGAATTTTGATATATTTTTTTAATGTCGTCTGTCAAGTGAAGAAAGTTACTCCGATATCTAGGTTGTGCTGGGCGTCATTATTCTGAATTTGAATATATTTTTATGTCGTCTGCCAAGTGAAGTAACATACTCCGATTTGGCTGAAAATTGACATTGAGGTGGTCGTAGACGTAGGAAATTTGTTTTATTATGACGTCTGCCAAGTGAAAAATGTTACAACGATTTGGCTGATATATGGGTGTATAACACATACAAGTTATGTGTCGCCTACAGAGATGATCCTCAAAAATTGTAGATTGTTATACAAGGGTTGAAAGGAATCAATCCCCTTACGAGGTTGTAACCTGGCTAAGGCCAGGTACAATAAATTATAAAAATTATTAGAATAAAATTACTTAGAATTGAAGAGCAGCGCCATCTGCTCAAGCCGCAGCGTACTAAATGGTATGAATGACTGTTAGCTATCACACTGTCTGCACACCTCAATGTAGTACCGATCGTGGCTAAAATCATTTAGTTCTTCACTAAACCTATAGAGGTCGTAATAATAAATATGTACGTACCGTCCAAACTTCACGACGGTGCGAAGATGAGCGAACTTCAGACTTAAGCCAGAGCTCAAAACTTCCGGCTGTTTAGCAAAAATTTCAAAATAATAAAGCCTCCGATTGGCTCTGATCATCATAAACGATTTAGCAGCGAAGCATTACCTTATTTGGTAATGCTTTGAGGACCAAACTTCCGGTAGACTCAAGGTGTCTTCAATGAGAGAGTGCTTCGTCACTTGTTACGAGACAACCGGACCGTGAAGAACTAAAGAAATAGTTACTAAATTCTCTTTACTATAATTTAATACAAAAGCTTTCAAACTTTCTGCCCCGTTCTAGGGTGAGTGGTAGCTTTAAGGTATATATTCTGTGTTATTCTAACCTTAAATTGGCAACGCCATTGTGTAAATTAACAGTGCTAAATACTTCTATATCTGTTCCTTTTAGTGTCTGAACTTTATTACATTTACCATGTGCTTTTAATCAGTGAGTAAGCTCCTAAAGCCACCACGATGTTATAAACCTGTGTAAACTTGATTGCAATATACTTCTGGTATGTAACCTAATTTTAACAACCAGTGCACTCAACCATGTGACAACTATATGCTAGGAATGCTCTTCAAGCTCCTAATGCATTGTAACCTTTTTGTACCTAACCTTTTCTCTTTTTTATCTGTTCATATTATCTTCAACTTTTGTAATTTTGTAATGTTATTGTGTTTTTATATCTAGCCCTTCAGGCAACCTAGCCCTTCAGGCAACCTCATGTTTGCTGGCGGGCCACATCCAAAGGCTCTCTGCTCGTCCCCAAATGCTCAGTGGCAGGGACAGTGGACCCACCAGCTCAACGTCACACTGGACCTATTTTAACCGGAGCCATGTGGATTCCAGGGTTCCAGTAGGAGGCTGATCTCCGGCTTCACTTCTAACCCGCTAGTTTCTGCAAGCTACAAGGCCAGCAACTTCCTTATCGACCGCTGCCACTCTACGGTTCCACGGACCCGTCTCTACAGCATCTGGCTGGGACGACCTACCGGCGCGGCTCTCAGGCTGACCACGAGCGGAGTGCATCACAGCGCCTGCTGCTGAGCACGTGCTACTCTTCACTTACCGGAGATAAGTCCTTCAAAAAGGAAGTCTACCACACGCCACCTGTCTGAAATCCACGACCCTTCTCATACTTGCTATGTCTACCCTTCTAAACGTTCTTAATATATCTGTAAACCTCTTATTCTGTTTTCTTTTATGCCCCCTACTATCTACTGCTAGGTAGGAAGGTGACAAGGTATTTAGACATGTCGGCCCTTGAGAAGGAAGCATTTACTATTAATTATATAAATATCTACAGCTATATGTATTGTAAAAATTGGTTCCATCGTGAAAAGGTAACCGAGATACTTTCTCAATTATTAGGAGATTTCAATAATTGATTGATAAGTACGAGTAATCATAATTTTCCTACTCTTATCCTACTGCGGCGTTAGGGAGCTGCTAATCATCCACGGCCAGCAGGTAGGTAAACTCAGGAAATAGGTTTGAAAAGTTTATTAGGCCTTATCAGGTTGCACAAAGTCAAAGTCAAAGTCAAAATCATTTATTCAATTTAGGCGTCTACGACGCTCTTATGAAGGTCATTTAAAAAAATTTAATATTTAAATATACTACATTGTACTGCCACGTTCAGCAAACAAAAATTATAGAGCCACTGCGAGAAGAACGGGCAAGAAACTCGGGGCCATTCTTTTAAACGTTTTTTAACAATGTGTTAAGTACATACTACGTAGTGAAATTATTACAATACTTAATTAACATTACGTAGGTGACAGTCGCTAGCTTGGCAGAGGCGAACCAGTCCATGCATTTTTGTCGTTTAAGTAATCACAAACTGTGTAGTAAGATTTCTTTATCAAAATATTCTTCACATGCACAGCCGCACAGTTCTACCTGAAGTTATATAGACCGGGGGGAGACACTGGCCTGATAGTACTCGTGATCCAGGTCGGCCGATAGTTCTGGATCTAGGTAGCGAGTGCTCGAAACAACCGTCCTCAGGTTAAGTCAGTGAAGTGGAATCCTGGAAGGAAGACACCGACTTAGTGGCTGATATTCCTCAGCCAACTGTTGCCAAGCCGCGCCGACACGATCCTTGTACTATTACTAGCGACTTACATTTTAAGACTCACAGTCTAGCGCAGTAGGGCAGCACAGCTGTTTACGTTACATAGGTTTTAGTCAGCACTATGAAATAACAATAATATATAAGGAACTCACCCTAGAGGGATTCACGCACTTCACAACAAGTAAATAACAATTAAGATCGATAGTACGTATTATATTTTTATTTAGCGCAAGACGAGTGTTCCTTGCCAATTGCATAGACAAATGACTGCACGCCACAGATTAACTCATAGTAGTTAAGCTAACTGCATTCAACAGATAAGGAATTTGTTTAGCGTTCTTTCACTGGTTTTCGACGCATTAGCGAAAATACTTTTAAACGTTCACAAGCCGTGGGTGCCACACGTAATTATTTTTCATAATTAGCAATATCAACGTAAGTTTATAATTTTAAGTGGTATGTAAGTTAGTTAAAGAATTTAATTAATATATTTTTACTTTATGATTAACATCTATTGTTTCATATTACGAATAATAATTTATTTAAGTAACAGCGTTAGGCACAACGTTACACTACATATCTTACCGTTTTCGAGATACGTCATATATCTTCACTTGGCGACGTCATTGATAAATAAACTCCAAATGTTGAATAATGACGTCCAGAACCATCTAGATATCAGTTTTTAGCCAAATTGGAGTAACTTCTTTCACTTGGCAGACGCCTTCGAAAAATTAATTCCAAATTCGGAATAAGAAAGTCTAGTACAACCTAGATACCTATCGATTTTCAGCCAAATTGGAGTAACTTCTTTTACTTGGCAGACGTCATCGAAAAATTAATTCAGAATTTGGAAAAAAGGCGTCCAGTAAAACCAAGATAAGTTTAGATTTGTAGCCAAATCGAAGTAACTTTTTTCACTTGGCCGACGTCATTGTTAAATAAATTCTAAATTTGGAATTAAGACGTCTAGAACAACCTAGATATCGATTTTCAGCTAAATCAAAGTAACTTTCTCCACTGGGCAGACGTCATCGTAAAACAAATTCTAAATTTGGAATAATAACGTCTAAAACAACCTAGATATCCATTTTTAGTAAATTCTGAGTATTTTTCTACACTTGGCAGACGACATCGAAAAAAATATTCCAAATTCAGAATAATGACGCACAGCACAACCTAGATATCGATTTTCAGCCAAATTGGAGGAACTTTTTTCACTTGGCAGACGTCATCGAAAAATAAATTCCAAATTCGGAATAAAAACGTCAAGAAATACCTAGATTATAAATGTTAGCCCAATCGGAGTTACTTTCCTCACCTGGCAGATGTCGAAAAATGTATGCCAAATATTGAACAAGAACATCCAGAAAAACCTAGATATCGATTTTCAGCCAAATAGGAGCAACTTTTTTCACCTGGCAGACGTCATCGAAAAATAAATTCTAAATTCAGAATAAAGACTTCCAGAACGACCTAGATTTTGAATTTCAGCCAAGTCGGAGTAACTTTCTTCACTTGGAAGGTCTCGTCGAAAAATTTATTTCAAATTTGTAATATAGACGTCCAGAAAAACCTTGATATCGATTATTGGCCAAATCGGAGCAACTTTTTTTACTTGGCAGACATTCCAATTCGGAATAAAGACGTCCAGAACTACCTAGATTTTAAATTTTATCCAAATCGGAGTAACTTTCTATACTTGGCAGTTGTCATAGAAAAATACATTCAAAATTTGGAATAAGGACGTCCAGAAAAACCTAGATATCGATTTTCAGCCAAATCGGACTGGTTTTGATTTCGAGATACGTTACCCATCTTCACTTGGCAGATGTTATCTTTATGCAGTATTAATTAACCTATATCAAAACACATAATACAATTATCAAAAAAAGCTTAGAACTCCAAAAGATGTATGAAACCCCATACAAACTCTTAATGTAGTAGAGAACCATTTTGTACCCTACGAACTACTAAAGCCGGAAACTATTGACCATAATATAAAAAAAAAATATTATCTTTAGTTTACCAGTTATATCTTGAGAGCGTTATAGACATTACTAATTAATTCTGTACGTAATAATATATTATGCACCTAAACCTTTCATTGATCTTATTGATAATGCCGCCCATTGTAAAGTACCTACAACATTGTCAATTTCAAGTTTTGATTCTTTTCATATGTGATACAATTCAAATAAAATTTGTCTACAAAGTACCGATAATAAAGCGACAACGCACATACTCGTACTTCACGTCGCAATCAAGTTGGCCCTCTGCAGCGAGCGAATCATTACACGCACACAGCTGCGAATCTCGCGTGTCAATGCACTAATACATAAATAAGATCGTTGTCAGTCGAAAGCGCGAGCGGAGCTACGAGCGACATAACCTCCCCGTGCCAACGCTTGCGCAACACTGCCGCCTGCGTCCGCGCAGAGCACCTCTGAACCGCTATCGTTCTGAATCTGAATAATTCGACATTTTCTTAGGAAAATATCAATGGATTTACAAATGCTATGTTGTAATTGTAGTATATCTATCTAGAAATTTATGGTACAATTTATTTCTCAAAAATCGTAGCCGTTTAGAAGGAGTTCGCAATATAAGTCAAGAAATGGTATGTAGTTTGAATTTTTTTTACGGCAAAAGTAATAATAATACCGTAAAACCATATGTTGCAAATGTTGTACTTGAATTCATCTATAAAATATATTTTTTTCAAATCTTCAACTTCAGCGGTTACGGAGGAGTTCGCTTTAGAAAGTACGAATTTGACGTACCCAAGGGCCTTAATAGTCGCCTTATATATCACGAAGTTTAGAATTAACATAGGTGCCTATGTGTACATTTTTATCAAGATATTTCATTTGTAAATCATATAGAAACAAGGGGAAAATGTAGGCACCATAAAGCAAAACAATTATCAAAATATCCTTTGGGTGAGTAAACACTTCTAATTTTGAAGTGGTATATTAACCCATAGCATAGGACATAATCAGTATACTAATATTTTTATAAATGCGAAAGTAACTCTGTCTGTTACGCTTTCACGCCAAAACTACTGGACCGATTTGAATGAAATTTGGTATGGAAATAGTTTGAGACCCGGAAAAAAACATAGGATAGTTTTACTCCAACTGCCCAAAAAGAGGTTAATGTTTTTGCGTGATAACCGACATACGCGCGGGCGGAGCCGCGCCCGGAATGCTAGTAATATAATAATACTACGTACCCATAGTCACCAAGCCCAGTGGGTGAATATACCACTGTCGATTTATGAATGTGGAATCTGACCCATAGGTGAGTTTTTGTAAAGTGAGTTGCCACCTCTAAGGTCTGAAATGGTACATGAGATTTGTTTACTAAATACCTACTACGAATAATAATGTATAGCTCAGTATTCCATGTCTCTTGACTTGATTGCTAACTTGTAATATCTATTGACAGACTGATGGCACAGTAGATATATTATGCAGCTTTAGCTCCATACGTCTACTGTGCTGACAGCTTTAGTCACAGATGCTCCTACTGACTGAAGTTTGTCGGTTTGTTGGTTCGTCCTTCTTTTACGACGATATAGCAACGGATGGACATGATTTTTTGCGCAGATAGTTTGAAGGCCGGTAAGGCTAGTAAGGTAAGGAAGAGTATATAACTTAGGCAGTTTTTTTTTATTCCTGTACAACAAAATTCTAAAGACAAAAATTGGTGTTCCATTTATTTAATTTAAAACTTTTATAACATCTGAATGACAGTCTAAAGTTGAAAAGAAAACTGTTTCAGGTTGACGTTTATCATTCTGCTATTATATGATGCGAGCTAGGAGGAAGAATATCTATGGTGGAGTAGCTATGCGCGTATACCCGATAGAGACAGAGTATAAATACCTAATATTGCAGAATTGCCAGTGTCCCATAACATTACCCAAATTACAATGAAGCTTTTAGAAAAATATTGCCGCGCCTACTGAAAAAATACATTTGCATGGTACTTGCTCAAGGTGGACTCAACTGGACCGTTCAATTTGTTATGGTATTCAAAATTTAATGTATATTGCTAGATCGGATAACTTTAGTACGTGTATTGTTTTTAAATTGCGCAAATCGGAAATTATACCCTAAAGTATTTTGGCATCATAACTTACAAATATATAATTGTTTCTTAACTGTTTTTGCAGATTAGTAGAGAAATCAGAAGAAGAGAAGTGAAATCAGATACATATACGTAAGACACAATAACAAAATACTCTATAAAGGATCTCTGATTTGAGTAAATTAAATACCTACAAATGTTATTCGATCTCGCAACAAATAGACATTTTGAATTTCTCGCTACAGATTGAACGGTCCGCTTTAATAGCAGAGAAACCAGGTCAGCTAGTTTTAGAAAATTACCATGATTCTAAAACTAACTGAAAATGTACAGAATATTTTTTTGGTAGAGTTTAAAACTATGGCATAATAAATATATAACTTAACCCATGGTACTATTGGATAACTAGCTTGCGCCTGTGGACTCAACCCCGTCGAATAGTTATATCGTAGTCCCCCGATAATACTCAATATCTCGGAATAAAGGTAGCCAATGTATTAATCCAGGTCCTACGGAATCTATATGCGAAATTTCGTTGAAAACTTCGGCGTTGAGTGACTTGAAAGTTTGTATGAGTAACAAACTCATACAAACTTTTGTACCTATAATATTTCATAGTGTGCACTTAAAATAAAACATAGTAATAATGTATTTATAGCTTTATGGTATATAAAACATACGTGTGAATAACATTGAGATTCAACATTTTGGCACCACTTACAATTTAACTAATGAATTATGCATTATTTTATTTAATTAATTTTGTCGTCCAGTTGCAGGAATCCATACACGATGAAGGACAGCATCCTTATGAAAACTGCAAATCAAAATTTAATTGCGTTAATTTTACTGCATAAATGGTCACAAGTGGTTCATACAAAATTACCCACTTTTATGGGAAATATCTTCGGTCACGAGCTGGTATTCCGAAAATTGCTATAATTCGAAAAAGTATAATTTTAGATCTATGTTCACACTCTCTTTTCTCCCTAAGCAAACTTCATCATAGTAGAGCGAGATAGATAGACAAAAGAACACTACTTAATTTTTATGGATTATAATCTCAAAATCAAGAAATTATTTTGTAGTAAAATGTAAGATTATCAAATAATTTAACACGCAGACATTCATGTTGTGATCAGAAATTCATATATGATTCGCATAGACTGTGTAAAAATGGTGAAGACATATGAAAAATAGCACTTACATGTGATACGTAACGTGTTCCATATTTCGTTCTGTTCTGTTTTACAGCCAAGAATTCTGCAGTTCAACATGTTTGGTGGAAGCAGCAGCGTTGAATTTAACTTACAATTTACAATACACACTTCAAAGTCATTGTTTAACACGAATAAAGGACACTTTCAAGCACCGAATAAATTTGTCTGCCACATAACTGCTTTGTGGCAAACAAAGAAATCGCATACGCCGAGCAAGACAAAAAAAAACTGATGCTGTCTCTTTCAAACTAATGCAAGCGTAAATATTACCATTCTTGTCTCACAACCAACAGAATATAAATGTCTTCTCCATCATAGATATTCTTCCTCCTAGGATGCGAGTAATATTTAGTTATGATGACATCTTGCCACAAAGATTAGAAAACAATATGAAGATATCGTAATGTTCTGTGGTCCTGCAGAATAATACAAAGTAGGGAACCCAATTGTGGTCGATTTGCTATATTTTCTTAATACAATTGGGTTTGATTACAGATTTAAAATTATTGATTTTAACTGTAATTTTTGGGGCAGTGAAGAAAATGTTTGCTTTGAATCTGGAGACAGGTTTTTGATTCCGTCTGCAGCAGCCAGAGCACCTTACACTAAGTAATTTTTCCATCAAATTTGTTCACAAATCCAGAAAATTTTCATCATCATCATCATCATCGTCATGATTTTTTTAAGTCCCTGTGCAACAAGCACTAGGCTCACCTGACGTGAAGCGGTAACATCTGCCTATAACAGATGCATTTGCGCCACCCTGTGAACAGTTGTTGAGTCTCATGTGCCCATAATTTTACGGGCTCTCAAGGACTGCTGCCAGAACACACTGTTAGGTGCTTAGTGACAGATTTCCTACTTGAGGTTGATAGCTAGCCAGTCGAGCATTCATAAAATGCTCTTCCCCCATGTGGCTCCAGCCGGTGGTAGGGATCGAACCATGGACCTGCAGCAACGCAGTCCATAGCTATAACCGCATGGCTCATTGCTTCAGAAAATTGATACAAGGCAAAGCCACAAGTAAAACCTATACTTAGTTACTGTTATGAACCAGTCAGAACTTCTAATAGAGTTATCATTTATTAGAGTTACCGGTTCTGTATGCCGATCATTGACCGGACACTGAATCAAATACAAACATAACAAAGCATACAAGGAGAATTTGACACGTCTGATCTGACAATGCAACTGCCGACTGCCCTGTAATAATATTGAACGGCCTGCCTCGGCTGTTCGTTATTTTATATAGTCAAACATTTTTAGAAATCCTCTAAAATTTAGGGCGATTGCACCCCACAATACTGGTCAGTATATAGTCACCACCGGCAACAGTTGCAATTATTTCTAAATATTACAAGCACTATCAAGTGCTAAGCGAAAATTATATATTACAAAATTTCGTGCTCCAATTGTATTACTTTAACCGTCATAGGGAACCGTGCGCGGCTATAAAAAAAATGTGCTCCAATAATTTGTAATATATGATTTTCGCTTAGCACGCGACAGTGCCTGTAATCATATTTAGAAATAGAAGGGTAGCGACATCATACCGAGAGTTAAGTGTTTGAAAAATCACTTATTTCGATCTGATGAGGTCTAGTAGTCTGGTCGGCGCGAAAACGGAGGACGCGGGTTCGATTCCCGCTGGGGCATAAAGCTTTGTGCTGCAATAATTTGTAACATATGAGTTGAAATTATTATATATCCAAGTAAAGGCATAATTGGTTTAAACATGTTTCAATTATTTTACTGTGACAGTAAATTACTTGAAACAACTTTATGAAATTCAAATGGATAAGTACCTACTACTCAAAAAAATATAACATCATGATCCAATAAATAGTTTACATCTTGTGCTTTTTATAGTTCGAAAATTCAAATAGTAGAAAATTCAAATTGCATGTGAAGAATATTTTGTAAAGAAATCTTACCACACAGTTTGTGATTACTTAAACGACAAAAATGCTTGGACTGGTTCGCCTCTGCCAAACTAGCGCCTGTCACCTACGTAATGTAAATTAAGTATTGTAATAATTTTACTATATAGTATGTACTTAACACATTGTTAAAAAACGTTTAAAAGAATGGCCCCGAGTTTCTTGCCCGTTCTTCTCGCAGTGGCTCTATAATTTTTGTTTGCTGAACGTGGCAGTACAATGTAGTATATTTCAATATTAAAATTTGTAGTTGACCTTCATAAGAGCGTCGTAGACGCCTAAATTGAATAAATGATTTTGACTTTGACTTTGTTCAGTACTCAATTGCAAACAAAACGGAGTCGATACTATAATAAAACTCGGGTGGCTGTATGTCCATCCATCCATTCAATTATAAAACCACGTCAAAACGTTTCGTGGAAAACACTGCTCCCCACGTTAGGGCGAGAAAAACTCATTACCTCCTCTACGGCGAGAAAATGTTGGTCTGTTTTCAACTACACACTGGCACAATATAGTAATTGTTGTTAAAACAAAATGTTTAATGGTGCTTTCGGAAATCACTGTTGCAATGTAAAAGTTACGTGATTGCTGTCTAGAAATCATTTCAGTGCCCGATGAAAAACACCGTGTAAATATTCACTTGTCAATTAGGTCTTTATTTATTGCATTATACAAATACAGAATATTATATAATCTTTATGAACAGCAAACTAAATTCAATTTCGCAGATCGTGCTCGTATTCTCGCTGTTTCTGTATGGGAATCTGGTCATTGGTTACAGGCCATTCCTTCATACGAGAACTGGTAGCCTTATAGATCCATCCGCTTTTTGTCTAGCTATTAGCTTACGCTTGGGTGCAAGGTGTTGTGTTGCGCATCACTGCCAGTGTGGTACTGCAGTTGATCAACTCGGTCACCATGGCCTCTCCTGCACTCGAAGTGCTGGTCGAATTTCCCGCCACGCCAGCCTTAACGATATCATTCGCCGGGCTTTTACCAGCGCCAATGTTGCAGCTATTCTTGAACTGAATGGTCTGATGCGTGACGATGGTAAAAGACCTGACGGCATGACTCTAGTTCCGTGGAAATTAGGACGGCCCTTAGTGTGGGACGCTACTTGCGTAGACACTTTAGCGCCGTCACATCTTTCTGAAACCAACGTGAGGGCTGGCGCTGCGGCTACTTCAGCGGAAAAACTCAAGCGGTGCAAATATGCTAACCTCGGTATGGGTTACATATTTGAGCCGTTTGGTGTAGAGATGTTGGGTCCGTGGGGACCGAGAGCTCATCGTATTTTCCAAAACCTATCTCAGCGCTTGGTCGATGCGACGCGTGATCAAAATGCTGGCACATATTTGGCTCAACGAATAAGCATTGCAATCCAACGGCGCAATGTGATCAAAATGCTGGCACATATTTGGCTCAACGAATAAGCATTGCAATCCAACGGCGCAATGCTTACAGCATGCTGGGCACGCTGCTGGGAGTGGGCTGGAGCATTTGGACTGCCTATGAGTCTGCTATGACCTATAGGTTGTCTAAATGCTTTTATTGTAGTAGCTGTAGTGTTGTATATAGTTTACAGTATTTTGTTTAATAAAGGCATACCGCCGTTAAAAAAAAATCAAATGTGTTTTTAATGTATATACACTTATGTATTGTTAAAAGCCAATTTTTATTAGGTTGGTTCACATGTTTAATAATGGCAAATGTTTGCATGAAGTCATCTGGAAAAACGATCATAGTAATTTTTTGAGTAATTTGAAGAAAAACAGCACGTGTCTATTTCACCATGCTGCCTTATTCGTACCACCAATATTATTGTCACATACTATTACGGCCAAAACAGTAAACAAAATCGATACACGTGATTAATCTGATCCCAAAAAATCTACTTTCCATTTCCGTAGTGCTTAAGGCTAGTGAGCTAATATTATCCTTGATAAAAATATTAAATAGCCCAGTGCAGTGCTATAAGGTTTACATGACATGTTATGTGGCATTTTCAAGCAGTAGAGGTAAATAAAGCTTTTAAGCGGTTAAGTCATCATCTCATAGTGAATATAAAAGTCGATGTATAATTGAATTACTAGAACGAAGTTCCAGCGAAGCGTCTCTGCTTTAACTTACATAAAAATTAAATGCTTTTGTATGTCCGGTTGTTCTCCTCTACATGTCGCATTTCTCAACCGATCCTTCCGAAATGTTGTGAGCAGGATTAATAAGTTCTTACAATTTTTTGTCGATTTAGTTTTTGGATTTTTTTCTAAATGACTGAGTTATAATATGATTACATTGTATGGTTTTGAAAGTACGGACGCCTGCGCTAAATTTAATGGCAATGTTCATGATACACTTGATACGTCAGTTGCCTATAAGAGGCGCTTTCTCTCGTCTAAATGCGCATAGCACAGTCATTATCATTGTAAAATACTTTTATTTAAATAAATTTAAATATATAGTTGTGTTCATTTGTAATTTAAGTATAGGCAGACTCGTGAGGTTTACAGCTCGTAGAGCCACTAGTTCTTATATTTTAATAACCGGTAGTATCCCAATATCGCGCGCATAGTAACACCAATCTTGAACCATGGCGTCGCATGATGGATTTCCAATATAGTTTTGAAACTAATCTTAGTTCCAATCTAAACTCTCCTGCAACCGTACCTAGGTTTATATAAGTTAAGCTTTATGTAACTTTAACTATGATGACACCATCGGCCATCATAGTTTTTATTGCTAACAGGCTAGCCTTTGACCACAATCTCACTGATGGTAAGTGATGGATGAAATCTAAAATTACTGGCTCTCAATGACAGCTGCCAAATGCACGGTTAGTTGCTTGGCGACAGATTTTATACTTTAAGACGGAAGCCAGGCTCTGGCTAGCGTCGGTATCCAAACCATCACTACTCCATAATAAACTTTAAATGTACCTACAAAGATCGAATGAAATTGCGTACAACACTATTTCCGCACACACCAGACTATGCTGGTCCTATTTACTACCTAGTTACAGATGACAATGTAGAATAGTTTGATATAAATTTATAGATATGTGATTGTCAGAAAGGGAACCTGAAAATTGTCAAATATAAGTAGGTAATTAGGCTGGGCAGAGAAAAAAACCTTGATAAGTCGTTTGGGGAGGGTAGTAGTCGGAAGAGAAAGATTTGTTATGTAAGTTAATGAAATGTCATTATAATAATTTGCTAAATTTAATTATATAATGTAGAACCACATATTATTTCACGCTTCAGTAGCTCAAACCTATAGGTAGTTTGTAAAACTTTTGCGCACAGTTACACGTCATTAGAATATGCGATAGAATTACGATTGTATAAGAATGTAAGCTGAGAATGCAATAAGTAACTATAATACCTCATAAAGAGATTTATTTTGGTTTTATTATTAATTTGAAGTCGCTATGAATAATAAAATTGCTTTATTGTAAAAGACACTACACTCGCAAAAGCATCTGGCGACGACTGACTGGCCGGCAGTCTATTTTTGGACCATCATCCGCTCGCTTGATTCGACAAAGAAGAAAATGTCTTCTGTATATAGCGCCGCAGTGGGCCAGTCAATTAAAGAAATTAATAATATCAAGAGATTAGTAAATTCGAAGTATTGCGCCCATTTCTATTTCACCAATTAAACAGATATAAAATGTATTAACCCGCGTTGTATGTTTTGTTTTGTTTTCCACTTTTGATAATTATAATAAATTGATTCAGAAGGACACGCCTGCTTGATAGTAAGCGTCACGCCGTTAGAGTTGCAGTGGCACCTTTCTCGCTCTGCTTGACACTGCACTGCGCTCGTCACTTAAAAAGATTATTCGTCAAATTTTTTTTAATCACTTTGTGTCGGAACACGCACGAGGCCCACCTGATGCTAAGCAGATTAACCTCAGCCTATAACAGTTGCATTTCTTCATGTGATGAATTGCACTGCGCCCGTCACATTGAGACATACAGTTGTGAAGTCTCATGTGCCTGTATTTTTTCTGGTTCTCAAGGACTACTGCCGGAACACACTGTTAAGTGCTTGGCGAGAGATTTTCTTCTTGAGGGTGGTAGCTTGTAAGGCGGGCATTCGTAAAATGCCCTTCAAGCATGCGGTAAAGCTCAAGCCGGCGGTGGGGATTCAAACCATTGACCTACTGCGTGGCAGTCCGTGGTGCCACTAGACCATTAGAGCTTCAGCAATGTTCGATATTAGGAAATTTCAAAGCATGTTAGATGGGTTTATTATTCTTTAAAAGCCCTTACTCCAAACTTTAGGCACAAAGCTACAGGTGCTGCGGCGTATCCGTTCGGATGGGTTTATTGTACGGTGCGTGCCGCGTCAGAAGAGATCAGCTTTGCGATAGAAAAAGAGACGGCTTTAAGGTGATTATAAATATTAAGACCTTATATTGCGAGCTGACGTGCATTTTATTGCTTGAGAGCAAAAGTCACTTATTAGTAGAGTACCATTCCAGTAATTGGTTAATATACCATTCCGCGTCCAGATTTCCTATGAAATACGATCAATAATCACTCCGAGCTTTCAGATTTCATCGACCGTAAATGAATTCATATTTTATATGTCACAAAGAGTTTACTGAGTAATGTAATGTAGCACTATTTTAACATATCCGGACGTAGGCAGAACCGCTTTTTATTAAATTCCTGTGCCTGTGACAAAATTCACTGTTCAGAACACATTACTGTTCTGGTTACCATGACGAGTTTAATTTTCAGTTTTTCTGTGTTGTAAGAGAAGACATAAAACAAATAGGTACATATTTGAAAATTTAAATATATGTATAGATAATATCCCCTTAAATTTCCTGCAAAGGACGTGACATCAAAAAAAACATGTAGAAAAGCCGCAGTATATACTTATTATCACAGTATCACAGTTTATAGAACCGAAACGCATCGGAACATTCTTCCGGTTTGGCCGCGTGGTGTTTGTGACGTCATATCAGCTTAACAGGAAAATTCGGCGGATTAGTCTCTAGATATATTTTTATATTTTTTAAGTGCTTATTAAATTATTAGTTTAATTTTTTCTTAAAATATTCGTTAGTATTAAATATGGATTATATTAACGCCTAAATCTATTCATTACCTTAGGAGTTCTTGACTCTCCGAGCCCTGGATCAAGGAAGCCACAGAAGTCCTATTCAGAATTGTCACTAGACATATCTTTTTGTATTTTTAGAAAAAAATCTTATATAAAAAAATACGTGTTAATATTTATTACAGCATTTTGCAAAGTTACATCTGGATCTATTATCATGCGGCAAAGTAATATTGAGAGTGGCATCAAGGAAGGTTCTTGGTCTTGTTCTAGACCAACACTGCGACTGGAAACTCACTGGAAACACCTTTGTGTGTGGCAAGCTCCATAGATTTGTGTAAACGATAAGGAAACTGACCGAAACTGTGAATAATACTCGTTACTCCTGTTAATAGGTCTTTTGTTTTGCTTTCAGATGAATTCCGGAGCTCTTCGCCTTTGCTTTGACAAACACGCCAGCTATGCTCGTCCGTTGATTAATTCAGTTTTGAATGAGCAGGTCACGTCAGGACCTCACGCATTAAAGCTGATTATCATACCTATGAATGTTACTGAGAGTTGCATTTTGGTGTGGAATTTAAATTTAAAATAAACATAGAGCTAATTTATTACAATTAGGAGCCTAGCATAAAACTTTTTTAAGGAAATCATATATTTTAAAACGTATATATTTGGTGTTTTTGCTTTTTGTAATAGCTTATAGGCTAGTTTTTGACAACTATAGTTTTTGACTACTATCTCATAAGGTGGTGGGTAATTATCCAGTTGAAAATGTTGTACAGTTCATGACTTGAGAATTGTTCTCAGGTGGCTTGACGATAGGTTTTCTCCTTGAATATTGTAGCTAGCCAGGCGGGCTTTTTGCTAAATAGCCTACCGCTGCTGTAATGATTGTCATATTAAGACAAAACCTGGCCTTCGAAGCTCTCAAGCGCTGAATAGTAAATGGCACTAGCGGTCACCCATCCAAGTCGTGACAACCTAGGTGATAAGTTCTAAACGACAATGCAATCTCCACTATCATAAAATATAACTACTAAAACATCCACAATGGAACACCAACACCTTTAATCAACAGTTTTACAACGCAGACTCGTTAAGACTGCAATTTCGTGTCAGTTTTTAGTTTATTGAAAGTAAACAAGAAATAATCGGGGATTTTTTTTTTGTTAAGTTTTTTTTTTTCTTTTTTTTTAGTTTATTCTGGCGGAACTAGCTCGAGTCCCACCTGATGATAGCGGACTAACCTCTGCCTATAACAGATTCATTTCAGACAAAATGCATGTGTTACAGGCAGAGGTCAGTCAGCTTAACATTAGGTGGTACTCGAGATTTTTCTGTCACAATTACAAAAAAAAACTTCGCTCTCTGCTACCGTCCGCAGCGTTCAGTGCCTAACGCGAGGCGATGAAAGACCCGGGTTCCATCCCCGTCTAAGGCATACTTTGCACTCCGGTTATTTGTAGAAGGATTCATCAACAAGAGTAGTATGACAATAATTTAAAACTGGCAAAGCCTTGCCCCAACAAAACGGGATTATTAAAATTATTGGTGAAATATGTGTGTTTTAAATACCTCTATATTTTCGGGGATAAAAAAGCGTGTCAGGAAATCACATTTCCACATATATGTGATTTCGAATAACTCCTGTGAAAGTCATCATCACAGTTCAATAAACAGAGCAAGAAAACCCAATGCAATTTCATGTGTAGTGATTTTTTGGCCGCAATTTTTTTGAGTGTGAATATAAAAATCTGATATTAGTTAGTTTATTTTGCAATCAACTCAAAGGCAGGCTGTCTATGTTTTATATTTGGAAAGGCATAAAAGGAAAATACGTGGCGGGATTTAATTTTTATGGCCGCACAATTTCCGCCCAAACAAGTCTAACCACTGATCAAAAATTGTACATTATTTTAAATTCGTAATAAGTTCAAACTGAATTTTTTCATGCGTGTCCTTTAGCCTAATATCTAAACTTCTAGTTTCGTAGGTGATTCCTGTCGTAATCTTCAGCGCATATTCGCTAAAGTGGAACTGCAGCAGCTATCATTATCAAGCTTATCTCCAAGATTAGTCTTTATATCATCCTTGACCATTTCATCTCTTACCAGAAGCGCTCGTAGCGAAGTTTGCTTAGCCATTCCAAATCGATCAGCAAAGTTAAGCAACGTCCGCCGCGGTCATGACTTGGATGGGTGACCGCTGGTGACATTACTACTGAGCGCTTCCGTGCTTCGGAGGGCACGTTAAGCCGTCGGTCCCGGTTGTTATCTTAGGATAGCAGGTCGTTACAGCATGGTGGTAGGGCTCTTTGCAAATGCCCGCCTGGCTAGCTACCACCCTCAAGTTGAAAATCTGTCGCCAAGCACCTAACGGTGTGTTCCGGCAGCTGTCCTTGAGAGCCAGTAACTCTAGGTTAGTCTGAACAACATCCTCGACCACATCATCACTTACCACCAGGTGAGATAGTGGTCAGAGGACCTATCAGGCATAATAAAAAAAAAAAAAAAAAAGAAGGTAAACCATCATCAAAAACAAATCTTAAAATATAAAAAAAAAAACTCATGGGGTGACGGTGTAACTAAAAGCTAATAAAATTGTTAAAATTAGAGTAAAAATTAGAGTAAATTAAAGTAAATTAATTAAAGTAAAAAATTAAATAAAATTAGAGTACAGATATACACAATGAAACTACATTAGGGATGATTGTACACTAATCCACCTGACGCTGACGGCACAGTATGGACATTCTCTCAAGTCCAACCGTTTATATGGAAATCCATACTGCAATACATTAGTGTTTTTTTTGTGACGGAACAAGCACGATGTCCACCTGACGTTAAGCGTAACCTAACCTCTAACCTAACTTTTGCCTATAACAGATGTATTTTGTAAGTGACGTGTTGCTGCGCCTGTCACCCTGAGACAGACAGTTATTAAGTCTCATGTGCCTGTATTTTTACTGGCTTTTACTGCCAAAACCGGACCACACTTTTAGTGCTTGACGACAGATTTTCAACTTGTAGGTGGTGGCTATAGCCAGGCAAGCATTCGTAAAATGCTCTTACACCATGCGGTGAAGCTCAAATATATAAAATGTATAAAATAACTTATGGAAGTTGGACCTCGATAATGTGAGGTTAGTATTCATAATCACACGGTGACTTCAACAGGTAATTTCATAGCTTAAGCTTGACAGCTCAAGTGGGCCACCGGCCACCACCTAGATCGTACCAAGGACCTACGGCACGGCCATCATTGCTTCGAAAGTGTGCGTTGATTACAATGCTGTGTTGTTGTCACCTCAACATTAGACAGCTCTCGACTAGTCCTTAGAAAAAGGCTAGGCAAAGTCTATGCGATGCAATGATGTTCAGTTTGCGTGATCCTAAAACTAATTTTGCAACATTCATGTCACTGTGCGTTTCAGAGGAGCGCTGCAAAGCTTTTCTTTGAGCTAAGCATACACAAAGGATATTAAAATTTGTTCTCGGAAAATTGGCTTAGATTGATACTGAATAGAGATTAGCCATAGGTAGGTTATTCCATTATATTGTGATGTTATTCTATGGTACGTTGTTAAGGTCCTCGTGACGCTTTAGTATATTTATAGCACTTTCGATATGAATGTTGCTTAGTCGTATTTTATATCACAAGCGTACAAACTTTGTGGAATTTTGCGTGGATATCTTTGCATCTGATATCTGTGTACTTAGTTTTTCAGTTTCCCGAAAAATTATGAACGTTCATAGTTACACAGAAAATGGTTTAATATGAAAATATTAAATTTTCCAACATCAACAAAATATATGAAAAAACTTGGAACCCAAATGCATATAATTTTTCACTCAAGACGAAGAAGAGAGAAGAGAGATTGACTTGTCTGTACAAACGAGAAATAAGGCAATAAGATATAGATTATAATTATAATAGCCTAATAGCGAAGAGACTCGACCAACACCTCAAGAGGCTCTCACTAGACGGTTAGATCAAGGGTCAGATGCAGAAGGCAGTGATACTCGAATTAATTATTAATGTTATTATATTATTTATTTCAAAATTTTTTAATAAAGTTATTTTTATAATAATATAAAATAAAAAATTAATTGAAGCAATTACTCGACGCGCATTATCCGGAGGTTCCTCTCTCTGTAGCCCTAACCGCTGGTAGCTTGGGCCCTGCCCCACTGCCGACGGCATCCTAGTTTTAAGTTTTTTATAATATTTGTTTCTGCCTTTTTATATATGAATATTGTAAAAAAAATAAAATTATGTTATGAAATAAATGTCTATAATAATAAAATTAAAAACAGCATGCAGGTTGGTGATGGTTACAAGCGGCTAATAGCCGTTAATTGTGACGTTCTATGGGGAGGCTTTTTTTCAGCACTGGACGTCTTCCGGCTGATGATGATGATGAGGTGGTGGTGGTGACCCTAGGAGGGGTACGGACCGAGTATCAAGGTAAAGTTCAAAAAACTGGCCAAGTGCGATTCAGACCTCGCGCCTTTTAACGATTCTATATTACAACAGCCCGTAAGAATAAAATATTTTTTGTTTTTGATAACTGCCGCAGAACTGCATTATAAATGAACATATTTAGTACATTTGTTACTTTACTAAATATACATAATAAACCGAAATTTAAGGATGTCAACTTGTTTAGTTTTTGACTTAGACCTCGCTTCAAAAATGGTCTAAAATCTTGATTAAAACTACATAACTTAATAATACAACTGCAATCTCTCTACGAAAACTTTGACAGCCACCATTTATGTATTTCTCGAGATAAATGATCATATATACAATCTAAATATAGGTAACTAGCTTTCCGGGCGCGGCTCCGCCCGCACGTATGTCGGTTATCGCGCAAAAACATTAACCTCTTTTTTCGCAGTTGGATAAAAATTATCCTATGTTCTTTCCCGGGTCTCAAACTATGTCCATACCAAATTTCATTCAAATCGGTCCAGTAGTTTTGGCGTGAAAGCGTAACAGACAGACAGACAGACAGACAGAGTTACTTTCGCATTTATAATATTAAGTACTGATATTTGTTGACAACTCAACTAGTTCTAAACGATGACACCCCACGTACTAGGATGCATGTTTTTTTCGTCTACCTTGTCATATACAGACACATTGAACAATAATTAATTTGAATTACCTTTAATATTATAACATAATATGTGTGGATCAAAGTTCAACACATTTTTTTTAGTGCCTGATAGGTTAGCCTTTGAACACTTTCTCACCTGATGGTAAGCGATAGTAACATCTGATGAGATGATCTGAAGATGTTGTTCAGGCTAACCCAGAATTACAAGGACAGCTGCCGGAACACACCGTTAGGTGCTTGGCGACAGATTTTCAACTTTAGGGTGGTAGCTAGCCAGGCGGGCATTCGCAAAATGCTATACCACCATACTATAACGACTGCCGTCCATAGACAACCGGGACAGACGGCTTAACGAGCCCTCCGAAGCACGGAAGCGCTCATTAGTAATGTCACCAGCGGTCACCCATCCAACTCGTGAACGCGGGGGACATTGCTCAACTTTACTGATCGGTTCAGAACGGTGAAGCAAACTTTATATTATAACTTTGTATTATATTAAAGTAAGTGACATGTCCCGATTACAAGCTATAGAGTCGTACGGACGAATGCACAGAAATAACTAAATAGCGTAGCCTCATAAATTGGACTTCATTTTACCATTCCCTTCCCCTTTGGGTACGGAACCCTAAAATAAGAACTAAAAACTTACTATCACACCCGCATTCTCCAACGGAATAGTTAATGGTGTTTGCCAGACATGCTTTGGGCCTATAGCTGGTGAGCCTGTTACCGTCCACCAGGCACAGTTCCAGAACACGGACTATTACTGAGAATTTCTTCAATCATTTATTACTTTCTTATAATACTCTGTCCATTTCAGGATCAAACCAAGGATCTGGTGAAGGTAATCTATACTTTGCACTTTATTACAAAACAGTTATCTCACACACACCACAGAAGTAGCCGTACTCATATGTATAACGCACACTACGACAATCGGATGATTCGCTCGTGTGTCCACGCTTCATGAAGAATCGGATAGTTTTACGGTAATCTGTGAAGCGTTTCAATATAATTTTATTAATTTCCAATAAAAGGAGAAAGGTTCTTGACACATAAATAAAAAACATTAAAAGCATTTGCGGCCTTATTGCTTAATTTTGGATGTGTATTTATATGGTTTATTTTATTATGAATTATTATTTTAGTTATACTCCAATTTCAATTTATATTATTTTCTATTCTGCGTAAATATGTAATTGTGTCTATGATAGGTAGTAGCTCAAAATAAATGAATTTGAATTTCAATTAGGCCATTACTTGCAGCTAAAATATTGCAGTCTAGGGTGTACCAAAAAAGATGAAAAATATAGTTACATAATAAATAAAATATATAATAAAGTACATATACAAACATAGTTACATCAGTACACGTACAATTTTATAAACTTTACATAAACTATGCTTATACAATTAAACTATGAATACAAATACATTTATAAACACATATCAATTTAAAAAATCTATAACATATGCTACTCTTAACTTTCTTCAATGCCAATTCCTGACCACAGTCCTTTCATTTTTACTGAAATAGCTGATTGCGACGTTAAGAGAGCCGCGCTTCTTCCATTTCAAATAACTATAACTAAATACTATACTTATACAATAAATACAAATACCTTTATAAAAACAAATCAATTTAAGAAAGGGCGCAAGGGAAATTTTGATTCATGTTGGAGGGACTTGTGCAACCGTCACGGTTCATCCAGCTGATGCAGATAATTACTGACTTCTTTCAGTTAGTTATGGTTTCCATGATAATTGTTGGATGACACTGAAATGTTTTACTGTTTGATTCAAAGGAATATGTTTGCGGCCGTAAATGACTTGCGGTTGAATTCTTGAACTGCTGATAGTAATAATATGGGTCTTTAGAGGATTCACGCTTAACCCGAATAATTTACAAGAATTTATTAGAAGAATGAATTAATTCGATCAATAGCAGAGTGCATCTGGTGGAAAGAAGCGCCTGTAGTTTATTTTTTGTAGGTATGTGCATATTTTTAGGTCGTCTGCATAGATATGATAGGAAGAAGATTAATGATTTTAATTTGAATGACGGAGAATTGCAAAAAGTAAAGGAGATAAAACGCCGCCCTGAGGTACACCAGCCGACTACAGCATCATTGAAAAATATCACGTTTCCGGATGTCACACAGATAACTCTAAAACCAGTGAACAGTTGTCGTAGATACGTTGAAAGAACGAAGTATTGCAAGTAAGACCTCAAACTCGATTATATTAAAAGCATTACTAAAGTCAAATAGTGAAAGTCTCAACTCATACCATACCGAATATCATCTGTCATTTTGACAAGGCAGATACGGTACGGGTGTGACCAGGGAAGAATCCAGATTGAAAAGCATTCAAAAGAGCATTCCTATTAAGGAAAGAAGAAAGTTGTTAAGGGAGGCGCTCAAATACCTTTAGAAAGGGAAGAGTGGAGATTGGACGGAATTCTGAGAAACAAGAAGGATTGACTTTTTGGGAAGGGTAGTTACTTGAGCTTTTTTCTATGTTGAAGGAAAAGCACTATTATTAATGGAAAAGTTACCGACTTAAAAGACGGCCTTAACACATGATTACTGGAATAATTTCAAGCTGTATTGGTAAAAACTTATTACGCCTAATGCTGATAGCATGATGCATGCTGATTCTATCACTACCACTTGCATTCAAAGAAAAGGAAAAAAACGGCTCTCTTAAAGTCGCAATCAATTATTTCACTTTCTTGGACTGTGGAGTAGGCATTGAAGAGAGAAAGTTGAGAGTAACATTTTTTTTTATGTTGCATGAAGAAGGAAAGTCCTTATTTACATGATCAATATTTATTTTGTTGGATATAAATTTTGTTGAGAGTTTTCATCAACTGATACTACATGATGCCTTAGAAATTTCTACGCTTTAGTGGGAATGCTGGCGTAATTATTCTTATCCTATTCTATTAATGAGTTCCTATTGCACCGATTACAATAGTCTATCCTTGTCATGATCGCTTGGACGAAGTTATACTTTAGTCTCGCCACAATTTTTCATTTAAAAGATGCTCGATGTCTTTTTAAGCCAAGGCGCCGAGAGGTGTTTCTCCCTAAAAGGTCTTATTGAAACATTCATATTATTCAAATTTGATTTAATTTTGGTTTCAGCAGGTGATGTTATTAAATTTTAATGTTCCATTTAGCACTGAAAAACCAACTCTAGAGGATCCTTACGCAACCAACTAACTTGCATTGCACCAAAATTACGTCGCATAAAAACCTTTAGATTTGAGTTCTGGCGGACGGATTTTTTACGGAAAAGCAAATCATGATATACAAAAGCATCTATCAAACACTGGCCATGTGTATCATTTATGTAATATGCTTCAGAAATTCAGGTTTTATAATAAGGCAATTTAAGGATTTACAGAACATTGTAGTCCATAACATTTTAAATAATGCACTTATTCATAGGCGGCTGGAAATACGTTCCGTGATCTGGAATCTTCATGAAGATAAGTATCTCACTGTGAAAAAAAATACAATATAAACTTCAGAGAAACTTCTAAATTCTTTTCGACTTAATTTCATTTTCGTTGCGTACGTAGAACTTTGATTTGTGAAAAAAATTTACAAATGTTTTCCCGCAAACTTTTTTTTTTATTACGAAAAAGGTTCCAATTTGTTTCAAAATATATAAAATTTGAAAATCAACTAATTTCGATTAACTAGAAGTGCAAAACTTTTAGTGTGCCCCATGTATTAATATTATGAAAAGGAACTAGGCAAATGATGTTTACAGAATATTCTTTCAACAAACACTCAACACCTATTAATTTAATAAATTATATTGCTGGGGCAACATTAAACTTTAAGCCGCAGAAGCCATTAACAATGAAATAATAATATATCATTTTGATTATTTTTATGATATTGAAATGTGAGATATAAATGTACCTACATTTTTTAAATCTGATTTAAATAAGGTGAATTTAGTCTAACACACTTATCTTGGTTTACTATGTACTATACAGTGCACTATGTTGTTGTTGGTAATATGCTAAGCCGGCAATCCACGGTCTGCCTACTAACTGTGCGACTAATCTGTGGATTTATGTTATTGGCCAAGATTAATTTTAGTTTACATTGTATAAAAACAATCTGAGAACATTTTGAAGCGAATTTTAAACGTCAAGTACCTTTTATAGTAGCTCGCGCAGCTGTTATATGAATACCACTAATTAAAGAAAACTACGGTATCAAGTTACGCCATTTCATATTTTAAGTAACACGTTTTTCTTGTAGGTATGTTGTAACATAACAAAATCCATTTTGAAAAAGTTTTTAAGTAAATTTCAAACGAAGAAAACATTCCAAGTTTGCAGAGTATGTTGCGTAGGTATAATTATATTCTCTTCTCGAATCATTGTTCCATGACGGGTACTCTACGATACTAATTAATATTTTATAAGTAATGCGGGTATATAAAACTACCATAACTTTATATGAACATCTGCCATGCATATGATGTGATTTCGTTTAGCAGTTGTTGCTGTATCATAGCTTTATATGAACATCTGCCATGCATATGATGTAATTAAGTTTAGCAATAGTTGCTGTACTATAGATATATTTGAACATCTGCCATGCATATGATGTGATTACGTTTAGCAGTTGTTGCTGTACCATAGCTTTATATGAACATCTGCCATGCATATGATGTGATTAAGTTTAGCAGTAGTTGCTGTACTATAGATATATTTGAACATCTGCCATGCATATGATGTGATTACGTTTAACAGTAGTTGCTGTACCATAGATTTATATGAACATCTGCCATGCACATGATGTGATTACGTTTAGCAGTAGTTGCTGTACCATAGCTTTATATGAACATCTGCCATGCATATGATGTGATTACGTTTAGCAGTAGTTGCTGTATGACCAAATAGCCTGGTAAATGCTCGTACAAGTTAATGGCTTATGCCATTAACTTGTTAATAAAAATAATCTAAAAGAATCTTGAAAATCTTCCACTCAAGTATCATCCACTTAACATTAACATGTGCTGGACGGACTATACTTTAATAGGCAAATTGTTGTTGTATTGGTCTTACTTTTAATATTAAAACTATAATAAAATCATAAACTTAATAAAAAGGGGTTAATAAAAGCACAATATACGCATTATTTACTTTTTTGTCTTTACTGTGCCGTAAAAGACGGTAATGACACAACCGTCAATATTGTTATGACCAAATAACACAATGTAAAGTAAAGAAATATTAATTGAAAACCAGTCAAATGCGTGTCTGATTTCCTGTAAGGATTCCGAACTCAAGGAAATTATTAAGTTTTTTTTTAATTATGTGTTGGAGCGGTGGAGCTCCGGGTGCGCTAACCCATCTCGCATTTAACTGGTCTTTTAAAGCTGATAGGATCACTACCTCACTTGATAGTAAGTGAAAATGAGAGATGGTAATGCTAAGAACTGGCCTTCAACGGCAGCTGCCGGACCACACTTATGAGGTACTTGGTGCCCAATTTTGTAATTGATGGGCTACTTACCAGCAAGGCTAGTATTCGCAAAATGCCCGTCCCTGTAGTGTACAAATCCGAGCCAGGACATAAACAATGAACAATTTGCGCGGAAGTCTACTGCGATTGCCACTGCGTCATCATTGTTTTACAAAAAGTCCTCAAATGGACTTAATTATAATCACATCTACTTCGCATATCATCTTTCTAACATATTATAAAATTCTCGTGTCTCAGTGTTTGTAACAAAGCTCCTCCGAAACGGCTTGACCAATTCCTGTGATATTTTGTGTTCTTGTTATATTCATATTTCCTATTTTAGTCATATACCACATCTCCACACACCTACAATTAGTTAGTTATATTTTATATGTTTATAAAAATATATTCATTAGAAATAGATTAAAAGACGTTGAAAGAGGAATGGAGCGCTGTAAATGGTGAAGGCCTTAATAATAACAAAACATGATAACGTTGACATTTGTGAGGGTATAAGGGTAATTCACATCGAAACTCAAATTTGGTGGTCGCAAATTAATATTTCCTTAACGATATAAGATAGAAACAAAATATGAGGATAAATCATCTATTACGCTACAAAATTAATAAAGTAAATGTAAAATCACACCAAAAATCAGCACGAAAACGGGTCCATTTTTTTGTATTCTCATCGTGTCACACTTCCCACTGCAGTAAAACATTTGGTTACTGCTTTAACATATTTCAGTGTATTTATATATTCAAATTTATAAATTAAAAGCATCGCGAATGCACGCACTCATCACCCTATAGTCTAAACATAATCAATTCATCATTATTTTGAATTTAAAATAAGACATGCGGTGGTCACACAATTATGGATACCTTAGATTTGCTTTGTATTATGGCTGGCTGTTGAATTCAACATCAGTAATTATACACAGAGTAATTCGATTAATTCGAACATCAGTCGTGTTTCGACGTCGCAGAAGTAATGAGAAAAAAATTATATTAGAATTAATATTCTTACATAGGTAATATAAATTAAATTAATACTTAAATTATTATAATTAATTAATAATTAAATATAATTAATATTAATTTACTTTTTTTTTTATTATTTTTTTTATCGGCGGTATTAATTTAATTAATACAATTTAATTAAATTAATAATTTAATTTGATTAAATTTAATTTAATTTATTAAATATTAATTTAATTAATATAATTTACATAGACACCTTGCGTGGACAACAGTTTCATGTATTATATTTAAGCAATTAAATACAAGCTAGCTCATCGAAACCCAAAAATATGCGAGATACTTATGTAGTTTTATATATAATGCCACACCTACTTTCTAGCAATTTATCAAAGAGGAATATTTTCATCACCTTTGTGGCATCACCTTCGTGGCGTTTTATCCCAGGAGGTGATATTATGCCACGAAAGTCATGTTTCCATAGTTTTATCAAAATATAGCGATAGGTGTGAATGTATTTACAAAATCACCTATTTGTTGTATGAATGTATGTAAGACCGAATTGGGAATTAAAATTTATAATGTTTTTATCGAGCCAAGATGGCAAAAGGACCCACTAGTGTGGCTATTGTATCTGGCCGTCCATACGTTCTTCTCCGTCTTCTGTCCGACCGTTAGTCTCCATCTGACACTGCGGACTTCTGTCACTGTTGGAAGTTCTAAATACAAGTTTGTAGTAAGATTTGTTATCTTCTATCGAACAACGTTTTTGTCATTGCGAAGGAAAAAGTGCCATCTGGAAAAATGTCTAAAGGTGTTAAGGGTATTTTTTGGAGTGAGGTTTGTTGTTATATAGAATATCGTATCGTTTATATTTTTGAGAGATTAAAACTGTTTAAATATTTCATATCACTACCAATTAGCCTAAGTTTTTCATGATTTTTATCACCAAAGAATGATTATTTGAAAATATTTAGAGTAACTTGAGATATTACAATTTAATTACTGAAATTGCGCACAATCGTTATAAGTTTATGTATATAATTTCTTTTTGATGTTACTATGTTAGTATGGGATAATAATTTAATTCAGAGTGTACTTTAGTAAAAATAATCTGAAATATAAGATTACATGTAATGAAGTTACAATTTCTCACTAACATTAATAATGTTTATTATAAAAAGGTTTCACTGAAATTGTATGGCCCTATTTGACTTTTCGAATCAGTATATGCATTTCGTAGGATGTCTTACGACCAAACTGATAATTCATGTGTTTGCCTGTTTAATTATTTCGTGGTGAGAAGTGACACCGATAGACGCTTGGCGGGAATAACTGATCATTTATAGACCGCCAAGAGAAAAAAATATTAAATAAAAGTAATAACGATATTAGTATATCGTTATTAAAATAGAGGTTAGTGGTAGAAGAGTTAAAAGTTGAAGTGGTATTTTTCAATGCCAAATTATAGATAAATTGATATAAAAATTTGTCTCAAAAGTAAATTAAATTTTGAGTATGAAAATTAGTTTACATTATATTTTTATACCTACTGAATATACACACAAAATTTCATAGGAATTGGTCAAGCTGTTTCGAAGGTGTTTTGTTACAAACAATGTGATACGAGAATTTCATATATTTGGTATGAAAAATTTTACGTTCTATTCTCAAACCTTCTGAATATACACACAAAATTTAATAGGAATCGGTCAAGTTTTGTTAGAAACACTGTGATACGAGAATTTTATATATTAGAGAATATATTATGAACTGATATAAGAATCACATTTCAACGATAAAATTGACCAAGTCGCTGGCTGTGAGTTACTATATGGGAAGTATGAAGGCATCAGCATCAGGCAAGTCACTTCTTGACTGGATAAAAAATTATCTATAAGAAACAGACAATGTTATCTACATTTAGTTTTATATTTATTTAGTCAAATGCTGTGAAAATATCTCAATTGTGTTTTTGAATTTTGATGATGTCCTGCAAAACTCATGGTGGCCATAGATTATGACCTGCGCAATAAAGGCCATATGCAAGTCTAGAATGCCCCTATACATTGTGCACTCGCACTTAGTTTGATTTATTGCCGAAGCGAGTGCACGCGTATATACTTGCTTCGTCTGCCCGCGTACGCGTAGTGTTACGAGAAGAAAAAGTTTGGTGAACATTACGATAAAATAAAAATGACTAATATACATACAATTTTCGCTGACTTAGTTTGTATAAAGTGCAAAAAAAAAACTATTAAGACTCAAAGAAAAACTTATTGTACTTAGAAAACTAGTTATAAAAACTAAGTTTGCTTAGCCAAGACTAAGAAAACTAGTGATTCTTTAGTTTAGTGATTAGGCATAAGTTTAATTAGTGAAAAAAAACTTATAAAACTATTTAAACAAATCAAAAGAATAATAATTAGGTTCTACAAAAAAGTTGTGATTGTTTAGTTTCTTGAGAAGGCCATTAGGTACGTTTAAAATTATAATTTAGAGACTGTATTTGTAATAATTAAACAACTTTAAACGGTTAAATCGCGTATATTTATAATAATATTTGTCCCGAGACGCGACGTTTCAAACACTTTGCGGTGGTCACGGGGTCACCCCATGAAGAAACGCGATTTAAACTGTTTGAAGTTGATTAACTACGAGGTATTTGTAATAATCTCGAAAACATAAGACTGTATTTGTATGGAATAAAGTATTACATTGTTTGTTTTTCTTTCCGGTGATATACCTTTATTAACAAAATACTACGAACTATGTAAGGAGTTGAAGAACAAAACATCACTTTTCCACTTTTAATAATTTTCTGTTTTTTTGATTTTACGTGCAAAAAATTATAAAATGATTAAAACATGTAATTAAAACCTTGTAAAAGCACCTCTTTTGCTACATAAACATTCATTTGAAGTCGAGAGTTTCGAACAAAACCAAACTTTTCCGCTAAAATAAAACAATCTTCTTTGATTTGTTTGAAAAGCTCACTTTGTTGAATTAAAATTAAATGGCATCACTAAAATTTCATCCAAAATACATAAAATTATTGAGTTTCGAATAAAGACACTCAACTTCTACGATGCTTAGATTTTTTGCTTGACATTCTAACTTTGATTGTTGGACGTAAAATCAATTTGGACGAGGATCCACTGTTTTTTTTAATGTTATTGTAACGGAAAAAGCACGAGGCTTACCTGAGTTAAGCGGCCTAACCTCTGCCTATAACAGAGGCATTTAGTCACAAATGACGAATTACACTACGCCCGTCACTCGAGCTAGCCTGGATAACATTCGCAAAATGTCATTCCGCCATGCGTTGAAACTGAAGCGCGCGGGTGGGTATCGAACCATGGACCTGCGGTTCAGCAGTCTATAGCTATTAGTGCTCAGCCATCATAGCTTGGAAAAAATTGGATCAGCATTATTAAAACAAAACTAGATGCTTGTGTGTTAAACATTGTGATTAAAAAAATATAGTTCTTTCTAAATGTAACGTTATCATATTAGTTAAAACCAAAACCACACCATTTTTTTTGCTACTGAAATATCAAACCTAGCTTTTCCAGAAGTTCTTACCAAAACCGCACTTTTCCAAATATGTTAATCAAAACCTCACAAATCCGAATTTCATTCAAAAATATTGGCTAAGATTCTTATCACGTTTATCAGCGATTGGAATATGGAGCTTTTCTATTAAAACATATTTTGACTGTAACACCAGTATTTATAAACTGATTCCACTTGTGATTTGTGTAATAAGCTAAGTTTTTTAGCGATGTTTGCTTAGCCTTTCTTAATTGATCAGCTAAGTTAAGCGACTGGTAGGGCATTTTGCGAATGCCCGCCTGGCTAGCGACCACCCTCAAGAAGAAAATCTGTCGCCAAGTAACGGTGTGTTCTGGCAGCAGTCCTTAGGAGCCAGTGAAGTTACAGGCACATGAGATGCAACAACTACGTCTCAATGTGACGGGCGCAGTGCTATTCGTGACGAAATGTTATAGTGAGTTATAGGCAGCGGTTTAGTCCGCTTAACATCACGTTTGGGCTTGTTCCGTCACAATAACATAAAAAAAGGTTTTCTAAATGCTTTAATTGTAGTAGCTGTAGTGTTATATATAGTTCGTAGTATTAAGCATCATTCAATATAGGAATTCGGTAGGAAAGTTTTTGTATCATATGAATAATCGTTTCTCTGGGTAAGAATAGAGAATACTTTCGAACGAAAAAAATTTTTAGAAGGCTTTAAAATAAGTCTATCTTTTATTGTATTCAGTTATGAGTACGAATTTATTTTTTGTTTAGTTTTTGTTAATATTTTATTTTTGTCAATATACAAAAACATTTTATTGCTATTCCAAGCTAAATTTACCAAAATTTTAAGTTTCTATTTGCAAGATAATCTGGGGCTGAGAGTTATATGATATTTTTCCTGTGTATAGATAGATATTTGTATGTACAAAAAGTGCAGAAAAAAAATTATCAATGTAAGAAAACGTAAGAAAATGCTTTACAATCCAATACCAAATTACAAAAAGCATTTTTTAAATTCTAAATCAATAAATAAAACGTCATTACTATCGATTTTACAAATTTTTCCTTTTTACAAAGCTTTTTTTTAAATGTTTTTTTTTATAAATAGCGTTAAGTTAGTTGTAAAGGTAGGTTGTAGTTCTTATGCTTTAAACATTTTCACTTTATACTAACAGCGATTCCTCTGCCAATAATAATAAATTTATTTTGATGATCCCTTTTTTGTTGGATAGTTCCATTTACATTTCATTAAAATCGGTTGAGTAATTTTTATGTTATTGTTTATTAACGATTTAATGTTAATCAAAAGCATATATATGTATTTGTATACGTAGATGATTTAATTAGTAATTTTTGGAGAACAATATTTTAGGCAAATGCGTTTCTAGTAAACAATATGCGTTACAAAAAAAGGAAAAATTACATAAAAAAAACTAAACCGACTTACAACATTGAAAGTGAAAAACCATACTTCCTTAACTTACACAAGTTATTTCATACTTTTCAGTGTTGAAAGGCAGTGTTACTCCTGGATTTATAGTGGTCAGGTCAACAGTATACAGAAATTAGAAAAAAAAAATGTTTTGACTGGACCTTTCTTCACAGTTTATTTTTCTACATACGTACATTGTCCCTCGACAATTATTTTTATAATTGGTAATGTACGAAAATTAATGTCTTTTAGGTAGACTATCAAAAAAGATGCAGAAAACAAATCCAGCGAAAAATTTTGGCAAGAAAGAAAAGCCGAAAGTAGAGGGAGACCCCTACGACATAACGAAGCCACGCCCGGTCAAGCGTCTCGATGACGTTAAGTCATTGGCAGAGAAAACATGCCCCTACTCATGGCGAGTAAAGTAAGTAATCCTTTTTTACGACCAAATTGAAGATAGCAGCTAGGTAATTCTAACTTCTTCTAATTGTAAACAAAACAGTAACTGCGTTCTTCAATTCAATGCATTTAATTGATCAATACATTTGTTATGCAACCCGAATTTCCCAGTTACACAAAGGTTTGTTATGAGTGCCTTTTGCCTATGAAGACGATAGAAGCGAATTTTGAGTTCTGGCCCATTGGAAAACTGACATACCTATTATGTAAACAGTTTCTTTACGCGAATGGAACATACCTGTCTCGTAACCAGTTATGAATCGGTAATAGATATCCCAATTCATAACTAAAGTTTGTAACAAGTTTCTAAATGGATATAGAATATACCCAGTTTGTAACCAGTTATTAATCGAGAATATATTTAATTAATAAAATAACCGGCAAAACACTCACGTAAGGGATCGAATACGTAGACCTGAGTTTCAAGCATAACCATATGCTCATTTGAACGAGTGTGCAGCTGCATCTCCAAGCTCTTGGGCACTGTACAGCGGCGCCCGTTACCGGCGCCGTAAGTAAAGTTTGTAACTAGTTGCCAAACGGGAATAAAAAATACCCAGTTAGTAACCAGTTATGAATTATTAATATATTTCCTGTTTCTAAATACCCTGCTTATTACGAATCTTTATTTCAATCGTTAAAATCGTTGTTGGATACATAAAAAGGAAATATGTGAAGGGAATTTTAAAAAAATTGGCCTTGTGTTACTGTGTTCGTAATGAAATAATCTGTATTTTAATTTAACTTTAATTCATTAACCAGTCCGGTGCAAGTTACTTGTATCGATTTACCTGTTTATACCTGCCTACCCTAGAGTTGTGACGGGAAAAAAAAAAGTCCAGGTTGACTTTTTTTTCCACATCACGTTTCTGGTGTGTCAGTTTTTCGTTTTATTATATTTATATTCCCCTGTAAAGCGGGGACGAGCCACTAGTTATTATTATTGAACTCAGAGCGCATTTTTAAGTAATTATTATCTTACCTATATGCTCGTATTTATTCCTCGCGAGCATGTTGAACTCGTCGTATGATAAGCGTGTGGGATATTGATCATTACACACTCGGCTCGCTTAGCTCGCCTACGGCACGCGCTATATCGCCGCATGTGTTATGATCAACTACCTACACTTGTATCATAAAGTACTATTACGGAAAACAGGCAAACCAAAAATATAGATATTAGACTCAAGGTACATGCAAAGTTTCAACGAGTTTGATCACTTGGTATTCAAAATATGACGAAATTACGTTAACGTAACGCACTATGATGACAATAGACTTAAGTCGGTAATATACCAATATAGATCACAATACTGCAGGTCCTGAAAAATCTTGCTTATTACAAAAGTCAGGGAAATACAGATAAAGTAAGATCAGTTCATAAGCTAGATTTATTCTGCACAAGCGTGAACCCGGCGAGGCGACTGCTTAGCTGCGATTTCTTAAAACATTAAGTAAGAATTGTGTCCTAACTTGGTCATATAAATTTATCATAGCATTATATACGTATCTAATTATAACACACTTTGGTATAATTTGGTTAAATGGTAGGAAAAGGAATGCTTACGTTAAATTTCCTATTTTCTTAATTGTTTTTGTAGACGTGAGGACCTGTAATTGGCTTTCTTGGTGTTAAGATATTATTTAAAATAGTATTTAATAGCTGTAGGTCTTCCTACAAATAAATAAATAAATAAAAAATAGACTTACATAAGGTAACAAACATACTGCATACATCCATTTGCGAAATAGTTATCAGTAATAAACCCCATTCTTATGAAAATAAGTTTATGTACATATTACATATTTAATATGACGAGTAGGATATATTGTGCTGTTTTTGGTAGCATGAATTCGTCAAAAATGCATCCAGAGAATACCTTTTTTTAGATAACCTGGAAATTATAAAAAAGGTAATACTGTAAAATAATTTTACTTACTAGTAAGTAAAATTATTAGTATATTATAGTCTACGTAGTTGACGGTACATTATGTGTGTCTCTTTTATGGACAAGTATTTCCTTTAATCCCCCGAAAAAAATGTCTTGATTAATAAAATAATTGAATAGAGTAAAGGAAAGTGATAGACACGAGTGAAATAGGCACTTAGTTATAAGCCATATATTATAATGCGGATTTTTTATAGTATAAAATTTAATAATAAAGCATTGTGTACGTCTCACAAATATTTTTCGGTCGTCAATTTTTAAGACTGATTTGTTATTAAAATATTAAACATGGTATTTTAATTAAATCTACCTACTAGTCAAAAAACAACTCGCATTTTTAGTGATCATTTCACAAAGGATTTTATTTGTTTATATTAAAAAAGTATATTTACAATCACAAAACTAAATGGAAACACAATCAGCCTATCTGTAGGTAGTTATTTCAACGACAGAGCCGAGTTAAGATACTGTATAGATAACATCACCGTGCCTTTGAACACCATCTCACTCCCCCGATAGTGAGTGAAGTGTGAGATTGAAAATGACAACTTTACTCCCCTTAAGCTTTAAAGGTCAAACCGGCACAAAATTGCTTGTCGCACTACCGTAGTGTCGACCCACTGTACACTTTTGTTTATCGCACTAGAATGGGTCAACAGCAAGTAAAAAATACTGGAAAGATACCCCTTACAAAGTGAACATTCCATTTCTGGATTGATTTGTGACTTAAACAAACAGGACGTGCATAACCATTTTCTTTTGTTTCAGACTGTCGAAGGCATTCCGTTGTGAATACTGCAAGGACTATTTCAAGAAGCTTACTTATTGGGGTAAGTTTATCGCATCACGCACACGTCATATTCTGCATAAACATACACTCTTCCTCACACCTACACACTCGTACACAAGCTTTTTTCCATGTTTAATATTCTTAAGCCAGTGTTTAAGCTTTTTAATGGAATAATCGGGCTTTTTCATTAGTCCCTACTAACATATGCCTCTACCATACATTGTCTAGTTATGTTAGGAAATCTATAAGAAGTAAGATATTTGTATGTAGGTCACATAAAAATATTTAGAACTGTGTATATTTAGAGCTGTATATAGACTTAGTATTAAATAAATAAAAACGATATGTATTGGAAGTATCCACAACTCTTTAGTGATAAGGATTTCAACATGTGTATTGATACGTAGATACGCACGGTATATGGATAAATACGCCATAGGGCTATTTACTGACGCCATCGCACTTGCTTGTATTGTTAAGATCTTGGTTATGCTTAATTGGCTAAGGGAGCCGAGTGTGTAATGATCAATATCCCACACGCTTATCATACGACGAGTTCAACATACTCGCGAGGAATAAATACGAGCATATAGGTAAGATAATAATTATTTTAAAAAGCGCTCTGAGTTCAATAATAATAACTAGTGGCTCGTCCCCGCTTCGCACGGGTATTTAAAATAATAGTTGATTCTAATAGTGAAAGAATTTTTCAAATCGGTCCAGTAGTTTTTAAATTTATTTGTTACATACATTAATACAAATCTTTCCTTTTTATAATATTAGTAGATGGCCTCGACGAAAACACCGAACAACTTTATTTTTATATCATCATATCACTACGCACTAGTCTAGTAAGCAGTCCTAATGCTCTGCTAAGTATAACAATTTCTGTCAATCTCAGCATATAAAAATGTCCCACTATTTGGGAAAGACTTCAAAGTCTTGAGCATAGTGGTGGGGCAATTTGCGAATTCCCGCCTGGCTAGCCACTACCCTCAAGTAGAAAATCTCGCCAAGCACCTGATGGTGTGTTTCGACAGCTGTTCTCGAAAGACTCTAGGTTAGCCTGAACAACGTCTTTGACTACATAATCACTTACCATCAGGTGAGATAGTGGTCAAAGGCTAGCCTATCAGGCATAAAAAACCAGCACAGTGTCGCTAGATTCTTAGTTTTTCACCGCATATCATAGCGTGCTCATTGTATAATTTGATACCAAGATCCACTTTCCATCTCCAAGCAGACCGATGGCGCCTTCCAAAGATCATAATATTATATTAAAAATCGCCTTGGCTATTGTAGTGACGAACTCGAGTTTAGTTGGTTAACTAAAAGAGATGCTGGATGTACGGGGTCAATAAATACTTCAAAGAAAATAACTGTCTACTATTTTCTACTGGTTAATACTTTGACTAGCTAATATTTTACCCGATGATAAGAGATGAAACGATCGAAGATATTTTCCAGGCGTATCTAGAATGTTTGGCTTTCAAGGGCAGCTACTGGAACACACCGTTAGTTATTTCAGACTTGGTGACAGATTTTCTGCTCTTCACTGCTGGTACTACTACACTATATAGAGCGCCAACCTAATACAACAACCAGGTCCAACCGCTCAACCTGATACAGCGCCAGCCTAATACAACAACCAGGTCCAACCGCTCAACCTGATAGAGCGCCAGCCTATTACAACAACCAGGTCCAACCGCTCAACCTGACCAATTGGTTCTAAAGCGCTCCTGAGTAATGCTAGCAGTTATTCATCAAAGTAACAATAGGACTGTACGTTGCTTAACCTAGTAGGTCAATTAAAAACGACTAGGATTGCTCCACTGTGAGTGTATATAGCATGGTAGTAAGGTATTGGTGCAAATACCCGCCTGGCTACCAACCACCCTCAAGTAGCAAATCTGTGACCAAGAACTTAACAATGTGATTATGCAGCTGTCCTTGGAAACCACAAAAAAAGCTGGCTAGCTTTTTTTACATACTACTACAGTATCCGCAATAAAAATGAAATAGGAAAGGCATTGTGATATTTTGTCTATTTTGAACCAATGTTTTTTGCAGTCACGTATCTCTGTATTGGCTGTGGAGCACCGACCAGTTCAACGAAAGAGGCATCTGAGACTCAGTCAATACCATTAAGAAGGTTTCCGACAGAGCCTTCATTAAATTTGGAAGAGAACAAAAAACCGCTAACTTCTTACAACACTTTTCCACGACAAAAGAAAACTTTGCCGCCCGTGCCATGCCATCAAGGATACGCCATGTAAGTGACGACCTTAGTATCGATGCAACTATTTAGTCTTATTTTTTTATTAAAATCATAGTCCCGACCGCACAGCTAGTTAGTAGGAGAGCTCCATTGCACCTAAAAACCACTGGACATGACTAAAGCCAGAAAATGAGCTAAATCTTTTACCGACGACCGACCCATGAGTATTTATTTATTAAAATTACCCTTTATTGATGAATGCCTAGATGGTTCCATAGACGATTGTACTGCCTAGAGGAACCCTTCATGCACAATTATGAATAGTCAACTGTAACATGTACCAGTAGTCAAATGGTAGTGGCCTGGAGCATTTGGACTGCCTGTTTGTGATGACTTGAAGGTTGTCTAAATGCTTTTATTATACCTAGTAGCTGTAGTATTTTGTTAATAAAGGCATATCGCCTGAAAAAAGAAACTGTAACATAAGCATACGTTCGCAAGTAGAGTTCAATAAAATAAAAATATATATATTTAAGTGATAAAAGTACTACAAATGTCAAGGAATATAAGCATTGAATTTTTGTGCTTTTAAGTTATCTGTTAGCTAGAATCTCATCTGTTAGTAAGTGATGTTGTGGTTGAAATTTTAGACCAGCTTAACATGGTATCAAATGACTTTCAAACGCATCTTTCAGTGATTAGAGATCCTGCAGAACCACGATGATTACCAGGTTGCCAGCTTCTTATGCATAGAAGCCGTCTTTGTGGGTACCACAGTCATACCAGATATTCTGCCTCCAAGCAGTAGTGCTAAAAATTGCTGGACGCTGTAGCAGGTAAAATTTCCGGACAAATGAGACGCTTGGAGTGGCTTCTCTGGGTGACAAGCGCAGTGCAGTCCCATGCAAAACTTTAGTTTATGGCGGATATATTACATTAAGGGCCTGTTTCAGAATGTTCGAGTAAGTTCTGGTTTTATTACCCAGAACATATTTAATAAACAAAACACTATCTTTGCGTTTCACAGTCATCGTTTGAGCCTATACATCGGTTAAAGCTTGAAACGCGCTGCATGTTAACTGTCAATTTTATCATTCAGTTATTTTGTGAGTTGCATAGCAACCCGAAACTTTATTAGGACATTCTGAAACAGGGCCTAAATGTTATATTATATATCTAATATAAAATTTATTATTAGAGTACCTCTGTAACAGCTATGTACAAGTGTCACGTTTGCCATCAGGCGCACGACTTGATCATCTCTTCACGCCATAGCATAAACACTTCAAAAACTTCCTTCATGTTTTCCTAGTTAAAGACAACATTATAAAGTGAAATTGTATAGTCAAGGACTTACAAAATAATAAAACATTGTTTTACATTATTTGCTTTATTTTTCTAGATAAAACATAGACTTGAACTATACGCAGGGAGCTCTAGATAAAGTCCACTTGAATTTTGAAGTGCTTGTAGCGAAGTTTACTTGGCCGTTCTTAACCGATCAGCTAAGTTAAGCATATGCGTATGCCCTGCAGGACCCTTTATCGCAGCAGTTTCAGACTCTGTGTGATGATGGGTGTGTATTAGTACCTTACGAATTTAATACGTTTATTTCTAGTACCTATTAGGTTATAGAATAAAATGCAAAAAATCAATTGTGCTCTCCAGCGGGACCCTAAGTTAATATGAATCCTTCAGTTCAGATACCTATATTCTCAAATAGAACTGTATTAGTACCTACCAAAACAATCATTATTAAAAAAAAAACTTAATAGTATTCTTAGTTTTTTTAGGTACAAAACTACCTGTGAGCCAGCGGGACCCTCGGCTAAATTGGCATTTACGGACAACATTTTATGTTTACAGTTAGCATTATATTAGTACCGTCCGCCGCGGTCAGGAGTTGGATGGGTGACCGCTAATGACATTACTACTGAGCGCTTCCGTGCTTCGGCACATTAAGCCATCGGTCCCGGTTGTTGTCTTACGATGGCAGTCATTACAGCATGGTGGTAAGGCATTTAACGAATGCCCGTCTGGCTAGCTACCACCATTCCGTCAGCTGTCCTTGAGAGCCAGGAATTCTAGGCTATCCTGAAAAACATCTTCGACCACATCGTCACTTACCATCACGTGAGATAGTGGTCAAAGGGTAGCCTATAAGCTATAAAAAAACATACATGACATTTTCCTCATCCTGTTCATGTTTTCATGACTAGACCCTGAACACCAATTTTTTTTATATTAAGTAAGTATATATTTTTTTGTTTTTACAGTACATTGTATACAAAATATCCAAAATAAACTATTTACTTAACTTTTCTGTAAATGAATTAGAGCCTCTTGGGGGTCTGTCTACGGACGGGCGGTAAAAATACATTAATAGAGAGCGCTATTGTTGTGCTTTTAAAAAACGAGCTGTTTTTAATTATTATTTATCTTTATTAGAATCCAAACATTTTTAACCAAAAATGGAACCGACTTCAATACCCAAAAGTGTGAAATAACTTGTTGAAGTCGGTACCATGATATTTCAAAAGTACCTATTATCACAATATTGTGCGCATGGTACCGACTTTGACAATTTATTTCACACTTAGGTGTTGAAGTTGGATCCATTTTAAGGTAAAAAAAAAAATCCCTCATTTTAGTGACTCTTGGTACTTACGGGATCGATTGTCATTCATTGTCAACGACTATAGATAGGGAAATATTTTTCAGTCATTGGAGTGTAACTCAAAAACGAATATGATGAAATTTAAATGAGACCAAATCAGCTTTCAAACAAAAAAAAATCAACTTCTCTGTTCACCCAGTCAAAAGTTCTGAGATAACAAACTTAAAAAAAAAACATAAAAAATACAGATGAATTGAGAACCTCCTCCTTTTTTTGGAATTCAGTTAAAACATCCAAAGCCCTCCTTCACAAATTTTGTATTACAGATTAGAAGAAAGTTCCGCGGCATCCCCACGCCGAATTATGCAAACTGTTACAGTAGATGTTCATAACACGGATACAGTAAGCCGCCCTCAGTTCAAAGAAAGTTCATCGCAGCAAATTAGCGCTGAAAAAAGGAGCATTGAAAGTCGCCCTGGCTCCAGCAAGCATAAACGTAGCCCTGAGAAAAATAGACGAAGTACAGAGAGCTGCCGTAGTGACGACCGTACAAGAAGTAGCCCCCAAACATTCGGCAGTAGAAGTATTTGCTCTGGAAGCCGTAGAGGGGTAAGTTTGGAGTTTTTCTCATTTTTCTTCTCAGTCGTTACACCATTGATAGAGCGGTCGTGGTCGTCATGTAGTTGTAGTGGGGGCAGATGTGATGCGCCTCACAATGTCACGCCATCGTCCTCTATTCACGGTCACTCTTGCAAGGGACCGTCCACCGCAGATTTAATTTGGTCAGTCCATCGCATGGGTGACCTCCCGCGCGGTCTCGTGCCTTTTACTACCTTGATCTAAACGACAAGACGCTCAATGGACTGGCTACCTCGCCTCAAAACATGTCCGCAGTATGCGAAGATCCATGATTGCACTATAGCAAGACGCTGCTTAATGCCGAGTTCTTGTAACGAGACGTTTGAGCGAAACTCGGTCCACGACGCCCGAAGCATTCTTCTCCAGCACCACATCTCAAGAGCGGCGTAGAGAAAAATGGGGAAAATAAGAGTTCGCACTAGTCGGATCTTTGTGTTTTCTCATTACCTGTCCCAATACCATACCATGCATAGTAATATAACTTTGGCGAATCAAATTATTACCTTATGATGCAATTAGCAGAAAAAAAAAATTGCCCAGGCTATGTGTTTATTTTAATTTACCTAGTTCGAAGACGATAATCATCAATAATTACTCGCTAGTCATCTAATATAGTGATTGCATTGCCTCCTAAGGTTCCGTCATCCAAATAATAGAGCTACATATTGTACTTCATATACTCATATGCATTTTTTTTATGTTATAGCGACGGAACAAGCTCGATGCCCACCTGATGTTAAGCGGACTAACCTCTGCCTATAACAGATGCATTTCGTCACAAGTCACGAATTGCACTGTGCCCGTCACCTTGAGACATAGTTGTTAGGGCTCATGTGCCTGTTATTTCACTGGCTCTCCAGGACTGCTGCCGGAACACACTGTAAGGTGCTTGGTGACAGATTTTCTACTGGAGCTATTAAGTGGCTAGCTACCAAAGTAGTAAATCTGTCGCCAAGCACCTAACGGTGTGTTCCGGCAGCTGTCCTTGGATTCAGTAATTCTAGGTTAGCCTGAACAACATCTTCGACCACATCATCACTTACTTTCAGGTGAGATATTGGTCCAAGCCTAACCTATAAGGCAAATAAAAAAAAAAAATGGCGATGCAGTGAGATGCCTGATTGAAAGTTATTGATCAGTTGTCGTTACTGGCCCAATTCATGGCACTTCGTCATGCCGTTCTTAACCCAGATTTTTCTTTTTCATTTTTGATTTGAGGCATTCCCTACGATTGTATGATCGACCAGAATGATCTTATTATTTGATATTTTGATAGTGTGGACGGATCTTAATACACTTGCACTTTGCTGCAGGATCAATAACGCACTGAGTGTGTACCTATTTAAGTCTACATATTAAGTACCTATAAAGGTACCATATGCCAATATTATCAGGAATGAAATAAATATATCCCTTTGTTTCAGAGTATTGTGCAAGATAGAGAGTTCGAGAGCTACGCTCGGACAACACTTCTACAACTAGGACTCCCAGGAGCTTCAGCCCTGTGCCAAGAAATAAAATCAAGGATCAGTTCAGATGTAGACTTCGCAGAGTTAAATTATTGGAATAAATCACTGAAAGATCTCATGGACTTTTACTTCGTAGAAAACGAAGGGTACACGGCTAGAGAAGGAATTTTAGCTAGTATTAAAACGTAAATATACATTTATTATCTTCTTGCTTCGTGTGTACTTGGTATACTGCGCAGGTATACTTTAAAGTCGTGTATATTGCAGATGCAGTTCTGTTATCAAGCAAAACATGTTCAGGGTACAACGAGTGATTGCGGTAGGAAGTGGGCATATATACGAAACCTGTGATTTGACCATGGACACCTATAGAATATGCCGACTAGTCACGCAGTGTCACTTCCAACATAGTAAGTAATACAATACTTAAAATATAAAACAGCCAATTGCGAGTTGCATGCAAAGGGTGCTTTACCAGCACACAATGTCTCAAAAATCTGGTTGTGTGGTTATCGTATGCACTAGTGATGTAACGAATGCTGGATTTTTCACATTCGCGAATGCGAATGCGATTGCGAATATTTATCTTTAACATTCGCGAATGCGAATGCGAATATTTAAAAATTTCAAAAAAAGCGCGCGTAAAATGTTTGACAGGTTTGACGTTTCGTGTCGACCATGTTTAATTCGAAATATTTTTTTTGCAAAAAATGGAACCGTTTCAACACCCAAAAGTGTGTAATAACTTGTTGAAGTCGGTACCATGATAGTTCAAAAGTACCTATTATCACAATACTGTGCGCATGGTACTGACTTCGACAAGTTATTACACACTTTTGGGTGTTGTAGTCAGTTCCATTTTTCGCAAAAAAAAAATTCACACTTTTTAGTGACCCTTGCTACTTACGGGATCGATTATGATTCATTGTTAACGACTATATCATCAAGATAGGTAAATATTTTTCAGGTATTTTAGTGTAACTCAAAAACGGCTTGACTGATTTTGATGAAATTTAAAATGGGACCAAACGACAAGCATTACCTTTCAAACAAAAAAAGAATTTTCAAAATCGGTTCACTCAGTCCAGAGTTCTGAGGTAACAAACATAAAAAAAACAGACGAATTGAGAACCTCCTCCTTTTTTGGAAGTCAGTTAAAAATAGCCGAGCCGATATTGGTTAATTGAATGAATTTAGTCACAAAAAGTTCATTCTAAAAGTTTTGTTTTGAGGTTAGTTTTATGTTGTTTTTCAAATTTAACTTTTATTTAAGGGACAAAGTGGCATAAAAACATGAGGAAAGCACACATCAGCGAAGTTCGGACTTATTTTACAATATGTGATGCAGAAAATATTAATTTAAAAATATCTAAGTGTTATCTATTGCATTATTATTTCATAATATGAAATTCATACGCATGCATGCAAAAATTCCTTTTTGATTATTAAAAACATTCGCTAAATATTCGCATAATTTTTGCGAATGCGAATGCGAATATTGAAAAATACGCGGATATTCGCATTCGCATTCGCATTCGCAAAAATTATGCGAATATTTAGCGAATGTTTTTAATAATCACTAGTATGCACAATATTTCGTTAACTCGGGATCCTTAGCGTGAGTCTCATTCGCCCTTAGCTAGTTCTTATTATTTGTTTTCTAAATATAACCACACAAAGTTATTGTCAAAGTCCAAGTCAAAATCATTTATTCAATTTAGACGTCTACGACGCTCTTAATTTGGTCATTTAATTTTAATATTAAAACATTCTACATAGTACTGTCACGTTAAGCAAAAAAATATATGAGCCAGTTAGAGAAGAACGAGCAAGAAACTCGGGACCATTCTTTTTAACAATGTGTTACATTCTATGTAATATAATTATTACAATATTTGTTTAAATTACGTGGGTAACAGGTGATTGCATTTCAAAGGCGGAATTTCCAAGTACTTTTGTCGTTAAAGTAATCACAAACTTTGTAGTAGGATTTTTAATCAAAATGTTTTTCACATGCATCTTGAACCCACACACAATTAGCTAAAAAGGACCTTTCATTTGTTTATTCCTTGTGTTATAATCGTGATTGTGACAGTTTCATTTAAATTTACTAATTTTTTTACGAGTATATGGCTCGTATTGCATGCTTTTGTAAGATAAAGATTGTCTCTATCTCATTATTTTAATTTGTTTTTGACATATTAATCATCATCATCAGCCAGAAGACGTCCACTGTTGAACAAAGCCTCCCCATAGAATGCCACTATGGGGGCTGTTAGCTAATAGCCGTTCTTTGTGCTTGTAACCATAGTCACCAGTCCCCCACCAGTCAGTCCACCTGGTGGGGGACTGGTACCAACTCTACCGGTGTTCCGGTGTAGTGGGTAACTACTCAAGAACCTTTCTTCCCCATCGGTTACCAGTTCGCCTAGCAATGTGGCCCACCCATTGTCACTTCAACTTGCAAATTCTGAGAGCTATGTCAGTGACTTTGGTTCTTACGCGAATATCCACGTTCCGGATTTTATCGCGCAAAGAAACTCCGAGCATAACTCTCTCCATAGCTCGTTGGCCGAATCTGAGCTTGTCCATAAGGGCCACAGTTAAGGATCACGTCTCAGTGCCATAAGTTATCACTGGCAACACACACTGGTTGAAGACTTTGGTCATAAGGCTCTGCGGGGTGTTCGACGTGAAGATGTCGCATAACTTCCCAAACGCTGCGCATCCCAGTTGGATTCTTCGGGGTACCTCTCTGCGAAGTTGGACCTACCTAACTGGACAGTCTGTCCCAGGTAAATGTAGTGGTCAAAAACTTCGTTCCCAACAACTACTGGTACGGGTGCAACATGGACATTTGATATATTATTTAAACGTTCTTACGATGGAGCAAAATGAAAATACCTTTTCTCTGACGAACCACCCTTTGGACTCCTTTTTGAAAACAAAGATGGGAAAGACTCCGGGATACATACCGATTTCACCCGAAAGATCGTATTTGGCATCGTTTTCTGGAGGTAAATTCTCGCGCAGTGACACTGCTACATGACTGGTATCAACGGTCAAAGGTGGTGTGACGTCTTTTCTACTTACGATCGTTATCATGAAATCCTAGACAACGTTTAGCCAAATTAAAAGCAGGGAGGAAAAATAAAATATATTATTTTGAATTGTTATTACAATATGTTATTTTGTTCGTAACAATTATTATATTTATTGATGCTAATATTCAGTCAATCAGATACATTCTGGAACTTTTTGTGTAATTTTCTGAACTTATTTGATCCCTGTTTTTACTTGAGCATACATTTATAGAAGGATATTTGCTGTCGTGTTCCAGCAGCAGTCCTTGAGAGCTAGTGAAATTACAGGCACATGAGACTTAACAACTATATCTCAAGGTGACGGGCGCAGTGCAATTCGTCACTTGAACGATGAACTGCATCTGTTATAGGCAGAGGTAACCGCTTAAGGTCAGGTGGGCCTCGAGCTTGTACCGTCACAATAACATCAAAAAAAAATTATAATTCGGACTTTAATGTATTTTTGACACTGAAATAAGGGTAAATGCACTCGGATCACTCAGTCTTGGTATCCACTGTATAATGTGTTACTTCACTAATAACGTGACTTGGATCCATGTACTCTAGAAACTATTTAAGTTTTTAGTAATCCCATTAGATCCCATAAGCTTATCAATATGAATATATGGGTGATTATAATATTAATATGGTTGAGAAGGCAACTCGTACTTCGAAATCTTTTTTTTATTGCTTGGATCGATTTTGATTTTGAGATTGCCTTTGACCACTATCTCACCTGATGGTAAGTGATGATGTGGTCGAAGGTGATAACAAGCTTAACCTAAAATTACTGGCTCTCAAGGACAGATGCCTGAACACGCCGTCAATAAGGGCATCAACGTTCACACATTGTGGGCAATGCGCAATCCCTAATGTACAGCTAGACAATAGCCATTTATGCGAGTCAATAACTACATTTGCTCAATTTGCTCATTACAATAAGCCAATTAACGCACAGTTCCGCCCCCTTGCACATCATGCTTAGGGTGCGCGCTTGGATTTCCAGGAACGGTCAGAGCAAGTAGGTATATGTTTCATTAAGGGTAATGTATTCTTAGCTCTTGCCATACAAACTTAGTTTCGTCTTATTATTATTGTTAAGTGTTTAAACTCGATGAAATTATGCATTCATATTGTTCAGCCTAAAATTTACGCCTCTGGTTTGCCAGTTTTTAATTTTACTACATATTTTATTTTTAAATGTAAAAATAAGAATTGAGCGTAAATCGATTATTCCAAATAATTTTGTTAATAAACATTTTGATGGAAAACTGACGATTCAGAAGCATATGCAAATGTATTTTTTTTATTTTTCGTCGAGTTTATATACCTACCAAGTGCTCAAACACGATAACATTTTGCAGGCGCGAAACCTATCCTCTTGGTTTGTCAGTTTACCATAAAATTATGTATATTCATAATTATTTGAAAAAACTGTACTGTATGGTAATTTTTATTTTCACATTCATAAATAAAATAAATAATAAAATTAAAAACTGAACTAAATAACCAACCACCAGAACCAGAAGCACACACACCACTATCACGAACATGCCAAAATTTCAATGAGTTTGAGAACTTAGTATTTCAAATAAGACGAAACTTCGTTTGTATAGAGATAGCTACGAAGACACTGGCCTAATTAATCCCGCATTTTAAAAACCTTTAGAATTTTAGCAATTTCGACTCAGGACCATTATAACTGAAATAACAAAATAGTTAATAACTGATAAAAACCAACCATTAATCATCTAGAAATGTTGAGAGTGTCATGAAATTCACCAAAAACGCGTATCCAAGCACAGACGACAGAATACTATAGTAAGAACAATATAGATACAACACGATTCATCTTATGTAAAATCGATGTCAAAGATATGACACACTTAAATCTTGAATAAACAAGTTCAACTTGCCATTGTGTCCTTCAAGCCTTAGCAGGGGTACAACTCACACCTCTTATAGTAATAATAACTTGATCTTACTGCAAAATGTTATACCTCCACGGCAATTAAGCAGGCTTACAAGCGGTAAAGGAATCGCTCGAAGCTTTGATGACGTCACAACAAATAGTTCATTCCTTTCGCGAACTCTGACGTGACATTTAATATCAAGAATTTCTGTTCCAACGACAAATCCCTCATGTTTATCCACCTTAAAAAAAGTTACTTTCTAGCAGCGGATTTAGACTTGATTTTGATTATTTTTCGATAAAAATGGGTTTAATTACTGTGTAAATTACGTAAAATGTTTTTGTTTCTATAATTCTTTAAAACAAATCTATAAAACTTATTTGATGAGTGAAAGTATAAAAAATAACAGATGGTTATTGTGAAGTATACAAAAAATGTCGTAAAACTATGGTAAAACCGTTCCATAACATCGTAGTTCTGAACAGTGCGAGCGGGATCACGCTATATTATAAACATATTGTATCTCGCTTGCACATCCGTGATACATATTTCATTCGTTTTTTAAGTAGGATCAAACCAATTGTAGCCGCCAACTTGTTATCATATGTGTACCTACGCTGTTCGATGTATCCCCTCCCAAAATTACCTTCTCCTACCCCTGCCCCTCCGCTTCCATTCCTCTATCGACATCTGTGTGGCAAGTCGCCCCTTTTTCCTTACGTTGGCGCGGTCGTGGCATAATGAAAGATTGGCCTAGATTAAGCCTACAAGTGCAGTGCATAACGTGTACAGTGTTACATTGCCTAAAACAATAGTACTGTGATATTAAACAACAGCGCCACAACGCCCGAGCCCCTTCGGGAGTTCAACTAGCCATCGAGCGTCTAACCAAGTGAGTCCTATCCTTCTATACCAACACATACCAGCGTAAACACCAATATTGCTGGACGAAATTGTGGGTCGGTGATAGTTCGTGTTTGCGAATGATGATTTTAAGCATGAAACAAAGCGCTACTTTTTTATGATGGTTTCGTAAAAGGTGGGAGTTGGTCCCCAGTATTTTTTAAAGACATAAAAGGAGTGACTCCAATTTTCTTGCCCATTCTTCTCGAAGTGGCTCTATACCATGTTTGCCGAACGCGGCTGCAGAATATTTTAACCTTAAATTATGTAATTATTATGCATATTGGGTACACCATATATTATACCATTATATTATGTATAATATTATTATAAGCTGATTATTTATCGAATAAAGTTCCAGCATGTTTATAGGCGGAAAATGTAACAATGTGCTAGTAGTCGCTGTATTGTTTTTTGATGGCTGAGGTGTTACGTTAACTATTGAGTAGTTATATTTTTTTTTATGTTTTTTTAGGATATTTTCAGTAAATTACGTAATCTTTTCAGTAATAACAGATTAATGATTTTTTTTATACTTATTTAATATACTTACCTATCATATATTTGACCATACTGAAAATTTTATTTTGTGTGTATGTTTTTATTATTTTTGTATTTATATTTTATTGACTGAATTTTGTAGATGAATAATAAATAACTATGATTTCTGTTGTATTTCAAAAAATGGGTAAAAATAAAGTTATACGTTTTTCTCACAAAACTTATATATTATAAATTAAACCTGTCAATATTCTTTGAAGGCTTACCCATAATATGTTTATGTAACTCAAATATATGACTTGTAATCAGTTATGAAAGTCACTAAATATGAAATAGTATCCTAATATGGAATATCTTAATTTATCCAACAATATACGTATGAAACGTAAAACACGAATATCTTCTGTTTTATTCGGTCAATTGCTATCCCTCTGACACCATTCGTGCCAGTTGCGCGAACGCTGCAGTGTGGCAGGCGTCTTTTGTTTTGTTGTCCCGCAGAAAAAAGGTAAGTAATAAATGAGTGTAAATTTAAGTAATAAATGAGTACTATCTGTTATTAAGTATGTATATATTAGTATTATACCATTTAAAATATCGATGTCATATTTATCTTTATATTTTGTGATTTATATATTGTGACATACAATACTCAGATTATAGAAGTGTATAAAAGTTGAACTAGTATAAAAATCCAAATATGGACAGTCGTCGGTATCTACTTATGGAATATTCCAAAATTAGGTCTTTATATTTCACCCGATAGATACTTGCAACTATTTCGTTAAGTAATCGTATGCTATGTTTGTTTTTAGAATGTCGACTTCACAATCAAACAAGAAACGAAAGACTTTTTTCTATGGATGAACGTGGAGAAAGCTGGATTAAATGCTTAATGTCTGGCTCTGGGCACATTATGATTGTACTAGTCCGGAGTTTGATAGTTGAATCTGTGACTTTTGCTAATGAATTAAGTCACTTCTTTCATTTATTATAACATTTTATTTGCATTTATTTGATCTCGTAGATATTTCCGTTTATTTTTGTAAATTATTGTTGATATTCCATATATATGTTCCATGTTTTTTTTTTTACCGGCGGTATGCCTTTATTAAACAAAATACTATGAACTATATACAACACTACAGCTACTACAATAAAAGCATTTAGACAACCTATAAGTCATAGCAGACTCATAGGCAGTCCAAATGCTCCAGCCCACTCCCAGTTGGCAGCGTGCCCAACATGCTGGCAGCATTGCCCCGTTGCATTGCAATGCTTATTCGTTGAGCCAAATATGTGCTAGCATTTTGATCACGCGTCGCATCGACCAAGCGCTCAGATAAGTTTTGGAAAATACGATGAGCTCCCGGTCCCCACGGACCCAACGTCTCTACACCAAACGGCTCAAATATGTAACCCATACCGAGATTAGCATATTTGCGCCGCTTGAGTTGCTCCGCCGAAGTAACCGCAGCGCCCTCACGTTGGTTTCAGAAAGATGTGAAGGCGCTAAAGTGTCTACGCAAGTAGCGTCCCACACTAAAAGCCGTCCTAACTTCCACGGAATTAGAGTCATGCCGTCAGGTCTTTTACCATCGTCACGCATCAGACCATTCGGTTCCAGAATAGCTGCAACATTGGCGCTGGCAAAAGCCCGGCGAATGATATCGTTAAGGCTGGCGTGGCGGGAAATTCGACCAGCACTTACCTTTTTTTTCCATAATATAAATAATCCCATATATAGGAATAGGTACCCACCTATTCCTTACTCGGTTACTCATTTGTTACTTTTGTTTTTGTGTTGACCTTAATTTGATTACTCATATATTTGATTAAAAACTGTCAATTACTACAAAAAAATATATGACTGATTGGTAATAACATTAAACTTGAGCTAAAAAACTGTCGCGAGTTTTGTCCATAATTATTATTTAGTAACCGGCTAGGACTCGCGTAATATTTACCGGATATTGCTCCGACCAGTTTCGAACTTATTTGAAGTTCTTCGTCTGGGAGTCACGATTGTGCACAGCGTCGAGCGCGGGCCTCAGCACGTAACTGGCGTTGAGACGGTTGCGCCGCAGCTGTCAAAGTCAGGATTTCTCCGTCCGAACTGTCACTTCTGTCACTATCACTGTGATTGTCACTGTCGTTTTGGTAGGTAAGGGAATGTTGACACACTACACTTGTACTATCTTCTTCGCGGTTCCACCCCGATGCCGTATCACAAATGTTAAGGACTGGTATCCAGGCCGGCGGAATGTTCCATCCACGATCCCGATTAAAATTAGGGTGGCGTCTAATTTCGATGGCCTCTCGTACTTTACGCGGAACGAAGAACTTCTCTCGCGCTAGTACGGCCGTCTTATCAAAACGGAGATAGTGTGCGCCTGGGATTTGGGAATGCTCTGCCACTGCCGACCTCACGGTATCCAAGTTTTTGACACTTCTGATATGCTCTGTCACTCTGGTGGAAACATTGCGTCGAGTCTCGCCTATATACGACTTACCGCAATCGCATGGGATCTTGTACACTCCAGGGCAGTTCAGAGTATCTTTGTCCTTAGGAGACCGGAGCAGTTGTCGCAGCTGTCCGGCTGGACGGAATACAGCCTTCATGTCAAACTTCCGTTTTAGGTAGTGCCCGATTTGGTCAGTCACCCCCTTCACGAAAGGCAAGTAAATAGGAGACCGTTCCACTTTTTGCTGCCGCTGACGTTGACTTGTACTTGCCCATTGAGTACATCTTCTCCAGTTGAAGCCGTTACTCTCTAGGACGCTCTTGACATGATAAAGTTCAGCCTCGACGTGTTGAGGGTCACAGATATGCAGAGCTCTATTTATAAGCGTTCGTGACACGGACGCCAGCTGTGACGGGTGATGGTGCGATTCTGCCTGTAGGTACCTATCCGTGTGTGTCGGCTTCCGATAAACAGTGTGAGCCAACCTGCCATTTGGCTCCCTAATGACACGAACGTCCAGAAAAGGTAGACTACCGTTTTGTTCTTCCTCAAACGTGAACTGAATCTTCGGGTGTATTGTATTTAAGTACGTACCGAACCCACTGAGTGCAACCTTATCAATAATGGCAAACACATCGTCGACGTATCTCCACCAGTACCTTGGCTTGAGGGCAGCATTTGTCAGTGCCGCAGCTTCAAACCACTCCATGAAGATGTTGGCCACTACGGGAGCTATCGGCGAGCCCATAGCCACACCGTCCACCTGTAGGTAGTATTCACCGCGCCAAACGAAGTATCCGCTCTTGAGACAGTATTCCGCCCACTGAATGTACTCAATAGGTAAATTCGCGCCATGTATTATGTCATTTAATACCTTCATTGCATCCTCTACTGGCACATTCGTGAATAAAGAAAAAGAGCAGCCAGATGAAGTAATGGTAAGTTTCGACGTCATTTCTTTATTCACGAATGTGCCAGTAGAGGATGCAATGAAGGTATTAAATGACATAATACATGGCGCGAATTTACCTATTGAGTACATTCAGTGGGCGGAATACTGTCTCAAGAGCGGATACTTCGTTTGGCGCGGTGAATACTACCTACAGGTGGACGGTGTGGCTATGGGCTCGCCGATAGCTCCCGTAGTGGCCAACATCTTCATGGAGTGGTTTGAAGCTGCGGCACTGACAAATGCTGCCCTCAAGCCAAGGTACTGGTGGAGATACGTCGACGATGTGTTTGCCATTATTGATAAGGTTGCACTCAGTGGGTTCGGTACGTACTTAAATACAATACACCCGAAGATTCAGTTCACGTTTGAGGAAGAACAAAACGGTAGTCTACCTTTTCTGGACGTTCGTGTCATTAGGGAGCCAAATGGCAGGTTGGCTCACACTGTTTATCGGAAGCCGACACACACGGATAGGTACCTACAGGCAGAATCGCACCATCACCCGTCACAGCTGGCGTCCGTGTCACGAACGCTTATAAATAGAGCTCTGCATATCTGTGACCCTCAACACGTCGAGGCTGAACTTTATCATGTCAAGAGCGTCCTAGAGAGTAACGGCTTCAACTGGAGAAGATGTACTCAATGGGCAAGTACAAGTCAACGTCAGCGGCAGCAAAAAGTGGAACGGTCTCCTATTTACTTGCCTTTCGTGAAGGGGGTGACTGACCAAATCGGGCACTACCTAAAACGGAAGTTTGACATGAAGGCTGTATTCCGTCCAGCCGGACAGCTGCGACAACTGCTCCGGTCTCCTAAGGACAAAGATACTCTGAACTGCCCTGGAGTGTACAAGATCCCATGCGATTGCGGTAAGTCGTATATAGGCGAGACTCGACGCAATGTTTCCACCAGAGTGACAGAGCATATCAGAAGTGTCAAAAACTTGGATACCGTGAGGTCGGCAGTGGCAGAGCATTCCCAAATCCCAGGCGCACACTATCTCCGTTTTGATAAGACGGCCGTACTAGCGCGAGAGAAGTTCTTCGTTCCGCGTAAAGTACGAGAGGCCATCGAAATTAGACGCCACCCTAATTTTAATCGGGATCGTGGATGGAACATTCCGCCGGCCTGGATACCAGTCCTTAACATTTGTGATACGGCATCGGGGTGGAACCGCGAAGAAGATAGTACAAGTGTAGTGTGTCAACATTCCCTTACCTACCAAAACGACAGTGACAATCACAGTGATAGTGACAGAAGTGACAGTTCGGACGGAGAAATCCTGACTTTGACAGCTGCGGCGCAACCGTCTCAACGCCAGTTACGTGCTGAGGCCCGCGCTCGACGCTGTGCACAATCGTGACTCCCAGACGAAGAACTTCAAATAAGTTCGAAACTGGTCGGAGCAATATCCGGTAAATATTACGCGAGTCCTAGCCGGTTACTAAATAATAACATTAAACTGTTTTAATTTTTTTGAAAATATTTTTTTATATCCCTAAAACAAAATGGTATTTTATATTTAGTGACTTTCCTCCACCAATAAATGAATATGAATATAAATAAATAGATATATTTTTAAGTTATATTTTTAGCTTCTAACGTTTTAATTATTAAAGTTTTCTTGTTATAATGATTATAATATCTGCTTGTTGCTTTTAAATTTAACTTTTTATTAGTATACAATGTTCTTAAACATAGTATAGAGCAATTGTAATTCCTTTATAATATATTGTGTCCGTGCGTCAGTCAGGTCTTGGCTAAAAATCAGCGCTGTAGCTTGAAGCCTTCTTGGCTTCTTTCTGGCTTGAAAGCAATGGAAAAGGCTGTTTTCTGGTCAAGCGAAAATTAATACAACGGTCTCGCCGACTCAAAACAAGACGAATTTGTTATTATTATACACTATAATATTTTTTTATATTATACCTTTTTTGTAGTTTTCACGAAGGGTATGGAACACCCTTCGTGTGCGAGTCCAACTCACACTTCGCCAATTTTTTATGTTGGTTGTTATAGTGGCAACAAAAATACATCATTGTAAACATTTTGATTGCCTAGCTATCACAGTTCATGAGATAGATACATACGGACATTGAAGTCTTTGTAATAGGGTTCCGTTTTTAGCCTTTGGGTACGAAACTCTAATGTACCTGGAAGCGAATCTATGGAAGCGAAATGATTAAATCGTTTTTTTTTTCAGATATTCAAACTCCACTACCTCCTTTGATCACCTTGTTCCGCCCGTCAGTACTACAATTACTTCATACAGTTGCTGAAGCTGTGAACAGCCTCGACGAAACGGGAATATTACTACTCTACATATCTGCAGAACAAGGGCGTGAATCTGTAATCCTGCCTGGACATTGTATGTCCAACATTTTTTTTATTGAAGCGCTCGTAGCGTAGTTTCCTTAGCCATTCCCGATCAGCAAAGTTAAGCAACGCCCTTCCCTGTCAAGAGTTGGATGTGTGACCGCTAGTGACATTACCACTGAGCGCTTCCATGCTTCGGAGGGCTCGCTAAGCCGTCGTTCCCGGTTGTTGTCTTAGGATGGCAGTCGTTTTAGCATGGTGGTAGGGCATTTCGCGAATGCCCACCTGGCTAGCTACGACCCTCAAGTAGAAAATCTGCCGTCAAGCACCTAAAGGTCTGTTCCAGCAACTGTGCTTGAGAGCCAGTAATTCTAGGTTAGCCTGGACAACATCTTCGACCACATCATCACTTACCATCAGGTGAGATAGTGGTCAAAGTAGCCTTTGACCACCTATCAAGAATAAAAAAAAAAATCTGGTCATACCCTATTTATACATATAGATTAGATATCGGTGCGATGCATGCTCGGTAACGGACGTGTATCGCTGATGGTAAAGTCATAAAAAATTGTAATTTGAGAATCGCGAGGCATTAGCCGCCGCTTCATTTGTTGTCGCTATAGGCTCTCCGGAACTCGTAGCCAACGAGTTGTTGGTGTTTATAACTTACGCTATGGACATCAGTATCCTACAGATCTGCAAGGCCACGTTCTAGGAAAAGGAAATTTGCAGTGGCAAGGCGCTTCTGAGCCAAGGTACAAGGTGCTTAGAAAGGCTGACCACATGCCAGTTCGGCGTTGGGATGGATGCGAAAGAAGTCTCCAAGATATCATCAACTTACTTTAAGTGACTGACCCTGACGACGTGCCCGTTGAATTTTGTGCGAAGGAGTTGGGCCGCTTCTGAGCCAAGTTATGAGTAAGTTGGAGGCCTCCGAAAACACCATCAGTGAGCTGCGTGCTGAAGTGGTGTTATTATGAAACATTATTTCATTACTTAGATACTTAATCATTCGTGAAAATTCCTTGTCCGTCCCCTTTTTTTATATAGCTGATAGCCTTTGACCACTATCTCACATGATGATATTGTGATTGAAGATGTTGTTCAGGCTAACCTATAATTACTGATTCTGATGAACAGCTGGCGAAATACACCGTTTGGTGCTTGACAGATTTTCTACTAGAGGGTGGTAGCTAGCCAGGCGGGTATTTGCAAAATGGCCTTCCACCACGCCATATCGACCATGAACATGTTCATGGTCGATATATTGTCAGTAATGATATTGTTGTCAAAGAATTTGCTTAGCGGTGTGGTCAAAGGGTAGCTTATCAGCTATTAACAATAAATAAAAATAAACTTAATTAATGCATGAGAAGGAAACCGTTTTTAGTATATAGTAGTGGTAGACTGACCTAGAAATCTGAAAGATACTGTACTGTACTGTATCAGTCGGACTGCCCACTGCTGAACACAGCCTCCCCCATTATGGGAGGATTTGCCATAATCCCCACGCTTGGCAGGCGTCTTGGGGATCACAGTATAAGATGACAGTTCCTCAAGAGGCTTAGCTGCCCATCTTCCGGTACTTTTTTTGAAAGAAACAATACAACAAAATTTTATATCTTTACTATTTTAGTTTTGATGGCAAACATTTTATAAAATGTAAAACTTTTACAGTCTACCATATCTTTAACTTTCCAGATATATAATTGAAAATAAAATATGGTCGGTGCGCTTGTGAAATCCAGTACCTACCTATACCTTTGAAATTTGAGTTTTTTTCTGATGAAATTTCTTTAATTTTCAACGTATTTTATAACAAAAAATTATGTGGTTATGTGAAAATTCTCACTCTATCCCGATTTACCACAACTTATAAGTGGAATAAAATGAATGTGGCGTAATGCTAAATCAGTTTAAGTGAACCTTACGTAAAAATCCGGGCAAATAACAAGATTTTCAAAACACAAAACTGCACATAACAGGTTTGGAATGCGCACCGACCATATTTCATTTCTACTTAATAAGTTCCTTACAATGACTAATTAACGTGCTAGGGTGTAAGATTAGTACATTATCCAACAAGTGCGCGAAATTGTTTATAACAATCGAGATGGGTTTTAGCCTAAATGGAGTAGAGATTGTAATAAACAACACGCACGAGTTTCATACGACGTTTTTCAACACACTTTCGGAACGAATACGAAAGTTTCGATACGAAAATATTTTCCTAATCTGTTTAATAATCTGATTAAGAAGGTTTATAATTAAATCTTCTAAAGTTGTACTTCAGTAGGTAAAAACTCTTTGGTTTGTTTTTATATGAAAAACGAACGAAACAAACTACAATCTCCTTGGCGAGAAATGTGGAAACGTTGTTTTTTTCTTCTAATTAAAACACTAGTGGGATAAAGAAATTATATGCGTACATATGCGTGGACGATACCATCCATTTATGAATGACACTCTATTGTTCTCGTTATCTCGGATTCCAAAGGATTAAAGCAGTGACTGCTCAGTGGCATTGGCTATAGACTGCCATGCAGCATGTCAATGGTTCAAAACCCGCCGCGAGCTTGAGCCTCACCGCATTGTGGAAAGGCATTTCACGAATGCCCACCTGGCTAGCGACCACCCTCAAGTAGAAAATATGTCACCAAGCACCTAACAGTGTGTTACGGCAGCAGTCCTTGAGAGCCAGTAAAATTACAGGCACATGAGACTTGACGGGCGCAATACAATTCATCACTTGACGAAATGCATTTGTTGTAGACAGAGATTAATCCGCTTAACATCCGATGGACCTATAGCTTGTTACATCACAATAAAATAAAAAAAACAAAACAACATTCGTCATTGCAGCGGTATCAAGTAGAACTAGCCCGTTTGATATGATTTGGTACAGCCCAGATACATCTAATCCTTCAAAATCGCTGCACCTCCTAAGATGGACTATTGCATCGATAGCCTTTGATTGGCTAATTCATGACAAATCAAACGACCGCCTCTGCTCAAAGGCCACATTCCTCATTCGTGTAATTGCAATCATGGTTTAAACACGGTCCAATAAATATTGATATTACGACAAATTATCTTAACCTGATGTTTATCGGAACGGAAACCAATCAAGGAGATTCCACTTTCAGTCCATCCAGAAGCGCTTGTAGCGAAGTTTGCTCAGCTGTTCTTAACCGATCAGCGATGTTAAGCAACGTCCACCGAGGTCATGACTTGGATGGGTGACTGCTAGTGACATTACTACTGGGGGTGCACGTGGTTTGGGGGGCACGATAAACCGTCGGTCCCGGTTGTTGTCTTAGGATGGCAGTCATTATAGATTGGTGGCAGGGTATTTTTCGAATTCCCGCCTGGCTAGCTATCAAGCTCAAGTAGAAAAACTGTCGCCAAGCACCTAACGGTGTGCTCTGGCAGCTGTCCTTGTGAGCCAGTAATTTCAAGGTTACCCTAAACTACATCTTCGACCACATAATCATTTATCATCAGGTGAGATAGTGGTCAAAAGCAACCCTATCAGTTATGATAATGAATAGATACAGTCGTTACATTGCGGAAATCCATATTTATTAATAACAAATATTTATAATATTTGAAGATTACGTTAAAAAATATATGTAGTGACAGTTCCGCCTAATTCAGCCTGTTCAGCCGACGCGAAGTCACAAACGCCACGAAGCCAAACTAGAAGAATTTTTGACGCGTTTCGGTTTTACATGTAGCATCCTCAGGAGGACTTTACTCTGCGAGCGAATCGTGCTATTTTTTGATATATTTTAAGTATTTTATTAAAATATTTATTTTAAGCTGAGCTACAGTGGTCTTTTATTTTGTATGGCGGCCATTTTGAATCTGCCATCTTGGATTTTTGACAACTGTCTTAAAAATTCCTTGCAACTATGGCATTTGTTCAGCCACATACATATCAAGGCATACAGTAGTGAGATATAAGCGTATCCAACATACTCATGACGTCATACGACTTAAATAAAATAGAAGATTCTTATGAATACTGCTATATTATAACAGGATCAGTATATAAGCATCTTGGTCCTCGTTTATAAAACTGTTGATGAGAGTGATAGCTCTTACCGTCGTCGGTGCAGACGTAATCGATTATCAAAATAATCGAATTGGCACATTCCATTATGTATCTGTGGATTATGCCGTATACGAGTATCTGTCAATATCAATCAAATCAATCAAATGGCAGTGGACAGGGAATTGCATTTTTTTTATATGATAAAAGGTTTTCATATGGAGTGCTACTTAGTTTCTACCATTCGTTATATTTTTGACCGATTTCAACAATGGTAGATGTTTTCAAATTGACGTTGCTTTCTTTGTGTGTAATACAAAGACAGAGTTTACCGATTTTGACTATTTTTTTTTTATATTCATAATCTGGTGCTTGTCATGTATGTCTCATTTAAATTTTAGTGAGAACTGACGAGTATTTGAGTTATCCATCATAACGCGTATTTTATATATTATTTGCTATCGGTTTTCTTTTTCAGGAAAGTAAAAATTTCTTTTATATATTAATCTGAAATCTCACGGATACTGCCCAAATTTCAAAATTTTTATTTACGTTTTGTAAACATTCTACATTATTACGAATTAAAAAAAATATTGCTCGTTACCTACATCTTCAAAAGTTATTGAACACCAATGCACTTAAATCCGTAAATACCGAAACTACGTTGTCGTACCTACTAAGTTGTCGTATCGTTCGTCGTCATCTCGTCGTCGCCGTCGCCATCGTCGTTGGCGTCGGCGCCGTAGCAATCGTCATCGTGACCGTTCAAATTCAAATATAAATTCAAAATCATTTATTCAATTTATGCGTCTACGACGCTCTTATGAAGTTCAATTACAAATTTTAATATTGAAATATTCTACATTGTACTGCCACTTTCAGCAAAAAAAGGCGTGGGGCGCGACTTAAGTGGCAGTTCTGCAGCGGCGCGCGGCGTCGGCGCGTATGTCGGTTATCGCGCAAAAACATTATCCTCTTTTTGCCCGTTTGGATAAAAACTATGCTATGTTTTTTCCCCGGTCTCAAACTGTTTCCATACCAAATTTCATTCAAATCGGTCCAGTAGTTTTGGCGTGAAAGCGTAACAGACAGACAGACAGAGTTACTTTCGCATTTATAATATTAGTACTGATAATACGATTATTACAATATTTGTTTGTGTGATGTAGGTGACAGGTGATAGCTTGGTAGAGGCGGAATAGTAGAGGCGGTAGAAACAGACTCAGTAAAGTTAATATATCAATTTCTTTATAAAGATCCCTTAGAGATTCCATAGGATCCATTTCACATATGGCTCGAATTGTACGCTTTTGTAAGATAAAGATTGTCTCTATCTCAGCAGCAGCTCCCCACAGCAATACACCATACGACACAATACTGTGGAAGTACGCGAAATAAACTAGCCTTAATTGTTTGTATCACATTTATGCAATATATTGATTTTTTCCTCGCGGCTACGGCTCGGGCTGCAACCCACAGCCTCGTGTATATAGCAACTTAGCTCACTGGTATCATAATATAACTATTAATACATGCATAACATACATACGCAACATGGATAGTTTTAGAGGTTTCTAATGTGATGTTCAAGAGTAACCTTTCAAAAGTAATCTACTCGTATAAGAAAACATGTTTGTATTGTCATAAATGACAAAAGCTCTGTGAATTTTATTGTATATTTAGCATTGCACCCATGCAAAACTTGGGCAGGTTGCTAGTGAATAATATTATAGAAGCAAAACATCCTACACTGTAATCCAACGATCCCGAAGTTTCAATGGACCTTCGAGCAAACCGTACTCTCGCTCGCTCGTTCAACAGGTTATATTCATGAGCGCAACAGGTCTCTAATAAACTGGATACGTACTTCATAATAAAAACAGCAAGCCATCTTTATTTTAAAATTTTAGACTGATTTATGACTTTTGTAATTATGATGATCCCCCGTGGTGGGTTTGAATATCATCCCATGGGTGTCGTAAGAGGCGACTGAGGGAAAAGTACTGAAAGGTGGGCAGCAGCGCCTTTTAAAGAACTGCCAACATACACTGCGATCCCCAAGTCGCCTGCCAAGCGTGGGGATTATGGCAAATACCCCCTTAATAAGGGAGGCTGTGTTCAGCTGTGGACGATCCGTTACAGTAATCCTGATTAAACTAACCGCGCCGCGCAGTGGTTGCAGCAGCGTATATAGTTAATACGAATGGTAATGAAAAGTATTCTGTTCTTATGTTTGACCTCTTTCTGCCATTTTTTTATATTGCTGATAAGCTAGTTTTGATATAGTGTATCAAAATATGGTAAGTGATGAAGAATAAGATGTTGGCCAGGCCAACCTAGCATTACTGGCTCTCAAGAACAGCTGCCAGACACACCGTTAGGTGCTTGGTGACAGATTTTCTACTTGAAGGTGGTAGCTAGCCAGGCGGGCATTTGCAAAATGCCATACCAGCATGCTGTATTGACAGCCATCCTAAGACCGGAACCGACGGATTAACGTGTCTTCCGGAGCATGGAAGCGCTCAGTATTAATGTCACTAGCGGCCACCCATCAAGTCATGACATCGGCTGACGTTGCTTAACTTAGCTGATCGGTTGAATGGCTAAGCAAACATCGCTACCAGCGCTTCAAAATATCATGCAAACAAAAGTTCAGCCATTCTGTGAATATCCACTAACATGATAAAAAATATCTTTGCAGATACCACCAGAGGCCTCCTCACGAAGTCGAAAATGGATGTGAGGAATAATTATCATGACATAAAAGCGCAGACCTTGCATCCTAATGACCTGGTCCCATTCATGAGGAGGCCAATCTTTCTAATAGTAGAGTCCAACGCTGCGATAGAATACGAAAATATAAATCCTTTCACAGTGCCATGTATGATTATAATGGCTCCGGCGGTAAAGAAGACAACCGTATTTGGTTAGTATGTAATTATAATTCAATAACTTTACTAATGCTGAACAGCGTGGAGTAAATCATAACTTTATGATTTTTTTGGACTACAAAGTACCAACACTTCTGAAATCCTAAACCATGGTTGTTATACCATCATGAAACTCGTGTGTAGTTCTTATCTTCTTATTCGTATCTTCATGAGGGAAGTGATTATGGCATGCGCCACATGAATGGCGGCCTGAAGGGTTTATTGTGTCGCATCTATCCATCGTGTTGGCGAGCGTCTTCTACTTCTCTTGCCCTCAACACAGCCAGTAACCATAAGCCAGCCCAGACTGTCTGGGTCTTGCCTGACTGTGTGTCCGAAGAACTTCAGAATTATTTGCATGCAGATAGTAGACAGAGTTGACGTATAATTTTGAGCGCTCGGATGATTGATTCATTAGTTCAGCGTTCTGCCCAGGATACTCGGAGTATTTTGCAGTTCATATATGAGTTTTTAAAAATAGCATGCTAACAAAACTGACTTGTCTAGTGGTGATGCAAAGTAGGCTCTGGATAAAAGTTTTCTGACTGCATTTTTTCTTGTTCAGTTGTCTCAAGGTAAACTCGGAAAATATAGATTATTTTTATATATTGTGTCGACCAAATACATGACAAAAAGTAAAGGAGAAACTAACGGTCGTAGAATATTTGAAATTCATGATTGCTTCACGGCCATCATCAGTTGTGCCATATTTAACTGTGTCTCTTAATTTATTTCCAATGCCGCTTTCAGACCCACTGCTTGCTGCTTTTATATTTTTTTAGGTAGTCGCTAATTCTAAAATATTTTTATTGCAATTATCTAAAAAGGTACATGATATAAATAAGGCTAGCCTTATTTCAATGTATATATTTATATAATTACTTTACATACTATTAATGTATAAATAATTATCTAATTACGACTACAAGTGTTGCTTCTTAAAATTTTAATACACTTTAAATTATTTATATCTATTTTTGCATCTTATCTCTTATTATTATTTAAATAATATAAAAGCTTTGCATAGTCTTATTAGGCCTGGATTGTGTTTTTAGCGCCCTATACCTCTTTCAGTTTTTCGGAAAACTGTGATATGAAATGATATTCTGATTGCAGTAAATACTCATCAATTTATACATAGTTAGGTATATATTATAAAGCTGCAAGAATTAACGTATGCAGCAAAATTGAATAAACATCACTTTTCAACATGTATAATATAATAAGAAATAATAAAGATACAGTTTAAGGTGAATTTCCCTTAGCTGTGAATTTGGATAATTTATGTCCTTTATAATAAATCAAAGCATTGAAACTATGGTCAGTTCATTGCTTTTGCTAGAGGCCTTATTATATCGTAGGCCTTATTTTTATCACATACTGGTAATTTAGCTAATGTTTTATTTCACTTACAACTTTTTTTTTTTTATTTTTGATAGGATATATCCTATAAAGGCTATAGCCTTTGACCACTATCTCACCTGATGGTAAGTGATGATGTGGTCGAAGATGTTGTACAGGCTTAACCTAGAATTACTGGCTCTCAAGGACAGCTGCCGGAACACACCGCTGGGTGCTTGGCGACAGATTTTCAACTTGAGGGTGGTAGCTAACCATGCGGGCATTCGCAAAGTGCCCTACCACCATGCTGTAACGACTGCCATCCTAAGACAACAACCGGGACCGACGCGACGGCTTAACGTGCCCTCCGAAGCACGGAAGCGCTCGGTAGTAATGTCACCAGCGGTCACCCATCCAAGTCATGACCGAGGCGGACGTTGCTTAACTATGCTGATCGATTCAGAATGGCTAAGCAAACTGCACTACGAGCGCTTCAAAACCTAAGGTATTTTTTTTAGGTAAATTGCCGGAGCCAGGGATAATGACGATGTTTTTAACTAAACCCATAGACGCTCTCTTAGTGATGGCAGACGTGCCTTTATCTTCCATAACACTCACTCAGAACCTGTGCTACATCTTAAGGAACAGAATGGACGCTTTTATCCAGCAGGCCCTTAAGCTTCACAACGAGACATCGATCGGTAAGTCTACTTTTGAGTTAATAGAGGAAAACCTAATTTGGTAATGGCAGGTTTTTTTCAGTTGTCAGCCACATATAATATTATTATGAAGTTAAAATAAATTTTCATTTTAAACATATCTATATAACTTTAAATATAATAGTTTAAATTGCGTATTATTAACATAATATTATAAGATTGATAAGTAGTATATTTTTATCCCGGTTAAATCACTTTGCAGTGAGACCAGGTCAGGGGTGACAAGTCAGCCTTATTAGTAACTCTAAAGTTATAAGAAATTAGTTTGGCCTGTTGTATGAATAATGTATAAAATCAATTTATTTCATGCAAAATTGTACCCGTATTCACCAAATAAAACATAAAATCAATCACACGGAAGGGTATTTTTGCGAATGCCCGCCTGGCTAGCGACCACCCTCAAGTTGAAAACCTGTCGCCAAGCACCTAACGGTGTGTTCCGGCAGCTGTCCTTGAGAGCCAGTCATTCTAGGCTAAGCCTGTTAACACCTTCGACCACATCATCACTTACCATCACGTGAGATTGCGGTCAAAGGCTTACCTATCAGCAATAAAGAAATAAAAAAATAAAAATTACAATCATTTTTTTACATTGCATAAAATAAAATAAAATTCACGTGTCCAGTATGTACATAAATAATAATAAAAAGTAATAAAATGTCAATGTCTAAGCAAATCACCTAGTTAAGTCAACCTATCCCTTATTTTTAGGACTATCGTCTTCATATCAGCATATTTGAAGATATAATAACTGAACTGTTTTGAGGTTGTTGACTATAACGCCATAATGTTCCGGTATCTGATACTAATTATAGAAAAAATTCATACTTGTTAAGAGCGTCCAATAATTTCAATGTACTCAGTAAACGTCTGGATATAGATATAGATCTATTCTGTACGAGCATCGGATCGGCTAGACAGTTGTTGGCCAGGGATTTTTTCGGTTAATTATGTAATATTTAGAATTAACTATTAGGGCATAATATTTATAATGGCAAGTACATGGTAAGCTCTAAGCATAGTTCACACTATTGTCATTGTTTTAACTAATTTGTTTTTATTCGTGAGGACCTATAATTGGCCCATTGCTTTATATACATACTTCTATTAGACATAATGGCTGTTGGTCTTCCAAGTAAATAAATAAATAAATAAATAAATAAATAATTGTCATTATTTTGTCAGATGATGCGACGGCGGCTTTTAGTGGCGATCTTACGTTGCAACTGCTGCTAGCTCACTTTTTGTTCTGCGGAGTATCACTGCGCATGTACAAAAAGTGGAATAGGCCTATTTTTTGGACGTCATCGAGCCCGAAGATCAGCGAGTCACTTTACTGCCAGTCAACTCTGCAACTCATCCTATGGGATATTATTACCGAACTGGGGGTAAGAAACATTTTTTAATTTCAGAATACAAAATAGTTTTTTAAGAACAACAGTTGATAGAAACATGTTTATACATTACAAGTATAAACATGCTACTATTTTAAAAGCTTTTATTTAACGTGCAATGTAATATGTAAGTATGTTTGTTCGGGTGGAATCTTTGAACTTAAATTTGAAGTAGATATCTCCAACCGATTGAGCTGAAATTTTGAGTTTAATGTGAGGTAATGAAACTTTACGACAAGCTTTTTATGAGCATATAAATTGTATATAATGAGATTATAAATTGATAGTTAAAAGTTTTAAGGAATAATTTATTTTCTTCTTTTTAGAGCGTTTATATAAAAGCTTTTTTAATAAGTTTTTGTGCTTTAAATTTATTTATTTTACGCACGTAAGCTTCGCTCAATGTGTCTTCTCCAAGACACAAAATGATATTGGCACTCGTTCTAGGTATACCTATAGAATGTGTTGGCCTTAATTTTTGGCCAGCTGCCTTGGTACCCTTCTTGGAAATATTTTTTTTGTAGTATACCCAATACTTTTTGGTTTATAAGGGCGTAAAGGTAGTAAAGAGCCCTGTATCACCACCAATTATACCACATCGACAATCCTGACCAGCTTAGAACCTCCACCAGCTTCCAGAATTTATCTATACTTATATTATAAAGAAGAAAGATTTGTATATTTTTATTTTTGTATGCAACGAATAAACTAAAAATTACTGGACCGATTTGGCATGGAAATAGTTTGAGACCCGGGAAAGGACATATGATAGTTTTTATCAAACTGCAAAAAAAGGGGTTAATGTTTTTGCACGATAACCGAAATACGCGCAGGTAGAGCAGCGGCTGGAATGCAAGTATAATATAAATAACTTATATTATATCCTCTATCTAACGCAGTCTTTACTTCGCTCAAAACAATAGTTTTCTATTAACTATCGGGTCGTATTGCATAGATGCAAAATTCATAAATTGATTATGGACTCAAGCAGTTATCTGTTTAAAAGCCAAAAGATCGGAGAAGGTCTATTCCAGCTATATGTATATGAGTTTTGTATATGTTAGTGTCGCCGCACACGAGCCACTCGCGACAGCCTCAAACGCCGCCACGAAAAGCTAGAAGCTTGTAGCGTGCGGCGGCCACCAGCGTCAACCATGTGCGGCGAGTCTATATAAAATGTATGAAAACTATAGGAAATATGCCGGTAGCGGCGTTTAGTGGTTGTGGGCGGTGGCCCGTGTGCGGGAACCCTTACTACAATTGTCACTACAGATGTTAGAAAAAACTTACTAAATGGTTCCCACGCAAATGAGCGCGGGCAGTAGCTAGATAAGATTTTTAAAAGGGACAATTTTGGTATGATAATATCTTTTTGAATTCAACAGAAATAAAAATATAATTTATGTACGAAAGTTTTGGCAACGAATTTAGGCATCTTACTTTTGTTCAAATATAAGTAACCATATTCATAACAATTATTGAGTGTTGAAAAATTTTAATTTCGGGAAGTGGCGTTCATGTGAAATGTACACTTTTCCTAATTTTCGTGCATTATGGACAGTAAAAAGATCGTAGCTATCAAGTGCAGCACGCAACATTATCTAATTCATTTTTATTTTAAGTAACAAGTCCCTAATTGATCTTAATGCTCCTTGAAATTATTACCTCTATAACTCAAGAGCTATTTATACCTGAAAATATGAAATACGTTCAGAATGAAAAAAATTTGGTTGTAATTTTGTATGTATTCAAATATTTACATATTTGATAATGAATTGTTTTAGATTGAGAGGTTTTTCAGAAGCCCTATCGACAATAGCTCCAGCTCAAACAACGGAGAAGAGCCTTAATTGTAATGTACGTAACGTTAACTATTATTATATAAATATATTGCAAAATAAAACCAGACACGTGAGATTTTGAAGCAGTGATGGCTCAGTGGCATTGGCTATGGACTGCCGCGCAGTAGGTCTATGGTTCGAATCCCGCCGCGGGCTTGAGCTTCACCGCATGGTGGAAGGGCATTTTACGACTGCCTACCTGGCTAGCGACCACCCTCACGTAGAAAAGTAGTCGCCAAACACCTATCGGTGAGTCCTTGAGAGCCAGTGAAATTACAGGCACATGAGCCTTAACAACTATGTCTCAAGTGCACTGCGCCCATCGTGCCGGTTAACATCGAGTGGACCTCAATCTTGTACCGTTACAATAACATTAAAAAAAAAAACAGTCCAACAATGTTATACAAAATAAGCAAGTCATGTTTTTTTTCAGGTCCTTAATCGTTATTAGAGAGCTTCTACAAGGCTATCGCTACCTACAACTTGAACAAAATTATTGTGGATGTACGATGACAAAGACACATTCATGCTTGTCTTAATGGAAAGCAAAGTATAAACATTTGGACCAATGTGATATGTTGAGCTAGTATTGTACAAATTTACGACGATGATAAACAACTTAATAATATTTTCAGAGTGATGGCATGAAACTGGTATTAGATACTCAGGTTTTCCGAGTAACTTGGTTGAAATGGAGGATCTTAAGTACCTAACTTTAACGGAATGGGAAGAACAGTGGCGAATGGACCTTTGAATAATAAAAATAAGAAGAAAACCGTAGAAGCCGATAGAAGAAGATCTAATGAATGGGCAAGTTAAGATAATGTAGATAAGACGTGATAAACAGAGCTAAAATATAAGACAATCATAGAATTGATTGTAGCTCAAAAGGTTTGTGTGTTTAAAATAGTGTATTTAACGGACTAAGAACAAACAGAAGAAATGCACGGAAAGACTCGAAAGTGTAATTTAAATATCCAGCTCGCGAAAGTTTAAGAAAAACTATCAAGTGTATGGCCTGTGCTATATTCATAGTGTGCAAGAATTTTATTTGTCTAGTGTGTAAATCTTGCTAAGTAACTACGATTGCATATCAATAGATTTATCTAATTTTTAGGATTAGTTCCTACTTGTAAATTTTTTCTTAAGTTGAAGACAAACTTAAAAAACAACTGTCGAGAGCTGCTATCTCTGGCCCCGAAATGAAGTATGTACTATGTATATGTTATTTTATGAGCTTGTAACTTACAATGTAGATTTATGATTATAACGCATACTAGGCTAGAGATTTCTTATATTCAGACAGATGGATGACGACAGTCAGAGGAGTTTTGTTATATAATAGGGCTCCTTTTTGCCCTGTGAGTATGGAAACCTAAAGAGCACATTGACAAAATGAGCTGAAAGGAACAGGAGAGGAAGGCGAGACCATGGCGTACGGACTTGGATTTGATTTGACACCTTTGGAAGAAAATCTAATGAGAATCTAAAGAAACCCCATGTGTATGAAGAATATGATATAGGTGAAAGTAGCTATAGTTAAAAATGACAAAACATAACGAAGATCGATAAGCAAATTATTCAGAGGGAGGATAAAAGTTTGTTTTTCATTGGTCTATTGATAAAACATCATCATTAAAGTGCATGTATTTATCACTAAATAATAAAAACCTGCCAATAACGACTTGGAGCTGGCTCTAAGATTCCCGAACTAAATAATAAATAACACTATCATTATCACAATAACCTTCTGTGGACGAGTCCAAGTCGTCCATTGCTGGTATTATTTGGAAATGCATTTATATGATTGTATAATTATTACTCACATTCCGCTCAATATTCCTCTCCTGTGTTGTAGATATGGTCAATACACAACCAGGTGCCTAAAGTACCCTTCAATCTGAAACAAATAATAATTCTTACATATATCATCTTCATACAAAGTTACAAAAAATATCGAGAGGAATTGAATCCGTACTGTGAGTTATGCTATTTATTTGTTATTTAAATAGTCTTGCATGCCGTTTGCTGCTACGAATATGCAACTCTAAGTACCAGGTTATGGCCACCAAAAATATATGAATGTATTTAGTTAAAATAAAACTAAAAAAGTATTCTGTAACTTGTTAATACAATGTTTACAGAAGTGAAAACTCTTATTAAGTTCTTCATTAAGGATGAATACTATTTTTAAACGGAGGTTCTTCATGGCACCCAGTCACATCTATCCTCATCGTACCATTGCATTGTCTAATGTTCTTTCACTACGTTGCAGTTATATATGATCTACATTCGAGAGTAGTAAATATGTAGAAAGCAGCGGGTGCTTATCCTACTGAGAGCTATTTAAACAAATCAATAGTAGAACCTCGATAGTTGCAAAATTAGATATTTTGAATATGCCCACGACGGATGTAAGAGTTGTTATTGAAAGAGTAAAATAAAATGCTCGCTGAACCTTCGACTTAAATGAAATAAGTAACTGAAATGAAAATAAATCTTCACTTCCTTTAAGAAAGGTCAGGACATAAGGAATTTAGTACAAAGATTTTCTAGTAAAATTAAAAAGCCCCTGTGATATTGAATACATGTGCGCTTAATTAGAGTTAAATAAAAAAATATTACAATTGTTGGGAAATCTTGTCTTAAGATCGCAGATTGTAACTATGTAAGATTTTGTCTATAAGGCACAAAAACGCTGTGTTAGTTCAATGTTCGGACTAAACACAACTGACAGTTGTAGATCACTTTTTATTGAACACAAAATCCTAACACTTCCGTCTCTATACGTATATGAAGTAGCTTTATTCGTCAAATTAAATCAGCAATACTTTCCCTCTTTATCTGACAAAGTTAAGCGTAATAGACGTGATAAATATAAGATCTGTGTACATACTTCCATCTTATGATAAATATGAGTCCAAAAATATACAATCAGATTGAAGGGTACTTAAGCCACTCTATCGACCATAGCTCCAGCTAGTACACAGGAGAGGAATCTTGACCGGAATGTGTATAATATTATTTAATTATACAAATGTATTTCCAAAACTACCAGCAATGGACGACTTGGACTCTTCCACCGAGGTTATTGTGATAATGATAGTGTTCATTTTTAATTAGTCCGGAATTTAGTTTGAATCTTTGCACCAGTCCCAAGTCATTAGTAGCAAGTTTTTTTTTTTTTTTCATAAATGTATGCACTTTATTGATGACGTTTTATCAATAGACCTGTGAAAACAAACTTTTATCCTTATTATAATAGTTATTTGTTATACAAGAGTGCAAAGTTGCTTTTTAAACGCGTGTTCAATTTTGATGACCGAGCAAGCGAAGGATCCTAAAATTGAAATACGAGCGCAGCGAGTGATTCAAAATTAGAATCCTGAGCGTTAGCGAGGGAATCAAAAGAGCACGAGGTGAAAAATCTTTGCACTCGAGTGCAACACGTAACTTTTCATTCCACCTCAGCGAGGAAATGAAAAAATGCCGCGTAAAGAACCGCGTACAAAGCAAATTGAAATAAGAACACCAAGAAGGTTCCGAGTCTGAGTTTTTAACAAATTAAAAAAAGTTGTATGATATATTCGGCACCATAGAGGTAGCAGTAAATAGGTTTAATGTTTTTTTTAATTCACAAACTTAGGGCTCACGATGTTCTAAATTCAATTTACTTTATCCTCTAGAGAATAAAAACGGCTTTTCCACTCAGATATTGAAGATTAAAAATACTCTTTCCGAGATGGTGGGATGAAAAATAATTTACTTATCGTTCTTTGTTATGTTTTGTCATTATTAACTAGGCGATTTTATCCTAAATCAGCTCAACAATCCAAGGTATATTAAATAAAAAAGTTATGTTTTTTTTTCAGGTCCTGGACCCCGGAATATTACAGTATTAGTAAAATTCTGCAAAGCTATCGCCAACTTTAGTTTGTGGAAAATTATTAAGCTTGCGTGGTGACATATACTCATGCTTTCTCTTAATGGAAAGGAAAGTATAAACATTTGGACTAAAATGATACGTTGAGCGAGTATCAAACAAAGTTATGACTATAAATATATAATATAATTATGACTGAGTATATTATCCACATAACTGGTATAATATACTCAGGTTTCCCAAGTAACTTGTTTAAATAGATAATCACAGGTCACTTTGAGGAAATGGGAAGAACAGTGACCAGTACCTTTAAATAATAAAATGCGAAGAAAACCGGAGAAGACGATAGAAGAATATCTTAAGAATAGGCAAGTAAAGATAATGGAAATAAGAGAGATAAACAGAGATAATTAGAAGACAAACATAATATAAATGACTGTAGCTCAAAAGGTCAGATTAATTATAAAGTATTCAACAGACTAAGAACAAACGGAAGAAGTGCACGAAAATACTCGAAAATGTAATTAGAACATTCATCTCGCGAAAGTTTAAAAAATAGTATCAACTGTATGGCCTGTACTATATTCGTAGTGTGTAAGAATTATATTTGCCTTATGAGTAAATCTAGTTAAGTAACTGCGAATGTATATGAATAGATTAAGGATAGACATTTTCCTACTTGAATGTACAGAAAAATGTTCTCTGGTATTTCCCTTCCTTTTAGAGTGTTGGGAAATAAGGACTTTACATTTGTACATGTATATGAATTTTCTAATAAAATAAAAGAATTCCTGTGATTTTGTATGCATTTGCTCTTTATTGGAGTAAAAAAAACTATTAGAATTGTTGGGATATCTTGTCTTAAGATCGCAGATTGTAACTACGAAACTTGATTACGTAATACGCTAGATAACAAAAATATTAAAACCTTATTAATGTGTTAAATATGTTCAAACTTATTGAATGTATTTTTATGGGATATGAGCAGGTGGCTCACCTGGTCGTAAGTGATCATCGTCGCCCACAAACAACCGCAACACCAGAGGTCTCGAAGATGTGTTGCCGGCCTTTAAGGTGGGAATATGCTCTTTTCTTGAAGGCTCCTAAGTCGTATCTACTCGGAAATACTTCACCTGGCAGCTGATTCCATAATGTGGCAGTGCGAAATAGAAAATGCCGTGAAAATCGCAAGGTTGTGGACATTCAGACGTCGACATGAAATCTGTGAAACATTATGCTTCGTCAGGAAGTCCGATGGCGATATTGAGCTGGAGGTAATAAATCGAACAGTTCCTCAGAACACTCCCCGTGATAGATACGGTAAAAATGCAGAATGATCCAACATCTCTACACACTGCCAAAGGGTCAAGCCGACCGGAGATAACTTGATCGTCGACGATTCGAGTTGTTCTGCGTGTTGGTTCACATTTTTTTCCAGCTAAATGTAATGTAAAGTTTAGACAGAGATAGAGGCAACTTATTGAACTAGCTAATTCTATGATCATGAATAATTATGGTTAACGAACCTATCAAGATGAACGTTCATTTGTTAAATTTTTGCATTTGCTGCCACAGTTAATTTCCATTTTTAGCATGTTTATGGCTTATATAACTTAAAACTGTAACACGACATGACAGGTAATCATGTCTGGATCTAAACTTTTAAGAATATTTACTTTTCGCTCGCGGCTTGAACGGTTTGTAATTTAATTTTAAGCGAATGCAAGTAGATGATATTTTAACTTTTGTTCATGTATAAATCAACAAACTGTTGTAATTATCCTCTTTTTATTTTTACTACGAATATTTTATCACCGTAGGTTTAGGCTGAGCGTTTATTTATAATGTATTATGCCATATCTACAAGTATATAATTTTATAATATAAGAATAGAATATCTTCAATAGTTCGCTGTGCGTTATTTATATGAGAGTAACCCACAATGTGTCACGGCAATGAACGCTGCCAACTGGTAGTGGGCTGGAGCATTTAGACTGCCTGAGAGTCTGCAATGACTTATAGGTTGTCTAAATGCTTGTACTGTAGTAGCTGTAGTGTATATAGTGTATATAGTTCGTAGTATTTTGTTAATAAAGACAAACCGCCGGTATAAACAAATATATTGTATTTGTGTATATTTATGATAAAAGGAGATTTATCCTAGTAATGTAATAACTAGTTGTCCGTAAATAAATGTAGGCTGAATATTTATTACTAAATGACTCGTATAGAAACGTTGTAGTGTAGAGAAAAAAAATTAAAAGACACACTTTACTTTTGGATATATTGTGACCACCATTCACAGATTTTCGAGCTTATAGTACCCATCAGCTGCTTTGATTATACATTTCACTTTAAATAATACATATATTTCCTATCTATTTATTATGTTTGTAGTACTAACTTTATTCAAGATTTTTGAATGAACGATGATATAAATAATCGTACTAAATATAAATAGAAAATAATGACTATTTTATAAAATTACGTTTATAGGTACCTACTAATTAGCACGTGTAGTTTATAGAATTTATCTTATCTCAACAGATCGCCTGCGCTGAAATGCTTATTTATTTTGTAATGTGAACAAAATTCGTGTATTAATTGATTTGTCTGCAATTTGGTGGCTGAATGTAACTCTGCTCTCACTGGGAACTTCCAGAAAGCTGGAGTATTTTGAGTGCAGCAACAAACGTTTTTCATATTGCCTACAAATGTTATTCGATCTCGCAATAAATAGAAAGACTGTTAAATTTTGAATTTCTCGCTACAGATTGAACGGTCCGCCTTAATGGCGGAGAAACCAGGTCAGCTAGTTTTAGAAAATTACCATGATTCTAAAACTAACTGACAATGTACAGAAAATTTTTGGTAGAGTTTAAAACTAAGGCATTTTTGTTAGTTAAATACATAAATTTTCGCCCACGTAGAACTTGGTTGAGCCGCAATCCCTTCGAGAACCTCAGCTCGGGAATTAAATCATAGTTTAATGTTATTCTACTTACAGGTATCTACAACCTAAGCTATATATGTAATTCTCAAATTTCATCAAGGTCTATCATGTAAAATAATATCAAACAAATTATTGGAATACAAAACGTTATGCCCAAGGCGGGAATCGAGCCCGCGTCCCCCGATATCGCGTCGGATGCCTGATACAATTTCGATCAGATGAAGTCTAGTAGCCTGGTCGATGGCCGCGCCCCATCCCATCAAAAATTGCTATAATTCGAAATAGTATAATTTTTCATCTATGTTCACACTCTCTTTTCTCTCTGCACAAATTTTATCAGAGCGAGACAGATAGACAAAAGAACACTATTTACTATTTTTTATGGATTATAATCTCAAAATCAAGAAATTATTTTGTTGTAAAATTTAAGATTATCAATTAATTTAACACGCAGACATTCATGTTATCATCAGAAATTCTTATTTGATTCGCATAGACTGTGTAAGAATGGTGAAGACATATGAAAAATAGCACTTACATTTGATACGTAATGTGTTCCATATTTCGTTCAGTTCTGTTTTTACAGCCAATACTGTAACTCACCATGTTTGGTGGAAGCAGCAGCGTTGAATTTAACTTACAATTTACAATACACACTTCAATTCGTTCTCGAACACGAAAAAATACTTTTTCAAGCATCGGTGCTTAAACACGGTGGACAAATTTGTCTGCCACAGTTGCTAAATGTGGCAATCAAAGAAATCGCATACGCCAAGCAAGACAAAACAAACTTATGCTGTCTCTTTCAAACTAATGCAAGCGTATATATTCCCTTTCTTGTCTCAGAACCAATAAAATATAAATGTCTTATCCATAGATACGAGTACTTCCTCCTAGTCTAACGTACGAGTACATGGGGCACACTAGCAGCCTTACTAATAAAAATTCGCCTGCACATCTGTTAAACCGTTGTAGTCATAGTTACACAATGAATAGCAAGTGAATAGCGCTAAACACGTGTCAATCCATTGTTTGACTAATAAACGTTGTAGAGGCGGTGGGCAGTTACACAGATGTATAACGCTTTTTTTGTTTTTCGTCTGGCAACTTTTGAACAATTCGTTTAGAAATTCTTGTTGTCCAGACTATTCAAAGTATTTTTTTTTAATTTAGCTCGCTAATTATTTATATTATACATACAATTAATTGTTAGGGCTTCCGTTTTTATCAAACTATGATGTTTTTTTAGATTAATGTCCAAAATTCGATTAATGTCCAGATTTATTTTTTTCGAAGATAAGCGGACAGCAAGTTTCAGAACGGATGAATTAAATGGAAAGAAATGGTTAAGAAAAAGAAGTGGAAAAAAAGTTCAGTAAAAAATGGATCTATACATTCTTTACAATGTTTTTGATTTCTTTGATTTTCCTCTTCTATATGCCATTGGTCATATAGTGGAAATAATATATGTAATCAATTCACAAACAAAAATTTAATTTCTCAAAAGAACACGTACGAGCGATTCACTATCACAGCAACAAATGCAAAGCTAGCGAATCAAAGAGTAGAATAATTATACCGTGAAGCGAATCTACAACGCAGAATATTACCTACATAGATACAGATTCGACAATAGTTACTGGGCTTTGACAAGCTCCGATCATCTGTTAATAGTGAAGTCCGCCATCTTAACCCCGTATACACCCGTTAAACAAGGGTCCCTGGCTGTGTAAGGAATGCATAGCCCTCAGTGGTTTTGTAACATCTGTATAACAACTGTGTACAAAGTTTAGGTCAGAAATATTGTTATTAGTCAGGTTTTGTATTATACAATGTCTATACACTGTGGTTAAAACTTTATTAGTAAGGCTGTAAAAGTTTTGCACTTTTAGCTAACCGGAACTATTTGAATTTCGAATGTTATATTTTTTGAAACGACTAGCATCCTTATTGTTAATAAAAAAAATGGCATGAAATCATTTGTCAATTGTTTTTTTTTCACACATAATAGTTCTACGTACGCAACGAAAATGGAATTAAGTCGAAAAGATGTTAGATTTGATGATTTTTTATGATTTTAAATGTTCTAGTAAAGTCTTCAAAATGCTTTTGGGAGAGAAGCACCTTGTTTAAGCACCTTGAGGCGATGGTTTGCTGAATTTGAGTGAGTTTTTTTACATGACGAACTTCGTGAAGGGCGGCCTTCAACTGCCGTCAACGAAAATAATGTGGCTACTATTAAGCGGCTAATTGAAGAAAATCCTTAGATTACCTATGAGACAATGCGAGGACTATTGGAGATTGGTATGAGCCATATTCAGAAAATTTTACACGATGAATTAAAATTTCGGAATTTTTGTTGTCGTTGGATCCCTCATGAACTCACAGCGGAGCAGAAGCGGGCTAGCGTGGGATGGTACTCACAGATGCTACTGAAGTACGACCACGAACATTCTAATGCTGTTAAATTTATGACAGGGTCACAGGAGACGAAAGGTGGATTTATTGTTTTGAACCCGAAAAAAAACAGCCATCTTGTGAATGGGTGTTTGAAAATGCGAACAGGCCAACAAAAGTGAGGCAGTCGAGAAACGTTGGTAAACAAATAATTGCGTTTTTTCTCAGCTACAGCCCATCTGCATAATTCCACTTGAAAATCAAAAGAGTGTTACCATTTGTTTACCCAGGTTGTTAGAAAAAGTTCGCAAAAGACGACCAAAAAGCCGCGTTCTTCTACATCATGACAACGCTTCTTCACACACGGCCAACAAAACAAAGTTTTCTGTATTTTCCCCAAAATCAAAGATTTGATGAGAGGTTTCACTTTTACTAACTCCGAAGAGGCAGTGGTAGCGTTCAATCAGCACGTAGAAAACATGCATTAAGATCTGTGGTCCCCCTGTTTTAAAAATAGTTTGATCGCATGAAAAAAATGTTTAAAATGTAAAGGAGAGTATTTTGAAAACCAATAAACATAATATTTTATATATAATATAATGTTGTTTTTTAAGTTAGGTACGCAAAACTTTTAGTGTGACCACAGAAAAGAGAAAGCAATAGAAAGGTGAAGGGGGCGTGGCACGCGAGCCGAGAATACTCCTAAACAGGAGTATTTCCGTCAACGGACTTTAATACTACTGACAGTCGACCCGCGGTTAACGCGCCGCATGCATCTCCGTAAATGTATATGAAAATGCCGCGTTGTGCGTTTATTAGTTGCAGATTCAATAGCGATGTCAAAAATATAAAGAAAGTAGGAATATCCTCTCACCGTAAAACATAATAAATTGTTCCTAAATGTTTTATATTTCGCTGATGAACAAAGTCGGTGCAATCTGACATATAGTGATTGATGATTTTTTTATCGACAAAATGTTGTCGATAAATTTATAGTCACTAAATGTCACCTCATTCCAATATCTAATTTGGAGCTTTCCTGTTAGACCTACGAAAGCAATAATCATCTGTTCCTCTACTTTTAGTGAATATAGAACTTTTATAAGGACGTAAAAATACACGTGTAGATCAGAAGGTTAACATCAATTAAATTAACAAATTATTCAAATATTATCATGAACAGGCAATTTTTCAAGGTTAAGATTTTAACTTATACTCTTGTTTTGTGGCTCCTTTGGGCACCACCACAATTTCGCCAATGTCACAGTTAGATAGACCATCAAACGAAGGAGATTGTTTAGTTTTAATGATGTATGTCCGGTGAGAACTGGCCAAGGCAAAATTGGTGCTGAAACATAAGATGTTAGTTCATTTATCTACTGGACTAACACAAATACACACACACCCTAACACACACACACACACACAAATTTATTATATATAGGGAAAATATAGAACACCTGGGAACAACTTTTGGATAAGTTATATAATATGTAGAGAGAAGAGTTTATTTTGGGACAACAGAAGAATATGTGATTCACATTTCCTTCGTCCAAACCACATTCACAGAGGGAGTTATCTCTAATCTTAAGTTTGGCCAGGAAGACTGGGTTACAGGAATGGTTTAGACGCAGACTGCATATTGTAGAGATTGTCACTTTAGCAGCGTTTTGGAATTTTGAGACCCAGAGTTTATTGGGAATCTCAGGTTGAATCTTAACATTGAACTTATTTTTAATTTGCCATTTCTGGTTCGAAGGTTTTTTTTTAAAGATGGTTTTAAAGTCGAACAGTTATCTTGCGAGAAAATAGTTGGGAAAATGTCCTTGAGAGTCTGTATGAATGACATTTGTAGCACAGGAGTCAGCTGATTTGTGGCCCACTATACCAGTGTGACCAGAAATCCAGGCTAGGATAACATTTATGCCGTGAGAGCTACATTTGAAAAGGGCATTTCATATTTTTTTAACAATTGGGAACCTAGATTTGGATCGAAATGGGTTTGCACTTGCAAGAATAAATTGGAGGCAGCTTTTGGAGTCTGAAAATATGATCGTTTCGTTCAGATTGTGTGATATTACAAAAAGGATGGCTTCTCCTGAAAAGACGGGAGTGATAGGAGAGCATTTATAATTGAAAATAATTCTCGTAGATGGGATCCAAACTACAACACTGACTGGACTACTCAGGAATTTTAGAAGCATCTGTATATATGACAGTCCAGCCCTTTTATACTGTGAAGAGTTTATTTTATGAAAAACTTATAAGCTTGTATTTTGTTTTTATCAATACCAAAATCCAAAATAATTTTAGGTTTGAAAACGAATGCTTCGTAGGATGAAGACTACCAAGGCCTAACAGGATTCTAAAAAAAGTAGAATAAGGAAGACGGGTGAATAGCTAAATAGCTGCTAGAAAGGTAAATAGCTGCAGAGGAGACAAGGGAAGTCCTCAGATGAGGCTTTATTTTAATTGAGTTATATAATGTCAGTAAACAATCTAGTTTTTGAAGAACAGGGTGATTTGATGTTTGAGCTAAATTAAAAAGGACATGTGTACAGCAGGCTTCGTTGCAACATCGCGGGGTGTGTTGCCGTAACGCAGGCGCGACTGAACACGCGAACTTTTAGGTTATGACTTAGTCTTTTTTGGAGATTTTCGTTATTATCAATAAGGAGAATATCTCATTCTCTGCCATTCAATTGATTTGTTAAAATGTGTAATCGAGAAATCCACAAAAATCCGTTTTCATTTTCTGCTAAAAATTAATATCTACAAATAGCAATCGCCGATTATGCAATAAGTACAATTCGTTTCAAGGGAAATAAAGTTATTCCCAATTTAATTAGCTGTTAGTATCTACAAATTGTGTCGGTCCCCCCGCTTTTCATTCATGTGTACAAACCGGGATCCCAGTCGGCAGACGAAAGCCAGATTTATAGAATTACCCTGAGACTTGCGTAAATCAGATTCTCATAATCAGGTTCTTGAACACAAGCATCCTGGGTTATACTAGAAAAAAAACATATTTCTCTACGATAAAGGAAATTATTTATATACAAAAAAAAATTTAGATACCTTAAATATCTTTTCTGTTAAATTTCTTTTAACACCTTTGTCCTATACGCATTAAATTACTATTTGAATTGGCTTCATATTTTATAAAAAAAAAATCTCACATATTAATGGCTTGATCATATTTTTATGTTGACAAATGTAAATTAAGTTTCATATGTAAAAGATGTGAAAGAAGCAAAGGCCTCCATGGGGTATGCAACTACAACCACTTATGTCAAGGTTAGCAGATCGAATTGGCACAAACCCCTTTATTTGACACGAGTATATCAACAGTAGGCTGTACTTCCGCACCCATCCACAACAATAAGGCGCTTTTTTATATCAAATAAATTGTATCCTAACCTGAGGCTTCGGCCACGTATAATCTAACTATACTTTTAATTTTTGATTTGAGATTGCAGTCATATTCTTTGAAAGATAATACATTCTTGTTCATATTTCAATTTATATTGACTGACAACATGTATGATGATGATGATGTAGTCCTGACCGATTTCGGCCACAGCGACTGTTATTTCTGAATAGGGATGCTTAATTCGTATTTACAGCCAAGTCCTGTTGTTCAAACCTCTGGTGCGCTCTCTGGTGGCTTGAGTACCTGTATAAAACATGTATATTTACTTGAATGCATCTGCAATTTACCTCTTGTTATATATACCATAACTTTGACCTTGACCTCGCCTTTTATTTTTATGAACCCCTATCTGTGCCTATCGCTAATACCACCCTTTACGCGAATTTCGTGTGTTTTTTGTCAATTTTACTACAAATAAGCAAGCCTATAACATATTATATAGAAATTAAGCTGTACTTCGCAATAATAGCTTTATTTTATTTTAATCGTCTTCTTTTTATTCAGCATCTTCACTGCTTAAGGTCGTGTCTAGGTCTGAAGAAGTGTTAATCGCTCGATGTACTATGCTCTTTCACATGCTTCTGTTTTCAGCGGTCTTTTAAGCTTTGGGTATAGACATACTAGTGAGCTATAGGGTTCAGTCAAGACGCTTACTTTCCTGTCGTATTCAAAAGATTATATAAAACCGCATAAATACTTATTATAACACAAACGTTAAGCACATCAACGCATCACCTATAAATGGTTTTAGGTCGATGGAAAAGTTTATCGATAAAAATGTACTACATCACTGGCAAGGATACCACTTTTAATAAATAAATAAAATAAAATCAAATTTTACTAGCTCTCCCAATAATTTTTTCTCGTAACCATTTTTTGTGCAGTTGTTTGTGAACTATTTTTCAATTGTCTATTCTCAGATTTTACCAAGGAACGATTTTAAAATTGAAATTATATTTGACTGAGCTGAGACTGCACAATTACTGTACAGATATTGTCAACTAGCAACTTTCATTACCATATATCTGTCTCTCTCACTTAAAAAGGTAGCTTGACAAAGTTCACGAGAAATTCAAACATACCACTCTTTAGATAAGGTGTATTTTCAACTGTTATAAGTTGGCTTATTAAACGTTTCAATTGGGTAATAATGGGACTAATCAGGGAATCAGTTTGTTTGTAGTAAACAATAAAAATGTAATGTCACGTATCATTTACATGTGTTGAACTGGCTACGCTCGTTTTCTAAGGAAACTGACATGGCTGCCACTCTAAATAGTATTTATATCTCTATGAGTGTGACCTACGTACAACGCGGTCACATTAACTAGGCGCTTGACCTTGTGACGTCATTTTGGCGCTTAAGTACAGTGTGTACTGTGTACTGACACTTGTTGGGCGAGAAAAGGGAATGCGGGGGGAAGCGGACGGGGATCCGCATTCTAGCGATGCGTCGAGTTAATGTGACCGCGTTGTATATGTGCATTTGGTAAATAAGGTATTTTGTATTTTTCGTACTATATTATTAGAATCGCAGGTGCAGCTTGTAATTAAATATTTCTATGAAAAAGGTGGATTCATGTTTCACCATCTTTTTCGTTGTAGTTAAGTGGAATATTACCGAATAATGTTTAAATTTGTTAAAGAAATGCAGTGAGGAAGAGAAGAGTACTTTCAACCAACACGTGAAAACCATGCTTTCAGTCTAATGGGGAATAATTTTAATTTTTAAAGGCAGTAAACTAATAATTACTTTACAAGTAAATTGTTTTATTTACGCAATATTTTCAGTGTACCCATCGGAAGCTTTTATTTGCTATCCTCAAGTCACTAAATTTTTTTATCATTTATTCAATTGAAGCGTCTACGACGCTCCTCTATAGCAAATTTTTTATATTGAAATACACTAAATTGTATTGCCACTTTCAGCAAAAAAAAATGCATAGAGCCACTGCGAGAAGAACGGGCAAGAAACTTGGGGCGGAACTATTTTAAACTTATTATATTAATGTGTTCCAGACTACAATCATAATAAAATTATTACAATGTTTGTTAAAAATACGTAGGTGACAGGCGATACGTTAATATGTCAGGGAACTTTATTATAAAACTGCACACAGGACCTCTTCTTTGTCATTGCTTATCTAAAACCTGACACCGGTATTTTATCCTTATTCCTATTGTTGTAATCGTGAGTGGCATTGTTTATTTAAATTTACTAAATTTTTTTACGAACATATACCTATACCTAATATAATATTTTCAAATATGTAATATACAGACTCGGTATGTAATGTTAAAATATCAATTTCTGAAAAAATATCCCTTAGAGATTCCTTAGGATCCATTCCATATATCTCTCGAATTGTACGCTTTTGTAAGATAACATAGTCTCTTATCCCATCTCCCCACAGCAACACACCGTATGAAATGATACTGTTGAAGTACGCTAAATAAACTAGCCAAGCAGTAGCTACGTCTGTTAACTGTCTTATCTTACGAACTGCATATGCAGCAGAATGAAATCTTCTGTACCTAAACACTGTAAAGTTGAATCCATTTTGATTTCCAGGAAGACTGCCGCATTATCAATAGAGAGTTTGTCTGCGCCAAACTTAATGTTTGGTTCAACATAATTAATATTCGGTAAAGAAAACTCTTAACATTTGGTCAATTTTTATGTAAAAGTCACGGAACAAGCTCGAGGTGGTGATGTTAAGCGGATAAGTCTCATGTGCCTGTTATTTCACTGGCTCTCAAGGACTGCTGCCGGAACACACCGTTTGGAGCTTCACGACAAATTTTCTACTTGATGGTGGTCGCTAGCCGGCCGGGCATTCACAAAATGCCTTCCGCCATGCTGTAAAGCTCAAGCCCGCGGCAGGATACAAACCATGGACCTGCTGTACGGCAGTCCATAGTCAATGCCACTGAGCCATCACTGCTAATAATTTGAGAGAAGAATGTTAGCGGCGAACCATTTAGTGATCATAGATAACAAATTATTTACATAAGTGAGTTCACTTTCTATCTACTTAAAAAATCAGATGGAATTTTGTTGCTGAATCCAACAAAATAATGAAATATAAGAAATGTTTTCTGGTCAGAGATTATTGGTATACCACTCTGGTTTTTCTTCTTCTTCTTATTTTATTTAGTGGCTTCTGCGGTATCTCCACAATTTCGCCAATGTCGCGTGGATAGAGAGAATGATAAACGACGATGGAGATTGCTCGGTGGAATAGGTAGTGGTCGGTGATCCCTGACCGATAATTTTGCATCTGAGTTCTGCAGCAGAATAAACAACACAGGACATACACAGGACAGAACAAACAATCACAGATATTTACATATTTAGCATTAGTGAATATAATATCAGATAGTAATGATCTTACAATATATTATAACTTAATTTTATTAATTAATGTACATTTACATATGGTATATATAAGCGGGGTAGAAACAAGGGATAAAAGCGAACATAAATTTGTAGGAAGGGGAATTTCTGGAGGGAGCATGTCGTATAATGAACAGTTCAGCCTAGTACATTCAAAGAAGATGTGATCAGTTGTGCCTTCGTGAAGACCACATTCACAAATGGAATGATCTCTTATATGTATTTTGGCCAAGAAAACTGGAGAGCAACAGTGACCCAGTCGCAAACAGCATATTGTAGATGTGGTCACTTTATTATTTTTTTTTAATTTGAAGAACCAAAGTTTTGATGGTATATTTGTTTGAACACGCCTGTAGAATCTACCTGTGTTATTTAAAGGGTTTTGCCAAAGAGAGTCCCAAGTGTCACGCATTTGGCCTTCGCAAGAAGAGACTAGATCGTGGCAGTACACTTTGTCATGATTTTTGGTGCCATGAGTAGCAGCATGTTTAGCACAGGAATCTGCACTTTCATTTCCTGAGATTCCCACATGCCTTGGGATCCAGGTCAGAACAGTTTTTAAACCAAGTTGGTAGAGTCATAGAGGGCTTCTTTTATTTTAAGAATTATGGGGAATCGGGATTTGGATTTGAATTGGTTGCTTATTATGCTTTGGAGGCAGCTTTTGGAATCGCTGAAGATAATTGATTTGTTTATTCAATGGGAAGAAATGTAAAGGATTGCTTCAAGGATGGCAATAGCTTCACCTGTGAAAACTGAGGATGAGGAGGGGCACCTGTGACGGAGAATGATCCTATACTTTGGGATCTAAACTGCTGCTCCAACATCACTGTCTTTTGAGAGTTTGGAAGCATCAGTGAAAATCTGAAGCCAATCTCTCCATTGGTTGTCAATTTTGTCATAGAAACTTTTTTTTGGGTCCACAGAGCCTTTTTCAATTCCAAAGTTGAGGATTATGGAAGGTTGGAAAATCAAAGAGGCGTAACTAACTTGAAATATAGGGTTCACAGGAAATTGGGCAATGGGATTTGTCAGGTTTTTATACTTATTGAAACTGCGAATGATACATGGGAGGTTACCTTCTGATCTATATCCATGCAATCTTAAAAGACTGTACAGTTCTTCCATAATAGGTAAGAGAGGGTGGTTATAATTCTGGATGAGTTTAAAAATGAATTTATCAGAAAGGAGCTGTCTACGGAGACGGAGAGGAGCTTCCGCACATTCCACCTGCATAGCGTTGATTGGTGATGATTTCATGGCTCCTATGACGATCCGGAGGCATTAAGACTGGATTTTAGATAACTTATTAAGAGCTTCTTTATTGCCAGGGTCTAACAAAAAAGTGCCATAATCGAAATGACTTCGTATAATGGCGTTATATAACAATTTTTGGCAAAATGGGTGAGATCTCCACCAGACACCAGACAATGACCGAAGGATGTTCACATTCCATTCACATTTTTCTGCCAGGTAGTTGAAATGTTTGACACCAGTGAGCCTAGTATATAGCCAAATTCCTAAAAATTTTACATGGTCCGATTGAGGTATAGTCTCATTTTCAAATTGTAAGATTATGTTGGGGGTAATTCTTTTTCTGTTAAAAACGACAGCACTGCTTTTGAGTATAGATCAGGATAAGCCATGATTATACAACTACTCACCTAGATATCTAAGGGCAGAATTTAATCTGTTTTCAGCCTCCAGAATAGATTTAGTGGGCAGATATAAGGCGAGGTCATCAGCATACTGGAGAACCTTACAGAACGAGTTTACTGAGAGCTCCAAGTCTCGAGTGTATGGGTTGTAGAGTAAAGGACTAAGCACCGATCCTTGGGGGAGGCCTTTCCAGGTCATTCTGGGGGATAGGAAAGTATTTTGGTTTCTTATGAGGATGGTTCTCTGCATAAGGAAGCAACATATGCAATGGGTTATCTTCACTGGAACACTCAGCTGTAACAATTTAGTTCTGAGCTCTGGAAGGAGTACATTGTCATATGCAGATGAGATATCCAAAGAAACTCCTACAAGGAATTCTTTATTTTTAAATGAGCGGTTTATTTCTGATGTTAGTATACTGAGGCTATCTATAGTGCTCATGCCTTTCCTAAAGCCATATTGGGATTGGGCAAGTAGATTTTTGCTTTCTATGAACCATTCAAGTCTATTTTTTATAAGGTGTTCTGAGACTTTGGCTAATATACAGGACAGGGCAATGGGACGATAGGAGTTGGGGTCAGAGGGGTCTTTTCCTGGTTTAAGGATAGAGATGACGACTTGTGTTTTCCAGGATTCTGGGATATATCCTTGGTCACAAAATGTATTGATCATGTCTAGTAAGAACTGTTTGACTTTCTTGGATGCCTTGGTAATAAAAGAGTATGTTAACCCATCTAACCCAGGAGAGGAATCAGTCAACCCATCTAGGACAACTTGCAATTACTCAAATGTGAACAAAGCTTCTATGCTTCCTGCATTGGACATTTCAAGGATAGGGATATTAAGTGGACTTGGTAAGGGGACAAATGGAGGGGCTAGTTTGTTGGCAAATGACTCGAGCCAAGAAGAGGGATCATTAGATGTGATGTTAGTATGGTTGTGGTATCCTCTAAATCTACGAATTATATTCCATACAATGGAGGAAGGGGTGGCGGGGGATAGGCTTTCACAAACCTTTATCCATCCAGACTTTTTCTTGGTAGACACAATTCTTTTGTATTTAGCTGCAGATCTTTGGTACTTTAAAAAATTACCCCTTGACATTGTCAGGTTATATTCTAATTCAGCTGTATTACGGCTTTGTACAGATGTGGTACATTCGGGGTCCCACCAAGGAGGAGAGGAGATTTCAATTGCAGGATTTTTAGGAGAGATATATTCATCTGCAGCTGAGATAATTATTGAAATAAACTGTGTGTAACAGTGAAGGGGATCAGAACTGATGGGACTAGATAATGAATCAAGTTTAGCATCAAGAGTGGCTGAGTATAAATCCCATTTCGCTCCTGGGAGCCTATGTTTTAGAAGAGAGTCAGAAGAGTGTTGAGGACTTACACGAAAGGGAAGTTTTATTAAGATAGGGTAATGGTCGCTACCATGCGAAAGGGGAAGTACTTCCCAAGAAAGAGTAGAAGAGATAGATGCAGAGCAGGCTGTGAGGTCTACTCTGAGGTATGATCTCCTGGTAGGAGAGCCATCATTCAGGATGCAGAGGTTGATTTCATCAAATGTTTCCAATAGGGAATGACCAAAGGAATTGCAGTCTGCTGAACCCCAAGATGTATGGTGGGCATTGAAATCTCCCATTAATAAAACCGGGGGAGGAACAGAAGAAATAATCATTAATATATCAGGGATTAAGCAAGAATTGGGACGATGGGTATAAAATGATAAAAAGGAAATATTTAAAGCTCTAACTGCCACTACATTTATGTCTGCGCTGTGAGCAGGAAGAGTTAATTGAGAGAAAGTTATATTTCGTTTCACAAGCAGGGCACTCCCTGCATACCCATCCTGGCGGTCGCTCCGGAGACAAGAGTAGCCTGTAACTCGAAAACGAGATCCAGGCACCAACCATGTCTCCGAAACAGCCACCAGGATGGGGGAATATTTTTTAATAAAAAAGGATTATTCATGAGCCTTCTGACTGAGCTTTGACTGTTCCATTGAATTATTTGGGTTTGATCCATTATGGACTATTAGAAGAAAGTTGAGTAATCATTGAGGCAACGTTGGGCGATAGATTATGGGAATTCTGGGATATTATATTAATGATTATAGAAATGTGTTGGATAAGGAGTTGGTTCTGGTTCTGGGTACTCTCCTGAAGAGGAGAAGGGGATGATTGGCACATTTGTAGAGCGTATCCGTTGTGTAGGGGGGAAGCGCCATTCGAGACTATTGCTTGGTGTGCATCTTTGTCATGGACTATGGTCTTTCTGTAAGATTTAGAGGAGGGGGGAATGGATGGAGAAGCTGGGGTTTGCGGGGCTTGAGCTTTTGTGGTTGTTGAACTCTGGACTACCTCGTTGTATGCTTTGCCTACTTTGGGGAAATGGGCAGAGGCATCTTCATAAGATGTCCCATTTTGTGACATGGATATCTTAATTGCCTTCTGACGTTCCTGTTCTGGGCATGTTCTACTTGTGGAGAAATGGTGAGCAGAGCAATATAAACAAGTAGATTCATGTTCTTGTACTCCACATTCATCCCCATTATGGGGTTGTGCACAGCGATAACACCTTGGTTTAGAGCGGCATTGCGCTTTTATATGTCCAAAGCGGCAACAGCTCATACATTGGATTGTGGGGTAGTTATAGGTTTCAACAGCTAAAGATGAATAGTAAGAGAATATTCTCGAAAGGAGTTGTTGGCCTCTGAAAGTGAGAACAACAGTTTGAGTAGGTTCCCATACAACTGTCCCATCTATTTTATTTTTTCTGTTAAGTCGCCTAGCTTTAACAATATTACTAACATACTCAGGTAATTGAAGTGATGCTACAAATTCATCCATAGACCAATCCACTGGTACACCACGGACCAGTCCCATCCTTGTCACATTGTAGGTAGGAATAATAGCTTCATAGTTATGGGCCTTCAACATGGGGTTATTTACAAACTTGTTAGCTCCTTTAGCAGATTTGAACTGAATGGAGATCTTATTTCTACCTACTCGTTTGACCCCATCCTGGCAGATGTTTTCAATTTTGTTTGAGAACAAGAATTGTCCAAACTTAATCGGGCGTATTGTTGTTCCGGCAGTTGGATAAGGGTTAATACGGGAAACATGGACTATGTATGGACCTGAGTCTGTTGATTCGTATGATCTGATTCCAAGAATCGACATAGTGGGATGCGTATAAACCGTTTGTATAGAGGATGAAGCTAGCTCTTTATCAATAATACTTAGTTTTTTTGATCGGACCTACCTGAGATTCGTCATCGTGTCGTCTTTTAGTTGCACTGGCCGACTGTTCATCTACGACACATATTACCTCCATAGGAAATGGCGGCGTCAGGCGGGACCGGGGCCACCGGTTCAGGGGAAATGGAGTCCATTTCCCCCGTTGATTAGCGCCAACAACCACGATGTGTTTCGTGGTTGTTACCACCACCTATAGAATGTATAAAAATAACTCAGGGAATCAAAAAACAATGCCCAATAGGGGAAAATCACAAAACAATTTGCACAATCTCTCTAACACGGTATCCTCTTTCACACCGAGTTAGCGACCATTGACTCTGGTTTTTAATTCGAGATCAAATATGTAAAGAAAATTAAATGTCAATATATTTCATTGTCAAACTGACAGATCAGGGGTATCCAATATTTTTTTCTTCAAAAATATTTAAAGATTTTGCCAAATCCCCCCAATGGAACCTTGCTCTACGGTGGACGTTTCGTTTGATATTATGATGATATATAGGGTTATTGTTAATATGCTAACAACCTCTTAGGGTTGACATCTGCTAGTCCTAACAAACGTTTGGAGATAGATTTTTTTGTTTTGAAAAATAAAGTTTTTTTTAGAAGTAATGAATAGATTCAGACGTTACTTTGCGGAAATCCATATTTAATAATATCACATATTTTCTAAAAGTGCCTTAAAAATATCATTAAATAATATATAAATAAAACATTTAAAACGTATAAAAATGTTTATCTAGTGACAATTCCGCCAAATTATAAAGAGTTTAGTCTCGACACTTTTAAAAATATTTGTGTTTTAATTCCTATTCCGCGCAAACAGCGTTCACCGCGGTAACACTGGACCGCGCCTTTCTCCATTTGAATAGAGTTTTGCATATTTAAGTCGAGCAATGTAATGAAAAATATGAAATAATACACAGGCACAAGAGACTTTTAACATTAGATGGGCCTCGTACTTATTCAGCTAAAAACATATTTAAAAAAAAATCTAAACGAAAAAAAAAATTCTCTCAAAATGTTTGTTAGGACTAGCAGATGTCAACCCTAAGAGGTTGTAGGCATATTACCAATAACCCTGTATATACTATTTACTAGCGTTACCCGCATTAATTTGCACGTGTAATTGCGACTATAAATTGAGATTTATGCTATCCTCTTCCAGCTTCTCATTCTCTCAATCTCTCATAACTCTCAATTTGGATCAAATGTGTGCAAAACAAATTTAAAATCGGTTCAGTAGTTTAGGATTCCATCGCTGACAAACAACTTGACACGTAATTATTATATATATTGATATACTTCTTAAAAAATTAACAAACTTCTCATCTCATAGTCGCATATTTAATGCGTGAGTTACCTAAAATGCTCCAAGATATAATAATTTTTCTTAAACCATGGACTGCTCAAAGATGTAATCTATGGTCAATTAGTACATTTATTTGTCTGTGGTTTTTTTCTAGGTTATGTTAATTTAAATTTCTACAAATGTACAAAACAAAACTAAAAATACTGAACTTGTGTTACATACATACTGCTGTTGCGTACAATTTAAATAAATTGGAGCCCCGAGTCTCGGTACTGACGTTCAATTGAGTTAATTAATTGCAAGGACTCTTAGTCTTATTAACGTCGGTTAAAAAATGTGAAAGGTTAATTTTTCTATGCGAGCATATGCATATGTTTTTAGCAGGCTGGCCTGGCAGGCAGACCGAAGTACTACGGATTCTGGCAACAGATAATTCAGCTGGCTACATTATCGACCTACGTACCAGTGTTTATGTATTATATTTGATAAAAGCTATAAATTAAAATACAACCATGGCTGAAGAAAAAGTGAAAATGCAGAAGCAGCTGGGTTTACTTGAAGGTGTTGCTATAATATTGGGAATTATCTTTGGTAGTGGCATTTTCATATCTCCGAAGGAAGTTTTAGAGCATACAGGATCAGTGTGGGGGGCATTAATTGTATGGGCTGCATGTGGAGGCCTAGCTACTCTAGGAGCCCTATCCTACGCCGAACTTGGTAAGTGTACTGTTTCATAGTAACAATAAAAATATTTATTGTAATTGGTAAATGATAAGATAAATGAAAACAAATTGTTCATTGTTAAAATTATTATAAAATGAAACAACGATGAGCATAAAGCATCTTTTACTCTATTTTCATCAATCATATAATGTATTTATTAATACGAGCGTGTGCTCGTAGAGTCAAGACCCCCTGAGGATGCTTCGTGTAGAAGCGAAATGTGTCGAAAAATTCTTCCAGTTTGGCTGCGTGATGTTTGTGACGTCATGTCGGCTTAGCAGGAAAATATGGTGGAATTGTCACTAGATATATTTTTGTATTTTTTAAGTGTTTTATTAAAATATTAATTCAATGTTTTCTTAAAATATTTGTTATTTTTAAATATGGATTTCCGCAAAGTAACGCCTGAATCTATTCATTATATTAATACAAACCTTTACTTTACAAAGGTTCTATCAAAGTTGACATCAAATTGTAAGGTGCAGTTATGAAGTTAAATGATATAAAATGATATAGGAGATCTGCCAAAACTACTTCTTAAGATCAATCTCAACCTTACTGTTATATTAGGGAAAAATATATACATTAATGTTCTTTTTTTAAGGCACTGCTTTGGCACAAAGTGGTGGAGACTATCATTACATAAATGAAGCTTATGGTCCGCTACCAGCTTTTCTATACCTCTGGGATGCTAACTTGGTATTTGTGTAAGTATCAAATAAGTATATTTCACTTATCTCTTACTGCCATTTTAATGAAAGGCACTGTTTAGGCAGATCTTTTTTGTCATAGTTGATAAGCTAGCTTTAGTCTAATATCTCATCTATATGGACTCATGGGCTTTGTTCAATAGTGGACATATTCCGGCGAATGATTTGATTAGGTATTTATAATTTTTTTATATTTATTTAGGCTCAAAATTTGCAAGAAGTAGCAATGGGCAGGCCACATTGCTCGACAAACTGATAACTGTTGGAGAAGAAAGGTTCTTGCCACACTAAATCGGACGATGTAGAGTTGGTAGCCTCCCCACTAGGTGGACTGACAACATAGTGAAAGTCGCTGGTAGCCAATGGTTATAAGCGGCTAATAGCCGTACTTTGTGGCGTTCTATGGGGTAGGCATTTGTTCAACAGTGGATGTCTTCTGGCTGCTGATGATTTAGGTATTTATAGTATAACTAATTTGTTATCTGGTTAATGTATAGGGCGGCTTATCAAAGAGATTTGCAGTGTGAGAGGAAAAATACACAAATAGTATTGCAGCACTCAGGCTAGGTAAATGAACCGAACCATTGGTGAGATTTTTCCTCATACAACACACTAATCTGGCCCCCATATCTCTGGCTCATATGCACCTTTAAGGAAATTCAATAATCTGTGCAAAGATCTTAGAATTTCATTAAGTAAGGTATTTAACAAAAGCAGTAGTTGCAGCAAAGTCTTATCATGGATGACATTATCTTGATTGAATATTTTACATAAAATTCTTATCTCATGTTCACTCTTCTTAAATGAATTTTACAGGCCAAGTACAAATGCAATAATGGCACTGACATTCGCAAGCAACATTCTGAATCCCATTTTCCCTGATTGTCCAATTGATCCCATCTGCCAGAAACTTATTGCTGCTGCTACAATTTGTAAGTATTCCATACATTCCATAAGTAATCAAAGGGAAAAGCAAAGCCCTACAATGACTCCGTTGTCTGTCTATCCATATGTCTTTAGCTTGGAAACAGAATAAGTTACATACAAACCAATTTTTCCACTAAGAATTTGTCTTGGTGGGCACCGCTACTGTCAGATTCTCCTGCTTGGATTCCAACGTGCCCAAGACACAAAGGGAGATGTGTCACATCGGGGTATTTAGCTTTCCTTGTACAATGTTCTGTCATCAGATTCAGTTATAAGCATCATGAGCTTTTGCATGGTTGTAGGGCATTTTGCAATTTTGTTGTTTTTATGGTGTATCAGTAAAGAGATCAATCTATACAAAAATTTATACTATCAAATGAGAGGTATTCATTGTTTATATATTCGTTAGTTCTTTAAGATCCAGTTGGTTGATTCTATGTGCAGTCTATGGAATGTAGTGCATGTTGAGTAGGCAGAGTGAGATATTTTGCCCCAAATAATTTAAATTGTTTAACCAGTAGTAGCCAAGCATTAATAGCTATGGACTGCTGTGCCGCATGTCTATTGTTTTATCCCCACGGCTTGAGCCAGCTAAGGTGAAACATTTTGTGAGTGCTGGTCCAGCTTGCTACCACCCTCAAGTAGAAAACCTGTCTCTAACACTGAATGTAATGTAGTCCTTTTGAGTCAGTAAGTAATTCTCACATTTCAGGCACATGTGACTAAACAACTGTATCTGATATAATGAGCTCTTCCCTGAATTGGTTGCTTCCAAGCCAGGCTGCTATTACCACCCAGTAGAAAATTGTCACCAAACCTAATAGTGTGTTACGGCAGCTGTCCTTGAGAGCCAATAATTGAAGGTAGCCTTGATAATACCTTCGACCACATTATCACATACCATCAGGTAAGATGGCGGTCAAAGAAGCTTACGAATATAATTAAGATAATAAACATTTTTCTCCAAGCATCCATCAATTCCAGTTGCTGTAGTTCTAAGAACATTCTTAGTCTAGAATAAAGTTTTTGGTCCATAAACATCTTTGATTACCCACCATTTGCTAACAGTTAAGGTACCTAAACGCATAAGAATAACATATCTGTTTTTAAAATAAATCTCTGGGTAACCTTTTTGGTGATAAACAGGATACATAAGTAATTTTTTATTTCTTAAAAAAATAAATAAACATTCAAACACATCCTTTTTTCTATATTTCAGGCCTTCTGACCTTCATCAATGCATACAACGTAAAGTTCACTAACAGGATTCAGAATGTTTTCATGTTCACAAAGATATCTGCACTGGTAATCATAATCATTGGTGGTGTCATCTGGCTCATCAAAGGTAATTGCTTTTTTATGAATAATATAAGAATTGGGTGGGATGCCGGGCTATAAAGTCACCATCTCCTTCTGTGGGTTTCATAAGAAGCAACTAAGGGTACTTGGTAGGTAGGCAGCTATGCCTTCTGAAGAAATGCTCTCTTACACTGTGACCCTGAAGGTGCCTGCCAAGCGTGTAGTAAGTTATTAGTGCCATTTTCAAATATGACCTATGTGCAGTATTTACTCACATCCAATATACTACTGTAGTTATATAAAAATATAATATTACCAGGTGGTAGGTCTCTTAGCAAAAGTCTGTCTTGGTATCACCATAGTGTTAGATATTCTGCATCCCAAGCAGTAAGTAGTGTGCAAACACTTGGGCAAGCTCGAATAAACTTATTTTGCTCATAGCAAAGTTTGATTAGCTGTTCTAAACCTATCAGCAAAGTTAAGCAACGTCCACCGCGTTCATAACATGGATGGGTCATCGGTAGTGACATTACTACTGAGTGCTTCCGTGCTTTGGAGAGCATGTTAAGCCGGTCCGGGTTGTTGTCTTAGGATAGCAATCGTTACATCATGGTGGTAGGGCATTTTGCGAATGCCCGCCTTGCTAGCTACCACCCTTAAATAGGAAATCTGTCACCTGACGGTTTGTTCTGGCAGCAGTCCTTGAGAGACAGTAATTCTAGGTTAGCCTGAACATTTTCGACCACATCATTACCTACAATCAGGTGAGATAGTGGTCAAAGGCTAACCTATCAGGCATGTGAATTGCAGTGTCAAGCAGAGTGAAGACGGTGGTACTGCAACTTTAATGGATATGCGTACCGCTTATCATCAGGCGAGAGACAACTTCGTCTCTTAACATCAAGAAAGGAAAAAACAATTGTAAAAAAAAAAAAATATTATTTAACTGTCAATCCGCTTCACAGAATCAAACCTTTATTATGATACCATTGTATTTTTTTCCAGGCAACACCGATAGTTTCCAAGATGGCTGGGCGGGGACAAAAACTTCCGTCGGTGACTGGTCGGTGGCTTTCTACTCGGGAATATTTTCCTACTCAGGATGGTAAATACAACTTTTAGCTTTGAACTTTTAACTTTTCTTAAAGCTTTTAACCAGTATAGACTATCTCACCTGACCTGAAGACTAAAGGCCAGTGACACTAATCTATGTTTAAACTATATGCGGTTAACTTTATAGACCATTATGTCCTAGGCTATTGCTATCAAGCTGTCATGAAATCTGCCACCTGTTTTGACATTCTAGGTCTAGTGTCAGTTTTTGTGTTAAACTCAATGGTGTGGTAGTTATGACATGTGACAGCCACAGTAGTCATATAAACAGGGTGTATTAGCTGTAGTAGCCAAGTAGCCTAATTGATTTCAGATTTTGGTATTTTAACACATAAATTCTATTGTATAACTTTTTGAAGCAGTGATTGCTCAGTGGCATTGGCTATGCCGCGCAGTAGGTCCATGGTTTGAATCCCGCCGCGAGCTTTAGCGTCACTGCATGGTGGAAGGGCATTATGCGAATGCCCGCCTGGCTAGCGACCACCCTCAAGCAGAAAATCTGTCGCCAAGCACCTTACGGTGTGTTCCGGCAGCAATACTTGAGAGCCAGTGCAATTACAGGCACAAGAGACTTAACAACTATGTCCCAAGAAGACGGGCGTAGTGCAATTCGTGACTTGTAACGAAATGCTTCTGCTAAAGGCAGAGGTTAGTCCTCTTCAAATCAGGTAGGCCTCGAGCTTGTTCTGTCACAATAACATTAAAAAAAAACTTTGATTACTTTTTCCTTTACTACAGCTGTCTGCATGATCTTTGATTTGACAAGAGCTTTTTTTTTATATATAGCTGATAGGCTAGCCTTTGACTATTATCTCATCTGATGGTAAGTGATGATGTCGAAGATATGGTTCAGGTCAACCTAGAATTACTGGCTCTCAAGGCTGCCGTGCTTGTGTACACACCTTTATGTGCTTGGTGACAGATTTTCTAATTTAAGGTGGTAGTTAGCCAGACGGGCATTCGCAAAATGCCCTACCACCATGCTATAACGACTGCCATGCTAAGACAACAACCAGGACCGACAGCTTAGTGTGCCCTCCGAACACGTGCACGCCCAGTAATGTAACTAACGATCACCTATCCAACTCATGACTGCGGCGGACGTTGCTTTACTTAGCTGATTGGTTAAGAATGGCTAAGTAAACTACACTAAGAGCGCTTAAAAAACCAATTATATTTTTTTATTGTTTTTTGTATACAGATATTAAATTCATCCCCGTGTTGCTATATAGCCCTAGATTGTTGAAGTTCACACTAAGTCCTAGTATGAAATTTTCCCTCCTTTTTAACCAACTTCAAAAAAGAGTAAAGTTCTCAATTCGACAGTATTTTTTTTTTGTTTGTGTGTGTTACCCCATAATTCTACTGGGTGTTCCGATTTTGATATTTATTTTTTTTAAAGCTGGTGCTTATCCTGTAGCCCCATTTAAATTTGAGTGAGATCTGACGAGTAGTATTGAGTTATATTAATTAATGTGTATTTTATATTTGATGTTGCTATTTCTGTGTAAATTTTTTGTGTTTTATGCAAAATATTTAATTGCGATCTCTACGCCTGGCGAAATAGCAAAATTACCAGGATATATTTTACATCCAGTAAAAATTAATTACAAAAATGTCGGCTCATATATTTTAGTACTTATTAGTGGTATTTTCTGGAAATCTGGAGTATGGGGTTGTATTATATTTGCATGTGCGATAAATTATAGTTCACCCTGAGTATGAATACTTCAATTAGCGTTTCGACGCTTCTCACATAATTATATTGGTAGGAATTGCCTTTTCTAATATGACCATATCAGAACCAGTGTGCGTTATTTGAGAGCGCTTACGGACAAATTTCACTAAAATCTATTAATATATTTCAGTAAATTTGTGCAACAAACACTCATTGCAAATTTCTTATTTTTTTTTTATTGCGGATAGGTAAGCCTTTGACCATAATTTCACCTGATGGTAAGTGATGATGTGGTCGAAAGTGTTAGCAGGCTTAACTTAGAATTACTGGCTCTCAAGGACAGCTGCCGGAACACACCGTACCGTAATGTAGTGTAGTGTGTGATAATAAGCTACATTTTATTCTGACGCTCAAGGCTTATGCGATATTTTTGATTTATCTGCCTTGCCATTGCAAAAAAAAATGTGTCTATTGAACAATAATATGTATCTGTGTTAAAGCATGCTCAGCGAATCGAAAGTACCATTAGTAAGTACTTTATTTGTAAATTTTAAATCTAGATATTAAAATGTTTTGCATTAACACCAATAAAACGTTCCTTAAAATTATGCTTTGTATCCTTATATTGGTTGTCGTAGAGGGTGACAAAGGGCCCGGATACAACTTCGCGGTGCAGCGCCGTGACGCGAATGTCGCACGTATGCACTGCGCCCCAGTGACGAGATTCGCGTGCCGTGGAATTTTAGGCAGCCTTATTTATGCCGCGCCGTGGAGATTTGTCCGGGTCCCTAAGCTAATTTGGAGCGAAGTAGCAGTGGCAAACTATTAACGACTTTGTGTAAATGACTATAATGTACAGAATAGAATGAAGGGGCATTTTGCGAATGCCCACCTGGCTAGGACGACTTTCAAATAGAAAATCTATCGCCCAGCACCTAACGGTGTGTTGCGGCAGCTGTCCTCGAGAGCCAGTAATTCTAGGTTAAGCCTGTTATCACCTTTGACCACATCACTTACAATCAGGTGAGATTGTGGACAAAAGATTATTTATCAGGAAGAAAAAAAAATATCGTAGTGATAAAGTCGAAAATGGTTACGCAGTGATAGTACTGTCATTTCGATGTGAATTGAGCCCAAGGGCATGTGCCGAATACCGAATGAAGAGTTTCACTACTCACTTCGACGTGAGCAGTGTAATGCTACTTATTATGCGTTTAATTCATAATAATGTTAACGAAACATTAAAAAACATTTCTTATGCCCTTGTGTTTTTAGAGTTGTATTAAAATATATATTAATTAACCGACCACAAATGTGTAGGATAGTGGAAAGAAGCAGAAGATTTTAGTCATGTATTGGCAATATGATAAGGGAATAGCGCGAAGAGTGAGGGAAGTTTGTCTGCCAAAAATAATAGTAAGTATGTTAAGCAGTAATAATTTTAAATCCTGTTTTCTTTCCCGCAGGAGCTACTTGAATTTCATGACGGAAGAGCTACGTGACCCGTACGTGAACTTGCCCCGAGCTATCTATCTATCATTGCCGATGGTGACAACCATATACTTGTTGGCTAACGTCGCTTACTTGGCAGTGTTGGGGCCAGTTGGGGTCAGAGCTACTGAGGCTATTGCAGTGGTAAGAACCTCTTTTTAAACAGATTTTTGGGGTCAGATTGACTATTTAGCCTGAAAGCTTGTATAGCTGAAATTCGAACCCTGCACAGGACTATAATTTTTCTTCATAACATTCAATCAATTTTTCGTCGTCATTAAACATATTGAAAATATTTCATTTTCGTTTAATTGTAACTTCAATCAATCGTAATAACGTGTGGCGGGATATTCATAATTTTTTGGTGCTTGTAGTACAGAATAAAAAGGACCAGAAGGTTCGCTCCGCAAAGCCATTCCAATAAATAAACGACTCTATGTACGAACCAATAAAGTGCACTTCAGCTCGCGGAGTACCTAATATATATATTTACCTAAAAGGAGTCTCAATTCTATCGCATAGCTCTGATCTCTTCTGACGCGGCCCTCACGTACGACTATCCCATCCGGACGGATACGTGGATGAACCTGTAGCGACGTACTTACACTGTGGAGTGAGACAGGCCTGGTTGTAGCTAGATTCGGTAACCATTCTAAATGACTATAAATTACCTATTGAGGTGTTGGATTCGAATTCGCGCCATCCACCCCTATACAGTCTTTCCCTGTAGCTTCTCCCTTATAACCGGAGTCTGGCCGCTAAGTATAAGTATAATTGATCATAATTATCATCTCAATAGTAAAATTCATCTCAAGTATCATACTTAAATATATATAAACTAGCAACAACCCAAAAATATATTAAAACCAAGAATTTGAGTAGATGTTATTGTTCATCTTAAAGTTGGATGTGTTAAACTTGTATAAAAAGACAAATTTTTATAATGAGGTATGATAATATAATTATATAATTTAATGTAAATTTATTGCAAATAAATACCAAATTCTGTTAGACACATCTTACCAAGAAACTATTGAATTTAGAGTAATACACACAAATAAAAATATATTTTTTTTAAAGTAATTGGATTACAAGATTTTCTTTGACTTGGGCGGGAATTGAACCCGCGTCCTCCGATTTCGCGCTGGATGTCCGAACCGCTCGGCCACCTGGGCACGGCTATTTCTGCCGAAATTACGTGCTCCAATTGTATTTATTTAACCGGCATAGAGGATCGTGCGAGGATGGTGTGCCAAAATATGATTTCGCTTAGCAAGCGGTGTGCGTGTAATCAAATATAGAAAAAAGAAATTGTATCTCTTACAGGACTTCTCAATGATAGCTTTGGGATGGTTGAAGTGGGCGATGCCAACTTTGGTAGCTGTCGCGATCGGAGGCGGTCTCTCTGTGCACATAATGGCGTCATCACGGATGTGCTTTGCTGGAGCTCGGAACGGACACATGCCGGAATTACTGGCACATATCAACACAAAGTGCCTCTCGCCTATGCCTTCGCTCGTATTCTTGGTAAGCTTTTTTATGTCGGTTAGGCTAGTCCTTGATTGTGCAATGCGCAGTGGTTGTATTTTTTTTATCGGATAGGAGGGCAAACGATCAAGTTGCTCACCTGGTGGTAAGTGATGACCGTCGCCCAGAAACACCAGAGGTTTCGAGGATGCGTTGCCGGCCTTTAAGGTGGGCATATGCTCTCTTCTTGAAGGCTCCTAAGTCGTATCCATTCGGAAATACTTCACCTGGCAGCTGGTTCCATAATGTGGCAGTGCGAGGTATAAAATGCCGTGAAAATCGCAAGGTTGTGGACTTCCAGACGTCGACATGAAATTGATGAAACATCATGCTTTGTCGGGAAGTCCGGTGGCGAAATTGAGCTGCAGGTAGTAAATCGAACAGTTCCTCAGAACACTCCCCGTGATAGATACGGTAAAAGATGCAGAGTGATCCTACATATCTACACACTGCCAAAGGGCCGAGGCGACCGGACATAACTTGATCGTCGACGATTCGAGTCGCTCTGCGTTGAATGCGGTCAAATGGAAGAAGCTGGTACTGAGGAGCTCCCGCCCAGAGGTGAGAGCAGTACTCCTTGTGAGGCTGAACCTGGGTCTTATAAAGTTGCAGGCGATGGGCCGACGTGAAGTACTGCCTCGCCTTTCCGAGCACACCAAGCTTCTTAGAGGCTAATTTAGCCTTATCTTCCAAGTGATAGCGAAATTGTACGACGCTCAACATGGGGATATCTTAGCGGTAAACGCACAAACTTGTGTCTTCTTGAGGTTAAATTGGACTAAATTCAGTCGGCCCCTTGAAACATTTGACAACATGGTCTCGACTGAAAACACAAGTTTGTTCCGACTCTCGACAACGTTTTCCCGAGAAATTTTAGCGCGGCCGGTGTATGAGGCCCGGAGATGCCTCATACACCGGCCGCGCTAAAATTACTGTTATCCCCATAGCAATAAATAACGCTTAGCTGCAACATGTCATTGATATGCAAGAGAAACAGAGTCGGAGATAGCACACAGCCTTGCGGAACGCCAGCATTAATCGGCTTCAAGTCGGAGCATGCACCGTCGAAGACAACCTTAATTGCTCCGATCTGCCAAAAAACTGGAGATCCATTCGCATAATTTCTCGGGAAGCCCATAGGAAGGGAGATTCGAAAGAAACGCTTTATGCGACACCCATCAAAGCCCTTCGCTATTTCAATATGTTATATGTTGTATGCTGAATAAGAGATACTGGGATGTACTCGTATGATGTGTTACCTATGGCGGGTATTAAGAGAGATAGTGTGTTCATTACAAAAAATATTGTTGCATATGGTTGCCTTAGAAATTAAAAGTAAAAAAAATGTAAGCAGACTAAAATGTGCAACTCTCAAGGTAGTGAAGAGAAGCTTCTACACTGCTAACTACCTGCCTATCTAAACAAGGAGGCTTTTAGAACACAAATGAAAACAATCAAGTATGGAGCGTTTAAAAAATTCACAAAATTTGTTTATTTTTCAAATTTACATAATATATAATTTTTTTATACCTGATAGTTTAGTCTTTGACCACTATCTCACCTGATGGTAAATGATGATGTGGTCGAAGATGTTGTTCAGGTTGTTCAGGACGGTTATTTGAAACCAGGAAAAGTCATAAATACCGGAACAGTGTGAAGATTCACAGCATAAGAGAGAAGAAAGCAGAAACGCCAAGAGAATTCAAATTCTCACATGAAAAATGACTCAATGCTCTGTGCTAGGGATGCCAGGATTGCTGCATTTCACCCAAATCCTACATAGAGTCTCCTCAAAAAGCAGGGAAGTCCAAACTTCGTGTAACCGCGCTAGGAGCGATACAGGATGTCGCCAAGCAGGTGTCCATTTCCATCACTATCCTGGAATAAGCCTTATCATGAACAAGGTGCTAAATGTGCGATAAACCCTCGGTTGACTCAAACAAAACTACAAGCATACCCCCCCGGGGATCCTACAATCAAGGCGATGACAAATAACAAGTTTCCCTTCAAGCTAGGCGAGACTCCATGTTTATTACTAATATTCTTGTGGGTTTCACTCTAAATAAAACTGTTTTATATTTTTTATCGAATTTATTATATATAGCTTGACACGGAACAATGTAAGAAACGGAAAAGAGCGAGGTCTGGTGTTGCCACTAGCTGGTATAAAATTATAAACTATTTATGTCTTTGACACTCCACCTCACTAGTGATTTAATCAAAGAAAACCATCCCCATATTTCTACCTGTTAAGTGAGAAAAATTCATTCAGCTGGCAACACAATGACATTACTTATTATATTTATTAGGTCACATATTAGGCAGCATGTGATTTATTCTCAGGCTCTTTCAAAACAGATTAAAAAGAGTGCAGGGTGCGTTCATAAATTTATACCGTCAGAAAAAAAACCATAACACTTGTACTGCGATTTAAGGCAAAACAAATAAAATCAATTTGCCAGTAGGGCTACAACTTTAGGGGTTCCGTTGGTACACAGAATCTTACCTATAAAAAACTATACTATAACTAAACCGATCGTAATTTTTTCATACAGTTCAAGATTCTTAGCAGAAGTTCAACCAGCACTAGGCTGGTTTTTATTATACGTTGCATATTTCACTAAATTGGAAGATTGTATCTTTTATACTTTTTACGATAGAGCAATATATAAAAACGTTAAAGAAATGGTTCTTATCCCTTTCTTGTTTTTTCTTGGACCTTTTCAATATTAATAGAAATGTAATGAGTATTTTTCAGACTTGATAAGACAATTGTAGCCTATCATAACGCAAAATATTTGCGACTATGTTCATCTTAGATTTACACAAAAACCTTTTGTACTTCCAGATGATAATGTCGCTGATAATGTTAATACCGAACAAACTGACCACCCTGATCACATACTGCACTTTGGTGGAGGCGTTCTTTACGACGCTAAGTTGCAGTGCGGTGCTTTGGCTTCGGTACAAGAGACCTGACATCCCTCGTCCAATCAAAGTGAGTACTCAACCAGACGTGTGACACTATAGCTCGTAAATAAATGCATCTCAAATTTGAGATCGATCTTAAGATGTAATTTTGACGTTTAATATATGGAATATCTATTATCTATTACTATCACCACATGGTGGAAGGGTATTTTGTGTATGCCCGCCTGGCTAGCGACCATCCTCAAGTAGAAAATCTGTCGCCAAGCACCTAACGGTGTGTTTCGGCACCAGTCCTTGCGAACCAGTGATATTACAGGCACATGAGACATAACAACTATGTCTCAAGGTGACGGGCGCAGTGCAATTATGACTAGTGAGCAAATGCATCTGTTATAGGCAGTGGTAAGTCCGCATAACATCAGGTGGGCCTCGAGCTTGTACCTTCACTATATAACATAAAAAAATCTATCAAAAACAACATCTTAAGATCGATCTCATTCCTGAGATGCAATTATTAATATGAACCTAAGTTAAGTACAGCGAGTGACGAAGGAGAATGACGTCATCTATGCTCAATTGCTAGCGGAGGCGAAGAGCAAGATTAAAATCAGAACTAGGAAGGCGGTCACTGAAGCTCGCATCCTTGAGCTACTATCAGGCGTCGCCATGGTCGAAAGTCCAGTCCCTGGCTGCGGAGCTCCAAGAAGTGCTCCACGGAGATGAAATTAAAGTCTCAAGGCCAGTACGCAATCAGTATTTGCGGGTGAGTGGCCTCGATGACTCAGTTGCTCACAACACCGTAGAGCTGGTGGTAGCCCTGGCTAGAACTGGCTGCTGTGATATGTTCGCCGTTAAAGTCAGTGGGATCAGGAAATAGCGTAGTTGGTGTGGGAGTTGCCGAGCGGGGCCCTACTTCGGAAAAATTAGGAATAGTGTAGCAGGTCCGGGTCCTCGATGTTTGACCCACGCCGCTGCTACCGTTGCCTTGCATTAGGCTACGTTGGGGACAAGTGCAAAATTATTGGAAAAATAAAGGGAGGCTGATCCTTAGTTATTCTTTTGGGGGTCGTGTCCGGGATACAGATGCTTGGCTTGGACGGCTTTCCAATAAATCCGAGCCCATTCATTTGTAATTGTAATAATTTTATAATATAGCATGTAGCACATCGTTAAAAGACGTTTAAAAGAATGGCTCCGAGTTTCTTGTCCGTTTCTAGGGATCCGTACTCAAAGGGTAAAAACGAGACCCTGTTACTGAGACTTCGCTGTCCGTCTGTCTGTCACTAGGCTGTATCTCAAAAACGGTGATGCCTAGACAATTGAAATTTTCACAGATGATGTATTTCTATTGCCGCTATAACAACAAATACTAAAAATAAAAAAATTAAGGTGGGCTCCCATACAACAAACTTGATTTTTTTACCGTTTCTTGCTCGATAATAATAACGGTGACAGGTAGACGCTTTAAATATTCACAGAATATTTAGTTTTATGTACTCCTTAAATATAATTAATTAAAATAAAATAAATAATTAAAGGTTCCCCATACAATAAAAGAGGTTTTCGCCGTTTATTACGTTACAGATATTGGTACCCTTCGTGCGCGAGTCCCACTTGCACTTGGCCGTTTTTGCCTTGCATTGCCTCTACATCTTTTGTTGAACGTGGCAGTACAATGTAGAATACATAAATATGAAAATTTGTGATTGACCTTCATAAGAGCGTCATAGACTCTTAAATTGAATAAACGTCTTTGACCTTAAAGACCATTATCATGTTATTGAAATATTTTTATCTATTTTTCAGGTACAACTTTGGATGCCGATTGTGTTTCTGATGGTTTCGGTGATTCTGTTGGTGGTTCCGATAATGAGGGAACCGGTAGCGGTTGTCGGCGGGACTTTGATGACGCTTGCAGGAGTACCCGTCTATTTCGTACTAATCAAGAACAAACCACAGTGGGTTAACGATGCATCGAGTGAGTAACAACTGTGTTAAGATTCCTTTTTGTCTGACCAAGCTCAATGAGGTCGGCGACACGTATTTTGACAGCTGATAAGAGATTCCGAAATGTTGGTTTGAAGTGCTCGTAGCAGTTTGCTTACCTGTTCTTAACCGATCAACAAAGTTAATCAACGGCCGCCGCGGTCATAACTTGGATGGGTGACCGCTGGAGGACAGGTTAAGCCGTCCGTCCCGGTAGTTGTCTTAGGATGGTAATCGTTGCAGCATCGTGGTAGGGCGTTTTTTGAATTCTTGCCTGGCTACCACCCTAAAGTAGAAAATCTGTCGTTAAGCACCTGACGGTGAGTACCGGCATCAAACTCACAGTTACAATACTTCACATGTGTGGGCACCAGGGCAGGTATGGATTTATATAGTACAACATTCCTTCACTGCTACTTAGGGAAGTAATGAAATTCCATATAACTTTTCCCGTCGCACATTTATAAGGGAATAATGACGAACTTTATAACACGTTTTTGAACGAGGAATGAGACACTTTCTGAGTGGGTGTGGTATAAAAACACATTGAACGCTGCGCTGTCTTTAGCTACTAATACAAGCTTGCCATCATTTACATTTATAAATCTATCAATCAAAGCGGCTCGCTCGAACATCACGATCAATGAACTTTACATAACAAATACCCACAATTTCACGTACGCTAGTCACTTCCACTATCAATAAACTATTACTGACATACTAACTACAGAACTACAGAGTATTTATAATATATTTATAACTACTGCCATACTACTCGAAGAACACCTTCATTCGAGAAAAGGAGTATGCTGAAAATCAGCCTTGCAGAGACTTTAGTGTCTATGCAGTCCCGTGCTGAGCATACCCCTTATTGCCAATTATGTTTTAATTTATATGTATGTAGTTATTTTATTATTTTTTGTGGCAATAAAAATACTTTTCTTTCTTTCTTTCTTATAATCATCATGATAGTATTGACGATAAAGGGATTCATACAATTAATAAAATTAGTTAATGCGACTAGAGATCACCCATCAAAGTCGACATTTTAAGTATTGGAGCGTACACTAGCACGACAGGATTCTGTCAGTTAGAAATCCAAGCGATCCACCGGCGGAATCCATCTTCCGGGAAACCCAGTGAACGAGTCGTTCGGGAGATGAGATGTAAGCGCGCTCTGGCCGGACCTGTAGCCGGGGCCTCGCGGCAGCATCGGGGTATCAGTAGGTGCTTCGTAGAGGCAGGCGAAGCTTAACTTACCGCTGATACTAGCGGGATAGGGTCGACCCCCTCCCTAAGCGCCTGGAGCACTTCCTGCAGGGTGCACAGGGTGGTCTCGATCGGTTGGCCGGGGTGCACCCCGATGATTAAGAACGGCTAAGCAAACTTAGCTACGAGCGCTTCAAAGCGCGTGGTGGCGGGTTGTTGGCGGCAGCCATGGGGGACGACACACCACCGCAGTATGCGCACGTCACAGGCTCGTCCAGTGGGCGAGGGCAGTCGCGCGCGTAGTGCTCACCCCCGCACCGCACCCACGTCTGCCGTCGAAAGCAGTTGTGGGAGGAGGGCCGGAATGCCTGGCATCAATGGCACTGTGCCGGACCCCTCCTCCCACGCCAGTTCTCGAACTTTTTTTGCGAATGCCCGCCTGGCTAGCTACCACCCTCAAGTAGAAAATCTGTCGCCAAGCACCTAACGGTGGGTTCCGGCAGCTGTCCTTGAGAGCCAGTAATTCTCTAGGTTAGCCTGAACAACACCTTCGACCACATATCACTTACCATCAGGTGAGATAGTGGTCAATGACTAACCTATCAAGCACAAAAAAAAAACCTACTTGCCTATTCATGTGGTAGTTGCTTAAGGCAACTCCGAAACTAAGAATCATTATGTAATATATATCATATATCATTATGTAGTTGGCGTAGGTGCCAAACTATATTATCTATACTAATATAATAAAGAGGAAAGATTTGATTGTTCGTTTGTTTGTTTGCATCAAATAGACTCTGAAACGACAGGACCGATTTAAGAAAATATTTCACCATTATCCTTGTTGAACTTAGCCTATAGAAGATTTTCAAAAAGTTAGGCCCCAAGTGCGAAAAAAATACCAAAAAAAAAGCGTTTTCTCGTGTACGCTGCGGAAATTGTTGATAACACAGCAAAGTGATGTATCAACATTTTATAGAAGACATCAATATCTACAAAAAAGTCTAGAATACTATAAATCTAACTAAAACAGTTATGTCACAATAACTACTTATGCGTTTAAATTTATAATTTTTGAAATGTTTGTGAAATACCCGTGCGAAGCCGGGGCGGACCGCTAGTACTACTATATAGGGTTTCTCTTTATTGACACAGTGGTAGCTACATAGTGTAGCGCCTTATAAAATACATTACATTGCATACTTATTCTACGGGATCTTATTATGTAATCACTTAGTGTATATCCTATAATATTTTAAATGACATTGATTCTTATCACTAACATAAACATTTCAATGCTTGTGTACTAAATCATGTCCCGGGTTTGATTCCTTCTTGCACAATTTTTATATACTGTAACAGCCGGATCCACTGCTGAACCCAGCCTCCATCAGCCATATTAAGGGGGTATTTGCCATACTCCCCACGCTTGGCAGGCGTCTTGATCGCAGTGTAAGTTGGTAGTTCTTTAGAAGACGCTGCTGCCCACGTCCAGTATTTTTCCCTTAGTCGCCTTTTACGACACCCACGGGATGATATGGGGAGGTGCAATTCTAACCCAGTACCCCACGGGGCAGTTTTATATAATCCCATATTGTTTTATTTTACAGAAAAAATTACCCACACCTGTCAAAAGCTGTTCTTATCCACCATGGAAGACAAAGAAGATTAAGAAAAGAAGATAAAATATGATGCATTTCTATTTTGGTAATCTCATTATCTAATATTTATTAAATGTACCAAGATTTGTCACTCTAAAAACAAAAATCTGAAAAGGTGGTCATTGGAAAGTTTGAACACATGACCAGACGACCACGTCTATGTAGATACAATCTACAGAGTAGATTATAATCTTGTATTCAGTGTTATTGGACTTTAAAATGTTCTTTCGTTGGCAATAGCCAATCCATTACTCCTAGGCTAATATACTTACAGGCGACCCACTTATGTCAAGTACAGAAGGTACCAAACGTTTGTAAGATGTACTTATACAACTATATATACAATATACTTAACATAAGTATTGCGTAGACCATCGCGATCTGAGATTATTATAGTAGACCTTATACCTCGTGCGCCTGTGATTCGAGACTGAACATGGTATATGCCCTTTAAGAGTATTAGTCTTTGACGCTTTATTTAGTTATTGTCAAATCAGCTATTCAAATAGTTAATGGCTTGATTAAAGAAACGAACGCGTTAAGTTAATTATTTATCCGTTTGATATGGGTATGTTTTACGTGGATTCAACGATTTAAATAGTTAAATGATTGATTAAAGAAACTTACACGTTAAGTTAATTATTAATCCGTTTGATATGGGTATGTTTTACGGGGATTCAACGATTTAAATAGTTAACTGATTGATTAAAGAAACGAACGCGTTAAGTTAATTTATAATCCAAGGATTTACGTATGTTTTACGGGGATTCAACGATTTAAATAGTTAATTGATTGATGAAAGAAACGAACGCATTAAGTTAATTATTAATCCATCTTTATTGTACCATCTCCGGTTAATGCAAAATCGTTAGTTTTATTAATTACGCTCTTTGTTGTATATGGAACCGTTTTAGCAGTTTTAACTGGAGTAACATTTGGAGTTATCCAGATTTAGTCTACGGATGTCGAAAATGATCTGAAGCCCTATTTGGTGCTGCATATCTCTTAAAACAGACTGCTGAGCAATTATTAAGTTACTACCTCGTTTTTTTTTGTTGCCGATTGTACTCTCTAACGCTTTAGTTAATATTTATTGTAGCGCTATTTAATTGATTAATAATCTTTAACACATAGGTACGAATCTGTAAAATTAATTTTAAATTTATAGACACATGTCTTTATCTTCATATAATCAATATGAACGTAAAATGGTATATACCGACTGGAAATAGAGCAATGGGGTCGGCAACTGTCATAGTGGCGCTGGCATAGCTTGAATCATGTAATCTAATTTGAACAAGGCTATTTTTTTTTATTTTACATTTTCAATACTTCAGTAACAAAATAGTAACATATTGTATGTTTATATGGTGCAAGCTATACTGGCGCCATCTGCATAAAGTTTCTAATCGCGAATCACATTGAAGGTAGAGGAAAATTGTAAGTACGTGGCGAAGCCGACTACGTCCGGAGTGACTTAAAAACTGTTTACTAATGTATGGCGCTGTTAATTGTTATTTCGGCCGAGATTAAAATAGTATTTTTCTTAATTGCTATGAACAAACTATAATCTACTTAAATTTATCTTATTTTATTTGCGCCCATTCGGCCGCTTCGGTCCTTGTTTATGGTTTAAACTGTAAATAGAGGCGTTTTAAGGCATTAAAAATAATTAACATCCTGTACTTAAAAATACTTTGTCATGTGTGTACTTAAAAAACATCGCAAGCACTGCAAAAGATAATTAAATGAAAACTGAGATTAAGTTTATTTTACTATGGTTATGGATAATGCTGGCTCGCGTTTTCTTTGCGTGCCGAAAAGGGTTGATTGATTGTTTACTTTTCCAAGCAAAGGAGAGAAAATAATTATATCACAGCCGTTCTGTATGACTATTGATATAGGATACTTTTTACACAATTATGTTCAGTAAATAGATAAAGGTGATATCATAATAAGAAATCTAAGTATTATAACGATGATCAACAAAATGTAGGCGTGCAGTCTAATTTATTTTCAGTCGCAAGCTTTTTTCAGAATATCGATCGTAGTACATCAGCCGCTGTTACGTCCTGTATACAATACGTCCTGTATACTTTGCAGTGATACAGACTGGCGTTACACAGACTGATTTACAATAATCATGTATCACTGATACGTCACGCATACCTAACGTCACTGACGTAACCATAGAGTTATAATTACAATATATTGATGATTGAATGAATGCTTTGGCAGCTTTTCCACTTTCTGTCGAAGAAGATGGAATGAAAAATGTTTTCTTTTACCTTTAAATCTATATAATGTGGTCACGATGAGACAATGAAATGCCACATAAGATGAACATATAACCTGGTCCTTTTTTGCTTGAAAACATAGCTGAGTTATATAATTAAATCGTATATAGTCTTACGGGTATAATGAAAATTACGGATCGTTTATTCGTCCGCCAGTTCATGCTGATAGACAAACACATAATTCAAAAAAAAGATATTTATTAAATATTTCATAATATGTGCTTCATCCAGATAGTTCCTAGGTTCTTCTACTACTCGTCCGCTTTTGGACACGATGGCTGACAAAATGACAACATCATATCGCTCTCTCTATTGTTATTATTACTCTGCGGACGGAACACGTTAACATAACGCACACTACCACACTAACGTACAACATTCAAAATTCTGATGTAGCCTAAACAATTATCTATCATGATATCACTCGCAGTGAGTCGTCTACAGTAGTATGTGAATCTTAGAATACTTTTTTATGATCTTATGTCATTTTGAATCTCTTAAATTAGATATTTAATTTGAATATGTGCAATATTTTAAACTTAGATTTGATTTTTTTTTATATGTGTATGATTCGATCAATAATTATTTTGTGGTATTTTTATTTACCTAAGTCTGTAATGGCATAGTATCTCGTTAATATATAATATATAATAATATATTTATTTCCTTAAAATATTGGTTCTTTACAATAACTTACAATATGCCAAAAGCTACAAATGGACAAACCTTACATCTATGTTGAATTAGTTAACTAAGTTAAGATTTAACTATCCTGAGCCCTGAGCAATATCTGAGTACTAGCACACCTGCCTACGTCTTACCTCTAAGTATACTCGTATTCGGTAGGGGTGATAATCGCTTCGATACTGATTTTGTATTTTCATATGTTGCTCCACTGCTGTAAGATGTGAATTAAGTATTAACCAAAAAATAAACTTTGGTTTTAATAACATGTTTGTGGGTTAAGTTTTGATTGTTTTAATATTTTTTATGATTATTAGTATTTAACTTTATATCTATTTTTTCTAAATACACATATTATATAGGTGCGTGCTTCTGCAACAGTTATACCTTTTAAGATCCATAGTGTCGACCACAATGACGTGATTCTGCTATGCACCTCAAACTAAAGTAAAAAAAGAAAATAAGAAAGATTTTCGCACCAAATTGGTACAAGCTTTAAAATTGATAGTTCAAAAATTAAGTATATTATGCCATTGCGGGCAGTTTTCAGCAGATTTAATAGTAATCTAAATTGGACATAACAATTTTGACTTAAGATTGAATAGAAACCTAGAAGTTCTTGGAGTATCGTCCTCATGTGTTATACCAATAATTGAATAAGGACTATAATAATTGAGTTAATTTAAGTTTGTGATGAATAGCAGAATTACGACCAAAGTTTTATCTAACTGTGCGATAAAGGAACTGTATCTTAGTGGCATTGAGACGTCGTTTATCTTATTTATAATACAAAAATATCTATGAATTAAAATATTTCTACTATTTCTTAGTACAGTGTTAAAGTTATAGTTTGATGAAAATCTTTAATAGTGTAGTATTTTTTTGCGTCATGTTATACATTTTCCTCAGTATAATTATTGCAAATAACAATGATATTACTTATATTAATACGCGTGGATAGTTATCAATTCTGCTTATAATTTATTTGAAAAACTAAATGCGCCTTATTGTATAAGCGGTAGAGGCTTTATTGTATAGAGGCTATAACTATAAAAGTTCTTATTTTGTCAACAAATTGGCACAAGAGCTAAAAACTATGTTAATAGAATTTTATTTATTCTGTGCGTGGGCAGGTTTCATAAGATTTAGTCGTAATCTAAATTGCAGTTAACAATTTAGACTAAAGATTGAACAGAAACCTGTAAATTTTAGAAGTTTCGTTCTAATCTGTTGTACCAATAATTTAGATTTTAGTGAGAAACGAATAAAGACTTAAGTAATTGTGTAACCAAGTACAAGGTTGTCACTTATTGGAATAAGTTTGGAACGTCAAGTTTTTTTTTGCTGTTTACGACTCGATCTTTTTTTTTTATGGGATAGGAGGGCAAACGAGCAGGCGGCTCACCTGATGGTAAGTGATCACCGTCGCCCACAAACATCCGCAACACCAGAGGCCTCGAGGATGCGTTGCCGGCCTTTAAGGAGGGAATATGCTCTCTTCTTGAAGGTTCCTAAGTCGTAACCGTTCGGAAATACTTCACCAGGCAGCTGGTTCCATAATACGGCAGTGCAAGGTAAAAAATGCCGTGAAAATCGCAAGGTTGTGGACTTCCAGACGTCGACATGAAATTGATGAAACATCATGCTTTGTCGGGAAGTCCGGTGGCGAAATTGAGCTGCAGGTAGTAAATCGAACAATTCCTCAGAACATCTTAGTGGCATTGTGCTATCCTTTATTTAATTTAAAATATTATGATTTAAAATATATAGCATAATTCTAAATTTATAGTTTGGGCCTGTTTCAGAATGTTCGAGTAAGTTCCGGTTTTACTACCCAGAACACATTTAATAAATAATACACTATCTTTGCGTTTCACAGTCATCGATTTAACCTATCTATCGGTTAAAGCTTGAAACGCGCTGCATGTTAACTGACATTTTTATCATACAGTTATTTTATATGTTGCATAGCAATCCGAAACTTTATTAGAACATTCTAAAACGGACTCTTAGATATATATATTATTATATTTAGCATACCTATTACTTTTTTGCGTCATGTTATAAAGTTTCGTCACTAAAATTATTGCAATTAAGAACGATATTACTTATATTAATATGCATGATTACTTATGTAGTGCTTGAAAATTTCATGATTTTAAAAATTCAATGTGCCTTATTGTATAAGTGTATAGAGGCTATTATTGCGAGAACTAAACCTAGAATCTTATAATACTTGATAAATGTAGAAGTTGATATGTAAGTTATATTCCTTACCATTGTTGTCATGTAAAAGACTAATAATGCATCATTAAATTTATTTATAGAACATATTCTTTGTACACAGTCACAAGAATTTTTTATGCCAAAAATTGAAAATATTCAAAAGTTGATCAAAAATATCCCACCTTTTGTATACTGTGTCTAACTTCATCTTAACCGTTTAAGGCCCAACTCTACAAATCAATGGTTTAATATAACACTACTAACATTATACAAATAATAATAACAATTTTTTAGATAACTATACCATAAACCTTTAAAATGTTATAGCCTTTGTCACCATATGTCATATGTCACATATAAAATAACTTTTTTTTTTTTTTTATGCCTTTATTAAACAAAATACTATGAACTATATACAACACTACAGCTACTACAATAAAAGCATTTAGACACCTATAAGTCATAGCAGACTCATAGGCAGTCCAAATAATAAATCCAAATAAATAAATAAATAATACAATAAAATAACTTGATTGTGTAATTTTATCTTGACTCGCAAAAGCAAAAATTCCCTATGATTTAATTTTAAAATTATATGTTCAATTAAGAATTACATAAATCACAATTTTGTTCCAGTTATAAAATCATCACAATGTTCTTTCATCACAAAACAGGTTGTGCTGATTTATTATACGTGTGTTACTATAACAAAATAATTGTTATTATATTATTTTTTGATAATTCAGTACATCACAATCTATAAAATAACTTGTAAGTTTATCTATTTGCGGGTATAAAGGAAATTGTCAAATTCTATAAGGTGCCTTGCCCTAATAATTATTAAGTTGCCTGTAGAATATCTAAAAAAGACGTGTCAATTGCAGACAGCATACATTTTCGTATTATATCATCATCATAACTATCTGTCACGTTTTCACTGGTAATACGTGACAGCGTTAACCTGACAGGGGTACACTAATATGGGACTATCCTTTATTATACTGTACGTAGCTTTGGAGGACACCCTCCAACGTTTTTCTTATTTATTACTACATTTTATGGTTTTCTGCGATTATAACGGGGAGCGTGATTAATTAATTAATGCAAAGCATGATCTGGATCTTCTGATAAACGACTCCAATCCAACTGCAGCTAAGGGTCAATATCGCACAATTTATAGCTTTGCTAATTTGTTTCATCTGTATTAGAAATAAGGCTGAAGCTTCCTTAGGCGTTGATTATTATAGTGGATGTCAAACGGTACTTGTTTATGCTAAAGGAGGGGGATGTCGGTATCACTTGCTTTCTTAGGCTGGTCTTAATGTAACTCTTAACGTCAGCGCTTAGCTGACCCAGCGATGACCTGTCAGCTCTAGTTTCTAGTCTCACGTCGATCATATACCGTTAGGCGTAATGTCTGTTTTTAAAATTTCTCTTCACGTGAATGTGCAACGCTTACTGTAGTATATGTGCTAGGGCGCTCAGCGGTCATTGCGTAGCGTACAAAAGCGCGTGGACTGGCGTCTACGCTCAAAGACACTGACCGATCAGCTTGATTGAGAAACGTTTTCTATAGTGATATACCTACATATAGACCTATCACCGCCGGCGGTCATCGTGCGACTAAGACCAGCCTAACATACAAGAAAAAAGAAAAAGCCGTCGATCAATGTAAGAATAACAAATCTCGAGTCACGCTCCTTACATACAAGTCGTTGTTTGCCGTATAGGTAGTTTATGTTGGATATCCGAAAATTAATGGATTAAAGAAGATAGAATGACATATTTTCAGGCTTTTTATGATGATGATAATACTCTTGTATGTTAATATAACAAAGTTTGGTGTATTGTTTCAAAGGGGGAAGTAATAAGGCCAAAGCTGACATGGGGCATTTGTAAAGAAAAAATTGTGTCTAGAACTGAAAGTACTTGTTGAGGCACAGAACTGTCAGCGTAATTTAGGTATTAGACGATTTACGGTAACAATATGGCAAATATGTTAGTACCTACAAATGCTGTCTCAGTGGTTTAGCTATAGCGTTTTTTTTAATATTTATTTCTAATTTACGTTTTATATTGTGCCAAATAAATATGTGGCGTTGAAATGCTTTTGTGATTTTTATAAAAATATATTTGATTGCGATAATTTGGTGTTATTATTTCACTTCAACAGCCGGAACGTCCACCGTTGAACAAAGGCATCCCCCATTAGGGGGGCGGGGTTGCCGTAATCCCCACGCTTGGCACTCGTGATTGGGGATCATAAGAAGTAGGTAATTATCCTGTCATACTGTACACGATAAGTAGGTACACCTATTTAATGGACATATTGCTTAGTATGAAAGTGGATGGAATCAGAGGAAGAGAGAGGCCAAAGGTGTGGATGGACAGCGTGAAGATGAGTGTGTGAAAGGAGAGAGTTGTGAGATAAAGAGCAGTGGAGGAACACGTTGGGCCGATCTTACTTAGCGTGCGTCAAGAGAAAGATTTAAAAGAGAAGGTTTTTGTTATTACACAGAAGTATAATTACTTGGAATAAAAACATTGACTAATTAGGTTTTTTGTCTCCCAAAAATGAGGAATGGCCTCAGGTCAGTCCAACGTTAAAATATTTTTTGTATTGTGACCGGGCACAATGAAATTAATTGACCACGCATACTCGTAGATATCGTGTGTAGGCACCACTGCATAAGGAGTGAGACAAAGCGTTCGTAGATAAGAAATAGTGCGGTATAGTTATAGTGCGCTATGCTTTATAGAGCACTTGTCGCAGACAAAAGTTTCAAGATATTCTGTTGCTTAGTGCTTAATGAAAATTTTGTGTTTATCTCAAAACATAAAAAATAATAGGTAATTAATTATCTAGGTAATTATTTTTGCAGATATTAAACAAACGGGTATGTAGTTACTTAGAAGGTAACTTTAAAAAATTACTATAAAATTGTTGTGCGCAGTAAGAATTGACGCACTATGGTCAACAGAAAAATGCGCGCGCGGTGAGATAATTAGGTAGGTTAGGTACATTAATTGCGCGCGCAGGCATGTTCTGAAACACGCTAATGAAATTTTGCTGTCATGGTTTTTGTAAAGGCAAGACCAACGAAGTATAACCAGCGTAGAGAAAAGGGGGCTACGGGAGAGTAGGTGTGATGCTTGCTGTATGGCAGGCGTCTAACCGCCCCTATTCCGTTCAGCAATTTGAATTGCATTGGGCCGATTAGTATAAAATAAAAATATAGGTACCTACCTATTTGTGCAGTGGGTTTGTTAGGTCTGTCGTTAAATTAACAATCAATAAAAAAGTAACAATCCGATTAGAGAAACAAAGTGCCCCAATTAGTCAATTGTTTAACCTACCTAAAGTTACGTCAAATTGTTGCTAGTAACTGTAGTAAGCAGAACAAACTAATAGTTGGTATCAAATGCTGCAATGGCAGCTTTTGAGATGTGGGCTGGTAGTTATATATTAGTGACTATATGTTTTATAAATTATGTAAGTTATATTGTCTTTATAAAAAAAAAACATGTTTACTTTTCTATTTAACTCCGATAACCACAGTCATACATACCATATCGGAACTGCTGAGTAAATGCTTCTGCCATAAGGGGTTTTTATGTGATTGTGGCGGAACAAGCCCGAGGCCCACCTCATGTTAAGCGGACTAACTTCTGCCTATAACAAGCATTTTGTCACAAGTGAGGAATTGCACTGCCTCCTTAGTCGGAGACATACTCGTAGTATCATATGCCTGTCTGGCCCTCAAGAACGGCTGCCGGTACAATTGCTACAGGTGCATGGCGCCAGATTTTCTACTTGAGCGTGTTAACTAGCCAGGCGAGCACTCACAAAATGATCTTCCACCGTGCGGTGAAGCTCAACAAAAACAACTTGGACTGAGCCATCACCGTCAGGAGAATAATTGGTAAAAGGCTAACTTAGAAGCCATAAAAAAAAGAAGGAAATCCTACCGAGAACTGTGTTGTAGAGGAAGGTCAAAATAGAAAGAGTGAAAAAAGTTATTTTCAAAAGTTGTGAGCACGGGTAGGATCAAAAGCCGAGAGAGCGGAGTGGAATAGATTACATGCTCTGCTGATCTAACTTAGCGTGGGATAATGATAGGAAAAAGATGAAATGCTTTTAAACTATATGCAACGGCAATAATTGGTGGTTAAAATGAGCATATACCTATAAAATATACCGAAAATCGAAGAATAAAATTGAGTTTTTGACATGGACATCGTAACATAAATGTTCTCATATTGATAACTTTGAGGGGCCTTTATTTACTTATATTGTTGACATTCAGACACAAAAATACAACAACAGCCCATATGTAAGTTTGCATTTTTTCCTAATTTCCCTTTTACTGAGTCCACCAAAAATATTAGATAATTTAATTCAGTATCTAACTTCACATATGAATTTTTGACTATCCTCTACACAAAATATTAGATAATTTAATTCAGTATCTAACTTCAAATATTAATTTTTGACTATCCTCTACACAAAATATTAGATAATTTAATTCAGTATCTAACTTCACATATGAATTTTTGACTATCCTCTACACAAAATATTAGATAATTTAATTCAGTATCTAACTTCAAATATTAATTTTTGACTATCCTCTACACAAAATATTAGATAATTTAATTCAGTATCTAATATCACATATTAATTTTTGACTACCTTTTACACAAAATATCAGAATTTCAAGTTGTGCTGGTGCCATGACATACGGACGGGCGAATAGACAGACAGACAACAGATTCTTCTTAGTCGTATTGATATGGCTCGTTTTGGCCTTGTGAGTATACGGATACCTAAAAAATAGGTATACTAAGTATATTATATTGTGTTAAAAGGCAGCAAACATCAAATGCAGAAATTCATTGAATGAACAATAACGGCAAACAAAATAATGCACCCCTATATTGTTAATCAAATACTCTCTCTCTCTCTCTTTGCCGCATCTTTAAACGTATAATATCGATGTACACTCAAAATAAATCTTGTAATACTACGCCGGATCTTGAAAATGTTTTGTTCGGTCGCTCTATACAGACTTCTATACTAGAATAGTGGAAATTTCAAGGCGGTTCACTCAGGATGTAGTATATTGAAGAAGTGGTTATTTTAGTGATCTATATAATAAATACAATTATAAGTGGTCCATACCATAAATGATCCATAAGTGCAATAACAAACAAGGGTCATCTCAAAAAAGAGGCCCATCCTAAAAATAGTCAAATAACGAAAGTGCTATATATCTACTGAAAACGGTTAAATCAAGAAAATGATCATTACCAGAAGTGGTTATATTAATAAGTGATATATACAAGAAGTGGTCATATCAAAAAGTGGTCTATACAAGAAATGGTCACGTCAAGAAGGAGGTATTTCAAGAAGTGATCATTTTTAAATAGTCGTTTTTAGGTGTGATATGTTGCATGTGTTCTAACAGATCTCTGAGGTCTATTCTAATTTATAAACTACTACAACCTCTTTGAACACTTGAAAACTTTACAACGGGTGAATGGTATAGTAGTAAATTATGAAGAAATTAATACTTTTTGTAATTCACAGGTATACGCCGGGCATGGCCATTTCAACAACATGACAGCCCAAGAGTTCACGACGGCCAAAGATGAGATCGGGCCGATGATGCCCGACGAGAACTTCCAGCAGTCCACCGTGGTCGCAGGGCTCATGCCGGACTCCTTCGGAGAGATGTTTAATTTCTTGGACGGAGACAGTTTTGGCATTGGTATAAAAAAATTATATAATAACTTATTATACATATCTCTAATATATTACCTTAACTGAAAACTTTTTTAGAGAACGGTACCCTATTATTAAGCGTTTGGTGTCCACCTGTCCATCTGTTTGTTGGACTTTGAAATCTTTGGAACCGTAAGAAGTAGCTTGTTGGATATTTCACAAGAGGTGGGCAAAAAAATGCCCTATTACCACGCTATAACGTAACGACTGCTATCCTATGACAACAACTGGGACCCCGTATCCTCGACAGCATGGAAGCATTCATTAGTAAATATCACTAGCAGTCACTCAATCAAAATATGTTCTAAGCGGAATTTCCTGAACACTGCTACGAACGCTTTGGAACTTAGTTTTTGGATATATGTATAACTTTTGCTAAGCAATTCGCTATATGAACAGAAATTCAATAAACTTTTGTTAGTTAACGTATAAGATAAAGCTGGACGATACGGCTGAGTTAAGCGTATAGCGCAGGCATCTTGGATTAAGGAGGGGTAGGCATTGTAATAGGGCCCCATTGCTCGAACGGCCTATAAAGTCCGCACTAGTTCTTAGTATAGAGTTGCATTGTTGAATTGCATGACTCCCAGTTAAGTGCAGTATGAAAACATCAGATTATTTTAGACTGATTTTGCATTCTTATTATAATAATACTACGCCTCTGTCTCCACTTCTCACTATCACGTTCCTATCCTTTTTATGTGGAGTAGATACAATGTATTTGTATAACAACGCAAAAGACGGTACATAAACCTTACAAACAATAATACATGTTAGCGTTTCCAACAACTTCAAAAACAAAAGAACAAATTATTATAAAGTTTTGTCCTAGGTTTAATGTGCAGCCACTTCTATGATACCAACCCTCCATGTAAAAGCTCTTCTTGATGTTAAGATGCTAAAAAATAATAATAAAAAACCGGCCATGAGCGAGTAGTTTTTTTATGATTGGTTTTGTTCATTTTCCACAGACTCCGGGGTCCGTGCCATTTTTTAAGTTAACCGAGAAATTTGTTAAGTATTTACATTACTATGGGGAGCATTCTTACATACTAAATGGGGGAACACAGTTTTAAGGAATATACTACTACTAAATAGTAGCAAACAGATTTGCACAGGCATTCCGAACGGACCAGTGTCCTCAAGCAGCACTCGTTCACGAGTTGACTCGCGTGCCAGCCATCGTCCTCCTCAACCATTTTTGAGGGAAGAGGGCGACCCGACACACGATGCCACCGCTTGCCAACACATTTTCGTGAGCATGACTGTTCCGAATGCCTGCACGAATCCGCTTGCTAATAGGGGAGAAAACTATAATTAAACACTAAATCTTTACACATTACAATAAAAACTGAACTTTGAGATGTTCTTAGTCTGCCTCTCCGACATCCATTCTCACCACGACATCTATCACCACACTGTTGCGATCTCTGATTGCCATCTTTAAGTTATAGTCGCGGATCTCTTTGCGTCTTGCAGCCACCGCTCTCCGAACGAACCGTCCAATAGCATCATTTGCGTCGTCAGCGTAGTACGTGAAAGCCCCGGTGTGTCGTGAGACTGCGACGACTGCGTGTGGGACGCTCTCGTGCAGCTTCATTCTACCCTTGGTTTTTATTGCGATTACTGACTCGTATGTCAGTCCCTGTGCTTCGTGGATTGTGAGGATACGAGATCCCGTGCCTGCTCCGTAGCCCTCGTTGGTCAGGGTCTCCTTTTCTTCCTGGGTGTGAACCAGGAACAGGGTGTTTGGGAGGGTTTTGGGGATTTTCGCATCCGTATATCCTTTCTGCTCTAGGGACTGGATACGGGGAGCCGAGGAGTATATACATGAGTATATTTCCCTCAGTGCGTACGCGACATCCATTGGGTTCCGGTGCGTGCACAGCAACTCTTGGCTGATGTTTGTAACCAAGTTAGGGCGATTGTACCTTATCTCGAAGAGATCTTCTCTATCGATATAAGGTAACTGATTTACATCTCCGATGAGGACAAGTTCGCCTACTCCAGACAACCTTGAAGCCATCACTATGGCCCCGAAATGGTTTATGAGAGCTTCGTCCGCCAAGAGGCGGCTGTAGCTCTCCTTCTTCTTAAAACCATTTACGAGGACCGAAGCCATGGTGCGCAACTTGGTCTTTGCCAAGTCACCGATTCGGTGCGCAAGCTTCTCCCTCAGATCTTTTGCTGCCTCTTTTGTTGTTGTGATGATGGCGTCTCTGTCCACATCGAAGTTGCGTATCACCCAAGTTGTCTTGCCGCATCCCGGCACTCCATTGACCCACTGTATTTTAGGTACTTCCCAGCGTTTCCAACTTGCCTCGACCTCCGCATCCTCCGAAATGGGTTTAGCCATTTCAAGGATCCGGTTGTCGAGCATTATCTTAGTACACCGGGCAGTGACTACAATGGGGTCATTTTGGGGTGTCACGTACTTTGGTTTGCCTGTTCGTTCCGTTTCTCCCTCATCCAGGACCACAAAACCACTTGTCGCATTATAAGCCGCCATATACTGACCAGACATCGTTCCCTTGATGACCTGGTTTGTGTAATTGTCGTATATTGCAGCTTCTGCTTCCTCAAGTCGCACCTTTAATAGGTTTTCGTTTCCTAACCTAAACGACTGCAAGATGTTTTCGCAGGTTTTAGCGTTGACTACTATTGTGGCTTTCGTTATGGCTAAGAACTCTAGGAAGGCGTTTGCTGCGTGGCTCGATGGTCCTCGACCTGTGCTGGGATGTATTGGGGCGGACAGACTTGTCCCTTGTCAGCTCTCGTTCTTGTTTTCTTTGGTAGGGCTGGTAGTTCTGCTGGTTTTTTTGTTTTTGGTTGCGTGTTGGATAGGGAGGATGGAAGTCGGAATAAGCTTCGTGTGGCAGCACTGAAAGCTGTCAGGAATGCCGAGACGCGACCACTGCTCGTGGTTGGGCTGCGTTGCTGATTCCTTTCGGCCCTTGCTTTTTCCTGTAGTCTTTCTGAACCACTTTTCGAGCTCGGGGTCGGATGTCCCCAACTATCTGTTGCACGGTTATGTTCAGGGCTTTTAAGGAAACTCAAGTTTTCTCCTCTGTCCTCTGTGTTCCGAGGCTTTGATACAACCTAGTTGGTCTTCGACTTCTCCCTTGCAGTACTCTATTACCATGGCGTCTACGCTTATCACTCGTGGGCTTTCGTTGTTTTCGGCAATATTAGAGAGCAGCAAGCATGCTTGCGCAAACGGTGTGTGTTCTGCCCATTCGATTAGGATGACTGTCTTGCTTTTCAGTCGCACTAACCTGCATGGGTGACCCCCAACCGCCATCGCTGGCATCGCATTAAAAGTTTTGCGCTTCATTGTGGTTTAAAAACTGGGAATTGTGAAACTATATTTGGGTTGGGGAGGGTAGTGCAAGGAGGCATAGTATTGCTAATGGAGGGTAGGAGATTAGGAGCTAGCGTTTGGTTGGGAGGGATGGTGATAGATGGTGGTGTATTCCGAGTGGGGGGCGGGAGGTTGGCGTTTTGTTTGACCGCTATTCGGAAAGACCTCTCTACGAAGGGCAGGAAATGTTCTCTGGTGTTTGGATTTGCTAAGATGTTGGGCAGATCCACTTCCAGTAGCTTTCTGTTCATCGCAGTTTCAAGATCGTGCCTGGCGGCCAAGAAACGGGGACATTCTAAAATAATGTGCCAGACAGTTTCAGGGATGTTAGGATCGCACTCGCACCCTGGGCTATCTTTCAGCTTGAACCTGTGGAGGTATTCGGATATACCCCCATGTCCCGTCATCATTTGTACATGAAGGGGTGATAATTTCACAGTTCGCGTTAACCGGAATGCTTCTTTGACATCCGGCAGAAGCCGCCTCGTAACTGCACCTGTGCTCGCTGTTTCATAACGATCTTGCCAGTTTTGTACTGATTCCTCGCGAATTTTCCTTCTGACGTAGGATATGGGGATCTTGTTGTAGTCTTGAGTGGCACATGTGAGTGCCGCCGATTTCGCAAGCTCATCGGCTCTCTCGTTTCCGGCGGTTCCTACATGTGCTCTCAACCAGAACATCCGAACATCTCTGCCTTCTGCCCTGATCTTTCCAATATTTTCCTTTATGCCCTTTGCTAGGGGATGACTCGTTTTGGGACTCTTGAGCAGATCGAGTGACGATCTGGAGTCGCTCAAAATGTTCACTAGTGGCTTGGTGCTGTGTGTCACTAGTTGAGTCGCCTTGTAAAGGGCATAAAGTTCCGATTGGAAGACCGTGCAATCAGGATGGAGCTTAAAGGTGGATGATGTGATTTCTCTACCTTCCTCCCACCAGGTTAAGGCAGCACCTACTTGACCTTCGATTTTACTGCCGTCTGTGTATATTTGGGGTCCGGTGATGTGGCTGGTGTTGGTTTCGAGGAGCTCGTACTCTACGTAGAGAGATATTCTTCTTAGCTCTGTATAGGCTCGCTGCCTCTTGAATTCTCAAGTCAAGGGGGAGTAGACCTGATAGGATAAGTGCGGAGGTGAGGGAAACAGTACGGTAAGACTTACATATCTTTTGGGCAAAGCCTCTTTGAAGGGCATATATCTGTGATCTGTTCATTTCTAGATCCACTGCATGTGCCCATACGTTTGCCGCGTAAAGCATGATGGGTTCCACCACTGCAAAATATATCGTTCTCGTGATTTCGCTGTTAAGTCCCCAGGTCACCTTGGCTGCACGTGCTAGCTGTTTGTATATATCCGCTATCTTTTTACATTGGGCGGACACATGTGCTTTATAGGTGAGTTTGCGGTCTATCACTAGGCCTAGCAGTTTGACTTGGTCGACGTAGTCAAGGCTGACTCCAGCCATGGAGAGATTTGGGGGGTCGTACTTCAACTTTTTTGTCAGCAGCATCGCGTTGGTCTTGTGCGCTGCAAAGTTGAGTTTATTGCGGAATCCCCATTCCACTACCATGTCCATTGTCGTGTTGACCTTCTGCTCAAGGGTCTGTCCCGATTGGCCTATGAACACGAGAACGACATCGTCAGCGAAAGCTTGACAGTACACTTCCTCATGCTCTAGTTTCCGCAGCAATGGATCAAGGATAATATTCCAGAAGGTTGGTCCACCGATGGAACCTTGGACACATCCCTTCGTGGTATCCTTTTCACTTTCTGCTCTAGAGTAATTGACTTTGACTTTGCGGTCGCTGAGGTATGAGTATACCATCTGATAGAGATTTGATGGACACCTCTTTTTCGTAAGCTGATGTTTCAGGGCGGGCCACCATGCATTGTCGAAGGCGCCCTCTATGTCCAGAGAGATCAGGATTACTATGTTTTTACCATTTAATCCTGTTTTAACGTGCTCTGTTAGGTCATAGAGAGCGCCTTCAGTGCCGCGTTGAGGCATGAAACCGTACTGTTTCTGGCTGAGAGTTGGGAGGAGATGCCATTGGAGTCTGCTGACCAGAAGCTTTTCGACTATTTTTCCGAGAACTGACAAGAGACCTATTGGCCGGTATGACTTTGGATGTGTGTAGTCGGATTTTCCGGGCTTCCTTAGGATGATGACGTGCGCCGTTTTCCATTGCTTAGGGAAGTATTTTAGTGACAAGCATTTGTTTGCAATCGCCATGAATACCTCCCTTTCACATCGGATGGCTGCGGCGCATATGTCAGCGGTGAGCCCATCTGACCCTGGGGCTTTTTTTGGGTTAAGTGCTTGTAGCACTGTCTCCAATTCTGCTGACGTAAAAGGTGGGTCATCATCTGGTAGATTTTGTGGAATTGCTCTTGTTTGTTCTCGGATTAACGAGTGACACGGATGGTCTGTGCTTTCGTTCTCATCTGGATAGAAGGTACTGGCCAGCAGTTCCGCTGATTGTTGCGGTGACAAGGTGTTACCGTCGGAGTTCCTCAAGAGCATATCCTCCTGCCTTCTTGAGGTTTTTCGAATGATTCGGTATATCTTGTCCCACATACTTTCCCTGTCTTGGGTGGTGCAGAACTCCTTCCAGTTTTCCGTTGCTGCTCTATCGGCTATCTCGTTGTAATCCTGTTGGGCCGTTTGGTACTCGTGTACGACCTTTTCAACTAGACAGGGGGCTGCGTTCCTTATGCGTCTTTTTTTTCTGAGAACCTCTTGTTTGAGATCATCAAGTTTTTTTTAGTACCATGGAGGGACCGGGTCCTCTTTACGTTGGCCTTGCGTTGGGATGGTGTTTTCGCAGGCTTCATGGATACAGTTCGTGTAGCTTGAGATCATGTTCTCGAGATTAATTGTGTCTTCAGATTCTGTTACGGTATCTGGCGTGATGTTTTTGCCTTCTAGACATTTCTTCACTTTGGCTGTGAATTCGGACCACTTTGCCTTCTTGGTGTTATATTTGCGCGTCGTTATGGGTCTTAGGGGTTCCAAGTCCTTTCCGTTGCGCAAATTTAGGGTGAAGGTGATGCTATTGTGATCCGATGTTGTGACGTTGTCTTCTACTCGCCAATCTTTAATCCCTCCCAGGAGTGTCGTGCTGCAAGCAGTTACGTCTACTCTACTTGTAAACGCTTTGCCTCTCCTGTAAGTCTCAAAGGTCGGTTCGTCTCCGATGTTGAGAATATGGTAGTCCATTTCATTAAGGAACGCAGCATAGTATATTATAGTGTATTGTATAGTATATTATAGAGACAGACTTTAGAGATAAAGAAACAGTAGACCCTAGTATTTGATATGAATTTCAGCTTGTTATCTCCACGCGTTCATAAAAAAAAGGGTGTTGACTGACAGACGGATAAGTGATCTTATAAGGGTTCCGTTTTTTTCCTTTTGAGGTACGGAACCCTTAAAGCTATTGTCTAAAGGATTCGGTTTGAAACGTATGGCTGCCGACGACATTGAAATCATGAGGAACATTTAACTTAAAAAAAATATGTGTCAGGGTGATGAGCGCATTGCAGTTCGTTTTTTGTAAATGCATAGGCAGATGTTACTGCTTAACCAGATGGGTTTCAGGATTGTTTTGATACACAGAATTCCATAAAAAGGGCAGCAACATTGTACTTACGTCGAGTTTAATATTGGCAAGCAATGGTGCTCATCCTGGCCCAGTTTTTTATTGAGTCATCTCATACAATCAATTAGTAAAGAATTGCACTGTACATGCTTATATTTTGAAGACGAAAACTATAAGTACTATTATAGCCTTGAATTATTATAGATTGCCTCAGTGGCATTGGCTATGGACTGCCACGCAGCAGGTCCATGGTTCGCATCCCGCCGCGGGCTTGAGCTTCACCGCATGGTGGAAGAGCATTTTGCGAATGCCCGCCTGGCTAGCAACCACCCTCAAGTAGAAAATCTGTCGCCAAGCCCCTGACGGTGTGTTCCGGCAGCAGTCCTTGAGAGCCAGTGAAATTATATACAGGCACATGAGACTTAACAAATATGTCTCAGGGTGACGGGCTCAGTGCAATTCGTGACTTGTGACGAAATGCATCTGTTATAGGCAGAGGTGAGTCCGCTTAACATCAGGTGGGCCTCGAGGTTGTCCTGTCATAATAACATAAAAAAAATGTATTAAACATGAAAGAAAATTTGTAATATTGTAAGAATAAAAATAAGTTCTCTTTCAGGACCTATGCATGAGTTTGTATATGGCTGGCAAGCAATAGTAAACACAATGAGCATGAAAAACAACGTAGAGGTGCGCAAGCGTGCGGGACTGCAGCGCTTCGCCCTAGCTGGCATCAATGGCATCACCCTTATATCTCACATTGGAGTAACAGAGATCATGATTAACGGAACCAGGACTTACTGCTTCGGTGGTGTCTCCCGTCCACCTGGCAGAAGAAGCGTCATTTGTAAGGTAAACAACGAAAGCAGTTCAGCTAGCTGCCACTTATAAAATTAAAATCTTCCTTTTGTTAACAAAAACTTCTTTTTTTTCTTTGATAGGTTATCCTTTGACCACTATCTCACCGGATGGTAAGTGCTGATGTGGTCAAAGATGTTGTTCAGGCAACCTAGAATTACTGGCTCTCAAGGACAGCTGCCGGAACACACCGTTATGTGCTTGGAGACAGATTTTCTACTTGAGGGTAGTACCCTCACCGTTGCTTAACTTTGCTGATCGATTCAGAACGGCCAAGCTAACTTGGCTGCGAGCGCTTAAAAAAAGTGTGGTCAAGCAGTTACAAGACATACTAGCTACTCTATTTAGCGAATTTTTTCCCCTCCTTCTGATTCTCGTCTCTCGCCCAACGGTTTGTAAATTGAACCATGATTGTAAAATACTGCTGCAGCGGTCACTCATCGATCAGTCTCACACGCCAACTTAGTTCTGTTTATGAGACGACTTGTGTCACTTGAAACTAAATTATGTTGGTTCTAAATATAAGACAATCAGACGTATTGTGTAAACCATGGTCTAAGAAAACAAGGTCTTCTACTCCCGAAGAATCACAGGCTTGCGTCACTACCAAATTGGCTCTTTTTTTTTTTTTATTGCCGATAGGCTAGCCTTTGACCACTATCTCACCTGATGGTAAGTGATGATGTGGTCGAAGATGTTGTTCAGGATAGCCTAGAATGACTGGCTCTCAAGGATAGCTGCCGGAACACACCGTTAGGTGCTTGGCGACAGATTTTCAACTTGAGGGTGGTAGCTAGCCAGGCGGGCATTTGCAAAGTGCCCTACCACCATGCTGTAACGACTGCTATACTAAGATAACCGATAACCGATAGACCGACGGCTTAACGTGCCCTCCGAAGCACGGAAGCGCTCAGTAGTATGTCACCACCGGTCACCCATCCAAGTCATGACCGAGGCGGACGTTGCTTAACTTTGCTGATCGATTCAGAACGGCCAAGCTAACTTCGCTACGAGCGCTTCACGCTCTTTATTAAAACGTGATTGCAGAAGCATACAAGTTCATGGTTCTTTTTCATGTGAATGTTTTGTTATAAAATATCAATACAATATTTCAAACGTCTAATAGAAAGTCACACATGAATCAATGTTCATCTCAGTAAATGGTATGAAAAAAGTTGTCTCCCTATGGTTCCACCATTTTGACAAATATCGCCGACTCTGTCTCACGTATATGATTTGCATCTGTTTCGCTCTCGCTCATGCACATATGCGCAGTGATACGCAAACTTTGTGGTCGGCCCATTTCTGGTAGCTGCGAGTATAATAAAAAATAACATTTAATTTTTTTCTATTGTGACGGAACAAGCTCGAGGCCCACCTGATGTTAAGCAGACTAACCTCTGCCTATAACAGATGCATTTCGTCACAAGTTACGAATTGCACTGCGCCTGTCACCAGGAGACATATATGTTAAGTCTCTGTACCTATAATTTCACTGGCTTTCAAGGACTGCTGCCGGAACACACCGTTAGGTACTTGGCGACAGAATTTCTACTTGTGGGGGTCGCTAGCCAGGCGGGCATTCGCAAAATGCCCTTCCACCATGCAAAAAGTAACTGTAAGAGTAAAAATAGAAAAAGCAGTGATTTGAAGTTTTTTCATTTCCCGCAAAATTGTCTGTAGCCGAAGAATGGCTTCGGTATTGTGGACCTCAAATAACTACTAAATATGGTATGAAATGTATGTTTGGTTATATAACGTACCTACCTAATTGGTTTTTACTTCCGATATTTTTGAGCTTTCATTGAAAGTAAACTGAACACCAAAATACAGATAACTGCATTTTTGGCATAGGAAACAATTACTTGATTTCAGTCTATGAAAAATTTTGGTCTAGTAGCTTCGACGGTACCCATCATAAGAAAACTATTCGGTGTCAAACACACTGTACAAACTTGATATGATAACCATAATTCAATCAAGAATCACTAATCTGTGTAATCTAAATCACTCATTTCTTTCACGTGGTTTTCTTTATTAAAAATATAGTGAAATCTATTAACTGTTATTTTACTGCCCCCTATTTTCCTCAAATTATGTATAAAGTTTGAGAGCCGTTGATGACGGTATGCTTGACAAGCTTGTGTCCCGGTACATGACATCCGGTCTCGGAGTGTAATACCTGGCGTAGTATATTATTGTACCATGGTGTAAACTGTTATTTCAATTTGATATTAGTTAGTTTTAAAATTTAGACGATGTGTCTTACATGTCAACTTAGTTCAAATCTTAGACGATCGTTCTCTCATATCAATTAAGTTCTATATTTGATCTATCTCAAATACCAATAAATATTACATATTACAGACTATCTGCCTTACATGCTAACTATATTCTAAATATTAGACAATAGGCCTCTCATGCGGAAGGATTATTTTACAAACCCATTCCCAAAAACGACTCTAGCTACAAAGCAATAAAATACTCTTCAGCTCGTGGAGTACCTTATATTTATATTCAACTACATGGCTTCTTCCTTTCCATCGCATTACTCTGATCTCTGCTGAGGCAGCACCCATCGTAGAATTATCCCGTCCGGATGGATACGCCTATGTTCCTGTAACTTTGTACCTAAAGTGCGTAGTGAGCCAGGTCTGGCGCTTCTAGTGTTCTAAATATTAGATGTTTTTTGTTTCAGGGTGCAATGTATCAAGAAGGACGATTCACATGCAAAGTCCCTTACCTAAGGTATCCGAGTGTATTGGGATACAGGTATTGTATCGACAAATACGCAGCTGTCAATTCTTTGGATGGAACTTACAAAAGTTTGTATAACTCCTCGATTAGTAGACTACACAGCCTTTGGTTCATAAAGTGTCCGCAGTCTCAGTCCATGCATTTTCCAACTTTTTCATCCCTCGACGCCCCGTGACGTTTTTGTTAGTACTACGTTGTTTTCCAATACCTAAACCTTTTACCCTCAGATCCCCATACCCCAATATATCACTTGTACCCCACGAATAAATTATTTATTCGTAGCTTTTACCATACAAAAAATAACATTTTCATCCATTTATTTTGGGTAGACCGAATAGCGAAATGTAAGTATAATATATACAGATTTTGAGGTTTATTGTTTTTAAATCTGGTTGCATAAATATAAATGCAATATATAAAAAATACAATAACTTCTTGGTACCAATTTAGTCCTTATCATATAGGCTTTACGGGAAAAGAAATGAAAATTGACTTTTTCAGTAACAACCCCATCGTCGTAAATAGAACAAAGGGTATCAACTAGACACCTACGTAGATATCTGTAGTTTAAGTAAGGAGATTAGTTAGTTAATTAATTTACTATTTTACTAATTAATATACTACTTACTTTAATTAATTAACTTTCATCTTGTTTTTAGAAACCTACTGTGCAAGGGGTGAATCGATTCCTAAATTTCATTATGATTATATATGCGAACGTCGGGACATTAAAATAAAGAGAATAAACTTGACTGACCCCAACGAGAGATTTAATATACGAAACCCAGTCGTTAGACGGGCGGAATATTACCGAGCACCGTTTGATATACTGAAGTCTTGTCCAGATTGGTAAGAATAAACAAGTTTGATTGACGTTTTAATAACGTCACTTTTTATTTTCCTACTATTTTTTTTATGCCGGATAGGTTTTTGACCACTATCTCACCTGATGGTAAGTGATGATGTGGTCGAAGATGTTGTTCAGGCTAACCTAGAATTACTGGCTCTCAAAGACTGCTGCTGGAACGCACTGTTAGGTGCTTACCGACAGATTTTCTACTTGAGGGTGGTAGCTAGCTAGGCGAATATCCGCAATATAACCAACCACGATGCGGTGACGAGACGCGAAATGAAAAAAAAAAACTGCTACTCAATTAAATCATTTATATTTTATTTGTAGGTATGGATGTAACCTACGCATCTCTCCTGATAACCTGCATCAAGAGCTACCTCTGGCTCTAATGGACGCTAATGAGACGGCATTTGTTGGCCACGGCGGCAAATACTGGCTTGCTTTATACTATACTCAGGTATTGTGCAAATCTATCTTTTTTTTTTTTGTTGCTGATATGTAAGCCTTTGACAATCTCATTGTCTGGTAAGTGTCGTCGAAGGTGTTAACAGGCTTAAGCTAGAATTACTGGCTCTCAAGGACAGCTGCCGGAACACACCGTAAGATGCTTGACGACAGATTTTCTACTTGAGAGCGGTCGCTATCCAGGCGGACTTTCTCAAAATACCCTTCCACCATGCGGTGAAGCTCAAGCCCGCGGCAGGATTCGAAGCATGGACCTGCTGCACGGTAGACCACAGCAAATGCCACTGAGCCATCACTGCTTCAAAAAAATCCCATTTCTTTTACATATTATATCAAAAGCTTCTGCTCTCTGTTTTTATGTTATGAAGCGTGCAAGCAAGTGCTCATTTATTGATATATAGATGGCGTGGAGAAGGGCAGCACGGACGCACGCTTCGAGCCCGATGCTCAATGATTCCGTAAATTACCCCAAAAACCTTAAGAACATATTAAAAACTAGTGGTTACTCACGGGTATTTGACAAAAATTTCAAAATTATAAAATTAGACGTATAAAAAAGTAGTTATTATGACATAATTGTAATAGTTCATCATCATCATAAGACGTCCACTACTGAACAAATCCTCCCCCATAGAACGCCACAAAGAACGGCTATTACCCACTTGTAACCATTGAAATAGTTAGACGTATAGTATAACGGATTTTTTATAGATACTAGTGTCTTCTATAAAATTGTAGTACATCAATTTGCTCTATTTTCAATCATTTCTGTAGCACATGCGATATAACGATTTTCTTGGTATTTTTTTGCGCACTTTGGTTATAGAAGTTTTCATACGAATCCTTAACTTTTTAAAAATCTTCTATAGCCTATATCAATCAAGGATAGTGGAGGATTCTATTGGTGAAAAAATTTTTCAAATCGGATCAGTAGTTTCAGAGCCTATTCGATGCAAATAAAGAATCAAATTGACAAATAGACAACGAAATACCGTCAAAAACACTAGATGACGTGTCGATTTACGTTCCTTTAATTGCATATTTTCTAAAGAGATAAGAGTGCTTATCTTCGGCGGTTTGATAAATATTATGTTTACAAAAAGATGTCATAGTTCGTTTTAAATAGGGTTGGAGTCATCAGACATTTACGCGAGGTATAATTCAGTGAAATAATTCGAAAGGAACGGTCTACGGAGGAATATTCACTTGCACGTTTAATTAAACCTAAAAGTCGACTAGTTTCAGATCCACAATTTAGGGGTCGTTTTCTCCAATGTAGAGAATAACTTTACGATATAAGGATTATCTTAATCTCAGTAAACAACCAAATATGAGAGCCTTTGTTACCACAGATGTTCAATGAAGTTACATGCAGTATTTAGAATTTGCTATGGTTATTGTGACTTTTATGAAAAGTTGCGTTAAGCAGATAGCTTTTGCAACAGGTTTAAAGTAGGTACTTCTAGATAAAAATCTATACCGTTGTACTGTTGTCGGTATAGCTCCAAAGGTCTAAAACGAATATGACCCCTTTCATTGCATAGAAAACATACTAATTCTATGTCCATAACAGCTGTCATGCACGTGTCAGAAAAGTCAAACCAAGCAGTTTTCTTTTTTCCACGACTAAAATCCAACATAATTGATATTTTCTAATAGGTAATAAAAGAAGTAAGCAAGTTACGATGAGATGTCATGGGATTGTAGGAAGCCCGAAGACAGGGAGAGGACACCGTTATCCTTGAATCCGGTAAATTGCTATTCTACCGGGAAGGATACCAAAAATCTCAAGGTGGTGTCGGGTTTCTCGTCCGGAAGTCCCTTGTTAAGAACGTTGTCGAGAGAAAGTCGAGAGTGTGTCTAGCAGGGTAGCGTACCTTATACTCAGAATCACCAAACAGTATTCGCTGAAGGTCATACAGGTTTACGCACCGACCTCGACACGCTCAGACGATGAAGTAGAGGCTATGTATGAGGAGATATATGAAGTAGAGATGGGCCGAACATGGGTTTCACCGAATACGAACATTCGGCCGAATGTTCGGTAAAAGTTTTACCGAACCGAATATTCGGCATAATTGATAACCTTACGCTTCAATCAAATATACTATAGAAGATACACAGTATCTATGAAAATCAAATCTCAACAGTGTCCCCGCGCTAATGCGTACTTATACAGATGTATACATCTCCAGCTAATATAAAAAAGTCCACAAGTGAGTCCAAAAAAAACCTTGCTTAATTTCTCACAATAAAGATCTGATTATAATAACGTTATTTTATTATAAAGAGTTCACAGTAGTTTAACCCCAAACCTGCTACATACTTATGAATTGTTTTTGAAAACCATCTATTTATCAGTCGTTATTGTAAAAAAAAGCTACAGTGTCGACATAAATATAAAGATGCACTCCAAATTGCTCACCACAAAAAAAAATATAGGACACATTTAACACTCAACTCATGATCAAACTTGAGTACCCCTTTGCCGAATATTCGGTGATTTAACCGAATATTCGGCCGAATACGAATATTCGGCAAACCTGCCGAATATGCCGAATACCGAATATAAAACGAATATTCGGCCCACCCCTAATATGAAGCCATACATTCCTCCGAAACATACTTCACCGTTGTTATGGGGAATTTCAACGCTAAGTTGGGCACACGGAATAGCGATGAGTTGAGAGTGGGGCCATTTGGATATGGGCAGCGGAACCGGAGGGGCCAGCGGCTGGTCGACTTTATGGAGAAGGAGGGACTCTATGCGATGAACTCCTTTTTCGAGAAGCGACCATCCAGGAAGTGGACGTAGATAAGCCCCGATGGTTCAACAAAAAATGAGATCGAGTTTATCATGACGACCAGGAAGCAAATATTCAATGATGGCTCTGTGATCCATAAGGTGAAAACCGGTAGCGATCACCGTATTGTTAGAGGCAGTTTGAATATCAATGTAAAGCTTTAGAGGTCTCGTCTGATAAACTCCACGCTCCGTCCTAGCGCTGCCCAAATTCAAAACCCCGAGAGCTTTCAACTTGAACTACATAACCGCTTCCAGTGCCTAGCTGAAGGCGAAACAGTGGACGAGATTAACAACGGGTTGGTGGAAACTGTCCAAGTGGTGGGATCTCAGTTCTGTAAGACCCCCCGCCGAAATAAACCGAAGAAACTCTCAGAGGAAAACATAATGTTGATGGAAGACCGGAATGAGATGAACTGCAATCTTCAGCTGATATGTCGAACTACGGCAAGCTCAATAGACGAATATCAAAGGCACTGCGACACGATTTGCGCGCCTTCAATACTAATCGTATAAAGGTCGCAATTGAGCGTAACCAAGGCTCCAAAGTGTTCGCAAAACATTCGACTATATGGCAAAGCCAAATGACCAAGCTGAAGATCGACGATGGCAGAATCATCTCATCAAAACCGGAGATTCTGAGAGAGCTTGAAAGGTTTTATGGACAGCTGTACACCTCAACACGAGAACCCGTTGTCAGTGCGGCTCAGGACAAGAGAGCTAAACTGACCCGACACTATACCGAAGACATCCCGGACATCAGCCAATACGAGATTAGAATGGCTCTCAAACAGCTTAAGAACAACAAGGCGCCAGGTGATGACGGAATCACGACAGAACCTCTGAGAGCGGGTGGAATACCGGTACTCTCAGTCCTCCAGAAGTTATTTAATTCCGTCATCCTTGAAGGTAAAACGCCAGAAGCGTGGAGCAGAAGTGTAGTGGTACTGTTCTTCAAAAAAAGTGACAAGACCTTGTTGAAGAACTACAGGCCCATTTCACTTCTGAGCCATGTTTTTATGCTGTTCTCGAGAGTCATTACAAATCGTCTTGCTCGTAGGTTTGATGACTTCCAGCCTCCCGAACAAACCGGGTTCCGAAAAGGCTTTAGCACTATAGACCACATCCATACGCTCCGCCAGATTATACAGAAGACTGAGGAGTATAATCGGCCATTATGTTTAGCGTTTGTGGACTATGAAAAAGCCTTCGATTCCATCGAAACCTGGGCCGTCTTCAGCGATGCCAAATTGACTATAGGTACATCGAAGCGCTGAAGTGTTTGTATAGGAACGCCACTATGTTGATTAGATTACAGGACAAGAGCACGGAACCAATCCAACTGAAACGAGGCGTGAGACAGGGAGACGTTATTTCTCCGAAACTGTTCACAAATGTGTTGGAGGACGTTTTTAAACTCTTGGACTGGAGAGAATTCGGCATCAACATCTATGGCGAATACATCACTCACCTCCGTTTCGCCGATGACGTAGTCATAATGGCAGAGTCGCTTGAGGAACTCAGTACAATGCTCAGTGACCTCAGTAGAGTTTCCCAGCAGGTGGGTCTTAAAATGAACATGGACAAGACGAAAATTATGTCTAATGTCCATGTTGCACCCGTACCAGTTGTTGTTGGGAACGATACGCTCGAAGTTGTTGACCATTGCATATACCTGGGACAGACGGTCCAGTTAGGTAGGTCCAACTTCGACAAAGAGGTCGCCCGAAGAAATCAACTCGGATGGGCAGCGTTCGGGAAGCTTCGTGACATCTTCTCGTCCAACATCCCGCAGAGCCTAAAACCAAAGTCTTCAACCAGTGTTTGTTGCCAGTGATGACTTATGGCACTGAGACGTGGTCCTTAACTGTGGCCCTTATGGATAAGCTAAGAGTCGCTCAACGAGCTATGGACAGAGCTATGCTCGGAGTTTCTTTGCGCGATAAAATCCGGAACGTGGATATTCACCAAAGAACTAAAGTCACCGACATAGCTCTCTGAATTTGCAAGTTGAAGTGGCAATGGGCGGGTCCCATTGCTCGACGAACCGATAACCGATGGGGAAGAAAGATTCTCGAGTGGTTACCACACTACACCGGAAGACGTAGAGTTGGTAGGCCCCCTACTAGGTGGACTGACGATATTGTGAAAGACGCGGGTAGCCAATGGCTACAAGTGGCTAATAGCCAATCTTTGTGGTGATCTATGGGGGAGGCCTTTGTTCAGCAGTGGACGTCTTCCGGCTGATGATGATGATGATGATCAGGTTAGACGTTCTTTGTTTGCAAAGACCTATCAAATTTTAATGGTATATGGAATATTAATATTAATTAAAATTCAGTAACTAATTAAAAGTAAGTATATTAATTAAGCATGGCGTGCGTGGTTTAAAATGTATGCGGTGCGGTAAAATAAGTATGTACTATGTGTATGTGTGCGCAACAACATGGACCAATCGGATGCGGTCATTTCTAAGCACCAAATCAATTAATTAAACAGTAATTAAATTTGGATCTTTGTGCTTGTACTGCTATAATTGTGAACTTGATGAGTTCGAAATCAAAGCGGTAACTGTATGTAAGTTACACTTCTTTATATATATATTCTTAGATTAAAACCTAGAATGGTAAAATAGGGCCTTACTCACATTATTTGATAAACTAATAAAAGCTTAGTCTGGCATTATTTAGCTATCCGAATATAGAAAATTATTTTAGGAATGAGCGTTGCTTTGGAATATTTATGTCAGCAGACGTTTTTAATATGGGTTTGTCTGATGTTGCTGACAAAACTGGAGGACCCTTGTCCATAACAAGATCAGACCGCTCAAAAGTGTTTAGAATTACATTTCATATTTTACGTACATAAAGAAACATCGTTAGGCAGAGGTTACCGCTTAACATCAGGTGGGCATCATGCTTGGTCCGTTAGAATAATATTATTAAAAAAGGACATTTTTCATTTTGGCAGTTGTAAAGATATCGAACAGTATGACATAGAACTGTGACAGACATAATTATTCTACGTATATGTCGGCGGCGTGGCGCCAGGTTGAGGATTTTCGTCCATAAAAACGTTGTATATTCGAATCAGATATATTTATTAAAATAAATGGTCTATTCCAGTCGACAGTCGAGACTAAAGTGAGTCTTATCCATCCTTACATTGACTTAAACACTAAACGACTCCCGCCATATTGACTATACAATAAAACATCTTAATTATTATCAAGTAATCATAAAAACACTCCTAAAATTATATCATGCTAATATTAAATCATTACTCTATTTTATATTAATTATGACATAAATAAACTTTTCGAAATAATTTGTTATTAACTTATAACATAACGGATGTGATATTTCATCTGCTATATTAAAATAGTTCTTATCATTTTTTAAATTACAAACAAGTTGCTTATAAATCCTAAAATAATATTTAAATAATTTAGACTATACAGAATTGATAGATATATCTGTATTTTGAAAATAAGATGTGGCGTTGACGTCACTTCCATAATGACTACTAATAATCTGATATTTGAGTTTAAATTCAATTTAAGTATTTCATAAATCATAAAAAAGGCTTGAATTAATTTACATGCATGTAAATTTATAAATATAATTAAATTAACAAACTGGATGTGATTCAGCGCCATATTCATAACATTAAATTAAAATCTAAAATTATCATTGAAATACAAGCACTAATTTTAAAATTAATAACAATTCAAAATAAATTAAATAAACAATAGAAAACATCAATAATTAATAACGTCATAACATAACATCAAATGCTATACTAAAAAAGTTGGCGCCCATACGGCCATTCTGATCCAGCGCGTTCCCTGCGCTGTAATTGCAAAACTCACTAATAGGCATTACTACAAGAGATCTAGCCAACGGCATCACCCGCCTAGGATCTAGTCGTTACGTGACATCACCCGCCTTGGATCTAGCTAATGGCATCACCCGCCTTGGATCTAGTCGTTACACGACATCACCCGCCTAGGATCTAGCCAATAGCATCACCCGCCTTGGATCTAGTCATTACACGACATCACCCGCCTTGGATCTAGCCAACAAGACCAGGAATAAGGATACGCATGGTGGCCAGCCAGCGTTTAAGGAAGGACAGTTGGATAGGTTTAAATAAATTTACACATCAATGTTGAATCATTGTCGTTTGTCACCTCACCCGCCCATACGGTATCATCATCACTATCTTCCATCATAAATGGATCGTTTTGAGCTATAGGAGAACATCCTCGCAAGTTAACATGTTTGAATTAATAACGACGGCTTAGTAAAATTTCTAATATTTCCATTGGACCTTCAAATTGAAATATGAGAACAAAATCACCCACTTTAAATGGTTGAACTTTAGCCTTTATCAAACATTCTTTTGTCCTAAAAAGATCGCTCGTCCATCCTTTATTTGCACAGAGATCTTATTGTATCAATATTTTCAACAACTTCATCTTGATCGATCTGTAGGAGCTAAATAGCTGGAGCAGAGCATTTTATACAAAGTAAATGTTCAAGTGGGCTTATATCCAAACTTTTGGACACAGTTACAGAATTTATAGTAAGCTGTAAATCTGGAATGGCAGAATGCCATAGCTTATTAAGCTCCCCAACAGGCATACTCGTATAATCCTTAACTTGTGATGGAACAAGCTCGAGTCCCACCCGATGTTAAGCGGACTAACCTCCGCCCATAACAGATGCATTTCATCACAAGTCACGAATCGCACTGCGCCCGTCACCTTGAGACAAAGCAGCCAAGTTCTGATGCATCTGTAGATTCACTGGCTCTCAAGGACCGCTGCCGGAACACACCGTTAGGGGCTCGGCGGCAGATTTTCTACCCGAGGCCTGGCGGGCATTCGCAAAATGCCCTTCTAGCATGCGGTGAACCTCAAGCCCACGGCGGGACCCGAACCACGGATCCGCTACGCGGAAGTCCACAGCTAATGCCACTGAGCCATCATTGCTTCAAAACTTCCACTTGACCATTTATTTATCCGATATAGCATAAACCAAATAATAATAATATAAAACTGTCTAGTCTTTCGAATCTTCCTCTACGGTGCTGAAACCTGGTCCTTAAGACTACTGGACCGCCGAAAATTTCGACGCTCTGGAGATGTGGTGTTGGAGGCGCCTATAGAGGATCACGTGGACTGCCTTCCGCACAAACGTGTCTATCCTTAATGAACTTAAAATCAAGACTAGGCTATCGTCGATTGCTCAATTACAAATTTTGAAGTTTTTCGGGCACATCTCCAGGAATGAAGACTCGATGGAACGATTAGTGGTCCAGGGTCAGGTAGCAGGAAAGAGAGTTATAGGTAGATCTCCCACTCGCTGGACTGATTTGTTCAAAACGGCTACACAATCATCCATATCTGAGTGCACGCGCAACGCTACCAACCGAAAAAAATGGAGAAGCATTGCCAGATCAGTGATCACCAACAAGAAGACTGATGACGTTGAAGACCCACCATGTACCACCATCTTATCAACCACGACCACTCTGTCAAGAGTGCCCGACTGAGAAGATAAACCAAATAAACATTTTTGCAGAACCATCTAGGTAAACGAAAGCGTATTCTGATTGATCTCATTTACCATTCATTTAACATTACCGGCCCAGTAGAATGACGGGCAAAATGTCACCATTGCTACCTGTGGGTGTCGTACGGGGCGACTAAAGTAATCAGCATGAGAAAGTCTGTCACTTTTACTGCACTCCACCTTGAACTGAAAGTTCTGAAGGAAAGCCAACGATGGACTCTTGGAGTAAGTTGAGCATTACAGTATGACACAAGGGTTTCTATCTTGACGTTGTATCAGAACAGCACCGTGGTCATCGGAGTGAAGCTCCGTTTGCATTTCAGGATCAAATATTGTCAAGAGTTGGGAAGATGTAAGTCTAGTTTTAATCTATTTTCTGGCATTTTCTTGTATTGCCATGGTATTCCAGTGTTTATAAGTTCATATAAAGGAGACATGATTTTCAAAAAAACTGGGTACAGACTTATTAAAGTAGTGCCTGCCAGATCATTAAATTGACGCAATTGCTTAAGATTTGTGGGCATAGGTAATTTAGTTAATACCTGAATTTCTCCAGGACTAAGTTTTAGAGTTCCCTTCTCAATTACGTTACTCAAGTATTTGACAGTTTTTAAAACAGGAATAGTTGGAGATATTTTTGAAAATACAGTATCTGTAAGTCTATTTAAAAAAAAAGAAGTTTTGCAAACCTTCCTCGGCTGAAGTAAAACTGTTTTTGTGTTTGCAAAATATCATTTAGATTTATAAGCAAATTAGCATCTGTAAGATCTATATATAATTCCGATGGAGAATCGGTTACATACGTGTGTTAGTGATATAATCACGGATTACAGAACCGCCATTTTTACCAAGAGTGACATTAAGTCCAGACTGAGTCCCATCATCATCAACTACAATTCTAGTTCAACACAAACTTAGTCTATTTCAAACACAGTTGTGACAGTTTACTAGGAAGTTACAGGGCAATCGCCTATTAGCGAAAATTTTGCAGTACATAATGGATTTTCTCTTACCAGGCATAGCACCCGAAAAGTTTTTCCTGATCAAAGAGCAAACCGCATCCACATCAACTAAACAAGGGTCGCTAGTGTTACCAATTTTAACAGTTGTCAGTCAATGATTTGTATTACCACCGAAATTAATGGATTTGCTATTTATTGTCACTTTAATCCTCTCATCATTTTGATAACAAGTATTCTCTTCATGTATTTTTTTATGGCAATAACTACACTCATCTTAATATGCGCATCTGCCTAAGGCTTAGAAGGCACGGATTACTCCACAACAGACTCACCACAGTCACGAAATCCATGACCTGGCTTGTGACATTTAAAACATACGCGATTGGATGAGTCCCTATTAACTGGGCCATCAGAAAAATGCGGCTTTTTATTTAACACATTCGTATTATACTTATCACTATTATTGAATTTACGTTTACCGGTCAGAGTGAGTTTAGACCTACCGGTCTTCAAAACGGAAACTAGTTTGGGTAAAGAGTCAGGCGTATTTTTTAACAACTCCGATCTAATTTGCTCGGGATAAATTCTAGTAAATCAAAGCATATGTTACCTCAAAATCAGACGCTTCCGGTAGAACTCGCTTGAACAATGTCCATCCCGTAGTTGCGTAGTCAGCGTAGCGAAACTCCTTACCAAAGGTCCGGATAAGGTCTTCTTTTACTTGCGCCCACGTTGTTGACTGCAGGACCAGGTGTCGGCCCAAGTATTTGCTCTTTCTTTCAGCTGAAGCCTACATTCTTGCTTCATGTGGTGGTATATTGAAAGCCGTAATAGTTTCATCAATGTTTGCACACCAATCTCGAACATCATGTTATCGCACATCAGGTTCAAATTGGGGCAAATACAAGTTTCCACGATCTCTTGATGGGGCTGGGCTATTAGACAGCGCAGCCGTTACTGCACTTGACGCAGCTTGTTTTGTGATGGAGGTCACAAGGCTCATCACTTGATCCACTGTGAACGTAGGCTCCGCCAGATTACTTGGTCCAGGTTGATTGGCTGTTGGAGAAGCGTATCCCACCGCTGCTGTCGGCGGCGAGGCGCCAGGTTGAGGATTTTCGTCCATAAAAACGTTGTATATTCGAATCAGATATATTTATTAAAATAAATGGTCTATTCCAGTCGACAGTCGAGACTAAAGTGAGTCTTATCCATCCTTACATTGACTTAAACACTAAACGACTCCCGCCATATTGACTATACAATAATACATCTTAATTATTATCAAGTAATCATAAAAACACTCCTAAAATTATATCATGCTAATATTAAATCATTACTCTATTTTATATTAATTATGACATAAATAAACTTTTCGAAATAATTTGTTATTAACTTATAACATAACGGATGTGATATTTCATCTGCTATATTAAAATAGTTCTTATCATTTTTTAAATTACAAACAAGTTGCTTATAAATCCTAAAATAATATTTAAATAATTTAGACTATACAGAATTGATAGATATATCTGTATTTTGAAAATAAGATGTGGCGTTGACGTCACTTCCATAATGACTACTAATAATCTGATATTTGAGTTTAAATTCAATTTAAGTATTTCATAAATCATAAAAAAGGCTTGAATTAATTTACATGCATGTAAATTTATAAATATAATTAAATTAACAAACTGGATGTGATTCAGCGCCATATTCATAACATTAAATTAAAATCTAAAATTATCATTGAAATACAAGCACTAATTTTAAAATTAATAACAATTCAAAATAAATTAAATAAACAATAGAAAACATCAATAATTAATAACGTCATAACATAACATCAAATGCTATACTAAAAAGGTTGGCGCCCGTATATATGTATGAACTACATTTGTATAGAGTAGTAAAAAAAATTTTTCATGCTGCTCGAGCAGTTAAGCTAACTGCTCGATAAGTTATCAATGGCATCTTCAAACTGTTGACTCTGACTGTAAGATCGGTCCGTGTATAATAATATGATAACGGGGTCGAGCAGTCCGTGATAAATATATCAAGTAAAAAAATCTATCGCCAAGCACGTAACGGTGTGTTCCGACAGCAGTCCTTGAGAGCCAGTAATTCTAGGTTAGCCTGAACAACATCTTCGACCACATCATCACTTACCATCAGGTGAGATAGTGGTCAAAGACTAACCTATCAGGCATAAAAAAAGAAGAGTATGGCGGGCCTAAGTTGTATATAACTTAAGTAGACGCAGCCTACATAAACATGAACTATTACTGTTTTTTTGTTTCAGTTGTCTACGTATGCAATTTATTTCCAAGCTCATGGCGAGTATCCATGGCAGTCCAATCGCCCTATCGTTTCCATCGACAAAGGTAAGGATTTGAACTCATTGATTTTCACCTTATTTCAATGAGATTGTGATGGAACTTGTAAGAAGCCTACCTGATGTTAGTGGTAACCCCTGCCTATGACAGTTGCATTTCGTCACAAATATACTGCCCCGTGTAATCATCCTCACATATATTTTTCTTTTCTAAATATAATGACAAGCACTACCACGTGCTAAGCGAAAATTATATTTTACAAATGATTGGAGTACAGAATGTTTTGCCCCGGGCCGCAATTGAACCCACGTCCTTTGATTTCGCGCACGTTCCCTATGACGGTTAAATAATTACAATTGGAGCACGAAATTTCGGCAGAAATAGCCGACCCCCCGGTGGCCGAGTGGTTTAGGCATCTGGCACGAAATCGGAGGACCGAGTTCAAATCCCGCCCGGGGCAAACCATTTTGTACCCAATATTTTGTATAATATGATTTAAAGTTGTTATTGTTATGTATCATGTGCTGACATTTCAGCTTCTAATAAGAAAAAGAACGAAAATCACCACGGCAATCCTTCCTCAGACTAAAGCTAGGGAAGCCAAATAAAATTGTTAAACCAAATTATATGTATCCAGCAAAATTATAAAAATATGACAATTATGTATTGCGTGTCCGATTGAAACTGACTGATATAAATAGTTTGGATGAGTGACAAGTTCTGTGTTACTAAACATAAAAATATAGCTTTCCATATGGCTCTGCTTTCATGGCAATTATTTTTAATGTAGTTAGAGATTTATAGAGAAAAAAAATCTTATGTTAGAATCTTGAAAATCTTGATACAAAATTTATCAAAATTCGATTAGGCGTTATGGAAGTGGTTGGTTCAATCCATATGGGTACACAATCGGTCCCATTTATTAAGTAAGGGGAAAAAGCTGAGCGTATGATCAGTATTTGAGAGCCAAAAATCAAAAGGTTAGTGTCTTCGTATCCATCACGCTCTTTCCATACAAATGTAGTTTTATTATAATATATAAGGTTAGTGTCTTCGTATCCATCACGCTCTTTCCATACAAATGTAGTTTTATTATAACGCTCTTCTGTTGTGGCGGGAATTGGAAATAGTAAAAGGGAGAGAAAAAATATATTTTCTTTCATGGGTTGTTGGTTTCGATGAAGAAAGGGGAAGGTTTTGTTTGTAATAGAACGAGCCCTGAATGAGCTGACATTTTATGCTTTTTTTATTGTAGGTGGTATATGGGAACAGCTTCTGAAAGCAAACATCGGTCCAGATATGAACTTGCATTACAATCTGAACGGGATCTACAATAGATATCCTGGAGGAAGCGTGTTCCCTGATCTCATGAGGAATGATGGACAGGTAAGTTGAAATGTGGTTGTAATACATTTACAAATTATTTTTATACAAAATTGTCCTTGCGGACGAGATTCGAACCCATGTTTTTGAGTTTTGTGCACCGGGCGACTTTACATATTTGCCACTGAGACACTGCTGGGTGAGAGGGTATTGCGGATTCCCGTTAAAATGGTTAGTATTTTGGGGTACCCTCAAGCCGTGATTCTATCGCCAATCTTGCTGACAGTATGTTCCAATAGTGAACTTGAAATGCACGGTATACGTGGTAGCACCTTTTTTTTTTTTTTTTTTTGTTGTCTCTGGGAAAAATGCATTACGCATGCCCCCCCATCGGGGGATGGAGGGGGTATGTGGGACTCCCCGGTAGAAGACCGGTATACCCACTAAACGACCCAGCGGCATTCCAGCATCGTCTGTTTGGAGAAGGACTGGGAGACTGGCAGAGCCTTTACGTCCAGTCCCTCGCCGACGACCGCCCACCTTTACAGCGGGGCCTGCATGCCCCTCCTGATAGGAGGGGCCCGGGAATGACCAGGAATGCTCGGCCATTCGCGCCTGATGGTGGTGGTGAGTACGTGCAATGCGAGAGAAGACGCCCCCGCATCTGTCTCTCGCTACTCACCACCGAGAGGGGGAGGGCGATTATTCAGTCGCCTTCTCCCACCCCTTTGACGTCTTCGCAGAGGCGCAGCCAGGGGGTCTTCCTCCCTTGCGCGCTCTGCCGCCTCCTTTTGAGAAATCACTTCTTCGCAGAAGGAGGCGACCGCTGCCCAGGCCCCCTCGCCCTCCAACATGACTTTGACCACTCTGGGAAGCGACAGGTCTGGCCCTACCACAGTGACCAAGCTGCGGCGCAGCTCGGACCACGACGGACACACCTCGAGAGTGTGCTGCGCCGTGTCTTCCACCGCAGGACAATGGTGGCACGTCGGTGCTTCCTCCCTTCCAATACGGTGCAGGTACGATCCGAAGCATCCGTGCCCGGATAATACCTGCACCAGACGGAACGAAAGGAAGCCGTGGGATCGCCCGAGCCAGTCTTGTAGAACTGGCCCGAGAGCGTCCAACGTACGGCGACCAAAAGCGGCGGAGGCGAGGTCCTCCGTCCAATGCTGGACGACGGCATCCCTCGCCTCACGCTTAACCGCCATCCGCACCTCCGGGGTGAGGCGCTCCCCGAGCGCCTTACGCCCCGCCGTCCATTCATACACTCTAGCGAGCACCCCCGTCTCAAGCTCCCAAGGAGGGGTGCCCGCCAGGGCACACGCTGCCGCGAAGCTCACCGAGCGGTAGCCCCTCGCCACTCGTAGAGCAATGGCCCTTTGAGGCCTTCGGAGTGCAGTGGCATTCTCCCTCCTTTGGAGGGAGTCAGCCCAAATAGGGGCCCCGTAAAGGGCCATACTTTTTAAGATGCCGGCATACAAGCGCCGGCATCGTCCTCCGGGCCCCCCTATATTTGGGAGCAGCCAAGAGAGGGCGCCCGCGACCTTCAGCAGGCGCGTTGACAGCCCGCTGAAATGTGGACCGAAGCGCCACCTGTTGCCTAGGACAAGGCCCAGATATTTCATCTGGGCCTTCAATTCAATCCTGACGCCGTTCACAACAATGTGGGCGTCAGGGGGAATGCGCTGCCGAGGCCCGTGGAAGAATACGGCCTCGGTTTTGTGCAGCGCCACCTTCAAGCCTAATCGGCGGATCCTTCCCGCAACCAGGGATCCGCCAGCCGATGCTAGACTCGCCGCCTCTCTAAGGTCCCTCCCCCGGGCGGTGAGAAGAGTGTCATCTGCATAACAGATAACACTCGTGCCACAGAGGAGAGTTCCTCGCAGTAGCCAGTCAAATCCGATGTTCCACAGGAGCGGTCCTAAGACAGAACCCTGTGGGACACCGGATCCCGCATCGTAGCGGTGAAGTCGTGCCGTGCGGTCCATGAGTAGGACAGCTCGGTCCCTCAGATAATCAGCCAGGAGACTCCGAAGGTACCACGGCACTCCGTGATAGCGAAGCGCCTCTAATATTGTAGAGTGGGGGACCGTGTTGAAGGCATTGGCTATGTCAAATGACACAGCCAGAACCCCGTCCCCTGCCTCCACAGCCTCCCGCACCTGGCCTTTGAGTCGGGCCAGCGCGTCCACAGTCGAACGCCCCCTCCGAAACCCGAATTGGGCGTCTGACAAGTCCGGCCCGACCCTCCGCATGTGGTCATTGAGCCGGTTGGCTACGATCCCCTCGAACATTTTACCGACCTCATCGAGCAGAACGATGGGCCGGTATGCCGAGGGGGAGTCCGCCGGGCGTCCCTCCTTCCGGAGGAGGCACAACTGCCCCTCCTTCCAAGGTTTCGGAAACCTCCCAGACGTGAAACACGCGCTGAATAGGTCCCGAAACCTCTCCCTCATTTGAAAGGTGGCGATGGCCACAACCCGTGCGGGGACGCCGTCCGGCCCAGGGGCGGTTTTCTTGGCACGGAGGCGAAGAACCTCCCCTTCAAATTCCGCCAGCGTGGCTGGAGGAACCTCCTCTTCCTCCGATGCAGTTGCCCCTCGCGGGGGGTCCATCACTGGTGGGGTGAAATTGGACCCGGACGGAAATAGGGACCGAACCACTCCATCCAGCAATGTCGGGTCAAGGGTCTCCGTCAGCGGGGGACCAAAAGGGCGCAGTTTGTTCCGTGCCGCCTTATATGGTCTCCCATACGGGTCCCTGTTGAGGCCTTCAGCATTTCTGCCCTCGCCGCGTTATCGGCGGCGCCCATTGCTGACTTGAGGACCCTCTTCGCCTCAACGTAGCAAGCATATAGAAGGTCCCCGTTGGCCTCATCTCGTTCACTGCGCCGTCGACTCCGCGTGTAGGCCCTCCTTGCTGCCACACAGGCGGCCCGGAGCACCACTAGTTCTTCCGTCCACCAATAGACGGCGCGACGGGGAGGTGGGCGGCGAGACCGAGGCATGCTGGCTGTGCACACCTGGGTCAGGGACTCCCTAAGCTGGGCTGCTGCGGAGTCAACATCCAAGACTTGGACAGGAGGCGCGAGCCAGTCCTGGATGAACGCCGCCTCCATTGCTGCCTCTCGGTCCAGGCGGGTGAGAGCCCACCGTGGGAAGGGAGAACGGCCCGAGGGGGCCGTCCTCCGAGGGCTCCGAGTGGAGATATCGAAACGCACATATCGGTGGTCCGACAAGGTCTCCACCATCTCCACCCGCCAGTTCATGACGCGGGCGGCTAGCACGGGGGTGGCGAACGAAACGTCGACCACTGACCCTCCCCGTTGCCGCACACATGTCTGGACAGCCCCTCTGTTGAGGAGGGACACTCCGGACGAGGCCGCCCAGTATTCAACTGCGGCTCCCCGTACGTTGCAAGAGGCAGCCAGGTTACCCCAAACCACCGATTTTGCGTTTAAGTCGCCCAAAACGGCGACCTGGCGCGGCGCCGCCCTACCGACAACGGCGGTGAGAATTTCGAGAAAATTCTCGAATTCTGATAGAGGGCGGTTTGGGGAGAAATAGACGCCCACGAAGGCTATATCCCCCCACGCGGCGGCCACGTATCCCGGTCCCCTCTCTAAGAGCGAGAGGGGGGGGGGGGAGTCTGTGGAAGACCGCGACACCATTGCCACCAAGCCATCCCGATCACCCAGCCAACGGCTAGGTATCGAGTATGGCTCGGCAACCACCGCCACGTCCACCAACCACTCAGCTATGGACTGCATCAGCAGGTCCTGGGCTGCTTTACAGTGGTTGATGTTCGCCTGGAGGATGCGATTCTCAACCCTATCCATCAATCGGACATTACACCCCCATCATCAGCCGCCAGGATTCCCGTTTCAGGGACGGCGGTAGCCACGGCAGGCCGGGTCGGCGCCTGAACTTTGCCCTTCTTAGGGGGAGGATTGCAATTCCTCCCCTTCATGACATGATCCGCTGGGCGGCCGCTGGCGGTACACACTGCGCAGCGCGGCGTGGTGGCTGTGCAGGAGGCGGATTTGTGCCCCTCTTTGCCGCAGCGGTAGCAACTTCCAGCCCTATCTACCTCGGACGGGCAGAGGGCCCGGGTGTGCCCGATTCCGAAGCACTTGAAGCAGCGCAGAGGCTGATCATCAAGTGCTCGGACTCTGCAGGAGCTGAAACCCACCGACAGCCGTCCCTTGGCGAGGGCAGCCTTAGCCGCGGTGACTGGGCACTCGAGGCGGATGGTGCCCATGCCGCCGCGGCCAGCCCGGATATCTCGACCTTGCACCGCTGCGACATCGCAGCTCCCTATTGATGCGATCGCCGCCACTATCTCCTCTTTGGTGTCCGAATCGTCCAGATCGATCACTTCTAAGGTCGCCGACTTTCGGCGGCCGCGTCCGCGATGACCTCTTTCAACTTACTTGCAAAGAGGTCTGCGTTAGGGCCGCCCTGAGCCCCCGGGAACTCAAAGATTCGAGCCCCGGCTTGGGTCCGTCGGCAAGTAACTGCTCCGATTCCCAGTTGAGTGGGGTCAGCGCCGGCACGGGCCCGCTTAAGGACGTACTCGTAAGTTTCTCCTCGCTCCGCAGCCTCCACGGTGAGCGTCACCACAACGGCTGCAGTCTTGGGGAGAACCAGGGACTTCGGATTCCTTCCACCGGCGAGGGCCCTTTTGGCTGCAGGAGCAGTGGTGGCGGGCTCCGGGGCAGTCTTCTTCCCTTTCCCTTTCCCTTTTCCCTTGCCAGTCATCTGGGACGGGCATGGAAGGGTGTTCGCGGGGGTGGCAGGGGAGGCGGCCGCCTTTTTCTTGGCCTTGCCTTTCCCCCTCCTAACCACCTCCGTCCAAGGTTGGTTGGACGGGGTGGAGGAGGGTAGAAGTGTATCCTCTTTTTGGGAGGATGGCCCCGGCTTGTTCGCCCTCTTGTCCGCCGCGAGCGGCGGTCGAGTGCGTTTCTCCGGTAAAAGCCTGTCTTCGATACCAGCGAAGCAGGCTCTAGTGAAGGTCCTTTCCTCCATGACAACTTTGCGGATGATATCCTCAAAGTTGGAGGAGGTGGGACCTTCAGCCGCTGGTCTCGGGTCGGCCTGAATTGGCCGGACCGTGGTTGATCTTCGACTGCAGGCGGTCGACCTTCGACTGCAGTTGCCGCGTTTCTTCGGTTGCGGTGCGTTGCGCCAGCTCCCGAATTATGCCGCGCATACTCGCGGCCCTGCACTTCAGGGACTTTTGGAAAGTCCCTTTTAAATTGGAGGACTTAGAGGCGATCTCCACTATCTCCTCCTCGTCCTCCTGTGCCATGCGCTCCAGCTCGACCAGGGAGTGGTCAGCGTAAAGCACGATGGACGCACCGTAACCGGACCTGGCTCGCGCGGTGCGCGCCTGCTTGTCCTTAGCGGCGACCTTCTCTTCAAGGTCCTGCTGGAGCTGTGCCCGCCGAGCTAGGTTTAGCTGGCGTTGAGCGTCAACGAAACCCACGTCATGGGTGTCTGTGATAACTGGCTGTTTAGCCTTGTTCTTTTTGGGCTTGCTCTTCGTGGAGTCTGAAGAGCAAGATTCAGCCCTCAAGAAGGTCCGCTTCTGCGCCTGCTTACGACGTTCCGCTTTCGCCAACGAAGCATTGGACCCAAACGTAACCGACTCGTTGTCGGAGTCAGAAAACTCGTCCACTCTTGCAGATATGCTAGCCACGGACGGTGCGCGACTAGCTTCCGACCCCGACGCGAACTCGTCGGCATGGCCCTGAGAAGGGCCTTTTAAGAAACGCCCGAAGGCGTCCCGCGGAGGTTTTTTACGCATGTTAGCCTCCGCCAGTGTCGTAGATAAACCGCAATGATATCTACGGCGCACAGTGCACTTTAGCCGAGCCCAGTCTGCCACTCCGTTACAGTGGTCAGAACTGGGTCGTTTCCAGGGGACACGACGAGGACGTAAGCACTGTGGGGGGTCCCCCATACGTGGTAGCACCTGCGGTAAGCTCTTTCAGTGTACCGTTTCTCAACATATATTTTTTTTGGGTGTTAGGGTGACATTCTAACTCGGCGCCGCACTGGGAATTGAATTAAACAAAGTAAATTTCAATGCGCGAATCATACCTATTATTTCACATGGATGCGATTGTCCAAATTTTAACATTTGGAACACAGATTTAGAGGTTATAAATGCTCACATTTTTGAGAAGGTTAGACGTGGTACATAATCGTTGAGGAGAAGTTCCAAAAAATAATTTTAATATATCTGCACCTTAGTATTTTTAAGCAGTTATGAAAAAACCTTCATAACGAGTTTATTGACAAAAAGTCCGTACATAATCTTTATTAAATCTGATCTTCTGGAGAACTCTTCTCCACCTTCACACTCTTCTTCACCTTCGAGGTTACCAATATCTGGGGATCGCCTCCTTAATGCCTCTCCTCCAACAAAAGTTTGTGTCGTTAAATGGAGGATATGTACTTATTTATTATTTTCATAATTTCAGGTTCAGCCGGCTAACTTTAGGACAGATTCACGTGACGGCGGTGCTGAAGATATCCTGGTTGGACAACACATCAGCAGTGATAGTAAGTGTCTTATTATCTATCATACTTCTATAAGATACAGAACCGTGTATTCAAAAACCAGACACTTTGGCGTATTACATGCATCTTAATGTTGAGATCGATCTTTTGATCCAGTTTTTGATATATGTTCCATAATTTAATTTTAGCCGTTGTTTCAATGACGTAGCATCACGGCATGACCTTGATATTTTCAATACGTCTGTTGAACAAGTTAAGAGGGTATTGTCTAATGCATTTTTCAATTAGTTATATTCTTGTGCAAGTGTTGTATTATTTATATTTTTTATTTTTCAGTGTTTTAGTCTACTCGATTAGAATAATTATCTTAATTTATTAGTGGAATCTTTTAAATGGCCTTCAGCACCTATGCAACGTTTTAAGCTATTATATACCTAGCTGTAAGAATCCCAAAAGTGTAAAAATAAAATAAAATAAATAATTTAAATGTCGAAACAGCATTTTAAAATCGGTGTTAGCTTTGAGATACATTTTTTAATAAGAACCTTAAACAACCCGATCACCAGGGGCAAAATCTTCCAACTTTTTTTATGCTTGATAGATTAGCCTTTGACCACTATCTCACCTGATGGTACGTGATGATGTGGTCGAAGATGTTCTTCAGGCTAACCTAGAATTGCTGGCTCTCAAGGACAGCTGCCGGAACACACCGTTATAAACCCTTCTGTGGGGGTATCACAGCAGTGTTACGAATACCCTTCTTCTAAGTGTGCAAACACATCTTTGCTACATAATTCTTCAGGATCATTGATAAAGAGAACAATAGAAACTAAATATTATAAGGAACCAGAAGAAAAGTAATTTTTAATTAAATTTTGGGGTGAAGTAGATGATTATTGTTCATTCGAGCCAAATGCATCGTTTTAGTTTCAATTTCTGGGGAATACTGCAAATGTCTTATTATCAAAAGCATGTCGTAGGCGAAGTACATGTTCTGCTCAATAAATTACATATAAATTTAAAACCCAATGTCACGTTAGGCCACTTTACCAGCACCTACTAATTTATTGACTTTTGTTCTAGTTGGCGAGGATCCTAATGGCTTCAAGATGCTTCACGACGTTCAAATCGGCCCCAGTTTTGATCATTCAAAGAATATAAAGAAATAAAATATATTCCTGTTTTCGCATATATTATAAGTGTTTTATTTTCATTAGATGAACAGCTAACATTTTTATAAAGTATTTGGAATGTCTGAGAATAAATAAAAATAACTAATATTTAAATAATAATAATAATAAACTATATAATTTGTAGAACACATGGCAAGTTGTCTATGGCTTATTCTATTATATTTGTTTGTTCATTCGAATTAACAATTTTTTAATAGTTTCGAAAATACTTTGGATTAGATGGTTGGTTAGATGGCCATCACGATAGCGGTGGCGATGCCGATGGTGACAGCGATGATGACGTGTCGGTGACGGTGTCGGTGACGGCGACGTTGACGGTGACGGCGACGTTGACGGTGACGGTGACGGCGACGTTGACGGTGACGTTGACGGTGACGGCGACGGTGACGGCGACGGTGACGGCGACGGTGACGGCGACGTTGACGGTGACGGCGACGTTGACGGTGACGGCGACGGTGACGGCGACGGTAACGGCGACGTTGACGGCGACGGTGACGGCGGCGGTGATGGTGTCGGTGACGGTGACGTTGACGGTGACGGCGACGGTGACGGCGACGGTGACGGCGACGTCGACGGCGACGTTGACGGTGACGTTGACGGTGACGGCGACGGTGACGGCGACGGTGACGGCGACGTCGACGGCGACGGTGACGGCGACGTCGACGGCGACGTTGACGGTGACGGCGACGTTGACGGTGACTGCGACGGTGATGGTGTCGGTGACGGTGACGGTGATGGTGTCGGTGACGGTGACGGTGTCGGTGACGGCGACGTTGACGGTGACGGTGACGGCGTCGTTGACGGTGACGGCGACGTTGACGGCGACGGTGATGGTGTCGGTGACGGTGACGGTGTCGGTGACGGCGACGGTGACGGCGACGGTGATGGTGTCGGTGACGGTGACGGTGTCGGTGACGGCGACGTTGACGGTGACGTTGACGGTGACGGCGACGGTGACGGTGGCGGTGACGGTGACGGAGACGGAGACGGTGACGGTGACGGTGATAGTGTCGGTGACAGTGACGGTGTCGGTGACGGCGACGTTGACGGTGACGTTGACGGTGACGGCGACGGTGATGGTGTCGGTGACAGTGACGGTGTCGGTGACGGTGACGGTGTCGGTGACGTTGACGGTGACGGCGACGGTGATGGTGACGGTGACAGTGACGGTGACGGTGACGGTGACGGCGACGGTGGCGGTGACGGTGACGGTGTCGGTGACGGCGACGTCGACGGCGACGTCGACGGCGACGTTGACGGTGACGTTGACGGTGACGGCGACGGTGACGGCGACGGTGACGGCGACGTCGACGGCGACGGTGACGGCGACGTCGACGGCGACGTTGACGGTGACGTTGACGGTGACGGCGACGGTGACGGCGACGGTGATGGCGACGTTGACGGTGACGGCGACGTTGACGGTGACGGCGACGGTGATGGTGTCGGTGACGGTGACGGTGATGGTGTCGGTGACGGTGACGGTGTCGGTGACGGCAACGTTGACGGTGACGGTGACGGCGTCGTTGACGGTGACGGCGACGTTGACGGCGACGGTGATGGTGTCGGTGACGGTGACGGTGTCGGTGACGGCGACGGTGACGGCGACGGTGATGGTGTCGGTGACGGTGACGGTGTCGGTAACGGCGACGTTGACGGTGACGGTGGCGGTGACGGTGACGGAGACGGAGACGGTGACGGCGACGGTGATAGTGTCGGTGACAGTGACGGTGTCGGTGACGGCGACGTTGACGGTGACGTTGACGGTGACGGCGACGGTGATGGTGTCGGTGACAGTGACGGTGTCGGTGACGGTGACGGTGTCGGTGACGGTGACGGAGACGGTGGCGGTGACGGTGACGGCGACGGCGACGGTGACGGAGACGGTGGCGGTGACGGTGACGGCGACGGTGGCGGCGACGGTGACGGCGACGGTGACGGCGACGGTGACGGAGACGGTGGCGGTGACGGCAACGGTGACGGCGACGGTGGCGGTGACGGTGACGGTGACGGTGACGGTGACGGTGACGGTGACGGTGACGGTGACGGTGACGGTGACGGTGACGGTGACGGTGACGGTGACGGTGACGGCGACGGCGACGGTGGCGGTGACGGTGACGGTGACGGTGACGGTGACGGTGACGGTGACGGTGACGGTGACGGTGACGGCGACGGTGACGGTGACGGCGACGGTGACGGTGACGGTGACGGTGACGGCGACGGTGACGGTGACGGCGACGTTGACGGTGACGGCGACGGTGACGGCGACGGTGACGGTGACGGTGGCGGTGACGGTGACGGTGACGGCGACGGTGGCGGTGACGGTGACGGTGACGGTGACGGCGACGGTGACGGTGACGGCGACGGTGGCGGCGACGGCGACGGTGACGGTGACGGCGACGGCGACGGTGACGGTGACAGTGTCGGAGACGGTGATTGATCTAGTGTTGTTGTTCTTAATGGATCAATTTGACAAAAAAGTATCTTTTGGGGTAACTACTGGGATCGGTAACCATCGCGTCCGTTTAGTACCAGTGCGTCTGGATATTATAAGACTTGTGAAGTATTAACACTGCCTTAAACCTCATTGAATATATTTATTTAACCTTTTTGTTTAATATATTTATTTAGCGTTTTTCATGTGTATGTAAAAATCTCTTGTAGATATCTTTTTTGTGATTGTGACCAAACAAGCACGAGGCCCACCTGATGTTGAGTGGATTAACCTCTGCCTATAAAAGATGTATTTTGTTTGTATGAAGGTCCTAATAATAATATCTACGAGTATGTTAATTTATGTATCAAAATTATTGGCAAAGCTTTGGAATAATATAAAGGTAATAATAATCAAGTAATAATAAAAAAATAATATTTACAATGCGATTAAAATAAGAATAGGATCTGCTTAGCGCCATGTTGTGACATCAAAACTAGATTTTGGTACGGTGTGCAAAAAAAAATATGATAAAACAAGTAAAATATATTAATAAATAAAAGAAAAAACCCGACTGCATATTATTTATTTTCGTTAAGCGTTTTATTGTTCCATTAAAGTTAAAACTACAAGGTATATATATTTATAGCATTGTTTTTAAAGTCATTCATTTTGATACCCAACACAAATGGGTATGGAAGAAAAAAATGATTTTCTCTCCATATGGTATCTAAAATCCACTAGTTTAATTCTTATTTTTTTTATGTACCTAGTGTCACTTGTCACTATCAAGATAAATCTAACGATATTTCATATTTAAAATCTGCTAAGCCGTTTAGAAGTTGTGGTAGAATAAAAAAAAACACATAAATACATTTTTTGCTTTTGTGAGCAGTTGTGTAAAAAAATCTGTACAGCAAACACATAAATAATTTGAACTGTCTTTATTTGTTAGCAATATTTTGTACTTAGGCTACCGCTCATGTCCTGATGACCAACTGAGTCAGACATGAGACTGTAATCATAGCAATGCGTAACAAAAAAAAATATCAATCAACAAAAACAAATTGAACAGTCAATATAAACAAATAATACCAGAATATCAAGTAGTACACTAACGGAATAACAAGACTTACGCCCGCGATGCCATTAAATCAAGATGGCGTCTGTGCTACCAAGCCTAAAAATTTAAAATTATCAATTTTGGATCACATTTAAAATGACATATAAATAAATGGCGCTGCTCTTATTTTTAGTTTGCTCTGCTGATCGTACTTATATGAGTCAAGTTAGCTGAGAGCCCGCCTTATTCTTATTTTAATCGCATTGTACTTTCTCATAAAAGGAGTGCGGATTGCTATCAGGGTTGTATACAAAATATACAGTAACTAAACTTACAATATAATTGTGAATCTTGACAATTACAAAATAAGAAAGCAGGAAAAATTTTAATGACTAGTGGCATTCGAACCCATAACTATCCGTCCTGGCTATAGGAACAGGAGATACATGCTCAGTCCAGTCCAGTCCAGTACAGTCCAGTCCAGTCCAGTCCAGTCTAGTTTAGTTTAGAGAATGTATTTCTTATGAGAAACAAAAAGCTTTAATCTACTAAACTCCTCACTTATATTGATATTTACTCGTAAAAACATTAGACAAAATCAAATAAGCATAATATTATAAAAAAAGAATTTCTATATAATGTTTTTTGAATCTAAGATTAAAATCAACCATAAACTTTTTTGTATACAAATAAACTTTCCTTTATTTACTAGAGATTTCACCTTCGTTGCTGGCTCTGTTACTGAAATGATGTCGTGTCTCTATTCGCCGAATTTTATTTATGTATCAATAATGATGAGTATATAATATCACATCCACCGGATGTGATATTACCAGTGCGTCTGCACATACAATATCACATCCACCGGATGTGATATTATATGTTGATTGGATATGAGTGTATTCATAATGGCTACCTTTACTAATTATTTCATAAATAGAAGATCCCGGCCGGATGTGCAGGTTCTCGAATAATTATTTGTTGACTGCTTATAACGATAAGGGTCTGTTACACGACTATTATTCGAATTTATGATTAATTTTGGAATTAATGATAGGCCGATGGTTATAGCTACGTAATTTGCACAGCCAGGGTCACTGTTCAAATCCCTTCGCCAAACAGATTTTGACCACTACTTAGTAGGGCAATATGTGAATGCTCGCCTGGCCAGCTACGCACGTCACTTTGTTATCATTTACGAGTATGTTCTGGCCGCTGTCTTTGAGAACCAGTATCTCCTAGGCTATGCCTGTTTACCATCCCAGACTACATCAACACTTACCAACAGGCAAAGACAAAAAAAATCGAGATTAAAAACCTCACTTTTACGCTAATATTTGTATTCTCCTTACAATGACATTCAGCCAGCACTAAGTACAAAAAAATATATATTTAGAAAGCAATTTCTACAGATAACTACGTGTACAGAGTAAATATTATAACCATAGCACAGCATGCGCTCTCGTCTTAAGGTAGTTTCCTACGGTCCGCGATTCCACGGATCATCACGCATAGCCGACGACCACGGAAGGCAACGCACGCAGACAGGGTTCTTCCAATGGTGCGCGTCGGTCTGTGTAGATCTTTTGGTAGGTTCATTGCAAAATGCAAAGTGAAAAAGGACGCATCGTCGCTGCAGCTGCGGCTGTGGTATTAATGAAAAATTACCAGATTATGCGATCTAGTAAAAAGAAAACACGTCGCTGGTGGATATACGCATACAAAAGAAGTCGTTTAAAGTAAGTTTACTTGCATATAGGTAACTTGTTTTATGTTTGTTACCCTTTAGTAGCAGTGGGATCTCTGTAGAAAATTAACGAATGACATAAAACGCACCGCCAGAGATAGCTTGTGCTACTACGGACGGAACCCTTCCCACGGTGTGTCGTGCGAGCTGGTCCACGTCCGTTTGCGATATCGCGGATCGTGGGAAGACCCTTTTAGAATCACATGAAATAAACAGAAAGCTCGTTATGTAGGGGTAGAGCGTAGCGTTACATTAACTATTTTAATGTTACGTGTAAATTGTATGATTAAACAAATAAAACTCAACCTAATTTAAAATATGAAAGTGGCAACTCTGCAATTACGCCATTGCGGGACATTTTGGATACACGATATGTATTTAAAAATATGGTGGGTAGTTCAAAAATGGTACCTACGGGCAGTTGCCTATGTTTCACTCCTGAAGATTATTTGTAACTTGGCAGATAATAAGTTATATATTTGCAAAGGCTATCGGTGAGAGCAATATTCCTGCACCAAACATTACATTGTAAGCCACATTTTATCCAAATTTTTGATAGTTTCCACTATAACTAGGTCTTTGCATCATCCATGCATTTTACCAATTCTTACACAGGTTTCATTTAAGAGCTAAACTCAAGGACAATATTTAATATTGTATAGACTTTAGTCTTTCAATAATCATTTGCTTTGATTAAAATGTCTTCATTGTCTAAATTCCGTAAAAAAAAGTTGAACGAGTGCAAAATTTGAAGGGTGCAGAACTTTACTGGGCCCGTGGGGTGATGGGCAGGCCAGCCTCTTCATCTATCTCTTCCCGAGTGTGTCGCAGGACTCGCAGGAGGCGGCTGAGGGTAAAATACAAAAAGGACTACGAAAAGCAGCGCTTTCTGAGGAACTGCTGTCATAAGCCGTGATTTACAAGATGCCTGCCAAGCGTAGAGATTATGGCAAAGCCACTTGATATCATAGTCATTAAAAAACTTAGAATAGAATAGAATTATTTATTGGCCTTATAACATCGACAGCTACACTAGGCAAGTCAATTTACTCTATGATTAGATAACGATAAGATATTTAAATAATTAAACAATGTATGGTTCACAATATTGATATAAAATAATATATAAATACAAATTCAAAATAAGTTAATAGGATTAATAATAACAATGTCTCAAATTATCTCTAAATAGAATATGTCTACGTATTTAAATTAATTAAAACGTCAACAATAATGAGCATGATGTCCGTAATATATCATAAACGTGGCATAATTTAAGATCCTGAAATACTGATATAAAGAATTACTTATCATATTCGTGATTTCATCATTGTATTTAGTAGTTATGAAAATATTCAAATTCAAAATTCAAATTCAAAATATTTATTTTGCAAAACATGGGTACAAAATAATGATATGTAGACAGTCGTAGTCAATAGGAAGGATCACCATGCTTTAACCAAATTGGCATGCAAAACTTAAGTATTAATTTTATTGTGTTCAAATTAAAATTACAATCACAAGAAAAATATATCAAAATTACATTAGTCATTATTAAAATCAATATTATTATTTAAATGTCCTTATCATTTAAAAAATCGTTAATAGAACAATACGTCTTGTCAATAAGAAATTTTTTCAGTCTAAATTTAAAAATATCTTCATTTTCTATGTCTCTTAAACAATGTGGTAGCTTATTATAAATTAATCCTCTCATTTTAAATGTGGTGTTACTGCTCAGTGCAGTCCTGCGAAAAACTCCTTGTACTTTGTCGTTATGTCGCTAATATTGGTTTTGTTTGCTTTGTTAACTCGACGAGCGCTAAGCACGAGTACCCACACTGAAATGGAGAGGCCCCATTTCAGTTTGGGCAAAAAACCTGCGTATGTCCTTATTTCTAGTTGTTCTCCCCTACAAGTCATATTACACGACCGATTCTCATGAAATATTGTGAGCACGTTCTTTATAATATAAAAGTTTTATTGTATTGATTCAATTTCTAGATTTTTTTCAAATCCCTGAACGTATGCGTATGAAAACCGTCAAAATAAAAAAACATAATTATATCAGTCGCGAGGCTCGAAGTGCCAGTATATATGGGCAATATGTTTTTACAAAACAATGCTTAAAAAATAACTTCCTATTAAGTTTCCAAAGATACAGCGCTTCAATAGTTAGACAGACGGAAGGACGGACAGGGAGGACAAATAATAGGGTCCCTTTTTTAGTAAGGATTCCTAAGAAGACTTAGCTGAGTATAAAATATGTTATACTAGAGTTAAAATATTATTTAATTTGTTTTGCACGACGTGCGTGTATTCACCTCCTTATATTTGTCTTGTTGATAGGATATACGCACCTATTAATTGTAACACAGAAATTATTATATTTAGACCCGGAAATCTCACAGCAACGAAAATAAGTGTACCGATAATCATTTACGAAGAATGTACTGAGTATGAATCAAAGATATAAATATACGTGAAGGAGTATTTTTTAAAAATAGTTTATGAACAGAGTAAAAATAGTTACAATGAGAAAAGTATTAGAAAATAGTCCATATATGTGGTGTAAGAACTGAGTATCGATCAAGTGAGAGAAGCTGCACAGTTTCAGCAAGAGTATTAGTACAAGTATTTGAAATTTTAAAAGCGGTTGACTTCATCTTAGCTTATTTCTTTTTTGAATTAGTTCTTATTATTTATTTAAGTTGTTGCAAGCGAAAACTATTCCAGTTCTATGTTGCAGTTTGCCAAAGCTCTGAAGTCGACGCGTATATTTTTAATTATGTATGACCACGTATAATCTCTTATTGGATTTGTGTTGGTTAAAATAATCTCTGAGTAATAATTTACTAAAAAAAAGTGTTAGATAGTAACTTTGACCAAGCATTTAGACAACCTTAAAGTCATAGCAGACTCAAAGGCAGTCTAAATACTCTAAATATAATATAAATAATATAAACTAACAGTAATACAATACGAAAGGTAGTATTGAAAGTTAATTTGTTTATTTGGACCTGGTAAAAATGTACAATTTTTAAATACATTTTTCACAATTGCTGATAAAAGTACTATTACATTTCGAATGATGAATAAAGCTATTCCAATCATGTGAGGCGAAAAGAAGGTTTTCTTACCTCTGGAAAGTTTGCTACGCTCAGGGTTATACTTAAGTCATAGAATCCTTTTCTTCCTCAGATTTTAATACAAATAAGAAATCTTTTACAGCACCCCCCAGGGTACAAGTGTTGTACACATCTGTAGGACCTAACAGAAGTTAAAAGTGAAAACCTGACAGTTTCCTAATTAAAGTATATATATCCATGGCAATTACATTGTTCGTTCATGCTTTATTCCTGTAAGCGATGGCGAAAAATATATTGAGATATTGTGCTATGTTTTACTTTTATGTCGAGTTTTCACGTAGCGACCCCTATAAATAGGGGAGAAAGGGACTGGCCGCTTCTATTTCTCCACCCTTAGTCTTGGAGGCGCGTCGCGTCCACGTTCTGTTTGCGGAGTGGGGTCAACAGTAAGTCTTATTTTTTGTAACATCAGTGATTGTGCTTCTTTAAGATGGGCAGCCAAAGTACTAAACTAAGTTCTCTTCACAGACTTAGTTTCCCCTTCAGGGTTGCAGAACGGAAAAGATTATTTTCCTAAATTTTCCTTACAATAATTAACTTTGTTTGAAACACTTACCTACTAATTAATTTGTTTGAAGTAATGACATAATAATCTTTTTAAAATGTCAGCACGATACAAGCCTAGATAACGACGAGAACAATCGGTATTATGGTTTGGTTTGGAAATCCTTAAATAAGGGAGTGATTACTCTACGACCTTTGTATGGAGAACTGACCGGCCCGTTCACCCTTGGATATTTATATGTATATTATTTGTTATATGATTTTTTTATGCTTTTTTCCTTTTTATTGCAAAAACAGGCTCAAGTTTTCCCGTTTGACGTCATTTAATACACATGGCTGTTCCGGAAATGCTTTGCCTATTTTAGGCAACACATTTCCGGATGTGGTCTGAAGGGGAGTGCGCTAGCCCATGCTGTTTTTTATATCAACTTTGAGATGTGATCCATCTCTCAAGTGTGCCAAACCGTTAGGATCCGAACAACATAGTCAAGGGGATTTATTTGTATTTTTTTTTTAAATTTGATATTGTGGCATTTTACTAGTACGGGGGGTCAATTTAATCTTAAATCAATGAATTAATATTTTTATATATTATGATTACAAGCACTACCGCATACTAAGCGAAAATCCCGCCCGGGGCAAAAATTTGTAAATTTATCAATGAATTAAGTTGTGTTGCAATGATGCAGCTATTCTCGAACCGAATGGTCTGAAGAGTGACGATGGTAAAAGACCTGAAGGCATGACTCTGGTTCAGTGGAAGTTAGGACGGCCCTTAGTGTGGGACGCTACTTGCGTAGACATATTTGGCTCAACGTATAAGCATTTCAATTCTACGGGGCAATGCTGCCGGCATGTTGGGCACGCTGCCAACTGGTACTGGGCTGGAGCATTTAGACTGCCTATGAGTCTGCTATGATTTATAGGTTGTCTAAATGCTTTTATTGTAGTAGCTGTAGTGTTATATATAGTACGTAGTATTTTGTTTAATAAAGACATACCGCCATTATAAAAAAATATGAATTAAGTATTTTTTATATAAACAAATATTTCAAATTAATATTTTAGAAAAACACTTAAAAATATATATCCATGCTAGTGATAATCCTCGATCGTTCATGAAGAGACAAGACCTCCTGAGGATGCTTCGTATAGAAGCAAAACACGTCGTCCCTAGCTATATTTTTGAAGTGTTTTTCGTATATATGAATTTATCAGAATACGGAAATGTTCGTTGGAATGCTTATATGTTGTCCCTTCTATATAGAATTCTATTTCACCCCTCTTCCCCGCGTTATCTCAAGGAACGTTTTCGTTTCCTTCATACAATTCACTCATGTTCTTTACGAGCGTCTTTGAATCTTCAGCTTGAAGTGCCTGAGCGTAAAACTAAATTTTATGATGGATCATTCACCTCTGAGGCTGTACGACTTTGGAACTCTTTGCCTCTTGCAATTAAATGCTCACCATCAATTAATATTTTCAAAAAGCTTGTAAAAGATCATTATCTTTCCCCATCATGATTGTATACATTACTGTTAGCTATAAATTGCTACTAAGTTCTTACTTTTATGGTTCTGTATGTTAACTACTTACATTATTTATCGTTATTGAAAACGTTATAAATATTGTTTGATCTTATGTATATTATATATTTATATATTATTTTATATATGTATTTATATATTTATGTAGGTATATTTATTTTTAATGAACTATGTTAAATGTTTATTACTTTAATTGTATTTATTTTATTTATAATTGTACATAATTTAGATCCTTTCTAATTATTTTGTTTATGATGTATGAAGACTACCGTCTATGTATTTTTAGTAAAATGTTGTCCTCCAGTTATAGGTTGTCTGTAAGAGATCGCTCTAAGCGATAAGACCGCCTATTGTAACATCATATTTTGTATTGTTATCTTTATATGTTTTCTCAATAAAGTATTATCTATCTATCTATCATCATTTTCTCACAGTATTTATTAAAATATATGGATATCCGCCAAGTAACGCCTGAATCTATTCATTTTCTGCAATTTATAAAATAGGCAAACATATTAATGGGTTTAAAAATCTATGCTCTTAAATATTGAATTGTAGAGGTTACAGACTGATATACAAGACAAACAGAATATATAATTATTTTTTTAATAATTTTACTGCCTGCGTATCTAAAAATAAATTGCTTAGATAGTGAATATTCGAGTTGTATATCTTCTCCCTGTAGTTTATACGAAAAATACAAAATTGAACGCGTTTAAAAAAAATATTTTACTGTCTTAGTCGTTTAAATAAAAAATTAAATTGTCTCAGTTCGTCAAAAGTAACAACCAAAAATATATAAATAAATAAAATATACATAATGGGCACGTTTGGGCAGGGTGCATTGCGCGGAGGAATATTTTGACGATGATTTATTTTATAATTTAATACTAATATTATGTGACCATTTATAACTATTATAATAAAAAAAATATTTTAAATAGAAAGATAAAACGTTTAACAGAAATAAATAATTTACAGGAAATAAATAAAATATATTGAATGGTTTTCGTTTGATAAAACATCTTACTCATCTATAGACGAGTTAATTAAATCCTCCTGACTATGTTGTTTGATTAAAAGACAATTGATTCCTGTGCAAATTTTTCCTAACATATTTCAAATCACCGGCTTAAGAACCTTAGTGGTTTCCACCCCTTATTTTTCCCTCCTAAGTAGGCGGTGCGCACCGCACCGCCCAATGTTCTGCGCGTCTTGGTAAATGTCTTTAATATATAAAGTTGTGTGTGAACTTTAACTTGAAGTGGTTTTTGGGTGTTTTAAGAAACTTACATTACAGGCGCGGCGGTGGAGCTGATCGGTTTTTATTTTATTTTATTGCGAATAGTCAAGCATTTGACCGCAGTCTCACCTAATGGTAAGTGACGACGCGGTCGACGGTAGAGCGTGCTTGCTTAGAAGATACTTATTCACTCTAGACTTGAATACTTCCAGATTGTAGCTCTCAGGGAACAAAGACGCTGGGAAGTTCCATTCCTTCGTTGTTCGCATTATGAACGTGGACGCAAATCGCTTTGTGGGGACAGGTTAGAAGCAAACACAATTCAAACCTTACAAAAATAATGAGGTATATTGTTTACCTCACTTCATGCTTGCGGCTTTTTCGTTAGCCATGCAGCTGAGAAACTTAAGGTTTCTTGAAAATAGGACTAGCATTACACCTCGTGTCAAGACTATATAAAACACCTAAGTTTTTATATGTATTTTAAATATACTTAAATTAATATTGTCTTAGGTTTTCGCGATTGTTACACATAGTAATTAAACAACTTTAAACAGTTTAAATCGCGTATATTTGTCATTATTTTTGGCCCGACGTTTCAAACACTTTGCAGTGATTATGGTCACGGGGTGACTAATTGGTTTTATTTGTCACATGAGTTATTAAGAAATTATTTGGTCTACCGTCAGAAATTTTTATATTAATTATAACGTTTCCTATTCACGCAGCTTTGCTTCGTAGTACTTGTTTTATATACTGAAGCTCCTCCTTGAGATGGTCAGTGTCGCAGATGCCATGTGCTCTCTGTAACAAAGATTTGCCTACGGTAGCCAACAATAGCCAAAATAAACACAATTTAAACCGTTTCAAGTTGTTTAATTACTATGTATACTTAAATTATTCATATATATATTATAAGTTCCAGGTTTTTGTTGAAATTAGTACACCTTGTAAAATTAGGCCCAAAAACAATATGACCTCAAAAGTAAGTCCATCCAAATAAAGCTAAATTTTATTCAACCATATACCAATTTCTGCTTGATTTTCATGGAATATCTGGAAATTATAATATTATATGTTATATAAGATAAGATACTGCTGCGACGTTCAGAGCGAGTTGTTGCGACGAGGGCGATACACGGACACCTGATGGTATCCTGGAAGGCCACCTGCGTGTTGGCCGGTGATCCCCTCTGCGAGCTCTAAGCGTAGGTCCTCGCCAAAGTTAACCACTTCTTGGCAGTGACGAGACCCCGTAGAGAGCCCTCAGCGTGAGAGGAGGTCAAATTGTCCAATTGCCCACTGGGCTAGTTTCCACCCTCAAATAGAAAATCTGTCGACAAGTACCTAACAGTGTGATCTAATAGCTATAGGTACTTGAGAGCCAGTAATGCTAGGTTAGCTTGAACAACATTTTTAAGCTCATACTCACTAATTAGGTGATATAGTGCTCAAAAACTAACCTATCAGCTATAAATATAGAAATGCTCTCCGATTTGACCTACCGTGATGAAGGTATCAAATATTTTCAAAGTCTTATAGTTTGAATTTACCCTTTCGACCTTATTATGCTGTTAAACCTGTGTACAATCTTCAATTACATCAATACTTTTCATCAGGTGAGCTTAAGATCAAAAGATGGCCATTGGCATTTCAAAAATATGCATATAAAATAAAAATAAAAACGTTGCTCTACTCTTATTAAAAGCATAATAATAATTGTACCAAAATCAGAGCTGCTTTAAAGACCACTTAGCCAAAACATGATGTAGTTACAAGTACCTACAATACTAGGAGTAGGCTAAAATACATAGAGATGGGATATTTTACGCAAACAGGTTTTATCGAGTAAAAATATTCTTCTTCTTTATTTATGACGTTTGATTTTGTCAGTGTAGCTGATGCAAATTTTTTATATTTAAAAAAAAATTAAATCTGTTAAACCTCTTTATACTAATTTATATCATCGAAAGAAAGAGAGGAAGAGAGGGAAGATGAAAGCCAAGAATAAGTTACACGAGAGGCAATTAAAAATAAAGTGATTTGTATAATTCTTATGTGTGTTATCGAGACTTACGCTCAATTTCAGATTTATATTTTAGTATTAAGAACACGGATAAAAGAGAATAAACGATTACTTGGGAGTCGGTATTACGATAGATAATTGTTTTGGCTTCTCGCAGGAGCCTAATTCAGGATTTTGAGTGCTCACTAACACAGATTATTTGTTCACATATTATTACAAAATTATTTTGTACGTGGACTAATAAATGTAAATATTTAGTGTACCTCGCAAAAATATCGCATATGCACTAAAAACAGCCATATTAGTGAGTAGAACCTCGCTAGAGTTCCGCATCGAAACAACAATGTAAACTCATTTCGATCACGGCTTACAAAAAAAGAAAAACTACGTTTACAGTTCAGTATTGTTTGAATAAAAGATATGGTATATGATATAAATTTCAGATTCATAATAAATTATATTAAACAGATAGTCCCCGTTACAAAAAGCCTCTATATATGACCAATTTGATGACCCACGCTTTATTTTAAATAAAAAAAATATTTTATATCCTACTTGACAGGGTGCAATAATGAATTTTCTTGTTAGCTACCTTTTCTAAATGGAGTCCCTTAAATATTATTTAATATAATTTCTTATCTGATATTTGATTTTGGTTAAAATACGACTAATTTCACATTTGTAACTCATATCGGTTACGAGCAACCTTCGATCGGTATTTCTGATCGAAGCGAGCAACAGTTCCGAGATATACAGATGTACAGGCAGACAGCCGAGTATTATTAACAGGCTTCGATATTATCTTTGGTAAAAGAATCTTAAAATAGATATTTGCTACGCAAGGCCGCAAACTTGTTATTTGGCGCGAGTGTCTATATTGCAACCAAAGAAAGCTAGCGATGCGTACAACTGTAATGCCAAACCGATTTATAGTTGTTTTATTGAGTTCAAATATTAAAAATCTTTTCCACGCTAGCAGATGAAAAACTCTTTTCATGCAGATTTCTAACAATAAACCAAACCGTCCCAAGCTCGTGAGGTGTGGAATCGTTTTATCGATAAGCTGTGTGCTATACGTGGATTCACACTAATGAAAGCACTATGTTTTGTAACCAATTATCCACGGAACAAAAAGCTAGGAGCAGCGTTATGCTGAAAATAGTTTATTAAGCTTTTTTATTCTTCATCATCTTTGTAGCGGTAAGAAGTCGATTGCTTAATATGCCTCCTCCAAATATTTCTAAAAATAACGGCTGAAAGCGGCCTGCATCCAGACTACGTCTTTATGCGATATATTGATGATGTCGTATGTCCATTTTGTGGGTGGCTTTCTGAAGCTAAGTTTGCTGGTTTGTGACCTCAATTCGAGAACCTTTCGGCCCCATCAACCATCAGTTCCGCACACTATGTGCCCTGCCACTTCTGCTCGCTAATCAGCTGGCCTTTGTTGGTACTCTCTGTCACGGTGTTCCGGCATCTGCCCTCGAGAAACTGTAATCCTAGGTGATCTTGTGCAGCTTTTCAATCTTACCATCACTTACAGTCAGGTGACAAAGTGGTCATAGATTAACGATATAATATACAACCAGGTATAACATAAAAATAGTGTTGATTGTCCACTGTTTTGTTAGGGATATTATATTTTTTTATATTGTGCTTGTGTTGTCCGTTGAGCAAATTGTAATTAAAATCAAAATAAGAGAAAATATATTATATTCGATCGACACCACATGCATTGAATGAAAGTAGGAAGGCGATTCTCTCCAACTTTTGTTGTATTTCATTTGTCAGAGCCTTTTCTCTGTCATCGTTTACACATATACTTAGAGTGAAAACATCTCTACGACTTCAAGATCTTATGAATAATATAAACAGGAATGTACCTACATTTAAAATATATTATATCTGAGATCAGTTTTTTTCACGTTTTCATGCCCTTCAAAAATTATAAAACGAATCGGGAAGTGTTCGAAAGAGTTGCAAGATTTCACCCGTAACGAAAGACAAACTAGAATGTGACTTATTAAAAACATGTTAAATAGTGACACAAATCAGTGTCTACATAATATTTTATATATCAGAATGTAGTTACGCCTACTCCAATGATTTTCATCTCACCGATCCTGTTTGTGACAGCGATTTCAATCAGAGGATATAGTCATGCACGTGAAAGCTCAGCCTGTTCCGGAAAATTAATATAGTTATGGCACTATCGGCGATGAAATCCTACAAAGAGCATAGGTTCAGTTTTATGCGGTTTAGTTTTAAGGATAATTGAGTATGTCGTCACCGTAGTGCCAAATTATATAACTAACACTTTTTAAAAATAATATTCTTTAATTTTTATGGTTATTTCTGCAATAAATTATTATAGTTTTATTGGTGTTCTAAAATATGTATGAAAGTAATGATATTTAATCAATCTTTACACAAAAAAAATAAATACCGTAAGCCCAAATTATATATGTCGTAAAACAAAACTAAATATGAAATTAAAACTTAACTGTAGCTAAGTGCATATTATTTCAATTAAAATAAAATTTATTACATAACACTAATCAGCACACAATTAAAGGCACTAAAAAATAGATTTTTATATGTAAAGTTAAATCTAATAATTAATTGCTAGTTAGCAAAGTCCCCAATACACGGCAGCACACTGAATGTCTAATCTTTAAAACGTATGGTATTGGTATTTTTTTTAGATATATGCTAACTATATAACATAATAACGTTTCGATGTGTTTCCTTTGACAGTTTGACTCAAATCTGTTTCCACTATGGTGTGGATATGGTACTAGGTACACTGTTTATAATTTACACGATATTCATTTTCACTTTTGAGTTTCTTTGCCGAGTTTGGAAGAAGTTTGGATTCTTGACCTAGTATTTAATAACTTTGAACTGAATCAAGATGTTGACAAACATTACTTGTGTCATATCTGATCCCAACAGCCTTACCATATTCCACGGAATGAGTTTTGATTGTCTTTTACCATCAATACGCATAGTTTTAAGTTGGCACATAATTGGCAGTTGTAAAACTCCGGCTGATAATATGACCACGGTGAAGATTTTTATTGTTGCTTTTTTAGTACAATAGGGTTCTCGAGTTTTTTCGCAAGTAATATAGCAACTAATCAGATTAACAAAATTTGATACTCAGCAAATACAGAGAATTGCTTGTTTTTAGCTTTGGGTTCTAGTTGACAGAGCCAAATCACTCGTAAGAGAATCGAATAATGCGAAAATATGATTCTATCAAAAATGGAGTTACACATTTTCAAGTAAAGGCAGCCGACTTATGCGTATATTACACGGGATTAAAAGAGCAAGGGAGCGCAGATTAACAGCGCAAATTAATTATTTGAATGTGAGCGCGATTTGGTGCTTAGTAATTTCTATTGTCAGTAGCTGGTGTTTCTACTTATATCAAATTAGCTTTTACCCGCGGCTTCACCTGCGTGTTTTTTATTAGAGACCTTTAAATAACCTACCATTCTTCCATTTACTATATTAGAAAATTCTTCATAGATTTTAAGATATGTGATGAAAATAAAATATCCCTAGATTCGTTGATGTGTATACATCAAGATGGAGAACTGACATGTGGCACATTCACACAGAGAAACAAAAGAAGGCTACATGTGGCAGCTGGTATTGTAAAATTCATAACACACAATATTATTAATAACAAATATTTTAAAATGTATTTTAAAAACATTAAATAATACCTATACGACCAATATACGTTTATAAGCGAGCGCTCGCTCGTAGAGTGAAGACCTCCTGAAGATGTTTCGTTTAGAAGCGAAACTAGTCGAATATTCTTCCGGTGAGGCTGCGTGGCGTTTGTGACGTTACGCAGGCTTAACAGGAAAATTAGACGGAATCGTACACTGGATATATTTTTTTATATCGTTGAAGTGTTTTATTAGGGTATTATTTAATGTTTTCTTAAAATAGTAATAAAAATATTTGTTCTTATTAACTATCGATTTCCGCATAGTAAAGCCCGAATCTATTCATACACAATGTTGTTATAATACACAAGTAATGTTGATTTTGTGATGGTGTACTTAACATTGATAATACGTGTGTTTGATTTTATAATCTACAAATCGATTGAAATCATTTACCATAAGATAAACACAAGCAAACAATCCATGGTAAATTAGCGTTCCCGTTCCCGTACCCGTTCCCGTTCCCGTTCCCGTTTCCGTTTCCGTTTCCGTTCCCGTTCCCGTTCCCGTTCCCGTCCCGTTCCCGTTCCCGTTCCCGTTCCCGTTCCCGTTCCCGTTCCCGTTCCCGTTCCCGTTCCCGTTCCCGTTCCCGTTCCCGTTCACGTTCCCGTTCCAGTTCCCGTTCCAGTTCCCGTTCCCGTTCCCGTTCCCATGACAAGATACGCATGACTGGTGGTAACTCAAGTTATATTTATTCTGTGATGCAGTACCATTATGAATTACGTAATAAGACCATCTGAGGACCTTTGCTGTGTGACTGTATCCTTAAAGTCACACAACACTGGAACTCTGATGGATTTGTTACATGTCTACAAAAAGGAAATACTTACATCAAGATGGACAGTTGTCTCGAGGAACAGAAGAAAGCGACGTTTCGCTGTATAAATAGATCGAGATATCGTGTGTAAAATAGATCTTCAAAGTAAACATTGATTTTGTAGTAATTATGTACTATTAACATCCATATTTTGGCTCAAATTTTATGCTCTACAAATTTCATAAAATCTTCATTAATCGATAAACACTATTTTGTCAACAAAACGGCAACGAAAAGGCGTTATCTAATAATTGACGTTGATCAATCAACAGTGACACCATCACTCAAGCAGCGCTTATGTAAAGATAACTTTGTTTTGAATAATAAACATGCATCTAACGCAACATCATGAGAAATGTAACTTGGGTGAGGTTTTTTTTGTGTAAGTCTCACAATCTAGAGAGATTATTTAAAAAAATATGGAGCATTTTAAAACACTTGTGAGTTTGATTTTCCACTGACGGATGGCTTACAGAAGCAAGCGATCCGTGATATATATTATAGTGATATACATATCATGATATACACAGATGTCATGCAATGTTAAAAAGGAAACCAATATACAGAGTTATTGGGAAAATGCTAACAACTTCTTAGGGTTGTTGACTTTCGCTAGTCCTAACAAATATTTTGAAATGGTTTTTTTTTGTTTTGAAATTTTTTTAGACGGTTTTCGTCTCTTGTGTCTGAAATGTATTATTTCATATTTTTTATTACTTTGCTCGATGTAAATAATCTAGACCCGGAACCCATATTTAAGCACTTAAGTTAAAAAACGGTTGGCAAAAAAAAAATTACAGAGTGAAGTTTTTAAAATATATAAGATATAAAAAGTTTTATTAGCCTTTTTGTATTTTTTTTACAGACAAGTATAATTTAGAAGATTTAGAAAATTTAGAAATATTTTACACTTAATATAATATAATACAATTTGCAGTTATCACGTTTGCACTTGTACTAAGAACAAAGATCATAAAAGCTGCTTTGACATATATTCTTTTAATGTGTAGAAGGGATTGTTTTCAAAAAAGTTTATAAGTTTTAGTTTGAACAAACTGTATTTTAAGGTGGTCAAGCTTTTTGGTAATTTATTATACATAAGTATTTTCTATATTTTTTCCTGACCAAGAAAACAGAGTTAGTATTCAAATTCAAATTCAAAATCATTTATTCAATTTAGGCGTCTACGACGCTCTTATGAAGGTCAATTACAAACTTTAATATTGAAATATTCTACATTGTACTGCCACGTTCAGCAAAAAAATTTATAGAGCCACTGCGAGAAGAACGGGCAAGAAACTCGGGGCCATTCTTTTAAACGTCTGTTTACAATTTGTTATAAACAATATAATACAATTATTACAATATTTGTTTAAATTACGTAGGAGACAGGTGATGGCTTGGCAGAGGTGGAATTTTCCAAGCATTTTTGTCGTTTAAGTAATCACAAACTGTGTAGTAGGATTTCTTAATCAAAATGTTTTTCACGTGTAATTTGTTTAAATCACAGTTAATTGAGATTAGATTAATTGGAGAATGCACTTTCTTCTGATATAATATCTGTTTGGAATTACTGTTTATTTAACTCAATAAATCGTGTTAAAATGCGTATATAATTCGTGAAAATTGGCGCAAGGTCTTTAATTTTTATTCCATAATTATGATAAATTATCGATATTCTAGTACACTATGTGTCAACAAGGTTATATGCCTGATGTATAGATTTTTTTAAAAGTTAATTTGATGTATTTTTATACAAGAGATAGAGCTCAGAAGATGGCTATGCGTACGTTAATTCGTAAAACAAGGTGCGGGAGATTGGTCACTACAAAATACTTGAAGTAATATTTGTAAATGTGGTACATTAACTGGAAAGGGAACAGATTATTCTATTTTTATCAATCATTCAACAATTTGTAGATCTTTCCTATGATAGTAAGTTAAGCGCTTATAATCTTCGATACACGCATCAAGGTGCGAAATGCCTCTTAAGTTAAACTTCACAAATCAGTCACTAACAGTTTAATACAAGTGGTTAAAAAAAATGGGTACTTGAAAATGTTGCGGTTCAAACAATTTAAGTCAGGCCTGCATAATCAAAAAATGACAATAATACAACCGACCAAAAGAATTTATGTCAACTTGATTGGTTTTTACCGCCGCTGACAGTGTTAGTTAAAGTTAAGTCTGGTGCATGACATTATTACTCGCGTATGAAGTTACATATGACTTAGCTGTTTATTCCTGTCGATAGATTGTGTAAAAACTGACAGAGTTGTTTATTGAATTACTCAGTTTATTTATTGAATTTAGATGAAAAAGTGACTTAAGTGCTTATGGACGCCACGTCTATTCAAAGGGAGCACGGCGCGGTCCAGTTCTGCCACGGAGGGCGCTTTTGACTCAGAGTTCGCTTAAAAACAGAAAAAAATATATAATAATATTTTTTTTTTCAAAACAATTTTAAACAATATGTTTGTTAAAAGTTTGTCACTATGACGACATGTCAAATTATATAATATAGTATTTAATGAGTGAATATGCTCATTTTGGCTTTTAGTCAGTGCATCTGAATATGGAAAAGCACATAGCATAATTTTGAATGTTCGGGCTGATGCTCGAACCCGCAAATCTAGAGATGTACGTGAAAAGAAGAAAGCATTTAACCTAGCTGCCAAGTCTTGCAAAAAGGCTCTTAAGAAGGCTCGGTTCGATCATATACGCCGAACAGGGAACTTGCTTCTTACCCCTCGGGTAGCAAAGCATTTAGGTCCCTGGCAAAATCGACCGAAGAGAACTTCTGCCGTCCCTCACTGCCTCCACTGCTGAAACCCAACGGCTCCCTAGCGCACACTGCTGAAGAGAAAGTAAATTTATTTGCCTCTCTGTTTGCAGAATCTTCACGTTTAGATGCTGGAAATGCTGTACCTTCTAGTCTGCTAAACTACGGGACGTTAATGTCAGAAATCCGCATTCGACAATCTGAAGTACGCAAAGCGTTGCGCGATCTGGACGTGAACAAAGCTAGTGGTCCAGACGGTGTATATACCAGCTGTAGTCTTGAGGATGTGTGCGCCTGAGTTGACTCCAACATTGACTCGCCTATTTCGCTTGTCTATGACGACTGGTCAAGTGCCTAAGTCCTGGAAGCTTGCAAACGTGCAGCCCGTGCCCAAAAAGGGTAGTCGCGCAGACCCTGCCAATTACAGGCCTATTTCAGTCACTTCCATACTGTGTAAAACGATGGAACGTGGACTGAACCACAGGCTCCTGGCATACATAGAAGATAATGATCTCCTCAGTGACCGACAATACGGGTTTCACCGAAACCAGTCTACTGGGGATCTTCTTGTGTATGCCATTCACATCAGGAGCAAAGCCATCGAGAACCACGGAGAGGCGCTTGCTGTTTCTCTCGATATCTCGAAGGCTTTTGACAGGGTTTGGCACTATAGCCTTATTAGCTATCGTGCCAAACCCTGCTATAGCTTTAAGCTTCCTTCATACGGCCTTCCCACTGGTTTATGTGTTTGGATTTCAGATTTCTTGAGGGATCGGTCGATTCGAGTAGTCATCGATGGCTGTTCTTCTGACCAATTGGCTATTAACGCCGGAGTCCCTCAAGGATCAGTACTCTTTGCAACGCTTTTTCTGCTGCATATTAATGATATCAGTGACGTGCGCGCATTCATGCAGACCACCCGTACCACGCTTATCTATTTTTTATTAACAGTTCGTCAACCTACAAGCTACCTACTAATTACTATCAGTAAATATTACCTTTGTAAATAATGAAGTGTTCGGCCTGTGGTGTTAGCTACAATGATGGTGTTATATGTGGTTCCTGTAGAAAGAATTTTGATTTCGGCTGTGCGGGCATAACCGAAAATGGCTGGAGAAAACTGGGAGCTGAACGCAGATCCGCGTGGAAATGTTCCTTTTGTAGGAATCTGTCTTCCTCTCCGTCTCCGCAAACGCCGGTTACTCCTGAGCCTGCTTCATTAGATATAATTCTAGAAGAAATCCGTGCAATGAAGCAGCAGCTGGCCAGTCTGCCTACGTTGGTGGCTGACGTCAAGAGTATAAAAGAAGAGTTGTCAGACCTAAAGACCTGTACTGAATTCTTGAGTACCAGACTAGAAGACCAATCGAGCCTTATAGCAGGCATAGAGGCCAGGGTTTCTACACTTGAACCGTTACATACCACGATTGACTCGCTCCGGGATGAGGTCAGGAATATGAAGCAGCAATTATCTATTTGTGATCAGAGGTCACGTCTCAACAATGCGGAGATTAAAGGTATTCCTATAAAAAAAGATGAAAATCTTTTCACAATTGTTGAAGCAATTAGTAAGACGGTAAAATACACCTTTCCGAAAAGTCAAATAAATTATATATACAGAGTGCCTCTTCACAACACTAAAGATAAGGCAATAGTGGTAAGCTTCTTAAACAGATATATTAAAGAGGAATTTCTGGCAGCTGCACGAGCCGCTAAGAACCTGACGGCGTCAGATATGGGGTTCAAGGAACGTAATCGTATATACGTCAACGACCACCTGAATGCGGCGTCAAAAGCTCTTTTATCAAAAACTAAATTGATTTCAAAGGAAAAAAACTATAGTTTTGTTTGGGTGAAATATGGTAAAATCCATGTAAGGAAAAATGACACTACTCGCGTGCTTGTAATAACATGTGAAAATGATTTAAACAACATAGTTTAACCTGTTTTTGTGATTTGTTTGTAAATTTGTATTGGGTAACATTTAACACCCACCGGTCATCATTGTATGTATGTTTACTATCAATACGAGAGGTATATTATTACTTTAACTACGTGTTCGTCAGTTACTTTATGTTATATACTGAACATAGATTGTTTATCAATCCTGTTATGCCGGGTGCACGCGAGTGTTGTTTATGCCACTTAAAATTACTACGGTACCCGCTTCGAGTTGTATGCGCTGCGGTTTTCTTGCTAAATATAAATATAGCTATCTCTTTCCTTTCTCGGCTAAGATCCCTTTGCTGTTCACTCTTTTGCAACTGTACTCGCTATGTTTTATCTCAAAATACTGTGACTGTTTCGACAATAATTACAAAATTAATCTTTAGAGTCTATTCTACCTACCGCTGCTGGATGGATGGTTACGTAAATTATATTGAGTTTATCTACAATAATATTATAAAGAGGAATCATTTGTATGTCTGTATTTTTATATTTTTGTATGCAACGAATAAACTTAAAAACTACTTGACCGATTCGGATGAAATTTGTCATGGAATTAGTTTGAGACTTGGGAAGGGACATAGGATGGTTTTTATCCATCTACGCAAAAAGGGGTTAATCGTTTTGCGCCATAACCGACGTTTCCGCGGGCAGAGCCGCGGACAAACAGTTTTATTTAATTATGCATTTAGGCTGTGGTTACTGTTATTAACGGTTAATAATGGATAGCAGGAGTGATAATCTAACTGTTTATTATCAAAATGTACGGGGAATGCGGTCGAAGACTGCAAATTTTTATCGTAATATTTGTCTCAGCTCATACGACATTATTATTTTGACTGAGACGTGGCTCCTAGATAGTATCAAAGACACTGAACTTTTTGATCACAGGTATATAGTTCATAGACGTGACAGAAATTATGAATTGACTAGACAAGCTCTCGGAGGAGGCATTTTAATTGGGATCCGCAAAGACTTAAGAGTCACGGCACAGTCAAATTTCCACTCTACTGCTGAGGATTTATGGCTCACGTTATCAATCAATCCAGTCAGCGGCAAGCGGCTGATTAATTTACATATATGTGTATTATACCTATGTAAACAAAATGAAGGTTTCTCGTTTTCGACACAGTTGAACAACTTTTTATCCAAACTCAATGAAGTCATACTCAGTCATCCCGATGATAAATATCTAATAGTAGGGGATTTCAACATGAGCAGTATAACGTGGATACCAAATGAAAATAGTGGTTGTATGTGTCCGATAAACGTTATTGGCGACAATGAGACCAACTTAATTGATGATTTAGCGACGCTTAACTTAAGCCAGTACAATAGTTGTTTCAATAAATATGGGAAATTACTGGACCTTGTACTCTCAAACGATGCTGTCATTGTTACTGAGTGTGATGATCCGCTTTTACCTATCGACCCTTATCATAACCCTCTCTTAATTAGTATTCAGTACGTGGAAACACCAACACTGAAAACCAACTCCTATGTCAAGTATGTTTACAACAAGGGGGATTATGATTCTATTAATAGATTCTTTTTTGAACTGGATTGGTATACGGAGCTACATAATAGACCTCTTGATGACGCAGTCGATAATTTTTATAGCATACTTCGAACACTGCACGATAAGTACATACCAAAACGGCAAATAAACAGTCAGATCTATCCTAGGTGGTACACACCGGCTTTGAAGAAGGTCATTAAAGAGAAATATAAATACTTATGTAAATATAAAACATATAATAACACTGCTGATTTGCAAAGTTTTAAATACCTACGCGACAAGGCTAGAATGTTGGAACAATCGTGTTATCTGAATTACATCAAATCCGTTGAGGATTCCATAAAGAAAGATCCTAAGTACTTCTGGTCATTTTTAAAGTCTCGCGGTAGGTCAAATGGTATGCCTAATAATATAAAATACAATAATACTATAGCCTCAACTGGAGAAACCATATGCAATGCTTTTTCTTCCTACTTTTCCTCAACTTTTCTCACAGCTGATTGGCCCGATCCCAACGGAACCTCAACAAGCAGGAACCGCACATCAAATGCGGCGGTGGACATCAGCTCAATAACGATAACCAAATCTGAAGTTTTGAAAATTCTCACGGACCTAAATCCATCAAAGTCAGCTGGGCCAGATTACATTCATTCTGTTTTTTTAATAAAGTGTGCTAAAAGTCTTGCATATCCTATATCTATTTTGTTTCAGAGGTCGGTTTCTGAATGTATTTACCCACGCATTTGGAAGTCCGCTTTTATTACTCCCATTCACAAAAAGGGATCTAAAACGGATGTAACGAACTATAGACCAATTTCAAAGTTATGTATTTTGTCAAAAGTGTTTGAGAAAATTGTATATAATCAAGTTTACTCAGCACTTAAAAACTCATTTAGCCCCTCGCAGCATGGCTTTCTGAAAAAGCGGTCAACGGTGTCAAATCTTATTATTTTCAACGACTACCTAACTAACGCGATGAATACTGGTGATCAGGTAGATGTGGTCTTTACAGATTATAGCAAATGTTTTGATAGAATAGACCACTCTATCCTGCTATCAAAGCTCCAGAACATAGGCATCCGTGGAGACTTGCTTAGATGGTTTTCGTCATACATTGACATGAGATCACAAGCAGTCGTCATCAGCAATTATATTTCTGGCTGGGTCTCGATCCCAAGTGGAGTTCCACAGGGTTCATTGCTTGGTCCTCTGTTATTTTTAATCTTTGTTAACGATATATCTGAATGTTTTTTAAACTCTCAACTACTTTGCTTTGCTGATGACATGAAAATTTTCACCAAGATATCAACTCTGGCAGACGCTCAAGCTCTTCAGGAAGATTTGTCAAGGCTGGACAAATACTGCCAATTGAACAAACTCGAACTTAATCCATCAAAGTGCTCAGTCAATACTTTTACTCGGAAAACAAATATAATACATTTTATTTACACTCTCAAAAACCAAACTTTAAAAGAAACTCATGTTGTTAGAGATCTAGGTGTCATTCACGATTCGAAATTATTATTTGATGAGCATATCTCTTATATAGTGTCTAAAGCTTCTAAAGCGTTAGGATTTATAATGAGATGCTCCGTAGGGTTTAAAAAAGCTAAAACATTAAAGATACTCTATTGCACTTTTGTTCGAAGCATTCTGGAGTATGCTTCAGAAGTATGGAATCCTTGTTACGATAAATACATCTCACGAGTTGAAAGAATTCAAATCAAATTTATAAAGTTTTTATGTTTTCGATTATACATCCCATACAATTCTGATAAATACTATGACCTTTGCAAACAATTTCATATCTTACCACTGTCTATGAGACGTGATATAGCAGATATAACATTTTTACTAAAAATACTATCAAATCAGGTAGACTGTCCAGATCTCCTTAGTAGAATAAATTTAAATGTCCAAAACAAGCGCGTAAGATTCAACCCACCCCTGTCGTACCCAGTGGCTAATACTAATTATAGAAAAAACACATATGTGCAAAGAGTGAGCAGCAAATTTAACAGTTTAAGTAAAGAGATGACCTCATTAGATTTATTCTGCACAAGCGTGAATTCGGCGAGGCGGCTGCTTAGCTGCGAGTTTTTTATACATTAAGTAATAATGTTTTCCTAACTTGGTAATATAAATTTATCATAGCATTATATAGGTATCTAATTATAACTAACTTTGGTATGATTTGGTGGAAATCTACATTCGAATTTAATTGTAAGAAAGTGAACGCTCACGTTAATTTTCCTATTTTCTAAATTGTTTTTTAAACGCGAGGACCTGTAATTGGCTTTCTTGGTGTTTATCTTTAACATATTATTTAAAATTGTATTTAAAAGCTGTAGGTCTTCCTATAAATAAATAAATAAATAAATCTGCTTAAGCCCGGTATTTTTGGGTACGCATACGACAGCACCGTTGTGGAGAGTTATACATCTAACGCACGAACCAGTGCATTACAAATCCAGTCTCATAGGGAAGCGATGGTTCAGCGCTTGAACTTTTCTCTGAAGGCAGTCTCCGATTGGGGCGATGCCAATCTGGTTAAGTTCAATGCTGCTAAAACCCAGGCGTGTCTTTTCTCTGCCAAATGGAGCCCTTTTCAGCTGGCTCCTACTTTCAGAGATGTGTCCGTGCCGATAAGTAACCATCTCGAGCTTCTTGGCATCTCATTAACACCAACTCTCAATTTCGGCTCCTATATTGAGTCTAAAGCCCAGCTAGCCTCAAAAAAGCTTGGTGTTTTGGCGAAGGTGAGACAATACTTCACAGCGGGACAGCTGCTCAATCTTTATCAAGCGCAAGTCTGGTCATGTATGGAGTACGGTTCTCACCTTTGGGATGGTTCTGCCAAATACCAGCTGGAGACACTGGAAGCTATTGAGAGGAGAGCCAAGAGACTCATTGACGACGACCAACTTGTAAGCAAGAGATTCCAAAGTCTCGAGCATCGCCGCAAAGTCGCTTGCTTATCGGTTTTTTATCGGATACATTTCGGGGAGTGTGCCACAGAACTACATGATCTGATTCCGCCATCCCCATTGTATAACCGGACATCCAGGGATACTCAAAAGCGCCACCACTATATGGTGGATATTCCATTTACCCGAACGAAGCGATTTGCATCTTCTTTCATCATGCGAACCGCCAGCTATCTCCTGGGTAAGCGCGCTCCATCATCGATCGCATCATCACTTAACATCAGGTGAGAGAGTGGTCAAGTGCTACCCAGTTCGGAGTATCTTCACTCAACAACATTGTGTTGTAGCATTCGAGTGACCTAAAAATTATAAGAAGTAATGAATGTATTCAGACGCTACTCTGCGTAAATTTATATATAATATATGATAGAAACAAATCTATTAAAAAATATTTTTTCTTGTTTTTTTTTATGCCTGATAGGTTAGCCTTTGACCACTATCTCACCTGATGGTAAGTGATGATGTGGTCGAAGATGTTGTTCAGGCTAACCTAGAATTTGATCATGCGTCCGAAGATCAAGTCCTCTTGAGGATGCTTCATGTATAACCAAAACGCTTCGAAAGTTCTTCCAGTTTGGCTGCGTGAAGTTTGTGAAGTCACGTCGGCTTTACAGGAAAGGTAGGCGGGGTTGTCAATATAATATATTTTTTTAATGTTTTAAGTGATTTTCTAAACTAGTAATTTAATGATTACCTACCTAAAATATTTTCGAAATATTTGTTATAAATAAATACTCGTACAATAATACTCTCCTATTCTTAATTAATAGCGCTTTGTACTTATAACAACTAAACATTTGATAGTCTTTTAACGCACCGAACTTCTGCTTTTAACATGACAAAATAAAAATATATTTCTTGAAAATGAATAGTGGGATATCCAAATCAACTCATCAAGCATTGCAATTCAAAGGGGCAATGCTGCCAGCATGCTGGGCACGCTGCCAACTGGGAGTGGGCTGGAGCATTTAGACTGCTTATGAGTCTGCTATGACTTATAGGTTGTCTAAATGTTTTTATTGTAGTAGCTGTAGTGTTGCATATAGTTCATAGTATTTTGTTTAATAAGGCATACCACCGGTAAAGTTAAAAAAAAAAACTTATCACTCTCACACATGGCGGTGAAGTATCTTCATTAGGCTTTAGATATTTTCTTACACATAGCCTCTACTTCCAATTTACACACAGACAATTTATAGGAGGCTAAAATTATTTTGTTATTAGTGCTTAATATTCAACACATCTGCTTACGTTATAAAAATACTCTTTTTATGTGATAGTTTAATAATGTAATTTCAAAAAAGGTCAGCTGTTTTTAACGAACTCCCAAAAAAAGAGGAGGTTCGCGAAATGAGAACCTCCTCTTTTTTAAAATTGTTTGTTGCCTCATTATTTTTGACTCTGTTCACCGATTTAGAAATTTCTTTTTTTTTTTGAAATCTGACGCTTGTCGTTTGGTCCCATTTAAATTTTATCAAAATCGGTCAAGCCGTTTTTGAGTTACACTCCAATAATTGAAAAATATTTTCCTATCTTGATGATATAGTCGTTAACAATGAATGACAATGGATCCCGTAAGTAGCAAGGGTCACTAAAAAGAGTGAAAAACCAACTTCAACGCCCAAAAGTGTGAAATAACTTGTCGAAGTCGGTACCATGCGCACAATAATATGATAATAGGTACTTTCGAACTATCATGGTACGGAAATTAACAAGTTATTTCACACATTTGGGTGTTGAAGTCGGTTGCATTTTTTTTATGAAATAGCTAATGACTCATGGCTGTCGTTGACACAAAGGATATTGAGTATATGATGCTGCACCATCGTGATTAACGTAATAAGACCACCAGAGTACCATTTGCTGTGTGACAGTTCGCTTTTAATCACAGGACAATGGTCCTCTGATGGTCTTGTTATATACCTTCAAGAAGAAAATACATCAACATGGACAATGGCAACAGAAGAAAGCTACGTTTGGCTGCTGGTTTGTAAAATAAACCTACATGTTATGTTGATTTTGTTATAATGTACCTAACATCATTATCGCGTATGTATCATGTTATCATATACAAATTTCATAAAATTATCATTAATTATAAGCATTGCAATTCAACGGGGCAATGCTGCCAGCATGCTGGGCACGCTGCCAACTGGGAGTGGGCTGGAGCATTTGGACTGCCTGTGAGTCTGCTATGGCTTGTAGGTTCTCTAAGTGCTTTTATTGTAGTAGCTGTAGTGTTGTATATAGTTCATAGTATTTTGTTTAATAAAGGCAAACCGACGGTATTAAAAAAAATATATCTACTTGTAGCTAGGATAAACACATGGAAAAGAATTCATGTTTAATTGCAATCAGACGCTGGCATCTAAAAAGGGTAGTTAAGGGAATTTCCTAAAAACCTGTTATAATTGCAAAAAAATATCAATTTTTAAGAACAAACAATATTTCATTTCTAGCAGTTATAGAAATATAAAGCTGTATGCCTCGTTTTAAACTGAAAATGTATTCTTATCCATATTAGCCAGAGCATAGAACATATATATATGGCCAGAGTATTTCAGCTTTGATGATTATTTTTAGTTCATTACAACGCAGTGCAGTCTCAGTTTGCGGCAATATACTAGTACTCTGAAAATTGACGTGGTCTATTTTGAAGTTTTAGAGAATATAGGTCGATTACTTTTGCGTATCCAAAATTGAGTGTCGTGATCTGCAGTACTTTAACTGTCCCCAACACCTATAAAATACATGAAAATAATTAAACGACTATAATAGTACATACGCCACATTTCTTGTTATGGCTGAAGATTACTCGATATTGCTTAAACAGATATTGTTTTGTTTTGCTATTATCGTCATTTTCCATGGTTGTAACGGCGACTAAGGCGAAAAATTTTTATTTTTATTTTTTTTATTGCTGATAGGTAAGCCTTTGACCACAATCTCACCTGATGGTAAGCGATGATGTGGTCGAAGGTGTTAAACAGGCTTAACCTAGAATGACTGGCTCTCAAGGACAGCTGCCGGAACGCATCGTTAGGTGCTTGGCGACAGATTTTCTACTTGAGGGTGGTCGCTAGCCAGGCGGGCATTCGCAAAAATGCCCTTCCACCATGCGGTGAAGCTCAAGCCCGCGGCGGGATTCGAACCATGGACCTGCTGCACGGCAGTCCATAGCCAAAGCCACTGAGCTATCACTGCTTCAAAAAAATAACTTTGATCACCATCCATGCTACTACTGACGTGTGAATGAGTTGGGTGTTAATAAACAGTAATGAAAACATCAACAACAAGTCTTACCCTTGACGCTGAAGCTTTTACTCACTGCTGAACACAGCCTCCCCCTTAATGGGGTTGGCCATAATCCTCACGCTTGGCAGACGTCTTGTAACTATGTTTTATTCGTTGACCGCAATAGTCGTCGTTGTCATTCTCAAAGTCAAGCCAAGTATGGCGAAAGACGTTGCACCAGCGCCAACTTCACCTCAAAGGTGCGATAAGGCTAAGAAGATTATAAGAGTACAAACGAAACGGTTCAAGTATCCTAGGTTATTGCATTAATTAACTAATACACAATACAATACAATAACTCTTTATTGCTAACCAATTTACAAATTTTACTTATATTAAATAATAACAATAAAAAACCCTTACAAAATGGTATTACAATGGGTGGTCGTAGTTCCTTCCAGACAACCTTTGGATGGACAAAAACAGAAAAAGGGAATAAGCGGTTGGTATATATATAATGGTGTAGAATCGATAACTGAATGTGATCCACTCATAATTAATTTTCACATAAACAAAATTAATACTAACTATTGCCTAAGCTGTGGCGCGTTGACTTTGAGAATGATAGCGACGACAACACTGGCGGCCGCCGTGGATAAGACTCACACATACACACGCGTTCTAGGTATTCTAACGCATTGCGATTATACACACGTTCTAAGTATTCTATCGCATTGCGAGGGCAATGAACTCGGTAGGTATACCTACGCATTGCGAGGGCAATGAACTCGGTAGGTATACCTACGCATTGCGAGGGCAATGAACTCGGTAGGTATACCTACCGAGTTCATTGCCCTCGCAATGCGTTAGAATACTTAGAACGTGTGTATAAGTGTGAGTCTAGTCCACGGCGGCCCCGAGTGTTGTCGTCGCTATCATTCTTAAAGTCAACGCGCCACAGCTTAGGCAATAGTTAGTATTAATTTTGTTTATGTGAAAATTAATTATGAGTTGATCACATTCAGTTATCGATTCTACACCATCCCCCGCAGTATTGTTGATGAATTAATAGTCACCTTATATATATATATATATGGTGGATATTAATTCATCAACAAAATTGCAGGGGATGGTGTAGAATCGATAACGGAATGTGTTCCACTCATGTTTAATTTTCACATAAACAAAATTAATACTTGTTGGCTTTGGGAATAATAGCAAGGACAACCGCGGTCTACGAACACGGTGTATCTACTCTATTCACACACACGCACAATTGCTACGAGAATTAAATGAACTGCTATACTAGGCAGAATGGACAGCTGCTTTGAGTACCTATACTGACTAGTCGGTCTATGGCGGCTTGCGACAAAAGAACGCGCGACGCGGTAGTGGTTTAACACAATACGGCATACTTAAGTAGCTGCAACACAATACAGTACCTACGTACCTACGTAAACTTGAAATTAAAAAGAATGTAGGTAAGTAACATTTTTTATCATTTAGAAGAGTTTAATCGATTGGCGATTATGCAAAGCATTCGGCAGTCTAGCTAAATTGGCCGGTAAGGCCTTCGCGTTCGTCAGAATAGGTACGTGAAACAGCTTCATCTAACACGGGCAAAACAGCTGTTTTGCATTAGTGATAGCGTCTAATTGACATCGGGTAGCTTTCGTACGTGTGAAAATGGAGTAAACTGCGGTTCTCGCTATCATACATGATATAATTTGCCATTGTGTTGGGTATGTGTATAATGTTCTGATGCAATATTACCTCATTGGTTTTAAGACAAAATATGAAATAGTAACCCCAAGTACACAGATAGAACGAGAGAAATAAGATAGTTATGTCTATCTCCCTTGGACTGGTTTTGTTCTGCATGCGGCTGATGCCATATTTGAACGGCATTATGATTAGTTTTGATCAACACAGGGGTTAAATAAGTTTGCAGTGCACAGTCTAGTTGATATTCATAAAACGGTCTTTGGTTTTATATTACACGCATGGTCAAGTGACCATATGCTTTGGATGATAGGTACGCCTGTGCTCTGTGCCACCTTCTTGGTTAGATGGATATTCTAAGAGCTAACTAAACTATAGTTTATTAGTAACAAGACCCTTTGCTTTCTATACTTAATAATAAGGCCGCCCTTTGTCCAATCTAATATATTAATTTGTTTGTAATAATTTTATTGTTTTCCTTAAGATTGTTGATGATTAAAGAATTTTGTATTGTATTGTACTTAAACTAAAAAATACAGGTCAACAACTTAACCTTTTTAGAGAATGTGGTTGAGCACCATTGGCAAGAGTTTAAAATATTATTGTACATAGCTAATTGGTAAATACTTTATTCTGTTTAATTGAGTGTTCATGAAAATTACACGACGATTGATTAAATTTAAATGGGTGGTCCCATTTAAATTAAATCAATTAGAGGTATAGGTACCGAGCAAAAAAAATATTATTCCGATCGTATGATCCATCAATAAAATAAATATATTATGTTATATAAGCAAACGCGTTACAATGATCATAATTCTTCACTATATCTTTAATATAACATGATATTTAGGCGAGATGAACGATAAGCCATTTCTATAGTAGTTCGAAAAGTCTTTCTTCGTAGACTAGTGTAACATAATAATACTTTTCTATAAGAACATAATCTCTTGTCGAATGGCCAAGTCGTACGAGTCCAAACCAAACGAGCAAAACGTTACGAACGTAGTTTCTTACATAGTCAATAGATGGTGCTCTATGCGAGATAGCTCACGCAAGCAAGATTTTCATCGAAAGCTAGACTGTGTTTCGACTTTGATAGTTCATTAACAAATACGAGTACTTGTCCTTGTTTAGGACAGGTAATTTTTGAAAGCGTGAACGGTAAGTATCACGCTACAAAACAGATGTATCCATGTCGAAATGTCGAAGTGTGGCTATTATCCGATAATAGCCCCACTGTAACATACATACACCTTCCAATGCAGTCCCTGCTTGGGTCACTGAGCAAGTAACATTTTATCTTTGGCCTTATACTATGTGACTTTGTAAATTGTAAGTCGAGGCTTGCTTTATTCTTATAGGTATTTCATAGTAATATTATTATTCAGAAATAGTTTTCATAGTGCTGAATTAACCCGACAGTCGACTTTGAAAAGTGGCAATTTCAAAAATATTCATTATAATCAATACAGATTTTTTTTCGTGCCATGCATATAAGCTCACAAACAGCTAAGGAATCATTTGTATATTTACCTATATATCTGTTATGTACAGACACAAACTACCTGTCAGTTGTATTACTATATGTATTGATGTTACTGATTTTATTATTAGATTTTTTCCTTGAACTGTGAAACCTCTTTTAAGTAACGTAAATGTTTACAAGCGCTGCTTACAACCTCGACATCCTGGGTTTAATTCCTGAGAACTAACTTATGAAATTTACAGCAGCAGTCTAGAGTTTTAAACCATGCCTGATGGCCATAGGCTTGACCCTATTACCTATACACAATTAAAATATATCTACCGAAACGATTATTTACCTCTATTCTCTCCTTTAAATGTTTAGATAAAGCACTTCTTTCTATCCGATGAAGTCTAGTAGTCTGGCTGATGACTGCGCACCGTCCCCTATGACAGTTACAGTAATACAATTAAAGCTTTTATGATTTCAGCTCAACGGAATATGATCCGGTGGCGAAGTGGTTTCTGCACCTGGCGCAAAATACTTCCACAAAAATCAACCCAATCATGAATACTCTTAGCACAATTAGTACTGTTAGCGTAATTCAGACCGCACCCCTAGATTGACTTCGAATTTTTCTAACATGTTTGAAGGATTGCAGCTATGTTAGTTCAACAAGATCTATATATGGAAACCGAAGCCACGTGTAAGTTTGACAAATTGCAATAGCTACTAAGCGCGTAATGATACAAGATGGATAAGTTGGCATTATAATGAACATTACTCAGGTAACGAAGTTAAGAAAATTTATAACCAAAGTACAACCCCACATTACAAACAGCTTTGACATACGACTAATTGCTATGAGACACAGAGTTAGAAGAAGTGCTTTTGGATTCTGCAGGAACTCTTACAGGAGTTACAGGACCGGTAATATAAGTACCATTTTTTAATGTATATAGTTCTACCAATAGTATGTTAAATTTAGATTTATTTCAGTGGAAACAATTTTATTTTATTTCTTCTGGTACAAAGAGCGTGTCCTATGGATCTACCATAACCAAAATGTGATGATTCTGGAAAACACCAACATTGTAGCAGTGATAGCTCAGTGGTTTTGGGTATGGACTGCCGCGCAGCAGGTCCATGGTCCGAATCCCGCCGTGGGCTTGAGCTTCACCGCATGGTGGAAGGGCATTTTTGCGAATGCCCGCCTGGATAGCGACCACTCTTAAGCAGAAAATCTGTCACCAAGCACCTAACGGTGTGTTTGGGCAGCTGTCCTTGAGAGCCAGTAATTCTAGGTTAAGTCTGTTATCACCTTCGACCACATCATCACTTACCATCAGGTGAGATTGTGGTCAAAGGCTTACCTATAAAAATTAAAAAAAATAAAATTATATCATTAAATATATCCATAAAAATAATCTCATGTAAAAACGCAGACAGTATAGTCGGATTGTGAACATCATCCCAATCAAGGTAACAACGTGTAGGTACTACTTTCTAGCACAGTGTCCAATAATATGATTTCTATCTTCTATTTAGACGATTTGTTACCAACAACATTTTTTGCCATCAATATTGATTCTAATTTGTTAAATGCAATAACAATGCTCGCATATTAACTAAGCATAGCTTTCCTCGACGTTCTAAAGCTCTACAAAAATTCTAAAACTCTGAATAAGCGGGGCGCGAGCGCATTTTTTTCACAGGATGACCGTACCATGAATAAAGAAGATTTATTATTAATTAACACTGCCTGATAATTCATATGAGCTTATGTGCTACTTATATCATTTGACCATACACAGTTATCAGATAGTTTAATCATAAACAACAACAACAAAACGCTTGAGCATAATACAAGATGGGCGTTAAAACCAAGCCAGATTGAGTATATGAATACTTTGGATCTTTTTATAGTTTTGTCTCGCTCATGTAATTACTCGCATATCGTAGGCGGAACGGAACTATAAGAAGGTTCAATTGTGTTTTGTCATGAGGATTTTCAAATAGACAAATACATCTGGCGTACTAGTAGAGACAATAAATGGATATTGGTATTTGTAGTTTTTTTATTATAATAAACTACCCACTACACATCTTTGTAAGATTTATTTTATACTAGCTGCGCCGCGCGGTTACACCCACGTGGTGATGGATGATGATGTTAATTCAGCGCCTTACCGCCATGCCATACATTTTTTATAATTAAATAGAATTACCTATATATGGCTTACGCAAATATGATCATGTCTCCGATTTTTGTAAAAAGCTCAAGTGGCTCCCTATTCGTCGTCGCCGGAATGCTTATTTATTATCTCTCCTTTACAGTATTCTGTTCAAACCTTTAACCCCGCGCTACCTCAAGGAACAATTTAAATTTCATCATTCTACCCATCTCTGTCGTTACTGTCATTAGGAAACTTAACGCTATACAGCAGTTATTTATGTATACAATTATTAAGACCATAAGAAATCCCGCCCAATATTTGGACATGTCTATTGTTGATGGATTGCCTGGAAGAGATAGCTCTGAGCGATTAGACCACCCATTGATACACTCAGTTTTGATTTATGTTCTAGTAATAATTTTCCTGTTGTTATTGTGGTGTTTTCAATAAAGAGTTATCTATCTCGGAATCTATCATACACAATTTCATCAAAATCGGTCCAGTCGTTTGAGAGTGAAGAAATAATGAATATACAAACACACTCAAAAACGTTCCCCTTTATAATATTAATTTGAAAGGATCAATTTGTTACCACCGAATATACATTAGAAATAAATTATAATTTTTTATAGTATATATTCTCTATTTTGGCGATAATGGCTTACACATAAAAGATAGATATATGTTGTCGCGAACTTTTTTGTAGCTGAATTTAAGATAAACATTTCCGTTGTACGTTATGAGTGTGTGACCTGTGGTTTTTGCAGCGCATGCCAGAATAGATCGCACATGACTGATTTTTTTCTATACTTATATGACACTTATCATTATAATTTCGACAATTCACATAGTATCTTTGTAAATTATAGCCTACGGTGACTTTTGCGTGAAAAAGTAACATACATCCATACATCCTTATATCGGTAGGAGTAGGATCATATGTAATAGTATCATATACTCATATCAATGACTTTCTTACAACAAGGATTTTAGTTGTTGTAATGTGAAATGTTCAATGATGTTCAATGTTCAATATATATATATTGAAGGTACCTGCCCTTACTGTCTCACTCATTCACCCTATATCATATTATAAAAACTTAACGCTCATATTTATAATTTGTGTCTCAAAACACGTGTTTGAAGAATGTAAAGCTGGAGATGGTAGACACAGTCCGTTTAACTTGTCGGCCTGCGATTGTGCCATCTGAAGAAAGCAGCAGCGATGAAGATGGTGCATCGCGTCCTGTACCGAAAACGCAGCGTTCGCCACAACACTCCCCGCAACGGCCCCCGCCTCCAGCGCCGTCCGGCTCGAGCACAGCGAGCTGCCGCCCGCAGTGCGAAGCGTGACGCGACCGCTGCAGACGTACCACACTCAACATCCTGAAGAAGGCTTCCGGTAAAAGCCGAAACATTGTCGATAGTGGTATAGACCCATAGTAAGCTGTTTCATGCTCAAGCACCCGTGTTTTCAAACATAAATTCACCTTGTGTACATATTTTTTTCTTATTTCTTTTTTTTTCATGGATTAGTGATGGCATATAGTATCGCTGGCCCAATATAAATATATTACCTCTAAAAGATGCATTTTATCACAAGTATATCGTATTGTACTGCGCCCGTCACCATAAGACATACAGATGTTAAGGCTCATTGTGCCAGTATTGGCTTTCAAGGACTGCTGCCAGAACTCACTGTTAGGAGCTTGGTTACAGATTTTCTACTTGAAGATGAAATTAGGCGGCCGGGATTGAAATATGGTCCTATAGTAAAGCAGTACAAAGCCATTACCACTCGGCAATCATTGTATCAAAAATTGTGGCGAAGACTGCACAATATACTACTGCAAGTATATGTTATATTCAAATTCGTTTGAGACCCGATTTTTTATACTTGAATATTAAGTGCAGGGCTTGGTAAGGCATCTAGGACTGCCAAAATCCTCATATACGGTTATCGAAAGAGAAATTACAAAAACTAATAATAAAACACAGCATAAACAAAATCTTTTATAATATTTTATTAGAAAAAATACAAAAAATATTTTATGGTAAAATGTAATGTCATTTCTAAATATATCTGCAGTCAGCCTTAAAAATTTTGAGCTTGCTTTTGTCTGCACAATATCACCAATAAAACGTTTTTAGGCTTCTTACGATGTAAGTATATCACATAAGAAAACCTATAAACGTTTTTGTGGTGGTATGTGCTATAAATTATTCATGCTGACAGCTTCCATACGTTGCTCACTTGATTGTGATTCAATCAAATTGAATATGAGAGCGGCACATCATTCCCTTTGGGGCTTTTGTAAGGCAAACTTCCATTCGCTTTACGCTGCCATAGCTGCTATTGAATGGGACGAGATGTATCTAACTATGGATGTTGACACGGCGGTAAACATTCTGTACAACTTACTAGAGGCTTGTTTTAACAGATTTGTTCCCCGCAAAAGGCTATATTTTGATCACTGCTCGCGGTAAAAGTATCCTACGTATTATACGGCGGCGATAATAAATACTATAAGGAATAAGCATTTGAAACAATTTAGAGAGCAGGATAAATAATTTAATGGGGAGATGTTTAAATTTTATATCAGTAAAATAAAAACTCTAGTCGATGTTGCCTATTAAAAGTAGTTAACTCATACGGAAGCTAACATTAGACGTAAACTAAAGCAATTTTGGATCATTGCTTTCACTTCATTAAGGATCAGGAATCCGTCTATCCGGAAATTTGAATGCGCTGGCGATACGCTTACGGGTATCGACGCCGCTAACGCATTTGCTACTTACTTTAAGTCGGTATTCTTCACCGATACCCCGACTCTTTCCGCTGATGAAGCTGAGTGTGAAGCAGCCAGCCAGCTGTGTTTATCTCGCATTGCATTAGATATGATTGAGCCACGTGATTAATTTTTGGCAGTTAGGCAACTTAAAGCTCGTTCTTCACCCGGACCAGACGGTATACCTCCTTATATTATAAAATATTGTTATGAAACCCTTAAATTTCCACTTTCATTTATTTTTAATTTGGCATTGAGTACAGCAACGTACCCATCACGGTGGAAGGTCTCCTGGGTCACACCTGTACCCATGGATAGTTCTAGATCTAAAGTTGAAATCTACAGGCCTATAGCTGTATTGTCGGCACTGGGCAAAGTATTCGAATCGATCCTGAACCGCGACATCACCAGACAGGTCAGTGCGCAACTAAGCGATGCTCAACATGGGTTCAGAGTTGGATGATCCACCACAACCAATCTGATTAACTTTGTAGACTATGCTGTTGCAGAAATGGACTCTAAACAACAGGTTGATGTGGCATATTTTGATTTAAAAAAAGCGTTTGATCGAGTCCACAATGATGTTTTGCTAAAGAAATTTTCTGCTGTAGGTTTCACTCCAAATTTGCTTAAATTTTTTTCTAGTTATTTTTCGAATCGGTTTCAATATGTCCAACTCTCGAAATACCGCTCAGATCCGTATTTGACCTGCTTTTGTGTAAGTCAGGGTAGTACGCTTGGCCCAACTCAATTTTTGATCATGATCAAACGACTTGCCTAGTGTCGTTAAGACGGCTAGATGCCTCATGTTAGCTGATGATCTGAAACTATTCTTGGGTATAGGGACTGATGCGGACTGTGAGGCTCTCCAGAAGGATATTGATAATGTTGTAGCGTAGAGTGAGCGAAATATTCTAGAGTTCAATACAACGAAGTGCAAAGCTGTTACTTTTCGCCTGCTCACCTATTTTGTACCCCTACAACATACTTAACGTCTGTCTGGAGCGTACGGAAAGGATTCGTGACCTCGGTTTAACTTTAGACGCGAAGTTGACATTTAATGACCACATTGTGGAGGTGTGTGGCCGTGCTCACCAGTTTTTGGGTTCTGTTATGAGACAATCTAGGCGTTTCTGGGATAGGAGTACAATCGTGATCCTCGAGTACGCGTTCGTACGAAGCAAGCTGGAGTACAATGCAGTCACTTGGGACCCGCATGAAGACAAGTACAAGCTCATGGTAGAGAAGGTACAAAAGAGATTTGCTCGCTACCTGTACAACAAGTTGTATGGATACTATCCGTACCTATATCCGTCCCTGTTCATAGCGGGTATGGTAGGTATGAACACTTTGGAACTCAGGCGCAAATGCGCTATATAATGATTAACTACTACCTATTGCTTCATAAAAAAATTGATAACCTCACCACTCTGTCGAGTCTCTCATTTGTTGTAGGTACTGTAGCGCGTGCGGCGTCTGCTCGCACTCGCGGCGCTTCCCCCGCGTACATACACCACACACTATGCTCCCTCGGCACGTTAAATGGCAAATGAATAAATTAATTAAATGTGGTTTTAAAGGATAAAGATATCGGTTCTTGGCAATATTTGAATAAATTGTAAATTAGTTAAACCTTTAAAAACCTCTGTTTCTTAAATATATATACCACAAAATAAATAAAACCTCAAAACCCTCTTTCTAGATACAAAATACACATAATTATTTACAAAAGGAAGATACGAGTATAACTGCACCTTTATACCATAACCAAAATATATTATATATATATATATAATACTATCATCTTTAAATATATATAATGGTAAATAATATAATATTTTAAGTCGAGGAAGTTTTTGGTTATGGTATAAAGGTGCAGTTATACTCGTATCTTCCTTTTGTAAATAATTATGTGTATTTTGTATCTAGAAAGAGGGTTTTGAGGTTTTATTTATTTTGTGGTTCGTTATTTTCCTCATATTAGATATAAGATAAACCAAAGAGAGTCGCATAACATCAACAACAAAATTGTAGATCTTGCCAACATACCTACCTAGCTATATAGGGTAGAAGGGAGCATAAAGAAACGAAGAGAAGAACAGATATTAAGTATATTTAAGAGAAAGGGGTCATGGATTTCAGACAGGTATGGGCATTGATAGGCTTCCTTGTTGAAGGACTTATCTCCAGTCCGCTAGTAGTAAGGTAATGCTCAGCAGCAGGTGCTGCGGTACGGTCAAATTGGAGTATTCAGCACCCAGGAACCGTGCCGGTAGATCGTCCCAGCGTTAAAGCTGGTAGAGACAGGTCTGCAGATGCGACCGTAGAGTGGCAGTGGTCCAGTGCAGGAATTTCTCCTTGGGGTAGAGGTAGTTGGTACCGGAGTACAGCCTTGGTTGCCTCTTACTTGTACCCTGGAATGCACATGGGCTCCGGTTACGATGGTTTCAAAATTACGTTGAGCTGGTGGGTCCACTGTCCCTCTGCTACTGAGCATTTAGGGACTTGCAGAGGGCCTTGGAGGATGTGGCCTGCCAGCAAACTTTAGGGTGCCTGAAGTGATGTTGAAGATGATGAGTTCACAATCCACGAGGTCCGTTCACAACCGAGCATAAAGGGACTTGCCTAGGTACCCCTTTGCCTAGGTACCCCTAAGCAAGTCCCAAGCAAAGTTTATGCTCGGTTGTGAACGGACTTCATAAATTGTGAACTACAAACAACACCTTGTAGTCAGAAGGACTCATAGTTCAGCCTGAAGGGCGTATATATATAAGACACAAAGATTTCACAAGTTGAAGATAATAATATTCAGGAATAATATATAAGAGGTTAGATATATACCAAGTTAGAATGTGCTAGAAGCTTGAAGAGCTTTCTAGCATATAAAATAAGACTAGTTGTGTACACAATTCGGTTGTAATGAGAGACAGAAAGAATTACACAGTTAGGTACATATATATTTTTTATAGTTTATAGGCTAATCTTTGACCTATAACACTATCTCACCTGATGGTAAGTGACGATGTGGTCGAAGAAGTCTCAGGCTTGCCTAGAATTACTACATGTAATATTGTTAAAAAAATATAATATCATCCATGTACTTATATTAGGAAAAAAATACTAAAATTTCAAAATTTTAGGGAAACGAACTGTCAATAAATAAGGAGATATGGATGGGATGGGCGGTTTCTACCCCCTGGGTGTAACCATTGGGTTTTAGTAAGTAACGGTTTAGTCAGCTCTAACGACATGCAGCACCACAGCCGGCTTATTCTTAGGCCCCGGGCCAGCACAGGGCTTGACCATATATTAGGATGCTTTGAAGAAGCAACGGGAGGTTTATACTTCCTGTGTGACACCTGATTTATCTTTTAGTCGCCTTTTATGACATGCAGAGTTACAGCTGGCTTATTCGCAGGCCCCACACCAGCACAGGGCTCAACACAACTTATAAATAACACGCACAAAAAGAACAGAATAAAATACATACAATACACACAGGAAAATATGGCAGAGAGACCCAAGAAAGCCTGCCACGCTAAACCTGTCTGATCCTTCAAGTATGGGTGCCAATGTCACCTTATCAACCTAGCTAGGGTAGAAGGGAGCATAAAGAAACGAAGAGAAAAACATATAATATACAGTATATTGAAGAGAAAGAGGTCGTGGATTTCAGACGGGTATTGTCAATGATAGGCTTCCTTGTTGAAGGGCTTATTACCGCGGTCCACTAGTCGTGAGGTGATGCTCAGCAGCAGGTGCTGCGGTGCGGTCAGTTTGGTGTATTGAGCACCCAGGAACCATGCCGGTAGATCGTCACAGCATTAAAGCTGTAGTGACAGGTCCGCAGATACGACCGTAGAGTGGCAGCGGCCCAGTGCAGGAGTTTCTCCTTGAGGTAAAGGTGATACCGGAGGACAGCCTTGATGGTTGCCTCTTACTGGAACCCTGGAATGCACATGGGCTCTGGTTACGATGGATCCAGAATGACGTTGAGCTGGTGGGTTTAATGTCCTGCTACTGAGCATGTAGGGACTCGCAGAGGGCCTTCGAGGAAGTGACCCGCCAGCAAATATTTATAAAATAAAACGAATTGTGTACACAAGTCGGTTGTAATAATAGATTACATACCAAAAAGAATTGCACATAATTTAGCTCAGTTACGTACACAATAAGTGAGGTTATGTGGTTGGTCTAGGTTTCGGAATATTTATCACTCACCCTAGAATGGGGTTGAAGGCAAGCTCTGAGTTTAGGAATTATAGATTCAATATCAAGTTATCACTGGTTGCACTAAGAAAATATAGTACTGTGTGTAGTGCTTGATGTGGTGGTGCTGTGAGAAGTGGTGGTCAATGGACTGTTTCAAACATGTCGATTTTTCACCGGAAATTCATTCCTCTAAACGTTGCCTTATAGGGTAATGCAGTGTCGAGCTCCAAGGTGGCGGATTGCACTTTTCGTAACCGATTACCGAGAGCGTCGGTAATTATTAAAGGTTAACGACCTATTTTACAGGAAGTGTCAATGACCCGTGGCATTCCTTGTAACGTATGAATCAACTGTTGAAGTCACTCACTGAGGAATTGAGGATGATATACTACACTATTTTAGATTTTTGTAAGTATTGTTTATTTAAGAAAAGTTAATATTAGGTAGATATTATTTAAGTAGTTATTAATTTATATTTATTAGAAAATTTAATTAAAATAATTTCAAAATTACTTTATCTAAGCGACACCTAGCGGCTTGTTGATAATTTTTTTAGGCCAGTTCACGCAATAAAAATTTACGACACCTGGTGGCCGGTTTCAGAACTTCTACAGAAAAACCCTGCCAGTAGCAAGTTGCTTTTATTGAATGATTGTTGATTACAAAAACCTCGCAAGTGGCGCCGTCAGTGGTAAGATGTTACATTACTGAATAATTTATTATTATGGATTAATTCACCAAGGTCTTTGTAGGGTGAAAATCTGACAATATAAAATACTATTATCTACTAATAAAATTCGTTAGTTGTATAAATAAGAACCATCCCAATTTAAAAACAATAAAGGTGTAGGTATATATTTCGTTTTATTACATTTTTATAAATCACAGGAAAGAATTCAATTTAACACTATAAGGAGCAAATCATTTCACTACTAGCAAACTCTCAATCGACGGCGATGTGCCATTTTGCATATATTTTTTAAGTTAACGCTCGTCATTTAAATAGAAGTTATTTACTACCCTTGGGACCTTTTCTTTGAATCACCTTAAGTTTGGAGAACGGCAAACTTCTGTTTACTGTACCGATACCGACAACACAAAAAGGCGTTATGATTAATTGCAGGCTCTCTCCTGGGACCATAGAGGGCGACAGAAAATCAAGTTTTGATGTGTAGAAAATGTTTATTTTACATAGCTACAAATTCTACAAATATCTGCCGTCTCTTTAAAAAAGTTTTAAGCTTGCTTTCAGCTACACAATAACACCTATAACACGTTTTTAGGGTTCTTATGATGTGAGTATATAACATAAAAACCTCAGAAACGTTCTTGTGATATGTGTTATATAAAATACTCACTGACAGTTTTTGCTGCTTTGATTATGATTCAATAAAATACAATATGTGATTGGCACTCCATTCTATTTTAGGGTATTTCAATAATTATAGCAGCAGTCTGATCCCTGAAACAGCAAAACGTTGTAAGTCACAAAGTTAAAAAAATGTGCTATTCGTGTAAATCACCGAATAGTCCTTGGTTCATTTCTATCCATGTAATCATAAACCATCGAATAGAACTGGGCACTTATATCACAAGCCACCAGCTGCCTGCAGGAGAACAGTAACCAAATTTGGCTGCTAAGGGACGATAAGTGATGCCTTCCGCTTTGGGCTTATGCCGTCGTATAAATTATTAAGAGCACATATTAAATTTTATCATATAGAATTTCGGTAATGTTGTTTTTAACCCCATCGGACAAAATCATATCCATCGAAACCACAACTAGAAGCTAATACTATCAACTGACACTCTGTGAGCTGTTTCTAGGTGTAATCTAGAAAAGATCAATTTCTAGGAATGTTTCATGTGATTTACAACCATATGAAATCGAAACATATAAATACGACGTCAACTGTCGCTTCAACACCTGTAAAAATGTAGGCTTGCTCGTGGTATCAGTGAATAATGCAGTATACCACGGTAGTCAACGAGGTTCTATGTTCATTTGTTTAAAATAGATATTTGCCTCACACTAGGAACACACATAAGGAACTCGGTTGCTCTATTTTTTTAATGGATTATATGATTTGGTTCACACAAAAACCACGGTGTGTTTTTGGGTGAAAATGTTGCCCACTCCCCGCAGCATCTAATGACCTCCGTCATTCAGAATAAAGCGGCCTCTTCCCAACTGCATTTTCAATTGTTTTTTAAAATGTCTGTTTTTAGATGTCTAACAGGCATAACATTATCAGTAGATTATTAAATGTACCCATGGTTGGGAGATGGAACAGAGTCAGTACCGACAAAAAATATTATAAGCACAATATAATCAATTGCAAGCACTCTCCTGCGTTCATATAGAAAATAAAGTAATGCAGAAAATAAAGTTTTGTACTAAGTATAGTAGTTAAATAACAAAAATTGTGGGAAGACAACACAATGTTCTGCGGCAAGTAAATTATTATAATCGTAATCGTTTGGGACAAGTATTGTTACACTAGAACATCAAAAACAGTACTTGACTGAGGCATCAAGGACAGATCCAAATCCTAAAATTCAATTATCAAAAAGTACAAAAACTAATAATAAAATTATACTAATAATAAATATCTTATTAGAAATATTAACTAAATATTTGATTACAATATTTTACGTAAATTTTATAAAGATCTGCCGTCTTATATATTTTATTATAACGCCAGTAATACGTTTTAAGGTTTTCTATAATGTATGTGTATTAACATATTAAGAAAACCTCAAAACGTTTTATGGTGGTATATATTATATTATTCATGCTGACAACTTCCACACGTTGCCGACTTGATTGCGATTCAATGAAATTGAATATGTGAGCGCAACTTCATTCCGCTTGGGGTATTTGGATAAGTATGAAAGCAGTTTGATCCCTGGAACAGCAAATCATTGAATATCATAAAGCGTCAAAAAATGCGCTATCTATGTTATAATAGTAAACATCGAATAGTAATTTGCACAAACAACCAGTTGCCTGCAGGATCACTACAATTGAATCTGGCTGCCAAGTGAAGATTATTGGTGCCTACTGACTTATGAATTTTTGATTTGAAGTGTAGATAAACCGATGACGAAGCGTCTTTGAGCGAAAATGCTGCCCACTCTCCGCAGCATCTTATGACCTCCGTCATCCAGACTGTGAGGCTTGTTGTCACTTGCATACTAACTTTGCTTTTCTATCTGTTTTTTTTAAAAAGTAGGGATTGAACCATGGACCATTGGCACGGCATTCCATAGCTATCATTCTCTCGGCTATCATTGCATCAAAAATTGTAGTGAAGACATCACAATGTACTGCACCTTCAAGTAAATGTTACATTCAAGTTTGTTTGAGACCTGAATTTTTATATTTGAACATTAAGTGCAGTACTTAGCAAGGCATTAAGGACTGTCCCAAATCTTTATATTCAGTTATCAAAGGACAAAAACTAGCAATAAAACACAGCATTAACAAGACGTTTTATAATATAAGGATAACATAATATCCTTTATATAAAATATATAATTTAATATAAAATATAAAAATAACAAAATGTTTCATAAAATATTTTTATGTAAATTCGACAAAAATCTGATCTCCTTTGAAAATATTAAGATCGCTTTTGGCTACACCATAACACCAATAAAACATTTTGAAGTTTCTAATGATGTGAGTGTATAACATAAGAAAACCTCAAAACGTTTTTGTGGTGATATGTGCTATATAATATTCTCGCTGACAGTTTCCACACGTTGCTGACTTGATTATGTTTCAATAAAGTTTAGTACTTGAGTAGCACTTCATTGCATTTGGAGTATTGGAATAAATATAACAGCAGTCTGTTCTCTGAAACAGCAAAAGGTTGTAAATCACAAAGTTTAAAAAATGTGCTATCCATGTAATAGTAAACCACTGAATAGTATTTGGGACTTATATCACAAGCCACCAGCTGCTTGCAGGAGTACTGTACTGTATCAGCCGGATCGTCCACAGCTGAACACAGCCCTTCTCTGTATTTGCAATAATCCCCATGCTTGGCAGGCGGCTTGGGGATCGCAGTGTAATATGGCAGTCCTTTTGAAGGCAACGCTGCCCACTTTCCAGTATTTTTCCCTTTTTCGTATTTTACGACACCCTCGGGAAGATAGAGCTATTCTAACCCAAGAAGGGAATATGACTGAGAAAGGGCGAGGGCTTTAGGAGCCCATATAATTTTTCATGCAGAATTTCAGTGACGTAGTTGTAAAGCATGCCAGACAGTATCAAATTCACCAAAAGCACCACAACAATACAACTCTTGAAAATATGCCGTATGAAAATGGCAAAATTTTAAGTTAAACAATGCTATGCTCAACCCAAACATATTATACAATTATGCTCTTAAGCATAGTTCATGGTGAGTATGTCATCTTAATTCTTCATTTCGAATTAAGGTCGGAAATCAATTTAACGTAGTTTCAGTATTAAGCTGGCTCGTTGGTATTCTACCCTTTGGCCGCGACCGTTTTTTATTCTGTCTTAAGTTTGGAAGAAAGAGGTTCTCTCCGCTGACCATAGAGTAGGACAGGAAAATAAGTATTCATTTTCAGTACTTTAACAACAAAAAACCTGCCTAGTGCGAGTGGGACTCGCGCACGAAGGGTACCGTACCATTATCTGTAAACTAATCTTGCAAGTTACAGACACTTTTCGCAGTGTCCGATTGAGGTACGATCCTATCCTAAGTAGGTACGAACCCTATATAGTGATCTCACTAATTGGTCATTATTCAAGTAAATACACAACTTAATATTCAGTAAATATTTCAAGTTTCTACCTGTTTTCATTATTATTATTTTTAGAAAATAAACGGCGAAAACTTCTTTAATTGTATGGGAGCCCCCTTAATTACTTACTGTATTTTAGTAAATTATATTTAAAGCGAACATATAACTAAATATTCTGTGAATAGTAAAATTTTCTACCTGTCACCGTTATGAATACCGAACAAGAAACGGTAAATAAATCAAGCTTGTTGTATTCCCATACAATAAACTTGATATTTCTACCGTACCGCCCCCTTAAATATTGATTTCATTTTATTTTTAGTATTTGTTGTTATAGTGGCAAAATAAATTCATCACCACTGAAAATTTTAACTGTCTAGCTATCACCGTTCTTCAGATACAGCCTGATGACAGACGGACGGACGGAGGGACGGACAGGGAAGTCTCAGTAATAGGGTCCCGTTTTTACCCTTTCGGTACGGAACCCAAAATAGTGCAATATATATTCTATGTCATAGTGCAAGTAAATAATAAAAAGTCAGGTTGTTGAAGAAATGAAGTACATATACAACAAATTAAAGTCAGGTCTAATTCAAAGACTTTATATTCGCAAGGTGTAGGCTATAATATAACAATGCATGTAGTAACATTTATTCAAATTAATATAAAAGAAAAAGTGATACCTTATATAAAAATTAATATATACCTATAGTTCTATGTCACATTTAGAGGAATTCAATTAATAAGCATTATAAAATAAGAAAGAAATGACAGTGAATAAAAAAATGTCTATATAAATTTTAAAGAATATTAAGGTTTTTTTCAGTAGTTATCCATAGCTTTCTTTGTCATTAAGATAATCAATGATATTGAAATAACATTTCACATAAGTACTTGTGTAAGTATTTAAGTATTAATTTAATGATGGAAGGACTGCAATTTATCAAAATCATCATGTACATTTCTTAGCATTTAGCACTGTTCTAACTCCTTATGTTTATAAAATAGAAGTTACAAAAATCTAGTAATACAACACAACCAAACAGTCATATACAACGTAACAGTAATATGCGTAGATGTAAACCATTAATGGTCTTAAAAACATATAGGTACGTAACTTTGACATGAGGCCTAGACAAAATAATGTAAGTAAATATAAATATTTTTATACAAAATTAAAATTTTCAATTATACAGATTGAATTATTGTGTTTAATTTGGCAATGACTGCTCTCTGCTTTTAAAACTGCTTTGAACTGGCATTTCGCTACACAACAACACCAATTAAATGTGTTAGAGATTCACATGAGGTATGTGTATACATAAGTAAGCCTCAAAACATTTTGTGGTGTTATGTGCTGTATAATATTCTTGCTGACAGCTTCCACACGTTGCTAACTTGATTGTGATGCAATAAAATACAATACGTGAGTGGCATTTCATTCTATTTTAAGGTATTTGAATAAGTTTAACAGCAGTCTGATCCCTGAAACAGCAAAACGTTGTAAATAACAAAATTAAATAAAATTAGCTATTCATGTAAATCACCGAATAGTCCTTGGCACTTATATTACAAACCACCAGCTGCCTGCACTATACACTCGGCTGATTTACGCCCTCGCCTACGGCTCTGGCTGAAACCAACAGCCTCGTGTATAATGTGCAACTTAGCTCATTTGATATACTGATTAACGTCAAGAATAAATTACAGTGTAATTCTGACGACACAAATACTGGTTATCATTATTTACAGGTACTCTCTGCCGACCATTAAGTGAGACAGGAAGTCAAGTTCTCATTTTCAGTAGTAAAATAAAAAAAAATGCAGCACAATCTATGTCATGCTGTAAGTAATAATAAAATTGGGTTTGTTTTAATAATTCAGTGTATCTTAAAGTGAAGAACCAAATCAAATTCAAAGATTTATGTGAAAGATGTAGATAAAATATGTAGTAACATATATGATATAAAAACGTGCCATACACATTTTTGCCACAATGTGCATTCAAATAAATTAATTCAAAGGAAAAACGACACCTTATACAAAAATAAATATATGTATATATATAAGTTTGTCATATTAAATACAATAAAGTTGCATTATAAGAAAAGGAAATAAATGTTACTGAATAAATAAATGTTAATGAAAGTTGCAAGGAAAACTGAGACATTTTTTTCTCCCGTACTGATCCCTTGATTTCATTTTTATTGAATAAATATTTCTTTATAAGTATATTTAACGTTATACCTTAAATATGTTTTTTTAAATGTGGTTTTTTTTCGATTAAATAATTTACAATTTAAATTTTACTGTAATATTTTGGGGATGGGTGTTTTGATTTTGGCCATTAAAATGTATTGGGCATTCCTATGATGTAAGCATATGAATAACAAAGCCACAAAACATTTTGTGGCGGTTTGTGCTATTTAATATTTATGGTGACAACTGCCAGCGGTTACTGACTTGATTGTGATTCAATTAACTTGAATATGTTTGCGTATTTGTTCCATTTTGTTTATTTTGATAAGTATGGCTGCATTTGTATCTCGGCAACAGCACAGCGTTATCAATCATCAATCTTAAAAAATGTGCCATTCATGTAATCATAATTCATCCAATAGAACAGGGAACTTATATCACAAGCCACCAGCTGCCTGCAGAAGTACAGCAACCAAATTTGGCTGCAAAGGGACGATAAGTGATGCCTACCGCTTTGGGCTTATGCCATCGTTTAAATTTGTAAAAGCACGTATATTTTATCATAAAGAATTTCGTTTATGTTGTTGTTAACCCCACCAGACAAAATCTTATGATAACGAAACCACAACTAGAAAGTAGCCTATATACGATCTATAAACTGTTCAAAATGTTACCAACTGATACACTGAGAGCTGTTTCTAGGTGTAACCGAGAAAAGATCTATTTTTGGGAATGTTTCATGTGATATAAAGCCATATGAAATTGGAACATATAAATACGACGTCAACTGTCGCTTCAACAACCTTAACAATTTGGGCTTGCTCGTGGTATCAGTGAATAATGCAGTATACCACGGAAGTCGGTGAGCTTCTATGTGCGTTTGTTTACAATAAGTATTTGCCCAACACTGGCAACACACATAAGAAACTCTGTCACTCTATTTTTTTAATAAATTATTTGATTGAGATATGGGTCACTCAAAAACTACAGTGTGTCTTTGGGTGAAAATGCTGCCCAATCCCCGCAGCATCTAATGACCTCCGTCATCCAGACTATGAAGCCTCTTCCCGACTGCATTCTCAATTGTTTTTTAAAATGTCTGTTTTAGATGCCCACCAGGCATAACATAATCAGTAGATTATTAAATGTACCCACGGCTGGGATATGCAACAGATTCAGTACCGACGAAAAATATTATAAGCACAATATAATCAATTGCAAGCACTCTCCCGCGTTCACAGAGCGAGGCAGAAAATCAAGTTTTGTACCCTAATCGTTAAATTTCAAAAATTGCAGGAAGACAGAACAATGCACTCGTATATATAATTATAAACGCAATCGTTTGGAACAGGTATTTTTACACTAGATCATCAAGTGCAGTACTTAAATGAGGCATCAAGGACAATTCCAAATCCTCATATTAAATTATTAAAAATCACAAAATCGAATAATAAAACTCGGCATAAACAAGACGTTTTATAATTTTATGATATTTAAATAGAAATATTTTAAAAATATTTGATCACAAAATTTTATTTTACAAAACCTGCCGCCTCCTTTTAAAGTGTTTCGAGCTTGCTTTTATCTACACAATAACACCAATAAAACATTTTGAAGTTTCTAATGATGTGAGTGTATAACATAAGAAAACCTCAAAACGTTCTTGTGGTGATATGTGCTATATAATATTCTCGCTGACAGTTTCCACACGTTGCTGACTTGATTATGTTTCAATAAAGTTTAGTACTTGAGTAGCACTTCATTCCATTTGGAGTATTGGAATATATATGTCAGCATTCAGATCTCTGGAACAGGAAAAGGTTTTAAATCACAAAGTTTAAAAATGTGCTATTCATGTAATAGTATTCTTACCACCGAATAGTACGTGGGACTTATATCACAAGCCATCAGCTGCCTGCAGGAGTACAGCAACCAAATTTGTTTGCAAAGGGACGATAAGTGATGCCTACCGCTTTGGGCTTATGCCATCGTTTATATTTGTAAGAGCACATATATTTTATCATATAGAATTTCGTTTATGTTGTTTTTAACCCCACCGGACAAAATCTTATGATAACGAAACCACAACTAGAAGAGTAGCCTATATACGATCTATAAACTGTTCAAAATGTTATCAACTGATACACTAAGAGCTGTTACTAGGTGTAACCGAGAAAATATCTATTTTGGGAATGTTTTATGTGATATAAAGCCATATGAATTCGGAACATATAAATACGACGTCAACTGTCGCTTCAACAACCTTAACAATTTAGGCTTGCTCGTGGTATCAGTGAATAATGCAGTATACCATGGAAGTCGGTGAGCTTCTATGTGCGTTTGTTTACAATAAGTATTTGCCTAACACTGCCAGTGTTAGGCAAATACACACATAAGGAACTCTGTCGCTCTATTTTTTCATGGATTATTTTATTGGGATTTGGGTCACTCAAAACCACAGTGTGTCTTTGGGTGATAATGCTGTCCACTCCCCGCAGCATTTAATGACCTCCGTCATCCAGACTATGATGCCTATAGAGATATAAAATATTGCTTTCTCTTTTCTGTGATGAGGCCTCTTCCCAACTGCTTTTCACGTGATTAAATGTAGCCACGGATGGAAGATACAACATAGTCATTAGCAACGAAAAATATTATGAAACGATATGATAAATTGCAGGTCCTCTCTTGCGTTCATAGAGCGAGGCAGAAAATCAAGTTTTGTACCCTAATCGTTAAATTTCAAAAATTGCGGGAAGACAGAACAATGCACTCGTATATAATTATAATCGCAATCGTTTGGAACAGGTATTTTTACACTAGAACATCAAGTACAGTACTTAAATGAGGCCAAGGACAGTTCCAAATTCTCATATTAAATAATTAAAAATTACAAAATCGAATAATAAAACTCGGCATAAACAAGACGTTTTATAATTTTATGATATTTAAATAGAAATATTTTAAAAATATTTGATCACAAAATTTTATTTTACAAAACCTGCCGCCTCCTTTTAAAGTGTTTCGAGCTTGCTTTATCTACACAATAACACCAATAAAACATTTTGAAGCTTCTTATGATGTGAGTGTATAACATAAGAAAACCTCAAAACGTTATTGTGGTGATATTTTTTAATTTTTTTTTATTTTATGTCTGATAGGTTAGCCTTTGACCACTATCTCACCTGATGGTAAGTGATGATGTGGTCGAGGTTGTTGTTCAGGCTAACCTAGTATAACCTAGAGATATGTGCTATATACTCGTAATATTCTCGCTGTCAATTTCCACACGTTGCTGACTTGATTACGATGCAATAAAATTCAGAACTTTCAGTAGCATTTCGTTAAATTTGGGGTATTGGAATAAATATGACAGCAGTCTGTTCTCTGAAACAGCAAAAGGTTGTAAATCACAAAGTTTAAAAAATGTGCTATCCATGTAATAGTAAACCACTGAATAGTATTTGGGACTTATATCACAAGCCACCAGCTGTTTGCCGGAGAACTGTACTGTATCAGCCGGATCGTCCACAGCTGAACACAGCCCTTCTCTGTATTTGCAATAATCCCCATGCTTGGCAGGCGTCTTGGGGTAATATGGCAGTATTTTTGAAGGCAATGTTGCCCACCTTCCAGTATTTTTCCCTTTTTCCTCTTTTACGACACCCTTAGGGAATATAGGGCTATTCTAACCCAAGGAAGGAATATGACTGAGAAAGGGCGAGGGTTTTAGGAGCCCATATAATTTTTCATGCAGAATTTCAGTGACGTAAGTGTAAAGCATGCCGGACAGTATCAAATTCACCAAAAGCACCACAACAATACAACTCTTGAAAATACACTGTATGAAAATGGAAAATTTTTGAGTTAAACAATGCTATGCTCAACCCAAACATATTATACAATTATGCTCTTAAGCATAGTTCATGGTGAGTATGTCATCTTAATTCTTCATTTCGAATTAAGGTCGGAAATCAATTGAACGTAGTTTCAGTATTAAGCTGGCTCGTTCGTATTCTACCCTTTGGCCGCGACCGTTTTTTATTCTGTCTTAAGTTTGGAAGAAAGAGGTTCTCTCCGCTGACCATAGAGTAAGACAGGAAAACAAGTATTCATTTTCAGTAGTTTAATAACAAAAAACCTGCCTAGTGCGAGTGGGACTCGCGCACGAAGGGTACCGTACCATTATCTGTAAACTAATCTTGCAAGTTACAGACACTTTTCGCAGTGTCCGATTAAGGTACGATCCTATCCTAGGTAGGTACGAACCCTATATAGTGATCTCACTAATTGGTCATTCTTCAAGTAAATACACAACTAAATATTCAGTAAATATTTCAAGTTTCTACCTGTTTTCATTATTATTATTTTTAGAAAATAAACGGCGAAACCTTCTTTTATTGTATGGGAGCCCCCTTAATTACTTATTGTATTTTAGTAAATTATATTTAAAGCGAACATATAACTAAATATTCTGTGAATAGTAAAATTTTCTACCTGTCACCGTTATGAGTACCGAGCAAGAAACGGTAAAAAAATCAAGCTTGTTGTATTCCCATACAACAAACTTGATATTTCTACCGTGCCGCCCCCCTTAAATATTGATTTCATTTTAGTTTTAGTATTTGTTGTTATAGTGGCAAAAGAAATTCATCATCACTGTAAATTTCAACTGTCTAGCTATCACCGTTCTTCAGATACAGCCTGATGACAGACGGACGGATGGAGGGACGGACAGGAAAGTCTCAGTAATAGGGTCCTGTTTTTACCCTTTCGGTACGGAACCCAAAATAGTGCAATATATTATATTCTATGTCATACTGCAAGTAAATAATAAAAGTCAGGTTGTTGAAGAAATGAAGTACATATACAACAAATTAAAGTCAGGTCTAATTCAAAGACTTTATATTCGCAAGGTGTAGGCTATTATATAACAATGCATGTAGTAACATTTATTCAAATTAATATAGAAGAAAAAGTGATACCTTATATAAAAATTAATATATACCTATAGTTCTATGTCACATTAAGAGGAATTCAAATAATAAGCATTATAAAATAAGAAAGAAATGACAGTGAATAAAAAAATGTCTATATACATTTTAAAGAATATTAAGGTTTTTTTCAGTAGTTATCCATAGCTTTCTTTGTCATTAAGATAATCAATGATATTGAAATAACATTTCACATAAGTACTTGTGTAAGTATTTAAGTATTAATTTAATGATGGAAGGACTGCAATTTAACAAAATTATCTAGTACATTTATTAGCATTTAGTACTGTTCTAAATCCTTATGTTAATAAAATAGAAGCGAAAATCTAGTAATACAACACAACCAAACAGTCATATACAACGTAACAGTAATATGCGTAGATGTACAACATTAAAGATCTTAAAAACATATAGGTACGTAACTTTGACATGAGGCCTAGACAAAATAATGTAAGTAAATATAAATATTTTTGTACAAAATTAAAATTTTCAATTATACAGATTGAATTATTGTGTTTATATTTGGCAATGACTCTCTTCTTACTGCTTTGAACTGGCATTTCGCTACACAACAACAACAATTAAATGTGTTAGGGATTCAAATGAGGTATGTGTATACAAAAGTAAGCCTCAAAACATTTTGTGGTGTTATTTGCTGTATAATATTCTTGCTAACAGCTTCCACACGTTGCTAACTTGATTGTGATGCAATAAAATACAATACGTGCACTTCATTCTATTTTAAGGTATTTGAATAAGTTTAACAGCAGTCTGATCCCTGAAACAGCAAAACGTTGTAAATCACAAAATTAAATAAATGTGCTATTCATGTAAATCACCGAATAGTCCTTGGCACTTATATCACAAACCACCAGCTGCCTGCACTATACACTTAGCTGATTTACGCCCTCGCCTACGGCTCTGGCTGAAACCAACAGCCTCGTGTATAATGTGCAACTTAGCTCATTTTATATACTGATTAACGTCAACAATAAATTACAGTGTAGGTAATTCGGACGACACAAATACTCGTTATAATTATTTACAGGCACTCTCTGCCGACCATTGAGTGAGACAGGAATGCAAGTACTCATTTTCAGTAACAAAAAGTGCAGCACAATCTATGTCATGCTGTAAGTAATAATAAAATCGGGTTTGTTTTCATAGCTCAGTTAAAGTGAAGAACCATATCAAATTCAAAGATTTATGTGAAAAATGTAGACAAAATATGTTGTTACATTTATGATATAAAAACGTGCCATATACATTTTTGCCAGAATGGGCATTCAAATAAATTAATTCAAAGGAAAAGTGACACCTTATACAAAAAAAAATATATATGTACTCATATATATCTATGTCATATTAAATACAATTAAGTTGTATTATAAGAAAAGGAAATAAATGTTAGTGAATAAATAAATGTTAATGAAAGTTGCAAAGAAAACTGAGACATTTTTTTCTCCCATACTGATCCCTAGATTTAATTTTTATTGAATAAATATTTCTTAATAAGTATATTTAACGTTATACCTTAAATATGTTTTTTTTAAATGGGGTTTTTTTTTTCGATAAAATAATTTACAATTTAAATTTTAATGTAATATTTTGGGGATGGGTGTTTTGATTATGGCCATTAAAATGTATTGGGCATTCCTATGATGTAAGCATATAAATAACAAAGCCACAAAACATTTTGTGGTGGTTTGTGCTATTTAATATTTATGGTGACAACTGCCAGCCGTTACTGACTTGATTGTGATTCAATTAACTTGAATATGTTCCATTTTGTTTATTTTGATAAGTATGGCTGCATATGTATCTCGACAACAGCACAGCGTTATCAATCATCAATCTTAAAAAATGTGCTATTCATGTAATCATAATTCATCCAATAGAACAGGGAACTTATATCACAAGCCACTAGCTGCCTGCAGGAGTACAGCAACCAAATTTGGCTGCAAAGGGACGATAAGTAATGCCTACCGCTTTGGGTTTATGCCATCGTTTATATTTGTAAGAGCACGTATATTTTATCATATAGAATTTCGTTTATGTTGTTTTTAACCCCACCGGACAAAATCTTATGATAACGAAACCACATCTAGAAGATAAGTCTTTATACAAACTATAAACTGTTCAATTTGTTATCAACTGACACTCTAAGAGGTGTTTCTAGGTGTAACCGAGAAACGATCTATTTCTACGAATGATAAGTGTACATTGAAGCCTTGACTGAAGCATCAAGGACAGTTTCAAATCCTCATATTCAATTTTCAAAAAGGCCAATAACTCATAATAAAATTCGACATAAACAACACGATTTATAATTTTATGATATCTTAATAGAAATATTACACAAATATTTGATTACAAAATTTTACGTAAATTTTATAAAGATCTGTCGTCTCCTTTTAAAAATATTTTTTAACTATGTACCTGTTATGACATAACTAGTTATAAATTTCCATACAATTTATATCAGTGATAACCTTGTGACTCATGCGTGGATCGATACTAAGAATTCGAGAAAAAAATCTCTAAGCACCAAACGGACATTTCTCTAAAAGATTCTGACTGGTATCCGTATCCATGATCACACCGTCCTACATCATCACTTCGCAATAAGTAGTCACAATCTAGCCAATCGGCGGTTAAGTATTCAACATTCACACTTGTTATTGTAATATATATACCTGCTACCCTTATGTTATGAGTGGCCAAATGCAAGAAAAAACTTGAAATCCGAGTTTTGAGGGTTCCTTCTATGGTATTATGAACAAATTTCCGGGATATAAGATAACGAATTTTGTCCAGCTAGCATATACTAGTCAAATCACTGTACATTGTGACGTACTTACTGCCTCTTAAAGACTGCTGCCGGAATTCATTGTTAGGAGCTAAGTTACTGATTTTCTACTTGGAGATGAAATCTGGTGGTAGGGATTGAACCATGGACCAGTGGTACGGCATAGGTACTACGTACATACGGTTCCATAGCCTCTCAGCTATCATTGCATGAAAAATTGTAGTTGTCACCTTCCTACCTAGCAGGGGTAGTAGGGGGCATAAATAAAAAAGAAGAACAGGTTTAGAAATATATTGAATATATATTTAGAAGGGTAGATAAAGTAAGTAGATTGAGAAGGGTCGTGGATTTCAGACAGGTGGCGTGTGGTAGGCTTCCTGGTTCAAGGACTTATCTCCGGTATGTTGTAGAATAGTAGGTGCTCAGCAACAGGAGCTGTGATGCACTCCGCTCAAGGTCAGCCTATGGACCGCGCCGGTAGGTCGTCCCAGCTAGTTGCTGTAGAGACGGGTCCGTGGGACTGTAAAGTGGCAGCGGTTGGTGCAGTAGATGCTGGGCCTTGCTGCTTACAGAAAGCTAGCGGTGTCCGAGGTGAAGCTGGGAGATCTGCCGCTTACTGGAACCCTGGAATCCACATGTTCCGGTTAAAATAGGTCCAGTGTGATGTTGAGCTGGTGGGTCCACTGTCCTTGCTACTGCGCATTTGGGGACGAGCAGAGGGCCTTTGAGGATGTGGCCCGCCAGCAAACATTAGAGTGCCTGATGGGATAGGTTGCCTGAAGGGCTTAGGTATAAAAAACACAATGATATTAATAAGTAAAAACAGAGAAAAGGTTAGATACATTATAGGTTACAATAGATTAGGAGCTTGAAGAGCATTCCTAGCATATAATTATCACATTGTTGAGTGCACTGGTCGGTTATTATTAGGTTATATACCAGAATTATTACACATGTACATAACCATTCTAGTGCTATGTATTTAACGATAAATTGGTGGCAGCTTGAAAAGCTTACTAACATATGAAATTAAGCACATTGTAAATGAAAATGAAAAATGAAAAATGAAAAAATGTTTATTCACATATAAGGCATTGTACAGTTTCAATGGCATGGTTGAGCACCTGTTTCCCACACTAGGCTCAAGGCCCGTATTATGAGAAAAAGGACTCTTCCGTCGGAGTCGTTACAAACAAATTAAGCCTTTCATCAAAGTAAGTTCATAACAACTATAGCAAATTTTCAATTGTTATGCATGACATTATTTTGAGAGAATAAGTGTAAGAATTTTCTATTTAAACTATATATCTATACAATTCAAAAATAACATTAAACATATATGCTAGTTATTATGTGTTTGTGTGTAACGCTGTGTGTATGTGTGTGTTTGTGTGAGTGTGAGTATGTGTGAGTGTATGTGTGTGAGGGTGAGTGTGCATGTTTTAAGGTAGGTAAGTGGGTTTATACATGGGTGGTGTTAAAATGTGTGGGTTTAATTTTAATGTTATTGAAGTGGTATTAGAAGGTCTTCAGTATCATGGTAATTTAATTATTATTTAGTAACCGGCTAGGACTCGCGTAATATTTACCGGATATTGCTATGATATTGATTATGGACAAAACTCGCGACAGTTTTTTAGCTCATGGTAATTTAGTTTAGAAAGGAATTCTATTACGATTTCCTTCACTTCAAATGATGAGAGAGTAATTATTTTCCTGTCCTTATTTGTTTTATTATATAAAAACGGTCCTATTATATATGAGAATTTTCTTACAAAAACAGTGTTTGCTGGAGGAGCGACAAAGATATTGCGTGGAACACGTCTTATTGGGTTATTGACGGAATTATATATTGTCAGGGAATGCTGATGGAGTATTACATTTTTAATAAAAAGCTGTCTAACCGTTAATACCTTGCATTTTTTATACAAGTCCTCCGTCGGAAATCGAATTGGTAAATTCATCGAACATTTTAAAAGCCGACGTTGAGCTCTTTCTAGTGGAAGGATAAATGTTTTGTTAGAGCCACCCCAAGTCGTTATGCAGTAGGTAAGTAGAGATTGGCAGAGAGAATAGTAAATCATTTTTAGAACATCTTCATCTGCACAGTCTCTAATATTTTTAAAACAGCAATTAGTTTCCTGACTCGTACCGCAGTTTGATTTATGTGTGGAATAAAAGAGAGCTTGTTATCGATAGTTACACCTAAGTATTTAATATTGTCGACTCTTTCCAATGCCAGACAATTACAATTTGGAGGGGTTGTTAAAAATTTACATGCGGTGCTCTGATGACCGAAAATGGAAAGATTTTGACATTCTTGTTCATGTTCGATTGAGTTTCTAATATGAAAAGTGATATATTTTGTCTTATCTATATTTAATGTAAGCATGTTATTTCGTAGCCAAGATGATATGCTGTTAAAGATTGCTTGTGCAGAATTAAACACTTCAGTCCAACTCTCTCCCTGAATTACTACAGCTGTGTCATCGGCATATGTTATTATGCATCCACGGTCAATTGACAACGAGCAAAGGTCATTAATGTAAATCAGAAACAGAGTTGGACCGATTATGCTTCCTTGAGGAATCCCACACGACACTGGCATAGGATCACTAATGTATTCTGAAATTTTGACACTCTGTGTCCTGTCATTCAGGTAACTGTTAAGTAAGTTAAGTTGTTTACCTCGGATCCCAAGAATTTCAAGCTTGTTTAATAGGAGTGGTATTGACACCGTGTCGAATGCCTTTGCTAAATCTAAGAAAATTGCCAGAGTTCTTTTGTTATTATCAAGATTGTGAGCTATAAATTCAGTCAGTCTAAGGACTGCATCAGATGTTGATTTGTTACGACGAAAACCATATTGGTTATGTGATAGTAAATTATTATGTTCAAGATAGTGTATTAAGCGTCTGTTGATAACTTTTTCAAAAATTTTTGACACGGCTGTAAGAATAGAGATTGGTCTGTAATTTCCTATTACTTTTTTATCTCCTCCTTTGTGAATAGGGACTATGATAGCATGTTTTAAGGCTTTGGGAAATATTCCGGTTTGTAAAGATAGATTAACTATGTGAGTAAAGAGCTAAAGTTTCTATGTTTTGTATAATTATGTTAGACGATATCTTATCCCATCCCGTTGAGGAATCTTTTTTTAATGAATTTATTAGAGCTGTAATTTCTGATACATCTGTTTCAAGTAAAGCTATAGAATTTGGAAATGATTCAGTCGGTGATTTATTTGTGGATTCTTTATCAGGAGTAATTTTTTTCGCTAGAACTTTTCCTATATTAGAAAAGTAATGGTTTACTTCATTTACAGCGTCCTTCGTAGATGGGCTAATTTCCAATAGATCTTGAGAAATTGACTGAGTTGTTTTATAATTTGTTATCTCATTTATCACCTTCCAGGTTTTTTTGATATTTTTACTTTTGCTAGCTTCTTTAAGTCTTCCATATTCATAATTTAATTTAGCTTTTTTTAAGATGCTTTTACAAAAGTTACGATAACGTTTGTACGTTATTTGTAACACAGTATTATTAGGCTGTTTTCGCAGTTTTAAATGCATGCGGTCTCGGGTTTTCATACATCTAATTAAGCCCTTTGTAATCCACGGTTTTCTTGTAACGTTCCGTCGTGGGACCAAAGATCTAATGGAAAATCCAGTTATTATCCGTGAAAGCGTATTTATAAAGAAGTCTGTTGCCAGGTTACGTAAATGAAATAAAGTTACATACAGACACTAAATAGATTAGATACAGAAGTATTTTACACATGTATTTTACACCATTATGTTGCAAAAAGTTAGGTTATTTTATCACAGTATGTATTGGCTAGATCACAGAATATATATATCTTATATATCTATCACTCACCCTAGAACGGGGTTGAAGGCAAACACGAGAATTTAGTTAACTATTTAGTTAGTTTTAGTTAGATTCAAGTAAATTTTTGATGTTTAAATATTATAAATAAAACCGGCAAAAACACTCACGTTGGGGATCGAATACGTCGACCCGGGTTTCGAGTATATCAGATACTCATCATCAGGGCGAGTGCACAGCTGCGTCTGCGAGCTCCCGACGGAGCTGTGCACTCGCCCTGATGATGAGTATCTGATATACTCGAAACCCGGGTCGACGTATTCGATCCCCAACGTGAGTGTTTTTGCCGGTTTTATTTATAATATTTAAATATGTGTGAAACTCACGAGAATTTCATTTCAAAAATTTTTGATGTGTTCCTTTCGGTTGGCTCGTCACAAGTGAGGACGCACTTTCGATTTGTAGCACCCCGAGAGTCACCGGAAGTTAGACACACGAAAAGTTACCATATAAGGCAATGTTTCGCTGCTAAATCGGTGTTTAGGGTCAGAGCCAATGAGAGGCTTTATTTTTTTGCAATTTTTGCCAAAAAATATCCGGTGGAGCCGGAAGTTCATTGACCGTCGACTTTATCTGACGTTCACTCAAATTAGCATTGTCGGTGATGTAGAGTGTCGGTACGTACATTATTGCGACCTCTATAGATTTAATGATGAACTACTAGATCAGTACTACAGTAAGGTGTGCAGAATGTGTGATAGCTAACGGTCATTCATATAATTTAGTTTGCAGCAGTTTGAGCAGATGGCGCTGCACTACAAATGTCGGATCGAAAGTAATTTTATTTTGATACTTTTTATAATTTATTGTACCTGGTTTTAGCCAGGTTACATATTCCCCTTCGGTGAGAAGAATTTTTTTTCTATAAATAAAAATTCACTAGCCTGAAGCGTTTCCAATACTAGAACTCAAGTAGGTCTAACTTACACCAAGGATTCCACTTGAGATACCTATATATAGCTATGGTAACTCCAGTATATGGCCTTAGGTGTTAGCATTGCCTAGTTCACTAAAGTGATGTCATATTCTCACAAAAGAATTCCCAAGTATTCCATATCACCGCTTGAGTAGAGACACTCAAAGAAACGGTTGCTGACAGCAGCATATAATGAAATTAGTCTGTAGGCTGCGGGAGGAATCCCCAAGAATAGCTAGCTACATATAAGTCATGAACAGCACTATAGATCAATAGTCAAGTTTAGTTTATGGAGTATCTTCTTAATATTTGTTCCAAGATTGCCTCGCTTATATTAAAATTTGTATTATAGATAGAAGTTAAACAAAAGAAAAATACAGAATGGCTTATTTTTATGAGTTATGTACCGCTCAAGGTGAGGCTTATTTAATGAGTGACCTACCGCTCAGAACAATAAGGCTTATTTTTAAAGAGTTTGAACAACCGCTCTCAATTGAAGAATTACCATAATGGTACGTTAAAGAATGATTTTAGCAAGTTTTTACACTACTTCCATTAGCAATTGGAGAGTGTCAGAGATAATGTATTGTCTGGTACTATTAATTCGGTATATAAGGGAAAAAAGTTAGTTAATTACCATATTATTTGTGTTTGTTTTATAAGTATAATATGGATGAGACATTTAAGTTGTATATAACATACATTTTTTAATGTATATAAGAATCACCAATTTTAGTATTCAAGTTGTATATGAGACACATTTATATACATAGTTCACTTGTATATAAGGTTATCAAGCTTTCTAGTATTTAAGATACAATTATTTACAAGAATAGTTGTATATGAGATCTATTTTTCCATAATTGTCAAGAGTGTGTTAAGAAATGATTAAATTAATGCATTTTAAGAGTTTGGTTTTATTTACCTACCATATAGTTATTTAAGATACAAGAGTATATATTTTAATTAATGTTTTGTGTATTCAGAGTAATTATTCAATTAATTCATGGTATGAATTTAGTTTTGTTAATATTTACAAGCGTTTGGTTATTAAAAAAAAAAAGTTATTTAGTGACAAGTTTTTGCATTTATTTCATTGATAATAAAAGTTAGGCATTTGTTAAGTTATGTATTTACTTATTTTAAAATCTTTGATGTGCCAGGATCCAAATTTTTTACCATGCATATCAGTTAGTTGGTACACAAGAAGTGAATTTTTTGACTTAATGCGACATTTTAAGTATTTAGGTGCCTGTTTTTTAGAAAAACGATTATCTTTGTTGCTTTGATAATAAGTCCTTTTCCATACAATGTCGCCAATACTAAATTCGTGGTTCTTGCGACGAAGGTTATAAGGACCACAGTTTTTATTATGAGATTTAATTAGAGAAGATTGTACTTGGTCAAAGATTTTTCTAAATTTTCCCACATTTTCAGCATACTCGTCTCTAGAGCGGGAAAATATTACCATTTATGTTGCAATTATGCATGGTATGTTCTCTTGGGTTGACAGACCCTTATCTGAAGAAGAAAAGCTTGAAATTCTCCTCCATAATATCAGGCCAACTTATGCTAGTACATTAGCTGCTTCTCCTGAAGTAAAAACGGCAATTTGCAAAAATTTTGCATATACCAAAGCCAGCAGCTCCACTACACCCCAGTATCGCAGTAATAATAACTATAACTCTTTTAACAATAAAAATAATAATAACTATAATTCTTTCAACAATAAAAATAATAATAACTTTAAAAATTATAATAGAGTGGCTGCTGTCACAGTGCAGAGTCGATATTCCTTCACTTGTCCTAGATGTAGGTCAAACTATCATGACTTTAAGTATTGCAAAGAACCAAAAACAATATTGTGTTTTGGCTGTGGCAAGAAGAACGTACGCCGACCTGACTGCACAGTTTGCAATCGCACTAATAACCAAAAAAATTTAAACTCTAAAAATAAAAAAGAAGAACAGGTTTAGAAATATATTGAAGATATATTTAGAAGGGTAGATAAAGTAAGTAGATTGAGAAGGGTCGTGGATTTCAGACAGGTGGCATGTGGTAGGCTTCCTGGTTCAAGGACTTATCTCCGGTATGTTGTAGAATAGTAGGTGCTCAGCAACAGGAGCTGTGATGCACTCCGCTCAAGGTCAACCTATTGGCCGCGCCGGTAGGTCGTCCCAGCTAGTTGCTGTAGAGACGGGTCCGTGGGCCCGTAAAGTGGCAGCGGTTGGTGCAGTAGATGCTGGGCCTTGCTGCTTACAGAAAGCTAGCGGTGTCCGAGGTGAAGCTGGGAGATCTGCCGCTCACTGGAACCCTGGAATCCACATGTTCCGGTTAAAATAGGTCCAGTGTGATGTTGAGCTGGTGGGTCCACTGTCCTTGCTACTGCGCATTTGGGGACGAGCAGAGGGCCTTTGAGGATGTGGCCCGCCAGCAAACATTAGAGTGCCTGATGGGCTAGGTTGCCTGAAGGGCTTAGGTATAAAAAACACAATGATATTAATAAGTAAAAACAGAGAAAAGGTTAGATACATTATAGGTTACAATAGATTAGGAGCTTGAAGAGCATTCCTAGCATATAATTATCAAAATAATAATTCAGGTAAACCTCAATGCGTCGAATTGCTTGTCTTACCAAAAATCACCGCATCTCTTCCTACGACGAATATCGACAGTTCGTTTATGGCCAAGGGTTAGCTGACCCACGGTTCTACGAGAGAGGTCACATCGACATGTTACTAGGGGCCGGTGCTTGCGCAAAAATTTTCAACGGAGCAAAATTAGAGATGGGTGATGGTTTACCTACAGCATTTGATACCATCTTTGGTTGGGTTTTGATGGAAGACATAGCAAATCGCCAATCTAACCTCAGGCATTAACATGCGTGACATCTATAGATGAGACATTGAAAAAATTTGGGAAGTTGAAGAGTTACCACTAAGTAAACAACCTGATCCTAGCGATGTTATTTGTGAGGAACATTTTAAGCAGACGCATTCGCGTACTCAACAAGGGCGCTTCATTGTTCGCTTACCCTTCAGACAGGGTGACCATGATGTTGGCCAAAATTTCGGAGACACCTTGCATATAGCCATCCGTTGGTTACTATCTTTAGAAAATAAGTTTAAACGCGACAAACAATTAGAAACACGCTATAAAGATTTCATGCGAGAATACATCGAACTCGACCACATGCAGCCTATTGAACCTTCGATTGCAATACGTTCTCCATATTACTACATTGCTCACCATGGAGTGTATAAAAAAGGTACAGACAAAATAAGGTGCGTCTTCAAAGCCTCATCCAAGCCCCCGGTAGTGGTAGGCAGTCGTTGAATGAAGAATTGTTAGCTGGACCCAAATTGCAACAGGACATTGTAGACATTATCCTCCATTTTAGGTTGCATGAAATCGTATTCTCCGCGGACATACGTCAAATGTACCGCCAAGTATTAGTACATCCTGCTGATCGGCAATATCAACTGATCGTATGGCGCGATGATAAGGACCTTGAAATTCAAAAATTTCAACTTAATACTTATGGTGTCACTACAGCGGCATTTCTAGCAATGCGTTGCTATCTTTCGTAGCACACTGTGCGTTTGCAAAAATACTGTTTTATCACTGAAAGGTACGAAATAAAAAAAAATAAATTAAAAATTAAAAAGAACGCCTGCCGTACCAAAAAGTGAACTAAAAAATTACAAACAAGTTACATGATTTTAATGTTGAATGGCCTCAATGCAGGTACTAAATAGATTATGTTTACTGTGCAATTAAAACACCATTGAAAACCCAGAAATGGAAAAAAAGATAACCAATCTTTTCATTGCAGTCGGGGGACAGTTCCTTGAAATAGTTCTTTACAGGTCCCCATTAAAGTTGAAGTCGGTACCATGTCTTGTTGAAGTTGGTACCATGATGGTTCAAAAGTACCTATTATCAAAATATTGTGCGCATGGTACCGACTTAGACAAGTTATTTCACACTTTTGGGTGATGAAGTCGGTTACATTTTTTTTTTAAAAAAATTTTAACAAAAAAATTTTGATGAAATTTAAAATGAGACCAAACGACAAGCATCAACTTTCAAACAAAAAAAGAATTTTCAAAATCGGTTCACCCAGTCAAGAGATCTGAGGTAACAAACATAAAAAAAAAATACTGACGAATTGAGAACCTCCTCCTTTTTGGAAGTCTGTTAAAAACTAAGCCTCGTTTACCTATCATCGAACTTTGTTGAGTGGCCGTAACACTTTTGTCAGAGGCCTACCATATCCTTCCTTCATGGGTCGAATTATTGAAAAATAAAGCTATATAATATTCTCGCTGACAGTTTCCACACGTTGCTGACTTGATTATGTTTCAATAAAGTTTAGTACTTGAGTAGCACTTCATTACATTTGGGGTAATGGAATAATTATAACAGCATTCTGATCCCTGGAACAGCAAAAGGTTTTAAATCACAAAGTTTAAAAATGCGTGCTATCCATGTAATAGTAAACCACCGAATGGTACGTGGGACTTATATCACAAGCCACCAGCTGCCTGCAGGAGTACAGCAACCAAATTTGGCTGCAAAGGGACGATAAGTGATGCCTACCGCTTTGAGCTTATGCCGTCGTTTATATTTTTAAGAGCACATATATTATATCATATAAAATTTCGGTAATGTTGTTTTTAACCCCACCGGTCAATATCATATCCATCAAAACCACAACTAGAAGAAAAGCCTATATACGAACTATAAACTGTTAATTTTTTTATCAACAGTGACACTGAGAGCTGTTACTAGGTGTAACCAAGAAAAGATCTATTTCTAGGAATGTTAAAATATTTTTTAATGTTTTGAAAGCCATATGAAATCGGAACATATAAATACGACGTCAAGTGTCGCTTCAACAGCTGTAAATATTTAGGCCTGCTCGTGGTATCAGTATACCAAGGTTGTCAAGCTTCCGTTTAGGAAGGAAGGGTTTTTAAAAACTAATTTGAAATAAAAACTATGAAATACGTCCAGCCGATTTGGAGGCTCGATTTATTCTGTCATACAATTCTTGTTATGCGACAATGCAAGAGTGCATCGTCGTGGGATATATTCTATGGAACTTTCCACTCACAATGCTAAGTCAGCGGAATATTCGCTTACTAATCTAATATAGATGGTTCGGGCGGATGCATAACTCCTCCCTCCCCAAGAGGGAAATTATCGGTGCGTTCATTTTTAATAACGTTCCGATAATTTTTTACAACAAATTAAAATAATCCTATTTCGTAACACATATGTTAAAATTATAAGTATACAGATCAAACCTAAGAATAGAGTAATATATAAAATTACACTGAAGCTAGAGTCTTTTTCTCTTGAAACACTTTTTATCACTTCACTGTGCCTTAAGGCATGGGACATGTATTTTACTTCGTCTAAGTTTATTCGTTGCATATTAAGTACGCTTGCACCAAGTAAGGCTGCCTCCGTTCTCGTAGTGGCGTATAACGTGGGTAGGTTTATAATGGGGTTAGGCTTTACCAGATCACTCTCGGTGAAGGCACGATGGTGTCGAATTCTAATGCCGCCAATTTCAAAATCACATGGCTTGTCCAGGGTTGCTATATAAGTCCCGATGACTGTATGTTTATTGATTTCAGAGTCACAGTATGTAGTTAAGACTGCTTTTAGTCGCGTATATAAAATCCAACTTGATGTAGATATTTGTTGGATTCTCACATCTTCAATTTGAATTTCGTGTTGTACGCAGCGAGTGAGGTTGTCTTCGAACCTCATGAGTTGTTCAATGCAGGTGAACTCGGGGTAAAGAGCTCGGTTATCGTCCGCGCATAAATAGTGGCCTCCAGCACCAAGAGACCGACATGGTTTTATGATCGGAAGGTATTTCATTCCCTTTGCCAAAAGGTATGGAAATTGGGGGAATATGGATAAGGTTCTATTCTCAGTTTCACGAAAAATTGGTAAGGTGTAAAGTTTATAATAATTGTTAGTATTATTATCTGTAAGTGGTACCTCTATTATAAACGTAATCTGGTTATGTTTGGTATAAGACTTAATACTAAGAGTTTCTTCGAGTTTCACTAAATTATTCTCTGTAGCAGGATAAATCAAATTATCAGTGTTCGCAATCAAATTCAAATAATACAATAATTCTGTGGAATTAACTATAGATTGATGTAAAATGGATATTTTACTAAAAGCTAAAGCAGTTTCAATTTCTTCTAATTTAATATATATTGTTCGGAAGCTGCTCATAAAAAGATTAAAGAAACTTACAATGTATATAGACTGATCCCATCGTTTCTTCTGAGAAGCCAACTCCTTCACAATAGACTCAAGGATTTTAAAGCGTGATTCCAATAGACCCGAATTATGGTTTATAGTATCTGTAGCATTAATGAAGCTATCAATAATTTGCGAAATCAGAGTTAACTTCTTTGAAATAACAATTTGATTATGACCAAGTTTAGAAGTAATTTCATCATATTTTAATGCGTCATCATGATCAAGATTTCCCGTGACTATTTTAATAATGGAACCCAAAGGGTTAAGGATACCTCTCTTAAATCGTTGTTGCGGTACAAGTTGTCTATATTTTTCGATAGTTATATCACGTAAGTAATCTAAATGCATACTCAGGGTAACAAAATCAGGGGAATATGATTCGTTTCGCTGTATCAGATCAATAAGTCTAGCATAGTTCTGTATTACAAAATTAAGGTTCTCATAAACCCTTTCTAAATTAATAACCTTAATAATTATCCAATGATCCGTTTGTACATAAGCTTGACCTTCTCTTACTGGTAATATGCCTGGGTTTCGCTCAAGTGACTGCAGATGAAGGGCCTGCGCCGGCATCATTACCATCAGGACGCTCCACCTGTGGAGGGCGTTTGATATTTTTAATTGGTACCTTTGTTAAACGTTCGCCTATTTTTATTGGTACTACATTTCTTTCTGTTTGTCCTACAACTTTTGCTTTGGTATATCTGGGTTTATCTTTGCTCTTTCGAATGTTAACATCCTTGGCAAAGATAGTTTTTCCTTCTGGAAAATCTATTGTCTGCTCCCCACTTTTCTTTTCCCTAATCCAATAATACGTCCTACGTATATTAGATAAAGTTTCCTTGATCCCTCGGTGACAGGTTTTCCCTTCGTGATACTTTAACACAATCGCTCGCTGTTCTCTTTCATCTTCTACGTACACTACACGCTCCGTACATTCAATCAATTGTACTGTACCCTTACGAAATAACTCTACCACTGTACGACTAAACTGCCTACGATGCTCTTCGTCTTCAAAATATATAAAGTATTTTATTTTTGGTCTAATATATTCCTTAAGAAATTTCTTTATTAATTCTGCATTATCTGTAGGTAAAAATACTTCTAGTACCTTCTGTTTAGCGCGAGAAATGTCTTTAACCTGTATATCATTTTTGAACCATGTAAACACCAGAATCTGGTTCGGTTTTGTGTCTATCGCTTCTCTAAGGATTGGTATATCGGTTATGTCTACATCCATGGCCGAATGTATAGTATCCGATTTTGTTGATTCAGACGGTTCCCGAATAGGAAATTCGGGTTCACTATCTACACCTAAGATGGATACTGTATCGGAACCTGAGACTGTTGCTGTGGAGCTAGAGTCAGATATGCTTATGGTTGATGAGTCGTTACGTACCGTTTTCTTGTTAGTTGTCAGTCGTGTAATGTCTTTTATTACTTCTTTCATATGTATCTTAAGTTGTTGCTCCTTGTTGTCAATGTTAACTTTCATAGATTGTCCTTCGTCAGTATCAGAGAGAGCGTTAATTTTTATTCTGGATAGCGCGTCGGCATTCGTATTTTGTTTACCCTTTTTATAAACAATGTCGTAGTCATAGTCAAGTAGTCTTAGTCTCCAACGGGTTAGTTTGCTACTAGAGTCTTGTTGAGCTTCAAGCCATGACGGAGGCATGTGGTCGGTATAGATGGTGAATTTACGGCCATATAAATATGGACGAAAATGCTTAACAGCCCAGATAATGGCCAGACCGTTCCCGTTCTATCGTGCTATAACGTGACTCCGTGTCACTGAGCGTCCTACTAGCGTATGCGACTGGCTTGTCGCTGCCTATTTGGCCTTGTGATAAAACTGCGCCAAGTGCGACATTGGATGCGTCTGTCGTAAGAACGAAAGTTTTATCGAAGTCGGGGTACTGTAGAAGTGGGGCGTTTGTCAGAAGTTCTTTACACTTATTAAACGCGTCGATATAAGTCTGGTCAGTTATTATTTAATTACGTTTCTTAAGGCATGCTGTCAAAGGTTTGGTAACCTGTGCAAAGTCTTTGATAAAACGGCGATAGTAACCAATAAGTCCGAGAAAACTTTTTATTTCAGTAGTCGTTTTAGGCAAGGGATAATTTAACACTGCTGTGACCTTATCGTCATTAGGCTTAAGGCCGTCTTTAGTAATGGTACGCCCTAAGTAAAGTACTTCCTTTCTCAGGAATTCAGACTTATCTAGCTGAACCTTAAGATTAGTGGCTCTAAGTCTATCAAATATGGTGCGGAGTTTCAGGATGTGTTCATCTAAGCTTGCAGAGAATATAATGACGTCATCCAAATAAACCATGCAATGCAGTCCCTGCAGACCTCTCAAAACATTATCCATGGCTCGTTGGAATGTTGCCGGGGCTGTTTTAAGCCCAAATGGCATCCTTAAAAACTCGTAATGACCATTTTGTGTGCTGAAGGCAGTCTTTTCCCTATCCTGCTCCTTGACTTCAATCTGATGGTAACCGCTAGCTAAATCAAGCGTGCTAAAGTAGGAGCTCTTTCCTAATTTGTCAAATAAGTCATTGATGTTAGGTAGCGGGTATCGATCGTCCACGGTAATATCATTAAGTCGTCGAAAGTCTACAACCATTCGCTACTTAACTTCTCCTGGTGCATCAACTTTCTTTGGAACAAGATGTACTGGTGCGTTCCATGGAGAATGAGATTCCCGAATAACATTGTCTTTTAAGAGCTTCTCTACCTGTTGATTTATTTCACTTACCTGTGCAACTGCCTGCCGAAATGGTCTAATAAAAATAGGATCTTCGTTTTTTGTCCGTATTTTGTGTTTTACCTGATTTGTGAAACTTAAAGGGATTTGATCACAATAAAATATGTCCTTGTACTCATTACAAAGCCGAAGTATTTTATCGTGTTCTTCGTTATTCGTATGGTCAAGGCGAAGCTTTTGTAAATTCTGTTCTAACAATTGTTCCGTATCGATGTCTTTAATGTGTCCTGTATAATTTAAGTTACAATTTTCTGTTTCATATTGTGTCACCGCAAAAGGTCTCGTTATTGTCAGCGTCATAGGTTGGTCTGAAGCGTTTTGAATAACAGTCAATGCGTATCCATTCATACAATTAACCAGTGCACAAGGCATTCGCACACCAGAAGTAAATTCCTTAAATTCAACAATAGCTTCACCTGAGTGTTGGTCTGTCGGGATTTTAACGCGTTGTTCACATCGTGGGGGTAATTCAATGACGTAATTCTGATTATTTATAATTGGTATGAAAGTAGTTTTAGTTCTTAAAATCAGGTCCTTTAAGTCTATAATTGCATGTATTTGCTTAAGTAAATCATTACCGATCAAACCTTCGTATCGTTCGTCCACGTCATACAAGTAGAACTTATGGTAGTCGCTACTATTAAATGTGGGTAATAATGGGATTTCTATGACCTGGTCATGCTGGCTACTGGCGTGAGTGCTCACGACTTGGAATGGTTCGTGTCTAATATAGTCTGAAAAATATTGATAGGCAATGCGAGGGCTTATAAAAGATCGAGTACTTCCCGTGTCTATCATAAACTTCGCACTGATCTCTGGTATGAAGACGTAAGGTAATTTTAAGTTAGCGTCACAGTTTAATTCTACGACTTCTCGTTTTTGCAAGAGGCTTCTATGTGAAAATTTTCTGTCTCATTATTACATATGTCTTTTTCGTCGGACGAAATTATTTCGCCACTATAATCCTGAGGTTGGGTCCATTCTACGTCATCACTGGAGTATGCGTCATGAACATGAGTGTCGTATACATGGTCGTCATAATATTGTCCGTCCTCGTTTTCCAATGTAAGCTCATTTAACCTAAAGCCTTGTTGTGGAACTTGAGGTTGCGGCCTCGGCGGCATCGTTCTCATAGATATGTCAGTGGATTGAAATTGTGGTTTTTGAACCTGAGGGGGCTTGTAGCCAAATTGTTGTGGGGTCGTACCAAAATTTTGTTGAGGCTTATAACCAAACTGTGGTGGCCTATAACCAAATTGTGGTGGTTTATATCCTAACTGTGGCTGAGAGCCAAATTGGGGACGAAAACCTAACGGTTGGGGCCGATAGCCCAATTGAGGCTTATATCCGAAGTTTTGTTGCGGGCTAAAACCTTGCGCGTTTTGTGGTATACCAAAATTAAATTTTTGTTGAGTACCAGAATTATATGGTGGCATATAAGGTTTTAAATTAGTTTGTGGTGGTGACGCGATAGGGGCGCTGTTTCCAAACTTGAAGCCTTGATTCGGCATGATGGATGTCTTTGGCAACGAACTGTTGTTTTGCGTACGATTGCGCATTGAATACTGCTCGTGGAAGTTAACTTCCTCAAGCACTACACTAAGAGCATCTTCTAAAGTAGAAGGTGTCTTGAGTCTTACGACACGAACCATATTCTCAGGCAAATTGTATAAAAATACGTTTAACGCCATATTGTTATAGATTGCAATTTTAGCGCGTTTCAATTCCGTATCGCACATTAAATTTACTTTAGAGATAAGCAGAGAACGAATATTCTGTATTCTACAGCAAAAATCGAGGTATGATTCTCCAGACTTTATTTTGCTTGACTCTAACTCAATGCTTATGCATTCTTCACTTCGCGGATCACCGAAGTGTTGCTGCAATAATTCTTTTAAGGCGGACCAGTTTGTAACGTCCTCTCTTTCAGATAGCAACGCGGCAGCATTATCCGTTAATCGGCTAGTTATTGCATGCAGCACATAAATATTCTGTTCTTCTGTCCCTCTATATCTACTTATAACATATTCGCATTTTCTAAGAAATAAACTTAATTGACGCTTATCACCACTATACAATGGGATGAGCCGTATCATTTCATTTGGGATAGGCACAATTTGTACACTAGCAGGGGACTCCGCCAGCGGAACTTGGTGTGGAAACGGTTCCATTGCTATTGGTAGCTTTACAATATTAAAAAAAAACAACTGGTGACGCACAACGATTTACACAAGAACAGAACACACAAAATAAAATACAAGGATCAAAGACACATCAGTATAACATAAACACAGTCAATAGAATAATATAACCGTAATAAAATGTAAAGTCCAGATAAACAAGTTAGAACAATAAAACAAATATTATATAATCTGCATAGGTGATATTATCAATATATAACTTTGTGACGAATTTAATTGAATAAAATAATTGTTACAATATTTTACCACTGATTATTATAATTTAAAGAAATAATTATTTGTCACTTCAGTTAATTCGTAGCTCTATGTTCAAAGCTTATCAGTCTAGTCCAGACGTTCTGAGAATTAGATAGGCACTCGGTAGAGTTTTATACCAAACAACCAGATACGCTATAATGAGAGAGTTTCGATCTCAGAATAACAAATGTATAACTAGAACCCTTTTATGAAAAATACGGGAAGTTATTAGGAAGGCAAAGAGTTTTACTTACCAACCGATCGCTATTCCCGTACTCGACACCATTGGAAGGATGACGAATTTTTGTGGTTCGTGGATTGTTTCACAGCGAATCGCGCCGCACTCGCGTTTTCCGGGTATATTCGGATACCCAAAATTCGAACAAGGACGGCACAGCCTTAACGAAACAATCCTACCGGCTGCGCCAGTCAAGCTTCCGTTTAGGAAGGAAGGGTTTTTAAAAACTAATTTGAAATAAAAACTATGAAATACGTCCAGCCGATTTGGAGGCTCGATTTATTCTGTCATACAATTCTTGTTATGCGACAATGCAAGAGTGCATCGTCGTGGGATATATTCTATGGAATTTTCCACTCACAATGCTAAGTCAGCGGAATATTCGCTTACTAATCTAATATAGATGGTTCAGGCGGATGCATAACTAGGTAGCCTGTGAGCTTCTATGTTCGTTTGTTTACAATTAGTATTTGCCTCACATGAAGAAATATTATATTTGTTTCATTAAAAATAACAGTCTGTAATACATTGTATCTTTTTCACATGTTCACTGAAAAACTAGAAGGCTGACATTAAGCCATCAAAATTAAAAAAAATACGCGGAGAGACAGAATTATCTTCATTTGGATCCTTAAGGAACTCTGTCGCTCTATTTTGTTTAAGTGGATTATTTATGTGGGTCACTCAAAAACCACAGTGTGTCTTTGGGTGAAAATGCTGCCCACTCCCCGCAGCATCTAATGAACTCCGTCATCCAGACTATGAGGCCTCTTCCCAACTGCATTCTCACTTGCTATCGTTATTCACGGATGGAAGATGCAACACAGTCATTACCGACAAAAAATATTATTAACACGATGTAATCAATATCAGGCACTCTCTTGCGGGAACACAATACAATGTACTGCTTCAGGTATATATATATATATAAAATCGTAATCGTTTGGGACAGGTATTCGACACTAGAAAATCAAGTAAGTATAGTACTCGACTGAGGCATCAAGAAGAGTTCCAAATCCTCATATTCTATTATCAAAAAGAACAAAAACTAATAGTAAAACTCGGCATAAACAAGATGTTTTATAATTTTGTGATATTTAAATAGAAATATTACAAAAATATATTTGCCTATAAAATTTTACGTAAATTCTACAAAAGCCGCTTCCTAAAATGTTTCGAGCTTGCTTTTGTCTACACAATAACGCCAATAAAATGTTTTTAGGTTTCCTATGATGTAAGTGTATAACATAAGAAAACCTCAGTTTTTATATGTGCTTTATATTATTCATGCTGACAGCTTTCACACGTTGCTGACTTGATTGTGGTTCAATGAAATTGAAAATTTGAGCGTCTTTTCATTCCATTAGCAGTCTGATCCCAGGAACAGAAAATCGTTGTAAGTCATAAAGCGTTAAGAATGCGCTATCTATATTATAATCGTAAACCATCAAATAGTACTTTGCTCTTATATTACAAACAACCAGCTACGTGCAGGATCACTACAATAGAATCTGGTTGCTAAGTAAATATTTTCACCGGTGTGAAGTTGGCAGCCAAAATCTAGCAGCCTATAACCCAACCAAATTAGGGAGGTAGGTTTTCAAATATTTATATTTTATTGCACTCATGATTAGGGATACCATTTCAGCAATGAAAAAGCAAAAACGTTGCGGCAGCTCAGTTCCTTAACCTTCCAAATTAAATTATTTAAATTATTGATAATTGAAAACAAACTATCAAATTGGCTGCTGATAAATTTACTGAAGTACTCTAAAAAATGCGAGTTTTGGTGATTATAACTAATGATTATTATATTTTTTATACAAAAATCAAGAGCAGAAAGCGAAAGTTATGTGTTTTTTAACCCTTTCGTAGTATGAATTTTTTTTAATGAAAATATAAAATGATGCTTTTTGACCCTTGAACCCCTAAAATAAAATAATCACAGCTAAAATTCATAAACTGAGATGAAATTTCAGCTATAAGAAAGCATCGGCTAAGCGGCAGTTCACTTACTTGACCCTCAAAAATAATTGTGAAAATTGCAAACAAATTATCGATTTGGCTGCTGATAAATTTCAATCAGAAATCCTCTTAAATGTGCAAGTTTTGGTGATTACATATGATGATTTATATGTGTTCTATACGAAAATCATAAGCAGAAAGCGGCAGTCATGTAGTTTTTAACCCTTTCGTAGTATGAAAAACTTTTTTAAATGAAAATATAAAATGATGCGTTTTGACCCTTGAACCCCTTAAATAAAATAATCACAGCTAAAATTCATAACTTGATATGAAATTTCAGCTATAAAAAAGCATCGGCTAAGGGGCAGTTCACTCACTTGACCCTCAAAAAAATTTTGAAAATTGCAAACAAATTATCGATTTGGCTGCTGATAAATTTCAATCAGAAATCCTCTTAAATGTGCAAGTTTTGGTGATAACATATGATGATTTATATGTGTTCTATACGAAAATCATAAGCAGAAAGCGGCAGTCATGTGTTTTTTGACCCTTTCGTAGTATGAAAAACTTTTTTAAATGAAAATATAAAATGATGCGTTTTGACCCCTGAACCCCTTAAATAAAATAATCACAGCTATAATTCATAACTTGATATGAAATTTCAGCTATAAAAAAGCATCGGCTAGGTGGCAGTTCGCTCACTTGACCCTCAAAAAAAATTTTGAAATTTGCAAACAAATTATCGATTTGGCTGCTGATAAATTTCAATCAGAAATCCTCTTAAATGTGCAAGTTTTGGTGATTACATATGATGATTTATATGTGTTCTATACGAAAATCATAAGCAGAAAGCGGCAGTCATGTGTTTTTTAACCCTTTCGTAGTATGAAAAACTTTTTTAAATGAAAATATAAAATGATGCGTTTTGACCCTTGAACCCCTTAAATTAAATAATCACAGCTAAAATTCATAACTTGATATGAAATTTCAGCTATAAAAAAGCATCGACTAAGCGGCAGTTCACTCACTTGACCCTCAAAAAAAATTTTGAAAATTGCAATCAAATTATCGATTTGGCTGCTGATAAATTTCAATCAGAAATCCTCTTAAATGTGCAAGTTTTGGTGATTACATATGATGATTTATATGTGTTCTATACGAAAATCATAAGCAGAAAGCGGCAGTCATGTGTTTTTTGACCCTTTCGTAGTATGAAAAACTTTTTTAAATGAAAATATAAAATGATGCGTTTTGACCCCTGAACCCCTTAAATAAAATAATCACAGCTATAATTCATAACTTGATATGAAATTTCAGCTATAAAAAAGCATCGGCTAGGTGGCAGTTCGCTCACTTGACCCTCAAAAAAAATTTTGAAATTTGCAAACAAATTATCGATTTGGCTGCTGATAAATTTCAATCAGAAATCCTCTTAAATGTGCAAGTTTTGGTGATTACATATGATGATTTATATGTGTTCTATACGAAAATCATAAGCAGAAAGCGGCAGTCATGTGTTTTTTAACCCTTTCGTAGTATGAAAAACTTTTTTAAATGAAAATATAAAATGATGCGTTTTGACCCTTGAACCCCTTAAATAAAATAATCACAGCTAAAATTCATAACTTGATATGAAATTTCAGCTATAAAAAAGCATCGGCTAAGCGGCAGTTCACTCACTTGACCCTCAAAAAAAATTTTGAAAATTGCAAACAAATTATCGATTTGGCTGCTGATAAATTTCAATCAGAAATCCTCTTAAATGAGTAAGTTTTGGTGATTACATATGATGATTTATATGTGTTCTATACGAAAATCATAAGCAGAAAGCGGCAGTCATGTGTTTTTTAACCCTTTCGTAGTATGAAAAACTTTTTTAAATGAAAATATAAAATGATGCGTTTTGACCCCTGAACCCCTTAAATAAAATAATCACAGCTATAATTCATAACTTGATATGAAATTTCAGCTATAAAAAAGCATCGGCCAGGTGGCAGTTCACTCACTTGACCCTCAAAAAAAATTTTGAAAATTGCAAACAAATTATCGATTTGGCTGCTGATAAATTTCAATCAGAAATCCTTTTAAATGTGCAAGTTTTGGTGATTACATATGATGATTTATATGTGTTCTATACGAAAATCATAAGCAGAAAGCGGCAGTCATGTGTTTTTTGACCCTTTCGTAGTATGAAAAACTTTTTTAAATGAAAATATAAAATGATGCGTTTTGACCCCTGAACCCCTTAAATAAAATAATCACAGCTATAATTCATAACTTGATATGAAATTTCAGCTATAAAAAAGCATCGGCTAGGTGGCAGTTCGCTCACTTGACCCTCAAAAAAAAATTTGAAATTTGCAAACAAATTATCGATTTGGCTGCTGATAAATTTCAATCAGAAATCCTCTTAAATGTGCAAGTTTTGGTGATTACATATGATGATTTATATGTGTTCTATACGAAAATCAAAAGCAGAAAGCGGCAGTCATGTGTTTTTTAACCCTTTCGTAGTATGAAAAACTTTTTTAAATGAAAATATAAAATGATGCGTTTTGACCCTTGAACCCCTTAAATAAAATAATCACAGCTAAAATTCATAACTTGATATGAAATTTCAGCTATAAAAAAGCATCGGCTAAGCGGCAGTTCACTCACTTGACCCTCAAAAAAAATTTTGAAAATTGCAAACAAATTATCGATTTGGCTGCTGATAAATTTCAATCAGAAATCCTTTTAAATGTGCAAGTTTTGGTGATAACATATGATGATTTATATGTGTTCTATACGAAAATCATAAGCAGAAAGCGGCAGTCATGTGTTTTTTAACCCTTTCGTAGTATGAAAAACTTTTTTAAATGAAAATATAAAATGATGCGTTTTGACCCCTGAACCCCTTAAATAAAATAATCACAGCTATAATTCATAACTTGATATGAAATTTCAGCTATAAAAAAGCATCGGCTAGGTGGCAGTTCGCTCACTTGACCCTCAAAAAAATTTTTGAAATTTGCAAACAAATTATCGATTTGGCTGCTGATAAATTTCAATCAGAAATCCTCTTAAATGTGCAAGTTTTGGTGATTACATATGATGATTTATATGTGTTCTATACGAAAATCATAAGCAGAAAGCGGCAGTCATGTGTTTTTTAACCCTTTCGTAGAAACTTTTTTAAATAAAAATATAAAATGATGCGTTTTGACCCCTGAACCCCTTAAATAAAATAATCACAGCTATAATTCATAACTTGATATGAAATTTCAGCTATAAAAAAGCATCGGCTAAGCGGCAGTTCACTCACTTGACCCTCAAAAAAAATTTTGAAAATTGCAATCAAATTATCGATTTGGCTGCTGATAAATTTCAATCAGAAATCCTCTTAAATGTGCAAGTTTTGGTGATTACATATGATGATTTATATGTGTTCTATACGAAAATCATAAGCAGAAAGCGGCAGTCATGTGTTTTTTGACCCTTTCGTAGTATGAAAAACTTTTTTAAATGAAAATATAAAATGATGCGTTTTGACCCCTGAACCCCTTAAATAAAATAATCACAGCTATAATTCATAACTTGATATGAATTTTCAGCTATAAAAAAGCATCGGCTAGGTGGCAGTTCGCTCACTTGACCCTCAAAAAAAATTTTGAAATTTGCAAACAAATTATCGATTTGGCTGCTGATAAATTTCAATCAGAAATCCTCTTAAATGTGCAAGTTTTGGTGATTACATATGATGATTTATATGTGTTCTATACGAAAATCATAAGCAGAAAGCGGCAGTCATGTGTTTTTTAACCCTTTCGTAGTATGAAAAACTTTTTTAAATGAAAATATAAAATGATGCGTTTTGACCCTTGAACCCCTTAAATAAAATAATCACAGCTAAAATTCATAACTTGATATGAAATTTCAGCTATAAAAAAGCATCGGCTAAGCGGCAGTTCACTCACTTGACCCTCAAAAAAAATTTTGAAAATTGCAAACAAATTATCGATTTGGCTGCTGATAAATTTCAATCAGAAATCCTCTTAAATGAGTAAGTTTTGGTGATTACATATGATGATTTATATGTGTTCTATACGAAAATCATAAGCAGAAAGCGGCAGTCATGTGTTTTTTAACCCTTTCGTAGTATGAAAAACTTTTTTAAATGAAAATATAAAATGATGCGTTTTGACCCCTGAACCCCTTAAATAAAATAATCACAGCTATAATTCATAACTTGATATGAAATTTCAGCTATAAAAAAGCATCGGCCAGGTGGCAGTTCACTCACTTGACCCTCAAAAAAAATTTTGAAAATTGCAAACAAATTATCGATTTGGCTGCTGATAAATTTCAATCAGAAATCCTTTTAAATGTGCAAGTTTTGGTGATAACATATGATGATTTATATGTGTTCTATACGAAAATCATAAGCAGAAAGCGGCAGTCATGTGTTTTTTGACCCTTTCGTAGTATGAAAAACTTTTTTAAATGAAAATATAAAATGATGCGTTTTGACCCCTGAACCCCTTAAATAAAATAATCACAGCTATAATTCATAACTTGATATGAAATTTCAGCTATAAAAAAGCATCGGCTAGGTGGCAGTTCGCTCACTTGACCCTCAAAAAAAAATTTGAAATTTGCAAACAAATTATCGATTTGGCTGCTGATAAATTTCAATCAGAAATCCTCTTAAATGTGCAAGTTTTGGTGATTACATATGATGATTTATATGTGTTCTATACGAAAATCAAAAGCAGAAAGCGGCAGTCATGTGTTTTTTAACCCTTTCGTAGTATGAAAAACTTTTTTAAATGAAAATATAAAATGATGCGTTTTGACCCTTGAACCCCTTAAATAAAATAATCACAGCTAAAATTCATAACTTGATATGAAATTTCAGCTATAAAAAAGCATCGGCTAAGCGGCAGTTCACTCACTTGACCCTCAAAAAAAATTTTGAAAATTGCAAACAAATTATCGATTTGGCTGCTGATAAATTTCAATCAGAAATCCTTTTAAATGTGCAAGTTTTGGTGATAACATATGATGATTTATATGTGTTCTATACGAAAATCATAAGCAGAAAGCGGCAGTCATGTGTTTTTTAACCCTTTCGTAGTATGAAAAACTTTTTTAAATGAAAATATTAAATGATGCGTTTTGACCCCTGAACCCCTTAAATAAAATAATCACAGCTATAATTCATAACTTGATATGAAATTTCAGCTATAAAAAAGCATCGGCTAGGTGGCAGTTCGCTCACTTGACCCTCAAAAAAATTTTTGAAATTTGCAAACAAATTATCGATTTGGCTGCTGATAAATTTCAATCAGAAATCCTCTTAAATGTGCAAGTTTTGGTGATAACATATGATGATTTATATGTGTTCTATACGAAAATCATAAGCAGAAAGCGGCAGTCATGTGTTTTTTAACCCTTTCGTAGTATGAAAAACTTTTTTAAATGAAAATATAAAATGATGCGTTTTGACCCCTGAACCCCTTAAATAAAATAATCACAGCTATAATTCATAACTTGATATGAAATTTCAGCTATAAAAAAGCATCGGCTAGGTGGCAGTTCGCTCACTTGACCCTCAAAAAAAATTTTGAAATTTGCAAACAATTTATCGATTTGGCTGCTGATAAATTTCAATCAGAAATCCTCTTAAATGTGCAAGTTTTGGTGATAACATATGATGATTTATATGTGTTCTATACGAAAATCATAAGCAGAAAGCGGCAGTCATGTGTTTTTTAACCCTTTCGTAGTATGAAAAACTTTTTTAAATAAAAATATAAAATGATGCGTTTTGACCCCTGAACCCCTTAAATAAAATAATCACAGCTATAATTCATAACTTGATATGAAATTTCAGCTATAAAAAAGCATCGGCCAGGTGGCAGTTCACTCACATGACCCTCAAAAAAAATTTTGAAATTTGCAAACAAATTATCGATTTGGCTGCTGATAAATTTCAATCAGAAATCCTCTTAAATGTGCAAGTTTTTGTGATTACATATGATGATTCATATGTGTTCTATACGAAAATCATAAGCAAAAAGCGGCAGTCATGTGTGTTTTAACCCTTTCATAGTATGAAAAACTTTTTAAAATGAAAATATAAAATGATGCGTTTTGACCCTTGAACCCCTAAAATAAAATAATCACAGTAATATTTCATAATCTGAGATGAAATTTTAGCTATAAAAAAGCATCGGCATTGCGGCAGTTCACTCACTTGACAATCAAAAAAATATTGAAAATTGCAAACAAATTATCGATTTGGCTGCTGATAAATTTCAATCAGAAATCCTCTTAAATGTGCAAGTTTTGGTGATTACATATGATGATTTATATGTGTTCTATATGAAAATTATGAGCAAAAAGCGGCAGTCATGTGTTTTTTAACCCTTTCGTAGTATGAAAAACTTTTTTAAATGAAAATATAAAATGATGCGTTTTGACCCCTGAACCCCTTAACTAAAATAATCACAGCTATAATTCATAACTTGATATGAAATTTCAGCTATAAAAAAGCATCGGCCAGGTGGCAGTTCACTCACTTGAACCTCAAAAAAAATTCTGAAATTTGCAAACAAATTATCGATTTGGCTGCTGATAAATTTCAATCAGAAATCCTCTTAAATGTGCAAGTTTTGGTGATTATATATGATGATTTATATGTGTTCTATACGAAAATCATAAGCAGAAAGCGGCAGTCATGTGTTTTTTAACCCTTTCATGGTATGAAAAACTTTTTAAAATGAAAATATAAAATGATGCGTTTTGACCCTTGAACCCCTAAAATAAAATAATCACAGTAATAATTCATAATCTGAGATGAAATTTTAGCTATAAAAAAGCATCGGCTAAGCGGCAGTTCACTCACTTGACCCTCAAAAAATTTTTGAAAATTGCAAAAAAATTATCGATTTGGCTGCTGATAAATTTCAATCAGAAATCCTCTTAAATGTGCAAGTTTTGGTGATTACATATGATGATTTATATGTGTTCTATACGAAAATTATGAGCAAAAAGCGGCTGTCATGTGTTTTTTAACCCTTTCGTAGTATGAAAAACTTTTTTAAATGAAAATATAAAATGATGCGTTTTGACCCTTGAACCCCTTAAATAAAATAATCACAGCTATAATTCATAACTTGATTTGAAATTTCAGCTATAAAAAAGCATCGGCTAAGCGGCAGTTCACTCACTTGACCCTCAAAAAAAATTTTGAAAATTGCAAACAAATTATCGATTTGGCTGCTGATAAATTTCAATCAGAAATCCTCTTAAATGAGTAAGTTTTGGTGATTACATATGATGATTTATATGTGTTCTATACGAAAATCATAAGCAGAAAGCGGCAGTCATGTGTTTTTTAACCCTTTCGTAGTATGAAAAACTTTTTTAAATGAAAATATAAAATGATGCGTTTTGACCCTTGAACCCCTTAAATAAAATAATCACAGCTAAAATTCATAACTTGATATGAAATTTCAGCTATAAAAAAGCATCGGCTAAGCGGCAGTTCACTCACTTGACCCTCAAAAAAAATTTTGAAAATTGCAAACAAATTATCGATTTGGCTGCTGATAAATTTCAATCAGAAATCCTTTTAAATGTGCAAGTTTTGGTGATAACATATGATGATTTATATGTGTTCTATACGAAAATCATAAGCAGAAAGCGGCAGTCATGTGTTTTTTAACCCTTTCGTAGTATGAAAAACTTTTTTAAATGAAAATATAAAATGATGCGTTTTGACCCCTGAACCCCTTAAATAAAATAATCACAGCTATAATTCATAAATTGATATGAAATTTCAGCTATAAAAAAGCATCGGCTAGGTGGCAGTTCGCTCACTTGACCCTCAAAAAAATTTTTGAAATTTGCAAACAAATTATCGATTTGGCTGCTGATAAATTTCAATCAGAAATCCTCTTAAATGTGCAAGTTTTGGTGATAACATATGATGATTTATATGTGTTCTATACGAAAATCATAAGCAGAAAGCGGCAGTCATGTGTTTTTTAACCCTTTCGTAGTATGAAAAACTTTTTTAAATGAAAATATAAAATGATGCGTTTTGACCCCTGAACCCCTTAAATAAAATAATCACAGCTATAATTCATAACTTGATATGAAATTTCAGCTATAAAAAAGCATCGGCTAGGTGGCAGTTCGCTCACTTGACCCTCAAAAAAAATTTTGAAATTTGCAAACAAATTATCGATTTGGCTGCTGATAAATTTCAATCAGAAATCCTCTTAAATGTGCAAGTTTTGGTGATAACATATGATGATTTATATGTGTTCTATACGAAAATCATAAGCAGAAAGCGGCAGTCATGTGTTTTTTAACCCTTTCGTAGTATGAAAAACTTTTTTAAATAAAAATATAAAATGATGCGTTTTGACCCCTGAACCCCTTAAATAAAATAATCACAGCTATAATTCATAACTTGATATGAAATTTCAGCTATAAAAAAGCATCGGCCAGGTGGCAGTTCACTCACTTGACCCTCAAAAAAAATTTTGAAATTTGCAAACAAATTATCGATTTGGCTGCTGATAAATTTCAATCAGAAATCCTTTTAAATGTGCAAGTTTTGGTGATAACATATGATGATTTATATGTGTTCTATACGAAAATCATAAGCAGAAAGCGGCAGTCATGTGTGTTTTAACCCTTTCATAGTATGAAAAACTTTTTAAAATGAAAATATAAAATGATGCGTTTTGACCCTTGAACCCCTAAAATAAAATAATCACAGTAATAATTCATAATCTGAGATGACATTTTAGCTATAAAAAAGCATCGGCATTGCGGCAGTTCACTCACTTGACCCTCAAAAATAATTGTGAAATTTGCAAACAAATTATCAATTTGGCTGCTGATAAATTTTAATCAGAAATCCTCTTAAATGTGCAAAATTTGGTGATTACGTATGATGATTTATATGTGTTCTATACGAAAATCATAAGCAGAAAGCGGCAGTCATGTGTTTTTTAACCCTTTCGTAGTATGACAAAACTTTTTAAATGAAAATATAAAATGATGCGTTTTGACCCCTGAACCCCTTAAATAAAATAATCACAGCTATAATTCATAACTTGATATGAAATTTCAGCTATAAAAAAGCATCGGCTAGGTGGCAGTTCGCTCACTTGACCCTCAAAAAAAATTTTGAAATTTGCAAACAAATTATCGATTTGGCTGCTGATAAATTTCAATCAGAAATCCTCTTAAATGTGCAAGTTTTGGTGATTACATATGATGATTTATATGTGTTCTATACGAAAATCATAAGCAGAAAGCGGCAGTCATGTGTTTTTTAACCCTTTCGTAGTATGAAAAACTTTTTTAAATGAAAATATAAAATGATGCGTTTTGACCCTTGAACCCCTTAAATAAAATAATCACAGCTAAAATTCATAACTTGATATGAAATTTCAGCTATAAAAAAGCATCGGCTAAGCGGCAGTTCACTCACTTGACCCTCAAAAAAAATTTTGAAAATTGCAAACAAATTATCGATTTGGCTGCTGATAAATTTCAATCAGAAATCCTCTTAAATGAGCAAGTTTTGGTGATTACATATGATGATTTATATGTGTTCTATACGAAAATCATAAGCAGAAAGCGGCAGTCATGTGTTTTTTAACCCTTTCGTAGTATGAAAAACTTTTTTAAATGAAAATATAAAATGATGCGTTTTGACCCTTGAACCCCTAAAATAAAATAATCACAGTAATAATTCATAATCTGAGATGAAATTTTAGCTATAAAAAAGCATCGGCATTGTGGCAGTTCACTCACTTGACCCTCAAAAATAATTGTGAAATTTGCAAACAAATTATCAATTTGGCTGCTGATAAATTTTAATCAGAAATCCTCTTAAATGTGCAAGTTTTGGTGATTACATATGATGATTTATATGTGTTCTATACGAAAATTATGAGCAAAAAGCGGCTGTCATGTGTTTTTTAACCCTTTCGTAGTATGAAAAACTTTTTTAAATGAAAATATAAAATGATGCGTTTTGACCCTTGAACCCCTTAAATAAAATAATCACAGCTATAATTCATAACTTGATTTGAAATTTCAGCTATAAAAAAGCATCGGCTAAGCGGCAGTTCACTTACTTGACCCTCAAAAATAATTGTGAAATTTGCAAACAAATTATCAATTTGGCTGCTGATTAATTTCAATCAGAAATCCTCTTAAATGTGCAAGTTTTGGTGATTACATATGATGATTTATATGTGTTCTATACGAAAATCATAAGCAGAAAGCGGCAGTCATGTGTTTTTTAACCCTTTCGTAGTATGAAAAACTTTTTAATGAAAATATAAAATGATGCGTTTTGACCCTTGAACCCCTAAAATAAAATAATCACAGCTATTATTCATAATCTGAGATAAAATTTTAGCTGTATAAAAGCATCGGTATTGCGGCAGTTCACTTACTTGACCCTCAAAAATAATTGTGAAAAATGCAAACAAATTATTAATTTGGCTGCTGATAAATTTCAACCAGATATCCTCATAATGTGCCAGGTTTGGTGATTACAAATGATGATTAATATGTGTTCTATATGAAAATTATAAACAAAAAGCGGCAGTCATACGTTTTTTAACCCTTTCATGGTATAACAAAACTTTTTAAATGAAAATATACAATGATGCGTTTTGACCCTTGAACCCCTGAAATACAATAATCACAGCTATAATTCATCATTGGAGATAAGATTTAAGCTATAAAAAAGCATCGGCATTGTGGCAGTTCACTTACTTGACCTTAAAAAAAAATTGTGAATATTGCAAATAATTTATCAATTTGGCTGCTGATAAATTTCAACCAGAAATCTCCTAAAATGTGCCAGTTTTGGTGATAAAAAATGATGATTTATATGTGTTCTATACGAAAATTATAAACAAAAAGCGGCAGTCATGCGTTTTTTAACCCTTTCATGGGATAACAAAACTTTTTTAAATGAAAATATTCAATGATGCGTCTTAACCCTTGAACCCCTTAAATAAAATAATCAACGCTATAATTCATAATCTGAGATGAAATTTGAGCTATAAAAAAGCATCAGCATTGCGGTCGTTCACTTACTTGACCTTCAAAAAAAATTGTGAAAATCGCAAACAAATTATTAATTTGGCTGCTGATAAATTTCAACCAGAAATCCTCTAAAATGTGCCAGTTTTGGTTACTTATACCGTAGCTTATATCTCTTCGACAGCTTCGGCTGGTCAGCGGCGTCGGCGTCGGCAGTACTCTTTCTATACCGTAGCTTATATCTCTTCGACGGCGTCGGCTGTACAGAGGCGTCGGCGTCGGCAGTACTCTTTCTATCATGTAGCTTATATCTCTTCGACGGCGTCGTCTGGTCAGCGGCGTCGGCGTTGGCAGTACTCTTTCTATCCCGTAGCTTATATCTTTTCCACGGCGTCGGCTGGTCAGCGGCGTCAGCGTCGGCATTTCTCTTTCTATACTGTAGCTAATATTTCTTCGACGGCGTCGGCTGGTCAGCGGCGTCGGCGTCGGCAGTACTCTTTCTATCCCGTAGCTTATATCGACGGAGTCGGCTGGTCAGCGGCGTCGGCGTCGGCAGTACTCTTTCTATCACGTAGCTTATATCTCTTCGACGGCGCGGTGGCGTCGGCTGGTCAGCGGCGTCAGCGTCGACAGTACTCTTTCTATCCCGTAGCTTATATCTCTTCGACGGAGTCGGCTGGTCAGCGGCGTCGGCGTCGGCAGTACTCTTTCTATCACGTAGCTTATATCTCTTCGACGGCGCGGCGGCGTCGGCTGGTCAGCGGCGTCGGCGTCGACAGTACTCTTTCTATCCCATAGCTTATATCTCTTTGACGGCGTCGGCTGGTCAGCGGCGTCGGCGTCGGCAGTACTCTTTCTATCCCGTAGCTTATATCTCTTTGACGGCGTCGGCTGGTCAGCGGCGTCGGCGTCGGCAGTTCTCTTTCTATCCCGTAGCTTATATCTCTTCGACGGAGTCGGCTGGTCAGCGGCGTCGGCGTCGGCAGTACTCTTTCTATCACGTAGCTTATATCTCTTCGACGGCGCGGCGGCGTCGGCTAGTCAGCGGCGTCGGCGTCGACAGTACTCTTTCTATCCCGTAGCTTATATCTCTTCGACGGAGTCGGCTGGTCAGCGGCGTCGGCGTCGGCAGTACTCTTTCTATCCCATAGCTTATATCTCTTAGACGGCGTCGGCTGGTCAGCGGCGTCGGCGTCGGCAGTACTCTTTCTATCACGTAGCTTATATCTCTTCGACGGCGCGGCGGCGTCGGCTGGTCAGCGGTGTCGGCGTCGACAGTACTCTTTCTATCCCATAGCTTATATCTCTTTGACGGCGTCGGCTGGTCAGCGGCGTCGGCGTCGGCAGTACTCTTTCTATCCCGCAGCTTATATCTCTTTGACGGCGTCGGCTGGTCAGCGGCGTCGGCGTCGGCAGTACTCTTTCTATCCCGTAGCTTATATCTCTTCGACGGCGTCGGCTGGTCAGCGGATGCGATATTAATCATCATTTGTAATCTCCAAAACTGGCACATTTTAGAGAATTTCTGGTTTAAATATATCAGCAGCCAAATTGATAAATTGTTTGCAATATTCACAATTTATTTTTAAGGTCAAGTAAGTGAACTGCCGCAATGCCGATGCTTTTTTATAGCTGAAATCTTATCACCAATGATGAGTTATAGCTTTGATTATTTTATTTAAGGGGTTCAAGGGTCAAAACACATCATTGCATAATTTCATTTAAAAAAGTTTTGTTATACCATGATAGGGTTAAAAAACGCATGACTGCCGCTTTCTGTTTATAATTTTCGTACAGAACACATATTAATTCATCATTTGAAATCACCAAAACTGGCACATTTAAGAGGATTTCTGGTTGAAATTTATCAGCAGCCAAATTAATAATTTGTTTGCAATTTTCACAATTTTTTTTGAAGGTCAAGTAAGTGAACTGCCGCAATGCCGATGCTTTTCTATAGCTGGAATTACAAATCTGAGTATGAATAATAGCTGTGATTATTTTATTCCAGGGGTTCAAGGGTCAAAACGCTTCATTTCATTTTTCATTTAAAAAAGTTTGGTCCTACAACGATAGGGTTAAAAAACACATGACTGCCGCTTTCTGTTTGTGATTTTCATAAAGAACACATATTATTCATCATTTGTAATCACCAAAACTGGCACATTTTAGAGGATTTCTGGTTGAAATTTATCAGCAGCAAAATAAATAATTTGTTTGCAATTTTCACAATTTTTTTTGAAGGTCAAGTAAGTGAACTGCCGCAATGCCGATGCTTTTTTATAGCTTAAATCTTATCTCTAGTGATGACTTATAGCTTTAATTATTTATTTAAGGGTTTCAAGGGTCAAAACGCACCATTGCATAATTTCATTTAACAAAGTTTTGTTATACAATGAAAGGGTTAAAAAACGCATGACTGCTGCTTTCTGTTTATAATTTTCGTATGGAACTCATATTAATTCATCATTTGAAATCACCAAAATTGGCACATTTTAGAGGATTTTTGGTTGAAATTTATCAACAGCCAAATTATTTATTTGTTTGCAATTTTCACAATTATTTTTGAAGGTCAAGTAAGTGAAACGCCGCAATGCCGATGCTTTTTTATAGTTGAAATTATAAATCTGAGTATGAATAATAGCTGTGATTATTTTATTATAGGGGTTTAAGGGTCAAAACCCATCATTTCATTTTTTCATTCAAAAAAGTTTTGTAATACAATGAAAGGGTTAAAAAACGCATGACTGCCGCTTTCTGTTTATAATTTTCGTATAGAACTCATATTATTCATCTTTTGTAATCACCAAAACTGGCACATTTTAGAGGATTTCTGGTTGAAATTTATCAGCAGCCAAATAAATAATTTGTTTGCAATTTTCACATTTTTTTTTGAAGGTCAAGTAAGTGAACTGCCGCAATGCCGATGATTTATTATAGCTTCAATTTCATCTTTGTTTATGAATTATAGCTGTGATTATTTTATTTAAGGGTTTCAAGGGTCAAAACGCATCATTGCATATTTTCCTTTAAAAAAGTTTTTTATACCATGAAAGGGTTAAAAAACGCATGAATGCCGCTTTCTGTTTATAATTTTCGTATAGAACACATATCATTTGTAATCACCAAAACTGGCAAATTTTAGAGGATTTCTGGTTGAAATTTATCAGCAGCAAAATTGATAAATTGTTTGCAATATTCACAATTTTTTTTAAGGTCAAGTAAGTGAACTGCTGCAATGCCGATGCTTTTTTATAGCTGAAATCGTATCTCCAATGATGAATTATAGCTTTGATTATTTTATTAAAGGGGTTCAAGGGTCAAAACGCATCATTGCATAATTTCATTTAAAAATGTTTTGTTATACCATGAAAAGGTTGAAAAACGCATGACTGTCGCTTTCTGTTTATAATATTCGTATAGAACACATATTAATTTATCATTTGTAATCACCAAAACTGGCACATTTTAGAGGATTTCTGGTTGAAATTTATCAGCAGCCAAATTAATAATTTGTTTGCAATTTTCACAATTTTTTTAGAAGGTCAAGTAAGTGAACTGCCGCAATGCTGATGCTTTTCTAAAGCTAGAATTTCAAATCTTAGTATGAATAATAGCTGTGATTATTTTATTTCAGGGGTTCAAGGGTCAAAACGCTTCATTTCATTTTTTCATTTTAAAAAGTTTTGTCCTACAACGAAAGGGTTAAAAAACACATGACTGCCGCTTTCTGTTTATGAATTTCGTATAAAACACATATTATTCATCATTGGCAATCACCAAAACTGGCACATTTTAGAGGATTTTTTGTTGAAATTTATCAGCAGCCAAATAAATAATTTGTTTGCAATTTTCACAATTTTTTTTGAAGGTCAAGTAAGTGAACAGCCGCAATGCCGATGACTTTTTATTGCAATTTCATCTTTGTTTATGAATTATAGCTGTGATTATTTTATTTCAGGGGTTTAAGGGTCAAAACGCTTCATTTCATTTTTTCATTTAAAAAAGTTTTGTCCTACAACGATAGGGTTAAAAAACACATGACTGCCGCTTTCTGTTTATGATTTTCGTATAGAACACATAATAATCATCATTTGTAATCACCAAAACTCGCACATTTTAGAGGATTTCTGGTTGAAATTTATCAGCAGCCAAATTGATAAATTGTTTGCAATATTCACAATTTTTTTTTATAGGTCAAGTAAGTGAACTGCCGCAATGCCGATGCTTTTCTATAGCTGAAATTACAAATCTGAGTATGAATAATAGCTGTGATTATTTTATTTCAGGGGTTCAAGGGTCAAAACGGTTCATTTCATTTTTCATTTAAAAAAGTTTTGTCCTACAACGATAGGGTTAAAAACACATGACTGCCGCTTTCTGTTTATGATTTTCGTACAGAACACATATTAATCATCATTTGTAATCACCAAAACTGGCACATTTTAGAGGATTTCTGGTTGAAATTTATCAGCAGCCAAATTGATAAATTGTTTGCAATATTCACAATTTTTTTTAAAGGTCAAGTAAGTGAACTGCCGCAATGCCGATGCTTTTCTATAGCTGAAATTACATCTCTGAGTATGAATAATAGCTGTGATTATTTTATTTCAAGGGTTCAAGGGTCAAAACGCTTCATTTCATTTTTTCATTTAAAAAAGTTTTTCCTACAACGATAGGGTTAAAAAACACATGACTGCCGCTTTTTGCTTATGATTTTCGTTTAGAACACATTATAGTCATCATTTGTAATCAACAAAACTTGCACATTTTAGAGGATTTCTGGTTGAAATTTATCAGCAGCCAAATTGAGAATTTGTTTGCAATTTGCACATTTTTTTTTTGAGGGTCAAGTATGTGAACTGCCACAATGCCGATGCTTTTTTATAGCTGAAATTTTTTCTCAGTTAATGAATTATAGCCGTGATTATTTTATTTAAGGGGTTCTAGGGTCCAATCGCATCATTTTATATTTTCTTAAAAAAAAGTTATTTCATACCACGAAAGGGTTAAAAAACACATAAATGTCGCTTTCTGCTCATGACTTTTGTACAGAAAATATAATAATCATTAGTTTTAATTACCAAAACTCGCATGTTCTAGAGTACTTCTGTTTAAATATTTTATCAGCAGCCAATTTGATAGTTTATTTTCAATTATCAATAATTTTAAATATTTAGTTTGGAAGGTGAAGGACCTGAGCTGCCGCAATGTTTTTGCTTTTTCATTGCTGAAATGGTATCCCTAATCATGAGTGCAATAAAATTTAAATATTTGAAAATCTACCTCCCTAATTTGGTTGGGTTATAGGCTGCTAGATTTTGGCTGCCAACTTCACACCGGTAATATTTTCTACCACCTTAGTTATATTGTATTTAACGAATTATTGATTTGGGGTGTACAAAAACCGATGACGAAGCGTCTTTGATTGAAAATGCTGCCCAGTCCCCGCAGCGTCTAATAGAACCGGAACACATTGTAAGGTGTTTAGTTACAGATTTTCTACTTGAAGATGAAATCCGGATGGAGATTGAACCATTAATTTTGGCACAGCAGTCCATAGCCATTACCGTTCGGCTTCCATTGCATCAAAAGTTATTTCGAAGACAGCACAATGTACTGCTGCAAGTTTATATTATATGCAGATTCGATTAAGGCTAAAACGTTTATTCTAGAACATCAAGTACAACAACTAGTCTTAGGTATCAAGACTGCTCCAAATTTTCTTCAACTAGTAATAAATAATACACAAAATCAATAAGACGTTTTATAATTATATTATAATTATTATTTAGTAACCGGCTAGGACTCTATTATATTATACATAAATTTAAAAATTACAAAATATTTCATAAAAAAAAATTAATATAAATTCAACATACATCTACAGTCATCTTTTAAAATGTTTTTGAGCTTTCTTTTGGCTACACAATAACACCAATAGAACGTTTTGAAGCCTCATATGATGTAAGTGTAACATATGAACCTCTAAAACGTTCTTGTGGTGATAAGTGCTATTTTAATATTCATGCTGACAGCTTCTACACGTTGCTGAATTGTAATAAAATTCAATATATGGGTGGCACTTCATCCATTTGGAGTATTGGGATAAGTATGACAGCAGTCTGATCTCTGGAACAGCAAAACGTTGTCAATCACAAAGTTGAAAAATATGCTATCCATGTAAGCCACCTAATAGTACTTGGAACTTATATCACAAGCCACCAGTTGCCTGCAGGATTACTGTTCTGTATCGACCGGATCGTCCACTCCTGAACACAGTCCTCCGCTGTTTAGGGGTGTGAAAATGCTTGGTGGCCATACGCTTGGAAGGCGTCTTGGGGATCGCAAAAAACAATATTGATAGATCTTTGTTATGTTAAGAGAAACACACAAAACGAGCATTATACGAAAAAGAAAGAAATGTCAGTAAATAAATAAATATCAATGAAAAATGCAAAGAATATTGAGTAATTTGTTATCAATAGATTACAATCTCATTAAAATCCATTCTGATTCAGAAATGTGTTTTCAATTATATTGAAATAACATTTCTGAATTTTTTTTGGCTTTATTAAACAAAATACTATGAACTATATACAACACTACAGCTACTACAATAAAAGCATTTAGACACCTATAAGTCATAGCAGACTCATAGGCAGTCCAAATGCTCCAGCCTTCTCCCAGTTGGCAGCGTGCCCAGCATGCTGGCAGCATTGCCCCGTTGAATTGCAATGCTTATTCGTTGAGCCAAATATGTGCCAGCATTTTGATCACGCGTCGCATCGACCAAACGCTGAGATAGGTTTTGGAAAATACGATGAGCTCCCGGTCCCCACGGACCCAACGTCTCTACACCAAACGGCTCAAATATGTAACCCATACCGAGGTTAGCATATTTGCGCCGCTTGAGTTGCTCCGCCGAAGTAGCTGCAGCGCCAGCCCTCACGTTGGTTTCAGAAAGATGTGACAGCGCTAAAGTGTCCACGCACGTAGCGTCCCACACTAAGGGCCGTCCTAACTTCCACGGAACCAGAGTCATGCCGTCAGGTCTTTTACCATCGTCACGCATCAGACCATTCGGTTCGAGAATAGCTGGAACATTGGCGCTGGTAAAAGCCCGGCGAATGATATCGTTAAGGCTGGGGTGGCGGGAAATTCGACCAGCACTTCGAGAGCAGGAGAGGCCATGGTGACCGAGTTGATCAACTGCAGTACCACACTGGCAGTGATGTGCAACACAACACCTTGCACCCAAGCGTAAGCTAATAGCTAGACGAAAAGCGGATGGATCTATAAGGCTACCAGTTTTGTAAGAAGGAATGGCCTGTAACCAAAGACCGGATTACCACACAGAAACAGCGAGAATACGAGCACGATTTGCGATGCTAGAACACGTATTTAAAAGATCTTTCCGTGTTAGCTCGCATAGAGGCCGATCCCACTGTTTCTGAGATGACAACATTTTTGGGAATTCAGTATTTGGACAAGCCAGTCTCCATGTGTTTTTGGCCTCAGCCAGATATGCTACATCGAAAGAGCCTAAAGATCGTGCAAGAATTTTTTCTACTAATTTGTGTGTACTGTGTACAGAAGGCAAAAAAGCTGGTAATGCCACACTAGAAATTTTGCGTATCCCTATGCCCCCCAACCTCACAGGGAGGGAAGCTTGCACCCAAGCCCTATCATCCATCTCAACATTCAAAACCGACACTAACGTATCTTTTACTAAGTTGTCTAAGCTTAACAAAAGCTCACTGTGTTGCCACAGCTGACAACATCTTAAATAGTATGTAAATTTAGGAACGAAAAGGCAAAATCTTATAATTGTAAAAGCCATATGGGCGTTAATTTTGGATAATCTGCTAGAAGCATTTCTAAACTTTTGAATTTGTTCTTCGACAAATGGTGATAAAGATTCGTTAAGAATCGGTGAACCCAAAAGACGAAGCGAACTTGTTTCTACTAATTTTATATTAGGCGCAAGTAAGATGAATTTTTCAATAATCGAAACTTTATCCGGACAAGTATCACAAACAAAAAGTTCACATTTAGAAAAATTTAGTTCAAGGCCAATAACACGAAAATCGTCTATAAGTACTCGCAAGTCATCCAAAACCGTGTTCGCATCGCCTCCTAAGGTTCCGTCATCCAAATACCAAACGTTAAGTTTTGATTGGAGACGTTGAATTATTGAGTGGATCGCAAGGCTAAAAATGGCTGGTCCCAGAGGATCACCCTGTTGACATCCTACGGAAGATAAAATAACGTTATTTTGGTATGTTAAATTTGACGGTTTGCCGTAGCATTGCCAAAGAAAAGGGTATAATTCCGGAATTTTATCTTTCACTTCAGTCAAAAGAGTGCCTCTATCTAAAGAGTTGAATGCATTTTTAACATCCACCTTCAAAAGCACATCTCCATACATTTCTGAATTAGGACATGTATCGTTGTTTTACTTTAAAGATGGAAGTTCTGTAATTTAATAAGAACATCAAGTACGTTTCTTAGCATTAAGCACTGTTCTAAATCCTCATGTTTATAAAATAGAAGCTACGAAAATCTAGTAATATAACACTACATAACAATAATACTCAACGTAACGCAATTTATATGCATAGATGGACACCATAAATGATCTTAGAAACGTATAGATACGTAACTTTGGCATGAGGCCTAAACAAAATAATATAAGTAAAAAAAGATAATTTCAGTTTTTACAAAATAAAAATGTTCTTTTCATACAGATTCAATTATTATGTTTACATTTGGGAATGGCTACTCTCTGCGTTTAAAGCTGCTTTGAACTTGCATTTCGCTACACAATAACACCATTGAAATGTATTGGGGATACAGATGAGGTATGTGTAGAGTATGTGTGTGAGCACACAATGGAATTTAACCTAGTTATATATTATGCTCACAAGATCACAAAGAGCGCCGCAGAAAATCAAGTTTTGTACTAGTAACTAAATAATAACAAAATTGCGGGAAGAGCGCACATTGTCCTGCTGCATGATGAGACGAATTACTTAGCATTCCATGGATTCACCGTGCGGGTGCCGCGTCCATAGCGTTGCAGAGGAAGAGGCTAGAGGGGCTTGGGGCTTGCAGCCCAGGAGCAGGGTTAAGAGGCCTTTTTACGATATATCAATGCTCCCCTTCCCGCTCGAGCCTCCTCCTCTACCTAACCAAATTTGGTAAGATCCAACTCATGCCGCTTTAGATGCACGTTCTAGGATGGAAGATACGGTTGTTCTTGGCAGGCCAACGTTTTTAAGTAGGTTATATAGGGATTTCGCTGGTGTACCCCTTGCTCCAACTTCTACAGCATATAAATTAACCACATAACCGTTTTTGGTTAATTTATTTGTTAGGTCATATTTGTTTGTTTTATATTGTGTGGTCTTTAGGTATGTTCGTTTCCCATGGCATAGTAAGTTCTATAAGTATGCGTTTTAGTTTTTTTGAGTATAAAAATATGTCTGGTCAGAGTATAAAAATATAATGATATTATTATAATCGTAATCGTTTGGGACAAGTGTTGCTACACTAGAACATCATGAATAGTTGAATGAGGCATCAAGGACAGTTACAAAACCTCATACTTAATTATCAAAAAGACTAAAAACTAGTAATAAAACTTGGCATAAACAAGACGTTTTATAATTTTCTAATATTTAAATAGAAATATTACAAAACAATACGTAAATTCTACAAAGATCTACCGTCTCTTTTTTAAGTGTTTCGAGCTTCCTTTTGGCTACACAATAACACCAATAAAACGTTCTATAGTATCCTATGATGTAAGTGTATAACATAAGAAAACCTCAAAACGTTTTTATGGTGGTATGTGCTATATATTATTCATATTGACAGCTTCCACACGCTGCTGACTTGAACCTAATTCAATACCTAAGTCTCATCCCTGGAACAGCAAATCGTTGCAGATCATAAAGCGTTTTAAATGTGCTATACATATATGTTATAATAGTAAGCCATCAAATAGTACTTATATTACAAGCCACCAGCTGCCTGCAAAAGTACTTTCCTGTATCAGCCGGATTGTTTGCTGCAGAACTTCCTGTTAAGGGGTATTTGCACTAATCCCCACGCTTGGCAGGCAGCTTGGGAATTGTAGTGAAATATGACAGTTTTATCGAAGGCACTGCTGCTCACCTTCCAGTATTTGTCCCTTAGTCCCCTTTTACGACACCCACGGGAAGATATGGTCAGGTGCAATTCTAACCCGTTACCCCACGAAGGAATTTGACTGCGGTGGGACAAAAGTTAGTCCGTGTGCTTCTTTGTTCGTTTGTTTACAATTAGTATTAACGTCACATGAGCAAATATTATTATTATTTCATTGAATTAAATAGTCTGTAATCGTGTCTGTGATACATAGTATCTACTTCACATTCACTGAAAAACGATTCAGCATTTAGCCATTAAAAGTCAACAAACACGCGAAACAACCAAGTCACTTTCACTAAAACCCAAAAGGAACTATAGCTCTATTTTGTTTTAATGGAATATTTGATTGGGTCCCTCAAAAACTACAGTGTGTCTTTGGGTGAAAATGCTGCCCTCTCCCCGCAGCATCGAATGACCTCCGTCATCCAGACTATGAGGCCTCTTCCCAACTCACTTGTTATCTAAAATATCTGTTTTTATATGCCCACCAGGTATAGCATAATCAGTAGATTATTAAATGGACCGACGAAAAATATTGAAAACTCTTTCGATGACTGTGATATTGTTTGTTACATTAGCAGTCACTGTTGAATCATCGTGGTAAACGGCTACGGTTACTGAATAAATGAATACAAGAACACATATTTTTGACAACGCACTTTTTTTATTTTTACAAATAATATAAAATTATTTTAATAAAACACTTAAAAGTTATAAAAATTCTATCCAAGGACAAATCCGCCGGTGGTTTTTTATTTTCACTGTAACGGTAACATTTTGTTGAAATCGTTTACATCCAAAGCAGCATCCAAAACACTCTGAGCACACAATAGAATTTAACCTAGTTATATTCCCCCTTCCGTCTGGACCGCAACAGCAATCAGACGTGTCCACCGTGTCGAAATAATTAAATGATCTTAAAATATATTCAATCCAAAATAGCTTAATGTACTAGGACATAAGTGTGAAAATCGTAAGAAAGCGAAGATTGTGCAACTACAGTGTCCCACTCCAGCTGTACTGAATCGAGACCTACGTACGTGAGTGCACATTTACTTACTGAGCGAGATAGCGCTATTGCAGCGTGCCAGCAGTGGGAAAGACTCCTAGATACTGTTCTCAGCCACAGTAATTCACTTTGCCATACGTTTACTACGTTTTACGTTCTTTATTTAATAATCGTAAATGCCGTTGAAGAGAACGCCCCCTACATCGCCTCTGAAACCTTCTGGTCCGTGACTAGTATGGCATCTCTTAGTGGCACCGATGAAAGGACAAGGATGGTAAAGGGCAGGATTAAGTGTAACCCAGATTTCGCTACTTGCATGACAGAATTTAAGGGAATGTTTGATGAGTGGACGAAAAAACAACGTAAAAATTTGAATAAATGTTTGGTCAATATAACGAAAATTATAGTCAAAATATAATGTTCTTAAAAAGGAGAACGACTCTCTTCAAGCTCACTGTCAGGAGTTAGAATCTAAGTTGGAGAAGATAGATCACAACCATAAAATATCTTGAGGAATGTGCCCACTTTAAACGAAAAATCTGAAACAAAAAACCAACTTCTTGAACTCGTATTAGAAGCGGGGAAAATCTTCGACATGGCGTTGCAGCCCTGTGACATCAGGGATGTATATCGTACTAATGCAAAACCGGGTTTCAGCAAACCCATCATAGCGGATTTTACAAGTCTTATCACAAAAGAAAAGTTTATGACAGCCTCGAAGCTGTATAATAGAAGGCACAAAAACAATCGATTTAATACTACAAACCTTCAAATGAACTGCCAAAGACTGCTGTGTATGTTTCTGAAATCCTTACCCTACGCATGAAAAATTGCATTTTCTAGCGCGGGAACACGCAAAAACTTATTGTTATTCGTTCTGCTGGGTGGCACATGGGAAAATGTATTTGCAAGCTAAAGAAAACTCACCGTCAATCCTTGTTAATCACGACACGAAAAAATGTCGACACCCGCATATACAGAAATATATACATTCCGCTGTACAGAAATCGCTCGTCTAGTTTTATAAATAGTAATAATAACTCATAATATCTTGTTATCAATATATTGTATGTTTACCTACTTTTTTTTCACTAAGGATATCCATTTCCAAGCAAATGCCTTACCACACCATGAACAAAGGATTTGTTTCATAACATATTTTCTTGAGTGCAGAACAATGAAGGTATTATTTGTTATATCTTTTCCATAGCTCGTAATTATAAAAATGCAAACAGTGCCACTTGTCAGTCCTTTCTTTGGCTTTAGACCTTTAGCTAAACCCCTCAAAAATCATAAAATGTTAAATGGATAATTTCAGTGAAATTAATACTGAAATTGGATCTTTGATGGGGTCTTCTTCCTTTAAGTGCTCACCTGAAGAGTGTCTTAATTATATTGATCAACACAGTAATTCTTCTTTGAATTTCTTACATCTAAACATACGTAGCATTTAATGTAACATTGATATTGCGAAAGTCCTTCTCTCTAGACTCAAAGTGGAATGTAATGTTGTTATTTTAACTGAGTGATGGTTGAGTAAATCTGTAAAAACACCTTTAATAGATGGCTTTGTCAGCTATAGATCAGGCTTTAAAAACCAAAATGATGGAGTAGTTATTTACGTCAATTCTTGAATAGCTTGTCACGTAACCGAACCTACTGTTATAAACGCAAGTGGCTTGCTATTTACCAAAAGTCCTTAGCTATAATTGCGGTATACCGCTCACCTTCGAAAAAAATGCGCTTAATTTTTTGTACAGCCTAAATGACTTATTATCTACGTTATCTAGCTTTCCGACCGTTGCGGTCATTGGTGATGTTAATATAAATATTGCACCTCAGAATGATTACCTAAGTATAACAGCTGCGCACGCAATGCTACCAAGTTTGCCGACATTTTGCCGACCCGACTGAACAACTGTCTGGATCATGTGATAATAAAAACTGACAAAATAGCCACCACATTGGTCTTGGATAGTGTAGTGACAGATCACGCTCCAGTATTCTTATGTATTGCAATGAATGACACAGTTAAAAGGTCAAATAAAACTATATCTCGTATTGACTACCCCGCCATTATCTCCAAACTAAAGGAGACGGACTACTCCCAGATCTTTCAGCTTAGCGACGGAAATATTGCTACAGAAACCTTCATCGCAATAATAATGAAATTAATAAGCTTAAATACTAAAATTTGTAGGGTTCCGTGTAGAAAAAGATCTATTAAACCATGGATTACTCCTGGTCTGATGTATGAGAAATCGTGACAGACTATATAAAAACTTTAAAAAGAATGCAGGAAATCTTGTTCTAAAGTTAACTTATGTAAGATACCGAAATTTTTGTAATAACCTTTTAAAAATAATAAAGGTAGAGTAAGAGAAGAGTGAATTTCAAAAAGCTAAAGGAAACTCATAAGCTACATGGCAAGTAGTTAAAAGATTGGCAAATATTCATCCAAACTCTACATCAGCAAAACAATTATTAAACTCCACAATGGACCCAAAAGATTCATTATGATTAATTCAGATAGAGTAAATAAGTATTTTGTAAGTGTTGGGCAAACATCAGCAAGCAAGGATACACCCCTCGAATCAAGTGTTGTTGAAACATCTATATTTTCTAATGTGGACTCTATGGCTATCCATGAAACTGACTGCGCTGAAATTGAGCAAATTATTATGAACCTAAAACAGGACTCTGCGATGGGCTGGGACGGGATACTTGTAAAATTACTCAGAAAGGCCAGAGAAGTACTTATTCCTCTCCTGACGTACATTTTAATTTATGTCTATCAACAGGCACGTTTCTAAAATCCTTTAATAATAATAATAAATCTTTATTTCAGGTAACAGAGACAATAAATAAATTTAAAACGCGTATGACTGCTTCTGCTGCCGTGCTGTAGGTGGTCGTACAATTGCAGTCGGTGTGGACGTCATAGGCTGTGACGATGACGTGACGTCAGGTGCAGGTCGAGTTATGTAGTTTTGACCCCGCGGTGACTCAGTAGGCGATATTGTCGCTGAACTGCAGAGTGGCGATAATTGTTGTCGAGTACCGCCTCGATGTAGGTTAACGTTTTGCAGACTAGATGATTGTGAAAACGCAAATCACATATTTCCGATTAAAAAAAAAAAAACTATAGTACAACCAATATTTAAAGCTTGGCTTTAGACTTATCAAACATATAAGAAAAGCTCTTACACAAGCAACTTACAATTTACCTTGACAAACATAACATTTTATCTAAAAACCAATATTAGTTAATTTAATAGGCTTTCGTAAAAGTGTTTCTACTGAAGATGCTGTAATGGACTTGACTTACTCTATTATTAGTCACCTTAATAACAAATCTCAAATTATTGGTATTTTTCTCGATCTCTCTAATGCTTTCGACACTGTCTCCATCGATAAGCTCATTTTGAGGATGGAACGACTAGGTATTCGTGGGATAGCCTTAAATATATTTCGTGATTATCTCACTGATCGAATACAGAGTTTAAAAATGGAAAACTACCTTAGCGATGACGAACCTCTGAATTTCGGTGTACCACAAGGCAGGATCTTAGGTCAAACCCTGTTTTTAAAATACATCAATAATCTCTGCAATCTTAAACTACCTCATTGTGAAATTTTTAACTATGCGGATGACACAGCTCTTATAATACGTGGAAAAACATGGCCTGAAGCCCAACGCTCAGCTGAGGCAGCTCTTATTAGTGTTATGGCGTGGCTTAATACAAGTTTATTAAGCCTTAATGTGAACAAAACAAAATTTATCACATTATCATTGAATACTCTCTCACAGCCTGATGAATTATTTTCTATATTGGCTCGTAGTAATTGTCAAACATCTCATTTTTCTTCATTTGACTGCCCAACGCTATTAAGAACTGAAGCAGTTACATATCTGGGGGATAAGGTACACAACCTATTAAATTGGAAAGCTCAAATTGAAACGCTCTCGTCGAAGACGCGTAAATTAATCTACGTTTTTAAAAAGCTCAGAGCTGCAGCTAGTATAGAAACCTTAAGGGATGTTTACATTTCGCTTGCATAATCTATCCTTACCTATTGTTCCACTACATGGGGAAGTGCCTGCACTACTCTATTATTGAAATTAGAACGGGCTCAAAGAGCAGTGCTCAAAGTTATTATTAAAAAGCTGATTTTATATCCCACGTTACTTTTGTACATGGACATCAAGCTTCTAACGGTGCGACAACTCTACATTCTCAACGCAATACTCCGTAAGCACAAAACCATCGAAGGCGTAATCGTGTATGTACCATATTTTCGTTCAATTGTCTTCTGGCTGGTAGACATTTTACAACAAGTAGCCGGCTTTACAATAAATTAAACGTCCAGCTCCATATTTAAAGCTATCGTCATTTCAAGTTAAATGTGTCACTACAAGGTATCTTTTACAACTGACTTACTCGGAAACGGAAAATATTCTAAAGACTAATATATAACACAATTAATAACTACAACAGGCACTAATCATCCAATAAGATAGTTTTTTACAACTTGTATACTTGTTTTAAATGTATGTAACAACAAACCATATCCAATATGTATGTAAATTCCTAAAAATGGTCAATGAAACTTTATATTATGCATTCTGCTCACAAGATCTAATGCCATTCATCCAAACTCTTATCACCTTTGACATGAGCTGCAATTTCTAATAACTCAGCAAGGTTTATGCATATTTTAGCCAACATGTTTGTAGACAAGTCATGAAACGTTATTTAAAACTACGCAATCAATCAATGTTGATAAAATAAGACCAACGGGGAGGCCAATACAAACATATACACAGCGTGTCTTTATAAGAACATGTTTATTTTTTTATTATAAAATTCGCATAAAAGGTTTCATAATTTTAAATAATTCTTAAGATTCCGACCTGATGATATGCGGTAACCTCCGCCTATTAGAAATGTATTTCCTTAAAAGTGACGAACCGCACTGCGCTCGTCTCCCTGAGACAAATAGTTGTTAACGCCCACGCATCAACATGTTATTTTACTGCCTCTCAAAGACTGCGGTCGGAACATACTCCTAGATGCTTGGCGACAGATTTTCTACTTGAAGGTTAAGCTAGCCGGGCGAGCATTCGCTAGATGCCTTCCTACTATGTGGTGAATCACAAGCCGCTGTTGAAGATCGCATGATAAACCTACGGCTCGGCAGTCTATCTCTCGGCTTTCATTTCCTTATTTTAGTTCGGTATCCCCAGACTGAAAAATAAATGTTTTAAGCTGGCGTTGGGTACACAATAACACCAATTAAACGTTTTGGGTTCACTTATGATTTTAGTACATACATAAGTGACCTGCAAAACGTTTTGTGGTAGTATGTGCTTTGTATTATTTCTGCCGATAGCTTCCACACAACGGCCATAGCGCTCGTAAGTTTTAATAATGAAGAAATTAAAAAAAAAATTGTAAACCCGGTTCCATTGGAAATACAGGAGAAGAGCACATTAGTAAAGAGGTATTTTTATTCAACTTAAACCTTATATTTGTGATGACTTCCACGGGGTTGCTCAAATATAATAGAAAACAGGTGCGAAAATGTTTGTGTATAAGTTTTTTTTTTCAGTGGAATATTTAACAGCAAATTTTATTTTATTTTATAACTTAATTACTACTGTTAGTATATGTGTGCGACTATATTAGCGACAAATGCTAACAAAATAATTATATTTTAAAATAGTAAGATATTTTCGTAACGCAAGCTTAGAAGACGTTTAAGATTTAAAGTCCCTCGTTATTCATCCGTTCTTCTCACAGTCTTGAAATACTGATATGTTATGTGTGTGTCACAGGATTACTGGTGTACAGACAAATACTTAAAGTATGTATTTCTATAATGCTGACAAAGTTGCTCGTAAGAGTGTATTACATATAACACTGTACCTACATGTCCATTATATGTTTCGTGCATAAACACAATTTTAAACCACTATTCATGTATCAGAAACTTCTTTTTTACTCTTCATCAAAAAAAGGAGGACGTTTTCAATTTGACTGTTTTTTTTTGTGTTTTGTCTGGAAACTCTTTACAGGGCGCACCGATTTTGTCGATTTTGAAACCTAGTGGTCCCATTTAATTTTGAGTGAGATTTGCTAAATAGTATTTGAGTTATTCTTATCCCTAGTAATGCTTTGTTTTATTAATCAGGTTAGTTATTTTCTGTGAAAAATTATTTCATGTCATGTATTTATAAGGAACTAGTAATAAAAGACTATCAGAACAAGTGGTTTTGTATTTTTATTTAAAAATTAAAAAAGTAAATCAGTTAAAACTATAGCCTAATTTAATACTATAGCCTGAACAATATCTTTGACCACATCATCACTAACCATCAGGTGAAATAGTCAGGCTACTCAAGGGCTAATCTATCATGTATAAAAAATATATTTAGAGCACATACATTTTATAATATAGAATTTTGGTGAAGTTGTTTTTGGACCGGCCGGACAAAATCTAAATCATCGAAACCACATTTGGAAGAGTAGCCTATATACGTTATATTAAAAAATTTAATACGATATAAACTGACACATCGAGAACTGATTCTCTTAATATCTATTATTAGGAATTATATTAGGTTTCATGTGATTTGAAGTAAAAATATGAGATCAATACATATATATACGACATTAACTGTGGCTTCGATAGTTGTAAAAATTTAGACCTGTTCGTGGTATCAGTATGAAGTTTAGTATACCACGGTAGTCTGAGTGTTTCTTTGTTCGTTTATTTACAATTAGTTTTTACGTCACATTAGTAAATTTTATTTTTATTTGAGTAAATAAAACAGCCTGTAATCGTGTTTGTGATACATAGAATCTTTTTCACATATTCACTGAAAATGATCAGGCATTTAGCCATCAAAAGTCAAAAAACACGCGGAGAGACCGAGTTACTTTTACTTGAAATCTAAAGGAACTCGGTCGCTCTATTTTGTTTCAGTGGATTATTTATGTGGGTCACTCAAAAATCACAGTGTGTCTTTGGGTGAAAATGCTGCCCACTCCCCGCAGCATCTAATGACCTCCGTCATCCAGACTATGAGGCCTCTTCCCGACTGCATTCTCACTTGTTACCTCAAATATCTGTTTTTAGATGCCTACCAGGTATTACATAATCAGTAGATTATTATATGTACCCACGAAAAAAAAATATTATAAAAACGATATAATCAATTGCAGGCACACTCTTGCGTTCATAGATCGAGGCAGAAAATCAAGTTTTGTACCATATTATTTAAATATCAAAAATTGCGGGAACACAATACAATGTAACTACGAAGGGACAAAACTTAGACTTATGCCATCGTATCTTTCTTTTACTAAGAGCACGTAGTAATATATTTTATCATACAGATTTTTTATGCTGTTTACAACAATAAAGCAGGCCAGACAATTAAAAATTACCGAATTACAAAGAAAAAAGTGATACTTTATCAAAAAATTGATATCTATCTTCATTACATTATAATAATATAATATTATCATAATATCTAATATCATCTATTTTATGTTAAGAAAAGAACAATATATCAGCAATAAACGGATATGAAAGAAATGTCTGATATTATATGAATATCAAGGAAATTATCTCACTGATCGAATACAGAGTTTAAAAATGGAAAATTACCTTAGCGATGACGAACCTCTGAATTTCGGTGTACCACAAGGCAGGATCTTAGGTCAAACCCTGTTTTTAATATACATCAATAATCTCTGCAATCTTAAACTACCTCATTGTGAAATTTTTAACTATGCGGATGACACAGCTCTTATAGTACGTGGAAAAACATGGCCTGAAGTCCAACGCTCAGCTGAGGCAGCTCTTATTAGTGTTATGGCGTGGCTTAATACAAGTTTATTAAGCCTTAATGTGAACAAAACAAAATTTATCACATTATCATTGAATACTCTCTCACAGCCTGATGAATTATTTTCTATATTGGCTCATAGTAATTGTCAAACATCTCATTCTTCTTCAATTGACTGCCCAACGCTATTAAGAACTGAAGCAGTTACATATCTGGGGGATAAGGTACACAACCTATTAAATTGGAAAGCTCAAATTGAAACGCTCTCGTCGAAGACGCGTAAATTAATCTACGTTTTTAAAAAGCTCAGAGCTGCAGCTAGTATAGAAACCTTAAAGGATGTTTACATTTCGCTTGCATAATCTATCCTTACCTATTGTTCCACTAGATGGGGAAGTGCCTGCACTACTCCATTTTTGAAATTAGAACGGGCTAAAAGAGCAGTGCTCAAAGTTATTATTAAAAAGCCGATTTTATATCCCACGTTACTTTTGTACATGGACATCAAGCTTCTAACGGTGCGACAACTCCACATTCTCAACGCAATACTCCGTAAGCACAAAACCATAACATATGATCGTCGTAAGGATCAAAACCATCGAAGGCGTAATCGTGTATGTACCATATTTTCGTACAATTGTCTTCTAGCGGGTAGACATTTTACAACAAGTAGCCGGCTTTACAATAAATTAAACGTCCAGCTGTACCAAAGAACGCCTGCCGTACCAAAAAGTGAACTAAAAAATTACAAACAAGTTACATGATTTTAATGTTGAATGGCCTCAATGCAGGTACTAAATAGATTATGTTTACTGTGCAATTAAAACACCATTGAAAACCCAGAAATGGAAAATAGATAACCAATCTTTTCATTGCAGTCGGGGGACAGTTCCTTGAAATAGTTCTTTACAGGTCCCCATTAAAATCATTTAACTTGTTTGTAATTTTTTAGTTCACTTTTTGGTACGGCAGGCGTGTTTTGTAATTTTTAAATTATTTCTTTTTATTTTGAAATAAGGATCTGCGTTAGTTTCTGTATTGTCAACAAAATGTACATACCTGTGTATTGCTTGATAACGCTTCAGAGGCATAAGATCGGCAACTATCAGATAGCGAGTGTCTGCGGCCCAATAATCCAAGGCTTGTGAGTACTAGGTGATTCTACGGAGTTACCAGGAGATGGTGCAGCGGAGTTCGAAACTTGATCAAGTATGAATGAAGTTGTGACTGATCGTATACTCGACATAGATGAAAGTTGCGGAAATGTAGATAGAAGTGGCATATTGGTCTCATATTCAATTTAATTGCTGTTGTTGTTGTCGTTGTCATCATTTTGTTGTGAAGGTGGCATAATTCTGGGACAAAAATGACCGATATCGTCATCAGAAGAGTATATGATAATTCCTGCGAGATATGAGTCGATTGAAGGTGCTTCAGAGGACGTTGAAAATCGACGTTGATTGAAGCCCATAATTCTCTCTTCATCTTCATTTTCGGAACTTGTAGCCTCGCTAACATCAGATCACGCATTTTCCGGCGGAATGTTCGACTTGATCTTGAATTTTGTAAATGTAAAAATAACTAAATGCAAAAGAAGCCCAGAGAAAATTATTGAATGCATTTGAAGCACTGAAAAACCATAACCAAGTGTAAAAAGCAGAGGTTTCCTACACTGCTGGTAAGAAGGTACTCAGTTACATAACTTATAAGGTAATAAAAAGCTGACCAGTAACATAAAAACTGGTCAAGTGCAAGACGAACCAAGCACGTTGAGCAACTAGATAAAAGTAAAGATTTTGTTATTCCAAACTCAATAAAAAAAAACTCACACCATGCAACTATGTTGAGAATACTCAACACAGAATTTTTTTTTAACAAAAAATGGAATCAACTTCAACACCCAAAAGTGTGAAATAACTTGTTGAAGTCGGTACCATGATGGTTCAAAAGTACCTATTATCAAAATATTGTGCTCATGGTACCGACTTTGACAAGTTATTTCACACTTTTGGGTGTTGAAGTCGGTTACATTTTTTGTTAAAAAAAAATTTAAACAAAAAATTTTTGATGAAATTTAAAATGAGACCAAACGACAAGCATCAACTTTCAAACAAAAAAAGAATTTTCAAAATCGGTTCACCCAGTCAAGAGATCTGAGGTAACAAACATAAAAAAAAATACTGACGAATTGAGAACCTCCTCCTTTTTGGAAGTCGGTTAAAAACTAAGCCTCGTTTACTTATCATCGAACTTTGTTGAGTGGCCTTAACACTTTTGTCAGAGGCCTACCATATCCTTCCTTCATGGATCGAATTATTGAAAAATAAATAGAAACAATTTTATAGACCCATCAACAGATTTAAACCGTTACTTTCACATTTAATGGACATTTAACTATTTAAAAGATATTTTTATCTGAATAACTCAAAGAGCTCTACGTTTGCTCGCCATCTTGCCGCTCTAATGTCAAAATTAGTGTTGCTACACGGTATAAATAAAAAATTCCTCTAAAATAGATAACGTAAAAATCATTAACGATTGCAAAGTAAATCATTGAACGCACAAATACCTAGTAATTTTTTTATTCAATCAAACTGTTATGAATGCTTTACAGAATCAAATTAAAGGTAAGTATTCAATCACTCACACTTGTTCATGTATATATATATCTGTTCCGTTATGTTCTGAGTGGTCAAATGCAAGAAAAACTTGAATCCGAGGTTCAAGGGTTCCTTCTATAGTATTATGAACGAATTTCCGGGATATATGATAACGAATTTTGTCCTGCAAGGATATACTAGTCGAATCACTGTACATTGTGGCGGAATAAGCTATAGGCCCACTTGTGTAAAGCCTCTAACAGATACATATCGTCACAGTATGAACTACGCTCTGTAGTGTTATTACCTTATTGCATATATCTCCAATAAAAAATATGTAATCGGTAGTAAGAACATCGTATAGCCAGCGCCTAAAAAAACAAACAGGCAAAGCTATGTAGTAAACTTGCAAAATAGCATCTAAAATTCTATGTTAATTTAAGGGATGTATGAAATATAAATAAATGGTAGCCTCCTAAATCTTTTATTCGCTAAATCTATGTATGAAAGATCAAGCCTGGCATGTTTTAATTAGTTAGAAATATTGAGAGAGTGTCACGGCAAAGACGGAAGAGTAAAGGTCTGAAAGCCCACAAGCGCCTGACAGAAATGAGATTGTCGTCAAAATATAATTTGCTCTGCAAAAAATAAATACAATAATAAAAAAATTATGTTTAATAATAAAGTCCTGCTTTTCCCGGCATTTTGTTAGCTGGAAAAGATAACTAGGCGATCTCTAAATATCCTGTGATTATCCCTATTATAAAATTATTTCGCATTTAATAGATTATTAACCATTTAAGAACAATAAGAAGTTTGGCAATGAAATTGGAAACAATCTCTGGTTTTCAAGATATTCCCTTTATACTGTCCAGGGTCATTATGAAATCCTATGCAACACCTGTTCCTGGTCAGGTAATAATATTAATTAATTTAGGAATAATCCTCATTTATTTATTATTGGCATTATGAAGTTGGGTCGGACACGTGATTATTATTGTTATAATTACAAGGGCTGTGTATACGAAAATTTGATAGATTAACATTGGCATTTTCCTCTTTGAAATTGTATACTCTAATTAGGTCTTAAAATTAAATATAAAATATAGTACTCAATAATAAAGTGAGGTTATGAAGAAAAGAGAGTCAAGTCATACGATTGAGCGAGAAAGAAGACATAAGTAACGGGTGTTACCCTGCCTCCCGCAAGCTAGTTTATATACCTCTCATCCACCGATGACACGGAGAGACCTCGTCACCACTCGCAATGTTAGTACGTGCATTCATATTTTGCGTTCGAGAAATAAATTGTCAAGTAAAGGCAATTGGGATACTTCTAACACAATTCCAACCAAACAAAGGAATTTAGAAATGCGTTGAGGAGACGCTTGTTCGCAATTGCACGACGCCACGCAGTTTCCTCCACTGGATTTAGAGGAACGGATGCGGTCCATCAAAATGGCTGCCAAGATGTCATACTAATCCAGGAGCGATCAAATGGAGCAAACGAGGACATATTTTATGGGAATGAGGATCGGCTTACATGAACGACAGGAGGTTCGTCTCTTGTAACTAAAGGTACCTAAAACATAAATTTCGAACCCCCATGTGCGCGTTAAAATATCGTACTTTACCCGCGCGTAGTAGTAAGCTGCAGAGCACGGCATATAAGTACACAGATTTAAGATAATGTAAATTTCGCCTAATATATTACGTTTTGTTAAAATATAAAAACTTGTTTCCATCAGTCGTGCCCCTTAGCGAAGCATTCCATTAAATAGGTACTAGCCGCCATCGGCACCAAGACGGCCTGGTCATAAGGTCCTCGCTGCTGCCCGCTGACTATCCAGGACATCACTTCTCAAATAAATGTTTGTCGTAAGTATCTCATCTAATAACTCCCAACAACAAACTAAACACGACAGCTCGTCACACTAAGTCATGCAGACGTTTAGGTTTATTGTGCCTGTAATTGCTGTGATTGTATTGGCTATCAAAGACTGCTGTCGGAACACATTGTTAGGAGCTAAGTTACAGATTTTCTACTTGGAGAGGAAATCTGGTAGTAAGGATTGAACCATGGACCAGTGGCACGGCATTCCATAGCCATTACCTCTCGGCTATCATTGCATGAAAAATTATAGTGAAGACAGCACAATGCTGCAGCTGCAAGTAAATGTTATATTCAAGTTTGTTTGGGACCTGAATTTTTATACCTGAACATTAAGTGCAGTACTTAGCAAGGCATCAAGGACTGTCCCAAATCTTTATATTCAGTTATCAAAGGACAAAAACTAGCAATAAAACACAGCACTAACAAGACGTTTTATAATTTAATATAATATATAAAAAATTACAAAATGTTTCATAATTTATTTTTATGTAAATTCGACACATATTTGATCTCCTTTGAAAATATTGAGGTCGCTTTTGGCTACACAATAACACCAATAGAACTTTTTGAAGCTTCTTATGATGTGAGTGTATAACATAAGAAAACCTCAAAAAGTTCTTGTGGTGATATGTGCTATATAATATTCTCGCTGACAGTTTCCACACGTTGCTGACTTGATTATGTTTCAATAAAGTTTAGTACTTGAGTAGCACTTCATTACATTTGGGGTAATGGAATAATTATAACAGCATTCTGATCCCTGGAACAGCAAAAGGTTTTAAATCACAAAGTCTATAAATGCGTGCTATCCATGTAATAGTAAACCACCGAATGGTACGTGGGACTTATATCACAAGCCACCAGCTGCCTGCAGGAGTACAGCAACCAAATTTGGCTGCAAAGAGACGATAAGTGATGCCTACCGCTTTGAGCTTATACCGTCGTTTATATTTTTAAGAGCACATATATTATATCATATAAAATTTCGGTAATGTTGTTTTTAACCCCACTGGACAATATCATATCCATCAAAACCACATCTAGAAGAAAAGCCTATTTACAAACTATAAACTGTTAAATTTTTTATCAACAGTGACACTGAGAGCTGTTACTAGGTGTAACCAAGAAAAGATCTATTTCTAGGAATGTTAAAATATTTTTTAATGTTTTGAAAGCCATATGAAATCGAAACATATAAATACAACGTCAAGTGTCGCTTCAACAGCTGTAAATATTTAGGCCTGCTCGTGGTATTAGTATACCAAGGTAGCCTGTGAGCTTCTATGTTCGTTTGTTTACAATTAGTATTTGCCTCACATGAAGAAATATTATATTATTTCATTAAAAATAACAGTCTGTAATACATAGTACCTTTTTCACATGTTCACTGATAAACTAGAAGGCTGACATTAAGCCATCAAAATTAAAAAAAATACGCGGAGAGACAGAATTATCTTCACTTGAATCCTTAAGGAACTCTGTCGCTCTATTTTGTTTAAGTGGATTATTTATGTGGGTTACTCAAAAACCACAGTGTGTCTTTGGGTGAAAATGCTGCCCACTCCCCGCAGCATCTAATGACCTCCGTCATCCAGACTATGAGGCCTCTTCCCAACTGCATTCTCACTTGCTATCGTTATTCACGGATGGAAGATGCAACACAGTCATTACCGACAAAAAATATTATTAACACGATGTAATCAATATCAGGCACTCCCTTGCGGGAACACAATACAATGTACTGCTTCAGGTATATATATATAATCGTAATCGTTTGGGACAGGTATTCGACACTAGAAAATCAAGTATAGTACTCGACTGAGGCATCAAGAAGAGTTCCAAATCCTCATATTCAATTATCAAAAACAACAAAAACTAATAGTAAAACTCGGCATAAACAAGATGTTTTATAATTTTGTGATATTTAAATAGAAATATTACAAAAATATATTTGCCTATAAAATTTTACGTAATTTCTACAATAGCCGCTTCCTAAAATGTTTCGAGCTTGCTTTTGTCTACACAATAACGCCAATAAAATGTTTTTAGGTTTCCTATGATGTAAGTGTATAACATAAGAAAACCTCAGTTTTTATATGTGCTTTATATTATTCATGCTGACAGCTTTCACACTTTGCTGACTTGATTGTGGTTCAATGAAATTGAAAATTTGAGCGTTACTTCATTCCATTAGCAGTCTGATCCCAGGAACAGAAAATCGTTGTAAGTCATAAAGCGTTAAGAATGCGCTATCTATATTATAATCGTAAACCATCAAATAGTACTTTGCTCTTATATCACAAACCACCAGCTACATGCAGGATCACTACAATAGAATCTGGCTGCTAAGTAATTATTGCCTACTGTTAAATACAATATAACTAAGGTGTTAATTACATTGTATTTAACGAATTATTGATTTGGGGTGTACAAAAACCGATGACGAAGCGTCTTTGATTGAAAATGCTGCCCAGTCCCCGCAGCATCTAATAGAACCCGAACACATTGTAAGGTGTTTAGTTACAGATTTTCTACTTGAATATGAAATACGGATGGAGATTGAACCATTAATTTGTGGCACAGCAATCCATAGCCATTACCAGAACACAGCACGAAGACAGCACAATGTACTGCTGCAAGTTTATATTATATGCAGATTCGATTAAGGCTAAAACATTTATTCTAGAACATCAAGTACAACAACTAGCCTTAAGTATCAAGACTGCTCCAAATTTTCTTCAACTAGTAATAAATAATACACAAAATCAATAAGACGTTTTATAATTATATTATACATAAAATAAAAAAATACAAAATATTTCATAAAAAAATTTAATATAAATTCAACATACATCTACAGTCATCTTTTAAAATGTTTTTGAGCTTTCTTTTGGCTACACAATAACACCAATAGAACGTTTTGAAGCCTCATATGATGTAAGTGTAACATATGAAAACCTCTAAAACGTTCTTGTGGTGATAAGTGCTATTTAAATATTCATGCTGACAGCTTCTACACGTTGCTGAATTGTAATAAAATTCAATATATGGGTGGCACTTCATCCATTTGGAGTATTGGGATAAGTATGACAGCAGTCTGATCTCTGGAACAGCAAAACGTTGTCAATCACAAAGTTGAAAAATATGCTATCCATGTAAGCCACCTAATAGTACTTGGAACTTATATCACAAGCCACCAGTTGCCTGCAGGATTACTGTTCTGTATCGACCGGATCGTCCACTCCTGAACACAGTCCTCCGCTGTTTAGGGGTGTGAAAATGCTTGGTGGCCATACGCTTGGAAGGCGTCTTGGGGATCGCAAAAAACAATATTGATAGATCTTTGTTATGTTAAGAGAAATACAATAAACGAGCATTATACGAAAAAGAAAGAAGTGTCAGTAAATAAATAAATATCAATGTAAAATGCAAAGAATATTGAGTAATTTGTTATCCATAGATTCCAATCTCATTAAAATCCATTCTGATTCAGAAATGTGTTTTCAATTATATTGAAATAACATTTCTGAATTAGGACATGTATCTATGTTTTACTTTAAAGATGGAAGTTCTGTAATTTAATAAGAACATCAAGTAGGTTTCTTAGCATTTAGCACTGTTTTAAATCCTCATGTTTATAAAATAGAAGCTACGAAAATCTAGTAATATAACACTACATAACAATAATACTCAACGTAACACAATTTATATGCATAGATGGACACCATAAATGATCTTAGAAACATATAGATACGTAATTTTGGCATGAGGCCTAAACAAAATAATATAAGTAAAAAAAGATAATATCAGTTTTTACAAAATAAAAATGTTCTACTGCCTTAATATCATACAGATTCAATTATTATGTTTACATTTGGGAATGGCTACTCTCTGCGTTTAAAGCTGCTTTGAACTTGCATTTCGTTAAACAATAACACCATTGAAATGTATTGGGGATACAGATGAGGTATGTGTAGAGTATGTGTGTGAGCACACAATGGAATTTAACCTAGTTATATATTATGCTCACAAGATCACAAAGAGCGCCGCAGAAAATCAAGTTTTGTACTAGTAACTAAATAATAACAAAATTGCGGGTAGAGCGCACATTGTCCTGCTGCATGATGAGACGAATTACTTAGCATTCCATGGATTCACCGTGCGGGTGCCGCGTCCATAGCGTTGCAGAGGAAGAGGCTAGAGGGGCTTGGGGCTTGCAGCCCAGGAGCAGGGTTAAGAGGCCTTTTTACGATATATCAATGCTCCCCTTCCCGCTCGAGCCTCCTCCTCTACCTAACCAAATTTGGTAAGATCCAACTCATGCCGCTTTAGATGCACGTTCTAGGATGGAAGATACGGTTGTTCTTGTCAGGCCAACGTTTTTAAGTAGGTTATATAGGGATTTCGCTGGTATACCCCTTTTCTTTTTTCTTTTTTTTTTGTACGTGGGGAAATGCTGTTACGCATTCCCGCCCACTGGGGGAGCAGACGGGGTATGACGGACTCGGCAAAAGGCGCCCATACCGTCTAAAACCCCACGGTGTTCCAGCGTCTTCGACTGATGACGGGGGGCGCGGGACCGCTAGTATTCTACCGCAGCCCCCGTCGACGCCGCTGCCCGCTGTAAAGCGGCGGGCTCTCCTCGGTGAGGGGTGTCAATAGGAACACCCCTACCCCTCGTGTGATGCCCCCCGAACACGGAGGGGGCATCAACATCGCGAGAGGACCTATCTCTGAGGGGTGCCGGATGCCCCCGCATCCGACGGCCCAGGCCCTGGTATACCCCTTGCTCCAACTTCTACAGCATATATATTCACCACATAACCGTTTTTGGTTAATTTATTTGTTAGGTCATATTTGTTTGTTTTTATTGTGTGGTCTTTAGGTATGTTCGTTTCCCATGGCATAGTTAGTTCTATAAGTACTATGCGTTTTAGTTTTTTTGAGTATAAAAATATGTCTGGTCAGAGTATAAAAATATAATGATATTATTATAATCGTAATAGTTTGGGACAAGTGTTGCTACACTAGAAAATCATGAATAGTTGAATGAGGCATCAAGGACAGTTACAAAACCTCATACTAAATTATCAAAAAGGATAAAAACTCTTAATAAAACTTGGCATAAACAAGACGTTTTATAATTTTCTAATATTTAAATAGAAATATTACAAAACTATACGTAAATTCTACAAAGATCTACCGTCTCTTCTTTAAGTGTTTTGAGCTTCCTTTTGGCTACACAATAACACCAATAAAACGTTTTATAGTATCCTATGATGTAAGTGTATAACATAAGAAAACCTCAAAACGTTTTTATGGTGGTATGTGCTATATATTATTCATATTGACAGCTTCCACACGCTGCTGACTTGAACCTAATTCAATACCTAAGTCTCATCCCTGGAACAGCAAATCGTTGCAGATCATAAAGCGTTTTAAATGTGCTATACATATATGTTATAATAGTAAGCCATCAAATAGTACTTGGCACTTATATTACAAGCCACCAGCTGCCTGCAAAAGTACTTTCCTGTATCAGCCGGATAGTTTGCTGCAGAACTTCCTGTTTAGGGGTATTTGCACTAATCCCCACGCTTGGCAGGCAGCTTAGGGATTGTAGTGAAATATGACAGACAGTAAGGCACTGCTGCTCACCTTCCAGTATTTGTCCCTTAGTCCCCTTTTACGACAACCACGGGAAGATATGGTCAGGTGCAATTCTAACCCGTTACCCCACGAAGGAATTTGACTGCGAAGGTACAAAAGTTAGTCCGTGTGCTTCTTTGTTCGTTTGTTTACAATTAGTATTAACGTCACATGAGCAAATATTATTATTATTTCATTAAATTAAATAGTCTGTAATCGTGTCTGTGATACATAGTATCTTCTTCACATTCACTGAAAAACGATTCAGCATTTAGCCATTAAAAGTCAACAAACACGCGAAACAACCAAGTCACTTTCACTAAAACCCAAAAGGAACTATAGCTCTATTTTGTTTTAATGGAATATTTGATTGGGTCCCTCAAAAACTACAGTGTGTCTTTGGGTGAAAATGCTGCCCTCTCCCCGCAGCATCTAATGACCTCCGTCATCCAGACTATGAGGCCTTTTCCCAACTCACTTGTTATCTAAAATATCTGTTTTTATATGCCCACCAGGTATAACATAATCAGTAGATTATTAAATGGACCGACGAAAAATATTGAAAACTCTTTCGATGACTGTGATATATTGTTTGTTACATTAGCAGTCACTGTTGAATCATCGTGGTATACGGCTACGGTTACTGAATAAATGAATACAAGAACACATATTTTTGACAACGCACTTTTTTTATTTTTACAAATAATATAAAATTATTTTAATAAAACACTTAAAAGTTATAAAAATTCTATCCAACGACAAATCCGCCGGTGATTTTTTATTTTCACTGTAACGGTAACATTTTGTTGAAATCGTTTCCATCCAAAGCAGCATCCAAAACACTCTGAGCACACAATAGAATTTAACCTAGTTATATTCCCCCTTCCGTCTGGACCGCAACAGCAATCAGACGTGTCCACCGTGTCGAAATAATTAAATGATCTTAAAATATATTCAATCCAAAATAGCTTAATGTACTAGGACATAAGTGTGAAAATGTAAGAAAGCGAAGATTGTGCAACTACAGTGTCCCACTCCAGCTGTACTGAATCGAGACCTACGTACGTGAGTAAACATTTACTTACTGAGCGAGATAGCGCTATTGCAGCGTGCCTGCAGTGGGAAAGACTCCTAGATACTGTTCTCAGCCACAGTAATTCACTTTGCCATACGTTTACTACGTTTTACGTTCTTTATTTAATAATCGTAAATGCCGTTGAAGAGAACGCCCCCTACATCGCCTCTGAAACCTTCTGGTCCGTGACTAGTATGGCATCTATTAGTGGCACCGATGAAAGGACAAGGATGGTAAAGGGCAGGATTAAGTGTAACCCAGATTTCGCTACTTGCATGACAGAATTTAAGGGAATGTTTGATGAGTGGACGAAAAAACAACGTAAAAATTTGAACAAATTTTTGGTCAATTTAACGAAAATCATAGTCAAAATATAATGTTCTTAAAAAGGAGAACGACTCTCTTCAAGCTTACTGTCAGGAGTTAGAATCTAAGTTGGAGAAGATAGATCACAACAATAAAATATCTTGAGGAATGTGCCCACTTTAAACGAAAAATCTGAAACAAAAAACCAACTTCTTGAACTCGTATTAGAAGCGGGGAAAATCTTCGACATGGCGTTGCAGCCCTGTGACATCAGGGATGTATATCGTACTAATGCAAAACCGGGTTTCAGCAAACCCATCATAGTGGATTTTACAAGTCTTATCACAAAATAAAAGTTTATGACAGCCTCGAAGCTTTATAATAGAAGGCACAAAAACAATCGATTTATTACTACAAACCTTCAAATGAACTGCCAAAGACTGCTGTGTATGTTTCTGAAATCTTTACCCCACGCATGAAAAATTGCATTTTCTAGCGCGGGAACACGCAAAAACTTATTGTTATTCGTTCTGCTGGGTGGCACATGGGAAAATGTATTTGCAAGCTAAAGAAAACTCACCGTCAATCCTTGTTAATCACGACACGAAAAAATGTCGACACCCGCATATACAGAAATATATACATTCCGCTGTACAGAAATCGCTCGTCTAGTTTTATAAATAGTAATAATAACTCATAATATCTTGTTATCAATATATTGTATGTTTACCTACTTTTTTTTCACTAAAGATATCCATTTCCAAGCAAATGCCTTACCACACCATGAACAAAGGATTTGTTTCATAACATATTTTCTTGAGTGCAGAACAATGAAGGTATTATTTGTTATATCTTTTCCATAGCTCGAAATTATAAAAATGCAAACAGTGCCACTTGTCAGTCCTTTCTTTGGCTTTAGACCTTTAGCTAAGCCCCTCAAAAATCATAAAATGTTAAATGGATAATTTCAGTGAAATTAATAATGAAATTGAATCTTTGATGGGGTCTTCTTCCTTTAACTGCTCACCTGAAGAGTGTCTTAATTATATTGATCAACACAGTAATTCTTCTTTGAAGTTCTTACATCTAAACATACGTAGCATTTAATGTAACATTGATATTGCGAAAGTCCTTCTCTCTAGACTCAAAGTGGAATGTAATGTTATTATTTTAACTGAGTGATGGTTGAGTAAATCTGTAAAAACACCTTTAATAGATGGCTTTGTCAGCTATAGATCAGGCTTTAAAAACCAAAATGATGGAGTAGTTATTTACGTCAATTCTTGAATAGTTTGTCACGTAACCGAACCTACTGTTATAAACGCAAGTGGCTTGCTATTTACCAAAAGTCCTTAGCTATAATTGCGGTATACCGCTCACGTTCGAAAAAAATGCGCTTGATTTTTTGTACAGCCTAAATGACTTATTATCTACGTTATCTAGCTTTCCAACCGTTGCGGTCATTGATGATGTTAATATTAATATTGCACCTCAGAGTAAGGATGAAAACTAGAATGATTACCTAAGTATAACAGCTGCGCACGCAATGCTACCAAGTCACATTTTGCCGACCCGACTGAACAACTGTCTGGATCATGTGATAATAAAAACTGACAAAATAGCCACCACATTGGTCTTGGATAGTGTAGTGACAGATCACGCTCCAGTATTCTTATGTATTGCAATGAATGACACAGTTAAAAGGTCAAATAAAACTATATCTCGTATTGACTACCCCGCCATTATGTCCAAACTAAAGGAGACGGACTACTCCCAGATCTTTCAGCTTAACGACGGAAATATTGCTACAGAAACCTTCATCGCAATAATAATGAAATTAATAAGCTTAAATACTAAAATTTGTAGGGTTCCGTGTAGAAAAAGATCTATTAAACCATGGATTACTCCTGGTCTGATGTATGAGAAATCGTGACAGACTATATAAAAACTTTAAAAAGAATGCAGGAAATCTTGTTCTAAAGTTAACTTATGTAAGATACCGAAATTTTTGTAATAACCTTTTAAAAATAATAAAGGTAGAGTAAAAGAAGAGTGAATTTCAAAAAGCTAAAGGAAACTCAAAAGCCACATAGCAAGTAGTTAAAAGATTGGCAAATATTCATCCAAACTCTACTTACATCAGCAAAACAATTCACAATTGACCCAAAAGATTCATTATGATTAATTCAGATAGAGTAAATAAGTATTTTGTAAGTGTTGGGCAAACATCAGCAAGCAAGGATACACCCCTCGAATCAAGTGTTGTTGAAACATCTATATTTTCTAATGTGGACTCTATGGCTATCCATGAAACTGACTGCGCTGAAATTGAGCAAATTATTATGAACCTAAAACAGGACTCTGCGATGGGCTGGGACGGGATACTAGTAAAATTACTCAGAAAGGCCAGAGAAGTACTTATTCCTCTCCTGACGTACATTTTAATTTATGTCTATCAACAGGCACGTTTCTAAAATCCTTTAATAATAATAATAAATCTTTATTTCAGGTAACAGAGACAATAAATAAATTTAAAACGCGTATGACTGCTTCTGCTGCCGTGCTGTAGGTGGTCGTACAATTGCAGTCGGTGTGGACGTCATAGGCTGTGACGATGACGTGACGTCAGGTGCAGGTCGAGTTATGTAGTTTTGACCCCGCGGTGACTCAGTAGGCAATATTTTCGCTGAACTGCAGAGTGGCGATAATTGTTGTCGAGTACCGCCTCGATGTAGGTTAATGTTTTGCAGACTAGATGATTGTGAAAACGCAAATCACATATTTCCGATTAAAAAAAAAAAAAACTATAGTACAACCAATATTTAAAGCTTGGCTTTAAACTTATCAAACATATTAGAAAAGCTCTTACACAAGAAACTTACAATTTACCTTGACAAACATAACATTTTATCTAAAAACCAATATTAGTTAATTTAATAGGCTTTCGTAAAAGTGTTTCAACTGAAGATGCTGTAATGGACTTGACTTACTCTATAATTAGTCACCTTAATAACAAATCTCAAACTATTGGTATTTTTCTCGACCTCTCTAATGCTTTCGACACTGTCTCCATCGAAAAGCTCATTTTGAGGATGGAACGACTAGGTATTCGTAGGATAGCCTTAAATATATTTCGTGATTATCTCACTGATCGAATACAGAGTTTAAAAATGAAAAATTACCTTAGCGATGACGAACCTCTGAATTTCGGTGTACCACAAGGCAGGATCTTAGGTCAAACCCTGTTTTTAAAATACATCAATAATCTCTGCAATCTTAAACTACCTCATTGTGAAATTTTTAACTATGCGGATGACACAGCTCTTATAGAACGTGGAAAAACATGGCCTGAAGCCCAACGCTCAGCTGAGGCAGCTCTTATTAGTGTTATGGCGTGGCTTAATACAAGTTTATTAAGCCTTAATGTGAACAAAACAAAATTTATCACATTATCATTGAATACTCTCTCACAGCCTGATGAATTATTTTCGATATTGGCTCATGGTAATTGTCAAACATCTAATTTTTCTTCATTTGACTGCCCAACGCTATTAAGAACTGAAGCAGTTACATATCTGGGGGATAAGGTACACAAACTATTAAATTGGAAAGCTCAAATTGAAACGCTCTCGTCGAAGACGCGTAAATTAATCTACGTTTTTAAAAAGCTCAGAGCTGCAGCTAGTATAGAAACCTTAAGGGATGTTTACATTTCGCTTGCATAATCTATCCTTACCTATTGTTCCACTACATGGGGAAGTGCCTGCACTACTCTATTATTGCAATTATGAACGGGCTCAAAGAGCAGAGCTCAAAGTTATTATTAAAAAGCCGATTTTATATCTGTGGAGGTATCTCACATATATAGTATAGGTAATTATGTATTCTCGTATATGACACATACAACGAAGTTTTTTATTTGACGAATAAGTAGAGCTGCCTAAATGAATTTTTAAAAATAACACAAAAACACAAAAAAATTGACAGTCTGGCGCCGGGAAGCTATTAAAAGATAAAAACAAACGCATTCAAAATCTATTCTTGATTTTATGGCCACTCGAAAACGAGACTCACAAAAAATTTGGGTTGAAGGGTTTTTTTGTGAAGCTTGGCAAAACTGCAAACCGTGGGAAATATAAAAAATATTGTTGCGAGGGTGTTTACTTAACCGATCCTGGAATTAACCTACCAGAGAACAAATTATGTGTGGCTGTTTTATTTTATTTTAGATCAACCAATCGATGACGATGGGGGTGTTTCCTTACATACAGAGAGGGGATGGAATTCTGACCTTGCAAAGACGAAGAGAGGAGACAGGAGAAAAACATTAACAGATTAGCGCTGGTTTAACGCGGAAGTCAGTTTAAAAACTGCAGTAACTTCAGTGTTTTATTATTATTTGATAAATTAACAACTTAAGTTTAAATTCAGTGATATTAGAAGACAATCATTCGGTAAAGTTGATAAATCCTATTCTCAACATACTATAGAGTTAATTCTAGCGATAAATTTAAAATTACACCCAATATATATTTTATGGAATTTCAGAGGATTTGTTGTAAGGAAAATTAAATTAAATTGAATAGTCAATTTATTAATGATAGTATTAAATCGTATTACCTTATTGAATACATATATCTTATTTGCTACATACAATTAGTTTATTCATGTCAAAGATATCACTTGTTATGTTGAAAATTACATATGGGAATGGTTTTATTTTGTAAATAATTGTGTATATTAACATATATTATATGTTTTGTTGATTCTACTGTACTGTGTAATACGACTAAAGAGGTTTTTGTCATTTCGCTATTCATTTTTTCCCTCTTATTAAAGTCTAGGAAATGAATAGCGGATCATGTGATTAATATATATGTGTATTTATATAGATACATATATATGTAACTTTCATGATTTAAATAATCAAAGAGTGTCGCTTAAATACCTCAACAACTTTTAAGATCATTATAATAAAAAATAATATGATCTATATTAAACTTATTTTATTTTATGATTAAGAACCTTTCCAATCAGATAGAATATAATATACCTATATTAAGAATAATTGAATCTAAAGTAAATTAAATGATTATTTGAACTCTAGCTATTGAAATAGCAATCCACACTTAATTAGATCTTGAGATAAATTTATAATTGTTTTGATAAATAATTTACGATAATTTACTTAGTTAATAACAGTTAGGATAGTAAAATAATATTTGAGTCTAATTATTTAGTATAGCAGAATATGCTGGAGTATAGAGTATTCTTTACCTAATTTAAGATAGTAATTTAACATAAATTATTTCATTAGGGCTATAACGTAGCATCTAATCTAGATAGATAGGTCATAAAATTTCCAACACAAAGTCCTGCGAGCAGACAGCAAGGGGAGATCGAGTCCAGTTACTGATCAACAGGGAGTATATTAAAATTAGTACAGTATACAATTCCATTAACTCTAAACATCTATATTATATCTTTTGGACTATGATAGGGAATAACTGCAAAACGATATCTTAGGAGAGCGTGCTTTTTACAGTCTTATATTTTGAAGGCCTATAACGAGAAATATGGGACCTAGATTTCACAAGTCTTTACATGGTTGTGCCTAGAAGCGGCAGTACAATACGTCACAATACACGTCCTCTCATCTGGAACGACCTATAGATTTCTATAAGCCTGGCCAGGCAAACACAAATTTTGTGTTGAATCACGTGATATTTGAGATATATATATAAATCCATGGTTTTAAAAGGGCTAATAAAATATACAAATAGCGCTTATTTCGCTATAAGAATAAATAGAGCCCCTCGGCTCATGATAGGTTAAAAGGTTGATTTCCAAGCCCTGAAAAAAAACACTTCGGTGTACGCTGAGCCGCGTTGTAGGTCTCCCTAGACGTTATTTGGACTGGTTTTATTGGGGAGATGATCTTTCCTTCCACATAAAATAAGGCATTCTTGTATTGAATCCTGCCACTTGCTAAGGATGGTCGAATTAGAATAACTCTTCCACATATACCTTATGAATCAAACGCATACACTAATATAATTAATTTAATTAACTATTTTAATTAATTTACTTGTTGACCTCTCTTATTTAAAGCAAGCCAGGAGGAATATGAAAGTGATTATTTTATGGACATTCAGCCTATGTACTGACATAAAACTTGTGTAAGACATGAGTGATGATTTACAATCACATTAAGTAAAGCTCTTCTATGATTTCGTATCTCTGAATCAAGTAATCCTTTCTCAATATATCATAACTCTTAACTTAGACGATCACACTAGCCTGTACCACCACAGATGGTGCCGTGACCAGGATTTTCAACTACGCATCGATATAACGATACGATTGAAATAGAATCAGGATTATACAACGAAAAACACAACGTAGAAATAAATTATTGAGGAAGTCAGGGTTTTTCTTTCAGAGATAATAGAATAAAAGTAGGAAATTTATTACATTTTCAGAGATCGCAGCAGAGGAGAATTGTTTTGCATGAGCATTATTTTATACTACTTACTACTGTACATATACATTTTTATTGAAATATTACATTAATTTACAGTATCTGCATACATTTTGTGTATATTTCCACAGATTGGTTAAAGGAAAACAACTCGCAACATTAAATATCACTTCTTTATAATATAAAACGCGAACGATATAATAAAAAAAAAAAAAAAAACTTTAACTCCGCGCTTAACACCTATTGAGACTTCCTTAACACATTATGGCAGAGAGTAGAGGTAAACGTATGAAAGGGAAACGCGGATTAAATAACGAAATCAATACGGATATATCAACGGAACAAGAAACTTTAAATAACTCGACATTACAATTACTGTTAGCTAAGATGAACGAGTTCCAAGAAAAGTTAGAATTACTAAATCCCAATAAGAATGACATGAACCTGGCGAGCACTTCGTCACGCGAAACTGTTAGTATTGCATCTGAGGAATGTAACGGAACTCTAATACCAAATCAAAATATTTTTGTTATACAACCAACCATTAGCAAACCTTTTTTGACGGAAAATCACAAATAAATCCTATAACATTCTTAAAAAGAGTTAAGAAATATATTAAGTCATTAAATGCGTTTGATCGCGAAATTGACATTGTATTAGAATGCGTCACTGGACATGCTCGGAAAATCTTAGAATTATATTCAAAGAACTGGAACACGTTTTCCGATTTCGAAGCTGATTTTAGACAAATTTATTGGACTGATCAAATACAAGAATCAGTACGATACAAAATAATAAGAGGGGAGTATTCAATTAATTCAGGTATCTCTATGAGTGAACATTTCGCCGAACAAACAGAGACGTTGCAATCTTTAACAATAGCATTTAGTGAAAGGGATATCGTAAATTCTTTAATGAGACATTACTCCGTAGATGTTCAACAACTATGGTTTACTAGACCTGAGGAACCTACGATTATAAATGGAGCTAATTTCCTCAGAAACTTAGAGCAGAATATTGTCTTAAGGCATCATACACCTACGAGATACCATGGCGGTAGACAACCTATACGTGGAGGTCACCCAGTAACCGCTGTAATGACTGCCGGTGTATGGAGAAATGGAAGGAGTTCGTTTAGAGGCAGGGGATTTCAGAGAGGAAGAGCTGGGTATTGTAGGAATTATAATAAGGGTACACCACATGAGAATGGAAGACAGAGTGTAATGAGAACCGCGATCGATTTTGTTAAGGAAACTGGTTCTACTAATCCATCAAAATCTGGGGGCGGGGATGTTCAAAAGAACTAGTATTACTAATACATATGATTCTTAATTATGAAAGATTGTATATTATTGGGAATGAAAGAACTTCTGAGTGTTCTAGGAGGAATATATATATATATCTTATAAAATTTCACACGAGACATGGTTGGCAAGTTAGCAATAAACTGACTCTACTTAGTACGACTTTAAACGAGATTAAGCGGTAAAATAGTGATTATAAATCTTCAACAGACGAACAACAATCGTATTGGAAAACCAATCCAATACGAACGAAACATCTGATGATACAGGAGATGTGTGTGTGTGTGTGGTATGTTCGGATAGATATATACATTATACAATATTTTATAAGTTAGACGATATAGACGAACAGGTTAATGGTTACTCATTGCCTACATTTCCTGAGGTATGTATGTGTTTGTATGGCAGAATTATTAAAGATATCATAATGGACACAGAGTCAAATTAGTGGCATTACAAGCGAGAAATATCATTCCGTCATAGGAGAAAGGTGTAATCTACTTGAAATTACGATACCAACTATACAGGTCCAAGGAGCATTTGGCTCAAGGAGCACAAGTACAAACCACTTATTATTGATAAAGGTTAATTTAGGTGATTTTTATTTCTAGGTGAAATCTCAGTACAGTTTACCTAGTTCGTTCATATAAGATATGAATGAGTCGAGTGATCTAGACGTCCGGTGCAAAATCGAAAGATTCAGGTTCGATTCCCGCTCGGGGCATACAATTTATGCTTCAATAATTTGTAAAAAAACGAGATATGATTGATTGAAACGGGTAAGAGGCATAATAAATTGTGGAATGACTATTGAACATTGGGATTATGAACAAACGTTAGATTGAACTCTGGGTACTAAATAATAAGGTTATGGGGGCGTGGCTAACGCCATGACTATTAACTCTTTATTAAAAAAATTAAATAATCGACAGAGCTTTCCAACTCGTATACCGAGAAAACCTGTAAGAACGATTGATGGGTGTGGTAAATTGTGAGGATGAAAGAACAATTAGTATAAGAACATTTGGGGATACGAACTAACGCTAAATTAAACTCCAATTGAGAGATTAATAATTGCGATATCGAGAGGTTGGGGGGCGTGTCGAAATTCAGTGAATGATGTACGTGGATTCTGTATGAACTATTATAGTGATATCATAGCATATACGATAGGAAACCTAGATTTATACTTAGATTTATTACAATAAATACTAGTAAAATTAGAAAGGGTGGATCGACGACGAAGTATGGGTAATCTGATTTTGTAATAAAACATTAACAGATGCTGGAGTACAAAGATTAGGAGCGTGGTGACGGACTTTCTACTTGAGGGTGAAGCTCTAGCAGTGACAGGATTCGAACCATGGACATGCTGTGCAGCAGTCCATAATCAATGTCACTGAGCCATCATCACTGCTTTATTTACGTTGGATTCATTATATTAGTAGGTTTGATTTTACCATTGAACATGTCAAGGATCGAGATAATGTAGTCGCAGTTGTATTATCAAGACATATTAAGGGGACTACAGATATAATAACAAATAAATCTGTTGGGCCTGAGATGAATCTATTTAAAACACAGTTAGGGAAAAGGATGAAACAAAATTGGAAGGATATTCGTGAGCTTCAAAATAACGATACAAAAATTCGTGATATAATTAAACGCATGGAGGACATAGGTACTGCGGAAAATAAATACTTTATATTAAAGGAAGGAGAACTGTATCAAATAGTTACGTTATTGTATATGTTCTTGACGAATTACAGAGGGAATTGATCTTAAGCATACATGAAGAGATAGGTCATTTTGGACGATACAAAGTACATGCTTTAATGAGATCGCAATATTATTTTAATATGTCTCGTAAAATAGGACAGTTAGTAAGGACGTCTAAACTATGTCAGAAGTCTAAACGAGTCTTGGAAGTACATACAGGGCCTATAAAAATTGTAGTTCGATGGACATAAGTAACAAATCAAATTATGGCGTAGAAACATTACAAGATATTCGAGAACAAGCCGATGTAACATACTTAAAACCGCAAGCCAGCGGGAAATACAATACAACAAAAATCATAAACTGGTCCAATTCGAAATAGGGGATTTAGTTAAATTAAAAATATATACCAAATCGGACTCTAATAGAAAAATAACACAGAAATTTGCACGCTTGTTCGAGGGACCGTATATTATAGGTGAAATCCCATATAAAAATTTATATACCTTAGTAGACCCTGAATCAAGAGAGATAAAAGGAAATTATAACGCAATACATCTATTTAGGTATTACAAATAAATAATGACAGACGTAAAATTCTAGTTTAGTCCAAGTGAATAACATACAACAGAAATTAATGAGAGATGTAGTATATCAGTCATTTGATAAGAGATATGTGGTCAAGCATAATACGTGTAATTAGAAAGGAAAATAGATGACAAAAATTATGTCAATTAAAACAAATTTATGACAACATTTTAGTATCTATTTGGGGGCGTTTATGTGGAGGTATCTCACATATATAGTATAGGTAATTATGTATTCTCGTATATGACACATACAACGAAGTTTTTTATTTGACGAATAAGTAGAGCTGCCTAAATGAATTTTTAAAAATAACACAAAAACACAAAAAAATTGACAGTCTGGCGCCGGGAAGCTATTAAAAGATAAAAACAAACGCATTCAAAATCTATTCTTGATTTTATGGCCACTCGAAAACGAGACTCACAAAAAATTTGGGTTGAAGGGTTTTTTTGTGAAGCTTGGCAAAACTGCAAACCGTGGGAAATATAAAAAATATTGTTGCGAGGGTGTTTACTTAACCGATCCTGGAATTAACCTATCAGAGAACAAATTATGTGTGGCTGTTTTATTTTATTTTAGATCAACCAATCGATGACGATGGGGGTATTTCCTTACATACAGAGAGGGGATGGAATTCTGACCTTGCAAAGACGAAGAGAGGAGACAGGAGAAAAACATTAACAGATTAGCGCTGGTTTAACGCGGAAGTCAGTTTAAAAACTGCAGTAACTTCAGTGTTTTATTATTATTTGATAAATTAACAACTTAAGTTTAAATTCAGTGATATTAGAAGACAATCATTCGGTAAAGTTGATAAATCCTATTCTCAACATACTATAGAGTTAATTCTAGCGATAAATTTAAAATTACACCCAATATATATTTTATGGAATTTCAGAGGATTTGTTGTAAGGAAAATTAAATTAAATTGAATAGTCAATTTATTAATGATAGTATTAAATCGTATTACCTTATTGAATACATATATCTTATTTGCTACATACAATTAGTATATTCATGTCAAAGATATCACTTGTTATGTTGAAAATTACATATGGGAATGGTTTTATTTTGTAAATAATTGTGTATATTAACATATATTATATGTTTTGTTGATTCTACTGTACTGTGTAATACGACTAAAGAGGTTTTTGTCATTTCGCTATTCATTTTTTCCCTCTTATTAAAGTCTAGGAAATGAATAGCGGATCATGTGATTAATATATATGTGTATTTATATAGATACATATATATGTAACATTCATGATTTAAATAATCAAAGAGTGTCGCTTAAATACCTCAACAACTTTTAAGATCATTATAATAAAAAATAATATGATCTATATTAAACTTATTTTATTTTATGATTAAGAACCTTTCCAATCAGATAGAATATAATATACCTATATTAAGAATAATTGAATCTAAAGTAAATTAAATGATTATTTGAACTCTAGCTATTGAAATAGCAATCCACACTTAATTAGATCTTGAGATAAATTTATAATTGTTTTGATAAATAATTTACGATAATTTACTTAGTTAATAACAGTTAGGATAGTAAAATAATATTTGAGTCTAATTATTTAGTATAGCAGAATATGCTGGAGTATAGAGTATTCTTTACCTAATTTAAGATAGTAATTTAACATAAATTATTTCATTAGGGCTATAACGTAGCATCTAATCTAGATAGATAGGTCATAAAATTTCCAACACAAAGTCCTGCGAGCAGACAGCAAGGGGAGATCGAGTCCAGTTACTGATCAACAGGGAGTATATTAAAATTAGTACAGTATACAATTCCATTAACTCTAAACATCTATATTATATCTTTTGGACTATGATAGGGAATAACTGCAAAACGATATCTTAGGAGAGCGTGCTTTTTACAGTCTTATATTTTGAAGGCCTATAACGAGAAATATGGGACCTAGATTTCACAAGTCTTTACATGGTTGTGCCTAGAAGCGGCAGTACAATACGTCACAATACACGTCCTCTCATCTGGAACGACCTATAGATTTCTATAAGCCTGGCCAGGCAAACACAAATTTTGTGTTGAATCACGTGATATTTGAGATATATATATAAATCCATGGTTTTAAAAGGGCTCATAAAATATACAAATAGCGCTTATTTCGCTATAAGAATAAATAGAGCCCCTCGGCTCATGATAGGTTAAAAGGTTGATTTCCAAGCCCTGAAAAAAAACACTTCGGTGTACGCTGAGCCGCGTTGTAGGTCTCCCTAGACGTTATTTGGACTGGTTTCTATTGGGGAGATGATCTTTCCTTCCACATAAAATAAGGCATTCTTGTGTTGAATCCTGCCACTTGCTAAGGATGGTCGAATTAGAATAACTCTTCCACATATACCTTATGAATCAAACGCATACACTAATATAATTAATTTAATTAACTATTTTAATTAATTTTCTTGTTGACCTCTCTTATTTAAAGCAAGCCAGGAGGAATATGAAAGTGATTATTTTATGGACATTCAGCCTATGTACTGACATAAAACTTGTGTAAGACATGAGTGATGATTTACAATCACATTAAGTAAAGCTCTTCTATGATTTCGTATCTCTGAATCAAGTAATCCTTTCTCAATATATCATAACTCTTAACTTAGACGATCACACTAGCCTGTACCACCACATATCCCACGTTACTTTTGTACATGGACGTCAAGCTTCTAACGGTGCGACAACTCTACATTCTCAACGCAATACTCCGTAAGCACAAAACCATCGAAGGCGTAATCGTGTATGTACCATATTTTCGTACAATTGTCTTCTAGCTGGTAAATATATAACACAATTAATAACTACAACAGGCACCAATGATCCAATAAGATAGTTTTTACAACTTGTATACTTGTTTTAAATGTATGTAACAACAAACCATATCCAATATGTATGTAAATTCCTAAAAATGGTCATTGAAACTTTATATTATGCATTCTGCTCACAAGATCTAATGCCATTCATCCAAACTCTTATCACCTTTGACATGAGCTGCAATTTCTAATAACTCAGCAAGGTTTATGCATATTTTAGCCAACATGTTTGTCGACAAGTCATGAAACGTTATTTAAAACTACGCAATCAATCAATGTTGATAAAATAAGACCAACTGGGAGGCCAATACAAACATATACACAACGTGTCTTTATAAGAACATGTTTATTTTTTTATTATAAAATTCACAATAAGCAGGTTTCATTATTTTAAAAAATTCTCACGATTCCGACCTGATGATATGCGGTAACCTCCGCCTATTACAAATGTATTTCCTTAAAAGTGACGAACCGCACTGCGCTCGTCTCCCTGAGACAAATAATTGTTAACGCCCATGCATCTGCATGTTATTTTACTGCCTCTCAAAGACTGCGGTCGGAACATACTCCTAGATGCTTGGCGACAGATTTTCTACTTGAAGGTTAAGCTAGCCGGGCGAGCATTCACTAGATGCCTTCCTACTATGTGGTGAATCACAAGCCGCTGTTGAAGATCGCATGATAAACCTACGGCTCGGCAGTCTATCTCTCGGCTTTCATTTCCTCATTTTAGTTCGGTATCCCCCGACTGAAAAATAAATGTTTTAAGCTGGCGTTGGGTACACAATAACACCAATTAAACGTTTTGGGTTCAATTATGATTTTAGTACATACATAAGTGAGCTGCAAAACGTTTTGTGGTAGTATGTGCTTTGTATTATTTCTGTCGACAGCTTCCACACAACGGCCATAGCGCTCGTAAGTTTTAGTTATGTAGAAATTAAAAAGAAATCTGTTAACCCGGTTCCATTGGAAACACAGGAGAAGAGCACATTAGTAGAGAGGTATTTTTATTCAACTTAAACCTTATATTTGTGATGACTTCCACGGGGTTGCTCAAATATAATAGAAAACAGGTGCGAAAATGTTTGTGTATAAGTTTTTTTTTCAGTGGAATATTTAACAGCAAATTTTATTTTATTTTATAATTTAATTACTACTGTTTGTGTATGTGTGCGATTATATTAGCGACAAATGCTAACAAAATAATTATATTTTAAAATAGTAAGATATTTTCGTAACGCAAGCTTAGAAGACGTTTAAGATTTAAAGTCCCTCGTTATTCATCCGTTCTTCTCACAGTCTTGAAATACTGTTATGTGTGTGTCACAGGATTACTGGTGTACAGACAAATACTTAAAGTATGTATTTCTATAATGCTGACAAAGTTGCTCGTAAGAGTGTATTACATATAACACTGTACCTACATGTCCATTATATGTTTCGCACATAAACACAATTTTAAACCACTATTCATGTATCAGAAACTTCTTTTTTACTCTTCATCAAAAAAAGGAGGACGTTTTCAATTTGACTGTTTTTTTTTGTGTTTTGTCTGGAAACTCTTTACAGGGCGCACCGATTTTGTCGATTTTGAAACCTAGTGGTCCCATTTAATTTTGAGTGAGATTTGCTAAATAGTATTTGAGTTATTCTTATCCCTAGTAATGCTTTGTTTTATTAATCAGGTTAGTTATTTTCTGTGAAAAATTATTTCATGTCATGTATTTATAAGGAACTAGTAATAAAAGACTATCAGAACAAGTGGTTTTGTATTTTTATTTAAAAATTAAAAAAGTAATTCAGTTAAAACTATAGCCTAATTTAATACTATAGCCTGAACAACATCTTTGACCACATCATCACTAACCATCAGGTGAGATAGTCAGGCTACTTAAGGGCTAATCCAACATGTATAAAAAATATATTTAGAGCACATACATTTTATAATATAGAATTTTGGTGAAGTTGTTTTTGGACCGGCCGGACAAAATCTAAATCATCGAAACCACATTTGGAAGAGTAGCCTATATACGTTATATTAAAAAATTTAATACGATATAAACTGACACATCGAGAACTGATTCTCTTAATATCTATTATTAGGAATGTTTCATGTGATTTGAAGTAAAAATATGAGCTCAATACATATATATACGACATTAACTGTGGCTTCGATAGTTATAAACATTTAGACCTGTTCGTGGTATCAGTATGAAGTTTAGTATACCACGGTAGTCTGAGTGCTTCTTTGTTCGTTTATTAACAATAAGTTTTTACGTCACATGAGCAAATTTTATTTTTATTTGAGTAAATAAAACAGCCTGTAATCGTGTTTGTGATACATAGAATCTTCTTCACATATTCACTGAAAATGATCAGGCATTTAGCCATCAAAAGTCAAAAAACACGCGGAGAGACCGAGTTACTTTTACTTGAAATCTAAAGGAACTCGGTCGCTCTATTTTGTTTCAGTGGATTATTTATGTGGGTCACTCAAAAATCACAGTGTGTCTTTGGGTGAAAATGCTGCCCACTCCCCGCAGCATCTAATGACCTCCGTCATCCAGACTATGAGGCCTCTTCCCGACTGCATTCTCACTTGTTACCTCAAATATCTGTTTTTAGATGCCTACCAGGTATTACATAATCAGTAGATTATTATATGTACCCACGAAAAAAAAATATTATAAAAACGACATAATCAATTGCAGGCACACTCTTGCGTTCATAGATCGAGGCAGAAAATCAAGTTTTGTACCATATTATTTAAATATCAAAAATTGCGGGAACACAATACAATGTAACTACGAAGGGACAAAACTTAGACTTATGCCATCGTATCTTTCTTTTACTAAGAGCACGTAGTAATATATTTTATCATACAGATTTTTTATGCTGTTTACAACAATAAAACAGGCCAGACAATTAAAAATTACCGAATTACAAAGAAAAAAGTGATACTTTATCAAAAAATTGATGTTTATCTTCATTACATTATAATAATATAATATTATCATAATCATCTATTTTATGTTAAGAAAAGAACAATATATCAGCAATAAACGGAAATGAAAGAAATGTCTGATATTATATGAATATCAAGGAAATTATCTCAATGATCGAATACAGAGTTTAAAAATGGAAAATTACCTTAGCGATGACGAACCTCTGAATTTCGGTGTACCACAAGGCAGGATCTTAGGTCAAACCCTGTTTTTAATATACAATAATCTCTGCAATCTTAAACTACCTCATTGTGAATTTTTTAACTATGCGGATGACACAGCTCTTATAGTACGTGGAAAAACATGGCCTGAAGCCCAACGCTCAGCTGAGGAAGCTCTTATTAGTGTTATGGCGTGGCTTAATACAAGTTTATTAAGCCTTAATGTGAACAAAGCAAAATTTATCACATTATCATTGAATACTCTCTCACAGCCTGATGAATTATTTTCTATATTGGCTCATAGTAATTGTCAAACATCTCATTCTTCTTCAATTGACTGCCCAACGCTATTAAGAACTGAAGCAATTACATATCTGGGGGATAAGGTACACAACCTATTAAATTGGAAAGCTCAAATTGAAACGCTCTCGTCGAAGACGCGTAAATTAATCTACGTTTTTAAAAAGCTCAGAGCTGCAGCTAGTATAGAAACCTTAAGGGATGTTTACATTTCGCTTGCATAATCTATCCTTACCTATTGTTCCACTAGATGGGGAAGTGCCTGCACTACTCCATTTTTGAAATTAGAACGGGCTAAAAGAGCAGTGCTCAAAGTTATTATTAAAAAGCCGATTTTATATCCCACGTTACTTTTGTACAGTGACATCAAGCTTCTAACGGTGCGACAACTCTACATTCTCAACGCAATACTCCGTAAGCACAAAACTATAACATATGATCGTCGTAAGGATCAAAACCACCGAAGGCGTAATCGTGTATGTACCATATTTTCGTACAATTGTCTTCTAGTGGGTAGACATTTTACAACAAGTAGCCGGCTTTACAATAAATTAAACGTCCAGCTGTACCAAAGAACGCCTGTCGTACCAAAAAGTGAACTAAAAAATTACAAACAAGTTACATGATTTTAATGTTGAATGGCCTCAATGCAGGTACTAAATAGATTATGTTTACTGTGCAATTAAAACACCATTGAAAACCCAGAAATGGAAAATAGATAACCAATCTTTTCATTGCAGTCGGGGGACAGTTCCTTGAAATAGTTCTTTACAGGTCCCCATTAAAATCATTTAACTTGTTTGTAATTTTTTAGTTCACTTTTTGGTACGGCAGGCGTGCGTTTTAATTTTTAAATTATTGCTTTTTATTTTGAAATAAGGATCTGCGTTAGTTTCTGTATTGTCAACAAAATGTACATACCTGTGTATTGCTTGATAACGCTTCAGAGGCATAAGATCGGCAACTATCAGATAGCGAGTGTCTGCGGCCCAATAATCCAAGAACGATGGGAATTTTGCAATGCCCATGAAAAGCTTGATCGCTTGAACGAGTAGAATTAAGAGAACTGGCTTGTGGAGTACTAGGTGATTTTACGGAGTTACCAGGAGATGGTGCAGCGGAGTTCGAAACTTGATCAAGTATGAATGAAGTTGTGACTGATCGTATACTCGACATAGATGAAAGTTGCGGAAATGTAGATAGAAGTGGCATATTGGTCTCATATTCAATTTAATTGCTGTTGTTGTTGTCGTTGTCATCATTTTGTTGTGAAGGTGGCATAATTCTGGTACAAAAATGACCGATATCGTCATCAGAAGAGTATATGATAATTCCTGCGAGATATGAGTCGATTGAAGGTGCTTCAGAGGACGTTGAAAATCGACGTTGATTGAAGCCCATAATTCTCTCTTCATCTTCATTTTCGGAACTTGTAGCCTCGCTAACATCAGATCACGCATTTTCCGGCGGAATGTTCGACTTGATCTTGAATTTTGTAAATGTAAAAATAACTAAATGCAAAAGAAGCCCAGAGAAAATTATTGAATGCATTTGAAGCACTGAAAAACCATAACCAAGTGTAAAAAGCAGAGGTTTCCTACACTGCTGGTAAGAAGGTACTCAGTTACATAACTTATAAGGTAATAAAAAGCTGACCAGTAACATAAAAACTGGTCAAGTGCAAGACGAACCAAGCACGTTGAGCAACTAGATAAAAGTAAAGATTTTGTTATTCCAAACTCAACAAAAAAAAACTTACACTATGCAACTATGTTGAGAATACTCAACACAGAATTTTTTTTTAACAAAAAATGGAACCGTTTCAACACCCAAAAGTGTGAAATAACTTGTTGAAGTCGGTACCATGATGGTTCAAAAGTACCTATTATCAAAATATTGTGCTCATGGTACCGACTTAGACAAGTTATTTCACACTTTTAGGTGTTGAAGTCGGTTACATTTTTTGTTAAAAAAAAATTTTAACAAAACATTTTTGATGATATTTAAAATGAGACCAAACGACAAGCATCAACTTTCAAACAAAAAAGAATTTTCAAAATCGGTTCACCCAGTCAAGAGATCTGAGGTAACAAACATAAAAAAAAATACTGATAAAATTGAGAACCTCCTCCTTTTTGGAAGTCGGTTAAAAACTAAGCCTCGTTTACCTATCATCGAACTTTGTTGAGTGGCCTTAACACTTTTGTCAGAGGCCTACCATATCCTTCCTTCATGGGTCGAATTATTGAAAAATAAATAGAAACAATTTTATAGACCCATCAACAGATTTAAACCGTTACGAATTTGAACCATTATGAAATCCTATTCAACACCTGTTCCTGGTCAGGTAATAATATAAATTAATTTAGGAATAATCCTCATTTATTTATTATTGGCATTATGAAGTTGGGTCGGACACGTGATTATTATTGTTATAATTACAAGGGCTGTGTATACGAAAATTTGATAGATTAACATTGGCATTTTCCTCTTTGAAATTGTATACTCTAATTAGGTCTTAAAATTAAATATAAAATATAGTACTCAATAATAAAGTGAGGTTATAAAGAAAAGAGAGTCAAGTCATACGATTGAGCGAGAAAGAAGACATAAGTAACGGGTGTTACCCTGCCTCCCGCAAGCTAGTTTATATACCTCTCATCCACCGATGACACGGAGAGACCTCGTCACCACTCGCACTGCTAGTACGTGCATTCATATTTCGCGTTCGAGAAGTAAATTGCCAAGTAAAGGCAATTGGGATACTTCTAACACAATCCCAACCAAACAAAGGAATTTAGAAATGCGTTGAGGAGACGCTTGTTCGCAATTGCACGACGCCACGCAGTTTCCTCCACTGGATTTAGAGGAACGGATGCGGTCCATCAAAATGGCTGCAAAGATGTCATACTAATCCAGGAGCGATCAAATGGAGCAAACGAGGACATATTTTATGGGAATGAGGATCGGCTTACATGAACGACAGGAGGTTCGTCTCTCGTAACTAAAGGTAGGTACCTACAGCATAAATTTCAAACCCCCATGTGCACGTTAAAATATCGTACTTTCCCCGCGCGTAGTAGTAAGCTGCAGTGCACGGCATATAAGGACACAGATTTAAGATAATGTAAATTTCGCCTAATATATTACGTTTTGTTAAGATATAAAAACTTGTTTCCATTAGTCGTGCCCCTTAGCGAAGCATTCCATTAAATAGGTACTAGCCGCCATCGGCACCAAGACGGCCTGGTCATAAGGTCCTCGCTGCTGCCCGCTGACTATCCAGGACATCACTTCTCAAATAAATGTTTGTCGTAAGTATCTCATCTAATAACTCCCAACAACAAACTAAACACGACAGCTCGTCACACTAAGTCATGCAGACGTTTAGGTTTATTGTGCCTGTAATTGCGGCTATCAAAGACTGCTGTTGGAACACATTGTTAGGAGCTAAGTTACAAAATTTTCTACTTGGAGAGGAAATCTGGTAGTAAGGATTGAACCATGGACCAGTGGCACAGCATTCCATAGCCATTACCTCTCGGCTATCATTGCATGAAAAAATGTAGTGAAGACAGCACAATGCTGCAGCTGCAAGTAAATGTTATATTCAAGTTTGTTTGGGACCTGAATTTTTATACTTGAACATTAAGTGCAGTACTTAGCAAGGCATCAAGGACTGTCCCAAATCTTTATATTCAGTTATCAAAGGACAAAAACTAGCAATAAAACACAGCACTAACAAGACGTTTTATAATTTAATATAATATATAAAAAATAACAAAATATTTCATAATATATTTTTATGTAAATTCGACACATATTTGATCTCCTTTGAAAATATTGAGGTCGCTTTTGGCTACACAATAACACCAATAAAACTTTTTGAAGCTTCTTATGATGTGAGTGTATAACATTAGAAAACCTCAAAAAGTTTTTGTGGTGATATGTGCTATATAATATTCTCGCTGACAGTTTCCACACGTTGCTGACTTGATTATGTTTCAATAAAGTTTAGTACTTGAGTAGCACTTCATTACATTTGGGGTAATGGAATAATTATAACAGCATTGTGATCCCTGGAACAGCAAAAGGTTTTAAATCACAAAGTCTATAAATGCGTGCTATCCATGTAATAGTTAACCACCGAATGGTACGTGGGACTTATATCACAAGCCACCAGCTGCCTGCAGGAGTACAGCAACCAAATTTGGCTGCAAAGGGACGACAAGTGATGCCTACCGCTTTGAGCTTATGCCGTCGTTTATATTTTTAAGAGCACATATATTATATCATTTAAAATTTCGGTAATGTTGTTTTTAACCCCACCGGACAATATCATATCCATCAAAACCACAACTAGAAGAAAAGCCTATATACGAACTATAAACTGTTAAATTTTTTATCAACAGTGACACTGAGAGCTGTTACTAGGTGTAACCAAGAAAAGATCTATTTCTAGGAATGTTAAAATATTTTTTAATGTTTTGAAAGCCATATGAAATCGAAACATATAAATACGACGTCAAGTGTCGCTTCAACAGCTGTAAATATTTAGGCCTGCTCGTGGTATTAGTATACCAAGGTAGCCTGTGAGCTTCTATGTTCGTTTGTTTACAATTAGTATTTGCCTCACATGAAGAAATATTATATTTGTTTCATTAAAAATAACAGTCTGTAATACATAGTACCTTTTTCACATGTTCACTGAAAAACTAGAAGGCTGACATTAAGCCATCAAAATTAAAAAAAATACGCGGAGAGACAGAATTATCTTCACTTGAATCCTTAAGGAACTCTGTCGCTCTATTTTGTTTAAGTGGATTATTTATGTGGGTCACTCAAAAACCACAGTGTGTCTTTTGGTGAAAATGCTGCCCACTCCCCGCAGCATCTAATGACCTCCGTCATCCAGACTATGAGGCCTCTTCCCAACTGCATTCTCACTTGTTATCGCTATTCACGGATGGAAGATGCAACATAGTCATTACCGACAAAAAATATTATTAACACGATATAATCAATATCAGGCACTCTCTTGCGGGAACACAATACAATGTACTGCTTCAGATATATATATATATATATATATATATATATATATATATATATATATATATATATATATATATATATATATATATAATCGTAATCGTTTGGGACAGGTATTCGACACTAGAAAATCAAGTAAGTATAGTACTCGACTGAGGCATCAAGAAGAGTTCCAAATCCTCATATTCAATTATCAATAATAAGAAATAATTTAAAAATTAAAAAACACGCCTGCCGTACCAAAAAGTGAACGAAAAAATTACAAACAAGTTACATGATTTTAATGTTGAATGGCTACAATGTAGGTACTAAATAGATTATATTTACTGTGCAATTAAAACACCATTGAACCCAGAAATGGAGAATAGATAACCAATATTTTCATCGAAGTCGGGGGACATGTAAAGAACTATTCCAAGGAACTGTCCCCCGACTGCAATGAAAAGATTGGTTATCTATTCTCCATTTCTGGGTTCAATGATGTTTTAATTGCACAGTAAATATAATCTATTTAGTACCTACATTGTAGCCATTCAACATTAAAATCATGTAACTTGTTTGTAATTTTTCCGTTCACTTTTTGGTACGGCAGGCGTGTTTTTTAATTTTTAAATTATTTCTTATTATTTCGTACCTTTAAGTGATAAAACAATATTTTTGCAAACGCACAATGTGCCACAAAACATAACTTATATTTTTTTGGAAATTAATATCACGCAAAAGATAACGTGAAATATATTTTTTTATGATTAATTAATTATTAATGATAACTTTGAGGTCTTTCAGTTCTTGTAGAGACTTTTTGTCATGGGGCTCGTTGATAAGCTTTCGTGGATCTAAAACACCAATTCTTCTTGCCGTCTGACGTGACTAAGAGCGACATAAACTTTCATCATCGTCATCATCAGCCGGAAGACGTCCACTGTTGAACAAATGCCTCCCCCATAGAACGCCACAAAGAATGGCTATTAGCCACTTGTGACCATTAGCTACCCGCGACTTTTATGATATCGTCAGTCCATCTAGTGGGGGGCCTACCAACTCTACATCTTCCGGTATACCATGGTACCCACTTGAGAACCTTTCTTTCCCATCGCTTATCAGTTCGTCGAGCAATGTGGCCTGTCCATTGCCACTTCAACTTGCAAATTCTGAAAGCTATGTCGGTGACTTTGGTTATTTGGCGAATATCCACGTTCCGGATTTTATCACGCAAAGTAACTTCGAGCATAGCTCTCTCCATGGCTCGTTCAGTGACTCTGAGCTTGTCCATAACGGCCACTGTTAAGGACCACGTCTCGGTGCCATATGTCATCACTGGGAATACACACTGGTTGACGACTTTGGCCTTCAGGCACTGCAGGATCTTTGACGAGAAAATGTCGCGTAACTTCCCGAACGCTGCCCATCCGAGTTGGGTTCTTCGGGCGTTTTTTTTTTTCGAAGTTGGGCCTACCTAACTGGACAGTGTGTCCCAGGTAAAATTACATAAACTTTGCCCCTTGGCAAAAATTTTAGCGCCTAGATCCACGACGGCTCTGTCCAGTGTCGTTCCTTGCAGGTTGTGCACTGTCACAGCCTAACATAATTTCAGTGGTAGTATGTGCCGCTCGACTTTACCTTGACCCCGTAACGCGTCAAATTCGACAGCGCTAGGCTCAATTTTGACACCCAAACTGACTGTGTTGCCACGCATTGTTTTGTCATAGAACTCAACGAAAACGGCTTGCGGTAACTCTCCCGGTTACGACGTAGCGCTGGCCATACGAATTATCGGATGACTTCCATAGCGCCATTTACCAAGCCGTGTCCAAATTTAATATTTTTCCGCAACATTACCCTAGTACCAATGGTAACTTTTAAGAATGGAACAATACCTCCTGTTACGTATTTTATTGTGTAGTTTTAGTGTCTTAATACGTCTTTTATTGGGATCAGAAAGTATAAATTCGGGTTTTGGCCGCTGTCATTTGGTTTTGGCTTCTACGGATGTATCTGATGCTACCACGTCAAACAACCGGCAAATTTTGGCGAGTTCGATGGTCATCGTTTGATTTTGATTTGGTGGTTCGATTCATCCACCTGTCTTGTCGTGGGAAATTTTCGCACATACTCGCCATCTGATCCAGTAAGTGGTACTCTACGATGATCCAGGATTTTAACCCGTAAACTTTTCAAAATATCGACAAATGTGGTGTCGTCTGCTTGCCTCACATTCTGTGGCAGTTTGCAGAAGCTATATAACGTCCATAAATTCATTTCAGCACTTAAATGTGGCGGTTGTTTAAAGCAGTAGTATGCAATAAATGATTCTGATTCGGATTCAGTATGCTCCGCTGACAGATTTAGCTACTAGTTGAAGCTGCATGAAGTCACTAAACAGTAAAATGTTAACACCACCAAAATAATCATTTCTTGTAGTTGTGTATGAAATGCCTTTCTCTCTGAAGGCGTTCTCCGGTCATAAAACGCATGGTCTCTGTCCTGCCGCATGCCGGTGATTTATTTATTTGTATTACTTGTGTCTACAAGAAGCAAGTGTAGAAACGGATAAGACAATATTTATTACTTTTGATATTAGTTAACCAATGTATATTGAATACTACTGTTATATATTTTTGTTATGAACTAAGCAAGCTCTAGACGGTGATAGTAAAATTTGTAAAATTTTCACGATTTTTTTTTTTATTTTATGAACTATGGCCCTCTCTTTAAATTTTTTTAAACATTCACTAGCCTATGTTACCCGGAATAACTCAACGCTTCTAATGATATGACAAACATCAAAATCGGTTCAGCCGTTACGAATTTATGGTGGAATAAAGAAACTCACAAACATACATACATACATGAACCCTAAAAACATAACTCTCCTTTTTTCAGGCAGTCGTGTAAAAAGAACAAAAACTAATAGTAAAACTCGGCACAAACAAGATGTTTTATAATTTTGTGATATTTAAATAGAAATATTACAAAAATATATTTGCCTATAAAATTTTACGTAAATTCTACAAAAGCCGCTTCCTAAAATGTTTCGAGCTTGCTTTTGTCTACACAATAACGCCAATAAAATGTTTTTAGGTTTCCTATGATGTAAGTGTATAACCCCTAATAACCCCTATTATGTAGAATCTGTACATCGGGTATGGCGATATATATAACCAGCTCAAATTACATTTTGGTGCCAAAATATTACGTCATTTAATAATAATCTCGTAACTACTTCTATAGTAATGAAGCTAGAAAGCTGTAATTTTGCATATACATAGACAACAAGTCAATAACGATGTTAAAAGAAATTAAAAGGATAAGGATTGAAAAGTTTTTTTTTTATAATTTTTTTTATTTGACCCTCTTGTGTGTCCAGAACGAATTTTCGGTCGTCTGAAAAAAAGGTTTAGTGCGAAGCTTGTATTTATCCAATCGTTATAATTCAAACGTTGTTAGTAAGCTAATCCTTGGCTATACAACTCAAAAAACTGCATCACCTTACGGTAACGAGAAGTTATTCAAATCGTGAAATGAAAATAAAAAACTTTCACTCGATACATTTTGCCGCGCAAACACTCACCGATGGAAACTTACGTAATAAATAATCTCGTAAGTACTTTTAAACTACTAAACCTAAACATCTGAAATAATTCAGGTGTATAAATTACATGTAAATAATCATATCAAAAGAAGAACCAAAGTCGTAGGTGGTATAGTTTTTGAATAAAAAAATAATTACGCTTCCATAGAGTTTTCCCGCCAAAATTCTTAAAAAAAAATCGCGTTGTTTTAATCTCGTTACTACTTTTAAAATATTCATCTCAACAATCTGTTATAATTCATGGGTAAAAAACCATGGTAAATACTCATATTAAAAGAAAAAGCAAAGTTATAGGTAGAATAGTTTCAGAAAAAAAAAATTTAAAAAAATAATTAAAAATTGCTGTTTTTCGCCATTTTTGTCGTCTGTTCAAACTCCTTTTCATGTAAAATTTTCCATAAAACGGTCTATTTTCATTTCTTTTCCCGTAAAGCGAATATGATGAGGATTGCATTGGTACCAAGAAAATTATATGTTGATTGGAGATTACATCAAATAAACTCGATTTTAAAACAAAAAACGTCAAAATCTGCTAAAATATATTTACATTTTTGCTGTTTGATCCACTCAAACTAAATGAATGAAAATGTTATTTTTGTAGGGTATAGGTGATATATTAGGGTATGGGGATATTAGGGTGACATGTTAAGGTAATGAAAAACAACTTTGTACTAAAAAAAACGTGACGGGGCGTCGAGGGAAAAAAAACGTGGACAGTTTACGTACAAATGCGCCATACCCGATGTACAGATTCTACATAATAGGGGATAACATAAGAAAACCTCAGTTTTTGTATGTGCTTTATATTATTCATGCTGACAGCTTTCACACGTTGCTGACTTGATTGTGGTTCAATGAAATTGAAAATTTGAGCGTTACTTCATTCCATTAGCAGTCTGATCCCAGGAACAGAAAATCGTTGTAAGTCATAAAACGTTAAGAATGCGCTATCTATATTATAATCGTAAACCATCAAATAGTACTTTGCTCTTATATCACAAACCACCAGCTACGTGCAGGATCACTACAATAGAATCTGGTTGCTAAGTAAATATTGCCTACCACCTTAGTTATATTGTATTTAACGAATTATTGATTTGGGGAGTACAAAAACCGATGACGAAGCGTCTTTGATTGAAAATGCTGCCCAGTCCCCGCAGCATCTAATAGAACCCGAACACATTGTAAGGTGTTTCGTTACAGATTTTCTACTTGAAGATGAAATCCGGATGGAGATTGAACCATTAATTTTGGCACAGCAGTCCATAGCCATTACCGTTCGGCTTCCATTGCATCAAAAGTTGTTTCGAAGACAGCACAATGTACTGCTGCAAGTTTATATTATATGCAGATTCGATAAAGGCTAAAACGTTTATTCTACAACATCAAGTACAACAACTAGTCTTAAGTATCAAGACTGCTCCAAATTTTCTTCAACTAGTAATAAATAATACACAAAATCAATAAGATGTTTTATAATTATATTATACATAAATTAAAAAATTACAAAATATTTTATAAGAAAATTTAATATAAATTCAACATACATTTACAGTCATCTTTTAAAATGTTTTTGAGCTTTCTTTTGGCTACACAATAACACCAATAGAACGTTTTGAAGCCTCATATGATGTAAGTGTAACATATGAAAACCTTTAAAACGTTCTTGTGGTGATAAGTGCTATTTAAATATTCATGCTGACAGCTTCCACACGTTGCTGAATTGTAATAAAATTCAATATATGGGTGGCACTTCATCCATTTGGAGTATTGGGATAAGTATGACAGCAGTCTGATCTCTGGAACAGCAAAACGTTGTCAATCACAAAGTTGAAAAATATGCTATCCATGTAATAGTAAGCCACCTAGTAGTACTTGGAACTTATATCACAAGCCACCAGTTGCCTGCAGGATTACTGTTCTGTATCGACCGGATCGTCCACTCCTGAACACAGTCCTCCGCTGTTTAGGGGTGTGAAAATGCATGGTGGCCATACGCTTGGAAGGCGTCTTGGGGATCGCAAAAAACAATATTAATAGATCTTTGTTATGTTAAGAGAAACACACAAAACGAGCATTATACGAAAAAGAAAGAAATGTCAGTAAATAAATAAATATCAATGAAAAATGCAAAGAATATTGAGTAATTTGTTATCCATAGATTCCAATCTCATTAAAATCCATTCTGATTCAGAAATGTGTTTTCAATTATATTGAAATAACATTTCTGAATTTTTTACGTCACAGTTTTTTTAAAAAAGCTGTTACGTTTTTCTTACACTGAGACTTAGTTTGAGGGTAAATAGTTAGTTCGTTATTCAAACAGTTATAGAGGTATGGACCCATGAAACAAAAAAAATTATGAGATAGATTCGTATGGAGTTGTAGTGCCCTGCAAACTGTGCCCTTACGGCGCTTGTCCTTCACCAGCTCAGGATCATATTTAGTTATGGAGTGCTGTTTAAGGACTGTGCGCAAAATGAATGTTTGTCGTACTGTTAGAACATCCCACTTTTTGTACAAATCTGTCGTGGGGTAACGGAAAGGAAGACAAGCACTCACTTTAAGAACAGATCGCTGTGCTCTTTCAATCTCAATGAGATGAGTCTTGGCTGCCCCACCCCAGGAGGTAATGCAATACTCAACTATAGACTGTCAAATGGCAGTATAGACTTCTTTAATAATATTATAGTGGTCAGCTACATGTCTTAATGACTTAAAAATGTATATAAGTTTTCTAAGTCTGCTAGCCAGTATTGCAATATGGGGTTTGAAAGTGAGCGTATCTATTACTAGGAATGTTGCTAATTATAGAATTATGCCCAAGTATTTGACAGTTTCATTTCTGCTAAGGGTGGAGCACATGAAATTACTAAAAGTATTGCAAGAATGTGCAGTTAAGGTTAAGTTCTTTGGTGGAAGGTGGTTTGATCTCATTGCATATGATGTAAATATAATGTACATAGAAAAGCCGCACAACATTTTGTTGTAGTATGTGCTAGATAATTTTTATGCTAACATAACTAATATAATATTTATGCTAGTACAACTTCTAAACGTTGTTGACTTGATTATGATTAAATAAAATCAAATGTGTTGGAGGTACTTCGTTCCATGCTGTGTGTTTTGGTTAGTATGAAAGCTTTTGGGTCCCGGCAACAACACAGCGCTATCAATCACAAAGCTTAAGAAGTGTGTTTTCTATGTTATAATAAACTATCGAATAGTATTTAGGCACTTATATCTCAAGCCACCTGCTGCCTGCAGGAGTGTTGCAACCAAATGTGCTGCGAAGGGACGATAAGTAATGCCTATCGCTTTGGGCTTAGGTTTGCCCACGTATTTATGACTAAGAGTACATCAAACTATAATATAGAATTTTGGTGAAGTTGTTTTTGGACCGGCCGGACACAATCTAATTCATCGAAATCACAACAAGAGAGTAGAAGAGTAGCCTATATAGGTTATATTAAAATGTTTGATACGATATAAACTTACACATTGAGAGCTGTTTCTTCTAATATCTATTACTAGGAATGTTTTCTGTGATTTAAAGCCAATAAATGAATTCAATACATATAAATACGATTTCAACTGTCGCTTGGAAAGTTGTAAAAATTTAGACCTGCTCGTGGTGTATAATGCAGTATACCACGGTAGTACGTATGCTTCTTTGTTCGTTTGGTTACAATTAGTATTTTCTTTACATGAGCAATTTTTTTTTATTACAGTAAACAGTGAGCGACACCTCTAACACAGGTATGTTAATACTTAAAAAAGAGTCTCAAACATATACACTGTAAATAAGATTAAGTTTACTGAAATAAATAATATGATGTATTGTAGTATGTAATCGTACTGTGTGTACTTCACATTTCTAATTGAGGGTGTAGCTGGCCGGACGAGCATTCGCAAGATGCTTTTCCACCATGTGGTGAATCTCTAGCCGGTGTTGAAGATCGCATGATAGACCTACGGCTCGGGAGTCTATCTCTCAGCTTTCATTTCCTCATTTTAGTTTGGTATCCCTCGACTGAAAAAAAAATGTTTTAAGCTGGCGTTGGGTACACAATAACACCAATTAAACGTTTTGGGTTCAATTATGATTTATGTACATACATAAGTGAGCTGCAAAACGTTTTGTGGTAGTATGTTGTAACCTGGCTAAGGCCAGGTACAATAAATTATAAAAATTATTAGAATAAAATTACTTAGAATTGAAGAGCAGCGCCATCTGCTCAAGCCGCAGCGTACTTAATGGTATGAATGACTGTTTGCTATCACACTGTCTACACACCTCACTGTAGTACCGATCGTGGCTAGAATCATTTAGTTCTTCACTAAACCTATAGAGGTCGCAATAATAAATATGTACGTACCATCCAAACTTCACGACGGTGCAAAGATGAGCGAACTTCAGACTTAAGCCAGAGCTCAAAACTTCCGGCTGTTTAGCTAAAATTTCAAAATTTGAAGATAATATGAACAGATAAAAAAGAGAAAAGGTTAGGTACAAAAAGGTTACAATGCATTAGGAGCTTGAAGAGCATTCCTAGCATATAGTTGTCACATGGTTGAGTGCACTGGTTGTTAAAATTAGGTTACATACCAGAAGTATTTGCAATACAGTTTACACATGTTCATACATTGTGGCGGCTTTAAGAGCTTACTCACTGATTACAAGCACATGGTAAATGTAATAAAGTTCAGACACTAATAGGAACAGATATAGAAGTATTTAGCACTGTTAATTTACACAATGGCGTTGATAATTTAAGGTTAGAATAACACAGTATTATGGCTAGATCACAGAATACATCTTATAATCTATCACTCACCCTAGAACGGGGTAGAAAATGGATCCGAGAAATTAGTAACTAATTCTTTAGGTAGTTCCTTACTGTCCGGTGGGCTCGTCACAAGTGACGAAGCACTCTCTCATTGAAGACACCTTGAGTCTACCGGAAGTTTGGTCCTCAAAGCATTACCTAATAAGGTAATCTTCGCTGCTAAATCGTTTATGATGATCAGAGCCAATCGGAAGCTTTATTATTTTGAAATTTTAGCTAAACAGCCGGAAGTTTTGAGCTCTGGCTTAAGTCTGAAGTTCGCTCATCTTTGCACCGTCGTGAAGTTTGGATGGTACGTACATATTTATTATTGCGACCTCTATAGGTTTAGTGAAGAACTAAATGATTCTAGCCACGATCGGTACTACAGTGAGGTGTGTAGACAGTGTGATAGCAAACAGTCATTCATACCATTTAGTACGCTGCGGCTTGAGCAGATGGCGCTGCTCTTCAATTCTAAGTAATTTTATTCTAATAATTTTTATAATTTATTGTACCTGGCCTTAGCCAGGTTACAATGTGCTTTGTATTATTTCTGCCGACAGCTTCCACACGTTGTTGACTTGACTGCGATTCAATGTAATTGAATATGTGAGCGGTACTACATTCTATTTTTGCTATTTTGATGAGTATGACAGCAGTTTGATCCGAACAGGCAACAGCACAGCGTTGTCAATCTAGAGGTTAAGAAAATGTGCTATCTAGGTTATAGTAAACCATCTAATAGTACTTGGCTAATCTTATAGTTATATCACATACCACTAGCTGCCTGCAGGAGTATATAAACCAAATTTGGCTGCTTGGGCGTCACGCATTGTCATGCGTGATTCCTACTGCTTTGAGTTTACGTGCCAATCATGCCTAGGGCATGTATGCTCATTGGAGTTAATGGTGAGCGAAGGTAATTTTATCACAGAAACGAGTATAGTATTTTATATCTCTATGAATGTTATCTATATTCTTGATTTAGAACTTAAGACGGTACACAATTTAAGACAAGTATTTTACCTCAGTGTCAGTCCTAAGTACTGTTGACTCGTTGAGAGAAAGTACGATAATAATCGTCGTGGGCGGAAGTTCGTATAATAAAAATTTAATCAATGCTGTAGCAGATCAATGGCCATAGCGCTCGTAAGTTTTAGTGATGTAGATATTTATATATAATAATAAAATTTGTAAGCCCGTTACTATTGGAAACACAGGAGAAGAGCACATTAGTAAAAAGGTATTTATATTCAACTTTAACCTAATATTTGTGATGGCTTCCACGGAGTTATCATAATGTCAACGATGTTGCGCAAATATGATGGAAAACAGGTGCGAAAATGTTTGTGTATATTTTTTTAGGAGCATATTCAAAACCAAATTTTTATTATTTTTTTTTATATTTAATTTAAATACTACTGTTTGTGTATGTGTGTGATTAAATTAGCGACAAATGCTAACAAATTAATTATATTTTCACCGGTCTAACTACAACTGTCAGACCGGTAAAGATCAAATTAATCAAAACTACAACTACTAGAATAGCCCGAATGTGAAGAACTGCAAAGATACCCTATTTTTGTTTGTAATTATCCATATATTTCACTGTCATTTAAATAATCATGATATTGTTATAACATTTCTCAATTATTACCTATATTTTTAAGTACTACCTTATCTAGGGCACACAAATTTGCACCAAGGAGAATTTCAGAGATGTTGTCGTCGGATCGGGCAAGATCAAATTAATCAAAACCACAAATACTAGAATAGCCCATTCAATATGAAGAATTGCAAAGATACCTAATGTTTTTCTGTGATGATCAATAGATTACACGGTCATTTAGATACTTAAACATTTTGTCATAACATTTTCAATTAGTACCTATATTTTTATTGAAATATGTTAATGTAGTTGACATTTAGCATCTAGCACTGTACAAAATCCTCATATTCAATTAATAAAATAGAAACTACCATAATCTATTAATACAACACAACAACAACAATAACGTAAATGATTTAGAAACACTTCAATAATTAACTTTGACGTGATGGTAGAAACAAAATAATTTAATTTATAACAATAAAGGTTTTATAATATATTTAATATTATACAGAATCCATTATGATGTACAATTTAGAGAATGGCTGCCTTCCTTGTTCAAAAATGCTTTGAGCTTACATTTCGCTACACAATAACACCAATTAAATGTTTTTGGCAAACCTATGATGTAAATGGATACATAGGTGAGCCGCAAAACACTTTGTGGTGGTATGTACTGCATAATATATCGGCATGAGCCGACAGCTTCCACACGTTGCTGACTTGATTGTGATTCAAAAAATCGTATACGGTGTTGGTACTTCGTTCCATTTTGTGTATTTTGATAAGAGTGACAGCATTTGGATCCCTGCAACAGCACAACGATCAATCGTAAAGCTTAGGAAATGTGCTAATTATTTTTATTTAATTATTTATAATAAACCATCGAATAGTACTAAGATATTTATATAACAAGCCACCAGCTGCCTGCAGGAGTGCTGCAACCAAATTTGGCTGCGAAGGGACGATTAGTGATGCCTACCGCTTAGGGCTTTGGTATGCCCACGTATATGTGGAGAAAGAAGCGCTAGTAGCGAAGTTTGCTTAGCCATTGTGAACCTATCAGCAAAGTTAAGCAACGTCCTCCGCGGTCATGAGTAAGATGGGGACCGCTAGTGACATTAATATTGAGCGCTTTCGTGCTTCGGTGGGCACGTAAAGCCGTCGGTCCCGGTTGTTGTCTACGGATGGCAGTCATTATAGCATGGTGGTAGGGAATTTTGCAAATGCCCGCCTTGCTACCACCCTCAAGTAAAAAATCTGCCGCAAAGCACCTAACGGTGTGTTCCGGCAGCTGTCCTTGAGAGCCAGTAATTTTAGGTTAGCCTGAACATCATCTTCGACTACAACATCACTTACCATCAGGTGAGATAGTCAGGCTACTTAAAGGCTAATCTATCATGTATAAAACAAATATTAAGAGCACATACATTTTATAATAAAGAATATTGGTGAAGTTGTTTTTGGACCGGCCGGACAAAATCTAATTCATCGAAACCACATCTGGAAAAGTTCCCTATATACGATAAATTAAAATTTTTAATACGATAGAAACTCACACATCGAGATCTGTTTCTCCTGAGTTGTTACAATTTAGACCTGCTCGTGGTTTCAGTATAAAGTTTTGGTATACCACGGTAGTTTGTTCGTTTGTTTACAATTAGTATTTACGTCACATGAGTAAATTTTATTTTTATTTGAGTAAATAAAACAGCCTGTAATCGTGTTTGTGATACATAGAATCTTCTTCAAAAATTCATTGAAAATGATTAGGCATTTAGCCATCAAAAGTCAAAGAACACGTGGAGAGACCGAGTTACTTTTACTTGAAATCTAAAGGAACTCTGTCGCTCTATTTTGTTTTAGTGGTTTTTTTTTTTTTTTTTTTTTTATTTATTTATTTAAAGCGCAAAACAGAACACAATCAAAACAGTATAAAATACATACGTCCACTTATTTTTGATGCTGGATTGCGATCCAACTACATGCGCTTACAGCTATACAAATTATACATAACATAATACGCGTGTGCTCGTAGCTAATAATATTGCTAATTTAATTAAACCAATGGAAAAACCGTGAAATTGTTCACGGTCTTTCCATAACATCATTAATGGAATAGTCATTCGGACAGACGAGGCGCGGTCGCGCCGCTATTGTCCGAGTTATTTGTTTCGGGGAAGAGGATATCTTTTACAGTTTTGATATAAAAATTATATCTTGGATAAAATACATCTAGTTCAGGATGTTTTACAAAACTTTCGTTATACTGGCGGGCCATACGGACAAGGGGATTAAAGTAGGAAATGTTGTTTCTGTGAATATTAAGAACAAACAAGGAGGTACTATTGGATCTGCGTGCATTGTATTTAATGTTAAGGGTTAAATTTGATAATAAATTGGGAGTATCTGTGATGGAGTGAACAATTTTATAAAGGTAAACAAAATCAAAGTACCTACGACGCATCTCTAGCGAATGTACATTGAATTTAGAAAGCCTCATCTCGTAGTCAAGATTCGAGCGACCTATCTTCAGACGATAACAAAGCATTCTTAAACACTTCTTCTGTACTTTTTCAATATTATCAATGTGTACTTTGTAATACGGAGACCAAATCAGGCTACCGTATTCCAAAATACTCCTCACGAGGGTATTGAAAAGGTAGAGCAGAGTACGAGGCTTTTTAAAACCCTTAGTTGATAATGAGGGCGGAAGCTGAGCTGGTCATCAAAGAAGATACCAAGATCTTTAGCAACTTAGGATTTTTTTAACATTTGTCTATCAATTGCGTAATCATAAACTATCTTGTTGCGCTTATTTGAGAAAGATATTGTGAAGCATTTACTAATGTTTAAGTACATGTTGTTAAGGTTGCACCAATCTGATAAAGTATTTAGATCATTTTGTAAAGTCTGACAATCAGTGATACTAGATACGACATTGTAAATTTTTAAATCGTCAGCATAGAGGAGACATTGACAGGAAAGGTGTTCAACCAGGTCATTTATGAACACAATAAAAAAGAGAGGTCCTAAATGCGATCCCTGTGGCACCCCAGAAGTAGGTTTTACAGAGGATGAAACGAACCCTTTCAATGCAACTAACTGACTTCGGTTGTTTAGGTAGGAACAGATCCAACGAAACAAACTACCATTGATTCCATACGCTGCGAGTTTGTCACAAAGCTTTCTGTGGCTCACTTTATCGAAAGCTTTGGAAAAGTCCGTGTATATGGAGTCAACTTGACCTCCCACAGCAAAGCTCTGACAAAGAAAATTCTTGTATTCTAGAAGGTTTGTTACAGTAGATCTATTTCTGACAAAACCGTGCTGCCTGTCAGAAATGATAGGTTTGAAGTGATTGTACAGATGGGTATAAACTAGAGATTCAAATAGCTTCGCAAAGCAGGATAGAATGCTTATTGGCCTGTAATTTTCACATTGTGACTTGTCACCATTTTTAAATATGGGAATAACATATGCCGTTTTCCAGCATTTCGGAAATTCAACACTTGTGAGTGATTTGTTAAATAAGACGCATAAAGGAACGGCTAGTTCTTTACTGAGAGTTTTTATGAAAAAAGGGGGAAGTAAATCAGGCCCTGCGCTTTTGTTGCGATCGAGCTGCTTAATTTTTAGTATTATATCCCTTTCTGATATTGAGATACTTGATAACGAGGTAGCAATGGAGTTCTCCATAAGTTTAAAATTATTTTGATTGGAAGACAATAATGGACATTTCTGGACGCTATTAACAGTATCAAAAACTGAACTGAAGTAGGAGGAGAATAGTTCACATATCCCTTTACCGTCCAACGATGTGGTATTACCAAACTTCATGACATGTGGTATAGAGGCTTGACCCTTTCTACTATTCACAAAACTCCAAAACAGTTTAACATTCATGTCGATAGAATCTTCTGTGGAGGAGAGGTATTTATTATAACAATCATCAGCCATTTTTTTAAATCTATCTCTGAGTAATGCAAATGTGTCATAATCGCGAGGATTTTTGTATGTTTTGTACAGTTTGTGATATTTATTTTTTTCTTCATTACATTTTATTAAGGACGTACTATACCAGATCGGGTACTTTTGTGAATTTATGGTAACAAAGGGAGTGTGACGATTTATTATGTCAAAAAGTATATCATAAAAAGTGTTAGTGCAGGAGTCTATATCTGGGTTAGACAAGACTTTCTGCCAATCGATTGAGTGAATTTCAGACTTAATTTTATCATAATCGCACTTTAAGAAATTTAGACGCTTACAATTACTTTTTTTGAGGCTTTTTGATGGATTTTTTAACTTGATTTCTATGGAAAGAGCAGGGTGATGTTTGTCTAACAAGCTGAGTGGAGCTGTATCGGTAACGGCAACAGAATCTACATTTGAAAGAACTAGATCCAATAGACGTCCATTGTGATTTTTTATAGTATTTAATTGTTTTAAGTTACACAATGCAATAAACTCTTCTAACAGTGCCAGCTTTTTATTTTGCGTTGATATTGAAGGTAAGTCAGGAGATAAAGTAGAACAAATTGAATACTCGGGTGTGTTAAAGTCACCGATTAAGATAAAGTCTTCATGAATGTTATTTAGTAAATGTTTTTAACAATTAGCATAGAATTTATCCAATCTACCGTGACTAATATAAGGAGTTAAATAACAGATACATAAGTTAAGATTAGGAGTGTTTGATATATCAGATATTAAGGTGATCCAGATATCCTCTTCATCACTTTCCCACGATGCCTGTCGAATTATTTGAAACTATTTGTGAAGAGCAACGAGCACACCCCCGCCTTCTTGTTTAGAAGAAGAGGTGTCCTCGCGGTCACGTCTAAAAATATTATAGCTATTATCAAAAATTTCACCATCAAATACACTTCTATTCAGGTTTGTTTCCGTAAGGCATATAACATCAGAGCTGGCATTTAAGACATTAATGTAGAACTGTGATAATTTACTTCGGATTCTATTAACATTCTGATAATATATATTAATCATATTGAAACGGTGAGTTATACCTAACATTAATATTATATTTATTAGGAACAGAAAATTAGCTAACTAATGTAATTTTTTAAGAGTATCTAGCGTTTTTACATGTATGGCGGGACTTTGTTCGTTCTTACGCACATAAATTTGTCCAAAACGTACCCACACGAACATATAATTTTTGTCTTTACAAAACTTTCTTGCATAACTATGTAACTCTTTGGTCTCAGGGGATAGATGTTCCGATAAGTATATTCTGCGAGTCTCGCCGCTGAAGCCCATGTGAGTTGACGCGAGCTTATCGTCAGGATGGGTTTTGTTAAATCTCGTTGCCGAAGATAAGATTAGATCTCGAAGTCTCTGAGACGATAGAGTCACAAGAATATTACGTGGCCTCTTCGAGGTGGGGTCCATCTTAGCGACGCGTCGGCATGCTCTAATGTCGTTGTCAGGGATCACGACCTTCAGACATTCGCAGAGCTTTCCGAATAGGGCCAGGATTATTTATTTGGGTCACTCAAAAATCACAGTGTGTCTTTGGGTGAAAATGCTGCCCTCTCCCCGCAGCATCTAATGACCTCCGTCATCCAGACTTTGAGGCCTCTTCCCAACTGCATTCTCACTTGTTATCTCAAATATCTGTTTTTAGATGCCTACCAGATATTACATAATCAGTAGATTATTAGATACCACGAAAAAAATTTATTATAAAAACGATATAATCAATTGCAGGCACACTCTTGCGTTCATAGATCGAGGCAGAAAATCAAGTTTTGTACCAAAGTATTTAAATATCAAAAATTGCGGGAACACAATACAATGTACTGTGTTCCCAAAGTGTGTTGCTGCAGGTATATAAATATAATTGTAATCGCTTGGGCAGGTATTTTACAATATTATAGAACATTAAGTACAGTACTTGACTGAGGCATCAAGGAGAGTTCCAAATCCTCATATACAATTATCAAATAGAACAAATACGATTAATAAGACTCGGCATAGACATAACGTTTTATAATTTTTGGATATTTAAATAGAAATATTACAAAAATATATTAGGCTATAAAATTAAACGTAAATTCTACAAAAGCCGCTTCCTTTAATGTTTCGAGCTTGCTTTTGTCTACACAATAACGCCAATAAAACGTTTTTAGATTTCCTAAGATGTAAGTGTATAACAGAAAAAAACCTCAAAACGTTTTTTATGGGCTTAACATTATTCATGCTGACAGCTTCCCCACGTTGCTGACTTGATCCCGATTCAATTAAAGTGAATATGTGAGCGGCACTTCATTTTGTTTGGGATATTTGGGTAAGTATGGAAGCAGTCTCATCCCTGGAACAGCAAATCGTTGTTAATCATAACGCGAATAAAATGCGTTATATACGTTTTAATAGTAAATCATCATATAGTATTTTGCCCTAATATCACAAGCCACCATCTGCCTGCAGAAGTACTGTTCTGTATCAGCCGGATCGTTCACTGCTGAACACAGCCCTCCCTTGTTTTGGGGTATTTAAAATGCCAAATGCCAAGCTTGGCAGGCAGCTTAGGGCCGACACCCATGGGCAGATATGGTCAGGTTCAATTCTTACTCGTCACCCCACGAGAGAATTTGACTACGAAGGGACAAAACTTAGACTTATGCCATCGTATCTTTTACTAAGAGCACGTAGTTATATATTTTATCATACAGATTTTTTATGCTGTTTACAACAATAAAACAGGCCTGACAATTAAAAATTACCGAATTACAAAGAAAAAAGTGATACCTTATCAAAAAATTTATATATATCTTCATTACATTATAATAATATAATAATGTCTAATTTCATCTATTTTATGTTAAGAAAAGATCAATATATCAGCAATAAACGGAAATGAAAGAAATGTCTGATATTATATAAATATCAAGGATATTACAAAAAGATTAGGTCATTTTTTTTGTAAAATGTTATGACAAATGCTTTTATTGCAGTTTTAATATAATATAAATGAGGCTATTTTGTACAATTTTGGGAATGGCTGCCTTCTGCGTTGAAAAATACTTTGAGCTTGCATTTCGCTACACAATACCACCAATTAAATGTTTTGGGCATCGCTATGATGTAAGTGTATACCTATGTACATAGTGTGTTTTGCGGCACACCTATGTGTGCCGCAAAACATTTTGTGGTGGTATGTACTGCATAACATTCCTGCCAACAGCTTCCACACGTTGCAGACTTGATTGTAATTCAATAAACTCGAATATGTTGGTGGTACTTCGTTCCATTTAGTGTATTTTGATAAGTATAACAGCATTTGAATAAGTATCAAAGCAGTCTGATCACTTGAGCAGCAAATCGTTGTAAATCATAAAGCGTTTAAAATACGGTATATATGTTACAATAGTCAACCATTAAATCGTACTTTGCACTTATATCACAAACCATCAGCTGCGTACAGGATCACCTGTAGGGGAAAGAAACTTTACTTTTTACGTTAACACTAAATTACAGGGTAATTCTGGGAACCCAAACACTCGTAATGATAATTTATAAGAACTCTATTCCAATCTTAGATTGAGACTGAAAATCAAGTAAGTATTCATTTTCAGTAGTATAATAACCAAAATTGCAGCACAATATTTTTTGTCATTCTGCAAGTAAATAATTAAATCGGGGTTGGTGCCGAAATAAGGTGTATTACAAAGTCCAAAGTGAAGTCAAATTCAAAGACTTTATTTGCAAGATGTAGGTGTAGATTGTTTTTAAAAAAACATGTTATACACTATAATTGGCATGCAAATAAAAACAAAGAAAAAAGAGATACCTTATATAAAAATTAATATATATCTATATATTCCTATATATTCCACATAATTATACATGTTTATTATCATCTATATTATGTTAAAAGAAATACAATATATCAGCAATAAACGGAAATGAAAGAAATGTCTGATACTATATAAATATCAATGAAAACTACAAAGAAGATTGAGTAATTTTTTTCAGGTTCAATTTTCCATAGATGTTATTGTCATGTATATAATCAATTACATTGAAAAACATTTTTCAATCAATACCTGTATATATGCAATTCAACCAGAACATCAAATATATTTCTTAGCATCTAGAACTGTTCCAAATCCTCATGTTCAGTAATCAAAATAGAGACTAGGTATTTAATATGAGTAAATATAAATAAATTTATAAAAAGGTTTTCTTACAGATTTAATATACTACAAATTAAGCTTTTATGTTTTATTTTTGGAAGTACTACCTTCTGCGTTCAAAACTGCATTGAACTTGCATTTGGCTACATGAGAACACTATTTTGGGGGCTGAGTCATCCGCGTCCGTACGAGAGTACCCTAGAGTGATTCCCTACACGTGGTCCCCGGGTGGTGCTTATCAGATGACACACTGGTGATAGGCTTCGGCTGAGGCTAGTGACCACCCACTGGAGAAAGCCACTTCGCCAACCAACCTAGTCGTGTTCCGGCACGATGTCCAGTGACGCCGTATGAAAGTCGGGTCAAAACAGTAGCATCCCAATTAGCCTTAATAAGAAGCGCATCGTTCAGCTGCATTGGGCGACTAGTCGCGGAGGGTAGCGGGATACGAGGCATTGTCCACCGCTGGCTGACCGCAGGTAGTAGAGGACCCAATTGTGACTTAGCCACTCATGAAAAGCTGTCCCGCCTTTAGTGAAAAACAGAAATAAGAGAATGTTAAAATAGCGGCTGCACTCCTTTTCACTGAAAGTACACCTCTGCAACGGAAGAGGTTTGCACTCTAATCTCGACCCTGTCCATTACCACCTGGAGACAGAAAAACCTCACCTCATGTTTCTCATGGAGACGCAAATTGGTTGTCCATCTGACGTGTCATACCTTACATACCCAGGGTGCATCCTGGAGCACAACTTCAAATCGCACGCGGGTGTATGTATATGCCCGGGATGACATCTGCATTTGGCGGCTCCAAAAATTTTATGACCCCATGTTTTCTATACTTTGGGCGCTGGTGGACACCGGTATTGAAGAAATTCTCTACGATTGTGTTTACCGCTCATACAGTGTAAATCAGGAGATGACCAGGCTCACCGAATACCTTAGCGAGGTGGTGGATGTAGCTCAACAGATAAGTACCCTACAGCCCAATTGGTGTTTATGGGGAATTTTAATGGCTATCACCAGGATTGTCTATACCCTTACCAGGACACTGACCATGTCGGTAGAGAGACGCGAAAGTTGTTTTAGCGTTAAATCTCACCCAGCTGGTCCAAGGAACCACGAGGGTACACGATGTTGAGTCTCACACATCCTATTGTCTAGACCTCTTGCTGACAATTGATCCAAACCATTACTCGATGTCGGTTAGTCCACCGTTAGGTAAGTCCGACCATTGTCTGGTGAAATCTGGGTCTGTCTACTCCCCGCGCAATCACAGCCCGGTGCACGCGGCGGATGTGGCGATACAAATCAGCAGGTTGCGATTAGCAATGGAATACTTCATTCGATTCTCTGGCGTACCACACTTAGGTCTTGAATATGGCTGAGACGTTGAAACATCAGGCATACCTATCTTGGGTTGATGCTTGTAAGCATAAGGCAAAGGACATTCACCTAAAGATGAGGGCTTTTAACAAGACTGTCAAATCCAACAAGAAGGTCTTACAGAAGGCTCGTTTTGACCACATTGGCCGAATAGGTAACAAGTTTGCTTCGTACCCTACGGGTAGTAAAGCGTGTCTGTCCCTAGCTAAATCGGTTGAATCGAAATCGATAAAGCAAAATTATTTGCTTCTCTGTTTGCGTAGTCTTCACGTCTTAATGCTGGTACTGAGACTTCTCTAATTCATTCGACGAAGCGAAAATGTCATGAATGACATACACATTCGCTAAAAGGCAGTTCTTAAGACACTACGCAATCTTGTAATAAATAAAGCCGGTGGTCCTGATAGTATATCTACAATTATTTTAGAAACTTGTCCGCCTGAGTTGTCTCCTGTACTTTCGGCTGTCTATTGAAACTGGTGCAGTGCCCAAATCATGAAAGCTTGCTTACGTGCAACCCATGCCTGCAAAAGGTAGTCGCGCAGACCCTGCCAACTACAGACCCATCTCTGTCACGTCTATGCTCTGTAAGAGTATGGAAGGCGTTCTCAACAGTCGGCTCCTGGCATACCTAAAAGCGAATGATCTCCTCAGTGACCATCAATACGTGTTGTGCCAAAATCGGTTTGCTGGGGATCGTCTAGCGTATGCCACTTATATCTGTAGTGAGGCCATCGAGAAACAAGGGGAAGCGCTTGCCGTCTCGCTAGACATCTCTAAGGCCTTTGACAGGTTCTGGCTTATCAGCAAGCTTTTCGCATACGGCCTGCCTACAGGTTTTTGTGCGTGGATATCTGACTTCCTAAAGGAACGTTCATTACGAGTAGTCGTTGACGGCTGCTCGTCTGATCAAATGAGTATCAATGCCTGTGTTCCCCAGGAGTGAGTTCACGATCTACTGACACCCGGAACCTTTGGGTATACAGACAACAGCACGGTTGTAGAGCTTCACATCTGCCGCACGAGCCAGTGAGCGGGAAATCCAGAAACTCAGAGAAGCTATGGTCAAACACTTGGACTTGTCCTTTAAGACAGTCTCTGATTGGGACGATGCCAACCTGGTCAAATTCATTGCCAACGAGATACAGGCGTGTCTGTTTTCCGCCAAAAAGAGACCATTCCAACTGTCTCCTACATTCCGAGATATATCTGACTTCCACAGAATACGTAGACCTCCTTGGTATCACTCTATCGTCGAATCTAAATTTTGTCTCGTATATCGAGTCAAAAGCTCAGTTAGCCGCTAAAAAACTGTGCATCCTCTCAAAGGTGAGACGGTACTTTGCACCGGAACAGATGCTTACTTTTTACAAAGCTCAAGTAAGGTTTTGTGTTGAGTACTGCTCTCACCGCTGGGACGGTTCTGAAAAATACCAGCTTGAGGTACTTAAGTCGATTGAGAGGCGCACCAATTATCAGATAAATTTCGGTGAATGTGCACAAGAATTACACGACTTACACGTTCTGCCCTCCCCCTTTTTCCATCGGACGTCCAGACAGACGGAGAGGTGCCATCCGTACATGGTTGATATTTCCAAGACTCGTACGAAGTGCTTTGCTTCCACTTTTCTCGTGCGTACTGCGAAGGAGTGGAGCTTCTTACCGTTGACAGTTTTTCCCGATGTCTTCAAATGGGTGTCTTCAAATCGAGAGTAAATAAGTTTCTTCTCGGTAAGCGTGCTCCATCTTAGACCACACCAACGCTAAACATCAGGCATCAGACAGGGTGTGGTAAAACGAGAACCTATAATGAAACAATAAAAATAACAAAAAATATGTTTTGGGCTATCATATGATAATTATAATAATAATAATAAATGCGTTTATTTTCCTTGCAAATAGGTCTACAATTCATAACACAAATCATACAAGCTATACTTACTAATATTGCTGTAATGTAAACCCGCATTGCAAGGACTGGTGCCTGAAGTAGACATAAATAGTCTGTATCACAGGTCACCAGGCCCCATTCAACGAATCTGACATCATAATAAATATTGGACTATAACTTATAACTAGTAACAGGGTTTAAACAGAGTTAACATAACTATTTTTGTATTATTACTATGTTCTATGAAATTGTGAAGGTAGTTTTAAACAATGCTATCAGAATAATTTCACAGTTTAATGTGAATGTGTGTTGTGTCGGTGTACGTGTGTTGTGTTGGTGCTAGTGTGCGTGAATATGAACTTGTATGTTTATCAAATGAAAAGTGCACCCAAGAATGTGTGCGTGCACTGCGGAGTGCATTGTTTGTAGTGTGACGTATTGTAAGCGTGTGCGCCAATCGTGTTAATAATATTGGTATATTGGTGATAATTGCTTTAGAGTGTGCGTGTACACATCGTTTTGCTTTCAATTTTTTGCGTGTGAGCACTGTAGGCTACATAAATGACGCTAATGTTTGTGAGTTATTGTTGGGTGATTTTGTGTAAGGAGCTTGTTGCGCTTATAGCTGTGTGATTATAGTCAGAGAGGTGGACTCGTTTTTCAAAGGTAAAATGGAAACTATAATTTTTGGATTAATTTATATATACATATATATATATATATATAGTTGCTCCATATCTATATTATAGAAGAAGCAGAAAAAAAAAGAATTACTACTGTATCAAAGCAATACGAACGGTATAAGATAAAAATAAAATAAATAATTCCGAGATCTGAATCAGTTTGAACAGTACTCATTGAAATTGAAGTTTAGTGGACCGCTCGTGCCTTTTAACTATAGAACTTCAGGAAAAACAAAAGATTAGTGGACTACCATTCAGATATAGTATAATCAGGAAGGAACAGATAGTATGTTTTCAGTTTCGTCATAGGTGAGGTTTTTTAAAAAAGCTGTTACGTTTTTCTTACACTGAGACTTAGTTTGAGGGTAAATAGTTAGTTCGTTATTCAAACAGTTATAGAGGTATGGACCCATGAAACAAAAAAAATTATGAGATAGATTCGTATGGAGTTGTAGTGCCCTGCAAACTGTGCCCTTACGGCGCTTGTCCTTCACCAGCTCAGGATCATATTTAGTTATGGAGTGCTGTTTAAGGACTGTGCGCAAAATGAATGTTTGTCGTACTGTTAGAACATCCCACTTTTTGTACAAATCTGTCGTGGGGTAACGGAAAGGAAGACAAGCACTCACTTTAAGAACAGATCGCTGTGCTCTTTCAATCTCAATGAGATGAGTCTTGGCTGCCCCACCCCAGGAGGTAATGCAATACTCAACTATAGACTGTCAAATGGCAGTATAGACTTCTTTAATAATATTATAGTGGTCAGCTACATGTCTTAATGACTTAAAAATGTATATAAGTTTTCTAAGTCTGCTAGCCAGTATTGCAATATGGGGTTTGAAAGTGAGCGTCTGGTCTATAATTATGTCCAAGTATTTGACAGTTTCATTTCTGCTAAGGGTGGAGCACATGAAATTACTAAAAGTATTGCAAGGATGTGCAGTTAAGGTTAAGTTCTTTGGTGGAAGGTGGTTTGATCTCATTGCATATGATGTAAATATTATGTACATAGAAAAGCCGCACAACATTTTGTAGTAGTATGTGCTAGATAATTTTTATGCTAACATAACTAATACAATATTTATGCTAGTACAACTTCTAAACGTTGTTGACTTGATTATGATTAAATAAAATCAAATGTTTTGGAGGTACTTCGTTCCATGCTGTGTGTTTTGGTTAGTATGAAAGCTTTTGGGTCCAGGCAACAACACAGCGCTATCAATCACAAAGCTTAAGAAGTGTGTTTTCTATGTTATAATAAACTATCGAATAGTACTTAGGCACTTATATCTCAAGCCACCTGCTGCCTGCAGGAGTGTTGCAACCAAATGTGCTGCGAAGGGACGATAAGTAATGCCTATCGCTTTGGGCTTAGGTTTGCCCACGTATTTATGACTAAGAGTACATCAAATTATAATATAGAATTTTGGTGAAGTTGTTTTTGGACCAGCCGGACACAATCTAATTCATCGAAATCACAACAAGAGAGTAAAAGAGTGGCCTATATAGGTTATATTAAAATGTTTGATACGATATAAACTTACACATTGAGAGTTGTTTCTTCTAATATCTATTACTAGGAATGTTTTCTGTGATTTAAAGCCTATAAATGAATTCAATACATATAAATACGATTTCAACTGTCGCTTGGAAAGTTGTAAAAATTTAGACCTGCTCGTGGTGTATAGTGCAGTATACCACGGTAGTACCTATGCTTCTTTGTTCGTTTGGTTACAATTAGTATTTTCTTTACATGAGCAAATTTTTTTTTATAACAGTAAACAGTGAGCGACACCTCTAACACAGGTATGTTAATACTTAAAAAAGAGTCTCAAACATATAAACTGTAAATAAGATTAAGTTTACTGAAATAAATAATATGATGTATTGTAGTATGTAATCGTACTGTGTGTACTTCACATTTCTAATTGAGGGTGTAGCTGGCCGGACGAGCATTCGCAAGATGCTTTTCCACCATGTGGTGAATCTCTAGCCGGTGTTGAAGATCGCATGATAGACCTACGGCTCGGGAGTCTATCTCTCAGCTTTCATTTCCACATTTTAGTTTGGTATCCCTCGACTGAAAAAAAAATGTTTTAAGCTGGCGTTGGGTACACAATAACACCAATTAAACGTAACGTTTTGGGTTCAATTATGATTTATGTACATACATAAGTGAGCTGCAAAACGTTTTGTGGTAGTATGTGCTTTGTATTATTTCTGCCGACAGCTTCCACACGTTGTTGACTTGACTGCGATTCAATGTAATTGCATATGTGAGCGGTACTACATTCTATTTTTGTTATTTCGATGAGTATGACAGCAGTTGGATCCGAACAGGCAACAGCACAGCGTTGTCAATCTAGAGGTTAAGAAAATGTGCTATCTAGGTTATAGTAAACCATCTAATAGTACTTGGCTAATCTAATAGTTATATCACATACCACTAGCTGCCTGCAGGAGTATATAAACCAAATTTGGCTGCTTGGGCGTCACGCATCGTCATGCGTGATTCCTACTGCTTTGAGTTTACGTGCCAATCATGCCTAGGGCATGTATGCTCATTGGAGTTAATGGTGAGCGAAGGTAATTTTATCACAGAAACGAGTATAGTATTTTATATCTCTATGAATGTTATCTATATTCTTGATTTAGAACTTAAGACGGTACACAATTTAAGACAAGTATTTTACCTCAGTGTCAGTCCTAAGTACTGTTGACTCGTTGGGAGAAAGTACGATAATAATCGTCGTGGGCGGAAGTTCGTATAATAAAAATTTAATCAATGCTGTAGCAGATCATTGGCCATAGCGCTCGTAAGTTTTAGTGATGTAGATATTTATATATAATAATAAAATTTGTAAGCCCGGTACCATTGGAAACACAGGAGAAGAGCACATTAGTAAAGAGGTATTTATATTCAACTTTAACCTAATATTTGTGATGGCTACCACGGAGTAATCATAATGTCAACAATGTTGCGCAAATATGATGGAAAACAGGTGCGAAAATGTTTGTGTATATTTTTTTTAGGGGCATATTTAAAACCAATTTTTTTTATTTTTTTTTTTATTTTTTAATTGAAATACTACTGTTTGTGTATGTGTGTGATTAAATTAGCGACAAATGCTAACAAATTAATTATATTTTCACCGGTCTGACTACAACAGTCAGCCCGGTAAAGATCAAATTAATCAAAACTACAACTACTAGAATAGCCAAAATATGAAGAATTGCAAAGATACCCTATTTTTGTTTGTAATTATCCATATATTTCACGGTCATTTAGATAATCATGATTTTGTTATAACATTTCTCAATTAGTACCTATATTTTTAAGTACTACCTTATCTAGGGCACACAAATTTGCACCAAGGAGAATTTCAGAGATGTTGTTGTCAGATCGGGCAAGATCAAATTAATCAAAACCACAAATACTAGAATAGCCCATTCAATATGAAGAATTGCAAAGATACCTAATGTTTTTCTGTGATGATCAATAGATTACACGGTCATTTAGATACTTAAACATTTTGTCATAACATTTTCAATTAGTACCTATATTTTTATTGAAATAGGTTAATGTAGTTGACATTTAGCATCTAGCACTGTACAAAATCCTCATATTCAATTAATAAAATAGAAACTACCATAATCTATTAATACAACACAACAACAATAGTAACGTAAATGATTTAGAAATACTTCAATAATTAACTTTGACGTGATGGTAGAAACAAAATAATTTAATTTATAACAATAAAGGTTTTATAATATATTTAATATTATACAGAATCCATTATGATGTACAATTTAGAGAATGGCTGCCTTCCTTGTTCAAAAATGCTTTGAGCTTACATTTCGCTACACAATAACACCAATTAAGTGTTTTTGGCACACCTATGATGTAAATGGATACATAGGTGAGCCGCAAAACACTTTGTGGTGGTATGTACTGCATAATATATCGGCATGAGCCGACAGCTTCCACACGTTGCTGACTTGATTGTGATTCAAAAAATCGTATACGGTGTTGGTACTTCGTTCCATTTTGTGTATTTTGATAAGAGTGACAGCATTTGGATCCCTGCAACAGCACAACGATCAATCGTAAAGCTTAGGAAATGTGCTAATTATTTTTATTTAATTATTTATAATAAACCATCGAATAGTACTAAGATACTTATATAACAAGCCACTAGCTGGCTGCAGCAGTGCTGCAACCAAATTTGGCTGCGAAGGGACGATTAGTGATGCCTACCGCTTAGGGCTTTGGTATGCCCACGTATATGTGGAGAAAGAAGCGCTAGTAGCGAAGTTTGCTTAGCCATTGTGAACCTATCAGCAAAGTTAAGCAACGTCCGCCGCGGTCATGAGTTAGATGGGGACCGCTAGTGACATTAATATTGAGCGCTTCCGTGCTTCGGAGGGCACGTAAAGCCGTCGGTCCCGGTTGTTGTCTAAGGATGGCAGTCGTTATAGCATGGTGGTAGGGAATTTTGCAAATGCCCGCCTTGCTACCACCCTCAAGTAAAAAATCTGTCGCAAAGCACCTAACGGTGTGTTCCGGCAGCTGTCCTTGAGAGCCAGTAATTTTAGGTTAGCCTGAACATCATCTTCGACTATAACATCACTTACCATCTATCATCCAATATGATGTATTGTAGTATGTAATCGTACTGTGTGTACTTCACATTTCTAATTGAGGGTGTAGCTGGCCGGACGAGCATTCGCAAGATGCTTTTCCACCATGTGGTGAATCTCTAGCCGGTGTTGAAGATCGCATGATAGACCTACGGCTCGGGAGTCTATCTCTCAGCTTTCATTTCCTCATTTTAGTTTGGTATCCCTCGACTGAAAAAAAAATATTTTAAGCTGGCGTTGGGTACACAATAACACCAATTAAACGTTTTGGGTTCAATTATGATTTATGTACATACATAAGTGAGCTGCAAAACGTTTTGTGGTAGTATGTGCTTTGTATTATTTCTGCCGACAGCTTCCACACGTTGTTGACTTGACTGCGATTCAATGTTATTGAATATGTTAGCGGTACTACATTCTATTTTTGTTATTTCGATGAGTATGACAGCAGTTGGATCCGAACAGGCAACAGCACAGCGTTGTCAATCTAGAGGTTAAGAAAATGTGCTATCGAGGTTATAGTAAACCATCTAATAGTACTTGGCTAATCTAATAGTTATATCACATACCACTAGCTGCCTGCAGGAGTATATAAACCAAATTTGGCTGCTTGGGCGTCACGCATCGTCATGCGTGATTCCTACTGCTTTGAGTTTACGTGCCAATCATGCCTAAGGCATGTATGCTCATTGGAGTTAATGGTGAGCGAAGGTAATGTTATCACAGAAACGAGAATAGTATTTTATATCTCTATGAATGTTATCTATATTATTGATTTAGAATTTAAGACGGTACACAATTTAAGACAAGTATATTACCGCAGTGTCAGTGTAAGTACTGTTGACTCGTTGAGAGAAAGTACGATAATAATCGTCGTGGGCGGAAGTTCGTATAATAAAAATTTAATCAATGCTGTAGCAGATCAATGGCCATAGCGCTCGTAAGTTTTAGTGATGTAGATATTTATATATAATAATAAAATTTGTAAGCCCGTTACTATTGGAAACACAGGAGAAGAGCACATTAGTAAAGAGGTATTTATATTCAACTTTAACCTAATATTTGTGATGGCTTCCACGGAGTTACCATAATGTCAACGATGTTGCGCAAATATGATGGAAAACAGGTGCGAAAATGTTTGTGTATATATTTTTAGGGGCATATTTAAAACCCATTTTTTTTCTTTTTTTTTATATTTAATTTAAATACTACTGTTTGTGTATGTGTGTGATTAAATTAGCGACAAATGCTAACAAATTAATTATATTTTCACCGGTCTAACTACAACTGTCAGACCGGTAAAGATCAAATTAATCAAAACTACAACTACTAGAATAGCCCGAATGTGAAGAACTGCAAAGATACCCTATTTTTGTTTGTAATTATCCATATATTTCACTGTCATTTAGATAATCATGATTTTGTTATAACATTTCTCAATTATTACCTATATTTTTAAGTACTACCTTATCTAGGGCACACAAATTTGCACCAAGGAGAATTTCAGAGATGTTGTCGTCGGATCGGGCAAGATCAAATTAATCAAAACCACAAATACTAGAATAGCCCATTCAATATGAAGAATTGCAAAGATACCTAATGTTTTTCTGTGATGATCAATAGATTTCACGGTCATTTAGATAATTAAACATTTTGTCATAACATTTTCAATAAGTACCTTTATTTTTATTGAAATAGGTTAATGTAGTTGACATTTAGCATCTAGCACTGTACATATCCTCATATTCAATTAATAAAATAGAAACTACCATAATCTATTAATACAACACAACAACAACAATAACGTAACTGATTTAGAAACACTTCAATAATTAACTTTGACGTGATGGTAGAAACAAAATAATTTAATTTATAACAATAAAGGTTTTATAATATATTTAATATTATACAGAATCCATTATGATGTACAATTTAGAGAATGGCTGCCTTCCTTGTTCAAAAATGCTTTGAGCTTACATTTCGCTACACAATAACACCAATTAAATGTTTTTGGCAAACCTATGATGTAAATGGATACATAGGTGAGCCGCAAAACACTTTGTGGTGGTATGTACTGCATAATATATCGGCATGAGCCGACAGCTTCCACACGTTGCTGACTTGATTGTGATTCAAAACATCGTATACGGTGTTGGTACTTCGTTCCATTTTGTTTATTTTGATAAGAGTGACAGCATTTGGATCCCTGCAACAGCACAACGATCAATCGTAAAGCTTAGGAAATGTGCTAATTATTTTTATTTAATTATTTATAATAAACCATCGAATAGTACTAAGATACTTATATAACAAGCCACCAGCTGGCTGCAGGAGTGCTGCAACCAAATTTGGCTGCGAAGGGACGATTAGTGATGCCTACCGCTTAGGGCTTTGGTATGCCCACGTATATGTGGAGAAAGAAGCGCTAGTAGCGAAGTTTGCTTAGCCATTGTGAACCTATCGGCAAAGTTAAGCAACGTCCGCCGCGGTCATGAGTAAGATGGGGACCGCTAGTGACATTAATATTGAGCGCTTCCGTGCTTCGGAGGGCACGTAAAGCCGTCGGTCCTGGTTGTTGTCTAAGGATGGCAGTCGTTATAGCATGGTGGTAGGGAATTTTGCAAATGCCCGCCTTGCTACCACCCTCAAGTAAAAAATCTGTCGCAAAGCACCTAACGGTGTGTTTCGGCAGCTGTCCTTGAGAGCCAGTAATTTTAGGTTAGCCTGAACATCATCTTCGACTACAACATCACTTACCATCAGGTGAGATAGTCAGGCTACTTAAAGGCTAATCTATCATGTATAAAACAAATATTAAGAGCACATACATTTTATAATAAAGAATATTGGTGAAGTTGTTTTTGGACCGGCCGGACAAAATCTAATTCATCGAAACCACATCTGGAAGAGTTCCCTATATACGATAAATTAAAATTTTTAATACGATATAAACTCACACATCGAGATCTGTTTCTCTTAATATCTATTACTAGGAATGTTTCATGTGATTTGAAGTCAAAATATGAAATCAATACATATATATACGACTTTAATTGTGGCTTCCAAAAGTTGTTAAAATTTAGACCTGCTCGTGGTTTCAGTATAAAGTTTTGGTATACCACGGTAGTTTGTTCGTTTGTTTACAATTAGTATTTACGTCACATGAGTAAATTTTATTTTTATTTGAGTAAATAAAACAGCCTGTAATCGTGTTTGTGATACATAGAATCTTCTTCACATATGCATTGAAAATGATCAGGCATTTAACCATCAAAAGTCAAAGAACACGTAGAGAGACCGAGTTACTTTTACTTGAAATCTAAAGGAACTCTGTCGCACTATTTTGTTTCAGTGGATTATTTATGTGGGTCACTCAAAAATCACAGTGTGTCTTTGGGTGAAAATGCTGCCCACTCCCCGCAGCATCTAATGACCTCCGTCATCCAGACTATGAGGCCTCTTCCCGACTGCATTCTCACTTGTTATCTCAGATATTTTAGATGCCTACCAGGTATTACATAATCAGTAGATTATTATATGTACCCACGAAAAAAAATTATTATAAAAACGATATAATTAATTGCAGGCACACTCTTGCGTTCATAGAGCGAGGCAGAAAATCAAGTTTTGTACCATATAATTTAAATATCAAACATTGCGGGAACACAATACAATGTACTGTGTTCCCAAAGTGTGTTGCTGCAGGTATATAGATACTCGTATAATCGTAATCGCTTGGGCAGGAATTTACAATATTATAGAACATTAAGTACAGTACTTGACTGAGGCATCAAGGAGAGTTCCAAATCCTCATATACAATTATCAAAGAACAAATACGAATAATAAGACTCGGCATAAACATAACGTTTTTTAAATTTGTGATATTTAAATAGAAATATTACAAAAATATATTAGGCTATAAAATTTAACGTTAATTCTACAAAAGCCGCTTCCTTAAATGTTTCGAGCTTGCCTTTGTCTACACAATAACGTCAATAAAACGTTTTTAGATTTCCTATGATGTAAGTGTTTAACAGAAAAAAACCTCATAATGTTTTTGTATGGGCTTTATATTATTCATGCTCACAGCTTCCACACGTTGCTGACTTGATCCTGATTCAATCAAAGTGAATATGTGTGCGGTACTACATTTTGTTTGGGGTATTTGGGTAAGTATGGAAGCAGTCTCATCCCTGGAACAGCAAATAGTTGTTAATCATAACGCGAATAAAATGCGTTATATACGTTATAATAGTAAAACATCATATAGTATTTTGCCCTAATATCACAAGCCACCATCTGCCTGCAGAAGTACTGTTCTGTATCAGCCGGATCGTTCACTGCTGAACACAGCCCTCCCTTGTTTTGGGGTATTTGCAATGCCAAATGCCAAGCTTGGCAGGCAGCTTAGGGCCGACACCCATGGGCAGATATGGTCAGGTTCAATTCTTACTCGTCACCCCACGAGAGAATTTGACTACGAAGGGACAAAAGTTAGACTTATGCCATCGTATATTTTACTAAGAGCACGTAGTAATATATTTTATCATACAGATTTTTTATGCTGTTTACAACAATAAAGCAGGCCTTACAATTAAAAATTACCGAATTAAAAAGAAAATAGTGATACTTTATCAAAAAATTGATATTTATCTTCATTACATTATAATAATATAATAATATCTAATATCATCTATTTTATGTTAAGAAAAGAACAATATATCAGTAATAAACGGATATGAAAGAAATGTCTGATATTATATAAATATCAAGGATATTAGAAAAAAGATTAAGTCATTTTTTTTTGTAAAATGTTATGACAAATGCTTTTATTGCAGTTTTAATACAATATAAATGAGGCTATTTTGTACAATTTTGGGAATGGCTGCCTTCTGCGTTGAAAAATACTTTGAGCTTGCATTTCGCTACACAATACCACCAATTAAATGTTTTGGGCATCGCTATGATGTAAGTGTATACATAGGTTTGCCGCAAAACATTTTGTGGTGGTATGTACTGCATAACATTCCTGCCAACAGCTTCCACACGTTGCAGACTTGATTGTGATTCAATAAACTCGAATATGTTGGTGGTACTTCGTTCCATTTAGTGTATTTTGATAAGTATAACAGCATTTGAATAAGTATCAAAGCAGTCTGATCCCTTGAGCAGCAAATCGTTGTAAATCAAAAAGCGTTTAAAATACGGTATATATGTCACAATAGTCAACCATTAAATCGTACTTTGCACTTATATCACAAACCACCAGCTGCGTACAGGATCACCTGTAGGGGAGAGAAACTTTACTTTTTACGTTAACACTAAATTACAGTGTAATTCTGGGAACACAAACACTCGTAATGATAATTTATAAGAACTCTCTTCCAATCTTAGATTGAGACTGAAAATCAAGTATGTTTTATTTTTGGAAATACTACCTTCTGCATTCAAAACTGCATTGAACTTGCATTTGGCTACATGAGAACACTGTTTTAGGGGCTGAGTCATCCGCGTCCGTACGAGAGTACCCTAGAGTGATTCCCTACACGTGGTCCCCGGGTGGTGCTTATCAGATGACACACTGGTGATAGGCTTCGGCTGAGGCTAGTGACCACCCACTGGACAAAGCCACTTCGCCAACCACCCTAGTCGTATTTCGGCACGATGTCTAGTGACGCCGTATGGAAGTCGGGTCAAAACAGTAGCAACCCAATTAGCCTTAATAAGAAGCGCATCGTTCAGCTGCATTGGGCGACTAGTCGCGGAGGGTAGCGGGATACGAGGCATGGTCCACCGCTGGCTGACCGCAGGTAGTAGAGGACCCAATTATGACTTAGCCACTCATGAAAAGCTGTCCCGCCTACTGTGAAAAATCCCAGGGATGCGCCATGACGCCGGTTAGCAACCGGGTGAGAGGACACGATGGACATCTCTGGGGGGCCTGGGCATCCCCGCAGTTTCCAGACTAGTCTGTCTTCGATGTGTGCAATTTTGATGTGTTTCGCGGGTTCTACTGGGCGTGATGCCTCGTTCTACTGCCAGCTTTCAACCTTTTTTACTCAATACTAAAAAACATGAAGAAAAACAGAAATAAGAGAATGTTAAAATAGCGGCTGCACTCCTTCTCACTGAAAGTACACCTCTGCAACGTATGAGGTTTGCACTCTAATCTCGTCCCTGTCCATTACCACCTGGAGACAGAAAAACCTACTCTAAACCACCTCTTGTTTCTCACGGAGACGCAAATTGGTTGTCCATCTGATGTGTCATACCTTACATACCCAGGGTACATCCTGGAGCACAACTTCAAATCGCACGCGGGTGTATGTGTATATGCCCGGGATGACATCTGCATTTGGCGGCTCCAAAAATTTTAAGACCCCATGTTTTCTATACTTTGGGCGCTGGTGGACACCGGTATTGAAGAAATTCTCTACGCTTGTGTTTACCGCTCATACAGTGTAAATCAGGAGATGACCAGGCTCACCGAATACCTTAGCGAGGTGGTGGATGTAGCTCAACAGATAAGTACCCTACAGCCCAATTGGTGTTTATGGGGAATTTTAATGGCTATCACCAGGATTGTCTATACCCTTACCAGGACACTGACCATGTCGGTAGAGAGACGCGAAAGTTGTTTTAGCGTTAAATCTCACCCAGCTGGTCCAAGGAACCACGAGGGTACACGATGTTGAGTCTCTCACATCCTATTGTCTAGACCTCTTGCTGACAATTGATCCAAACCGTTACTCGATGTCGGTTAGTCCACCGTTAGGTAAGTCCGACCATTTTCTGGTGAAATCTGTGTCTGTCTACTCCCCGCGCAATCCCAGCCCAGTGCACGCGGCGGATGTGGCGATACAAATCAGCAGGTTGCGATTAGCAATGGGATACTTCATTCAATTCTCTGGCGTACCACACTTAGGTCTTGAATATGGCTGAGGCGTTGAAACATCAGGCATACCTATCTTGGGTTGATGCTTGTAAGCATAAGGCAAAGGACATTCACCTAAAGATGAGGGCTTTTGACAAGACTGCCAAATCCAACAAGAAGGTCTTACAGAAGGCTCGTTTTGACCACATTGGCGGAATAGGTAACAAGTTTGCTTCGTACCCTACCCGTAGTAAAGCGTTTTTGTCCCTAGCTAAATCGGTTGAATCGAACTTCTGCCGCCCCACACTGCCTTCACTGCAGAAACCTGATGAAACGTTGGCTACGTTAGATAAAGCAAAATTATTTGCTTCTCTGTATGCGTAGTCTTCACGTCTTGATGCTGGTACTGAGACTTCTCCAATTCATTCGACGAAGCGAAAATGTCATGAATGACATACACATTCGCTAAAAGGCAGTTCTTAGACACTACGCAATCTTGTAATGAATAAAGCCGGTGGTCCTGATAGTATATATACAATTATTTTAGAAACTTGTACGCCTGAGTTGTCTCCTGTACTTTCGGCTGTCTATTGAGACTGGTGCAGTGCCCAAATCATGGAAGCTTGCTTACGTGCAACCCATGCCTGCAAAAGGTAGTCGCGCAGACCCTGCCAACTACAGACCCATCTCTGTCACGTCTATGCTCTGTAAGAGTATGGAAGGCGTTCTTAACAGTCGGCTCCTGGCATACCTAAAAGCGAATGATCTCCTGTGACCATCAATACGGGTTCTGCCGTATTTCGTAAATCTGTAAATCGGTTTACTGGGGATCGTCTAGCGTATGCCACTTATATTTGTAGTGAGGCCATTGAGAAACAAAAGGAAGCGCTTGCCGTCTTTCTAGACATATCTAAGGCCTTTGACAGGGTCTGGCTTATCAGCAAGCTTTTCGCATACGGCCTGCCTACAGGTTTTTGTGCGTGGATATCTGACTTCCTAAAGGAACGTTCATTACGAGTAGTCGTTGACGGCTGCTCGTCTGATCAAATGAGTATCAATGCCTGTGTTCCCCAGGAGTCAGTTCACGATCTACTGAAACCCGGAACCTTTGGGTATACAGACAACAGCACGGTTGTAGAGCTACACATCTGCCGCACGAGCCAGTGAGCGGGAAATCCAGAAACTCAGAGAAGCTATGGTCAAACACTTGGACTTGTCCTTTAAGACAGTCTCTGATTGGGGCGATGCCAACCTGGTCAAATTCATTGCCAACGAGATACAGGCGTGTCTGTTTTCGGCCAAAAAGAGACCATTCCAACTGTCTTCTACATTCCGAGATATATCTGACTTCCACAGACCACCTAGACCTCCTTGGTATCACTCTATCGTCGAATCTAAATTTTGTCTCGTATATCGAGTCAAAGGCTCAGTTAGCCGCTAGAAAACTGTGCATCCTCTCAAATGTGAGACGGTACTTTGCACCGGAACAGATGCTTACTTTTTACAAAGCTCAAGTAAGGTCTTGTGTTGAGTACTGCTCTCACCGCTGGGACGGTTCTGAAAAATACCAGCTTGAGGTACTTAAGTCGATTGAGAGGCGCGCCAAGAGGTTAATAGGCAGCAACTCTCTCGGGGAGTCTCAGCTACAAAGTCTTTTATCAGATAAATTTCGGTGAATGTGCACAAGAATTACACGACTTACACGTTCTGCCATCCCCCTTTTTCCATCGGACGTCCAGACAGACGGAGAGGTACCATCCGTACATCGTTGACATATTTCCAAGACTCGTACGAAGCGCTTCGCAGTACGCACTTTTCTCGTGCGTACTGCGAAGGAGTGGAGAGCTCCTTACCGTTGACAGTTTTTCCCGATGTCTTCAAATGGGTGTCTTCAAATCAAGAGTAAATAAGTTTCTTCTAGGTAAGCGTGCTCCATCTTAGACCACACCAACGCTAAACATCAGGCATCAGACAGGGTGTGGTAAAACGAGAACCTATAATGAAACAATAAAAATAACAAAAAATATGTTTTGGGCTATTATATGATGTAAATATAATGTACATAAAAAAGCCGCAAAACATTTTGTAGTAGTATGTGCAATATAATTTTTATGCTAACATAACTAATATAATATTTATGCTAGTACAACTTCCAAACGTTGTTGACTTAATTATCATTAAATAAAATCAAATGTGTTGGAGGTACTTCGTTCCATGTTGTGTGTTTTGGTTAGTATGAAAGCTTTTGGGTCCCGGCAACCACACAGCGCTATCAATCACAAAGCTTGAGAAGTATGTTTTCTATATTATAATAAACTATCGAATAGTATTTATGATGATGTACAATTTAGAGAATGGCTGTCTTCCTTGTTCAAAAATGCTTTGAGCTTACATTTCGCTACACAATAACTTCAATTAAATGTTTTTGGCACACCTATGATGTAAATGGATACATAGGTGAGCCGCAAAACACTTTGTGGTGGTATGTACTGCATAATATATCGGCATGAGCCGACAGCTTCCACACGTTGCTGACTTGATTGTGATTCAAAAAATCGTATACGGTGTTGGTACTTCGTTCCATTTTGTGTATTTTGATAAGAGTGACAGCATTTGGATCCCTGCAACAGCACAACGATCAATCGTAAAGCTTAGGAAATGTGCTAATTATTTTTATTTAATTATTTATAATAAACCATCGAATAACTAAGATACTTATACAACAAGCCACCAGCTGCCTGCAGGAGTGCTGCAACCAAATTTGGCTGCGAAAGGACGATTAGTGATGCCTACCGCTTAGGGCTTTGGTATGCCCACGTATATGTGGAGAAAGAAGCGCTAGTAGCGAAGTTTGCTTAGCCATTGTGAACCTATCAGCAAAGTTAAGCAACGTCCGCCGCGCTTCCGTGCTTCGGAGGGCACGTAAAGCCGTCGGTCCCGGTTGTTGTCTAAGGATGGCAGTCGTTATAGCATAGTGGTAGGGAATTTTGCAAAAACCCGCCTTGCTACCACCCTCAAGTAAAAAATCTGTCGCAAAGCACCTCACGGTGTGTTCCGGCAGCTGTCCTTGAGAGCCAGTAATTTTAGGTTAGCTTTAACATCATCTTCGACTACAACATCACTTACCATCAGGTGAGATAGTCAGGCTACATAAAGAATATTGGTGAGTTGTTTTTGGACCGGCCGGACAAAATCTAATTCATCGAAACCACATCTGGAAGAGTTCCCTATATACGATAAATTAAATTTTTTAATACGATATAAACTCACACATCGAGATCTGTTTCTCTTAATATCTATTACTAGGAATGTTTTATGTGATTTGAAGTCAAAATATGAAATCAATACATATACGACTTAAACTGTGGCTTCCAAAAGTTGTTAAAATTTAGACCTGCTCGTGGTTTCAGTATAAAGTTTAGTATACCACGGTAGTCTGTGTGCTTCTTTGTTCGTTTGTTTACAATTAGTATTTACGTCACATGAGTAAATTTTATTTTTATTTGAATAAATAAAACAGCCTGTAATCGTGTTTGTGATACATAGTATCTTCTTCACATATTCACTGAAAACGATCAGGCATTTAGCCATCAAAAGTCAAAGAACACGCGGAGAGACCGAGTTACTTTTACTTGACCTAAAGGAACTCTGTCGCTCTATTTTGTTTTAGTGGATTATTTTTGTGGGTCACTCAAAAATCACAGTGTGTCTTTGGGTGAAAATGCTGCCCACTCTCCGCAGCATCTAATCACTTCCGTCATCCAGACTATGAGGCCTCTTTCCAACTGCATTCTCACTCGTTAACTCAAATATCTGATTTTAGATGCCTACCAGGCATATTATAATCAGTAGATTATTATATGTACCCGCGGACAAAAAATATTATAAACACGATATGATCAATTGCAGGCACACTCTTGCGTTCATAGAGCGAGGCAGAAAATCAAGTTTTGTATCATAGTATTTAAATATCAAAAATTGCGGGAACACAATACAATGTACTGTGTTCCCACAGTGTGTTGCTGCAGGTATATAAATATAATCGTTATCGTTTGGGACAGGTATTTTACACTAGAACATTAAGTACAGTACTTGACTGAGGCATCAAAAACAGTTCCAAATCCTCATATACAATTTTCAAAAAGAACGAAACTCATAATACAACTCGGCATAAACAAGACGTTTTATAATTTTGTAATATTTAAATAGAAATATTACAAAAATATATTTGCCTATTAAATTTTACGTAAATTCTACAAAAGCCGCTTCCTAAAATGTTTCGAGCTTGCTTTTCACTGAAAAACGATCAAGCATTTAGACATCAAAAGTCAACAACCACATGAAAAAACCAAGTTACATTCACTTAAACCCACGAGGGACTATCGCTTTATTATGTTTTAATGGAATATTTGATTGGGTCACCCAAAAACCACAGTGTGTATTTGGGTGAAGATGCTGCCCACTCCCCGCAGCATCTAATGAACTCCGTCATCCAGACTATGAGGCCTCTTCCCGACTCACTTGTTATCTAAAATATCTGTTTTTATATGCCCACCAGGCATAACATAATCAGTAGATTATTAAATGGACCGACGATAAATATTGAAAACTCTTTCGATGACTGTGATATTCCAACTCATCAAAATTTAGGCATATTTTGGACATCATGGTTGTAGATAAGTCATCAAACGTTAGTAAACTTCGCAATCAATGTTGCCCCCGTGGGATGCCGGGTTAGAATTGCACCTCTCCATTTCATCCCGTGTGGGTGTCGTAAAAGTCGGCTTAGGGAAAAATACTTTTAGAAGGTGGGCAGCAGCGCATTCTTAAGAGCAAGGATTCGATTCACGGCTAAAAGTTCGTATATCAGCGTTTTTTCACAGTCAATGTCGTGACCGTGCAAGCAGTAAATTCTATGAAAAATACGATTTTGGAAAGGTCTAATTCTATATTATTGCACATCAGTGTAAAAAATAATAATTTCTAAACAGTTTTTCTAACCGATAGCAATTTATGCAAGGTGTTTTCCGGAAATTTGTCGCAGAGCTGTTTTTCAGGTCGAATAAAACTATTTTAACGTGACATAGTATTTTATATGATACCTTTATTATGAAGAGTATGTAGCCTCAAAGTGCACTACAGAGCTATATTACAAATATATCATTTATTATGTGTCAAAAATAAAATACTGTCGTAGCATAAAAACGAGTTAATCGGTCCACTTTAACAATTTTTTTTACCTAGTTCCTGAAAGTATTTGTAATTGGCAGTCTAATTTCATAGAACAACAGATACTGGAGTCAGGACCTTACCACTGAATCGAGCTACATGACCCAAAAATTCTCTCCACTGAACGGCATTATTACTCTAGAATTGTACGTGACGCGGTTGAAATTAAGAAGTACAAAAATTTCAGTCGGGAAGATGGATTTAAATTGTCTACATCGTGGAATCCTGTAATAAGAAAGTGCTCGAGTCGTAATTTGCCGTCGCGTGCACGTTCCGATACTGTTAGTGTAGTCTGTCGAGGTGACAGTGATAAAGATACTAACGAAAACCAAGCGGGGGTAGATTTAAATTGCTCCCGCCGTTCGTCAAGACGATGACACCCGCTTCTTCAGTCTACTCGTGACCACGGTCAATGCAACTTGATCGAAACATCGAGGTTAGTCAAAATATTATTTTGATGTTAATTCGTGCGTGGATAGACCCGTCAGTAATTGAGAAACATGAGCTCCACATTAGGTGATAACACCAATAATTTATAATTTAATTGTTTTTATTTCTAATTTTGTAAAAAAAAGTAATTATGTACATACAATTTATCTCAGCCAAAGAAACATTTGCTTGTTTGCGGTGTGGACAGGACCAAAATACCGTCTAAAATCAACCCGAATCACAAGAGTCGACGTATTCTGGTCAACAAAAATGGAGCCGAGATTATTGAGTTTTTATGAAACTTGTCTTTTGCCAGAGCTCATTGACCCCAGGAAAAGTCACTCCATGTCAATAAGAGACACCAGTTTTTAATGTTTTTGCTAAAACTTTGTGTTTTATTACATATACTTGATACGCCCCGCGAGTTAACACGCGCCTTAAAAACCTAAAAGTTATTACTTTTAGGTAATTTTCAAAATTACATTCTAGAATAATAATTATATGTTATTCTAGAATGTAAGCAATAACAGCACTAACTTTTTACTAGTTTTTACGTTAATCGCCATCAAATTTTTCTACGGTAAGATTCTATCTCTTACTATGGAATTTGTTTAGAGTTCACGCGGCCTGAACTACGCGTTAACTTGGTCAGCTATGGATCGTAAACTAGTAGTCTAGATCGTCATTATAATCTTGTTGGAATTTCGTACATTTAGGTACAAATAGGACCTTGAGTTTTTAAAATTTTGGGCTTCGTGAGTTAGAAGGACATGCAACTCAAAAAAAAAGTTAGCTTATTGCTGAATATTTCGTAAACGCAAACCAAACAAGAAACCTCATTTTATACCCCAATTGTTGGGGTATCTTTTTAGGTATGAGAGCAACTCGTAATATTTTTACCTACATGTGCCAAATTTCAATCTTCTAGTGCTAATAGTATCTCAATAAAATGGCTGTAACATACAGACAGACGGCGAAACGCAAATGGCAAAACTAAACTAAGGTTTCCTTATTTATGATAAAAAATGTGTCAAAACAACGTAAGTTTTCATGATAAAGTTTCCTTGTTTTACTACGGAAACCTAAATAAGACTTCCTTATTGTTTGGTTTAGCCCGCACTTGACCGTTATTTAAAAAAATATCCTTAATATCATCTCAGACTTTAAGCTATAGACATGCCAAGTTTTATTAAAGTACTGCCAGCGTTCGAAAGGATAGACAGACATACGAAAACAAAATGATTTGGCTTCTATATATGTAGATAAAATATAACGCAACCATTTTTAAAAAAATATTCAATGTACCTACAGATTTGGCCTGTAAACAGTTTTATTATAGTAAATAATTAAATTCACAACATGAAACCGATTCAAAATTCAAATAAATAAATAAGAGTATCATGTTTTTCGCATCATAGCGCTCTTGCACACACAGATACTATCGTAGTGTGCGTCAGAGCTGAGCCGTTCGCCGCGGAATATAGATCGCGTAGAATTTGACTTGCGGTAAAACGAACGCACGTTCTCAAGAACCATGCTATCTGGCACTGCGATCACCAAGCCGCCTGCCAATTGTGAGGATTTAGGCCAAACACCCTCTACATAGAGAATCTGTGTTCGGCAGTGGACGATCCGGCTGTTACGGTACATTAATCAATGGATCTACAAAACAACTATGTGTAATATAATGGTTCTAAACAGATTAAGGATGAAACTAAAATAGGTCCAACATAAAATACGTGTCTTTATAAGAACATGCTTCATTTTTATTATAAATGTCGTAATTAGCTGGATTCATAATTTAAAAAATACTCACGATTCCGACTTTGGTAGGCTCCAAAGCGTTAACCTCCGCCTATTAAAAAATTATTACGTTAAAAGTGACGAACTGCACCGCGCTCGTCTGTGTTAAATAGTTGTTAAGTCTCATGCGCCTGCATGTTATTTTACTGGCACTCAAGAACTGCTATCGGAACTTACTCTTAGATGCTTGGCGACAGATTTTCTACTTGAGGGTGAAGCTGGCCGGGCGAGCATTCGCATGATGCTTTTCCACCATGTGGTGAATCTCAAGCCGATGTTGAAGATCGCATGATAGACCTACGGCTCGGCAGTCTATCTCTCGGCTTTTATTTCCTTATTTTAGTTTGGTATCCCCCGACTGAAAAAAAAATGTTTTAAGCTGGCGTTGAGTACACAATAACACCAATTAAACGTTTTGGGTTCAATTATGATTTATGAATGTACATAAGTGAGCTGCAAAACGTTTTGTGGTAGTATGTGCTTTGTATTATTTCTGCCGACTGCTTCCACACGTTGTTGACTTGACTGCGATTCAATGTAATTGAATATGTGAGCGGTACTTCATTCTCTTTTTGCTATTTTGATGAGTATGACAGCAGTTGGATCCGAACAGGCAACAGCACAGCGTTGTCAATCTAGAGGTTAAGAAAATGGGCTATCTATGTTATAGTAAACCATCTAATAGTACTTGGCACTTCAATCACAAACCACTAGCAGCTGCCTGCAGCAGTACATTAACCAAAACACAATACCGTATGAAACTTTAACGTGATAGTAGAAAGAAAATAATATAAATCATATTTTTAAATGTTTTTATATAACAAAATACAACAAACTATATACAACACTACAGCTATTACAATAAAAGCATTTAGACAACCTATAATTCATAGCAGACTCATAAGCAGTCCAAATGCTCCAGCCCAGTACCAGTTGGCAACGTACCCAGCATGCTGGCAGCATTGTCCCGTTGAATTGCAATGCTTATTCGTTGAGACAAATAAGTGCCAGCATTTTGATCATGCGTTGCATCGACCAAGCACTCAGATAAGTTTTGGAAATTACCATGAGCTCCCGGTCCCCAAGGACCCAACATCTCTACACCAAACGGTTTAAATATGTAACCCATACCAAGGATATTTGCTCCGCCGAAGTAGCCGCAGCACCAGCTCTCACGTTGAATATCAGCAAGATGTGACGGCGCTAAAGTGTTGACGCAAGTAGCGTCCCACACTAAGGGCCGTCCTAACTTCCACGGAATCAGAGTCATGCCGTCAGGTCTTTTACCATCGTCACGCATCAGGCCATTCGGTTCGAGAATAGCTGCAACATTGGCGCTGGTAAAAGCCCAGCGAATGATATCGTTAAAGCTGGCGTGGCGGGAAATTCGACCAGCACTTCGAGAGCAGGAGAGGCCATGGTGACCCAGTTGATCAACTGCAGTACCACACTGGCAGTCATGTGCAACACAACACTTTGCACCCAAGCCTAAAATTCAAGTCCTACTACACAGTTTGCGATCAGCAAATATATCAAACTCGGGAGCTGATGCCAGAAGTACATTCAATAATATTAAAGCTCGTACGAGAGGCGAGTTAGAGTGCGCCCCAGTAAGCAACCACGGCACTGCCAGTACGATGCGATTACGGAGCCCAAGGTAATTTGGTACGGGAGGAACAGACAGTTTAATAACTTTTCCACCAATTCAAGGCATTCGTTATCACACAGCCTTATAGCACTAGCAACGTGAAATTCGCGGGAATTCCGTATGACCCAGCCAACTATAGCAATTGGCTGCAAGTACCTTCATATGTTCATGAAAGTTTAGACGTGCATCGAACGTAATGCCTTGGTCCTTAATCGTGTTGACCCTGACTATAGGCTCCGCATCCAATAAGTACTGACTTTGTAAGGGCATGTGCGCGACTAAAAGTCATAGTGAAACACTTAGCCATGTTGAAGTAAAGCTTGTTAGCGAGGCTCCATCCAAACACTGCGTCAATATCTTCCTGCAGAAATCTAAAGTTATCCCTTAGATCATTGAACTCTGTTTGTTCGGCTACTTAATATGAATAATAAACTACAGGGTTATGTTGGAACTTGCGTAAAACCATTTCAAAGATCATCAACAAAGCACGTAGGCACCTATTATCTAAAATTTATCACCCATCTCCCGGTGAGGTCTTTGTTTTGGGTCCATTTATACTATATGTTCTTTTTTCTTATAGGCAAGCCTTTGATCACAATCTCACCTGATGGTAACTGATGATGTGGTCTAAGGTGTTAGCAGGCTTAACCTAGAATTACTGGTTCTCGAGGACAGCTGTCGAAACACACCGTTAGTGGCTTGGCGACAGCTTTTCTACTTGAGGATGGTCGCTACTCATGCGGGCATTAGCAAAATGACCTTCCACCATGCAGTGAAGCTCAAGCCAGCGGCGGGATTCGAGCCATGGAGCTGTTGCGCAGCAGTCCATAGCCAATGCCACTGAGCCATCACTGCTTCAAAAGTTTGTGTAAATAGAATAGATAAATAAGATCTGAACTGTCATTTTGACAGTTGTCTATTCAATCTCCTATTCAGGTGTTCTGGTCAAACTTTTGACTAATTCAGTCAAACCGTTTTGGAGTTAATCTTCAAGTGCCGAGTGCTCTGGCTGCTGCACCTCCCCCTGGTAGTTTACAGCCACAAAACATTTATATTGAATTCGGTATAGTTTCGAGGCACATGGTAACAGACACATACAAACAACCTCTACACCCAAACGTATATTATATGCTAATTAACATTGTCAAAATGTTTAATTCTAAAGGAATAATAATATTAAATCAGTAAACAACACAACTCTTGAAATATAACTGTATAAAAAAGGCAAAATTTAAAATAAAATATCCTAGTGTCAAGCCAAACATAGTTTAGGTATTTATGCTTCTTGGCATAGTTCATGGTGAGTGAGTATGTCATCTAAATTGTTAATTTCAAATTTAAGACTGCAAGCATTTTACAACAATGTCAGTCTATATATTAGTAACACAATAAGCTTATACACACTCACACACACAAACACATACATACATACATGTTCACCCTATATACACACCCACAAACAAGAGCGAGTGCGCGCGCGCATAACCGTGTACATTTTTTAATTCCTTTTATGTTTTATATACTTACCTTATTTTTAGTTTAGCCTAATAATTCTAGGTTAGCCTGAACAACATCTTCGACCACATCATCATTTACCATCAGGTGAGATAGTGGTCAAAGGCTAACCTATCAAGCACAAAAAAATAGTTCTTCAAAGATTATACAGAAATAATTATAAAAACATATATTAAAAATCGTAAGATATTTTCGTAACGTAATCTAAAGGGAGGTTTAAAATTGAAAGCCACTCGTTAGTCGCCCGTTCTCCTCGCAGTCTTGAAATACTATTGAAATAATAATAATAATTAGGTACGTTCTGTGTGTGTCCCAGTATTAGTGCAGCTGTACTGAAGAAGACTTAAAATGTGTTTTTGTTTTTGTTGTAAGGATCCGGTAATAAAATACTGTGCGAACATGTGGTTATAAAATTTATTTTAAAATTACATTAGTATTTCAGTTACATGTAATAAAGCAGATCAGAGAATGTCAGCCGTCTTCTTTAAAAAACTCTTCGGTCTCAATGTTTGATTCAGCGTGACACCACTAAAACGTTTTGAGTGTATCTATGAAGTAACATTATAACATAAATACGCCTCAAGACATTTTTGTGGTGGTTACTGCTATTTTCATGCTGCCGCTTCCACACGTTAGTGACTTGATTGTGAAGTACCTAAAAGAGTAGAATATAGCAGAGACGCTCCGTTCCATTTTAGGCAATAAGTTATGTATCAGTAAGTATGAACATTCACGGACAGTCTGATTCCGCCAACATAATGCGTGCCAACACGCATTGTAAATCATAAAGTTAAAAAATATGCTGTCCAATAGTTAATTATCGAGTAGTAACTTGTACTTGTTTCAAACATGACCAGCGGCCTAGATGAGCTTCACAACTGAATTTGGCCACGAGGTGACGATAAGTGGCACAAACCAGTATAGGCCTACTTCCAACGTCTTTAATTTTATCTGGAGCACATTCATTTGCTTCATAAATAATTTCAGTGATATTGTTGGTGACCCTTCTGGACAAAATTATAATCATCAAAATCACAACTACAGAAGTATCCCATGTACCTACCTATGTAATATAATCTGTATAATACGATGTCCACTGACACATTGGGAGCTGTTACACATAAGATCTATTTCTAGGATACTTTTGCCTGAAGCCGTTTGAAGCTGAATATGAAATCTATACCTACATAAAATAAAGACATTAACGGTCGTTCCCACAGCTGTTAAAATTTAAACCTCCCGTGACGGTATACCACCGTAGTCTGTGAGCTTCATGTCAAAGCTTCTTTCTTTTGTTTGTCTCATCATCTCATAAAACAGCCTTGTCTGTGAAACATTACCAATCACTAATATACGATCAGGCATTTAGCCACCAAAAGTCTGTAAGTACGCGGAGAGACAGAGTTACTTTCACTTTTTTTTAAACTAAAGGGACTCTGTCGTTCTATTTTGCCTTAATGGATTATTTATTTGGGTCACTCAAAAACAACAGTGCAAGTGTTTTGAGCGAAAACGCTGCCCACTCCCCGCAGCAACTAATGACCTCCGTCTTTCAGACAATGAAGCCTCTTCCCATTTAAACCAGGCTTGACATAATAGTAGATAAGAAGAGTAAGAATAGTAGAGAACGTAACTACCGATGGAAGATGCAAGAGTGTCATTATGTCATTACTGACGAAAAAAAATCCGGAACGGAGACGAGAATTTTTGAAGCGCTCGTAGCGAAGTTTGCTTGGCCATTCTGAATCGATCAGCAAAGTTAAGCAACGTCCGCCGCGGTCAGGAGTTGGATAGGTGACCGCTGGTGACATTACTACTGAGCGCTTCCGTGCTTCGGAGGGCACGTTAAGCCGTCGGTCCCGGTTGTTGTCTTAGGATGGCAGTCGTTACAGCATGGTGGTAGGGCACTTTGCGAATGCCCGCCTGGCTAGCTACCACCCTCAAGTTGAAAATCTGTCGCCAAGCACCTAACGGTGTGTTACGGTAGTAGTCCTTGAGAGCCAGTGAAATTACAGGCACATGAGATATGACAACTATGTCTCAAGGAGACGGGCGCAGTACAATTCGTGTCTTGTGACGAAATACATCTGTTATAGGCAGAGGCTAGTCCGCTGAACATCACGATCACGAGTTGTTCCGTCACAATAACATTAAAAAAACGCAACCAATCAAGCGCTGTGATAATGCGTTATGTTTTTCTTACTATATACATATAAATATATTCCTTTCGTTACGAGTCAAGAGATATGTATCGAAAATTATCTGTTTTAAGCTTACATTTAAAAAAAATAAAAATCTACTGTTTTTAATTTTTTTTAAATTATTATTTTATGTCTTCTCTACTTGAGGGTGGTCGCTAGCCTGGCAGGCATTCGCAAAAAGCCCATCCTGCAGTGAAACTCAATCCCGCGGTGAGTTTCGAAACATGGACCTGCTGCGCGGCAGTCCATAGCCAATGCCACTGAGCCATCACTGCTGCAAAACTAATAAATTAATAGAATGATTACCCAAAAACATCTGCCGTGAGCTGACAACCCTGATGTTGCTTTATCTAAATATTTTATGGTTATTATTTTATTCATGAATTATATTATTTTGGTGGATTTAATAAGTTTTGTACTCGTATGCAATCAAACATTGTCATGGTGATAATATTAATATTAATTTATATATAAGCAAAATTGCTTTTAAACCGACTTCAAAAAGAAAGAGGTTCTCAATTCGACTGAATCTTATTGTGTGTGTGTCACATCATATCTCCTTACAGGATGTCACGAATTTGATGGTTTTTCTTACATTCGAAAGCTGGTGTGGTCTAATTTCAATTTGAGTGAGAGCTGACGAGTTGTGTTTGAGTTATCCTTATTGATGCGTATTTTATGCATAAAGTAATATTTATTTGTTTTGTGTCAGTTTTCTATCAGCATAACACTTGAAGCACTCGTAGCGAAGTTTGCTTAGCAATTCTGAATCAATCAGCAAAGTTAAGCAACGTCCGCCGCGGTCATTACTTGGATACCCATCAACCGCTGAAGACATTACTACAGAGCGCTTCCGTGCTTTGGCGGGCACTTTAAGCCGTCGGTCCCGGTTGCTGTCTAAGGATGGCAGTCGTCATAGCATGGTGGTAGGGCACTTTGCGAATGACCACCTGGCTAGCGACCACCCTCAAGTTGGAAATCTGTCGCCAAGCACCTAACGGTGTGTTCCGGCAGCTGTCCTTGAGAGCCAGTAATTCTAAGTCAGCCTTTACAACATCTTCGACCACATCATCACTTACCATCAGGTGAGATAGTGGTCAAAGGCTAACCTATCAGGCATACAAAAAATAACATTCATGTTTGAGCTACTAAAGTGAAAAAATAGTATGGAATACACTCTTTTAACAAAATAATGGTAATTTTTATCTATGGTGTTTGATAAATCCGATAAAAATACACATAAACAAACAATAATACATTATAAATAAATAATTAATAATTTGATCAAAAGTCAAACAGCAACAAATAAACATTTTATAACTCTTCCAGGAATGCACATCACCATATACGATCATGTTTTTGGCACAAAACCACTAAAACGTTTTTGAGAAAGACATGATGTAAGTGTATAACATGAGCTTTACTCAAAAACGTTTTTTGTTAGTATGCACTATATTCATGCTGACAGCTTGCATAATAATTTAACTCAAATATCTGTTTTTAGATGCCTACCAGGCATATTATAATCAGTAGATTATTATATGTACCCGCGGACAAAAAATATTATAAACACGATATGATCAATTGCAGGCACACTCTTGCGTTCATAGAGCGAGGCAGAAAATCAAGTTTTGTACCAAAGTATTTAAATATCAAAAATTGCGGGAACACATTACAATGTCCTGTGTTCCCAAAGTGTGTTGCTGCAGGTATATAAATATAATCGTAATCGTTGGGACAGGTATTTTACACTAGAACATTAAGTATAGTACTTGACTGAGGCATCAAGAACAGTTCAAAATCCTCATATACAATTTTCAAAAAGAACGAAACTCATAATACAACTCGGCATAAACAAGACGTTTTATAATTTTGTAATATTTAAATAGAAATATTACAAATATATATTTGCCTATTAAATTTTACGTAAATTCTACAAAAGCCGATTCCTAAAATGTTTCGAGCTTGCTTTTCACTGAAAAACGATCAAGCATTTAGACATCAAAAGTCAACAACCACATGAAAAAACCAAGTTACATTCACTTAAACCCACGAGGGACTATCGCTTTATTATGTTTTAATGGAATATTTGATTGGGTCACCCAAAAACCACAGTGTGTCTTTGGGTGAAGATGCTGCCCACTCCCCGCAGCATCTAATGAACTCCGTCATCCAGACTATGAGGCCTCTTCCCGACTCACTTGTTATCTAAAATATCTGTTTCTATATGCCCACCAGGCACAACATAATCAGTAGATTATTAAATGGACCGACGATAAATATTGAAAACTCTTTCGATGACTGTGATATTGTTTGTTACATTAGCAGTCACTGTTGATGATAAGGTTACTGAATAAATGAATACAAGAACACATATTTTTGATAACGCACTTTATTTTTAACGAATAATATACATTTATTGGAATAAAACATTTCATTAATATTAAAATTAAACACTTAAAAGATATAAAAATTATATCTAATCGACAAAATACGCCAGTGTTTTTTTTATTTTAACTGTATAGTAAAATTTTTTTGAAATCGTTTCCATCCAAAGCAGCATCAAAAACACTCTGAGCACAAACTAGAATTCAATCTAGATATAAAATGCATTCTGATCACAAGATCGAATTCTATTCATCCAAACTCTTTGACATGAGTTGCAATTACTAATAACTCATCCAAATTTAGGCATATTTTGGACATCATGGTTGTAGATAAGTCATCAAACGTTAGTAAAACTTCGCAATCAATGTTGCCCCCGTGGGGTGCCGGGTTAGAATTGCACCTCTCCATTTCATCCCGTGTGGGTGTCGTAAAAGTCGGCTTAGGGAAAAATACTATTAGAAGGTGGGCAGCAGCGCATTCTTAAGAGCAAGGATTCGATTCACGGCTAAAAGTTCGTATATCTGCGTTTTTTCAGAGTCAATGTCGTGACAGTGCAAGCAGTAAATTCTATGAAAAATACGATTTTGGAAAGGTCCAATTCTATATTAGTGCACATCAGTGTAAAAAATAATAATTTCTACACAGTTTTTCTAACCGAAAGTAATTTATGCAAGGTGTTTTCCGGAAATTTGTCGCAGAGCTGTTTTTCAGCTCGAATAAAACTATTTTAACGTGACATAGTATTTTATATGATACCTTTATTATGAAGAGTATGTAGCCTCAAAGTGCACTACAGAGCTATATTACAAATATATCATTTATTATGTGTCAAAAATAAAATACTGTCGTAGCATAAAAACGAGTTAATCGGTCCACTTTAACAATTTTTTTTACCTAGTTCCCGAAAGTATTTGTAATTGGCAGTCTAATTTCATAGAACAACAGATACTGGAGTCAGGACCTTACCACTGAATCGAGCTACATGACCCAAAAATTATCTTCACTAAACGGCATTATTACTCTAGAATTGTACGTGACGCGGTTGAAATTAAGAAGTACAAAAATTTCAATCGGGGAGATGGATTTAAATTGTCTACATCGTGGAATCCTGTAATAAGAAAGTGCTCGAGTCGTAATTTGCCGTCGCGTGCAAGTTCCGATACTGTTAGTGTAGTGTGTGAGGTACCAGTGATAAAGACATTAACGAAAACCAAGCGGGGGTAGATTTAAATCGCTCCCGCCGCTCCTCAAGACGATGACACCCGCTTCTTCAGTCTACTCGTGACCACGGTCAATGCAACGTGATCGAAACATCGAGGTTAGTCAAAATATTATTTTGATGTTAATTCGTGCGTGGATAGACCCGTCAGTAATTTGGAAACATGAGCTCCACATTAGGTGATAACACCAATAATTTATAATTTAATTGTATTTATTTCTAATTTTGTAAAAAAAAGTAATTATGTACATACAATTTATTTCAGCCAAAGAAACATTTGCTTGTTTGCTGTGTGGACAGGACCAGAATACCGTCAAAAATCAACCATAATCACAAGAGTCGACGTATTCTGGACAACAAAAATGGAGCCGAGATTATTGAGTTTTTATGAAACTTGTCTTTTGCCAGAGCTCATTGACCCCAGTGAAAGTCACTCCATGTCAATAAGAGACACCAGTTTTTAATGTTTTTGCTAAAACTTTGTGTTTTATTACATATACTTGATACGCCCCGCGAATTAACACGCGCCTTAAAAACCTAAAAGTAATAATAATAATTATATGTTATTCTAGAATGTAAGCAATAACAGCACTAACTTTTTACTAGTTTTTACGTTAATCGCCATCAAATTTTTCTACGGTAAGATTCTATCTCTTACTATGGAATTTGTTTAGAGTTCACGCGGCCTGAACTACGCGTTAACTTGGTCAGCTATGGATCGTAAACTAGTAGTCTAGATCGTCATTATAATCTTGTTTGTAATTTCGTACATTTAGGTACAAATAGGACCTTGAGTTTTTAAAATTTTGGGCTTCGTGAATTAGAAGGACATGCAACTCAAAAAAAAAAGTTATCTTATTGCTGAATATTTCGTAAACGCAAACCAAACAAGAAACCTCATTTTATACCCCAATTGATGGGGTATCTTTTTTGGTATGAGAGCACCTCGTAATATTTTTACCTACATAGGCCAAATTTCAATCTTCTAGTGCTAATATTATCTCAATAAAATGGCTGTAACATACAGACAGACGGCGAAACGCACATGGCAAAACTAAACTAAGGTTTCCTTATTTATGATAAAAAATGTGTCAAAACAATGTAAGCTTTCATGATAAAGTTTCCTTGTTTTACTACGGAAACCTAAATAAGACTTCTTTATTGTTTGGTGCAGCCCGCACTTGACCGTTATTTTAAAAAATATCCTTAATATCATCTCAGACTTTAAGCTATAGACATGCCAAGTTTTATTAAAGTACTGCTAGCGTTCAAAGGGATAGACAGACATACGAAAACAAAATGATTTGGCTTCTATCTAGATAAAATATAACGCAACCATTTTTTTTTTAATATTTAATGTACCTACAGATTTGGCCTGTAAACAGTTTTATTATAGTAAATAATTAAATTCACAACATGAAACCGATTCAAAATTCAAATAAATAAATAAGAGTATCATTTTTTTTCGCATCATAGCGCTCTTGCACACAGAGATACTATCGTAGTGTGCGTCAGAGTGTTGAGCCGTTCGCCGCGTAATATAGATCGCGTAGAATTTGACTTGCGGTAAAACGAACGCACGTTCTTAAGAACTATGCTATCTGGCACTGCGATCGCCAAGCCGCCTGCCAATTGTGGGGATTTAGGCCAAACACCCCCTACATAGAGAATCTGTGTTCGGCAGTGGACGATCCGGCTGATACGGTATATTAATCAATGGATCTACAAAACAACTATGTGTAATATAATGGTTCTAAACAGATCAAGGATGAAACTAAAATAAGTCCAACTTGGAGGTCAATACAAACATAAAATACGTGTCTTTATAAGAACATGCTTAATTTTTATTATAAATGTCGTAATTAGCTGGATTCATAATTTAAAAAATACCCACGATTCCAACCTTGGTAGGCTCCAAAGCGGTAACCTCCGCCTATTAAAAAAATATTTCGTTAAAAGTCACGAACTGCACCGCGCTCGTCTGTGTCAAATAGTTGTTAAGTCTCATGCGCTTGCATGTTATTTTACTGGCACTCAAGAACTGCTATCGGAACTTACTCTTAGATGCTTGGTGACAGATTTTCTACTTGAGGGTGAAGCTGGCCGGGCGAGCATTCGCATGATGCTTTTCCACCATGTGGTGAATCTCAAGCCGGTGTTGAAGATCGCATGATAGACCTCTCGGCTTTCATTTCCTCATTTTAGTTCGGTATCCCCCGACTGAAAAAAAATGTTTTAAGCTGGCGTTGGGTACACAATAACACCAATTAAACGTTTTGGGTTCAATTATGATTTATGAACATACATAAGTGAGCTGCAAAACGTTTTGTGGTAGTATGTGCTTTGTATTATTTCTGCCGACAGCTTCCTTACGTTGTTGACTTGACTGCGATTCAATGTAATTGAATATGTGAGCGGTACTTCATTCTCTTTTTGCTATTTTGATGAGTATGACAGCAGTTGGATCCGAACAGGCAACAGCACAGCGTTGTCAATCTAGAGGTTAAGAAAATGTGCTATCTAGGTTATAGTAAACCATCTAATTGTACTTGGCACTTCAATCACAAACCACTAGCAGCTGCTGCAGGAGTACATTAACCAAAACACAAAACCGTATGAAACTTTAACGTGATAGTAGAAACAAAATAATATAAATCATATTTTTAAATGTTTTTATATAACAAAATACTACAAACTATATACAACACTACAACTACTACAATAAAAGCATTTAGACAACCTATAGGTCATAGCAGACTCATAAGCAGTCCAAATGCTCCAGCCCAGTACCAGTTGGCAGCGTATCCAGCATGCTGGCAGCATTGTCCCGTTGAATTGCAATGCTTATTCGTTGAGACAAATATGTGCCAGCATTTTGATCACGCGTTGCATCGACCAAGCGCTCAGATAAGTTTTGGAAATTACCATGAGCTCCCGGTCCCCACGGACCCAACGTCTCTACACCAAACGGTTTAAATATGTAACCCATACCAAGGATATTTGCTCCGCCGAAGTAGCCGCAGCACCAGCCCTCACGTTGGTTTCAGCAAGATGTGACGGCGCTAAAGTGTTGACGCAAGTAGCGTCCCACACTAAAGGCCGTCCTAACTTCCACGGAAACAGAGTCATGCCGTCAGGTCTTTTACCATCGTCACGCATCAGACCATTCGGTTCGAGAATAGCTGCAACATTGCGCTGGTAAAAGCCCAGCGAATGATATCGTTAAAGCTGGCGTGGCGGGAAATTCGACCAGCACTTCGAGAGCAGGAAAGGCCATGGTGACCGAGTTGATCAACTGCAGTACTACACTGGCAGTGATGTGCAACACAACACTTTGCACCCAAGCCTAAAATTCAAGTCCTACTACACAGTTTGCGATCAGCAAATATATCACACTCGGGAGCTGATGCCAGAAGTGCATTCAATATTATTAAAGCTCGTACGAGAGGCGAGTTAGAGTGCGCCCCAGAAAGCGACCACGGCACTGCCAGTACGATGCGATTACGGGGCCCAAGGTAATTTGGTACGGGAGGAACAGACAGTTTAATAACTTTTCCACCAATTCAAGGCATTCGTTATCACACAGCCTTATAGCACTAGCAACGTGAAATTTGCGGGAATTCCGGACGACCCAGCCAACTATAGCAATTGGCTGCAAGTACCTTCATATGTTCATGAAAGTTTAGACGTGCATCGAACGTAATGCCTTGGTCCTTAATCGTGTTGACCCTGACTATAGGCTCCGCATCCAATAAGTACTGCCTTTGTAAGGGCATGTGCGTGACTAAAAGTCATAGTGAAACACTTAGCCATGTTGAAGTAAAGCTTGTTAGCGAGGCTCCATCCCAACACTGCGTCAATGTCTTCCTGCAGAAATCTAAAGTTATCCCTTAGATCATTGAACTCTGTTTGTTCAGCTACTTAATCTGAATAATAAACTACAGGGTTATGTTGGAACTTGCGTATAACCATTTCAAAGATCATCAACAACGCACGTAGGCACCTATTATCTAAAATTTATCACCCATCTCCCGGTGAGGTCTTTGTTTTGGGTCCATTTATACTATATGTTCTTTTTTCTTATAGGCAAGCCTTTGATCACAATCTCACCTGATGGTAACTGATGATGTGGTCTAAGGTGTTAGCAGGCTTAACCTAGAATTACTGGTTCTCGAGGACAGCTGTCGAAACACACCGTTAGTGGCTTGGCGACAGCTTTTCTACTTGAGGATGGTCGCTACTCATGCGGGCATTAGCAAAATGACCTTCCACCATGCAGTGAAGCTCAAGCCAGCGGCGGGATTCGAGCCATGGAGCTGTTGCGCAGCAGTCCATAGCCAATGCCACTGAGCCATCACTGCTTCAAAAGTTTGTGTAAATAGAATAGATAAATAAGATCTGAACTGTCATTTTGACAGTTGTCTATTCAATCTCCTATTCAGGTGTTCTGGTCAAACTTTTGACTAATTCAGTCAAACCGTTTTGGAGTTAATCTTCAAGTGCCGAGTGCTCTGGCTGCTGCACCTCCCCCTGGTAGTTTACAGCCACAAAACATTTATATTGAATTCGGTATAGTTTCGAGGCACATGGTAACATACACATACAAACAACCTCTACACCCAAACGTATATTATATGCTAATTAACATTGTCAAAATGTTTAATTCTGAAGGAATAATAATATTAAATCAGTAAACAATACAACTCTTGAAATATAACTGTATAAAAAAAGCAAAATTTTAAATAACATATCCTTGTGTCAAGCCAAACATAGTTTAGGTATTTATGCTTCTTGGCATAGTTCATGGTGAGTGAGTATGTCATCTAAATTGTTCATTTCAAATTTAAGACTGCAACCATTTTACCACAATGTCAGTCTATATATTAGTAACACAATAAGCTTATACACACACACACACACAAACACATACATACATACATATTCACCCTATATACAGACCCACAAACAAGAGCGAGTGCGCGCGCGCATAACCGTGTACATTTATAATTCCTTTTATGTTTTATATACTTACCTTATTTTTAGTTTAGCCTAATAATTCTTGGTTAGCCTGAACAACATCTTCGACCACATCATCACTTACCATCAGGTGACATAGTGGTCAAAGGCTAACCTATCAAGCACAAAAAAAATTGTTCTTCAAAGATTATACAGATATAATTATAAAAACATATATTAAAAATCGTAAGATATTTTCCTAACGCAATCTAAATGGAGGTTTAAAATTGAAAGCCACTCGTTAGTCGCCCGTTCTCCTCGCAGTCTTGAAATACTATTGAAATAATAATAATAATTAGGTACGTTCTGTGTGTGTCCCAGTATTAGTGCAGCTGTACTGAAGAAGACTTAAAATGTGTTTTTGTTTTTGTTGTAAGGATTCAGTAATAAAATACTGTGTGAACATGTGGTTATATAATTTATTTTAAAATTACATTAGTATTTCAGTTACATTTAATAAAGCAGATCAGACAATGTCAGCCGTCTTCTTTAAAAAACTCTTCGGTCTCAATGTTTGATTCAGCGTGACACCACTAAAACGTTTTGAGTGTATCTATGAAGTAACTTTATAACATAAATACGCCTCAAGACATTTTTGTGGTGGTAACTGCTATTTTCATGCTGCCGCTTCCACACGTTAGTGACTTCATAGTGAAGTACCTAATAGAGTAGAATATAGCAGAGGCGCTCCGTTCCATTTTGGGCAATAAGTTATGTATCAGTAAGTATGAACATTCACGGACAGTCTGATTCCGCCAACATCACAGCGTTGTAAATCATAAAGTTAAAAAATATGCTGCCCAATAGTTAACTATCGAGTAGTAACTTGTACATGTTTCAAACATGACCAGCGGCCAAGATGAGCTTCACAACTGAATTTGGCCACGAGGTGACAATAAGTGGCACAAACCAGTATAGGCCTACTTCCAACGTCTTTAATTTTATCTGGAGCACATTCATTTGCTTCATAAATAATTTCAGTGATATTGTTGGTGACCCTTCTGGACAAAATTATAATCATCAAAATCACAACTACAGAAGTATCCCATGTATTATACAGATTATATCACCTATGTAATATAATCTGTATAATACGATGTCCACTGACACATTGGGAGCTGTTACACATAAGATCTATTTCTAGGATACTTTTGCCTGAAGCCGTTTGAAGCTGAATATGAAATCAATACCTACATAAAAAAAAGACATTAACGGTCGTTCCCACAGCTGTTAAAATTTAAACCTCCCGTGACGGTATACCACCGTAGTCTGTGAGCTTCATGTCAAAGCTTCTTTCTTTTGTTTGTCTCATTATAAAACAGCCTTGTCTGTGAAACATTACCAATCACTAATATACGATCAGGCATCTAGCCACCAAAAGTCTGCAAGTACGCGGAGAGACAGAGTTACTTTCACTTTTTTTAAACTAAAGGGACTCTGTCGTTCTATTTTGTCTTAATGGATTATTTATTTGGGTTACTCAAAAACCACAGTGCAAGTGTTTTGAGCGAAAACGCTGCCCACTCCCCGCAGCATCTAATGACCTCCTTCATCCAGACAATGAAGCCTCTTCCCATTTAAACCAGGCTTGACATAATAGTAGATAAGAAGAGTAAGAATAGTAGAGAACGTAACTACCGATGGAAGATGCAAGTGTCGATCAGCAAATCGATCAGCAAAGTAAAACAACGTCCGCCGCGGTCAGGAGTTGGATGGGTGACCGCTGGTGACATTACTACTGAGCGCTTCCGTGCTTCGGAGGGCACGTTAAGCCGTCGGTCCCGGTTGTTGTCTTAGGATGGCAGTCGTTACAGCATGGTGGTAGGGCACTTTGCGAATGCCCGCCTGGCTAGCTACCACCCTCAAGTTGAAAATCTGTCGCAAAGCACCTAACGGTGTGTTCCGGCAGCTGTCCTTGAGAGCCAGTAATTCTAGGTTAGCCTGTACAACATCTTCGACCACATCATCACTTACCACCAGGTGAGATAGTGGTCAAAGCCAACCTATAAGGCATAAAAAAAAAAAAAAAAACGTAGCCCTCCAGCTTAAGCAGATTTATAAGTTCATACTCAATTCCACCCTTATGTCCATCATATATATCCATATTATATATACTATCGTTGCTATCTTTTTTGACATGTTTGCCTTTTCATTTTGACAACGGGAACTGCCATTCTCACAGCTCTCCTACCTATCACCCATCTCCCGGTGAGAAGTTTGTCTTGAGTCCATTCATCCTAAATATGCAAACAAAATAAAAATAAACGATATGAACTGTCACATTGTCAGCTGTCAAATGTCAAAGCAAAACAAATCTAATTCTGTCTTGTGGTATGAGAAAAATGCATTTACAGCATTTTTCTTACTAACAGACATACATACAAACAACATTTACACCCGAACGCGTAGACTGCACCCTTTTCGTTGCGTCCGTCGTGGGCAAAATTCATATGCTTGTGAACATATGAAAATGTTTCATTTCTAAAAATAATACTAGATCTACGCGATAACGTACTTAAATGAAACAATACAATTAAATTTGATCGATTACTATTTGGTCAGATTAATATTATATAAATATAATTATTTTATATGTCATTTTCATGTATTTTAAATGATGTACTCCCATATATAATCATTATTATATACGCAATACTAACAACATTATGTTTAAATGAAATAAATTATGAATTCATTATATTTTTCTCCAGCTATCGCAGTTAGATAATTACTATACTCGTCTCAATATGCAATAAATTAATTACAGAACATAAAAGTGAATAGAAGCATAGGTAATTTAGTTCATTTCTATCAAAGTATTTTAGAGCACGAAATTAAAAAAACTTTGATCTCGTGTTACAGATACTACTTGTTACCTCAGCAGTAAAAACGTAATAGAAGGTTATCTCTCGAATTTAAGGCAAAGGATTTTAATTCCTTTGCACGAATTCAATTCAATGAAAGAAATTAAAACAAAAGGTCATAATTTTTCAGTTCAAATATAACGCAGATGCTTTTCGAACTGTATTATAAGCGCTTTTGAAAGTTTATTATTTAAAATGTATGGTATTCAGGTGACCATGAGATTCAAATAGGAAACGTTCAAAAGCACCTATCTGCATGTTTGAGCTGCTAAGGTAGCAAGTTGGAGGGTACACTCTTTTGACACAACAAAAAAAATATCTAAGATACATGATAAATCTTATATTCAAACACATTATGATGAAATAATTAAGAATTATCAGAAAAGGTGAACAGTAACAAATAAACCTACAACAGTTAAAAATGTTCTAACTATTCCAAGAATGCCCATCGACAAATGAATGATCTTGCTTTCGGCTTCACACTGACACCACTAAAACGTTTTTGAGGAAGACATGATCTAATTGTATAACATGAGTATTACTCAAAAGCGTTTTTGCTTTATTCATGCTGACAGCTTTCGCACGTTGCTGACTTGATTGTGGTTGAATGAAGTGGAATGGGAATTGCTCTTTGTTCTACTTAGGTTTGGTATGACAAAATATGCAGATAACCTTGTCGATAAACTGCACTTTGACATTTTCACGCGACGCCCATTATGAAGTTCGAATTTCAAATTAAGGAAATTTTCAGGACTATTCGAATTTTAAAATATGGCCTCTTATCACTACAACATAACATCACTGTGTTTACAATCATATATTTATAAAAAGCGATCTCCCTGTGTAATAATAAAACATTCAATAGCAAATGGTACTTATATTGCAAACAAACAGCAGTCTGAATTAAAAAAGCCCATCATGCGGTGAAGCTCAAGCCCGCGGTGGGATTCTAACCATGGATCTGCTGCGCGGCATTCCATAGCCAATGCCACTGAGCCATCACTGCTGCAAAATAAATGAATTAATATAATGATTACCGAATAAAATCTGTCGTGAGCTGACAACCCTGCTGTTGCTTTAACTAAATATTTTATGGTTATTATTTTAGTCATGAATTATGTTTTTTTGGTGGATTTAATAAGTTTTGTACTCGTATGCAATCAAACATTGTCATGGTGATAATATTAATATTAATTTATATAAAAGCAAGATTGCTTTTAAACCGACTTCAAAAAAGAAAGAGGTTCTGAGATTGACTGAATCTTATTGTGTATGTGTCACATCATATCTCCTTTCAGGATGTCACGAATTTGATGATTTTTCTTACATTCGAAAGCTGGTGTGGTCTAATTTCAATTTGAGTGAGAGTTTTTTTTTATATTTATTTGTTTTGTGTCAGTTTTCTATCAGCATAACATTCATGTTTGAGCTATTAAAGTGAAAAAATAGTATGGAACACACTCTTTTAACAAAATAATGTCAATTTTTATCTATGGTGTTTGATAAATCCGATAATAATACACATTATGAACAAATAATTAATAATTTGATCAAAAGTCAAACAGCAACAAATAAACTTATAACAAATAAAAATTTTATAACTCTTCCAGGAATGCACATCACCATATATGATCATGCTTTTGGCACAAAACCACTAAAACGTTTTTGAGAAAGACATGATGTAAGTGTATAACATGAGCTTTACTCAAAAACGTTTTTTGGTAGTATGCACTATATTCATGTTGACAGCTTGCATACGTTGTTGACTTGATTGTTGCTGAAATAAATCAAATCGGAATCGCACCTCTTTCTAATTTGGCTTTTCTATAGTATGGCAATATGCGTACAACCTGGGTGATGAACTTTGTTTTTGTTTTGTGTCAGTTTTCTATCAGCATAACATTCATGTTTGAGCTACTTAAGTGGAAAAACAGTATGGAATACACTCTTTTAACAAAATAATGACGATTTTTATCTATGGTGTTTGAAAAATCCGATAATAATACACATTATGAACAAATAATTAATAATTTGATTAAAAGTCAAACAGCAACAAATATACTTATAACAAATAAACATTTTATAACTCTTCGAGGACTGCACATAACCACTTAAAGTATTTTGTATGATCATGCTTTTGGCACAAAACCAGTAAAACGTTTTTAGAAAGACATGATGTGAGTGTATAGCATGAGCTTTACTCAAAAACGTTTTTTGTTAGTATGCACTATATTCATGCTGACAGCTTGCATACGTTGTTGACTTGATTGTTGCTGAAATAAATCAAATGGGAATCGCACCTCTTTCTAATTTGGATTTTCTATAGCAATATGCGGACAAACTAAGCGATGGATTTCCCAGTATAATTTTCTTATGGAAACGATGCCCACAATGAAGTTCGAATTCAAAGTTAAGCTCATTTTCATGAGCATTCGAATTACACAATAAGTTTTTGATAACGACAACAGCACAGTGTTTACAATCATAGATAAAAAAAAGTGCTGTCTTTGTGTTAATAAAACATTAAATAGCACGTTGTTACAACGTTTTGTAGGTATTTAAAGACGTTACTTTATTACATAAGTAGGTCCACGTCAAAAAAGGTTTTTGTGGCAGCTTGTGCTAAATTCAAGCTAACGCTTCCACACATCACTGGCTTGATGGTTGATTAAGTTTAACGCAAGTTCACCACCTTCTTTTTTGGAAAAATAAAGAATATTAAAGTTTTTGGACAGCCTGATCCTGACAACAGGACAGCATTATCAATATTAAGAGAATAAATATGTGCTGTGTGAAAGGTGGTTGGAGTCATTTGTATCGATAGGAGGGATCGATACATCACAATATTCAAACTTAAGCTGCGTTTTATGAGCAGTCCAGAATTCGACACACACAAAAGATTAATTCATGTTTTTTTACAGCTAAGGAAAGGCTAGCCGGAGACCATTATTTCACTTGTTGGTAAGTGTTAAGTGCTGAAAGACAAAACGTCTACCTGAGAGTCTGGTCAGCAGTAGGCGCGCAATTGCAACCTTGCGTTGAAACTCAAGTCCATTGTGGGATAACAAATAAATATTCAACCCCTGTACGGTAGTCTTATTCTGGTCCATGTAAGATTTGTATGGTGAAATTTATACTTGACCTTCAAAAACGCTGCTGATTCATTCTATGATTGTTAAAATGACGGGTAGGTTTACTTTTGCATCAATTTCTATGTCTTGAATTAATAACCTATCATTTGGTGCATGTATTTAGGAGGCACGGATTAAATTGCCTTTCAATAGCTACAAGAGTTGAAAATATTGAACTTGTACGGTTTACGTACATTTTGCTGATTTAGCGCGACTGTGTCCGCTTATAATTTTATGTAAACCATATGCAATGATCAGTCTGCAATAAACCTCCGGTCAATCAATATGTCTTTTAATTTATATCATATCACATCATATCATAATTTTATGTACGGACAATCAGCCCGTACATAAATGGTCCTTCGAGCCGGATAAAAAAATAAAAAAAAACACAAAGAGGAGCGTTGGTATCCGAGTAAAAGAACACATTGCTGACATGAAGAACAGACGCTCAACCAAGTCTGCGGTTTGTGAACATGCCCAGGATAAACCCAACCACTACATTCGGTTCGACAAGCCACAAATCCTCGCTAGAGAGACCCGGTTTATGCCAAGAATGTTACGCGAGGCTATTGAAATCAAAAAGTACCCAAATTTCAATAGAGATGATGGTTGGCAAGTACCACCTGCTTGGGATCCTGTTATCAAATTAATTTAATCCCAAGGCCAACACAAATCTGCAAGACCTCTGGACACTGTGAGCGAATACTGCGTGAATAGGGAACGTTATGATTAATATAAAATTTCTGACGGTAGACCAAATAATTTCTTAATAACTCATGTGACAAATAAAATCAATTAGTCACCCCGTGACCACGATCACTGCAAAGTGTTTGAAACGTCGGGATAAAATAATGAAAAATATACGCGATTTAAACCGTTTAAAGTTGTTTAATTAATATTAAAAAAAAAGTTGAATATGTGTAGTTCATATGTCTTCTGTTTCGTTCTAAGAGTAAACATGACATGTCATAAAATATATAGTAAAAACTCACTAGGTTTTAGTAAAATAAATGAAAATGATTTGTATTATCTATTCTTGTTGAAATAAGATAGCCTGCATTCATCAAAACCCAGCCCAAACGGTTCATAGATAACTTGTGAAAAGGTTCACCACCATCATCATCATCATTGTCAGCAGTAAGATGTCCATTGTTAAAAAAAGCTTCCCCTTTTTAACGAGAACGGCTATAAGCCATTTGTAACCGTTAGCTGTCCAAGACTTTTACGTTTTCGTCAGTACACGCATAATGGTGTCCTTAGAATATATGAATGTGTGGTTATCTAGCTATATTAAGAAAGTGCATTTTTAAATTAGAAATGAATTCTTCGTAATCGATGTATACGAAAACAATACACACTCGAAATATAAGCAAAACCTGAACAGTTACAATGTTTAAAATGATCCCCTACGGAGCGTCGTTATAAATCCCCCATATATGATCATGCTTTTGGCACAAAACCACTAAAACGTTTTTGAGAAAGACATGATGTAAGTGTATAACATGAGCTTTACTCAAAAACAATTTTTGGTAGTATGCACTATAATCATGCTGACAGCTTGTTGTTGACTTGATTGTGTCTGAAATAAATCAAATGGGAATCGCACCTCTTTCTTATTGGTATTTTCTATAGAATGGCAATATGCGGAAAACCTGGGCGATAAACTTTGTTTTTGTTTTTTGTCAGTTTTCTATCAGCATAACATTCATTTTTGAGCTACTACAGTGGAAAAATAGTATGAATACACTCTTTTAACAAAATAATGTCAATTTTTATCTATGGTGATTGATAAATCCGATTATAATACACATAATGAACAAATAATTAATAATTTGATCAAAAGTCAAACACCAACAAATATACTTAAAACAAATAATAATTTTATTACTCTTCTAGGAATGCACATCACCGTATATGATCATGCTTTTGGCACAAAACCACTAAAACGTTTTTGAGAAAGACATGATGTAAGTGTATAACACGAGCTTTACTCAAAAACGTTTTTTTTGGTAGTATGCACTATATTCATGCTGACAACTTGCATACGTTGTTGACTTGATTGTTGCTGAAATAAATCAAATGGGAATCGCACCTCTCTCTAATTTGGATTTTCTATAGCAATATGCGGACAAACTAAGCGATGGGTTTCACAGTGTAATTTTCTTATGGGAACGACGCCCACTATGAAGTTCGGATTCAAAGTTAAGCTCATTTTCATCAGCATTCGAATTACTCACTAAGTTTGTGATCACGACAACAGCACAGTGTTTACAATCATAGATAAAAAAAAGTGCTGTCTTTGTGTTAATAAAACATTAAATAGCACGTTGTTACAACGTTTAGGAGGTATTTAAAGACGTTAGTTCATTACATAAGTAGGTCCACGTCAAAAAAGGTTTTGGTGGCAGTTTGTGCTAAATTAAAGCAAACGCTTTCACTCGTTACTGGCTTGACGATTGATTAAAGTTTAATGGAAGTGCACAAATCCTTCTTTTTTGGGCAAATTACGAATATGAAAGTTCTCGTACAGCCTGATCCTGACAACAGGACAGCCTTATCAATATTAAAAGAATAAATATGTGCTCTGTGAAAGGTGATTGGAGTTATTTATATTTATTGAGGTATTGATGCATCACAATATTCAAACTAAAGCTGCGTTTTATGAGCAGTCTAAAATTTGACACACATTATTATTTGGATAATGATCAATTCATGTTTTTCTACAACTAATGATAGGCCGGAGACCATTATTTCACTTGTTGGTTAATGTTGTGCTGAAAGACAGAACTCCTACCTGAGAAAGGTCAGCAGCAGGCGCGCAATTGCAACCTTGCGTTGAAAATCAAGTCCATTGTGGGACAAAATATATTCAGCCCCTGTACGGCAGTCTAATTCTGGGCAATCACTCCTTCAATATGAAGTTAAATGTAAAATTTGTATGGTAAATCTTATACTTGACTTTCAAAAACGTAAATTGCCTTTCAATAACTACAAGAGTTGAAAATATTGAACTTTAAAAAATGTTAAATATGTGTAGTTCATATGTCTCCTGTTTCGTTATAAGAGTAAACTTGACATGTGATAAAAGATATAGTAAAATCTCACTAGGTAATAGTAAAACGGAGGACTTCCGATCTTAATTGTCTTATTTTGACTCAAGGATCAAATTTGACAAGTTTTATACTTGTGTTAAAATATGTAAGGTGATTTTACTAACAAGTTATACTAATGATCCGTGTTTCATGCATGAAGTTGTTTCTTTTATTAAAATTTTACTTGTGTCTGTCTGTTTTCTAGCAACACAACATGCATGTTTGAGCTACTAAGGTGGAAATATAGTTTGGAATACGCTCTTTCAACAACAAAAAAAGAACCTGTTAATATATGTTACTTGATAAATCTGATGATAAAACACAGTATGAATTAATAATTTACAATATGATCAAAAAGTCAAACAGCAACAATTATACTTATAACAAATTAAAAATTTATAACTATCCCAGGTATGCACATCACCATATTTGATCATGCTTTTGGCACAAAACAACTAAAACGTTTTTGAGAAAGACATGATGTAAGTGTTTAACTTAGGTAAGCTTTACTCAAAAATGTTTTTTTGGTAGTATGCACTATATTCATGCTGACAGCTTACATATGTTGTTGACTTGATTGTTGCCGAAATAAATCAAATCGGAATCGCACCTCGTTCTTATTTGGATTTTCTATAGTATGGCAATATGCGGACTCCCTGGACAATTAACTTCACTTTGTGATTTTCTTATGAAAACGTCGCCCTCTATGAAGTTTGAATTCAAAGTTTAGCTCATTTTAAGGATCCGGTAGTAAAATACTGTGTGAACATGTGGTTACATAATTTTTTTTAAAATTTCTTTAGTATTTCAGTTACATTTATTAAAACAGTTCAGAGAATGTCAGCCGTCTTCTTTAAAAAACTCTTCGGTCTCAATATTTGATTCAGCGAGACACCACTAAAACATTTTGAGTGTATATATTAAGTGATTTTATAACATAAATACGCCTCAAAACATTTTTGTGGTGGTTACTGCTATTTTCATGCTGTCGCTTCCACACGTTAGTGACTTGATTGTGAAGTACCTAATAGAGTAGAATATAGCAGAAGCGCTCCGTTCCATTTTGGGCAATAAGTTAAGTATCAGTAAGAATGAACATTCACGGACAGTCTGATTCCGCCAACATCACATCGTTGTAAATCATAAAGTTAAAAATATGCTGTCCAATAGTTAACTATCGGGTAGTAACTTGTACATGTTTCAAACATTACCAGCGGCCTAGATGAGCTTCACAACTGAATTTGGCCACGAGGTGACGATAAGTGGCACAAACCAGTAAAGGCCTACTTCCAACGTCTTTTAATTTATCTGGAGCACATTAATTTGCTTCATAAATAATTTCACTAATATTGTTGGTAACCTTTCTGGACAAAATCATAATCATCAAAATCACAACTACAGAAGTATCCCATGTACCTACCTATGTAATATAATCTGTATAATACGATGTCCACTGACACATTGGGAGCTGTTACAAATAAGATCTATTTCTAGGATACTTTTGCTAGAAGCCGTTTGAAGCTGAATATGAAATCAATACCTACATAAAAATAAGAAATCAACGGTCGTTCCCACAGCTGTTAAAATTTAAACCTTCTCGTGGCGGTATACCACCGTAGTCTGTGAACTTCATGTCACGTGCTTTCTTTTGTTTGTTTCGTTATAAAACAGCCTTGTCTGTGAAACATTACCAATCGCTAATATACGATCAGGCTTTTAGCCACCAAAATTCTGTAATTACGCGGAAAGACAGAGTTGCTATCACTTTCTTTTAACTGAAGGGACTTTGTCGTTCTATTTTGTCTCAATGGATTATTTATTTGGGTCACTCAAAAACCACAGTGCAAGTGTTTTTGAGCGAAAATGCTGCCCACTCCCCGCAGCATCTAATGACCTCCGTCATCCAGACTATGAAGCCTCTTCCCATTTAAACCAGGTTTGACATAATAGTAGATAAGAAGAGTAAGAATAGTAGAGAACGTAACTACCGATGAAAGGTGCAAGAGTGTCATTATGTCATTACTGACGAAAAAAAAACCGGAACGGAGATGAGAATCGCAGCCCTCCAGCTTAAGCAAATTTATAAGTTCATACTTAATTCCACCCTTATGTCCATCATATTATATATAATATGTTTAAAACAAATACTATCGTTGCTATCTTTTTTGACATGTTTGCCTTTTCATTTTGACAACGGGAACTGCCATTCTCACAGCTCTCCTACCTATCAACCATCTCCCGGTGAGATGTTTGTCTTGAGTCCATTCATCCTAAATATGCAAACAAAATAAAAATAAAGGATATGAACTGTAACTTTTAGAGCTATCATGTCAATCTCTCATTCGGGTAATAATTTGTTTTGATTCTATTTATCCTAAATGAGTCATCAAAACAGAAAATAACGACTCGAACTGTCACATTGCCAGCTGTCAAATGTCAATGTAAAACAAATCAAATTCTGTCTTGTAGTATACGAAAAAAATGCTAACAGACAAACATACAAACAACATTTACACCCTAACGCGTAGACTGCACCCTTTCCGTTGCGTCCGTCGTGGGCAAAATTCATATGCTTGTGAAAATGTTTCATTTCTAAAAATAATACTAGATCTACGCGATAACGTGCTTAAATGAAACAATACAATTAAATATGATCGATTACTATTTGGTCAGATTAATATTATATAAATATAATTATTGTATATGTCATTTTCATGTATTTTAAGTGATGTACTCCCTTATATAATCATTATTATATACGCAATACTAACAACATTATGTTTAAATGAAATAAATTATGAATTCATTATATTTTTCTCCAGCTATCGCAGTTAGATAATTACTATACTCGTGTCAATATGCAATAAATGAATTACAGAACATAAAAGTGAATAGAAGCATAGGTAATTTAGTTCATTTCTATCAAAGGATTTTAGAGCATGAAATTAAAAACGTTGATCTCGTGCTACTGATATATACTACTTGTTACCTCAGCAGTGAAAACGTAATAGAAGTTTATCTCTTGAATTTCAGGCAAGGGATTTTAATTCATTTGTACGAATTCAATTCAATGAAAGAAATTAAAACAAAAGGTCATAATTTTTCAGTTCAAATATAACGCAGATGTTTTTCGAACTGTATTATAAGCGCTTTTGAAAGTTTATTATTTAAAATGTATGGTATTCAGGTGACCATGAGATTCAAATAAGCAACGTTCAAAAGCACCTCTCTACACGTTTGAGCTGCTAAGGTAACAAGTTGGAGGGTACACTCTTTCGACCCAAAAAAAATACCTAAGATACATGATAAATCTTATATTCAAACACATTATGATGAAATAATTTAGAATTATCAGAAAAGGTGAACAGTAACAAATAAACCTACAACAGTTAAAAATGTTCTAACTATTCCAAGAATGCCTATCGACAAATGAATGATCTTGCTTTCGGCTTCACACTGACACCACTAAAACGTTTTTGAGGAAGACATGATCTAATTGTATTACATGAGTATTACTCAAAAGCGTTTTTGCTTTATTCATGCTGACAGCTTTCGCACGTTGCTGACTTGATTGTGGTTGAATGAAGTGGAATGGGAATTGCTCTTTGTTCTATTTAGGTTTGGTATGACAAAATATGCAGATAACCTTGTCGATAAACTGCACTTTGACATTTTCACGCGACGCCCATTATGAAGTTCGAATTTCAAATTAAGGAAATTTTCAGGACTATTCGATTTTTTAAATATGGCCTCTTATCACTACAACATTACAGCACTGTGTTTACAATCATATATTAACAAAAAGCGATCTCCCTGTTTAATAAAAAAACATTCAACAGCAAATGGTACTTATATTGCAAACAAACAGCAGTCTGCAGGTGCAGCCATGCTCTTTTACTGTCAATGAATAGAAGGTGGTAGGAGTTAACTTTATATATTGAATGATTGCTATGATAAATATCGATGTATATTCAGATTTTTCATGATTCTTAATAACAGGTCAAAACTGCAATATGAGATCATAAGATCACTGAGGTCATAAAATATTAATTTAAAAAAAATTAAAAACAGTAGTTTTTTAAATTTTTTTAAATGTAAGCTTAAAAGAAGGGTCAAGATAATTTTCGATACTTATCTCTCGACTCCTGACGAAAGGAATATATTATATGTATATAGAAAGAAGAGCATAACGCATTATCAAAGCGCTTGATTGATTGCGTTTTTTTATGTTATTGTGTCGGAACAACTCGTGATCGTGATGTTAAGCGCACTAAGCTCAAGACGGACGCCTATAAAGTGCCTATAGGACGCCTATAACAGATGTATTTCGTCACAAGACACGAATTGTACTACGCCCGTCTCCTTGAGACATGGTTGTTATATCTCATGTGCCTGTAATTTCACTGGCTCTCAAGGATTACTGCCGTAACACACCGTTAGGTGCTTGGCAGACATTCGCAAAAAGCCCATCATGAGGTGAAGCTCAAGCCCGCGGTGGGATTTTAACCATGGATCTTCTGCACGGCAGTCCATAGCCAATGCCACTGAGCCATCAATGCTGCAAAATAAATGAATTAATATAATGATTACCCGATAAAATCTGTCGTGAGCTGACAACCCTGCTGTTGCTTTAACTAAATATTTTATGGTTATTATTTTATTCATGAATTATGTTTTTTTGGTGGATTTAATAAGTTTTGTACTCGTATGCAATCAAACATTGTCATGGTGATAATATTAGTATTAATTTATATACAAGCAAGATTGCTTTTAAACCGACTTCAAAAAAGAAAGAGGTTCTCAATTCGACTGAATCTTATTGTGTATGTGTCACATCATATCTCCTTACAGGATGTTACGAATTTGATGAATTTTCTTACATTCGAAAGCTGGTGTGGTCTAATTTCAATTTGAGTGAGAGCTGACGAGTAGTATTTGAGTTATCCTAATTGATGCGTATTTTATGCATAAAGTTTTATTTTAAATTTATATGTTTTGTGTAAGTTTTCTATCAGCATAACATTCATGTTTGAGCTACTAAAGTGAAAAAATAGTATGGAACACACTCTTTTAACAAAATAATGTCAATTTTTATCTATGGTGTTTGATATATCCGATAATAATACACATTATGAACAAATAATTAATAATTAGATCAAAAGTCACACAGCAACAAATATACTTATAACAAATAAAAATGTTATAACTCTTCCAGGAATGCACATCACCATATATGAGGAAGACATGATGTAAATGTATAACATGAGCTTTACTCAAAAACGTTTTTTGGTAGTTTGCAATATATTCATGCTGACAGCTTGTTTTTGACTTGATAGTGGCTGAAATAAATCAAATGGGAATCGCACCTCTTTCTTATTTGTATTTTTTATAGAATGGCAATATGCGGACAACCTGGGCGATGAACTTTGTTTTTGTTTTGTGTCAGTCTTTTATCAGCATAACATTCATGTTTGAACTACTAAAGTGGAAAAATAGTATAAAATACACTCTTTTAACAAAATAATGTCAATTTTTATCTATGGTGTTTAAAAATATTTGTTAATATTAAATATGGGTTTCCACAAAGAAACACCTGAATCTATTCATTATATTAGGTTTTTTAGCTAATTAGATAGCTCTGTCTCTAAGGACCTCTTTTATTATTTTATTGTATACATATATCACTATTCTGTAAATCTAGCTAGTCCTCTCACCTTTGTTTCCTTTGAAAAAAAATACTTATTTATACTTAGTAAAAATATATAGAGCATACAAATTATTTTACCAAATTTTACAGAATATTTTTTTTGTTTGTCTGTCTATGGTTCCAGGCGAAATCTTAAAACTCAAATTTCGAGCACTTGCCCTTTGGTTTCATTCATTTTCACAAGGAGCAACAGCAACTGGCATCATCCAGGTATGCAAAACGTATTTCTCTTACAAAATTACAAGAGAAAAAAATATAGTCATGTGCGTGAACTGCTGAAAATGCGTTATTGCAAAAAAAAATGGAATCACTTAATTAATTGACTATAACTTAAAAACTACTCAACTCATTTAGATGAATTTTAAATGAGACTAATTTGAAGGTATAATCTATCAAATAACGAAATAATCATCGAAATCTATTCATAATTGGTGAAGTAATTCCCTAACATGTGAAAACACAGTCGATTGAGAAGTTCATTCTAATTTGGAATTGAGTTTGTAAAGTAAAATAACGATAACATTTTTAATTATCGCGGTGAAAATCTACGGTTTGTACTTATAAACATAGGCATCAGCTTCAGACGGCCCTGAAACTCATTTTATAACTCAATGTAAGGAAAAAACGTTCACAATTACTTATAAACGTCAATTTGATTTAATTTCACCTTTTGAAGAGATTACCCCCGTCTCCGAAATGAAAACCTGTGTCAGTATAATCCGATTATAATACACATTATGAACAAATAATTAATAATTTGATCAAAAGTCAAACAGCAACAAATAAACTTATAACAAATAAAAATTTTATAACTCTTCCAGGAATGCACATCACCATATATGATCATGCTTTTGGCACAAAACCACTAAAACGTTTTTGAGAAAGACATGATGTAAGTGTATAACATGAGCTTTACTCAAAAACGTTTTTTGGTAGTATGCACTATATTCATGCTGACAGCTTGTTGTTGACTTGATTGTGGCTGAAATAAATCAAATGGGAATCGCACCTCTTTCTTATTTGTATTTTTTATAGAATGGCAATATGCGGACAACCTGGGCGATGAACTTTGTTTTTGTTTTGTGTCAGTTTTCTATCAGCATAAAATTCATGTTTGAACTACTAAAGTGGAAAAATAGTATAAAATACACTCTTTTAACAAAAGAATGTCAATTTTTATTTATGGTGTTTAAAAATATTTGTTAATATTATATATGGATTTCCACAAAGAAACACCTGAATCTATTCATTATATTAGGTTTTTTAGCTAATTAGATAGCTCTGTCTCTAAGGACCTCTTTTATTATTTTATTGTATACATATATCACTATTCTGTAAATCTAGCTAGTCCTCTCACCTTTGTTTCCTTTGTAAAAAATACTTATTTATAGTAAGTAAAAATATATAGAGCACACAAATAATATTTTACCAAATTTTACAGAATCATTTTTTTGTTTGTCTGTCTATGGTTCCAGGCGAAATCTTAAAACTCAAATTTCGAGCACTTGCCCTTTTGTTTCATTCATTTTCATAAGGAGCAACAGCAACTGGCATCATCCAGGTATGCAAACGTATTTCTCTTACAAAATTACAAGAGAAAAAAATATAGTCATGTGCGTGAACTGCTGAAAATGCGTTATTGCAAAAAAAAAAATGGAATCACTTAATTAATTGACTATAACTTAAAAACTACTCAACTCATTTAGATGAATTTTAAATGAGACTAATTTGAAGGTATAATCTATCAAATAACGAAATAATCATCGAAATCTATTCATAATTGGTGAAGTAATTCCCTAACATGTGAAAACACAGTCGATTGAGAAGTTCATTCTAATTTGGAATTGAGTTTGTAAAGTAAAATAACGATAACATTTTTAATTATCGCGGTGAAAATCTACGGTTTGTACTTATAAACATAGGCATCAGCTTCAGACGGCCCTGAAACTCATTTTATAACTCAATGTAAGGAAAAAACGTTCACAATTACTTATAAACGTCAATTTGATTTAATTTCACCTTTTGAAGAGATTACCCCCGTCTCCGAAATGAAAACCTGTGTCAGTATAATCCGATTATAATACACATTATGAACAAATAATTAATAATTTGATCAAAAGTCAAACAGCAACAAATAAACTTATAACAAATAAAAATTTTATAACTCTTCCAGGAATGCACATCACCATATATGATCATGCTTTTGGCACAAAACCACTAAAACTTTTTTGAGAAAGACATGATGTAAGTGTATAACATGAGCTTTACTCAAAAACGTTTTTTGGTAGTATGCACTATATTCATGCTGACAGCTTGTTGTTGACTTGATTGTGGCTGAAATAAATCAAATGGGAATCGCACCTCTTTCTTATTTGTATTTTTTATAGAATGGCAATATGCGGACAACCTGGGCGATGAACTTTGTTTTTGTTTTGTGTCAGTTTTCTATCGGCATAACATTCATGTTTGAGCTACTAAAGTGGAAAAATAGTATGGAATACACTATTTTAACAAAATAATGACAATTTTTATCTATGGCGTTTGAAAAATCCGATAATAATACACATTATGAACAAACAATTAACAATTTGATCAAAAGTCAAACAGCAACAAATATACTTATAAAAAATAAAAATTTTATATCTCTTCCAGGAATGCACATCACCATATATGATCATGCTTTTGGCATAAAACCACTAAAACGTTTTTGAGAAAGACATGATGTAGATGTATAACATGATTTTTACTCAAAAACGTTTTTTGGTAGTATGCACTATATTCATGCTGACAGTTTGCATACGTTGTTGACTTGATTGTTGCTGAAATAAATCAAATGGGAATCGCACCTCTTTCTAATTTGGCTTTTCTATAGTATGGCAATATGCGTACAACCTGGGTGATGAACTTTGTTTTTGTTTTGTGTCAGTTTTCTATCAGCATAACATTCATGTTTGAGCTACTAAAGTGGAAAAATAGTATGGAATACACTCTTTAACAAAATAATGACAATTTTTATCTATGATGTTTGATAAATCCGATAATAATACACATTATGAACAAATAATTAATAATTTGATCAAAAGTCAAAGAGCAACAAATATACTTACTTATAACAAATGAAAATTTTATTACTCTTCCAGGAATGCACATTACCATATTATAATATGATCATGCTTTTGGCACAAAACCACTAAAACGTTTTTGAGAAAGACATGATGTAAGTGTATAACATGAGCTTTACTCAAAAACGTTTTTTGGTAGTATGCACTATATTCTGCTAACAGTTTGCATACGTTGTTGACTTGATTGTTGCTGAAATAAATCAAATGGGAATCGCACCTCTTTCTTATTTGTATTTTCTATAGAATGGCAATATGCGGACAACATAAGCGATGAACTTCACATTGTAATTTTCTTGTGTAAACGACGCCCTCTATGAAGTTCGAATTCAAAGTTAAGCTGATTTTCATGAGCATTCGAATTTCACAATAAGGCTTTTGATCACGACAACTGTACAGTGTTTACAATCATAAATTAAAATTAAACAATAAGGGTTTTGAATACAACCACAGCAAAATGTTTACAATCATAGATATAAAAAAGTGCTGTCTTTGTGTTAGTAAAAAATTAAATAGCGAGTTATTATAACGTTTTGGAGGTACTCGTATTTAATGACGTAAGCTTATAACATAAGTAGGTCTACGTCAAAAAAATTTTACTGACGGTGTGTGCTAAATTCAAGGCTACGCTTACACGCGTTACTGGCTTGACGATTGAAAAAAGTTTAATGGAAGTGCACCACCTTGTTTTTGGTCAACTGAAGAATATTAAAGTTCTCGGACAGCCTGACTCTGACAACAGGAGAGCATTAACAATATTAAAAGAATAAATTATCATAATAATAATGATTTTATTGGCAATACAAATTACAGGTTAAGAAGTGCTTTCATATTTTACGTAAATATAGCACATTACATAATAATTACATTATAAACTTATTCTATAAATATGTGAAAGGTGGTTGAAGTTATTTGTATTGATTGAAGGATTGATGCATCACAATATTCAAACATAAGCTGCATTTTATGAGCAGTCCAGAATTCGACCACGCAATTGATGTTTTTCTACAGATAATGATAAGCTAGCTGTAGACCATTATTTCACTTTATGGTTAGTGTTAAGTGCTGAAAGACAGAACTTCTACCTGAGAGGGGTCAGCAGTAGGCGCGCAATTGCAACCTTGCGGTGAAAATCAAGAGTTTTTGAAGGTCAAGTATAAAATTCACCATACGAATTGTACATTTTACTTCATATTGAAGGAGTGATAGAGCATTATTAGACTGCCATTTAGGGGCTGAATATTTGTCATCCCGCAATAGATTGCGGGATGACAACCTGACCTTCAATATGAAGTAAAATGTACAATTCGTATGGTGAATTTTATACTTGACCTTCAAAAACTCTGCTAATCCGTTGTATGATGTTAAATGACGGGTAGGTTTACTTTTGCATAAATTTTTACCTTTTTGATTAATAAGCTATTATCTGATGCACGTATATAGGAGTGACTGATTAAATTGCTCTTCAATAGCTGCAAGAGTTGAGAGTATTGAAGTTAAAACAATAATAAATATCTGTAGTTCATATTATGTCTCTTGTTTAGTTTTAAGAGTAAACATGTCGTTGGTTTCTTTTTATGTGATTTAAAGTATATAGTAAAATCTCACTTGGTAATTGTAAAAAAATTAAAATGATATGTTATTTTTATTTAAGTTTATATAAGATAACCTGCATTCATCAACTCCCAGCCAGTTCATGGATACTTGTGAAATGATTCGATCAAGATGTTGAACATAGCTTCCTCCATTGAATAAGAACGGCTATTGGCCACTTGTAACCATTGACTGTCCAGGACTTTTACGTTTTCGTCAGTACACGCATAGTGGGGGGCCTATAAACTCTAAGTTCTCTGGCGTAACGTGGAAACCACTCGAGAACTTGTTAACGCCTTCGGTTATCAGTTCATTGAGCAATATGGCCTGCCCTTTGCCATTTCAAATAGCACATTCTGAAAGCTATGTCGTTCCGGATTTTATCATACAAAGAAATTCCGAGCATATCTCTCACCTCTAGCTTGTTGAGCGACTCTGAGCTTGTACATAAGGACCACTGATAAGAACCACATCACAGTGCCATAAGTCAACACTGACAACACACCCTGGTTTAAGACTTTGGCCTTCATGCTTTGCGGGATGTTAGACGAGAAGATGTGGCGTAACTTCCCGAATGCTGACCTTCTGAGTTGAATTTTTTGTTCTTTCGGCGACTTCTTGGTCCTACCTAACTGGATAATAACAGGTAAACAGGTGGACGTAATGGTCAACAACTTCGAGGGTATCATTCACAACAAATACTGGTACGGATGCAACATTGACATAAGACTTAATTTTCGTCTTGTCCATGTTTTTTTTAAGACAAGTAGGCTATTGGAAACTACTGAGGTTGTTGAGCATTAAACTATGTTATCGGCAAGATAAGGATTAGCAATATATTGGCCATAGATATAGTAGCCAAATTATATCCAGTTCAAGAGCTTAAAAGTGTCTTCCATGGCGTTTGTGAACAGTTTTGGTGAATAACGTCTCTTTTCAGGCCTCCTTGCAGTTGGATTGGTTCCGTGCTCTTGTTCTGTAGTTTAATAAACATAGTGGCGTTTCTATACAAATACTTTAGCGCTTCGATGTATCTTTGGCTATAGCTATACAATAAATTGCAGTTCACCCCAAGTTTCAGTAGAATCGAGGGCTTTTTACAGTCTAAAAATGCTAGACATAACTACCGATTACATTTCTCAGTCTTCTGTATAATCTGGCTGAGCATATGGATCGTCACCCAGCGTTTTGTTGTTTTAAAGTTATTTGAGAGCCATTCCAATCTCTTATTGACCGATGTCTGGCATGTCTTTGCTGTAGTGGTTGGTCAGTTTAAATTTCTCGTCCAGAGCCGTACAATGGGTTCTCGTGTTGAAATGTAGCTGTCCATAAAACCTCTCAAACTCTGTCAGACGCTCCGAATTTGATGAGATGATTTTGTCCTTGAATTTTTTGAACACTTTTGGCGCCTTGGATACGCTTGATTGCACCCTTTATATGATAATTATATAAATAATAAATGATAATTATATAAATAATACAAATAGTTTTTTTTTTATTTTTTTGATTAAGAAACGCTACATTATTTTTCAATGAGATTTGTCGTAATTCCATTTCAAAAAAGACAATAATAAATTACTTAAATTCACAAAATAAGACTGCACTTCTTCATTAAAGATTATTTTCTAACTTGTAATATATTTGCGGCACCACGGGAGGTCCACTTGGCATGGAAAGTAAGACCGACCGACAGAATTTTCTTGCTTTACGCTACCCGTTTTATAGGAAGGAACAAACAAGGTGATAAAGCGACTACCGTCACAAACAAGTACTATTTAAAATTGACAATTGTGTGAGTTCAAGCTCTATACATATGGCAATAACTATAATAAAATCTTCAATGTTTTTACACATTTGAATAAAATACAAAGTACAAACTATTTTAAATAAATATCCTTACAACTGTCACATGATCAGTAACACTACCTAAAATATACTTATAGTAAAAATAACATCAAATAATGATTCAAGTGATCATGACTATCCATATATGATGCTTAATCACAGTATCACAATCAACAAAATTAAGTACGGTATTAAATTCAAACCACAGGTAAAATATACACACAGAAAATTAAACCAGTACTTATTTTCGCCTTGAAAACTACAGAGTATTTCTAAAACTACATAAGAATGTTACATTAAACCATTAGTTTAAATCTTAAAGCTTAAAGCTAATCAAGTGAATATGAACAAATATTTCAATAAATAGTATGCCAATTTTCAAATAATCTTTCACACGCAAGTTGTGCCGTAGTGCCATCGAAACCTGTCTATTGAGATATATAAATATTGAATGGGCTTCATACGATACCGAGATCACTACCACCTTCACCTTAGTGATCACAGAGGCATCATCAAATATTTGCTCATCATGATAAACTCGTTCTACTTTTTTGTTGAACCATGAGGGCTTATCCTCGTTCCTTTGCTGAATGGTCACTTTTCAAATTCAAATTCAAAATCATTTATTCAATTTAGGCGTCTACAACGCTCTTATGAAGGTCAATTACAAATTTTAATATTGAAATATTCTACATTGTACTGCCACGTTCAGCAAAAAAAAATTATAGAGTCACTGCGAGAAGAACGGGCAAGAAACTTGGGGCCATTCTTTTAAACATCTTTTAACAATGTGTTATATACAATATAATACGATTATTACAATATATGTTTATATTACGTAGGTGACAGGTGATAGCTTGGCAGAGGCGGAACTTTCCAAGCATCTTTGTCGTTTAAGTAATCACAAACTTTGTAGTATGATTTCTTAATCAAAATATTTTTCACATGCAACTTGAATTTTCCTTCTGTGCGCATTGTAATATGTTTGGGAATTTTACTATAAAACCGCACACAATTACCTAAATAGGACTTTTTATTTGTCTTTGCTAGTCTAAAACCTGGTACTGCTATTTTATATATATTCCTAGTGTTGTAATCGTGGTTGTCACTATTTAATTTAAATTAACTCAATTTTTTTCGAACATACATAGTATTTTCAAATATACACAGAAGTACGCGACATAAACTAGCCGTGCAGTAGCTACGTCTGTTAACTGTCTTATCTTACAAATTGCATATCTAGCAGAACTAAGTCTTCCGACTAGATCATGTAAATGTGGATCCCACTGTAAAGTTGAATTCATTTTGATTCCCAGAAAGACTGTCGCTTTGTCAATAGAGAGTTTATCTAGGCCAAGCTTAATTTTTGGTTCAACATAAGGAACATTTGGTAAAGAAAACATTAAACATTTGGTCTTTTTTGAATTTAAGAGAAGAGTATAAGCGGCGATCTATTCAAAGATCATAGATAACACAATATTTACATGAATGAGTTCACTATCTTTCCTATCTACTTTAAAAATCAGAGAGGTATCATCTGCGAATAAAACAATATCGCAGAAATCTTTGACCATGCAAGGCAGATCATTAATATACGCTAGGAACAGAAAAGGTCCCAAAATTGATCCCTGCGGTACACCTATTTTTACCAAAGACCCGGAAGAAGTATTGTCATTTATTCCAATCATCTGTAGCCTGTCAGACAGATATGACTCTATTAGATTCAAAGCTTTTCCACGAATACCATAGTGTGAAAGCTTACGAATCAGAGTGCAGTGTTCTTCACAGTCGAATGCCTTGGAAAGATCACAAAATACGCCAATAGCATCATGTGAACTGTCCCAGGCTTCAAGTATATGTGACATCAATTGAACACCTGCATCTGTTGTCGATCTGCTCTTAATGAAACCAAACTGATTATCATTCAATATATATTATGCTCATTAAAATGAGATAAAAGTTGTTTGAGCTTAATTTTTTTGAATACTTTACTCAGAACAGGTAAGATGGAAATAGGTCTATAATTGCAAGGATCAGATGCAGGCCCCGACTTCAAAATTGGAGTGATTTTACTTAGTTTCATTAAGTCGGGGAAACTTCCTCTATCAACACAAAGATTGAATATTGTTACTAAGTATGGTGCAATAATCCAAATTATAGACTCTGCCACTTTAACTGACACACCCCTCAAGTCTTCAGTACTCCTTATGTTTAAACTTTTGAATGTCTTTATAATTTCAAAGTTTGTCGTGTATCTGAAAGAAAAATCCGGTGTTTTGCAGGGAAAATTATGTTTTAATAGGGCTTCTGCTACATTGGGACAAGAATCAAATGATTTAGTGGCTTCTAGGGGTAAGTTAGAAAAATAATTTCAAATATATTCGCCACTTGTATTGGATCAGAGATTTGATGTTTATTAATAGTTAAGACATATGTTATTCAACATATGTCTTAACTATTAATAAACAATTAACACACTCTAGTTTTATTTTTACCAGTCTCAGTATTTAAAATCTTCCAAATAGTTTTTATTTTATTTTTAGACTTGCTTATTTTGTCTCTAATAAAACGAGATTTAGCACACAAGCAAACAGACTTAAAATTTTTTGAATAGTTCCTAACATAATCTTGAAACTGCTTGCAAGATGTTTAATTTTTCCTGCGATACAGATCAAACAAATAATGTCTACTTTTTCAGATACCTCTAGTTGCCCAGTCACCAAACTTCAATTTTCCATTTATTTGTTTCTTTATTTTTGGATAAACTTTTTGAAACTCAATATTTACTAAATAAAATAAGTTATTGTAGATGTCATTCGGGTCACAGTGAGAAAAACTTGTTATGCCAAGCTCAGCTTCTATGTTGGTACCGAGAATTTCTAGCCTACTGGTTGTTAACAGCATATGTTCAACTTCACACCTCTCTGTTTCTCTATTTCCATCAAATTTTATCGCAAGGCCCTCATGATCAGACCTAATACTTTCAATATTAACTTTTATTTAATCTTACAGTTTGAGTATATATTGTCTATACAGGTAGATGAAGTGTCTGTTATCCTAGTGGGCTCACAGAACAAAAATTTCAAATTAAATAACTTAAATAATGAAATAAGATCAGTCTTATTTTTAGAATTCATTGAAATATCTATATTAAAATCACCACATACAAATATGGGTTTTCTGCATTTAGAGATTTTCTGCAGTATACTTTCCATAATAGATAAAAATTCTGCAAAATTTTGAGCACGACCTTGATCTGTTGGTGGTCGATATACACACAATATAAGATGCCTGTCTACCTCAACACATGCAACTTCACAGACACATTCGACAGAACGTCTGACTAAGTCACGGCGTTCTTTAAATTTTAAGTTATTTTTTACAAGAATAATACACCCTCCTCCTTCTGCAGATGATCTGTTAAATGCACTGCCTACACTAAAATTTTTAACTTAAATAACAAACATTAAATAACATTGTATCTGCTCTTAGCCATGTTTTAGTAAAGCATAATATAACAAAAGGATATTTATCTAAGAGCATTTCAATTTCAAGTATTTTGCCAGGGAAGCGATTTATATTTTGGTAGTACAGTGCTATGTAAAAACACTTACCTGTTGTCGGATTTAAAAGTTTAAACAGTTTGACTCAATGTTTCTATTAGTACATGTACTAAAATCTGTAGCGTCAATAGAAGACTTGGTTATATTTCCTATAACCGACTCAATATTATAAGCTACCAAAGTAGCAATCAGATTCTTATATTTCTTAGGTAGGTACATCCTATTCCGAGTCAACATAAATTTAGTAATAAATTTATTACAGTTAAAGAAGGAACTCATCACAAATTATCCCTTTTTTCCACGACATTGACCAGCTACAGGCCCAACTTGTTTCGCTTTTACATATGAAAATTGGCCCACTTTCAACCCATCGCCATTCCATGTGCCTAACTTTGCGTTCAAAATTCTTCGTAACAACGGTGTAGTATGTTTCGGCGAAATGTATGGCTTCAGATACCCCTCATGCATAGCCTCTTCTTCATCGTCTGAGCGTATCGAGGTCAGTGCGCATACCTGCAAGATCTTTATTTACTGCCACAGCTTCATATGAAATAGATATTATAAAAGATCAAAATAATATGAGAGTATGGTCAAAGGTTCTTTGTAATATGAGAGCTTTTAAAACGCTATGCACTCTCCATAATATTGGTCGACCTCAAAGGTAATCCGCTTTGTAAAAATATTGTTCAGCGCATACAATAAATTTCTTCAACCCTTCGTTCCTGAAAATTTGCTTAATAGGTTTCCAATTAGTGATGAAACATAATCTGTTGAGCTTTTGATGCGGAAAATATTTTTGTTTTATTTTATGCACATTTGGATACATTTTTTTTTCTCGGTAGTGACGATTTAAAAATCTTGTCTGATAAAGTGTTAAGATTCCAGATTGCCTAGGCAGGCACGACAAGCAGAGTCCTCCACCTGAACAACCTGTTAAGTGAATCTCAACTGTCTGCGATACACGGAGCGAAGAAACATTCATATATTTTCTATAAGAAATAAAACTGCATTCACAGATTTCTCGAAAAGCTTACTTGAACTGGGAATCGAATCAGCTAAATGTTCAAAACTTCAACACTGGCTATTTTATTCCACTAGTTGACACAGTCAACATGAAAGAAAAAAAAACTCTCAGGAATATTAATTCTTACAAGTCTGTCGTAAGAGATATTCATGAATTCATATTTAGTACTCAAATGTGTGGTCTAATTTATATTACCTAGACTTTCAACATGTAAAAGACACATTTAACACTGAAGTTTGTTAGAAATCGTTTATTCAGCATTAAAACAATACAATCAAGCGTAACACAAACAAATTAGGCACAATGAAGTAACAATTTATGTTGGTAGGTAGGTATACGTGAGCCGCGAAGGATAACAGAAGGAGCGCGGATTCCCGATCGCGTCGCACGGCTCACTAAACTAGCCGGCCGAGTCCGGCACCCGCGCGGGTGCGCGGGTTGAGAGGGGACGGCGCGAGCGCTGCCGAGCCGCCGCGTCGGCCCACCGAACGATACCCGAGCGCAGTTGCATAGCAACATAAATGCCGCTATAGATGTTTGGGTAGATAACTATAGTACTTAACGTAAATAAATGAATATCCCGCGCTACACACATTATTATTTTCATCCTATATAATTAACGTCCAAAGACCTTCTATGAATTCTAAGACTCGTTGAAACCATGATAGCCAAGCACGAATAGCTATGGATTGCCGTGCCGCAGGTGCATGGTTCGCGTTCCACACCGCGGTAGCCAGCTTAAGTTTCACCGCGTAGTGGAAGACCATTTTGCGAAACCCCACCTGGCTAAATACCAACCTCAAGTGGAAAGTCTGTCATCAAGAACCCAATACTGGGTTTCGGCAGCAGTCTTTTATAGTCAGAAAAATAAAATGACAGGAATATTATATGTCAGGGCTGTATGACGGGTGCAATGCAGTTCGTCACTTCTGACGAAATCCGTCTTTTATGGGGAGAGGTTACTACTTAACATCAGGAGGCTTCATGCTTGTTACGTCACAACCACATAATAAAGTGAAGTCTATAAGTACCTACCTTGTTGAAGAACAAGATTAATTGTTGTTGCAGAAAAGGTAGTATCAACCAAGACTGGGCTTAAATAAAGAGGTAAATACATATAAAAGAAAACACATTCATACGTTACACAATGGATCACACCTTGAGTCACTCAGCACACATATAAGAGAATTTGTAAAAAGATATTATCCAGTGAAAACTACACATTATTTGATTAAAATCGTAAACATATACTACCTTTGGTTTGTATGTACATTAGGGAACTTTGTGTTTTTGTTAAACAACACCCAACTTATTTTAATCTCAACTCGAATATTTCAAATAGAACAAAACGAAAAAAGAAGAAAAAAAAAACTTTATCTACCTCGAGCTAATTGTATATACAAAAGGAATGCTTATATTAATGCGATTAATGTCTATAATAAACTACCTAATAGGTTTAAAGATCTGCCGATACACTCTTTCAAGACAAAACTTACCTTGTGGCTAGCTAACCATTGTTTTCACGACATTAACGAATTTATGACATTGAAATTATTTTAATTCTTTTACTTTTATATGTTAATGATGGCTTTGATATCATTTATTGAATAAATAAAAAATATTGTAATGTTACTAATGTTGTGTGTCAAATTGTTCAATTTATTCATAATAAATAGTCATATTTACGCCCGGTTTCTCGACGGCTATTCAAATCAATGATCAACTAACAAAGCTGCTAAGTTAACAGCACTGTCAAATCAAATTGGGTTGCTGAAAGGGCGATTAGGATAAAATTAACTAATTAGAAATCAATGTTAACTGATCAGAGAAAGTAAATTTTGTATATGGCAACCTCCCTTTTTCCCTTCAATATGATTTATCGTTCATTCACTTTCGTGTCATGTTGACAAATTAAAAGGCGGCAATTGGGTGAATTTTTCAAAAACTGATCCTAAGCGAGTGCAATTTATTTGATATTGTTTAATTTTTAAATTCTATTGTAATGGCTACTTCAAGGAGAAAAAATTACACGGAACGCGAGAAATGCTCGCTGTTGAGTATAATAGCCTGTACCTGGCCCTGAACTCCTCGTCACTATAACGTTCCATGGGATACATTATTTGGCGATAAACTCTAGACCTGGTTGCTCATCTTCACTGCTACTAGTCAATGACAAAGATGAAAGAGAGGATTCAATCACCTACACTATAAAGAGCAATCCAAGTATAGTTTTATTTGTTTCTGTATTGTGCACAAAAATCTTTTTGGCTGATAGGTTTTCACGGTTCCGCTTTAATCACTTTGCAGGAATGTCAAAATAGTCCGCTAATAGTAACAGAAGTGGATATTTATATAAAGTTCTGAGAAAACAGCAAAGTTGGTAATTTACACGTTAATCGTCCGATCTCGGTAGATTAGCTAACAAATGATTTGACAGCGGGTTGACATGACATTTCAGCTTGATTGCTCGTTTAGAAACCCAACTTACGATTTAACTAGAGATTAGTGTTCAAATTTGACTGCTGTGTTAACTGATCAGAGATTACAATCAAAGTACTTGATCAGTATTCCTGCAACCCGAACTCGACTTAACAAGAGATTTGACACATGATTACTTAATTTGTTATTTGAATAGCCATCGAGAAACCGGGCGTTAGAATATTATATTATATAGGTAATTAAATTTAGTGTGCAAAGTAATTTTATTTTGTATTTTGATAAGTTTCATTAAATTGCAAGGTATTGATTATTAAATTAGGTAAATTAATTTTTTTGTTCAATAACAGATAATGATTTTAAAATTTTAATATGTAAAAATCTGCACACCATTGTAATGGTAGAATGTTAAGGTATATTTTTTAAGCATTACCACCTGCTGTATCCAAACTACATTCTTGTAAATAAATGAATTTGAATTTGAATGAATGGTCTTAAAAAAGATGCTCTGCAAATCAATCTTAAGGACATATATCCGCCAGCCAAAGTGTGAACTTTCATATAAACTCAACTTGTTATTAAAAAAAACTTACATGTAAATATAGTGTATTATTAGACCTATCGTTTCTGGCTTAAATCCTTTTTCTTTTGGACTATAATTGCTTTTTTTATTATATAGCGTTTAGTATATAGCACTCGTTTTTAGGAGTTTGAGCCAGTTATTCGTAGCTCCAGATTTATTTAAAAAGTATAGCACACATGTATAAATAACTTCCCATTATAGAAAGTTCATTATATTCCCCATGTTTGTGGTGCAATAGAAATATTAAAAACATGCTTATTTTTCTTAAAAGAGATGCTTAAAGTTGGGTCTTTCTTTAATCTAAAATTACGAGTTTTTGAGCTAGTGTTATTTCAAAACTGTATAATTTAGTGAAAATCTGATGCACCACAAACCTAGATATTAGGGTAGTGATTACGTAGGTAAAAAATCATTGAGTTTTATTCGCTATTATTAAAATGAGATTGGAGCTGCGTTTTGTATGGGGGCGTTCGTCTAAAATATACCCTTAAGCTTTATTAGCTTGTTGGAAACACATGATTATAAAGAAGACTCGCCAAAAAATAGTGACAAGCGTTTGTGGGATATATAGGCTCACTAACTTAAGATGTTTGGCAGGAGGCGATGCTATGTACTCGTAATAAGTTACTGTTAGCAGAGTAATTAGCTGCAAAAAAACACTGCAAACTTAAAAGATACAACATATATAGGAACACATTGAGCACTTTATTAAACATAATACATTAGGTTCACAATAATTAATTCTGTATAAGTTTATAGTTACCATTCACAACGATATAATCAAATGGGCGAACTATTTATGAAGAACAAAGCCAACAAACCTGGACCCATACACAACACGTGAACAGCAGTTATGTTACACTATATATATATCAATAATAGAACACTGAACTTAATAAGCAATAGGTCACGATGCGGCAGTCACTTGTGAAGAATAAAGAGAGAGAGCTCAGTAAGGTGAGAGCCATAGGTTTTATAGCAATCAATGGCACTAAGTGTCTGTCACCTCTTCATGAAACATCGCGCTATGTTTATCACAACCAATCAGAGACTTAATAGCTCCCGCCAGAACGTATCAGCCAATCCGAAATTAGACAGGATGGTTCGTCATTGGCTATTTCAGAATGACTACAGATAAAACAAGATTTCAGTGTGGCGGTTATTAAAAATGTCATTTAAATCGATAAGTTTTAGGATATTCTATAATAATACATAATCTATTCTAAGTTAAACAAAGATTATAGAAATATATAAACATCTCTACTGTATATAATTCTAACACGTTCATTTAATCTCTGGAATGAAAACAAGTTGTTTCTACCAAAACCAAGATCAGCTAAAACTAAAAAACAAGGCTTATTTAAACGTTTAAATGTATAATAAATTGCCTACGAGTATTATAAATTAAAATCATTTTAAGTTCAAATAAAATTCTTTTTCGAATATAATCCATTCTATAAAATTCTTTTTCGAAGCAGTGATGGCTCAGTAGCATTGGCTATGGACTGCCGCGCAGCAGGTCCATGGTTCAAATCCCGCCGCTGGCTTGAGCTTCACCGCATGGTGGAAGGCCTTTTAGCGAATGCCCGCCTGGCTAGCGACCACCCTCAACTTGAAAATCTGTCGCCAAGCACCTAACGGTGTGTTCCGGCAGCAGTCCTTGAGATCCCATGGAATTACAGGCACATGAGACTTAACAACTTTGTCTCAAGGTGACGGGCGCAGTGCAATTCGTCACTTAAACGATGAACTGCATCTGTTCTAGGCAGAGGTAACCACTTAACATCAGGTGGACATCAAGCTTGTTCCGCCACAATAAGATTAAAAAAAATGTAAATAAATTTATGAATACTCATTTAACGGCGCCCTGATGAAAGTTTAAAGATTGAACAAAGTTTTGTGTGGGATGCGGGACGGCAATTTTCAAATTCGGACGATCTGTTAGACCTAATGTGTTGCTGACCTAGGCCCGAATCCCTCACAAACCTATGTACGCGTTGTCAGCAGCATTTTTCTCTTTAGAAACGGTGGCTTCCAAAATTCAGTGCTTAGATTTATTGTGATAACTCCAGGAGTCACCAGACTCAGTACCAGTATACCCTTCAGGTGGAACCTCTGCCCAAATTAGTAGCAAAAGTAAGTTGCGGGAACTTGTAAGTCAAAGTGTATATTAATCGTTCGGAATATTTTTATGGATTGTATTGACTTGTTTGTTTTTTTTTCTTTTGTTTCACTTATTTCGTACAACTTATCAGGCAAAACAATATTGAAACTAAGTTTTAAGTATCATTTAATACTTTGATTATCAATGTCTTGCTAGGTAAGCATTTGGTTTTCTTTCATATCTACAGGTCCTTCGTATTGAAATGGATGATACCAGTAAATTAAAGTAGTATTTTTATATTCCATTTCTAAGGTCTTATGTTTCTTTGACAAACTTTATCTTTGACATCGACTATATCAACTAGTGGAATAAAATTAGTAAGTGTTATTTATTTTTGCTGCATCTATTCCCAAATCAATTAAGCCCTTGAAGAAATCTTTGAATGCCGTTTTTTTCTTATGCAAAGTAAAGGAATGTTTCTTATATGTAAAATCTTTTTAAAGGTTTTAAAATGGCTTCAGGGCTTATTGATTTCTTCCGCCCTGTATATGGTTTGTTGGCATTCAGAGTTTGTCAATTTCAGACCGTTTTCATTATGGGGTCTATCTTAAATCTGAATTTAAGTTATGTGAATATTTGATATATATGTTACTATAACACAAAATATTTAACCAACATATTTGTTCAGTATTCTGAAATCGTCAATTTAATCTATACAATTTTAAAACAGACATAAAAATCTATTGTTTTATAAGCGTTTGTAAAACACCTTACCACTATGTAGGTATATGTTAAAAAACCAACATCGCTAAGACATGTTATGGTAGCTACACTAGTAGCTGCCTCTTGAACCAAAACTTCACGAATCAAAGAGGGAGATTTTCTTTTTGTCTTATTTTAACTTCATGTCGTTATGTTCTGGAATAATTATCATCATTGCAGTAAGTTTGTCACATATATTTATACTTACTTTTTGTTTAGTTTACTTTTTATTCTTAGAGTTGTTATTAAACCAATGTGTGAAAGGTTTGAAGTGAATTTTATACGACGAATCTTAGATTAGAAAAAGTGAATCCAAGACAAAGCAAGCACTATAAATAAAAAAAAAAGGCTAAGTACGAGTTGGACTCGTGCACGAAGGGTTCCGTACCATTAGCTATACAACACTATACTTCATTTTTTAACCTTTTTTTGTTTTAACGTGCGCGATTCCTACTCGCAATTGACCAACTTTTTGTATTTGTTGTTATAGCGGCAAAAGAAATATATCTATGAAAATTTCAACTGTCTAGCTATAACCGTTCTTGAGATACAGCCTGGTGATAGATAGACGGACGGACGGACGGACAGCGAAGTCTCAGTAAAAGGGTCCTGTTTTTTTGGGTACGGAACCCTAAAAATGGCAAGTGATAAATAGCTTTACTTGATGATATTTATACTTGATGATAATATGATTTTCTGTCATTTTATATGGCATGTATGAAATCTCCCTAAATAATTCCCTTCTCAATGCATTTTTCCGTCTCTTTGCAATGTAGAAACTAATAACTAATCGACGAGAGTATGCTTGAAAAGTTTTTCAATGGACAAAGAAATATTTATAAAGATAAGATAATGATACGTTTATTTGCTAAAACATGTGTGTAAAAGTGACAATTTTCATTATATGTTCTATGATATTAGCTTATTATATACATAAATATTAATTTATATTGACATAAGTACCGTTAATTTAAAAGAAATGAAGTTATTAAAAAAGAAGAATTGTAACATATTAAGTAGGTATATAATGGCATATAATGTACATGTCAGATTTTTAATTTTTTTGATTGTTATAAAAACGACAGAAAATTATAAAATATATATTTAAGCAGATATGTTAAAATATCTAGTAATATATAGTATAAGTATCGTGTAGGGAGTCACCTATTCCATAGCTTCTATTAAGTTCTTTTTAACTTTTTATCAGAAGAAGAAATGACTGTATTAATTGATCGTTTTTTTTTATTGCCTTTAAGTAGGCAGACAGGCAGGTGGCCCACCTGATGGGAAGTGGTTACCGTCGCCTATGGACGTTTGCAACTCCAGGGGCGTTACCAACGCGCTGCCGACCTTTAAGAAATTTAATGACCCCCTTTTGTTGATCACCACCACGTCATTGTGGCGGAACAAGCACGAGGCCCACCTGATGTTGAGCGGACTAACCTCTGCCTATAACAAATGCATTTCGTCACAGGTGACGAATTGCACTGGGCCCGTCACTTAGAGATATACGGTTGTTAATACTCATGTGCCTGTAATTTTACTGGCTCTCAAGGACTGATGCCGGAACATACTGTTAGGAGCTTGGCGACAGATATTCTACTAGAGGATGGTGGCAAGCCAGGGGAGCACTAAACTTTACACAAAACCAGTTACTTAAATAGAAAATATAACTTTACTTGTCCCTCCTCATAGTAATTCACTATTTTATTATTATATTTTTATACATATACATACACAATTATTTAAGAGAATTACGTCACAAGCGTAATTTAGAGTGAACTTTTCAATTTTATTCTATCGAAAAAATTTTACGGAAACCTATTTCAAGATTATCTTGACCTTAAATTTATGATAAAAATGAAAAAAACTGTTCAAGTAAAGCTATTTATCACTTGTTAGCGCTTTAACAGCTAGGGCGGTGAGACTCATCAATGTGATGCAAATTTTATGCTCATATAAATATTTTTACCGTTCGCGTTGTGGCCAGACTTCATCTGGCTGAAATAAATAACTTTGTAATGATTCCGCAACCGTTATTTGTCAATTAACCTATTCGCTAAGCATGCTATAATGTTCTAAATCTTATAAAGATTTTTATTTTTTTTTATTATACACTACAGACGCGTGGTCCGTACACTTGTATTTTTAAATATTTTTTTTTTAAGTTTACATCTTTCTCCAACTTATCAATATTCCTCCTGTAGGGAAGTTAGCCTAATTTTAGTTACGAAAATATATTTCTTAAAGCTAAAGTATATATAAGAATCAATCGTTTTAATTAAAAACTTTAGCTTTTAACCACCACAAACAAATCCTAAATGAAATGAAATGAAATGAAATTTGTTTATTTGCACGAAACATGGTACAATAACGTTATTAGATAATTAGTCACATAGGTTCAGCATGTTTCACCAATAATTGGCATACAAAAAATTATTATAACAATAGAATTACTTATACAGTTACAGTTGCAAACAGAAAAATTAAATATCAATGAATTGAATGCAATTGAATTAAATTAAATAAAATGAATGTCAAGGAATTATAAAATATAAGATGTCAGGACCACAATATTGCAATATCTTAGTCACTTTTAGTCAAATAATAAAACAATACAATACACACATCAAAACCAAAATTTATAATTAAAATCAACTGCATAAGGTATATTGTACAAAATTATATTGTCACTTTTTTAAAATTCATAAATTCTTTGATTGTATAGAAACAGTTTTCAGTCAGCCACAGGTGTAATTTCATTTTAAAATATCTATATGGGAGCTCCCTGATTGCCATAGGAATTTGGTTAAATATTTTAACGCACATGAGATTACAATTTCGACTACATAAGGCAGTATTACATGTGGGCGTACGTAGTCTGGTAGGATCTCTACTAACAAGTCGAGGAAACTTAGTATTTCCTAATTGCTCAAACAAATAAGGATGCTCTTTTACAAAAAGTCCTGCTTGCATGATATACAAGCCAGTTAAAGTTAGTATTTTTAGTTTTTTGAATAGTGGTCTACACGAGTCAAGTGGACCACACTAATTAGGTTTAATGAAAAGAAAATGTATGAAATGCAATGCTTTTATGAAAAATAATTATGGTAATGCAATATTTTATAGTTCAGAACCCTCTTCCACGCGAATCCAGCTCGCTCATGACTGTTTTTTTTTCTTTCATATTAAGATAGTTGGTATTGATTTAAAGGCTGGAAATAGGTAGATAATTCGTTCGTTTACAGCAGCCACCGCACCCATGAGTTGAAGCATAAGTCATTCTCCAATTCACTTACAAATTTTTCACAAGCCCAAACAATTCATGTTAACGTGATAATTAATTATAAAAATTGCCTTTTTTTTAAAATTTTTTACGCCTGATATGAAAACATTGCACAATTTACTACTTCACGTGAGTGAAGAGAAAGTTTTTTTTTAAGGAGTGATCCTTAAAAAAAATTGTATTGTAAAAATAACGAAAATATAAAACGCGGTCATTGCCGCGGATAATAACAACAACTCCAACATTGCAAATAAGTGCAACCAAATAGAAGACATTTGACAAAAATGTGTACTCATATTATATATACAACTTAAAAAGGGTAGTCAAAAAATGCCACGTATAAAACAATAATTTTGTACCTTCAAATAATTATACTCACAAATAATTGTACTTAAATAATTGTATAATTACTTGGATGATAAAAACTTTCTTTAATTTTATATAGAATAGACATGATGTAAAGTCGTCACAACAGAATTATGATTTGGTCACTCAAATCTAATTGCCTTCTTGACAAACACAAATATTGAGCTCCCACTATCAAAATCTGAAAGAAATCAAAGCTGCATTCAATATTCCCTTCCCGATCTGCCCTTAAACCAGGATATACTGCTCTAACTCAAACGAGGTGTTGAATCCTTCCTATTTTCAAACTGTATCGGTGAATGAAGACGGAGCGAAATATAGACTCAATTGAATTGCTACAACGAGGTGAAAAACATTTTCTTTGTTACTTTAGTCACTCATCTGGGGTTAAGGAAAATATAAAATATTATAACAGCATATTCTATACGACATAAATAATTTGACTCACCACTTCTGCTGAAGAAGCACTCACTCGCTCGAAAAACTTCTCTATCACCCACAGCGAAAATTCATGTTACAGCAGCTAATGTCCATATTTTTTAAAAGTAAATAATAATCATAACTAAAATAAAATTAATTAAAAATTAATTATTTAATATTATTGGTAAAAAGTAATTAATTTGTCCGGTTTTTTTATTTTGTATAGGTTAAGCCTGTTAACACCTTCGACCACATCATCACTTACCATCACGTGAGATTGTGGATTGTGGTCAAAGGATTACCTATCAGCAATAAAAATGGTAAAGTTTTTATAATCTCACGTTTTAATACAAGCACTCACTCGCGCGAAAAATTTCACTTTATCAACCAACGTACAATGTTCATAGATCACAGCTGGTCAAACCGCGCGTCAGCCGTTCTCTGAAGTCCCACAGTCTACTGAGTGCATTTCGATGCGAGTCCTGCAACTTCTGACCAGATCATCTCTGATGCGCATGTCAAAAATTTCATAGATGACCATGATTTTCACCGGACAAATTGACGCCCCTAACGATTAAAATACATTTTTTTTTATTGCATTTGGCTCGTAGTAATACAGGGCATTATGCAATACACAAGCTGATTTACTAATTCTTATTTGTTTTTATACTATAAGGTAAAATTTATTTTAAAAAAATCGACAGTAACGTTATTCATGAAAATCAAATAAAAAAATAATGAGGTACACAATATTTTTATATGTACCTAGATGAAATTGGTCAAGATACTCGTAATTTGTGGAAATCGGTCCCATGTTGATATACATTTTGAGCTTAATTTTTAATACCTTTCATATGTAAACTGGAATGTTTGTTTGTAATAAGTAATTATATAGTTTGTAGAATTTATATCCGCTGCGAAGCCACGTGCAACTGTGGTTGCACGCGGCACTCACAACTTTTTACCGGACGAACTTTTTGTTGTATTAGCATTTGCCGGCCGTGTGTTAAGCGCAGCGTAATGTAAACAATTGTCTCTTGTGACTGAAGTATTTACCTTGGAAGGAAAAATATTTTTGTACAAGATAGCTAAATAAACAAGTAATACGAAATATAAACATTTATGATGTATTCATAATGATACCTAAACGTACGGAGGTGTACTACGAAACTACTGAATTCTATTGATTTAAAAAAAAATACTACTGTTTTATTATTGAATTATATAGAAAAGACAAATGTCAAGCATATCACAAAATATCATTTAAATATTCATGAGAAAACCATAAAAACATGTTTAATTCAAATTCAAATTCAAATTCAAATTCAAAATCATTTATTCAATTTAGGCATCTACGACGCTCTTATGAAGGTCAATTACAAATTTTAATATTGAAATATTCTACATTGTACTGCCACGTTCAGCAAAAAAAGTTTATAGAGCCACTGCGAGAAGAACGGGCAAGAAACTCGGGGCCATTCTTTTAAACGTCTTTTTACAATGTGTTATAAACAATATAATACAATTATTACAATATTTGTTTAAATTACGTAGGAGACATGTGATGGCTTGGCAGAGGTGGAATTTTCCAAGCATTTTTGTCGTTTAAGTAATCACAAACTGTGTAGTAGGATTTCTTCATCAAAATATTTTTCACGTGCAATTTGAATTTTCCTTCTGTGAGCATTGTAATATGTTCGGGAATTTTATTATAAAACCGCACACAATTACCTAAAAAGGACCTTTTATTTGTCTTTGCTAATCTAAAACATGGTACCGTTAATTTATATTTGTTCCTAGTGTTGTAATGATGGTTGTCACTGTTTAATTTAAATTTACTCAAATTTTTCCGAACATACATAATATTTTCAAATATATACAGACTCGGTAAAGTTAATATATCAATTTCTTTAAAAAGATCCCTTAGAGATTCCCTAGGATCCATTTCATATATGGCTCGAATTGCACGCTTTTGTAAGATAAAGATTGTCTCTATCTCAGCAGCAGCTCCCCACAGCAATACACCATACGACATAATACTGTGGAAGTATGCGAAATAAACTAGCCGTGCAGTAGCTACATCTGTTAACTGTCTTATCTTACAAACTGCATATGCAGCAGAACTAAGTCTTCCGGCTAGATCATGTATATGTGGATCCCACTGTAAAGTTGAATCCATTTTGATTCCCAGAAAGACTGTCGCTTTGTCAATAGAGAGTTTATCTAGGCCAAGCTTAATGTTTGGTTCAACATAAGGAACATTTGGTAATGAAAACTTTAAACATTTGGTCTTTTTTGAATTTAACAGAAGATTATTAGCGGCGAACCATCCAGAGATCATAGATAACACATTATTTACATGAATGAGTTCACTATCTTTCCTATCTACTTTAAAAATCAGAGAGGTATCATCCGCGAATAAAACAATATCACAGAAATCTTTGACCATGCAAGGCAGATCATTAATATACGCTAGGAACAGAAAAGGTCCCAAAATTGATCCCTGCGGTACACCTATTTTTACGAAAGACCCGGAAGAAGTATTGCCATTCATTCCAACCATCTGTAGCCTGTCAGACAGATATGACTCTATTAGATTCAAAGCTTTGCCACGAACACCATAGTGTGAAAGCTTACGAATCAGAGTGCAGTGTTCTACACAGTCGAATGCCTTGGAAAGATCACAAAATACGCCAATAGCATCATGTGAACTCTCCCAGGCTTCAAGTATATGTGACATCAATTGAACACCTGCATCTGTTGTCGATCTGCTCTTAGTGAAACCAAACTGATTCTCATTCAATATATTATGCTCATTAAAATGAGATAAAAGTTGTTTGAGCATAATTTTTTCGAATACTTTACTCAGAACGGGTAAGATGGAAATAGGTCTATAATTGCAAGGGTCAGATGCAGCCCCCGACTTCAAAATTGGAGTGATTTTACTTAGTTTCATTAAGTCGGGGAAACTTCCTCTATCAACACAAAGATTGAATATTGTTACTAAGTATGGTGCAATAATGCAAATAATAGACTCTGCCACTTTAACTGACATACCCCACAAGTCTTCAGTACTCTTTATGTTTAAACTTTTGAATGTCTTTATAATTTCAAAGTTTGTTGTGTATCTGAAAGAGAAGTCCGGTGTTTTGCAGGGAAAATTATGTTTTAATAGGGCTTCTGCTACATTGGGACAAGAATCCAATGATTTAGTGGCTTCTAGGGGTAAGTTAGAAAAAAAATTTTCAAATATATTCGCCACTTGTATTGGATCAGAGATTTGATGTTTATTAATAGTTAAGACATATGTTGAATCTCTAGGTTTATTCTTACCAGTCTCAGTATTTATAGTCTTCCAAATGGTTTTTATTTTATTTTTAGACTTGCTAATTTTGTTTCTAATAAAAAGAGATTTAGCACACAAGCAAACAGACTTAAAAATTTTTGAATAGTTCCTAACATAATCATGAAACTGCTTGCAAGATGTTAAATTTTTCCTGCGATACAGATCAAACAAATAATCTCTACTTTTTCGGATACCTCTAGTTGCCCAATCACCAAACTTCAATTTTCCAATAATATAAAATATAAAATAATACCGGTAGCCCGCCGGTTTCGCAAAACGTAAACGAACAACTGAACTTTTTTATTTCATAGATACATTTTACTGCAAATGATTATCAAAACGAAGAGTAGTAATATTCTATTGTCTATTATGGCTACGTTCCGTCTCGCAAAAAAGGACCCAATTTACGAAAATCGATAAAAATACGCTGACGATCTCCATGCAACCACAGCTGCGCGTGAGGTATTTCTTAATTAATCAAATTGGTAAACTGGACATTTGCAACTACGGATTTAACTTGTAATAAGATTTAATACGGCTTATTTATACGGATTGAACTTGTCATCTAGATATAATCCTATTCCTACAATATTTGTATAAAATGACTACTCCTATAATATTTGTATAAAAGCCCTTACAATATATTATATACATACGAGTACGTGTAGAAATGATAAGCTTATTATTTTCAAAGATGGTAAACAAAAATACAGAAATAAATATGCAGCTCGTATTACCTGTTATCAAAATTTACATAGAATTACCTTTCAAAAAAAGAATTTGTAGTCAAAAAAACTCTTCGATATACTTTATATAAGCAAGAGACTTTATCTGATAATTTTAGTAACTTTATTTACGGATTATTTTATTTAACTGTTTTTTATGGTAAGTATTATGTAATTCTATTGCATTTAATGAATTTGAATGTCGATTTGTATAACTGTTTTTTGAAACAAAAAATATTGGGATATGTATTTGGACAGTTTAAACAAATTTAAAGAAAATTGTTTTTAGATACATAACTATGAAAGTTAGCGTTTTCTCCCCTAATTTGCAGAGTACGTCTAATGGACTTCGTGTAAAACTTGTATTGTTCGTAACTCTAGTGCTTTCTCTGACAAACGTGGTGGCGAAAAGACGTGCGCGGGCGCAGAGTGATAGAGTTTGGTTTTATAAATCTTTCATATTAGTGTTATTTTTTTGCAGATTATTGAAATGGCGTCTATTAGGAGAAATGTTCGTTCTAAAAACGTGCTGGAAGAAATTGCGAGTTCAGGTGTTACAGAATGTAAAGAAAACTATTTTCAAAATGATGAAGATGTGTTGGCCGTTTCAGATAACGTTCTCTCCGGTTCTGAAGGTGATGACTTTATTCTATCAGATCATAATACAGAATCTGAAGCAAGTGCTGCGTCTGAAGGAAGTTCAAATGGTCTAGTACCGACACTTAACTAAATGATTAACATCTCTAAAATACTTGAATCTGATGGCTGCTTCCGATTAATGTTTGATGATCGTATGATGGAGTTAGTACTTATACTTACTGCACTAATAAAAAGTTAGATGACATTCGGGTCAAACATGAGACAGAAGATAAAAAATACATGCTCGGAGACATAGAGATATATAATAATAATCGTAAAATCCAACTATTTTCTGTGCTCGGAGATATTCAATGCGATGCCAAAAAAGCTCAATAGAAAGACAGCATTTATTTGCATCATGTTGCAAACCAATATGTTAATCTAGTTCACAGAAAGTTACATACTTTCTGGTGTGCGTATATTTGATTTTTGAAATGTTTTTTCTTTTTATTTATAACAAGAAGACCATTATGTTTATTAAAAATTAGGTAAAAACAGAAGTGTGGTTTTGTTAAAAAAAAATGCATGTCAAAGTTGATATGTATTATTATTTTTGTGATCTTCGAAACACCGTAACTTTTAAGTGAAATTAAATTACTTACCAAATGTACAATAGACAATTTTTTTTTTTTACCGGCGGCATACCCTTATTAACCAAAATACTATGAATTATATACAACACTACAGCTACTACAATAAAAGCACTTAGACAACCTACAAGTCATAGCAGACTCATAGGCAGTGTCCAAATGCTCCAGCCCACTCCCAATTGGCAGCGTGCCCAGCATGCTGGCAGCATTGGCCCGTTGAATTGCAATGCTTATTCGTTGAGCCAAATATGTGCCAGCATTTTGATCACGCGTCGCATCGACCAAGCGCTCAGATAGGTTTTGGAAAATACGATGAGCTAAATTAATGACATTAAGCTAAATTGATTATAAGATACCTGAGTTATTAGTTTGCAATTAAAACATTTTGTACTTTTATAATCTGTGACTGTATTTTCACCCTGAAATATAAGGGAGGAAAGTGGTATTCTTTTAAAAAAATGTCTGGAGTTTACGGTACAAGCAGGGGCGCAGCAACTGTCAAGTAGTAACTTCTGCCCATAACAGATGCATTTCGTCACAAGTGCCGCGCTGCACTGCCCCATCGCCCAGTGATATAACAATAGTGATTCTCATGTGTCTGTAAATTCACCGACATCCTTTCCTTTCACACTGGAGCACAGTTAGATTACTTATATTGCATCCTATTCCCAGTCGCTTTGCTGTAACTGCTGTGGTGCGTCAAGCAATGGAGTATTTTATTACGTTCTGTAGTGCGCCACAGTCTAGCAAAGGTATCTCGTGGTCGAATGTGGAATGTGTCGAATGTGGACGCGCTGAAGCATTGAAACTTGGAGTTTACTTAGCCTGGCTGGGTTAATGCTCGGAACTTGATATGTTTAGGGATATTTGCAAAAAGAAGAGAACTATTAATAAGGTTGCCAAAATATTATCTCCTCTCAGAAAAACACCCTCACGTTTTTGAAGCGCTCGTAGCGATGTTTGCTTAGCCTTCTTTAATGGTCAGCTTAGTTAAGCAACGTCCGTCGCGCTCATGACTTAGATGAGTGACCGCTATTGGCATAACTACGGAGCGCTTCCGTGCCTTGGAAGGCACGTTAAGCCGTCGGTCCCGGTTGCTGTCTTAGGATGGCAGTCATTACATGGTGGTAGGGCATTTTGCTAATTCCCGCCTGGCTAGCTACCACCCTCAAGTAGGAAATCTGTCACCAAGCACTTAACAATATGTTCCAGCTACCCTTGAGAGACAGTTATTCTAGGTTAGCCTGAACAACATCTTCGACCACATCATTACTTACCATCATGTGAGATAGTGGTCAAATGCTAGCCTATCAGCCATAAATAATAAATAAAAAACATTATCGTTTTAATCTCATGATCCAAATTGGCTCAAAACTTATTTCTATACTTTGCGTAGCAAACATCCTAGTCCCAGTTAAAATCGAACAAATACAAATTAAACCGCCGAAATCTATCATCACTCTTAAATCCGGACAGATCATTAGTTCACTGCTGAAGATATAGCGAACTTGTTAGCTACTATTTTTGTGGAGTCTCCGAGCTTACTTACTGTACAGTCTCAGCTGGGTCATCCACTATTGAACATAGCTTCCCCCACTTAGATGGTATTTCCTAATAATCGTCACTTTTGAGAGGCGTCTTGAGTATTACATTGTAAGTTGGAAGTTCTCCAGAAAGTGATGCTGCTGACCTTCTGGTATTTGCCCTCCATTGCATATCACTACTTAGGCTAGAACAGCACCTGATAACTTCATGTAGGCATTCTAGCCCAGTATCCATTGGAGAATCCCATGCTTAGGTTCAACAGGTGAAACCATTTGTACCGGATGCGAGGCATCTTTGCCGAAAATCATCAACCGAAGTACGTATGTAATGCTACCGCAATTTTAACGTAAGTGGTAACAGTGTTTGCGATGGGATTCCCGTCACAGCTCCTACAACCGTATGTACCTGAAATGAATCTATTTGTGGAACCCTGTCAAACAGAGCTATCACTTCAATATGTTATGCAATTATATGATGTGTAACAAATAGCGCTCCTGGCGAACCAACAAATTATGTTTTTTTTTTATTACTGATATGTAAGCCTTTGACTGTGATCTCACCTGATGGAAAGTGATGATGTAGTCGAAGGTGTTAACAGGCTTAACCTAAAATTACTGGCTCTCGAGGACTATTGCCGGAACACAGCGTTAGGTGCCTGGACACAGATTTTCTATTTGAGGGTGGTCGCTAACCAGATGGACATTCGCAAAATGCCCTTCCACCATGCGGTGAAGCTCAAGCCCCTGCGGGATTCAAACCATGGAGTATTATTAAATGTTCTATGCCATGGACCTGCTGTGTGGCAGTCCATAGCCAATGCCTTTGAGCCATCATGTCTTCAATGACTTCGGGTTTCAAGAAAACTGGACAATCATCTTTTAAGTTTTCTACTCGCATCTGGGGACAGACCATAATCACAGTCGTCAACTTTATGTTATGTAATGTGATCGTAGTTTACTCGTTAACGTCAGCATATTCCTTCCATGTCAAATACAATGTTGATACTGCTTCGTTTTTTAAGACATTATAATAATGACAAGATAACATACCATAAAGACAAAGTTTGAAGTCAAAATCATTTATTCAATTGTGGAGTCTACGACGCTCTCATGAAGGTCAATTACAAATTTTAATATTGAAATAATGAACATTGTACTGTCACGGTTAGAGAAAAAAAATATACAGAGTAACTGCAAGAAGAACGGGCAAGAAATTCGGGGCCCTTAGTTATTATACCACCGTCTCGATGGAGCATTCAGGTTCATTCATACTAGCAATTATCTCCTGTTTCTATACATCATAAAGATAGGAAATAAACTAAAAAAAAACTTTAAACTCGTACTTGGGATACATAAAGTTTGGTTGACCTACTCCAATTCAAAGTTACGAATCGGCTTGTTCAACATCGCTGATTGGTGGCTGAGCTCATGGAGGCGGGGATACACATCCATCTGCTTTCCTATCTCTTATAAACTCCATATTATATCTAGGTATGATGTTTTCAATTTTCATAGTGTAGGTTTCCATGAAATTGAATCTTTACATTTAGCACACAATAGGTTTATTTTTAGTTTTAACACTTTGAGTAACCAAAAAGAAGTGGGTTTACTGCCAAGAAGAGTATTTTCAAGGATGGATGGGGTCAGGAAGGTAGCACGCCACAAAATGATAACTAAACTATTTCACAACATGCTCGGATACAGCCTTTGTATTGTATGAGAAAACATATTTTCTGACCCCACATTCGAGCGATAATGGTAGGATAGAAACGCCCAAGTGCGAGTTTAAACAAGCAGACTGAGAATTCCGGACCAACAAAGAGCTAACCGAAAAATCGTTCCATACTGTTCGAGGTCTTTAGCGGGACTACTACCCGCGCTTAGCTGGTTTTTTGTATTTGTGGTTATACGTTACATTTTGGATTATTACCAGACCAAGTGTAATGTTTGTAAGTTTACATGTGTTAGAGCAAAGAGAACAATAAAAAACTGTTTTTCTTTACATATGCTGTCAGACATTGATTCGTTCCAAATTTCATGACCATATGTCAACGGGAAGTACCCTATAGGTTTTGATTCCAATATCAAGTCGCAATATCTATAAATATATAAACGATCATATCGCAATAGTTTGTTATTTTCACAGCTGAAAGATTACTATAAACCCAGTATTTGTTGTAAATTTCAACTTGATACATGTACGTTTTCTTGATAAAAAGGGTCTTGATATACAGATGGACAACACAATGCTCCTATAATAGATCCTTTTTCCCTTCGAGGGACGGAATCTTGAAAATTAGAGTTGATATGTATGTTTAAATTCCAACGGCAAGAAAAGGTGTTCAAATCGTGTATGCTTGTGTTTTCAAGTATCTGTATTATTTTAACTTTAGTAAAAACCGTTCAAGCATATGTGTTTTATTTTAAACTATCTTAAAAAATGATCATAATTAAATGTTTTTTAGTATATAAATACGGATAGTCTGAATAAAATTTTAAACTTGCAGTTTGAACACTGAGTGGTTAATTATTATTATTCAGTATTTACCTGCACCTTCAAATGTGACACCGACGCGGACGTCCTAATATGCCGTATGAAGCCACTAGCGATCAGCGATGTATAGTAATGTCCACAGAAAACGTCGCGAAACCTATTTAGTTGAATATTATAGACAAATTCTGCTTCGTGCACTTTAATATAGGTTAGCGTCATATTGCGACTGTATACTTTAATTTTTCACTGACCTTCCATAAAGAAGTGAGATTTTTGAGTCGTTATAAATATCACCAGCATGACCTACAGCTTTTTACTTGATATTCCAATCTTAACTTTCTTTGTTGGGTAGAGTATAACAATGTGATCTAAATTTCATCAACATCGGTCGAGTACCATTTTTTTTAAAGCTCTCGTAGTTTAGCTTGCTTAGTCGTTCTTCACCGGTCACTAAGCAACGTCCACTGCCGTCACAACCTGAATTGGTGTCCGCTACTAGCATTACTATTGAGCGGTTTTTCTTAGGATGGCAGTCGTTATAGTATGGTGTAATGGTATTGTGCAAAGTGCCGGCCTCGTTAGCTCTCTAGAAAATCTGTGCAAAACACCCTACGGAGTATTCCGGCAGCTGTCCTTGAGAACTACTGATTCTAGGTTAGTCTTAACAATATCTTCGAAAGCATAATCACTTAGCATCAAGAGGAAGACAATAGATTTTAAAAGCAGTAAATACCTACGCAATACAATTTTTTTTATTACAAACCAAAAAGTATGAAATAGTTTGTGTATGTATGTTTTCATAATTTTCAGTATTGCAAATCAGTTCAGTTTTATTAATTACTAGCTTTCCAACCAAGGCTGCACCCGCGCGAATTTCAGTTATTGGACAAAACCTTTTTTTGCGAAGTTGGATAAAAACTATTCTTTGTCTTTTTCCGGGTCTCAAACTATTTCCATGACAAATTTCATCTAAATCGGTCCAGTAGTTATTAAGTTTATTCGTTGCATACAGAAATACAAATCTTTCTTCATTACAATACTAGTATTGACATAATAGATATAGATATTTTTTTCATATTTGGAAGTCGGTGCCAATTAAGTCAGTACATTTTAATGATACGAAACACGTGTGCAGAAACAAAATAACAAGTCAGCTTTTATCGTTGGATTACGTAAATACAAAGAGATTGCTTAGAATCAATATATAACATAAAAATAAATTTAGATAAGTATTTTCTAATTGTCATGAACAAAAATGATGTGCAATAAAATCGAACTATTTACAACAATATCAACACGACTATGGTATGCTTTAATTTGTATGACTTAACAAAATGACTAAAGTTAGAACAAAATACAAAAATTACATTAAATTTTGTAAATAATTAACAGAATAAATAGTAAATGTTTATTTTTTTTTATCGGACGTACAAAAAGGAAACATAGCTTAACTGTGATTCACATTTCTTGATCAATGCTTTAGTCAATATTCAAAATTACACCCAATTATGATACACTTCACAAATCTTACATAGAACACTGTTAACGAACTAAATCGTGAAAACGTACTACAAAGACGGACTCAATGGTATGTACATTTTCCTTTTCAATATATATCTTGTAGATTATTTATTTCAACAAAACCCAAAGCTGTTAAATTTTACACAATAAATCATAATGTAGTCAATAACGGATTAATACGAGTAGTTTACAATAGTCATTTTATTAGAGAAGCCTTAATGTACCCATCCCACACGACTGTGTCAGATAGATGCATAATCATTTAACAAGCAGTCGTAGCAAAGTTTGATTTGAACTGATTAGCTACGTTAAGCGACGTCCGCCGCGGTCATGACTTGGATGGGTGACCGCTTGTCCGCACTCCTGAGCATTCCGTGCTTCGGAGGGTGCGTTAAGCCGTCGGTCCTGCTTGTTGTCATAGGATAGCAGTCGTTACAGCATGGCGGTAGAGCATATTGGGAATATCCGCCTGGCTAGCTACCACCATCAAGTAGAAAATCAATCGACAAGTGTTCCGGCAGCTGTATTTGAAAGCCAGTTATTCTAGGATAGCCTGAACATCATCTTCAACCACAACATCACTTACCATCATGTGAGATTGTGGTCAAAAGTCAGCCTATTAGCTGAAAATAAATATTCATAAAAATATGCCACATTTTCTGAAGTGTTTTCGATGTAAGATTTATTAATTCAATCAGTCACAAATTTAACATCTAAAGATTACACATTATACTACCACATTTAACAATATAATGGATATAGAGAAAATAAGACATGAATGGCCGAGAAACTTTACAAAATTACAAATTTACGAAAGGAAATTTTTTGAAGCGCTCGTAGCCATATTCGCTTAGCCATTCTGAATCGATCAGCAAAGTTAAGCAACGTCCGCCGCGGTCATGACTTGGATGGGTGACCGCTGGTGACATTACTACTGAGCGCTTCCGTGCTTCGGAGGGCACGTTAAGCCGTCGGTCCCGATTGTTGTCTTAGGATAGCAGTCGTTACAGAATGGTGGTAGGGCACTTTGCGAATGCCCGACTGGCTAGCTACCATCCTCAAGTTAAAAATCTGTCGCCAAGCACCTAACGGTGTGTTCCGGCAGCTGTCCTTGAGAGCCAATAACTTTAGGTTAGCCTGAACAACATATTCGACCACATCATCACTTACCATCAGGTGAGATAGTGGTCAAAGGCTAACCTATCAGGCATAAAAAAAAAAAAAAAAAAAAGGAAAAATTATAGTCATTTGCGGGATTCATCCTTTCGTAAATTTGTTATTCTGTAATTTAATCTGCAAACAATGCGTTATTGCAAAGAAAAAAATGTCCTTCCGTTAACTTCAAGCAAACACAATTACAGTCAATTCAGTTTTTTGAAAGTCAGTTCATATTTCTTTACAACACCAAACCTGAAATTGTTCTCCACAAAAGGGTAGACAGAGGTGCCTTAGCACCTAGGTTACACCAAACACATTTTGCCCCATGTAATAGACGCGATTCTGTGGTTATCTTCAAGGCACAGTTACAGACTCACAATGGTCACTGAAAATTTCTTAGACTTGATTCCAAGCAACTGGTTCCAACCGTGGATCGAACCCAGGATCTCCAGATTCCAAAGCAGCGATTTCACATGCACAACTATATTGGTGATAAAATTATTGGAAAATGATTTTATTTTCACTTTTGAAAGGTCTACAATCTATCGTAGGTAGTTAATAGTAGGTAACTAGTTGTACCTACTGCTCAATTGGTACCTACAGCAGTAATTACTATAAATGAAAACAGTTCAATAGCGACATAAACGATAAAGCAATTTACAAAGACAGCTCTGGCACCGGCTTATATCTTAAGGTCTTCAAAACTCATCAAAAATCATCACATAATATCAAATGAGATAGTGGTCAAGTGCTACCCAGTTCAGTATTACAAAAAATGACAAACCTCAGACTTACAATTACCCCAAGCTCGTCTCTCGTTACATTTGGACGAGGGCACTGTACGAAGTCTTTGCTAAGTAAACTAAGACTGCTGAGCAAACAACCCAATATAATTGTTTGAGTCAACGTCAATGCAGTCGATTCAGAGCAAACCTCGTTCATTTCTCAGCAAGCCACTGTTTGCTTTTATGGTACCTGGAATTTAAATCATCAAAAAGAATTTGGATAGAATATAATGTTAATTATTTTTTGTTGTTAATTTATCTTTTATTGTCATGAAGGTAGGCCTCCACTAGGTGGACTGACGACATCATGAAAGTCGCTGGTAGCCAATGGTTACAAGCGGTTAATAGCCGTTTTTTGTGGCGCTCTTGGGGGAGGCCATTGTTCAACAGTGGAAATCTTCTGGCTGATGATGATGATGATGATGATTTGCTTTTATGGTACCTGGAATTTAAATCATCAAAAAGAATTTGGATAGAATATAATGTTAATTATTTTTTGTTGTTAATTTATCTTTTATTGTCATGAAGGTAGGCCTCCACTAGGTGGACTGACGACATCATGAAAGTCGCTGGTAGCCAATGGTTACAAGCGGTTAATAGCCGTTTTTTGTGGCGCTCTTGGGGGAGGCCATTGTTCAACAGTGGAAATCTTCTGGCTGATGATGATGATGATGATGATGATACGATAGACAAGTCGACTTTATTTTTATTTTTATGTGATTGTGACAGGACAAGCACGAGGCCCACCTGTTGTTAAGCGGATTAACCTCTGCCTATAACACATACATTTCGTCAGTGACAAATTGAACTGCGCCCGTTACACCGAGACATACAGTTGCCTGTAATTATTCTGGCTCTCAAGGACTGCTGCCTGAACACACTGTTAAGTGCTTGGCAATAGATTTCTACTTGAAGGAGGTAGACAGCCAGGCGGGCATTCGCAAAATGTCCTTCCACCATACAAAAGTATTTTATTATAGTTGCAGTGTCCACATTTTTGTTCTGCTTGACACTGTATTGTGGTCGTCGGCCACTCCAAGGTGTTAGCCTTTATGTCATGTTCTTCCATTAATTTCACTCACTACAGTGCCCTTTACGCCTAAATACAGCAGTAGGTATTTGCAGGTTACTGTTTCAAGGAACTATCAAACACTGCGATGGTATCCACCAAGACGGACTCTTGCTAAAGAGACCTACCACGTGAGACTTTACTTGAAGGTATACTTCTAATGTATAAAACGTTCAACTTGGTATATTAAACTGTGCTTAAAAAACGAATACAGATAATTTTAACAATAAAGACGTATCAGAATATTCTCTTCTGGTCGATACAAACTTTTACCGAGAAGTTTAGATTTAGAGAAAGCATCCTAGAATTCTTGTGGACTACTTAAATGGATTATTATACACTCCTTCAAAACTTACATAATAAACCTAAAAAAACTCGAAGTTTTGTCTTGGACATGGAAGAATAAAATTGACACAAAACACATCTATTTAGCATAGACAATAAATTTAATTAGCAGTGCAAATTTACAAATGGATTAACTAACTACCGCCCCACACCTCGCTCCTTCTCTCTCGCTATTAAGTCAAATGTATAGGTAGTCAGACTCATATTTCTAAATGTGATTACAAGCACTAACGCGTGCTAACCGAAAATCATATTTAACTTTTTGGAGCACACAATTTTATGCCCCGGGTGGGAATCGAACGCGCGTCCTCCGATTTCACGCCGGATGCCTAAACCCCTGGGCGTGTATTAATAGTGTTTGAAAAAGCACTTCTGTCGGTCAGACGAAGTCTAGTAGTCTGGTTGATGGCCGCGCACCATCCCCTATGACGGTTAAAGTAATAAAATTGGAGCAAGAAATTTCGGCTAGAAATGGGTTGCCAAGGGGTTTAGACATCCAGCGCGAAATCGGAGTTCAATTCCCACCCGAGGCATACAATTTTGTGCTCTATTAATTTGTATGTGTAGACTCGTTTATTCATTTAATTGTTACGAATAATCATCAATAGTAGTTTACAATATATCGGATATATTAAACTTATTTTCAAGTATGTAGCTATTCACCTTAACATGCCGGGTTAGAATTGCACATCCCCATATCATCCCGTGGGTATAGTAAAAGTCGACTAAGGGAAAAATACTGGAAGATCGGCAGCAGCGCGTTCTGAAGAACTGATTCATTGCACTGCGATCCCCAAGTCGCCTGCCAAGCGTGGGGCTTATGGAAAATACCCCCTTAACAAAGGAGGTTGTGTTCAGCAGTGGACTATCCGGCTGATACAGTACAGCTATATATTGGCTTATTTTGTGCTGATCTTCATATTTTTGTAATATATGGCATACCTTTAAAATAAAAACAAACTAGAGAACTACTATTGATTTTCTTTCAAAATTTAATCGACGCAGTTAACTTGATTTAGTTCGTTTCTGAGTATACAATAACTTACAATTGCATTAGTAGTAATTACTTAATATTTGTTATTTTTTTTATATTAAAATACATAGTTACCAATTTATAAAAATACTCAAACCTTGACATAATATCTTTTATTGTACACTAGATTGCTTAAATTATATTTCATTGGCACCTATTAAAAGGCATATTGATACCCGAATGGCCGAAAATAAATTTTATCGCCACCTTTTGTTTGTGTACCTTGACTCCTTCACATTAACTCAAATATAATAATAATGTGGTTTACAAAGAAAAAGTATCTGCGGGCAGGGTAATAAATTTCAAACTTAAAGTAAATTTGAAGAGAATATTCCTAAAACCGTTTGTGATTATAAGTCTGCAACCATTCTGTTGATTTTAAGCTAGACCCGAACGAACCTATTGCACCGATTGATTCGATTAACGACTGTGAATTCTAGTAGAATAGAGTTAAACGGAGATCTAGTGAATGTATTGAAAGGTATTAAGTAGAAGGTGCCATTTGGATCTTCTAAAAAAAAAGGTATTGGTAATGAAAAATAATTTAATTTATTGGTGTGGCTTGGCAGCAGTCCTTGAGAGTTAGTAATTCTAGGTTATTTCCGGCGCGGAAATCGGAAGGACGTGGGTTCAATTCCCACCCGGGGCAAAACATTTTGTATTCCAATAATTTGTAAATTTATGATTTTCGATTAGTACGCGGTAGTGCTTGTAATCATAATATATAGAAAATTCTAGGTTAGTCTGAACAATATCTTCCACCACATCCTCACTTACCATTAGGTGAGAACGTGGTGTAAGGCTAGCCTATCAACTATAAATAAAGAAATAACATTAGCCTCTCTCTAAATATTATGGTCTGTTGCTTTGGTAGGCCAATCCTTGTCACAGGGGTCTAGTTTGTTCTGCCATCTTCGTCTATGCTGACTATGTAGCTACTCCCAGGGGACTCAGGCAAACTTAAGAGTGTCAAATTTGAATGAGTCATTAATATTGAAAATATAAGTGTTATCAAAGTAAGGATCACACCATATTGTGATCCCCAAGACACCTGCCAAGCCTGGGGATTATGGAATACCTCCCAAGGAAAAGGGTCTTGACAGACAGACGGACAACAAGGTGACCCTATAACCGCTTTTTAACAACGGTACCGTTTTTTTCTTTTGAGGTACGGAATCCTAAAAAGGTAATAAAAATATTACCATGATAATAAATAGCATCGACATTTGCTCAGTATTGTCAAGAGCTGTCTTACCTCTAATATTGATCCACGGGTGAGTAGGGAGACGTCTAACATAGGAACGCTTGTAATAAGCTAGGTAAACTTGGTGTGACTCCTAACTTATTGAAGGTTCAGTGCTTTATCCTTCATATTCGAAGCGCTCGTAGCGAAGTTTGCTCAGCCGCTCTTAATCGATCAGCTAAGTTAAGCAACGTCCGCCGCGGTCAGCAGTTGGATGGGTGACCGCTAGTGACATTACTACTGAGCGCTTCCGTGCTTCGGAGGGCACGTTAAGCTGTCGGTCCCGGCTGTTGTCTTACTATGGCAGTCGTTACAGCATGGTGGCAGGGCATTGCCTGGCTAGCTAACTCCCACCCTCAAGTAGAAAATCTGTCGTTAAGCACCTAACGGTGTGTTCCGGTAACGTTCTTTGAGAGCCAGTAATTCGAGGTTAAGCCTATTGTTAAGCCCAAAAGTGTGTTCTGTAAGATTGCATTATAAAATTGACATCTAATTATTATCTCCCCGAACGTGTAAAAGGTATCCAGAGATCAAACTTTGGGTATCGAATGGTATACACAAATATTTTAGTTGGTGTGGCCCATAATATATGGGCATTATCTCATAAAGAGTAATAACGAAAAATGCATTTAGATATAAAAATGCCAATTATTCATAGATTCGGTAATTTTTTTACAATCTAAACTGAAATTGGTTGCAACTGCTTCTTTTTTTTCAATACTACGTTGAAGTTTTTTCTTCTGTTTGAGACAGTATAATGGTAATTTTCGGCGGTAGTTGTAAATTAAACAGCAGTTCTATTTGCTATCACTATATAATTGTATTAAAAATATAAATATATTATTTTTATATGTAATTTATATGTATATTTAGTGTAAAACTTACAATACCTGCCATAAAGTGTTATCATCAGTATCACACAAGCAAATCCTGGCGCGTGTGTCTGACAATCAGGAGATTCTTAGCAGAAGAAAAATTCTTCTCATTCATGGAGTGGCTGAGGCGCAATAAAAAGTAATGTTTCCAATATTCATGAGCACTGGGTATCTATAGTTATCTTTTTATATAGATAGATATTTATTTTTGTTGGATATTGATATGCTTCTCAACTTGTGTTTCGTTATAAGTACTTTATCTTGTATACTTTTTTAGTTTTGTACACAGTTCTCGACATGTATTCGGTTGCTCAATTATGTGGGTAGGTAATTTAAAGTTGTCAAAGACGATTTTACTTAAATATGTTTTGTATTGTTTTTTTTTACACATTTTAGACTCGTGCAATTTGTACGTTTTCTCACATGGTTGCGTTTACGAACTACACATAATTTTTACACCCGGATTAGATAAAATAATTTTGTGATTACGCTTTTCTGTAGCTTCTTATCACTTAGAGTAAAGATCTATGAAAGTTTATGATGATTGTGTACTGCATCCTTGTCTTCATGTTTTAACAATTTCCTCACATGAACAAGTACAATTTTTATTGTGGATTATTTGCGAAAGATTGATTCCTTATGTGTATATGCTTATGTAGTTTCCAGTTAATTCGTGTTTGTGTAACTAGGTACCCATGTGTTTATGTAACTCTAACTACAGCTTTAAATGTTTTTTTTATAAACTCCTTATTAACTTTAAATTCTCTTTTAAATTCCTTATAAACTTATCGGCAGGTAAAATACATTTTTTTTAAGTAAACTTAAACTTAGCGTATATTATTATTTTGTATTATATAAGTATATATAAATATATATATATTATATTTAAAATATTTTGATATTAAGGTTATAAATATTATTTAACATATGTTGAATTTTCATAGTGATGATAGTAATTCTGACTATCTATCGTGTTCTACTTCTTCAGAAGATACTGAGAGCTTCCATAGCTTACCCTCACTCTCTGATACTATAGATTCGTTTGTTGGTGACTTCCCTAAAAACTTTAATGTCCTCTATATAAATGCACAGAGCATCCCGGCTCATTACCCAGATATGCAGGCGTCGCTTGATCACAAAAATGTACATGCCATACTGGTTTCAGAGGCTTGGTTTAGACCTTGTCATCCATCTACTGCTTATTCTTTGCCTGGCTTCATTATAATACGAAATGACCGCATTGACTGTCGTGGCGGTGGGGTTGCTATATATCTTCGCGCAAACATTCCCTACTCCATTCTAAGCAACTATTTTGTTTATGCCCAGCCTCCACCACTCAATGCTGGTGAGCATATATTGATCGAGGTAGTCCTTTCTCACACTAAAGTTCTTCTAGGTATTTATTATTCTCCTTCGCGTACCATCAACTCCTTTCAATCTTTTGACCACCTTCTCCAAAATCACCTCCCTTCATATGATCACAATATTATAATGGGTGACTTTAACTGTTGCTTATTAAAAAGAGATACTCGGTCTCATAACTTTGAATCCGTTACAAGATCTAACAACCTGACCATCCTACCCATTCATGCCACTCATCATTTTCCACACTGTGAACCTTCCCTTCTCGACATTATTCTTGTCTCATCAAGTAATCATGTCAGTAAGCATGGTCAATGTTTAGCGGATGCTTTTCATATCACGATTTGCTTTTCCTTTCATATAAAATCCGTCCGCCAAAACCCTAACCGAAAGTCCTTATGCTACGTAATTTTGGTGGAATAGACATTAGTTGCTTGCGTAAGGATGCTCAAGAGTTGGACTGGTCACCAGGAAATGGAAAATCTATAGATGACAAAGTCGCTTGTTTTAACCAAATTTTGACAAATTTGTATGATGTGCATGCCCCTGTAAGACCTGTTAGGATGAAACATCTCCCAGCACCATGGCTTACAAAAGACATCAGGAATCTCATGCATAAAAAAATTGTGGCAAAAGCAAAGGTCAAACTTCGTCCAACTAATCAGAATAAGGAAAGTATGTAGACTCTCGTAATCGCTGCAATAGAGTGTGTAGGAACGCATTGCGCCAGCATTTCTATAACTCAGTGCTAAATGAAGATCACTAAAGTGTGGAAATTTCTAAGGTCGATGGGAGTTGGAAAGTCTCGCCAAGTAACAATATCCAGTAACATAAATATTGACCAGTTAAATAAGCACTTCTCTTCTTCAGTCAACTTTGATAAAACTGTGAAATCCGCTACTCTTAACTCTCTGTCTTCATTGCCAACTCCTGACCACTCTCCTTTCATTTTTAGTGAAACAGCTGATTGTGAAGTTAAGAGAGCCATTTCTTCTATTTCGTCAAATGCAAGTGGTAGTGATAACATAAGTCGTAAGATGATTTTACCCATACTGGAAGAAATCGTTCCAGTAATCTGTTACATTTTTAACTATTCCATAATTAATGGCGACTTTCCTTCAGTATGGAAGGAAGCTCAAATAACCTCCCTCCCCAAAAAAGTCAATCCTTCTTGTTTCTCAGAATTCCGGCCAATCTCCATTCTTCCCTTTCTTTCAAAAGTATTTGAGCGCCTTGTATACCAACAACTTTCTTCTTTCCTTAACAAGAATTCTCTTTTGAATCCCTTTCAATCTGGCTTCCGCCCTGGTCACAGTACCGTTTCTGCCTTAGTTAAAATTACGGATGATATCCGGTATGGTATGAGTAACGGGCAACTGACTGTGCTTACACTACTTGACTTCAGTAATGCTTTTAATAGTGTTGATTTTGACGCCTTACTTGCAATTCTTCGTTCTCTTAACGTATCTCCTAAGGCTGTTCACTGGTTTCATAGTTACCTGTATGGCCGCCGGCAACGTGTTCGTTTTGATGATATCTTCTCATCATGGTGTAATACGTCTGCTGGTGTACCTCAGGGCGGCGTTTTATCCCCTTTACTTTTTGCAATTTTCATTAATTCAATTTCAAATCAATTTTCCTCTTCCTATCATCTCTATGCAGACGACCTACAAATATACACACATTCTCTTTTTGACCAGTTGCACTGTGCTGTTGATCGTATTAATGAAGACTTAAAGCATATTTCTAATTGGAGTAAGTCGTTCGGCCTAAGCGTGAATCCTTTGAAAACCCAAATTATTATTATCGGCAGTTCAAGAATGATTTCCAAAATTGACTGGTTCCGCCTCCCACAAGTCATTCTCGAGAGCACTCATATTCCTTTTAATCAAACAGTAAAAAAATTAGGTGTCATCATCGACCAACAATTATCATGGGAACCGTTTATCACTAACCGAAATTAGTCGAAAAATATTTGCATCAGCTGGATCGCTTCAGCGGTTGCGTAACTTCCTCCCAAAATCTACCAAAATTACTCTAGCACAATCCCTCTTGCTTCCTTTATTAGATTATGCTGACGCTTGCTATCTGGACTTAACCGAAGAACAGCTGAATAAGCTAGAGCGCTTACAAAATTTTTGCATTCGGTTCGTATTTGGTTTGTGCAAGTATGACCATGTCACTCAATTTCGCAATATGCTTGAATGGTTACCTATCTGACGTCGCCGAGATGCTCATGTCCTTTCTCTTCTTGATAGCGTTTTGTTCAATCCCACTACTCCTCTTTATCTCAAGGAACGTTTTCAATTTCTGCATCAAACACATTCTCTCTCTCTTCGTTCAACAAATACATTGCTTTTGGATATGCCTGTCTCATCATCAACATATTTTAATAAATCATTTACAAAACATGCAGTCTTCCTGTGGAATGCACTACCTGTTGATATCAGACAAGCTATGTCTATTTCTTTATTCAAAGATATGGTGAAGAAGCACTACTTATCAAACATATGCTGAATATTTTACATATGTTCATTATGTTTTGTATAAGATATGTATGTATTGTATTATATAAATTGTAGTATATTATATATTATGAAATATTATAATGTATTGTATGTAAATATAATATTATATTTAGTTATTGTATTTATGTCTTAATTATATAAGTATAGTTTATGCACAATTAAAGACAATTATATATGTGCTGTGCATATTATAATGCATAAATACATATGTTTTATCATTATTTTTTATTATTATTATTTTCTCTTTTCGGAATCCCTAAACTGCAATATTGTAAATCCTCTCCATGCAAGGTTGCCTGTAAAAAATTGCTTAAGCGATAAGGCCGCCCTTTGTCCAATCTAATATATTAATTTGTTTGTAATAATTTTATTTTTTTCCTTAAGATTGTTAATGAATATAGAATTTTGTATCGTATTGTAATTAATTAGCATGACACCCACCGAATTGTAATAAATGGTTATGAACATACCTTATGTTTGAGTAGCTTTTAGAATCTTTGTTCTTAGGACAAGTGCAATCGTGATAACTACAAATTGTATTTAACTGTTTTAAGTGTAAATTATTCCGATGATAAAATTTTAATCTATTATTTACATAGACGTAATTAGAATTTCATTAAAAGTATTTAATTAGTATAAATATTTTTATATGTACCTTGTACTTGCCTGTATAGAATATTCAAAAGGGCTAATAAAACTTCTTTATATCTTTATGCTTAAGCATTGACTCCATTCATTTATCTGGCTCCCCAACTAACCGTCCATATTTAATGAGTCTTCAGCTCCTCAACCGAATGTGTTACGAACCCGACATATTGAATTTTATGTACCTACAAAAACGAATAGTTGATGAAATTTTCGAATAAATTATTTATCAAAGTTTTCCGATTTATGAGTACCTGTATTTTTCACTCTAGCATGTGTGGGCAAAGCTCATAGAGTAGAGTATAAATATAATTTTAATCTCTAAAAACAATTAAATGGGGGCTTAAAATTATCCAGAAAGAAAATTAAAAATTAAAAAATATAAATAAATATCAGAAATTCCAAATTTCAAAACTAGGAATTTATAGTAATTTGCTTTCCAAATAATCGATTGCAGTCTGACTTATAAATACCGTCATCAGAATCTATTTAATCATTTATTTTTTTGCTATAGTGATGGAACAAGCACGCGGCCCACCTGGTGTTAAGCGGTAACCTCTCCTTATAACAGGTGCAGGTCGTCATAAGTGGCGAACTGCACTGCGCCCGTCACCGTAGGACATAAAGTTGTTAAGTATCATGTGCCTATGATTTCACCTGCACCCATAACTTTCGAACCAGTTACAGTATTGCTAACATAACTGCTTGGCGGCAGATATAGGTAAGGCAGTACTTCCTCGGACGAACTCACAAAATATTAATAATAATAATAATAATATTAACAAAATATTCTACTGCTTCACATAACCCTAGAAATGTTTCTTGCTATTTAAAAGAAATTCTACATACACATTATTTATTCCAAGATAAGCACGTTTTTTTATGTAAGTACTTCCGAATTTCAACTTATTCTTTCGACAAATTATACACACCGTAAATTTTCTTCATGGCTTTAATGTGGCAGCCATATTCAGGCCATGTAGTTCCGAAAATAGTTGCCTGGCCCGTGTGAGGGATGGCGTTGCGCTCCATACATAATACTTGATCCAAGAGACTGATCCGTAGCCGGTGACCGTGTGAATGTGTAAAATTTAATGATACGTAGAATATTTACCAAGATACGTTTTATACCTTCTTCCTAACTTATGCCCCGGATGCCGGGCTAGAACGTCGCCCCCCCCCCCCCCCCCCATTGCTTTCTGTGCGTGTGTGAGCTACGAATAACTGGCTCAAACTCCTAAAAACGAGTGCTATATACTAAACGCTATATAATAAAAAATTTAATTATAGTCCAAAAGAAAAAGCATTTAAGCCAGAAACGATAGGTCTAATAATACACTATATTTACATGCGAGTTTTTTTTTAATAACAAGTTGAGTTTTTATGAAAGTTCACACTTTGGCTGGCGGGTATATGTCCTCAAACACGTTCGAGTCGAAACCGTGTGCTTCAATAGTATTACTTTAACCATGGGGTGTAGTGGGGTGTTTAGCAGTGGGACCTTTACAGAGCTGCCGGTCGACTTGCGTTACGCGGGTGGTAGTTGCTGACTGGACTGCAGACCCTCATAACTCTCTGTTAGTGGCTCCAAGAAGCTGTTGTGTGCACAGCGGCCACACCCTGGAAGCCACGTCGACCCGTGGACTAAACCTAGCAGAGGGGGCTGTGTACCTCAAACGTGTACAGTTGGGCGGGTGATCCTCCGTGTAGCACATGAAGACTGCGTCGGTAAGAAGAGGCGAGCACCGTCAGTATGGCAAATGATTTCGGCGAACTTGGCGACGTAGCACGGCAGTGTAATTGGCCGTAAAGGGCGCATATTGTGGATCTAAGAGTGATATGCGGCCATTTTACTGCATCCTCCTATCTCTTTCCAGTCGTATTGGTTCCCAATCCATTGGTTCCGAGGGGTAGAGGACGAGAGAGTGGGTTTGCACCAGCGCAACTGCTTGTCCTCTTAAATAAATTCACGCGCAGATGACCTTAGCTTATCTAACTGGCTTTACGCGACTCAAAAAGCCCTGCGGCGATGGAGCTTTGGTGGTGGGGTGAAGGACGACGGTGTGTCCAAACCTTAGCTACTATCGCTCTGCTTTCCCCTGAATAGGGGAGGGGCCTAGAAAAGGTGGCCCAAAAATAGTCCGCCTCATTAATACACCAGATGTCAAACTGCGGTCATCTGGACATCGAACTAACGCGGTCGAAAGAGACAAAATTATAGTTTAAAAAAAGAACTGATGATCGGAGCATGGAATGTTCGAACACTTCTGGATAATAGCAATAACCTCTGTCCTGAAAGGAAAACAGCTCTAATTGCGAGGGAATTGGCCCGCTACAGAATAGATATTGTCGCACTTAGTGAAACGCATCTCAGTGATAACGGTAATCTTCGCGAGGACCTCGGGGGCTACACTTACTACTGGAGTGGAAAACCTACAGGAGAACGTGCTGCAAGTGGTGTTGGTTTTGCGATTCGTAACAAATTGGCAGACACCTTACCAGAACTTCCGAGAGGTGTCAATGATAGAATTATGACCTTAAGGCTGCCGCTTAAAAACAACGTCTATCTCAACTTCGTTAGTGTTTACGCTCCTACACTTCCATCCCCAGACGAAGAGAAAGCCAAATTTTATCAAGAGCTTCGCCATGTCCTGGAGCACATTCCAACTAAGGACAAGATTGTTTTGCTAGGTGACTTCAACGCTCGTGTGGGGGCAGAGTTTGATATTTGGGACGGAGTACTCGGTCGTCATGGTGTCGGGAAATGCAATGCCAATGGCCTGGATCTTTTAACGCTGTGTGCTGAGTTTGGCCTTTCTATAACCAATACGTGTTTCCGTATGCCGGACAAATATAAGACCACCTGGATGCATCCACGTTCACGTCACTGGCATCTTTTAGATTATGTGATTGTCCGGAAAAGCGATCTTAAAGCCGTCCATATAACGAGAGCTATGAGAAGAGCGCAAGGATGGACGGACCATAACCTTGTCAGGTCTAAGTTAAGTATGACACTAAATATGCCACGAAGGTCCTGTCATAAGAACCCAACAAAACTAGATGTACAAAAACTAGTCCATTCTGTAGAACTTCAAAAGAATCTGGATGATGCTTTTAGTGCCGTACCATCTTCGTCTATAGAAACACCTATGGATGAAGGATGGCGAGAATACGCTGAAAACCTTCATGCATGTGCTCTACAAGTCCTTGGTAGATCGTGTAAGAAAAACCAAGACTGGTTTGACGCCTCAGACGTGGAGATTCAAAAGCTCGTAGAAGATTACAGACGTGCACTTAAAAGTCAATCGAGTGTCTCAGAAAGAAAGATCTCACAGCAGAGGCTACAACTTAAGGTTCGAGACCTCAAGGATAGATGGTGGGCAGAGAGAGCGCAAGAAATGCAGAATTACGCTGATTCTAATCAAACAGGCAAGTTTTTCGCAAGTATACAAGCCGTATTTGGTCCGAGGATGAAGAAGATGGCGCCAATTTTGTCCATTGATAAGCAGCGTCAACTGACAGACCATAATGACATTTTAGTAAGATGGGCAGAGCACTTCAACGGAGTTTTAAATCCTGCCACACACAGTGCTGACCTTGCGTATGTCAATGCGATTGCGACCTTGCCTGTTTGTGAAGACCTGGCTAATCCGCCTACTTTTAGGGAATTTAGTACAGTGATGCAGAAACTAAAAAATGCAAAAACACCTGGTGCAGATGGACTTCCAGCCGAGGTTTATAAGTATGGTGGGCCCAATATCAAATGTAGGTTATTTGATTTGATCTTGAGGGCGTGGGAGGCGCAGAACATTCCGCAAGACTGGAGAGATGCCTCAATCTGCAAGCTGTACAAAGGAAAGGGTAGCGTGTCGGACTGCAGTTCTTATCGGGGCATTTCCCTTCTCTCGGCAGCAGGAAAGGTGATGGCACACATTCTCAATTCCCGCCTTGGGAAACTGGCTGAGAGAGTACTGCCGGAGTCGCAATGCAGGTTCCGCCCGAACCGAGGAACGGTTGATGCCATCTTTGTAGTGAAACAAATGCAGGAGAAGAGCCTTGAGCAGAACAGTCCTCTCTTTATGTGCTTCGTAGATCTGGAAAAGGCATTCGACCGTGTGCCACGAGAAGCTCTCTGGGTTGTCCTCAGAAAATCCGGATGTCCTGAGAAATTTACGAACATAGTTAGGCAGTTCCATGACAATATGAGAGCCCAGGTTATGCACGAGTGTAACTTCTCAGCCCCTTTTCCAGTGACTAGTGGTGTAAAACAGGGATGCGTGATGGCACCTACTTTGTTTGCTCTCTATTTTACTGCAGTGTTGGATGACGCTTTCGAAAGTTGTGGTGGACGTATCCAGCTGAATGTGCGAACGGACAAAAGTGTCTTTGACCTTTCACGGTTTAGAGCAAGATCGCGAATCTCTAACCTCTACATTATGGAAATACTTTATGCCGATGATGTGTGCCTGATGGCGGACAGCATGGAAGCCTTGCAAACTCAAATGGATGCCCTACAGGAATCATGCCGCAAGTTTGGTTTAGTGATTAGTGTATCCAAAACTCAGCTTATCAAGCAACCACCAAGAGGCAGTGGTTCTGACACGAAGACGCTGTCCATTGATGGGACAATCTTGGAGGAGGTCACTAACTTCCGTTACCTGGGATGCCAAATTAGGAATGACAATCGACTTTCGTCTGAGATTCTTGCGCGTATAGCAATAGCTGCGTCCACCATCGGAAAACTGAACCAGCGTGTGTGGAAGTCTCATGATATCACGCTACAGACGAAACTTGCAGTATATCGTGCTTTAGTGCTACCGATCCTTTTATACGCCTCTGAGACCTGGTGCCCATATAAGGCTGATATACGGAAGCTGGACGCTTTTCACATGAAATGCCTGCGTTCAATATTACGCGTTAAATGGCAGGATCGCGTCACAAATGCTGATGTTCTCCGTCGCTCACAAGCTCACGGTATGGAGGCCCTGTTGATGAGAGGTCAACTGCGTTGGTGCGGTCACGTTCAGCGAATGGATGACTGCAGACTACCGAAGAGCGTATTCTACTCGGAGCTCTCGAGTGGAAAGCGTAGTTCCGGCGGGCAGTACCTGCGTTATAAGGACGTTCTTAAACGGAATTTAAATAGTTGTCACCTACCAACTGACAGGTGGGAAGAGGAAGCCTGTACTAGATCAGTTTGGCGTTCTAAGGTCAATAAAGGTGTGTCTTCTTTTGAAGACGCTCGCCTTTCTGGTTTAGACTTGAAGCGTCAAATTAGAAAGGATCAGCCTAAACCCTCTTACCACTACACTTACAACTCCACGGGCCAGCTGTACTGCCCGACTTGTGCCCGAGTGTTCAAGACGAAGTTCGGGTTCGCCAGCCACGCTCGAGCTCATGCCAGAAGATAGCCAAGGTCGCCATCGTCGAAAACGACGCGGACGACATCATCATTTAACCATCAAGTCATAGGGAACGGTGCGGGGGATCGAAATTTCAGTACCAGGATTCGATTCCTGCTCAGGATAAAAGTTTTAAGGTCCAATCATTTGTAACTATGATTTTCGTTTACCACGCGATAGTGCTTGTAATGTTTAGAAATTATTACAATAAGGTAAAATATTTAGTGGATTGCTATTAAAAATATCAGACGGCTTAAATAGTGGTGCTACAGATAAAACAGAAATGATTTTACATTACGCAATTCGACACAATACAATTAGACAGGAGTCTAATTGAATCAGTCAGTATTCATGTTTGGCGCCCTGCCGGACGTCTGTCCGTCGTCTAATCGTATCAGGCCCCTTCCATTCGGACTGAACGCTTTGATGATCTCCGTCACTAGCCTCCCTAGTAATCTAATCACAACCCTAGATATCAAAATCACAGGCCACGTCCGTACAGGAACGCACGTGTAAACACTATCTACGTCGACGGTAATTATACTAGATAGAATAGATTGATCTGATCCTCATATGATCCTTATTTTCAGTATTCCGTACTAGAAATGAAACCCTTTTTTATGTCTGACAGGTTAGATTTTGACCACTATCTCACCTGATGGTAAGTGATGATGTGGTCAAAGATGTTGTTCTGGCTAACCTAGAATTACGACGACCGTTTTTATACAATTTTGTGCTATCAGTTGTCAACAAAGTATTTATCTATGGAGGTCCTGGGTTCAATCCCAGTTCGGACAGTTATTGGGTTTTCCGGAGAAAGTGTTGGTTCTTGAAGCGCTCGTAGCGAAGTTTGCTTAGCCGTTCTATGGTAATCAACTATGCTAAGCAACGTCCGCCGCGGTCATGACTATGATGGGTGGTCACCCAACCAAGTCATGAATGAAAGTGTGTTAATTCACTTTATTCTAGCGTCAGTTACCGCTTAGACAGTGATGGATTTAGCCTCATAGTCTTCGACTAATTATACTCTATCATAGTCCTTGACTATTTGTACTACCTCATAGTCTTTGACTATGAGGCTTCGTTCATGCGTGCGTAGCTACCATGAATACATATCCATTACGCGTAATTGACGCTTGAATGATGTGAACGAACACACTTTTATTCATGCATCAGTATGGTATGGATCACAGAAAAGAGTTATATCTCTATGGTATGGATTGACAAAAAAAGTTGAACCGTCAGTCTGATTTACTAATTCTTCAGTCTGACGTCATTCCATCATATCATATCAATTATGGACTTAACTGATGTCAGACTTAAGCCTTTACAAGTTTTTACTTCATTAATACTTTTTTGTAGCCAAAGAGAGTAAGTTCAATATGAGAAAAATATCGTATCTCGAATGTCAAATATTACTTTTCTCTATGAATGTCATCGATAATTGAATTTGTGCCGTATTCTGAGCTCAATAAATTTATAATTTATACTGTATTTGCAAGTCAAATAACATATATTATGCTTCGTATAGTTGGTAATAATTGTCGCAGTAGATCGGATGGAGTGATAAAACTTTTGTTCAATGATGGGTAAGTAAAAAAGTGTTAACTCAGACCGAATAGAGTTTTTATTCGGTCTGAGAGTGTTAAGTACATATGTAAGTTGTACTAATCAACAAATGTGAACTACGAATAAAACAAAGAAAAAATATATGTCCATCTGTACCTGTAGTTATATTATGTTGGGCGTCGATAGAGTGGGATGAAAAACGAGTGCATGTGGCAGAGAAGTAAATGGATAATGGACCATCATACTCAGCAAGTAATTAACACGTTTAAATGTATTATATAGGATATTAGTGAAGAGTGTAATGGCTTTGTGTCTTCACAACGCTTATACAAACGCAGATTCTTCATATTTAATATGACCGTTCAAATTTTGCATGCATAACCTTAGGTATACAATCTTTAATTTTGTTACCTTTTCCGTAAAAATGTGTATTGTAAAATTTCAATAAGTTTGAAGAATTTGTTTATACGGAAGGAGCTACCCTCAACAGAGGGAGCTTATACCTAATATGCATTTTATGAAAAGTACGTAATTGGCAACCCGACTGAAACACGTTTCTTTTTAGTTTTCATCTCCTCTATCTCCAGCGTTTTGAAAAAAAAACATAATCTGAGTTTACAATAATTCTAAATGATTATCGAACCTGCTAAAAAAAAATTCACGAGAATCGCGGTTGAGAAGTGTGACCAGTAAAGGAAAACAGCCAGTAATCCATTAGACTCACATACGAAAGCATTTTTGTTCAAGATGAAATGGAGAAGCTTCGCGGTTGGCACTGGCTGGGTTAACTACAAATTTGACAAAAGAATTGAATATAAAAAAACATACCTTAGGTAGAACGTCGCTAAGCACCTAACGGTGTGTTCCGGGTGTAATTTTAAGTGAGTCTGAACAACATTTTCGACCACATCATCACTTACCTCCAGGTGACATAGTGTAGTAACTCCTAAAATAATTTCTAAAAAGTAAAAAAGTATAAAACGATAAATATTTCAAACTGAAATATTTATGCACAAAATATTCAATATCTATCGTTTATTAAATAAACAACTTAAACGCAATATACTTATATACATATAATACACATTCATAGTAATTTTCAAAAGAAACCATAGTTATATAGCACTTTTACCCAAAGATTATTAACAACAAATAAAATATTGCAATGGGCCACACAGTCTAACTGTGAACCATATTCTTATGAATTATATTCCTTCTTTAATAAAGTCCCGCAAATGGTAGAGCATGAAGTGCATAGCAATAAAAAACGCCGATAGCCCGAGATTGTAAAAGCCTTTTAAAAGCCTCGTATATTCATCTGCATGCACCTCTCAAACTCACAATTTAAACACATGTGATGTGGGATTTACATGGGTGACTAATTTAATGGCACGGCACGCGTCGAAAATCGACTGTCTGTGCCCTATATTTAACGATCTGTTTTTCACTTCGAACATGCAATATATTGTCTTAAGTTTTGCATACGAACAGTTTGTTTCTTACAAGGTATTAGTCAAAACCATTCTTATAAAAAACGTTTCAGTATCGATTTTGCTGCCTACGAACGGAGGGCTACCAGTAAAAAATAGTAGTAAGTCCACAAGGTGACAACAGCAGGATCTATAAAAAATAATGTTGAAACGGATTAATCCCGTATATTATGAGCATGATTCATTGATGTTTCATTAATATATGCCATACATTAATATTACGTATATTAATTGATATTTTTATGTATATTAATTGCTATTTTCTTAAAAGGGTTCCGCTTTCTAAGCGAAGTTTTCTTATTTATTCTGTGCCGCAAAGAAAAATAGAACAATTTTAAATCCTCCAAGTTTGTGTTGAAGTATCTACCAAAAACAGGGTGATATTGTTTTTATGACCTGTTTTAATGGATTTGACAGACAATTGTTCCACTGCGATCCCTCTACGTTTTGTTCAACTGAGAATCTATCGATTCATTTAATTATTCTTTAGTCAGATTCTCTAGCAGGACAAATAAGATAAAATTACACGTAGCCTAAACTCTACTAGTCTAGTCTACAAGGACTCAATTGTCGGAACACGTGTTCACAGGGTTAACGCTGATAATTAAGACGTCAAACCATGAATGCGTCCTTGTTATTTGAGATCAATAGTTTCGATTAAACGTTATGCCTGCGTATATATCTCATATGTGTCTTGTCTATCAGCTAGGGCAAACAGGTGACCATAGGAGATTGAAATCAATTTCGTAAACTACTGTCTACGAAATTGATTGTCCTACTACGAAGTGTCTACGAAATTTACTCGTAAACTATTGTCTACGAAATTGATTATATTTAGATTTAATATGTAGCTGCATACGTGAAATTTACATATACTAGTATGATACAATTTAATCCTCGTAGAGAGTATTACAAACGCACCGGAAGGCCATGTACATGTATTCATACGTAATAGGTACTTTCTGGCTATTTTTTTTTTCATGATAGGTTCGCGATTCACCACATCCCGCCCGATGGTAAGCATTGATGTGGTGTAAGCTGTCCGTATGATCGCTCACTAAGCTATAAAACTTGTTCCCTAAGTACAGCCAGAGTCCTTCTTGGTAGGTACATACTCATGTCAAACCAGTAGAAATTAGGCTCTGAACACTTGTTATTTAGGATATGATTATACTATGTTTGTATGGTGTTCGCTTAAGGTTAAGGTCTTCATAGAGCAAGCGTCTAGATGGCCACTGCCATGTGTGCACCTAGGCGCACGGGTTGCAGGTGGAGTATAAAGCGGAGAAGCAAATCGTATTGGGCGCGAGAAAACATGAATTATGACGCTCATGTCACAATTTGCAGGAATCGACCTAAAATGTATTATGACGAAAATCATGTGAAACGTGATTGTTTTACGCATGTTTTACTTTACGTGTTTCGTGAAATTTGTCCTATGTAGTTGGAAATTTGAAGTAACCGCGGGAAGAGCAAAAAATGCTTGTTATCTATGGTTTTCGGTTCCAGAGTAATTTGTATTTTTTTCTTTATATATTAAGTACAATGTTAGATGAATACCGTTTTGAAAATATTTGACAAAGAAAACAGGACAGGTTAGGGGTACCCTAAACCAACGCTCATGTATAGAGTAGCGAAAGAGATTTGCAAGGATCGTAGCAAGTGGAAATCGGCGGTCTCTGCCTACCCCTACGGGAAAGAGGCGTGATGCTATGTATGTATGATAAGTAACTGCAATTAAAATTCCAGTGGGTAGTTGATAAGTTACTACAACTATATGCATGACCACAGAATATTATGGAACACACATCATATAATTTCTCCATGGAAGAAGTAGGTTCTTCTTCTTTCATGAATTTATCCATATATGTTTTTCATCCATATGGAACAATGAAATCGTCAAAACCATCTTCTATAGAAGATTTATGAACGTCAACCTGAGTTTTCTTTTAAAAATAATGACATTCAGAATATCTTAAAAGATTTAAAAGGAAAAAAAACCCTATTTTTTATTAGGGTAAGTAGTAGCTTTAGATACTATCCAGCCTTTAAACAATATCTGTGCAAAAAATGAGGTCCATGCGTTGCTCCGTCGCAGCGTGAAAGAGGGACAAATCACCAAACCCGCAAAAATACTTTCGCATTAGGTGTGGGGATTTACACAGAAATCCGTACGTTCTTTAGAAAAAAAAACTTTTGTCATCTCAATACAGAAGTGTTTGCACACTACTGTAGCCCCTTCGAGGCACATTAACAGGCACAGCGGTGGTACCGACTAAGGCATACGCTAAAGAGATCTTCCACCTGATAAAATTAATGTATATAAGTGTTAAATTATTTTAGATACCAAAATATTTTAGATATTAATATCCTTTGGCTATTGAGATACTGAATATTAATGACGTATCATTAATATTCAGTATCACAACCTTTGTGAAATGTAGCGCTAATGAAGAGCTTTGTGCCATTAGCTTTCTATCAGGTGCACAAAGCAGCCATTTCCTACCGAATTGATTAATACCGCAGCCGGGATTTAGCCAGCAGGCCAAATTATCACGCGTCAATCAAATAGTTGCATTGCAAATACAATCCATCGTCAAATAATTTCCTGCGCCTGTTACCAAAAGGGGTAAGGTATTCCAATTATTTTAGGCCCCTTTGTGATAGGGTCCTTTAGTTACTTAGTCCATTCATCCCTATGTCCACCGGTCACTGTGTCCATTTTCCATATTGATAATTGATTGTATCTAAGGCGAGTCGTCCTTGTATACCGAGTTTCGAATTAACAATATAACTAATTTATCTGTCTGTCAATCGTCTGTTTGTCGTAGGTACGTATTACGAGGCTCTCTGGCTCGTAAACTGAATGACTTAAGGACCTGAAATATAAATATTGTTTATTCATACTAAATAAATGTATTTACATGTGCTTATACAATTCTAGTCTCGGTGTTGAATTAAATATAAATAAATTAATGTGGATGCGCCCAATGAATAAAAAAATGCCAAAAATGTTTTCGTACCGTATTTCCAGTTAAACATATTTTTAGTATCAAAAAAGGAAGTGGTTGGTTCGTTTGCAAAGGGCCAAATTGATTGATTTGAAAATTAATTGAGCCCTGCATATATTAATTATTGCTTTCAATAATTCATAATTTCAGGCGTTACATTGCGGAAATCCAAATGAAATAATAACCAAATATTTTAAATAACATCAAATTATATAAAAAACTCACTGCAAAATTATATCTACTGACTATTTCGCCGATTTTTTTTTCCGTGAAATTTAACGCATCGAGAATCTTGCACTCGAAGAGTCAAGATTTCCTGAGGATACCTAGACTAGAATCGAAACGCGTCGAAAATTCTTTCAGTTTGGACACGCAAGACGTCATGTCGGCTTAATAGGAAACGTAGGCGGAATTTTCTCTAGATATATTTATTTCCGTTTATTTAACATTAATTTTATGTTTATTTAAATAAATTTGCTATTGCTTTCACCTTCACTCTCTGTCTATTCTCCCGTAAGTGAAACTGAATAACTTCTGAACCTAAAATAAAGATAAGTTACTATGACCCATAATTATTCTACATTATGGGTGCTCCACACAGGTGAAAAACCTAGGTACATGTACCTGCAATTAACTCGGGCCGTGATGAAGATACACCTACATTTATGGTGTGCACAATATACCTCAATAAGACCAAAGTGCATTTCCTGTTCGTAAAATAAATGGCATAAGTCAGAGAAGGATAAGTGTTTAAAAAAATTAATAGAGCGATAATAGAAGCAAAGACCCATTCAGGTTTTGAAATTAAATTTTGATTTCAATTTTGGTTAGGTATACTGTTTGCAAAAAAATATGAATCCGCTAAAAAGATTCGGCAATTTCACCCTTACAAATTGGGTATACAAGATAAATCAACTTTAATACAGCCGGGCAAACCCAGAAGAATAAAATATTCCATACAACAATATTTAAATTACTAAAAATTAAACGATATAGTCGATTGCGTGAATTTGGCTTTTTATGCGATTTCGGATAGCGATGCAGACATTCAAATTCAACGCAATCCAGACCCAAGTGTACAAACCTGTACATCGGTAGAATGAAGAGAATTTCAATTCAAAATTTTGTATCTGACCTTCGCTTCGTAAGAGGGTTGTAGATGCCTAAACTAAATATATGTGTATCATTTCAATCAGTACTAATATTATGAATGCGAACGTAACTCTGTCTGTCTGTCTGTCTGTTACGCTTTCACGCCAAAACTACTGGACCGATTTGAATGAAATTTGGTATGGAGATAGTTTGAGACCCGGGAAAAAACATAGGATAGTTTTTATCTGACTGCACAAAAAGAGGTTAATGTTTTCGCGCGATAACCGACATACGCGCGGGCGGAGCCGCGCCCAGAAAGCTAGTATATTTATATATGTATATAATAACGGATAAGACATTCGGAAACTGGATATCCGCCTATGGTCAACATTAGTTATTTCATTTCTAATGTGAACAGCAAAGGAATATATCATCTTGCCAGCGTTCTTGTTGCCTTTTAATTATAACCCGAACGGATTTCTACAAGTCTAGAGTAAACAGGTGGTATCTAAGGCACACAGGCTTTACCTTCGACCGTTTTGTCAGTTTCTATAGGATAAAATATTTATAAAAAGCTTGTCTATTTTGAAAAAAAAACTATATTATCTGGAACTGCGTAACATTCATAATTAAGGTACATTTATTTAGTTCCGTGATATAGGATGACTCAACCTAGTGTTCTACTACGGACTGCTAGTTAAAGTTTTTATCTGGGGGTCAAACATTCGCATTTCCGCGATGCTCATGCCTTTGGCCAAACGCAATGTTACGGTTAGATTTGGGCTAAATATTATATATTCTGTGACACGAGGCAATGGTTAGCCAGATGCTAGAGTTCAATTTGTGTTACAATGGAGTACTCAAATTGGACCGTATTCCAATTAGCGTTGGACTGATACACGATGAGGTATAAGACATATTTTAGATTAAAGTTCGTATACAGCCATAATGAGAATTTCAGCTCCCTTTACAGTGAGCTGAAAACGTAGCTGAAACTGACATGTTTGCAATTACGGTAATGATTGTTTTGGAGTGGACGATGCAAAGCTTTAATCGCTTTTCGTAATAAGGCCCTTTCCACGCGAATCCTTTAATCATCTACATACGAGTTAATCTCGACATCGAAACCTTTGATGTTGGGATTTTCTTTAGTTTTTTCTGATCTTTCCTAGCTCCGCTTTCAATTAATGTACCTTAATTTAACTCACTTCATAACAATTGTACTTAATTATATAAGCTTGATCATATCTGTGATTCAGGATCATTACGCAGTTGTCTCACCGGCAACGATGAACGAGTAACGAGTAGAGCTAGAATTAGAAACGAGTTGGCGATCAGCGGGAAGCGAGTGTAGTTTCGATAGTTTTCAGCTATATGCGAGTGTGTAAAATGCGTCGAGCGATTACTCGTGCCACTCGCCCGCGGTCGCTCAGTCCTGTGTCACTTTCAAAGCCGCACTGTTTAGAAATTATCATAAAAGAAATTATCAAGCGAGCGAGCATCGCTGAACGAGTATCGCTGAGCGAGTTTATTTGCGAAAGCTCTTGTCGCTCAGCGACAAAACTAGTAAAGCGAGTCGTCACCGGCAGTGTGAACAGTCAGCGATCTACTATTTGTATATGCATCTCTCTTATTTACATGGAATGTATATCTATTGTACGTTTCTTGAGCGAGAAAATAGTCGATAGTTACTCGTTTTCTCGTCGGCGGTGGGAAAAGTGCCTTACAGAGTCCTATTACTATTAAAAGACGGACAATAGATAATGAATTTATAGATATTTAATAATTTTACGACCTTTTTTATTTGTGTGTTGGATGATGGCGAACATGTTAATTAAGCTTAATTTTAGCTTTCGGTACCTATGCCCTAATTATAAAATGTCGTATGATGCTGACATATATGTATAATAATAATAATAATATAAAATAAATAATATAAATAATAATAATAATATAAATAATAATAATATGGCTTAATCGCCTCTTTCAAAGTGATCAAAGAAAGGTGTACCGGAAATGGGAAGGGACCGTTCAGCGTGTGATCGACGGGCAACTGCCTGATGCCAGTACCATGAATGATTTCTGGCGTGGCGTCTGGTCGATGCCCGTCGAGCATACAGAGGGTGATTGGATTCGTGTTGTCCAGCGGGAATGTGAGTCTATCGAATCCATGGGGTCTGTTAATATAGACCCCGTAGATGTTAGTTGTGCAATTCGTACGGCCCAGAACTGGAAAAGTCCTGGCCCAGACGGATTGCACAATTTCTGGATAAAATGGATTCGATGCTCACACGACCGATTGGCAACACAATTTCAAGAAGCCCTCGAACTTGGTTCTCTTCCCCGTTTCATGACCACCGGTGTCACCTTTCTGCTCCACAAGTCCGGTAGTACCACGGATCCGAAAAACTATAGACCCATCACGTGCTTACCTACCATATACAAGCTCCTTACATCCATTCTGACTACAAAAATTAACACGCACATTATTGCGAACAATGTTTTGGCCCCCGCTCAAAATGGATGTAGGGTTGGGTCCCGTGGTACTAAGGAGCTCCTCCTCATAGACATGACCATTAGCCAACAAGTTCGGCGGAACAGGGGGGCTCTCTCTGTTGCCTGGATTGACTATAAGAAGGCCTATGATTCGGTGCCTCATTCGTGGCTGGAAAGGATATTAGAGTTGTATAAAATTGATGCAACTCTGAAATCCTTTTTAGCTGCATGTATGAGTCAGTGGACCACAGTCCTTCGTCAACCAGGTGGTAGCGACACCCCCTCTGGCCCACAGGACTTTATAAGGATTGAGCGGGGCATCTTCCAGGGTGACAGTCTGAGTCCATTGTGGTTTTGCCTAGCGCTAAATCCTCTCAGCACTTTGCTGAAGGATTCAGGGCTAGGTTTTCGGCTCCGTAGAGGAGGTGAGGTCATTAGTCATCTGCTGTACATGGACGATCTGAAGCTGTTTACTCCGAAACGCCAAGACTTGATGGAGCTGCTAAAAACTACACAGGTTTTTAGCAATGCCATTAGGATGGAGTTTGGTGTAGATAAGTGTGCAGTCTTGCATGTACAGCAGGGGAAAGTTGTAAATTCTCCAAATTTACAAGTTTCTGAGACAATGACTTTCAAATCTCTCTCCGAAGTCGAGACCTATAAATACCTCGGTATTTCAGAGTCGTTGGGTATTTCAGTAGAGGACATTAGAAAATCGATAAAGGAGCGCTTCTTTTGCCGCCTGACAAAAGTACTTAAAAGTCTTTTGTCTGGTGGCAACAAGACACGCGCCTTTAATGGTTGGGTGATGCCTTTACTGATATACTCCTTTGGCATACTGAGGTGGACGCAGACTGAGCTGGACGCTCTGGATAGAAAGGTTCGTCAACTGCTCACTTCGCATCGCATGCTACACCCGCGCTCGTCAGTTATGAGACTGTACATTCCACGGAAATGGGGAGGTCGTGGCTTTTTAAATGCCAAGACCCTTCATAACCGTGAAGTGTGCAATCTCAGGGATTATTTCCGTAACCACGAGTGCGGGATGCATCGCGATGTCGTGGCGGTTGACAAGAGCCTCACACCGCTCTCCTTGGCGAACGATAACTGGCGCAAACCAACGATGCTGAGCACTGATGACCGCAAGGCAGTATGGAAAAGCAAGGAGCTGCACGGGAGGTTCTTCCGGGCCCTAACAGGGCCTGATGTGGACCTACCCGCTTCGGTGAACTGGCTACGTTTCGGAGACCTCTTTGGAGAAACCGAGGGTTTTGCCTGTGCAATTGCAGACGAAGTAATGATGACGAACAACTATCGGAAATATATCCTGAAGGATGGTACGGTCGACATTTGTCGAGCATGCCGCCGTCCCGGAGAGTCACTCAGGCATATCATTTCCGGTTGTTCGCATCTTGCTAACGGCGAGTATTTGCACAGGCACAATCAAGTGGCCAGGATCATCCACCAGCAACTTGCCCTTCAATACGGCCTTGTTGAGTCAGAGGTGCCGTACTACCAGTACGCACCGGCGCCAGTTCTCGAGAATGGTCGTGCATTGCTCTACTGGGACCGCTCTATCATCACGGACAGGACTATTGTTTGCAATAAGCCTGATATCGTGGTGGTCGACCGATCCCAACGCCGGGCAGTGCTTGTCGACATCACCATCCCACATGACGAGAACCTCGTGAAGGCCGAGAAGGACAAAGTCAGCAAGTACCTTGACTTGGCTCACGAGGTAACCGCCATGTGGGATGTTGACTCGACGATCATTGTCCCGATAGTCGTTTCGGCGAACGGCCTAATAGCGAAGAGCCTCGACCAACACCTCAAGAGACTCTCGCTAGACGGTTGGATCAAGGGTCAGATGCAGAAGGCAGTGATACTCGATACCACACGCATTGTCCGAAGGTTCCTCTCTCTGCAGTCCTAACCGCTGGTAGCTTGGGCCCTACCCCGCTGCTGGCGGCATCCTAGTTTTAAGTTTTTTATAATATTTATTTTTTATATATGAATGTTGTAAAAAATTTAAAATTATGTAATTAAATAAATGTCGTGATAATAATATAGCCTTTTATTCAGATCCCTTAGTACAATGAATTTTTAAACTTATGTAAAGGACTAGCATTAAAATTTTTAAACTTAATAGATATGAATAAATTTAAACTAATATTTGATCCTTCGTTATCTTTCCCAGATCTGTTTGCCAGTCGGCAAAGGCCTCCTCCAACCTTTTCCATTCCTTTCTTTCTTGAGCCACTCTGTTCCATGTGACTCCTGCCACTTGTCTTACGTCATCGTCCCACCTTTTCTGTGGTCGGCCTCTTTTCCTTTTGCCTTCCCTTGGGTACCACCATGTCACCCTTTTGCTCCATTTGTCGTGTCCTCTTACCAGGTGACCAGCCCATCGCCATTTGAGTCTTTTGATTTTGCTTATAATATCGGTAGTTTTTGTTTTGGTTCTAATAACGATTTTTTTTACTCTGTCGGACTTTTTAATATTTAGCATACTCTTTTCCATTGCATACTGGCAAGTTGCTAGTTTATTTGAGGTGATCTGATTTAAGGACCATGACTGACACCCGTACGTAAGGACAGGTAGTATGCAGGTGTTAAAAAGTTTGCTTTTTAGGTTTATATGGAGCTCTTTATCTTTCATAGCCTCTCTTAGACTCCAGTAAGTCTTCCAGCCATTTGTGATTCTTCTGTCCACTTCCTTCTGCATAGGATCTTTTTGAGTTATGAGCTGCCCTAGATATACATACTCGTCTGTATAGTTGATTTCAGTGTTTCCAAGATCTATAGTATGTTTGTTTCCGTTTGTCATCACCCTAGTTTTTTCCGGATTCATTGCCAGCCCTACTCTCTCACTTTCTTTCGCAAGTTCTTTTATCATACTGGTTAAGTCTTCTGCTGTTTCTGCTAATAACACTATGTCATCAGCAAATCTTAAGTGCGATAGACGTTGACCGTCTATAATAATTCCGAGATGTTCCCAATTGAGTCTTCGGAAGATTGACTCTAATACTGCGGAGAATAATTTCGGAGATAGAGGGTCTCCCTGCCTTACGCCTTTTTCTACTCTGAAAGGGGTACTTTTCTTTTCTAGTTGGATGCTTGCTCTGCTGCAGCTATATATATTTCTTATCAACCGAATGTACTTGTGCTCGATTCCTTGTTCTAGTAACGCCTCCCATATTTTGTCATGATGTAAAGAATCGAATGCTTTACTATAATCAATGAATGCAATGTAGTATGTGAGTTGGTAGTCGTTGTATTTCTCCAGAATTTGACGCACTACGTGAATGTGGTCGATCACTGAGTAGTCTTTGCGGAATCCTGCTTGCTCTATAGGTTGATTTTCGTCTAGGGTTCTTTCGATCCGTTTTAAGATGATCTTAGCAAAAATCTTATATACATTGGACATAAGACTTATAGGGCGATAATTTCCTATGTCATATTTATCACCTTTCTTATACAGTAGGATGATAAGAAACTCAGTCCATTGCTGGGGGATGGTTTCAGTTTTCATGATATCAATGAATATATCTGTGAGGACCGGTAGCAGTATCTCTTTGATATTTCTTAAAATTTCATTGATTATGCCGTCAGGCCCGGGTGCTTTCTCACTTTTTTGGGTATCGATAGCCTTACTGACTTCAGCTTGGATAATACTGGGGGTGTTCGAAGTTTCCACTAGACTGATTTCAGCTTGCGTGGTGTTGTTTCGATAAAGATTTTTGTAGTATGACGTAGCTGTTTTTAATATGTCAATTCTGTGATAATCGAATTTTCCTCGGTTGTCTTTCATTTTTACGATCCAGTTCTTCGTGCCGGTCAATTCTTTGAGTGCTTTTTTATTTCCACCGGATTTCCGTATGTAATTCTCGATTGTTCGCATCCTTCGTTGTTTTCTATCCTTCCTGATACTTTCCTTGATATCTTTGCTGATTTTGGATAATTTCTGTCTTCTGTTTTGAGTACTTCTTTCGTTTGTAAGGTGATTTCTTTCTTCTAGAAGTTTTATAGTGGTTGATGATAGTTTTTCTTTTGCATCAATTTTCCTATCTGCTATGAGTTTAGTTTGGGTTTTGATAATATTCTCTATATAGTTGTATTTATCTTGGGTTTCTAGTTCTTTAGTGTTCTCTTTGAAGTCTGTAAGTTCAGCTCTTAAGGCTGTTGTTATTTGCTCTAATTGCTGTTCTTCGAGTTTTATGTTTCCTGGGTCTTGTCTCGTTCTAGTCTTCTTTGGTTGTTTTATTTTGAGCTCAGTTCTAAGTAACCTATGGTTGGTGTTGAAGTTAAATCTTTTAATGACGGTAAAGTTTGTGAAGTAGCTGTTTCTGTTGGTCATAATAAAATCAATTTCATTTTTTGTTTTACCATCCGGCGAGATCCAGGTCCACATGCTCTTTCGGTTCTTCTTGAACATAGTATTTAAGATTGTTAATTTGTTTTCTAGTGCGAAGTTTGTCATATTTTCCTCATTTCTGCTTCTGGCCTTGTTACTATATGAAAATTGTCCTAGTATTACGTTTTCTCCTGGGCGTCTTGCTCCAATTTGGCCATTGAAGTTGCCCATGACTATAAGGTTTTTGTGGGTATGCTCTTGAATGGCTTCGTTTAAATCATGGTAGAAGCTATTTATCGTTTCCAAATTTGGTGAATATATTTGTACAATAGACCACGGTTTTTTATATCCTGGTAGTTTCAAATTCATAATCGCTATCCGTTCTGAGATTCCTATGAATTCTTCCACATATTATTTTAAATGTTGTTTAATAATAAATCCTACCCCATATTGGCCTTGCGTCTCCCCTATTTGGTATAGTAAATAGTCTGGATGACAAGTAATACTTTCACCCATTCTTCTCACTTCGCTCAAACCAATTATGTCCCATTTGATAGATTTTAGCGCATATGTCAGTTCCGTAAGATTTTCTTCATTTCCCAAGGTGAGTACATTAAGGGATGCTATGTAAACTACTGGTTTTCGATGATTGTTGTCTTTAAATGTTGGAGGGTTGTGGTCGCTTTCCCCCTCGAGGACCAGTCGGCTTGGGGGAGTTCGTTCTTTTTTTGTTTCTTTTTTGGCAGTTTTTTTGGTTGGTTTTGGTTTCCGTTTGCCGTTCTTTAGTTGCTATTGGTTTTTATTAGTATTAGGCATGTTCGAAAGTCGCGAAAAGAAAAAAATGGCGTCTTAAGTCGTCTAATTTAGTGGTCTATTTAATACCGTAAAACCGTACAATTTTACCAAACACATAGCAACTACCTATACCATATCGTAAATAATTGACATGAATTTAGTTAAAAATTTGATAAATTAAACAAACTGGGTTCTTATACTTTTTTCCTGTTCATGTACAGTTTTTATCTTTACTAATTTTTGAATATTTTATTAAAAACCCGTGCAAATCCTAGGCGGGGCTAGTAATATGAATTTATTGTTATCTAGTGAATATATTTGCAGCCAATCCTCGGCGGTTAAGTAGGTTCATAATGTTACTGTAGGTACTTATAAATGGTATTTAAAACCATAAAAATGTCTAATAATTAAATAATTCTAGGTTAGCCTGAACAACATCTTCGACCACATCATCACTTACCATCAGGTGAGATAGTGGTCAAAGGCTAACGTATCAAGCATAAAAAAAAACCCGGTTTCCTGATTTTGGTCAATTTGAAAGTGAAGGTCTTTAGAGAATCATAATTAAAATTAGAAAGAAATAGAATATGTATGTTTTTGGAAACAAATCCGTGTTAAAGGTGTTTTCATTACAGCTGCAAAAAAAACAGTTTTAGTTTAATTTTTTTTTAATCACTATTTCGGCCTATTAAATGTTTGTGTTAATTACGGTTATTAAATGTCAATATTTCAATTTTCTTTTCTGGCAATAAAGTTTTATTATTACTATTTATTAACCTGAAGGTAAGTGATGATGTGCTCGATGATGTTGTTCATGCTTACCTAAAATTACTGACTTTCAAGGACAGCTGCCGGAACAGCTGTTTGGCGACAGATTTTCTACTTGAAGGTGGTAGCTAGACGGACAATCGCAAAATGCCCTACCATCATGAAAAAAGTGCAACTACTGTTTTATAAATGTTTTAAAGAAATCTTCTCAAACTATGGTGTGAGGCAAAAATTTGATCAATTACATCGTTTAATAATAAGTAATAGCTGTAAATATGACAATCGCAGCTTTGTGAATAATATTAATTACGATATTTTTTGCACATTTTGGACAAATATAAGGTCGAAGCCACTACTTGTAGCATGTATTGAGACTTAACTTATTTTAATGTATGTTTTGTTGTATTTTCTGTTAGCTCCTGAACTGAATCTCGTATTACGTTCACAGTTTGCTGCAACCTCGCAGATTTTGGCCCTTTGTGAACAATACCTTAGGATTCTCTAGTCCATGTGCAAGCGGTGGCACAGGGAAACATCGCATAACCTACAAACCCTATTTGCCACCTTCAAAGACCATGGACCACGATCACAAAAACATGACTCTGAAGAGACCAATGTCACCCCATCTAACCATTTTTAAGATGACCACACCGGCTGCTATGTCTATTTTTCAACGTATAACTGGTAAGAATCTTTATATGTAATCCTACTAATATAATATTAAAAACGCAAAAGTTTGTAAGTACCTATGGATGTATGGATCTTTGTTACCCTTTCACGCAATAATTACTGAATGGGATTTAATGAAACTTTTCAATAATATAGCTTATACATAAGAATAAAACATAGGCTATAATTTATACAGATATTAATATCAATATGGTATTTTTAATCTGATGACTATAATTAGTAGTTAATATCAATATGATATTTTTAATCTGGTCACTAATTAGTAGTAATTCGATGTCAATCAAAATATATAATAAATTATGTACCAGAATATATTAAACAATTACCTTTGCACAAATTTAAGAATGAGCTACAAGTCTGGTTGCTGCATCATGCCTTCTAGTCTCTTGATGAATATTTTATTTTTAAGACGCATGGCTAGTTATATTCGATTACATTTAAGAAGCATGTTTACCATAAGAATACCCACCTATAATACCTACTTCTAGAAATTACATTTTCATTATAAGTTTGGATGCCAATAATTTGGTAAAATGTGTTAGATCTCAAATTGATTTACTCTTAACAACATTATTGTACTCACATTTAAAGCAAATATATGATATTATTATTAATAAAACAGGCCTAAAAGTTAGCAATATTCAGAGAATTACATAATTTTGAGTTCCTAAAATTTGCACAATTACAATAATTCTAATATTTGATCAACGTCTGCAGTGCAAGGCTGTCTTTGATCGATTTATTTTTCATTTGCTTTTTATTAATAAGCTTTTAACCACTGTCTCACCTGATGGTAAGTGATGATGTGGTCGAAGATGTTCTTCAGGCTAACCTAGAATTAATGGCTTTTAATGACAGTCGCCGGAACACACCACGTGCTTGGCAACATATTTTCTATTTGAGGGTGGTAGCTAGCCAAGCGTGCATTCGCAAAATGCCCTACCACCATGCTATATCGCCTACATCGTAAGACAACAAACAGGACCAACGGCTAAACCTGCCGAAGCACGAAATCACTCAGTAGTAATGCCGATAGCGGTCACCCATCCAAGTCATGAATGCGGCAAACATTGTTTAATTTAACTGATCGGTTAAGAACGGCTAAGCAAACTACGCTACGAGCGCTCCCATATGCTATACGTGTAATATGCTATACATTTTCTATTTGTAAAATAAATTGATTTGACTTCTTAACGCTGTCTCTTTGGAAGTACTGGAAGTACTTTTAACTGCTAACTTACAATTATAGATGGCGTTATAATGAAAGAGAACCTGTTCTGCGCCCAATTTGCAGTGACACCTATTCATATGGCGTTCATTCGGTGCATTATCTCGGACGCCGTTCTGAGTATTTTTCGAGATAAATAGTCGGTATCACTACACATATTTTCATGCATTCAAAATAAAACCATACGAGAGCATGTATCAAATTGAAATATGTCCGATTCTCTTCATGGTGTCAGAAGCAGATTTTTTTCAATTAGCCCCGGGGGCTTTTAATTTTGTTTTCCCTGGCATCAACAGTCAACACTGAACAGGAAATCAATTAGTAGTTTATCTCTCCCCTTTTTAGGGTTCTGTAATATAGTTTCGGCTTGTAATATACCTAATTGTTTAAATTATGAGAAGTTGAAATGATATAAAAACCTATCCAATAGAATAGGTCTTTATTTTATTTAATTCACAAAATCCACAGATTTTAATTTTACAATAGTTTCTACATATATTGATTCTTACATCCGACGATGGATTTATTTCTAATTATAACTTTAACAAGGGGTTTTAAATCTTTATTAGGCTTATTTAATCCTTTTATTATTACGAATTATAAAACGACCCTAAAAACCTGTCCATCCGAACAACCTTTTTTTGCGGTCAAATGGTAGGAGCTGGTGCTGAGGAGCCCCCACCCAGAGCTGAGACCAGTACTCCAAGTGAGGCCGAACCTGGGCCGCTACTACAATTCAACGAAGTTTCGTTTTTCATGATTCGAGCGACACTTTAGACAACGAAAATTTGCGGTACGAAGTTCGTTGTTTGGTATAGTCTGGTCGGACCGCATCGTTCATCACAAATTTTGCCCCGTTATGGAATCTCCCATACTACTCTGAGAACGCTATTATACCTCAACCAGTTTTAAGTCTTAAGAGACAGAATTAAAGCATATTTGAGTCTGAGACCCCTAGTTATGGATCACCGAGATCACCTAGTTAGGTGTCGCTACTGTTCTAGAAAATACAGGTTAGATATTTTAAATTTACGTTAATGTCTTTGTTCTCTATAGGTATTTATATCCTCATTAGTACTTGTGCTCTTTCTGCATATTTGGAACTCGACATTCACTACCTACTTATAAGCAAACGAATAAATTATAGTTTCATATTTGGAAAATAAACCATACGAATCTCAATTAAAACATATGTTATTCAGAACCTACACGGGCAAAATGCTTGCAAGTCTATGTATTCTACGAACGAAGTCATACAAAAGTAAGCCTATAGGTACCTGTTTTGCGGATACCATTCTTTCGGACCCGAAGTTCGAAACTTCAATCAATTAGAGTAGCCCTGAGCCACTTAAATTTGCATGTGACGGGCCGAAGTGAAGTACCGTCTTTGCTTTCCGAGTACACCAAGGTTCATAGAGGCTAACTTGTCCTTAAAATGAAACCAACATTATATGAGTCCAACGCGTACTAAACCGGTTTAATAATTATTTTGTGTTTCGAAAAAGTAACGTTAAAGCCTGTGATTTACAGGCTGCGGAACCCTTCACTTAACATAGTCCACCATACTGTATAGTTCATATATTATATCTTGACATGTTTTCACCGGCGTTTTTCCGATAATTGACTCTCCCTATATTATTTTCAGGTTGCACTTTAGCGATGTACGCGCTGCTTTTGGCTGGTGGTACACTGTTCCTATCGAACGGGGTTGAGACTTATGTGTCAATCATACAGAGTTTGGAGCTCAGTTGGATGACTATTTTTTTAATTAAGGTGAGAACAAGACTTGAGCTTCATGGTAGAAGGGCATTTTGCGTTTGCTCGCCTGGCTAGCTACCACCCTCAAGTAGAAAATCCAAACACCTGATTGTGTTTCGGCAGCAGTCCTTGAGCCGGTGAAAATACAGGCACATGAGACTTAACAACTATGTCTCTCTCTGTATGGTGACGGGCGCAGTGCAACTCGTGACTTGTGACGAAATGCATCTGTTATGGGAAGAAGTAACTCCGCTTTACAGGTGGGCCTCGAGCTTGTTCCATTACAATAACATTTAAAATAAAGACCAATATATGAACGTAAAAGATAACTAAGGAAATCAAAGCGATGAATAAGTTTTCTATACTCGCCAAGCACCTAACTGTGTGTTCCGGCAGGGAGACAGTGGTTCTAGATTAGCCTGAACAACATCTTGGACTGCATTATCACTTACCATCATGGGCAAAGATTGCTGAAAGGCTACAGCAATGAAAAACAATCTTCTGTTTGACACACAAACCGTATGAGACCGTGAGTACCACAGTGGCATATCTTTTGCAGACACAATTGATTTTTATTGTATCGAAAAGATGGGTCGCTGTTGCGCACAACGCCTCATATATCGTTTTGATGTTAATAAAGTTCATAATGCTGGTGTTATTGACCTATACTTGAGGCATACCTTATGCCTGAATATTTTGCCGATTTACATGTTATTATTAATTGCTTTGGCTGCTATGTCCATTCTGATCCCCCTTTCCTACACCTCTAAGTGGTAAATCAGGTTCAAATGACAGTAAGAAAATAGTTATTAATAGTTTTTATACAACGGATAAGCTATCTTAACCTCACTTAACATTTGCAATGGTACAGAGTTAGTAATTAGGTACTAAAAAGACATTATGTCTATGGTGTTGGTAACGACCATCCTTACCTGCCCTGAAACCAGCCAGGGGGCGCACATCCAGAGGTCTCCAACGGTTCCCGACGGTCCCCAAGAGCTGACCAAAATTCTTCAAGAGGTTCCTATCTCCCATGTTCAAACATCAGTTGCGTTAACTATACACTATTATATAAGTCTCAGGGACAAATATCAATTACAAATAGAAGCAATGATAGGCAAGCGGTTATAGCTATGGACTGCGGTGCCGCAGGTCCTTGGTTCGATACCCACCGCCAGCTTGAGCTTCGGTATCCATTACCGAATAGGAGGGAGGGCATTTTACGAATGTCCGTTTGGCTAGCTACCAGCTTCAAGTAGAAAATCTGTCGCCAAGCACCTAACAGTGTGTTCCAGCAGCAGTCATTGAAAGACAGTAAAACTACAGGCAGACTCAACAACTTTTTCTCAGGGTGACGGGTGCTGTGCAGTTAGTCACTTGAACAAATGCATCTGTTATAGGCATAGGTTACCGCTTAACACCAGGTGGGCCTCGTGCTTGTTCGGTCACTTTGTTTTACATTAAATCAGGTGCTTTCGCTGTGTGCGTACTCCCAGCGGCAACATGTTGAAATACATGATTTGAGCTTAGCAGATATTTAGTGTATGAACTGCTGTAAATGTGGTAGTTTTAAATCTGTGTGTCCAGCCATTCATAAGATACTTGCGAAAAACAGTTTCAGGGAGAACGTTCTCCCAGCGGAACTTTTTCGTCAAAACGGCCGCACGAAGAAAAGAAGTATACCAATAATTAGGTAAATGTGTGTGTTTAAATGAAATTTGTGTGTCGTAAGACTCTGAAAATATGCAAGTAGCCGCTGGGGGAACGTTGGGGTGTTTGCTGGATATCCTAAACGGTTAAGCGCACAATTGTGATTATTTTTACACAGGTCTCTATGAATTTGTGTGTAATGTTTGTGAAAACAGAATCCGAAAAAACATTACAATTATGACAAATAAAAATTATACAAAAAATAAGGTTTTTAGGTTCTAGTGCTTAAAATAGATGTCTTCGAGACTAAATTTTCACGTGAATATGTGCCCTTTAGTAGGTTACAATATCTTGCTAAGTCTTATTTGTATAATAAGAGTAGTTAATGAGTTTCGTTGAAAAAACCATGCCTAAATCACCCCCCTTTTTGGCCATTGGGTTTGACAAGTTTTACAGAGGTTCGCAAATGAAAAGGTATCACAACAATTAGTGCATTCATCCAATTATCTGCTCACAAAATTTTAGCTCAATACACTTAATAAATAAAGAGATAAGGTTAAAAAACCCACAAGATACGAAATTAGTGATAAGCCGACCAAGTTTGAATGGTAACAAAAAAGCGGCCGCACAATATTAACTACAGATCTTCCAAATTTTATAGCATTGTACCGATACTTTGGTACACTTGCGTACACAATACTTATTGCAAATAATAATTATGAAACAACCCATCGAAGTTAAGTTTTTGTTGTCAAAAGTATTAATTGAATTTTTAAGCTTAATGTACGTACGTAGGTTCATAATTATGTATAAGTATTTGAAAATTCGCTAATATCAACATTGAACAACTAATTGCAGTATACGACAAACGACACGAAGCGTTGTTACTTTATAAAAATGTGAAGGTATGCACATAAGTTTAGAAATTAGCTCATCATTTATATATGTAGGAAAAGTTAAATATTCTTCACCACACTATATTAGTAGCACAGTAAGTAGGATTATAGTCCCTGTTATAATTAATCAATCGATAGGGATCGAAAGGGAACATAAAAGCGCACACCCAGTATGTAAAATGCACACAGCGGTGTTGTTAATGGCTGACCACTTAGGTATGACTAATGAACCAAAACAAAATCTAAATGCAAGGGCCGTGCAAAACAAAAACCACAGTTCTGCATTCTGTGTTTCCGGGAAAAGATTAATTGCGGTCTGTTTTATTCTTTCATCGCGGAATCATGGGAGCGAAAGTGAAAGAATACTAAATGCCTAATTTGAAGAGATCAAATCACGGCCAAAGACACTACGGGCGATTTCCGCGGGACAACCGCGCGGGCGCTCTCGCTCGTTCTCGCTTCACCGCTGTTTGCTACTACCTAAGTACTATTAAATTATTAGGTAAATAAACTGAAAAGCAGTGTATATTTCAAATTTTGGTAATGATTTGAAAAACACATGTTAATTAGGTACCTATGTGTATTGGCACGGTAATGTTATCTATACAGTATTTCGACTTCATATAAACGGACGAATCGCGAGCTATACCTACGCTCCTCGATCTCGGTCTGCGCTCGGTACGCAGACCGAGATCGAGGACTCGGTAGTCTCAGACAGTCGCGACTGTGCCGTAGTGACGAATGGACGGTGTGTTATTTTTTTAACAATAACCGCGCGATATTTTCACTAAAAATAAGTTTATGTACATATTACATATTTAACATGACGAGTAGGATATATTGTGCTGTTTTTGGTTGCATGAATTCGTCAAAAACGCATCCAGATATAACTTTTAGATAACCTGAAAACTGAAAGGTAATACTATAAAAATAATTTAATTACTTACTAGTAAGTAAACTTATTTTATAGTCTATATAGTTGACGGTACATAATGTGTCTTTTTAATAGACAAGTATTTCTTTTAATCCCCCGAAAAAAAAACTCGATTAATAAAAAAAGCGAATAGAGTAAAGGAAAGTGATTGACACGAGTAAAATAGGTAGTTATAAGCTATATATTAGAACGCGGATTTTTTATACCTTAAAATTTAATAATAAAGCATTTCGTACGTCTCACAAATATTTTTCGGTCGCAAATTTTTAAAACTGATTTTTTATTCAAATATAAACATGGTTTTTTAATTAAATCTACCTACTTAACACACAACACTTCCTGTTAATTTCACAAAGAATTTTATTCGTTTATATAAAAAAAAGTATATTATGTACAATCACAAAACTAAATGGAAACACAAAGTAGTCAAATATAATTAAAATGCTGGAGGCGCGTAGCTCTATCGCATGTTTACGTACAGCGCGGCTGTAGGTAGTAATTTCATCGACAGAGCCGAGTTAAAATACTGTATAGATAACATTACCGTGGTATTGGTTTTAATACAGGCCTCTGTAGATAGTCACGCTAATTCCCACGCAAATAGAAATAACATATTATAAATAGAATATATTAGATAGATAGAAAACTCTTTATTGTTACACCACTTTAGAAATATAAAAGTTTACACATTAAATTATAATAACATAGTGTTACAATGGGCGGCCTTATCACTAAAAGTGATCTCTACCAGGCAACCTTAGGATGGAGTTGAACGAATAAAATAATAGAGGCGGGTGTAGTCCAAATACATAATCAAATTTCATAAAAAATTTTTAAATAAAACGTATTTTAGTGTAATTTCTAAACAAATATATAAAAAAATAGCATACATATAAGTTTTTATAATAATTAAACAGATACAATTATAAAAATATATACAATATATATATATATATATATATATATATAAACATATACATAGCAACAGACATAAATAGATAATGATATATACATATACCTATAAATTATATAAAAATATAGTACATATTATAATATTATCTCATATATAGCATAGAAATTGACAAAAATATAGTGCAAAATTAATTGGACAAATAAAACCTTTTAACTTGATCCTTGAACATATTGAGAGTCGGTGCTTGTATGATTGATACAGGAAGAGAATTCCACAAGCGGGCAGCCTGAATAGTGAAGGATTTGCTATAAAACGAACTCGTATGGGGATGGATTTCAAGTGTGAGATTTTCTGATGACCTTAACGTGTATGAAGAACAGTGAAGGAAATCGAAGCGTTCCTTGAGATAGCGCGGGGATGTAGGACTGAACAATATATTGTAAAGGAGACTGAGAATATGAGCATTCCGGCGAAAACGTATATTCAGCTAATTGAGCTTAGAACGAAACTGAGATACGTGATCATATTTGCGTAAACCAAATATGAATCTAATGCAAAAATTTTGAAGACGCTCAAGTTTATCTAGCTGTTCCTCCGTGAGATCTAGATAGCAGGCATCAGCGTAGTCAAGAATAGGAAGTAAATGAGATTGAGCTAATGCAATTTTAGTGGCTGTTGGAAGAAAGTTGCGCAACCTTTTTAAGGATCCTGCTGCGGCAAATAGCTTGCGACTGGTGATTTGTAGCTTTTGATCCCACCTCATATAGCGATCCATTGTTATTCCAAGATTCTTTACAGAGCTACTAAAGGGAATAGCAATACCACTAAAGAAAACTTGAGGAAGTAATGTCCAGTCTATTGTAGACAGCAATCTTGAGCTACCAATTACGTGATCCAAAAGTAATGATAATCAAAATAATACACGGTGGTTAATGTTACAAAAATAATTTATTTTTCTACATAGTCTCCTAATAAGGCAATACATTTAGTTAAACGTTTTTCTAAACCTAGGATTCCCTTAGAAAAAAAATCTTTATCTTGACTCTCCCAAAATGCCTCAACAGCTGCCATCACTTCGCTATCATCTTCAAATTTCTGGCCTCGGAGATGTTCTTTGAGCCGAGGAAAGAGATAGAAGTCACTGGGAGCTAGATCTGGCGAATAGGGAGGGTGTTCGAGCAGTTTGAACCCTGTTTCTTGAATGGCAGCCATCGCAACTGCGGCTCACTTTGTGAGCCGGTGCGTTGTCTTGGTGAAACAGCACCCCAGCTCACAGTTTGCCGCGCCTTTTTCTTTAATGGCCTCCCGTAATCTTCTTATTTGGTCTGCGTAGTTAGAGCCCGTAATAGTAGCTCCCTTATCCAAGTATTCGACCATAATAATTCCTTCAGCGTCCCAAAAAACGGACGCCGGGGGCAGAGTGCCCTAATGTTTCCACCAAGTCGTTGTGTATGTCTTTGGTAGACATTTTTTTCAGAGAGAGATATTTAATGACAGCTCTGATTTCGCTTTTCTCCATTTTGATGTTATCACTCCGGTTGTCAGTATTCAAATGAATGTATCTCCCTGGAATCATGGTGTATTTATACGATTTTTTCTCGCGCACCTTGTGGATGTATGAGCAAAAAAAAAAATTTTTTTTTTATTTTAAATCGGTCTAGAAATACCTTATTATCATTACTTTTGGATCACCCCTCGTACTATTGTTTGTGTCTTAATGGGATTTACTTGTAACCTAAAAGAATTGCTCCATTTAGCTATACGATCAAGATCAGCATTAACAGTCTGAATTGCTTTAGATAGTTTATTCACTGGTGCCTTAGAATAAATCTGTAGATCGTCTGTATATAGGTGGTAGGAAGAAGTGAGGTTGTGAGAAATGGAATTAATAAACAAAGCAAACAATAAAGGAGATAAGACGCCACCTTGCGGGACGCCTGCTGACGTGTTACACCACAAAGAGTATTTATCTTCAAGGCGAACACGCTGCCTGCACCCGTACAGATAACTGTGAAACCAATCAACTACCGTTGGAGAAATGTTAATTGAGCGAAGGAGAGCAAGAAGAATGTCAAAATTAACAGTGTTAAAGGCGTTGCTAAAATCTAATAGAGTTAATACGGTAAGTTGGCCGTTGTCCATTCCAAGACGGATATCATCAGTAATTTTGATGAGAGTAGTTACAGTGCTATGCCCAGGTCGAAAGCCAGATTGAAAAGGGTTTAAGAGATTGTAACTAGATAAGAATTTGCTAATTTGGTTGTAGATAAGACGCTCGAAAACTTTTGACAGGAATGGAAGGATAGAAATGGGTCGATAATCGGAATAAGATTTAGGATTTGATTTTTTAGCCAAGGGAATAATTTGAGCGTCTTTCCAAATTGAGGGAAATACTCCATCAGAGACAGAGTTATTAAAAATGTGACAGATAACAGAAAGTATAACATCTAAGATGGGCATAACCATGTTACGACTTATGCCATCAACACCAACACACAACCTACCCTTTTGTTTATTGAGCGGGAATATAAGTAAAAACTAGTTGAATAATTGTGTACGCAAATGTACCAGCCACATAACAGTATAATTCTATTTATTTTGGAAGACTAGCACTTTATATTGTGCGACCGCTTTTTTGTTACCATTCAAACTTGGTCGGCTTATCTCTAATTTCGTATCTTGTGGGTCTTTTTAACTTTATCTCTTCATTTATTAAGTGTATTGAGCTAAAATTTTGTGAGCAGATAATTGGATGAATGCACTAATTGTTGTGATACCTTTTGATTTGCGAACCTTTGTAAAACTCGTCAAACCCAATGGCGAAAACGGGCGTCATTTAGGCTTGGTTTTTTCAATGAAACTCATTAACTACTCATATTATACAAATGAGACTTGGCAAGATATTGTAAGCTACTAAAGGTCACATATTCACGTGAAAATTTAGTCTCGAAGACATCTATTTTAAGCACTAGAACCCAAAAATCTTATTTTAGGTATAATTTTTTTTCGTCATAATTGCAATGTTTTTTCGGATTCTGTTTTCACAAACATTACACACAAATTCATAGAGACCTGTGTAAAAATAATCACAATTGTGCGCTTACCCGTTTAGGATATCCAGCAAATAGCCCAACGTTTCCCCAGCGGCATCTTGCATATCTTCAGTCTTACGACACACAAATTTCATTTAAACACACACATATACCTCTCGGTATACTCTAATTATTGGTATACTTCCTTTCTTCGTGCGGCCGTTTTGACGAAAAAGTTTCGCTGGGACAACGTTCTCCCAGCGGAAACTGTTTCTCGCAAGTATCTTATGAATGGCTGGACACACAAATTTAAAACTACCATACACATTTACAGCAGTTCATACACTAAATATCTGCTAAGCTCAAATCCTGTATTTCAACATGTTGCCGCTGGGAGTACGCACACGCTTTCGCTACCAGAAAATAGAATGATGTTATATATTTTGTACTGAGAAGTTCTAAGTCAATAATAAAATTTTAATATGTCTACCTACAGATCATACTCGTAATCTGGGAATTCCTATAACATGATTATTATGAATTAAGTACTTACCTTAAATATTTTTACCGGCGTTTGTTTAATAATAAAAAACCTATACATAAAACATGAAATCACATAAAATAACATAGCTTAAATGAAACAAAACAATAATTGAATTATAAAAATACACAATATACGTTGATTTTTACGGGTAAAATGTTAAATCATTATACTCGCAGACCTTCTACATCATTTTAAAAACAGATGGTATTTTCTAAATTAGTCCACTGGCCAGGCAAACAATATATACAGTGATGTCAATCTCAAACCCGCAGTGTAAAATGCGAAACACGAAACAGCACCGCAGGCTGTAAAATTATACTAAACACAAAAAAATACGGAAAGGAAATGATTTAGGATTTTTTTGTAAACTGTAGGTACATCAAAATTCATAGCGCGGGTATATTCGCGGGGGGCAGCTAGTTATAGAAGCATACTTTATTCTATTAAACGACATAACCATAGTAGAATTTTTAAAGCATCTTTGCCGTGTTTGCAATTACAAAAGATTGTTTTTTAAAAATGATGCACTAGTTACTACCTTCTAGTTGTAACTGAGATATACTTCTAATTCTAGGCTTAGCTTGAACAAAATCAACGAAAACTTGTATCACTTAGCGACAGGTGCTAAAATAAAAATCGGCAAGTGCGAGTCCGACTCGCGCCCCAAGGGTTTCGTACCATTGCCTATACAACATTAGACACTATATTTTAACCTTTTTTTGTAGTTTCCGCGTGCACGAGACCGACTCGCACTTGGACGATTTTGTGTATTTGTAATAGCGGCAACAGAAACACATAGTCTTCGAAAATTTTACGTTAACGCGAACAATAGACTCTATTTATCATTATCTTATTTTTAGCCGAATTCAAAAAAGGAGGCGAGGTGCTCAGTACGACTGCTTTTTGAGCGTATTTCTTACACTCTACTCTTTACAGGGTGTACTGATTTTGATGTTTTTTTTTCACATTTGAAAGCTGATGCTTGTCATAACTGTCTAGCTATCACGGTCCATGAGATATAGCCTGGTGACAGACAGGCGGACAGTGAGTCTTAGTAATAGGCTCCCGTTTTTACCCTTTGGGTACGGAACCCTAAATAGGTTTTAAAACTTTCATTGTTGCAGCTGATTGCGGGCTTCCCGTTCGCGTACCATTACTTCAACGGCATCAGGTTCTGCGTGTGGAACGCTGGTCGATGGCTGAGCATGAAAGAAGTGGACTCAACAGCTAAGCAGGCTATAATAGGTTGCCTCGCTCTCACTGCCTTATTCGCTTTCTTGTAATACATAAGTCTTTTTATATAGGGAATTAAGTCCCTTCAAGAAGCCGCTGATACACTCGATTTAATTTTTAAATTTTTGCAATATATGTATCCGTTATTGTTAATATTATAAAACAGGTACTTTTTTAATCGATTATATATCAATACTATTGATAATTCATTAATTTAAGGTTGTATCTTTGATTTTCCCTTTTTTAGTGATTACTGACAATAATTCATCAACGTCCGCCGTGGCATAGAATTGGATGGGTGACCGCTACTGACATTCCTACAGAGCGCTTCCGTACTTCGCCAGCTATCACCTTCAAGTATTACAGCGGACGTGTTCCAACAGATGATGAATCTCTATTTGAGCTCGCCTAAACATTCCTCACCAATCACTAGGTAAAGCATCATTATAAACGGTCACTACTTGAATGGGTGACCGCTAGTGGCACTTATTACAGAGCGTTTCCGTGCTTCGAATAGCAAGAGAGTTTAAGCCGTCGCGTCGGTCCAAACTGTTGCGTTCAAGGCTATGTCGAGTTGGAGCGCTCGTAGCGAAGCTTGCTTAGCTGTTCTTAACCGATCAGCAAAGTTAAGCAACGTCCGCCGAGGTCATGAGTTGGATGGGTGACCGCTAGTGACATTACTACTGAGCGTGCACGTGCTTAGGAGAGCACGTTAAGCCGTCGGTCTCGGTTGTTGTCTTAGGATTGCAGTCGTTATAGCATGGTGGTAGGGCATTTTGCGAATGCCCGCCTGGCTAGCTACCAACTTCAAGCAGAAAATCTGTCGCCAATCACCTAACAGTATGTTCCGACAGCTGTCCTTGAGAGCCAGTAATTCTAGGTTAGCCTGAACTACATCTTCGACCCTACATCATTTACCATTAAGTGAGATAGTGGTCAAAGGCTAACCTATCAAGCTTAAAAAAAAAAAAATAGTCGAAGGCCTTCAGGCGCTCTGAAAACTTTTAGGCTTGGCGGTAAGGCATTATTAGTAGTCTCACCTGGTACGGTCGTACAGTACAGTACGACAACCGTTTGGTGTTCCCTCTGCTGTCCTAAAGAGCCAGTTCAAGATAATCTATGTTCAGATTGTTACCTTCGACCACAGAGTCTACATATCTAGTGAGATTATAGTCAAAGGCAAAAGAGGCGAGTGTATGAAAACTTGTAATTGGCCCAGTTTTTAACTCCTAAGATTAACTTTAATTTGCTTGTAATAATTAGGCTGTAAGTTTTCCGATGAAAATAAAATAAAAAATACAACACAATCTGTCTCAATATAAGTCGCTACCGGAGTATCAACAAATCTGTACAAAGTACCAGGAGATCAGTAATAATGCAGAGGCAAAGCGTAAACTTTCTGTAATAAGATAAGGTACTAGACCAGTATCGGTTTTCATTACATTATACTGACCTTACATAAAACAACTAGGTATATAAACCAGTGCCGGGACAAAATGTTCGAAGTATATAGTATCGTATAGCTCAACTAGTTGCGCTTTGTAATTGGTATAGTATACGGGACCATCCGGATAAGACGATCTTTTGTTTTATATTAGGCCGTAATTGCCTGCTATGTGAAGCAGTAGGTACTGCAATGAGAAAATGTCGGTACTTGGAAAAAGTTCAACAGTACGATGTGGTTCATTTAAAATTGTACCATGCGTACGGTCAACGTTGAATTTTTTTCAGTTCGTGCCTTTGATTTTTCTTCTAAATAAAATCTAAGAATGTGAATTACATTTGAACCTGGGATCAAGTGCTTCCAACTGTAACCAGTACCGCAACACCTGTATAACTAAAATTTACCAATGGATGTAACTTTCTAATGACTTATAGGTTGTCTAAGTGCTTTTATTGTAGTATTGTATATCGTAGTATTTTGTTAATAAAGGCATATCACCGTTAACAAATACATTACTTTCAAATATACTGCCTAATGTGGAAGGGTCAATACTGTGGCAAAAGCGAATTATGAAAGAGATTTTAAGAAAAAACTTGTAGCAATAATGTCTAATTCGCTAACAGGCATGATTCATATTTATTCGGTATGGTGATAAACGCAAAACGATAGAAAAATGCAATATCAGATTTATTTACTACAAAAATACATGACAGATTCGCAAAGAAAAGAGACGCAATATGATAATTTCGCAAAAGTTCAGCAACGTATAATGGCAAATTCGCAAAAGGATGGAAACGCAAAATGATAGATGACAATGTAAGTACCTACTGTAGTATGATATTGGATATCTATTATATTTTATTTCCACATGCAACATTTGCTAACCATCTATAAGCTTTATTATCCAAATGCCCTGGCTACTTGTGGGTACAAGTAGAAAAGCAGTCACCAGGCAACTTTTACGGTGTGCTCGGACAACTGTCCTTGAGAGCCAGAAATTGTACGCCTGAATAACACTAACAACCACATCATTACTTCTGATTTTGATTGTGCTCAAAGGATACTCTATGGGAAATGGAAATAAATATTTACATATAAACAAAAATAGGTTTTACCGATACCTACGAATGAATGCTTGAGTAGGTAATGTATTTATGAACAATTTATTGTTCTGTCATATAATAACATGACATACGTCAAACGTGATAGCTGACACAGATCTTAGGGGCAGGAACCAGAAAGGAAATAAAAGTAGTAATTAAATAAACAGCAACGTGATTTTCTTTACTACGTCCTTATAAACAAATACTACAAGCCAGCTTGTGCTTCGGATTTAGCGGAAGGGGCGCCGGCCCCGACGGGAGAGTCTTCAGGCGAGGCTTCCTTCTCGAGGTTCTTTAGGCTGTTCTCGAACTCTACAGGGTCGATGAGCTTCTTGCGCGGGAAGGGAGGAGGGCCGAGGAGCTCTTCCACTTGCTTGTAGTTAAGCGTCTCGCGTTTCAACAACTCTTCGGCTAGCTGAAATGACGTTATAACAATTTATAGGTATCTCCTATAAAAGTTGAAGTACAAAACTTGTGGATAAACATAAAAGTATTCTAGCAGTTTCCTATAAGAACCAACACATATACACCTTACTTGTTATATTTTCAAGCAGGTCATTGCACAGCATCCGCAAGATAGAGGTCGAAGGCTAGCAATAGTAAAATACATGTTGCTTAGTTAAAAATGAGTTCTAGTACAAGAAAACAGCACCTGCTCTATATATCAGAAGAGTTGTATTGCTTCATAAACGTCACCGGAAACAAGTTTAAAGCTAAACGAAGAATTTGTCTTGTTTGTAATTCAATTCAGTTTGGCTGCAGATGTTGCTCTGTCTCCTTAAGAGAGACACGTCAATCATACAACCCGCGGGCCGCATGCAGCCTTCTGGGCATTTGCCTGCGGCCCGAACTAATTTTAAGAATAGCCTCTTGATGCGGCCCGTATCTGATCTTGAATGATGGGTCTGTAAAGCTCGGATATGGAACTTTGTTAGCAAAATTATATGAATGTTTGGAAGCATCTACAAATGTGAGCAATTATTTTCCCTATTGAAAGGAAACATGTCTCCTGCCTGATCGCGACGACCACACTTGGATGCAGTTTTAAAACTAATTTCCGCAGATAAAATTACACCTCAAAGGGTGATTTAGTTAAAGACAAAAGATGTCATATTCCTGGGAAAAGATTGTGATAATGATTGTAATAACATTTTCCTGCTATTACCCTCTATTACCCCTCCTGACCTAGGTGAACTGGGTATGTCCTAAAACTACATCCAGAACTACCGTAGGACGGTTAGTAGTGTCCTCTCGATAAACGGTAGTGAGCATTCTGCGATCCCCAACCCGCCTGCCAAGCGTGGGGATTATAGCAAACCTTTCATTTGAAGGGAATTTGAAACAACATCCAGCAGTGAGTGGACGTAGTCTGGTTCATGATGATGACCGCTCTATCTGTGATTATTTTTTATTATGGTCAGGTTTTGCGGCCCACTGACTTTACGATCCTTGTGCATTTGGCCCACCTATAACTTTGAGCTTGACATGCCCGCCTTAAGACAATAGGAACGAAAGTGTAAATTCAACTATGACTCACTAACTTTGATAGCTCAATTGGTGCATGTCCCTGCTATAAGGACGGATTGACGCAGGTTCATATCCCGCTGGTAATTCGATTTTCTTTCATTGTAATTACATAAGCTTATACGCTCAGTAGACTCTAATACAAAAATTACAATTTTGGTATTATCGGATTGCGTCATCGTAACCAAGTTTAGAGCTAATGGAATAGTTAGTCTTGTTTGTATTTGCTGTATGCGTTAATTCTCTTGCACTCTCTTTCCGGACAAGTGCATCTTTGTACTCGTCCCTGATCCGTTAGTCCATAGTACATTTGAAGACCTTGTAACGTAATTTGCTAAGTCGTTTTTACCGATCAACTGCAACGTCCGCCACCGTCATGACTTGTATGGGTGACCGCTGGTGACATTACTACTGAGCGTGCACGTGCTTCGGAGGGTACGTTAAGTCGTCGATCCCGGTTGTTTTCATAAGACAGCGTTATGGCATGGCGCTAGAGAATTTCTATAATGTCCGCCGGTCTACCTACTAACTTCTAGTGCAAAATCTGCCGCTAAGCAGACCTTGAGAGCCAGAGCTAAGATAGTCAACATCTTTGACCAAATCATCACTTACCATCAGGTGAGATAGTGGTCAAGTGGTAGCTGTACCTATTACCTATAAAAATAATACTGCGTCTGAGGGACGCTTCAGGGGTGTGTTACGTTAATTTGCAAATCAATGTTGTAAAATGCCCTCTCTTGGCATGTTTTCGTGGGAAGTATTCCCTATGTTTTGCGTAAGAAGAGCTTTTTTATACAAAAATCACGTTGGGCGCCAGAAGCGTAGCAAAACCGAAAATTTCAACTACCATTTACGTTTTCAAAAAATGAGTTACATCGAATTTTTAATTGAATATTTAGTTTTGGGCAATATTCTACACAACCCATCTTTCGTAATGAATTTGTAACTAATTCCGTTTATGAGGTAAGATACCCGTGAATTACCCCCGTTATTTGGATGAACCGACTAACGACATACAAAAAACATACAGACATTTATGCACCATAGTGACATTCAGAAGAAACCGTTTTACTCTTTTGATGACATGCCCCTTTTTTTTTTTATGCCTGATAGGTTTGCCTTTGACCACTATCTCACCTGATGGTAAGTGATGATGTGGTCGAGGATGTTGTTCAGGCTAACCTAGAGTTACTGGCTCTCAAGGACAGCTGCCGTAACACACCGTTAGGTGCTTGGCGACAGATTTTCAACTTGAGGGTGGTAGCTAGCCAGGCGGGCATTCGCAAAGTGCTCTACCACCATGCTGTAACGACTGCTATCCTAAGACAACAACCGGGACCGACGGCTTAACGTGCCCTCCGAAGCACGGAAGCGCTCACTAGTAATGTCACCAGCGGACACCCATCCAAGTCATGACCGCGGCGGACGTTGCTTAACTTTGCTGATCGATTCAGAATGGCTAAGCAAACTTGGCTACGAGCATTTCGAATACGACGAGCCCCTAAAATATATTGTTTCTAAATCTTCGTAAATAGTATATATAAGATAATATGTACTGTCTTACCGCTTTCAATTTGTCCTGGTTCTTTCTGAGCACATCCTCTGTGCGATAGTATGCGCTTGCGATGAGTTTTCTCGCCTCGAGGTCTATGAGGTTTTTAAGAGTTCGGCTGAAGGGTGCTTTGCCCCTTTCGTTGAGATCCGGGAAGGACAGGAGCCCTACAGAAGGCGACATGCCGTACACACGAACCTGCCGACAAAATTGTTTCTGAAAGGCAAGCGAAAGTCTTCGCAGTCTGACGTAACGCTGTATAACAATGTGCACGCAACTGTACCTGCGCGGTTTCATGTACTTACTTCCACGTGCTGAGGGCTCATAAAGATTTGCGGGAACATTATTTTTTATTGTAATGTGACGGAACAACATCGAGACCCACCTGACGTTAAGCGGACTAAACTCTGCCTATAACTGATGCATTTCGTCACAAGTCACGAATTGCACTGAGCCTGTCACTTTGAGACATAGTTTTTAAGTCACATAATGTACCTGTAAATTCACTGGCTCTCAAAGACAGCTGCCGGAACACACCGTTGGGTGCTTGGCGATAGATTTTCTACTTGGTAGCTAGCCAGGCGATCATTCGCAAAATGCCCTTCCATCATACGGTGAAGTTTAAGCCGACGGAGGGGACCGAACCTTGGACCTGCGGCACAGCAGTTCATAGGTTTTTAGGCTTATTACCTATTTAAGCCTTATAAGCCTTCCATTGACTCTCAAATGGAATCGAGCCTTCATCGGTGCACTGATTACTTCAGTACCTAACACTAATATATTTAAAGTTACCTGGGCGTACGCGATTTTGGTGACTTTTTCGAGGTCATTTTGCGCGCCGCTGGTGATAGAGTTGAAGACAATGGCCTCCGCCGCTCGACCGCCTAAGGCCATGCACATGCGGTCAAATAACTGAAAAACAAAAACAGATGAAATATAAAATAATTTTAATCAAGTAAAACAATAAAAATTCAACCTAACTTCATACACGGACAATTCTAAACTATTATAATAAAGATGAAAGATTTGATTGTTTGTTTGCATTGAATAGGCTCTGAAACTGCTGGACCGATTTGAAAAATTCTTACACCATTCAAATCCTACACTATTCCTGATGAACATAACCTATAGAAGATTTTCAAAAGTTAGGAATCCGTATGAAAACTTCGATAATGTAAGTCAAGGTGTGCAAACAATACCAAAAATTTGTACAAAAAAATGCTTTCAGTTGAACAAAAACAAATACGGCTCACGATTTCTCGCGACTGTTTGGAAATGATTGAGGCTGATCCACAAGATTTTTTGGCCAAATTTGTGACAATGGATGAAACCTGGGTACACCACTACACCCCAGAGTCAAAACAGCAATCCAAGCAGTGGAAAAAACCTGATGAACCGACTCCAAAAAAAGCCAAAGCAATTTTGTCAGCTGGCAAGGTGATGGCGTCAGTTTTTTGGGATGTTAAGGGTGTCATCATGGTGGACTACCTTGCAAAAGGTGAAACTATAATTCGGTTTATTACTGCTTCCTTTTACGTCGTTTGCGTGAAACATTTAAAGCGAAAAGGCCAGGATTACTCAGCAAGAAAGTGTTGTTTCATCAGGATAATGCACGCGTTCACACGTCTGTTGAATCTATGGCTTAAATTCGCGATTGTGGCTTTGAATTACTGCTGCATCCCGCCTATTCCCCTGATTTGGCACCTTCAGACTTTCATTTATTCCCAAACCTAAAAAAACACCTTTTTCAAATTAGGAGGTCGAAGCTGCAGTGGGTGACTTTTTTGAAGGCCTTGAAGAAACTTTTTTTATGACTGGCATACAGGCGTTGGAAACCAGATGGAAGAAGTGCATTGAGTTAAGTGGAGATTACGTGGAAAAATAAAATTACTTTTGTTTATATTAAAAATAGTTGTCTTGCTGAGGCCGCGAACTTTTCAATCCACCCTCGTATATAGAAAACTAAATTAAATTTTTATCTGCTCTTTTAATACCTTAGGCTCAGAACTTTTCAGCCGTCCCTCGTATTACTATATTTCATCTGTATATTTATCATATCGATTCCAAAGGAAATATTTTTTTTACCACATTAAATCTACAGCCATAACGTTGGGCAAAACGCTCCGTTGTTAAAGAGGGTGAAAGGTGCTACCATAATCCCCACGCTCGGCAGTAGTCTAGGGGATGGCAACATAAGTACCAGTTCTTAAGAAGGCGTTGCTGCTATCTTCGGATACTTTCCCTTCCATTGTCGCCACTTACGAGTTCCAAAGGAAGATACAGCTGGGTGTAATTATAGCACGGCAACCCACAGTCGAATAATTTTGCCAGAATGACGAGATTTAGATATTTGTTCCAAATTATATCACTTACCTATTCAATTATTTATATATTTTTTTTTACTATATTAGTTTATATTAATCAATAAAAACTGCACTATTTACAGTAACAGCCGGATCGTCCACTGCTGAACACAGCCTTTGCCATTAACAGGGATTTGCCATAATCCCAACGCTTGGCACCTGCCTGCTTTCGGGATTGCAGTTTTTTGTATTCCCATTTTATTCACTAAACGAATATATGACGATGCGCCTGACTGAATCATCGTTTTCACATTAAATATAGTTTAATATATGACGACTGATTGTGTTGATAATTAATGTAAATCTGTAATTTATCTTTGAATTTATTAGTAATTATTGTATTATAAAAGATGTTTAACGTAAAAACTAAAATTCAGTGTACTTATTATATAATACAGATTGTATTGTATCATATATTTCAGTAATGAATATCATAATTTAAACTTCTAAAATAATAAACTAAATGTATTGGACTCGCCGTGTATAACATTCAAAGATATATGGTTAATAAATATTTCTTTTCTATTCTATTCTGTATCAGTTCCTCAGAAGGCGCCGTTGACCACATTCCGGTATTTCACCTTTAGTCGCCTCTGACGACACCTACAGGTAGCAATGGGTTGGTGACATTCTATCCCGGCACGGGCCACTATTTATTTACTATATATATCATTCCAATGCTAAGCAACAGTCTAATAAATACCATATACAGGCACCTAATCTCAAAATTTACTTCTGACAGTATCAGCCATCGCATTCTAGAAGAAAAGTTGTCATTTTGTTTATACTTTTCTAATTGTTGCGTTTGCTTTGGGAATTGAGTTCGTCGCAATTTCACGGCACGGCGTTAAAAAAGAGTCATAAAGTCACATCAAAAAAATTCAATCATTCACAGTGGAGATGTGCGATCCCCGTAGGGTGTCGGGTTAGAATGTCACCCCTCCATTTCTGCCTGTGGGTGTCGTAAGAGGCGATTAAAGGTAAAATACCGGAGGTGGGCAGCTGTGCCTTCTGAGGAACTGATATCTTGAACTGCGATCCCCAAGACGCCTGCCAAGCGTGAGGATTATGGCAAGTCCCCCCTAAATGGGTGAGACTGTGTTCAGCAATGGACAATTCGGCTGATACAGCACATTACAGTGGAGATGATGTTTGGTTGTTTGGATTTCAAACTGTCGCCAAGTGGAAACAAAACTGTCAGAAAGTGTGTTCCAGCACTTCCAGCAGCATTGCTTGAGAGTCAGAAAAGTTACAGGCACATGAGACCGCACAACTGTATGTCTCAGAGAGACGGGCGCAGTGCAATTCGTTCGGAAGAAATTCATCTGTTACAGACAGAGGTTAGTTCGCTTAACATCATGTGGCCCTCGCCTAAAAAATAATATTTTTTATCATGAATGCTAACATACGATTACAAAATTACAAATTTACGAGAGGAATAATATTCATGTGCGGGATTCGAACCCGCGTCCATCCACCCCTTTAGCCTTGGGGAATCTAATCCAATTGAGCTAACATGACAAGGAGTCAAACTCAATTTTTTCCTATCGTTCTGTAACCATCGTATTGTGATGGAGCGACATCTAAAAATCAACTTACGTTGTACTACAAACAAGACTAATTTTGCAATTGTACTTCAATCCTATAAATAACCGCCACAGCTGTGTGATATCCCTCATACACTAGAAAGGAATAAAACGCAGAACGCACTCGCTTACGGCTTCGTACTGCGCTTCCCTGTCAGATGACTAAATATTTACCTCTTCTTTAGAATACAGCTTCTGATCCGAAGTGGTATACTGCGCGAAGCCCAGCGCCATGTTAGTTCGCGGAACGATGGTGACCTTTAGCAAGGCGTCCGTGTGCTCCAACAGCCAACCAACAAGTGCATGGCCGCTCTCGTGGTACGCAACTATTTTCTTCTCACCCGGAGACATTGCATGGCTACGTTTCTCTGTGCCACCTAGAAAAATAGAAAAGTCTTTAAGTAAATTGAAATTAAATTATTAGGAGCAAGCTAAGACTCGCGTTATATTTACCGGAAAAAATTCCGACTAGTTTCGGACTATTCTGTCACAGTTTTGAAGCTCTTCGTTTTTTTTTTGTTATGTTTTTGTTGTGACGGAGCAAGCTCGGGGCCTACCTGATGTTAAGCGGGCTAACCTCTGCGTATAACAGAAGCATTTCGTCACAAGTCACAAATTGCACTGCACCCGTCACCTGGGGATAGTTGTTAAGTCCCTTGTGTGTCCTGTGTCTCTGTACCAGTCTCTGTAATTTCACTGGCTCTCATGTACTGTTGCCGAAACACATCGTTAGGTGCTTCGGGACAGATTTTCTACTTGAGGGTGGTCGCTTGCCAGGCGTGCATTCGGAAAATTCAAAAAAAAAATTCAAAATCATTTATTCTATTTAGGCGTCTACGACGCTCTTATGAACGTCAATTACAAATTTTAATATTGAAATATTCTACATTGTACTGCCACGTTCAGCAAAAAAAGTTTATAGAGCCACTGCGAGAAGAACGGGCAAAAAACTCGGGGCCATTCTTTTAAACGTGTTTTTACAATGTGTTATAAACAATATAATACAATTATTACAATATTTGTTTAAATTACGTAGGAGACATGTGATGGCTTGGCAGAGGTGGAATTTTCCAAGCATTTTTGTCGTTTAAGTAATCACAAACTGTGTAGTAGGATTTCTTAATCAAAATATTTTTCACGTGCAATTTGAATTTTCCTTCTGTGAGCATTGTAATATGTTCGGGAATTTTATTATAAAACCGCACACAATTACCTAAAAAGGACCTTTTATTTGTCTTTGCTAATCTAAGCTATCTAAGCGAAACGTCCCGTCTTAGCTTCGGCGAAAATGCTTTCGTATATCTGTCTGGATTTCCGGATTCCTGGTTGTTCTATTCTACAGGGCCCCAATTCTCTTGGCTACTGACCAAACGCCACACTACTGCGATGCTTCTGCGATCAAACTGCTGTTAATGTCAAATTCAGTAGTCTGCTAATTCTAGCTCCTAATCGTAGTTGTATAACAATCAAGTCGCTAACGTATAGCTGTGCTATAGTTGCAAATGTTGCCACTGAAATAAGATACGTAATAAGGAGATATCAAAAAACGTCAAAACATTGAACAGACTACCGATTTTATGCCACTGTAGCAACGCAATCGCAACAAAATAGCTTACAGCATACCAAATATGTCCAAAACTATTGATAGCAAGTTGATTTGCGATCGAACCTAAATAGCGTGCAGACTACGGATACTGTCTAAAACTAAAATTTTCATGCAAATAAGTTGCGTTAACGCTGTTCAATAGCTAAGAGAATCGGGCCCCTGGTCTCTCAACCTATTCTTGTGAAGTTTTGTGACAGATATTATATGTTTTTTTTTTTTCGATGATGTAGGTGGTATTTTTTTTAAAACAGTGGCTGATGACTTCTCGTTTACTATAATATGTAACTCCATATTCTTGATAACACAAACTGGTGACTTACCAACGACTCTTTCGACGGCGTACTCTAGGTCAGCTGCTTTGACGATGGTTTGCTTGTGACGCGCCGCATGCAGCGCCGCCTCGTTGCAAACGTTCGCAATATCCGCACCGCTGAAACCTGGGGTCAAGTATGCCAGTCTGAAATAACACAATGCAACATCACAATCAACTGTTAAGGGAAGTGTATTCATAGCCTTTTCTATAAAAACTAGGTTTCATAATATTTCAATTAAGTACTAAGAGTAACTTGATGAAATTTTGTATACATGCCTTGAACATAATAATATCTTCGCTTCTGATTTGCCAGTTTACAAAACATTTAATTTTTTTATGCCTGATAGGTTAGCCTTTAACCACTATCTCATCTGACGGTAAGTGACGATGTGGTCGAAAGTATCGTGCAAGCTAACCAAGTATTACTGGCTCTTAAGAACAGCTGCCTGAATACACCGTTAGGTGCTTGGCGACAGATTTTCTACATTAGGGTGGTAACTAGCCAGGCGGGCATTCGCAAAATATCCTTCAACCATACAATCAATCAACGAACGGCTACACTACCTTAAGTCTTCTTATGTGAGATTATTAAATCTCACATATGATTAGTGTATGTCATATACTCGTAAGTATAGCACCGCGAACCGTGCTAACTAAGTGCCGTCGGTCATAACCACTACTACATAAGATATATAATATATATAAGAATAATAATATATAAGACTACTTTTACGACCTTTTGACAAGATTAGGCCTGATTAGACCAGCACGATATCATACTCAACCTACTAACCTTCAAATAGATTGAAAATTATCCAAAGCATCGTATCGTTTTATTCAGAAATTTACACCACAATGTTCTATCTATAGCTAGAATCCGTTTTAGTCATCAAGACGACTGAAGGAGATGCGAAAATTATGTTTATTTTTTAATTTTTATTGATGATAGTTAAAGCTTTCACCACAATCTCACCTGATGGTAAGTGATGATGAGATCGAATATGTAAACAGGCTCAACCTAGAATGACTGGCTATCAAGGACAGCTGCCGGAACACTCCGTTAGGTGGCGACAGATTTTCTACTTGGGGGTGGTGGTTAGCCAGGCGGGCTTTCGCGAAATGCCCTAACACCATGCGGTGAAGCTTCAGTTCGCGGCGGGAGAGTCATCACTGCTTCAATATTAATATAGGAAGAAGAGAATACCTTTTAACGTAGTAGTCCGGCAGTTCCTCAAGCACAATACTCTTGAGGTGTCGGTGAAAGATTTCCTCACGTTCCAGCAAGGTCGGAAGGTCGATCAGAATGTGCCGATCAAATCGACCTGGACGTAGCAATGCCTGGAAATTAAAACGTATGACATTTTTATTTACAACTCTCTATAGAACTGCTATAGTTGTTGCACGATCATCCCTAGTGGAAACAGATTTTAAGTGTCATGACACTCATGACTGTCATGAGGGACTCCATACGTCATCGGGGAGCATGTAGTGTAGATGCGATAGGAAACAACATGCTACATTATCAGCCTATTAAAGTTTATGTTACGTTATTGCAAAAATATGTGCCGCAATCGTAGCAGATCAAATAGTTTTCTTCTGGGTATATACATATGCAAAGCGGTTATAATAAATACCTCAGATGTGAGCGAGTAGACTCAATCTATATAAACTACTGAACGGGGCGAGTACCCAAATACCCAAAATAGGCACTAACAGTCTTGCTGTTTTGAATGATCGACATCTTAGTTATAAAAGGGTTTCTTTATAATTAAGATATCTATAGAAAATCTGCGTCAACTCAAGGTTTGTGTACTAGACTCCGTGACACGATCGGCAGATTAGAGTACAGTCAAAAGTTGCTTGCCCTTTAGGCGTAAGTGAAACATTCAGTGATATATTATATGCCGGACAAATTCCAAGTAAAAGAAAGAGAAATCTCCAATCTCAATAATCAAGGCATTACATCCAACACGCGAGTTTTTGTCATGACGGTCGGTCACCATCTAGGTATAGCCATCGTTTTTTGCCAGAAAATTGGCAAACCTCATACAGGTGGTGAGTTAGCGTTGCTCAGACACCCTCCAACACGCAAAGGTTCCGGGACATTGTGTCTACATGAAAATGTCCTAAGGGTTAAAATGAATGACCAAAGTGCAAAATAGTACTTTTAGAGTCAGTCATTCTAGTTAAGGCTGAACGACATCGATTAAAGATGAGATAAAGGTCAATGACTAGAAAATCGGCAATGAAAAAATTGCTTCCCTCCGGCAACGCATCATGTGATCAGATAAAACAGATCAACCCAACATTGGAACCCTGGTTTTCCTTCTACTGCTAAGCTGGCACAGAGGGCGCATTGTCATTTGGGTTATCGGGAATAATGGAGTGCTCTAATTTGCTGAGGTATTGGAAGGTTCGGTGGTGAAGACGGCGGTACAAACATTGTCTCGTCGGCCAATTGACTAGCGAACCGGTGGGACGGTAACTTTGCGTCATCATTATTTTCATTTCAACGAGCATTTGGTTTGTTAGTTGTTGAGCAAATAGAGTATGTTGAAGAAATCTAATTTCTATATTCACACACACAACGCTGTATTTAAGTACATATGTATTGTAACAGTTGGAATGTCCACTGTTGAATACGGCCTCCCCCAATGAGGAGGACATTACCATCGGTCTCACGCTTGGCAGGCGTCATGCAACTCGCAGTGTAAGATACAATTTCTTCAGAAGGCGCTGCATCATCATCATCTAGGTATTACCCTTCGTCGCCTCTTACAACTCCTACGGAAGATATGGGGGGTATAATTCTAGCCCAGCCCTACGGGGACACATACAATATCTAGTAACTAACCTTATCCAGTACATCAGCTCGGTTCGTAGACGCAAGCACTACAACGCCCTCACGCGTCTTCATTCCGTCCATTTCTACGAGCAGTTGGTTGAGGGTTTGTTCACCCTCACCTCCACCAGGTCCCCATGAGGAAGCACCTGAAGATCGAGCGCGACCCACCGCGTCCATTTCGTCTATATAGATAATGCAAGGGGCACGAGATGCAGCCTCCTTGAACAAGTCTCTGGAATCAGGAAGCATTGTCAAACCTTTATTTCTAAATATGATAACAAGCACTATCGCGTGCTAAGCTAAAATCATATATCATAAATTATTGGAGTACAAAATTTAATGCTCCTCGGCCACCTGGACTCCGCATATCTACCACGAAATTTCGGCTAGAGATGCCGAGTTCAGGCGGCCGAGAAGATTTAGGCATCCGACGCCAAATCGGAGGACGCGGGTTCGATTACCGCCTTGGGCATAAAATTTAGTACTCCAATAATTTGTAAAATATGATTGTTAAATCTTCCTGAAGATTTTTCTTAGTGAGGGCTTTGCAAGTCATGTATAATTTAGTGAGTAAAACTATTTTTATTAGCATACTATTTTGAACTTCTTAAGTAATGAACTGTACTTATGTGTGTGTTTCAATGAACAATAAAATTATTATCATTAATAATGTTGAACTCTGAGCCCGGTCGTAGGTCAAGATAAATAGACAGTGCCAAGCATTAGTGGAAAGTGTTACTTCCGGAAGCGCTAATTTTAATTTACAGATGATTTCGATGAAGGTCTAAAATAAACGTTACTTTTGTTTAGGAAAAGCAATGTATTACTTGTACTTAAGCCTGCAGCGAGGCAGCGATACTTAATTGTGGTACGTTTGATCCCTTGCTGTATCTTTATTTCTTAATTTTGAGTTATGTAATTAATATATCTTATATTCAAGGATTCATTCTATAAATCGTACACTTTGGAAACAAGATTACTTAAAAATTCTCGATTGAAAAAAAATTTAAAGTTACATCTAAAAAACGAAATAAACCCTTAGTTCGGCGTAAATACTTAACGGAGAGTCATCCGTATTTCAATAGTAATAAAAACAACATGTTTTCTATAACGTATACACATTACATTTTTCAAATAGGTATTTGTTTTTACTATACGAAGGAAATATGTACTCGAATTCGCGCAAGTTCCGCCCATTTTAGTCAGAGCCGCGCTGCTTTGTCCCTATTCGCTTTAGTAATTCCTCGGCCGTCGGAAGGGGACGGATGCTGTTGGCGTGCCTTACTTACGCACACATACGCGGTGCGCCTAAAAAGCTCGGTGCACTCTTAACGTAAAGTCACGCTTTAGATTGAAAGGATGTAATTGGTAACACACAAAGTATCTCATACGTAATCTGTGATTACACTCTTTTAATTGCGGAGTAACTATTAGGTAGGTATTACGAGTACGTTAGTAGCTAAATATTATATGCTATATATTACTTTATCAAAAATGCGACTACGAAGCTAGCTATATCTAATCTATTTTATCATATATTCTTTCACAATTAATATTATTCTACAAAGGTAAAGATTTGGGAAGAGTTATTGCGATTTTTCATAAGTTAGTAAAATTGCAAGTAAGTGTTTATTTAATACCTGACCCTAGCAGCTCCAAGTCCGCCAATCATCTCTATGAACTCTGACCCGTTCATAGAAAGAAATGGAACATTGGCTTCGCTCGCCACCGCCTTCGCCAACAGTGTCTTCCCGCAACCAGGAGGGCCGAGCAGCAAAGCACCTTTCGGCACCTGTTCGACAATGACACCATGCATATTTTTTTACTGGATTACACAAACTTAATGATTAACTTTGGTTTAGTCTTCGAATAAATATGTAAAGAAAAGTAAGTCAAGATCATAAAAAGCAGAGCGCAAAGCTTACCGCGGCGGGCGCGGTTCAAAAAGTGTACCGTGCAGGGCAACAACATAAAATTTTGAAGCAGTGATGGCTCAGTGGCATTCTTTATGGACTGTCGGACAGCAGGTCCATGGTTCGAATCCCGCCGCGGGCTTGAGCTGCACCGCATGGTGGAAGAGCACCAAGAGGATTTTCTACTAGAGGGTGGCTAGCGACCACCCTCTAGTAGAAAATCTGTCGCCAAGCACCTAATGGTGTGTTCCGGCAGCAGTCCTTGAGAGCCAGTGAAATTACAGGCATATAAGACTTAACAACTAAGTCTCAAAGTCACGCACCCGTCGCGTGACTTGTGATGAAATGCATCTGTTATAAGCAGAGGTTAGTCCGCTTAACATCAGGCTCGAGCATGTTACGTCACAATGACATTAAAAAAAGCTTGATGCGATTTTTTTTGATTTTTTTTTGTACAGGCGGTATGCCTTAATTAAACAAAATACTATGAACTATATGATGCGATTATTTATAACCGCCAAATGAATTAAACAATTCAATTAAATTTGGAAGAAAGTGCATGTTTTGTCAATTGTGAACTTGGTGAGTCCGAAATCAAAGCGGTAACTGTGCGGGAGTTACACTTCTTTACATATTAATTCGTTGGGTTGGATAGAGTAATGCATACTTTCAAGTTGGTTCAATTTGATATATATTACTTTGTTCTATTTATGTCTCAGTTTTAATTAACTAACTAAACCTCGCGGTTTCACCCGAGTACACGACGTTGAAAATTATCCTATTTGTAAGTCCACGACCTAATCAATATATATTAAGGTTTCATCGAAATCACTTTTACAATAAATTTCAAACCGTTCACAAACTTTCGCATTTATAAAGTTGCTTCACAAACAAAAATATCATAGAACGCCACAAACAGCTATAAGCCGCTTGTAACCATTGTCTACCCGCGACTTTAATGAAATCGTCAGTCCATGCACCTAGTGGGGCGGCCTTTTACTAAAACCTGAGGAAGTAAAGGATTCCAGGATTGAACCTGAGCAAAGCTTGTGCTTTGTGCTAGTGCTTCAATACTAGAATCCTGAAAGTAGCGAATGTTTCAAAGGTACAAGGCGCAATTAACTTTTGAGCGAAACACACAACTTTCTACCCCACTCTAGCGAGGAAAATATAAACGAGGTGCAAGAAAATCAGCTTAAATAATATGATAAATAAGAGTTAATTTGTATTGAAAAATAAGGTAATTTCTGCAATTGTTACTCAATATTGAAGGAAAATCGTTTTTTTTTAATTGTTGTCAAGGTTCAAATTTAAAAAATCTGTTCCTCACAAGAGGATAAAAAGCACTTTGCCACGCAGACATCAAATAATAAACAACGCCTTGCCGACCTTATGTGGTGTAATAGTTATTTGTTATACAAGAGTGCAAAGTTGTTTTTTAACCGCGTGTTCAATTTTGATGACCGAGCAAGCGAAGGATCGTAAAATTAAATCACGAGCGCAGCGAGTGATTCAAAATTAGAATCCTGAGCGTTAGCGAGGGAATCAAAAGAGCACGAGGTGAAAAATCTTTGCACTCGAGTGCAACACGTAACTTTTCATTCCACCTCAGCGAGGAAATATATAAGGTTTAACAATGACGTGAAAAAATGTCGCGTAAAGAACCGCGTACAAAGCAAATTGAGAAAAGAACACCAAGAAGGTTCCGAGTCTGAGTTTTTAACAAATTAAAAAAAAGTTGTATGATATATTCGGCACCATAGAGGTAGCAGTAAATAGGTTTAACGTTTTTTTTAATTCACAAACTTGTTAGTCGTGTTAGTGCACACGATGTTCTAAATTCAATTTACTTTATCCTCTAGAGAATAAAAACAGCTTTTCCACTCAGATATTGAAGATTAAAAATACTCGTTCCGAGATGGTGGGATGAAATAGTTATTTGATGTGCAAGGCTGCAAAATTATTGTTGTATGGCGCGAATACTTGCATTGAATTAAATGCTGAGCGTACCGAAGATTTCGAATCCTACCTTACGCAAGATAACATTGCTGCCTAGCGCAACTCAAATTCTTCACGTCATTCCAGTTAAATGCTAGTAGAAAGAAAACCAGCTTAAATAATGTAAATATGTAGTAAAAATTAAACGTAAAATTTGGTAATATGAAAAGTACATTAATTGTCCTGAAACTTTTATGGAGGTTCGAATTTCAAAAACTTTTTCCATACTAGCTGATAAAAAGCACTTTTTAACACAGGTTTGGAATGATAAAGAACATCTTTCAGTGCTTGTGAGGTCAAAAATATATTATGGAAGTCAGACCATGAAATGTGAGCTCAAAATGTTTGAACTAGCGTGGTACCGAATTTAACAAGTTGTGTCATATTAAATAGTATTCAGTTCCAATTGCAAGCAGAAGAAGAAACAACGGTAACCGACATGAGGGCCATTTTACTACAACCCAATTTATTTATACTCTATTATTAAACAAAATGGTCCCATGCACGTCACATGAAGTATAGTCAGTATGAACAAAATTGACTTTGTACCTTAGCACCCAAGCTTTTGTAATGCTCAGGCCGTTTGAGGTAGTCGACGAACTCCATAACCTCGATCTTGGCCTCGCGTAGACCAGCCACGTCTTCAAACTTGACGCCCTTTCCCTGTCCGGTCATAGAGTCCACTAGTGTAAACTTCGCCCGCCCCATTTGGCTCTGAAATATGAAATGGAACGTAAGGCCTCTTTCTGAAAAGGTGAGCGATACAACACTGTCACACGCACACAAACGTGCACAAGCATCATTACCGTGGAAATTTAAATATTGTGCAATAATTATAATAATTTCAACGCTTGTACCTAACGGCAAATTTTAATTCAGATGCTATTTTTCTCAAACTATGACGATAACATCTGATGGGACATGCGAAATGACAGTTATATAAGGTCGTACTTTAGTCAGACCAAAGTGTTTGACATTTCATTAATTGTATTTTAGCGTGACCTCAGTCAGATCCAGCCCATTATTGTATAATTTTGCTGGATTAGTCTACCTGTATAATAATTTCATACTTACTCTCACATACACAGTTGAATTATATAATTTTATATCATATTATTTTACAATATTGAGTTCTATGAAAGAAAACATTGCCCAAAATGTTACAGAATGATAAAAACCAATGTTAAATCCTTGGTCAAAACATTAATATGTTCATAATGTTTAATGCAATGCTTTATTCACATTTATGATTTGAGTCTCCTTTACACCCGATCTTCACTCAAGTGCATGTGTTAACCCTTTTAAGGACATAACCAGGAAGTTTTTATAGTCCTGCGAAGAGTCGTCCTTGCCAAGGAATGCTCTATTCTTAACACAGAAACTCTACGTGAGAAAATTAGTACATTAGTAGGTAACTCACGAATCCTCCCATGTTGATATTCATTCTCATGCTCTTTGTGGAGTAGAGGAAGGAGAGGATCACTGCGGCGATGAGCAGCGTCGTTACCACTTTGCCAGCCACGCTGCCGTTGCGGTCGTATATCACTCGCACGCCTGCAATGGGAGATATCTATTATTAGACCCTTTTATAATATCAGAATAGACTCGTACAGAATGTGCATTTGACACTCGTGAAGTTGTGGGGAACTGGCGGCCTACGACCTTGAGCATTCTTCGTCGCAGAAGTTTTATACTTTGTGGCCTTCCACGCTAGGTTTGTTCATGGTCAGTTATTTCATAAATCTTTGTATTGAAATTCGTTTCAAAAGCCGCCGTATCCGTTAAGATGTGTATGCGACCCGACTCATGAACTGTTCGCCATAACTATTGCTTCCCAAGGAGATGCACATTGGATTAAGATAATTGGCCTGGATTGGCGTACAAAGTGCACAACTTGGGATTGTTGATATGTTAATATCTACTATATTATATATACTGTGTATTGTATATAATGTATATAAGTTAATACTAGCAGAAAATTAAAAGCCGAAAAGAAAAGATGTAGCATTTTGGTTTCTTCGCCCAAATATCACCCACAACATTATTATATATATAATAAGATGGATATTAATATATCAACAATACTGCATACTTTACAAAGCGATTTTAAGCAATACAGCATTAATCCTTAAATACATTGTATTGTGCATTTAATATAGATGCCCGTTTACAGCATGTAAGTGAATATTTTCGAAGATATTACATATTATTTAGTTCGCAGCATTGCACTCGTGCGAAGCCCGGGCTGGTCGCTAGTAGCATACATAAGGAAGATATTTAACATCTTCCTTATACGATTAGACTAGGTTATATTATATAGTAATGATGCTTCAGATTTTTTAGATAGAGGTTTAACACAGATAATATATAGATATAATCTACCTTCTTTAACACTTAGACTTTTCTCCGTCTCTCGCAATTTTTCCTCAAAACGATGGATGTCGCCAACATTCATGTGATACACTCTATGACTAGCCTGAAATGAAGAATAAAATTTGTCAGGGTAAATCTTCTACCAAGAGTAAAAACAATTTCCAGTACTTATTACTCCAAGAGTTGGTCACTTCGTCGGACATCTGAAATTTGCATTGCCCAATTAACGTTGGTAGGTACCAACATTAATTTATTTTGTATGTGTTGAGATTTCGTCTCAGAATACTAAATATTTCTGATGTCCAGTTGAACTACTCTAGGTTCGAAAATATTATTTTATTATAGCATTGTTTAACTTGACAAGACATCCACCTACCAATACAGTTAGGATATGTATCTATATGAATCTAAACTTTTGTTTGTTCTTTTTTTACTTTTAGGTTACATTTTAAGAAATACCCTAGGACTCCCTTGGTTCCCACGTGTCACGTTGGGAAAACGTGACATAAAGTAAATAAAATAAATAAGTTTTAGTTCAGTTAAGCTAGCAGTCTGTATTAAAATACACATGCCACTTGCCCGTTTTCCTTTGATGACAGCGCCTTCGTGCAGGATGATGGTGACCACTTCCATATCAGGGCGCACGATCAGCTCCTCGACTTCTCCTTTCGACAGCATTGAGTACACAAACTCATTCCACGAAACATAACGGATAAGCTGGAAGTGTAAACAATCTTTATTTTACACTGATTTCTATATATTGGTGTACATGGGCTATGTATCTTTGCGGTATTATTTTATTCGCGGAACATCATCATCATCATCAGCTGGAAGTCTACGGCTGAACAAAAGCTTCCCCCATATTCGCGGATACCACTCTTCAAATTGTCAAAGATGGTAGAAAAGAAAGCATAATAATTTAAGTAATTAATGTGTTAATAAGCTCTTAAAGGTTCACCATTAATAACCATAATTAGAAATAGGCGATATGTTTAAAGTTTTAAAATGCCAGGCGAAACCAAGAATAAAGCATCGCCAAGTTAAACTCTCGTTTGACAACATAACAGTCTTCCTGAGAAACAAAATTGTTTCATTTAAACAGTGGGGTCCTCTTTAAACTATGATCTATCTGGGAGACTTAAGTGCTGCTGATGCAATTCTCAAGATAAGACAGTCAACTGAAACCTAAAACTAACGCTTATTTAGTTCATATCTACTTCTACATTATTATGAGCGTGTCATATGGTATACATATTAGGCTATTCACCAGAGATGTGTGAGGAAGATGAGCATTGTGAGAGGAAGAAATTCACCAATAGAATCGCTTAATACTTAGGTGAGCGCAGCAATCCTAATGGTGGATATTTTCCTCACATATCCAGTGGATACGCAGCCTTATTTATTGCAGCTAGATTTTTGTTTAGGCGACAGGATAGAAATTTATGACAGAGCTTGCTACATTTTTTTTAAATTTATTGTGAAGAACTAGTTTAATGCACAATGTAAGTATGAGTAACTCAAAATACCTATAAAGCCCTTCCATCATTCACATGCTCACACAATGACACCCACACCCTCTCACATAGTCTCACACAATCACACACACACCCTCTTACATTCTTTCACACTGTCTCTCACAAATCATTAACAATCATATTCCAGAAATAAGCTTCACAAGTTTACATACACTTATTAATTTGAGTAATACAGTTCAAGCTCCACATTATATGCATCTTAAAATGAGATATTGAAGTTTAATAACTACTTAAATGGAGGAATTTCTCTATCACTTATTTAACTTCTTAATTCCTTCTTTATGTGTAATGTTTTACTAAACATTTTATTTTTGTATAAATGTATGAATTCTGTATATTCACACTCAGAGCCCCAAGATACAGGCATATGCTTGGCTTGGGGCTCACTGGACCAGACAAAGTGTAATTAGGTTAAGCAATTCTTTGCTAGAGGCAGATCTCCCACTCATTGGACTGATCTGATCACAGTCATCCATATCAGAGTGCACACGCAACCGCTATCAACCGGCAGAAAAGGAGAAGCATTGCCAGATTAGTGATCAACGCCAAGAAGACTGATGTCTTTGGATACCCACCATGTACCACAATCTTAACAACCACTACCACTTTGTCAAGAGTGCCCGACTGAGATGAAAGAACAAGTACAAGGTCCACATGGTTCTAAGTGGTAACCTCTGGATAGCAGATTTTTGTCACAAGTGACAAACTGCACTATGCTGCATCCTCACTCTGAGACATAACAACGTTATGTCTCACGTGCCTGTTGTTTTATCAGATCAGGGTTTATCATCAAGTGGACAGCTAACATAAATGCTTTGATTTCGAAAAATAATCAGTATGTCTTAATAATAACCTCATTCTGTGTGTTATCCCCAGGAACCAGTAGAGAGCTCATGATGACTAGAATACATGTTGTCATCATCCAGAATGCAGCCTTCATCAGCAATGACGGTAACTCTTCATTTTTCTTGTCTTTGTCTTTATCCTGAAACATACAAAATTTAAATAGAAATTCAATATGTACCCAAGGCAAACTGGTGAAACAAAGACATCCATAACACCAGAGATCTCTTGAAAGTGTTGCCAACCTATGAGAGAATATGCTGTCTTTTTGAAAAAAATAGTTCCTAAGTCATATGATTTTTTTTTCCACCTATGACAAGCTATTGCCTGTCACCTACGTAATTTAAACAAATATTGTAATAATTTTATTATATAGTAAATAGTTACTTAATTAAATAACTTAAGTAACACATTTTTAAAAGACATTTAAAAGAATGGCCCCGAGTTTGTTGCCCGTTCTTCTCGCAGTGGCTGTATAAATTTTTTGTTTGCTGAATGTGGTAGCACAATGTAGAATATTTCAATATTAAAATTTGTAATTGACCTTCGTAAGAGCCTTGTAGACGCCTAAATTGAATAAATGACTTTGACTTTTGTTACTAGCATGAGCCAGTTTCTGTCAGAGTTTAATAGGGCAGGTAAGCTATGGCATCTAATGTGAGGATAAATGAATTAATGTCTACAGATAAGTATGGTAATCTTTTAAACAAATACTTAATGAGATGTAAAATTCAATATTGTGTATCTCAGATACCAATCGCAATACAGTGCTAAGCAGATCACTTTGTGCTACAAGTGGTGGCCTAGTTAAGTTTTAAGTGAGCCGATTACTTCAGAAAGCAAACAAAAATAATGTCAATTGAAATTCCAGCATATGCACTTAAGGAGAGGTCATAGATATGAAAAAATATATATATGTTATAGATTATCAATGTCAAAATGCGGAATTACCTATGTCTATACCAAATTAATTCTAGGTTAGCCTGAAAAACATCTTCGATCACATCACTTACCATCAGCTGAGATAGTGGTCAACACCAAGCTTATAAGCTATAAATAAAAAATACTAGATTTAAAATTATAGTACAATTACTTACCTTATCTTTATCATCTTGTTCTTTATTTCTTCTTGATGGTGTTGTATGAAGACCTCGTACACATGTGTTATAAGCTGTATTGAGACTTGGTAAATGTGATCGGGACAGCAATGCACATGCAGCTTTATATTCTGCATTGAACTGTTTCAGCCGCTGAAAATACAGAATGCCAAGGGAATAAGGCCAGAACCCTTTTATGATGAAGTCTTTCTAGGGTTTATCTGAACATTTGATTTAACTAGCTTTAAATTAATTTATAGCACTTCAAAGGTAAATATTTCAAAGTTTACAATTTGGGTTCATTGGGTGTGCACTAATTTTAAATGCATTTAAGAGCTTCTAAAATCTTTGATGTAATTATTTTTTATAACTCGAGAGATGCCAGCTATTTCCACTTTGGCTGCATTTATTTCCAAAATGTTTCCAGATCTATTGGAGTATTGAAAAAATACACATATACACTACATAACACTGAAATGATTTTTTATAGATGGTAGAAAGAGCTCAATTTACAACAGAAAGGAAGCAAATGGAATTCTGTATATATTATATATAACTTCATTACCTTTATTTCATTTGTATAAAAAAAATTGTTTTGCTGTCTATCTTTTTAGTATCAATTGCGTAGTTTATAATTTACATATTTTATATATAGAGTTCATTATGCTGTGAATTCTGTTACAAATTTTGCCTTAACATCTAAAGATCAAGCATATGATTAGATCTAGATGTGCACAAAAGAGTGTGGGAATATTGTATGCTTAAACTTTAGAGGTTAATCTATTAGCATCAGCATGGCTGAAATCAGTCATTTATGGAATGACTCATGTGAATAAGTCAGATAGCTCCGACTATAGTTTCAACCATATCTAGTGGGTTTTTTCAAGGAGAGCTTGGTGGAACAATGCTAAGCGAACATCGACATGGGTGTCCCGAGCTCTCCTTGTAAAATACCACCAGATGTGATTGAAACTATAGTTGGAACTATCCAACTTTTTCATGTGAGTTATCTTGCATTATTTAGTAAAATGAGGAAGACCACATTTGTTTTTATAATAAGATTTAAAAAATGTATAATTTTTCTAAATAGCTTACTGAAAACTGCCTCATTATTACTATCAAGGTAATGTGTAAGTTATCAACAAGTTTGAAAACATGGTATTCAAAATATGAGAAGAGTATGTTTACTTAAATGCATATAAGAACTGTATAGTATAAAGAACGATGTACCTATGCAAAGTGTTTCCAGCACTATGCATTCATTGTTCTTTCTACAGAATACAATCTACTTGTTATGTTGTGATATTTAACACTATGAAGTGGTATACAAACAACTAAAACATGTATGAGAGACTTTGGTATTATGCAGCAACAGCTGGCTGATGTGTTCATCAAGATCCAAAAACCTGCATAATTGGGGGGCACTAGTTCGCCACTATCTCCACATTTGTTGTGAGAATCGCAGTTAAGGATGGCAGATTTGGCTGCCTACCTTCTGTTATTTTTTCACGACCTTTTACGACTAACACGGAAAGATATGTTATGGTGCAATTTTACCCCACAGGCATGAGGCAACATATATTGAAATTGGGAAAGTATGATTCTGATTATAAAAGTAACGGATACAGATATTGAACTTACCGGGTTTTTTGATTTGCTCGTCAAATGATGTAATACTGAAATCGATCTACAAAGGTGTAGTACATTTTTATGGCATTGTTTGTTTATTTGACTCTCGACGACAGGATTTCGGAAATCAAAACATAGCTTCGATTGTATTTTCGAGGCCGATAGGGTTGGTAATCTTTTTATTGATAGCATATTGCCTTTTCTATAGAAACAATCCGGTATCAGTTCACTAAATTTACGTAAATTAAATTTGTTTTATTCATTATTTTCACGTTTTTAGTTTATATTTCAACTACTACATAATCTACTTAGATTTTTAGGTTAATTTTATTTATTTGTCAATTGTCATTTGTCAAGTCAAGATTGTCATGGTAATGTCAACGCTAACATCTGACAGTGGGTGCGGTCCGAAATGCACCAATAGTACTAATGGTGTGACCAGTACGAACGGAGCGATTTGGATATTGACGCCCACGGCCGGCCGCGCGGCGGCACGGCGCGGCGGTACTTGCATTATTATCCCTTAAGGAAAGAGCAACCTAATAAGAAGAATTTGGAGCGAGGAGACAATATTTCCCTATTCAGGTCAAATAGTTTTAATTAGCATTTATTAATCATTTTTAGGTTCGTCTTTGACCTTACCAGGTGATATGGTGTGGCCGAATATGTTAAAAGGCTATATCTATAATTTACTGACTCAAGGTTGCCGGAGTCTACCGTTAGGCGCTAGGCGACAGATTTTGGACTAAAGGTGATAGCTAGCCAGGCGAAGCGTAATCCCGCGACAGGAAGTCATGGAAGTCCTTGCATCACCGAACAATTCCTGGACCAAAAGTGCTTGTAGGGGACGTTGCCTATTAATATCCGATCAACTAAATTTTGAAACATTTATTGTCCAGCGGTAATAGCTATGGAAGTATGGACTGCTTGTCAAAATTCCATGGTTTTATCTCCATTGCCGACTAGAGCTTCACCTGCCCACCTGGCTAGTTACCACCCTCAATATGTCGCCAAGCACCTGACAGTGTGTTCCAGTAGCAGTCCTTCAGAGCCAGTTAATAATTATGAAATTCACATGAGACTTAACAACTGTATGTGTGATGGATGCAGTGCAGTTCGTCACTTGTGATGAAGTTCATCTGGTTTAGACAGGTTATCGCTTAAGATCAGGTAGGCCTAGTGTGAGTTCTATCACAATCCCATAAAAAACAACTTCCGCTACTGTCATTACTTGGATGGGCCATTGCCAGCGGCATTTACTACTAAGCACTTCTGTTCTCAGCAGAAAACTTTAAAGCATGGTCCCAGTTGCTGTCTTAAGATGGCAGCGTGTATAGCATGGTGGTAGGGTATTTTGTAAATGGCTGCGTGACTTGCTACCATACTAGAAAATCTATCGTTCTGGAAACTGCCTTCAAAGCCAGTAATTCTAGGTTAGCCTGAACAACAGATAGTGTAAAACCCTAGCCTATCAGCAATAAATAAAAGTTCTGAAAGATAGGGTCCAGATATACCCTAAACCAGTGAGTGTGTATGAACAAAGTGCTGAGATTAAAGGTTGATGGAACAGCTGAAGTATAATGCCAAATTGTAAAAATTCAGGGTCCCCCAGGAATAACGTTATTACCTTATGTGAACCAGTAACAAAGTTTCAATGTTGTGATTAAGTATTAAAGCCAGTGGAGATACATCATCATAAAAAATTTATGACATAACATAATGTGTTCCATAAAATAATGCATGTGTCATCCATCGCTAAAACTAAATAAATTAGTATGCAAAGCAATCAATTACCTTATGTATCCATAGCCAGGTGACGGCTGTTGCGTGCTCTTCACCTGAAAGAAGCAAACATAAAATTTTATCACATATTGTTACTCTCTTTACATTGTTACACTGTTTATTAGTATTGTATTTTTATTTTAGTTACATAATAAGGCCCGTGATTGCGGCTATCTTTCTTTACTGGCTTGCTCAGTACCCATTTCTGGCAACAAACTATTAATAGCTTACCTCACCAAAAAAGATTTAAAGAAAATAATATGCATCTTTAACATAGTGAGCTTTGTTTTTTGTTGCATAAGTTGTCTAATGTATGCCTAACTGGCATATAGCCATAATTCCTATATGCCAGGTACCAGGAAAACTTCAGCGTAAATAATCTCTCAAATCACATGTCAACCACAATGCTGTGTTATGTTAATCAAACATAGTACTTTTTATGAGATAAATTAAAACTAAGGTCGGACTTAAATAAAATAATCCGTAGATTTCAAAAATACTAATGGAATTTCGAAAAAGTGAGTGGAATGGGGTGTTTATGGTGGGAAATTATTTCACCTTATTCGTATTCGTAAACATGAAAATTGCCAAGTGGGAAAATATAGCTCCCGTTATTTGTTACGTCGGGTTACGTATACGGAATTATACGATTATTTTTATTATTACTGAAACGATTTACGTTTTCAGACGAATCTGAAAGCTCCGCTAAATTTTTCATGCTTATTTTGAATTCTTTGTGTGCCATAGATATTGCTATACCTGGAAATCACAAAAAAAAAACTATAAGTTACAACAAAAAGAAAAAACCAAAGGCTATAAAGTTATTCCAATTATAAGTATATACGTTTGATATGTATAGTTTGAATTTTTTCATGTCAGTAGCAGACAAAGGGAAATAGGTAAATTTTAAAATCGGATATTGTTTCGTCTTATAGTGTTATCAGAGTTATTTTACAGCCAAAGCCTTGAAAAATAGATCTACTTCAGGTTGACAACAAGTTCATGTACTTACTACATTTTTTCTCAACAATTTTGCCAAAAAACAGTTTCGAATAAACGGACAATTTTTGACTTTGAAATTAGCTGACTAAAATGTTGCCAAACCACAAAATTGAAACTCATCCAAAGTTTAAATTTTTTATGACTGGTATTGGTCAATGCTGGCTTATATTAAAAATAATAATTTTTCGAGTTGTGGAAATACTTCCCGTTATATGATTTAGGGTTATCATTATTGAAAAGGGCGAACATTAAGACATAATCCATCTTCAAACAATACAAAAAAATAACCTCCCAAGCTTCTCAAAAAATTTATGGATTTTAAATTTTAATGAGTAGGTACTACCCGAGATAGCTGCAGGAACTGTAAAAGGTTACTTTAGACTTATAACTTTTCAATTGTTGTGACAGTTGAGCCACAATAGACATGTAGGTATACAGTAGTTCAACTCCGCGGTATCCTGGAATTCAATGACAAATGACGATCAGAGCGCTAGGGAAATCACTTTCGAAATTTTGAGTGTTGTTGTTTGTTATAAATAAATATTTTTTTTTATAATAATTGTTTTATTATAAATAAATTTTGTTGTGAATAGGTAAAAATATAACTATATATATCTATTTATTTGAGAGAACAAAAGCGCGCGCAGAATTGGTTAAAAAAAATGCCATTGTATTTTGTAAAATAGTAAGGCCACCAGTAAAATTTCCCTTCAAAACTCCTTGGATTCTTTTTTCTAGTAAAATGATGAAAAGATTACAACCTCTATAGCGTCAATCTGCTGACAGCTTATTAAAACTAAACTATAAGTAAACACAACAGTAAAGCATGTGAACATCAGTCTAGTTGTACCTATCTTTTTGTACCTCCACGATGTAGCGGAGGCCGCACGGTTGATCACGTGACTGAATTCGGGTAATTTCTTCGTAGTTAAACTACTGCTTAAGAAGCTCCATGTATCTATTGTGGTTGAGCCACATATTCTTAGGCAAGCCAATTCTTGGTCCGAAATTAGCTCAGAGCGTTATTGGCTCGCAGCGCTCACGATTTCACGGCGCCCATACGCAGCACCATGGGTGATACAATAGGCTTTCCCTATCATAAGATTTTCTAAACAAGTATAAAGTTTTGTTTTAGTTTTTTTTTTTATGTTTCAGTGCCCGGAATATGCACCAGGCCCACCTGATTTTAAGTGAAATAACCTCTGCCTAAAACAGGTGCATTCCGTCACAAGTGACAAATTGCGCTGCGCCTGTCACCTCAGACATAAAGTTGTGCCCGTAATTTTACTGGCTCTCAAGGACTGCTGCCGAAACACATTATTGTGTGCTTGGTGACAGATTTTCTACTTGAGGGTGGTAGCTAACCAAGCGAGCATTCGCAAAACATCTGCAATCCTAAACCAACAACCTGTACCGACGGCATATAACGTGCCCTTCGAAGCACGGAAGGGAAACGGCATATCGCTGGTTAAATGCGAAAGGGTCACAAGTCAAAAAACTGGAAATTCGTTTTTATTGTAAAATTGCGATTTAAAGTAGTCATTCTTTTATATAAGAAAAAAACATACACAGTTATCGGACTAAGAATAAGTAAAATACAAAAGCGGCCATTTTGCATTTTAGCACTTTGAGAGTTAACTTCCGAGCCATGCAGCCATTTTGTCAGTTACGACTTGGTTTTCGGCGCGAGCTCACGTTACTTTTATGCTATAGGGTCACATCACGAATAAAATTAAATTTTAGACTCAAAAGTAATAAGACAAAGTGCCATATTTTGGGATGCGGCCGTATTGCTTATAAGGAACAGGTGAGTACACTACTATTTATTATGCAAATATGCCATCATTTGATATGCGTCCACTTTGAACATAAAATTAACTCTCAAGTAATTTAAAACTTTGTGCAAAAAAGCGTTATTTTCAATATGTCCATATGGCATATAAAATAAACAGCAGTATGTTATAATTATTTTTGTGTTAAGGTATCTTATTTGTGATGCATCTGTTTTTAATATAATATTTTAGTGAATATTGTGCAAGTTGCGTAAATCGTAGGTACGTAATACTTTACGAAATACATCTGCTTATTCATTAATACTTCTGTTCTGCTTTGTTAATGTAAGCCGAATTGAACACGGTTTACAAATCTGGTATTTCTTAAAATGAAAGAATATTATTGTGATATTATATTGATAGTTTTCAATACGTAGAATACAAAAATATTATCAAAACGCGTAAATATTGATGAAACAGTCATCTTTTTTGCTGGTCGTTAACAAAACGATGCGAGACTTGTTAATAGGTATTTTTTTCTCTATTTACAGAATGGATAGCAGAGCTCAAATAATCTTGAACATGGTTTCAGATCATCAGAACGAGAAGAGTAAAAAAAACAATCATCTAGTCAGTGAGGAAGCCATCATACTACAAAGCCAGAAGAAACTTCAAGAAGACGACGAGAAGTTTTGCATGGTGGTAGGGCATTTTGCGAATGCCCGCCTGGCTAGCTACCACCCTCAAGTAGAAAACCTGTCGCCAAACACCTAACGGTGTGTTCCGGCAGCTATCCTTGAGAGCCAGTAATTCTAGGTTAGCCTGAACAACATCTTCGACCACATCATCACTTACCATCATGTGAGATTATGGTCAAAGGTAAGCCTACAAGCTACAAAAAAAAAGATAATTTACCAGGCAAAACAATTTAGGTGTTTAATGACAGGAGAGAGTGCCGTACGGGTGTTGGTAAGTTATATTGATGATAATTTTTAATAACTCTGATGAGTCAGTCAGCAACACACTGAGGTTTACTTGTGCACATTAAATGCCTTTTCACTTTGTTGCAGATGGTTTGATGGGGTCTTTTGTTACAACAAGCAAAAAAAAACCACTTGAGATGGTAAACTAAACGAAGCCAGAAGTGCAGATAACACCTGTTACTTATTTGTGAATAGGATTCAGCCTCCATTAGTGTTTGCGTGGTCATGATAGAGCTAATACTAGTAGCGGCTGTTTCTTATTTCAAATCCAAAGTTTCAACGATCCAAGCTTACTTGAATTAATTTGATAATATTATGGTAACTTATTTAAGTCTTTAACTAAATTAAAAATTTACGAGAGGAAAAATTTAAGTCATGTGCGGGATTCGCACCCTAAAATTTGTAATTTTGTAATGTAATTCGCAGAGCATGCGTTATTGCAAACATAAAAATATTAAAATTATAGGGTTGGGTTACATTCACAAGTTTAAAGCTAATTGCAAAAATAGTCTTGTTTGTAATATAACGTAAGTTGAACTATAGATGTCGCTCCATCCCAAAACGATGGTTAAAAAGAACGATAGGAAAAACTTGAGTTATGGACTCATTGTCTTGTTGTTCAATTGGATTAGAGCATACCCCGGCAAATGGGTGGATGGACGCGGGTTTGAACCCCGCACATGACTTAAATTTTTCCTCTCGTAAATTTGTAATTTTGTAATGTTATCCGCAGAGCATGCGCTATTGCATATTAAATTATTTATGTTTATATTTAAATTAGATTACAAGTAGTTTATTAAAAACCCATAAGAATATTTGACGGAATTAACTTTTTATAATAAATTCTCATTATTTTCACACATACTACTCTGTCAATTAAGTAACTAATACACAAAATAATAAATAATCAAAAAGAATACACAAAATGTAAGTTGTTCATTAGAACTGTAAAAATGTTGTAAGTACTAATACTTTTTATAAAATAAGGGTAACCTGTTATTGGCCTTTCTTATCAGTATGTACATGTTATTAGTTATATATATTTGTAAAGGCTGTTGGTTTCCTAAATGAATACAAAAAAATAATATGTTACAATTTATGAGAAGTAGATGAAAATAAAACAAAGTTATTTAAAATAAATAAAATGTCAATATCGTAAGCAATTAAACAAACAAAAGCTTATCGTTGATCTCAACACCAAAACAACCGAGGTGCTTTTGAAACGTTTGTCTTCTTACATATTCTCGATTTACTATGTAAAGAAAATATAATTCAATTATTACAATAGACAATATAATTCAATTATTTATTTATAACACCAAGTTACAAGTCAAAACATACATTACTTTAATTTGGGTTAATCAAATTATAAAATATTTATAACATAATAACATTTTGCAATTGCAACATTTGTAATAAAATACGAATTAATTATTAAGTGCAATTATATCATAATAAATTATATATATTAAAATAAATGATGAAAAATATTATATTATATAATAGGCAAATTACAAAACTCTTCTACAGAGTAGAATGAGTAGGCTAGGAGCCATTTTCTGTCTCGATTTAAAAACAGTTGCGTCGCTTTTTATCTTATCCGGCAGCCGGTTGTATATAGAGGGACTCATAATATATACAGACCTTTCCGATTTACGCAGCCTGTGCTTGAGGGTGACAAGGGCGCGAGCAAACCTATAAATATATAAACCGATAATTATCAAGTTAACGTTGGTTAACGACTGGTTGTATGATATATTCAAGTGATATTGTATTGTGTCTAAGAAGGCTCGTCTGGCTGTTCAGGCTGTTCATGGAGGATTGTTGGTTCCGACACTAATGTATAGGAGTGAAAGCTAGGTATGGCAGAAAAAGCATGAGAGTAGAATAAATGCAGTGCAGATGAGAGCATTGAGAAGCATGATTGGAGTCAAACGAAGTGACAGGATAAGGAATAATGTGATAAGGGAACGTGTTGTGAATGAGGATGTAGTGACAAAAATTGAGAAAAGTATCTTAAGATGGTTTGGACATGTAGAGAAAATGAATGAGATGAGACTGACTAAACAGATATACATGGGACAAGTGAACGGAAAATTTGGAAGGGAAAGACCTAGACGAACATTCCGAAATCAAATTGAAGATGTTTTGAAAAAAGGACAGGTCAGGAGTACCCTAATCCGACGCTCATCTAGGAAACGATTGATGAATATAGATGAAGCGAAAGAGATATGCAAGGATCTTAGCAAGTGGAAATCTGTGGTATCTGCCTACCCCTAACTAACATCACGCCTCTTTCCCGTAACGGGAAAGAGGCGTGATATTATGTATGTATATTGTATGATACTGTATCTTAAGTTTTTGATAAATGTGATTGACCTGTTATCCAAGGTCATTGAGATGTACTTGTGCATATCAAATGTCTTTCTACCTTTTTGCAGATGGTTTAACAACGTTCTATTAAGAAATCAAGAATAGATAACGACAGATTGTCAACTAAACGAAGGCAGAAGAGCAGACACCTACAAATGATTTGTAAATTTGGTGCGGCCGAAATCGGTGTTAGCGTGGTTATGATGAAGCTTACGCTGATATCGACTGTGTCCTATTTCAAATCCAAAGATTCAACATCCCAAGCTTAATTTTATTAATTTGATGTTTAATTAATTTCTAGTTTATATTTATGTTGGATTGTTACTCAAATATTTCGTGATAGTATATTCAGAAATCATAAGAATATTTGACTAGGTTTGTAAATAGCATACAGCCGTCATCGATTTTGGCGTGATTATGATATAGCAAAGTCGATGTCCGTTGTACCTTATTTCAAATCCAAAGATTCAACGATCACAGCTGACTTGAATTAATTTCGTTTATTACTTATGTATTTTTGGTATAAATATATTAGTTTTTTTTAATTGACCTAATTTTTTTTAAACGTCCTGTTCTTCCATTGATTTTGTGTGGCATTTTCATGAAGTCGTTACGATCGGATAAAATCATTTCCTTTTATTATTGTTGAATTGTATTATTTTTAATATACATAGTTAAGTTTGATATCGTATACAATTTTAATTTACAAAGCAAACATCACTAGGAAAATAAATTAGGTAGGATCTGAATTATAGGGCACAGGTCTCTCAGGTATTGATTCAGCGATCATCTTTAAGTTTATTCATGATCACCGAATAAATAGTTATCAAGCTATTCTATAGTAGCGTGCTACACATATACAATATATAGCACGCTATTTTCCTAAAGTTGCTTGAGATTGGCAATTTATTCAACAATATCAGACGATTTTGGCTAAAGTCGTTTTAAATCAATAACTTACGACGTAAAAATAAATAAAAAAAAAATTCAATACTTTCGGTTTTGTGACTTTAGACAAGAATAAGACGTCCCCTACCAACTTCCGGGGCAAACAAATCGCCGATGCTAAATTGAAGGTATTGAGGAGTTTCGATTAAAACCAGGTGAAGGATAATTTGTTTGTTGGTTGGTCCACAGAATTCACTTCAGAATCGAGATAAAGATACTCGAGAATAAAGAAAATATCCGGAATTTTCTTGCTCAAGTATCACAAACGTTTGTTCTTGCATAAAGTAATCACATCGTTGATCACAGTGAAGTTAAAAGTCTCACCTAATTTTGTTAAGAGAAAGTGGCCTCTCTTCCCTTTTTCTTTGACTGTAAATATATTTATATACTTGTTTTACTTAGTGACCCCAAAAGTAAGCTCGTATTCTTTATAAGGAGAGGTGGAGGGAAAACAGTCAGGAGACGATTCTCACAGTCTAGAGCGGGGAGGGGCTCTCGACCAATGCCGCAAGAAATCCGATAATAAGAAGACTTAAAAAAATTAATTTATTCTGTACTTACCTTAACTTAAACTTATTTCTGTTATTAAGTAAAGAAGTTCTCAATTCTACTGTTTTTTTTTGTGTTATCCTCCTATGATTATGGTGTATCGATTTTGATGATGTTTTTTACATTCGAGAGATGGCGCTTGTCAAATGGCCATTTAAATTTGAGTGAGATCTGACGAATAATATATTAGTTTGTTTTTTTTTCTATCGAGAAAATTTTAAGTAATCGTGTTTCTAAAGTGTATGATTTATAGAATGAATCCTTAAATATAGTATATATTAATTACATAACTCAAACTTAAGAAATAAAGATACGGCAAGGGATCAAAGGAACCACAATAACGTATCGCTGCCTCGGTGCAGGCTTAAACTTATTATAGACGTGTAAAACGATTACGATATTTGTATAGCGTCATTTACCTATTGCTATATAAATTATATATAACCAACAAGCAGGCGCGCGTTATTTTGTGACGGCATTAGTCGCGCGTAACCGAAAAGACCTATTGGAGATTTCAGGGATTTCAAACACTATTAATCCATAAACATATATTTTTTTGTATTCAGATATTATCAGTAAGTTAGGACATAATTTGTATTGAAACTAAATTTATTCACATAGTAAATTTAAATCAAATAGCATAACTAAAATTTATTTGCAATTAAAAGCAATTAGGCAGCACGAAATATCTGAGCCCTTATTTATTATGTCTATTTTTTCGCGATATTAGCGCAATTATTTCACTATTAGTTAGCTGTCAACTTATCACCTTTGTAAAATAAACACTATTACAAGCTTAGTTCTACGAGTTTTGTTGATATTTTTGACGACAGGCGCGTGGCGTGTTTTCGCTAACAAATACAATCAGTTTGGTTGTGAGAGCCCACTGAGAGAATGTACACTGTTTATACCGTAAACAGTAAAACGAGGACAGGCTACTAGGAAAGTGAAATACATGCGACAAGCAGTAATGATAAAATTATTAATAAAAATGTATCGTCGAATCGACGCCGTGCGACCGCTTGAAGGTTAATGATATATTATTTTAACTTGTAAAATTATTTTAATTTGGTTGATCGATGAATCAACGGTTAATGGTGTGAGTAATTCACTATATAATAATATGAATCACTATTGTTGTATTTTAATTTAGTAGTAAAATAATGAAATGCATTCACTATTTTAAAAGACTAGAGACTATGTGTTCTAATTCCATCCACGTCATAATAAGTTGTATATACTAATAGATAAAATATGTGAGGTTGCTGTAAGTTGCTACTATCGGTAGCTTAGGAATAAAGCGTCGCCGGATACTCCATTACCGGACGAGGAAAAAGGTGCCAGTATGCATTAATTCTTTCACCTTACAAGAGTTTTATAGTACGACAAAAATTATGAACTTACACTACGCGGTGTAGTTGATATTTGATTTATTGAAATTGTATGCTATTATTATTATTTTCATATTTTCCAAAATTTATCAGAGCGCTTAGTCGATGTGACGCACGACTAAAATGCTGGCACCTATTTGGCTCAACGAATAAGCATTGCAATTCAACGAGGCAGTGGCACTGGGCTGGAACAAACTGGTAGTGGGCTGGAGTATTTGGACTATCAGTGCTATCTGCAATAAATTATAGGTTGCCTAAAAGCTTTTATTGTAGTAGATGTAGTATTGTATATAGTTCTTAGTATTTTGTTAATAATGTATGCTATATTTTGTTATTAATGTATGCTAGGAGACAAAGATTATGCTGGATAGAAAGCGTCGAGCAAAGATTTCCTGCCAATATATAACTTGTATCACAATCATAGTTACTTTGAAGACATCATGTTATAATCTAAATCATGATTGTTTAAAGGAACTTTGATGGTGTTATGAACTGGCTACTGATATCAATAATTAACAGTCATCATGAAGCAGCAGTTTTGAGAAAAAGATGATTTCTAGAAAATTCCACGTACAACTGAACTCACGCGCTCACATCTGGGCATGAAGAAGACGCGCCCTTCCAACTTCAAAATTTGATAGTGTCTGAATCTTCAGTAATAAAACATAGATATTATGTCGAGTCATAGACGAGTGGCACCACCTAAACTTCGTAAACAAATTTATATTGCTATAGCACAATCACTATTATTGTGCTATAGCAATTATTGTTTTCCTGCTTGGGGAGATGTCACAGACAAGATTTTTTGGAGCTAGAAAAATCACAAACAAGTATCCAACTGACATGCTTTACTATCGACATACATACTTCAATAAAGAGATACATTACACTTTGAGCCACTTCCTACTCACATGGACGTGGGTTTTGGTGGTACTACTAGGTTAGGTTAGTAGGTGCATTTTTTCCGTAGTCGTAATTTACTGTATCTCTCACATGAGATATGGAACAGGCATAGGGCAGAGGTTAGTCCGCTTAACATCAGGTGCACCTCGAGCTTGTTCCATTATAATCACATAAAAAAATATTTTAAAAAGCTTTCGCTTGTTCATACTGACATAATATTTCTCAAAAAATGATGTTCACTTATTAGAGATTGGTATATTGATCTTAATAAAAATAGTCCAGCCTAAGACACAAACCATTCATTACGTAATTTTGTATATATGTATTATATTTCTATGGCTTGGAGAGCAAACAAACAGTCAGTTCACCGGATGGTAAGTAAGCTAAGGTATTTTTTGTTTTTAAATTAGATGGTAAAATTAATTACTAAAGATATTGGAACGTTTAGTTATAAAATTAAAAAGAGAGCATATGAACATCAAAAGAAAATATATCGACATTACATTAAGGGAAATAGTAAACGCTGACAAAGCTCTCGTGGCTCAGAATTTACACCCACGGGATGTTTGCAGTGCAGCAATGAGAATTCCGTCTGGATACGTACAACCCTAAGGTTGGAAATCTGTCACCAAGAATGTACTAGTACATTCCGGCAGCTTTGCTTGAGAGATAGTTCACAGACTGCGTTATATCTGTTTAACACCTTCGACCACATTATCGCTTATAATTTTATATATAAATTAGGGAAGAGGCCTTATAGTCTGGAAGTCGGAGGTCATTAGGTGCTGCGGGGAGTGGGCAGTATCTTCACTCAACAACATTGTGTTGTAGCATCAGAGTGACCCAAAAATTATAAAAAAGTAATAGTTACCTCATAAAGTTTGAACAAAATAACACTGATATTATATGTGAAGCTAAAATTTTGTTGGCTTGCGTTAGAATGTACAATACATAGAGCTTGACTTCACTAAACATACAATTCACTTCTGAAAGGGAAGCAGTAGTCATCCCGACGCAAAAATAACTTAACTGTACTTTATAATTTATATTCAATCTATTAATGAAACCGAAGTTTATATCCGGAGGCCATTAAAACTGAAGAGATTATGATGCTTTTAAATTTTTAGTTAACGTGTGAATATTTATCTTATCCTGACGGAAAAATTGCCTTCCTATACTGTATGACAATGAAAGCTTTTTTAATCCGTACGGACCGGGAGCAATGCTGCCAGCATGCCTGGTTCCGTTGACAACTGGTAGTGGGCTGGAGCATTTGGACTGCCGGTGAGCCTGCTATAGGTTGTCCAAGTGCTTTTATTGTAGTAGCTACAGTATTGTTTATAGTTCGTAGTATTTTATTAAATTATTTTTAAATGCAAGAATATTTTGCTCTTGTAATATACTATTTGGTAGATGTTTATAAATTTTAGGAATCATACCAAATATAATATTTCTAAGTAGAACATTGTATTAAGCTTCACGGATATTATTTTATGTGTCAAATAAATACCGAGACTTTATACGTGTACCGAGAGGGCAGATTCATTGGAACTTTTGAAAATAGGGTACACAGCTGTCTATGTGTGAGCAAATATGCCTCTTCCACACTTTCTTTAGGATATAAAAGCTTTAGCCTTATGATGAGGCTAAGGTGGTGATACTAACTAACAACAGAGGTAAAGAATAGTCAACCTTCATGGAAGTGCACGTGGTATTAGCCGTATATTGATAGCAACCCTTTAATTTATGAGAATAAGAAATTTATAGAACTAACCGATTGGGAGCATTGCCGACTGTCTAACCAAGTACGTCCTAATTCCTTAATCCCCTCTTCCGCACATTATGGCCTATACAGTGACCATGACTGTAGAAGCGTACCTCATTCGGGACTGCAGTTGACTTGGCTGTCTTGTATTGGCCGCCTATAAGGAGCAACACCTCCTGACTATGAAGTGACACCTGTCATATAACAGTTATCTATTATAACTATGTTTTGTTAGGTCATCACTTAAAGAGGTGTTTTCTTAAATAATTTATATGACCAGTGACACATTACTCAAAATGTATGTTGTGGTTTTTTAGCACAACAAAATAAATACGTTGAATGAGTACCTTCCAAATTACGACGATGTACCTAATATATATTTTTTCAATGTTCTAATGTAAGTGACTGTTCTGTCTTGTTATCAAAAATATCTTTAAACATTAACATAATTTAAAAGATATAAACGCAGGCAGGTTTATTTTATGTGTTTGATTTTTCCTACAGTAAGTGAAATGGATAATCAAGTAACAACATATGATATAAATATAGCTAAGTAATATTACATTACACCGCCACGTAATGTTAATTTGAAGTTACAATTCTTGACTACTGAAATACGGTAACATATTGAGAATAATACGTTTGAAAACTCTTTTTAAGCGCCGTCTTCCTTTATTATACCTCATATCTTTACACATCAAAAGCTACTTTTTGGAAGTAGCTTTTTAGCAGCAGCCCTTTTCACTTCCCCTTTTTGCTTTGATACAAGCTGCTATCATTGTGTTAGTCTTCCTTCATAGAAGTGCCCATTAAATGCGAGTGCTCTCCAGATAATTGATTTTCATAGCATAGTTTGACTTATTTGTAATATTAAGACAAGTCAGCAATTCGATAGCAGGATATCACCACTTCATCCTTAGCACATGTGTCTCGCAGAAAGGTAACTACTATTAGGTAACGGACGGCTGTTGATTAGCATAAGTAATTTCAATTAACTGCTTAGAAATGAGGTAGTAAGGTATTTTGAGGAGCGCACGGACTATGTGTTTACATCGTAGATTATCACTAGTGACCTGATGGTTTGATTATGTGACTTCAGATTTAAGTATAAACCAAGAAAACCAATGAACATTACAAGGGAACACGTCGCTGCAATAGTAATTTTGTCAATTTATCACATAATAATACTATATAAAACAGCTCGTGCGCGCGCCGTGCTCGGTGACTTGCTTCTTCATGACGAGAATGTTAATATGCTGACAACATCGGAACTTTAATAAGACATGCATATTTGTACTTAAATTTGAATTATCATATTAAATAGTATTATTATGTGATAAAGTGACATATTGATTTTATTAACATTTTGTATTTTCTTTTCTTTGTATTATATTTTTCGTGATTGTATTTTAATTTAGTATGACATTGGGTGTTTAGTAAATATTAATAATATTAATAATTGTGTAGAATTGTATAATAACTGATAATATATAATGTGTATAATGTATTTTTAAGTAATATTGCTTTTTTTGTTTGCAATTTATGTTTTAGACATGTTGGCGTTTTGGACATCATAGTCCGTTAGCCACATTGTTTTTTGAATAAATAAATAACATCTTGTTTCTTCTTAATTAATTTTTATATTCATGCTATACATATTTTGTATATTCAGAATGACCTAAGCTCCACTACCTTTTGGTAAAACCAAGTATTATTATATGTTCCATGGTAAAACTTAAGCCTGAGCTTGGATATCGTTATTCGACACTGCTGTTCACCCATCTGTCTTGTGCCGGTCTCCGAATCAAGATCAGTTACATCAGTGATGGAAGATGCAGCTGTTTTTGGGCAATATACTTATGCATGTATGGCGAAGTCTATAAACGAGAAAAAGTTCATTAAAAAATGTTAGATCCTGTAACATCATTTTAACAATGGATTTTTTCAAAACAAAGATAAATGAGGTATGTTATTTAATATTATGGTAAAATTCGCAGCGCGCGCCCACTCTGCACACTCTGCCGCCGCCGATTGTGAAGTGAAATTGGTTTCAAAATCGTTTAATTTGGAATATAATACTTGACTGATGAATGTTAGGTTAGTATTAAGTGTTCTGTTATGGCTTAGAGTTGCCTGTAAGCGTGGGTTCGAATCCCACACGTAGCATATTATGATACCATCTTATTATATTTTAATGTATGACATACATTTTATAAGTAGCTTAGATAAGTTTAACTAAATGTAGTTGTGATACTATAAATTATTGAACGCTCGCAATGGGTATACTGTTGAAACTTCTCTGTTATATTACCATCTTTGTGTACACAGTTATTCAATCAAAAATAATCTGATTTCTGAATTACGTTTTAACTCACACAGCGATGTGCAGTCAAAAGTATTTTTGTTGTATATAGTTTGTGTGCTAAGAGACGAAGCTTATGCTAAGTAAAAATCTGTAGATCTACAATCAGGTCAACAAGAAAGCGTCGATACGTACCAGTCTGTCAAAGAATATATTGTACCACCACCAGAGTTATTTTGAAGTATTCATGTTATTCCCTATATCATGTTGCCTTAAAATAACTTTGGTGGTGATACTAACAAGCTACAAATCTCTCAAATAGAAAACCTTCATGGAAGTATACGTAGTTTTAGTAGTATTTTTATATTTATAGAAAATTCCGCAGTGAGCTAAGCGATGTACGGTGTTGATAATGTATTAAATAATTATATGTAGATATATTTTTATTACTTACCATTTATAAGTTAGTTTTAAAGGAATTTGTTCATCTACAAAACGTTTAAAGTTTTCGTTACTAAATGTTCCTTATGTTGTAACAAACATTAAGCTTGGCTTAGATAAACTCTCTATTGACAATGCGAATGGATTCAAATTGACAGTGGGATCCACATATACATGAACTAACCGGAAGAATTAGTTCTGCTGCATATGCAGTTTGTAAGATAAGACAGTAAACAGATGTAGCTACTGCATGGCTAGTTTAATTCGCATACTTCCACAGTATTATTTCGTATGGTATATTGCTGTGGGGAGCTGCTGCTGAGATAGAGACAATCTTTATCTTAGAAAAGCGTGCAATTCGAGCCATATATGAAATGGATCCTAGGGAATCTCTTAGGGATCTTTTTAAAGAAATTGATATTTTAACTTTACCAAGTCTGTATATATTTGAAAATATTATGTATGTTCGTGAAAATTTGAGCAAATTTAAATCAAACAGTGACAATCACGATTATAACACAAGGAATAAAGATAAAATAGCGGTGCCAGGTTTAAGATTAGCAAAGACAAATAAAAGGTCCTTCTTAGGCTATTGTGCGCGGTTTTATAATAAATTGCCCAAACATATTACAACGCTCACAGAAAGAAAATTCAAGTTGCACGTGAAGAACAATTTGATAAAGAAATCTTACTACACAGTTTGTGATTACTTAAACGACAAAAATGCTTGGACTGGTTTGCCTCTGCCTGCGCCTGTCACCTACGTAATGTAATTAAATATTGCTATAATTGTATTATATTGTATATAACAACACATTGTAAAAAGACGTTTAAAAGAATGGCCCCTAGTTTCTTGCCCGATCTTCTCGCAGTGGCTCTATAAATTTTGTTTGCTGAACGTGGCAGTACAATGTAGTATATTTAAATATTAAAATTTGTAATTGACCTTTATAAGAGCATCGTAGACGCCTAAATTGAATAAATGATTTTGACTTTGACTTTAAGAATGCAATAAAATTACCACATACACATATGGGTTTTCTGCGTTTAGAGATTTTCTTCAGTATACTTTCCATAGCGGATAAAAATTATGCAAAATTTTGAGCACGACCTTGATCTGTTGGTCGTCGATATACACACAACACAACATGCCTGTCCACCTCCACACAAGAAACCTCACAGACACGTTCGGAACATCTGATATCTGACTATGTCACGGCGTTCTTTAAATTTTAAGTTATTTTTAACAAGAATAATACACCCTCCTCCTTCTGCAGATGATCTGTAAAACGCACTGCCTACACTAAAATTCTTTACATTAAATAACATTGTATCTACTCTAAGCCATGTTTCAGTGAAACATAATGAATCAAAAGGAATTGATCTACGAACATTTCAATTTTAAATATTTTGCCAGGGAAGCGATTTATATTTTGGTAGTACAGTGCTACCCGTGGGGTGCCGGGTTAGAATTGCACCTCCCCATATTATCCCGTGGGTGTCGTAAGAGGCGACTAAGGGAAAAATACTTGAAGGTGGGTAGCAGCGCCTTCTAAAGAACTGCCAAATTACACTGCGATCCCCAAGACGCCTGCCAAGCGTGGGGATAATTATCCCCACTATCAGGGGAGGCTGTGTTCAGCAGTGGACGATCCGGCTGTTGCTGATGTCAGAACACTTCCGTGGTGTCTGCTCTAAAAGTTTAACTGAATATTTATAGTAGTACATGTACTAAAATCTGTAGCGTCAATAAAAGACTTGGTTATATTTCCTATAACCGACTCAAAAATAAGTTACCAAAATAGCATTTAATTTTTTATATTTCTTAGGTAGGTACATCCTATCCCAAGTCAACATAAATTTAGTAATAAATGTATTACAGTCAAAAAATAAAAGGTTGTCACCATGACGACATATCATATTAAATAATATAGCATTTAATGAGCGAATATGCTCATTAACTGGCTTTTAGTCAGTGCATTGAAATACGGAAAAGCACATAACATAATTACACATACTAGTAACATTATCACACTCCATGCATCATTTACTTATTTACAACTAAGATGCTAATTGTTTCAACTTATGTTGTATCTTAAAAACTAAGTGAGTCCATTTTTTTTCATTCCTTTTCTTTTTTGGTTTTTTCATTTTTATTTACAAGTGATTTTATCTAATATTCTCTTATGTTAGTGAGTTATATGCTCAGTTATTCTAAGAATTTAAAGTTAAAGCTAAGTGTTATTTCATTTGCAAGGAGGATTTCTCCTCCTGCGTCAGCGTCAAGTATATATAGTTTTGGGAGGTCTTTTGGTTTAATGGCACCTGTGTATCGTTGAAGCTTCTAGGAGTGAATACGAGATGTTGGGGAGTTAAAGCCCGTGTACACTTCGCGCAGGACGTACGCCACATCCATGGAATTCCGTTGCATGCAGAACAAACATCCTTCGCTGTTTGCACATTAAATGAGGAAAAACATCTTAGGAATTTCGTTTGTAAAACAGCGTCTTTTTGCCGAAGCTCTCAATGTTTGGTGGTAAATTGAAGTTATTTTAGTTTGTACAGTTCATGCCGCAGTGTCTGAAACTGACTGAGGCGAATTTTCTAGATTTTAAAGTTTTATCTAAGCAAGTCAAGTCTTGCCCTCTTGAGCATCGTGCCTCGTTGCCTCTCAGTTAAATCGTAAGTGTCTTAGTGATATTAAGAGGCCCCTTCCCCACCCACCTAACTACAACGCAAGCATGGTCTAAAAGCATGTTGTTTCATCCAACGCTTGGTCTGAATGCGAAGCACAGCAAAAAGAAAGAGACGGTGCCTGAACCTTCAGCCGGAACTCGGGAATTTCCGCTGCTGACTCGCGGCTGCTTCGGTAGTTCGGGAGTCATTCATGATTTCGAGCACAGATATATGTTTATGTATACTATATTATGTAACCATTAGCGAGCGTTCATTAAGCTATACAGCTTAATGAACGCTCGCTAATGGTTCGCATGGCGTCGTTTAACGTCTGTCTAATGGACGCATGGACAACTATATGTACTTACATTTTATTCTATTATATATTTTGTGCCACAGTAGTTACCTATATTTATTTACGCATAAGTAATAATTAGTTAGGTATGTACCGTACGTACTGGGATCAATGACATGCGTTTTTATACATTTTATTACTAAGTGAGGTAACGTTAGTAGGTCAAAATAGAATAAAATTATTTAGACGGATATGTATAGTAGATATATAGGTAAGTATAAAGACATTATAGCCAACATAATCAGATTTTATGACTTTATTTAGAACTAGCAGTTCGCCCCGGCTTCGCACGGGAATGTAACGAAAATTTCAAAATTAAAAATTACAGAGACTTTTTGAAAAATCAAATTGTTTATTTCGTTCAAAAAGTCTATGATAGTCTACCGTATCATTCCTAGGTGTCGGCTCTTCATTTCTTGATATTGATTCCCCTCCCGTATCCCAGTGACGCCTACATTGCACAAGTTTTGCAGTGATAGCTCAGTGGCTTTGGCTATGGACTGCCGCGCAGCAGGTCCATGGTTCGAATCCCGCCGCGGGCTTGAGCTTTCACCGCATGGTGGAAGGGCATTTTTGCGAATACCCGCCTGGCTAGCGACCACCCTCAAGTAGAAAATCTGTCGCCAAGCACCTATCGGTGTGTTCCGCTATGTGTCCTTGCGAACCAGTAATTTTGCGTGGTGGTAGAGGATTTTGCAAATGCGCGCTGGGCTAGCCACCACCGGTAAGTGCTTGGCGACAGATTTTCTACTTGTAGGTGGTAGCTAGCCAGGCGCACATTCACAAAATCCTCTACCACTATTGCTTTAATGAAACTGTAATGAATATTATGTACATGTCAGTTTTAGTAATATTACATAACTTCATAAAAAATTGCATTTTCATTTGTAATTTATAACTTATTTTTACACGACTGCCCAAAAAAGGAGAGTTATGTTTTCAGGGTTAATGTATGTATGTATGTTTGTGAGTTTCTTTATTCCACCATAACTTCGGAACGGATTAACCGATTTTGATGTGTAAGATTATAAGGGTAATTTGTTATTTAAGATATAGAAGAAAAAACCTCTTTAAGTGAACACATTAGGTGTTCACTTAAAGAGGAGGTTTAGCTGGTTATTCAATATCAAAAACTATTGCTGCAAGCTAGCATGAAAAGCAGTCCAGGCTTGCACTGGCACTAGGCTAATAAAAGCATAACCACAAAAGCAACGAAGTTAATTTTCTTCATCAGTTACTAAATAGGGCCTACATTGGCAAGAGATGATCAAACAATGATATTGAAGCAGGGATGGCTCAGTGGCATTGACTATGGACTGCTGCGCAGCAGGTCCATGGTTCAATCCCGCCGAGGGCTTGAGTTTCACCACATGTTTTAAGGGCATTTTGCGAATGCCCGCCTGGCTAGCGACCACCCTCAAGTAGAAAATCTGTCACCAAGCACCTAGCGGTGTGTTCCGGCAGCAGACCTTGAGAGCCAGTGAAATTACAGGCACATGATACCTAACATCTATGTCTCAAAGTGACGGGCGCAGTGCAATTCATGACATGTGACGAAATGCATCAGTAATAGGCAAAGGTTAGTCCGCTTAACATCAAGTGGGCCTCGAGCTTGTTCGGTCACAATAACATAAAAAAACACAATATGCATTCTGAATTGAATAATCAGCCTTAGTGTGAGTTGAAATTAGTGTTTTGTATCAACATGTGATGTATGTACCAAAAATCGTATTTATACTATTCTATATCTAATACACACTGATCCATCTAAAATTATTATAATCGATTAGTCCATACTTAGATAGTTTTATGAGTCACTCACTTTTGTGTTCTTTTGTAATAAGTAACTTTATTAAATCCGTACACTATTTTTCAAAACTAGAGTTTGCCTAGTCAGGTGCAAATGGTAGGGAGTTCTTTTAACGCCAGTTTCATTTTACAGTCAGTCAAAAATTAGGATCGCCCCTTTCAATTGTAGCCACATTATAAAAATAAATTTACAGATGATAAATGTGAGTTTAGTGTTTTGTGCCCTGTTAAGGCTTAAAGGAAGAGCACTGGAGAGGTCTCAGCTTAATAATTACACACTTAAGTGTAGATGTTAGTATATTTCTTTCATAATGTTTAGTATATTTCTTATTCAAACATCCTATAGTATTTTTATATATGACATATTATATAGATACAGACATATTACTGAATAAATCATATTTTGTATCCACTCACACAGCTATGTGCAGTCGGGAGTAATTATTTGATTTATATTGAGTGTGCTATGAGACGAGGATTGTGCTGAGTAGAAATCTACAATTAGGTCAACAAGATAGCGCCGAGACATACCAGTCTGTCAAAGAATATCTAGTGCCACCATCAGAGTCATTTTGAAGTTTTAATGTTATACCCTAAATCATGAAGCTTTAAGATAGTTCTAATGGTGATACTAACTAGCTACAGATTCCAACAATAGACAACCGTCACGGAAAATCATGGAGTTTTAGACTGAAGAAATCATATCTAGAAAAATTCACGGGAAACCAAGCTATTTATGGTAGTATGTAAGTAAGACTTAAGTTTTAATAATTTATTATATTATTAATAATTACTTTAATAATGTCTGTTAGTGTTAGATGTATTTATATTTATAAGTTAATATATTTTACCGCGCACCGTCCCTTTGTCAAAGAAAAAAAGATAAAGTTTATCGTGTCGTGTAGTTCGGGGAGTGAATTAAGCGATACTTACGACAAATATTTATTATAATAAGGTGTCCTGGATAGTCAGCGGGCAGCATGTGAAGACCTTGTGACCAGGCCGTCTTTGTGCTGATGGTGGCTAGTACCTATTCGAAAGGAATGCTTCGCTAGGGGGCATGGCTGATGGAAACAATCTTTACACTTTACAAAATATTATTTATTTTACCAAAAATCACAATGTCTAACTCTATAGTCCTTTTAAGCCGAGCACTGCTGCTTACTATTACGCGCGGGGAAAATACGGAAGTTTGTCGCGCACATGGGGGTCTGAATTTGATTATTTTGGTACCTAAGGTTATGACGAAGGGAGGTCCCGTCCTTCATACATGCCGTTCGTTGTTTCCCAAAAATATGTTCTCCTTTGCTCCGTTTAATTCCTCATGGATTCGTGTCGCCTCGTGGCGGCCATTTTGGTGAGCAGCGTCCGTTCCTCAAAGTTTCAGCGAAGGAAGCTGTGTGGCGCCAACGACACACATTTCCTCAACACCTCTTAAATGTTCCTCGTATATTGTTTGTATGAAAATCAATCTTCAATATGCCTTGACTTGGCACTTAATTTCTGGATAGCGAAATGTGTACTGTTATACGGTTCGAGCCGATTTGGTTTTTAAAAAAAAACTATTTAAATTTCCTAAATGAAAATTAGGGATTTATTTAAAGAAAACCCCTTTGGGCAAATTAATTAATAACTACAAGATAAAATGTCCTTAGGCAGCCTTACGCGACAGAGGGTGGATGGAGACTAATGAACAGGGAATGGTCTACTAACTGAATCTAATTCATAAATGCTGACGGTAAGTATTTAGTGTAGCTATCTGCATAAAGGCATACTAGGGGTATATATAACAACCCCCCCTACAAGACTAAACTTCAGGGGTTAGAAGTTTAACTGAAGTTTATGCTAAGGATTTTCAGACAATATGTCTGAGACGAGGAGGAGCAATGACAACGGGATTGTCTTCGGATTCGGATATCGAAGGCCTACGAGAAAGTTCAACGTCATCTGTAGGTTTCATAATTTTAGGGCTGCAGCCAGACTTAACATAATAAAATAGATAAAATTTGTATATAGCAAATAAAATGATTAATATTAAAATAAAAGTAGATGTGCTTATTGCGTAATGTGTCCCGTACCTGTTTAGGAAGGATTCCTCATTTATGATAACGTCTGCGTTATCTATTAAACTATTTACTAATTTGTTGTTTACACCAAGGTCGTTTAAATTAATATTTTCCAGTTTGATAGGGGACACACTCGGTTTGAGTTTACTTATTTTAGTGGGGTTACAACATGATTCGTTAATAAGGTTGAAGTCAGTGTTGACAATTTCCATGCTTACGTTTAAATAATCATATTTTGGGATGAGCTTTACATTTTTACTGTATGCTAGACAAAAGGTAGGTAGGGTAAGTATACCAGTACCGAGAATATTTATATTGTATACTGTAGAGTTTTCACATTCTACTGTTAATTTTGTTGATTCGGATTGAACATAAATCCATTTGTTTTGGCGTAAGGAGTTCCAAATGTTTATATGTCCATATAAAGATTTAGTTTCACACTGCACTGGTAGGGACGTAATCACACGCGACATAAGTTCACTTTCACAGTTAGGGCTTTCACTCGATGATAAAACACTAGGGATGTCACAGACGTAATATTCGGGAATGGAAGTTTCGCACTTTTCTAACTCGTTAAGAATGCAATAATGCGTCTTGTCTTTGGTCATTGCAATGAATTTACTACTAGGTGTGATTATACTATATGTATTCGGCTTCAGCACATCGTGAGGAATAGGCAAAGGTAAGTTGCGGTATAATATATATTCTTCCGGGTTAACTAGGGGAAGCTTAAGAATAAACACTAACTTATTATCATAGAAATAACATATTACCTTAGACATACTTAATACAATATACATGTTCCTTAATTCTAAAGTGACAGGTAGGCTAACACCGGTCGATAAGTGTAAAAGGTTTTCGGCGAGTTCTCGGTATAGCTGCATTGGCGTTATTACTGACGGATGTATAATGTTTTGGCTACTGAGTAACACGGCGTTTGATATGTCTTCTAACTGAAATGACAATGTAAGCAAAGAAGTCTCGAGACGGTTTAATATGCTTTCAATTTTGTTTCTTACCAATAACTCATTTGAAATAAAAGTAAGATTTTTGAAATTACCTGAGAGCTCCTCGATAGCCATGTTTAAATAAGCTTCGTTCAGCTTTACCTTATTTATAGTTTCGTTAAAAGCAGTTAAAGTTGATGATGTCATTAAAATATTTTGTTTAACTAGTGAAGCTAGTTTTTTCTCATTAATTTGTACTGAATTCAAAGCATTGTTGTACACTATGGCGTCATCTTCGTTAAGTGTGCCAAATACGGTTTTCAAAATAGAACCGCCCGCACCAATCCATGCTGAACGTTTAAACCTATTATCTATTAAATGTGAAATTGAATCGAATTCCTTCATCAAGTCCTGATAACGGATCGAAAGAGGTTCAACTGAGTTGTAGCATTCGGAAATATCTATGGATTCTAACTGTCTACATAAAAACTTAAAAGTACCTATAACTACATTAATATTAGATAGATGAGGTTGTATATAGGAAATATCAATAGGGATTATGATATTTAGGTTCCCATCTTTAACCTTCATTTTTCCGACATATTCGGAATATAGTCCGGATCCCGTTTGGATAGGCTGTATAAAGTTTGGAGTTGCTCCAGCGGTGACGCTGAAAGGAATAAACGACAGTAATAAGTACCTTGTGACGTAGTGGAACTTATTAATCGTAGTTAAGTAACTAGTTAATTAAGTAGGGGTACCTATTTTTACCAATTTATGATTTGTTGGCTATGACACAAAATCTCATTAAAGAAATCAAGGTATTTCAATAATTAAAGTCAAACTTTAATTTAATCCATTAAATAAATTTAATTCAAATTCAAATTCAATAGTGCAAGTTCCTTCATAAAGGTTGTATATAACACTTATAATTTTGTTAAATTGACAGTATAAAGTTAATAGTATTTATATGTATATATTTGTAGTATCAGGTAATAACTACAAATTAAAATTATCATAAACATAAACTTGTTATTTGAGCGGTTTTTAGTTAAAATAAATTTTATATTATTTTTATTTATTTTTTATATATTGTCAGTCTGCATAATTTTATTTAGTAAATGATGAATATTAAATATGTAACTATTTGTAACAAGTTGCTTTTATTAGCACAAAGTAGTCAAGTTTGAAGCATAAGTTGTATAGAATTGGATTTGTAAACAGTTCGGGAAAAGGTAGATTTCGGTTACCTTTGTCCGAATTCACTATCACTTTAAGTGTAATTCATCTTTAGTGTGAAAGAGGTATTATTTCTATTATATATAGAGCCTTTATTAAGTATTAATACATTATCTAGAATTGTTGTTGATTATTATGTTTATATAAAGGGTTTTATCTAATTAGGTATTGGGTTAGAAATATATATATATATATATATATATTTTATATTTTATACCTTTAGAGGTGTAATCTATTTATTAGGTTTTTTTTTTTATTTATTTATTAAGTAGCTTTTTGTTTAGATTTAATATTTTTTTTTTTGTATTGATAGACTTATATGATAAGTCTTGATTTAGTTTCATATTTATTATATAGATTGTTGTTACAGTTATTATTTTGTTGAAGTGTATTTTTTATATATTATTGTATATGTATATATTTATTTTTATATATATATTTGTTTTGCATGTTTTTATTATAATACATATACATATATTCAAAAGTAATTGTTTATTTTTTATAAAAGTTTCCTTCTAAACAATTTTTAATTAACAGTTTCATATATAATCTGTTTATAGTAACTATACTTCTTATATAATTTAATTTGTGCTATTATATGCATAATAGGTATAAATATATATATATATTGATGTTTATTTACATGTTCTATTTCGTAATAGGGTTATAGTTAGTTTCAAATATATCGGTATATTTGTAAACATTTTTGAGTTCAGGTTATGAAGCTAGTTTATGTAAGCTTTATAGTGGGTTATATATATAGGGAATATACATAGGTACTACTAGTTTTGCAAGCATGAGTAAGAATGTAAGAATGTTTAATATAATAATGAATTTAACTTATTGTTTGCTATTGGCTTATTTTCTGTCTGAAATTATTAGCAGGAAGATTACAATTGTGTTATGTAATATTGACAGTAAATTATTGTATGCTCAAGATTTTTAATTAGTTACTTTATTTTGTACATATCTACAGAAATATTGATTTAGTAGTTTTTGTAGTTTACTTAATTATTTATTATATTTGTATTAATATTTGTAGTTATATAATATTAATACAAATATAAATATTGTATTTTTTATATGTTTTTAAGGTTGTATTTAGTAAGTATTGGATTTTTCAACAGTAGTAGGAGTCGATAATAATTTTGAAGTAATTTTTTATTTACGGAGAACTATCCGTAGCGAGTTTGATTTCATCGTAGTGATGTTTTACATGTCGTCTGTTTATCAACAGGGAAACTGTGTTGTTATTGTGAACTTTCACGATTTTGTAAGGGGCTTTCCAAACCGGAGATAAGGCCTTTCTGAGTCGGAGATGATTTCTTAAATAAACATAGTCTCCTATTTTGTACTGAACGCGACGAGTATGCGCATCATATTGAGTTTTTGATCTTTCTTTTGACTTTGTTATGTTTTCAATTGCTTTTTCTCGAGAGAGTTTCAATCGATGGTTTAGCATTTTTAAGTATTCAGGGTATGTTGAATCTGATGAGTCTTCGAAGATAGAATCTAGAAGGAGTGGTTTGTGACCAAATAATAATTCATGTGGGCTAAAATTTGTCGTAGAATGAACTGTGGTGTTGTAGGTGAGCATAGCTGTATAAACATATCTCGGCCAGTTTTCTTGGTTAGAGTCTACAAACGATTTTAAATATCCCTTGTGTGTGTAATGTGGAATGGCTGCGTTCAAGCGCGCCTTGAGTTTGTGGATGATAGGGAGTACACCATAACTGTTTAATTTTTAGAAATTCACAAGTTTTCTTGAACAAATCTGCTGTGAAATTTGACCCTTGATCAGTTAGGATAGTTTTGGGGATGCCAAATATGGAAATGAAATGTACAAGGCATTCCATGGTTTCTTCTGCTGTTGTTGATCGTATTGGGTAGGCTACGGAGTATTTTGTGAGATCATCTTGAAGTGTTAAGATGTATTTAAGTTTGGCAGTGCCAGATTCGGGAAGAGGACCAACTATATCTAATGCAACACGTTGCATAGGACTTGTAGAAGTAGTAGTGATTTGCATCGGAGATTTATTTGTGATGCATAGGGCTTTGTTTTGTTGGCAAAGACTGCACTGTTTGACATAATGTTCTATGTCTGATTGCATGCCTTTCCAGTAGAAACGTTCTTTAATGCGTTTGAGCATTCTTGTTGAACCTAAATGGCCTGCGATTGGAATGTCGTGGTTTTCTCGTAGTATTTTCTTAATTTCGCTGAGAGTTGGATAAATGATATTATTGTGGAAGATGTTAATCGTGATGTTCGTATTATGGAAAAGATATATTAATATATTATAGATTTTTATGAATGAAAGTTTTTCAAAGGGACTTTTGAAATCTGATATTGCGACGTCGTTGCAATCTTGGGTTATAATCAATTCGTTTCTAATTGCTTTAAGGACTTTGAAGATGTCCTGATATGAGGATTCGTCAAAATGATGAACCTTCATAAACATGAGGTAAATTACTTTATTATTTATGTTGAGTTTCTTGAAACTATACAGTTCCATGTTTGATAATATTTCAGGAATATAGGGATTTGCTTCGTCTAAATCTAAAGACGTTGGAATGAGTATCACTTTAGAAGACGTTTTCATGAGTGCATCGTTGTGTTCTTTAAAGTTTTATCCTTATTGGCTATTTCCTTTAGGAAAGTTGAATAATCGTCATCATTAAGAGTTCCAGAGATTGGCAATTCTGATGCAACTGAAGGAGAGTCGGGGCCAGGTACACTTGGTAAGTTTTCATTATTTTCAGGGTTGCGCGGAACAGGTAAGTCATTAGAATTATTTAGGTTAGGTAATTGATCTTCTAAGTCAAGATGTCTGTCCAGGAAGGGAGCAGAGGATTCAGAGGATACAGGTAAGTTTGTAAGATTATCAGGTAAGCTTTCCAAGAGTGGAGTTGGATTTTCAATAGGATAAGGTAAGATCCTTTGATTTGCAAGATTTGGAGCAGGTGTTGGAGGATTAAGAGGACTGAAGTCAATGTTAAGATTGTCATCAAGAGGGCTGATATCGAGCGAGGGACCAAGATCTACTAATGGTTCTTCTTGAATTTCAGAAGATAGATCAGGGTATACTGGGTTTACTGGAAATCTAGAGAGTGCATCAGCCGCGTTATTTAATTTACCTTTTCGGTACATGATTTCATACTCGTATTCTTCCAACTTTAATCTCCATCTTTGAAGTTTGCTGCTTGGGTCTTTGTGATTAAATAGCCACTTTAGTGGTCTATGATCAGTGATTATTTGGAATTTATGACCGTAAAGGTAAGGTCGGAAAGTTTTACATCCGAACAAGACAGCTAACAACTCTTTTTCGGTTGTGCTGTAATTGGTTTCACTCTTGTTAAGGGTACGCGATGCATAAGCTATGGGTTTATCGTTACCGATAGGTCCTTGGGACAGGACGGCACCAATAGCATGATTAGATGCGTCACAGGTAAGTATGAAGGGCTGACTGAAGTCAGGATATGTAAGGAGTGGAGCGGATGTCAATTTATGTTTCAGATTGTCAAATGCTAGCTGTTGTTGGTTTTCCCATTTGAAGACAATATCTTTTTTCAGAAGGTTAGTTAGTGGTTTGGCAATTCTGGAAAAGTCAGGAATGAATCGGCGATAATAGGAAACAAGGCCGAGGAATGACTTTACGTCTTTTGGAGACCTTGGAACGGGGAAATGCGTTACTGCTCTGATTTTTTCGGGGTTAGGTTTGACACCTTCTTCGGATATGACATGCCCAAGATAGGCGACTTCGCGCCTTAGAAATTCGCACTTGTCTGGATGTAGTTTTAAGTTGAATTGTCGTAATCTTTCGAATACTGTGGTAAGGTTTAGGATTTGGCTTGACAGATCATGCGAGTAAATGACTATGTCATCAAGATATACGAAACACCGGGTGCCTTGAAGACCGGATAAGGCTGTATTCATCAGCCTTTGGAATGTTGATGGGGCATTTTTGAGTCCAAATGGCATTCGAGTAAATTGATAATGACCTTGAGGAATATTGAAGGCAGTTTTAGCTGCGTCAGCTTCGTTTATCCGGATTTGGTGAAAACCAGATGCCAGGTCTAGTGTCAAGAAGTATTTGCTGTTACCGAGTTGATCCAATATCTCGGTAATTTGTGGAATTGGATAAGTGTCACCAATAGTCACATCGTTTACCTTGCGATAATCTATAACGACTCGCCATTTTTGTAATCCGGACGCGTCCGGTTTTTTGGGTACTACCCATATAGGTGAAGACCAGGGTGAAACGGAAGGTTCAATGATGCCTTGCTCGAGCATCTGATCCATTTGATTATTGACTTCGGTTTTATGAATTTCCGGGAATCGATAAGTTTTAGTATGAATGGGAATATCCGTTGTTGTTTTAATGTTATGATCGACAGCTGTGGTATATGTTAGTTTTTCCCCAGGAAGATGAAAGATGTCAGAATAGTCTGAGCATAGTTGGAAGAGAGCATCAGCTTCTTCTTTGTTGAGATGATCAACGCGTAATTGGTTTAGAACTTCTTCTGTTCGTCTAAAAGTATCAATAGGGAGAGTTGAGTTTACATTATTTACAGGTTGAGTCGACGTTTCGTTGAATGCGGAAGCAGGAATAGAGGTAAGTTTGAGATTAAGAGCTGACTTGACAGTTAATGCTTTTTCTGTAGTATTAACGACAGATATATTTATCCGTTGGTTTTGTTTTACACGGACTATACAATTTGCTATTAGTAGTCCGTCGATTTTATTCTGATCTAGTATAATTCCTTTTTTATATCTGGATTTTGTACAGAACATTCGATAATAGCTTCACTGCGAGCAGGGATAACGTAGGTTGGTTCACAGAAATGCAGCTTTAATGATGTTTTACCAACGCGGAGTAAATTTTCGTTATAATTGATGCTACAGTTGTTAGCATTTAGCATATCTGTGCCTATGATACCATCATATGGGAATTTGATACCATCAATGATGTGGAATTTATGAGATATTTTTGATTTAGGAAGGTGCATTTTAAGTTGAAAATGCCCTAGGGTTGAAAATGAATCTTCATTTGAATCAATTGAATAATATCTTTTACGAGTCTTGTTTGGCTTTGTATGCAGGAAAGTTTGATTAAGCTTACAGAGGATCCTGAATCGACTAGTAGCGAGAGTGGGGTATCAGATATGGGAGAGTCAACGAGAACATGAGGTAATAATGTTTTTGCGGGGTTGTTTGAAATTTCATAGACATTTGGATTTGTAAAATCAATCGTTTCAGCGTTACTTGAAGCTGATAAATTTTTGTATGTAGGTATTTGCTTTGAATTAGAAAATGGTGTTTGTAATTGTCGTTGTACATGAATACCTTTATGTTGCTGCTCAACATTTGAACTTGGTTTCGTTGATTGAGGCTGGCACGCGTGTTGTGGTGCCATTGGATTTGAAGAATGACGAATACCGTTTATTGGTGTCGAGTTTGAATAACGACTATGTGTCGTCGATATAAAAGATTTAGAACAACCATGTAGCGGTGTCGAGTTAGAATGACCACCAACTTGTGGTGTCGAGTTAGAATGATCACCAACTTGTGGTGTCGAGTTAGAATGACAATCAACTTGTGGTGTCGAGTAGGAATGACAACCAACTTGTGGTGTCGAGTATGAATGACAACCAACTTGTGGTGTCGAATAAGAATGACAACCAACTTGTGGTGTCAAGTTAGAATGACAGCCTTCTTGGGGTGTCGAATTAGAAATCTGGGGACGACCATGTAGCGGTGTCGAGTTAGAATGACAGCCATATTGTGGCGTCGAGTTAGAATGACAACCAACTCGTGGTGTCGATTTAGAAGTTTGAGGACAACCATGTAGCGGTGTCAAGTTAGAATGACGACCATATTGTGGCGTCGATTTAGAATGACAACCAACTCGTGGTGTCGATTTAGAAGTCTGAGGACAACCATGTAGCGGTGTCGAGATAGAATGACGGCTATATTGTGGCGTCGAGTTATGATTTAGATCTAATGTGTCGATTTTGGTTGTGCGATGTCTCGCACGACACGGATACGAGACTTTTATTCGTTTTTTGAACTTTTAGATTCGTCATTGAACATGTCGACTTCATCATGACCCTCGTCTTGGGGTTTGGAATCAGAGTCATCATCGTCCACGTAGTGGATGCGTCGTGGGGACGATGGGACTTGAGGCCTATAGCCTGAACCAGAGGATTGTTGTGGTCTATAGCCGGAGCCAGAGGCTTGTTGAGGTCTATAGCCGGAAGAAGAAGAATATGGCGTCTTATAGCCAGACCCAGAGGGTGGTTGTGGCCTATAGCCGGAATTTGAATGTTGTGAGTGGTCAGCATTACGAAGGCGATTGTTATGCTCGCGCTTGCGGCAATTTTCGATGACTTGGCCTGTCGCTTTACAGTAGCGGCAGAACGACTTGTTGCCACTTGTGTTTGAAGAGGTAGGAGATGATGGAGAACTTCGATTACGATTGAAATTATTTAGGTTATTGTGCGAAGATGACGTCATTTTTCGTGACATACTTTCAGAGAACTTTTCTTCTGCAGCGGCAAAGTTGATAGCAGAATTAAGATTTTCAGGATTCTAACAATTGTTGCAATTTTATGATTGAGCCCTGTGACAAATGTATGAAGGGCAAGGTCCTGCATAGCTGCGACTCGACCAGCCAGTTCCATTTTTCGTTTGGTAGGAATGGATATATTTATTTCTGTAATAAGTCGCGCTAAACATGTTTCGATTCTGGGTGCGAACTGGTTAACCGTTTCGTTTTGTGATTGCCTGCAGTCTTGTAATTCAGAGAGCAAATGTGTATAATGTTTCTTTTCACCGAATTGAGTGTTTAAAAATTCCTCTAACTGTTCCCAGTTTTCGAATTCTTTGATAGAGCAAGCGATTTGTGCATTGCCCTCTAATTTACTTAAGATGAATTTAAAAAGAATGTCCTTTTGAGACTCAGTCGCAAGACTGATGGCATTTTTGCAGTTGGTTATAAAGGGGTTTAATTTTTCCCTTGAACCGTCAAAAGCGCTGATGAATCTCACAAGGATTTGTAGATCGATGCCACGGATGTGTTCGGACTGTGCTTCGTCCTTAGGAGGTGCCATTATAAAAACTTTAAACAATTAAATTCAAGCTGGAAAAAATATTACAGAAATCTACCTTTTACAAAATTATTGAATAGTAATAACACCTTTGTTTGAATACACTTGCTTTGAAATATATGTTGCTGAAAACAGAGCACAAAACGTAATCGAAGGAATAATATAAATAGGTTTTAATAAACAATTAATATAAAAGTATGTGCCTTATGCAATGACCAAAGACTCACATTAAGTAGAACGCGTAGGCGGCTGCGATAAGCTGCATATTTGTTTAATGGGCGCGACGAGACGGTCCGCTGAGTGGAATTTGATGATGATGCAACCTCGGATGATGAGTCACCCCCTCGAAGTATTCCGTTGATTGGATTCCGGTGATGAAGTAGTCGTTAAAGTTTGCTGAAGATGCTTGATGATGGATGGATGATGGTGATAGCCCGTAGATAAATTTTCGATGATAAGGATCGATTTGATGAACTCGGCGAAAATATAGCCCCCGTTGATGATGAAATAGTAGTTGATGGGGCTTGTTGATTCTGAAGATCACGCACACTGGAGATAGATAGTTCACTTTGGTGATCTCGTTAAGTGATGAGACACGTACTGTTCACTGTTCACTTCTCAAAAATCCTTCACTTTTCACTTTCACTTTTCGAGAATCTATTAATTTCTAACTTATTGAGTTTTTTCACTTTTTCACCTTTCACTGAGCTTACTGAACTTCGGAGAACGCGAACCGAGGGACTTTTGTAATCCCTTTTACGCTGCCACCATTTATGTTATACGGTTCGAGCCGATTTGGTTTTTAAAAAAAACCTATTTAAATTTCCTAAATGAAAATTAGGGATTTATTTAAAGAAAACCCCTTTGGGCAAATTAATTAATAACTACAAGATAAAATGTCCTTAGGCAGCCTTACGCGACAGAGGGTGGATGGAGACTAATGAACAGGGAATGGTCTACTAACTGAATCTAATTCATAAATGCTGACGGTAAGTATGTAGTGTAGCTATCTGCATAAAGGCATACTAGGGGTATATATAACAGTACGCACGTACTTTCAGTGCAAGAAGTAACGAGGTCTCTCCTTGTCATCGGCGGATGAGGGGTATATATACCAGCTTGCGGGAGGCAGGGTAACACCCGTTAGTTTGATCTTCCTTCTCGCTTGCTCGCATGTGCTACCTCTTTCCTTTTCTTATAACCTCACTTTATTATTGAGTATTCTTTGTAATATTAAATTTTAAAGCCTAATCTGAGTATACAATTCAAAAGAGGAAAATGCCAATATTAATCTATTAAATTTTCATATACAATAGCCCTTGCGATTATGACAATTATCATCATGTGGTCGACCCAGCTTTTCAAATGACTACAACTTTTAAACGAGGATTATTCTTAAATTTATTTATATTGTTACCTGACCAGGAACAGGTGTTAAATATAATTTCATAATGAGCCTGGACGGTAAAAAGGAAATATCTTGAAAACCAGAGACTGTTTCCAATTTCATTGACAAAACTTGTTATTGTTCTCAAATGGTCAATAATCTGTTAGACATGCAATAATTATATATTAGGAGTAATCATGGGTTATTGAGAGATCGCCTCGTGATCTTTTCCAGCTTTCAGAATGCCGGGAAAAGCAGGACTTTGTTACTAAACATAATTTTTGATTTTATTATTTACTTTTCGCGAGCAATATATTTTCGAGGCGACAATTCCATCGCATTTTTATCAGGCGCTTGTGGGATCTCAGACCATTCTTCACATTCAAAACGTTAGAATTTCTTTGCCGTGACATTCTCTCAATATTTCTTACTAATTAAAACATACCAGGTTTGATCTTTCATACGTGGATTCCGCAAACAAAACATTTAGGAGGCTTCGGTTTATTTATATTTCAATACATTTCTCAGATTTACCTAGGTTTGAGGTGCTATCTAAATAGTATGCTTTGCCCGCCTGTTTATTTAGGCGTTCTTACCTCCGATTAGATAATTCTTATTGGAAATATAATGCCATGGGATAATAACACTACAAGTTATAATATTGGAGCACACATTTTCGACTTGAAAGAATAAGTTTCCAGTGGCCGAATGGAATTGGCATCCAGCGCGAAATATGAGGACGCGGGTTTTCGGTATGTTTGGGTTGTGAAGTATTTACATTGAGCAAGTTAATTAAATGTATAAAATAATAAATAACAGACAAAAGAAACATTTAGCATCGGGTGGTCCTCATGCTAACTCTGTCACAAACACATAAAAAATATCATTCTATTAAACATTTTTGTTAGGACTGCAAGAAGACAAATCTAAGAGGTTATTAGCATTTTCCGATAACTCTGTATAAATAAGATTAAATAAAAACAGAGTATTCTGTGTAATCTAGCTACTTATGTTGATTATTATATTAATTAACTTGTTTTTAAATTAAATATCATACAAGAGTATGACGAGCAATTACCTATTGACCACCTTGTAGGGTAAAATATGTACTTCAATGTTTATAAGAACGCTTATTTTTGTTTTCATTCTCGTTCTCGTTCTCGTTTGGCACAACGCCTAATGTTACTGCTCCACCATCCTCTAGGGCGAGTTAGATAAATCTAGTAAATATATGAAGGTTTAACAAATACCTAGCATTAATGGCTCAGCATGCCCGTAATCTAACGGACTAAGAAAAATAATTAGCTTAATAATTATACACTTAAGTGCATTACTTACGTTGAATCGTGATTTGGATCAGGTATAGTAAAGGTCATACATTTCTTAAAGGATATTATATATTTTATTCCTGTATGCGAGGCGTACACTCTTTATAAAAAAAAAGAAAAAAATATGCATTTTGAAGACTTACTCCAACTTAAGCGTAGCAATGCACAAGGAAAGTAGTAAATTTGTTCTCAAATAGTATGGTTGTAATTTATTAATCTTCAAGGTCAATGCTGAAGCAGATGCTGCTCTGACAATCAAGCTAGAAGAACTATATATTGGTCCATCTATTTAATTCGATTCCTACGTGTGACTACTTGTCATGTAGCAATAATTTTAATGAGATGTTCCGTATATAAACCAACACGTTCGTCGTTCAACGCTGCGCTGCGTATTCGACTGTAGACTTTTGATGTATTTAGATTACATGTAATTAGGTACAAGCTTTTACACAATTATTATTGAGAAATAGGCTATTCCAGTGTGCTTAGTTCTTAATCTCTTCACAAATTGAAGCGACATATTTCAATATACGGGCTTTTTGTATTTTTGCTTATTAGTAACATTCCAACCAAAATAAATGAATACTGGCTAAATGCAAATCAGGACTTTATAGGGATCTGTATTGCGCCATCCAGGATGAGACATTTTGATGATAGTTTCAAAACTATTTTATAAATTAAAAATGCGAAGAGACAATGTATCGCTTTGTATCAGATCAGAGCTGAGAACCGAATACATAGAAAAAAATTGTCAAACATATTTGCCACTTCTATTGGATCAGATATTTGATTTTTATCAACACTTCAGACATATGTAGAATCTCTAGGTTTATTTTTACCGGTCTCAGTATTTATAGTCTTCCAAATGGTTTTTATTTTATTTTTAGACTTGCCAATTTTATTTCTAATAAAAAGAGATTTAGCACACAAGCAAACAGACTTAAACATTTTTGAATAGTTCCTAACATAATCACGAAACTGCTTGCAGGATGTCAAATTCTTTCTGCAATACAGATCATACAAATAATCTCTACTTTTTCGAATACCTGTAGTTGCCCAATCATCGAACTTCAACTTTCCATTTACTTGTTTCTTTATTTTTGGACAAACTTTTTGAAACTCAGTATTTACTAAAGAAAATAAACTATTATAAATGTCATTCGGGTCACTATGAGAATAACTTGTAATGGCAAGCTTAGCTTCTATATTGGTACTGAGTATTTCTAGCCTACTGGTTGTTAACGGCCTATGTTCAATTTCATACCTCGCTGTTTCTCTACTTCCATCAAATCTAATTGCCAGGCCCTCATGATCAGATCTAACACCCTTCATTATTGACTTTTGTTTAGTCTTACAGTTCGAGTATATATTGTCTATACAGGTAGCTAAAGTGTCTGTTATACTGGTAGGCTAATTCTACATATGTAATTTTTTGTAAAGATATGCATTTTTCTATAAGTCTATTGACAGTCATACTCAGCCTTTACACTTTTAAAAGCCCATTTTATTGTGGTACTCTTTTTATCCCTAAGACGCCTGCCAAGCGTGAGGATTATAGCAAACCTTGATGGCCATCCCTGGCGGATGCTGTGTTCAGCAGTGGACAATCCGGCTGACACAGTACTATGCTTGAGTTGCATACCAGGTGGAAAAAGGCCGTTGAATTTTACAACCCGCCAAGGCTCGGTTACTTGAGTACCAATTTAAAACAATATTACATATATATAAATGTTACTTTAATTAAAATATAAATGTTACTTATTATCCTATTTTTCCCGATTTAACTTAAATCATTTTCGTTAAGTCATAATTTTATTTTATAATGTGGGTTTTTACGAATATTTTGTTTTATACGGTATCAGATTTGTTTTTTAACAAATAGTGTTTTTCATACCCATTCATCCAAAAAGATAGAATCCAATCAGAAGCCTAATAGTTTTTAGGACTTGGATTTAGATTTTTAATGATATCCATGTTTACAAATAATGACGAAATAGCGTAAAAATAGGTATAAAATACGTATCAAAGATAATGTGGTAAATGTGGCAAAATCTATAGACTTCTCTAATATTTGGGTAAAATTGCACCTTTTTTTCTAAGTTTCTCTTTAATTCGTAGTATTGGAAATAGCACTACATAATAACGAGGGATATAGCACAAACAGTCACCTTAAAATAACTCCAGATTGTTTTGTTATTCAATAAAATCCAAAAGTAAACAATGCAATTGATTGCATAACCACATATAAAAAACCCTGCAAATATAATATTTCAGTTCTCTTTTGAAAAACGCCATCATGAAATATTTATCTTATGATAACTGAATTAGTTATCTATTTTAATTTAGAATTTTATTCAGATTTTAAAAAAATCTAATGGAATAATGAATAGAATTATCTCAAAAAACATTAAACAACATTTAAATAAAACACTTAAAAAAGTATAAAAGTATATAATATCTTGTGACAATTCCGCCTAATTTTCCTGTTATCTAGGTACGTGACGTCACAAACATCACGCAGCCTCTAATGGAATAAATGTACTTCCAATATCATAACTAAATTGATAAGGCATCTTCACAATACTGTTATCCTATGTATATAGTATTATTTTATAGAAAAATGTACATAATGTAATACATAATAAAACATATGTCACTCTTTAGTTTTTAAAATAATATCTATGCAAAAAATCACGTCACCGCAAAGTGACAGCAAGACGAATCAACAAACTAGCATATTTTCGCATTTATAACAGGGATGGCTATGTCGAATAAGGAACCTTTTAAAAACCTTTCTCTATTATCTTTTCAGTCGTCGGAACATGTGGCGCACGCTTACTTAAATCTTATTTGCTACACAAATGAGAATTTAAATAAAGGTTATAGTTTACACACAAGTTAGACCAACGCTTATATCCAACAGCAAAATCTAGGTGATGAAAAATGCTCATAAGCAAAAACTCCACATAACAGAAATGCATATGCTCCGATGGGAGGGAGGAACTCCTCCCTCACACTCAAAGACAAGGTACGTAACAAACACATACGAGAAAGATTTAAAATTGCAAAATTTATTGAAAGTTAAAAGAGTCCAAGTTTCAATATTACAGCCATCTACTTCGAAGATTAGATGATCATGTCGTGAATAAGTGTTTACCCTTCATAAGCCTTTCAATAACAACAAAAAGAGAGGAAGAAGAATACCAGAAATAAAGTGGATGACGAATATTCGGAAATATATTATATGGGTTTTCCAATAAATGACGCACATGAGTAAATGATACAGTATGATTGAAAAAGCCTAAGTAACGTGATATGGCAAGGTGAAATAAGAAGAAAATATATATTTAATTTTAAGCAGCAATATGTAGATTAATATTATAATGTGTTTCAACTTATTTACAAAAACGAATTAAGATAACTATTTTAAATAATACAAGCAATGTGCATCACTGTTGATTTAAAAATTTAGGTTTGGTTATAAAATTGCACAAAAGCGACATCAACGTTCTTATAGTCATCAGAACATCGACGTCGCCTGAGTGAACTTCACAACCAGCAACAGCAGGTCTTCCAATTTCCCTTGTTAAATTTGAACAACAAGCGGGATTCGAACTGATGACCAACCGAATATTTAGGCGAGACATGCTTTGCCAACTGTTATATTGTGATGAGCCATAACTCAAGTTTATCGATTCGTGCCTATCGTTTAACCGGCGTTTTTCAAGACTTAAGGGGATCCGTGTCATAGTCACGGATGGCAACGGGTATACAAACGAAAAATTATAATATTTATATGTGAAAATTACGTGTCACGTTGTTTGTCCGCGATGGACTCCTAAACTACTGAAACAATTTTAAATTTGATTTGCACGCCGTGTGTAGTTTGATTAAAATTGAAAAATAGGATAGTTAACATAATAACAGGATAGTCAATTTATAGTCGTAAATAACCGTGCGAAGATGGGGCGCGCCGCTAGTTAAAATATTTAAGTCGATGAAATGCAATCCGGAACGACGTAGAACGTTTTTGTTTATAAAATTACACCAGGGCGGCATCGACGTTCTTAACGTAATCGGAATGTCAATGTCGCACATGTGAATTTCACAAACCTGCAGGCACGATTCTTCTAGTTTTTTGTCTTGATTCCTTTTCTTGACTTATTCTTTGTTATATAAATTACAGAATAAAGTAATATTCTTAATAATTACCGACAAACCCTTAAGTTTCGATTAACAAGTTGAAAAAAAATATTGCATAAGTCTGAACCGCTACAAGTACACAACTACGAAATAGTTACAACACCATTATAGGTAACAAAATATTACAATAAGGGTCCATTTCAGAATGTCCTAATAGAGTTTCGGGTTGCTAACCAACACATAAAATAGCTTAGGGCCCGTTTCAGAATGTCTTAATAAAGTTTCGGGTTACTATGCAACACATAAAATAACTGAATGATAGAAATGACAGTAAACATGCAGCGCGTATCAAGCTTTAACCAATGGATAGGCTAAATCTATGACTGTGAAACGCAAAGATAGTGTTTTGTTTAGTAAATATGTTCTAGGTAGTAAAACCGGAACTTACTTGAAGATTCTGAAACAGGCCCTTAATGATATAAATGACAGTTAACATGCGCGCTGCATTTAACCGATGGATAGGCTATATCGGTGACTGTGAAAAGCAAAGATAGTGGTTTGTTTAATAAATATGTTCTGGGTCGTATAACCGGAACTTACTCGAAAATTCTGAAACAGGCCCTAAACGTAATTTGCATTATACTCAATTGTGGCGACTGTTAGTTAAAACATGTGATTCATTTAGAGTATAAAACTAACAATGTAATGAATATTGAAAATAGCCACTAACTATCCAAGGAACAAATATATTCATAGAGTATTATCACAGTATCACGAAGCTTGTACTGTGTTTGTATACCTATAGTTACAATCACAGCCCTGAATTTGTTATTGAAATTATGAATAAAGATCAGACCACAGTGTTGAAGCTAGTGAGTTTTTTTTTCATTGTTACGGAACAAGCACGAGGCCCACCTGATGTTAAGCGGATTAACCTCTGCCTAAAACAGATGCATTTCGTCTTGTGACGAATTGCACTACGCCCGTCACATTATGACATACAGTAGTTAAGTCTCATGTGCCTGTAATTTTTCTGGCTCTCAAGGACTGCTGCCGGAACGCACTGTTAAGCGCTTGGCGACAGATTTTCTACCTGAGGGTGGTAGCTAGTAAGGCGGGCAAAGTGCCCTTCAAGCATGTGGTGAAGCTGAAGCCGACGGTGGGGATTGAACCAGGGACCATAGCTATAACCTCTTGGCCATCATTGCTTCAATACGAATTTTGTTCAGTTCTTAATTGTAAACATAAAGAACATTAAATATTGGGAATAGGTCCCACTTGATAACAGTGTGTCAAAAATATAGTGCAATGACTACAATATCAGATATCGTATAAAGTTTAGTATATTTATATTTTGTTTGATATTCATTTCGGTTCTTTCGATTCATCTTATGTGAAAACACAATGAAATAAAATTGTGACTTGAATAAAAAGACAGTGTTCATTAACAAAATAGTATATCTAAATAACTTACCGCCGGTTTCCGGTACGCGTGTCAAAACTGAATTCATCTAACGAGCCGTCACAGTTAACAATCTGCTAACTTTCAACGGGTTTCTGGAATGCATATTATCGAAAAATTACAGAACATTATGATTAACATGCTTGTTTATCTATGATAACATGAAATTTGAAAAATTCGTGCCATGGTTGCCAACCATGGATTACAACTATATAGATGATGGTTTGCCACCAAATGATGTTTGACCTTCCAATGCCCTCGCGTGGACGCCCACGCGGGGCAGTATGTCACAGGTCGCTGCAGCCAGCGAGAGCTTACGCATAACACGTTTCCCTTTTTGAGAATCGTAAGTATAAAAGCCACGACCAAATAAAATGCATTATTTATGACATATTTTTCTTCGGTATTTCATAAAGTCAAAGTCAAAGTCAAAATCATTTATTCAATTTAGGCGTCTACGACGCTCTTATGAAGGTCAATTACAAATTTTAATATTGAAATATACTACATTGTACTGCCACGTTCAGCAAACAAAAATTATAGAGCCACTGCGAGAAGAACGGGCAAGAAACTCGTGGCCATTCAATTAAACGTTTTTTTACAATGTGTTAAGTATATACTATATAGTAAAATTATTACAATACTTAATTTACATTACGTAGGTGTTAGGCGCTAGCTTGGCAGAGGCGAACCAGTCCAAGCATTTTTGTCGTTTAAGTAATCACAAACTGTGTAGTAAGATTTCTTCATCAAAATATTCTTCACATGCAACTTGAATTTTCTCTCTGTGAGCGTTGTAATATGTTTGGGCAATTTATTATAAAACCGCACACAATTGCCTAATTTTATTTGTCTTTGCTAATCTAAAACCTGGCATCGCTATTTTATTTTTATTCCTAGTGTTATAATCGTGATTGTCACTGTTTGATTTAAATTTGCTCAAATTTTTACAAACATACATAATATTTTCAAATATATACAGACTTGGTAAAGTTAAAATATCAATTTCTTTAAAAAGATCCCTCAGGGATTCCCTAGGATCCATTTCATATATGGCTCGAATTGCACGCTTTTGTAATATAAAGATTGTCTCTATCTCAGCAGCAGCTCCCCACAGCAATATACCATAAGACATAAACTGTGGAAGTACGCGACATAAACGAGCCTAGCAGTCTGTTAGCTGTCTTATCTTACGAACTGCATATGCAGCAGAACTAAGTCTTCCAGATAGATCATGTATATGTGGATTCCACTGTAAAATTGAATCCATTTTAATTCCCAGGACCATACAAAGATAGTAGGTAATTTTTAAACGTAAGGAGCGATATCGTATGTAGTTTGGCTCTCGTACGATGCGTGTTGTCGGTTGTCGGTGGTGAGCAACTAAACTGTGTAATAGCAAATTCCAACGGTGGTGAGCAACAAGCTGCCCGCCAAGGCCAAAGCGAAGCCCATGGTTGCCAACTGTGTAGATCAGCTTTTAGGGAATGTTCCACCGTTGAATGCAAGGAGTATGTAATCACCGCGTTTTAGTTTTTGTTCAGATGATCATAAAAGTCGATTTAGGTACGTAGTGTTATTATAGGTTCTATGATTTAGGTGGGTAAGTACCTAAAATTGCAATAGAAGTTCGTGACAGATATTTTATATAAGGGCCAACAAATAGTGAGCTAGGCAATCTAAAAATATCAGCTTTGCGCCTGCACCAAGCGGCGAAATGAAAGTCCACGTTGAAATTCTAATCGTGGTCCACCTACGCAGCAATATAGAAGAATACACTGTTCACATCAGGTTGTTTGTTGGTGCACATCAAACGCACAACAAAAGTTTAAACCATATCTTAATGTCCATTTTAACCAAATGTGTTTCCACAAAAAGGGTGGAGTTCTGGAAGGCGGTCATCCGTATCCTTTCTTGGAAATCCTTTCGTTGATAGCATATACCCAGCTGCGGTTTGTTTAATTAGGCTATCAGGATATTATAGCCACCTATATTGACCATAAGGGAAAAATAACAGAAGGTGGGAAGCAGCACATGTGGTTGAATATAAATATCTCAAATTCTTTACAAATACGGATAGTGATAAATATATTAAATAAATTGATAATTTCAAAATTTAAAGAAAACATTAAATAAATGTAGTAGAAAAATATCAAAATATTATGAAACTGTTTCTGATTCGAATTCAAATTCAAAATATTTATTTCGCAAAACATGGGTACCAAATAATTATATATAGATAGTAGTCAATAGGAAGGATCACCATGCTTGGATTAAATTGGCATGCAAAAATTAAGTATTAATTATTATGCTCAAACTAATGACATCTAGTGACAAATCTGCCTAATTTACCTGTTCAAAAATTTTATTTCTCGATCGTGCATCCAAAGAGTCAAGACTCCCTGAGGTTGCTTCGTGTAGAAGCAAAAGGCGTCGAAAACTCGTCTGCTTTGGTTTCGTGGCGTAAACGCCAAACTGACGTGACGGCATTTATGACGTCTCGTCAGCTTGGCGTTTACGCCACGGAGCAGCATCAGCTTAGCAGGAAAATCAAGAGGAATTGTCACTTAATATATTTTAATATTATACCTCAATCAAATACAGCACATAATATAAAGTTGAACGTTTGGTTATAAGATAACAAAAAGCGACATCAATGTTCTTAACGTTAACAGAACACTAAAGGCGCTTCTTATAATTTCACAAACCACGCAACCGGCATTCACGCGTTGACTCCTTTTTTCCCTTGTATGTATTTTAAAAATTGTATAAAAATATGACACATGAGCGATATCAACGTTCGTAACGTCATTAGAACAACAAAGAAGAAGTTTAAATTTTAAATGCTTATTTTTGGACTGTTCAAATTATTATCTAATAGATAATCATCTTGTATCCTATTACTTGAACATCTGGTAGCACACTTTACTGAAAAACTATTACGCCTATAGATTTGCACTTTAACATAGTAATTTAGTTTCATAACTATAGTCTATTTTTTTAACAGACGAGTACTGAAATTTTTACTGCGTTGGTATTGGTCCACGTAATTAAAATAAAGTTCGTTCCACATGAACTCTGTAGTTACATGTAGGTACATTCAGTTGAGTCTTCGACTACCTGCGTGGCGAGAAATATTGCTTGTAACGAATCCATTCTAAAGTTACAACTTTTGAATTCGGGTACGCAAAACAAACATCGTTTTGAAAAAAAATATAGATTAGTCAGCAAATTGTCTCGTCATACGTTTACCGTCGTTTCACAGTTAACTCGACCCAATTGAACTCATTTGGTCTCAAGTGAAGAGCTATGGCAGGAAATAACAAGAGTTATAAAATTTATGAAGTATGAACTCTTTTGTTACTTTACTTAGGTTAAGTGGATAGATAAAAATGGTGGTCATGTCTCAATCATATGACAACTAAGATAGAAACAAAAATGAACGGAGTCGGTAATCATCGGCGAACAGAAAATTTTGTAATGAATATACTAAGTATGCAAATTTTAATCATAAAATAATAACTTGACTTTTTCTACAGTAAATTTCAGAAGTACTATTCAAGATGAACGGGCCTTAACAATTTCAAAACAAGAACAAAGGCATTGAGCAATGATTGCAATGACCCATCTCACTCTGTCAATATCAGAAACGTGCGACAGACATACTCAGTGCTCGTTTGTTAAAAAAAAACAGACTATAGACGTGTAATCTGTCAAAAAAACCCATTAAACAAATGTGGATTGTCGAACGAAATGATGTGGTTGGGTTTGTCCTGAGCATGTTCACAAACCGCAGACTTATTAGTATCACTCATATTTTATTTGAAACAAATTAAAATTTTAATACACATCATTTTATTGTTGTATCAAATAATATTATATCTATGATATATTTTATCCACGAAAACACCAAACTTAATGAAAATGGTTATTTTACATGATATATACTCGTAATTTCAAGTATTTAAAAAAAATAAAACAAAAGAAAAGTTATTCCCGTAGTTTAAATATAGCGAACGGGATTCAAACCCGTGACCATAATTCCCTTTAGCCGGAATATGCTCTGCCAACTGATCTATCCTAGTGTCAGTCAGTCATAGCATAGCTCAAATGTATCAGTTCGTTACTATCGATGAACCGTCTTAAGAGGACGCATGATCATGGATGACAATATGTAAAAAAACGAGAAATATAAAACATATTAAATATAACAATCAAATGTGATCCGGTAGGAAGTAAAACTTTTGTTTATAAAATAACACGGGGGCGATATCAACGTTCTTAACGTTATCAGAACATTAATATCAAGCCCGAGAATTTCACAAACCAGCAGCCACGATTCTTCTCGTTTTTCCTTGATTGCTTTGATATTCTTGACGTATTCGTTATACTATAAATTACAGAATGTGGTAATATTCTCATAGTTTAGCTATAAAACCTTAGTTCATCATAAAAAAATTAAACGTGTAACTCTGCACCGTTATAGAGTTTTCAATGCTGAAATCTTCGTTATAACACCAGTTTGAACGGTCTAACAATATAATAATCAGTTTATTTATTATATTATATATATGATGACCATAAGTCAAAATATGAAGCATTTAAATTAGAAAAAAAACAACATAATATCTATGAAATCTTAAAAAATATAACATAAAGCTAATCGCTAATAAAAAAAATAATTGATAATTTCAACGATAGTCATTCTATCAAAAACATTATGTTAGTTATATAATAAGTACTGATTATGGATATAGGATATTTTTGCGATATTTTTAAATCTGAATTCTATTTTTAAAATTAAAAACATTCAGTTATATTTTATATTCATAAATTTTCTACTTGTTTCTTTAAATTCTAGTAAATATATTACATAACAGACAGTATAAAGCAATGACACCAACCAAAGTTTCATTAAACAGGATGTTGACTTCGCTATCCTTACTGCCATAGCTCAAATACCACTCTTATTTGATTTGTACACAACACTATAATAACTAACAATAATATAATACTAATAATAACAATTATCATGAGTATATTCATAAAATGTAGTCTTGTATCGCAATAACTTCCGTTGTGATGTATTATGAAGACAGTGTTTATAAAAATTAGACAGTAAGTTCATTTTATACAATAGCATGCAAGGAATCTGTTCCATGAAAATTCATTAATGTCAAAGAGCTAAAGTGAACTATTTAACCTCAGCAAATATTCAATCACAGTTTTGTGCACTAATATTATAAGGAAGAAAGATTTGTATTTTTGTATGTAATGAACAAAATATATGAAAACAATTGAACTTATTTGAAAAATCATTATTTTTCAAATAATAATAATTAACATTTTTTTTTGTTTAATACACGTGTGAATCCGGGCGGGCTCTAGTTTAAAATATGAGGAAATGCGGCACTGTGGTTGAATATAAGTAGTTCTAACAAATTTTACAAAAGCGCACTATGATAAATATTTCAAAGTTGAAAATCGAAGACACCGCTGTCCGCAGTAGAACGTTTGATTATAAAATTTCAAAAAGCAACATCAATATTCTTAACTTAACCAGAATATTAAAGTTGCATTTATAAATTTCACAAACCAGCAGCCACGCATCCTCTGCTTCTTTCTCTTGATTCCACTGACTGATGTATTTTTCATTTTGTAAATTGTGTAGTAATATTACACAAGACCGGCATTATTGTTCTTAACGTCATTAGAACATCTATGTCACAATCAGTGATAATTTCATGATTTATTCATTGCTGCCATTCATAAGATAACGTTTTTACCTTTCCACAAAATGGTTACATAGTATTTGAAAATCAGGAGGTTTGTAGGCCTCCTGATTTTCATTATGAGGTCAACATTGAAATGCATTACCTTAAGCGTTGAAACATATTATCATATATAAATCTTTATTAATAAAACATTTTTTTCTGGTCCCTAAACATTACAATTTATGTTATTTTATTAAATATTAGGGTATTGTTATTCAATTTATGTGTGGAATATAATTATGTAAAGTTAAGTAACAATAGGTGGACTGACGACATCCTGAAAGTCGCTGGTAGCCAATGGTTTGTGGTGCTCTAACGGGGAGGCTTTGTTCAACAGTGGACGTCTTCCAGTTGATGATGATGATGACGAAGTAACACTTATTTTAAATATAAACTTACATCATACATAAACATATACTAACAAGTGTATTGTTAGGTGAGAGGTATTATATTTTAAGATACTTCAGACATTGGGTTGTTTGTTTATATTATGTAGGTATTTATTTATCTTCTTTTTTAATGATGACTGATTGTACTTTTATTTCGACACTGCACATAGTAGAACTTTTGGTTATAAAATTACACAAGAGCGACATCAACGTTCTTAAAGTCATCAGAACGTCGATGTCGCCAAAGTGAATTTCACAAACCAGAAACCACGCGTCTTTTCCATTTTCCTCTTGTTTTCATTGACATCATCCGCGCATTGTTCATTTCATAAATAGCAGAGTATTGTAATATTCCCATACGTTACCTACAAAATTATATGATCTTATGAACCACCTAAATAATTATATGCAAATATGAATACTTTAAAATTTTAACAAATACAAATATTTATACTGAGTATAACTCATATGTTATTATAAACGAATTATAATATTAATATTAATTATGTTAGTACGATTAAAAATAAGATACTATATTTGATATCTTAACCACAAAATACAAGCTAAATGTAAATTATTTATATCTATAATATTACATTTTAAGTTTTTTACAAAATTACAACAATCGAGAAAAAGTTGCTACGAGCGGGATCCTAGCCGTCACCATCCGTCTCATGCTTTTCCAACTGTACTATCGTGGTAAGGTGAGTCATTACGGTATCACTTGGTTCCTATCGTTTAACCGTCATAAGTGGACGCATGGTCATGGATAACAATATATACGAATCAAGTGCAATATGGTATGAAGTAGAACGTTTGTTTCCAAAATTACAAAAGGACGACATCGACGTTCTTAACTTTATCAGAACATCAATGTCGTTCTCTAGAATTTCACAAACCAGGAGCCAGGATTCTTCTCGGTTTTCCTTGATTCCTTTGACATTCTTGACATAACTTATTCTTTATACTATAAATTACAAACTGTGGTAATATTCTCAAAGGTTACATAAAAAACCTTTGTCCACCATAATAAATTTAAAAAAATATCGCAGGACTCTGCACCGTTATAAGATTTTTACAACCACCATTTTTAAAAGTCACAAAATATTACAATATTTTCAAATATTTTATAAATAAATATGACAATTATAAGTCAAATAATGTGCAGCACTTATATTTAAAAAAACATAATATCTATGAAATCTTAATAATGAAAAAATCATAATAATATGATAAGAAAAAAAATTCATGATTGATAATTAAATGTTAATAATTTGATCATATCAAAAATTAAATTTTATGAGCACTGTTTATGGATATGCGATATTTTTTGCGGTACTAAATAATCTGAACTGAAATTAAAATTTTCGACTTACTTATTCCAATTGTTGTAAATATACTATGACTATTATATAACAGATAATATTAAACAAATTATATAACAGATAATATAAAACAAAGTTTCATTGAACAGGTAGTTGACTTCGCTGTCCCTACTGCCCTAGCTCAAATATAACCATACCTCTAAGAAGCCCACATTCTTTCTTTATTGCCCACATCAAGTCCTGTTTTCTTTTTCTCAACTTAACTTACACTTTCTTAACTATCTGACTTAAAGCTCTAGAAAACGGTATATTTATAGACTATTATAAAATATATAAACTTTTACTGTTTAAATACATATGGTCGTAATCATAATGCTGAATTTAGTATTGAAATAACGAACTTTGGTTAGTTTTGTTGAATATCAACTCAAATAATATTTAAAATTGACATAATTAATGACATGACATAATTAACTTCATTACAACATAACGATGGCATGCGGAGCATCTGTTTCATGATAATTATTAAAAAAAAATTATTGCTCTTACGTGCGAATCATCTTCGAGTATTGTTCACAAATTAGGCACCCTCAGTATGATGTTTATATCGATAGGATAAAAACTATTTAACGCAAATTGCCTTACAAAACACAAACTTACAGGAAATATAATTTTTCTAAGCATAATGATACCCTTAAAATCAAAAAATAATTGCTATTTGAATACATATCTAAGTGGCCTCCATCCTCCCCTCTTTAGCCACCCCGAACCTCGCATTAGCTCAGCTAAATTTACACTATGTTTACTACCCCAGTAACTGTTATTAACTGATAGCTCCAGAAGCACTTATATATATTATGCTCCTCTATCAAGTATAAAGAAACGTTTCTTCTCTTTTGCATTTAAGTATGAACTACTAATAAGTGTATTGTTAGGTTGAGTGGTATTATATTGTAAGATACTTCAGACTTTGGGTTGTTTGTTTATATTATGTAGGTATTTTTTTTTCTTCTTTTTTAATGATGATTTATTGTAACTATATTTCGACACTGCAAATAGTAGAACTTTTGGTTATAAAATTTCACAAGAGCGACATCAACGTTCTTAAAGTCATCAGAACGTCGATGTTGCCAAAGTGAATTTCACATACCAGAAACCGCGCGTCTTTTCTATATTCCTCTTATTTCCATTGGCATCATCCGCGTATTGTTCAGCAGAGAGAATATTCCCATACGTTACCTACAAAATTATATGATCTTATGAACCACCTAAATAATTATATGCAAAATTATGAACACCTTAAAATTTGAACAAATACAAATATTTATTCGGAGTATCACTCATATGTTATTATAAAAGATTTATAATATTAATTTTAATTATGTTAGTACGATTAAAAATAACATAATATCTTTGATATCTTAACCACAAAAAAACAAACTAAATGTAAATTATTTATATCCATAATATATAATTATAAGTTTTTTACAAAATTACAACAATAGAGAAAAAGTTGCTACGAGCGGGATCCTAGCCGTGACCATCCGTCTCTTTAGCCGTGACATGCTTTTCCAACTGTACTTTCGTGAAAGGTGAGTCATAACGGTATCAATTGGTACCTATCGTTTAACCGTCATAAGTGGGCGCATGGTCATGGATAACAATATAAACAGATCAAGTGCAATTTGGTACGAAGTAGAACGTTTTTTTACAAAATTACAAAAGGACGACATCGACGTTTTTAACTTTATCATAACATCTGTTTATATAATGTTAAGTTTTTTACAAAATTACAACAATAGAGAAAAAATTGCAACGAACGGGATCCTAGCCGTGACCATCCGTCTCTTAAGCCGTGACATGCTTTTTCAGGTGAGTCATTACGGTATCACTTGGTTCCTATCGTTTAACCGTCATAAGTGGACGCATGGTCATGGATAACAATATATACAAATCAAAAGCAATATGGTATGAAGTAGAACGTTTGTTTACAAAATTACAAAGGGACGACATCGACGTTCTTAACTTTATCAGAACATCAATGTCGTTCTTTAGAATTTCACAAACCAGCAGCCAGGATTCTTCTCAATTTTCCTTGATTCCCTTGACATTCTTGACATATTCTTTATACTATAAATTACAAAATGTGGTAATATTCTCAAAGGTTACATACAAAACCTTTGTCCACCATAATAAATTTAAAAAAATATCGCAGGACTCTGCACCGTTATAAGATTTTTACAACCACCATTTTTAAAGGCCACAAAATATTACAATATTTTCAAATATATTATTAATAAATATGAAAACTAAAAATCAAATAATGTGCAGCGCATATATATTTAAAAAAACATAATTTCTATGAAATCTTAATATTGAAAACATCATAATATATGATAAGTAAAAATCTTCATGATTGAAAATTAAATAATAATAATTTGATCATATCAAAAATTAAATTTTATAAGCACTGTTTATGGATATACGATATTTTTTGCGGTACTTAATAATCAGAACTGAAATTAAAATTTTCGACTTGCTAATTCCAATTGTTGTAAATATACTATGAATATTATATAACAGATAATATAAAACAATGACATCCACCAAAGTTTCATTGAACAGGTAGATGACTTCGCTGTCCCTACTGCCCTAGCTCAAATATTACCATACCTCTCAGAAGCCCACATTCTTCCTTTTTACCCACATCGAGCCCTGTTTTCTTTTTATCTCAACTTAACTTACACTTTCATAACAATTTGACTTAAAGCTCTAGAAAACGGTATATATATATATATATATATATAGAGTATTATAAAAATAAATAAACTTTTATTGTATGAATAAATATGGTCATCAAGTTTGGATATTTTTATTTGAATACTTTAGTTTTAGCGCCAGATGTGAATATTTGAGACACTGACATTCCGTTGAGAAGACTGCGTATATTTTTTTCTTGATGTTTTATTGACTTTCTTAATTATTTTACTGCTGGAAAATATATAAAGTGGCCTCCATCCTCCCCTTATTAGCCACCCCGAACCTCGCTTTGGCTTAACTAAACTGATATTTTAATTACACTTGAGTTATTGTTATTCATTGACAGCTTTAGAAACAGGTATATTAATTGACTTTAGACTTTCATCATAGTAATTTCTGATGAGTTCGAGTGCATAAGTGAAAAAGCAATTAATTTAAAAATTTAATAAAAATAAGGTGTTATGGAAATAATATGACAAAATTAACTTCATTACAACATAACGATGGCATGCGGAGCATCTGTTTCATGATAATTATTAAAAAATATTTATTGCTCTTACGTGCGAATAATCTTCGAGTATTGTTCACAAATTAGGAACCCTCAGTATGATGTTTACATCGATAGGATAAAAACTATTTAACGCGAATTGCCTTACAAAACACAAACTAACAGGTAATATAATTTTTCTATGCATAATGATACCCTTATAATCAAAAAATAATTGCTATTTGAATACATATCTAAGTGGCCTCCATCCTCCCCTCTTTAGCCACCCCGAACCTCGCATTAGCTCAGCTAAATTTACACTATGTTTACTACCTCAGTAACTTTTATTAACTGATAGCTCCAGAAGCACTTATATATATACTCCTCTATCAAGTATAAAGAAACGTTTCTTCTCTTTTGCATTTAAGTATGAGCTACTAATAAGTGTATTGTTAGGTTGAGTGGTATTATATTGTAAGATACTTCAGACTTTGGGTTGTTTGTTTATATTATGTAGGTATTTATTTATCTTCTTTTTTAATGATGATATATTGTAACTATATTTCGACACTGCAAATAGTAGAACTTTTGGTTATAAAATTTCACAAGAGCGACATCAACGTTCTTAAAGTCATCAGAACGTCGATGTCGCCAAAGTGAATTTTACAAACCAGAAACCGCGCGTCTTTTCTATTTTCTTCTTATTTCCATTGGCATCATCCGCGCATTGTTCAGCAGAGAATTGTAATATTTCCATACGTTACCTACAAAATTATATGATCTTATGAACCACCTAAATAATTATATGCAAAATTATGAACACCTTAAAATTTGAACAAATACAAATATTTATTCTGAGTATCACTCATATGTATAAACGATTTATAATCTTAATTTTAATTATGTTAGTACGATTAAAAATATCTTATCTTTGATATCTTAACCACAAAAAACAAACTTAATGTTAATTATTTAAATCCATAATATATCATTTTAATTGTTTTACAAATTTACAACAATAGACAAAAAGTTGCTACGAGCGGGATCCTAGCCGTGACTATCCGTCTCTTAAGCCGTGACATACTTTTCCAACTGTACTATCGTGTAAGGTGAGTCAAAACGGTATCAATTGGTACCTATCGTTTAACCGTCATAAGTGGGCGCATGGTCATGGATAACAATATATACAAATCAAGTGCAATTTGGTACGAAGTAGAAAGTTGTTTTACAAAATTGCAAAAGAACGACATCGACGTTCTTAACTTTATCATGATGTCTGTTTATATAATTTTAAGTTTTTTACAAAATTACAACAATCGAGAAAAAATTGTTACGAACGGGATCCTAGCCGTGACAATCCGTTTCTTAAGCCGTGACATGCTTTTTCAGGTGAGTCATTACGGTATCACTTGGTTCCTATCGTTTAACCGTCATAAGTGGACGCATGGTCATGGATAACAATATATACAAATCAAAAGCAATATGGTATGAAGTAGAACGTTTGTTTACAAAATTACGAAGGGACGACGTCGACGTTCTTAACTTTATCAGAACATCAATGTCGTTTTCTAGAATTTCACAAACCAGCAGTCAGGATTCTTCTTGTTTTCCCTTGATTTCTTTAACATTCTTGACGTATTCTTTATTCTATAAATTACAGAATGTGGTGATATTCTAAAAGGTTACACACAAAACCTTTGTCCACCATAATAAATAAAAAATAATAATACATGACTCTGCGCTGTTATAAGATTTTTACAACCACCATTTTTAAAGGTCACACGATATTACAATATTTTCAAATATTTATAAATATATAGAACAACTGTAAGTCAAAACTACTATCTACAACTATCAGTTATTAAATTTTATAATCACTGTTTTTGGATATACGATATTTTTTGCGGTTTTTTATTAATCTAAACTGAAATTAAAATTTTCAACATGCTTATTCCAATTGTTGTAAATATATTATGAATATTCTACAACATATAATATTAAACAATGACATCCACCAAAGTTACATTGAGTAGGTAGTGGATTTCGTTGTCCCTACTGCCCTAGCTCAAATACAACCGTTCCTCTAAGTAGCCCACATTCTTCCTTTATTAGCCACATCGAGCCCTGTTTACTTTTGTCTCAACTAAGCTTACACTTTCTTAGCTATCTGACTTAAAGCACTAGAAAATGGTTTATTTATAGACTATTATAACAGTATATAAACTTCTACTGTTTGAATACTTATGGTCACAATCACAGTGCTGAATTTGGTATTGAAATAACGAACTGTGATTTGTTTTGCTGAATATCAACTCAAATAATATTTAAAATTGCATATAAGTTTCAATTCGATAACCTTTGAAAAAAGGTGGTTGTAATAACTTCAATGTCAGGTATCGCATCAAGTTTGGATATTTTTATTTGAATGTTTTAGTTTAAGCGCCAGATGTGAATATTAGAGACAGTGACATTCCATTCAGAAGACTGCGGATATTTTTATTTTTTCGAAAAAAAATATACGCTGTCTTCTGAATGGAATGAAAATTATAAAAATTAAATCAGAAAAAAATTGTGTAAAAAATAATAATAAATAAACATAAAATTTTAATTTTTATATATTTTAAAATTCAGGGGGTCAAAATGCGGGCCCCATAATTTTGAGCGAAAATTAAACTGGGCGTAATGGTTAATTGACAGCTTTAGAAACAGGTATATTCATTGACTTCATACCTTCATCACAGTAATTTCTGATGACTTCGTGTGCATAAGTGAAAAAACAATTATTTAAAAATCGAATAAAAATACAGTGTTATGGAAATAATATGACATAATTAAGTTCATTTTAACATAACGATGGCATGCGGAGCGTATGTTTCATGATAATTATAGAAAAATATTTATTCCTCTTACGTGCGAAGCATCTTCGAGTATTGTTCACAAATTAGAAACTCTCAGTATGACGTTTACATCGATAGGATAAAAATGACTTATTCAACGCAAATTGCCTTTCAAAACACAAACAAACAGGTAATATCATTTTTCTATTCATAATGATACCCTCATTATCAAAAAATAATTGCTATTTGAATACATATCTAAGTGGCCTCCATCCTCCCCTCTTTAGCCACCCCGAACCTCGCATTAGCTCAGCTAAATTTACACTATGTTTACTACCTCAGTAACTGTTATTAACTGATAGCTCCAGAAGCACTTATATATATATACTCCTCTATCATGTATAAAGAAACGTTTCTTTTGTTTCGCATTTAAGTATGAGCTACTCATAGGTGTATTGTAAGGTTAGAGGTATTATATTGTAAGAAACTTCAGACATGAGGTATTATTATTATTAGTAGGTATTTATTTATCTTCTTTTTTAATGATGATTGATTGTAATTTATATCGACACCGCACAAATAAGAAATTTTGGCTATAAAATTACACAAGAGCGACATCAACGTTCATAAAGTCATTAGAACGTTGATGTCACCAAAGTGAATTTCACAAACCAGAAACCGCGCGTCTTTTCCATTTTCCTCTTGTTTCCATTGACATCATCCGCGCATTGTTCATTTCACAAATAGTAGAGTATTGTTATATTCTCATACGTCACCTACAAAATTATATAATATTATGAACCACCTAAATAATAATATGCAAAATTATGAACACTTTAAAGTTTGAACAAATACAAATATTTATACTGAGTATCACTCAAATGTTATTATAAACAAATTTAAATATTAATACTATTTATGTTAGAACGATTAAAAATAACATAATATCTTTGATATGTTAACCACAAGCTAAATATTAATTGTAATATCCATAATATATAATTTTAAGTTTTTTACAAATTTACAACAATAGAGAAAAAGTTGCTACGAGCGGGATCCTAGCCGTGACCATCCGTCTCTTAAGCCGTGACATGCTTTTCCAACTGTACTATCGTGTAAGGTGAGTCATAACGGTATCAATTGGTACCTTTCGTTTAACCGTCATAAGTGGGCGCATGGTCATGGATAACAATATATACAAATCAAGTGCAATTTGGTACGAAGTAGAACGTTTTTTTACAAAATTACAAAAGGACGACATCGACGTTTTTAACTTTATCATAACATCTGTTTATATAATTTTAAGTTTTTTACAAAATTACAACAATAGAGAAAAAATTGCTACGAACGGAATCCTAGCCGTGACCATCCGTCTCTTAAGCCGTGACATGCTTTTTCAGGTGAGTCATTACGGTATCACTTGGTTCCTATCGTTTAACCGTCATAAGTGGACGCATGGTCATGGATAACAATATATACAAATCAAAAGCAATATGGTATGAAGTAGAACGTTTGTTTACAAAATCACAAAGGGACGACATCGACGTTCTTAACTTTATCAGAACATCAATGTCGTTCTTTAGAATTTCACAAACCAGCAGCCACGATTCTTCTCAATTTTCCTTGATTCCTTTGACATTCTTGACATATTCTTTATACTATAAATTACAAAATGTGGTAATTTTCTCAAAGGTTACATACAAAACCTTTGTCCACCATAATAAATTTAAAAAAATATCACAGGGCTTTGCACCGTTATAAGATTTTTACAACCACCATTTTTAAAGGTCACAAAATATTACAATATATAAAAAATAAATATGACAACTAAAAATCAAATAATGTGCAGCACTTATATTTAAAAAAAACATGATTTCTATGAAATCTTAATATTGAAAGCATCATAATATATGATTAGTAAAAAATTTCATGATTGATAATTAAATAATAATAATTTAATCATATCAAAAATTAAATTTTATAAGCACTGTTTATGGATATACGATATTTTTTGCGGTACTTAATAATCAGAACTGAAATTAAAATTTTCAACTTGCTAATTCCAATTGTTGTAAATATACTATGAATATTATATAACAGATAATATAAAACAATGAAATCCACCAAAGTTTCATTAAACAGGTAGATGACTTCACTGTCCCTACTGCCCTAGCTCAAATATTACCATACCTCTAAGAAACCCACATTCTTCCTTTATTACCCACATCGAGACCTGTTTTCTTTTTATCTCAACTTAACTTACACTTTCTTAACAATTTGATTTAAAGCTCTAGAAAACGGTATATATATATATAGAGTATTATAAAAATAAATAAATTTTTACTGTTTGAATAAATATGGTCATAATCATAGTGCTGAATTTGGTATTGAAATAACGAACTGTGATTAGTTTTGTTGAATATCAAGTCAAATAATAATAAAAATTTCATATAAATTTCAATGAGATAACCTTTGGAAAAAGTGTTTGCAATAACTTCAATGTCTGGTATCGCATCAAGTTTGGATATTTTTATTTGAATGTTTTAGTTTTAGCGCCAGATGTGAATATTTGAGACAATGACATTCCGTTGAGAAGACTGCGTATATATTTTTTTTTTATGTTTTATTGACTTTCTTGATTAATTTACTGCTGGCAAATATATAAAGTGGCCTCCATCCTCCCCTTATTAGCCACCTGAACCGCGCTTTGGCTAAACTAAAGTGATATTTTGATTACACTTGAGTTATTGTTATTCATTAACAGCTTTAGAAACAGGTATATTCATTGACATTAGACTTTCATCACAGTCATTTCTGATGAGTTCGAGCGCATAAGTGAAAAAGCAATTAATTTAAAAATTGAATAAAAATAAGGTGTTATGGAAATAATATGACAAAATTAACTTCATTTCAACATAACGATGGCATGCGAAGCATCTGTTTCATGATAATTATTAAAAAATATTTATTGCTCTTACGTGCGAATAATCTTCGAGTATTGTTCACAAATTAGGAACCCTCAGTATGATGTTTACATCGATAGGATACAAACTATTTAACGCGAATTGCCTTACAAAACATAAACTAACAGGTAATATAATTTTTCTATGCATAATGATACCCTTATAATCAAAAAATAATTGCTATTTGAATACATATCTAAGTGGCCTCTATCCTCCTCTCTTTAGCCACCCCGAACCTCGCATTAGCTCAGCTAAATTTACACTATGTTAATTACCTCAGTAACTGTTATTAACTGACAGCTCCAGAAGCACTTATACATATGCTCCTCTATCAAGTATAAAGAAACGTTTCTTCTCTTTTGCATTTAAGTATGAGCTACTAATAAGTGTATTGTTAGGTTGAGTGGTATTATATTATAAGATACTTCAGACTTTGGGTTGTTTGTTTATATTATGTAGTTTTTTAGTTATCTTCTTTTTTAATGATGATTTATTGTAACTATATTTCGACACTGCACATAGTAGAACTTTTGGTTATAAAATTTCACAAGAGCGACATCAACGTTCTTAAAGTCATCAGAACGTCGATGTCGCCAAAGTGAATTTTACAAACCAGAAACCGTGCGTCTTTTCTATTTTCCTCTTATTTCCATTGGCATCATCCGTGCATTGTTCAGCAGAGTATTGTAATATTCCCATACGTTACCTACAAAATGATATGATCTTATGAACCACCTAAATAATTATATGCAAAATTATGAACACCTTAAAATTTGAACAAATACAAATATTTATTCTGAGTATCATTCTTATGTATAAACGATTTAAAATCTTAATTTTAATTATGTTACTACGATTAAAAATATCTTATCTTTGATATCTTAACCACAAAAAACAAACTTAATGTTAATTATTTAAATCCATAATATATCATTTTAATTGTTTTACAAATTTACAACAATAGACAAAAAGTTGCTACGAGCGGGATCCTAGCCGTGACTATCCATCTCTTAAGCCGTGACATGCTTTTCCAACTGTACTATCGTGTAAGGTGAGTCATAACGGTATCAATTGGTACCTATCGTTTAACCGTCATAAGTGGGCGCATGGTCATGGATAACAATATATACAAATCAAGTGCAATTTGGTACGAAGTAGAACGTTGTTTTACAAAATTACAAAAGAACGACATAGACGTTTTTAACTTTATCATGATGTCTGTTTATATAATTTTAAGTTTTTTACAAAATTACAACAATAGAGAAAAAATTGTTACGAACGGGATCCTAGCCGTGACCATCCGTCTCTTAAGCCGTGACATGCTTTTTCAGGTGAGTCATTACGGTATCACTTGGTTCCTATCGTTTAACCGTCATAAGTGGACGCATGGTCATGGAGAACAATATATACAAATCAAAAGCAATATGGTATGAAGTAGAACGTTTGTTTACAAAATTACAAAAGGACGACATCGACGTTCTCAACTTTATCAGAACATCAATGTCGTTCTTTAGAATTTCACAAACCAGCAGCCACGATTCTTCTCAATTTTCCTTGATTCCTTTGACATTTTTGACATATTCTTTATACTATAAATAACAAAATGTGGTAATATTCTCAAAGGTAACATACAAAACCTTTGTCAACCATAATAAATTAAAAAAAATATCGCAGGGCTTTGCACCGTTATAAGATTTTTACAACCACCATTTTTAAAGGTCACAAAATATTACAATATATTCAAATATATTAAAAATAAATATGACAACTAAAAATCAAATATAGTGCAGCAATTATATTTAAAAAAAACGTAATTTCTATGAAATCTTAATATTGAAAACATCATAATATATGATTAGTAAAAAATTAAATGATTGATAATTAAATAATAATAATTTGATCATATCAAAAATTAAATTTTATAAGCACTGTTTATGGATATAGGATATTTTTTGCGGTACTTAATAATCAGAACTGAAATTAAAATTTTCGACTTGCTTATTCCAATTGTTGTAAATATACTATGAATATTATATAACAGATAATATAAAACAATGACATCCACCAAAGTTTCATTAAACAGGTAGATGACTTCGCTGTCCCTACTGCCCTAGCTCAAATATTACCATACCTCTAAGAAGCCCACATTCTTCCTTTATTACCCACATCGAGACCTGTTTTCTTTTTATCTCAACTTAACTTACACTTTCTTAACAATTTGATTTAAAGCTCTAGAAAACGGTATATATATATATAGTATTATAAAAATAAATAAACTTTTACTGTTTGAATAAATATGGTCATAATCATAGTGCTGAATTTGGTATTGAAATAACGAACTGTGATTAGTTTTGTTGAATATCAAGTCAAATAATAATAAAAATTTCATATAAATTTCAATTAGATAACCTTTGGAAAAAGTGTTTGCAATAACTTCAATGTCAGGTATCGCATCAAGTTTGGATATTTTTATTTGAATGTTTTAGTTTTAGCGCCAGATGTGAATATTTGAGACAATGACATTCCGTTGAGAAGACTGCGTATATATTTTTTTTTTATGTTTTATTGACTTTCTTGATTAATTTACTGCTGGCAAATATATAAAGTGGCCTCCATCCTCCCCTTATTAGCCACCCCGAACCTCGCTTTGGCTAAACTAAAGTGATATTTTAATTACACTTGAGTTATTGTTATTCATTAACAGCTTATAAACAGGTATATTCATTGACTTTAGACTTTCATCACAGTCATTTCTGATGAGTTCGAGCGCATAAATGAAAAAGCAATTAATTTTAAAATTGAATAAAAATAAGGTGTTATGGAAAAAATATGACAGAATTAACTTCATTACACTATAACGATGGCATGCGAAGCATCTGTTTCATGATAATTATTAAAAAAAATTTATTGCTCTTACGTGCGAATAATCTTCGAGTATTGTTCACAAATTAGGAACCCTCAGTATGATGTTTACATCGATAGGATAAAAACTATTTAACGCAAATTGCCTTACAAAACACAAACTTACAGGTAATATAATTTTTCTATGCATAATGATACCCTTATAATCAAAAAATAGTTGCTATTTGAATACATATCTAAGTGGCCTCTATCCTCCCCTCTTTAGCCACCCCGAACGTCGCATTAGCTCAGCTAAATTTACACTATGTTTACTACCTCAGTAACTGTTATTAACTGATAGCTCCAGAAGCACTTATATATATGCTCCTCTATCAAGTATAAAGAAAAGTTTCTTCTCTTTTGCATTTAAGTATGAGCTACTAATAAGTGTATTGTTAGGTTGAGTGGTGTTATATTGTAAGATACTTCAGACTTTGGGTTGTTTGTTTATATTATGTAGGTATTTATTTATCTTCTTTTTTAATGATGATTTATTGTAACTATATTTCGACACTGCAAATAGTAGAACTTTTGGTTATAAAATTTCACAAGAGCGACATCAACGTTCTTAAAGTCATCAGAACGTCGATGTCGCCAAAGTGAATTTCACAAACCAGAAACCGTGCGTCTTTTCTATTTTCCTCTTATTTCCATTGGCATCATCCGCGCATTGTTCAGCAGAGAATTGTAATATTTCCATACGTTACCTACAAAATTATATGATCTTATGAACCACCTAAATAATTATATGCAAAATTATGAACACCTGAAAAATTAAACAAATACAAATATTTATTCTGAGTATCACTCATATGTATAAACGATTTATAATCTTAATTTTAATTATGTAAGTACGATTAAAAATATCTTATCTTTGATATCTTAACCACAAAAAACAAACTTTATGTTAATTATTTAAATCCATAATATATCATTTTAATTTTTTTACAAATTTACAACAATAGACAAAAAGTTGCTACGAGCGGGATCCTAGCCGTGACTATCCGTCTCTTAAGCCGTGACATGCTTTTCCAACTGTACTATCGTGTAAGGTGAGTCATAACGGTATCAATTGGTACCTATCGTTTAACCGTCTTAAGTGGACGCATGGTCATGGATAACAATATATACAAATCAAGTGCAATTTGGTACGAAGTAGAACGTTGTTTTACAAAATTACAAAAGAACGACATAGACGTTTTTAACTTTATCATGATGTCTTTTAATATAATTTTAAGTTTTTTACAAAATTACAACAATAGAGAAAAAATTGTTACGAACGGGATCCTAGCCGTGACCATCCGTCTCTTAAGCCGTGACATGCTTTTTCAGGTGAGTCATTACGGTATCACTCTTGGTTCCTATCGTTTAACCGTCATAAGTGGACGCATGGTCATGGAGAACAATATATACAAATCAAAAGCAATATGGTATGAAGTAGAACGTTTGTTTACAAAATTACAAAGGGACGACATCGACGTTCTTAACTTTATCAGAACATCAATGTCGTTTTCTAGAATTTCACAAACCAGCAGTCAGGATTCTTCTTGTTTTCCCTTGAATTCTTTAACATTCTTGACGTATTCCTTATACTATAAATTACAGAATGTGGTGATATTCTAAAAGGTTACACACAAAACCTTTGTCCACCATAATAAATAAAAAATAATAATACATGACTCTGCGCTGTTCTAAGATTTTTACAACCACCATTTTTAAAGGTCACACAATATTACAATATTTTCAAATATTTATAAATATATAGAACAACTGTAAGTCAAAACTACTATCTACTACTATCAGTAATTAAATTTTATAATCACTCGTTTGGATATACGATATTTTTTGCGGTACTTTATTAATCTAAACTGAAATTAAAATTTTCAACATGCTTATTCCAATTGTTGTAAATATATTATGAATATTCTACAACATATAATATTAAACAATGACATCCACCAAAGTTACATTGAGGAGGTAGTGGATTTCGTTGTCCCTACTGCCCTAGCTCAAATACAACCGTTCCTCTAAGTAGCCCACATTCTTCCTTTATTAGCCACATCGAGCCCTGTTTACTTTTGTCTCAACTAAGCTTACACTTTCTTAGCTGTCTGACTTAAAGCACTAGAAAGTGGTTTATTTATAGACTATTATAACAGTATATAAACTTCTACTGTTTGAATACTTATGGTCACAATCACAGTGCTGAATTTGGTATTGAAATAACAAACTATGATAAGTTTTGCTGAATATCAACTCAAATAATATTTAAAATTGCATATAAGTTTCAATTCGATAACCTTTGAAAAAGTGTTTGCAATAACTTCAATGTCAGGTATCGCATCAAGTTTGGATATTTTTATTTGAATGTTTTAGTTTAAGCGCCAGATGTGAATATTAGAGACAGTGACATTCCATTCAGAAGACTGCGGATATTTTTATTTTTTCGAAAAAAAATATACGCTGTCTTCTGAATGGAATGAAAATTATAAAAATTAAATCAGAAAAAAATTGTGTATAAAAATAATAATAAATAAACATAATATTTTAATTTTTATATATTTTAAAATTCAGGGGGTCAAAATGCGGGCCCCATAATTTTGAGCGAAAATTAAACTGGGCGTAATGGTTAATTGACAGCTTTAGAAACAGGTATATTCATTGACTTCATACCTTCATCACAGTAATTTCTGATGACTTCGTGTGCATAAGTGAAAAAACAATTATTTAAAAATCGAATAAAAATACAGTGTTATGGAAATAATATGACATAATTAAGTTCATTTTAACATAACGATGGCATGCGGAGCGTATGTTTCATGATAATTATTAAAAAATATTTATTGCTCTAAAGTGCGAAGCATCTTCGAGTATTGTTTACAAATTAGAAACTCTCAGTATGATGTTTACATCGATATGATAAAAACGACTTATTCAACGCAAATTGCCTTTCAAAACACAAACAAACAGGTAATAACATTTTTCTATTCATAATGATACCCTCATTATCAAAAAATAATTGCTATTTGAATACATATCTAAGTGGCCCCTATCCTCCCCTCTTTAGCCACCCCGAACCTCGCATTAGCTCAGCTAAATTTACACTATGTTTACTACCTCAGTAACTGTTATTAACTGATAGCTCCAGAAGCACTAATATAAATACTCCTCTATCATGTATTAAGAAACGTTTCTTCTGTTTCGCATTTAAGTATGAGCTACTCATAGGTGTATTGTTAGGTTAGAGGTATTATATTGTAAGATACTTCAGACATTAGGTATTATTATTATTAGTAGATATTTATTTATCTTCTTTTTTAATGATGATTGATTGTAATTTATATCGACACTGCACAAAGTAGAACTTTTGGCTATAAAATTACACAAGAGCGACATCAACGTTCATAAAGTCATCAGAACGTTGATGTCACCAAAGTGAATTTCACAAACCAGAAACCGCGCGTCTTTTCCATTTTCCTCTTGTTTCCATTGACATCATCCGCGCATTGTTCATTTCACAAATAGTAGAGTATTGTTATATTCTCATACGTCACCTTCAAAATTATATGATCTTATGAACCACCTAAATAATAATATGCAAAATTATGAACACTTTTAAGTTTGAACAAATACAAATATTTATACTGAGTATCACTCAAATGTTATTATAAACAAATTTAAATATTAATATTAATTATGTTAGTACGATTAAAAATAACATAATATCTTTGATATGTTAACCACAAGCTAAATATTAATTGTAATATCCATAATATATAATTTTAAGTTTTTTACAAATTTACAACAATAGACAAAAAGTTGCTACGAGCGGGATCCTAGCCGTGACTATCCGTCTCTTAAGCCGTGACATGCTTTTCCAACTGTACTATCGTGTAAGGTGAGTTATAACGGTATCAATAATTGGTACATATCGTTTAACCGTCTTAAATGGGCGCATGGTCATGGATAACAATATATACAAATCAAGTGCAATTTGGTACGAAGTAGAACGTTGTTTTACAAAATTACAAAAGAACGACATAGACGTTTTTAACTTAATCATAATGTCTGTTTATATAATTTTAAGTTTTTTACAAAATTACAACAATAGAGAAAAAATTGCTACGAACGGGATCCTAGCCGTGACCATCCGTCTCTCAAGCCGTGACTTGCTTTTTCAGGTGAGTCATTACGGTATCACTTGGTTCCTATCGTTTAACCGTCATAAGTGGACGCATGGTCATGGAGAACAATATATACAAATCAAAAGCAATATGGTATGAAGTAGAACGTTTGTTTACAAAATTACAAAGGGACGACATCGACGTTCTTAACTTTATCAGAACATCAATGTCGTTCTTTAGAATTTCACAAACCAGCAGCCAGGGTTCTTCTCAATTTTCCTTGATTCCTTTGACATTCTTGACATATTCTCTATACTATAAATTACAAAATGTGGTAATTTTCTCAAAGGTTACATACAAAACCTTTGTCCACCATAATACATTTAAAAAAATATCGCAGGGCTTTGCACCGTTATAAGATTTTTACAACCACCATTTTTAAAGGTCACAAAATATTACAATATATTCAAATATATAAAAAATAAATATGACAACTAAAAATCAAATAATGTGCAGCACTTATATTTAAAAAAACATAATTTCTATGAAATCTTAATATTGAAAACATCATAATATATGATAAGTAAAAAATGTAATGATTGATAATTAAATAATAATAATTTGATCATATCAAAAATTAAATTTTATAAGCACTGTTTATGGATATAGGATATTTTTTTCGGTACTTAATAATCAGAACTGAAATTAAAATTTTCGACTTGCTTATTCCAATGGTTGTAAATATACTATGAATATTATAATATAACAGATAATATAAAACAATGACATCAACCAAAGTTTCATTGAACAGGTAGATGACTTCGCTGTCCCTACTGCCCTAGTTCAAATATTACCATACCTCTAAAAAGCCCACATTCTTCCTTTATTACCCACATCAAGCCCTGTTTTCTTTTTATCTCAACTTAACTTACAATTTCTTAACAATTTGACTTAAAGCTCTAGAAAACGGGATATATATATATATAGAGTATTATAAAAATAAATAAACTTTTACTGTTTGAATAAATATGGTCATAATCATAGTGCTGAATTTGGTATTGAAATAACGAACTGTGATAAGTTTTGTTGAATATCAAGTCAAATAATATTTAAAATTTCATATAAGTTTCAATTAGATAACCTTTGGAAAAAGTGTTTGCAATAAATTCAATGTCAGGTATCGCATCAAGTTTGGATATTTTTATTTGAATGTTTTAGTTTAAGCGCCAGATGTGAATATTTGAGACAATGACATTCCGTTGAGAAGACTGCGTTTATTTTTTTTTTGATGTTTTATTGACTTTCTTAATTATTTTACTGCTGGAAAATATATAAAGTGGCCTCCATCCTCCCCTTATTAGCCACCCCGAACCTCGCTTTGGCTAAAATAAACTGATATTTTAATTACACTTGAGTTATTGTTATTCATTGACAGCTTTAGAAACAGGTATATTCATTGACTTTAGACTTTCATCTAATTTCTGATGAGTTCGAGTGCATAAGTGAAAAAGCAATTAATTTAAAAATTGAATAAAATTAAGGTGTTATGGAAATAATATGACACAATTAACTTTATAACAACATAACGATGGCATGCGAAGCATCTGTTTCATGATAATTATCAAAAAAAAATTATTGCTCTTACGTGCGAATCATCTTCGAGTATTGTTCACAAATTAGGAACCCTCAGTATGATGTTTACATCGATAGGATAAAAACTATGTAACGCAAATTGCCTTACAAAACACAAACTAACAGGTAATATAATTTTTCTATGCATAATGATACCCTTGTAATCAAAGAATTATTGCTATTTGAATACATATCTAAGTGGCCTCCATCCTCCCCTCTTTAGCCACCCCGAACCTCGCATAAGCTCAGCTAAATTTACACTATGTTTACTACCTCAGTAACTTTTATTAACTGATAGCTCCAGAAGCACTTATATATATACTCCTCTATCAAGTATAAAGAAACGTTTCTTCTCTTTTGCATTTAAGTACGAGCTACTAATAAGTGTATTGTTAGGTTGAGTGGTATTATATTGTAAGATACTTCAGACTTTGGTTTGTTTGTTTATATTATGTAGTTTTTTATTTATCTTCTTTTTTAATGATGATTTATTGTAACTATATTTCGACACTGCACATAGTAGAACTTTTGGTTATAAAATTTCACAAGAGCGACATCAACGTTCTTAAAGTCATCAGAACGTCGATGTCGCCAAAGTGAATTTCACAAACCACAAACCGCGCGTCTTTTCTATTTTCCTCTTATTTCCATTGGTATCATCCGCGCATTGTTCAGCAGAGTATTGTAATAATCCCATACGTTACCTACAAAATTATATGATCTTATGAACCACCTAAATAATTATATGCAAAATTATGAACACCTTAAAATTTGAAGAAATACAAATATTTATTCTGAGTATCACTCATATGTTATTATAAATGATTTATAATATTAATTTTAATTATGTTAGTACGATTAAAAATAACATAATATCTTTGACATCCTTATCAAAAAAAACAAACTTATTGTTAATTATTTATATCCATAATATATAATTTTAAGTTTTTCACAAATTTACAACAACAGAGAAAAAGTTGCTACGAGCGGGATCCTAGCCGTGACTATCCGTCTCTTAAGCCGTGACATGCTTTTCCAACTGTACTATCGTGTAAGGTGGATCATTACGGTATCGATTGGTTCCTATCATATAACCGTCATAAGTGGACGCATGGTCATGGATAACAATATATACAAATCAAGTGCAATATGCTATGAAGTAGAACGTTTATTTACAAAATTACAAAGGGACGACATTGACGTTCTGAACTTTATAAGAACATCAATGTCGTTCTCTAGAATTTCACAAACCAGCAGCCCGGATTCTTCTCAATTTTCATTGATTCCTTTGACATTCTTGACGTATTCTTTATACTATAAATGACAGAATGTAAAATTTTAAAAGGCCAGATGTGAATATCGTTTAACCGTCATAAGTGGACGCATGGTCATGGATAACAATATATACAAATCAAAAGCAATATGGTATGAAGTAGAACGTTTGTTTACAAAATTACAAAGGGACGACATCGACGTTCTTAACTTTATCAGAACATCAATGGCGTTCTTTAGAATTTCACAAACCAGCAGCCAGGATTCTTTTCAATTTTCCTTGATTCCTTTGACATTCTTGACATATTCTTTATACTATAAATTACAAAATGTGGTAATTTTCTCAAAGGTTACATACAAAACCTTTGTCCACCATAATAAATTTAAAAAAATATCGCAGGACTCTGCACCGTTATAAGATTTTTACAACCACCATTTTTAAAGGCCACAAAATATTACAATATTTTCAAATATATTATAAATAAATATGACAACTAAAAATCAAATAATGTGCAGAATTAATATTTCAAACAACATAATTTCTATGAAATCTTAATATTGAAAACATCATAATATATGATTAGTAAAAAGTTTCATGATTGATAATTAAATAATAATAATTTGATCATATCAAAAATTAAATTTTATAAGCACTGTTTATGGATATACGATATTTTTTGCGGTACTTAATAATCAGAACTGAAATTTAAATTTTCGACTTGCTTATTCCCATTGTTGTAAATATACTATGAATATTATATAACAGATAATATAAAACAATGACATCCACCAAAGTTTCATTGAACAGGTAGATGACTTCGCTGTCCCTACTGCCCTAGCTCAAAAATTACCATACCTCTAAAAAGCCCACATTCTTCCTTTATTACCCACATCAAGCCCTGTTTTCTTTTAATCTCAACTTAACTTACACTTTCTTAACAATTTGACTTAAAGCTCTAGAAAACGGTATATGTTTATATGTATAGAGTATTATAAAAATAAATAAACTTTTATTGTTTGAATAAATATGGTCATAATCATAGTGCTGAATTTTGTATTGAAATAACGAACTGTGACTAGTTTTGTTGAATATCAACTCAAATAATAATTAAAAATTCATATAAGTTTCAATAAGATAACCTTTGGAAAAAGTGTTTGCAATAACTTCAATGTCAGGTATCGCATCAAGTTTGGATATTTTTATTTGAATGTTTTAGTTTAAGCGCCAGATGTGAATATTTGAGACACTGACATTCCGTTGATAAGACTGCGTATATTTGTTTTATTGATGTTTTATTGACTTTCTTAATTATTTTACTGCTGGAAAATATATAAAGTGGCCTCCATCCTCCCCTTATTAGCCACCCCGAACCTCGCTTTGGCTAAACTAAAGTGATATTTTAATTACACTTGAGTTATTGTTATTCATTGACAGCTTTAGAAACAGGTATATTCATTGACTTTAGACTTTCATCATAGTAATTTCTGATGAGTTCGAGTGCATAAGTGAAAAAGCAATTAATTTAAAAATTGAATAAAATTAAGGTGTTATGGAAATAATATGACATAATTAAGTTCATTTTAACATAACGATGGCATGCGGAGCGTATGTTTCATGATAATTATTAAAAAATATTTATTGCTCTAAAGTGCGAAGCATCTTCGAGTATTGTTTACAAATTAGAAACTCTCAGTATGATGTTTACATCGATATGATAAAAACGACTTATTCAACGCAAATTGCCTTTCAAAACACAAACAAACAGGTAATATCATTTTTCTATTCATAATGATACCCTCATTATCAAAAAATAATTGCTATTTGAATACATATCTAAGTGGCCTCCATCCTCCCCTCTTTAGCCACCCCGAACCTCGCATTAGCTCAGCTAAATTTACACTATGTTTACTACCTCAGTAACTGTTATTAACTGATAGCTCCAGAAGCACTAATATAAATACTCCTCTATCATGTATTAAGAAACGTTTCTTCTGTTTCGCATTTAAGTATGAGCTACTCATAGGTGTATTGTTAGGTTAGAGGTATTATATTGTAAGATACTTCAGACATTAGGTATTATTATTATTAGTAGATATTTATTTATCTTCTTTTTTAATGATGATTGATTGTAATTTATATCGACACTGCACAAAGTAGAACTTTTGGCTATAAAATTACACAAGAGCGACATCAACGTTCATAAAGTCATCAGAACGTTGATGTCACCAAAGTGAATTTCACAAACCAGAAACCGCGCGTCTTTTCCATTTTCCTCTTGTTTCCATTGGTATCATCCGCGCATTGTTCAGCAGAGTATTGTAATAATCCCATACGTTACCTACAAAATTATATGATCTTATGAACCACCTAAATAATTATATGCAAAATTATGAACACCTTAAAATTTGAAGAAATACAAATATTTATTCTGAGTATCACTCATATGTTATTATAAATGATTTATAATATTAATTTTAATTATGTTAGTACGATTAAAAATAACATAATATCTTTGACATCCTTATCAAAAAAAACAAACTTATTGTTAATTATTTATATCCATAATATATAATTTTAAGTTTTTCACAAATTTACAACAACAGAGAAAAAGTTGCTACGAGCGGGATCCTAGCCGTGACTATCCGTCTCTTAAGCCGTGACATGCTTTTCCAACTGTACTATCGTGTAAGGTGGATCATTACGGTATCGATAGGTTCCTATCATTTAACCGTCATAAGTGGACGCATGGTCATGGATAACAATATATACAAATCAAAAGCAATATGGTATGAAGTAGAACGTTTGTTTACAAAATTACAAAGGGACGACATCGACGTTCTTAACTTTATCAGAACATCAATGTCGTTCTTTAGAATTTCACAAACCAGCAGCCAGGGTTCTTCTCAATTTTCCTTGATTCCTTTGACATTCTTGACATATTCTCTATACTATAAATTACAAAATGTGGTAATTTTCTCAAAGGTTACATACAAAACCTTTGTCCACCATAATACATTTAAAAAAATATCGCAGGGCTTTGCACCGTTATAAGATTTTTACAACCACCATTTTTAAAGGTCACAAAATATTACAATATATTCAAATATATAAAAAATAAATATGACAACTAAAAATCAAATAATGTGCAGCACTTATATTTAAAAAAACATAATTTCTATGAAATCTTAATATTGAAAACATCATAATATATGATAAGTAAAAAATGTAATGATTGATAATTAAATAATAATAATTTGATCATATCAAAAATTAAATTTTATAAGCACTGTTTATGGATATAGGATATTTTTTGCGGTACTTAATAATCAGAACTGAAATTAAAATTTTCGACTTGCTTATTCCAATTGTTGTAAATATACTATGAATATTATAATATAACAGATAATATAAAACAATGACATCCACCAAAGTTTCATTGAACAGGTAGATGACTTCGCTGTCCCTACTGCCCTAGTTCAAATATTACCATACCTCTAAAAAGCCCACATTCTTCCTTTATTACCCACATCAAGCCCTGTTTTCTTTTTATCTCAACTTACAATTTCTTAACAATTTGACTTAAAGCTCTAGAAAACGGTATATATATATATATAGAGTATTATAAAAATAAATAAACTTTTACTGTTTGAATAAATATGGTCATAATCATAGTGCTGAATTTGGTATTGAAATAACGAACTGTGATAAGTTTTGTTGAATATCAAGTCAAATAATATTTAAAATTTCATATAAGTTTCAATTAGATAACCTTTGGAAAAAGTGTTTGCAATAACTTCAATGTCAGGTATCGCATCAAGTTTGGATATTTTTATTTGAATGTTTTAGTTTAAGCGCCAGATGTGAATATTTGAGACAATGACATTCCGTTGAGAAGACTGCGTTTATTTTTTTTTTGATGTTTTATTGACTTTCTTAATTATTTTACTGCTGGAAAATATATAAAGTGGCCTCCATCCTCCCCTTATTAGCCACCCCGAACCTCGCTTTGGCTAAAATAAACTGATATTTTAATTACACTTGAGTTATTGTTATTCATTGACAGCTTTAGAAACAGGTATATTCATTGACTTTAGACTTTCATCATAGTAATTTCTGATGAGTTCGAGTGCATAAGTGAAAAAGCAATAAATTTAAAAATTGAATAAAATTAAGGTGTTATGGAAATAATATGACACAATTAACTTTATAACAACATAACGATGGCATGCGAAGCATCTGTTTCATGATAATTATCAAAAAAAAATTATTGCTCTTACGTGCGAATCATCTTCGAGTATTGTTCACAAATTAGGAACCCTCAGTATGATGTTTACATCGATAGGATAAAAACTATGTAACGCAAATTGCCTTACAAAACACAAACTAACAGGTAATATAATTTTTCTATGCATAATGATACCCTTGTAATCAAAGAATTATTGCTATTTGAATACATATCTAAGTGGCCTCCATCCTCCCCTCTTTAGCCACCCCGAACCTCGCATAAGCTCAGCTAAATTTACACTATGTTTACTACCTCAGTAACTTTTATTAACTGATAGCTCCAGAAGCACTTATATATATACTCCTCTATCAAGTATAAAGAAACGTTTCTTCTCTTTTGCATTTAAGTATGAGCTACTAATAAGTGTATTGTTAGGTTGAGTGGTATTATATTGTAAGATACTTCAGACTTTGGTTTGTTTGTTTATATTATGTAGTTTTTTATTTATCTTCTTTTTTAATGATGATTTATTGTAACTATATTTCGACACTGCACATAGTAGAACTTTTGGTTATAAAATTTCACAAGAGCGACATCAACGTTCTTAAAGTCATCAGAACGTCGATGTCGCCAAAGTGAATTTCACAAACCACAAACCGCGCGTCTTTTCTATTTTCCTCTTATTTCCATTGGTATCATCCGCGCATTGTTCAGCAGAGAATTTTAATATTTCCATACGTTACCTACAAAATTATATGATCTTATGAACCACCTAAATAATTATATGCAAAATTATGAACACCTTAAAATTTGAAGAAATACAAATATTTATTCTGAGTATCACACATATGTTATTATAAATGATTTATAATATTAATTTTAATTATGTTAGTACGATTAAAAATAACATAATATCTTTGACATCCTTATCAAAAAAAACAAACTTATTGTTAATTATTTATATCCATAATATATAATTTTAAGTTTTTCACAAATTTACAACAACAGAGAAAAAGTTGCTACGAGCGGGATCCTAGCCGTGACTATCCGTCTCTTAAGCCGTGACATGCTTTTCCAACTGTACTATCGTGTAAGGTGGATCATTACGGTATCGATTGGTTCCTATCATTTAACCGTCATAAGTGGACGCATGGTCATGGATAACAATATATACAAATCAAGTGCAATATGCTATGAAGTAGAACGTTTATTTACAAAATTACAAAGGGACGACATTGACGTTCTGAACTTTATAAGAACATCAATGTCGTTCTCTAGAATTTCACAAACCAGCAGCCCAGATTCTTCTCAATTTTCATTGATTCCTTTGACATTCTTGACATATTCTTTATACTATAAATGACAGAATGTAAAATTTTAAAAGGCCAGATGTGAATATCGTTTAACCGTCATAAGTGGACGCATGGTCATGGATAACAATATATACAAATCAAAAGCAATATGGTATGAAGTAGAACGTTTGTTTACAAAATTACAAAGGGACGACATCGACGTTCTTAACTTTATCAGAACATCAATGGCGTTCTTTAGAATTTCACAAACCAGCAGCCAGGATTCTTTTCAATTTTCCTTGATTCCTTTGACATTCTTGACATATTCTTTATACTATAAATTACAAAATGTGGTAATTTTCTCAAAGGTTACATACAAAACCTTTGTCCACCATAATAAATTTAAAAAAATATCGCAGGACTCTGCACCGTTATAAGATTTTTACAACCACCATTTTTAAAGGCCACAAAATATTACAATATTTTCAAATATATTATAAATAAATATGACAACTAAAAATCAAATAATGTGCAGAATTAATATTTCAAACAACATAATTTCTATGAAATCTTAATATTGAAAACATCATAATATATGATTAGTAAAAAGTTTCATGATTGATAATTAAATAATTATAATTTGATCATATCAAAAATTAAATTTTATAAGCACTGTTTATGGATATAGGATATTTTTTGCGGTACTTAATAATCAGAACTGAAATTAAAATTTTCGACTTGCTTATTCCAATTGTTGTAAATATACTATGAATATTATAATATAACAGATAATATAAAACAATGACATCCACCAAAGTTTCATTGAACAGGTAGATGACTTCGCTGTCCCTACTGCCCTAGTTCAAATATTACCATACCTCTAAAAAGCCCACATTCTTCCTTTATTACCCACATCAAGCCCTGTTTTCTTTTTATCTCAACTTAACTTACAATTTCTTAACAATTTGACTTAAAGCTCTAGAAAACGGTATATATATATATATAGAGTATTATAAAAATAAATAAACTTTTACTGTTTGAATAAATATGGTCATAATCATAGTGCTGAATTTGGTATTGAAATAACGAACTGTGATAAGTTTTGTTGAATATCAAGTCAAATAATATTTAAAATTTCATATAAGTTTCAATTAGATAACCTTTGGAAAAAGTGTTTGCAATAACTTCAATGTCAGGTATCGCATCAAGTTTGGATATTTTTATTTGAATGTTTTAGTTTAAGCGCCAGATGTGAATATTTGAGACAATGACATTCCGTTGAGAAGACTGCGTTTATTTTTTTTTTGATGTTTTATTGACTTTCTTAATTATTTTACTGCTGGAAAATATATAAAGTGGCCTCCATCCTCCCCTTATTAGCCACCCCGAACCTCGCTTTGGCTAAAATAAACTGATATTTTAATTACACTTGAGTTATTGTTATTCATTGACAGCTTTAGAAACAGGTATATTCATTGACTTTAGACTTTCATCTAATTTCTGATGAGTTCGAGTGCATAAGTGAAAAAGCAATTAATTTAAAAATTGAATAAAATTAAGGTGTTATGGAAATAATATGACACAATTAACTTTATAACAACATAACGATGGCATGCGAAGCATCTGTTTCATGATAATTATCAAAAAAAAATTATTGCTCTTACGTGCGAATCATCTTCGAGTATTGTTCACAAATTAGGAACCCTCAGTATGATGTTTACATCGATAGGATAAAAACTATGTAACGCAAATTGCCTTACAAAACACAAACTAACAGGTAATATAATTTTTCTATGCATAATGATACCCTTGTAATCAAAGAATTATTGCTATTTGAATACATATCTAAGTGGCCTCCATCCTCCCCTCTTTAGCCACCCCGAACCTCGCATAAGCTCAGCTAAATTTACACTATGTTTACTACCTCAGTAACTTTTATTAACTGATAGCTCCAGAAGCACTTATATATATACTCCTCTATCAAGTATAAAGAAACGTTTCTTCTCTTTTGCATTTAAGTACGAGCTACTAATAAGTGTATTGTTAGGTTGAGTGGTATTATATTGTAAGATACTTCAGACTTTGGTTTGTTTGTTTATATTATGTAGTTTTTTATTTATCTTCTTTTTTAATGATGATTTATTGTAACTATATTTCGACACTGCACATAGTAGAACTTTTGGTTATAAAATTTCACAAGAGCGACATCAACGTTCTTAAAGTCATCAGAACGTCGATGTCGCCAAAGTGAATTTCACAAACCACAAACCGCGCGTCTTTTCTATTTTCCTCTTATTTCCATTGGTATCATCCGCGCATTGTTCAGCAGAGTATTGTAATAATCCCATACGTTACCTACAAAATTATATGATCTTATGAACCACCTAAATAATTATATGCAAAATTATGAACACCTTAAAATTTGAAGAAATACAAATATTTATTCTGAGTATCACTCATATGTTATTATAAATGATTTATAATATTAATTTTAATTATGTTAGTACGATTAAAAATAACATAATATCTTTGACATCCTTATCAAAAAAAACAAACTTATTGTTAATTATTTATATCCATAATATATAATTTTAAGTTTTTCACAAATTTACAACAACAGAGAAAAAGTTGCTACGAGCGGGATCCTAGCCGTGACTATCCGTCTCTTAAGCCGTGACATGCTTTTCCAACTGTACTATCGTGTAAGGTGGATCATTACGGTATCGATTGGTTCCTATCATATAACCGTCATAAGTGGACGCATGGTCATGGATAACAATATATACAAATCAAGTGCAATATGCTATGAAGTAGAACGTTTATTTACAAAATTACAAAGGGACGACATTGACGTTCTGAACTTTATAAGAACATCAATGTCGTTCTCTAGAATTTCACAAACCAGCAGCCCAGATTCTTCTCAATTTTCATTGATTCCTTTGACATTCTTGACATATTCTTTATACTATAAATGACAGAATGTAAAATTTTAAAAGGCCAGATGTGAATATCGTTTAACCGTCATAAGTGGACGCATGGTCATGGATAACAATATATACAAATCAAAAGCAATATGGTATGAAGTAGAACGTTTGTTTACAAAATTACAAAGGGACGACATCGACGTTCTTAACTTTATCAGAACATCAATGGCGTTCTTTAGAATTTCACAAACCAGCAGCCAGGATTCTTTTCAATTTTCCTTGATTCCTTTGACATTCTTGACATATTCTTTATACTATAAATTACAAAATGTGGTAATTTTCTCAAAGGTTACATACAAAACCTTTGTCCACCATAATAAATTTAAAAAAATATCGCAGGACTCTGCACCGTTATAAGATTTTTACAACCACCATTTTTAAAGGCCACAAAATATTACAATATTTTCAAATATATTATAAATAAATATGACAACTAAAAATCAAATAATGTGCAGAATTAATATTTCAAACAACATAATTTCTATGAAATCTTAATATTGAAAACATCATAATATATGATTAGTAAAAAGTTTCATGATTGATAATTAAATAATAATAATTTGATCATATCAAAAATTAAATTTTATAAGCACTGTTTATGGATATACGATATTTTTTGCGGTACTTAATAATCAGAACTGAAATTTAAATTTTCGACTTGCTTATTCCCATTGTTGTAAATATACTATGAATATTATATAACAGATAATATAAAACAATGACATCCACCAAAGTTTCATTGAACAGGTAGATGACTTCGCTGTCCCTACTGCCCTAGCTCAAAAATTACCATACCTCTAAAAAGCCCACATTCTTCCTTTATTACCCACATCAAGCCCTGTTTTCTTTTAATCTCAACTTAACTTACACTTTCTTAACAATTTGACTTAAAGCTCTAGAAAACGGTATATGTTTATATGTATAGAGTATTATAAAAATAAATAAACTTTTATTGTTTGAATAAATATGGTCATAATCATAGTGCTGAATTTTGTATTGAAATAACGAACTGTGACTAGTTTTGTTGAATATCAACTCAAATAATAATTAAAAATTCATATAAGTTTCAATTAGATAACCTTTGGAAAAAGTGTTTGCAATAACTTCAATATCAGGTATCGCATCAAGTTTGGATATTTTTATTTGAATGTTTTAGTTTAAGCGCCAGATGTGAATATTTGAGACACTGACATTCCGTTGAGAAGACTGCGTATATTTTTTTTATTGATGTTTTATTGACTTTCTTAATTATTTTACTGCTGGAAAATATATAAAGTGGCCTCCATCCTCCCCTTATTAGCCACCCCGAACCTCGCTTTGGCAAAACTAAACTGATATTTTAATTACACTTGAGTTATTGTTATTCATTGACAGCTTTAGAAACAGGTATATTCATTGACTTTAGACTTTCATCATAGTAATTTCTGATGAGTTCGAGTGCATAAGTGAAAGAGCAATTAATTTAAAAATTGAATAAAATTAAGGTGTTATGGAAATAATATGACATAATTAAGTTCATTTTAACATAACGATGGCATGCGGAGCGTATGTTTCATGATAATTATTAAAAAAAAATTATTGCTCTTACGTGGGAATCATCTTCGAGTATTGTTCACAAATTAGGAACCCTCAGTATGATGTTTACATCGATAGGATAAAAACTATTTAACGCAAATTGCCTTACAAAACACAAACTTTCAGGTAATATAACTTTTCTATGCATAATGATACCCTTATAATCAAAAAATAATTGCTATTTGAATACATATCTAAGTGGCCTCCATCCTCCCCTCCTTAGCCACCCCGAACCTCGCATTAGCTCACCTAAATTTACACTATGTTTACTACCTCAGTAACTTTTATTAACTGATAGCTCCAGAAGCACTTATATATATACTCCTCTATCAAGTTTAAAGAAACGTTTCTTCTCTTTTGCATTTAAGTATGAGCTACTAATAAGTGTATTGTTAGGTTGGGTGGTATTTTATTGTAAGATACTTCAGACTTTGGGTTGTTTGTTTATATTATGTAGTTATTTATTTATCTTCTTTTTTAATGATGATTTATTGTAACTATATTTCGACACTGCACATAGTTGAACTTTTGGTTATAAAATTTCACAAGAGCAACATCAACGTTATAAAAGTCATCAGAACGTCGATGTCGCCAAAGTGAATTTCACAAACCAGAAACCGCGCGTCTTTTCTATTTTCCTCATATTTCCATTGGCATCATCCGCGCATTGTTCAGCAGAGTATTGTAATATTCCCATACGTTACCTACAAAATTATATGATCTTATGAACCACCTAAATAATTATATGCAAAATTATGAACACCTTAAAATTTGAACAAATACAAATATTTATTCTGAGTATCACTCATGTTATTATAAACGATTTATTATATTTATTTTAATTGTGTTAGTACGATTAAAAATAACATAATATCTTTGACATCCTTACCACAAAAAACAAACTTATTGTTAATTATTTATATCCATAATATATAATTTTAAGTTTTTCACAAATTTACAACAATAGAGAAAAAGTTGCTACGAGCGGGATCCTAGCCGTGACTATCCGTTTCTTAAGCCGTGACATGCTTTTCCAACTGTACTATCGTGTTAGGTGGATCATTACGGTATCGATTGGTTCCTATCATTTAACCGTCATAAGTGGACGCATGGTCATGGATAACAATATATACAAATCAAGTGCAATATGCTATGAAGTAGAACGTTTATTTACAAAATTACAAAGGGACGACATTGACGTTCTTAATTTTATAAGAACATCAATGTCGTTCTCTAGAATTTCACAAAATAGCAGCCAGGATTCTTCTCAATTTTCCTTTATTCCTTTGACATTCTTGACGTATTCTTTATACTATAAATGACAAAATTAAATATTTTAAAACGTTACACACAAAACCTTTGTCCACAATTATAAATTTAAAAAAAAATACATGACTCTGCGCTGTTTTAAGATTTTTACAACCACAATTTTTAAAGGTCACACAGTATTACAATTTTTAAACATATTATAAATATATAGGATAACTGTTAGTCGAAACATGTGCAGCACGTATAAGTAATTTCTGATGAGTTCAAGTGCATAAGTGAAAAAGCAATTAATTTAAAAATTGAATAAAAATAAGGTGTTATGGAAATAATATGTCATAATTAACTTCATTTCAACATAACGATGGCACGCGGAGCATCTGTTTCATGATAATTATTAAAAAATATTTATAGCTCTTACGTGCAAATCATTTTCGAGTATTGTTCACAAATTAGGAACCCTCAGTATGATGTTTACATCGATAGGATAAAACTATTTAACGCAAATTGCCTTACAAAACACAAACTAACAGGTAATATAACTTTTCTATGCATAATGATACCCTCATAATCAAAAAATAATTGCTATTTGAATACATATCTTAGTGGCCTCCATCTTAACCTCTTTAGCCACCCCGAACCTCGCATTAGCTCAGCTAAATTTACACTATGTTTACTACCTCAGTAACTGTTATTAACTGATAGCTCCAGAAGCACTTATATATACACTCCTCTATCAAGTATAAAGAAACGTTTCTTTTCTTTTGCATTTAAGTATGAGCTACTAATAAGTGTATTGTTAGGTTGAGTGGTACTTTATTGTAAGATACTTCAGACTTTGGGTTGTTTGTTTATATTATGTAGTTATTTATTTGTCTCCTTTTTTTATGATGATTTATTGTAACTATATTTCGACACTGCAAATAGTAGAACCTTTGGGTTATAAAATTTCACAAGAGCGACATCAACGTTCTTAAAGTCATCAGAACGTCGATGTCGCCAAAGTGAATTTCACAAACCAGAAACCGCACGTCTTTTCTATTTTCCTCTTTTTTCCATTGGCATCATCCGTGCATTGTTCAGCAGAGAATTGTAATATTTCCATACGTTACCTACAAAATTATATGATCTTATGAACCACCTAAATAATTATATGCAAAATTATGAACACCTTAAAATTTGAAGAAATACAAATATTTATTCTGAGTATCACACATATGTTATTATAAATGATTTATAATATTAATTTTAATTATATTAGTACATCCTTACCACAAAAAACAAACTTATTGTTAATTATTTATATCCATAATATATAATTTTAAGTTTTTCACAAATTTACAATAATAGAGAAAAAGTTGCTACGAGCGGGATCCTAGCCGTGACTATCCGTCTCTTAAGCCGTGACATGCTTTTCCAACTGTACTATCGTGTAAGGTGGATCATTACGGTATCGATTGGTTCCTATCATTTAACCGTCATAAGTGGACGCATGGTCATGGATAACAATATATACAAATCAAGTGCAATATGCTTTGAAGTAGAACGTTTATTTACAAAATTACAAAGGGACGACATTGACGTTCTTAACTTTATAAGAACATCAATATCGTTCTCTAGAATTTCACAAAACAGCAGCCAGGATTCTTCTCAATTTTTCTTTATTCCTTTGACATTCTTGACGAATTCTTTATACTATAAATGACAAAATGTAATATTTTAAAACGTTACACACAAAACCTTTGTCCACAATTATAAATTTAGAAAAAAATACATGACTGCGCTGTTTTAAGATTTTTACAACCACAATTTTTAAAGGTCACACAGTATTACAATTTTAAAATATATTATAAATATATAGGATAACTGTTAGTCGAAACATGTGCAGCACGTAAAAGTAATTTCTGATTAGATCGAGTGCATAAGTGAAAAAGCAATTAATTTAAAAATTGAATAAAAATAAGGTGTTATGGAAATAATATGTCATAATTAACTTCATTTCAACATAACGATGGCATGCGGAGCATCTGTTTCATGATAATTATTAAAAAATATATAAAGCTCTTACGTGCGAATCATCTTCGAGTATTGTTCACAAATTAGGAACCCTTAGTATGATGTTTTCATCGATAGGATAAAAACTATTTAACGCAAATTGCCTTACAAAACACAAACTAACAGGTAATATAACTTTTCTATGCATAATGATACCCTTGTAATCAAAGAATTATTGCTATTTGAATACATATCTAAGTGGCTTCCATCCTCCCCTCTTTAGCCACCCCAAACCTCGCATAAGCTCAGCTAAATTTACACTATGTTTACTACCTCAATAACTGATAGCTCCAGAAGCACTTATATATATACTCCTCTATCATGTATAAAGAAACGTTTCTTCTGTTTCGCATTTAAGTATGAGCTACTTATAGGTGTATTGTTAGGTTAGAGGTATTATATTGTAAGATACTTCAGAAATTAGGTATTATTATTATTAGTAGATATTTATTTATCTTCTTTTTTAATGATGATTGATTGTAATTTATATCGACACTGCACAAAGTAGAACTTTTGGCTATAAAATTACACAAGAGCGACATCAACGTTCATAAAGTCATCAGAACGTTGATGTCACCAAAGTGAATTTCACAAACCAGAAACCGCGCGTCTTTTCCATTTTCCTCTTGTTTCCATTGACATCATCCGCGCATTGTTCATTTCACAAATAGTAGAGTATTGTTATATTCTCATACGTCACCTACAAAATTATATGATCTTATGAACCACCTAAATAATAATATGCAAAATTATGAACACTTTTAAGTTTGAACAAATACAAATATTTATACTGAGTATCACTTAAATGTTATTATAAACAAATTTAAATATAAATACTATTTATGTTAGTACGATTAAAAATAACATAATATCTTTGATATGTTAACCACAAGCTAAATATTAATTGTAATATCCATAATACATAATTTAAAGTTTTTTTCAAATTTACAACAATAGACAAAAAGTTGCTACGAGCGGGATCCTAGCCGTGACTATCCGTCTCTTAAGCCGTGACATGCTTTTCCAACTGTACTATCGTGTAAGGTGAGTTATAACGGTATCAATAATTGGTACATATCGTTTAACCGTCTTAAATGGGCGCATGGTCATGGACAACAATATATACAAATCAAGTGCAATTTGGTACGAAGTAGAACGTTGTTTTACAAAATTACAAAAGAACGACATAGACGTTTTTAACTTAATCATAATGTCTGTTTATATAATTTTAAGTTTTTTACAAAATTACAACAAAAGAGAAAAAATTGCTACAAACGGGATCCTAGCCGTGACCATCCGTCTCTCAAGCCGTGACTTGCTTTTTCAGGTGAGTCATTACGGTATCACTTGGTTCCTATCGTTTAACCGTCATAAGTGGACGCATGGTCATGGAGAACAATATATACAAATCAAAAGCAATATGGTATGAAATAGAACGTTTGTTTACAAAATTACAAAGGGACGACATCGACGTTCTTAACTTTATCAGAACATCAATGTCGTTCTTTAGAATTTCACAAACCAGCAGCCAGGATTCTTCTCAATTTTCCTTGATTCCTTTGACATTCTTGACATATTCTTTATACTATAAATTACAAAATGTGGTAATTTTCTCAAAGGTTACATACAAAACCTTTGTCCACCATAATACATTTAAAAAAATATCGCAGGGCTTTGCACCGTTATAAGATTTTTACAACCACCATTTTTAAAGGTCACAAAATATTACAATATATTCAAATATATTAAAAATAGATATGATAACTAAAAATCAAATAATGTGCAGCACTTATATTTAAAAAAAACATAATTTCTATGAAATCTTAATATTGAAAACATCATAATATATGATAAGTAAAAAATTTCATCATTGATAATTAAAAAAATATAAATTAAATCATTTCAAAAATTAAATTTTATAAGCACTGTTTATGGATATACGATATTTTTTGCGGTACTTAATAATCAGAACTGAAATTAAAATTTTCGACTTGCTTATTCCAATTGTTGTAAATATACTATGAATATTATATAACAGATAATATAAAACAATGACATCCACCAAAGTTTCATTGAACAGGTAGATGACTTTGCTGTCCCACTGCCCTAGCTCAAATATTACCATACCTCTAAAAAGCCCACATTCTTCCTTTATAACCCACATCGAGACCTGTTTGCTTTTTATCTCAACTTAACTTACACTTTCTTAACATTTTGATTTAAAGCTCTAGAAAACGGTATATATATATAGAGTATTGTAAAAATAAATAAACTTTTACTGTTTGAATAAATATGGTCATAATCATAGTGCTGAATTTGGTATTGAAATAACGAACTGAGATTAGTTTTGTTGAATATCAACTCAAATAATAATAAAAATTTCATATAAATTTCAATTAGATAACCTTTGGAAAAAGTGTTTGCAATAACTTCAATGTCAGGTATCGCATCAAGTTTGGATATTTTTATTTGAATGTTTTAGTTTTAGCGCCAGATGTGAATATTTGAGACAATGACATTCCGTTGAGAAGACTGTGTATATATTTTTTTTTTATGTTTTATTGACCTTCTTGATTAATTTACTGCTGGCAAATATATAAAGTGGCCTCCATCCTCCCCTTATTAGCCACCCCGAACCTCGCTTTGGCTAAAGTGATATTTTAATTACACTTGAGTTATTGTTATTCATTAACAGCTTTAGAAACAGGTATATGCATTGACTTAAGACTTTCATCATAGTCATTACTGATGAGTTCGAGCGCATAAGTGAAAAAGCAATTAATTCAAAAATTGAATAAAAATAAGGTGTTATGGAAATAATATGACAAAATTAACTTCATTACAACATAACGATGGCATGCGAAGCATCTGTTTCATGATAATTATTAAAAAATATTTATTGCTCTTACGTGCGAATAATCTTCGAGTATTGTTCACAAATTAGGAACCCTCAGTATGATGTTTACATCGATAGGATAAAAACTATTTAACGCGAATTGCCTAACAAAACACAAACTAACAGGTAATATAATTTTTCTATGCATAATGATACTCTTATAATCAAAAAATAATTGCTATTTGAATACATATCTTAGTGGCCTCCATCCTCCCCTCTTAAGCCACCCCGAACCTCGCATTAGCTCAGCTAAATTTACACTATGTTTACTACCTCAGTAACTGTTTTTAACTGATAGCTCCAGAAGCACTTATATATATGCTCCTCTATCAAGTATAAAGAAACGTTTCTTCTCTTTTGCATTTAAGTACGAGCTACTAATAAGTGTATTGTTAGGTTGAGTGGTATTATATTGTAAGATACTTCAGACTTTGGGTTGTTTGTTTATATTATGTAGGTATTTATTTATCTTCTTTTTTAATGATGATTTATTGTAACTATATTTCGACACTGCAAATAGTAGAACTTTTGGTTATAAAATTTCACAAGAGCGACATCAACGTTCTTAAAGTCATCAGAACGTCGATGTCGCCAAAGTGAATTTCACAAACCAGAAACCGTGCGTCTTTTTTATTTTCTTCTTATTTCCATTGGCATCATCCGCGCATTGTTCAGCAGAGAATTGTAATATTTCCATACGTTACCTACAAAATTATATGATCTTATGAACCACCTAAATAATTATATGCAAAATTATGAACACCTTAAAAATTTTACAAATACAAATATTTATTCTGAGTATCACTCATATGTATAAACGATTTATAATCTTAATTTTAATTATGTTAGTACGATTAAAAATATCTTATCTTTGATATCTTAACCACAAAAAACAAATTTAATGTTAATTATTTAAATCCATAATATATCATTTTAATTTTTTTACAAATTTACAACAATAGACAAAAAGTTGCTACGAGCGGGATCCTAGCCGTGACTATCCGTCTCTTAAGCCGTGACATGCTTTTCCAACTGTACTATCGTGTAAGGTGAGTCATAACGGTATCAATTGGTACCTATCGTTTAACCGTCATAAGTGGGCGCATGGTCATGGATAACAATATATACAAATCAAGTGCAATTTGGTACGAAGTAGAAATTTGTTTTACAAAATTACAAAAGAACGACATCGACGTTCTTAACTTTATCATGATGTCTGTTTATATAATTTTAAGTTTTTTACAATATTACAACAATAGAGAAAAAATTGTTACGAACGGGATCCTAGCCGTGACCATCCGTCTCTTAAGCCGTGACATGCTTTTTCAGGTGAGTCATTACGGTATCACTTGGTTCCTATCGTTTAACCGTCATAAGTGGACGCATGGTCATGGATAACAATATAAACAAATCAAAAGCAATATGGTATGAAGTAGAACGTTTGTTTACAAAATTACAAAGGGACGACATCGACGTTCTTAACTTTATCAGAACATCAATGTCGTTTTCTAGAATTTCACAAACCAGCAGTCAGGATTCTTCTCGTTTTCCCTTGATTTCTTTAACATTCTTGACGTATTCTTTATACTATAAATTACAGAATGTGGTGATATTCTAAAAGGTTACACACAAAACCTTTGTCCACCATAATAAATAAAAAATAATAATACATGACTCTGCGCTGTTATAAGATTTTTACAACCACCATTTTTAAAGGTCACACAATATTACAATATTTTCAAATATTTATAAATATATAGAACAACTTTAAGTCAAAACTACTATCTACTACTATCAGTAATTAAATTTTATAATCACTGTTTTTGGATATACGATATTTTTTGCGGTACTTTATTAATCTAAACTGAAATTAAAATTTTCAACATGCTTATTCCAATTGTTGTAAATATATTATGAATATTCTACAACATATAATATTAAACAATGACATCCACCAAAGTTACATTGAGTAGGTAGTGGATTTCGTTGTCCCAACTGCCCAAGCTCAAATACAACCGTTCTTTTAAGTAGCCCACATTCATCCGTTATTAGCTACATCGAGCTCTGTTTACTTTTGTCTCAACTAAGCTTACACTTTCTTAGCTATCTGACTAAAAGCACTAGAAAATGGTTTATTTATAGACTATTATAACAGTATATAAACTTCTACTGTTTGAATACTTATGGTCACAATCACAGTGCTGAATTTGGTATTGAAATAACGAACTGTGATTAGTTTTGCTGAATATCAACTCAAATAATATTTAAAATTGCATATTAGTTTCAATTCGATAACCTTTGAAAAAAGTGGTTGCAATAACTTCAATGTCAGGTATCGCATCAAGTTTGGATATTTTTATTTGAATGTTTTAGTTTTAGCGCCAATTGTGAATATAAGAGACAGTGACATTCCATTCTGAAGACTGCGGATATTTTTATTTTTTCGAATAAAATATACGCTGTCTTCTGAATGGAATGAAAATTATAAAAATTAAATTAGAAAAAAAAAATTGTGTATAAAAAATAATAATAAATAAACATAAAATTTTAATTTTTATATATTTTAAAATTCAGGGGGTCAAAATGCGGGCCCCATAATTATGAGCGAAAATTGACCTAGGTGTAATGGTTAATTGACAGCTTTAGAAACAGGTATATTTATTGACTTAAGACTTTCATCACAGTAATTTCTGATGACTTCGTGTGCATAAGTGAAAAAACAATTATTTAAAAATCGAATAAAAATACAGTGTTATGGAAATAATATGACATAATTAAGTTCATTTTAACATAACGATGGCATGCGGAGCGTATGTTTCATGATAATTATTAAAAAATATTTATTGCTCTAAAGTGCGAAGCATCTTCGAGTATTGTTTACAAATTAGAAACTCTCAGTATGATGTTTACATCGATATGATAAAAACGACTTATTCAACGCAAATTGCCTTTCAAAACACAAACAAACAGGTAATAACATTTTTCTATTCATAATGATACCCTCATTATCAAAAAATAATTGCTATTTGAATACATATCTAAGTGGCCCCTATCCTCCCCTCTTTAGCCACCCCGAACCTCGCATTAGCTCAGCTAAATTTACACTATGTTTACTACCTCAGTAACTGTTATTAACTGATAGCTCCAGAAGCACTAATATAAATACTCCTCTTTCATGTATAAAGAAACGTTTCTACTGTTTCGCATTTAAGTTTGAGCTACTCATAGGTGTATTGTTAGGTTAGAGGTATTATATTGTAAGATACTTCAGACATTAGGTATTATTATTATTAGTAGATATTTATTTATCTTCCTTTTTAATGATGATTGATTGTAATTTATATCGACACTGCACACAAAGTAGAACTTTTGGCTATAAAATTACACAAGAGCGACATCAACGTTCATAAAGTCATCAGAACGTTGATGTCACCAAAGTGAATTTCACAAACCAGAAACCGCGCGTCTTTTCCATTTTCCTCTTGTTTCCATTGACATCATCCGCGCATTGTTCATTTCACAAATAGTAGAGTATTGTTATATTTTCGTACGTCACCTTCAAAATTATATGATCTTATGAACCACCTAAATAATAATATGCAAAATTATGAACACTTTTAAGTTTGAACAAAAACAAAGTACGATTAAAAATAACATAATATCTTTGATATGTTAACCAAAAGCTAAATATTAATTGTAATATCCATAATATATAATTTTAAGTTTTTTACAAATTTACAACGATGGACAAAAAGTTGCTACGAGCGGGATCCTAGCCGTGACTATCCGTCTCTTAAGCCGTGACATGCTTTTCCAACTGTACTATCGTGTAAAGTGAGTCATAACGGTATCAATAATTGGTACCTATCGTTTAACCGTCTTAAGTGGGCGCATGGTCATGGATAACAATATATACAAATGCAGTGCAATTTGGTACGATGTAGAACGTTGTTTTACAAAATTACAAAAGAACGACATCGACGTTTTTAACTTTATCATAATGTCTGTTTATATAATTTTAAGTTTTTTACAAAATTACAACAATAGAGAAAAAATTGCTACGAACGGGATCCTAGCCGTGACCATCCGTCTCTCAAGCCGTGACTTGCTTTTTCAGGTGAGTCATTACGGTATCACTTGGTTCCTATCGTTTAACCGTCATAAGTGGACGCATGGTCATGGAGAACAATATATACAAATCAAAAGCAATATGGTATGAAGTAGAACGTTTGTTTACAAAATTACAAAGGGACGACATCGACGTTCTCAACTTTATCAGAACATCAATGTCGTTCTTTAGAATTTCACAAACCAGCAGCCACGATTCTTCTCAATTTTCCTTGATTCCTTTGACATTCTTGACATATTCTTTATTCTATAAATAACAAAATGTGGTAATTTTCTCAAAAGTTACATACAAAACCTTTGTCCACCATAATAAATTAAAAAAAATATCGCAGGGCTTTGCACCGTTATAAGATTTTTACAACCACCATTTTTAAAGGTCACAAAATATTACAATATATTCAAATATATAAAAAATAAATATGACAACTAAAAATCAAATAATGTGCAGCACTTATATTTAAAAAAACATAATTTCTATGAAATCTTAATATTGAAAACATCATAATATATGATAAGTAAAAAATTTAATGATTGATAATTAAATAATAATAATTTGATCATATCAAAAATTAAATTTTATAAGCACTGTTTATGGATATAGGATATTTTTTGCGGTACTTAATAATCAGAACTGAAATTAAAATTTTCGACTTGCTTATTCCAATTGTTGTAAATATACTATGAATATTATAATATAACAGATAATATAAAACAATGACATCCACCAAAGTTTCATTGAACAGGTAGATGACTTCGCTGTCCCTACTGCCCTAGTTCAAATATTACCATACCTCTAAAAAGCCCACATTCTTCCTTTATTACCCACATCAAGCCCTGTTTTCTTTTTATCTCAACTTAACTTACAATTTCTTAACAATTTGATTTTAAGCTCTAGAAAACGGTATATATATATATAGAGTATTATAAAAATAAATAAACTTTTACTGTTTGAATAAATATGGTCATAATCATAGTGCTGAATTTGGTATTGAAATAACGAACTGTGATTAGTTTTGTTGAATATCAACTCAAATAATAATAAAAATTTCATATAAATTTCAATTAGATAACCTTTGGAAAAAGTGTTTGCAATAACTTCAATGTCAGGTATCGCATCAGATTTGGATATTTTTAATTGAATGTTTTAGTTTTAGCGCCAGATGTGAATATTTGAGACAATGACATTCCGTTGAGAAGACTGCGTATATATTTTTTTTTTATGTTTTATTGACTTTCTTGATTAATTTACTGCTGGCAAATATATAAAGTGGCCTCCATCCTCCCCTTATTAGCCACCCCGAACCTCGCTTTGGCTAAACTAAAGTGATATTTTAATTACACTTGAGTTATTGTTATTCATTAACAGCTTTAGAAACAGGTATATGCATTGACTTAAGACTTTCATCATAGTCATTACTGATGAGTTCGAGCGCATAAGTGAAAAAGCAATTAATTTAAAAATTGAATAAAAATAAGGTGTTATGGAAATAATATGACAAAATTAACTTCATTACAACATAACGATGGCATGCGAAGCATCTGTTTCATGATAATTATTAAGAAATATTTATTGCTCTTACGTGCGAATAATCTTCGAGTATTGTTCACAAATTAGGAACCCTCAGTATGATGTTTACATCGATAGGATAAAAACTATTTAACGCGAATTGCCTTACAAAACACAAACTAACAGGTAATATAATTTTTCTATGCATAATGATACCCTTATAATCAAAAAATAATTGCTATTTGAATACATATCTTAGTGGCCTCCATCCTCCCCTCTTAAGCCACCCCGAACCTCGCATTAGCTCAGCTAAATTTACACTATGTTTACTACCTCAGTAACTGTTATTAACTGATAGCTCCAGAAGCACTTATATATATGCTCCTCTATCAAGTATAAAGAAACGTTTCTTCTCTTTTGCATTTAAGTATGAGCTACTAATAAGTGTATTGTTAGGTTGAGTGGTATTATATTGTAAGATACTTCAGACTTTGGGTTGTTTGTTTATATTATGTAGGTATTTATTTATCTTCTTTTTAAATGATGATTTATTGTAACTATATTTCGACACTGCAAATAGTAAAACTTTTGGTTATAAAATTTCACAAGAGCGACATCAACGTTCTTAAAGTCATCAGAACGTCGATGTCGCCAAAGTGAATTTCACAAACCAGAAACCGTGCGTCTTTTCTATTTTCCTCTTATTTCCATTGGCATCATCCGCGCATTGTTCAGCAGAGAATTGTAATATTTCCATACGTTACCTACAAAATTATATGATCTTATGAACCACCTAAATAATTATATGCAAAATTATGAACACCTTAAAATTTTAAAAAATACAAATATTTATTCTGAGTATCACTCATATGTATAAACGATTTATAATCTTAATTTTAATTATGTAAGTACGATTAAAAATATCTTATCTTTGATATCTTAACCACAAAAAAACAAACTTAATGTTAATTATTTTAATCCATAATATATCATTTTAATTTTTTTACAAATTTACAACAATAGACAAAAAGTTGCTACGAGCGGGATCCTAGCCGTGACTATCCGTCACTTAAGCCGTGACTTGCTTTTCCAACTGTACTATCGTGTAAGGTGAGTCATAACGGTATCAATTGGTACCTATCGTTTAACCGTCATAAGTGGGCGCATGGTCATGGATAACAATATATACAAATCAAGTGCAATTTGGTACGAAGTAGAAAGTTGTTTTACAAAATTACAAAAGAACGACATCGACGTTCTTAACTTTATCATGATGTCTGTTTATATAATTTTAAGTTTTTTACAAAATTACAACAATAGAGAAAAAATTGTTACGAACGGGATCCTAGCCGTGACCATCCGTCTCTTAAGCCGTGACATGCTTTTTCAGGTGAGTCATTACGGTATCACTTGGTTCCTATCGTTTAACCGTCATAAGTGGACGCATGTTCATGGATAACAATATAAACAAATCAAAAGCAATATGGTATGAAGTAGAACGTTTGTTTACAAAATTACAAAGGGACGACATCGACGTTCTTAACTTTATGAGAACATCAATGTCGTTTTCTAGAATTTCACAAACCAGCAGTCAGGATTCTTCTCGTTTTCCCTTGATTTCTTTAACATTCTTGACGTATTCTTTATACTATAAATTACAGAATGTGGTGATATTCTAAAAGGTTACACACAAAACCTTTGTCCACCATAATAAATAAAAAATAATAATACATGACTCTGCGCTGTTATAAGATTTTTACAACCACCATTTTTAAAGGTCACACAATATTACAATATTTTCAAATATTTATTAATATATAGAACAACTGTAAGTCAAAACTACTATCTACTACTATCAGTAATTAAGTTTTATAATCACTGTTTTTGGATATACGATATTTTTTGCGGTACTTTATTAATCTAACCTGAAATTAAAATTTTCAACATGCTTATTCCAATTGTTGTAAATATATTATGAATATTCTACAACATATAATATTAAACAATGACATCCACCAAAGTTACATTGAGTAGGTAGTGGATTTCGTTGTCCCAACTGCCCTAGCTCAAATACAACCGTTCCTTAAAGTAGCCCACATTCTTCCGTTATTAGCCACATCGAGCCCTGTTTACTTTTGTCTCAACTAAGCTTACACTTTCTTAGCTATCTGACTAAAAGCACTAGAAAATGGTTTATTTACAGACTATTATAACAGTATATAAACTTCTACTGTTTGAATACTTATGGTCACAATCACAGTGCTGAATTTGGTATTGAAATAACGAACTGTGATTAGTTTTGCTGAATATCAACTCAAATAATATTTACAAGTGCATATAAGTTTCAATTCGATAACCTTTGAAAAAAGTGGTTGCAATAACTTCAATGTCAGGTATCGCATCAAGTTTGGATATTTTTATTTGAATGTTTTAGTTTTAGCGCCAGATGTGAATATAAGAGACAGTGACATTCCATTCTGAAGACTGCGGATATTTTTATTTTTTCGAAAAAAATATACGCTATCTTCTGAATGGAATGAAAATTATAAAAATTAAATTAGAAAAAAAAAATGTGTATAAAAAATAGTAATAAATAAACATAAAATTTTAATTTTTATATATTTTTAAAATTCAGGGGGTCAAAATGTGGGCCCCATAATTTTGAGCGAAAATTGACCTAGGTGTAATGGTTAATTGACAGCTTTAGAAACAGGTATATTTATTGACTTTAGACTTTCATCACAGTAATTTCTGATGACTTCGTGTGCATAAGTGAAAAAACAATTATTTAAAAATCGAATAAAAATACAGTGTTATGGAAATAATATGACATAATTAAGTTCATTTTAACATAACGATGGCATGCGGAGCGTATGTTTCATGATAATTATTAAAAAATATTTATTGCTCTAAAGTGCGAAGCATCTTCGAGTATTGTTTACAAATTAGAAACTCTCAGTATGATGTTTACATCGATATGATAAAAACGACTTATTCAACGCAAATTGCCTTTCAAAACACAAACAAACAGGTTATATCATTTTTCTATTCATAATGATACCCTCATTATCAAAAAATAATTGCTATTTGAATACATATCTAAGTGGCCTCCATCCTCCCCTCTTTAGCCACCTCGAACCTCGCATTAGCTCAGCTAAATTTACACTATGTTTACTACCTCAGTAACTGTTATTAACTGATAGCTCCAGAAGCACTAATATAAATAATCCTCTATCATGTATTAAGAAACGTTTCTTCTGTTTCACATTTAAGTATGAGCTACTCATAGGTGTATTGTTAGGTTAGAGGTATTATATTGTAAGATACTTCAGACATTAGGTATTATTATTATTAATAGATATTTATTTATCTTCTTTTTTAATGATGATTGATTGTAATTTATATCGACACTGCACAAAGTAGAACTTTTGGCTATAAAATTACACAAGAGCGACATCAACGTTCATAAAGTCATCAGAACGTTGATGTCACCAAAGTGAATTTCACAAACCAGAAACCACGCGTCTTTTCCATTTTCCTCTTGTTTCCATTGACATCATCCGCGCATTGTTCATTTCACAAATAAAAGAGTATTGTTATATTCTCATACGTCACCTACAAAATTATATGATCTTATGAACCACCTAAATAATAATATGCAAAATTTTGAACACTTTTAAGTTTGAACAAATACAAATATTTATACTGAGTATCACTCAAATGTTATTATAAAAAAATTTAAATATTAATACTATTTATGTTAGTACGATTAAAAATAACATAATATCTTTGATATGTTAACCACAAGCTAAATATTAATTGTAATATCCATAATATATAATTTTAAGTTTTTACAAATTTACAACAATAGACAAAAAGTTGCTACGAGCGGGATCCTAGCCGTGACTATCCGTCTCTTAAGCCGTGACATGCTTTTCCAACTGTACTATCGTGTAAGGTGAGTCATAACGGTATCAATAATTGGTACCTATCGTTTAACCGTCTTAAGTGGGCGCATGGTCATGGATAACAATATATACAAATCAAGTGCAATTTGGTACGAAGTAGAACGTTGTTTTACAAAAGAACGACATCGACGTTTTTAACTTTATCATAATGTCTGTTTATATAATTTTAAGTTTTTTACAAAATTACAACAATAGAGAAAAAATTGCTACGAACGGAATCCTAGCCGTGACCATCCGTCTCTCAGGCCGTGACTTTTTTTTCAGGTGAGTCATTACGGTATCACTTGGTTCCTATCGTTTAACCGTCATAAGTGGACGCATGGTCATGGAGAACAATATATACAAATCAAAAGCAATATGGTATGAAGTAGAACGTTTGTTTACAAAATTACAAAGGGATGACATCGACGTTCTTAACTTTATCAGAACATCAATGTCGTTCTTTAGAATTTCACAAACCAGCAGCCACGATTCTTCTCAATTTTCCTTGATTCCTTTGACATTCTTGACATATTCTTTATTCTATAAATTACAAAATGTGGTAATTTTCTCAAAAATTACATACAAAACCTTTGTCCACCATAACAAATTTAAAAAAATATCGCAGGGCTTTGCACCGTTATAAGATTTTTACAACCACCATTTTTAAAGGTCACAAAATATTACAATATATTCAAATATATAAAAAATAAATATGACAACTAAAAATCAAATAATGTGCAGCACTTATATTTAAAAAAACATAATTTCTATGAAATCTTAATATTGAAAACATCATAATATATGATAAGTAAAAAATTTAATGATTGATAATTAAATAATAATAATTTGATCATATCAAAAATTAAATTTTATAAGCACTGTTTATGGATATAGGATATTTTTTGCGGTACTTAATAATCAGAACTGAAATTAAAATTTTCGACTTGCTTATTCCAATTGTTGTAAATATACTATGAATATTATAATATAACAGATAATATAAAACAATGACATCCACCAAAGTTTCATTGAACAGGTAGATGACTTCGCTGTCCCTACTGCCCTAGTTCAAATATTACCATACCTCTAAAAAGCCCACATTCTTCCTTTATTACCCACATCAAGCCCTGTTTTCTTTTTATCTCAACTTAACTTACAATTTCTTAACAATTTGACTTAAAGCTCTAGAAAACGGTATATATATATATATAGAGTATTATAAAAATAATTAAACTTTTACTGTTTGAATAAATATGGTCATAATCATAGTGCTGAATTTGGTATTGAAATAACGAACTGTGATAAGTTTTGTTGAATATAAAGTCAAATAATATTTAAAATTTCATATAAGTTTCAATTAGATAACCTTTGAAAAAAGTGTTTGCAATAACTTCAATGTCAGGTATCGCATCAAGTTTGGATATTTTTATTTGAATGTTTTAGTTTTAGCGCCAGATGTGAATATTTGAGACAATGACATTCCGTTGAGAAGACTTCGTATATATTTTTTTTTATGTTTTATTGACTTTCTTGATTAATTAACTGCTGGAAAATATATAAAGTGGCCTCCATCCTCCCCTTATTAGCCACCCCGAACCTCGCTTTGGCTAAACTAAACTGATATTTTAATTACACTTATTGTTATTCATTAACAGCTTTAGAAACAGGTTTATTCATTGACTTTAGACTTTCATCACAGTAATTTCTGATGAGTTCGAGCGCATAAGTGAAAAAGCAATTAATTTAAAAATTGAATAAAAATTAGGTGTTATGGAAATAATATGACATAATTAACTTCATTACAACATAACGATAGGATGCGGAGCATCTGTTTCATGATAAATATTAAAAAATATTTATTGCTCTTACGTGCGAATAATCTTCGAGTATTGTTCACAAATTAGGAACCCTCAGTATGATGTTAACATCGATAGGATAAAAACTATTTAACGCAAATTGCCTTACAAAACACAAACTAACCCATGCATAATGATACCCTTGTAATCAAAGAATTATTGCTATTTGAATACATATCTAAGTGGCCTCCATCCTCCCCTCTTTAGCCACCCCGAACCTCGCATTAGCTCAGCTAAATTTACACTATGTTTACTACCACAGTAACTGTTATTAACTGATAGCTCCAGAAGCACTTCAAGTATAAAGAAACGTTTCTTCTCTTTTGCATTTAAGTATGAGCTACTAATAAGTGTATTGTTAGGTTGAGTGGTATTATATTGTAAGATACTTCAGACTTTGTGTTGTTTGTTTATATTATGTAGGTATTTATTTATCTTCTTTTTTTATGATGATTTATTGTAACTATATTTCGACATGCACACAGTAGAACTTTTGGTTATAAAATTACACAAGAGCGACATCAACGTTCTTAAAGTCATCAGAACGTCGATGTCGCCAAAGTGAATTTCACAAACCATAAACCGCGCGTCTTTTCTATTTTCTTCTTATTTTTATTGGCATCATCCGCGCATTGTTCAGCAGAGTATTGTAATATTCCCATACGTTACTCACAAAATTATATGATCTTATGAACCACCTAAATAATTATATGCAAAATTATGAACACCTTAAAATTTGAACAAATACAAATATTTTTCTGAGTATCACTCATATGTTATTATAAACGATTTATAATTTTAATTTTAATTATGTTAGTATGATTAAAAATAACATAATATCTTTGATATCTTAACCACAAAAAACAAACTTAATGTTAATTATTTATATCCATATTATATAATTTTAAGTTTTTACAAATTTACAACAATAGAGAAAAAGTTGCTACGAGCGGGATCCTAGCCGTGACCATCCGTCTCTTAAGCCGTGACATGCTTTTCCAACTGTACTATCGTGTAAGGTGAGTCATTACGGTATCAATTGGTTCCTATCGTATAACCATCGTAAGTGGACGCATGGTCATGGATAACAATATATACAAATCTAGTGCAATATGCTATGAAGTAGAACGTTTGTTTACAAAATTACAAAGGGACGACATCGACGTTCTTAACTTTATAAGAACATCAATGTCGTTCTCTAGAATTTCACAAACCAGCAGCCCGGATTCTTCTCAATTTTCATTGATTCCTTTGACATTCTTGACGTATTCTTTATACTATAAATGACAGAATGTAAAATTTTAAAAGGCCAGATGTGAATATCGTTTAACCGTCATAAGTGGATGCATGGTCATGGATAACAATATATAAAAATCAAAAGCAATATAGTATGAAGTAGAACGTTTGTTTATAAAATTACAAAGGGACGACATCGACGTTCTTAACTTTATCAGAACATCAATGTCGTTCTTTAGAATTTCACAAACCAGCAGTCAGGATTCTTCTCAATTTTCCTTGATTACTTTGACATTCTTGACATATTCTTTATACTATAAATTACAAAATGTGATAATTTTCTCAAAGGTTACATACAAAACCTTTGTCCACCATAATAAATTTAAAAAAATATCGCAGGACTCTGCACCGTTATAAGATTTTTACAACCACCATTTTTAAAGGCCACAAAATATTACAATATTTTCAAATATATAATAAATAAATATGACATCTAAAAATCAAATAATGTGTAGCACTTATATTTAAAACAACATAATTTCTATGAAATCTTAATATTGAAAACATCATAATATATGATTAGTAAAAATTTTCATGATGGATAATTAAATAATAATAATTTGATCGTATCAAAAATTAAATTTTAAAAGCACTGTTTATGGATATACGATATTTTTTCCGGTACTTAATAGTTTAATAATCAGAACTGAAATTAGAATTTTCGACTTGCTTATTCCAATTGTTGTAAATATACTATGAATATTATATTACAGATAATATAAAACAATGACATCCACCAAAGTTTTATTGAACAAGTAGATGACTTCGCTGTCCCTACTACCCTAGCTCAAATATTACCATACCTCTAAAAAGCCCACATTCTTCCTTTATTACCCACATCAAGCCCTGTTTTCTTTTTATCTCAACTTAACTTACACTTTCTTAACAATTTGACTTAAAGCTCCAGAAAACGGTATATACATATATAGAGTATTATAAAAATAAATAAACTTTTATTGTTTGAATAAATATGGTCAAAATCATAGTGCTGAATTCGGTATTGAAATAACGAACTGTGATTAGTTTTGTTGAATATCAACTCAAATAATAATTAAAAATTCATATAAGTTTCAATTAGATAACCTTTGGAAAAAGTGTTTGCAATAACTTCAATGTCAGGTATCGCATCAAGTTTGGATATTTTTATTTGAATGTTTTAGTTTAAGCGCCAGATGTGAATATTTGAGACACTGACATTCCGTTGAGAAGACTGCGTTTATTTTTTTTTTGATGTTTTATTGACTTTCTTAATTATTGTACTGCTGGAAAAAATATAGAGTGGCCTCCATCCTCCCCTTATTAGCCACCCCGAACCTCGCTTTGGCTAAATTAAACTGATATTTTAATTAAACTTGAGTTATTGTTATTCATTGACAGCTTTAGAAACAGGTATATTCATTGACTTTAGACTTTCATCATAGTAATTTCTGATGAGTTCGAGTGCATAAGTGAAAAAGCAATTAATTTAAAAATTGAATAAAATTAAGGTGTTATGGAAATAATATGACACAATTAACTTTATTACAACATAACGATGGCATGCGAAGCATCTGTTTCATGATAATTATCAAAAAAAAATTATTGCTCTTACATGCGAATCATCTTCGAGTATTGTTCACAAATTAGGAACCCTCAGTATGATGTTAACATCGATAAGATACAAACTATTTACCGCAAATTGCCTTACAAAACACAAACTAACAGGTCATATAATTTTTCTATGCATAATGATACCCTTGTAATCAAAGAATTATTGCTATTTGAATACATATCTAAGTGGCCTCCATCCTCCCCTCTTTAGCAACCCCGAACCTCGCATTAGCTCAGCTAAATTTACACTATGTTTACTACCTCAGTAACTTTTATTAACTGATAGCTCCAGAAGCACTTATATATATACTCCTCTATCAAGTATAAAGAAACGTTTCTTCTCTTTTGCATTTAAGTACGAGCTACTAATAAATGTATTGTTAGGTTGAGTGGTATTATATTGTAAGATACTTCAGACTTTGGGTTGTTTGTTTATATTATGTAGTTTTTTATTTATCTTCTTTTTAATAATGATTTATTGTAACTATATTTCGACACTGCACATAGTAGAACTTTTGGTTATAAAATTTCACAAGAGCGACATCAACGTTCTTGAAGTCATCAGAACGTCGATGTCGCCAAAGTGAATTTCACAAACCAGAAACCGCGCGTCTTTTCTATTTTCCTCTTATTTCCATTGGCATCATCCGCACATTGTTCAGCAGAGTATTGTAATATTCCCATACGTTACCTACAAAATTATATGATCTTATGAACCACCTAAATAATTATATGCAAAATTATGAACACCTTAAAATTTGAAGAAATACAAATATTTATTCGGAGTATCACTCATATGTTATTAAAAATGATTTATAATATTAATTTTAATTATGTTAGTACGATTAAAAATAACATAATATCTTTGACATCCTTACCACAAAAAATAAACTTATTGTTAATTATTTATATCCATAATATATAATTATAAGTTTTTTACAAAATTACAACAATAGAGAAAAAGTTGCTACGAGTGGGATCCTAGCCGTGACTATCCGTCTCTTAAGCCGTGACATGCTTTTCCAACTGTACTATCGTGTAAGGTGGATCATTACGGTATCGATTGGTTCCTATCATTTAACCGTCATAAGTGGACGCATGGTCATGGATAACAATATATACAAATCAAGTGCAATATGCTTTGAAGTAGAACGTTTATTTACAAAATTACAAAGGGACGACATTGACGTTCTTAACTTTATAAGAACATCAATGTCGTTATCTAGAATTTCACAAAACAGCAGCCAGGATTCTTCTCAATTTTCCTTTATTCCTTTGACATTCTTGACGTATTCTTTATACTATAAATGACAAAATGTAATATTTTAAAACGTAACAAACAAAACCTTTGTCCACAATTATAAATTTAAAAAAAATACATGACTGCGCTGTTTTAAGATTTTTACAACCACAATTTTTAAAGGTCACACAGTATTAAAATTTTTAAATATATTATAAATATATAGGATAACTGTTAGTCGAAACATGTGCAGCACGTATAAGTAATTTCTGATGAGTTCGAGTGCATAAGTGAAAAAGAAATTAATTTAAAAATTAAATAAAAATAAGGTGTTATGGAAATAATATGTCATAATTAACTTCATTTCAACATAACGATGGCACGCGGAGCATCTGTTTCATGATAATAATTAAAAAATATTTATAGCTCTTACGTGCGAATCATTTTCGAGTAATGTTCACAAATTAGGAACCCTCAGTATGATTTTTACATCGATAGGATAAAAACTATTTAACGCAAATTGCCTTACAAAACACAAACTAACAGGTAATATAACTTTTCTATGCATAATAATACCCTTATAATCAAAAATAATTGCTATTTGAATACATATCTAAGTGGCCTCCATCCTCCCCTCTTTAGCCACCCCGAACCTCGCATTAGCTCAGCTAAATTTACACTATGTTTACTACCTCAGTAACTTTTATTAACTGATAGCTCCAGAAGCACTTATATATATACTCCTCTATCAAGTATAAAGAAACGTTTCTTCTCTTTTGCATTTAAGTATGAGCTTCTTATAAGTGTATTGTTAGGTTGAGTGGTATTATATTGTAAGATACTTCAGACTTTGGGTTGTTTGTTTATATTATGTAGTTATTTATTTTTCTTATTTTTTAATGATGATTTATTGTAACTATATTTCGACACTGCACATAGTAGAACTTTTGGTTATAAAATTTCACAAGAGCGACATCAACGTTCTTAAAGTCATCAGAACGTCGATGTCGCCAAAGTGAATTTCACAAACCAGAAACCGCGCGTCTTTTCTATTTTCCTCTTTTTCCATTGGCATCATCCGTGCATTGTTCAGCAGAGTATTGTAATATTCCCATACGTTACCTACAAAATGAAATGATCTTATGAACCACCTAAATAATTATATGCAAAATTATGAACACCTTAAAATTTGAACATATAAAAATATTTATTCTGAGTATCACTCATATCTTATTATAAACGATTTATAATATTAATTCTTATTATGTTAGTACGATTACAAATAACACAATATCTTTGATATCTTAACCACAAAAAACAAACTTAATGTTAATTATTTATATCCACAATATAAAATTTTAAGTTTTTACAAATTTACAACAATAGACAAAAAGTTGCTACGAGCGGGATTCTAGCCGTGACCATCCGTCTCTTAAGCCGTGACATGCTTTTCCAACTGTACTATCGTGTAAGGTGAGTCATTACGGTATCAATTGGTTCCTATCGTATAATTGTCATAAGTGGACGCATGGTCATGGATAACAATATATACAAATCTAGTGCAATATGCTATGAAGTAGAACGTTTGTTTACAAAATTACAAAGGGACGACATCGACGTTCTTAACTTTATAAGAACATCAATGTCGTTCTCTAGAATTTCACAAACCAGCAGCCCGGATTCTTCTCAATTTTCATTGATTCCTTTGACATTCTTGACGTATTCTTTATACTATAAATGACAGAATGTAAAATTTTAAAAGGCCAGATGTGAATATCGTTTAACCGTCATAAGTGGACGCATGGTCATGGATAACAATATATACAAATCAAAAGCAATATGGTATGAAGTAGAACGTTTGTTTACAAAATTACAAAGGGACGACATCGACGTTCTTAACTTTATCAGAACATCGATGTCGTTCTTTAGAATTTCACAAACCAGCAGCCAGGATTCTTTTCAATTTTCCTTGATTCCTTTGACATTCTTGACATATTCTTTATACTATAAATTACAAAATGTGGTAATTTTCTCAAAGGTTACATACAAAACCTTTGTCCACCATAATAAATTTAAAAAAATATCGCAGGACTCTGCACCGTTATAAGATTTTTACAACCACCATTTTTAAAGGCCACAAAATATTACAATATTTTCAAATATATTATAAATAAATATGACAACTAAAAATCAAATAATGTGCAGAATTAATATTTCAAACAACATAATTTCTATGAAATCTTAATATTGAAAACATCATAATATATGATTAGTAAAAAGTTTCATGATTGATAATTAAATAATAATAATTTGATCATATCAAAAATTAAATTTTATAAGCACTGTTTATGGATATACGATATTTTTTGCGGTACTTAATAATCAGAACTGAAATTTAAATTTTCGACTTGCTTATTCCAATTGTTGTAAATATACTATGAATATTATATAACAGATAATATAAAACAATGACATCCACCAAAGTTTCATTGAACAGGTAGATGACTTCGCTGTCCCTACTGCCCTAGCTCAAAAATTACCATACCTCTAAAAAGCCCACATTCTTCCTTTATTACCCACATCAAGCCCTGTTTTCTTTTTATCTCAACTTAACTTACACTTTCTTAACAATTTGACTTAAAGCTCTAGAAAACGGTATATATATATATGTATAGAGTATTATAAAAATAAATAAACTTTTATTGTTTGAATAAATATGGTCATAATCATAGTGCTGAATTTGGTATTGAAATAACGAACTGTGACTAGTTTTGTTGAATATATACTCAAATAATAATAAAAAATTCATATAAGTTTCAATTAGATAACCTTCGGAAAAAGTGTTTGCAATAACTTCAATGTCAGGTATCGCATCAAGTTTGGATATTTTTATTTGAATGTTTTAGTTTAAGCGCCAGATGTGAATATTTGAGACACTGACATTCCGTTGAGAAGACTGCGTATATTTTTTTTATTGATGTTTTATTGACTTTCTTAATTATTTTACTGCTGGAAAATATATAAAGTGGCCTCCATCCTCCCCTTATTAGCCACCCCGAACCTCGCTTTGGCAAAACTAAACTGATATTTTAATTACACTTGAGTTATTGTTATTCATTGACAGCTTTAGAAACAGGTATATTCATTGACTTTAGACTTTCATCATAGTAATTTCTGATGAGTTCGAGTGCATAAGTGAAAAAGCAATTAATTTAAAAATTGAATAAAATTAAGGTGTTATGGAAATAATATGACACAATTAACTTTATTACAACATAACGATGGCATGCGGAGCATCTGTTTCATGATAGTTATTAAAAAAAAAATATTGCTCTTACGTGCGAATCATCTTCGAGTATTGTTCACAAATTAGGAACCCTCAGTATGATGTTTACATCGATAGGATAAAAACTATTTAACGATGAAGATTTTATTATACTGATTGGCATATGTATAGATCACTTGAATCATTATATGATGTTATTATTACTGTAAGTACATTTTATAAGTAGTGAAACTGATCATGTGCCAGTTGTAAAGATAGTTTATATTAAGTGCTTTATTTATACATGTAAAATATTAAAGATTTTATCAGTACTAATATCAGTACTAATATTATAAATGCGAAAGTAACTATGTCTGTCTGTTACGCTTTCACGCCTAAATTACTGGACCGATATGAATGAAATTTGGTATGGAAATAGATTGAGACCCGGGAAAAAACATAGGATAGTTTTATCCAACTACGGAAAAAGAGGCTCATGTTTTTGCGTGATAACCGACATACGAGCCGCGCCCGGAAAGCTAGTTATATATATTGCCATATGTATAGAGCTTGAAATCACACAATCGGTACTGTGTTTTCTGAATTACTTTTATTAACTGACTTCCCCAAGAACAGTTATATTCATAGACTTTTATCAAATTATAAAGAAGCTTGTATTCACCATGTTTGTATTTACAAAAAATAATAACAAATTACAATGACCGTTAAAATTTAAAAAATCCATTCCTTAGAGTTCTGTGGTCATACATACCATTTCAATTGGTTTCTCATATGTATTTCTGCTGCAGTTTGTATAAACTATGGTTTAAAAACTATTGAAAGTTTTTAAAAGACGACAAGTCATAATATTGCATTAACAAATAATATCTGAATAATATTATGATGTCAAAAGCTATCAGATGCTAAGCGAACATCTTGTTTACAAACTTTGTGGACACAATTTTTGTTTGCAGCTGAATTTGAACCGACGTGTGCCTTAACTGGTTGGCCATCAAACCTATGAGCAAGATGATTCAGAGTGACTCTCGAGAACAACTTATAAACATGGCTTAAAAATGAAATGGCCTGTAGTTCTTCAACAAGGTCACCTTTCCTGAAACAATGTCATTGGGGCAAATCCAAATGCCAAAACTGAAAATTTATGATAGTAGTAGTATCGTCTAAGGATCACTATATCAAACAAAAAAGTATCCCGGACATCACCTTAAGCCTAAACGAGAATGGCTCTCAAACCGCTTAAGAATAAAAAAGCGCCGGGTGATGACTGAATCACGACAGAACTTCGTTAAAAAACCGGTACCAGAAGTAACACACGTTTTGTACTCGTATATTAACCTATTCTAGAAAGATACACTTGTTGTCGTTTCATACTGTTTTTATTTAGTTCGATGAGTTTGTTAATTTAACACTCTACTACTTTTTTTTTACTGTACATTTTACAGAGATAAGTTTTATATTTTGCCAACTTTGACTACATTCATAACCTAATTTATGATCCTATAAAACAAACATGGTGAACTAACATCAGGACTTATTAGTAACGAATAAATGAGATGTGAATGTCAAAATATATTTCATAAATGTATGTGTTTTTTTTTTAATTTTTAAGGCAGGCCCTAGGATAGATTACTAAAAAATTAATTAATTAACTAACAAATATTATAAAATCTTAGATAAAATGCATGCAATGTAAAGATAAATGTTTGCTACCCATGATATTGCATATTGTTCCTATAATTCTTTCTAGGGCTAGCAAAAGAGCTAGTGCTTATAAAGGATTTAAAATTCATTGAGTCTTATAAGGTGCTCGTACCATAGCATATGTATTTTGAAGACTTTTGCAACTTCAACACATAGACATACGATATAACGGAGAGAAAATGATCATTTCCCAATTTGCTTAAACTTAAACTTAGAATAAATTTCCTACGAAACTTAAGTATAATTAATTTCTACAATCTTCAACTCTGGATCGAAGAATGTTTGGATTATATAATTGGTTATGAGCAATATCAATGTTAGGGACATAATTACAACATTAATATAACCCAGACCAGTTTTAAAATCCATACTCTACGTCGCGTGGTCTTATTCCTCAAATCCGTTGAATACCTTAAAATGTATTTTTGAATTGGTAACATGTAATTTATTTATTCTGCACGGGCCTGTTTCAGAACCTTTGAGTAAGTTCCATTCTAACTTTAACCTATTTGGTCGATAAACACTATCGATGTGTTTCATAATCATCAATTAACTATTTATTAAATTTACTCCTCCATCCTACAACCTCTCCATCGGATAAATATACTCATGATTCGTAGGTCATATACGAGTAAAATGGCAAGTAAGAAATTAATGTGATAGGTAAGTGATAATCAAAGAAAGCGTGTGGATATTTTTGTGGGATTTGAAGGACTTTGTTTGGGGGGTAGTCCATTAATTTTGTGAGCTCAAAATAGGTGCGGAAGAGGTTCAGACATCCCCTGCCAACAATCAATCAAAAAGTTTTATTATCTACATACAAGTCTTTGAAATATTTTTTAAATGCTTTTCAAGCTGAAATTAATTTCAAGCAACATGAGATGCTGGTCTATATAATGGCTTTATGGTTTAATCTAATTTATTCATCGATTCTTAGTTGCAAGGCTGTCATATTTTTTTTAATCGATACTTCTCTCGAATATAAGATCCTCGAGACGTTTTGATCTAGAGAGAGCAACTTTTCCAATGTCAATCCTTGGGATTTGTGGACCTGACTTCCACAACTGGGTGCTGGGTGGAAAAGGTACGATTCCATTGATGGTTGGTCCAGAATAGCTATCAAAACACTAGCAGCATGTCATGCGGTGGGCTGATCCTGGCTGATAAACGATGTCTCTGACATAATCCAGAGCACCCTTAACTAATCCTACATCGACCCATATATTTGACTTCAGCATTAACCTGCAGCCTACAACTAAAAGCAGTACTTTTTGGAGTCCATGCGAAACTTCCGTGTTTGTTATTGCTGCCGTTTCGATACAATTTTAACCACTGGCGTATCCATGGCTTCCAGTGCAGCAATGTTACATCTTATATCATCAATGTGGTATCTTACTGCCTCATTATATGGTAGTAACTTCAGTTATTACAGAAATCATTAACATAGATGATTAAAACTTCTCACGCTTCATGAGAAGCCTCCAACCATATGCAGTGGATTCTCCCACAATAAAACGATCAAGAAATTTTCTTCTAAGCGTCTGTTGATTGGGTCCTGATTGCCTTTTTATTTCATATCTGATGCGCTAGCCTCTGACCTCTATCTCACCTGATGGTAAGTGATGTTGTGGTCGAAGATGTTGCTAAGGCTAACCTAGAATTTCTGGCTCTCGTAGACAACTGCCGGAACATATGACAAAATATCGTCAAGCACCGTCCATGGCGCTGTCCATCATAAGCTGTGAATAAAAAAGATTTATTCACAGCTTAAAAAAATTGTTGCGATAAGACCAAAGGCACTCAATGAGTGGTCTTTTTTTATGTGCTGCATTGACATTTTTACGAACAAATATGACAGATGCAAACGTACAAACGTACGAACGTAAAGAAAGCAAACAACATGGCTGCATTTGCCATGGAATGCACTAACGCTACGTTTTGTTAAAAGTTAAGGTGTATTATGTAATATTTAGTATGTAAGAAAATTATTATATATTAAACACTCAAATGCTACAACATAATTATTTTGAGTGAAGATGCTGCCCACTCCCCGCAGCACCTAATGACCTCCGACTTCCAGACAATGAGGCCTCTTCCCTAATTTATATTAAAAATGTGTTTGAAGGTGTTTAACAGGCAGAATGTGAACTGTCGCTTTAAAAAAGCTATCGGAACACTACATTACATATGTTACATGACAGAATAGCCATTGCTTGGATGGTGTAGTATTTTATCACCTCTACGTTGCCCCATATTTGACCTTGGTTTTTCTTTTGAAAGTTCTTTTTTGCCTGTGGTGCTATAAGTCATACAAAATTCATTGGTTCTCTATGACAGCTGCCGCCATCTTACCTAATGGTAAGTAATGATGTGATCAAAGGTTTAAGGCATGTTGCACACCTCTGTATGTGGCACTTAACTTTAAACTGTTTGTACAGCCTAGTATCCACGTCGGAATAAAAAAAATATCCTTCTGCTCAACAATCCTGTGGTCCTCCCTGAGAGTGCGTATGTTATGTGTTATCCCAGCCAAGTGTGTGTCGTATAACCTGGAGCAACGTTATTTTTGCTCTCTCTACTTTGGAGCACACAAACGAAAAGAGCTTTTGAAAAACGCAAGTGTAGTTTGTGTTTTTCTTGGGGGGGGGTCTTTGTAATAATTCACGCGTCTAGTAGGCGATGTTAATGTCTCAGAAGGCGCTGCTACCTACTGTTGGTAGTTTTTTGTGAGTCACTTCCTACAACATCATGGGTACACATGGTGTAGTGCTACACTAGCCCAGCAAACCTCGGGGTAGCGACATTTCTTAGCATCAGGTTCAGTTTTTAGGTATTTACTGGCAATACATTCCCTTAATTATTAATTTATTATCCAATAATTATTACCCTAAAGATTACTATGTTATTTTACGGATTCCACAAAGTGAATGGAAGCTTTCGTATATTTTTTGATACATGTAGCAATACGAGTAAAGCAGTATTGTTATATTTTTTCAATTAGTAACAGTTGAAAAATGTACCTTGTTTTTAATAATTACCATTATTCCTTTGAATTATATGGTTGGATAATAATTTGAAATCATTTGGGTTACAGAAATTTATTTACAGATATTTAGCAAAAATAATACAATGTGTCACAGAAAATTAAACGCAGTATAAATTACCTACATAATTTAAATTATGAAGAAATAGAATGATGTTCACCAACTGTGGATAGTCGAATGTTTGGATTATAAAACTAGATATGTGCAACATCAATGCTAAGATTATCATTACAGCATTGATATCACACATTTCTAGTTTTTAAACCATTGATTCATCTGCTCCTGTTTCTTGATTTGCATATCTGAAAATTTATTTTCTAACTACTGACAATGGGTATATAAATTATTTGGCTCAGGCTGGATTGCATCAAATTTGTCAATAGTTAAATTAACCTAAGAATTACATAATCAGTATTAAGGCGTATCGAAAATAGTGCAAAGCAGTTTTCGGTCTTTCAATCATCTTCTATTCTTTCTAAGAATGTATACAGAACAATTTAAAAATACGAGAGCTGATTGTAAGAAAATTTCACTTGTTTTATATTTGTTCGGTTAAATTTAGTGGGCCTTACGAGGTGCCTGTAGCTTAGAATATATATTTTAAAGTCTTTCCCGGATTGAACTTGTACATAACTGGAAGTATATAACTTATGTATATAACTGGAAGAATATTTTTTTTCTCTATCTACAGAAACTTAAACTTAGTATAAATTACTTAAGTATACAACTAAAACATATTTATTAAGTAATACAATCACTTTCAATGAATTTGGATCGTAGAATATTCGGATCTTATATTTGCTATACATGTTAGGGACATCATAACAACATCAGTAGGTGTTGCAAATGGCAAAATTTTAAAACTAACCACGCGTTGCCTGCTCGAGTTGCTTGATTCCGTTGACAACCTGAAACTGTGTTTAGTTTTAAAATCAGAAAAGAATGTAATTATCAGTTTAGATTACATCAAATATGACAATGGTAAATCAATCATAAACCAAAATAATAATTTATTAATTAATTTATATAATTATTTATTAATTAAAAAAAAAAGAAATAACTGACGTACGATAGTGCACTATCGTACAGATGATTGAAAAACTCTGGGTTGCAACCCAGCCATCATTTTCAATAACTTTGGATTGTTAAATGAATGAATGAATTATTTATTTGTCAAAAACATGGGTATTATAGGTCTTATTAAGTTATGTCAGTATTTAAAGATTCCAGCAATGTCTGCCTTACGGCGTACAAATTTTAAATATATTAAGAGTCACAAAAAAATATTAATATCTAAATACTTATAGGAACGAATGTTTGGATATTGAAATAAGATATGAGCAATCAATATTAAGGATGTCATTACCAATACAAAATTATGTTGTTATAAATTTGGATAGTAACATTACATCAGTCTCATAGTCGTATGGTGGAAGGGCATTTGCATGGCGGAGGGGCATTTTGCTAATGCCCGCCTGACTAGCGACCACCCTCAAGTAGAAAATCTGTCTCCAAGCAATTAATGGTGTGTTTCGGCAGCTGTCCTTGAGAGCTAGTGATTCTGGGCTAAGTCTATTAACACCTTCTTTAACATCATCACTTACCATCAGGTGAGATTGTGGTCAAAAACTTACCTATCGGCAATAAAAAAAAATCTTTCTATTAGGTAATATGACCTGCACTGACGTCTCGCTTGGGGTGTTTTGTGCATTTCCCTCGCCAGCTTCTACCCAAACCATCGATGAAGAATAGAAGGTCTTAGGGACCCTAGCATAACTGCTCCAGTAGCGTGTGTGATAGTGGTGAGAATGTTGTCTATGAGAATGACTGATGTAGGCCCTTAGTAATTCTTGTTTGTTCGTGTATTCACGTTGCAATAGCACATGCCCCATGGTCTCATCTCTTTGCATAGAGCCTCTCTATAGAGGCCTGTCTGTTGCTTCAATTTTGTGCAGAACAATCTTTCGGCTGATGATGGTGATGATTATAATGATGATGAATGTTAATAGATAAAACAAAAATTATATACATACATTTACTGAGAAGGAATGAAAAAGTGTTAAATTAGCCTTTATTTAATTCGAACATTTCGAACTAAGAGCAAATTATTACACGTTATAGTATTTTTGGGTCACTCAAGAGCTTAACCACAATGTTGTTGAGTGAAGATGCTGCCCACTCCCCGCAGCACCTAATGACCTCCGACTTCCAGACAATGAGGCCTCTTCCCTTATCTTTATATGTAAGAATTACGTGTCACGTTGTTTGTGCGCGATGGACTCCCAAACTACTGAACCAATTTTAAATTTGTTTGATCCAAATTGAAAGAAAGGATAGCTTACATCTCAATTACCCATGCAAAGCCGGGGTGGGCCGCTAGTTATATATAAAATTATAAGTAATGATGTGGATGAAGGTGCTAATCAGGCATAATGTAGACTGTAAACTATATATATATGCTTATATATATATAGTTTACATATATATATGCAGAGTATATATAATGTTTCTTTTTCTCTTGGTTTACTGCTAATTCTGAAGTTACATAAGCAAACCATCTGGTCGTTAGTGACCATCTATAATATAAATATATAGATGGACCAAAGACGTCCTGATGGTTTTAATAACTTAATGGAAGAACTTCACAAAATGCTTTATGCTTACAATAGAATACAATACAAAACATTTTATTGTACACTAATAGAACAATACAAAAAAAGTGGAAAACTTAAAACTATAGTACAAAGAGCCGACTTATCGCTTAAAGTGATCTCTTGCAGTCAACCTTTGGATGAACATCGATCAAGGAGTCAGAAAAGTTGGCAAAAACAATACATTCATCATAAATATATACTGTAAGTGATCGTCCACTGCTGAGCACAGCCTTCTCTACTAAGGGGGTATTTGCCATAATCCCCATGCTTGGCAGGCGTCTTGGGGATCGCAGTGTAAGTTGGCAGTTTATTATGGCCATGGGTTGATATAGGGAGGTGCAATTTTGACCCGGCTACCCATGGGCCCGCAGGTTGCCGGGTCATATATATACCTAATGGTAAATAAATTGATTTCAATACAACACTACTTACTTTAATAGATAGAATATACTAGACCGTAGCTTGTACAATACACAAACATACCCAATACTAAATAATACACATTACAGACTAAAATCTCAATGAGATAGTAAAATTAATAAATAATGGTATTTAATTTGACTTTTAAATACAACAATAGACTGTGCTCAATTAATACTAACCAGAAGTTTATTCCAAAATCGCGCAGCATCAACAGTAATCGAGCTTCCATAGAAGTCACTTTGATGTATCGGCAAATTCTGCGCAATATGTTCAAATGATCTGAGATAACACGAGTGGGAGCAATGCAGGAACTTAAAACGATCCTGCAAATATAGGGGGGTAAAGGAATTAAGTAGAATGTTGTAAAGAAGAGACTGCCACTTGAAGAAATGCCAAGCTTCCCTATTGAGGAGTCTTAGTTCATCGGGGTAAGATATGACTGTTTCCATACTTCGCGCGTACAATGATCATGTAGAATGTTTCCAAACCTACCTGCAAACGCAAAAATACTATAAAAATGTGAATTTTCCGCTACAGGCATAAGATCCACCCTTAAATCAATTTCTTTTGTTCTTACTGCTTCACCAAAATTTTACGACCTCATTGCTTCTTAATGTAGAACTGCTCTAATCTGAACACCAAGCAGTTTCACTAAGCCACCTGTTAAGATTCCAGATTGCCTAGGCAGGCATGATAAATAGCAGAGTCCTTCTACTTAGACAACCTGTTGAATGAATCCTAATTTGCCCGCGATACGCGGGGCTAAAATTAAAACTAAGACATTTAACTTACTCACGCAAGGGGGGTGCTGCAGAATCTCCTCACGATTTTTCAAACGTTTACTTTACGACCAAATGTCCACAAGAAACGGGTGTTTATCACCAAGCACAACAATACTTCAATTCACCAAATTCTAATTATAAGTAAGCAAAAAATACAAATAAAAAACCAATAAAAAGAAAATAAACCAAATTTATTTTTTACAAACCAGAGAGAGCAAAATAGGCCATAATTCAATAAAAGTTATTTTCACACAAAGTGTAACCACAGACAAATTTCGCTCCAAAAATATGAGGGTCAAAGTAAAACAAGTAGATTGCGTCACCGCAATTTGCGTTCAGAACACCGCCAGTAGCCATGATTGCCAACCTGCTTTCGGTATCTGTAACCATCAACATACCTACTATAAGAAATTATGATTTAAGTGTGTAACATATTATGTGTAATATTTCCCGTGGGGTGCCGGGTTAGAATTGCCCCTCCCCATTTCTTCCCGTGTGGGTGTCGTAAAAGTCGACTAAGGGATACATACTAGAAGGTGGGCAGCAGCGCCTTCTTAAGAACTATGCCATCTTTCACTGCGATCCCCAAGCCGCCTGCCAAGCGTGGGGATTATGGCAAATATCCCCTACATAGGGGAGGCTGTGTTCAGCAGTGGACGATCCGGCTGATACAGTACAGTGTAACATAAGTTTCTTAAAGTCGATATGCTGGTGGTGCACGAGGTTTTTAGGCATTCAGGCTCGTCATGAGGCTTTTTATGACATGATTGTGTATCGAAAGATTTCTACTATACAACACTTGTTAGAATCAACAGTGCATGAACGTATGACGTGCGGCTTGAACAAACTTAAAACGCTTATATTGGTTAGTTTTCCATTAGTAGACTAATTGGCGGGCTTTTGAATACATAAATGATAATGACACATGATTTATTTTGTAGCGGTTTTATGTACTGACCTTAAATTAGGTGTTAAATAAATTTGACAAAAATGCTATATTAATACATTTTTTACGAAAATTTTCAAGTAGAAAATAATTGTCTAATAGTAAATAGTGAGATGAAACAAACTTATACTTGTCGTTACTAGATAATAATAACAAAGAATCATAATTTAAATAACAGAATAATTATTGTACGCTATACATTGATATTGACAATATTATAATAGCATTATATTACGTCAAGCAAGATATTTTTTTGTAAACATTCTTAATTGAATATAAAGTTTTGCGTAGTAACTATTTATTTAGAGTGTTTTTAAATATAACTGTACTTACTGTACTGTAACAGCCGGATCGTCCACTGCTGACCACAGCCTCCCCTACTAAGGGGATATTTGCCGTAATCCCCACGCTTGGCTGGCATCTTAGGGATCGCAGTGTAAGTTGGCACTTCTTTAGAAGGCGCTGCTGCCCACCTTCCAGTATTTTTCCCTTAGTCGCCTCTTACGACACCCTCGGGATTATATGGGGAAGGGCAATTCTAACCCCACGAGGCAGGTTTTTAAATATATCAATGGAATAGACATAAACTGAACCACCACAGAGTAGTAATTGCTTTTAGTGGTCACCCATCTATATCATGACGCTGCGATCACGGACGTCCCTTATTGACAGTGCAAAAATAGCGCTTTCCGTACAAACATAGGTTAGTCGCATTTTTCATTATTTTTTTATGCATGTTAGGTTAGCGTTTGACCACTATCTCACCTGATGGTAAGAAATGATGTGGTCGAAGATATTATATTATACAAAAAAGTGTTCAAACTCGCAAAACTTTTGCAAGCATGTCTTTGAAAGCTGGCAAACCAGAAGTTAGATCTTGCGCTTAAGGACACGTATCTTCTTGAATATAATTATATATATAAAGGTTTTACTGTGAGGGATCAAGTTGATCAAGATAGTCCTATCATTGTTCTTAAATTTGAAACGTTCGGAGTTATTATATTAGCCGTTTACCAAATTAGGTGAAATTACTGCTTGACCCGTTTGGAGAACAGTAAATAATTGATCTTCTCAGTATTCTATCAAAAACTTTTTAGACTGCGGAGTATCTACTAAATTACATACAAATGTTTTGATGTTTCCACATCAGATAAACATAATATAACGATTAGACCAAAAAAAACCTTGGGTCCGACAAATAACGCCTTAACTTGTAACAAAAATACCATAATTTTGGAGTTATCGCTCTTAGACCACTGGACTATTTAAACAGAATATTATATACACAACTTTCTGGATTATTTCGCTGCAGTAAGTAAGGTGGTCATTACTCCGTAACTGCCGTTGGTAAAAACATACAAAGAAACTTGTATAGTTCGAATAAACGAGTATGTATTCAAAGACAGTTCGGTGCAGATCTTAAATTATATACTACTCGTATGTAAAGAAATTATTTATTTTAGCTACAAATAACTTTTAGCACACAATCAAAAACTAAATATAACAAAATGCATAACAAAATAGTCACAAAGGCTGAAAATTACATAGATGTTAGAGTAAATAGGTACACTATTTCCGCCGTTTCTAAAATGTTTCTTTATAATATTTATTGTGGGAGTATTTAACAAAGAAACAAGCTTGTTACAGCTATAAAATATTACTTTGTCAATATTCACATTTAATGTCTGCTTACCCGTTCTGATACGATCAGCAAAGTTAAGCAACGTCCGCCTCGGTCATGAGTTGGATGGGTGACCGCTGGTGACATTATTACTGAGCGCTTCCGTGCTTCGGAGGGCACGTTAAGCCGGCGGTCCCGGTTGTTGTCTTAGGATAGCAGTCGTTATAGCATGGTGGTAGGGCATTTTGTGAATACCCGCCTGGCTAGCTACCACCCTCAAGTAGAAAGTCTGTCACCAAGCACCTAACGGTGCGTTCCGTCAGCTGTCCTTGAGAGCCAGTAATTCTAGGTTAGCCTGAACAACATCATCACTTACCATCAGGTGAGATAGTTATCAAAAGCTAACCTATCAGGCAAAAATAAATAAATAGAATTTATAGAAGCTTTTTGTGCATTCGTAATGAAAGTAATGACATATGGATGCCAGACGTGGAAGTTTACATCGCATCTACCATAGCATGCTAAAAATTAAGAAGGTAGATAAAATACGACACCCAAAAATAAGAGTAATAACAAAAGCAACAAATGCCCTGAGCTGTACGCAAAAACTAAAGTGGAAATGGGCAGGTCACAGAGCGAGGCTTATAGACTAGAAATGGACCGTAAAACAACCCACTAGGCAAAAGGGGTAAAGTGAGATCAGTGATATGATGGGTGGACATGATAAAGAGAACAGCTGGCACATACTGGAGCCAAAAAGCAGATTAGATAAGACAGGATTAAATATGCTTCTTTGGAGGAGGCCTTCACCCAATCTGGGGTTCATACATAAATAACTTTTAACATAAAAATATTTAAATAACATACATTTAATTATATAAAATAAAACTTTGGTACTAGAAATAGTAAAACGATGTAGGAAATAAAAGGGATTTTTTATTTAAATTTAATGAGGTTAATACACGCGTTATTTAACCGTCTATACCAAAATGTTCTCAGTTAAACAGGGGTTTCTGCGTAATATTTATTCATCGATTAAATTTAGTACTGTAATATGGTCACAGACATCACGATTGAGTATCTCCCGCTAGAGGTGTGCAAGGAAGATAAGCAGTGTAAGAAAAAACGCTTCACTGGATAACTTTATTTTCCTAGTGTCGCTAACTATAGCCAGGTGGAAAAGGGCTAACGGAGCTAGGTATACGTGCATACAAAGAAGATAGATGTTGGTAAGGAATTTGAGCAAGGAATATGTGCAAGAGAAGTGATCGGGGACTGTGCGCGTAGCAACACCACGCACACTTAAAAGGAGTCCCTTACCCATCCTCGCAACACACAGCTGCACTACGCATCATTGCAACACTGAAGTCCTATCGATGCTCTGGAACAGTGTTGTACGCTGTTGCGTATTATATAACGAGTAAGGAAAAGATACGACTTAGGACGTAGTGTAGATAGGGTCATCATAAAGCACCGTTTTAACACAGCATAAAATTTACAATTCAAGTTGGGGCTTGCCATGTGTAATTAAGTTAATTTTAGAATTACGCAGTCCACAAAATGAGCGGTATTTTGCTCCCATAATAGTAGTCATCATACTATATGTGTCACTGAAAAGATAGAAAAGTCATTAAAAAAAGTAAACCGGCTACCAATGCTGAAAAAATGTAATAACTTTTGTAAGTCAGACCATAATAATGTGAGCTGAGAGTATTTTCAATCGACTAAGTAACAAATTCAACAAGTTATTTCATAATTTGCAGTGTTGTGGGTTGAGTCAGTATTTTTAATGCATTTTACTAACAAAATTACAATTGTATTATTATTTGTCTACATTGGTACGAAAATTACAAAAATGGTTCAATGGTATATTAAACCTCAATTCACCACTCAGCCACCTTAGTTCAACAAAATACAAATGCCCGAAAATAACACAATATCTTCGTTCAATGTCATTGACAAGGTACAAGATGTTTGACCTTTTAATTCTCCGCCGAAAACTCTCTGATATTTTATGATTCCCGCCCCAGTGTCAAGGGTAACAACAATCTATATTCTTTTCTATCTGGATACGCTTTCATCTACTTTTTCCTACATGTCATATATAAATAATGTTCGTTTAATGTGGCATGATTAAACCATACCTTCAACACAAAAATTATATTGCTCCAAGCACTATGCATCCCCGCACCTCATAGCTCAGAAATAAATCTTGGACTTCATTAGGTATACATTAGGAATGTTACCGCGCAGCATTACTATTACCGATTAATCTTTCGAATTCAGACATACACGATCAACCATAACGTGAATCGAGATGTCCAAATGCAAAATATATTATGGTGAAAAGTTGGACTTCCTACTTTTCCTACTTTATTCTTCTTAATGGCAAGACAACTACCAATCTATTTTATATGTTTATATGTATCTATCTTATATAAAGTACTGGTACATACTAATGCATCAATTTATAAAGACTATATACCTACCCGTAAATTATCTAGGTGAATATGTGCGTGAACACACAATCAGAGAACTCTAAAGGGTTTGTCTTCCATTGGTTCTGTTAGAATAATCGGATAAAGTCAATGTTCTTAATATAGTTCTAAGCTATTTCTATATATTATTATATTCTATATACCCACATTTAGCTATATACTAACTGTTTGATATTACCAGAAACTAAATATTCAATGTTTCTTAGTCTATTCATTTACACAGATATAGTTATCAGCTTTCACCTATGCACTTAATAAAACTAATGACAATTTATGTTCTGAGGCACTTTATGTTCTAAGTAATTGCTCGTTGCAGTAAGTTTAGTTTTCTCTTTTTAATAGCCCAGCGACAAAACTATTACAAGTAATGACTCCCTACAAATAAAGATTGTGGTTGAATCATATATAAATTTGATTTTTTTACTAATAACGATAGCGTTTGTAATCATGTTTAGATATGAAGCGTAGCGACATCATTGCGAGACTTAAGTGTTTAAAAACACTTCTTTCCATCAGATGAAGTCTAGTAGTTTGGTTAATGACCTTGCAGCACAGTCATACAATAAGACCACACATTTCAGTCAGAAGACTTTGTTCTAATGGCCGAGTGATTTAGCCACCCGACGCAAAATCTTGGGATGCAGGTACGATTGCCTGGGACAATAATTTTGTGCTTTAAACATTGTGCAGACTCTTTTGCAAACGTCATCTGTCGCCAAGCACCTAACGGTGTGTTCCGTCAGCTGTCCTTGAGAGCCAGTAACTCTAGGTTAGTCTGAACAACATCCTCGACCACATCATCACTTACCATCAGGTGAGATAGTGGTCAAAGGCTAACCTATCAGGCATAAAAAAAAAAAAAAACTGTATCATGTTATCGAAATGATTATTACTCCTTTTATACATCCGTAATCGAGGTAACAATAAGCAACTTTCATCTATCGTAGAGATCTTCCAGCGTGAAAAGGCATACATAAGCGTGACTATTCAATGCGCGTGCATGCAGTGATTTTACGGTACACTTGGACACGTCCATTCATTTCGCACACACGCTACGATAACTAAAGAAACAATGGTATTGTTGACGTGGCGTGTATTGCGCCTTTACTTTATTTTACATGTTTGGCTGTTTGTAAGGGTAAAGACCTTAAAACGGCAAGCATATTTATACTAAAAGATATGTACCACGGTAAGCAGTTTACCTACTCGTGTTTAGACTGAAGGATCTGTACCACGGTATGCAGTGTATTATGTGAATAAGCGATTCGCTATGCCGTTAGTGGGGCTGATACGAATAACACATGATTAACATTTCAATTTAAGAAGCACTGCTGTCTGTATAATGTATATCCATGGTTAAGTACAATCACCCTGGTGCTTTGGGGGCTTTTAGTAGGGCTGTAGGTTTGTAGGTCAGAAGGGATTTATAATAAGGGTCGAGGGTGTATAATGAACACGTGCTGAGTATGAATAGAAAGAAACTGATTTGATTTTATGTACAATTTCTGTTGAACAAAATTTAAAATAAATATATATTTAGATAAGAAAATAGATGTGTGTTTGTGCATTTTTACGTGCAGTTACAAATAAATATCTGTTAATTTTGAGTCTGACTAGCTTGGAGGATTAATTTCTTTGAGTACGATTAAACAAAAAAACGTGATTTTTCAGCCTGTTCAGGATTCTTTAGCGTAAGTTTTTACGAGAAAGCAAGCAGAGACATTAAAAAACACGTTACCTCTGATACTTCCTTGGTTGAGGTAGTATTAATCATTTGTTAGGTTATCCGGAATATAAGCATCGATACATTTTTTTAAAATCAACTGTTTATATGATTACGATTAACAAAGTAAAGTACTCTAAAAAAGAAATGTTAAGCATAGGTCACATTTAAGCAGCATCAGCAGATTTTTAGGAGAAGCCTGCCTGGAAGATACCTAAGAATCACATACTTGTATACCGTAAACTGCATCGTGCTTCTAATATGTACCGTCCGTTACTTTTTTCAAGAATTCTTCAAGAGGGGCTTACAATGAAAAAATACTGAAAAAAAAAATAATAATAATAAAAATTAAAAAATATTGGGTATTAAAAAAATTAAAGAAAAAACAAGCTCTTAGAAATTGTCAATAGCTTATGTTTATCAAGAATAATGTGGGATTCTAATGGTAAAATAATTTTGCAAATTGGTCCAATAATTTTAAGTTTAATCGTTTAACACAATTTTTGTTTACTTCGTAGTTTAGCATTTGACCACATTTTCACCTGATGGTAAGTGATGATGTGGTCGAAGATGTTGTTCAGGATAACCTAGAATTACTGGCTCTCAAGGACAGCTGCCAGAACACACCGTTAGGTGCTTGGCGACAGATTTTCAACTTGAGGGTGGTCTCTAGCCAGGTGGGCATTCGCAAAATGCCCTACCACCATGCTATAACGACTGCCATCCTAAGACAACAACCGGGACCGATGACTTAACGTGCCCTCTGAAGCCCGGAGCGCACGCTTTCCTCTTTATAAGAGTGTAGATGTAGACAAAACAACACTACAGCCTTTTCATCAAATAACGATGAATTTGAACTCATTTTATAGTCATTGTTAGTTAAGTTTAGTTTACCACACTCGTTATTTAATCATTCATTGATTGACCAGCATGCAAACCATTTTGAAACAATTTATGGCATCGTCGTTGCACGCTCCCGAATGAAGGTAAAAGAAGACGCATTGCCTATAATCTATGTATGCGTTGTTTACTTACTGCCATCGAACAAGCAATTAAGGTCATGCTATAAATATTTTTCTGCTTATAACCACAACTTCTTATTATACGAGTATGTTTCACAACAAATTTAAAATGTGTTCGTATTTTAAAACTTTACATTGACGTCCATTGGTAACAGCAACTGAAATTATATATTCCTTACAAAAGCCACTTCATTATAGTGTCCGATAACAAATAAACAATACAATAGACCTGACGATGCTGTTGGTGGTAAAAAGGCTATGTCAATTACCGTATAAATCTACGTCATATTAGACCACACACATAAATAAGTATTCTTTGAGAAGCTCAAAACCTAGGCCCAGAACTTAAAAAAAGACTCAGAAGTCCTCTAACTAATAATATATCTTGGATCACGCGAATAGCATATATTTATGCTGATAGTTTAGCCTTTGACCAGTGATAATGTGGTCTCATGGAAAGCTGTCAGAACACACCGTTAAGTGCTTGGTGACAGATTCTATTTGAACCACCCTCAAGCAGGCGGCATTCGCAAAGTGCCCTTCCACCATGCAAAAAATGCCTTTAGTAATACAGTTTATACTAAATCAAAATGCAGAGTTACATCAAATTTTATTCCTTTTATTACTATGTTTTTCAATAAAGATATTATTATTATAATAAATGGTCAGATTTCTAACCCCTACTGTAAAAAAATTGATTTGTTAAGTTACATTTCATCGGGGAAGTCTCCACTATAAACACAAAGATTTAATATTGTTGGCCGTTTCTAAGGCTTGCTCACAGTCTGCAGGTTAAAGATGCTTCCCTAAGTGGCCTCCATCCACCCCTTATAGCCACCCCAAACCTCCAAGCTTAATCATTACTTCTCTTTATTCAATGGATCAAGGTTATCTGTGGTTAGATAAAATAATATAGTAGTAAATCTGTCTGACAGATATAAATGTATATTATTATGATTCAGAGCTGTTTATTTAGTACCCTAGTGTGAAAATCCATAATAATTTTTTTTGGCTGATAGGTTAGTCTTTGACCACTATATCACCTGATGGTAAGTGATGATGTGGTCGAAGATGTTGTTCAGGCTAACCTAGAGTTACTGGCTCTCAAGGACAGCTGCCAGAACACACCGTTAGGTGCTTGGCGACATATTTTCAACTTGAGGGTGGTAGCTACGCGGGCATTCGCAAAGTGCCCTGCCACCATTCTGTAACAGCTGCCATCTTAAGGTAACAACCGGGACCGACGGCTTATAGTGCCATCCGAAGCACGGAAGCGCTCAGTAGTTATGTCACCAGCGGTCACCCATCCAAGTCATGACCGCGGAGGACGTTGCTTACCTTTTCCGATCGATTCAGAATGGTTAAGCAAACTTAGCTACGAGCACTTCAAAAAAATTAATTAGTATGCAATGCTCTCATGTTAAAATACTGTTAAAATTTTACAAAATTTATACATGGCACCATCTTAACTCTATCAGGCTTGTTGAGGTAAAATTAAATTGATTCTCGTACAATCACTACATAGTATAAAACAAAGTCGCTTGCCGCTGTCTGTCCCTATGTATGCTTAGATCTTTAAAACTACCCAATGGATTTTGATGGTGTTTTTTTATTTAATAGCTAGAGTTATTCAAGAGAGAGGTTTATATGTATAATATATGAATGAATGCCTCAAAAACTTTTGAAGCGCTCGTAGCGAAGTTTGCTTAGCCATTCTGAATCGATCAGCAAAGTTAAGCAACGTCCGCCGCGGTCAGGAGTTGGATGGGTGACCACTGGTGACATTACTACTGAGCGCTTCCGTGCTTCGGAGGGCACGTTAAGCCGTCGGTCCCGGTTGTTGTCTTAGGATGGCAGTCGTTACAGCATGGTGGTAGGGCACTTTGCGAATGCCCGCCTGGCTAGCTACCACCCTCAAGTTAAAAATCTGTCGCCAAGCACCTAACGGTGTGTTCCGGCAGCTGTCCTTGAGAGCCAGTAATTCTAGGTTAGCCTGTACAACATCTTCGACTACATCATCACTTACCATCAGGTGAGATAGTGGTCAAAGGCTAACCCATCAGGCATAAAAAAAAAAATATGCACAGTCAGCAGGTTAAAATGATTCCCTAAGTGGCCTCCATCCACCCCTTATAGCCACCCCAAGCCTCCAAGCGCAATCGTTCGTTCAGGATATTTTTCTTCTGTTTACTGGCGGTTTACCTTTATTAAAAATATACTACGAACTTTATACAATACTACATATACTACAATATAACTTCTTTCTCTCTGTTCAACTGATCAAAGTTACTCTGGTCTGGTAAAAGAAAGATATAGTAAGGATGGATATTATGCATTACTCACAGGCACAGACTTTACTCGCAATAAATAATTTGAATGTTTCTAATGTTACATTTGATCGGAAATCTCGCTGTAGTTCCTAATATTTTCGCTGTTATTACACACATATATTATTATAAACCATTTTACAGATTATTGTACAATATTTTTTCCTGACGCGATGTTTCAAATACTTTGCAGAGCTCACATCACTTCGTCAATGTCAGTAAATAAGTCAAGAATATTATAAATTTAAATTGAAAATAAATGAACAAGACATAATCATACAAATATTTTATTCTAATTATATATTTGATAATTTTTAATGTTAATAAACCCCGTAGGGTACCGGGTTAGAATTTCAACCTCCTCTCCCCCCACTCCTCATTTCGTCACGTGGTTGTGGTAAGAGTTGATTAAGGGAAAAATACCGGAAGGTGGAGAGCAGCGTCTCCTAAAGAACTGACAACTTCTACTGCGATCCCCAAGACGGAAATTATAACCTGCCAAGAGTGTGGCTTTGACGATAATGAATATTTAACAAATAAAAATTAATAAAGAAACAAAATTGTTTGAAGCATTCTAAGAAACTACTAGTTAAAACTAACATTTTATTATTAATATACTACTCACACGTCTATCGCAAACGCCCATTGCCTCCATAGCTGCTCTTCATGAGTATTTTATCAAACCATACAACAATACCAAACACCGCATGATTAATACACACATGCGGTAATTAATGGTATCATCACAAGGTTCGACAATCATACATTTTGTAGGTTGATTTTGACAGCCATCTCGCATTGGTGTTCGTTTTGTTCGTGGTTTTGTAGTTGTATAATTACTGGCTTTCAAGGACTGCCACTGGAACTCACTGCGAAGTACTTGGTGACGGGTTTTCGACTTGAGGGTGGTAGCTAGCAAGTGTAAGTGAAACTCTTGCTAGTGGTGGGAATAGAACCATGGACCTGCTGTATGGCAAATCTTAGCTATTACCCCTCGGCTATCACTGCTTTACCGTATTGTTGAAGGGCATTTTGCCAGCTTGGTTTGCTACTACCCTCAAGTCGAAAATCTGTCACCAAGCACCTAACACCGGGTTTCAGTTGCGGTCTTTGATAGCCAGTAATTCTGGGCCATTTACCATCCTTCAAGTACAACTAAATTATGAGGCATCGCTAACAATGTATGAATTTATGTTCCATAACCTGTATTGGACTAACATATAATGAAAACGCCGATTTCTAACGTAAGCTGTGATCAAAAACATTAAAAATTTTTTTTCACTCACATGTAGTTACGATATAGAATAATAATAATAATAATTAGGTTATTTACAATATTTATTTATTTTTTATTCATGAGTGTTGTAAAAAAAATGTAAACTATGTTATATAAAAAATGACGTGAATAATAATAATAATACGCTGACAAGCACTAAATAGATTTACTTTAACAGATTTTTCGCAAAATGTATTTGGTTTATAACAGTCAAAAAATTATATGTTAATCTTAACCACATTATCAAACGCCAAAACACTTTCCTTAAAATTTTCTCGATGGAATAAAATTGCAAAGTTTAGTCTTAATTACGTTTGTAACGTAGATATCTTAATCGTTTACGTATGAATATGTATTCATAAAATATCAAAAAGGACGAAAAGTTACATTTTCGATTGACGTTACTAGTTTTGCGTCAGTTTTCTTTTGGATTTTACCTAAACTGATCAAGATTTCACCATAGCTGCCTCTCTTTAATTCCTACGTAGTCTGATAGTGATAAAATTTCAGCATTCGACAGTTTCTTTAAGGATGAGGCCTGAATTACACCGGTATCTAATTATAGTTCATCATCGCACTTTAGCAAACATTTGAAATCCGTTTTATCAGTATCTGTTGTTTCAATTGATTATAAAACAAAAATTATTAAATATATATATATAACATAAACTCTAGATAACCTACTAGGTTAAGTTTTTGATATGGTAATTCAAACATAGATATTTAACCCTAATATGTTATATATTATAGGGTTATTAGTAAAATGCTAACTACTTTTGCTAGTCCTAACAAACATTTTGAGTATATTTTTTTTATGCAATAACCGAGCCATGAGCACACGCCGCGGCAACGCAAGGGAACGTGCCGTTCTGCCTTCGAATAGAGTTTTGAATATTTACATCGAGCAAAGTAGTATAAAATATGAAATAATACATAACAGGCACAAGAGACTTTTAACGTCACGTGGTCCTAGTACTTATCCCGTCAAAAACACACATAAAACCACATTTTTCTTTTTTCAAAACCAAAAAACTCTTCTCAAAATGTTTGTTAGGACTAGCAGAAGTCAACCCTTAAAGGTTTTTACCCTGGCAATTGTGTACTGTTTTATTATAAAATGCCCAAACATATTAACTCTCACAGAGAGAAAATTCAAGTTGCACGTGAAGAACATTTTGATAAAGAATCCCTATTCATTATCTTACTACACAGTTTGTGATTACTTAAACGCCAAAAATGCTTGGTCTGGTTCGCCTCTGCCAAGCTAGCGCCTGTCACCTACGTAATGTAAATAAATATTGTAATAATTTTGCTATATAGTATGTAACACATTGTCAAAAAACTTTTAAAATAGTGGCCCCGAGTTTCTTGCCCGTTCTTCTCGCAGTGGCTCTATAATTTTTGTTTGCTAAACGTGCCAGTACAATGTAGTATATTTCAATATTAAAATTTGTAATTGACTTTCATAAGTTCGTCGTAGACACCTAAATTAAATAAATGATTTTGACTTTGACATTATGTAACCTACAATAATAATACGAGTATAATGATAAATTACCTATGAGAATAGCAGTGGCAGGTACATATATAGCAATGAGTCTGCTAACAAAAAGTTTTAGTACGTATGTAGATTGCATAGCGGCGAACTACCAATAAATCTAGTAGCACACAATCTAGTGCAATATATCTGTTATGTAGCGTGATACTTACCGTTCACGCTTTCAAAAATTGCCTATCCCAAACAAGGACAAGCTCTTGTATTTGTTAATGAACTTTCAAATGGATTTCTCGGTCTAGCTTTGCGATGAAAATCTTGCTTGCGAGAGCTATCTCGCATAGTCACGCCATCTATTGAACAAGTTAGGAACTACCAACGTTACGTTCCAACGTTTTAATAGTTTAATTTAGACTCAGATGACTTGGCCATTCGTCATGTTGATAGAAAAGAGTAATATACGATATGTTACACAAGTTAAGAAGACGGACTTTTTCGATCTATTAAAGAGATGGCTTGTCGTTCACCTCATCCAAAAATCAATTTATTTTAAACAGAAATCCTAATGAAAATGAGAAATATACTCAATGACGCCTTTGCTTTTTCATCATATGATATGTATTTTCTTGTTACTGGATCTTTTTTATATGTGATTGTGTGGAGTAGAAGCAAGACAACTATAAACTTTTTTACAAAATTTGGCTGCTGATTGCCATCGGCAAGAGTTTCAATTATTATTCTTATGTATCATGTATTGCTATATACTTAAGTCTGTTTAATTGATTGATACTAAAAACCACACGATAATTGATGATTTTTAAATGACATCATCTTGGAGGTATAAGTACTCACTCAACAAAAAAAAAATCATAAAGGTGTAGCTTGAGCTTCACCGCATGGTGGGAGGGCTTTTGCAAATGATTCCCTGGCTAGCTACCTCCTCAAGTAGAAGATATGTCGCCAAGCACCTTACAGTGAGTTCCCGCAGCAGTCCTTGAGGACCAGTGAAATTACAGACACAGACTTAACAACTGTATGTCAAATCAAATCAAATCATTTATTGCAAAATTATGTGGTTTTACAAGCAGATCTTAAATAAACACAGCTTATAGGTATCACAAAATTACCCTATTTGAGTGTAGCAATGTTGGTAAGGAGTGGGCCGGTCTATTTATAATAATTAATATACTACATTATTGTTAAAGGAATTCGTCAAGAGAATAGTAAGATTTTTCTATTAATAGGTTTTTTTCAAACGTATATTAATTTTCTTCTTCTTTTAATCCTACTGGTAATTTATGGCCATTGAATTTGGGCTGGAACTGTCCATTTTTATTCTAGATTTCGTTATTACTACATTGTGTTTAGATCTTGTTGGATACCTACGTGATATATCAGTTTAAGTTTTTGTCGAATTTACAAGTCTCAAATATTATGTATATGGACGAGATCGTTAAAATATTGTACTTTATAAAAAATGGTTGTTGAAAGTATGGTTTACTAATATTGGGGTTTTTGATATAGGCAACAGATGCATTTTTTTGAAGCATAAAGAGATCTTGTATCTATGCACTATATCTTCAGAGTATAATTTCATACCTGAACCAGGAGTATGCGTATGCGAAGTACGCTGTTAAGGCTGTGTCAGCGTCAGTAGCTCGTCGCAGTTCTCTCAGTGCATATACAAAACTTGATAATTTTGTTTTAATTTTTTGGTTATGTGATTTCCAATTTAGGTACGAATCTAATTATAGACCTAATATTATTGCCGCGTCAATTGCATAATTTTAGTTTTTTCATAATTAAGGTCAAGGTTATGATCAGTCATCTAATTAATTATATTATTAAGTAGGTCAGTTAGATCATTATTAAAATTTTGAGTGTCTATCTGAAATATCATCAGCGAAGAGTATACATGTTTCATTTATTGATTTTGGGAGGTCGTTTATATTAATTAAGAATAGGATACATTCAAGGATGTTACGAGTACTTTGGGGGATGGAATGGTTTATCATGGTGGGGGTTGATCTCGCTACATTGATAAATCCGTTGTGCCAGTCATAATTTTCAATCTCTACGCATTGCGTACGGTTTACTAAGTACGACCTAAACCGTTCATGTGTAATTTCACGTATTCTTATGTTATCAAGTTTTTGTAATACAATTTTAAATTGATCTTTGTCATATGCCCTTTTCATGTCTAGCATGATGATACCTATAGCGTATTTTTGTCATCAATTATGTTTAATATTTGTTGTACATATACCTATATACATTGCTAAAATAGTCGAGCGATTTTTTCGGAACCCGTTTGGCGAGTCGTCAAATATAATGATATTTTTCGCAGAATGAGTTCAAGCGTAATTGTATTACCTTTTCAAATACTTTAGAAGAGGTAGGCAAGAGCGCTATTAGTCTGTAGTTGTCTGGATCTTGTTTGAGGATTTCTTATGGATGGGTTTAATAAGGGCTATATTATATGTGTCAGGGTGACGGGCGCAGTGCAGTTCTTTGTGACGAAATATATAGGCATGTTATAGGCTGTGGTTAGCACTTAACATCAGGTGGGCCTCGTGCTAGTTCTGTCACAAAGAAGATTTCGTACTCACCTAGCAGGTTAGTAAGAAGCATAGAGATATAAATACTATTTTCTCTTTTCTGTGGTAAGAAGTAACTCATGTTATTAGCGAGTCAAAATTTGTCTAAACAAATAATATGAATGTTTATGTTAATTTTCTATAAAGTAACAGGTATTATTACTAATAAACAGTGGTTTACTTCTTAAGGCTTCTATTTTATAATAATAATAATATCGTGGCACAGAGCACAGCAAATAGTCACTTCACCATTACGTGTAATATAAAACCATAGACGTTTTATGTAATGCAAATAGACTGTACACAACAAACTTATTCTACCCTTGGGTAAAAAAATAATCATACACCATTCAGATATGGCAGCAGCCGCATGGAAAACAGTAACCGATCCGAGGGAGACAGTCACAACTGTCCTATTTGTCACGTTCTATCAGTGTAGGGGTTACTATTCAGTATTTTTTTTATAAAAACCATTTTGGTAGTGTTGTATGCGGCCATTAAACTCATAAACACAATGAAAAATGATAATGTCCCCGTCGTTGGTTTGGTGAATTGATCCACGTGACTACGGATAATTTTAATTACATAAAGTTGTTTTTTTGTAGACCACAATAATAAATATAAATTGAAAACGTAGTTTGAATATTGTTACAGACCTATTCGTACAATTAAGGACCTCCGGCTTCAATACTATAAGACCTCTTCCCTAAACTCATGTATATGAGATACCACTATAAAGTTGAATTCATTTTGATTCACAGGAAGACTGTTGCATTGTTAATAGAGAGTTTACCTAGGCCAAGCTTATATTAACACCAAGGTATGGTGTACCATAACACTAACCTACATCTAAGTGTTATTGACTAATGATGTAATGGAGTACGAATTTTGTAAAATTGTAACATGTCTATGATCCAAAAAGAGTACGGACCACGAGTCTGTAGAGCGATGTTTGTTTAGTAAAAAAAAACAAAGTTCAAATGCAGGTAATGGTATATAATATATACTTCATATATTATATACCATAACCTGCATTTGAACAACAAATACTAAGATAACGCCGATTCATAATGCATAATTTTTTATTCATTCATAATTCTACATTATACATCGACGTCATATAGGTGTGATCAAAAGCAATGTTTTTTTTTCTTATACGTGGAGTTACATCTCGGAATCCTCAAAGGGTGAGGACAAACTCGAACTGGTTTTTTTATACGGTCAAGCATCACAACTGCTGATATCACTATGGCAAACGGTAAAAAGCTGCATTTAGTATGTATTGTTTAATAAAATACATGGTTCATTATTCTAAAACACACTAAATATAGCTACAACTACAACAACGAAAGCATTTAGGGAACCCACAGGCCATTTCAGGCCATAAGCAGTCCTAATGCTTTAGCCCTCTACCAGTTGCGAGATAATGCTGCTAGCATTATGGGTACACAGCATTACCATTTTGGATTGAAATGCTTATTCCTTGAATGATACAATTGATGCAAATAAGTGATATCGGTAAGGCTGACATTGAAATTCAACCACTACTTTGCAAGCAGGAGTGGTCATGGTGACCGAGTTGATCGACTGTAGAATCACACTGGCAGGGTAAAACAACATATCACATCCAAACGTAAGCTAAAAAACAATGTCCGGACAAGTATCACCAAGAAAAATGTAGCTCAAAACCAATAAAACGAAAAACGTCAATAAGTAATTCCAAATCATCAAATACAGTGCTCGCTATGCCTCCTAAGATTCCGTTATCCAAATACAGAATGTTAAGTTTTGATCTAAGGCATTGAATGATTGAATAGATGGCATGGCTAAGGGTAAGTAACTGCACCAATCACCTTATTGACATCCTACGGAAGGTAATATTATGTTATTTTGGAAGATTAATTTTGAGGGTTAGCTGTAGCATTGTCAAAAGAAAGGGTATAAATCAGGCTAATCAGGCTACGGCTATCAGGATTTTTATTTTTCACTCTCTTTTTACCGAGTGAGGGGTGCTTTTGAAAGTGGATGTCAAAAATGTGATAACCTTCAAAAGCACACAATCCACAATTTTGATCCATAAAAATGCGAACCGAATCAGCAGCCTTACAACCAACTCGCCAACCAAAACCGAGATGTTATTAATTGAAAAAGATTACATAAACCAGCAACCTTTCTAACAGCAGATTTTGGCTATGACTCTGCCAGGATATGAGGTGCCAACTGCTGTAGCCCACCTTTTACCAAACCGTATTTAATAACACTTTCTTTTTTATTTAGAGCACAGGCAGTTGTTGAAACATCCTGACAAAATTAAATTTATCAAAGCCAACATTTTCCCCCAGTATTTAACTGTCCAGTGAAGTATTATGATGCTCGTTCGATGTTGTGATCAAAATATAAGTCGTATAAGCCGTATTGTCCTTAGCTGAATACAGCTTCCCAGGGGTTGATTATGATTCCACCAATGGTCAGGCATCTTGGGGATCGCAGTATAAGGTAGCAATAGAAATTGCGTAAGAGCGCAACGTTATCCGGCATTTTACTTTTATTCAGAAACAGTTTTTTTAGCCTCGTACTTATGATAAACTTTTGTTTAGCAACATAGTTGCATAAACATGTTGCCGAGGTGCTGTCAACATATAGCGGGCAACACTTATGTTGCAGAGTTGTCTCCCGGCGAGCGAAAACATCAGTTTATAAACCAATGTTGACGTGTGTGGACGTTTATAAACATGGCGGTAGTATGGGGAAACGATAAAATTATGTAAATAATAGAATAATTTCAATACAAGCCTTGTGTTACCGACCAGGATTGCACTAAAACCTATTTGGAATTTTCTTTTATAATTTGACGTATATTTTTGACATTGTCACTTCTTGTAAAATAAATGAATTAATGTTTCGGTTTAGTTCCTCTCATTTTTATAATATTAAATATTTTTGGTGTCAGAAGCTCAGACCGAATAAAAACTCGTCAGAAGTAATTGGTAAAATAAGTGGTAGGATATAGCCATGAATACTAGGGCCCGCTCATTACTCGCAAATGAGAAACCTGATTTTCCAGCTCAGACCGAAGACTTTTTATTTGGTCTGAGGATATTAGTATGTAGTTATGGACATTGACACATTTGACAAATTTGCAACAAGAAATAGTCTGGTACTGTCATAAATGTCGACATGACGCATTGAGATCATTCACTGACTATTTCTTTTTACTTATAAAATAGGAGAATTGCCATATCGCACGTCTTAATCCCGATTTAAGGAATGTTTTATTAGTCCGAGGCTTAGCCTTATTTATTGAAAACAACGTAAGAAGAAGACTTTTTATTTGGTCTGAGTTTTCCAGAGCGCTCAGAAAATTCAGTGCCTTGTGATAATGCTCAAGATAGTGCTTCTACCTGAGGTGCCCATGCACCAGCGCCATCCAGCAGACCTCACACCTCAGCATCAAAGGATTTATCTGGTAATGTATCTCATAGCACTCTTGCTCATATTTCAAACTCAACAAAGTCACATTCTAAAAGAAGTACTAGCTCTTCAAATACTATAAGAGCTCAACAACTAGCTGCCAAAGTAGAGCACGCGCGAAGCCTACCAAAATTGAGGCGGAGCGCTACCGTGCTATATTAGTCAATGAAAATGCTATATTAGCTAGCAAAAATGCCGCCGCTGAGCGTGCAAAGGTTTTAGCAGATCTCGAACTGGAAGCAGAGCTCGCAGCAATTGCCTCCACTTCACAGAGTTCGAAATTGAACCGTGTCGAAGAGTGGTTAGTTAATTCAAAAAATAGTAGTACCACAGCTTCAGAGCATTTTAACCCAACTCATATTTTTGAAAATGTAGAAATTCATGAAGACCTTGGCAACGAACTGCCATTGCCTTCATCTGTGGAGCGTTCTTTGCCATCTGAAGTTGCGTGCGCCAGGCGTGAGGCCTACGACGCCCGTCTGGTTACTACCCGGGGATGGAGGCCAGGTGCAGCCGAGGTACTCACTGCGCCGCCACAACCTTATGCTTGCTGTGCTGGTGGCGACCCAGGCAAAACAAACACTGAACATGCACCAATATTAGGTACACACTACTATAATTGCAACAAAAATAAAACTCAAGACGTAGGTACAAAAGACAGTTATATTTTGCTTGCCGAAGCCATAACAGACCTAGCCAAGACGAAGGTAAGGGTAAGTGACATCCCTAGGTTTGATGGTAGTGCTCTAGACTGGCTTCCTTTCAAGAGGGCCTATGAGCAGTCCAAAACACATTTTACTTCTAGTGATAGCAATTCCAATTCCAAGATTGGAGCTAATTCCCGTCATATCAGCAGCTGTGTGGGAAACTTTGGTCTTGGCACACGCAATGAAAGAGGGGAGCGATTGATCCAATTCGCAAACGAAAACGGCTTGGTGATTACTAATAGTCTATTTCAACATCATCCTAGAAGGCTATACACCTGGACATCACCAGGAGGTGACTACCGCAACCAGATCGACTACATCCTGATCCGGTCACGCTGGCGATCATCCATCCTCAATTCCCATACACTACCTGGCGCCGATTGTGGATCAGATCACGAACTCCTGATCACAAAGTTAAAACTGAAGCTATCAGCTGCTCGAACTCTTAACATTCAAAGGAGGATCGAAGTCAAAGATCACTCAAGATTCAATGAGGACATCGAAAAACACTGGGTAGAATGGGCTAATATAAATCCAGATGAAGCAACACCGGAATCACTATGGAACCAGGCAAAACAGCTTATCTTACATGCAGTCGCAGAATCCAAACCTCCAACTGAAAGGCACAAGCGACAACACTGGATGACGGTCGGTACCCTTGCTCTGGTCGAAGAGAGACGTTTAAAGAAAGCCAAAGGTGTAGACGTTAGAGTGCTCAATAAACTTTCTGCAGAAATCCAGGCAAATTGCAGACGAGATTACAACTCTTACCTTTGCAACATATGCGAAGAGGTCGAAACACATGCTGGGAGACACGAGTCCAGAGACTTGTACCACAAAATTCGTCTCATCACTAGATCTCTACCTTCCAAAACCTGGGCTATAGAGAATAACAATAACGAAGTGGTGACAGAACTAGACCAAATCTCCAACACATGGAAGAGTTATTGTCAATCACTGTTCCAGGATTCTCAGTCAAGCCTCTTTTCAAGCACGGTCCCGAATAACGAAGAACTGGAGCCTGACATCCTCCTGTCAGAAGTTAGAGCAGCCATACAACATCTTAAAAATAGAAAAGCTACGGGAAGAGACGCCATCCCCATTGAGACTATTAGAGCTTTAGGTGATCGCGGTGACCACATCTTTCACGCTATTTGTTGTAGAGTGTGGCAAACAGGGGTATGGCCATCCGAGTGGACTCACACAGTTTTCACTCCTTTACATAAAAAGGGTTCCACAAAGAAATGTAACAACTATCGCCTCATTGCTCTAATATCACATGCTAGCAAAATATTGTTACATATTCTTAATGAACGACTGAAGGCTTACTTGTCGAAGGAGATTGCACCAGAGCAAGCTGGATTTGTGAAAGGAAAGGGCACTCGGGAACAAATCCTTATCGTTCGCCAGATTATTGAGAAAGCTCGTGAATTCAACAAGCCGACCTATATTTGCTTTGTTGATTTCTCAAAAGCATTTGACTCAGTAAAATGGCCAGTCTTGTGGAGAACGCTACTGGATATGGGCACGCCAAAACATCTCGTACACCTTTTAAGGCAACTTTATGAAAAGGGCACAGCTTCAGTACGAACAGATGACATTCTGTCGAGTAACTTTCACCCTAGTTCTGGTGTTCGCCAGGGATGCATTATATCACCACTCTTATTTAACGCATACACCGAGCTTATAATGCGTATCACCCTGGAAGGTTGGACAGATGGTGTTAAAGTTGGCGGTTATAAGATAGCGAACCTGCGCTACGCGGATGATACTACTCTGTTTGCGACTGGTGAACGCCATATGAAGGAACTACTTTTGAAAATGGAGCGAGTGAGCCTCGAGTTTGGATTGAAGATTAATCGCAACAAAACCAAGGTCATGATTGTGGACCGCGCTAATAATAACTCGCCGGAAATGACTAAGATTGCGAACTGCGAAGTTGTCCACTCTTACGTTTATCTAGGTTCTTTAATCTCGAATAACGGCGGATGCATCGACGAGGTAAAACGACGTATGGCAATCACCAGGACCTCAATGGACAAAATGAGGAAAATATAGAAGAACAGAAATATCACCAAAGCCACAAAGATCCGACTAGTGCGAACTCTTATTTTCCCCATATTTCTTTACGCCGCAGAGACGTGGACCCTGCGAGAGATCGAAAAGAAAAAAATAGATGCTCTTGAGATGTGGTGCTGGAGAAGAATGCTTGGGGTGTCGTGGACCGAGTTTCGCACAAACGTCTCGATACTCCAAGAACTCGGCATTAAGCAGCGTCTTTCAGCTATAGTGCAATCCCGGATCCTCGCATTCTTCGGACATGTTTTGAGGCGAGGTAGCCAGTCCATTGAGCGTCTTGTCGTTCAGGGCAAAGTGGAGGGCACGAGGCCGCGCGGGAGGTCACCCATGCGATGGACTGACCAAATTAAATCTGCGGTGGGCGGTCCCTTGCATGAGTGTACCAGGATGACCATAAATAGAGGGCGATGGCGTGACATTGTGAGGCGCATTACATCTGCCCCCACTACAACTACATGACGACCACGACCGCTCTGTCAAGAGCGTAACGACTGAGAAGAAGAAGAAGATAGCATTTTAAGGATTGGAACAGCCCTCCACGGTCCAGCGCGGGAGGTGGTCTCCATGCTTCTCGTTTCCGCCGATGACCCGGATCAAATTGTCAAGGCTCTGGAGACCAGGTTTGCTCAGCCAGAATTTAATACATCATACTCCAACAACTTGCGTTAGTCCGTGGTCTCCCAAAACTGGCGGCAAATGAAGCACCGCAAGAACTCAACGTCTTCGCATGTCGCATCCGCAACTGCGTTGAAGTCATTCGGCTCCTCAACCAACCAGAGTATCTTGCGGCACCTGAACTAGTGAACACAATCATTGGTAAGTTGACTCCTATTCTAAGGTCTAGATGGACTGACTTCGTAGCGCATAAAATCGGCTCTGGTAAATACAAATTAGAAATTTTGTCCGAATTCCTCGAAAGAGAGGCAGAATTGCAAATTAAATTCGGATTTATTGTACCAGAGACGACAATATCTTTGAATAAAAGTCAACAAAGTCAACCTGTCAACAAACAACAGCAAAGACTGTCAAACCCATAGACAAGGTTTTTGTTGCAACCTCTTCAGACCCGTCTAATTCAAAAAGTATCTATTTGTGTAAATATTGCCAGAAAGGTGAACATGAGGTTAGTGATTGTAGAGCCTTTATGTCTCTTTCTTTAGACGATCGATGGAAATGGTCGTTAGAAAATAAGGTTTGCCGTAAATGTTTAAAAAAAGGCATGCATCAATACAAAACCTGCAAGAAAAAGTGTGACGTTGAAGGATGTACAGCGGATAGGCGGCATCATAAACTGCTACACAGAGACCGCTCTGCAACATCTGCTCATATTGATGTACAGCCTTCGTTATCTATTTCTTCAGCGGAAATACATTCTGCCTCAGAAATGTCTTCTACTCTCCAAACTAATACCTGTAATGACCAACAGCGGTCTGCTACCGTAGCTCATAGCTCTTTTCCGGTTAATTTATCCAGTTTTAAACCGTTATTAAAAGTAATAGCAGTCACCATCACCGGACCATAAGGTACCGTTAACACATACGCTCTTCTCGATGACGGGAGCTCCGCAACGCTTTTAGACCAGACAGTGGCCGATTTGGTAGGAGCTAAGGGTCCCAAATGTAAATTAAGTATTGACTGTATAGGTGGATTAAATAGACAGGCTGACGTCAGTTATGTCGACATAAAAGTAAAGGGTAAACATGCCGAAGACATTTTCGAAATAAGGGTACGGACTATTACAAACTTAGGTATAAATAATCAATCTGCACGTTTGGATAATGTTATACAGTACGAATATTTATCTGACCTAGCTGAAGTTTTGTGTTACGACAACGCAAAACCGATGTTATTGAAAGGCGCGGATAATTGGCATGTCATGCTTCCCAAAGCTATTCGCAAAGGCACTCGCAGTCAACCTGCTACAGTTTACACGGCGCTAGGCTGGGCTCTCTTTGGGTATGTGCCACATAGGCCAGACGAGCAAGTTAGCTCGTCTGGCCTATGTGGCCAGACGAGCTAACTTGCTGGAGATTTATCCTTAGCCTCGAACGCAAGATGGCTAAGGATAAATTGTATGCCGACGCTTATAAACAAAATATTAATGGCATGATCAGTAAGGGGTATGCTGAGCTATGTACAGGGCCTCCATCTCCATCCAACAAAGTTCCATGATATCTTCCACACTTTGGTGTTATCCATCCTCAAAAACAGAAATTGCACGTTGTTCATGACGCAGCGGCAAAATGTGGTGGTGTCAGCCTCAACTCGTATCTACTTAGTGGTCCTGACCTTCTTCAGCCTTTGTTGGGCATTATAATGCGCTTTCGAAAAGGTCCAGTAGCTGTAACAGCGGACATAAAAGAAATGTTTCCAGTAACAGCGGACATAAAAGAAATGTTTCCACAAATTCAAATTAAAACCGAAGATAGGGACTCCCAACGTTTTTTATGGAGAAATAGTCCCGATTTACCCATTCAAGAACTACGCATGGCTTCTATGATATTTGGTGCAGCATCCAGTCCATGTACAGCGCTGTGGGTAAAAAATGGTAACGCCTCTCGATTTCAGTTGCAATACCCGGATGCTGCAAGATCTATCATTGAAGACCATTATATGGATGAGTTTTTGGGAAGTTTTAATGATATCGGTGAAGCTGCTCAGCGAGCTTCTGAAATTCTGTCTATCCATAAAGCAGCTTGCTTTGAAATGCGATCTTGGGTGTCAAATTGTAGTGAAGCTTTAGCTCTGATCCCTATGGAACTACACGCTGCTGGCGTAACCGAAGTAAGCTTAGACTCACCTTCGCATGTTCGTGTTTTAGGTCTGACTTGGAATGTTAATGAGGACAGACTTCACTTCATAAAATCACTCCCAAAGGTACCAAATGAATTAAAAAAGCGTTCTGTTTTATCTCTGCTGATGTCTATTTATGATCCTCTAGGTTTTTTGACCACTCTTATTATACAGGGTCGCATATTATTTCAAAAAACCTGGAAATTAGGCGTAGATTGGGATCAAAGCTTATCTAGTAATTTGATTGAGAGCTGGAATAAATGGTATCTCGAAATAAAATAATTGTCAAATTGCGCGATACCTCGGTGCTATCTTAATAGTAAAAAACAGATTAAAGACGTACATGTTCATATTTTTGCCGACGCGAGCGAACGAGCTTATGCATGCGTTGCCTATTGGCGTTGTGTTTATGATGACGATACCGTAAGCTTGTCATTAATTGGGGGAAAAGGTCGTTTAGTACCCTTAAAACCAGTTTCAATTCCAAGTTTGGAACTACAGGCAGCTCTTATCGCTTCTCGTTTCAGCGTATATATCACTGAAGCGCACAGAAGGAAGCCCAATCAAATATATTATTGGACAGACTCCTTAACTGTCCTCAAATGGCTCCGCAGCGATGCTTGCACGTTTAAAGCTTTCGTTTCGTTTCGAGTAGGAGTCAACCAATATTCAAAATTGGAGATACGTTCCTACAGCTTTAAATGTTGCCGACGACGCTACACGCTTTAATCAGAAATTTTCGACATCTTCACGCTGGTTTACTGGCCCATCATTCCTCTTAAACTCACATTCTGAATGGCCCTGTGAACCAACGTGCAACCTCCCTCCGGTGACTGAAGAACTTAAGAGTGATTCAGAATCGGTGGGTCTTTTGGATGCTACTCCGCAACATCTACCTTCACCGGTGATTGCGGACCACCAACGTTTTGGTAGTTGGTTACGTCTACTTCACGCCACAGCTCGAGTACATCAATGTACAAGAGTTTTTCGATCAGTTTTACAGCCAAATTCAAAATTTCTTTCTGAGTCTCCTCGAGACAATCGTAGTTTACTTTTACTTTCTGTTGAAGATCTCAACGTTGCAGAGATTCAATTCAATTCAATTCAATTCGATTCGATTCGATTCGATTCGATTCGATTCGATTCGATTCGATTCGATTCGATTCGATTCGATTCGATTCGATTCGATTCGATTCGATTCGATTCGATTCGATTCGATTCGATTCGATTCGATTCGATTCGATTCGATTCGATTCGATTCGATTCGATTCGATTCGATTCGATTCGATTCGATTCGATTCGATTCGATTCGATTCGATTCGATTCGATTCGATTCGATTCGATTCGATTCGATTCGATTCGATTCGATTCGATTCGATTCGATTCGATTCGATTCGATTCGATTCGATTCGATTCGATTCGATTCGATTCGATTCGATTCGATTCGATTCGATTCGATTCGATTCGATTCGATTCGATTCGATTCGATTCAATTCAATTCAATTCAATTCAATTCAATTCAATTCAATTCAATTCAATTCAATTCAATTCAATTCAATTCAATTCAATTCAATTCAATTCAATTCAATTCAATTCAATTCAATTCAATTCAATTCAATTCAATTCAATTCAATTCAATTCAATTCAATTCAATTCAATTCAATTCAATTCAATTCAATTCAATTCAATTCAATTCAATTCAATTCAATTCAATTCAATTCAATTCAATTCAATTCAATTCAATTCAATTCAATTCAATTCAATTCAATTCAATTCAATTCAATTCAATTCAATTCAATTCAATTCAATTCAATTCAATTCAATTCAATTCAATTCAATTCAATTCAATTCAATTCAATTCAATTCAATTCAATTCAATTCAATTCAATTCAATTCAATTCAATTCAATTCAATTCAATTCAATTCAATTCAATTCAATTCAATTCAATTCAATTCAATTCAATTCAATTCAATTCAATTCAATTCAATTCAATTCAATTCAATTCAATTCAATTCAATTCAATTCAATTCAATTCAATTCAATTCAATTCAATTCAATTCAATTCAATTCAATTCAATTCAATTCAATTCAATTCAATTCAATTCAATTCAATTCAATTCAATTCAATTCAATTCAATTCAATTCAATTCAATTCAATTCAATTCAATTCAATTCAATTCAATTCAATTCAATTCAATTCAATTCAATTCAATTCAATTCAATTCAATTCAATTCAATTCAATTCAATTCAATTCAATTCAATTCAATTCAATTCAATTCAATTCAATTCAATTCAATTCAATTCAATTCAATTCAATTCAATTCAATTCAATTCAATTCAATTCAATTCAATTCAATTCAATTCAATTCAATTCAATTCAATTCAATTCAATTCAATTCAATTCAATTCAATTCAATTCAATTCAATTCAATTCAATTCAATTCAATTCAATTCAATTCAATTCAATTCAATTCAATTCAATTCAATTCAATTCAATTCAATTCAATTCAATTCAATTCAATTCAATTCAATTCAATTCAATTCAATTCAATTCAATTCAATTCAATTCAATTCAATTCAATTCAATTCAATTCAATTCAATTCAATTCAATTCAATTCAATTCAATTCAATTCAATTCAATTCAATTCAATTCAATTCAATTCAATTCAATTCAATTCAATTCAATTCAATTCAATTCAATTCAATTCAATTCAATTCAATTCAATTCAATTCAATTCAATTCAATTCAATTCAATTCAATTCAATTCAATTCAATTCAATTCAATTCAATTCAATTCAATTCAATTCAATTCAATTCAATTCAATTCAATTCAATTCAATTCAATTCAATTCAATTCAATTCAATTCAATTCAATTCAATTCAATTCAATTCAATTCAATTCAATTCAATTCAATTCAATTCAATTCAATTCAATTCAATTCAATTCAATTCAATTCAATTCAATTCAATTCAATTCAATTCAATTCAATTCAATTCAATTTAATTTTAATTTTAATTTATTTCATTTAATTTAATTTGAGATATAACATAATGTGAATTCATGTATTTAAGTAATTTTATTGGTATATCAGACAACGAAATGGTTTCTTTGATGATAATACTATGTTTGTGTTATGTAACTAGTACTAATTATCACGGAACTTTAAAAATGTGCATTCCTAAAAGGTAAGAATATATGAGAATTATTTTGTTAATTTTACCATCTTGTTACACTACATTCTACAAATAAACATATTATTATTTGAATTTGAACCTTATGGTAAGCTTGCAAGTAACGACTCAATGATACCCGAGTGTACCCGAGTAGGTATGTATCGAATGTTTCCGAAGCCGATGGCAGCTTTTTATATGCAGCCAAATTAAGTAGGCGCTAACCCGCTGCCACTTTCGTATAATGTAGGAATAATGTAGGGTTTTCTGAAGCCAGCCATCAACATGAATAGTTTCATTTCAACACGAAAACTTCAGCAAATCGAAGTTGGTGTTCAATTGGTGGAATTTTGAGGCAGGCAGTTGTAATTGGAGTTATCAGAATCCAGAGTATAACTACGTAAGTTATAATTAAAAATAAGGGCATCGAAAACGATGGGCATTCAAAAATTAAATTAATATAATCATGCCGAGTAAAGATATGTTGCCTGAGTGCCGAAGCAAGTCGGCAATAGTCGTGTATTGCACGGATGAAAACGTTTGCGTGTTTTAAGACCGTTCAACGCCATCTCGCCGATATTTATTGATACTACATACGGCGATGAAACGAAGAAAATTTAAACCTATGCTGTAGAATTTAGGTATTTAAAACACCTACCTAAAAACGTATGTAACTATAAAATTACACATTGTTATCATGTGGTTGAATTGATTTAGGCGTAACTTTGCGGAAATCTATATTCAATAACAATGACGTCATAGACCCCACGGATCCAAACCGGAACAGGTTTCGACGCATTTCGCTTCAACACGAAGCATCCTCAGGAGGTTTTGAGTTTTCGAGCGCATTATCAAGAAGTGTTGAGATATTTCTTTTTACCTTATTTTAAAATAATTGTTACTATTATCTTGTGTTTATTAACTTATAATGAAAAGATAGGTAGGTAATTGAACCTTAAGTAAACTAAATATGTCAAAATCGCTTTCAACAAAATGTTAAATACAATGGCTGGAAATCAGTTTAAATGAAACTTATTTAATATGACACAGGTAATTTGCGTTTTTACATTGATAAGAGACTGACACCGTCTATCATCGACACCCCTCCCCTCGCTCTGGTCCTATTTATTACGGTCAACGACCAAGAGCGTAGACTGAGAAAGTCATATTTTAGGAGCGTATGATATTCAGGTACTTTTTTTTATTTTTTTATGCCTGATAGGTTAGCCTTTGACCACTATCCCACCTGATGGTAAGTGATGATGTGGTCGAGGATGTTGTTCAGACTAACCTAGAGTTACTGGCTCTCAAGGACAGCTGCCGGAACACACCGTTAGGTGCTTGGCGACAGATTTTCAACTTGAGGGTGGTAGCTAGCCAGGCGGGCATTTGCAAAGTGCCCTACCACCATGCTGTAACGACTGCTATCCTAAGACAACAACCGGGACCGACAGCTTAACGTGCCCTCCGAAGCACGGAAGCGCTCAGTAGTAATGCCCAACCAGCGGTCACCCATCCAAGTCATGACCGCGGCGGACGTTGCTTAACTTTGCTGATCGATTCAGAATGGCTAAGCAAACTTGGCTACGAGCGCTTCAAAAACTACTACTACTTTACCTTGGTGTTTTATTATATTCTACTTGAGCTAGCCAGGCGAGCATTTGCAAAATTGCCTTCTACCATGCGGTGAAGCTCAAGCCGGCGGTGGGGATCGAACCATGGACCTGCGGTACGGCAGTTATTACCGTTATAACCGCTCGGCCATCATTGCTTCAGAATACTGTTTTATTCACACTTTCTGTATAGATTACATATTCCATGTATCAAAATGTACATAAAATGTCGCTCCTATGGTTTACCTAAACATTTTTGTGATAAATATTATAAGCACATAGTTTTAAGCACAGTATGTCATATAATTATGATCGCATAGTGTTAACACAGAGGGTAGCCACACTGCTGTCTATGGTCGCGGGCGCACCTATTATTTCTGGCTGAGCGGCGTCGGCCGCCATTGCATAAATTGACAGCTCTCGACAAGATTCACTTTTATTGTTCATTTTATTTCTTGTAAAATGTTAAATTGCTAAAGAAATAAATAGTGTACCCAGATATAGTTAGTTTAAATACCACTTCGGTGACGGCAAGATTCCTAACTCATAGATCGATAGATTCGCAAGTAAAAACGCAAAACATTAATTTCGCAAAATGCTTGAAATATGTACTATCAGATTTGCATACAGGCAAAGCCACAAAATTACAGATTCGCCAAAAGTGCACACAATATACTAAACGCAATCAATAAATTACAGTTTTAATTACATATATATAATAATTGAACTCATTTAACATTCCTTTCGTGTCGTTTACATAACAGATGTTTTTGTATGTCCATTTTGTAAATGTTCGTATTAAAGCTAAGCTTAAAAGTTTAAATGATTAATTTACGTAAATTGAAACTCTATTCTATATAATTTGTATTGTTATTTCACAATTAAGTAATTAAAATAATTAAAAAATCTAGTTGTCTAAAAAGTTGTTTTTTAGGGGTTACTTAGTTCAGGTAGACAGAGTATTTATGGTGTAAAAGTGATGTGTGAAAGTTATTGTAGGGCTTGGTTTCTAGATACCTGTAAATTTCTTTCGAAAAATGCAACATAATTTTTTTAACATTGTATATTTAAAATATTTGTATTTTTGCCAAATAAAACCCTGACTATTTTCAGAAACGCAGTGAAGTTTATACTCGTTTAAACAGCATCTATATTTGAACCTGAGTTCGAAAGGATTTATTCAAGCAAATTGATTTTCATATGTAGCGACATCAATTTACACCTGCATACTTCGTGTCATACATAAACTGTCTGGTAATAAATTTTAAACGATATATTATATTTATATATTGTTAAAAAATAAAATATTAAGAATATATATGTAAAATTAAATTATTTAAACTATGAGATTGATTGTAGTCGCTAAGCTGCACAAAATAATTGCACGTCTGCTTGCAGATAGACTACACCTGTGTGTAATTATATTTTTTAAGATCTTCATTACTTGTATTCTCTCAAATAAACAATTATTTGTTTTAATTTGAGGTGGAAAAGCTTGTACAACTATCTTCAAGAGCCAGCTATAGTCCATGATCCCGAAAAACATGTTTGTCCACATCATCACCTATTTTCAGGTGCTCAAAAATGTACCAGCAATGAAAAAGGCACGAACTTTTTCATTTGTTTTATTTAACATCAAATAAAACAAATGAAATAGGTCCTTTAACCCGAAAATTCATATTTCCACAATAGTGCAATAAACAATAATTGCTGGCGTACGAAACTAATATGAAAGAAAATCCGCAATAGTCCCGAACTGAAAATTTCTTTGTCTGTTAAACCCAATAACCGGTAAAACCCCAATCAAACCCAGGAACCTCAAATTCCACCTCAGCAAATTCACATACACATTAACGAGACACGAAACAGTTGGAAGAAACTTTACGACGGCAACAAAAGATTCAACTGTCTCCGACATGGTGAAGCTGACATTAAAAAATATTTAGCTGCAGTAAATAAATTAATAATCTATCACTCACCAATTGTGAAACCCGTCGTTCAGCATTTGCAGTTATACACTTAATAGTTTAATTGTTCGTACCGCGCAATATATTATATCACTGCTTCTAAACACTAAAAGTACTCTACACTTATTGGCAATTACAAATTAAGTTTCAACCGGATTGTCCACTCTTCAGAGCCTCCCCCGTTTAGGTTTGCCATAATCCCCAAGCTTGGCAGGCGTCTTGGGGATCGCAGTTTAAGATAGCAGTTCCTCAGAAGGCGCTGCTGCCCACCTTCCGGTATTTTACTCTTCGTCGCCTCGCACTCACAGGTGGCAAGGGGGTATTAAACGGGATAATTACAACAAGTATTTCAAAAAAGTTGACTGCAAACTGTCTTTATTTTTTGAAGTTGCAAGTCAACTGCAATTTCAAAGTGCACGTCCGTGACACGTGTTCAGATTTTGAACTATCCGCGATACTGAATACTATTTGAACGCGAGTTCGGACTTTTATAGCCTTTGCAATGATCAAATGCGCATGTCATAAAGTTGAAATTGATGCATCTATTTTTCAGGACGTGTTTTACTAGCTCTACTTGAGACTTTTTCAACTTGTTCCCTAATGCCGGAAGGTAAAAGCAGATTTTCCGTTGAATTAATACAAGTCAGGTTGTTAAACCAGAAGTCTAATTTATCATTTTGACACAAGAAAAGAGTGAAACCGACTGTCATTTTCGTACTAGGGTGTTATGTTTTTAGAAGCAATAGTGGCCTAGGTAATTGTTTTTAATTTTATTTATTTATTGGTGATAGGCTAGCCTTAACAAAATGCTCTACTACCATGCTATATCGACTGGCAACTTAAGACAACAACTTAGACCGGCTTAATGTAGCACGGAAGCGCTCAGTAGTACAGTAGCGCTCACTAGAGGTCACCCATCCAAGTCACGATCGTGGCGGATGTTGCTCTTAGCTGATCGGTTAAGGACAACTAAGCAAACTTTGCTACGCATAAAAACATTTTCACGGTTTTACAGTTTCTATTATTTTTTATGGTTTTTTCATTTTTCAATCAACAAATAATATGTTGATCAAGTTAAATTTGCATTAAACTAATCATTTATCATTCTTCGAAAGTGGGGGATGTATTAATGAAACTATAATAATTATATTTGGTTGTGTAGCCGATATGGTATTTATTATAATTATAAGTATATTATAAGGTTCCTTGCTATTATTTATTATTTTATTCCTTGTTATTTAAAACATTATGAAAGAATAGAAGTGTGTCTCTGTGAATATCGGCTGCTAAAACATATATATAATTATAGTTTTATTAATATATACCCTACATTCGATGAATGATTAATTATTAGTTTAACGCATAATTAAATAAAACAAACGAAAACTTTCAAAGTGAAATAAAAAATATGATATATCAACACCGAACAACAAATTCTTTGGTTTTCAACAAGATTATATTAATAGCGTTATTATTTTCAAGTTTTTGTGCAATTGTCTTGCTTGAAGACAATAGGTTTGTTGTGAAAATAGCTTATTATGTAATATTAGTCACAGATTTTCGTGAATATTAGTACTTATATTCACGAAAATCTCCGAAAATTTTATTTTTCAGATGTTAACAATTACTTAAGTTGGAATTTTATGTCAAACAACGTACTTTGACATTCAAAGTTATTACCAGTTAAAGGGTAATTTCCAATACTATGTCTAAGTGTCCACTTAGTTAGTAAGTTTTGTTTTTTGGATACCTTTGTCCAAAAGTGGGAAAAGCAATTGTATCTCCTTGTACAAAGCAGCTGCTCTTGTGGTACAACCCCCATGTCTCCCGGCAGCGAGACAAGCCGAGGTCCGAACCACAGTGGTACCCTTGAGCTCGCTGTCAACCCTTCCTATAGTAGCGGCACGTTTTCGGCGTCCGCAGGAGACGGAGGTATAAGGGCTTTCAAGTACCACAGTCTTCCTCGTGTTTTAATAGAAACAAAATAATGTCAAGAGCGAGTCGGACTCGCTTTCTGAAACAGAAGTGTATAGATACACGTAAATATTCTGAAATTACGAGGTGGCTCCATTGCGTCAGCCACACCGAACCACCTCGATTATCATTATACTTAAGTAGGCTACTTTAACCTTTATTATGGGCAACTTTTGCCGACTGGAGGCCTATCCTAGCTAAATTTCAGATATGAGGACACTAGGAGCTAAAATTAAAAGCAGCCTTCCATCGTCGTGCCAAAAATATATATTGACATATTTACAAATTCAAAAAAGTGTCAAAAACAAATTATTTAAAAAGTAAAAAAACACTGGTATAAAAACATAAAAAGGAGGTAGCAAACAGTTTGCCACATGCTCCCCCTTTTTTAAAGAGGCACAAGCTTTTTAGTAGGGCGACGCAACAGCCCTGCTTGGGTGCGCACATCTACCACCCGCACTATGCCGTCGCGTCCTGGATATAGTGCCTCAATAACACCCCGAGGCCAAATACCCCTTGGCAGTTCTCCGTCGCCTATTAATACTGGGTCCCCAACATTAATAGAGGCAGGTGTACCCAAGACGCGACGAGGGGCTAGGGTTGGCAGATATTCACGGACCCAGCGACGCCAAAAATGATCCGCAAGTCGAAGCGCTTTCCGCCAACTGCTCCTGCTACATAAGTCCGAATCGTTGAGTTCTAAAGTGTCGATGGCAGATTTTCTTGACGATTCGCCGAGCAGGAAATGATTAGGCGTAAGTGCCTCTGGGAAGTCCGCATCCGGGGAGATGTGTGTGAGGGGCCTTGAGTTGACTATGCCTTCTGCTTCCGCTAGCAGTGTGATTAAAGTCTCATCTTTGGGAGCTCTTTCTCTTAGGGTCACATGCAGGGCTGTTTTAACGCTCTTCACCAGTCTCTCCCAAGCTCCACCCATGAAAGGCGCTGAAGGTGCTATAAAGCGCCACTTTATTTTATTGTTAGCTGCAAAACCTGAGACATCGCTGTTGGACAGTTCTCGAAGTTGTCTATTAGCTCCAACGAATGCAGTCCCATTATCGGAGTATATGGTGTCTGGGGTCCCACGACGAGCGATAAAACGACGCAAGCACATAATGCTCGAATCTGAAGATAAGCTGTGCACAACTTCCAAGTGTACCGCTCGCGTGACCATGCATGTAAATAGCGCCACCCATCTTTTTTCTCGTCTGCGACCAACCGCAACCTGCAAAGGGCCAAAATAATCAAGGCCGACGGCAGTGAATGGCTTTCTATGATGTGTCAGCCTCGCTTCTGGAAGATCTCCCATGAGGGGTTGCATAGTAGGCGCGCGTAACAGCTTACACATTTGGCAGCTTCGTGTAATTGACCTTACAGCGTTCCTTACTCCCAAAATCCAGTACTGTTGACGCAACTCGTTAATCACTGTCTCAGAATTGGCGTGAGCAAACTTGACGTGAAAATGTCTGATGATAAGACGAACAATTGGTTCTTTGCCATCTAGTAAAATGGGCCGTTTCAATTCAGGATCAACATCAGTAGCAGCAGAGATACGTCCTGATAAGTAAATCAAACCTCTTTCGTTTAAGCTGGGTGAAAGAATGGAGAGGCGACTCTTCTTCGGTACGTTTTCGCCACGGACTAAACAAATCATTTCTTTTTCAAATGAGTTTATTTGGCTCTGCATTAGCGCGTGATATTCCGCTCGGTAGATTGCCTCCACATCTAAGGAACTTAATGTGCCAGGAGCAGTTGTCGCTGCGCGAATGTCACTTGCTGCAAAGAAATTTTTAACTATATCTTCAACCATGAAGTTAAAAAAACAATGTTGACTTTTTATAAAAATGGTTGCAATGAACTGATGGAGGCGTGCAGTTGCCCTTACCATTCTAATCCACGAGCTAAAATGGATGATATCTACCACTACTGGTAAAGGCAACTCACGTGCGTGGTTAAAATGAATAGCATCTGATATAGGAAGTGCGGATGATGAAGTGGAGGTTGAGGTTAGATTTACTGAACGAGTTCGAAAGCATGGTTTTAACTCTTCCTCTCCTGAAGATGTCATGGTATTCTGCGGTTCACAGGGCCACTCAGAGGAAGGAGCTAATAAGAAATTCGGACCAGCTATCCAGCGTGACTCAATGTTCAGTGTTTTTAGAGTTCCTCTTGTCGCATCATCAGCAACGTTGAGAACCGTAGGAACCCATCGCCACTCACTGACTTCACTACCTTCTAAGATTTCACCCACGCGATGTGCTACAAAGGGTTTAAAATTCCTGGCGTCACTACGCAACCAACCTAGCACTGTCATTGAATCACACCAGAAGTAACGCCGTTTTGGCTTGAAACGATGAGCTTTACAAATAAAGTTAGCGAGACGAGTAGCTATCAGGGCGCCTTGCAACTCCAGACGCGGAATCGACGTAGGTTTTAGAGGGGAAACACGGGATTTGCTTGCAATTATTGCGAGTTTAATATTGCTATTGCTGAAAATGAATCGCCAATATGCAACAGCAACGTATGAAAGCTCACTTGCATCGCATAGGATATGCAGTTCAAGCTCAAAATCTTTAATGTCCGACAGGTTATAGCATCTAGGGATTTGCAAGCCGACCAAAAAGTTGAGACTTTTGAACCAATCCAACCAAACACTTCTATCGTTTTCTGATAGACACTCGTCCCAATCAAGATTTTTACGCCACAAATTTTGAAACAAAATACGGCCTCTAACTATTAATGGAGCTAAAATACCTAATGGATCATAGATGCGCATGACTTGTGCTAAGACTACTCGTTTGGTCAATTGATTTGGCAGCGGGTCCTTTAATCCCATATTAAAACTGATCATATCAGAGACGGGCTGCCATATCAACCCCAATGTGCGAGTGAAGGTGGCTGTTCCTAGATTAACACCTACTTCATGTGGTCTAATACTAGCATTTGCGTCGAGCAACTCGCTTGGCAAAAGATTTAGCGCACTAGGTTCATTGGAGATCCACCCGCGCATAGTGAATCCACCGTGTTCGTGGATCTTAACTATTTCAGAGGCTAAGCGAGCTGCATTTTCGACTGTGTCAAAGCTACCTATATAGTCATCCATGTAAGTATCTGTGACAATAGCACCAACGGCTTCTGGAAATTCTTTTTGGAATTTTGATGCATTCAGGTTCAATATAAATATGGCAGTCGAAGGGCTAGAGCAGGAACCGAAAATCATTGAAGACATGCGATAGGTTTTAATGGGTGACGAAGGGTTGTCGCGCCATAGAAACCGTTGCGCGTCCCTATCTTCCTCTCTAATTTTTACCTGCGAAAGCATCTCCTTGATATCTGCCGTTAAAGCTACCTTTCCTTCTCTGAAACGCATCAAAACTCCAAGTAAACCTTGCAAAAAATCGGGCCCCGATAATAGCAATGAGTTTAGGGACACTCCTTGCGTTTTTGCAGCAGCGTCATGAACAATGCGAATTTTTAAAGGCTTATTGGGATTTATAACCCCGAAATGGGGTAAATACCAACAAACAGAGTCAGGTTTTGTAGTTGCACATTGCTCTGCGTATCCTTTATTCAGGGTCTCATAGATATTGTCGCGGTAACGCACCGCGTATTGAGGATCCTTAAGCATATGCTTTTCAAGACTTTTGAACCTAGCTAAAGCTAACGGATAGCTATTAGGCACATCAAGATTATCAGCCTTCCACAACAACCCAACCTCATAATGACCGCTAGGTAACCGGCGCGCCGTTTTGTTTAGTATTTGAAGCGCACGCTGGTCATCCGCGCTGCGAGGTTCATGTTTTGTGATTCCTATGGCATCTAGTTTGTATTGCTCTTTGATGATCGTCTCTAGCTCTACACGTCGTTCAGTGTCTTCTCTAAGGTTCACGTGGTAGGCACATTCTAAAGGTTTAGTTTTACTGTTCGAAAATCCAAAAACTACCCAACCTAATACAGTTTTTATAGCAACGGGTTGAGATTTAGTACCTTGTCTAGTCTCCGATGCTACACTTAAATGCCAGTTATCTACTCCTATCACTAAAGTGGGCTTAGCATCTACGTAGCACAACTCGTCTGCTAGATCACACAAATGAGAGTACGAGCAAAGGCTATCGTGCGTGGCTGACTGTCGTAACAAACCTAAGTTATTTATAGCACGCGCCCTGCGAATTAAAAAGGTTTCAGCTGCAAACTTTCCCTTTATGTGAACATCTACATATTCTACAGTGCTATCCCGTGATAAACCACCCACACAATCAAGGTGAATTTGTGCTTTGGGACCCTTTGCGCCTACCTCATTAGCAATTTCTGAGTCTATAAAAGTTGCTGTTGACCCGTCATCTAATAATGCGAACGTATCAACGCTCCCACTAGGTCCAGATACCGTTACTGCAACTATTTTTAATAGAGGTCGAAGCGTGGCGTCGCAAGGTGTAGCAGCTGTGTTAATAACAGCTTGTTCAGATTGTTCGGAAATTTTGAGTTGCTGGGAAGACGTAGATGGTCTGCTCTCTACATCATCGTTTATGGGTGCGGATGTAGCACGATTGTAATAATTAGAATTGTGTAACAAAGTGTGATGTTTTCTTTTACAATCTTTTATTTCACAGTTAGTTTTATTTTTATTGCAGAACCTAAAATTGTGCGAACCTTCTTTAAGACACCGGTAACAAACTTTCTTTTCTTTGACGAATTTCCGTTTGTCATCAATTGACATTGCCTTAAATTTGTCACATTTTGACAACAGATGATTTTGATTACAACATAAACAATGCGTTTCACCACTATTTTTGTTTACCAATTTAGCGCTAGGCCCTGATCCAGACTCCGACACGGCATGTGCTCGCTCGCGGTGTGATGAGGTGGCAGCATCGTTGATAAAACCGAACTGCATCGTGAGGTCGACCTCGTTCGAAAGAAATTTGGAAAGTAGCTCTACTTTGGGCTGGCCCGACCAATTACACTTTGCATAGTCAAACCAACGTGTGCGTAAAAGTTGTGGGAGCTTGCTCAGTAACGCTCCAAACAGCTCTGGTGATCGTAAATAGTCGTGGTGCTCCAGCAACTTCGCTATCTCCACACAATTACGCACACGGGTGGAAAAAATGTTCAAATCTCTTACCTCATTACCAAGTTTAGGTAAGGCTCGGATAGAGTTTACCTCTTGAGCTACGATTTCCTCAGGACGACCGAAACGACGGTCCAATGCTTCGATAACGTCGGATGTGTGCCGCGCCATCACCAGCAAAGTGCCTACTGCCTCACGCGCCGCACCTTTCAACGCTTGATTAAGACGAGCTAAGTTTTCTACTGTTGAGTATGGACCTGCAGTGTCTAAAAATGCGCGTTTAAACATTAACCAATCTAATGGTGATTTCCCATCGAAAGTGGGAAGGAATATTTGGAATCGATTGACTCTGTCAGGAACTGGCCCGTTCTTTTGTGCTATATTCTTCAGTGCATCAACTAAGCGAGATGTACAATCATTTCCTCTATATTGGTCAGTAGCGGGCACCTTGTCACCGCAAATATTGGGCGATGACGTTGTAGGGTGCGGGTTGGCCGCTCTGAGAGGGACATGGTCACTGTGATAGCCCTGTGGGAATAAGAAACTATTAATGTTAGGCTCTACCTGAGTGTGAGCTGTGGACTGTCATGTGGCAAACTGTTTGCTACCTCCTTTTTATGTTTTTATACCAGTGTTTTTTTTTTACTTTTTAAATAATTTGTTTTTGACACTTTTTTGAATTTGTAAATATGTCAAAATATATATTTTTGGCACGACGATGGAAGGCTGCTTTTAATTTTAGCTCCTAGTGTCCTCATATCTGAAATTTAGCTAGGATAGGCCTCCAGTCGGCAAAATAGTCTATTGTTAAAAAGTGTCAAAAACAAATTATTTAAAAAGTAAAAAAACACTGGTATAAAAACATAAAAAGGAGGTAGCAAACAGTTTGCCACAGGCAACAAACAGCAAAATTACCAACATTATTTCTAAAACCAAGCAATCACACATAAACAATATTACCTTTCACTATTAAAAAATATATATTATAAGGTATGGCTATTGTTAATATACTTCTGGGAACAAACTAGTCATTATAACATTATACAATCAAAATATTTCTAATAAAGAAAAGAGTTTTAGTTCAGCAAAATGTATGTAAAAGATCCATCGATGGGTGGTCAAATATCAAGACTGTTCGACTGCACTATAGTTGAAAGCGCACTACGTTTCACGGTAAGCGTACTACAAATTGATCGATTGCTTATTGAGCTGCGGCCACGTAAGACATTTGAATTCTTTATAATTAAGCCTTAACGACAAAAATGTATTTCTAAATATACAAGCACTATCGCGTGCTAAGCGCAAATCACATTTTCCTAATTGGAGCACAACATTTTATGTCCCGGGCGGGAAACGAACCCACGTCCTCCAATTTCGTGCCAGATGTCTAAACCACTCTGGACGCACTCTTTTAAGCTGACATCTTATGCTTTACCCGTCATGACGGACGGTTTGCAGCCACCAACTATACTACTAGACTTCATCTGATGGAAAGAAGTGTTTTTTCAAACACCCAACTCTCGCAATGATATCGCTGATATTTCTGATGATGATTACATGCACTATTGCTAAGTGAAAATCACATTTACAAATGATTGGAACACAAAATCGTAAGTCCCGGGCGGACTAGGCATCCCGCGCTGCATTAGAGGATGAGAGTTCGTTTCCCGCCCGAGACAAAAAAATGTGGCTCAATAATTTGTAAAATGTACTAAAATGCATGTTTTTTGTGTAGTTATGGGATCGAACTGTTAATATATATGTTAGTGATGAATTCTTTTAGCTCAAACTGACAAAAAAAACAAATATGGAAAGCACATCAGCCTTTTCAAAGATATTCTCGATGATATCGGAGAACTTTCAAGGTAGATATATTATTTTTGTAAAGTTAACATCAAAAAACTGATCATTCTCACGTCAGTGCGGATGCTGCTGAACCATGGATCTATGTAGATATATTTCCAAGAGTCATAATACTTCAACGGTGTATAAAAATGTCGTATAGTACTTGTGTAGCACTATCTACGAAACTACCGGAGAATAAGCCTACGCCACGGCGCAGCAGTTTGTCCGACCGTAGCGTTTATCTATATAAAAAGACTGTAAAGTATATGTTCGATATTTTCACAGATAAGGTATTGTTGTAGTTTCCTTAAAAAAAAAAATTCGTCCACAAATGTGTTCACAGTGTTTGCAACAAAACTCCTCCGAAACGGCTTGACCGATTCCTATGTAATTTTGTGTGTAAATTACTGTATCAGCCGGATCATCTACTGCTAAACACAGGCTCCCCTAAGTAGGGGGAATTAGCCATAATCCCCACGCTTGGCAGGTGGCTTGGGGATCGCAGTGCAAGATAGCATAGTTCTTAAGAAGACGCTGCTGCCCACCTTCTAGTATTTTTCCTCTAGTCGACTTTTACGACACCCACACGGGAAGAAAAGGGGAGATGCAATTCTAACCCGGCACCCCACGGGGCGTGTAAATTAATTAGGTCTGAAAATAAAAAGTAAACTATTTTTCAAATAGGTATATTAAACTTGTTTATTTTTTCATTTTTATTGGCTTATATAGCAAAACAAAGTTTCAAACCTTCTCTGAATCAATGAGATTCAGAGAAGGTTTTATAAGATACTAGCTATATATAATATGATGAAATAATTAGAAGTCCTATAGCAACAAAAGCAGAACAGTTTGAATTTTGAATTTCCTGCCATGCCTGTAACCGTTCGCTGCAACGTTCATGTCAATTTGCCTGCGGTGGAAATGAAAGTCTAGTCAATTCAGGAGATTTATGGTTTCAATTATTTGACATCTGGATCCCTTTTGATGCTTTACTTGAATTGATAAATTAAAACGAATTGAGATATTGGTTTAGATACGTCTGTAAGCAGGAAATGGATTTTCAATCGAATATTTGTATGCATCCAATATTTTTATTTATTCTCAGTTAAATGTGAATCATAGAGTTCTGTAACTTCTGTATCAGAAAATGAGGCCCGATAACTAAGTTCGATTCTCTGGCCGTCTGTCAGTCCATCCGATCTTGTACCCATTGTGCTGTAATGGGTCAATGGATAAAATTTTCAACAAAATATGATGATGTATACAAAAATAATATGTGAGGTCATATATTTGCTTCGTACCGTAAAAGGTTCTAACCTTTTTAAAGTTTTATTTTTAAGGTTTTGTTCTAGTACTAATATTACATTTGTTTAATTATAATGGGTCATAAGTGTAATTATTTTATTTTAGTAGCGTAAAAGCTTTTTTGTATGTTATGTGTTGTTCCAATTAAGGTGGATTACCCTGCAAATAAACAATTGTATACAAAAGAGAACACCAGGGCCGTCATACCAGTAATGGGGTAAAATGCCCTACCACCATGCGACGGTGCATGGTGGTAGGGCATTTTGCAAGGCACCATGCAGTCTTTTCAATATACCATTTTCATAATCGACAGGATTAAGCAGAGCCACACTGTGTTACACCGGTGCTGCATGTAGTTTAAGTTTTTCATGTGAACAAGATTTGATATGGCAATTTTTGATTCACTAGCATGCCACCAGAGGCGCTGTGCCTTTGCCTGACAAATTGTAGCGCTTCGTGAGAAACTATCTTACTGAGATCACTGATCTTGACGAATATTAAAGCTTGATTTCGAGCGACTAAAAAAAAATACTTGTATTGATGTTTAAAGTTACTCGGTTCAAAACCGTACCCTAAGAAATAATCAGACATCAGAACTATCTGCCAAGATGCCTCATCCAAACGTGGGTCTTTATAATGTCAGATTATTTGACAGGAGGTGAAATACCAAATAAAATATTTAACTGTATTTCCATTTACCATTCTACCCGCCGTGTTTTGACACAGCAATCTATGTGCCTTATATAGAACCTGTGACGGTTTACAATTTGAGAGCTGAGAATTTGATTTGAAGTTTTTTTTATACCACATCATCTCTTGTGAGATACACAAGTGACGATGTGGTCAAAAGCTAACTGAAGATGTTGTTCAAGCTAACCTAGAATTACTGGAACTCAAGGACAGCTGCCGGAACACACTGTTAGGTGCTTGGAGAAAAATGTTTTACTTGGGGGTGGTCGCTAACAAGGCAAACATTCGCAAAACACCCTACCACCATGCTGTAATGATTGCCATCCTAAGACAACAACTGGGACCGACGGCTTAACGTGCCCTCCGAAGCACTCAGTTTGGAGGAGCAAGAAAGCGCTCAGTAGTAAATGTCACTAACAGTCACTCCTACAATTCATACCTGCGGTGGACGTTGCTTAACTATGCTGATTGGCCAAGAACGGCTAAGCAAACTTTAATACGAGTGCTTCGAAACTTGTACGTACATATTTGTCTTTTTGTAAAGTTTTTTAAAGGCATTTTTAGGACAGATACTTTTAAATTACTGACACTGACAAGTCTGCTGTACTTGAAATGAGAATACTGAACATAGAATTAAAATATTCAGCCCTAATAATTATCAAGATGGGTACTGCGCGCGGCGTTTCATTGACATCAACCCCAATACTGAACTCGGTGTTCTCTACATACTTTGTTTGCCGAATGGACATCGTGTAATAATTACACATACCGATCCCCTTCATCGGTCTGTGTTCATGCTTCATGTAAAAATCCGATTAATATCACAGTACTGTTTTTTTCATGCCCAGCTCGATAGCCTTTGAACATTGTATCTCCTTATGATAATATTATGGTCGAAAATATTGATTAAGCTGACCCAGGATTAATGGCTCTTAATGACAGCTATCGGCACTCACCCATGGGTGCTTGACTACAGGTTGTCTACAATAGGTGGTAACAAGCCAGGTGGGCATTCGTGAAGTTTCCTGTAATGTAAGCCATGGTTCTAGATTATTCCCTTCCAAAACAATCATTTCTTTATGTTCTTCCGTTATATAAGGATAAAATCCATAACCTTTTAATTTTGGTATTAATTTGGCAGTTTCCTAATTTGAAGGGTAAACTGTGGTAGGAAAAGGCTCAATTTTATATCGGTCATAATAGGTAAACAAGCAATTTTTTCTCAGTGCATGGTTTTGATTTTCATTTCAAATACCACCCTGTATTTCATTGGAATTTTTGTAACTACCAGCCTTCGTAGTCATTGGATATGATCCCCTCAACGCCCGCCGGGTGGGAGGTGGTTGAAATACTCCGACATTCATATTTTTTCCTGTGCAACGGCTCTCGATATTAATAGTACTTACAAAAAAAAACCTCAAAAGCAATACCAATTTACCGATATGTTTGTTCTCCGTCAGCAATTTGGAAGTCGTATTACAAACAAATTCATAAAATATCTTTATTATTCGACTGCTCGTTCAATCGTTCTAGATCGGTAAAATTTTAAAAACAAAGATTCTTATCTTATACAATACAAATATGAATTTGAGAAGTAAAAACACGTTTCGTGGAATCTACACAATGCTTCATTTTTTTCATTACAGCGTCGATATTTATGAGAATATAAAAAAAACTGACTTCTGTCACTGAAAAGAATATAGCTTTAAATGTGTGAAAAAACTTTTTTAATACCTTGTCGGTTAGCCTTTGACCACTATCTCACCTGATAGTAAGTGATGATGTGGTCGAGGATGTTGTGCAGTCACTCAGAGTTACTGGCTCTCAAATACAGCTCCCGTGACACACCGTTAGGTTCTTGGCGACAGATTTTCTACTTGAAGGTGGTGGCTTGCCAGACAAGAATTTGAAAAACACACAACAACCTTAAGCAAATTGCTTGATTAATAGTTAAAAAGGAATTGAAATATATCTATTTCCGATAATTTTTTTCATTTTTTGACATCAATTGATATTTTGTTACTCCTCAACGAATAACAAATTCTCACATCTAACTTTCGCCAAAATGTGACCAAATATTATATATATAAGTAGAACATTTTAAAATCGAATAAACTCATTCATCTCTTCCACATCACCCCTTTAAAGTCTCCGGGTTCATAGAGCGGTCGAGACTTCGTAGATCTATGAAAACGCTTGCATGAATGCTCACACGACAGCTATCAAACTGTGTTTTTCGACAGTAGTCCTTGACAGCAAGTTAAATTACAGGCACATGAGACTCGACCACTGTATGTCTCAAGTTGACAGGCGCAGTGCAGTTCGCCACCTGACGAAATGCATTTGTTATAAGCTTAGATTACCGCTTAACATCATGCTAGCCATCACAATCACGTAAAAAATAACACGTTCTACGAGTACAGTACAAATGAATATATAAAATAAGACATTAAAAAATATATAGAATTAGTTATATGAGTTCGAATAAACATCATATTTATGGTTAATACGACAATAAATATACAACGTGTTTTAAACGAAGGGACAAAAATAATGTAAAATACCGCAATTTAATCCGTTAAATCACTTTCATTCCATAAGAGAAGTTAAGCAAAGGATTAAATTGCGGTAATTTACATTATTTATGTCCCTACGTTTAAATCACTTGGAAGTGATGATACTAGTTGCTAGTGGTCGAGCCCAACGTCGACAAAAAAACCAAAATCTATGTACAGGATAGCCGTTTTGCACACGTATATCGAATATCAAAACAATCATTTCGACCCGCGGTTCTTAAAAATGTTTCTCATAAAATAATAATAATTATTATAATAAATCTTTATTTCTAGTTAGGTACATTACAATACAAAATATCAAGTTTTTAACCCATATTAATAAATACCTTATAGACTAGCATACATAATATAAACACTAAAGAAAATCACTTGGTTACGCATGTTTCAGATTAACTGCTGCCTCCATGATGGCCAAAAGTCCGGTGACGACAACATTTTTGCTTACGTAACTTTAAATTGGAGGGTATTTGACTAAAAGTCAGTAGCCCTGGTCTGCTCGAACCGCATCAGATTCAACGTAATTTTCTCCTCACATCGTCCCCTATTTATGTCTTGGACGTAACAAGAACCCCTTCACATTTCTTCATCGAGTCGAAGAATTAAATTGCATTCCAGAAACACTGTGATGATTGGAGAAGATGTTAGTGGAAGTAAGTATATTCGACAGTAATAACTTAGATATAAATATTGACGAAATCATAACAAATTTTCAACACGGAAATTCTCTGTATATTTACATCAGCCTGTGTAAAACACATGTGAGTTGCATATCGCTGCATCAATGCGATTTTCATTATTATTTTTTGGTTAAGCCTTTGACCGGTCACTGAAGCGTTGAATTGTAAATATTAGTTTATTCGCGGACTGTGTATCGTGATCGCTTCTGGGGTTGAAATATTGTGTTTGGTTAGTTGCAATTCCCCATCGGTAGAGTTTTAAGGTTTTTATTGCTTTTAAAAAGTAAACAGGCATTGCTTTGAGTCTGCTTTCAACACTGGGTACAAGCATCATCAAAGAAGACTTTCATGATTTATTTTGTTTAAATAAATAAAGTTGCATATACGATTTCAGTTTCGTTTTGACCCATCCGTCACTACTTTTTTTTTGTTTTAATGTTATTTTGATGGAACAAGCTTGAGGCCCACCTGTTGTCAAGCAGACTAACCTCTGCCTATAACAGTTGCATTTCGTCACAAAGTCACGAATTGCACTGCGCCCGTCCCCTTGACACATAGCTGTTAAGTCTCATGTCATGTGCCTGTTATTTCTCTGGCTCTCAAGGACTGATACCGGAACACACCGTTAGGTGCTTGGCGACAGATTTTCTACTTAAGGGTGGTCGCTAGCCAGGCGGGCATTATAAAAATTAAAGAAACATATGTCACGGAAGAACAGCTACAAGAAGTGAAAAATGACCTGCAAAATATAAAACGAGACTCGTCGTCGTCGAAAAATGTGAATAAGAAAAGAGGAGGCGAATTCAAAAATCGTAACAGCTGGTCGCCGTTGAGTCTACCGCACGTTGTTGAAAAAAGTTCAGAAACGGTTACTGTGCAGAGCATATCACCCGAGCATGAGTCACGCACTAAGCCTCATCAAGCGCCATCCTCGTCACACACCCGGCCTAATCACTTGCCTGTCCCGCTCAATCAGTGTTCTAACCGCCTGGAAGCTACTGATATTTGCTCGAGCGTTGTGTTGCAGTTATCACCGCCTTCGTCGGGGCATAAATCTATTACAATGCAAGCAGCTGATAATAATGATCGCCTGCTTTTGTCCTCTACGCCAACGACCGTTCCAGCTAAGTCGTTTGCGAAAATAGCAGAGGAAGATGGCGTGTGGAATATGGGCAAACAAAGTGATGAGTGGGTGAAAGTGCAAAGAAAAAGATTAAGAAATAGATTCATCGCAGTATCAGGAAAAGCGCAGATAAATCCCAATGAGAAATTTCGAGCGGCGGACAGTTGCGTACCGCTATTCATTGGAAATGTCGACAAAAATGCAACAGAGAAAGATATTATTGACTATATAATACATAAATTGCAAGTTACAGTAACTTTACAGCGAATTAATTCAAAATCGAACAGACAATACAATGCCTATAAAGTATATGTACCACGAAGTAAATTATCACTTTTTCTGAACGGTAATATATGGCCGGATGGAGTTTATTATCGCAGATTTATTGAATTTAGTACTAAACGGGCTGATGATTAATAAATATAATATGGATAATACAACCCAATTAATAAGTTTTAACTGCAGATCAGCCACTAGATCGGTGGAATGTATAAGGCGTCTGTGTCGCTCGGCAGGCGTCATAGCTTTGCAGGAAACTTGGCTGTTGCCACACGATATAATGATGCTGAACACCATTGACGACGACTTTGCCTTCACGGGGAAGTCAGCGGTTGACACCTCAGAGGGAGTACTTCGTGGGCGACCCCATGGAGGGGTAGCCCTTCTATGGAGGAAGGACCTTTTTTCAACGGTGTCAATAGTGCAGTGCAACAGTGTACGGTTAGTGGCTATAAAAGCGAGTGATACAGTGCGATCGTTACTGATAATATCAGTTTATATGCCAACTGATTCGACTGAAAATTTAACTGAATTCACAAACTGCTTGAGTGAAATTAGCGCTATTGTTGACAGTGCAGGCGTTGATTCTGTTTACATATTGGGGGATTTTAACGCACACCCTGGTGAATTATTTAACAATGAACTTTTAAGTTTCTGCTCCGAGCAATCGTGGACGTGTGCAGATTTAGTTTCGTTGCCGACAAACTCTTATACCTACATCAGTGAAGTGCACGGTTGCAAACGATGGCTAGATCATTGTGTAGTCACTAACGCTGCGTTAAATACTGTTATTAGTATGAAAGTTTTGTACGATACCTACTGGTCTGACCACTTCCCTTTAATAATAGAATGTAACTTGAATTTAATTAAGCCTAGATATACACAATGTAATGTCAGCGTAGATAGGGTTATTTGGAGTGAAAGAGATCAATCGCAGATAGAAAAATATCACGAATTTTGTCATAATAATTTAAGACATGTAGATTTTCCTAGTCAACTGCATAATTGTGCTGACAAAATGTGTAGTGAAGAAACTCATATCAATGTTTTAAATACATTGTATGAAAAAATTGTCAGTATACTGTCAGAATCTGCGGAACGTACGTGTAGCTTTAGAAAATGTAATAAACGTAAAGTTGTTGTAGGTTGGAACAAACACGTAGCACATTCACATAGGGAAGCCCGACTT